>OU744267.1:10005000-12633333 GCA_916610215.1 Omphaloscelis lunosa
TTACCAAGGTGTATCACGTTACCTAGTAACTAGGTTGTGGAGGTCAGATAGGCAGTCGCTTCATGTAAAATATTGGTATACATTCGGTTAGACTGGAAGCCAACCCCAACATAGTTGAGAAAAGGTGAGGCAGATGATGATGATCTTTGTGGGTAAGTTATAAGTTAGGTACTTTAAAATGCAGAGTAGTCAATCCTAATCAGTTCAATGCTCCTAAAATCTTAACATCTATATATATAAAAATGAATCCCTCTTTCCCTTGGTCACGGCATCACGCTAAAACGGATGAACGGATTTGGGTGAAATTTGGGATATGGATAGACTTTGACCCGGAGAAGGATACTTTTTATCCCGATATTCCCACGGGATCGAGACTTATGCGGGTGAAACCGCGGGGCGCAGCTAGTATTGGATAAATAGCACAAAAACGGAGCACATTTTTGCAATTTTCAACAAAAATCTAAGTTTAATTAAAGTTTATTCTTTTCGCTAATTTTTTTCGCTCCAAAACTTCGCTACTTCCACGGCATCGTCGGTGGATGTATATAGGCCACTATGGCATAGAGGGCAGGATAAGGGGTGGTCTCCGCAACAACCCCAGGAGGCAGCCAAGTCCTCAGAACTCGTCATCTAGTAGATATTCCAATTAATTTATTTGTGTTTCACAATGTAGGTACAAAAGATGATACATAACCATCCGTCCAGGTTATAGACCACGAAATTCAAAACCAACGTTTTCTGCAAATTACGTGTAGTAAGATCATCATCTCCTTGCCCTTGTACCATGTAGCTTGGGTACGTGCAACATGTTTTCTTCCTCAATTCTTCTTTTTCAGTCGTCATGCTATCATTTACTCCCTTTTCTTTTACATCATTCCTCACACATCCATCTTTTTTCTCAGTAGGATGATATAGATATCGGATCCGTAAGCTAATCAGACGTACGTAATTGCATGAGTAACACCTAGTTCCCAGTGATAGTGCCCTATTTCGCTAATTATATCCAGTTCAATGAATTCACTGTAGCAGTTTGCACGCCGTGTCTGTATTTAGAAGATGCATTGATTGATTGTGTGTTTCGTACCACCTGGATTTTGAAACCCTGATCTCTGTTTAGTAACATCTGCTACAAAATGTTATACGAGCTGAGCTGTGGTTTGGTTAAAAAACAATCAATAAAATCGATGGACAACAGATTACATGGAATAGTTTTTCAGAAACCAGAGTTAAATTTTGAATAATGTATTTATTATACATTACAGTTTACTATGTCAGTGACAGGTGACAGGCAACATTTTTTAAAATATCTTTTCTGTTAATTGCACCCATCGTAAAAGAAAACATTGTTTGGTTTATGTTAACTCTGACTTTGAACAAAAGATAATGTATTTTTAATTTCCATCGTTTTACTTTCAGACCCTGTTGAACTTCAAAATTAAACAAAAGATCGAACCACTGTTTCGGAAACTTATAATTTACATGAAACGAAAAAAAAACCTGATAAAGTTACAAAAATACTTCTTAAAATGACGGCTTTGATCTCCAAATATAATCGCGTCAATAACAAAAGAAGTGTCACAACCAGATACGCGAAGATTATATTAGAAAAAAAATATTTTTCAAACCAATTTATGTTTACAACCTACAAGGTAATCTCTTTAATATTTGCGCTCTTAATAAAATATCTGCGCCGAAATTTATTGGCCAATAAACTTGCTGGTCGTCACACAAGCAATTTAATCTTCTGCCGTTGATAGGTCCACGAATTGTAATAAAACTGGATTAATGTTTGGCGAAAAACTCTAACGTAACTGAAGGTATTTTAGTTATCTCCAGGGAAAGATTTTGGTGCGAAAAGCAATAGAAATTTACATAAAAGATTTAGTTGGGAACGAGTAATTTTGGACGCTTTTTCCTTATGGCGTGGATGGAATTCCGATGGGAGAGTGCGTCAAAATTGTCGCACTTGTAAAGGTTTCTGTAAGATGTTCGGTAAACCGATGCCACATGACCGATGCTATATATATACTAAGCTATACGTTTTATTGGTCTTCCTTCACAGCTTAGTAGCTATAGCATACTATAGCTACTAAGCTGTGAAGGAAGACCAATAAAACTTACCACAATACATCGCCATGTTTGGTTGTGGAAGTCAGATAGACAGTCACCCCACGTAAAATACAACTGCATCAAGTTAGACTGGAAGCCGACTCCAAAATGGTTGGAAAAAGTCTAGGCAGAAGATGATGATATTTTTGCCAGGTTTCTATTAAAATTGATCAAGTATCACATTAAATGTCTTCTTCTACAAGATTAGATATAAAAATTCCAGTTTCATCTGTGTGAAAAATTTGTAAAACTATATCTTTCTTTTCGCTCTTGGCACAAGCCAATAGAGAGAAGCTCAGGACATGGAGAAAATATTAGCCAATCACCAAATTTGGAAGTGGATCTGAAAGCCTAGGGAGCGCCAGACGTATTTATGTATCATCACTACCAAAACAAAGCTTTTTTATATTGATCGAGCCAGATTTTGCTACAAAACATATTAATGGGCCGAAAAAAAAGTAATAATCTCTTCAACATTTTAATGTTGAACAAGTTAAATCTTAAAAGAACCCGGAGATTTTATTAAAAGTTCTTCCGCACGCGCTTCAGTTGAGATTTTCATTTTCTCTTCTCATGTTGTCTTTTACAACAGCCACAGTTGTTATTATACTTTATGTTTTTCTTTCGAAACAAGAAAGCTATAGTTTTACTTTAGTAAAATCTGTGACCTAAGCCATTGCTCAACCACCATCTGTAAAAAAGTTCAAACTTCGACTCTTCATTTTTTATTTAAACTTCATGTTAAAGTGGAACATAGTGTTGCGTCGTACGTACGAGATCTTTCGAGAAAGCACGGATTACAGTGTGTTTGCGCTAAAAACTTCGAGAAGCATTCCATTATTATTAGTTTGAAGTTAAGTAGGTAACTACTTATAAAAAATATTAGGACTTGTCATTGTAATTTCGACCGTACGCCTATGGCATAAAGTACCTATTTCTTTATTAGGTACAAGTAGGTTATTATTTTTTATACCTACTACTTTTGTATTTCCTGGTAATGTTTATTTGTTGATGTTTTTCTGGAACCGTTCTACACATAGCCAGAATGTTCGTGAATATTGGCGGTATAAAAGCAGAGCGCCGACACACGATGTGGTCACTTTCCGACCCTGATGATCCCATCACACTCCTCCAAGAGCAGAATAGGGCCACCAGTACAATATACAAAAACAGACGCCTCCCGTCATTCCGACCTCGCCGCCGAGGTCCTTTGCGATCGCGACCGTGTCCCTGATTAATTGATACTCCTCCCCGACCCTTGCTCGAAAACGAGGTGCCAGCAAGTTGTTGCCGCTGAGCACGTAGCTTTAAACTACCCCGCATAATAATCATGATATAAACCAATTTTGATCCAGCCTGTCCCTTCTTGCTGTCCTCCCCTCAGCGACGCCCTAAGCCGAGGTTCGTACCCCACAGGGGGTGCCCTTAGCGAGCGTTCGCCTAGTTTTTAATTTAGTTTAGTTTTTTGCCCCTGGCTGGAGGCTTTGAGTGTAGCAGCTTAAGGCACCCACAGGAAAGTCCGGTTAAGCAGCCCAGACCTTAGTGGTCAAAACTGCGAGATGCCCGTTCAAAAAAAAAAAAAAAAAACACGATGTGGTCAGTCTGATTTAGGCGATACAACGAAGCGAATCGAAGTGAACTAGAAGTGCGATATCTGAGCGAATAGTGATCAGTGGCGTATTTGTGATTAAGTTTTAAGTGTTTTGTGTTTAATAAAGTTATTTAATTGTCTGATTGGTAGTAATTAATTTATCCCATACCCAGCTCGTAACAAAAGTATGCGGAATTTTAATTATGATAAAGAAAGTTGTGGCACTCCGGGAGTGCCGACAGAAGTGAAAACTTGAACAAGATCGCCTTTGTGGAAGAAAAATACTTGTATAGAACATTGGTCCGTAACCTTATCTAAATAAAGAGCACAATCGCGTTTACAAAAATGAAGTGTCGTCTTGGTGTCGCGGAATCAATGGTTTAATCCATCTCAAAATTGCCCAACGCGCCTAAAGAAGTTTTCACTTCAAAATAAAATATATAAGTAGGTATCTTTTTGGCGTAACTAATAATTATAAGTATTCAGAAATAAGTGATTAACATCACACCATCGTGTCGTCATATCGTGAGTGCAATGTATGCAATTTGTTCTGGAATGAAATGAATAAAAATGAAATCACCGTAGAGTTTGTCTAGTTTTTATTCAACTTCATATTCTCTATTCAGAAACTGAAAACACAAAAATCTATATGAAATTGAAGTGTCTGCTTGTACTTAATGCCAAAACAGCTTTTTACTAAATGCATATCAAAGTATTACCGTCGATTTAAGAAAAAAAAAATGTTTGTCTCTGTCTGGGTGTTTGTTCCAGACAGAGACAAAGAATCTCATTTTAATCTTCGAAACAGCTGGACCAATTTTGACAGGACTTTCACTGGCAGATATCTGATGTTATAAGGTACTCCTTAAAATAAAAGTAGATTAAGTTACTACTTAGGCTACATTTATTTTAGATAAAGATTTAGGATCCACGCGGGGCAATCCGCGGGCAGCAGTTAGTATCTGAATATATAAATTAATAATAATTTTAATTGATGACTCTCCTAGTTACTCTGTTAGCTCACCTTAATCTATCAATCATTTTTTACTTAGCTTCAAACACCACATACTTACAATGACGGAAAACATTGTCGGGGAAACGTGGAGTAACTGCCCAAGACTTATAAGACTAAACGTCTTATAGGAATCTAATAGACGCTTTGACTAAGATCACTGATCTTACAACAGCATTTTATAAGGCGATCTGCGCTTTTGATACTATAAATGCATTTAGTCTTGTTAACTTCTTATTTCATTCTTCTATTAGACATGCACTTTTATAAAAGTCTTAGATACAGCTGCTATAGGTCAAGGATATTATAGGATTGTTTTGACTTCTAACGGATTGTTAGCACCAAACTAGCATGCCCTACGATGTTTATAGGTAAGATTCTACTTATACGTGTCCTACATTTACTTTTACTAGAGTAATCGGCCTAGAACCCTACAATTTAAATATGGCGAAGTAGGTATGTCCTGTAGTAGTCTTAACTTTGACTAAATTGTATTATAAACGTTTTGATAATGCAATATTAGGGCATGTAATCCAGATCTAATGGCGGCTTAAGTTTTTGTTAAAATTATCGAATAAAAAATTAATAAAAAATATATTTAGTTTTGAAGGGGCATGAATATATCTTAATTATTATCGTAAACTTTATCAATAAAATTTATTTCGCATGTTGAGTAGGCATTCTTTACACAACAGTTAAAATACAAAAATTATATGTTATGCTCATAGATATTATAATGTGGATTACTTTTCCTTTGAAAATACTATATTTCTTAAGATACCAGCATGTCATCGTTACACAATGAATGAAGAATGCATGCTCTAGTAATGGCATCACGCTGACAACTGTTGGATCAATTACTCCAGTAAAAGCACCCAATAAGATAATTATAAAATCAAACTGCATTTTACCGGACTGTAACAAAACGACTATAGGGCGTAATATTCGTATGAAATGTACCCAAATACGGGTTTATAAACGTTTGTATGATTTCTATAGGACTAAAAAATACAAGCTCGTAGGATACTTACAGGAACATATTTTGCTACTTGGGCGGCGAAATGTGAATGTACAATAGCGTTCACCTCTGCCTAACTCTTCGGGGATCACAGGCGTGATGTTATGGTGTTATGAAACGCAGTTTAATGGTCTGAAGGAAAACGAATGGGATAATAACACAGTTGATATTATTATTACATGAACGAAAGAAATACCGATAATATATTTGGCTCGATTCATCGGAAAAAGAAATAAATGACTATATTTGTCGATATAAATAATTCAATAAAATATTTTTGTATATTTTGACATTTTGCCAAACCCTTTCCGTTGGTTTTCATTCAGGCCTATTTCTTAGAAGTTAGTCCAATTATCGTTTTGTAATATGGCAATAATATTATTCTAACTAAAGGAATTGGGTTCCAAGAAGAATCCTTTCATCATTGAAAATATTGGAGATATAAAAACGTTTTACCGTATAATTGTTGGTTTAACGAACCCGCGACTTTGTTCCCGTGAAATTTCTTGTTTTAAAACATAAAATATATTCTGGCTCTCAACAATACAGTAGTTTCCCATTCGTGAAAGAATTTTTGGATTCGGATCAGTAGTTCTGAAAATTATAAACATACAAACTCGCATACCTCTTTATAATTATGAGTATAGATAATAACAAAAAAAAACGAGCGAGCTTTAAGGCTCGTGCAGACCAACACGATAGCGGGGGCGCTACAGGCAGCGCGACACTTGTAGCGATATCGCGCTGGTCTGCACGAGCCTTTACAGTAGCGGTAGGAGTCAATAACCTTTTCCTGGACTATTAGGTATGTACTTCCGGTACTGCCCGGTGGCACGTTCCCGTGGGATATTTCCCGACATTCACGCGGACGAAGCAAAAGCTAGTATGATATAAACAATATTCAACATCATCACCATCACCATCACCATCACCATCACCATCACCATCACCGTCACCGTCACCGTCACCATCATCACTATCGTCATCTTAATCATCATCATCCTGTTTACAACCTCTCGGAAAATGGGTTGGTACTCTCTGACGGCCAACTCAAGCACCGCGCGCGCTCTTTGGTCAAATCATATATCGCGCGCTTCTCCGGCTTCCTGTTACATACTTCCGTCCCTTTTCACAAAATCACTCCCACAGATTTGATTATTTAGATTTTGATTGCAGAAAAGCGAGAGGAAAGATGTTACACATCAAAAACTTTTGTATATCATTACATACAAAAACCATAATTTATCAGAAACCCCTAGGTAGTACTAATAAAATTAATATTCATTTAATAAATTATAATTAATTATATTCATTTAGTATTCTTTTTTTTTGTTTATTATTCATTTTTTGTCCAATAACAAATGTTATTACTTATTGAATGCTATCTGTGTTAATCTGTTAGAGAGTTTTATCGTTTGGAGTCAAAACTATCTAATGACACACAGACGGTAAATTTTTTTTTCTAGTATTATTCATACACACAGATAATAAACAAATATTATTAATAATAAAATACCACGTCTTTACTTTGACTTATGCAAACTAACAAACCACACATGCACCGAAGTTTTAACACAAGCGAAAGTAGGTAGGTACCTACCGTATCATGATTCATTCAGAACCGCATATAACTACCTATTTCACTCGTCTCAATAACTTTCCGTTACTCTTTTCGCTTTATTTATTAATCCAAACACCTTTTTTTTCGTGAGATAAAAGGAAATACTTATCCCTAAAGACACACATTATCTACCTACCTACTAGTAAGTAATTATTTCATAGTCTTATCTTTCAGAGTTTCCAGGTTATTTAAAAAAACTTATGTCTGGATGCGTTATTGACGAATTCATACAACCAAAAACAGCACAATATTTCCTACTCGTCATATTAACTGATTTTTAGTGAAAAAATCGCGCGGTTATCGTTAAAAAAAACAACACACCGTCCGTTCGACACTGCGGTACAGCCGTGACTGTCTGCGCCCCGAGCGCACCGCGAGATCAAGGCACGTAGGTATAGCTCGCGTTTCGTCCGTTTGTATGAAGTTGGAGTACTGTATTATAATATTACCGTGGTATTGTCATGAAAACAAAACGATACCAGTATATAATTTTGGATGGATTACTACATATCCATCGGTTATGCATGATTAGGTAGTAATCTTAGACAGACTATATTGTCTTATTATTGCCATGCTCTGAGTTGTATCAGAGATAATATAAAATATAAATAATATTACTGTCTCATACAGAGAAGGCACGAGCATTAATCACCACGCTTGCTCAAGATGAGTTAGTGATTTCAGACTTATATTAACTATACGTATAGGTTTCCTCATCATGTTTTTCCTTTATTGATGTCAGTAATGTCCAAGATAAATTGAAAAAGTCACGTTTGTATTTGCCCAAATTTGACCCCACAACCTCATGCAAGAAACGCGAGGTCTTAACCGCTTGGCCATCACGACACACTAGGCCGCCATGACATGCAGATAATATGGAGGTCAACTCTACAGATTATTAATTTAGTTTTAACTCAGAGATCTACTCGACTTACTATGCCAACTTTGTTTCTTTAATATAACATCACGCCTTGTTTCCCCGAAGGGTTGGGCAGAGGTGTCCCTGTAGCAGGTTCGCCCACATTTCGCCAGTTATGTTTTAAGTCCCATGTAATAGGGGGCGAGCCTATTGCCATCAACCGGGCACAAATCCAGACTCCAGGCTGCTACTGAGAAATTTCAGATAGAAAAACCCAATAACACTTTTCCCGACCTGGGAATCGAACCTAGGATTTCAAGGTCAGCAGTAGCGCTTGCGACCACTAGACCAACGAGGCAGTCAGTTTGTTTCTTTATTTATATTTGTACTAGCTTTTGCCCGCGGCTTCGCCTGCGTGGATGTCGGAAAATATCCCACGGGTACGTACTACCAGGATTACATACCTAATAGCCGAGGAAAAAGCCATTGACTTTTACCGTTGCGTCTGCGTTGTCGTCAATCATGTTACGCGTAATTTTGAATCTGTGATACCTTTTAAATTATTCATTTTAATGATATGACGTCAAGGCATATTTTAATTTTAATTAAATGCTCAATTTAAATAACATATTTTATTGAATAAGGATAAATATAATACACTCAAAATACCTTCGGAAATAAAAATGAAAGAATTATAAAATTCTGAAAGATAAAATGGTGGGTCATCCTTAGAAGATAGACATATTCCATCGCGGACTTTTTCGTTGCACTTTTTATGATAAACAATTCTGTAGAACATAAATTTTACGTAACTTTTACAATTTCCACAGCGCACGCCAATCAATGTCCCAGTCGGCATGATTTTTTCCGATATCTTCAACAATAATCGTCAAATTTCAGCCACTTTACATAAAATCTTAATGAATTATTACACTAGAACCTTACGCATGAATCATTCCGTCCATTGGTGAAAATCCGTTCAGTAGTTTTTGAGTTTATCGCATTCAGACAGACAGACAGACGCGGCGGGGGACTTCGTTTTATAATATGTAAGGATTAATAAATCTAGATATAACGATAACCAAAACATGACCTACTAATCGACGCACCAAACTATTATAATTTAAAGTTACAGCGGCGAGAGCTTAAAATTTGAATATCCACGGCGTCAGAGATACCTCTTCTACCAACAAAGGCAAAGGCAATCAATGGACCAAAACAGCCGATCTATAGGTTATTATTCTTATATCTACCAGGAATTTAGATAGGTACAGAAGGCCAGTTCCATACAACAAGTGCAAAATCGCACGCACACATAGATTCGTACGTACGCACGGTGATCTCAAACAAAGGCCATTCGCGAGTGCGTTTGCACCCGCTGTACGTGAGGTATGTCTATGTGTGCGTTTTTGCTCGTTGTATGGAGCCGACCTTCTGTACATATCTATTTTGTACATATATCTACCCCACCGTCTTTTGTTCTGCGGTATTAATAAGGGCATCGTTTTTGCGTTGTCATTATTGATCGCGTAAATTTGCCTAGTCATTCCTGTAATGTGTGGTCTGCTGTTTTTATCATTTTCATATGTATGTTGCGTTAGGTGAACTAGACCGATATCCTTCTGAATGATGAGACACTAATTTCACTTTGATGAGCTTTAATAGAGAGCTATCTTTCTGTAGTAAAAAAGAACTTTTATATAGATTTTTGGAAGGTGGGCTATGTGATGAAACTGACCCCCAGACTATGTAATGTCCCACTTCATGCAATGCTCGTTCTCCACTTAACCCCTACATCAACATTCTAAGCGGTCTCTACAAGCTGCCACTGAAGTTGCAAAGTTTTTGGCTTTGAAAAAGTAAAGCATGTGCCTCGGATGCACATTAAGCCAGTGGTCCCGGCTGTCATTCGTGGACCTTTGACAGAGGTTACGGGTAGTTATAAGCCCAAAAGTCTGAAAACCAGTTTTACCAAGGGTAATCGTGTTACCCAGTTACTGGGTTATGGAGGTCAGATAGCCAGTCACTCCATGTAAAATACTGGTATTAGCTGCTTCAGGTTAGACTGGAAGCTGACCCCAATATATGTGGAAAAAGGCTACAAAGATTTTGATTTTGAGCAAGGAAAAACTAGAACAAGTAACTGTTAGGACATGATGTGTGTCGAAGTAAAGTGATAACTAACATTATGGTCAATCTGAAGTTTATACCTTCAGATTGACCATAATTTTTCGAGGTGGTATTCTGACATAATGTTAGTCTGTGTTTATTTATACATGTATATTGAAGCACACGCTAGATTAGTCAAAAAAGCTAGAAAAACCTTCACCATAATGCTAAAATAATATACATTTTGAAAGAGGAGGAAGAAACACGTATGCAGTAACTGTAATTTCTAAATATGAAAGTCTTTATGTTCAGCCTACGTTTAGAGGCTGAGCTCAGATTTAGAGAATGGTCCATTATTTTTGCCTTCCTAATACGTTTGATTTCCCGACCCCATTTTGCCTTAGCGATCTATTTTGGGCTCATCTGGGTTCAACTGTTGTCTTTTCTTGTAATTCAAGACCCTTGAAAAATGGTTATATTATTTTCATCTTGTTATTTACCTAGAATCCTAGGAATCCGCTTTCAATCTATTTGCTTATTTATACTTGTTACATATTGATTCATCCAGCCTTGTTCCACCCGCTGCTGAGAGAGGCCTCTTTCCTTTTGTACTTGTTTCCCTGATCTATCATATTTATTGGCTTCTTGATAATAAAATGCAATTGAAGTGGATATATTTAGTAACCTGTTCCGCTTAGCTATTTCTAAGAGTCTTAAAAAGACCCTGAAAGAAATCGACACATGTTTCACCTCTCAACGAGGCATGCTCAGGATGACGATTGACTTATCGTGAACTCGAACACTGCGTGTTGCCACACCAAGCACCGAGCGCAGACACACACATTATATTCACACACACATCACATATTATTGTATTAATAATAATATAATAATATTTATTGACGCTCACATTTTATTTATCTTGTATTTTTGACTATCGCCCACAAAGCGCCTTCGCTTGTTACCCTTAATTTGTTCAAAATGTTCTTATTACAACTCCGAAAGAGTTTTTAAACAATCAAAGCCAGTGCAAAATATTATTCAAGTTAATTAAAGTGTCTAATATTAAAATCTTCTCATTTTATTTCTACTTTCACCCAGTTTCTTGGGTTGTGTGGTGTAAATAACAAGATGTTTTACCACAGCATAATAAGTAGGTACCTATGTAAAAATGGTTCCCACTCGCTTTCGTATACATTATCAATATTTTCTGTCTCCCATCTTGTTTCACTTCCTATACTGTTAAAATGACAGTCATATCATGAGAAGGGTAAGCACCGGTAGGTAAAAATGACAATAATAATTATTATTTGAAAAGATGACATTAAAACTATGTCGCCTGCATTTCGTTCGCCGGGTGTCCAGTACACGCTAAGGGTAGAAGAAGTCATTTAAAATGTTGACGGTATGTGAAAACCAAGTAAATTAAAACATCTATTATTTGTAGGCTTATTTCTATCACTGGTCAATAGAAAAGCCAATCAGCTCCAACTAAAAATGCATTGACAGTTGTTTGCAGCAAAGGGCGACTCTCTCGGGAGCGAACATTGGCTTACTACTGTAGGAGACAGGGGTCAAACATGGATTTAAGAGGACGATTGATTTGATTTGGCACGTGCCTGTATATGGCTGGGATAAGTTAGACAACGAAGATTGTGATCCCATTCACTTTGGAATAATGCTAAGAGATTTTTTTACCGTCTAGTTCAGACGGTAATAAAATCGAAAGATACATTGTTGAAAATTCAATTCTTAAGAAATTTACATTCTTAAGAATTGAATTTTTCAATTCTTAAGAAATTTACATTCTTAAGAATTGAATTTTTAACACAGGATCTTTCGATGTTTTTAGCTTATTGATAAACCAACTTTATCTATGCATATTACAAGTTAAAGTAGCTTTTCGTGTCTGTCCTGTGTGACCATATTGTTATTCTAAACTACGCAACGAATTCTAATGCGGTTTTCACCATAAATTTTTCAATAATTTATTCCCGAAGGTTTAAGTGTAACATTCATACTAAACTAACATATAGTAAAGGTATGTAAATATTTTGACAAGTCGTAAAAACGGTACGAAGTATGGGGGGGTCGCTACTGAACAATATAATCGTATATGTCAAATTAATTTCAGCGAACCAGACAGTTTTCAAAGATGAAAATGAAGAATAATAAAATATTATATTTTATACACTATAAAATTTACAGATATAAATGTAGAAATTTTACATAGGGTGACACAATGGGCGGTCTTATCTCTAAAAGCGATCTTTTACAGACAACTTTTGGATGAGAGAAGGAGAAGGAGACACAATACTGCAGGTATTCAGTAAGAAGACTAAGAAGATCTATTGATAAAGTCTACTTTATTTTTACAAAGGAATATAATATTCTTACTTATGAAAATTTACCAACGAAAACTCTTGACTTACACCCCACAATGTTACGCAGGGAAAATGTAGCGAAATGATTTGGCAAGCGTCCAAACCTCTGCTACCTACAGCCTTTGGATTTGTCGTCTTTATTATAGACTTTACTTCTTGCAACTGGTTATAAGCCTTTTGAGGTAAATGTTAAGTACGGATCTGAAGTTATTGCTAGTTTTGGGAACGCTGAAATGATTCGTTCAATCACTGGCTATTGATTTATGTTTGAGGTCAAGTTTACGATGACCAACCCTGGCTTTATTGATTTAAGGATTTTCTGGAGTGTTTTTAGAAGAGTACGAATGTATTTGTTATTATGATTTCACCGCGGTATGAACTCTTCATATAATTAAAGTTCGTGAAGATGCGCACTCTAATGTCTCGCTGATGGTGGCGCGTGTGTTGGATCATTTAGTTCCCTTCAAAATGGTTGAGTTGAATGGTGCTTATCCATGCGTCAGGTTTGTGAAAGGGCGCAGTCAGTAGGGACTGGTCAAGTCTTTGCTGCCTCGGCTTATTTTAAGTAAATTAAATTTCTGAATTTTTTGTATTATCTATTTATTACGGACGCATTTAACGTTCTGCATCGTTCTCACACATGAATAATTTCAACATGGATGATATAACCAATATTTTGATTTAAAAGAGTGTCCGTGGTGTTCCTTGCCCGTTCTTCTCCATTGGTACCTACGCTTTAGAATGGGCAACTACCTTCATCTTTTTGACTCACCGACTCGTTGACAATAATTCAAAAGTGTCTTTAATTGGTGTATTTGAAATAAATGCTTTTAGTTTGAGTTTTATAGATAAAGAAGATAGATGTAATCGGTGTTCCAGTCATATGCTCTCGTAAAATTACTGGTAAGGGACCAAAGTTAAAAAAAGTTGTATTTAACAGATCTGTGAGATTTATAATTCTGAATTAAACTACTTTATCTCTTTGATATTGGGTGAAAAATCTTTCAGAAGCTTATAATAATATTTCTCAAATCACATATTTTACTATTCAATTGAAATCATTAGGTTTATTTAACGATCAGTCTTCAAATCGTAAGAGCTGTTAATTTTATTAAAATATTATACCTGGATTTACGGTATATTTATTGCATAAACAATAACACAATATTGGTTGAAGGAGCACGGCTGTTTTACAGTTTATCGGAGGATGTAAAAAATAAAGTGGTGGAACTTCGGAAGTGCCGACAAAAGTGAAAACTTAAACAAGATCGCCTTTTTGGATGAAAAATACTTTTATAGAACATTGGTCCGTAACCTTATCTAAATAAAAAGTACAATCGCGTTTATAAAAAAAAAAAAACTTCCGAAACTTTTAAAGTAAAAATACTTGCAAAGAACATTGATCCCTAACACAATATATAAATAAAGCACGCAAGCATAAAATATCTATAAAAGCACAATCGTGTTTACAAATCTTTGAAGTAAAAATGCTTGCATAGAACATTGATCCGTAACAACATATCAATAAAGATCACAATCGCGTTAACAAAACCTTTGGAGTAAAAACACTTGCATAGCACATTGATCCGTAACGTAATAAGAGCACAATCACGTTAACATAAATTAGGTGTAGTCACGGTGTTGCATAATCTATGGTTTAGTCCCATCTCAAAAATTCCCAACGCGCCTAAAGAAGTTTTCACTTAAAAAATGTGACAATATAAACACATTCAAGCGCAGATTGAGGTAATACACCACAACATTTTAAATAAAATAAAACAGACTATGCTAATATAATGTCTCCAACACCCTAGAGGTAACTAACTAACTAACGTTAATAGTACTAGATAAAATAACTTTGTATCTCATTATAAGCGAACAACTAGTTTTTAAGTTCTCATGAGAAATTAAGTTCTTTAATCCCACCCACATAACCACGAAAATTTCTGAATCACAAAAAGCAATTTACACTATAAATTGCACAAAAAAATACCGAAGCGATAGATTGAAAACCGTAGGCAGGGTAAAAACCTTTTAATTATTATTCCCCAAAGGGTGGTTCGTGATTTACATTCTCATTTCTTTCTTTCATGATTTATTAAATTGTGAAGTAGTTTTGATGATTAATGACCCAGCTTTGTCGGTTCGCGAAAATTCTTTGTTTTCATTCAGTGGTTAACCAGATTTTGATTGCTAGTGACCTAGACTCTGCGTGCCCTCATCATTTTTCGGTAATTATTACAATGAATATTTTTGAAGTTAATTTTATGTTAATCTCTTTTTACTTCTTTGTTTAAAAGCTTAGTTGGTCCATTAAGCTTGGCATGAATAATTAAATTAGGTGTTTCTTAAGGCTAGTCAAGAATTGTTAAGTACCTAAGGCAGTTTAATGTTCAGGATCGGTAAGGAGCTGAGCAAGTGAGCAGACGATGGACAATTTGTCCGCAGGAAATTTAGAATCGCATTTTGTCCGCGTGCGCGTTAGATTTCCATACGATTCCAAATTGTCTTCGGACAAATTGTCCATTATCTGCTCATGGTTACGTCATTCATATATTTTATGTTATTTTCTGTTTTATGGCGATCGGAAATTTCATAATACAACATTACCTACTAGAGGTCCTCATGAATCATTTCGTGGGTTTAAGCACTATATGAGACTCTTTGACTTTTTCATGAAGCTTGTCGTTTTACTACGGTAACAATTTTCTGTAAAAAAATATTTGACGCAGAAGCGTAGAGACTTACACAGTCAAATAGAGGCCTACGCCCAATTAATAGTAGGTGTTTTTTTTATTTAAACATTGTGCGCCTGAGTCTGTGCTGATTAAATATATTTTTTGTCTTAGTTGGCTAAAAGTGTGTAGACGATCATGATGATTATAAGGAAGGTGATATTCATAGTTACAATACACTGATAACTGTTAAATTATCTCGCACTTTTCTCACTACAAAACCTTCAAAATTCAACATAAAACAAAGTAGAAATATAAACGAAGCAATAATGTCGGAAGCGAGCCCCAATGTTGTACACATATAAATTACATCAATTAATATAAGGGTGTTTACGAAACCCCTATCAGGAACCCACGTCAAAATCATTGTGAACGTGCAATAAATTTGTTTTTGTCTCTCTAACTACAAAGAGGAGGTTTAATGTATGAGATAGGTTTAGGAATTTCTGCGTACATATTGGGATATATTGAAGGAAATAGTAGATATAAGTGAGGGATGGTATGGTTTGCAAAGGCAGGATATGTAGGAAATACACCAGTGCAACTATTAGTAGATACGGTAGTTTAATACGTTTGGTAATTGATATTAAAGAGGGGAACAAAGAAAAAAAAATAAAGAAAGAAAGAAAATAAAGAAAGAAAAAGATAAAGAAAAAATAAAAGAAATATAGAAAGTTGTAGAAACAATAAAGTAAAAGATATGTTTTTTTTTTTAATAACAATCACATCGCCGATCATTTTCTTATAGACTGTTGGCTAGACAGGTAAGGAGACTTACTACGATTGAGGCAGATCAAAAAGTAAAAAGAAGTTAGGAAGACACTAACAGTAACTGCAACCAACACTTCAGGACATTATTGACACTAGCTTTACCCGGCCCGGCTTCGCACGGGTAACACGAAATACTTATCTACAGCGCACCTACCTACCTTACATACCGACGCCTTAGAGTGAAAACCTCGTAAGTGTAAAAGAAGTAACTTTTCAGGAGGAAGAAAAAACTGCGTGCAGTAATTTTGTGTACGGCATCTTTTATGTTCGCAGTTCTGGATATAAAAGCGGGTTTAATTTCCATATTGATTCATTTAAAAAAAAAACATAAAAGAATGTACAAAAACTTTACAGCACGCAGTTTTTTCTTCCTTTTGAAAAGTTACTTCTTTTACATTTACCAGGTTTTCTCTCTAAGGCATCGATAAGTACATACTTACCTACCTACTTACTTACCCTACATACCTACCTACCTACCTACAAGCCTTATCCTGAGAATAATGAACACAGCAAAAAAAAAAAATCCAATTTGGTACTGTCGTTCGGAAGTAATGCGCATATATACATTTCGGCGATTCATTTTTAGATGTATAGATATTGGATACTGCCATCAAATGTAATTCATTTGACGGTATACCGCAATAACTCTATGTGAAATCCATAGGTGTCAGCTTCTACATAGCACCGTAATTATCTAAATTAATGATCTATGCAACACAGTATTAATATTAACATATTCTCAATTACATTAGATGGTTTGACAAATGGCTATAATCTGTTAAATGATCAACTGCTTCATCAGGTAGGTAAACGGAGGCGCGAGTGCCATTTGTAGGTTTCCTTGTGTTTAGTTTCATATAGTACTAGTATATTATGTAGTATTATATTATTTTAATTAATTTATGTGAATGTGACGACTATGTGGATATCATTATTATTTTATTTCTCAGCTATTTTTAACGATGGTCTGGCAGTTTGAGTACTTTATACGGCCTACCCAAATGTCCTTTCTTTGATATTGTTCGTCGAGTTGAGCTCCTTAAGTTCTGAGTTGAGTTCCACGATTACCGACAAATGCTAATGCTTGCATTGACTGGACAGGTCCACTTAAATCTGTGTGGTTCTTTCCTCAAAATACCATTTCAGACACTAATCTACATGGTCCTTATATGGCCTGACCAAGATTATGTCTGGACTTTAAAAGAAACTATGACCTCTGAGTTTGTTTCGGCCTTACTTCTCAGAGTAGTCAGATAGGAAACGCCAAACTCAAATAGCTTATTGTTATTTTTTTTTTTTTAATATGACGTGTAAAAGTGATTCCGATATCCTATTTACAGAATAAACAATTTTATTTCATTTCATTTCACTAGCTTCCGCCAAAGTCTTCGTTTGCATTATATCTTTAAAATTTATAGCCTTTGTTACTCAGTGATACCTAATATAGCATTCTACTGGTGAAAGATTTTTTTTTTAAATCGGTCCAGTAGTTTTTGAGTTTATTAATTACAAACAAAAATACAAATCTTTATAGTATTATTATTGTAGATGTGGTACGTAATATTTAAGTTGTCTCGTGGTCTAGTGAGTGCAAGCATTATTGCTAAGCATAAACCATCAGGAATTTCTCAATATCATCCCGGAGTCTGGATTTGTGCCTGGTCAGTGGTAATAGGAATGGCAATGGTGAAATTTGGGTGTACTATAGGTAAATATCTGCTTATCCCTTCAAGGAATACAGGCGTAATGTTACAATACCTATCGTTTCTGATAAATTCATAATTATATAAAATACTTAAAACTGCGTTATTATACGTACAAGCTTTTTTAAATTGATTTAACAGATCAGTAAGTAAGTTACATAACTTTTTTTATTTTTTGGGTGGAAAATTATCAAATAACTTCTCCCGCTTTAGGCGGAGCGGAAGGGCGTGTCAGACTCTTAGTAACTAAACCCCACCCGTGTTCCTTTACTTGCCTGTCTGTTGCCAGGGGCCACGATATCCCTCTCGGACTTTCCCGCGACCTCGGCAGGCATCGGCCCTAGCTGATCTCGTCAGTTGTGCTGACATCTCTTTAAGTCGCAAGTGGAACACAATGCGCCGTCGACCCGGGCCTAGTCTTTATCGGACGGCGAGCTACCCATTGCTCACCGTCCGCAAGTCCCCGCTTACGGTGGCCGGAAATCGGCTTGGGATTCAGGCCAGGGCGTCTCCTGCGGCGGCTAGGGGCGTGATGGCGCGAAATTTTCTTCAAGTAAATTACAGACCTAACGGAATTGCATTTACAATGTATATTTTTATCAACCTCTTGTGATATGATGAGCAAGTTTTTTTTATCATTTCAGCTCTTTAAAGATTTTCATCATACGAGACAGTAATATCAACAGTACAGTCTTGGCAGCTGTGTAGGAATACCTTCGGGAAATACACATTACAATTCGAGAAAGAAAAAAAAAACAAATGATAACGGTCCATTCTCTCTATTTCTTCTAATATTTTCAAAGTAACATTATATGAAGAGGTCAAAGGCTTCGTAGGTAGAATTTAGAGTATGCTCTATTACAATAACTTGGGCTTTGCAGAAAGTTATGACATCTTTCGAGATAGGTATATTATGACTGGCGACACTATTAACGCTGGGGTACGCTAGAAGAGTTTTCAAATAGAATTAATGTTGGAAAAAGTCACATTTTTAGAATATGCGATTTGCTCCAAATATGAAATGATTTTGTTTGAATGCAGGTGAATCCAGCACTACTGACTACGGATAAAACAAGACATGGAGTGATTTAAAGAATCAATAAGACACTTGGAGAGTTGTTGCTAAATAATTTCAATCTTTAAACTTAAAACGCAGATATATAACAGTGACCTTGAGTGCGTACCACGTACGTCCAGCCAGTAATAGGACTCGCCCATCAAGGAGCGCTGTCTCAAATTAGGCGCATTATTAATTTATTATACATAAAACAATAGTTATTTTAATAAAACGCGTATACTAAAATATCAGTAATTAAAATCTTTAAAAGAGTGAAGCTTTCAGAAAAATACGCTTGATATATTTTGCGTGATTCTCAGTTTTTAATCAGCGTTCGACATAACTTTACAAATTAATTTCACTATATAATAAAAACTTAATCCAAAATATGCCTTTATTAAAAATTAGAAAAATTCTTTAATTTAACATAATATACTTTTTCCAAATCATTAACACTACTCGTTTAGACGTCATCTTCAGTATAAAATAGTTAAAAGTCGGTTAACGTCGCCTTAAGAATCCATAATTACCTCAGCTCAAATTTACTCCTTATCTCGCTCGCACGATACTGCTCGCGGGCTGAGTGAGAGCGAGACTGAGCGGCGGGGAGAAGGCTCCAAGGCGCCAAAACTTTAGGTAATTTCTTTTTACGGCGAAAATAATGGTGATTCAAAATAAATTAAAAGCATAGTATCTGTTTTATAGTTAGTTCACTTATTATGCAAAGTTTCATTAATCTAATTTGAAGTCGTTTTTTAATACCAGTGGTTAATTGTTCAGTTTAGAGGTAACTTTGAATTTTTATTCTATAGAGAATATTTTATGGAATCGTATTTTAGTCAAACATTGTAAAATGCAACTGAAGTGGATATATGTAGTAAATACTCAAAGTATGCATTAAATACTTGTTTGTATTTATTATTCTAAATAATCTAATTTCGTATTGACATTGTGTTTTTCTGATTGTCACTAAAATAAAAAAACATGACGTTTACTACTTTGGCTCTTATTTAACTTAATTATTCAATATACAACATTCGTTATCAGCACGAAGTAAAAAAGTAGAAAAATGTCGTGTGGACCTGCTGGTATATCGATAAAACCGTTGTGCGAAAGAGCCGGCTATGGCATCTGGAAATTCAAAATGCGTATGTATTTGATGCATGAGGATTTATGGGAAACCATAGAAGGTTACTCAGGTGAGAAGCCCTCTGATGCAAATAAAAGGGATCAGAAAGCTTTAACCAAGATTTGTTTGACAATCGACGGAGGCGCAATCGCACATGTTCGGAGCGCTGAGACTGCCAGGCAAGCATGGGATGCTCTTAAAGATGCTTTTGAAGATAAGGGAATGGGCAGAAAATTGGCCCTGGAGCGAAGGCTGTATAGATATAACTTGTCAGACTTCGATAATGATGTTGAGCGTTATATTGGCGCAATCGTAGCTACTTCGCAAGATTTAGCAGACATCGGGAAGAAGATTGATGATGAAAGTTTGGCAGCGATTATGCTCGGAGGTTTAGGACCTCGCTACGATCCCTTAGTTATGGCTCTGGAAAACTCCAACTTAAAAATCACAAGTGAATTGGTGAAAAGTAAGCTATTGAATGAGTTCTCGAAAACCGTAGACGTTCAAGCTCCGGAGAACAAACCGACGACTTCCGCTCTGAAATCTTCTCAAGGTAAAATTTCTTCCAATAATAGTAAGAAGAAAAGAATTATCAAATGCTATGGATGCGGTGAACCAGGTCATAAAAGGCCCGATTGTCCTATAAGGAAGGACGAGAAGGACAAGCACGTAAAAAATGTTACTCTGAAGACAGCACTCAATGGTGTAGAAGGAGAGAGTACCACTTTTTTCATTGATACTGGAGCGACCAACCACATGTGCCATAATATTGATTACCTAGAGAACGTAAGGTTGAATAATGAAGCAGGTAGTAATGATACTGTAACGGTTACAAATGGAGAGAAGATAAGTTGCAGAGGTATAGGTAATATTTCTTTTTCTACTAAAGATTGTGAAGGAACAATGACTGGTGTTGTTGCCGTGCCTGACCTGAATTGTAATTTACTCTCTGTTAGGAAAGCTT
This sequence comes from Omphaloscelis lunosa, assembly GCA_916610215.1. NCBI lineage: Eukaryota > Metazoa > Arthropoda > Insecta > Lepidoptera > Noctuidae > Omphaloscelis > Omphaloscelis lunosa. Next base: position 10,026,063 of record OU744267.1, read on the forward strand.
GTGAAAACGGTTTACATGTAGTTTTTGATAAAAATGGTTGTATTTTTTATGAAAATTTTTCTTGTACTGGAAAGGCTCTTTTACGTGGTTCTGTAAGTAGTGGGCTGTACACTTTAAATTGTACTGTAAATGTTCCTAAGAGAATTGCCTCTAATGCGCTCCTTGATACGTCAGATTGCAGACTTTGGCATAGGCGTTTAGGACACCTTTGCCGAATAGGTCTGGATAAACTTAGAAAAGGTGAGGCTATAGGTGTGTCTTATGATAAGGTGGACAATGAACCATGTATACATTGCTTGGAAGGCAAGCAGTCAAGAAAACAATTCAAAGCAATTCCATTTAAAAGAGGAACAGCTTTGTTGGAACTAATTCATGCGGACCTGTGTGGTCCGATGTCACACGATTCTTTTCAGGGAAACAAATATCTTTTGGTTTTTATTGATGATTTTTCGAGAGCGATTTTTCCTTTCTTTATCTCGTCGAAAACTCAAGTAAAAGATAAATTCTGTGAATTTCAGAATGCAGTTGAAAGGCAGAAGGAAGCAAAAATTAAAATTTTCAGAACAGATAACGGGACTGAGTTTGTGAACCAAGGTATGAGAGACTATTTGACTTCAAAAGGAATTAAGTATGAAACGACAGCTCCTTATAGCCCTCAATCTAATGGCGTAGCTGAACGTGTAAATCGCACACTGGTTGAAAAGGCGCGCTGTATGCTTACTGAAGGTAAACTTTCCAAAGTATATTGGCAAGATGCAGTTCAAACTGCTGCTTATTTGAAAAACAGGTCTCCTCATCGTGCACTCGAAAATAAAACTCCTTTTGAAATGTGGTATGGGAATAAACCAAACCTCTCACATTTAAGAGTTTTTGGCTGTCGAGCGATGGTTCATGTCCCCAATTGTCAAAGAAAGAAGCTTGATGTCAAATCTACGGAGCACATTTTTGTAGGATATGCTGATGATATCCACAGTTACTTCTTTCGTAGTTCTGAATGCCCACGTCGCTTAGTTAAAGCGAGGGACGCAGTATTTTTTGAAAATTCTTTTACAAGTTTAAAAGAAAATTCAGATTCTTCTAGAAGCCAAGAAGAAACAGTAGTTCCACTACGATTGAGCACTGATCCTTGCAATGCTGTTGAACAGATAGTTAATTTGAATGTTCCTACAGCAAGCACTTCCATGGATGTTCCGGACGTTTCCCCTGATCGTTTTCATGATGCTCCAGATGTAGAAGTAGAACAAAGCAACAGTGTTCTCGGTGAGTCAGTGGAAGAACGTCGCTATCAAATGAGAGAACGGAAGAAACCAGATTTCTTGTTATACAAGACCTGTACGGAAGAGGTAATAAATGAAGATCCATCTAGCTACTCAGAAGCCATGCACGCAGAAGATAAAGATAGTTGGATTGCTGCGATGCAAGACGAGTATGATTCCTTAATAGAAAGAAAAACTTGGATTTTAGTCAATAGACCTGAAAATAAGAAAGTTATTCCTTGTAAATGGGTCTACAAATTGAAACGAGATGCTTTAGGAAATTCTGTAAAGTATAAAGCAAGACTTGTAGCTAGAGGTTACAGTCAGGAGGCAGGAGTGGATTATTATGAAACATTCTCTCCTGTGGTGAGGAATTCATCCTTACGTATGCTGTTAGCTTTTGCCGTTGAGAACGAATATAAGCTAAAGCATTTGGACGTGGACACAGCATTTCTTAATGGCAATCTAGAGGAAGAAGTGTTCATGCTACAGCCTCCTGGATTTACACAAGAAGATGGAAAAGTTTGTCTTCTGAAGAAATCCATCTATGGGTTGAAGCAAGCTTCGCGAGCTTGGAATAAAAAGCTCGACGAAACTCTTAAAAGTTTGGGTTTCAGTAGGACCTCCTCAGAGTCATGTGTATATACGAAACTTTTTGGTTCGTCTGAACTAGTTATACTAGCTGTCTATGTCGATGACATTGTCTTGTTGCACAAAGATGACTTGACGTATGACAAAGTCAAACATGACTTGAGACAATTTTTCGGTATAAAAGATCTGGGAAATCTAAATTATTTCCTATCTCTAAATGTAAAATACGATAATGGGATAATTGAAATAAACCAAAAAACTTTTATACTCGATTTATTAAAACGTTTTAAAATGCAACAGTGTAAAACGTTTGATACACCTTTAGCGAGCAGTAAGTTGGAACCTGGAATTGGTGAGAAACCTGATTATCCTTATCAGAACTTGATTGGCTGCTTGATGTACCTCGCTGTTAATACTAGGCCAGATATAGCGTTTGCTACCAGTTATTTGAGTCAGTTTAATACGACTTATGACAAAACGCACTGGACAGCAGCGAAGCGTGTACTTCAGTATCTTAAGGGTACTATAGATTATTCCATTGTCTACAGGAAGACTGGTGAATATATCTCTGCATACGCTGATGCCGATTGGGCTAACTGCACAATTGACCGCCGTTCGTATACAGGCTATTTTGTGAAATTGGCTGGAGGACCAATTTCTTGGGAGTCAAAGAAACAGCCAACGGTTGCATTATCTTCAACCGAGGCTGAGTATATGTCACTGAGTGCCGTAACCAGAGAAGTTGTCTTTTTGCGCAGACTCTTGCAAGAAATTAGTGGCAAGGTAGGACAAGTTATTATTTATAACGACTGTCAAGGGGCGCAAAAGCTGGCGTCAAACCCTATTCACCATAATAGGACTAAGCTCATAGATACAAAACATCATTATATTAGAGAGATTGTATCTAAGAATATTGTGGACTTACGGTACATTCAGACGCATGATATGAGCGCTGACATTTTGACAAAAGCCCTAGGACGTGTATCACATTTAAGATGTGTTAAGGGTATGGGATTTAGTTAATTATAGGCTTCTTTAAATCTTAATGTCTCGCTTATAGATCTTAGATTATTTCGATTAAGTGGGGGTATGTAGTAAATACTCAAAGTATGCATTAAATACTTGTTTGTATTTATTATTCTAAATAATCTAATTTCGTATTGACATTGTGTTTTTCTGATTGTCACTAAAATAAAAAAACATGACGTTTACTACTTTGGCTCTTATTTAACTTAATTATTCAATATACAACAATATATTTAGTAACTCGTTCCACTTAGCTATTTCTAAAGAGTCTTAAAAAGACCCTGAAAGAAATCGACACGTGTTTCACACGGCGTGTTGCCACACCACGCCGAACACGCCGTGTTCGAGTTCACGACAAGTCAATCGTCATCCTGAGGATGCCTCGTTGAGAGGTAAAACACGTGTCGATTTCTTTAAGAGACTCTTTAGAAATAGCTAAGCTGAACAAGTTACTAAATATATCCACTTCAATTGCATTTTATAATGGATTTCCGCAAGGTCACGCCTGAATCTATTAACTATCAAACATTGTACTTAACATTAATCTTCAACTTTACCATATATTTATTTCAAAACTAGCAGCGCCCAGCGGTTACACCCGCATAAGTCTCGATCCCGTGGGAATATGGGGATAAATAGTCCACCCATCCATCTATCCTCACAAACTTTTGCGTTTATAATATTAGTAGGACATATGCTGCCGTATTTTCGATATGACGGAGGACCATGCTAAGTAATTTGAGGTTTTATGTACTCTTAAGCTGCCGCAGCCACTATCATTCCGTGCTTCGAAAGATATTGCACTTTAAAAATAAAATAAAATAAATATATTTTTTAAATATAATTTTAAACATTACGGTTGGTCATAAGCTCGGAGTTTGACAGCTAAATCTAGCCTCAACTGAATGTAGGACTTAACCAGTAATTGGGTTATGGATTTCAGATTGCAGTTCCTTTATGTACAATAATGATTCAGTCATATGTGGTTAGGATAGAACCCGACAACGTTAAGTTTTAGAGGTACGAGTTTGAGGAACAGGGTGTAATGTTCACTCATCCTCTATAGAAAAGGGAGGATCCTCCGACCAGATGACCGTCATGTTCGTGAACGGGCGCGGTCAGTAGGGACTGGTCATCTTCTAGCTGCCATGGCTTATTTTAAATTGATTTTTGAATAATTTTATTTTTTATTACGGACGCTTTTATCGTTCTGCATCGTTCTCACATTTATAACTTTAACATGAATGATGTAACCAATATTTTGTAAACATATTGTGATTTTCTTGCCCGTTCTTCACCATAGATACCTACTACGCTTTGGAATGGGCAACTAGCTTCATCTTTCTGACTGACCGACCCCTTGATAATTCAAAAGTGCCTGTAATTGGTTTATTTGAAATAAATGCTTTGAGTTTGAGTTTGAGTCAGACGGGTTTGTGTGGGCTGGGTAACTGCCCAACGATTGAAGTCGGAAAGTTATATATATCTTGATCGCGCAGTAAACTCTCTTTGCGCGATGCAGGATTTGTGTGACGTCAGGATTTTGCGTGACGTCAGGTCTTTGATGCGTAGTTCGCATGTGGCGATGTAGATGCCGCCACAAAGTCAGGGAAATGAAATATATGGAAAATTTACTACCAACTTAAACGGACCAAATATTCAAATCGCAACACTGTAATCCTTCATCTATAACACGGTAAATTTTCGTAGTGTGTAAAGTTAAGCAAACAATTTCTGACTTTACATGGTAACAATTGACTGGAAGCAAACCAGTAACCACTACTATACAAAAAGCTAACACCAAATAGTAGCGTGGGATGGACGTTAGTGTAGTGGAAAACTAACTAAGACTACTACAGCTGTACTAAAGCAAACAATCCTAAGCCCGTCCCAGTCAACCGTCACAACTCACAAAAAAGGAGAAACCTGCTAATCAAGCCGCACCAACAAAATGTTTCGTTTATCAACGCGAATCGAACACAAAATACCTATATCTTTTTTATGTTTTTAATACGTCGGCGCCGGTTGTCACTGAAAACAAGCGCTGGGGCTCTGTCTTGCAAAGGGTCGTAGCATAATGCTGAGCAATAGTCGATTTGCGTGGATGTGACACATGCTTATCCAATTTTCATTTTTGTATTTTACACTTTTTTTTTGCGCCATGTTGACCGCAAATAAACGTTTTTTCTTTCTTTCTTTCTATATATACATCCATAACATCATGCCTATAATTCCCGAAGAGATAGGTAGAAGTGTAACGTACTTATCTATATATAGTACACCCGTTAATTTTGGCAGTTATGTTCAAATCCCATGCAATAGGGGACGAGTTTATTGCCATCAACCGGGCACAAATCCAGACTCCGGGCTGGTATATACTGAAAAAAATCTACTTAAAACTAAGACTACTTACTACGGTACTATAGCAGACAATCCTAAACCTTCCCAGTCAACAGCCGCAACTCACAAAAAAGGAGAACTTACAAATCAAGCCGCTCCAACAAAATTTATTATTTCGTCTACAAATGCGAAAGGATTACTACAAAAAATTTACAGTGAACTAATATCAGCTGTTCACGAAACTTGGCTAGTAGCTTGCCCCACTTGGCAAGCGCTAGTGGCTCATGTTTCCCTTTTATATTTACTGCCATCTATAAGCTTGGTTTTAAGCGAGTGAGGGTCATGACACTGGGTTGTGTTAAAAAAATTATACGTTAATTATTATAAATTTTACGATAGTATAAAAAAAAAAGATTTTAGAATGACTGTTTTGTATTAAGAGAGAATTTAGGAATTCATTTTTTAAAACACCATTAAGATGAAGTAAAGCATCGTGCACTGTGAAAATAATTGGTCTCATCTGCTATACTCCAAGATTGGTAACTTGCAAACGTTGATCATCACGTAGTCATTCTTATAATCAATATGTGATGATCTTGGAGGTCTTGTGAGATCTTATTTGATATAATTACAGTTTACAGCGGTTTTATTAAATTAATTAATTATAAAATGTTTTTGATTTCGACATTAGGGTCACATGCATTAGCTACCCCTATGTTTATAAGTTTTAATACTGGAAAGCTTTATTACGAAAACAGTTAAAGAATTGACATTATGTAGGCTCATATAAGAGTGCCTACGCTCCCAAACCATCCATTATCGCAGTTTCGAGACCGCATTCAGCGTTGAACTGTGACATGCTATTGATGATAACGATAATGACCTTTGCCATGTCACACTTCATGCTACTCTAGCGGTTTTCCTTTCAGCTTAAACGTAGGCTTTGTGTCAGCACTCCAATACACATTATGTGCTATTTCCCGAAATACCACGATCAGTTAACCTCCTGTGTTTGCGAATCTCGGGATAGAGCTTCAGCTCATTGATAGGATCTAGGATCAGTATTGTAGTGAGTTTAGAAGACACATTAACGTGGGATTATGTTGGACATTAAAATATGGAGGTCTATTAGAAAAAGATTGCTAATTTGTTTGGTTTCTGTGAATTTTAACATGAATAGGGTTTTAGGTGGTGAAAAATTACTAGCCTCTAGTCGCTTCTATATAGGAATCAGGCATTTCTGAAGCTGTCAATGTAATCTGCAACTTCCGGATAGTAATATTGAGAAAATGCCTTTTGTTACAAAAATCATACTTAAGGTGAATTCGACCAAACGTTTATGCCTTGTATAAGTCATAAGTATAAGTTATTACTTTACAAGTCTCGAAGAATAAATATTTGACGTCTGTCACTTTATTGTATAGAAAAACTGTCAAAAACGAAAAATGTATACCCAGACTTATAATAGGTATAAAAGTTTAGTCGAATTCGCCTTTAGTTACATAATAAAATTCAAATCTTCCGCGCATTTCTATTTCGGGCAATACCAAAGAATTACGCCCAGATGACCATAATGTGGTCAACCAAATCTACACTAAGCAATGACCGTCGACCGACGTCATCGCCCTTAACCCACACACTGAGAACCCAAGCGATAAATTCGACAATTTATACACTTCCCAAGTCGGGTAATTTAATAAAGTTGCGTTACGAACTTCGAGTTTGGTTCGAGTTAAGTGATAAGCATCAGCGATCCTAAACTTTGGGTATGATGCCCATTAAAACATGAACAGTTTTTCGATATTCTCGAATTTTCCATAAAAATATTGGAGAAGGTGAAAGTTTTTAACAATCTGGATTGTTCTCGGCAATATTATGAGAAAGGAAAATTTTGGTAGTTTCATTATTTCGAAGGTTACAAAAAATCAGATTTTAACAATCTAGTTTATTTTAGTAATCTTGATTGGGCTCGTTACACGGAAAATTCCAAAAAGTCGTTAAAAAAATGGCGGAGGAGAAAAGGACATTCCCAGAAAATTGGGCCAATCAATGCGGAGTTTGAAATCCAAAACTTGGTGCTAAGTTTTCCTAAATATACTGCAAAATTTGTCTTTCAAATTAATTTTTGTTCTGATTTCAGGTACTTATCAACTGTTGAAGACCAAGCTGTTACTAAGGCTTTAGTTTTATAAACAGAAAAAAAAAACACAAAAGGATTCATAGGTAAGTAGAACGACATAACAAAAAAATTCAACACGTAAATCTTCTTTCAAAGCAAAATCCCGTAAAGAGGAGCCATCAAAAACACGAATCACGTACTCCAAAGGCCCTTAAAGATATGCGAAGAAAATATCCGGTAATAATTCAAACATGTAATTAACAAAGATTTACTCTTTGTTTAGGGGAAGACGCTTTAACCGAACGAGTTTCACAAAATAGATAGGTGCAGAAGGCCGGCTCCATATAACGAGCGAAGACGCACGCACACATTTACACGGTTCACGTACAGCGAGTGCAAGTGCACCCACGACTGGCATTCGTTTGTGGTCGCCGCACGTACGCGATTATGTATGCGTGTGCCTGTTTTCGCTCATTGTATGAAATCGACCTTCTGTGTCTATTTTGAGCAAATTTCATACATGCCCCCATACATGCCAGAAGACATTAAAGTTAATTCAAAGATATTTATCAACGTGTGCTAAGTTTTGGCGTAAACTCAAGAAGACTTAAGACAATGTGAAAAATGAGCGATACTGAAAAGCTTTTGAGAATGCTCGTGTAAACATGTATAGATTCGTTAGGAATAATAACGTCATGGAACAAAGGGGAAATAATAATAAAGATGATATGAGAGAGTTAATATCAATAGCACCCGTTCAAAGCCATACGCCAGTAAGACGTAGCTTTCGACAACTGTAAAAAATAATGTACTGTAGTTTTTGCAATGTGAATTCAAACTCAAACTCAAACTCAAAGCATTTATTTCAAATAAACCAATTATAGGCACTTTTGAATTATCAAGGGGTCGGTCAGTCAGAAAGATGAAGCTAGTTGCCCATTCCAAAGCGTAGTAGGTACCTATGGAGAAGAACGGACAAGAAACTCCATGGACACTCTTTTAAATCACAGTATGGTTACAAAATATTGGTTACATCATTCATGTTAAAGTTATAAATGTGAGAATGATGCAGAACGATAAAAGCGTCCGTAATAAAAAATAAAACAATTGAAAAATGAAATCAAAATAAGCTATGGCAGCTAGAAAATGACCAGTCCCTACTGACAGCGCCCGTTCACGAACATGCAGGATTATAGCTGTCTAACTATTTAAAAGTGTATGATGCCTTACCGCTTAACGTGAAAAGAATCTCTAAAAAATTATAACTTGAGCAATAAAAAAGTAGTAAAATCTGATAGTTTAATTTCCTCTCGCTTTTACTCACACTACACACCACACACCATCAGTAAGTTTGTTTAGGTTGTCCCTTCTAACCGGGGTCTAAACTAAATTTAATTTTGTATAATTTTACTTAAAACTCTTATACTTACGCTACTCTTGTGAAAGGGACTCACAAGCAGTCTCGAGAGCATTGTATTTTAATTGCTTAATTTGTGGTAAAGTTATTTTTAGCCTTAATCTAGATAAACGATGTGGAGAAGATAGTATAAAAAAAAAAAACAGCAGTATTAGTGCATATGAGTATTTTAAAACCATCAAATATACAAATCCAAACATGTACATTAAATAAAATAAAAATTCACACAATCTAACTAGTAGCAATAGTAGGTTAGAACCCTGACAACCGCTTTACTTTGTGTAAATTATTTCATCGCCACTGTTGTTAAAACGGTGAGGGAAAACATCGTAAGGAAACCGGCATGGCCTATAACTAAAAATTCGAAGACATCCACCAACCCGCATTGGGCCCGCGTGGCGGATTACAGCCCACCTCTTACAGAGAGGAGGCCTGTGTCCCAGCAGTGGGAACATAATAGGCTGATTATGGAAGTAGTAATGATGGGTCGACTATGGGTTGTGCCAATCAGCCTACTAGTTATAGTGACTAATTGGATATTATGTATTTGACTGAATTTTTGTTTGTTGACTGCGAACGTCAATAGTTAGATCTACAAAGTATAACTCACCTTGTATGTCTTGTATTATATTTGTGTAAACATTTAGGACTAAGTATTGTATTTATTTTATTTTTGATTTGTTATTTCACTATATGCTGCACCGATTGAGGTCATCACGTCAGCGCCCGCTGTCGCTGATAATCAGCGCTGGGGCTCTGTCTCGCATAGGGTCGCAGCATTTATGCTAAGCGATGGTCGTTTTGCGTGGATATGACGCATATTTTCCCCCAATTTGTTATTTACGTGTTTTTTTATTATCTTTCTTTGCGTCATGTTTACCGCAAATAAACGTATTTTCTTTCTTCTTTCTTTGTGGCCTTAAATGCTGAAGCATAAGCAAGAGCAGCCTATTATGTTCCCACTGCTGGGACACAGGCTTCCTCTCTGTGAGAGGTTGGCTGTAATCCGCCACGCGGGCCCAGTGCAGGTTGGTGGATAACATATTATATGTCTGCGAATTTTTGGTTCTAGGACAAGCCGATTTCCTCACGATGTTTTCCTTCACCATTTTGAAATGCAAAGCTTTCTTTGTAAATATTTAATGTAGTTCGTTACCAAATAACGTTTTCTTTAACTTGATTTATGTTTGATTCTATTAAGAGGGTTGTTTCCTTTATATATTTTCCAAGAATTATTCTGGTTTTGTTCATTTTAAGAACTCTTAGTAACAGATTTTCTACTACATAGTAGTATAATAGGTTTTCCTTTTCTGTAAAGGTATTTTCATCACCACGAATAATGTGGAATATTAAACTTCAAGGAGGTATCGTAAAATCAATTATGTTATGGAGTGGTTTATGGGCAACTACAGTATTATTTTCAATATTATTATTATATTTAAATATATCGGGATCTTAGGGTCCCGATATTTTGGAAGGCGTACGAGGGGCCGAAGCCAACTCACAGAGGCACCTTAGACAATTTTATATGGAATGAGGCACCAACTAAAGATTATCCCTGTATGCACTATGCAAGTTCACCCAAGGACAACCCCCGGTTGGTTCAGGACTATTGCAGAACATGAAAACAAAACAATTATTAATATTATTATATTTAAATTTTAAATAATTTAGTATAGATTTGTAAATAGCCGCACCTTCGCATTGGGTAAATACACCTGTAATGATAATTGTAAGGGAGATTTTAATAAATAAATAAAAATCAAATTCACTCTGGTCATTTATAAATGATTAAGTTTTTTTTTTCAATTATTTATAATTGAGAAAGTTTGTTGTTTAGATGTATTTGAATCATTAGCTTATCCTTCATGTTTGCTATTATATCTACTAGCGTTAAAAATTGCCTCGTTAACGGTTTAAAATGAGCACCGTTAATTGAAACAGTGATATAACTATCAAAACCAAACCAAATAAGCTAACCTAGCCTAACCTAAAACTTCCACAGCAGACATCAAATATTTAACAGAATATTCAGAGATTGCAATAATAGTTCCCAACTTGTTTCACTTAAACAAAACAGTGATATCGAAACTTAGGCAATTATTCAAGAAGACTCAAAACTGAGCCGTCTCAGATATGAGAGCACAATTTAACTTGCAAAGGATTACTCTTCAAGGGGAGATAACATGACTTGTAAACGAGAATCGTAACAAGCAAGTTGTATGTAAGTTTGGGCCTCGTATTGTCATTTTAATGACGTACACCCTTAAGGCCCATACACACAGGACTGTGGTCCACACCACATCGCAGCGACAAAAATTGGACAGCCAATTGTTAAGTGTGAACAGTATCACTGCAGCATCTTGTCATTGCATTGTGCTACTTTATAGATTTTGTATTTCCCGAACGCGCGTCAATCATTTCAATTTATTGAGAGCTTATTATAATGGCATAAGTGTCACATGACGCGTGCACGTTAATTTAGTTTTCTATATCTACAAAAATGTTTTTGTTACTTGGTATCGCTGGTAGCGTTTTGACTGCGATGTAAACGATACCGTCCACACGGTCGACTTGGACGGCAAAATGTGGTCCAAGTAAATAAAACTGTATTCTCATACGCACACTTAGTAATTTTGCTGTGGTGTGATGTGTTACGTGTGAAAGCGTCCTTACTTCACAGTACAAAGATAAGCTAAAATTAATTTTAAACGTTTTCGGCTTGAATTTAACTGTAGATATGTAATGGAATATGGTTTCAGGAATTTTGATATACCTTCAACCTAGGGATGTTCTAATTAATATATGATTGCGTACTGTTATTAGAGTAATTATAACTATATGCTGTATACATTGAAGTAATGAGTTTATTAAGTACCTGATAGTTTCTGCCAGTAAGCTAGTCAAATAGAAGGATGGTGGGGAATAACTTATAAGATCTACTTAGCTTTATGAAACTTCCTTCACTGATAAACTGCTTTTGGTAATCCGTTAGGTTTCATAAACAAAAAACATTTTCCTATTCTACAGGGTGTAAAAAGATCCATAATGAAATCGTTATTTTATTAATTACAACTTCTGCCCGCGACTTCGTGTGCGAGCTTTTAATCTTCCTCAAAAATTGGGCTATCCAATATAGAAAAAAAAAATCAAATCCGACTGGTAGTTCCAGAGATTACCCCCTACATACAAACTTACAAACAAACAAACAGACATACAAACATATAAACAAACAAACATACAAACAAACAAATTTTACCTATTTAATATATACATTGATTGATTGATTATATTTAGTATAGATTTTTGGGAAACGACTTTTATTTTTGGTCTTTACTTCAAAAATAATAAAATGTTTCCCAACAATAATAAATTTAAATTTTAAATTTAAATTCGCTGTTACCGGTAGTACTCAATATAACGTACGCAAAACATTGTGCTTATGAGCACATGCAACGGTACAGGGATCGTGGTAAAAGATTTAAAAACACTCCGGGAGTGCCGACAGAAGTGAAAACTAAATAAAAATACTTCCAAAACCTTTAAAGTACAAATACTTGCATGGAACATTGATCTGTAACGTTATATAAATAAAGATCACAATCCCATTTACAAAAATGAGGTGTCGGTAACGGTGTCGCGAAATCAATTGTTTTTTCCCATCTCAAAAATTCCCAACGCGCCTAAAGAATTTATCACTTCAAAAAATGGAACTATGACCTTCAATACATCCGTAACTAGATGGTTCCCAGGAAAAACAAGTGACTCTCGGCTTCGCTAAAGGTATTTTTACACCCGTTGTTTTTTTGTTTGTTTTATAAATGGTGCATATTTTTATCTATTCCAAAAAGCTGTGTCCCTAAAAACTCTACACAACAAAAAATATTTAAACTGAAATGGTTATAAAAACACAGATTACTGTACTAAAACTACCACAGAAGCTTATTTACCCTACTCTATCACCACAATATTACCCTCATTATCTATATCAAAACAAAATAAAACAACGCATAAACCTTTTACAGCGGTGAGAAGGCTATATATTCCTTTTATTAGACTATCTCTACTAGCCCTGAAGTGTGCATTATACGTCATTACTACATGTTACTGCGACGCTGTTCAGATAAATTACAGCAGACAGCAAAACAAACACATATAACAGACCAACTTGGTCGAAAACAAGAAAAATCTCGACGAAAATAACATTTTTGTTTTGACAAGAGTACGTCGATTTGACGTAGATTTACACCGGACTTTGTTTGGTAGCTGAGTTGGCCATAATAGTGGAAGTAATCTTTTAATTAAAGTTGAAGTCTTATCTAGTGCTATAGTTTTTGTATGTGCTCGTTCTGTCAAATAAATCTTGCAGAATAGTCGTGTTTATACTCAGCTGTCTAGGAAAGAATAGTGTCAGTGTACTGCTGAGAAAAATACTGACCTATATCTTTCGATATATCTAGCGATATAATCACTAGGTATTTCAGACTCACGCACAGTGTTATGTAACAATACGGAAATTGTTATTTTCATTGTACGTTTATGTAGTTTTTTCACAGATAACTTTCACTTAGATTCTGCGTATCGTTTTAAATAATTGTTTTATAATTAAGTTACCTTTTAAAATCGTTAGATTCGCTTCTGATCAAAAGACGTCAATCTTTTATAGTACCTATTTATGATGCTATAATTACACTTCTGTGTACCTCGATAAAGAATGTAATAAACATTTGAGTACTGCGTGAGTCGTAGCTACTTGAGCACCAGAATCAACATTACCCTCAGTTGAAATTTAAATTTTACGATTCACTCGATGAAACTGGCATTCATCGCCACATTAATATTGAATCGATGTCCATAATTTTTTGAAGAACTTCTTCAACGTTGTTTTGCACAATTCGGGTCCTTACAGTCTTCTTAGTAGAAACATAATTTGACAAGCAACACTCCTCAAGAAAAATGTCCGTTTCGTTTCGGCCATAAAACTTCTTCCGAATCTCCCAAACAAACAGGATCCCCTTTTGTCACAAACGTTACTTTTACTTGTTGAAATATTAATAATGATTGTATAAATTCTGTCCCCAACTCCTTAGCCGATAACATAGTGAACAAAGTTTCCTTAAATTGCCTTCATTTTAACTAAGTTGAGAATATATTGTTAGAAGTTTTGTATAAAGCGCTGAATGAGTATTATCCTGCTGTAATTCGTTCTAGGCGTAAAAAGGCCCGGAATAATTTTCTTAAAGATAATCATTGGGATGCGAATTTCAACAAAGATGCTCTTGGGCGGTTAATTTAAGATGATTTATCAAGGTGTAACTGAGATGTAAAACAGGGTTTTAATGAAAGCTGAGGGAACAGATTATGAAAAAATGGGACAAAGTGGAGGCACAAAGGCAAAGAGTTTTAAGCTCGTACAACAAAATGAAAGGTGTGGATTTTCCAAAGGCTTTTTATGCATGAATGAAAAGTATATTTTATTTACTATGAAAGTAATTATTATAAGAATCTTAACTAATAATATTATAAATGCGAAAGTGAGTTTCGTTTGTTCATTTCTTTGTTTATAACGCTTTCACGCTAAAAAGGTTCAACTGATTTGAATGAATTTGGCACATGAGTAGACCATGACCTGGAGTAGGACATAGGTTACTTTTCATCCTGGATTGCAGAGGAAGTCGCAGGCAACAGCTATTGATTAAATAATTATGGATTTAATTTCTAGGAGTCAATTCAATTATTATTCCTTTTGAACAGTTTTGTTTCCATGTTTTCTATTTTAATTCTTCATGATTTAGTCATTTTTGAGCATAACTAATAAAGGAAGTAGGTGAAGCAAAAATCTAATTAACCTTAAATTACAATTGGATAAAAATATCTCGCATTAACTTATACTCTTTCCTGTGCTATGTTTAAATAAAAAATCGAGCCCTTAAATAAATGAGTCGGTTCCCAACCACTTCTAAATTTTCCTCTGTTTTCCGACCAATTAGCTTAATTGAAAGAAGGATAGATTGCAAAAACAACCCCTGTGCTGCCTTTGTAATGTATTTGTTTAGTAATTGGTGTGTCGTCACAAGCTTTTACTCAACAACCCGTCTTGAACTTTTGGATTATGTAATGCAAATGTTTGTTCTGATCTGTCTTCCATGGTTCACATGTGTTATTTTCGGAGTTCAGCTTATCAAGCATTAATACAGGGTTATTGGTTACATTTCGGTCATCCATTATGGGGATGTAGGAGAGGTCATTTACAATAAAATAATTCTTTTTGACTACTACGCAAATGTCAACAATTTTCAAGTCATTTGATATTTTTAACCGACTTCTCAGTTCGTCGGAATATAATATATTCCGACGAACATAAAAAAAATATATATATATATATATTATATATATATATATATATTTTTTATGTATGTTCCCAGATTACTCGAAGACGGCTGAACAGATTTGAAAAATATTTTTTTTTGTTTGAAAGGGTATACTTCCAAATTGGTCCCGTTGTCATTTGATCACGATCTGATGATGGGATCTTGAAGAAATCGAGGGAACTCTTTAAATATTATAGGCCACCTATAGCGATTTGGGATTTTTTCTAGTAACTCATGCATTTGCTCTCGAAAAGCACTATTTGGTAAAGTGGAACTGATGAATTACAAACTAACACAAAAAAAAGGTTTTTTTTTACCAAAAACACAACCTACTTCCAAACTACAAAGTGAAAAATAACTTGTATTTTTGGTAAAAAAAAAAAATGTTTCATTCATTTTAAAATATAAAATTACTCGAAAATGATTGACATTGGCATAGGGGTCATGAGATTGCAAATGACCTCTCCTACATCCCCTTAACGGATTGCCGACATAATTATAACCAACTAAACTCTTTTGCAAAAAAAAACGGGCACTTTAGATTTTTTTCTCTACTTCAATGAAGAAGAACAAAAAATAGGTTTTATTAATTTGACGATGTATTGGCATGTTATTTGAAGCATCCTGGCATGATTCTTTACGTTCCAAATTTAAAATTTGAAATTAATAAAAGAAAAATAATGATTATTGTGGATTATTCTAAAATTGCTTTACTAATGGTGCGAATTGCTGAAACAATTATTAACTGATTACGATATTTTAAAACTTTTTGGATATTTTCTGCAAATTAAACAATTTAATCTTTCTTTTTACATTAAATACCACTTTTTGATATGAGTCATAAAGCGATAAGGGCCGGTAAAATTATAGCCCTACTTGAAGAAGGTTGTTCGCAAACTTACGTGTCTCAGCGGCTAAATGTGAGTCGTTCAACTGTCCAGAGGACTTGGCAACGGTATCAAGAGACCGGTTCGGTCAAAAGAAGACCCGGTTCGGGAAGAAAACGATGCACAGAACCAAGAGACGACCGCTTTTTGGTGAGTCAGGGGTTGCGGAATCGTAAGGCGTCAAGTGTGGACCTGAAGAAGAGCCTTGAAGAAGTAAGAGGAGTAGAAGTTAGCTTGTGGACGGTCAGGAGGAGGCTTTTGGCTGCCAATATCAGGAGTTACCGCCCAGCTCGGGGCCCTAAATTACTCCGTGAGCATCGTGTTGCTCGACTTCAGTTTGCTCGGAACTGTGCTTCATGGACTCTGGAGGACTGGAATAAAGTATTGTTTTCTGATGAAGCTAGAATCTCTTTGTGTGGAGAAGACCGACGCCGGCGAGTGCTGCGAAGACCACGGGAACGCTATGTGGAAGTGTGTTTCAAAGAAATCAGTCCTTATGGCGGAGGCTCCGTTATATTTTGGGCAGCAATTAATTCGACGGAGCGTACGGAGTTAGTTTTCATAGAAAATGGAACATTAAATGCACACCGGTACATAATAGAAGTCCTAATTCCATATGCACAACCCACATTGACTGCACTTGGGGAAGATTCCATTTTTATGGACGACAATGCTCGCCCGCACCGTTCTGGCGACGTGGAAGCGTACATGCAAGAAGTTGGGATCCGTCGTTTAGATTGGCCAGCTCGAAGTCCTGACCTCAATCCAATTGAGCATGTCTGGGATGTTCTAAAGAGACGGGTAAGATCAGTGCAACCTGCTCCACAAAACATCAAGGAGCTAAAAAGAGTCATTGCAGAAGAGTGGGAACGTATTCCTCAAAACGCTATTAAAAACATCGTGGATAGCATGCCCAGAAGGATTCAAGCGGTGATTTTGGCAAGAGGAGGTCACACTCGTTATTAGGTTTTTACATTTGTAACTTTATTTAATTAAAAAAAGTAAAAAAAAATCTTGTCTTTATTGCCGACCACTTGTTATTGTTTGGGCATGTACATCGGTTTTAAAGAATCCATCGTTTTTTTTTTCTTTTAATTGCCCCAATTCACTTCACGCGCATTAATTGACACGATTATAAGTATACATAGACTACGTCAAATAAATAAATTTCATTTAATTAACTCAAATCGACCTTAGAACATAAATTTCCTTAGATGCCCGTTTTTTTTGCCAAAGAGTGTACCTATCGTTTTTGGTTACTACTAAAAGTTTCATTATTCTATTTCATTTAATAACTTGTTTTATATCAAAGTTACAACACATGTTTCACTAACACTATTTTCCTTATAACTTCTAATAGTATCATAGTCCGTTACGCGTTGCAACCGCTTAACCACATTCAGTTAAAATATACTAGCTAAGTTGGTTAGTGTTAGGTCACCAGCGAATTTACGATCTCACAAAGACGTTGTAGCTACATTTGTATCTTAATCCACACAGTTGACTTCTACAACTTGAGTTAGTTTATAGCCGTTAAAGCGTTCTGGTTTTTCTTTAGAATTGAAACTATCTTCTTGATCATTCAACCGTTCTTGTTCATTATTAGGGTTATCTCCTGCTTGATGTAGCTCAACTGTGGCTTATTTTTTTCGTCTAATATTGTATTGATGGGATCTTAACCTATTAGCTACTGAGTCTACGCCTGCTGTATTAATATCAAGTAATTTGTTATATACCACAGTATGTTCGAGAAGATCTATGTATATTACCTGATTAAATAGTATGTAAGGATCATAGCAGGTGGCATTCTGTAGTTTCTGCCATGGGAATATAACGTGAATTTATATAAGTATGTAAGTAGTCTATCAAAGTCAAATTTCCTACAAAATTAGTTTCCCGTAGATAAAGTATCTCAAGTTAACACTACATAACAACCTAATGAAACTTCAGATAAGGTACAGAAATTGGTATATTCAATATAGTATCAGCTAATTCCGAACTAACAGAGAACCGGAACGAAAAACTCAATTATTACGCAGATAATTGTGTAAACAATTATACAACGATCCCTTAGGTACAAGTCGACGAAGTGTTCTGTAATACTCCTGTCAATATTAATTTAGGAAGAGTTGATTAAGCTCCGTCAAGGGATGTTGTATATTTGGAGTGTTTGCTTGATGTCGTATTAATTTTCGTTTGCCTTTAAGTATTGTATATCTACAATACAATAAACGAAGATATATTAAGTTACCTATTCCGCATAACTAATAATAATAAACGCACACACTAATATGTCTATTGTATTTTATAATGAATTTCCGCAAGGTCACGCCTGAATCAATTAACTATTGTATATCTGTTAACATTATTTTAATTAACCTTAACATCCTACTTAATCTATACTAATATTATAAAGAGGAAGGATTTGTATGTAACGAATAAACTTAAAAACTACTGGACCGATTTGAAAAATTCTTTCAGCATTGGATAGCTATGTTATCAGCTAGTAACACAGGCTATATTTTATCCCCGTATTCCCACGGGAATGGGAACTACGCGGGTGAAACCGCGTGACGTCTGCTAGTAATAATATAAACGCAAAAGTTTGTGAGGATGGATAGATGGATCACGCAAAATCTACTGTACGGATTTGGATAAAAAGACATTGTTCGGTGTTCATACATCGTGCGCTTAAGAATCAACAGAGATTTTAATTTACTAATCGATTGAATCTAAATTAAAATTATGGACACTGCTGAGAATTGTAAAAATTTAAAATACTTTCGGATTTTGGGGTTATAATTAGGGCAATAGAAACATATTAACTTAGCTTTTATTTGTGAAAATACATTGGATTTTATCTTCAAACGTTTCATTACATATGTACTATTAGTGTAATCAAAACCAAAATTTATTTGTATTTAGTAGATATTATAAAATGTACTGAGTGACAAAATTGACACTGTCATTACTATCAAATGTCAAAGTGTCATCTGTAAATTCATCGACTGTCAGTGTCGATGTTGCTCGTTTCACACAGCGCTTTCAATGGCTTTATTCTGTTTGTAACTACAAAACCTTATTTATAGATCAAGCGCTGAGAGAGCTTATTTAAAATGTCAAATTGAAACAAAAAATAATGGCGCTGGGGTATAAGACCCAAGTGAATTACTTTCTATTGTAGTAATTATTGTAAAGGTTTCATACGTGTTGATTCATAGGCCATTTTTAACAATGTCCTTTGGCACAGCTAGTTTATAACCTAGATATACAAATATAAGATACTTTACATCATCATCATCATCTTTACATTTTTATTATTTTATTATATAACGTGTGGATAAATCGAATTTAATAGGTATAACGTTCTTTAAAATATGGTTTACGGTTCAAGACATTTATTTCTGAAAAAGAATACAATCTTATCATGAGAAATACATTTTAATCTTAATACTACTAAATACACAAACATATGAAGAACGGTAAGTACTCGTAAATAATCTAATAAGTAGTAGATATAAAACATTTTCTGTGGTAAACAAAAATAGTGAGTGTACTTTTACGTCATTTCTTAATGGCAAGTCAACAGCAATTTGGTACATATTGTCAATAGTAAGTAGCAAGCTGTAAATATTTGTTAATATTTCAAAATGACAGTTTTTCATTTGACATAATGTCACCTGATGATAAGAAGTGAGGATGTGGTTTAAAGTGGTAAATACTAAACTAGATATAACCTATTATTGCACTCTTAGAGAATTAAAAAGATAATAATTGGTTTCATACTCAGAACCAAACATCCATCAGTAGAGCACTTCTAAATAACTATAAAAAACATTCGTTAGATTTCCTTAAGAGTATTAACAGGAAAACCCGGATATCATTTTGAAATGACATACATTATTTATTTGTTTACTTATGGGACGATCTTTATTATTAAACCGCTTTTTACGACTTTCGAGGAAAACGATACGAAGATATATTGTTGACAAAACATGAATTAATTTTCGGTTTTATTGACACAATATGTAATATGTTAGTTCAAAGAAACCTTCAGTCTTCAGCTAAATAAAAAATAATATGTTCTTATCAAGAATAAGAGTTCAAAACATCATAATTTTGATTTTCTAAACCATTATTATATTAATTATGTATGTATGTATATAGATAGTAGACTCACGAAAAGTCTGAGTTTATGTATACGGTTCATAAATGTATTTTCCTATAGAGAAAAACCAACATAGTAGAGTATCTCTTTTGCTCGGACTAGGTGCTAAAGTTTTCATGAATACAGATTGGTTAATTAGACAGAGAATAAAGTAAGATCTTGATTAAAAATTTATAAATAAGTAAGCAAGTAGGCAACTCTAAGCACATAAACTGAGCGATCTAAAACCAAAACCTAACGAAGTAATTCATGAAATTAATACAAAGTCTAAATAAATTTAAGTAAACATTGACTTTGTCGATAAAAAAGGAAACTACCTACAAGAACTTAATTTTAACGCACGAATGGCTAAGTAAACAGCAGTACGAGTTGAATTACGTGTGAGAACTGAGAAAATAGTTCTAAATGTATAAAGGAGGCTAGCAACGGCTACCAAATTAGAAGGGTCAGACCGGGGCTGCCTAATAAAGCGTGAAAAATTTAACACTCCGTCGAAATTTCGTATGAAAAAGGCGAAGGAGGCGTAATTTTTTTGGGATATTTTTTATTCATGATTATAAGATGGAAACTTGTTGTAACATACATAATTAATTACGTTAATCTGTACCTTACAGAGTCTTATTGAATTGAATATTCTAGTCTGCAATATATGTTAATCCAATTATAGGTTCTATTCTTTTAATATTTATAGGTTTTATGTCTCTTGTTCTTCTTGTGAATTACAAGACATTTTGATTTACAACCTCTAGCTTCTGCCCTCGACTTCAACAGCATGAAATTTATTTTTTAACGTTAAATATATCCCATGACTCTCTGCAATACTGTAGCTTCCCATTAATGAAAGAGTGTTTGTATTTGGATCAGTAGTTTCAAAGATTACCTCCTAAATACAAGCTCTCAAATCTTACTTTTTTTATTTAATTTTAGAAATAACGTTATTTATAGTAAGGGTATTTATTACATGAAGCGGAGTACAGCATTTGTTATTAATGTTGCTACTTACTGTTTCATCCACACAAAATCCAACATTACCTACTTCTGTAATACTTACATCGTCATCTAGTTCCATACCTCTATTTAAATTACTTACTCGTTCAAAAATTCCTTGTATGTCACCAACCTTTGGTCCACATTTCATATTAAAATTTCGTTCCATGTTTCACATATTCTTAGCACATACATAACGAGGTATCCTTGCGACAGTACTATCAGGGTCTACTTAGATTTATAGCATAATTATTATAATATACCCTGTGTGATACAGTTTCGGGGTAAGATCCTTATTTTTTGGCGTACATTAAGATTTTCGTAATGATATAGGTGTCTTGTTTAGGAGATGGAAAGAATGCTAATTCTGGTTTTCCTGAAAACAGCTTCTGTGAAAGTAAATTTGTGATATGTTTGACATCTTTAATGTGGTGGTTTTTTCAAAAAACAAGGCCAAAAGTGATTAGGTGGTAATTTTATTTCATGCTTGTCTATTATATCTTCACCAATTGGTTTACCGAGCCTGGTGAATATAATAAACCTATCACCACGCCTGTAATCTTTGGCAGAGGTATACCTATACTACCCCCACATTTCACCAGTTATGTTTAAGTCTAATGTAATCGAAGGCGAGTCAATTGCCATCAACCGGGCTGCTGCAGCTGTTACTGAGATATGGGAAACTGATGAAAAAACTCAATGACACTTTACCCAACCTGGGAATCGAACTCAGAATCTCATGCTCAGCTGTAGCGCTTGCGACTACTAGACCAACGAGAGACCTCACAGTAAAAATAAACAAATACCAAAATAACATTCCAAATAAAACAGCTGTTAACACAAATATTTTCAGATGTTTTAATAATATTCACAATAAAACATCAGATGTAAAATGGTAAAAAGTCTGATATGATCCTGTTTTCGTACACCACAAACGTACAAAATTAACGAAAAAAGCCAGCACATTCGTGTTTGGAATTTGGTTACTGAAACTATGTACAAGCAATTTTGGTCTGTTTCAGAAAGAGTCAAAGCTTTATTTTGCGTGTGGAATTTGAGGTGTTGGAACTGAAAATGTGTCAAGGGTTTTATTGCATGCCAAAATATCCAATCGCCACGGGTTTGTGATAATTCAGCTGTTAGGGATAGCTGGCCCAGAACAGTATCTAGTAACAACACAAGGTACAATTTGTGATAGTTGAACAAAATTCCTTTAATAAATTCAAAGGTAAAGAAAACCACAATAATATAATATACGTATTATACTCAACTATATAATTGCGTAAAATGTTTTCCTAAATGATTAAGACTAATCTGTCTCATTTTGACAGTTCAACAATATTTACGTTGTTGGACAGATTATTTTTTTCAAACTTATGAAGCAATCGATTAGCAATCTGTTTCAAAATTATTTAGATTGTGATTGATCGTGTATTACGCAATTAGGGTGCAGGTCAGGATATTATTTAGGTATACTATGATGAAATGAGGAGCTCGTGGCTACGTAATAACAGCCGCACGGGGCGAACCATTAGGTTAAGCTATGCTTGCCGTGGTTGGTCCGTGGATGGGTGACCATCTTTACAGTCGAGACTCCTCCGTGCCTCGGAAAGCACGTTAAGCCATTGGTCTCGGTTATCATTCGAGGATTTTTGACAGTTGTTACTGGTCGTCAGAAGGCCGAAACTCGGACAACCAGTCTTACTAAGGGGTATCGTATTACCCAGTTACTGGATTGTGGAGGTCAGATAGGCAGTCGTTCCCTTTAAAATACAGGTATTCAGCTGCATCTGGTTAGACTGGAAGCCGACCCCAACATATTTAGGAAAAGGCTAGACAAATTGATTTTTATGGGAAAATGCTTCTTATGTAGACTGAAGAAGTCGAGATTTTTGCTTTAATTCTTTAATATCTATACTAAAAATACACTACAATGATAATGCACGATACGAAGATGATGTTACATCAAGTAATTGAATAAATGCAAACTTAAAATAATTGAACAATGTAGGTATTTACATCTTTCACTATTACTACCGACGATAATTTTATTATTCATTAGTTCACAAGAAATAGAGAAATTACTTACTTTGGGCTTTGGGACTTTCTCCATTTACTATTATAATTTTTGGCAAAAAACTTGACTGCTTTAAAATTTAATTGAACAGAACATCATGGATTAATAACGTCACAATATAACAATGGAATCCAAAATACCACATTTGGAATTTTTAAGTAATTGAATGAACATGCAATTTTTTGAATAATTTGGAGATTCAAAATAATTAGTTTATTATAACGTTAATTCAATTAATCAGATCGCATTGAATTTACTTTATGTTGATGACTGAATTTATTTCTTCACTCATCAGTATTATTTGTATTTAGTAAAGCTAACAGCTATTACAGAATATTATGAAGTTCGTTAGTTACTGTGGACCCTTTCATACTTCGAGAGATGTTCAAACTTGCCTTTGTGTTAATTGTGGTCAAGTTAACAAATTACTAATGCTTGGCTAAGTTAACGAACTATCGGATGGTTAGGTCTTGTTACCAGTTCATAACATTCCAGACATTTGGACAACATTATTTTCTAATACAGTAGCAATATTCCAGACGCTCAATATTCAATAGAAAACAGTCATATCTTGACGTCATTCAGTTAAAAAAGCATCAGGAATGGATGATTTGTAAAAGGTTCCAAAATAATTTTTTATTTTTTTGAAGTGAAAACTTTATTAAGCTTTTGAGCATTTTTGAGATGGGACTAAACCATTGATTTCGCGACACCATGACAACACCTCATTTTTGTAAACGCGATTCTGCTCTTTACATATTTGACGTTACGGATCAATGTTCTATACAAGTATTTTTCTTCCACCAAGGCGATCTTGTTCGAGTTTTCACTTCTGTCGGCACTCCCGGAGTGTTTTTTTGTTGTTAGATTGGCACAACAGTTTCACCATGGCACGGAGTTTGAGTTGCATCTGTAATTTTGATTAAATACAGTGCTGTTTTTAGTTAGATTTAGATCATATCTAGTGAGTATTGCGAATTTCATAATGGACAAAAACCATCGAACAAAGAGTTTGTCTTAAATTTTGCATCACCAATTGAATTTCGTGTTCGAAGGCTTACGGCGAAGCGATTTTATACAAAAACATGTGCTAATGAGTGGAACAAAGTGTTCAAAAACGGTCGAGATATGCTGGAAGATTTGCCTCGCCCTGTTAGGCTATCAACATCTTCATCTGAAGTTAACATAGCAAAAGTGAAGGAAATAGTGACTGAAAATCGTCATTCAAGTTTGAAAGAGATAACCGCTGAACTTTCTGTGTCTCACGAGTCGATCTGTATCGTTTTAAATAATCACAGAGACTTGAATTTTCTCCAAAAATTCAATCACATAAGAGTCGCTGAAGACATGCTAGAACGAGTCAATTCCGACCCAATATTCATGAAACGCATTGTTACTGGTAATGAGACGTGGGTTTACGAGTTTAACATGGAAACTAGTCAACAAGCTTCGGAATGGCGCCTGCCAACTGAACCGAAACCGACAAAACCACGCTAAAGTCGATCAAAAGTCAAAGTCTTGTTGACTGTTTTCTTTGACTACCGCGGTGTTGTGCACTCGAAATTCTTACCAGAAGGTCAAACGGTAGATAAAGTATATTATTTGAACGTTAAGTGGCGTTTAAGAGAGCAAATTCGACGTAAAGGGCCATATTTGTGGAAAAAAAAATCTAGAATTTTGCACCACGATAATGCGCCTTCGCTCAAGGCATCATTGTGAACGAATTTTTGACCAAAAATGCAACAAATACCATCGAGCAACCACTTTATTCACCAGATATGACTCCAGCAGACTTTTTTCTTTTTCCTAAACTCAAATTACCACTTTGTAGCAGCCGTTTTCATTCGGTAGAAGACATAAAGGAGAATTCGCGGCGAGAACTAAACTCAATTACGGAAAAAGCGTTAAAAAATTTTTTTTTTGGTGTTTGAATTATTCGTTGACATAAGTGTATCGTGTCTGAAGGAGCATACTTTGAACGCGATAAAATAAATTTGGATGAATTACAAACATTTTGTGTATTCCCGGTTCTTTTTTGACAGAGTAGTATAACTATGTTTATAATATAAATTGGTAGACCCACTTGATGGTACATAGTCACTGGTAGCCTATGTTCGTCTGCAATATTTAATTGCGTAAGACGCATTGAATCACAAAGAAAATTTCTAATCTATTGGTTCATAATTATCATTAAAAATTCATCTGCTCAAGAACGCAAATAACGCAATGAACGTTGTTGAACTGTCAAAATGAAAGGCATTTCTGTTGTAAGTGTGTTATGGAATTACCACGAAAGGAAAATGCCAGTGCATTGCTATTCTATCGCCAAATCTAAAAGTCTCATGTCCCAGTAGTCACACGTACAATTTATACTATTCAAATTTGAACATGGCAGCGCTGCTTGAGCGCAGAGTGTTGCAGAGCTTCTCTACAAAGAGCTATCTAAACTTAACAATATATTTAAAAAAAAATGTATGTTTGTTTGTTACGCTTCCGCGCCACAACGGCTAAACGGATTTAGATGAAATTTGGCACATGGGTAGACCATGATCTGGGATGTATGATACCTTTCATCTCGATAAAAATTATTATGTTCGGTGAGTATAAGAACTCATCAACAAAACAACAAATAAGTAATGCTTGATGTGCTTACCCGTAAGAAAATGGTACACTAGTATATAAGTTTATTGCATGTATCTCATATATTTGTATCGGTGTATTCAATTGTTGGTGAGCCAAATGAATAAAATAAAAATAAAAAATATTCCCACGGGATCGAGACTTATTTGGATGAAACCGCCGGGCGCAGCTATTTTCTATTACAATTTAAAAAAAATAGAACAATTTTATATTTGACAGAATCACTAGTATCAGGTATTATACCAGCGACCTTTTCACATCCCTAGTCAACAACATAAAAAAAAGGTCACTTAATCAAAAAACCTATCACATTTTGTCAACAACAGGATTGATATTATAAACAGACATACATTAACCTTTACCCTTCATAATGTATGGACTAGATTTGTCGCACACATCTGTCTAAGCCACTGCTCCATAGCAACCCACGGCTAAGCTACGCACGTGTACATAGCTCTCCGCTTATTTTATTTATTTAATCATTTATTTCGGGAAATTATTCCCATATTAAGCACTACAACATACATCAAAACTAATATTATAAAGAAGAAAGATTAAATTTTTTGTTTGTTTGTTACGATCTAACTCAAAAACTACTCTACCGATTTAAAAAATTCTTTCACCATGTAAATATTTTAAATATTTTTTTCAAAGCTACATCATTACCGAGTAACATAGGCTATATTATTATTCTATTTTAAATTAGAGATCCGTACCTTAAATGGAACAATGTAACCCAAGGTATCAAAATGTTGCCTATAAGTCATTATTTTGCGTGCGCTGTGAAAATTATTGAGGATATATAAAATAGTGTTCTATATATTAAGTACTCATGATTGCTTACAAAAAAGTACACGATGGTATATGCCTAACTGTTATAGTTAAGCATAATAACAGTTTTTTTTATAATTTAGTTCAAATACGGATGGAATCGAATAGTGGTGATATTGTTATCATGATATTAATCCTTATCCATATAAATGGTTTGATAATTAAGGTTGATTATGTATATGTAAATTTCACTTTAAATTACTCGGATCGGACTTTTCGTTCAGTAGTTATGACGGGTATAAAAATTCTCTAAGTAAGAAAAATGTCACGGTTTGAACAAACTGTAACTGTCCTTCGTTTAGTCTATTAACAAATACTAATTTACGTATTTACGTTAAATAATAGTTTTAAATTTGAAACTTTAATTATTAAGCATATATTTTTTTAAATTAAAAACCCTTTATTAAGTAAACGCAAAGTCTACCAAACGCCGCCGTGCCGCGCGAAGCCGGGGCGGGTTGTAGGAACATAAAGAGAATAACTAAATATGTAACGATAAAATTACTGCTCATTTCTAGAGCCACAGTAAAGCTTAAAAATATAGAGTACCGTGAAATGTTCATCCAAATATTCTCTTTATACGTTTAAAATTTCAAATAATTAATTTCGTATTCTTCTGTACAGATATTGTAAAGAGGCAAGATTTGTATTTTTGTACGTATGAAAAGAATAAACTCAAAAACTACTGGACCGATTCCAAAAATTCTTTCACTAATGGAAAGCATTTTTGAAATCAGCGAATAACATAAGTTATATTATTTATACCCGTAATCTCACGAGAACGGGAACCACGCGGGTGAAATCAATTATATTTATATCATGCAAATTAGTCGAGCTATGACAATTATCGGGGGACGAAGTCGTAGACGAAGTGCTTTAATATAATAATACTCAATCATGCAAAATGGCTGAACGGATTGGCACAATGATAGTTTATAACCTGGACTTACATATAGGATACTTCTAATCCTGGAAGTACGTTCCCTTGGGATAATTTCCGACAACCACGCGGGCGAAGCTGCTGGCGAACGCTAGTAGAAATAAAAATAAGGACTCATTATACATTAAAATACTACACGTTATAACCATTGCATTAAAGAAACATTTCAAATTAATTCTAACCTAATAACTATAAAATTTAAAATTCATTCGATTACAACATAACATCACGCCTGTATTCCCCGTAGGGTTAAGCAAAGGTGTACCTATAGTACACCCACATTTCACCAGTTATGTTTAAGTCCCATGTAATAGGGGGAGAGCCTATTGCTATCAACCGGGCACAAAGCCAGACTCCAGACTTTGGTGCCCAGTCATTCGATTACATTTAATTATAATGATAAAAAAATAATCACTTAATAAATGGTGACGAACTGGCATGCAGGTGCATCCACCTCCACACTTAGCTACCTCGCAAATCAGCCTTAAGGTGACGATAACCGACTTTTAATGATTTTATACTGAAGATGACATCTAACGAGTAGTGTTAATGATTGAAGTAGTTTAAAATATATGTTAAATTACAGCATTTTCTTAATATTTTAATATAGGCATATTTTGGATTATGTTTTTATTACATAATGAAATTAATTTGTAAATTTATGTCTAACGCGGATTAAAAACTGAGAATCACGCAAAATCTATCAAGCGTATTTTTCTGAAACTTTCACCATTTTAAAGATAATTTCATTATTGATCTTTAGTGTACGCGTTTTATTAAAATACCTATTGTTTTATGTATAATAAATTAATAATGCGTCTAATTTGGGACAATGCTCCTTGATGGGCGATTCCTATTACTGGTTGGACGTTGAAGACAAGGAAGTTTGGCAATAATTCCTTCCGCACATTCATGTGGCTTCCCTGGTACCTCATTAACGGCATAACAATGTAAATGTCTAGTAACTGCTCCCAAATTACGATGATTATTTTATTTTACTTTTTTACATACTTCCTTGACATAATCTTTTCATTTTTTGACCATATTATATACCATTATATACCTACAATTTTCTATATTTTAGTTATCAAATTAGATTTGTTACAGCTATAGTGGCAATCATGTCATTTGGTTTAAATAGGTCCTTATTTTTATTATTTTGTTAATCTTTTTATATAGATTCTATTCTTTTAGATTTTGTGAATGTGAATGTGTTGTAGGCTGTAGACTGAATTGTGGACCATTTTCTATTTTATTATGTACCTGGTACTTGTTGATAGGCCTACACTGTCCTCTCATACCTATTAACACTGTAATTTGAAAACATTGTAGAAACCATTTATTTTTAAAAGAGTAACTGTGGAGTTTCTTACCGGCTCTTTTCCATAGGAAGGGACCAATTGGAACCGTGCACCTAGCTTCTGACGTTTCATAAGTGCTTATGTAAAAAAGAATATTTTGAATTTTGAATTTTTATGACGCGTTGTTTGAGCTCAGTACAGAACACGCAAGCTAACCACTCAAGGTCACTGTCATATATCAGCGTCTTAAGTTGACTGTCCACTGCTACGTAGGATGCATGGAGAAGAGGCTTGCCACGTCAGTTGCGCGGTTTATATGTTTACCAGCTAAGCATCCGTGCGTAGCGTAGTCGTGGGTCGCAGTTATAGACATTTCCATTCAAAGCAAAGCTAACACGTGCGGAGCTTAGCCACGGGCCGAAGTGGAGCAGCACCTTCATGTCAGGTAGTTGTCAAAATCATGCGCGTATAATATCTCACAGGCTCACCTACATCAAAATAACTCTCCCGATCGGAATGACGTTCCATTAGCGTATCACGTAACGAAATTCCATTTTGAAGATCTTGCTCTGTTTGTGAGTTTGTTGTTGTGATTTTAGGGTTCAGCAGGCAAAGGGAACCATCGGCATCCTATAACTGAGCTAAGACAATCGCTTCTCAGGACTTTTTTATTCAAACGTATTTTTTTTTAAGAAACGTACGTAATTAACTTTGTATGTAGCCGCTTGTTGTTTTCTTTCAAAAAGCGGCTTTATTATTACGAAAAAAGAAAATAAAATCGAATGTACAGAAACTTGCAATTTTTGTATATCTTTGTTCCTGCTCTATGTAGATTAGCGGTTTTAAATTAAATATAGATAGAATTTGCTTAAACGTAATGACATAATTATTTTGTTTTTGATTGCTTTGTTTTGTTTTGGCGTGATGTTATGTTATGTTATCATTTATTACCCCTTTTAAAATGTTAAATAAAAAAATTATTGTATAAGTAGTTTTTTTTTTCCTGTCTCTAGTATCACGGATGGTGATACTTCATTCACATTACAATCTAACCTATTCGCTATTCAGTTATTTAAATATAACTTAAACTGCTAAGTAACTAATAAATTAAGAAATGGTCCAATAACGTCTTTCTTATTCACTGTATCTATATAGGGGAAGACACTTTTACTTGTTCTTCAAGCCTGGTGCAGACCAGCGCGACGCACCGTGGGCTGAAAATTGGCTTTCATAGACTTAGGGATTTCAATTTGCAAGTGCTTGTTTTTATGCTGGATATCGCTTCTATTAGTCATTACTATGTACAAAAATGACACCCGAGTTAATTCTGCCCAAAAACGAAGGAAATATCATTTTTTTTAGGAAAAATTTGTATGAAGCTAGTATGAAAAATCGAATTATCTCCCAAACGGCATGTTTAACCGTAATATCCTTGGAGGTGGTTATTATGCTAATTATTTATGATTTTTTGGTTGCCGATTTGACGAAAAATATAATACCGTTTTTTTTAAAAAAAATCGTCAAAATATTTTTATTTATTTTTACATGTAAAACGATCCCTTTTAGTGTCCAAGTTAAAAAGTTCGATATGTTATTAACCCAAATATTAAGAACACACAAAACAAGAAAAATTAAATTAAAAAATTGCTGTTTTTTGACACATTTTAATTAATTTAAATAAAAAAAGATTATCAAACTCTTATTTAAGTAACATATAAAGTTATATTATATACAAAATAATTTAATTTAAGGAATTAATACTAAGCATTTGTAAAAAAAATATATTTCCTTCGTTTTTGGGCAGAATTAACTCGGGTGTCATTCTTGTACATAGTAATGACTAATAGAAGCGATATCCAGCATAAAAACAGGCACTTTCAAATTGAAATCCCTAAGTCTATGAAAGCCTATTTTCAGCCCACCGTGCGACGCGACTCTAACAAAACAATTTCTAAGAAAACTTCACGGTTGAAGAATTACCAGTGTCGCGTCGCGCCATAGTGCACGAGGCTTTATAATAATCAGCACTTGCACTGCAGTTTAAGCTCACTTACACTGAATTAACTCAAAAGGTCCTTTTTAGTCTTCGCAGAAATTCAGTGATATCAAAGAATTGGATCGCCTCAACATACACGTGATGATGAAGTCTGTGTTCATGAGTTTTTGCATATTTTTTTATTACTATGTTTACGACATTCGTCTTGAGGTCCCGGTGAAGGTCGTTGTTTCTAATGTACGAGGGCGTGTGGACTAAATCCCTGAGTATTATAACATAACATCTCAGCTTGTTTACCCGAAGGGTTGGGTAGAGGCGTCCCACATTGTAGTGTAGCAGGTTCACCCACATTTCGCCAGTTATGTTTTAAGTCCCATGTAATAAGGGGCGAGCCTATTGCCATCAACCGGACACAAATCCAGACTCCAGACTGCTACTGCGAAATTTCAGATGGAAAAACCCAATAACACTTTGCCTGACCTGGGAATCGGACCCAAGACCTCATACTCAGACCAAGACCAACGAGGCTGAGTATTATAATTATGTATTATATATTATATTAATGTGACCTTCTATCAATCATTCCTTAGCTTCGTTGTTTTATAAAATAGGTTCTAGTTCAGGAAAAAAGTATCTATTCAACTTCTTAGCATGTAAATAATAATCTAAATAATTGTACAGGTATCAGAACACACAGGACTTGCTATTGAGCGGATTTCAAATAAAATGACCGTTACGCAGGTGGAATATCTTATTTTTGTTATAAACAAATTGCGTTCAAACAATGATGATCGTGTAGTATGATAAATAAATGATCTTATTTTATATAACATAATGTAGGGAAATATGAATTACATCAATAAAAAAGTATTTTTGTGTCTGTGAGCTGGAAATTTTAATCCATTTAGTAACGTTTTCGTTCTTGATTTTTTTAAAATAAAAATCCTTTTCTTCGCATTCCTTTAATTTTCTTAATTCAAAATAGCATAAATCTTCTTTAAAATAAAACTTAACATGAAAGTTTCACAGCGGATTGCGAGTATTTTACCAAAGGAGCTCCATTACATAACTTTTACAAACTTCTACTACCAAAAAATATGTTTTTGCGCAATATCTGATCCTTATTTAACAATGTAATCTATGGAAGAAATATAAAGTTAAATATATAATATTAAGATATACAACTAAAAACGACTTAGGTTACTCTGTTTACAAGATAATCGAAAAAAAGAATCTGGCTTACCGTAAGACAGTTACGCTAATGGAACCTAGCGTTACGAATAGGAACTCCTTAGGGCGCGTTTACTATAACTAAATTAAATGTCAAAATAACTAAGATTAATACAGTCTTAATTCAGTCTATTTAGTCATCACATTATGAACTTATAACAATAGAACCATTGGTTTTAGTGACATGACTTAAAATTATAATCACTTCTTATTCTTACCATATAGAACTCTTATTAATTATAATTTAAAAAATAGACAATCAAAAAAGAGAAGCATGTTTCCGTTAAAACCTCACTTAAATACAGTACATATCTACAATCTAACTTAGACGGACCAAAATCAGCCATTTGAGTGCATCATGAATTATAATGGTTATAAATTGTATAAATGACAATAAGAAAATCTTATCCTACTTTTGAGTCCCAAAGTTTTTCCATCAAGTTTTTGGCAGTTTGAAATAACTTTTTTTACTAGTCTCTTCTCTTCTAGAGTCTTACAATTATCCTTATAAATAACTTGGAATGCCTGTTTTAACTTTTTACCTTCTTCTTCCAATTCTTTATTTTTGTTCAATTGCGATTGTAATACTAATTTAGTTCTTTGAAGTTGTTACCTTAAGCGTCCCACTAGTAAAGTTAATCTTTCTTCATTTTTTTGAGACTTACTTAACAAATTATTTACATGTTTTAGTTTTTTATTTAAACGATCATTTACTGCTATTTTTCTTGTTTCTTTAATCAATTCAATCTTTGTATCGGTGTTTGATTTATTTTTCTTTTCCTTTTGGTTTCGTTTTTGCTGTCTCCATTGTTTTCTTTTTCATTTTCATCAAGGTCACTAATCTTTTTCACGCATTTTTTCACTCTTTCTAACTGTTGGTTTTCTCTGAACCTTTTTGCCCGCTCTGCTCCTGTGAGTGGCATTTTCAGCACCGTACCTGTGAAATTTCAAAAACATACACACACCGTAAGCAAAAAGCCAGTCATTGGAAGCAAATAATCATGACAGGATTTGTACATAAAAAATAAAGATTTTCAGAGAAGTTGAAATATATCCTTGGTTCAAAGAACAAATTTCAGAATTTCAAATATAATTTTATATAATTTGTAGTACAGATAATTTCTGGTGTCATTAATAATAATAGTAATCAAGAAATTAGGAAATAAATTATAAGGATTATTTTTACTTAAAAAATACTCGAACTGTCCAAAGTTATTCTTTAAGCACCAACTATCAAATATCAATAATAATTATAACGACATAACAACTTCTCTGAAATTCTTTCTTTGCAAATCAGTGTGCATGCGATGCGCCACGCGCAAAAATTAATGCAAGCATACCCGCAGGCACCCACTAGTCAAATTCAAAGCTAGACACAGCTTTACAATTCCATTACGTAACAAAAAACGTTCCGTATATACATAACGTTACGTAATGGTCGTTACGAATTTCTGTCTTGGGCTAATCGAAAAAACATTTTTGTATGATATACATTAGATATTTATCTATATTGCATAAATAATCAATATATGAATAATAAAGAACAATTCCAATAACACAAAATGATAATAAATACATTCTTACCTGAGAAAATACAGTTGCTTAAGTGGAATAATTTTTCACACACCTAACCTCCAAAACGTTTCGTAACGAACAGCGTAAAAATCTTTAATGGCGTTCTCGTTCGTTCTTTGACGTTACATTAAGAATGTTGCCAGAGGTCTAAAAATATAGTGATATGGTATGTTTTTATTTTAGAAGTAAATGAAATCCTCGTTACTTAGCCGGAATTTCCACCACTCGTGATTTTAGAGGACAAGAGAAAATTGAGTTATTTAATATGTTTTCTGTAATTTATCGTTAAATAAAACGTTTACTTGTGCCCTCTCACATTTGTATTTTACAATAATTGGCAAATTGTACATATTAAATGTTATTCTGTGGTAGTAATCGGACTTTTTAGTTGGCAGGCTATAGGGTGGACATCTAAAATCAGGTGTTTCATCTAAATTTAATACCATTTTATTTAAATGTTTGCCAGAATTACGTACTTTTTTATTTTTAAACATAAAACTAATAAGTTTTTTTAATTAATATAATTTATACGACATCTCTAAAGTTTTTTTTGCTGAGTAATCAATTGTTGAAGTTAGTGGACAACATACTTTTACAACGGTCATTTTTTTTGAAAATCGCTCTATTAAGTGCCCCGTCGTTTGCGTTGGCGTTTTAGCTGTGTGAAAAGCCTCAGGCATTAAGTCTGCCTTTGTACAGTATTTTTACTAGTGCATAAAGTTTTATTAAATAAATAAAATAATTAAATTTTAACGTGGTAACACGGATGATATGAGATATAACAATTTAATTGTACGAATTATTTCAGTTCATTTTTTTTTGTATCAGCTAATAAAACTGTTTGTTCTGGCTCGTTGGCGAAGTGGTCGCAAAGCATCAGGTCGAGGTTCGCCCTGAAAGAAATAAATTTATTTAACCCAAGTTAAGGGCACACAATATTCAAAAATAAAAACAAAAAAAGCAGAGAAAGCTTAAAACAGTATTGTGACATCCTACTACATGAGACATAAAAGTAACTGGCGAAATTTCGAAAAAAAAAAGAAGGCATGTAATATTCAAAAACAAAAATAACACTGAGAAAGCTTAAAACAGTATTGTGGCACATAGGTAACTTGGGTACGTTTATTTAGATAGTTGTAGGGAATCTGTGCACACTGTTTGACCGTATCGATTATATTTCGATTTTGGGTTTTTGGTCCATACATTTTGTACCATGTCCTTTGGGTGTAGATTTGGTACACGTTCGTCGTTTTCCATTTACTGTCGTACAAAATATATCCTTTCCTTTATATCAGAATTCAGCTTCTCAATTTAATAAATTTTCAAAAACTACGACAACCCGTGATTGATTGTGGCTATTTTCGTGAAGCAATTACATCAGCCAACATGATGTGGGTATTGATAGATATTGGGTCAGGATTTAAGTAATCGTGGGTGGGTCTGTCATGATTATCATAGAGATTGGGCGTATTTTGGGCGCTTATAAATACGCCAACACAATCAATTTGCCTAGCCTTTTCCCAACTACACGGACGTAGCTGAATACCAATACACGGATCGACTACCTACCTAACCTCCACAACCCAGTAACTGGGCAACCCCTTGGTAAGACTGGTTGACTCGTTGTCAGACTTTTGGGCTTCTCACGGCCCGTAACAAATGTAAAAGATCCACGAATGTCAGCCGGGACCAACGGGTTAACGTGCTTTCCGAGACATGGAGGAATCTCGGTATGTAAAGATGGTCACTTAGCCACGGACCAAGGCCCGCAAACGCAGCTTAACCTGATGAATCGACCCTTGCGGCTGTTATTACTTAACGAGCTCTGCAATAATTAACCAAAATCTAAATAATAGGTCTTTACCTAAGAAATTGCCGTTCTCCGTACTGGCAATTTCAAGTCCAATTTTTTGTTTTTTTGCTAAGAATTCTAAGTTCAAATTATTTTTATTTTTAAAATATGGAATTCTTTTTTGAAAATTAGTCATTTGTTTAATGGTTAGCGTTCTGTTTTCATCACATTTGTACGTTTTTCGTCATCATGGATACGTTAAAAATTCGAATGAATATGGAGTATGAGTACCGTCGTGGCAGCAAAGCGGTAGAAGCGGCACGCAACATCAACAACGTATACGGAGCGAACATTACTAACGATCGCACTACGGTTATTGGTTTGCCCGCTTCCGTCCTGGAAATTTCGACCTAAGAAATGAACTCCGTGGTCGACCGAAAACTTTAGTCGGCAGTGACGAATTAAAGGCGATTGTGGAAGCTGATGATTCTCAGTCTATAGCTGAATTACCAGCAGCTTTCGATGTTAGCATCAAAACAATATTGGTCCATTTGCGTCGAATTGGCATGGTAAAACGCTTGACAAATGGGTGTCCCACGAATTGAATGATCGCCAGCGCGAAGCACGCGTCGATTTGAGCCTTGCACTGCTCAACAGGCACACAAACGAAGGCATATTGAATCGCATTGTTACTTGCAATGAAAAATGGATTCTGTTCGACAATCGCAAGCGCTCAGCAAGTTGGTTAGATCCTGGTTCAGCACCTAAACAATGCCCCAAACGAAAACTAACCCCTAAAAAAGTGATGGTCACTGTTTGGTGGTCTAGCGCCGGTGTCATTGATCACAGCTTCTTACCAAACGGGATTAGCATTACTGCAGATGTGTACTGTGAAGAACTAAACATAATGATGGAGAAACTTGCACATCTCCAACCAGCTTTGGTCAATCGTTCGGCTCCGTTGCTCCTGTACGACAACGCGCGGCCTCATATTGCGCAGCAACCGGTCTCCAAGTTACAAGAGCTAGTGTTGAAAGTTCTCCGCCATCCACCGTACTCACAAGACCTTGCCCCTACAGACTTCTACTTTTTCAGAATTTGAATAACTTCTTGGCGGGGAAAAATTCAATAATCGAAAGGCAGTTCAAAATGACTTGGAAGAATTTGTTGCCTCCAGTCCAGCAAACTTTTTAAAAACGGCATCAATAAGCTACGTTGGTAAAAATGCATTGATTGCATGGATAATTACTTTGATTAATAAAAATAAAAAAATAGAGAAACAATGGCGTTAACTTATTTCATGAAAAACGGCAATTTCATAGGTAAAGACCTAAATAACTTTTTGCATCCATTGTGCGTAAAACTCAAGTCATTTCACCATACCATGTAACTGACATATAAGACGTGCCAAACAAAAACAAAAGAAGAGGTTTTCTTTTGTTTTCATTCTTAGTTCTAAGATTTTGCTGAAGATTCCTTCAATTCAACGTCATACGGTTGCAAGCTTCACTGAAAAAGACTTCCATTGTTGATACGTCAAAGTTGAAGAACAATACATTCAAAGTCTTTGAACTTAATATCTGCATATTATCCGTTTTGTTCGTGTTAAGTTTGTTGTTTACTAACAAAGGGTAATAGCTTTTAATAGTTTGAAGTGAAGTTGAAACTGTGTTAATACCTAATGTGTTATTTACTTGAAGCCTAGTGGTGTGCCTGCCAAGTCATAGGTCTTGAATTCAAACAAAAGGCACGCACCTCTAACTTTTCGGATTCATGTACGTATCTAACACTTGCTTCAAACACGGTAAAGGAAAACATTGTGAGGAAGCCTGAGAGATATTTCTCGATGGCACGTGAAGCCAAGTCAGAGGTCCATGGGCGGCATAAAAACTCAGATACCAGGTTAGTTACAAAGCACACGAAAAAGAAAGAAATAATTTACTTCTGTCTTAAATTTTTCTATACGATTTTAATTCAAATTCAAATCTTTATTGCATATCACATGTGTTTACAAGGTAAATAATGATAAAGTTCACATGGACCCTATTGGGCACAATGATTACATAAAATATGGGTACTAGCATGATTCATAATAAATAATTATTATAAAAAATCGAATAAAATTACGTTCTATAATATCACATTTAAAGTGATATGACATCAAATTGAATGTCCAAATAAAAATCCATATCACAAATAAAAATTATTCAAATTTCAATTCATTTGAAATTTATAATGACACAGATTAAATTTATATTAAAAGTCAAATATAATATTTAAAATTCAATTCAATTACAATATATATTGTCACAGATTAAAATAATGTCAAAAAGTCAAATACAATTTTAATAAATATTCAATTAAATAAAAATAAAAAAATATCACAGATTAAAATAGTGTCATAAATTGATGTGATATGATATGATGTGATAAATTGATATAATACTGATTTTTTTCAGCTACTAGAGTAATGGAAAAGTTTGATAAGAATATCTTCAGAGTTTTATAGACATAGAGATATTTTCATGAAGTGACTGTTCCTAGTGAACCTTAGACTAATATAATAATTATTTTT
Source organism: Omphaloscelis lunosa (assembly GCA_916610215.1). Lineage (NCBI taxonomy): Eukaryota > Metazoa > Arthropoda > Insecta > Lepidoptera > Noctuidae > Omphaloscelis > Omphaloscelis lunosa. The sequence goes on from OU744267.1 coordinate 10,064,182, forward strand.
ATGAAATTAATGTTAGGGACTGACTTTCGCTGTATATAGCAAAACCAGTCTATAATTTTTCCTCTGCTGGGACACAGGTCTTCTTTTTCTGTGAGAGGAAATGGGCCATAATTCACCTCGCAGACCCAGTGCGGGTTGGTGGATGTCACATGTCCTCAAATTTGGTTGTAGGACTATTTTGAGAACAGTAGTGATGAATTAAATTTACAAAGTTGCCTGCTTGGGTTCGAACCCACGACATACAGCTCGGTAAGTCGCGGCCGCTACCACTGGGCCACCACTGCTCCTGTATCATCATTATTCTCCTGCCCCTAACCCAATTTATTTTGACCCATACTTTTCTCTTAGTGTTCATCTCGGTAGTCACTCCCTTTCTAGCCATAAATCATCTTTCACACAGTCCATCCATCGTTTCTTTGTTCTTCCCCTATTCGTATAGCCAGCCACATTCATAGTCAAAACTATCAAGATGACATTTGTCTGCTGCTGTGTATGATACAGGGTGTAATTGAAATAAGTGAAATCCTGCAACTCGTCATTACGAACAACTTTTACCAAGGGACCAAACTCCAAATCGCAAAAATATTCCCCAAATTTTGTCCAGTTATGCGTAAATAAAGTTAATGTAAGGAGCAGCAGATTATTTTTTCGCAATTTTATTGTTTGTCCCATAGTTTAAGTTGTTAAAGAGCAGTGATGGATCAGTGGTAATGACCTCTACTTACGATTTGTAAGTCGTGGTTTCAAACCCAAGCAGGCGCTTTGCTTTGTGTAAATAATTTCATCACCACTGCTCTCAAAACGTCATGACTTAGACACGCGTTACGCGTATGTTAATATGATAGAAAAAGATTGACAGGAAAAGAATGTTGTGTTGCATTATGTCCACCTTAATTACTTCTAATAATTGTACATACGTAATTAAAATAAACACAGATTAGTACAGATGGGTCGCTCCGGAAAGTGATTTTAATAAAAAACGACTTTTGCTACGCCACAATAAAGTGTAATTCTGCTTGAGTATATTCACCTAGAAGTTGCTTCTTTTTATATCGCGTAACTCTTACATCTTCTGACGACGTTACGCCCACTGAATCCGATAAGTTAAGCCCGCCGCGTACCTACTTGTACCCTCATACATACAATGCGGAGTGGCCCATCTGTATTCATCTGTGATATAAATAAAAAGATGGTTAAAAACTCATTGACATTTGGGGGCTCAAACTAGGTTTTCTTTTGAACTTTACCGGAATGAAAACATCACCAATTTTTCACCTAATGTTTGCTCCACAATAAAACCAATTCACACAACCACCATAACGGTGACCATGATATCTCTTTACCGGATCAGTATAATGACTGTGATTTATGCTTAACCGTGTCGCCGAAATCAATACCACTGTTTGTCGACGCGTACACTGAATACCGAATGAGACTGGTTTTTATCATTGTAATGTTTAGCTGGTTTGATTTAGAATCGACCGTGGTTTTGTTGAAATGTATTAATGTATGCTCTGATTTATGTCTATGGATCAGGAAATCGTGAGCGAATTATAATGGTTGGGTATCGATTTGGCCGATCGATGACGGGCGGAAGAAAGTGTGTTTTATTCAGGAACGTCGTTTTTATAACTCCTCGTCGAACGTCGTTTTTATAGAAAAGTATCCATTTCTATTGTGGTCATGCTGGCACGCGTGCAGGCAGGCGTTTTACATTGTGTAAATAACTTCATCACCACTGCTCTAAAAATGGTAAAGGTAAACAACATGAGGAAACCGGCATGTCCCAGCAGTGGGAACATTATAAGTTGATTATAACTGTTATTAGAGAAGATGAAGGGGATCAGGCTTGATACTGCAATGATAACAGTGACTAAAACAATACGGTAGCCGGCTCCGCTCTTCTGGAATTTCTAATTAGAAGAGCAAGCTTTGGTAACGTAACCATTGTAACTTTTTTAAATTCACACTTCTAAACCACAAGATTCAAGCAACGCTTATTTTGTGCTCAACGAACATGTCTCTTATTGTATTCTTACTTTTCGATAAATAATCGTTATTATTATCTCCTCTCCTCCTCATTCTAACCCTTCAGGGAATACAGGCGTCATGTTGTGTTATGTTACGCAGTTACAGAGAGACTCGAAAGTGAATTTATTTCCTATTATTAAAGATATATGTATATATATATTTTTATCGTATAAAATTAATAAAAGTATCGTAATTAAGCCTATCTTTAAAATCATCAACTTTACCGTTCCGTTTGGAGGTCCCAATGTACTGCAGTGGATTTTACTGGGCCGAATTTACAAGATGATGATGCTACTAGAGATAATCTAGGTGCCCTCTGTGAACTGGTGTTACTGCCCGTCAATCGTCAATGGCCTGGATTGTAATTCCACCATTTGTCACGGAAACCACATTAGTGCGAGACAATGCAGAAGTGCAGGTGATTTATAAAGTTGAAGGACTCCAATCTACGAGTATGAATAATTTTGCAGTTTTTTATTGTGCTAATATTTTTCATTTTAAATACAGTGTTAGATTTTTTACCATTATAGGTTATTTATTTCATATTATATTACCTAATTGTATTAATTGAACTCGTCATTACTAACATAGTTTTAAGAGTATATAATAGGTATTAACAAAATATAGATAAAAATAGTCTTCTCATAAATAATAATAGTTTCTCATGCCTTTAATAGCAGCAACCACGAACTTTAACCAAAGTATTTAGAAACCGCTTGTTATACCATTCAAATTTACACATCGAACAGTCTGAGATAAATGAGAAGGTCTTAAATCAAAGTCGACTTGCCTAAGTTGGCTTACGAGAATGTTTGAGATTAAGTCAGATTATTGAATCAACAGTGAAACACCGCAAGATTTAGTTTAAAGAGCACGTTAGAGTAGTAACGAGAGTGATTGACTCGAGTGTACAAGAGAGAGCGATACAAGCGAGTGTAAAATATTGTGAAAACGCGGAGAACACGTCGCGTAGTCGTTGTTAGCTCGCTTCGCACCCGCGGAGAGCACATTCACAAATCGCTTCGCTGAGAACACGCTGGCAAATCGTCAGTGTGATAAAGTTCTAAGAGAATAGGTGTTTAAAGGAAGAAAATTAGGTGTAATGACAAGGAAATTAGGGGGTACTTGTGGGCTTGTACTTAGTTCATAAAGTGTACTGAATTGTAGGTTAAATTAAAGCCTTTCATTAAAATATACAGGGAAAATCAATTCCTAAAAATAATTTAAGAACAATTTAGTGTCAAATTCACTATGAACAGTCACGTCATATAAATATCTTTACAAGGTGTCTTTGGAATAACTGAAAAACTCTTCAGGGGTCATTGTACTCATCATTATGAACAAATTATACATAGCATAATCAGCCGATAAATTTCCCATTGCTGGGACACAAGCCTCCTCTCTTCGACAGGGAGTGGGCTGTAATCTACCACGCGGGCCCAGAGCGGGTTGATAGATGTCACATGTCTTAAAATTTTTGGTTCTAGGACATGCCGGTTTCCTCACGTTGTTTTCTTTCACCTATTTGAGAGCAGCATTTCACGCTTTACTTAAAGTAAAGCGCCTGTCTGGGTTCGAACCTACGAAGTTACGTTACCAGTAGCCCACCACTACTGTACTAGTCTTCTTCACAAGTGGTGATACTTGAATTTTCAAATATTTGGCGCATCCTGGTCAGTCAGAACCCGCTACCACCAGTTAATGACCTAAGTAGCAGCAGTAGTATAGACCCGCGTGGTAGATTATGGCCCACTCCCTCTCACAGAGAAGAAGCCTGTGTCCCAGCGGTGGGAACACTATTACCGTTATTACCGTGGAGTAAATAATATTTTCGACACTTTGTACACAAAATCTTCTTCATCGTCTTTTACTTTATGACGCAAGACCAATGACCTGAATACATACCTAATAGTATTCTAGAACAATCTATCTGCTACTAATTTGACTGGTACTGTATTGAAACAGCATATTAAATAGGTACTTTGCGTAGACTGGCGCTCTGACGTCATCGATGCAACATGTCGGGAATTTATGAGAGCTAAGGCTGTGAGTAGATAATTGTACTAGTAGTGGGTGGATTGATTGTCATTCAATTCATTTAGCTTGTCAGCATCTGAGGCACAACATTAATATGGATAGTATGGAAACTAGGCCTCTATGTTGAAATAATTACCTTCACTCCATTACTTACGCTCTATTTTTAAAAAGATCGCGGTGTCCACTCGTTTCGACACGGCAAGCGCAACTGACAGCACCGCTATGATCGCTTGGGGTCTCGGCAATGAGCGCGTCTGTGTAAGTGTGCCGTTTCGAACGTTCACTACGTAGTTTCTGTACTGTCCATATTTATACTGTGTCTGAGGTCTGGTAACGGGCCTGGTCTAAAAAATAAGCTTTAAAGAAATCACGGAATGAAAAATGTAAGCAGTTATCAAACATTTTTATATCTTTCGCATTGCGAGTAAAACTTGCTCTCAAGGTTAATGAACTGATAAGATGGCGAATATTTCTTGCTGGTGATTTTGCCTTCCATCGCCAAAACATGCCAGTCAAAAATGTCTACCAGAAAGGCTTATTAAACGTACATTTCTCAATCAAAACGAATCGGATTTAATATTATTCCCAAAAAGTCTCGATTATCAACGACGCTTCAGGGAGTGCTTTGTGATAGAATTAATCAACTCAGCTCATAAGTTGACTGTTCGTTCGCGGATGACTTATCCTAATTGGTGAATTTTATGTTCAATAAAATGATTAACGAAAGCTAAACTCAAAAATGACCAAAGAAACCGAACCAAGCAAAGTTAAAACGAAGTGGGGATTTGGACTCCACCAGATCCCCATTTCAGGCTCATTATTTATCAAAATAACCGTCTGTATCTGGTAACAGCTTTATTATGTAGATGAGGATAATACACTATTAACGTGGGTTAATGTCGAGTTATACACGGTAAATGCCGCGTTTGTTGCTAAGTGGAGCAGATGAGCGTGAGTAATGTCTCATGGATAGTTGGATATGTTTTGGGGCGTACTACCCTTGAGAATGACTTACCTTTTTTTTTTTAAGGGTGGGAAATCATCAAATAACTTCTTCCGCTCTGGGCGGAGCGGGAGGGCGTGTCAGACTCTTACTGACTAAAACCCACCCGTGTTCCTTCGGTTGCCCTGTTGCCGGGGGCCACGATCTCCCTTTCGGTTTTCTTCGCAACCCCGGCAGGCATCGGCCCTAGTGGACCCCTTTAAATCTGCTGACATCTCTTTGAGGCGCGCGTGGAACACAACGCGCCGTCGACCCGGGCCTGGTCCTTATCGGACGGTGAGCCACCCATTGCTCACCGTCCGCAAGCCCGCGCCTACGGTGGCCGGAAATCGCCTCGCGATTCCTGATGCCCTGGGCGTCTCCTCCTGCGGCGGTTAAGGTTAGGGGCGTGAGGGCGCGAAATTTGCCTCTCTCTCACGCGTTCCGCCTCCTCCTTCGCGAGCATTACAGTTTCGCAGAAGGAGGTGACGGCCTCCCATTTCCTCTCGCTCCGTACCATGGCCCGAACCAGGGCCGGACGCGAGAGATCACCGCCGCCAATCGCCTCCACGAGGAGAGAATGACTTACCTGGTGTGAAGATATCATTCAAGGCAGCAGCCTTAGTGTGTTTTGTGGGAGACTACATAAGTCAAGCTGTGAAAAGTTTTCATTTACCAAAATAATTAGCTATTTAGATCTGTTTTTTTCTCTCACATACCTGGGAGGATACCATGCACTCACACAGCTAGACAAAAAGTGAAGTGCCTAGAAATGTACCTTGTGTGGATTGTGCAGTGTAACTGTCACGTTGACTTGGCCTACACACAGCTAAATTATTACATAGATGCTAAGAAAAGTCGCATTATTGCAAAAAATATCGTGACATTACGACATCTAATGTATTCTGGAAAAAAAATGCGTCGAATCCAGGCCCAGTTCCTTTTTTTCGTCGGTTAAAAACACTTAAGTTCGTGTCACTTTAGCTGAACGCCTCTATGCATTATTCACCCCGTATAACATTCACCACACAGCAGTTAAGAGCCATTATCGTGATATGGAGAAAATTGAGGATGCAGAAGATTTAGTCTGAACAATACTCTTGGGCAAATATTTTTGGTCTTCCTTGGAACCTAAAAAAAGGCTGCGTGGTGAGAATTGAGTTTCTCTAATATTTTAAAAGCGATGGCTGAATAAAGCTCATGCCAAAGTAAGTTCAAATTGAGAGGATATTGTAAATGGCAGAAATGACTGCTTTTGTAAATCAGTCACTACAGCCTCTCCCTCCGGCCTTTCGCTTACTGAATAACTGAAGGCACAGGTAGACCTCATATTTCCATGGCTTGCAGAGTGCTTTTTTTAAAAGAATTTGATAACAGTTGGATTCGTTAAACATCTCCTGTTAGGTGAGTGACGAATAGGCCTTTGTCCGAAAAACGAACGAAAATACTAGTACACCTAAAACTGCCTTTGGTAGTGATTTCTCAGTTTAGGCATAAAGAGATGTCGTCATCCATCATGCTCCAAGTCCAAAATAATGGTTTGAAATAACTGAGCATGTGACGAACTTCAGTGTCGCATAGCAACACAATCCTTCTGAATTTTCTTCACCTTTTCTCAGGGTTGTACTCCTGACCTTGATTATATAAATGTCACGGTGTTAAGAACTCTCACCGTGTAGAACGTGACAGGCCACATAAAATGAGGAGCAGCCCTAAAGTGTTACACATAACGTACACTCATGATTTTCCTTTGTTTTGAAGGACGTAAGGAAGTTATTCCTAAGTGCACTGCCAAAAATTTTGCATTGTTAATTAGTAGAATGGGGCCGTAGACTGTTATGGTAATGAGGGAGTTTGCTGTAACATTATACTTTATAGTGTATGTTGGTCTTTAGAAAGTGACATTAACCTTGAACATGCTGGAAGACGTACTTAAGCAGGTAGATATGTGTAGTCATTTGTTTTGTTAAAAATAAACCAATATTAGCGTCTGTGTATAAATACCATAAGAGTATCTAACTGTTACCGTTTATGACGACATTTAGCAAAACACTGCAGCAAAATTTATTCATATTTGCTTGTTCGCCACAGGGCACGGAATAGCCGCATTTAGGGGCGGCAGCACCAATAAAATTCATGGCGCCGAAAGTGCGTTGAGGGCTTACTTCAGTCACAGATCGCCAATCAAAGCCGTCACTCTCTCTAAGTTACTTGTGTTGTAGTGCAAGTAAACGGAGACAAGCCTGGTTTTCATGGAAATTGTTGACGATGTCGCTGCTATCAGTGGCTGTCGAGGCGTCTCCGTGCCCCGTGGTAAAACACAATTTAGTCGTATAAAATATATTCTGATGTTTAAAAAAACCCGGTGAAACACTGAAGCATAATATAAAGATGTAGGCTAAGCAAACAATGTCACAGCTACACGGACACGCTACCAAAGAATAATATTCCGCCACTGGCGTGGGAATTAAAGAATAACATAAAAGTGTGTCCATGCTCTTGTCTCGTACATTTTTTATGACACAGACTCTCAGCTAAATTGAAACAGGGAAAGATACTGTAGACAGCTAAAAGCTAAGACTAAGGCTTGCGTCATCGTTAGATCCCAGTGGAACAACAAGGAGTCCCCAGTTTTTCCCCGTACCCGCGCCGCGTCCACATGTGATTTTGGACATGCATCTTCGTATGTAAAAAAGAGCATTGGTTTTCTTATATTATGAGGTTTGCGCCGACAATACTTGACAGATGTGCTACACATTTGTTCGGGTCGGCATTAATCGGCACAGCCGTGCAGCATAATCGAATGTATTACATTTAATTACTTCGGGTTGGCTTGGTTGTTCAACAAATACTGCCAAAACGAATGTGCCGTCCATCCGTACCTCAAAAGGAAAAAAACGAAACCCTTATAGGATCACTAATGTGTCCATCTGTCTGTCACAGCCAATTTGCTCCGAATCTATTGGACCGATTAAGTTGAAATTTGGTACACGTAATGTATTTCTGTGACCCAAACACGAACGGAATTTTGAATATAGGGGTCACTTTTTGGGGGCAAACAAGAAAATTAAAAAAAAAAGTTTTGCTAACAGTACTGTGTGACATGCCAAATGAAAGGGCTTGTTGTGAGGATCTTAAACATGTTTTTTTATATAATTATAAAATAAATACATTTAAAGATATTTCTTGTAATTCGATGAAAATTGACCATTCTCCCCGCGTTATCTCCGAAACTACTGGACCTAAAATTTTGAAAAAAAAATACATAGTATGGCTCTTTACTCATAGATAACAGGAAACTCTATAAGAAGTCTATGGTCTTAAAATAACATGGTAAATCTCTCAATATTGTACGTACAAAGTTACGTTTGCAGTTGGAATGTATGGAAGAACGGGTTTTTCAACTACAATGTTAAGTTTATTCTTGGGATAAATAAATTCATCTCAACCCCGGAATCCTTCATTGTGCGTAGTCCGACATGCACTTGGCCGGTTTTTTTTATATAGATTTTTACTTATTCTTTTATTTAATTATCGAGCCAAGTTTTTTATCATTATCGGTGTACTAAAAAAAATAATGTAAAAATGTTTATTTTCCCAAATAAGTGAGGAGCCAAGCGATACAAATTCTACCTAGATATTGCTAAGAAAATTATTAACACATTGTCGTGCCGGCCTCCCTTTAATGTATTTTGACTCTATAACGTAACACTATATTTCAGGCCTAGCCCATTAGCTCCCTAAAATTACATAGTTAACGTTAAACAAATATCGTTAGCCTACATACCTTTAACCCTTTCATAGTGGGCTGGCTATTAAAGACTTTAGGCCTTAAAAATACATAGTCATTTTAGAAATTATTATGATAATATTATTATAAGTTTAAATGCATAAATATAACATTATACAAAAATTGAAAAAAAAAAATACAGTCAACTGCTTGACTGACGTGCAACCTAAACCAAATGAAATTGGAAAAATAAAATTGGTACTAATCTTACATAGTGTGGAGGTGCTTTAAAAATAATTTTCTAAACAATCTTTATGTGGATGTAATGAGGGAAGCGATGTCGTGAGTTTGAAATTATTTTTTTCTCATACATATGATATTTTAGTAGAGCCACCGTGGACTGCAAATTCAAAAGTAACACAGCCACTACGAAGTTAGTGCAAATCACAATAATTTTGACTGTAACGAATTGTAATATTATTGTAATTTACCATATAACATAATATCACGCCCGTATTCCTCAAAGGGTAAGGCAGAGGTGTACCTAATAGTTATGTGAGTGAACTCGCTAGTTAGTTTTGTAATTTATTAATTGGCACATTTCTAACGAGCGTTTATTTTAGACCATTTATTTATATAAACTAAGATACCGACATGTCCTAGAACCAAAAATTCGAAGAAATGTATCATCTTTTAACCCGCACTGGGCCTCCCCTCCCATGCGGTTTCCTCACAATGTTTTCCTTCACCGTTTTTCAAAGCAGTGGTGATGAAAATATTTACTCAAAATAAAACGCCTGTCTTGGTTCGAATCCACGACCCTATAACACGTAAATCGGGGCCATTACCACTGGGCTACCACTGTTCTCTCTTCCGAGTTGACCATTCTAGAAAAACATGACAGATGAAATGTGGGTGGCCCTTTCGCTCTCTCCGCCTTTCGGGATGGCAATTTGGTAGAAAATAAAAAACATATATTTATTTTTAGAAAACCTACCTTCTCGCTAAATTAATCTTACCCACATACTTGACTAAGTCAATCATTTTGTCTCTTCTTCATAATGACTACCTATTGGATTATAATTATGCAATTTGATTGATATTGGGTATCAATTTATCATGATATTAGTGGTCGCAGCTGGTCATACAAGCGATGTAATCCTTTAATGTCTCAACAATGGGGACGTGAAGACAATGTATGGTGTTATTAAGGGTCGAAAAGGGTGTGGGCAGCGAAGGCTTGTTGACCACCAATCTGCTGATTAGCTTAAGTTGTCCCAAAATTATCAAAGACAAAACAACACCATAACTATTCATTTAAACATCAAAATAGTTTTTGAAGTGAAAACTTCTTTAGACGCGTTGGGCATTTTTGATATAGGACTAAACCATTGATTTCGCGACACCATGACGACACCTAATTTTTGTAAACGCGATTGTGCTCTTTATTTATATTACATTACGGATCAATTTTGTATGCAAGTATTTTTACTTTAAAGGTTTAGTAAATGCGATTGTGCTCTTTATTTATACTAGGTTACGAATCAATGTTCTATGCAAGTATTTTGACTTTAAAGGTTTCGGAAGTATTTTTTTTTGGAAACGCGATTGTGCTCATTATTTAGATAAGGTTGCGGGCCAATGTTCTATACAAGTATTTTTCTTCCGCAAACGCGATCTTGTTCAAGTTTTCACATCTGTCGGCACTCCCGGAGTGACACTGTTTTTTTATCAATTGGAGAATATGAATCGGATTTTTGTTTGCAAACTAAATAGGAACTGTACCGTTAAGAACTGCCACGTTGACCTAGTGGTCGCAAGGGTTACCGTTGAGCATGAGGTCCTGAGTTTAATTTCCAGGTCGAGAACAATGTTATTGGGTTTTTCCATCAGGAGCTTCTCAATAATAGAAATTAATTAATAGAAATAGGGTGGCTTTTAGTCTTGTACTTACTTACTTTTTAGAAAAACTTTACTGAACAGCTTCTTATTTGATAGCTGTGGGAATAAAATTGATTGGGTATCCATAGAGCGTCTCTGGTACCAGATACTAACTCAAACTCAAAGCATTTATTTCAATTAAACCATTTACAGGCAGTTTTGAATTGTCAAGTGGTCGGTTAGTCAGAAAGATAAAGCTAGTTGCCCATTCCAAAGCGTAGTAGGTAGGTTCCTATGGAGAAGAACGGGCAAGAAACTCCACGGACACTCTTTTAAATCATAACATTGTTACAAAATATTGGTTACATCATTCGTGTTGAAATTATTACATGTGATAACAACGTAGAAAGACGTGCACGTTAAAAGCGTCTGTAAAAAAAGATAAAAAAACAATTCAAAATTTAAAATAAGCCGTGGCAGCTAAGAGATGACCAGTCCCTACTAAGTATTTGTTAAGAATTCATAAAATGATGCTTAACATAGGTTGACCCACGTGGCTTCATTCTTTATAGATTTGTTAGACGACAACGATATAATACTTATTAAATTCTGAGGTGAGCTACCTGATTAATAAAAAGAATAAACAATTTTATTTTAGTTTTCATATCAGTGTCGAAATCCGCAAAGTTAATGACCTCCCTTTTTTATATCAGTTAATTATAAAATTGACACCATACTTATGTTCATTATCCGTTCCGTATTTTTAATACTTTCAAACAACCATAGAAACATTCGACTCTGCCAAAAAACCCGAATTCCTTTACCAACAAAATACTCACGCTATCTCAAAAACATAGGCTGAGAGAATAAACTCTGCCGATCCCGAACCGTAAAGTAACAACTCCTTGTGAAAACAGCAATGTAAGCCGATTAGAATTTCCAGTTCAAAATAACAGCATTCGCCATTGAAATCGTAACAAAAGTCGAATGAAAGCGGAAGGCACTTCAGTAATAAAGTTTACCTTTTACACAATATTTCCGAGTGATATAATTTTTTAAAATTTTGTGTAAAGTTTGAAACGAGCGGGTTATTGGTCTTATTTTTGTTTTATTAAAAGATGTTTGCTCTTATATGGGCTTATGAAGAATATTATGAACAACAAAAACTTAAGGTGGATCCGAAGTTGTAGCCTACGAAATTCAAATTTTCTTACGTTTGTTGAAATGTCAGGTTGTATTTTGATCAAAATATGATTCTTGACTACAACAGATATGTAATTACAGAATTATAATCATTGAAATCATTAATACATCTCTTTTAGATTTGTTCGATAAGAATAACTTATGGAAAAGTTCATATCAAACAAATTTAACTTGAACATTTGAATTTCGCGGGCTACAACTGCGACTTCACCATATTGTGAATTTTAACTCGTTTGTACATACTACACAGTAACAAAATGTGAAGTGCATGTCATCGGGTCGATTCCCATCCATGTGTGTTTTGGATCTGAGAGTGTCCATAGCGTCCAATCTTAGCGGTGACTAGCCATCGACGCGGGTGATAGTACAATGCACAAGTGAATGCGTAGACACAAGTGCACTCTCTCCTCCCTCACTCTCTTATTCTGAAGGGACGGCAATCCGACGCGACCCGAGAGAAATCAGGCGCAGAAACAACGGCTTAACGAGTTTTCCGAGGCACGAGGGTATCACACCACCAACTTTGAAACTCCGGGCTGTTACTGAGAAATCCTAATGGATAAACCCAATAACACTTTGCCCAACACGGGAAGGAATCAACCCAAGGACCCCACGCTCAGCAGTCGGGCTTGCGACCATGAGAGCAACGGGGCAATTAACGTACATAAATAGCTCTCCTCACTCCAAGTTTAAATGCACTGCAGTGTCTTTTTGATAGGCTAACTGGTTCCCGATCGTATTTTAAACTTTACAAGATGGCACGGACACTCCGGAATGGTACTGTATTTACTGCCCCATTGAACGTTTTTCCAGTAGATAGTGAAAGTAAAATTCAGAACGTAAGCTACTTTCCTTGAAAGTTTTAGTGCTCAATTCCTTAGGGAATCCACTAAGCTGTCAACTCGAGCACATTCAGAAGCAGCGCTTGAGGGAAGCCGGCTTAAGTTGCAATAAATTGGAGCTAAAACCAGCATTCAGGGTTGTTCTGATTTGAAAGATGCATCATGTGATAACCGTGGGGACTTATCAGATAAGTTATTTTAAAAATAAAAACATAAAGTCATAGTAGTTTTGAGTTTTGTGAAAAAGCTTGTATGTGAAAGTGTTACCTCAGGCTTATGACACATTTCACCTTTTTCTCTAAAGTTGGTAACGCATTGTAGAACGCAAGGAATTTTGTAGATATCTATATATGGTGCTAAACACTTGAAATTGGATCAGATGCAAACCGGCTTGATTAATAAAACTCGCCGCAACCACTACTCGTCATCACTCTTTTTAGGCAGCCCTCGGTAAAAACTGGTCTATTCTATGTCACCAAATGCGCATCAAGTAGGTGGTCAAATTTATTTTCATTAAAGGGGATGCGATAAGGTAGCCTGCGAAATTCAAAATACAATACGTTTTAGAAATATGTCTGTCAGTGTCAAGTTATATGTTAATAAAATATGATTCGCGATAGAAATACATATGTATTCACAGAATTATAATCATTAGAATAATTATCAATACAACCATTTAAGTTCATATTCAGAATCTGAGAGACTTATACAATTAGTGGGTTAACTGACTTTTTCACAAATGTATACTCATTCATACCTTCTGGGCTTTTGGGCACATACTACCAAAAACACACACACACGTACACACACACACACACACACAGAGGCACACACACAGACACACGCACACATACACACACACATACTCCTTTGTGTATATACTTGTTAGTATAAGTGAATTTTATTTTTATTTAGAGTTTATTCAAAATTTAATTGTAAGTCGGTTTATAGAGTTATCCTAGTAGGTTCGGAGGCAGGTGATGGCATTCGTGATACAGGGTAATCCTAGTACGAGTGCCAAAGCACTCCTTTGCTACTTAAGTGCACATTACATAAGACCAAATTTGTATTTCAGGAAAAACTTTATTACTAGAAAAATAGGTACAGTAAATCTACCGTACCTATTTTTCTAGTAATAAAGTTTTTTTTAAATTATTATGTATGAATAGAACATGTATGTATGTGAATTTCGACTTTAGTTTGTAACAGAACTAATAGTCAACTAGTGTGCAGCAAAACGAACTTTTCCATTACCAAACACGTGCAAAGCCTATTACATTTTATTGACTTAACACTGTTATCAAACATCCATCATTCCTATTGGATAGTCAGACTTTTTTGAAAAAAAGAACACTGCATCCATTTTCGAATGGCGTGAAACCTTATTTGTTTACAGTTGAAAGCTATTTTAAGCTGTTACACGATAGGTGTGAATATCGATGTTTTTTTTTTGGGAATACAAATACAAATATTTTTTTTTTTTTTAATTTGAACAAAATCTTGTTACAATTTTCGTGTACCTTCGTTAATACTGCGTTAGTTTAGTAACTTTGTCGCAGTTATCAGCGCCCACCCCAGGAGCGAAAGGCAACTGAGTTCCATAACAAAAATTTTGGCTATACTTATAGGTAGAAACTAGACATAAACATTTAATAACAAAAAAATTGGAACTAGACATTTATTAATAAATAGTTGTAGCGGTAGAAGTGGGTGTATGTGAGTGTGCGTGTGAGTGAGTGTGTGTGTGAGGGAGGGTGTGGAGGTGCGTGAGTCTGTGTGTGTGTGGAAAGGGTGCATGTATGTGTTTGCGAAGGATGTGATATTAAATTTGTATGAAGCTCTCTGTTTCCTGATAAAACAGGTCTTGGAGCCATTTTTCAATTTTAAGATTACACTCTCGTAACGAGAGCGGATAGATATTTCATTTCTCATTAATTTTGTATACATATGAATGCATTGCAGTTGTTTTTCTGGAAACATTTTTTCGATATTTTAAAAGTCCTAAATTATTAATTATACTTCGCTTCCATTAGTTAACTTCGAACTTTCAAGCCATCAGAATCAAAATAAAATTGTCTTTAACGCTAATTTAAATTAGTTAAGTCCCTTGATGCCTAAACGTGACACTTTACAATTAATGACTGACTTTTTGAACTGACCCACAACTTGCTACTTGAACTAAACTCGCCAGTTACTTTACTAACGTAATGTAATGTAAATCAGCCAAAAATTATTAAATAACACAAATTTCGTATTTATAAAGAACTGCTCTGTCAGTTCACGGACTCGCAAAAACAAAACAAAAACATTTTCCGCCTTAAAAAAAATCACTCACTCAAAAATAATAAGGAACATTCCGCAAACAGAGTGAAAATAAAACGAATATGCTCTCATTCAATTCGAATCGTTTATGAACGAATGAAATGAATGAACAGAGTATCTGTCAAGTTTTATACAGCCGTAACAATGGTTTTATCGGTGCTTACTGTCTTATGGTTTAAACCTTTAAATATTGCTTTTTATGACGTCGTAAAATTGTGAAAAGCCTAGTATGGGGTGGGAATGCAAAGTTGTGGGCAATGTTAGCGGTTAACCACGTAATATGATTAGATTAACCTGTGAAGTACTTAATTAAATATATTTATTGTAAAGAAGGCAAAGAATCTACCATCATACGTACCCAAGATCTGCTACAACCGCGTAGTAATCGTAGTGTTGCTACGCCGTAGCGACCGCGTAGCACTTTGTGTTACCGAACTGAACCACGACTCAGCATCTGCCGTAAGTAATAATAATGACAAAAGCAGTAATAGCAACGGCTCAATTATTTCATCAAACTTAAAATGGTCATCATAACTCTGAAAGATAATGTTCAAAGGAATCCATAGATCGCTTTAATATTTTTTATATTTCCAATAATAAATTCTCTTCATAAATCAGGCTATTGACAATTTTACCACACACGATTTACAATCTGCCATTTTGTATCAATTTTCCAAGATACAATTTAAAATACCCGGTAAAAAACCCAGAAAACGTTTATCCTATCTCATTACCTCGTACTTTTCTGCATAATATTCCAGTTAATGATCTACTTTACAATTTTTAATATAAAATCTGTGTATTAACGGATCATTTACTCTAATATCGTTGATGATATAAATCAGGGTACTTATGATATTCTAGTTGCATTTTAATCGTTTTATTATCGATATTTTAATAGTGATGATCGCATTTTACTACCCAACCCTTGAATATGCATTAGTATATAGAATTAATTTTTGGGATGGAACTTCAGTACGAAAACCGTAACTATAATTAATTCAGCAAAATCATTTTTGCAAAAAATATAGTAGAAATCGTCTAATTTAAAACTGCACGCCCCTCCTCTAAAATTCCTGTACCTACAAACATAGATTTATTTGAATGCAACAAGCATGGAGAGGTGCAATTTTAAATTTAACGATCTTTACTTGTATTAATTACACTAAGTGAGAGTGATGCTGATTAGGACCGCTAGGCGTGGGCTTGCGGACGGTGAGCAATGGGTAGCTTGCCGTCCGATAAGGACCAGGCCCAGGTCGACGGCGCGTTGTGTTCCACGCGCGCCTCAAAGAGATGTCAGCAGAATTGACGGGGTCCGCTAGGGCCGATGCCTGCCGGGGTTGCGAAGAAGTCCGAAAGGGAGATCGTGGCCCCCGGCAACATGGCAACTGAAGGAATACGGGTGGGTTTTAATCACTAAGAGTCTGACACGCCCTCCCGCTCCGCCCAGAGCGGGAGAAGTTATTTCATAAATTCTCACCCAAAAAAAAAATATGCCACTGACACACCCAAATGTTTTCATCAGTGTTCAAAAATAAAAATAAATTAAGTAAAAGAATAACCTAAAAAAATAGACACACGCATGTTAATCTTCCCGCATCCATCACTGATTTAAAAATCGAACAAAAGGTTTTAGGGAACATTGTATTACCTATGGCGTTCGAATCTCTGGTTATGACACCAATTGTTTCATCCCTGTGTATGGTTCTAAATTTGAATGTGATTTGATTGATGTGACATCAATGTTTTTGATTTTTGTGTAGTATAATTTGTTACGCGGGTTTTTAGGTATAGGTACTGGCTGTTTTATACCGTAGTTTTTTTGTTTAGAGTATATTATAAAGGGTGTTTGTGAATATTATTTTTTGTTTTTGTTTTCTACAGCGTCAGACATCGTTAATTTGTTTGTTTTGTTTTTACAATCTCTGACATTGCTTGTTTTCTTTTTTTAGAACTTTGTTATTTATTTTCTAATGATGTCTTATATTTTATTAGAAAACTTTTCATTCTTCGCTCATTATCAAAAAGCTATTTCTTTGCGATAAATCTATTAAGTTCAAATTCTTTTAAAAATATTGACATGTTAATAAGACTGTTCACTTTAAAATAGCTATTTATCGCACAAAAATTCCATATGAAATTCCTTTCATCAATGAACCCGAAATTCACCTTACCCCGAGAATAAAAATAATTTACCGTCCCAATTTAAAACCCATTTTGAACGGGATGTTGGGTATCTATTTTGTAATTCCGAACCCTTACGTCCCTTTCAGTAGGATGAAACAAACGGTATGTGATAAAAATTGACAGCAGATATCTGCGGGGGACATCAAATAAAAACGAAATATTATGTTATTAAAAATAACAGAGGCTGAGGTATTTTTTTGCGATATACATATATTTTTAATTTGGAAAATTCACTGTAAATACAAGTGAAATAAGAGTTATTTTTGTTAGAACATAATTAACCGTGTAAGTCTTTTTTACTTGGAACTTAATTGGATACACCTAGAGCTTTTTTTACTTTGAACTTAATTAGATATACCTGGAGCTTTTTACCAGATACTACTTATAAGGTTATTATGGACTAAACACACAGTTCTGGTTTTAAAAAGTCCTGAATTTGTCATAGAAATCTTAATTGGTATTTTTTTTTTTTATAAATTGTATTACTCTAAAAAAAATATGAAAATAACTTTAGGCTACAAAAAAGATGTGTGTACCTAGATGTCATCATTATTCTAAAAAAGGCATATAATCATATTTATACAAGGTACTTACATGCAAAAAAGAGGTGCTTTCCCGGATAAAAGCTTGAAATAGATTAATACTTGCTTATTAATTTCACGCTAGAGGCAGAATATGAACTTTAAGAATGCAAAGACTGTATAATGTCTGTCTTGCATACACATTAGGTAATACTATTTTAATTTCAATAATTATTATTATAAGTATACAAAGTCTTAAAATAAACTCTTGTTTCTTTAAAATATGTCACTAGATTCTATGTAGAGTTAAGGAAACTAATTGATAAGCATACTGACGACCAACTTAAATTTTCCGTATATTCATTCACAAGTGTCATTCTTTGATGGTTGTAAGAAATGGTTTTAACACGGCAAATTTACGTAGGGTGTCAAATTGCTTAGTAATTAATTTTCTGTACTGTTCGTTTGCACAGTAGAACCTCTTCTGAACTAAATTCAGGTCGACTGTCCTTTTAAATATGTTTATCCTTTCTAGTACCTACATATAACAGTAAGGGGATAAAATGTGAAAATGATACCTTTATCGAATGAAATCTGTTCTAAGGACGCAGACAGCTTTCTGTCTACATCCTTGGGACAGATTTTATTTACATAATTTAATCACACATGGAGAAAATTAAATTAATTATAATATAATTATTTAACTTTCATAATTATGCTTAATGAAATACAAATACTGTTGAAAACAAACTGTTACAATTTACTTTAGTTTCTGCTCGTGCATTTTAAATAGGTATTTGGTAGAACTAATGCACTAGGATGGGGATAATTTGTTAGAAGGATGGATCACCAATGAGCTTGCAAATCGTGGGATTATGGTTAAAGAGCAGTAATTGCCGGTGTCCGAATATACGCTTAAGATACCGTTTCCTAGAAGACCGGTGCCCGCCACCTAACAGCCGCAGTGACGGCTGTCATGAAAAAGATGGCAGCGGCAATCGGTAACGAAAACGCTATTAGTAAAGTGTGAGCTTACTCTTCTCAGAATAGACACTTTTTTGTGTGAGTATGTACCCTGACGGCAAATCTAGTGATTTAAATCTTTGGTGACGGTGAGGAAGGGTTCAGGGACGGGTTTCACGGTGTCAAAAAAACTCTCTTAGAAAACACACCAACTTACTTTTATAGATAACGTTTCTGTCACGTCATTCTCTGGTCAATTGCACACGCCATGTGCCCATTAGTGATTTGTGGCGCAAGCCTTCATTTTAAGACATCTTTTTAAATTGAGCTGCGTTCGAGACTTCTTCAGTCATAAGAGGCTTAAGTATGAAGTAGAAGTATATGTTGTGTAATATTATCTAATGTCAAATAAGAAATATTTTTCTGTTATGTACGTGACACAAAATATATTGATTTGAATAGGGAATAAGACGCTGAAACCAATCACTCAATCGCTGAGAAAACAAGATATTCTTGAAGGTTTTCTTTCGTAATTTTATTGAAAGGTCTACACAGCAACAAGATTTTGTTCTATCACAGACTTAGTATATCCTCTCATACCAAACACGAAATTCTAATTTCACGTAAGCGCGAGACCGCAGCATAAAATATTGCTTTGATTATTTGATATTACCCCTATAAGGAAGAAAATTTCTACATTATTACGATTTAATAAGGGAAATTTGCACTTTATCCTGCTTTTGTAGGAAAGTGGTATTTATTAAGATTTAGCTCAGTCACTTAATGTTGACTTAGAATGAGGATAATTTTCAGTTAAACAAAAAATTCAACAAAAAGTGGTAAACAGCAGTATTTAGACCCACATTTCACTAGCCGTGTTATGACTCCCAAAGGCTTCAGTCTCTTGTCATACTATAATTAGCCTATAATTTTCCCACTGCTGGGACACAGGCCTTCTCTCTTTGAGAGGGAGTGGACCGTAATCAACTACGCGAGCCCAGTGCAGGTTGGTTAAAGTCCCATGTCTTCGAATTTTTAGCTCTAGGACATGCCGGGTTCCTCGCGATATTTTTGTTCACCGTTTTGAGAGCAGTGGTGATGAAATAATGTACACAAAGTAAAACGCCTGTATGGGTTCGAACCTACGACCTACATACCACTTGTAAGTCGCGGCCGTTGCCACTGGGCTACTACTGCTCTTCCCTTGACACTATTGTCATACAGTGGGCACTAATCTCTTCTCCGAGCTGCTACTGATTTCAGTAGCAGCTCGGAGGATTAAACAGATTGGAAGCCGGTTATTTAACCGGCTTCCAAAAAAACACTACTAAGTGAAAAATAACTTTAATTTCGGAAGTCGGTGTCGGTTTTGAATTTTAATTTTTTGCCACCGACTTCCGAAATTAAAGTTATTTTACACGTTGTAGTGTTTTATTTTGGAAGCCGGTAGTTTTTTTATAAAAAAGTTATTTTTCTTTTTTTAAGTTGTGGTACCTACCCCACACAAGTTCGAATACCACTTATTGCTATGTAATTATCAATAACAAGAAATTATCATATCATCCACATACGAAGTGGGAAAAAATACGTATTATTGAAGCTAACTCAAAAACTATCCAAGCAAAGTTGATAAAATTTATATGGGACAACCTCAAGAGCATGCCCTTTCAAACAAAAGATAATATTCAAAAGCGGTCAACAATTGACGGAGAAATCGGTGAACATACGTAAAAAAAAACAGTTGTACTCCCGGAGTGCCGAAAGAAGTGAAAACTTGAAAAAAAATCAGCACTGCTATTTAATTATCAGTAACAGATAATTATCATATCATCCACATACGAAGTGGGAAAAAATACGTATTATTGAAGCTAACTCAAAAACTATCCAAGCAAAGTTGATAAAATTTATATGGGACAACCTCAAGAGCATGCCCTTTCAAACAAAAGATAATTTTCAAAAGCGGTCAACAATTGACGGAGAAATCGGTGGACATACAATAAAAAACAAACAGTTGCACTCCCGGAGTGGCAATAGAAGTGAAAACTTGAAAAAAAATCAGCACCGCGGTAATCAATGCGTTGATGTCTTTTTAATGGTCAAAAGCTGGTGTCATCACGGTGTCGCGAAATCGATGGTTTAGTTCCATCTCAAAAATGCCCAACGCGCCTAAAGAAGTTTTCTTTTCGGAAGTCGGTTAAAAATTGCCTAATGGAACACCAAGACTTTCAGGGGTCGAAACTAGGAACGCTTAGGAGTCAGTACCGAGACAGCACTTTTAGATTAGGTATATTAAATTTCTTTCTAATCCCCAATAAACACATCTTCCATCCTATATGCAGATCTTGTTCTACAGGCCCATTTTTTAAACAGACAGTGAAAAATTACAAAGCCCCGAATGATTGATGGGTACGCTTGTACGTTTAAAAAACGATTCGGATGCTTAATTTCAGTGTCGTCAGATGTCAGTACTGTTCGCCCGTGATGGATTGAGTTTGACGAGAATGTAGTCCGAAGTTCCCCACTGTTTTGGGCCGAGTGGTAATCAGTAACTGTACTGCTTTGTTTCATTATCCCCTTGTCTCTTCGAGCCTGATCTAGTCGCTGATCAGTTGATGTTCAGTCAAATATCGCGTTTGGTTTTTGTGCATAGTCAGGTTGAACGAAGTAGCCATGTGAAACTAATCAGAGGAAATTTTTTCGTATTTTTAAGAACGTTTGCGTTCTAATATTCTCAATCGGTCAAAAATGCCTCTAATTTCACAATATTTTTCATCAAGTCTTGACATTGATAGTACCTGCGATAAGATTGCACCTACATTTTGAACGTTTTTAATTTTAGAAATTGGGCTTCAAGTTAAATTAACCGGGTATTCTACTATCCGACTGACATTATGAAGGAAAAAGTTAGCATAGCGGAAAAATAAGTTTATTTTCTGTAACAGTAAGGAAAATAGAGCAGTTTAAAACTTAGTTCAAATTTTGAAATATGAGTTTTATTTTTAGTTGTTCGTTGAATATAGGTCAGATTTCCATTTTGAAGGGATATTTATGCCAATGAAATTTGAACATATAAGTTTTTACAACTTTATCTGTATTCTGGAGTCTGGATTTGTGCCCGGTTGATGGCAATAGCAATGCTTTTGGATCACACCATATTAACAATTTGAGGTGAGAACTATTACGTCTAGTGTCCACCATATTGGTATTGAGTCAATCAATAACTTAAAAAAAACATTTTAGATTAAGACAAATTAATCTTAAACCCATTCCTTAAAATTTGTTTAGTCGTTTAAATAATCTATCCATTATGTTTACCTGCACAGCCTGCCAAATGAAATTTCATTTCAGCTTTACCGTATTCGAATAAAATTAACATAACCCCCTCATTTGTACCTAATTAAAAGACCAGAGAAGTCTCAAACACAAAAAGCACGACATTTAAATATTTTTCATACTACCCGTCAAAATATAGGAGTAGGGATCTAATATATTCGGCGCCGTAAATAAAACGGTCACGCGACCCGAAACCTATTTTGAGTTTTGGAGTGCGTCCAAATACGTATAAATATTGCGCGATGTACGCTAAATAGCTTGGTTATGAGCGTAGTGTTTTATCTTATAGCGTGTTGGGCACTTTTGATATTTGTGGCAGGGCTGGAACCAATGTTTGCGAGTGTTGGCTGAGAGTTACGGTTTTGAATTTTTGAAGATCATCGGCAATAGTCTGGCATGATCACTATTAATTTTATTCGTAACTGCATTTTCTTATTAATTTAATATTAATGTATTTTGTAAATAAGTTAAAAATTATACTTCTACACGTATTTTCTAAAATTTTAATTAGATGATTTTACAAAATTTGATTCCCGTTCATAACAGATTTTAAAATAAACGTGCATTGAAATCGGTGCCTACATTCGTTTCGGAACTATGATGTCACAAACATACCAAAAACATCTTTAAATTATCCTGTCTTTTGTATCAAATTTTATCGGTTCTTTTAAAAAACACGCTTGTGTTAGCGTTGAAGTATGACGTAACAACAAATGTATCTTGAAATAATTACAAAACCATGAAAGACTATCATTTATCAAGGTTGAAATATACTTTTTTATATAAAAAAATAGAGAACATGGGCTGCGTTCTCGATTTTTGTGTTAAAGAGTGTTATTATCCTAAATAAATTTAAATCGGGAATATTTTACAACTCGGCCACCACTTTGACCTACTGGGAAAAAGCCTGCTTGCATAATTTATGCAGTATTGAATAGAATCGATTCCAAGGGTGAACATTAAAATGTGGTATTTTTGACTTTAAAGATACAAAAGCAACGATTGAAAGAAAAAACTTCGTTGATAGAAGGTTAAGCTACCTTTGCCGCGGTTGGTTTGTGGATGGGTGACCATCCATTACATATCAAGACCCTCCGTGATTTGGAAAGCAGTTTAAGCTCATGGTTCTAGCTGTCATTCACAGATCTTTGACAGCCGTTACGGGGAGTCTTACCAAGGGGTATCGTATTCCCCAGTAACTGGGCTGTGGAGGTCTTGCATCTGGTTAGACTGGAAGCCAACCCCAATATAGTTGGGAAAACGATACGCAGATTGATAGTTTACCAAAATATAAATAGACTAAGGGATAGGAGATATTTCAATTTTAAGAGCATCATCTCTACTGATTCGTTTATCACGATCGGCAATGTGACAAAGTCAAGAAGTACTCATTCTTAACAAAACGTGCTTTGCTCTGCCGATACTGCCATATGATACCAGTTGTAAGCGCGTTGGTCATTTTTGAGATGAGACTAAATCATTGATTTCGCGACACCGTGATGACACCACCTTTTGGTCATTAAAAAGACATCAACGCGTTGATTGCTGCGATACGTGGAATAAAAAACATCAACGCGTTGATTACCGCGGTGCCGATGTTTTGTTTTTCAAATTTTCACTTCTGTCGGCACTCCCGAAGTGCCACTTTTTTTCTTTTGCTTTAGGCTGACATTAGCAACATTTATGATCCAAAGCCAAGTAAATGCAGCGTGTGGTAAATTTTATGGTGAGAATGTACTTTCATATACCTGCGTAAATTTTCTAACGATTCTGCTTGTGTTTGGGATAGCTGCTTTCTGCAGATTGATGTAAAAGCATTTCTATAGATCTTTTAATTTCAAGCTCTAAAATCTATCGTGGAGAGATCTACAGAAACAACAAAAACTTTATCTTGTCTTCAAATTCTTGTAATTTTTTTTTTAAACTCAGCGTATTTGCTTATTTTTTATTATAAGTCCGTAATTTCAACATAATCATTTTTATTTCAAATGGTCGACCACGTAGCGTTCTCTTAAATTCCTATCCATTTATTAAATTGTCGATATCAACACGATAACAGCAACTCGAATAGAGATTCGTGGCCGAGGTTCCACTTTCCTCATAAAATCATCACAAACCCACCTGAGCTCTTCCCATCTCGAAATTATTTTGCTCAGAATTGCAAAGTTCGGATATCATCCTCATGCAATCGAAATTTTACCATATCTGTGATAAATGAAGTTTCCGTGTTCCTGCATTAATGAGGTCCGGGCAATATCTTTGAGCAAAGTAGATATCACTTAGAAGGGAATGATATTTATTTTCATGCATATCTATAGGCCTATCGCTTAACTGAGGCGTTTCCTGAGGTAGGTGCGGGGTGCGGGAGCGGTGACAGTTGTCACAAGTTGACGATTCACTGAGTTCGCGCATCATGTCACCATACCCCGCCCGCAACGCTCAGCTACAACAGGAAACATCTTCGCGGATAACGGTATATTTTTCGAAACGGTTTCGTCTTAAAAACTTTCGAAACGATTTTTTTCGGTCAAGTTCGACCGGAACGATATAAAAACGTTTTTGAAGAACAAAATTAAAATCGTTTTCGGTTAATAAAACGTTTTTAATCCTTTTTTTCATATTTGGTTGATCGATAGGAACCTCGCAACACAACCCTTACAGCAAGCGCATTGGAATAAATGATGTAATGAAATGAGATAAGGTACAATTTAACTGAACAAGTTCATGCTTGACGGCGCACGCCCAGTGCGCCGCTTAGTCCTGCGGAATAAACCGGTTTTTGTTTTGCAGAATAAATGTTCTTATTTCGTTTCGTTCCGAACAAAACGTTGTACAAAGAACTGATTGAAACGTTATTTTAAATAACGTTTCCGAGCCCTGCTATTAAGCGGTTTGGCTATAGTTTCGTACCTAACGTGTTCTATATTATAAAGTGGTAATAATATGTAGGGGGTAATATTCAGAACTATCAAAATATCCAATTCCGAATATTCTTTCACTAATGGAAAGCTACAGTATTGCCGAAGGTCTTAGAATATTTATCTATGTTAAATAAAACAAGAAATTTTACGTGAACGAAGTCGCGAGCAGAAGCTCGTGCCCTATTTAAAAAATGCCTTATATCAAAATATTTTGTTTGTTTCGCCCTAAATAGAATTTGGGATAGCAAATCAAATAAGAAGATACTGTGTAGGTATATTTTAGTTTAAGACTTCGCTTATCCATATTTTCTCTTCTTATTCTCACACACTATTTATTGTCTACATTTCTTTTTCATTTCTCCTTTCGCAGGTCTGTTGGAAGAAATTTCTTAAGAAATAAGCAGTATCTTTGTACTCAAATTGTAATTATTGTAATTTCCCTATGTATTTTACTGTATGTACATAAATAATAAAATAAATAAATAATTGGCTGTAGGAATTAAAGACATTACCCACCTGAGAGCAGTGGTAGCCTAGTGGCAATGGCCACGACTTACGAGTTGTAGGTCGTAGGTTCGAACCCAGACAAGCGCTTTACTTTGTGTAAATTATTGTTGTGTTTATGTTTACTTTTGTGTCGATCACAAATTATACGAAAACTAGATAAATTGTATGAGACTTGGAGTGTAGCACTGTTAAAAGACGAGCTAAGGACAAGGGAAGCGTCTACCATTGGTAAAAAAGCAGCAGCTTTAGTGGAAAAGTCAATAAATTATGAATGTTTTATAATTTATAAATTTTGTGTTTTTTGACTTTTCGTTTTTTGTTAAAGACTGGAGGCGTACGATAGAAATAATCTTATCAGAGTTGAAAACCAACTCGGGCATGATCTTCCTGACTGAAAAACCTCAGATATTGCTATATCTGAGGTTTTTCAGTGAGGTTTTCATATTAGATCAGTGCTAGAAGTGCTCTTCTAGCACTGATCTAATATTATAATATAAACACACACATACTTTACTATAATTTACATAATATCACATCACAAGTGCCCGTATGTAATGAAAACAGACTTAGTTCTCTTGGGAGCAGCACCTATAAACCACTTTCTTTCCATAAAAGGCTTACAGGATAGCACATCGTCTCGACGAAATATCAGATTCCATGTTTTTTTTTTTCGGAGAGCTTTCTCCAAAAGTTTTCTTCTTATAAAATCTTTGGCAAATAATCGGTTCCCCGTATTTTTGCAGTAAACAGCTGCGCCACTGGGCTCAATAATTAATTATGCGTAAAAGAAGTAGCTTGTTTACAAAAATGTATGGCTAGCTGTCAAATTATTAGACGCTGGAGGTCAGCGCCATCTGAAGTGAGCAAGTGGCAGTTTTTATCCCCATTAAATTAGCAGCCCAATCAGCAAAATAACCCAATTAGATTGCCAACGCAATGTTTGTGCAAAATCGATCATAAGGTTCAAATACAGGTGCGAAACAGAACCACATCATAATACAAAAGTATTGTAGGCAATATATGCAAAGAACAGCCTAGACTAGTCTAGTCAAAAGAAATCATTCTTTCAAATAACGTGAGATCACAAACAGCTGATCCAAACAATATTTTCTTTCATTCCAACGAAATCCATCTTAGCTCAAAGTATTATTACGAACGAAAGGAATAAGAACCTCACTCATACACTCGATTCTCGCTTGCGAAGATTTTTCTTTCATTTCACACGCAAACAACGAGAAAAATAGATATCTCTCCTAAACAATCAATATTGCATGACGTAAGATTCTGAACTGTCTCACTACTTTTTGTTCCCTGTCCGTCATGTGAGGAGAAAAACATTTTTTTCTTCCACCCTTTGTGCGAACATCATGAATAAATTCTCGAGATTCCTTAAGAGCGGCTTACTCGATCCTTTCCAATAACGTTTTGTGTATCCAACGAGCTAAGATGTGGATAGAAAATTTATGGCTACGGTGCTTGTGTTATGTGGATATTTTTTTTTGGGATTCATTTTCGGTAGACGGGAATTGAGATTTGTGTGTCATGGCGTTTAATTGTGTCAACTTATTTCTCGAGAGAGAATAATATTTGTTTTGATTCATTTATCGGGAAAAAAATTGGTAGTAACATAGATTTTATTTTAATTGATTAACAAACTGCTAGAATGAGCGAGAAGTAAAAAAAAAAATGAAGAGCTTCTTTTTGCAACGGTTATTTATTTATGTACCTACGTAAAATAATGTGTTATTTTATTTCACTGTTTTTGCGTGAATAGAAACCACAAAATAGACCTAAAACCAGTTAATACTAGTGATACCTACGACTGATACCTGTTTCAATCAGCTAATATTAGTACTGGAGAAAAAAATAACTATTTCGCACACTGTAGTTACGTGGAGAATAACCCTAGAGCCTAGTTTCACAGTAAAAGATAATAACTGTAATATTTACTGGCATAAAAGTTATTACCATAATTGGGTTACTGTTATTCTGGAAAACATACTGAAAACAGTATTTTTCAAACTCGTTTAACAGCACAGGGAATGGCCCTCCCATACCAATGAATGATCTCCTTTGACATACACATATTTTATAACCTGGATTAACACGTAGAGTACTTTTTATCTCGGTAGCATGTTCCCCCAAATGCTATTGTAGAATAAAATGGCTTTTCGTGTCTGTCTGTGTGACTGCTTAGATCTTCTAAATTACAAAATGGATTTTCATGCCGTTTCCACCATCATTTAGAGAATTTATTTCGAAAGATTTATTTGTATAAATACATTATTATCAAACTTCCACAAAATAAGGAAATCTTGATGTTTATTTTTCGCTATTATAATAACGTAAAAAATCATCGATATTTCCTTATTTCCATTTTTGGAGTGAAAACTTCTTTAGGCGCGTTGGGCATTTTTGAGATGGGATCAAACCATTGATTTCTCGACACTGTAACGACACCTCATTTTTTTTAAGCGATTGTGCTCTTTATTTATATTGAGTTACGGATCCATTGATCCGTAACTCAACCGTTCTATGCGAGTATTTTTACTTTAAAGGTTTCGAAAGTATTTTTGTCGTTTTTTTTTTTTAAAACGCGATTGTGCTCTTTATTTCGATGAAGGCGATCTTATTTAACTTTTCACTTTTGTCGGCACTACCGGACTGCCACAATTTTTTTTTTATTGATATATTTAATTTTAAGCTAAAGGTAGCTTAAAATTACAAAGTGAAATATTAATAGAAGCTATTTTTAACACCAGTTTTATCATAAAAACTAGTATGTAATATAAAGTCGAGCGTAGTCAAACGTGAACAATAAAAAACCAACATGTAACACAAAGGATAAACTTTCCATATACGTAAATTAGAACATGCACTCTTTTGATACTTTTTTTCCCTTATTTTTCATTATATGCTGCCAAGAGTAAAGCGAAAGAAAAATCTGTCTAGTGCGCGTTGGTTTCGTTCTGTGCGGGTTCCATAGTACCAGTTTCGCACTTGTGAAATATGCAATTATGCATGTATTCTACATTAAAGCTTGCTTGCCGTGCTACATTATAGTAAAATTAGCATCAACATCACCAATGAGTTTATAGGTATATATTCGTCGAATCATTGAGCTCCTTTTAAGTTCTGAGTTGAGCTACACGATTACTGACAAATGCGTGCATGGAATGGACAGGTCCACTCACATCTGTATGGTTCTTTCCTCAAAAGACCATTTCAGACACAAATCTACATGGTCCTCAAATGAAATGCTCTGACCAAGATTATTTCCTGGTTTTTATATACACATTGACATTAATGAATTTTATATACTTTTAAAGTATTATATTATTTAAATTATTGTGAATGTGAAGACTATGTGGGTCATTCCTTTTTCTTTTTGTTTTTAATTTTTTGTCACTTTCTAATTATAGTCTGACAGTTTTGAGTAATTTTTGCGGCCTACCCAAATGTCCTTTCTTTGGTATTGTTCGTCGAATCGTTGAGCTCCTTAATTCTGAGTTGAGCTGCACGATAACTGACAAATGCGTGCACTGACTGGACAGGCCCTCTCAATCTGTGTAATGCTTTCCTCAAAAGACCACTCCAGACACCAATCTACATGGTCTTCACATGATCTGACTATGATTATGTCTGGACTTTAAAAGAGACTGTGACCTCTGAGTTTGTTTCGGCCTTTCTTCTCAGAGTAGTCAGATAGGAAACGCCGACCTCATCTAGTTTTTAAAATATGATTGACGTGTAAAAGTGTTTCTACAAACTTATTTACAGAAATAAAATCATTTATCATTTATCATTTAGGGTGGCAAGTACACAAATATCGGCTATAATAATAACGAGGGAGGACGCTGACACCTATAATAATTCAATATTTAATCTTAGGAAATACAATAGAAGTGGATATATTTAGTAACCTGTTCCGCTTAGCTATTTTTAAAGAGTCTTAAAAAAAAAAACCTGAAAGAAATCGAGGCACCCTCAGGATGACGATTGACTTGTCGCGAACTCGAACACGGCGTGTTGCCACACCGAGCGCTGAGCGCAGACTGAGCGCTTTTTTTATTTTTGAGACTCTTTAGAAATAGCTAAGCGGAACAGGTTACTAAATATATCCACTTCTATTGTATTTTATAATAGATTTCCGCAAGGTCACGCCTGAAACAATGAACTAATTAATCTTAGCTTAGGTATTGGCTTCAATTTTAACATACAAGTTTACTTACTATATGCCCGGGTTATTTTTACTGTAAATAATAGTTGTAAGTTAAAACATTGAATCCATCTTTATTTTACAAAAGAGAGCTGTCAGAGCCATTTATAATCTACGTCGCCGCGAATCTCTCAGGAAACTATTTAAAAGGATTAATATTATGACGGTACCTTGCCAATTCATTTATGAAAATATTATGTATGTAAGGAAAAATCCACATCTTTTTAATAAAATAAGTGATAGACATAATTTTAATACTAGAAATAAAGATAAACTAGATCAACCATTTTTCAGATTATCTAAAATACATACATCTTTTATGGGGTACTGTGTTAAATGTTACAACAAAATACCTTGTGACATATTGCAATTAAATGAAAGAAAATTTAAAACTCAGATTAAAAGTACACTTTGTAAACAAGCATATTACAAATTAGAGGATTATATCCAAGATAAGAGTGCTTGGAAACATGCTGGTCCTGCTCCATAGGACAATTTAGAATCAAGACAAAATCAAACAGGTTGCTAATTTAATTGTTAAATTTATAATTTTGTATTATATGACATTGATTTTACATTCTGTGATTACTTCCTCACACACCGACTTATTAATTTTAAAAACATTAGGAAAATCGTCTACTTTTACTATGTTTGTAAATATGTGAGCACCATGTATCTATCATATAATTAAATTATCTGTCGTTGCTTCATTTTTAATTCTTTTTACCCATTGTGGTATAGTAATTTTATTCTAGGTGCATCGTCTTCACATATAATTATTTAACTAATGTACGTACTAATACAAACTATTGTAAAACATTTTAAAAGAGTAACGGTGGAGTTTCTTGCCCATTCTTCTCCATACGAAAACTACCTTTTGGAAGGGGCGACTAGAATCAATTATATTATTCTGTAAATTTTGACGTTCAAAAGTGCCATACATGGGCCTATTTGAAATAAATGTTTTGACTTTGACTTTGAAAAAAAAAGTGAGCCTACTATGTAGGTAAATTCACAGACAATAAAAGTCAAATCATTTATTTCAAATAGGCCCTTTTGAACGACAAAATTTACTAAAAAATAGAATTGATTCTAGTCGTTTCTTCCAAAGGGTAGTTTTCGTATGGAGAAGAATGGGCAAGAAACTCCACCGATACTGTTTTAAAATGTTCTACGATATTTAGGATAGGTACATTAGTTATATAATTATATGTGAAGACGATGCACATAGAATGAAATTAATATATCACAAGTAATTTACCTGGCCAAACAATAATTAAAAATGAAGCAACCGATTTTGTACTTACTACTTGTCACTTTCACTAGTACCTTGCATGTAAACATGTTTACAAATTTGTCGTCACAAATTCTGTCAAACTGCTTTAAATTATTCTTCAGATAAAACTTAAAAGACGATAAAAAAATTGGCCCTTAGATTGTTTTATTTTTTTGTATTGTTTAAACATTTTCTGTCGATAAAAAAGTTAATAAAAGCCGGGTTTCTTTTTTCGTTTTGATGTACGGGTCCCTAAAACGTGATTGAAGTAAAAAGCAAGATGGAGGCTCAACGATTTTCTTTTGTTTATTAGCCGGATTTTTCCGGGTCTTGGGGTAATAGAGAAAATACGAAACGTACCTCTTTTTTTTATTAACCATTTTGTAGAAGTTGATTGAAAATAATTGAATGTAGTAGTAGAAGGGCGATGGTAATATAATCATCATCATTATTATTTCAGCTGAATGTCGTCTATTGCTGGACATGGGCTTCCCCCAAACACCGCCACTTTGACCGATTCTGTGCTTCCCGCATCCAGCGGATTTCTGTAGCCTTCATCAGGTCATCGCTCCACCTTGTGGGAGGGTACGCGGTCACCACTCCAGAACCTTGCGGCCCCATCAGCCATCTGTTCTGCGAGCAATATGCCCTGTCCACTGTTACTTAAAATTTGGTTACCTTCGTTCTCCTACGGATCCTAAAGATAGTAGTTGAACGCAATCATTTTTTTACCCCACTTGAACGCCTGAACTTTTAATTCATCTACACACGATAACAATCATTTAAATTTTATTTATCTGACAAGATAACTGAAAAGCAATTCTGTTATCTAAAGCCCTTAAATAAATCTAGTAAAAGTTTTAAATCCTAGTTCTTAAAATTCATAAGAAAGGTGATAAAATGTTTGGACAGCTTTGTTAAAGCCGCAGATAATTATAAAAACCAATTGAATGTCTATGTCTTGACAAGTCTTCTTTTAATATTAAGTGTAGGTAAACCGTAGAATTATGCATACAGGAGTGAAAAAACCATATATTTATACCAGGTATTTATACATAAGGCAAAAAATTGCATTCTTAATTGTGTCACTAGTTTTTCATTCAAATCCAATCAATCAATCCCGCATACAAAATAATGTGGAAAATGGAGGGAGGCTTTTTCCAAGCAGTTAGTAATAATAACATTAAAAAGTAGGTAATGTAAAATAAACTCCTAAAAGAATTGTAATAAAAAGGCCTTGGGTTATTTGAGAATTATTATTTTCTATATCAGCATGATGAGGTCATGTAACAGATACTCCTGATCTAATTAAAATAGTTGTATTTAATACGAGAATATGAAAAAGATTCAATGATGTTCTGGTTGGAGGTCAAAAGTCAAAGGTCCAGGTTGTATATAGGTAATTGAGCTACAAATTTTATTTCAGGTACCTTAAACTTACTCAATTTCTGTCCCTTTTTTGGCATCCACCCTTTACATAAACAAATCGTAACGTACCTATTCGTATGGTGTACATTATAAAGAGTATTCTATTCTCTGCCTCGTTGGTCTAATCGCCGCATGTGCTACTGTGAGCATGAGGTCCTAGGTTCGATTCACGGGTCGGGCAAAGTGTTATTTGATTTTTCTATCTGGAATTTCTCAGTAGCAGCCCGGAGTCAGTTTTGTGCCCGGTTGATGGCAATAGGCTCACCCCCTATTACATGGGACTTAAAACATAACTGGCGCAATTATTGTGAGTGTACACCTCTGCCGAACCCTTCGGGGAAACAAGGCGTGACGTTATGTTATGTTATTCTATTCCATTCTATAAACAAGAACATATTTCTTAACAGTTAATTGATTCAGGCGTGACCCAGTGGAAATACATGATAAAATGCAATTGAAGTTGATATATTTAGTAACCTGTTCCGCTTAGCTATTTCTAAAGATTCTTAAAAAGACCCTGAAAGAAATCAACACGTGTTTCACCTCTCAATGAGGCATACTCAGGATGACGATTGACTTGTCGCGAACTCGAACATGGCGTGTTGCCACATCAATAGCTGATACTCCTCTGGGTTTTGGAAATAATAAAAAGAAAATATTTATTAGTTTGTAAGTCCAAAAAATAATAATTTTGTTTTGGTGAAAATAATCAGCCGTCCTATACATTTGGGTCAAGTATGTATTGAAGTTTTGTGTGGGATAGTTCATGAGTTTTTCAGCTTTATTGACAACAATTCCTCTATTGTTTTACACGCAATATAACGACCACTATTTTACACATTATTATAGAGCAGGTTTTGAGGTATTCCACTCAGAGCACTGATTTCAACAGCACTTGTCCGAACCGCACCTGAACACTTCCAACAACGGCACTGAAACAAAATGTTGATAAGTGCGGTTCGGTGGAACAGTTTTTTAATATTATTTTCAGTCCCCGAACGGCACCTGCATACTGTTGTTTGTGTTAAACCGATTAATTAATGATTAATGTCGTAGAACTTTTTGCACTGATTAAAGCCTCGTGCATACTGGCGTGACACGACGGCGAGACGCGACAGCGGTAATTTTTCTACAGTGAAGTTTTCTTAGAAATTGTATTGTTACAGTCGCTTTACGCTGTCGCATCGCGCCAGTCTGCACGAGGCTTTAGGGATGCTAGAAATCCAAAATACAGACAGATATCAATCAACAGGAAATCGGGGCAACATCCTAATCAGCTTCTCTAGTATTTTACTGTGGGGACGGGCTGCAAACAGCGAGTCTAATTTTATTCTGCGGAAAAGAGCGATCAGAGTCATATATTATCTCTGCAGGCGTGATTTTCTAAGGGTACTGTTTAAAGACTTTAATATCATGACGGCACCTTGTCAATATAGCTATGAAAACATCATGTACGTAAAAAAAATACATTTTTGCAGTAAAAGAGGTGATAGACATGTTAAATTACAAGAAATAGGGACCTATTAGTTCAACCAGGTTTCTGACTGGCTAAAGTGGACTCACCTTTCATGGGGTACTGTTTAAAATGTTACAATAAAATTCCTCACCACATACTTCAACTGAATGAGACGAAATTAAAATCTCTACATATAATAAAATCGTAGCAAAGTCAGAACTGTACATTAAAAATTTTGAAAAAAAGTTATTGCTACGAGGTCTGGGATCGATTCTAATGCCGAAAATATAGTTTTTAGAATTTTTCTCTGTTTTCCTGTATGTATGTTCCAGCATCACGCAAATTCTACTGGATAAATTCTGTTAAAATTTTGCATAAATATTCCCTATAAGTCTGGTCAAACTGTAGGGTATGAACTATCACGCTATTTGCTATGGGGGATGAGCAATGATACATTATGTTCGTATTCTTCGTTCCAGCATCACGCAATTCTACCGGATAGATTCTGTTAAAACTTTGCATAGATATTCCTTATAAGTCTGGTCAAACTATAGGGTATCTAAAGTGTCGTTTTGTTTGTGGGTCGTTTTGCTAATTGGACGATTTGCTTTTAGGACATTTTGATACGAAGGGGTATAAACTACTATCACGCTATTTGCTATGAATGGATGAGCAATATTACATTAAGCAGTATTTTTGTCACCTAATTGTGAAAAGACGCGCCAAAAGGTTAGAATATTGTAGATGTTACCGATTTAACTTTTTAAATGATTATCATCTTTGTGAAACTAAGCAGTCAGTCATGAAATAATAGGAACGGATATTTTAGTTCAATTTCAACAAATCAAATAACTAAGCGGTTGGACGATTCCTTTGCAATCCTGGGCTAGTTAGTTCGATTCCCATCTATATTGTTTTATTTTGTAATATATTTTTTTTTTGTAATACGATTTTGTTTATTAATAAGTATTTAATTCGTAGAATGTATTAATTCACAAAAAAAGTAGAACTTAAGCTATGGGAAACTGTTACGTCACAAGCATGTTACAGTCACAAAACATTCAAGGTTGTGTTCTGAACATTTTAAAGCTAAAGATTATAAGAGTAAAATTATTTGGTCATAAAATAAACCTAATGGAAAAACGCAATATTTTTTGTGCTACTTACATTTAAAAGTATATTGTAAACTAGTTCAATAGGACAAAAAAATGCATGAAATACTAAATACATGCATGTTTTTAATCTTTTGGTATCAAGGATGAAATTAAGCCGAAAAATATAAAAAAGCCGTAAAAATTTGCCACTCGCCTTTTACGGTTTCCTCAAACTATTTCACGAAGTCCTGTTAGTTATTGCAATTTAAACCTTATAATTAACGTTATGACGGCGACAAGACAGGACTCCTCGAAATAAATTTGCTATACCTGGGGTTAAAATAGTATATAGGTGCTAGCGTTACGTAAGATTCTATATTGAGACGGCGCACGTAAAAAGAATACCTACCTGGAAAAACTTGGGGGTGGCATTGACCAGCACAAAAAAACTAGCTTAATTTTAGACTTTACACAGATTTAGACAGCGGTATTGTTGTAGCAAATTTAAAATCTGTGTGTGGATTTTCTGGCATCGCTGCCACACTGGTGACAAAACAGCGCACGCCTGTTAAAGATTCCCATCGGTTTAGAGAGCAACGAAACGCCTGTTTGTGTGATGTCACGCAACTGTAACAAGGGACGCGTGCTTATGGATTGCGCTTCATCGTATGGGATTAATGCATTATGGCAATTTGAAACCACTCCAAAAATTTTCTCTTCGTGTTATCATTGCCTCTTTCACACAAAAACCATGTTTCAAAATCCTTTTAAACTAGCATTTCATATTAATAAGGGGTCTGCACTGCAGTGAAAAATATCAGTGAAAGCGCTTAGCAAAAAATCTCATAACGCTAGTTGGATATTTTTATTTTCTTTAACACGAAAATGGATGCGAATGCCACTCGCTAGACAAGTCCCCTTCATATTTCCTATGTATTTTTGTATCAAAGCAAAGTTTTTTCTCATATTATTTGTCTTAGTTTTGTTTTATTTGCTGACCGGGTGTAGTTTAAAATTATGGACGTATATGTTTTTCAGTTAGACTGTCGAAGTAATACTGAAAAATGTTTTAGCTGTCAACAAGTTGGACATTTCGTGTGATTAATTAAAACGGGAAGTTTTATTTACTAATGCTTTTAGACAAAGCGAAATAAGTGAGTTAATTTGTGACATTTTACAGCCTAAACTATTGTGATACAGAAATGAAACGAAATTGTTTATTTTGTAAATAGGATATTAAGTTCTATGGAGTCGACACTTCCTATCTGACTACCCCTGAGAAGACATGAATTAGGATATTAAGTTCTATGGAGTCGACACTTCCTAACTGACTACCCCTGAGAAGACATGAATTAGGCTATTAAGTTCTATGGAGTCGACACTTCCTAACTGACTACCCCTTTTTTTTTTTTTTTTTGAGGGTGGGAAATCATCAAATAACTTCTCCCGCTCTGGGCGGAGCGGGAGGGCGTGTCAGACTCTTACTGACTAAAACCCACCCGTGTTCCTTCGGTTGCCCTGTCGCCGGGGGCCACGATCTCCCTTTCGGTTTTCTTCGCAACCCCGGCAGTAACTGACTACCCCTGAGAAGACATGAATTAGGATATTAAGTTCTATGGAGTCGACACTTCCTAACTGACTACCCCTGAGAAGACATGAATTAGGATATTAAGTTCTATGGATTCAACACTTCCTAACTGACTACCCCTGAGAAGACATGAATTAGGATATTAAGTTCTATGGATTCAACACTTCCTAACTGACTACCCCTGAGAAGACATGAAATAGGATATTAAATTCTATGGAGTCGACACTTCCTATCTGACTACCCCTGAGAAGACATGAAATAGGATATTAAGTTCTATGGAGTCGACACTTCCTAACTGACTACCCCTGAGAAGACATGGGGAAACAAACTCAGGGGTCAATACCGTAGCCCCTGGCAACATGGCAACTGAAGAAACACTGGTGGGTTTTAGTCAGTAAGAGTCTGACACGCCCTCCCGCTCCACCCAGAGCGGGAGAAGTTATTTGATAATTTCCCACCCAAAAAAAAGGGGTCAAATTCTTTTAAAGTCGAGACATAATCTTGGCAGCAGATAATATGAGGACCATGTAAATCACACACAGATAAATTTCAGTAAATTTCAGATCCAGAACATAACGTAAATGTTCCGTTCATTTATCTGAAAAACAATTAAGGCAGATAGGATATGGGTTACATAATGCGTGGAAAAGTAATTAGCACATAATCAATCATCGATAACTATTGTGTGGTTAGTTTTTATCACCATCATTAATTGCCATTTCGAAGCCTATTTAGTGCGAATTTTACTAATGAAACTGATCGTGGCTTCGTTAGATGTGCTGATCGCGTTCGGTTTCATTAGAGAAATTCGCCCTTATTCAGCAGTAGCCTTGTAGAAAAATCTTCATAAATTAACGTTCCTTTCAGCGTCCTCTGGACTGAGTTGTTGATATCACAAATCTCCTATAGCTGCTCGGCGTAAGATGCCACAGCCTTGGTCCTTGTTACTGTTCCACTACTGCCTGTTGAACCTGTTTCTCGTTCTTGTCCCTGAACATCCCGAGTCGAGTGACGAAAGAAAGAAAACTTGTTTATTCTGCACTAAACGCACATTACAAAAAAAATACATAAAATACTCATTTACAAATTAGCAAAATCTTCATATACTATATTTAAAAGTTTGATAAATTTTGTCTAATGCTTGATGTCAGAGCCAGAGACCTAAGACAATTTGCATTGCTTTGCGTAATGTGTTGCGACACTAGCAAATGAAAACGAACAATCAAAACATTAAGTTGAAGTAAACTACGAAGTAAAGCCCTGCCTACCTGAAGCTCCTACTCATGCAAACCTTTTTTAATCCTTTCTGTATTTATTTCGACTTTTAAAAACTTGTGACTGACAATTAGCCCTCGGGCTAACCGTAACGTTACACTTTTCATCCCAAAACAGCACCCCCGATAAACAATATGATAAGCAATAAATAAACTTCCTTACTTATTTTAATAAAACTCCCCGCAATGTAACTAGTTACCAAATAACTAAAAGTGTTTACCGCAAAACTATCAAAACTTTTCACCTTCCGCTTTCCGTACAAAGAGATAAAGTCGTTTTTTCTGAGAATAATACATAAAACAGAATTCGTAATGGGAAATACCACAGAGCATGGAGACGCCTCGGTGGCCGCTGTTTGAGATGGTTTTTAGGGTTCCGTACCTCAAAAGTAAAAAAGGGAAGCCTTATAGGATCACTCGTGTGTCTGTCTGTCTGACTGTCCGTCCGTCACAGTCAATTTGCTCCGAATCTAATAAACTGATTAAGTTGAAATCTGGTACACATATGTATTTCTGTGACCCAAACATGAACGTGTAACGTAAATAAATGAATTTTGAATATAGGGGTCACTATTGGGTGGGGGCAAACAAGAAAATTAAAAAAAGTTTTGCTAATAGTGCCGTGTGACATATCAAATGAAAGGGCTTGTTGCGAGGATCTTAAACATATTTCTTATATAATTTGAAAAGAAATACTTTTAAAGATATTTAAGAAATTCGATGAAAATTTACCACGCTCCCCCCCTACTACTGAAACTACTGGAAGAAAAAAAAAAAAAATACACAGTATGGCTCTTTAATTAATAATTTCTGTAATCTATGAGGATTACAGGAAAACCTATAAGAAGTCTATGGTCTTAAAATAACGAGGTAAATCTCTCAATATTTTGCGTTCAAACTTACACTTGCAGTTGGAATGTATGGGAGAACATGTATTTCAGTTACAATGTTAAGTTTGTATTTGGGATAAATTCATCCCAACTACGGAACCCTTCATTATGCGTAGTCCAACAAGCAATTGTTTTTTTTTATTTTATAATTGGCATCTCGCAGGTCAATCTAGGAAGTTGTCTAACCGGGCTTGCCTGTGGGTGCCTCAATAAATTAAGGCCTCCAGCCAGGTCTTAAAACTTAAAAACTTTTGTGGCAACTACAACGCTACATACGAACTACTCACCACACTGACGTCACCCCAGCCCGTCTCATCCTTGATGTCCTCCCTTCGGTTGACGCCCTAAGCCAAGGTTCGTACCCCACAGGTGGTGCCGTTAGCGAGCGTTCACCTAGTTTTAAATCAGCATAGTTGAATAATCCCTGGCTGCAGGTTTTAAGTGTAGTAGCTTAAGGCACCCACAGGAAAGCGCGGTTAAGTAGTCATGATCTCAGAGGTCAACTACGAGATGCCCTACCTAAAAAAAAAAAAAAACTGACGTCACACAAAATCCTGCATCGTGCAAAATCCTACATCGCACAACGAGTACCTATACAACGTCCCGACTTCAATCGTGGAGCAGTTACCTACCAGGCAATATACCCTGTCCCTCATACCTCTACACTGGTGACCCCGAAGTGATCGTTTTGTGAACAGTTTTCATATATCAACCAAGCGTGGGAAGCACCATTTTTAGTTACTTACTTATGATGCGATACGCCAGAATGTTATTTATTTATACCTTTACTTTGATTATCAGCATAATGAGGCATTTCTATTTACTTCATAGCGTACGAATCTGTGTGCATAGAAAATAACAACCCGTGATAGCCGTATTTGCGATCAACCCGAATTGCGTGGTACATGTAGAAAGTAAGAAAATTGTATTTGATGAAAAATGAGACACTTCAAAATTACTACAGGAAATAATATAGTTGCGCCAAAAGGGCCTCAACTCCGCATAATGTAAAATGGCAACACTGGAAATTACCACCTGACGCAGATTTTTAGCTGCAGTCCAAGAAAATTATTAGTACTGCCGTCTCTTTTCGATTCCGTACTCTTTGGAAATTACCATCCTTTCCGCAGGATATCCGCCTTATCTAACGATGTTAGGGTTCCGTGGGCGTCTGATTGGAACATTGTTTCTCATCGCGTGGGAGTCACGAAACTGAGGTATTATTTACATTGAGAAATCTGTCTCCTTTGGCACTAAAATAGTTTATGTAATCGACTAACTGGTAACTTCTGAAGATAATAACAAAAGTGATGTTTCTTAGAGGGCGTAAAAAGTTACCTTGAAAGGATTTTACGTAACTCGTCCTTGATCATCTCAAACGTAGTAGGAAAATTTGTATAAAAACGAAGTCGCGGGCAAGAGAATAGTTCGCCATCTACCGTAAGCTTAACAATATTTTACGTAACGACCAGTTATATAATAAAGTGTATAAATAAAGGCAAATGCCACTACAACAGCAACATCATTTTTCTAAGAGGTTTTTTTTTTTCACTTTGATATATCTATTAGATCCTCGAATTAAAAAGTAAATTCAAAACTAAAACCTGACTACTGAAAAATCACACTCTAAAAAGTATGGAACAAGAAAATATTTAAGACAGACATCAAGACATAGGTACAAAAATGGTCAAGGTAAAGCCTTGGTCGCATGCCTGTACACCTACAAAATTATAATGGCATATGACCACGGCTTTACCTTGGCCATTTTGACGTGGGTTAAAGCTATACACAAAACAGCAAAAATAGAAGCAATCCGAACAAAATCACATTTACAAATTCCACAGAACCACACAAACACTTAAAAACTCTGCACTTAAAAAAAAATAGACGTTACTTAAGACACGGAAACTTTAAAATATTCACCGAGGTAGCACTTGACCAATTTTTTGTTTGCCCAGCGAACCGACCAACACAAAGAGAATCCGTAAGACACATTAAAACTTGTACTGTGGCGATTCTAAAAGACTGTTTTAATGGTCCAAAGAAAGTTGGGACCACTTTCCGAAGCAGTGAACTTACTAATTGAAAAGTTTCGAGATTAGAGGGCGAAGCTGTTTCGGATTACGCTGTTCGGATAATATTTTGTAAAGGGCAGAGAATTTTGATGAGCTGAAGTGTCGGAAATTTTAATGTGATGGTTGTCTACTGTTTGAACTTAATAAGATAAAATTAGATGGCAAAATCGTATCTACATTCTAATATAGCTGGTATTACTTTCTAAGTTAAATAATATATTCAAATCTACTATTAATTGAACGACACATAATGCGAATCAGAGAGTGCTCTCTGCGATCGAAAAATTTGTTTTGCCACCTTTCTGCAACTGTTTTTATTGTTGTACTCCTGCTAGTACACAGAACCTACTTAATTTTTTATACCATTGTATAGCTAATTCAATGGAAATTAATACTATACTAATTCAAAAAATGATTTAATGCAGCAGAAATGAAAAAAAAACATCAAAAAAGTTTTTAAAAAAATCCTGTCAAAACAACGAAACGTATGAAACGTAAAAACATTGTAGCTTGCGAGAAAATCAATTAATTGAATAAAATTTTTTAATTGTTTTGTTTCAGCCATATCAAAATGGCTCTTTTATTCAAAGTAGTTTAATTATAATTAATAAAAAACGAACTAATATAATATCTATATATTTCCAACTACGACCCTCTTCCATTGCCTAGCAACCAACAAAGCAAACCTGATATAAATATATAAATAGTATAATAAATATATATATAATAATAAATATATAAAATATATAAATAGTGTTTGACAGTACCTACGTAAAGATTGCGCGGCGAGAAATTTTACTCATATTGATGTAAAAATCAGGGTAAAAATCAGTCAAAACATACTTTATGAAAAGTCGTTTAAATATTTTAGAGAGTCATTATCAAAACCCTTGTAGTATTATTTTAATTTATTCTCCTATTTTCTTCCTATCCAAGTTTGTTTCCATGAGTTTAATTGTGATTGATTACTCTTTAATTTGCCCCAATTCGTTTATGTATTTCATGTGTTAAGCTTTTGTTACTGTAGGAATAATCTTGGGAATTCTTAAGTCCTAGCTACTAATCAAGATGTATTGTGTCTCCTCTAGCAGAATCATGGTTTCTCTTATTTTTCATTTGAGTTTGCTTTCGTCATGTTTTTTTTTTACAAAGTATAAATAAACTCTCGCTTCCTGATATGCTCAGGGATTAAGTTTCAAAAAACCTTTCTCTGAACCACTACGTGCCTGCAACCTCTTTTTCTTTATGATCTAGTCCTAGTGCTGAGGATCGGGATCCATCTAATATTTGACTTATAACTACAAATTCTAAGTAATATATGAATATATCTCCAAAACGTCTATGTTATGTTTACAATCCTTGTAATGTTTCTTTATTTATTGGTTTAGTATGTAGGTATGTTGTCTGTCAGTCACCAATATATTGTTTATTATGTAAAATTTTATCCGTGTCTATTTTTAAGTTCCCCAACTGTTCCTAATCTTTGTCTCACCATGATCATCAGCTTACAGCCTCTCCTATTGCACGCCATTCAACTCTCATTCGCTGTTATCAGCCACCCTGCGAAGGTCGTCGCTCCGCGTTTGCCGCTTCACAGTCTCCACTCAAGAACATCTCTACTCCAACGGTCATCGGTTCTACAGCTAATATGGCCGACTCATTGCCACTTCAGCTTGCTTATTCTGTGAGTTATGTCGACAACTTTGGTTCTCTGCCGGATCACCTCGTTGTGGATCGATCACTCAGAGAGACTCCATGCATTTCTTAGCTCACTGGGTGACCTTGATTTTATGGACCAGCCATACCGTGAGTGTCTACGTTTTGGCTCCTAAATCATAACAGGCAAGATGCACTGATTGAAGCTTTATGCTCTGTGGAATACGCGAAGAGAAGACTCAACGAAGCTTCTCAAATGCTGCCCAGCCCTATTCTTCTGTTAATATTATATGTTATAATTCTTCTGATATAAGAATTCAGCAAGAGCCAACCACTCTGTGTCTATCCTCATCAAATTACTAGGTATTAGAAACTCTCTCTATGTTTAAAGTCTAAAGTTCGTAATTAGTTCTAGTCTTGCATGATATTAAATGTATAGAAATTGTGGTAGTTGGCGTTCTACTAATAGTGTGTCTAGTAATATTGTGGTATTCTTTGAATATATAAGTTGGTAACTTGTTGATAACCGTGTACCGTGTGGCTCTATATATAATATTTTGCCCTCTATATTCTATATTATGATTTATAGTGTGCGGTTTTTGATAACACCGAGTCTAATATACTAGCTTGTTTTTAGCTATTTAGATTTCAGTATCTAACTGGTTTATGTTTTCGGTATTTTAATACAAAAATCTAAAGCCGTTGTTGTTTGCAAAGACTATATACGTACTAATGTGGAAAATTTGTATTTGCAGAGTTGTTTCAAGTTAAATGTAGGTACACTCAAAGAAGTAAAATCGTTTGAACCCCGATCAGATTCAACAAACAGTTTCTAGACAGCAAAGTTTTAGATTGCATTATAAAGACTAGTGGAGTGCCATTCGCAGAAGTAGCTAAGCGGAACTGAACTGAGCTAAGTGAGGCAGCTTTGTCTTTTCTCATTAAATTGCAAATCAAAAACAAAGAAGTTACCTACGCTGACAAATAAAAAAGGAAAAAGTTGAAACTTGCTAAAGTTTTTAACATAATTAAAATTGAGAGCAACCTACAACTGGAGTTGAAAATAGATTTATGTATTATGAATAAGATGAAAGCTAAGGAAATATTCAATAATACAGTGATATTTGTCATAAAATAAAGCAAAAAACGAAAATTATGACGTATCTACTAAATATGAGTAAAAATATAATTAAAAAAAATAATCACTAATCAAATCAGAGTGCTTGTATATCCTCGAAATATTTAATCAAAATCAAACTTGTTCTTGATTTGTAACTTTTTAACATAATAATCTTTTGAGAGTCCAAAAACTTCGGTTGATCATTATGACGAAGTGCTGTTTAGCAGTTCAACAATATATTCTAGGGATGGAAGCAATTTCTAACTTAGCCTGTTTATTTGATGAAATAACTGAAAGACATTATAGAAGTTTTGAAAGCTTTGGCTTGATTAATATTGTGGGTCCAGATACAAATGCCAAACGAGTTTTGGAACAAATATAATTTGGATGATTAATTTAAGTTTTAGAGGCACCGTACTATTTTTAGTTTCATAGGATCACTCGTGTTCTGTCTGTCCGTCTGTCACAACCAATTTGCTCCGAATGTAATAGACCAATTAAGTTGAAATTTGGTACACATGTACTGTGATCCAAACAGGGACATGTAACG
The DNA here is from genome assembly GCA_916610215.1 of Omphaloscelis lunosa. Classification (NCBI taxonomy): domain Eukaryota; kingdom Metazoa; phylum Arthropoda; class Insecta; order Lepidoptera; family Noctuidae; genus Omphaloscelis; species Omphaloscelis lunosa. The sequence goes on from OU744267.1 coordinate 10,108,271, forward strand.
TAAATAAATGAAGTTTGAATATGGGGGTCTCTTTTGGGGGGCAAATAAGAAAATTTAAAAAAGTTGAACAAACTGTATCGTGTGACATATCAAATAAAAGAGAGAATCTCAAATATATATTTTTTTATAATTTAAAAATAAATTAAAGAAAATTTATGAAAATTGACCCCCTCTTATCTCCAAAACTACTGAACTAAAAATTTTGAAAAAAAAAAAAATACAGAGATCATAATCTTAGATTACAGGGACACCTATAAGAATTCTATGGTCTTAAAATAACATGGTAAATCTATCAATATTGTGCGTACAAACTTATATTTGGATTTGGAATGTATGGGAGAACATGTATTTCACTACAATGTTAAGTTTGTTTAAGTACTAGTGACCCGCCTCTACTTCTCACAGTTACTACATGCATCTTGATATTAAATCGAGATTTCTATATTATTTTTATTTATTTATCTTTAAACTCCACCGTTACTCTTTTAAAATGTTTTACAATAGTTTGTATAAGTACGTACATTACCTACTTAAATAATTATATGTGAAGACGATGCACCTAGAATAAAATTACTATACCACAATAGGTAAAAAGAATTAAAAATGAAGCAACGACAGATAATTTAATTATATGATAGATACATGGTGCTCACATATTTACAAACATAGTAAAAATAGACGATTTTCCTAATGTTTTTAAAATTAATAAGTCAGTGTGTGAGGAAGTAATCACATCTGGATATAGAAACAAAGATATTGGATTATGGGTTTGGGTGGCTAAAGTTAACTGGTTATCAAAGACTATGGAAAGACTATGGCCACTGCCTAACCAATTTTTTATATAAAATACACAGATATAATGGCAGTAGGTGTCTTGCATACTCAATAATGGGCACCCGAAAACGGTTGCTAGCTATGTAAGTTTTTTATTAATGTTGGTTCACATTAACCTTGCGGACTATTCTCTAAATGATTGTGAATCACACCATGTCAAAATCCATTGTGTAGTTTACAAAAATAACGCGCTCTTACAGATAAACCCGAAAATCGACTTAAATTTTTCATATGCATAGTTAAAGATGATATAAGATTAGGCAACAAAATGTCAGTGTAAGTGAAACATATTATATTGATTACCAAATTCTAACTTAACCGCTATAAATGCCTTTCCAGTAAAAGGCAGGCGTAGGATAATAGTGCAGATGGTGAATTTCATTGTGTTTTTTGACGCGTGAACATTGTAACAGTTGGCAGACATTCTTACTTCCTCACTTTTTTCTTTCACATAGTGAACTTTGGATGCTGCGAACGTGAAATACTTTAACTTTAGTGTGTTAAAATGCTTTAAAAATATCGGAGAAATTGTTGTACTTTCGCTAGGGACTTATTTACATCATCAGTTCGTTAGAAATATAAAACATTACATATCGGTTTAATTCTTTGGAGATTACAGTACAGACAGATTTTATATACATACCTAAATATTATGAATATTACTTACAACATATCAAAACATCGATTTGAGCTCTTTATTAGCGTATTACGCACACATAAACCTTCTGAAACAAATTATCTAAATACTATTTTAAGAATTATAAATCTGAAGTCACCAATCTGCCTTGAGGAAGCGTAGTGATCAATGCTCTTACTGGTTCTTCTCATACAAAGAAGGCATGTGTATGAGAAGAGGCATTTGCTCTGCAATTTGACAATAATTGTGTGATTATGAATATAATTTTATATAGTTACATTTACCCTCTTAATTAACATCCCTCTTATACCCTTTCCTTTGTTCCAGATGATGCATTCGAGTAACAAGGAACAGGAACACAGTGGAAGTACACAACTGTACAACGAATGGATGAGGCAAGGTTGAGTCATGCCGGGGCTGAACTGGAGGGTCGATATGCATGCCATGGGCTTCAGCTACCGACTCAAGATCGGTATTGTCGTCATTGTCATCATGGTTCTGGGGTTTTTTAACGAAAGTCAAGGTGAGTTTTTTAATATTTGATGTAGTCGCTCATAATGGGCCTTATTAGAAAGCTAAAAGTCACTCAAAGGGCAATGGAGAGGGCTATGTTTGGAATTCCCCTACGTGATTGAATCAGAAATGAAAAGATCTGCAGGAGAACCATGGCAAGGTAACCGACATAGCCCGAAGAATTGCAAAACTTAAGTGGCAGTGGGCAGAGCACATTGCTCGCAGAACAGATGGCTGATGGGGCCGAAAGGTTCTGGAGTGGCGACCGCGTACCGTACGACGTAGTGTTGGAAGGCCTCTCACAAGGTCATCGGTGGGAAGCACAGTACCGGTCGAAGTGACGATGCTTGGGGAATGTCCAGCAGTGGACGTTCTTCGACTGAAATTAATATTTTATATCCTCGGTCTAGTATGCGCTAAGCTTTCATATGTATTTTTTGTGTAAAAATACATATGGAAGCTTAGCGCATATAACAGCTGTATCAGGCCACAGTGCATGGCATCCTAATACAAAAAAAAAACTGTTTCATTATTACGTCTTTAGAATTAGTAAAATAATGTAACAACACAACATATTAGCCACAAGCTAATAGTAAACGGTTTCGGGCTTCTACTGATTAAAATCCCTATTAACATCTTCAAAGCACTTAACATAAAACTTTTATAAACATAAAACGATGGTCTGTAGAAATATTTCTGAAACTCTCTTCCGTAAAAGCAATTTAAAGTGAAAACTATAATAATCGATATTTTAATTACTGTACTAACAAAGAAAGCTGGTTGCCTTGAGTTGAAAGCAACGGATAGTAATAAATTTCAAGTGCTATTAAGTAGTCTTATAAGTAAATAATGTTGTTAACGAAGATAATTATCTTGAGAAACAAGTGATTACGCATTAACTCCCTGAGAATAAAAATGATGAGAATATGGTTTATGGCATGGTGGTGCTTGCTACTACATATACAGGGGACATTGACACGAAAACTGTTACCATGGATTCAGTACATGATTCTGAACTGAATTGCATTTACATTTTTCGTCGGTCATTCAAAAGAAACACAGATGTTCCATTCATTTTGACCGCGTAGGTATTGCACTTTTCTATGAAACAGTTTTATTTTTTAATCAAACGAAAATTTCAACGCAGGGGGGTTCAGAATCATGTACTGAATCCATAGTAAAAGTTTTCGCGTCGATGTCCCTGCCACCCTGTATTTTTTCTAAATGACTATTATAATCCTTTTAATAAATATTTTTCGAATCCTTAGAGAAAGCTCTTTTTTTAAAATGATACCTAATATGATACATTTAATAAAACTTTTTGTATTAGGGTCGATGCGACATTCAAAGTAAAAATAATGTTGTTTTGTTTTTTGTCTGGCGATCTGTATGCGTCACCGATACTTAAATATAATGCCAAAATTCAAATTCCTAAGTCGACAACCTCTATGGCAGACGAACAAAAATAGTGATCTTATTAAGGTTCCATTTTTTTAATGCTCCAAATTTTAGTAGTACTCCAAATTTTAGTAAGCCTTTACATAATTTACGACATTATTGTTTTACAAAGTTTACAAAGAAATCTCATAAATACATGGTGGCATCCCTGCCACCCTGTATTAATGAACCGCCCTTTTCTTTTCTTTTTTTTTTGAGTGGGAAATTATCAAATAACTTCTCCCGCTCTGCCGCAATGTACCATGGCCTGGACCAGGGCCAGACGCGAGAGATCACCGCCGCCGATGGCCTCCACGAGGACACGACGATGCTCCACCCAAGCCGGGCAGACCTCTACCGTATACTCCACCGTGATTAATGGACCAGTCTGCGTTTGTTGTTCCGTACATTTTAACCGCATAGATATTGCACTTTTGTATGAAACGGCAGATTTTTTTTTTATAACCTTTGAAAAACTTCTAAGTTAGGGGGTCTGGAATCATGTGCTGAATTCATGATTGCAGTTTGCGCGTCAATGTTCCTGTCACCCTGTATACCTACTTTAATGTAGTTAGTACACAACTCACAATATTAACCATCTAATATAACTCTAAATTTCATTCGTCATCCATACACGTAATACTACCAATATCTCGAACCACATTCCAATAGCCACTTAACTAGTGTAAACACGTCAAATCCATTTGCTCTGCATCATTGGGAACGTCGTAATTAATGTTTCCTAATACCTCATTAATTAGATCATAAGTTAGATTTAGTGGCCTAACGTACTGGGCTATTAGGCCACATAAACTGTTGAGTATGGACCAGTAAACTCCGGGAAATTATAGACTTTGATATTATGAATTTGTGTTTCGAGTTCTATGAACACAATGAATGGTATTTTGGGAAATATTGGAGTTTGTAAAGTGGGTTTTCAGCCATTTCTGTAGGCAAATATGTGTTTAAGTTTTAGATAACGTGAATGTAAATGATCATTTAAAGTTCTGCGAAGTATCTACAAGGCTTTATGTGAGAAAGTTACCAGTAAAACAATACTTGTTTTATTTATTTATTTAGCCATTTATGTACACACATATATATACGGACAAGACAAAAGGAACATAAAAATAAAGGTGATGCTTATTTATAAAGAAATCTCTTTCAGAATACCTTTTTTTGTTTGGATGGGAATTATCAAATAACTTCTCCCGCTCTGGGTGGAGCGGTGGCGGCTCTGGATCCAGCATACCTACGATAGGACAGAGGATAAAAAGAGATGAAGACAACGTGTGTAAGAGTAGAGAGAAAGTAAAATACATTAATAATTAAATACAACAATTCACTAAATAAAATAAAACAAATAATATGAGAATATACTAAATTTACTATATTTTATTGTGATTGGGATTAAAATATGGGTCTCGTTCTTAGTCACGTCTGTAACAATTGCAGTAAAAGAAGAAAATTACAAATCCAATAATAAATTGACAATAGTTTTTTCTATAATTCCCTAGTTTATAAATGACTAGCTTTTGTCCGCGGCTTGGCCCGCATGGAAGTCGGGAATGCCCTACGGGAATGTACTACCGGGATAAAAAGATATGCTATACCCTTACCTAGGTCATGGTATAACCCCTTTCCACTTTCCACCCAAATTCGTTGAACTGTTTTTGCGTGATTGAATAATAAACATACAAACTTTCACATTTGCAATGTTAGTAGGATTAGTAGATTAACTTATATTACTAACTGATAATACAGCATTCTAAGGGTGAAAGAATTTTTAAAATCGGTTCAGTAGTTTATAATTTTATTCATTACAAACAAAAATACAAAATTCTCTTTATTTGTAATATTAGTGTAGATAAGTTGGGATAGTTAGGATTAGGATTTAGTTGTAGCATAGCAGCAGACACAGTAAGTCGACGTTGGCAAGGGCGTAATAAAATCGCGGCGATTTTTTTCGTGCACTGGATTTTCAACGCTCTGCTTAGCGCCGAGAGTTGAAAATCCAACAGTGTGTTTTTTCAACGCACTGGGATGAGGGTGCGTCCCAGCGCATTGGATTCTCAACGCTAACGGAGAGTTGAAATCTAGTGCGCGATAAAATCCCGCCGCGATTTTATTACGTCCTTGCAAACGTCGGCTTAAAGTCTTTGAAAAAAAGCATAATTTATATGAACCTTCCAAAAAAGATCCCCATATTTAAATGGAAGCCATTAACACAAAGATGAAAGGCATACAGGAATTTAGGTCATTCCGATCATCAATACACATTCCAACTTAGTCTCTAAATACACAATAAGATATCGCCGAACTTAACACAATAGTTGAGAATAATTAGAAGCTCTAGGTAAACTTGGCATTGTCCATGCTAAGTTTGTGGAAGCCACCAACTAATTTGGCACCTCACGTTACAACTTGCTGTTTGATCATACAATAGTTGCTCATCTTAGTTTAATAGACAAGATCTTTGTAAGGTTTCTGAATATTAAGTATCGGAGCCGTAAATCTGTTGTCTCATGTTTAGCTGTAGTGGTTGGATGCCGTAAGTAACAGTAGACAATTAAATCACTTAAATGTCACATGAGATTTAACTACAATTGGGGCCGTGGGGTCTGAGTGCTCATCGAGTATTTCGGGACAAGCGGTTGGTCGACTTTTCACATGACCAGAGGGCTGGCCTATTTTTAGGTCAAAGAATCAGCATTTCTGTCCAAAGTGACAAAGCTGCATCACTTTGGGCACTTTTTCTACTGACAGCTATACGGACGAATTTTTTGACGCACTTATTTTTTTTTTTCCTTTATATACTTTTGTATATATTTTAGTGTTAGATTGTATATTATATTTAGAGAACCTTATTGCCTTTGAAACCAGTTGGCCAATTTCCGTCGTTTTCAACGTTCTAAATCTAGTCGCAATCTCATCTCAGCGACAGTCAATGTCAGAAATTTGTCAAAAATGTAGGTTTAGAGTTATTTTTGTCAGATTGAGACTATTTTTTTTTTGGGTGGGAAATCATCAAATAACTTCTCCCGCTCTGGGTGGAGCGGGAGGGTGTGTCCGACTCTTACTAACTAAAACCCACCCTTGTTCCTTAATTTGCCTATATTGCCAGGGGCCACAGTAACCCTTTTGGACAATAACCGCAACCCCGGCAGGTCAGATTGAGACTAAGATTAGAATGTGAACGTTCTTAAAAGTACGGAGTATGGAATTGTCCCTGTGGGGTTAGTCCGTAAAAGATGTTTTTTTTAAGTGAAAACTTCTTTAGGCGCTTTGGGCATTTTTGAGATGGGAAAAACCGTTACCGATACCTCATTAAAAGTATTTCCTGCATAATCAAATTGTTCAGGTTTTCACTTCTGTCGGCACTCCCGGGGTACCACTGTTTTTTTTTTTTTTAGTTTAAAACTTCTTTAGGCGCGTTGGGCATTTTTGAGATGGGACTAAACCATTGATTTCGCGACACCATGACGACACCTCATTCTTGTGTATTCTTGTTTCTTGTGAATGCTCTATGCAAGTATTTTTACTTTAAAGGTATTGTAAACACGATTGTGCTCTCTATTTATACGAGGTTAAGGATCAATGTTCTATGTAAGTATTTTTACTTTAAAGGTTTTGGAACTTTTTTTTTTTTTGTAAACGCGGTTGTGCTCTTTATTTAGATAAGGTTACGGGCCAATGTTTTATACAAGTATTTTTCTCCCACCAAGGTGATTTTGTTCAAGTTTTCACTTTTGTCGGCACTCCCGGGGTGCCGCGGTTTTTATTTTTTTATTTTTTTTAGAACAAAAACCGAATGGTCCCTTCATAATAATCTCAGCCTGTCGAATATTAAGCGCTGTTCACTGCTGGGCATAGGTTTCCCCCAAGTTGCGTAACAAAACTCAAATTGAAAAACCTCCGTAAATTAAAATAAATAACATTATTGTTTGTTTGTATGTATCATAGGTATGACTCCAAAAATAATGAATATTAATTTCCTGTACCTATATTACAAATAATCACAAACCAAGCATATTAGTCATAAAGCGTAAAATATACATCAAGTATGAATAAGGGAAGTAGGACGGCTTCAAAAGGATTATCTTAAACCTATATCAGAAGGACAAACAGACCAACATACCTTCGCATTAATCTCTCTTACGATCACTAATCCTACCAAGTGTAATGATTACGACACATCAATGGCGAAATATTGCGAAGATTCTGAAATGATAGAGGATGATGAGATGACGTATTAAATCCGAACCAAATATAGTTTGGTGGCATTGATGGTACAATGACTGAGTGATTGGTTATTTTGCTAAGGATCGCAAATATGGTACCCAGATGGGGAAAAAAATATTTGTATGATGCAAGAATTCTTTTAAAATATTGTCTTCTCATTTTTACCCGACACAGTTGAACAAAGATCAGTTTTCAAGCAGTCTGGTGTTGGTCAGTTGGTGGCATCAAATTTGAGATTGTACTAATTTAATTATCACCAACTGCATCTGACTGCTTGAAAAATAATCTTGTTTTAAACTTTTTAGCCTCACTCGACTTTAGAAGGGTTAGTTTTTTTTATATTAGTCTACACTGTCCTATTGCTGAGCAAGGCCTCCCCCAAATCTATGTGATATGCGGTATGAGGTATGCGTCAAGGTCGTCTTCCCCGTGATTTTTCTGGGTTAGTTATTGCTAAGGTTATTCCTGTCTGTATTTTTATTTTCATTTTGCAATTGTTGTATAGATATTTAAGTAAGTGATGTTTGTAGTTGTAGGTATTTGCGAGAATTGTGTCTATAAATGGAACCGCGATAAAATTCCTATCACGTTTCCAAAATAATATATGCAAAATACGAGTAAATAAAGATAGAAAAAATATCAAATCGTATATTTCAACAAATAACACGTAGAGTGCTACAATATTTGTGCACCACTACAGTGTTTGTCCAACTAATGTGATTATTTTGTTCAAATATATTCTCTCGCGGTCTACAATGTATAAAGGGCCTTCGGAATATATTTTATTTCCAACATTTGGATATTGTCTGTCAAATTTGTTTCTTTGGTTTCAACTTAGATTCCTATTGTTTGGGTGGTGTGCCACAAATGAGCTTAGGGAATTGATTTTCAATTAAAATGTTATTTTATTAACGCTTTAATGGTGTATCGTTTTGATTTCATGATGGAATTTTTTGTGTTGCTTTTAAGATGGGATTTTATTGACTGTTTTAAATATTTTAGAAACATTTATTTTAGTGTCAACTAGCTTCTGCCCGCAACTTCGTTCACGTGCAAGTCATAAGACACCACAATATACTACTACTACTATAATATTTTTTATTATTTTTTATTATTGTGAATGTGAGGACTATGTGGGTCATATATATATTTATTTTTCTCAGTTACTTTTAATGATCATCTGGCAGTTGTGAGTACTTTATGCGGCCTACCCAAATGTCCTTTCTTTGGTATTGTTCGTCGAATCATTGAGCTCCTTTTAAGTTCTGAGTTGAGCTACACGATTACTGACAAATGCGTGCATGGAATGGACTGGTCCACTCACATCTGTATGGTTCTTTCCTCAAAAGACCATTTCAGACACTAATCTACATGGTCCTCAAATGAAATGCTCTGACCAAGATTATTTCCTGGTTTTTATATACACATTGACATTAATGAATTTTATATACTTCTAAAGTATTATATTATTTAAATTATTGTGAATGTGAAGACTATGTGGGTCATTCCTTTTTCTTTTTGTTTTTAATTTTTTCTCACTTAGTTCTAATTATAGTCTGACAGTTTTGAGTAATTTATGCGGCCTACCCAAATGTCCTTTCTTTGGTATTGTTCGTCGAATCGTTGAGCTCCTTAATTCTGAGTTGAGCTGCACGATAACTGACAAATGCATGCACTGACTGGACAGGCCCTCTTAATCTGTGTGATGCTTTCCTCAAAAGACCACTCCAGACACCAGTCTACATGGTCTTCACATGATCTGACCAAGATTATGTCTGGACTTTAAAAGAGACTGTGACCTCTGAGTTTGTTTCGGCCTTTCTTCTCAGAGTAGTCAGATAGGAAACGCCGACCTCATCTAGTTTTTAAAATATGATTGACGTGTAAAAGTGTTTGTACAAACCTATTTACAGAAATAAAATCATTTATCATTTACAATAACAGTCAAATTTGTATAAAACTTCACTGTATATTACGTTTGTAGTTTTATTTTCATCAGCCAAAATATACAGAGAGTCAGGAATGGTGACTCTGGAGCAAGCGACGTACAGTTATCCGTGTGAGAAGCAGCTTGTGTTAAGGTTGACGGCCGCAGCCTTCAGCCTTCGGTGTCAGCCCCTGTGACTGGTTGATAATCATCGCAAAGCATATGCTGACAGGGAACTGCACGCGCTTAAACTGGTAATTGTGGGGAATTAGTGGTATACGCGGTATAAACACTGTCTCGCCAATTTCCGCCTCGATGACGTTCCTCTGCAAAGACACGACTTTGAGCCGGGTTTCGTTACACAGCTTCGGCGGAGTTAAGTTCCGACGGAATATAATCGGGACACAGACCTTCAGCGTACACCGGAATTTTTGAAACATTTATTTTATTGTAAATAAATGCTTTGCTATTAACTTGGTCTTCCGTATCTGATAGTCATAAGCCTATTTGTATGTTATTGTTTTGTCAACTCTACTATCAAGCGCGTGTTTTTCGTCGGTATTTATAAAAAGCATTAGTAATGCCTACAAGATCTATTAGCAAAACTGTTAATAGTTTTCATAGTACTCTTAAATTAAATTATTCAAGCAAAAATAACCTTTACAATACAGCAAAAAGGCATGAAAATGAACACAAAATCGTGTCAATAAATAAAGATAAGATACAAAATGATCAACGAAGGAGAAACAGAAACGGATAATTAGAACAATAAAATAATCAGGAAAGCCAGATGCGTTTACGTTTTACATTTTTCTTCTAATAATTGGGATCTTTCTAAATTACCCTTAATTAGGAACCGTTTGGAATTAAACGATCTTTCCTAATGGGATATAACGTTGTTATGTTGTAAAAAAAGGAACATTGTCTCAATTAGTACCTTGTGTTCAGTTACTTCATAAATTGAACTTGCTAGTTATTACTTCAGAATTTGAAGGTTCTACTTTCATAACTATCCCAAAATTTTATCACAATCTGTCGAACCATTTTTGAGTCTTTGCGAGACTATGTAGATATATATTTAGATATATATTACGTCCTTTTCTACCTTCATAGATTTCAAGAACCGGCTAAGGATTGTAACATCTTGTTGCGGGAAATCCTCGACTTGCTCAAACTGAAATTGACTATGAATATTTAAGCCTGTTTTATAAAGTCGGATCTGATTGCCTGTGGCAAACAATCACTTGAAGTAACATTAAAAATTGTGCATCATCTGAACGTGTGGTTAGCCGGCCGCCCGTCTGAGACCGTCCACGCAAGCTCCAGTAAGTTCGAATGGTAATCGTGAGTTAGTCAAGGAAGCGCATCAGCGAGCGAATGTGCGCGCGCTTAAACTCAAAAGTTCTGTTAGATTTAAACTTATATGATTCGTGTAATAATAGTGTTATTCTTAAGCACCTGCGTTTCTCTTACACCCGCTCCCCGGCTATAAGTGGTATGAAGGCAAACAACTTGCATCGTGTACCTAAATGGGGCTCTAACGACCCTTTTTCTTTTCTACCACGCTAAACTGGTTTGGCCAAAACGCTTTGCATAAACTAGTTCAATCTAGTTACCTCAAAAATAAAATTTGACCGTTACAATTTCACACAAAATGAATGTAAATTCTACTACGACAGCCCACACCGAAATAGAAACTGGCACATATTTGGCCATTTCATCTACATTTGTAAACATTACGACCCTTATTACAGACCGTAAGCCTCTACACCGTTTCTATACAATATTTCGCCTACATGCCGAGTTATTAACCGAATGTAACGAAACAAAAGAGGGGTACAATTTCCGAAATCGCAAGAAACAAAAGACATTTTAGTGAGCGCAGATGTTATTAATGCGTTTCATTAGTGAGGGCGCACGGATAGTGGCAAATGGAAGTGGTAGAGTAAAACTGGTTAGAATTTGAGCGCAGTTTTTTAAAGGGATTTTCGTTTTGGGAGTCTTGTTTTCATAATTAGTTGAGAAGTGATATTTTAGAAATTTTTGGATTCAAAATTATTAGTTTATAACTCATTTCAAACTGCTCCTGCCACAATCCGCTCGTCCAATAAGGGCGCAGCTTCTAGAATGTTCTAGAACCCGTCTAAAAGATAGATGACGCGCACCTTTTTTGACACGAGTCGTCTGTCAGCCGTCAGCTGTGCAGTGCACTAGTATACATTTTTACGAAACCTGTTCTTCGCCCCGAAACCCGTTTTCATATACATATATATATATTATATTGTGATTTCTGTATGTTAAAAGTTTCATTTATATTATAATCATGATAATGATGTGAGATTCATAAACTAATTATATTAATTTAAAAGTGTATTTTGTCAATCAAAGAGACGATTATATTGAACGGAGTCCCAAACAAATGTAACACGTGTACTATGTTCATAATATTAAATAGCTGGTATATTTCCTCATTCAAAATTAATATGTTGAATTTTGAATGAAGAAATTCAACATATTAATTTTGAATGAGGAATTGAATCATGTCATCACTCATCACTTCTGAATTGAATAGAAATAACATAAACATCGAAAATATTAAGAAACGTGACATTATTCAAGGAAATAAAGTAGAATTAGGAATTGAAAAAGAAATTTGACAGCATTAATTTCGAGTTGACGGAGTAAAAATGTTTAAGACTTACTTACAAAGGAATCATGAAATAAATTATTAAGAAATTTCAAAATGAGCGCGATGGTTCAATTAAAAGTAAATAGATTTCTCGAATTTTTAAACAGAAATCCATTACAAAAGATAAATAAAAAATGAATGGAAATCATTTCAGTAATTATAAAATTTGATGGAACAGATTTCAAGCTTCTATTTAGTTTCAGTTGTGAGTATGCTATGATGGATAATTATGCAGACTATAATTTTTGACTATCACATTTTAACCTAGTATGGTTTTAATTCTTGCCATTTCCATAGACACATTAATCTTTGGATAAGCAATATTTGTGAAATGGAATAACGACTTGCAAAGTCAAAGAAACTCAACTAATTACGGGATTTTCGAGATTCGAGGATTGTTTGATGACTTGCACTATTTTGATAAAAACATCAGATTTCAAACGCTTTGGCGACAAATTATGTTAGCATAATCAGCCTAGTTAATTGATTCAGACGTGACCTTGCGGAAATCCATTATAAAATGCAATTGATGTGAATATATTTAGTAACCTGTTCCGCTTAGCTGCTTGGTGTGGCAACACGCCGTGTTCGAGTTCACGACAAGTCAATCGTCATCCTGAGGATGCCTCGTTGAGAGGTGATACACGTGTTGATTTCTTTCAGGGTCTTTTAAAGACTCTTTAGAAATAGCTAAGCGGAACAGGTTACTAAATATATCTACATCAATTGCATTTTATAATCAGCCTATTTTGGTTCTAGGACATGCCGGTTTCCTTACGATGTTTTCCTTCACCGTTTTGAGAGCAGTGGTGATGAAATAATTTACACATATAAGTACCTGTCAGGGTTCGAACCAACGACCTACAACTCGTAAGTTGCGGCCGCTACCACTGGGCCACCACTGCTCTGAAATTATGTTAGAAATAGTACAATTACTTTATTAGCGGGCGGACAACTTATAATTGAAGGAGGCGTTATTACAAACTAGCTTTTCCCCGCGGCTTAACTTGCGTGGAAGTAGAAAGTTATCCCACGGGAACGTAGGTACTACCAGAATAAAAAATATCCTATGTCCTAGCGCAGATCAGGTACTATCCGTATGCCATATCTAAATTGTACAGCTGTTAAGACGTCAAAAGGTAACAGACAGCCAAACCAATTTACTTTCGCATTTAATTGATGGATTCGGAATCTAGACCAAATTAACAACCGGCTGGTATCTATTTCTCTGGGCATAAGTGAGTCTTTGTGTAGTTAACTACCTTATTGACAATTAAATCTTGATATTTCAAAGGTACTATATTAATTCATCGGGATCAAATATACAATTGGGCCTGAAACTCAGACGTTGCCCTACCACGTGTTAGTTGTCGTGTAGGATCAAAACCAGGAAATTCCAATTTCTATGCATAATCTTGCATATTCAGCCTATAATGTTCCCACTGCTGGGACACAGGCTTACTCTCTGTCAGAGATCTGTAATCCACCACGTGGCCCCAGTATGGATTGGTAGATGTCACATGTCTTCGAATCTTTGTTTAATTTGGCTTACGACCTTAAATATTCAAAAATTAACTCAACGCCTTTCGTTGAGATTGATGTCATGAGTTCTCATTGTGAGATAGTTCCTGTCATAATGAGGCCTCATAACCATTACCTGTATAGTTACTATTATCCTCTTTTATGCCTTAATTAAACAAAATGAACTCACTCGCATAATTTAAATAAAAGAATCTTATGGTATGCCTAAGGCATTTGATCCTAAGGATTCCTATGCATAGCGCCGGAGCTGCACCGGTACCGGACCGCATGTTTGCATATGCGAATGAATATCGCCCACGCAGTGCACCTCGTAGATTTTATAATCATTCTGAGATATTCTGATTTTTTTTTCATCTTGCAGTCCGGCGTCATGTTTAAGCAAGAATTTCGAATAATAGTAAGGCCGATTCCTCATTGGTTGGTGCGGTATCATTTCGGTATAGTATGCTTCGTATACTGAAAAGATACCGCACTGCTTTCATTTTTTCTCACTGGTCGGTAAGCAGCAGTGCGGAATCATTAAAATATAGGCGCTTGGTAAGTTTTCGGTACCGTGTATTCAGAGCATGCTGTAAAACGCGTGACGTGAGCATACCGCACTGGATATTTTTACCGAGACGCGGTAAACCGAAACTATCCCGCCCCACTCCCGCATATAACGAGCCAGTCAGGAAATGCTCATTGAAATATAGGCGCTCGGTAAGCTTTCGGTACCGAGTATGCTGATCCCACACCGCTGACGTACCGACCAGTGCGGAAAGGGCCTAAGGAGGAAAGAAGGAATGAATCAATAAAAACAAAAGAACACACATCACTGGTAGTACAAAACAATCTACTTCAGTAGAGTACCCACACAAGCTGCTTACAACCCCATAGATGCAAAAAGGGTTATTGTGTCGATCACGGACGAGTTTTTATATCCAACCGCATGTCACTAGCAGCACTTGAACCGCGAAAACCGACCTTATTGCTATGAAATAAAGACGGAGTTACTATCGAATTGTTATCATAGCGTGTGCTATTGTCAACTTGAATCCCACATGTCTGGGATGCACGTGCCTTTTGATTGGAAGTGTCGCTTCATAAGCCATGCAATGTCGAAGCAACAAGGTTAGAGATACTGAGATTTGATAGGTATTGTCTTAGGTTTTGAGGCAAGTTTAAAACGTGTTTCGCCGTTAATTGGAATACCAACAAACTAACAGTTGTTTATCTGCTTTTCTTTACGTTGATAAAGACTAAATGATTGAACTTCCACCTGGTTACCTGGCTACAGAATTTTCAATCCCCCCGAAAATAAGTAACCATCAAAGAATTTAAAAATTAATAATAAAATGTTAAGTGAGGGAAATTAATGATTGAGCAACTTGCTACCAACTTAAATTGTCTGTATTTTTTAAACACACCCGTTAATTTTTCGCAGTTTTATAAAATGGCTTTTAACACAGCAAATTGAGTTAGTGTCATCTAGTGTAACAATTTTTGATGTTCTTTCCACTCGCTTTCCTGCAATCAAAATCTAAATCTCGCAATCTCGGGAAGCACGCGCTATTTGATTTGACTAATGAGCGCGTGCGGTGCTTGAGTTGGCCGTCAGATGGTACCAACCCATTTTCCGAGAGGTTGTAAACAGGATGATGACGATGACGATGACGGTGACGGTGACGGTTACGTTCATGTAAGTACTATACAAAATAAATAACAAAAATAGTCCTTCAAATCATATTTCGGCCATGGCGGCCAATCTCAACGGAGACCAGCCTTCGGCGCGGGAGATATTATAGTGCACAAGTGTGTGCTCAGACACAGGTGCACTCTAACAATTCAAATTCAATTCAAAATATTTTTATTTCACATAAACCTACATGGGCACTTATGAAACGTCAGAAGCTAGGTGCACGGTTCCAATTGGTCGTTTCCTATGGAGAAGAGCCGGCAAGAATCGCCACGGTTACTCTTTTAAAAATAATTGGCTTTTACAATTCTTTCAAATAACAGTGTGACTAGGTATGGGAGGACAGTCTAGGTATTTCAAATAAGTACCACGTACTTAAGAAAATAGAAAATGGTCAACAAATCTACAGTCCACTGGTCCACTAAGCGTTCTCACATTCACAAAATAGAAAAGAATCTCTCTCTTCCCTCACTCTCATAGCCCGATGGGACGGCAATCCGACACGTGCTTTCCGAGGCACGGGGGTATCACAACGCCAACTTCCAAACTCCGAGCTGTTACTAAGAAATTCCTAATGAAAAAACCAATATCACTTTGCTCGACCTGGGAATCGAACCCAGGAATCATCAAGAGTCCGATCAAGAGTATTTGGGTGTGCCCGTCGGCAATACATTAATGGGATGTAGGAGGCGTCATTTACAACCACATGACGCCGATTGACTCCTGTGCAAATGTCAACAATATTCGTGTAATTTGACATTTTATATTCTTACTTCAAACATAAAAATTTTAAAAAAACCGGCCAAGTGCGTATCGGTCCATGGACAACTCCGTAGTTGGGATGAATTTATCTCAAATACAAACTTAACATAGTAGTCGAAAAATAAGTTCTCCCATACATTCCAACTGCAAAGTTTGTACGCAAAATATTGAGAGATTTACCATGTTATTTTAAGACCATAGACTTCTTATAGGTTTTCATGTAATCTATGGGTAAAGAACCATACTCTGTATTTTTTCAAAACTTTCGGCTCAGTAGTTTCGGAGGTAATGGGGGGAATGGTCAATTTTCATCTCTTTTCTTAAATATCTTTGAGTATCTTTAAATTTTAAAATTATGAAAATATTTGAGATCCTCGCAACAAGTTCTTTCATTTGATATGTCACACGGTATAGTTTACAAAACTTTCTTTTTAAATTTACTTTTTTGCCTCCCAAAAGTGACCCCCATATTCAAAATTCATTAATTTACGTTACACATCCGTGTTTGGGTCATAGAAATACATATTTGTACCAAATTTCAACTTAATCGGTCCATTAGATTTGGAGCAAATTGGCTGTGACAGACGGACAGACAGACAGACAGACACACGAGTGATCCTATAAGGGTTCCGTTTTTCCTTTTGAGGTACGGAACCCTAAAAAATGACAAATTACTCGAAAATGGTTGACATTGGCATAGGGATCATCTGAGGTAATTTGTTTGCAAATGATGCGAGTAGGATGTTGGGATGTTGCGAGTACGCACCTGAACTGTATGGAATACTAGCTGTTAAACGCAACTTCGTCCACGTGGAATTCTATGCATCAATTTTATTTATTTGTAAAGCTGCCAGTTAAAGTCTCTTCAAAATTGGTGCAGCCGTTTCCGAGATTAGCCGGAACAAACAGACAGATAGACGGATAGACAAAAAATTTAAAAATTCTGTTTTTGTTGTATGTACAAAAACAGAATATATACTTTCCTTACGTATATACTTTCATATGCATTAAGTAAAAAGCTGTTATTTCGACATTACAAATAACACATCAATTTAATTTATTTGTGTATGTAAAGGTAGTTTATTTGTATAGATATCAAATAAATAACATTATAACATCACGCCTGTAATCCCCGAAGGGTTAGGCAGAGGTGTACCTACAGTACACCCACATTACGCCAGTTATGTTTAAGTCCCATGTAATAGGGGGCGAGCCTATTGATACTATGATATCAAATACAGTACAAAAATATGCGCTTTATCTATTAAACAATTAGCTTTTAGTAAAGTTCTACTAATAATTATTATAAAGGACTAAACGCCTAACTATTATAAAATGAATCATGTTGAGCCTAAAATCTTCACCTCCAACGGTTACTTTTCATAGCAACTTAAAGTCTTTTAAAAGCCCTAATGGTCTCCAATCTAGCCATCTTTTCATTCACGGTATTACTACAAATGGGCTAACGCTTTAAAACCTAGTCTTTTAGATTAGATTGTGAGACATTTAAGAACTGAATACCTTTAGGGCTCTTTGTGTCTTCGCGAAAATGAGGAGGGAATAAACTGTCTTTTGAGACTGGCTTAGAAATCCTATACTATTAAATAAGTAATATTTGTTTTTATATTTGTCTTTTGATATAATCTAACTTCTCAAAAATAGCTCTAACGATTTCGATGAAAGTTGCAATATAGAGGTTTACGGGGGCGAGAAATCGATCTAGTTAGTGATGCATTACTGTCGAAACCAGCAATTAGGGCATTGATGGACTGGAGGCGATCGGGGGCAGTGATCTCTCGCGTCCGGCCCTGATTCGGGCCATGGTACTGAGCGAGAGGAAATGGGAGGCCGTCACCTCCTTCTGCGAAGCAGTAGTGCTCGCAAAGGAGGAGGCCGATCGCGTGTGGGAGAGGCAAAATTCGCGCCCTCACGCCCCTAACCACCGCAGGAGGAGACGTCCTGGGCGTCGGGAATTGCGAGTTTCAATGGGTAGCTTGCCGTCCGATAAGCACCAGGCTCGGGTCGACAGCGCTTTGTGTTCCACGTGCGACTCAAAGAGATGACAGCAGAATTGACGGGGTCCACTAGGGCTGATGCCTGCCGGGGTTGCGAAGAAAACCGAAAGGGAGATCGTGGCCCCCGGCAACGGGGCACTTGAAGGAAAATGGGTGGGTTTTAGTCAGTAAGAGTCTGACACACCCTCTCGCTCCACCTAGAGCGGGAGAAGTCATTTGATCATTTCCCACCCAAAAAAAGGGCATTGATGGACGATCGTCCGAAGAACAGATACATGAGTCCATCAATGCTTGGTTGCGGTCAAGGCTTAGATAAGATAAGATAAGATAAGTCTTTATTTTCCTTAAACATGGTATAAAGTTGTTACAGTCAGATATTAATCTAAAGTCCGCATGTTTAGCTATACAGGATATTTGTATCAATTGCATGCAAAATAATAATTATAAGTAAATTTAAAGTACAATGTCACAGATACCAGGTTAATACAATAATAATAGTTTTCGCAATGACATAAGTTCAGAAATTATAGATTATTGTTAAGTAAATCTTTAATGTCATAAAACATGTGTTCTTTCAACCATTTCAATAATTTGTTTCTAAATGAGTTAATATTAAATAACAATTTTAATTCTTTGGGTATTTTGTTATAAATGCGTATACACATGACTAGGAAACTTTTTGCGTACTTGGCTGATTTAGGAGTATCCTGCAACACAAGTCTGCATGGATCTCTATTTCGAGAATTCAATTGATAGGCTCTTTTGAACAATCCCTTATTATTATAAACATAATTACAAATTTCAAAAATGTACAGTGACGGAAGTGGTAATATACCTAGCTTTTTAAAGAACGGTCTACATGACTCGTCAGGACGGATACCACAAATGGCTCTAATGCATTTCTTTTGCGCAATAAATGCTCTGTGTCTATCTGTACTGTTACCCCAAAGGATAAGCCCGTATCGTAAGATAGATTCTATGTAGGCGTGATATGCTGTAATTGCTGTTTTTTTATTGGTTATGTTCTTTATTTGTCTGAGAGCATACACAAACTTATTAATCCTACTGCACAAACTATCCAAATGTACTTTCCAATTCAGATCTTGGTCTAAGAGTACTCCTAAGAATTTAGTTTGTGGAACTTCTTTTAACCTGTCAATATGAAGTTTGAAATTGTATTTGGTGTGTTTTGATTTATTAAACTGTATAAAATTAGATTTGTCTAAATTAATTTTCAATTTATTTGCTTGTAACCATTTTATAATGTCTTCAATAGTATTATTAATGTCCACCTCATGATCAGATTTAGTTTTATACTTTTTGTCAGATGTCACAATAATTGAAATGTCGTCTGCAAATAATACACATTTATGATTAGTCACTAGCGGTAAGTCGTTTATGTATAATAGAAACAATATGGGTCCCAACACACTCCCTTGGGGGACGCCACACTTATTAACTCTATAGTCAGATGAGTACGAGGTTAACAAATTTTCATTTACTTTATTAATAACAACGTATTGATTTCGGTTGCTTAGATAAGACGCGATCCACTGCAGTGCTAAACCTCTTATTCCACAATTTTCTAATTTTTTCAACAATATGCCATGTGCCACAAAGTCGAAGGCTTGTGACAGGTCGAAGAATAATCCTGTCGTTAAATAATTTTTATTTAGGAAATTATGGATATGCCCTAAAAGATTAGCAATTGCTAGTGTTGTTGACTTGTGCTTTTGAAATCCATACTGTTCTTTTGTTATGATATTGTATTTTCTACAGTAGTCGGAAAGTCTCTTTTGCATACATTTTTCAAATACTTTAGATATTATGGGTATAATAGTTATCGGACGATAGTTTTTAACATCATTTTTATCGTTCTTTTTGTAGAGAGGTTTAACGACTGATAATTTTAACGCATCAGGAAAAGTTCCAGATGAAAATGAAAGATTAATTAAATAAGTCAAAATAGGAATTAATTCTGTACTGCAAGTTTTAATGACTTTTGTACTAATTCCATCGTAACCTTCTGAATTAGTGTTATTTAAAGCCATTATTTCTTTTTTAACTTCGTCTTCAGTCATAGGGCTAAGAAACATGGAATTTGGTATTGTCCTGGTTTTATTAGGCTCGTCATTATTATGTAAATTATTGAATTTCACAGTGCTGGTCGAATTAATAAAATAATCATTAAAAGCATTTGCTATGTCAGAGGGATTTGTCAGTATTCGCTTATCTAATACTAGTTGAGAAATATTATTGTCACATTTTGTATTTCCAATTTCACGGTTAATGACTGACCACGTTGCTCTGCATTTGTTTTGACTGTTATGTATGTATTTAATGTTTGAGTTTATTTTGGATTTAAAGATACATTTTTTCAGTATTGATGAATATTTTTTATATTTAAGTTTGTACGTTAGGGTTTTATTTTTATAATAGAGATACCGTAAACATCGTTTAGTTTTGCAACTATTTCTAAGACCCTTGCTTATCCATTTTTGTTTATGTGCATTAGAATTGTTTATTTTAATCTTAATGTTTGGAAAGCATAAATTATACAATAAACACAAAAATTCGTGAAATTTATTGAATGCATTATTTATATCACTTTCGAGATGTACCTCTGACCATGTTAAACTTGCAAGGCATTTTTTTAATTTACTTATATTTTCACTACAATAGTCTTTTTTATACATAAAATATGATTTGGACTTTAAACTTTGCTCTTTTACTGGGAAATCTAAGAGTTGTGCGGTGTCGTGGTCTGATAAATATAGGGATAAAACCTCAGTAGAAGATTTTTTAAAATTACTTAGTATGTGGTCTATACACGAGTCTTTACGTGTGGGAACATTAACGTGAATCTGCAAGTTATAGTTATTGCATAGATCCTTCAAGTAGTTGGTGACTTTCCCTTGTTTAAAGGTATTTATATTGAAATCTCCGGTAACAACTATTTTTGTACTTGATCCATATTTTTTTACCGTTTCGCACATAAATTGATCAAGTTTATCCAAAAATATGTTAGGATCAGACTTAGGCGTTCTATAAAGACACACGATTAGTAATTTGTGCAATGGAATTTCAGCGCCGCAGGCTTCAAAAGATTTTTGGGTTGAGTACTTTTTAATGTGGGAAAGCTCGTTATAAACAATACCCTGTTTAACGAGTATACAGGTCCCCCCTCTCTGTGTGTCTCTACTAAATGCAGCTGCTACGGTGTAGTTATTTAATTTTAAATATTTCTCATTTCCAGCACGCATAAAGGTTTCAGACAAACATAATATGTCTGGTTCTTTATTTATGTCTCGTAACTCCAGCAACGTTAGTTCTAAAATTTCCTTTTTTGAAAGAATACTAGCGATATTTTGGTGCAATATTTTAAAAGTTTTAGGTTCAGTTGTTACGACGTTGTTGTTCACGAAAAAGCTGTTTATCTATAACCCCAAAATAGTGTGGAATTGTACCTTTTTTTGTATGAGTAGAGTTTTCAATATCATGACCATTTGTAGCAGGGCATTTCGTTTGATGACGTGCAAAATAATAAGGGATTGTACCTTTTGAAGCTATTACGACATGTTTGCGATCTGGTTTTTCACAGTTAGTTTGATTACGCAGTATTATTTTCTTTAATTCTTTAACATTTAAATACTTATTTTCGTAATCGTAACAGTCAATAGCATAGTTTATAGATTTACATGCATTGTACAATTTGTATTCAGAATCAATATATTTACAACATTTGTATTCACTGCAAATATTACGTAAAGTTTGTTTCAGATCATTTATATTTATATACATATTCTTAAGTGGGCTTAAAACAATTATAAAATTATTACTGAATACGTCGAGGAGTTGGCGTAATTGCACAGATAAGATTTTTGTATCATAGTCATTTTCACCCACACAAATTATAAGTTTGTCGCCACTTGATGCTGAAATATTTTGACAATTCTTAATGATGTCACAAGTAAGCGCGTGTGGTTTTGTTTCCGCCATCACAGTATATTTTATATAAGGTGTAGCCGCTCTCGACTTCATCAATGCAGACGAAAGTCCAACACATTGTTGTGTGCCAAAGATAAATATCTTGTTAGTGCGTTCTTCTTTTAGTCCTTCAGTTGTTTTCTTTTCGTTAAATATTTTACCGCTCTCTTTTAAATCTAATAGCTTCTGTAGTTGTAGAATTTGATCCTTGAGGTATGCTATATCGTTTCCAGCCTGTATCAACTGATCCTCCAAGTCGGCGATGTTTTTTTGTAGGCTTAGGATATTCCCGGTTAGGTGTTTTTTTGTATGTGTATCTGTTGTGTTATTTGTAGTTCTAGGCAAATATCTAGGCGGTGTAAAGAATGCCTGCATATCTGAATGTAATAAAGAGTACGACGCATTTGCTTTTTTTGCGCCTTCATTGCTGTAAAATACTTTTTGTGGGGACTGGCCTAAGAATCCTTTTAAAGTGATATTATCTTTAAGGAGTTTTTCATTTTGTTTACGGAGCTCAATATTGGCTAGTATGACATTATCAAGTTCGTTTTGTGAACTTTTAAGTTCCATCTGGAGGTTTTCAATTGATTCCTTGAGCTCAAGATTCTGCATAGGATCAATTGTTGTATAGTCCATACTTCTTGACAGTGTTTTATCGGAAATAGCAGTTGAATCATCGTACATATGTTCCATTGTTAGTATATGTGAGTCATAAGCTTCAGAAGTTGTGCTCTTTGGGGTAGACCAAGGTGTATTCCCTTCTGGTTCGTTTGGTGTGATACATCTACTTGATTCTGCTTTAGGTGATGAGTGTTTTTTCCTCAATGTCACATTGGATACTCCAGGGGTAGGTATATTCTGCTCTTTTGCTTTTTGAGAGCATGATTTGCACACCCACCTAAATGTTTTTCTCT
Organism: Omphaloscelis lunosa; assembly: GCA_916610215.1. Classification (NCBI taxonomy): domain Eukaryota; kingdom Metazoa; phylum Arthropoda; class Insecta; order Lepidoptera; family Noctuidae; genus Omphaloscelis; species Omphaloscelis lunosa. The sequence continues at coordinate 10,131,445 of OU744267.1, forward strand.
CCTCTAAGTTCTTCAAGCGATACACTTTCTCCGGATAACCAGCACAATCAAATTCAAAATGGTTTTTACAAGAAGAGCAAATCAGCGTATTTCTGTGTACCACTAGTTTCTTGCATTTATTACAAGTGACCAGTGGCTGCTCTTTTCGGCCGCTGTTGGTGCACTTAGTTTTCGAACTCATGTTAAATTTCTGTCTGGACTGGTCCTAAATTGTATTTAATTCCCCGAATCCGTTCGTTCCGTTCGTTGGCAACTCTAATATTTGGTTACTTCACTATTCATTTCATTTAACTATTCATTTCATTTAACTATTCATTTATTATTGTCTTTGTTTCTTGCTTTTTGTTTTTTTTTAATTGAAAGAATTAAACTTCCAAAAAGTGCTGCTAGATGCGGGGCTCGAACTCGAGACTTGACGCGCTGTCGGGTGGCGGCCGGCTTACGCCTTTAGACCACCGAGGCTCTAATAAACACGGCGAAATTAGACGTTCTGTTGTTAATACTTTAAGGAAACCAGACGTGTGTCATTGATCCGTTCGAAGGTCAAATCACTTCGACACCGACACAAAGAAATTTATAACGTTCACTTTTAAAAACTTTGAGATTGTTTTGCTTGTATCTCCGTTAATAGTTTGTACACACATTTAGTTTTTTCACTGTTTATTATAAGTTTTGTTGAGCAACTATTGGTGTAACTTTAAAACAGATTACTGCACTTTAGACTATTTTTCCGAAATAAAATGTTCGCGAGCACAAAACACACGTCCACTCGACTCAGAGCGCTAGGAAGAAAGGTCCGCTAGAAAGAAAGGAAAAGCTTGTATAGTACTTTTCTCAAATAATAAGCAGAAATGAAAAATAAGTAAATCTATATAAATAAAAATGAATCCCTATTTCCCTTGGCCTCGACATCACGTTAAAACGGCTGAATGGATTTGGATGAAATTTGGGATATGGATAGACCTTGACCCGGAGAAGGACATAGGATACTTTTTATCCCGATATTTTTACGGGATCGAGACTTATGCGGGTGAAACCGCGGGGCGCAGCTAGTTAATTATAAATTCCAGAATCAATGACGAACAAGGAAAATTTTTCACGTGTCGGTAATTATGTTCATTTGTTTCTTCATTAATTTAAACAGCTCTATTTGTTAAGCGCCAGTTCGAAATCTAAATAAAATCTCGAAATCATTGGTCGAAGTAAAAGGTTAGTTCCATTTTTAAATAACACGATAGGTATGAATTCTCATAGTGATTTATTTGGCCGCTAAACACAGATATGCATTTCTCAACAGTATCACTTACGACAACTAGACCAATCAGGCAGAGTAGTAGTAATAGAAATTAATTAAAATTGTAACAGTTTTGTAAAAATATACACATCTTGGCTTTAGTAAAGTTTCATTTACTTTAACTACATGAAGGTTTACGGAAGCTAAACCAGAGGCAGTTTATGATGCCACCTGTCACAGCTTACAAATAACAAAAATACTGGCGGAAATTATCCCACGGGAACGCACTTCTGGGATAAAACTATCCTACATCCTAACTCAAGCCATGATCTGTCGCTATGCCAACATCCTAACATTTAGCATTTAGCCTTTATGTTACATTAAGCATGGAGCATTTAGCTGCCTCTGTGATCTAGTGGTTAGACCACCTATCTCAGACCCAGAGGGGCCGGGCTCAATTTCCAGTGGGGCAAGTTTTCTGCTCAATTTGGTTGGTGGTAGGGCTTGTTCTAAGTTCGCCTGGCTAGCTTCTTCCACCACCATCTTATAGAAGTCTGTCGCCACAAGAGAAATATTAACAGCACTGTTGTTTCGGCAGTTAGAGGTAAGATAGCTAGTTCCTCTGTGTTTGAGGATTCCGGATAAAGCTCGCATCCACCTGATCATCACTTACCATCAGGTGAGATGTAGGCCCCGTTGAGGTAAAAAGAAATGGAGTCTATACTTTAGCGGAAATTTATAAAAACGCAACAAACCACCATACAGTGGCCATTCTACTCGTTTATCTGATAATATTCTTGTAGTTTTGTAAATGATAATAATAATAATAAAAGGGCACATGAAAGGTGCTAATTAATCGTATTACCAATTAGAGATCTGTTATAAATAATTAGTTACTTTAACGCTAGAATTAGACAAAAGACTGAGCAAGAGTCTTGAGTGGGTAGACGAAACATAAAACTGTCGAAACTAATTAAAACATTCATAACCTTTTGTAACGAAGATAAGAATTAGACGCCAAAGAGTAGGCTAAACTTTTATATTAACATTTATAGTAAATTAAAGTCCCTTTTCTTGTCCGTTTGTATGACCGCGTTGTACTTCTAAACTAGGCAACGGATTTTGATGTGGTTTTCAGCATTTAGAAATTTTCTTCCAGAAGGTATATCGATACCTTTAGACTCAAAGGGCGTAAACGCCATTTTGGCCAAAATTACTTTTTGATGCAGTTATGTTCAGTTTTTTTTTCTCTATCGATCTGTGTACTTAAAACTGGTAAATTCGCAAAATTAAGGCAAATACGGCCCACGTAATTTTTGGAGAGTTTTTGAAGACATGAGGCGTATTTGATATACATTTTGATTTTATTGATTATTTAGGTAACATGCGCAGTTAATAAAAAAACTTAAAGGTCGTATAACACATTCGTTAACCAAAACTTCATCATACGCTTCTTATTCTCGTATAACACTGGATGAAGCTGATCTAAAAACAAAGACTGTAAAAGGAAACGGTAAAGGAACAGAATAGAAGGGTAAGTTGAAGGGTAAGGGAAAGGGGAAGTCAAAGACAAGAAAAGAGAACATACACATAAGAATTTGGGCAAAAAACGAACTTAGTCTTGAAACAAAAAAGTTATGAATTTTTTCTTTAAATATTTGTTGTTTTTTGCCTTTCCTGAAAAGTGGCATTTTGGCGTTTACGCCTTTTGAGTCTAAAGGTTTCGATATGTGTATAATTCATTCATATTAAACTAGAAATCTCGATGAACTGCCAAGTTGTAAATACCGTGCACAGCAGGGACGGGTTGCTAGTCAATCAGTCTGCCTAGCCTTTTCTCAACTATATTGGGGTCGGCTTCCAGCCTAACCGGGTGCAGCTGAATACCAGTATTTTACATGGAGTGACTGCCTATCTGACCTCCATAGCCCAGTAACTGATGGGATATATGATACCCCTTGGTAAGACTGGTTGTCTTGAATCGTAACGACTGTCAAAGATCCACGAATGACAGCCGAGACCAACGGCTTAACGTGCTTTCCGAGGCACGGAGGAGTCTCGATATGTAAAGATGGTCAACCATCCACAGACCAAACCCGGCAAGCGTAGCTTAACTGGATGAATCCACACGTGCGGCTGTTATTATTTAGCCACGAGTTCCATCGAGGGATGGGACGCTAGAATTATATTTTAAAAAATCATTACAATAAAAAAAGTAAAAGAAAAGACAGTAAGCAGCCATTTTCTTAGACAAAACATTTGAAATAACATTGACTTGTTTGTTTAACAAACTGGGTTATCTTGAACGAAAAAACATGGATACTATAAAAACAGTACTTATGTCACAAGAAATATTTCCTTTGACAACACTAAAGGAATATGGTAAAGTTGAGTTACCTATACCAGAAACAGGGTTGTCAACTGACGGATTTTTACTGATACATTCTGCATTTTAGCTTCCTATATTTTTTTTATTTTTTTTACCTGGTCTTATAATTAACTTAAGTCTAAAATCGCCAATCCGTCTTGCCCTACTTTGCTCATGCCGTGTCGCTATTACAACTGACCTTTGCCAGGGCAAAAGAAAAAAAAAGAAATAATATATATGTGGGATAAAAATATTGTATCATAATAAAATATGAATACAGCTAAAATTGTTTAAAACGGAACGCGGCGGATGAAAGTAAGGGAAGGATGTGTGCGAGTGAGAGAGGGGACGAATGGCTGTAACCAAGTTCACGATACGCCGACTTACGGTGCAACGCTGATAATTTTGAAGTATTATAAAAAATAAAGTTTTACAAGTGTCATAATCGTTTATTTTGCCTACGTATCCCACATATATATATACTAATATTATAAGCTAGTTTTTTTTTTCGTATCGAAAATGTAGATTAACATAGCGGAGATTTATATTTGATATAGCTTGAAGCTACTATAATCATCTGCCCAGCCTCTTCCCAACTATATTGGGGTTGGCATGCAGTCTGACCAGATGCAGCTGAATACTAGGTAGTCTACATGAAGCGATTGCCTATTACAACACACCCGGTTACTGGGTAACGTAATACCCCTTGGTAAGAGTTTCGGGCTTCTGACTACTTTAAAAATTAACGGCTTAATGTGCTCCTTGGTAACAAGGTACAGAGGCGTATGCTATGCATGGTCACCCATCTAAAAACCAACCTCGGAAGAGTAGCTTTCTCTTGGACGAAACATGCAGCTGTGATTTCTTAGCCATGAGCCCCTCAAAATTTGCCTGAAGATATTAAACAAATTAAATCGTGTGTTTCCTTTATTATTCGATAAATAAATAAACTGAAAATCATCCGCATTTTCCTGATTTTGACTTGACAACCCTAACTTACCTATCGAGTCAGGATGAATAAATAAATGATACTTTTTCATCTCAGTAAGGGATCAGAGAACTATAAATTATTAAAGACGTTTCCCAAGTAAAAAATAAAAATACTGAACACCTGAAGGCAGATTATGGATCGATACTAAAATAAAAACTGCTTAACGCCCATTTTTCGATAGTATGAATGAATAAATGAATGAATGAATGAATGTTAGATAGAAGATTATTATTTGATAGAAGTTGCAATATAGTTGTTTACGGGGAAGAAAAATTGATCTAGGTAGGTTTCATGTCTAGGAAAATTTGTATTCTCCGTATTTTGACCAGAGCAGAGCTCGGTCGCCCAAAGTTTAGAACAAGATGGCTACCTTAGAATAATGACATGGTAGCATGGAATAAGTATATACTTACTATCATGGCAGCATGAAATCAGCAAGTACCTATGATCATAGCAGCATGAAATTAGTATGTACTATACACGGAATTAGTATGAACTTTCCTATACCTACTATTAAATGAACATTCTCTATTTTCACCTGAGAAGAGCTCGGTCGCCCAGATACTATCTATATTTCGCCAGTTATGTTTTTAAGCTCCATATAAAAGGGGGCACCAACCGGGCACAAATCCAGACTCCGGGCTGCTACTGAAAAATTTCTGATGGAAAAACCCAATAACTAAAATGCTATAGGACAGTTGTCTTTCCAACTCAAAAACGTTTACGTCAATGCCTCTGATGACTTGTAGTACATAGTTTTACAACTAAAGACATATCTCGTAAACTAAACTGAAAGTAGGCTAATTTTGTTCTCTCTTAGTAGTTGCCTCATTAATAAGGATCGTAACTCCTTAGTTCTACATCAATCTCATCCACAAATGAATGCAATGTTCTTGTCTACGCTTGTAAAAAAGGAAAAGGTTCTCAATTCGTCATAATGACCATTTCAACTTTCCCCATGGCCGTCTGGGCGTCTGTTCGACAGTCCGGATGTCACACAGCCGTTTTACTTGGAGACTATAGGCAGTTTATCGACAAAAATTGTAAAGAAAGAACGAAAGAAAAATATTTAATCTGGGACAGGCACAGATAATACACACAGTAATAAAAATAAAATAAAAAAAGATCATTTAATAACGACCTGTGCGAGGCCAAAAAGACTCCTATCTCAGCATAATGCTGCGACATTTAAAAAGAAAAAATACCGTAGCGCTGGTATGAAAGAAGGTTCCTATATTCTATGCACTGCTAAACAACGGTGTAAAGAAACTCTCCATATAAGAGGGATGTAAGGAAAATCAATGCACATAAGCGTGTGGGATATTTTTGGATCCCATAATTAAAGAAACTGCTAAAGTCGATAGTTTTTGAGATATGAGATTTTTCTTTTTGCCTATTAAGATTAGGGTTCCGAAATCAACAAGGAACCCTTATAGTTTCGCTATGTCCGTCTGTCTGTCTGTCCGCGGCTTAGCTCAGAGACTGTTAGTACTAGAAAGCTGTAATTTAGCATGAGTATACGCGTTCAAAAGTATTGTGAGTTTGTAAAAAGCATTTTTTAATTCAGGGATTCGTTTGCAAAATATAACGCTTTAAAGTGATATTTTTTGTTAGAGTCAAGTGTGTCCCCCCACGAGCCAAGCAATGGTTGGTTCTAGATATGTGTAAAAATTCACAGCATTAGTATATATAAAGAAATTAAAAGGAAAACTATCACAGCTAAGTAAGTAAGTAAGATCTACAAGCTAACGAGTATTAATTGACCAACTTACATTTGCAGTTGGATAAACATAACATAACATAACATCACGCCTGTATTCCCCGAAGGGTTAGGCAGAGGTGTACCTATAGTACACCCACATTTCGCCAGTTATGTTTAAGTCCCATGTAATAGGGGGCGAGCCTATTGCCATCAACCGGGCACAAATCCAGACTCTGGGCTGCTAATGAGAAATTCCAGATGGAAAAACCCAATAACACCTTGCCCGACCCGGGAATCGAACCTAGGACCTCATACTCAACAGTAGCGCTTTGCGACCACTAGACATGTTCTCCCATATATTCCGTAACTACACTGTTAAGTTTGTTCTTGGGATAAATTCATCCCATCTACGGAACCTTTCATTGTGCGTGGTCCGACACGCACTTGGTCTGTTTTAATTTAATTTTATACCTAATTGTAGTTCCCTATTTCCTTTATTTACAAATTCCATTTGGGGGCTATTTTGAAAATCCCTTATCAGTGCATCTTTACATCCACTAAAGAACATATTTGTTTTCATCCTTAGAGGTTTAGTTATAGCTTAAGTAGTTCTGTCAATCGGGGAACTATTTATTCATAGACTAGCAAAAGACAGCTTCACAAACAGCTATTCATACAAAAACTACCGCTATGCCAAGGTCGGAACGGTCAAAGACCCTTAAAACAACTTCGGAGGTATCTCAACGATTTCGTGGCATTGTACGAAAATTGTTCTAATCTTCTCTGGAATGTTCCGGAATTTCCGTAACTTCAACTTTATCTCTCAATTCTCGCTAAGCATTTAAATTGGAAATCGAATTAAGTCTTGCATCGGAACCTGATATAATTGCATTTGTACGAGCACGAAAAGGGAAAACCATGGAATATAAAGAAAACATTGAGAATTTCAATTGATAGCCACATGAGGGTAGTTTTATTATGATTGCCCATTACCTATATACTATTACTATTTCTTATTATCTCTATACTAATAATAAATCGGAAGAGTTTTTTTTTTTCAATTACCAGTCGGATTTTAAAAAATCTTTTTCATTTGATAACCCAATTCTTAGGGAAGGTTATATTACGACGCTTAGGAGTCGAGAAAAAGACAAATATTTCACGTGGAAGAGGTCGCGGGCAGATATAAGTTAATGAGAGATAAATTAAATGAAAAAAAAAGTGGTCTTAAAATGTCTTAATGTTCGTCGTTTGGATCTGAAAAGAGTTTTAAATGTGCTTTGTTTGTTAATTACCTACATTTCGCTAGTCATGTGTTGTAGATTGCTACATTCGTCTAGTGGTCGCTAAGCGCTACTGCTGAGCATGAGGTTCGAGTACCAGGTCGAGCAAAGGGTTATTGGGTTTTTCCAACTGGAATTTCTCACTAGCAACTGAAAGTTGTCCCGAAAAATTGTATCGTATTTCACCCAGAAACAGAAGGATCGAACTTCTCCAAATCGGCTAATCCTTCCAAATTAAAATCTAAGTCAAACAACGTCAAAAACTAAACGGTGTGTTGAAAACTTCTTCCTAAAACTTGCCGGTATCCATAACAGGAAGTTTTGAGGAAGACTTTCTCACGAAATGCTGTAAAAATAGACATAATCGTAGAAATTCGCCCATTTATACGTCAGTGCGCGCTCAATGTTACGAGCTGGGTCCCCAAGGTGCGCTGAGAATCCATATAAAGGTTATCTCTGTGAGATATATTTCGGTCTTATGTGTCTGTATATTTTGAGTGCGTTGAAATGTGTATGTATCACTCTACCTTATCTTGGCAAGGTGTTCCTGTATGTAAAAATATATGTGGAGCACTGAGTATCGAGCAGAAATTATTCTTGGATTTTTTTCTTTTTAAAAGCAGAATTTATTTTGGTTTGTCGCGTCCTCAAATTGAGAGTCATATGTATAATAATATATATTATTATATTGAAAAATTTCACTCTGAACTCGTAAAACAAATAGTATAAAATAAATAAAATATAAATTATATTTATTTATCTCCACAAATTACATTCATATACCTAATAAGTAGACAGATATTTTGATAAAATTTTATAATTTGTGGGAGATCTGAAGTCTAAGATAGCAGATAGCAGTATATAAGTAGTTGGACGGGCGATAAGGCTCAGTCTGCGCTCAGTGCTTGATGTGGCAACACGCCGTGTTCAAGTTCGCGACAAGTCAATCGTCATCCTGAGGATGCCTCGTTGAGAGGTGAAACACGTGTCGATTTCTTTCAGAGTCTTTTTAAGACTCTTTAGAAATAGCTAAGCGGAACAGGTTTCTAAATATATCCACATCTATTGCATCTGAAGCATCTAAACTAAGCCTAAGTGTATTTAAGAACTCGGGGAAAAAAAATGCGAATGGTTGGTAGTGGGTACATTTTTTTTTTCATACAATATTTCATACATATAACATCATTATAAGTTGATAGAAAAGAATATAAATATAAAGAATTTAATAAATAATATAAACAGTTGCAACAAATATACCTTGTTACTTAGTATAGTAGTTTAGCTCTTCTTTCACCAAATAGTAAAAGAGAGTACACTATTTGGTAACCTATTTAAACTATACATGGTTTCGATATTCATTAAACCATCTATAGTCTAATAATAGGTTATAGCTCTCAATTTGACCGCGCCCTTCAATACTTTACTCTCCTGTATGATTCTGAATTTAATGATGATCAACAGTATCGTTAAAATTAGGTACATAGAGCTTTTGAATGGCTTATTTTGAGCAGATGGCACAAAAATAATTATTATATTCAAATTAACATCTACTTAAATAATATAACGATGCCAGAGGTCCAGATAGGCATGCCAATGTCCAATCTGTTAGTTTAGTATTAAAACCATAAAATTCCATAAAAACAACATTTAGTATGTTCAATGACTACAAACGAAACATTAACAACACTACGCTAAAAGAACTTGATAATTACAGATTGTCACGTCACTAGACCATTATTTAAGGGGAAGTAATTATCACGTCTCGTCCAGTCCGTCTCGGTAGTCGGGAAACGTCCGATGCAGCAAGGCTTCTCTTTAATTGGAAAGTAATTGCCATAATCGATGCGCTTAACAAGCTGAGCGATATTTTTACTTATTTTATAGTAGAACTGTTAATTTAATGGTAACCATAGACGTTACGTTATACTTGCGCAAGTTTTGACTTGTACAAGTCTGTGTTACACCGAATGGCCTAGATAATTGAGCTAATTCATCCCACACACGTTAATATATACTTGAGCAAGTTCAATTTTGCACAAGTATATCCTAACGTTACATGTGTGGCCTGCACTAATGATATCGCTAGGAATATTTGAGAAATTTCTGAAATCGAAAGACTAAAATCTGTTCGCAAAACAAGTTGAAAGAGTGAAATAGATAACATATGGTTATTCCATAGTTTAAAGAGTTACTGTTTTTTTCTTACGTTTTTTTGTAATTTGAGGTCAATTGTAACTTAGAGAGTTGTATTGATGATTCATATTATTATAATTCTATAAATATTTATTTGATATGGATGCAAATCTTATTTTGATCAACATACAACTTGACACTGACCTGCAAATTGAAAAAAAAAACCTCAGAAAATTTGAATTTTGCGGGCTACTTTGTTGCATTCCCCTTATTAAGGAGAATGATAATAATCCTGTGAATATCTATTTTACCTCTCTGGTCGTGGTGGGCACCTAACTTCATACAAGCAAATACCCACATGCTCATTGACTTTTAAAACAGTCTTACTTTTATCCAAAACGAAATTAATTGTAATTTACCGAGTTTTACCCGACTAGGGCAAAGCCAAAGGACGGTTGAGATTTTAAAAGGCTATGTATGATGTTCATCTATTCTTCCATAACTCCTAAGCAAATCTACGTGATCTGTACGATTCATGCCTTAATTACGTGACATATTTAGTAATGTGTTATTCACGTGTGACTCCGGTTATACGAAAACCGATGTTATTTTGATAGTAAGGTCTTTTGTGAAACATTATGATAACATTTTTAGATAGATAGATAAAACGTTTATTCAGTGCACACATAAGCATAATTAAATTATAACAAACACACGTGACGCGCTACATGAATAACGACAAAATTCAAAAAATTCAAAATTCAAAAGTCATTTATTCAAACTTGACTGAAAATCAGCATTTTTCGAACGTCAAAATTACATAAGACAGTCCCCCAAAACGCCTACCCTTCACCACTTCCTAGTGCCTTTAGCTGGGAAGAAAAAGTGGCGCAACAAACTCCCCAACAACACAGCTGTCTGTTCAAGTAAAAAAAAAAAACTACAAAAAAAAATATGCAGCGAAAAACAATAATTCAAATGATAAATTATTGGCTATATGTCAGCTAGCACACGCCAATATACCAACCAAAAACATCGAGAACTTTAGTCAAGCAGAAATAAAAAACTAAACGTAAAATCTAAATATCTAAATAAAGCCTCCAGGCATAAAGGGCGTGTCCGCTTATATAAAGATGTATAAAGCTGTAATTGGAAGTTACAAATGATAACACCCCTCCTTTGACTTTTGCAGTTTGCCTTCTATGCAAATGTTTACAATTTTTGCGTAATTTTACTTGAAAATGGTTACGTATTAACATTAACCCTATATATCAGGGTTATTGGGTACATTTTATACTTCTACTTTATACATAAAAAAGTGAAATTTCTCTAAAATGGTTGACATTAGCATAGGAATAATTTGGTTGCAAATGACATCTCCGACATCCCCTTAACGGATTGCCAACGTATAACCAATAACCTTGTATCTATAAAAAAGATGCCAATTCACAAAAAAGAGAAACCATACGTACAGAAATGGAGTGACATTGTGATTGTGTCATTATTGTGATTTTTCTGTTCACGTTTCACTTTTCATTGGAACTACTTCTGAACTAACATAAGTGCCATCTTCATCAGACAGAACAGTTGTTTTAAAAATTTCATTTCCTCCATTACCATCTCCCTAAACTTTGACAACATCCTCCATATATCCACCAACACGGTCATCAACTCCACCAAAATTACTTCCTACATTACCTACCAACAGGTGCGTCCATTAACATATACCATGCGTACTCAAGTACATTCGAAGTTCTCTTCTGGGAGCCTAGCCACTTACGCGTCTATATAGGCCTTCCTCCACTCTCCTTCTTTATTATAAAAGTTACGCTCGTTCAACAAACACTGTGTATTACACACGGCTGAAATATACAGCCTTTATGAGCTTGGTAAGGACTAGGTTATGTTGTTAGCGGGGTTTTAATGGAAATTTTATTTATGGGCAAACATTTAGGCAGGCTGAAATTATGGAGGTGTAAGTTACCCTTGAAATGAGTAGGTATAGTACCCTTGAAATTAGTGAGTATGAGTTTAATGGTGTGGATGGAGGATTTAATGTTGGTTAGTGTAACATAAAACTGAAATTAGATGATAATGATGTATATGTAATTTGAGCAAAGGACAAAAAGTATTTCAAGGACTACTCATTTGATCTTATAGTTGAGCTAACTAAGTCGTAATAAAAATACATTTACTTATTCCATCATCTTTTCCTTTACTCTAAGCTATATATATTCGTGTACCTATTTTTCATTTCCTTAATTAGAGCTTTATACCATGATATATCCAAATCATCCACTGCTGAACATAAGTTATGACATAAAATTCAAAAAATCGATTGTCTTTTACCCAATAAATTCGCACGACAAACGTTTGAATTAGAATGATTTCTCCTGTAAGTACCTTTATATATTCTTGTATGTCTCTTTCATTTCCTTAATTAGATACATTTGTACCTCCTCAATTATTCTCAGGGCCACGTTCACCAGAAAGGTTTTACAAAAAGGACTCGTTTATCAAAAAGATTCTTTGGCAGTACTCAGATCGCCTAATGGATTTTTGCAGGGAAACGAAGAATTTCTAGACCTTTCCATAAACGTGAGCGTCATGGACAGTTCCATAATTGAATAAGTGTCCCTTTACGTGCAGCACTTTACCTGTGCCATTCTACAGGTTTAAATAGCACTTAATGTGCTACAGAGAGACTTTTTGTAGTATTTTTTACGAAAGAAAGTTTCTAAAAATTTACAACTCCAACGAAAAATTTATGTGAAATTTTCAAAAAATGCATTTTTCTAACTCACAAGTCGTGAATAGAATTTCATCTTCTCTTTTTCAAACTTCTATAAAAAAAATTACTTTACTTATTTTTGATTTTTTTTAATGGAATAGTTTTCTTACTTAGTGCTCATTTTCGGTATATATGGTACTCTTTTGCAAAATTTCACACTTCTAGATCCAGCGGTTTAGGCTGTGCGTTGTCTGCCAGACACAATTTAAGATTTTTATTCAATTGAAGATTCTTAAATTGGAATAACATTATTTGTGTTAAAAAATGTTACTTTTTATTTGTAAGCTTTTTCGCTTAAATTATTTTAGTTCTGAAAGTTTTTTCGCATCTTACGAAACGAACATTGCTTGTTCTTTCCATTCCACTTCACCGATGGTTGTTTCAAGGACTCAGTTTCATTTAACGTCTTCCTTGTGATTGTTTTCAACTTTTGCATTCATCGTAAGTGGGTCAAACATTTATAAGTCACTAAAAAAATATCAGAATTTCGGCATTTCCCATACTCGTTCTTGATTCGTCCCTGACCTAAACTTCGGTATAATAAATCATTGTTTTGTCTACCTTTTTTGGAACACGAATGCATAATTCCTCCATCAGAAATATTCGTTTGACAAGCAATATTATGCATTCAAATGTATGACACGCAAAACCAGAATAGCTTTGGCATCTAACATACAATTGTTTCATGGAATAATCCGTTTTGGTTGAGGTATTGAAGGAAAAATATTTAAAGTATCAGCCGCTAGTCCGTTTTGCAAATAGAAACTAGCACCGCAGGGAAAACTTAAAACTATGCCTATTCGTTTATTCTGAGGCCTATTTATGTTTTAACAGCTGTTGCTCGCGATTTCGTCTGCAATTCAGGATAAAATGTAGCCCATGTCCATCTCCAGGTTATGGTCTACCCATGTGCCAAATCTTATTCAAATCCGTTAGGCCGTTTTAGCGTGAAAGCATAACAAACAAACAAACTCACTTTCGTGTTTGTATTTTTAGTTAGGATTGTGTTTGCAAATATAGCCTTTAATTTTGAAGGGAATGAAAAGCATATTATTTGCTTTAATTAAACTATTAATTGTTTTTATTCTCGTTTCATAGTAAGTTTGATGTAGTTCAATATTCCTCATATCCTAGGATAGTAACCGTAATTTAACGTTTTGTGACTTTATTGGAATGTCTCCAGTAAAAATTGCGTTAACCTATGGTAAAAAATGTACAATGTTAGCTCTTTCTTTCTTTTTCGTGTGCATAGTGACTAACCTGGTGTCAGATTATTTACGTCGCCCATGGGCCTCTGACTTGGCTTCACATGCCGTTGAGAAATGGCTTGCCAGTCAGGCCCGCCAGGACGGCGCGTTTACTAAGGCTGCGACCAGCCCGCTGGTTGAACGCGTCCCAGAGAATCATGGCCATCCGGCTCGCCCGAGGATATCACACGGTCTCCTGCGAAGCGGCGAGCCTACTTGCCGGATTACCGCCATGGGATCTGGAGGCAAAGGTCCTCGCGCACATTTGGGAGTGCGAGGAGGCGAAACGCTGGGGCTTAACTCCGGGCGAGAAATCACGGCACGGCGGACAGAGCTCCGGTGGGATCTAATAGCATCATGGAGAGTGCGATTGTCGCAACCCAGCGCTGGGCACGCCACAACTGCGGCGATAAGACCCCTCTTTGAGGAGTGGCTAGAGAGGCGCCACGGCGTCCTCACCTTCCGCCTGACGCAGGTTCTCACCGGCTATTCATCATTTCACACGGCTGTTTCGGGAGGTTCCTGCACAGGGTAAGGCAGGAGGAAACGCCCGGGTGTCATCATTGTGTGGATCGCCCAGAGGACACGGTGGAGCATACGGTGGGGGTCTGCCCAGCTTGGGCGGAGCATCGCCGTGTCCTCATGTAGGCGATCGGCGGCGGTGATCTCTCGCGTCCGGCCCTGGTTCAGGCCAGAGCGAAGTGGTAATCTTCGCGAAGGAGGAGGCGGAACACGTGAGGGAGAGGCAAATTTCGCGCCCTCACGCCCCTAACCACCGCAGGAGGAGACGCCCAGGGCATCGGGAATCGCAAGCTGATTTCCGGCCACCGTAGGCGTGGGCTTGCGGACGGTGAGCAATGGGTAGCCCACCGTCCGATAAGGATCAGGCCCGGGTCGACGGCGCGTTGTGTTCCACGGGCGCCTCAAAGAGATGTCAGCAGAATTGACGGGGCCCACTAGGGCCGATGCCTGCCGGGGTTGCGAAGAAAATGGAAAGGGAGATCCTGGCCCCCGGCAACAGGGCAACCGAAGGAACATGGGTGGGTTTTAGTCAGTAAGAGTCCGACACGCCCTCCCGCTCCGCCCAGAGTGGGAGAAGTTATTTGATAATTTCCCACACAAAAAAAAAGGCCCGCCGGGACAATGGTACAATGGTACAATGGACAAAAGTACAGGTATAGGTTTAGATGGCAAATTAGCCTGAGAAACCAATTATAGCGATTAACCATAGGAAAGTCTTTTTAAAATTCTATACATACGTAACGGTATTCTCTCCACAAATTGCTAAGCACCAGTGTCAGGTCCACTGTTACTTCAAAAATGAAGGCTATACCATCAAAATATTTGTGCAAGCCTTTTGCATCGTATCTACCAAACACAGAACGTGTGTTTTTTACAAAAGACATTCTCGCTTTGACCACTTTTATTCGGTACCTAGTTCATGTTTACCGTTGTGGCGTCCAAGTCAATATGTACGGTGACACCCCTGAAATTTTTTCGAAACTAAATATCGTGTGTGAACACTGAATTTTAGAATTTTACAGCTGCAGCAATTGAAATGCTAAAGGTCTTTCACAATTTTCTGGATGGATTCACAATTTTCACTACTATCAATCCGATTAATCCACACAGGAAGCCGCTATGCTGACTTGATTTCCGTACGTCTTTTTTTTTTTTTCGGGTGACCACTGAAAATCAGCGCTGTGCTGTGGGTTCCCCATAGCACTGCATCATGACGACTAATTTCTGTTTTACGCTCGTGATTTATTATGTACTTTTTGTTGTTTTCGTTTACTCTTGTCTTTAATGTATGCACGTGTCTCTGTGACAAATAAACCTATTTTTCTTTCTTTCTATGCTACGGGTAGCCAGAAGGCTGAAACTTTGACAACCACCTTACTTATCTCGATTCGTATATAGTCTTACCTATCTCGACTTTCATGTTTTTTTCATTCGTTTGATTGATAACCCTTCGGGGAATATATGCGTGATGTTATGTTATGCAGCTTTACCAACGGATAATGTGTTACCCAGTAACTGGATTGTGGGAAAAATATAATAGACGTTGATCTATTTAGAAACCAGTTCCGCTTAACTATTCCCAAAGTGCAATAAAAAACCCTGAAAGAAATCAACACGTGTTTCACCTCTCAACGAGCATCCTCAGGATGTCGATTGACTTGTCGCGAATCCGAACATGGCGTGTTGCCACACCGTATTGACACCCTAGAGCACTGAACGCAAAGACTGCGTCCAGCAATCTTGGGTCCTCCATCCTTAGGATACCTCGTTGAGAGGTGAAACACGTCGATTTCTTTCAGGGTTTTTATGGCTCTTTAAGAAAAGTTAAGCGGAACAGGTTAGTAAATATATCAACGTCTATTGTATTTTAAAATGGATTTACACAAGGTCACACTTGAATCAATTAACTAAAGGAAAAGGCTATGCAAATGATGATGTAAAAAAACGAGCGAGCCTTACAGTAGTCGCATATATTATGATGTGTAACACCTGACATCTTGGCTGATGTATATATGATATAAAAAATATTCATCATCATCATGGGTTGATATCATCTGACAGCAAACTCTAGCACCGCGCGAGCTCGTGGATGAAGTCAAATAGCGCGTGCTTTCCCGGCTTCTTGTTACACACTTCCGTCCCTTTTCACAAAGTCTCTTCTACAGATTATAGGAAAATGAGAGGAAAGTTTCTACTCATAGAAAAATACAATTTAAATGAAACATACCAGAAGAAACCGGTTTTCAAAGGTGACAAAATATAATGCTAATCAAATGGTATACGTTCAAAGATATTTGGAAAAGGCCAAACTGAAGATGAATTAAATTTGTAACAAAGGAAGAATGATGAGCTCTTTATAGTAAAAGATTTAATTAGAAATGAAAACACAATCCCGGAAAATTAACAATTAGTAGATCCAAGCTAGTACTGTAATGATAAATGAGCTTCGTATAAGTACGTACTAAGTAGAGTAGTTAACAATTAAAACGGATATATAAATCATCTTTAGAAGTAAAGTGGCAGATTCTGACAAGACTAATGTAATGAGGTCTCTTGTTTGAAGCAAGATGTATGCGATTGGGGGTTCAAGTTAAATCTAAATGTAATTTGCGAATTTTTCAATGTTACATTTTTGGACAAATCCTGTGGATCTGTTTTTAAAATGTTCTTAGTATGGACCCTGCGTTTACGCTAAGGTATAAAACATGTATTCTACATATTATGTCTAGTGCTTTCGTTTTTTTACGTGAAACAAGTTGTAAAGACTAGTTGTATACTAAACTTGTAGAAAAATTGTGAAAAAAATAGTTAACGATACCTACACAGACATGTAACACAAGCAACGTCATGTCAGATGAAACAAAGTTAAATTTTCTATATATTATCATACATGTTTTACACAACTTGTGTAATATGGGTACCTATAGGTATAAGAAAGAAAGGTGTACCCAAGTGTGCGGTTGTATTGAAAAAAAAACATTCAGACCAAATAAAACAAGATAAAAATTATTTTGTCGACAAATTGACCAAAACACACTTTGTTTAACTCTTTAGGGAGTACGAACGTGACTTGTTTACCTAAAAACAAACATTTCAAGTAAACAATTAACAGTTTCTTTCTCTTACTATTGATTAGCCCGCTTGTCGCTTCTTTTATAACCTTGCCACAGTGCTATTGCCCAGAAAACTTTGGGGGCAACTCTCGAGAAAAACGGTAATATGTATTCAAAGTGCGTTTTGCGGTAACCTTTCACTTGACCGACCAAAAATGTTACCACTTCGGTTGATGGCTCTTGCGTTCAAGTTTGAAACTTGAAAGAGTTTAAGGCAGGTGTGTCGTACAAGTGTTGTTCGGGGTTCTTTTGAACTATATGCGAAAGGTTGGACATTGCTCTGTCTAACTCCGTAAGGTAGCATACTCTAAAGTTGTGTTTCGTTTGGTCTATCGTTTGCTGTTTCAGAGAACTTACGTAGTGCTTAAGTGATACATCATTCTTATATTTGGTCACACCGTTTCTGAATGTTTACAATTTTAAACATTACACATAGTCAAATATTGTTTGTCTTATTATAGACGTTGTCACGGTCATTTTTCATAATTTGATATTAGAGATTTTTAAGTTCTTTACGAATTTCAATTGTTTACGACTGATTTATTTCAGTTCTATCAAGGTGCGTGATTTTGAGTAATTTCTTCTCAAGAGCTTACAAGACATTCCAAAAATTTTGCTTTAAATTAGCATTAAATAGAAATAAATTAGTGTCAAAATCCTTAATCATATTAATTCAAAGTAGGTACCTACTTCACTTAAAGAAGTACCTTCTACAGAATTCCCTACTTTCATTATAATTGAATTACCCATCAAGGAGAGAAAACTTCCAGTGTTTGTCAAACACTTTTATGTCAAAAGTTCTGTGAATAGCAAAATCTCTTTGCAATAAAATCTGATTCAATCTAATGCAAATCTTTTAATACTATTAAGAAACAAACAATAAGTATAAAAGAAAATTTCGAGGCTAAACCTGTTCTTATTTGCAATGTTTTTACGTATTTTACAATCAGAATAACAACGGCTATCAAAGCTGTTTTGGGATAAAAAGATACAGAAAATATTGAACGTAATATGAAAACGTGCGATGTTAATACTGAATTTGTTACTTTATTAACTTCGTCCATATTTAGGGATATGCTCATAAAAACTGGTGAAATATAAGTTTTTGTCATAAAAAAGTTCATTTCGTTTTGTGATATCACGTTCCTATCTTAATCCCAATGTGTTCTGTTTTAACAATGAAATCTCGGTTACCATCTATTGTTATTTGTATTTGATAATATCTTTCATTATTTTCTTCTTCATTATTAACTCGATATATTGTTTTATTTTACTATCGGCTTGTTGTGCCCGCGGCTTCGCTCTCGTGATTGTATATTCATAGGTGAATGTGACGTAAATCCTCTAAAACATCAGTTTATTTTGAAAATTGTAACAAAAATTACTTAGTTCATTTTTGTTAAAGTCTTTGAGCGTAAGAAAATTTGATAGGCCAGCGTTTGACCACTATCTCATTTGATGGCAAGTGATAATGTGATCGACGACACTTACGTAGAATTCATATATTCTCCTAGACTTGAAGTCTTCTACTTGATTATCTCTTTTATCATTTTCATCATCCAACATTTTATTAACATCTTCTTTAACGAAACCACGCGCCATAATCTCAAGGATTTTAACCACCACTACCGAACCAACTTAATCCCACATCGAGTCATCGACCACACAGAGATTTATCTGCATTTAAGTCTGCAGAAGGTTCCAGGATTCTTATTAATGTAACAGGCTTAACTGGAAGCCACACACGACGGCCACTTGACCCAATAGCCTTACACTAAGCCTAGGCTTTAAAGGAAGTACTAATATCTAGCTATCTAAACGCATTAAGTTGAGGATGCGAATGCAAAAAGATTTTTCCTTTTGCATTTTATGGGTGAGACCGTTTTTCCTTTGATGGCGATTTTTGTAAAAGGTTGTGAAGGATGTTCTCGTTAGTTTGGAGTTTAGTGGGCTTTTTTTTTAAAGGAGTTGGCTGTGTTATTTATGTATGCTATTGTGAATAATATTTGTATTTACATAATTATAACGTGAAAGAATCTCGTGCACTAGACTACGACCAGTGGTCGCACCGACCAGGTAAACTATAGAAATCGATACGAATCGCGCACTTGGTCGCAACGGCCAACCAGCCGCAGCTCATATAATACTACTAGAAGGCCGCGAGTGGCCGGATTCGAATTAATTTTCCCAATTATAACTTTAACAATTTATAATTTAAAAAAGAAATCTAATAAATTTGAATACTGATAATGAACAGTAGCACACATTTTCAGAATGTCATCCTACTCGTGAATAAAAGGAAGTAACAGCATGGATTCTAAGAGACTCATCTTTAGTAACTGAAACCGATCGGTAACATACACCGTGATATTTTAGTCCTCTTACAAAAGCAGCCCACTTCATATATCCAATTATTACTAAACATTCATAAAAAAAAAATATATATACACCGTGACATTTCAGTCGTTTTACAAAGGGCCTCAAGGGACTCAATGTACCCGAGATAAAATACCTCTAGGAGCAATTAAAAACTTTGTTACAATATATCTTTTTTTTTTTTTAATGAATGTTTAGTAGTCATTGGATACATGAAGTGGGCCACTTTTGTAAGACGACTAAAATGTCACGGTGTATAGAATCCACAGGATAAACTTAATAAACGACTGGTTATTTTAACTTATAACGACGGCTTGTATAAAGAAACGCAACCACGCAATACAATATATTACTATACAGTAGTAAATCCAACTGTTAACATTCGATAGTAGCAGAAACTCTATTAATAGGCTTACGGATGCTTACCATTGTATAATCACATTAAAGCCTTTGTAATGCTCTCTATTTTCTGTGATACAAACAGTAGGTATTGTTATATTGAATTAATTAGCTGGAATGAGGTGGATGCTTTCGACTTTAATTTCATTATTTTTAACAGACTTCTTAGTTTGTCAAAATGTCCGCCGCAATCTGAAAGGGTTTCATTGACGTTCAATATAATTGGCGACGCATGCGGAATACCAACAATAAAATAAATCACAATACCTTTTACTTTGATTGTTTGCAGCCAGCCGAAATATCACAGTTTTGCGAAATTTTATTCAGAGAGTGAAACCAATAAAATTATATTCACGGTGAAATGAAAATTTTCACGCCACCTCAAGGATTTTATTTATTCTTTGGAATTGATTTGACTTTTACTAACCGTCTCAAAATTACATACTATGTTTCGTATCTATCAATCAGTGGACTCTGCCTATCCCCGTCCATAGCTACAGACGGGCCTCTCCCAAATTGCGTCACAATAGCCAATAATCTGCCTTGTGCACCTGTCTTGCAGACCTTCTCCAGAACGAATTTCGGCCGATCAATCTCAGCAGAGACCAGCCTTTGGCGCGGGAGATATTATAGTGCACAAGAGTGTGCGCAGACACAGGTGCACTATCTCTTCCCTCACTCTAATAGTCCGATGAGACGGCAATTCGACACGACCGGAGAGAGATCACGCGCAAGGCCAACGGCTTAATTTGCTTTTCGAGGCACGGGGGTATCACACCGCCAACTTCAAACTCCAGGCTGTTACTAAATTGTGGAGGCGATCGGCGGCGGTGATCTCTCGCGTCCGGCCCTGGTTCAGGCCATGGTACGGAGCGAGAGGAAATGGGAGGCCGTCACCTCCTTCTGCGAAGCTGTAATGCTCGCGAAGGAGGAGGCGGAACGCGTGAGGGAAAGGCAAATTTCGCGCCCTCACGCCCCTAACCGCCGCAGGAGGAGACGCCCAGGGCGTCGAGAATCGCGGGGCGATTTCCGGCCACCGTAGGCGCGGGCTTGCGGACGGTGAGCAATGGGTGGCTCACCGTCCGATAAGGACCAGGCCCGGGTCGACGGCGCGTTGTGTTCCACGCGCGCCTCAAAGAGATGTCAGCAGATTTGAAGGGGTCCACTAGGGCCGATGCCTGCCGGGGTTGCGAAGAAAACCGAAAGGGAGATCGTGGCCCCCGGCAACAGGGCAACCGAAGGAACACGGGTGGGTTTTAGTCAGTAAGAATCTGACACGCCCTCCCGCTCCGCCCAGAGCGGGAGAAGTTATTTGACGATTAGCCACCCTCAAAAAACAAAAAAAAACCTGATAAACCCGATAACACTTTGAACCAAAACCAGGACGCTCAGTAGTCACGCTTGTGACCCACCACCATAAGCCCCTCACAATTAATAGAGCGCCAACCCCAAATTAATTGGAATACGAGCAAGAAAATGATGATGACATATGTCATGCAGTCTGTCCTTACTTTCTTCTGTCATTTTAAAGTCATCAGCCCATCTGCCTGGGCTGGCTATAGGTACCTATCTAATTAAACCAGCATGGAATTCTATTTACTTTTAAAAGTAAAACAAAAAACATCGTGAGGAAACCGGCATGCCTGAGAGATATATTTCTCG
The DNA here is from genome assembly GCA_916610215.1 of Omphaloscelis lunosa. Lineage (NCBI taxonomy): Eukaryota > Metazoa > Arthropoda > Insecta > Lepidoptera > Noctuidae > Omphaloscelis > Omphaloscelis lunosa. Next base: position 10,153,266 of record OU744267.1, read on the forward strand.
ACGGCATGTGAAGCAAAGTCAGAGGCCCATGGGTGGCTTTAAAACTCTGACACCAGGTTAGTCTGTAACTACACGAAAAGAAGAAGACTTTAAAAGTTGGACCTGTCAATAAAATCCGAAAACATTTTTGATAAAACTGAAAATTTCCCAGGGTCAAGTGCAATGAGGATTTTCTGAAATGATGTTCACTAGGTGGCAGCACGGAAACGTCAGGTCCGGGAACCTGTCAAAAGTGTCAAAGCGCTTGTATTTTCTTTAGTTGTCACTAAATGATGAACGAATGAATGAAACGAATGATGAACGTCATCATATATTTTATATTCATTGTCTAAATGGAAGACCTCTTGTCAGTGTGGCGTCAACTGGTGGCGCGAATTTTCATGAAAATCCTCATTGTAATTGGTCGCTAGGTTCTTGAAACGAGTTACATTTCTTGAACAAAGGTATGTACCTAATACCAGCTGCCACTTCTAATTTGAAACGTTAGTACAACAACAAAGACTGGGTCGCAAAACATTTTACAAGTAATTGGTACCTAGTTTGTTTGTTCGCATACTCTTGCAGATTTATAATTCTAATCAGGTTGAATTACACTTAAACTTAATACAATAACATACAGAGACATCTATAGGGACCTAATTGCGTAATTTGCATAGAAAACGTAACGACGTGGTATTTTTCGGAAAGCCACGTATTTTTAACTAATATTAAAAACTTTTTACAAAAAAAAAAAAACAACCAACTTCCAAAAAAAAATACTACAAAGCAAAAAAATAACTTTAATTTCGCAAGTCCGTTGGTTTTGAATTTTCGTTTTATGCCGCCGACTTCCGAAATTAAAATTTTTGTTTTTCACCTACCCTACACAAATTAAAATATCACTACCTTCTATGTAAATAACAGTGACATGAACTTATCATATCATCTACATACTAAGTGGGAAAAAATACGTATTATTGAAGCCAATTCAAAAACTATCCAAGCAAAGTTAATAAAACTTATATGGGAAAATCGGTTGGCGTGATATTGAATTATTCGTCCACTTGTCTTAGTTTATGCAAATTTAAGACTTGTATGGTTTTCTCGTGGATGCCATTGTCAGAACTAGACCAAATTGAAATGAAAGCTGGTGCTTCCCGTGTGGTCCACACGGGAAGCACCAGCTTTCAAATAAAAAAGAATCATCAAAATCGGTTCACCCAGGCGAAAGTTCTGAGGTAAAAACCTTTAAAAAAAATACTGTCGAATTGAGAACCTCCTCCTTTTTTGAAGTCGATTAAAAATAACTTTAATTTCGGAAGTCGGTGGCAAAAAACTTAAATACTGATTGATCTAAAGACACCGACTTCCGAAATTAAAGTTATTTTTCACTTTGTAGTTTGGATGTCGGTTGTATTTTGGTAAAAAAAAATGTTTACATTCTGTGATAACTTGAACTCGCACCCTATTATTAGTATTTCTTGTTAAAATTTTACGAATATCGTAGATATACTTACAACGTTTGTTAATATGTGAACACCATTGTATCTATCACATAATGAATTTATCTGTCATTGCTTCATTTTTATTAATTATTTTTACCAATCGTGGTATAGTAATCTTATTCCAGATGCATGGTCATCTTATATAATTATATAATTAATGTATACAAAATATTGTAAAAAAGGTAACGGTGGAGTTTCTTGCCCATTCTTCTCCATACGAAAACTACCTTTAGGAAAGAGCGACTAGAATCAATTATATTTTTTTGTACATTTTCATGTTCAACAGTGCCTTTTATTTGCCTAATTAAAATAAATTATTGAACTTTGACTTTGTTTCACAAAGCGCTCCAACTAAACTAAATGTATATAAAACATGTTTAAAATAACATCAAACATCGTATTCGGTGTTTACCATATTATAAACATGTTTGTATGAATAAATGAAAGGTATACAAACAATTGCATACTTATTTGACTTGTTTTATGCGTTGCTAACGAGTTAAGCGGCAAAGTTTCATTTAGTACTAAAATGTACTGCTTAAAATGATATTTGTCGTCATGTAATGTACTGCTAAATTTGTTTGTCGTTCTAGGGATGTCCCGCTTTCGTTTACTCTATTTAGCGTTAGTTTTATATTTATAAAGTTACTAGCAACCCGCCAAAGACCCAGCTTCGATTTTTACAACTTGACAAAACATCGCGGATCTAAATGATTATGGAAATAGCAGCAAAATCCGTTGCGTGGTTTAGCGAAACAATGCAGTCGTATAGACTGACACGAAGGGAGACTATTTTTTTTTTTCTAAGTGGCTTTTATCCACATAGGCATGTCGACCTCATCATAACTTTAACTATTGCTAACAAAGTCTAAAAATACAATGTAAATGATTCAGGATGTCAGGTGAAAGCTGCGCTAAAACTACATAATATTATGTATCTACAGATTATGGTGTTTCAACATCATTACAATTTATCTCTTTTTTTTTTTTTTTTTTTTTCAGGATTTCAGTGGAGCCTCTTCCTGGAAAAAGAATTCAGAAAATTTAAATTATGAACATTAAAATTATAATGAAAGTCGGCAAATTCAAAGAACTTTATTATTATTCTCTTTTATGCACTCAAACACATTTAAATTAAATTTTTAAATGTTAGAATAAAACTAATATTTAATAACACTTAAAAAATAAATAGTTTCATAAGATATTTCTTACACTTTAATTATTGTTTTTTTTTTTCATGTGTAGCTTTAAATAATTCAGTGTACTCGGGCCGATGTGCATAATTTTATCCCACGACACTGTAATCACTTAACTCTTTTATTTTGTTTTTCTTTTGTTTTTTCTGCTGGCGTTCTCCTTCTTTCTCTCTCTCTTTCCTCTTCTTTGAATTAGAAGAAGGCAGTCGCAAGTATTAACACTTTTTAGTGTGACGATTTCTGAAATATTACAAGCCGCATTAAAGAACTTCGTTCCAATAAATTAATAGGTACATTTTTTATTTGAGAATCTTTGAGGTGGATTAGGACTTACTACGACAGCAAAATTCAAGATCAAAATACTCAGGAATCATTTCAGCCTTATACCATTGCTAGGCAATTTAATTTTCTTTAAACAGAGAAGAGAAATCGTAAACATTTTAGGAAAATGTGAAAATAAGAAGAAATTTTTCCTCTAGAAATTGACCGGTTCTTTCAATCCATACTAGGTTCAACATCTAAGCTTACTAGGTGCAACTAAACATAGATATTTTACACGAAGCACACGCCACCCGCAATCCAATTACCGAAGGAAAACCGATATCCTAAGGTTAGACCGTGGTCAGATTTTCAGGTTTCAGACAAACCGCTACAATTTGCAACTAAGGTTATTTAAGATTTTAGAATGCTTTTCTTTATTAGAAGCGTTTAGGATACAAGCTAGCTTAGTGATGTTACTAATAGAAATAAAAATTAAGGTTAGATAGATACTTTGAACGTAAACGAAAGAAAAAGAGTATATAAGGATTGTAACTAAAACTAAAAATTACAGACCACTACGTCTGTAATTTCTGCCTACCCTCATGGGAAAAAGGCGTTAGGTTATCCTTGACTATTAAACTAACAATATTTGTATATCATATTTGTAATCACATTCTCGAAAACGGCTCTAACGATTTCGATGAAAGTTCCAACTTCGGGATTTACGGGGACGAAAAATCGATTTAGCTAGGTCTCATATCTGGGAAAATTTGTTTTCTCCGTATTTTCACCTGAGCAGAGCTCGGTCGCCCAAAGTTTAGAACAAAATGGCTAACCTTAGAATAATGAATAATGGCAGCATGGAATTTGCATGGAATGAGTATGAACTATGCCTTGGTTGACTGGTAGAGAATGCCTAAGGCATTAAGTCCGCCTTTGTACCGTTTTGAGTGTGAAAAGTTTAAATAAATAAATAAATGAGCATTCTCTAATTTCACCAGAGTAGAGCTCGGTCGCCCAGGTAGGTACTGTTATTTTTATAGATGCTTTATTGATCACCAAAACTAAGGAGTTGATGCTGGGTTCAGCTCCTTAGTTTTGGTGATCAAGGCGACAATAACAGACTTTTAATGATTTTATACTGAAGATGACATCTAAACGAGTAGTGTTAATGATTTGAAAAAAATATATGTTAAATATTTTTTTTTTAATATTTTAATATTATGGATTATTTTTACATACATAGTGAAATTAATTTGTAAAGTTAGGTCTAACGCGGATAAAAAACTGAGAATCGCGAAATTCTATCCAGCGTATTTTTCTGTTTTTTCCTTCACTATTTAATCTACTTATTGATCTTTTAGTATACGCGTTTTATTAAAATACTTTTTGTTTTATAAATAATAAATTAATCATGCGTTTAATTTGGGACAGCGCTCCTTGATGGGCGAGTGCTATTACTGGCTGGAGGTACGACAAGTAGCGTGAGCTCAGTACAGAACACGCACGCTAACCACTCAAGGTCACTGTCATATATCTGCGTCTTAATGTAAACACGGGGCAACAAAAAACAAAAAGTTTTCCTGACATAAATGACTTGTGTTCTTTTGATTGCTGAGAGTGTAAAGAAATTACAAATCGATTTATTTCAATTAACTTTTCTGAAATACAATAATAATAATCAACCCTAAATTACCATGTCCATCACAAAATTGCCTCATCCACAAAAAAGGGGCTTAAATGATCCCTAAAATTAGGGTTGTTTACCTGAACAGAAACATTATAGTTCAGCTGTTGTTCCGTCCTGAATAATTTCTTAATCAGCAAGACCTTTTGTTTAGGATGATTGTATAATTATGTATTCTTTTTGCAGTAAACAGAATCTCTAGATATGAAATAATGAGCTGCATTACACGTTGCGTTTTTTTTAGTATTTAATTTTTTTAAACACCCATGGGTGTTTAAAAAAATTGAAATAAAGAACAATTGGAATTTTGGTATAGTGATGTTTTCACGAAAACAAATGTAATTAAAACTAGTTGCGCCCCGAGGTTTCACCCGCATAAGTTTTGTTACCTTGGGAATATCGGGATAAAAAGTTATATGTCCTAACGTCATGGTCTACCTATGAGCCAAATTTCATCCAAATCTGTTCTGCCGTTCTAGCGTCAAAGCGTAACAAACAAATTCACTTTCGTATTTATAATATTTGTTTTAGATTTCGTAAAAGTATGTTTGAAAGATAAGTTAATCAACCAGCCAACCATTTTGTTTTCTTTTAAATTGCTGAATTATTTTAATTTGTTACCTTTTATCATATTTTTTTTACATCAGCACCGGAGTCATTTTTTTTTTAGATTTCGTAAAAATATGTTTAAAAGAAAAATCAACCAACGAACATTAAATTTTTCTTTTTAATTGCTAAATTATTTTCATTTGGTTACTTTTAATTACATTAAAAAAAATCATGGATTCACATTATAATTTTTTTAACACTTATAATAAATGTTTACATTATATTTTTGAAGTGAAAACTTCTTTAGGCGCGTTGGGCATTTTTAAGATGAGACTAAACCATTGATTTCGGTACATTGTGCCGACACCAGCTTTTGACCACTAAAAAGACATCAACGCGTTGATTACCGCGATACCAATTTTTTATCAAGTTTTCATTTCTTCACTCCCGAAGTGCCAATTTTTTTAAAATTTACTGTCATAATATATTTATGACTTATATTAAAATTGTAAAAAAAAAACTGATATACATAGGCCTGTCTTGTCAAACTCAAATAAATTCAATCAATCTGCCTAGCCTATTCCCAACTATGCTTGCTTGCTTTTTTCTTTTACTACTACTTTTCCTAAACACAAATAAATTGAAATCACAAAATCGAAAAACCGTTTTTTAGAACGGATGTCTACAAATTCAAACATCAATGTATTCGGAACGTAAAAGTGACCCTTTGCGCATAATTTATTATAGCTACCCACTCGCTCTAAGATTACAAACATTTCTTTTCCTATTTTAACTTGCAAAGAAGATAAATTGGACCAATTTATCTAGGAAAAGGATGCAAAATAGAATGCAAATACGATGTTAATTCGGAGAAATTGAGAATCTTAGAAGCCACCTAGCAGCATTGCTAAGTTTCAGTTTGAAGGAAAGTCCGAAAGGGATACAAGAACACGGGTGGGTTTTAGTCAGTAAGAGTCTGACACGCCCTCTTGCTCCACCCAGAGTGGGAGAAGTTATTTGATAATTTCACAAAAAAAAGGAGAAAGCACCGTGGGGTTTTAGTCACTCTTTCTATATCGTGTGTTTTTTGTGACTAACCTGGTGTTAGAGTTTTTATGCCGCCCGTGGACCTCTGACTTGGCTTCACATGCTGTCGAGAAATATCTCTGGTTGCTGGTTACCGGCATGCCAGTTTCCTTTACCGTTTTTGAAGCAAGTGATGTACGATATTTGCCATACTAGGATTTGTTATTACTTGAAGCACAAACTATACAAACATTCATGATTTGTAAGATAAAAAAAAACTTCGAAAGGTTTATTCAAAACAGCCAAATGTTCAGAAAATAAGGTCACAATATTAATAAAAAAACAATTTAAATACTAGGTTTAAGAAATATTGACGCACAGACAGTTGTACCATGAATTCACCACATCTTTTTTCTTTTTCGTGTAGTTAGTGACTAAGATGATGTCATAGTTTTTATGCCGCCCATGGGCCTCTGACTGGGCTTCACGTGTCGTCGAGAAATATCTCTCAGGCATGCCGGTTTCCTCACGATGTTTTCCTTCACCGTTTTTGAAGCAAGTGATGATTATACAATACGCACATGAATCCGAAAAGTCAGAGGTGCGTGCCTTGGGTTAAAACTCGAGACTCAGTCCGACAGTCACACTACTAGGCCATCACTGCTATTGCTGATTCAGCATATGATTCTAGTCTAGACCCACCAGCATAGTAATTTTCGATGTCCCATATACCGTGTACTATATCAGTTTATCCATATTAAAATCGTTTGTAAAGTATAATTTAATAATGAAATGGCATTCTAAACCTTATTGCATACAGCAATAATTGAATTTGAAATCTGATATACAATTTCATTACATGACTGTACAGTGACTTCGCCGCGTGTGCACGAACTGGCTCAGCGAATGTCAACGTACGTCAGTTCGATTGAATGCAGCTTGATTTCAAAATATTGGCACACAGTTATACCTAGCCAGTACGTTTGAAAGTGGGTAATCTGAATAGATTCTAAAGGATTGTTTGCTTTCTAGTAAGCCCACGTTTGCACGGACGTAAAAATATCGCGGTGGAATTTTATCGTGCACTGGATTTTTAACTCTCGGTGTTAAGCTGAGCTTTGAGACCGTCCAACAGGGTGCAAACCAGCGCGTCGATAAAACAAACTGTTGGATTTTCAACTCTTGACGCTAAGCAGAGTGTTGAAAATCCAGTGTCGCAGGAAAAAATCGCCCGTGTTACTGCCTACCTAAGCTAACTGTTTGAGTATGGTATGCAAAGCAACTATTACATTTTCACTAAAAGGTTTTTTTTTGGGGATTCTGTTATGTCTTTGGAAAACAAATGAACTTTAGTCGTTCATTTAATTTTATTAAATCCAACGTCGTAGTAGAAAGAAAGAAAGAAAATAAATTTATTTAACCCAGGTTAATGCACACAAATAAAAAACAAAAAACACAGAAAGCTTAAAACTTGAGTGCCTCACGGCTGCGACAAATAGGTCCAGTTCAGCATGCAGTTGCGATGCCAAACAACTAGTGCCTGACGCTGGTTTTCAACTGAACCTTATGTTACGAGTACGTCTTACGGATGTAAATCAGTTTTATAGTGTGTGTAAAGATTTAAATAAAATAAAATAAAAAAATATAAATAGATGAGAGTAGCAATTAATAATAAAATCAACATGATACAATTAAGTTTAAAAAATAATTAATAAAAAATAATATGTGATAATCTTGAAAAATAGGCCAACCGACAACCTACTTCATTGGTGGAAAGCGCGGAAAAAAATCCTTCGCAGATTCCCATCCATAGCTAACGATCAGAATTGTTTTACGTGGATAATGCACCTTTGAATTTTCCTACCCTAAACGCAGCAATACATAAAGAGCGAATTTCAGAAATGAAATTCAAAGCGGTTAGCTACCTTAACCACGTTTATGAGCTGCCAGTGTCATCGTTGTAGTGGAATATTGACACTGACAGTATCTACTTTAACATGGTTGAGATGTTCTGATCGCGTTCAATTTCAATGCTTAAATTGGCCCTTAGTGATAATCTGGAAAAGTATTTATGTAAGATAATACACATAAATAATGAAAGTACTTATGTATTATCAGTTAAATAAGTAGTAAATTAAAAATAGTAGTAGTTAAGTATTTATGCATTTGCACAAGGAACTAGTGTCAGCAACATGAGCCGTGCCAGCAGCCTCGTGACGTCATGCAGGGAAGAGCGGGCCGCGGTGTGCGCCTGCGAAGTGTGACCTAACAGTTCACCCCCCTCTCTATGAGTGACGGACGTGTGATATGCGATTTGTAGCATTTGTAAATACACTCGAGAGCAATGAATCCGGGTCACTAAAAGAATGTTAAAAATCTCGGAAACTAAAAATGATAGGTTAATGCAATAAATTGTATTTAATAGACAATGTAATACTCCTTAAATGAAAGTAAAAAAAATATGAGTCACCTTACATTTTATTAACACAAAATTACATAAAGAAAAAAACTGCTGATCTCTCCTTAAAACAAAAATAGGAAACATGAAATTTTTGAACTTTATTACGATTTTCTTGAATTTTAATACTTCGTATTGCCTCCTCGTGCTTCCATTACTGCGTTTACGCGTATTTGGCATGCTGTACACCAAGTTCCTTATACGATTTTGGGGAATATTCTCCCATTCCTCTGTGAGAGCAATTTTGAGCTCACGAAGCGTGATTGGGGGAGGGTTTCGTTGTTTTACGCATCTGCCTAGCTCGTCCCAAGCATGCTCGATCGGGTTGATATCCGGGCTGCGCGCTGGCCACTCCATACTAGTAATGTTCATCTCTTGAAGGTAGTCATTCACAATCCTACCTGTATGAGGTCGGGCATTGTCATGCATAAATATAGCATCCTCACCTAAATTGACCATAAATGGACCAACGTGATCATTGAGGATTTCTTCCACATATCTTACGCTAGTTAAAGAGCCGTTTTCTATGATCACCAGCTCTGTGCGACTTTCAGAAGAAATTCCGGCCCACACAAGTACAGACCCACCACCGTAGGCTACTTTTTCTTCAATGCATGCTTGCTTGAATCTTTCCCCTGGTCTTCGATACACTCTGTGTCTTCCATCGTGCTTGTAGAGCATAAATTTTGATTCGTCGGACAACATAACTTTTGACCAATCTTCAATACTCCAATTTACGTGGCTCTGGGCATATCTTAGTCTTGAAATACGATGCCTACGCTCCAGTTTAGGGCCGTTTGCAGGTCTAAGGGGTTTTAAGTTAGATTCAGCAAGCCGACGTCTTACTGTCCATGCACTTGGGTTACTTCCTCCGAGGCGTCGAAACTGATTTGTGAGTTCAGTTCCTGTGAGAAAGCGATTTCGAAGCATGGTGTTCACCAAGTATCGGTCTTCTCGTGCTGTGGTACACCTGGTTCTGCCCGTTCCTGGTCTGCGTAGGTTAGAACCAGTTTCTTCGTAACGTCGGAGAACTCTTTGTACTGTTGACAGCGACAAACTGGATTGAATCCAACCAGATGGATGACACACCGACAGTCCTGGCTGTATCGCGCTGACTCCGGCCGGTTTCCAGCATTGTAAGTATTCTGGTGCATTCTTCAGGCGTAAGCGACATAATTTCAGCTTGAATAATGAATATAGAGCACTATCAACATGGTTTATGTACCCACATAAATGACAGATTACAAACAAAAGCAAAACCAAATGCTGTAATTTCGTAGTTCCATCTTCGAAAGTGGCCCTTTTTCAAATTTGATTTTTTTATGATATAACTTTACAATAACTAAGAAGTTTTAATACCTTCATTTAAGGAGTATTACATTGACTATTAAATACGATTTATTGCATTAACCTAGTATTTTTAGTTTCCGAGATTTTTAGGATTCTTTAAGTGACCCGGATTCATTGCTCTCGAGTGTATATGTGCTGACATAAGTATAAGAACTATTTTATTGATAACACATAAATAATGAAAGTACTTATGTATTATCAGTTAAATGTAGTAAATAAAAAATAGCAGTAGTTAGTTAAGTATTTATGCAATTTGCACAAGGAACTATAGGTACCTACAACAACAAAAGTTTTTTTTAATTACAATATCTAGGTAGTAAATAAAGAAATATTCAACACTAAATCAACAATTTCTTTTCCCACAGGCACAGCACACTACGGCGAGGACAGTGTGGGGTCATTTCCGTACTTCGAGTACAACGTGCCTCGGAATGTCACCACCGTGGTCGGCCAGACCGCGTTTCTACATTGTAGGGTTGAACAACTTGGGGACAAAGCTGTAAGTAACATTGTTTGTTTTGCTTTTGTAAATAAGTATAGGAAGTACATACTTATTATGATACTGACTTTTAGGATACTTTGATAATTAATTGTATTAATGATTACAAGACATTACAAATGTGCAGGCGTTTTATGAAATTCCTGTAACTTTTGGATTTTATTACGATTAAACGCTTTCTGCTTTCAGAACTTAGGTAAAATGAATAAATAAAAACCATCCAAGTGCGTGTCGAACCACACTCAATGAAGGGGTCCGTAGTTAGGATGAATTTATTCCAAGAACAAACTTAACATTGTAGTTGAAAAACATGTTCTCCCATACATTCCAACTGAAAATGTAAGTTTGTACGCACAATAGAGAGATTTACCATGTTATTTTAAAACCATCTAATAGACGTCTTATAGATTTTCCTGTAATCTATGAGTAAATAACCATTCTCTGTATTTTTTTCTTATATCTCCGAAACCACGAAGACAAAATTGTTGGTCGCCTATTTTCATCTATTTTCTTAAATATTATAAAAGTATTTATTTTAAGATGAAAAAGAAATTGAGATCTTTACAAGTCCTTTCATTTGATATGACCCACAGTCCAGTGCGGTGGGCAAAACTTTTATTTTTATGTTTCAACTAGCTTTTGCCCGCGGCTTCGCCCCCATGGATGTCGGAAAATATCCCACGGGAACGTACTACCGATATCGGGTTACATACCTAAAAGCCGCGGAAAAGGTCATTGACTCCTACTGCTGCGCCCGCGTTACGGTCAACCACAATTATTTTGTCACGCGTAATTTTGAATCTGTGATATGTTTTAAACTATTCATTTAAATGAAATGATGTCAGGCATATTTTAATCTAAATTAAATGCTCAATTTAAGTAACATAGTTTATTGGATAAGGATTAAGATTCGGAAATAACAATGAAATTTTTATCAAATTCTGAAAGATAAAAATGGTTATTATGGGTCATCCTTATAAGATAGACATAGACCATCGCGGACTATTTTGTGTAACTTTAGCGATTTCCGCGGCGAACGCCAATAAAGTTCCCAGTCGGCATGATTTTTTTCCGACATCTTCAACAATAATCGTCAAATTTCAGCCAATTTACACAAAACCTTAATGAATTATACACTAAAATCTTCCGCATGAATCATTCCGTCCATTAGTGACAACTGTTTGAAAATCTGTTCAGTAGTTTTTGAGTTTATAGCATTCAGACAGACAGACAGACGCGGCCCCGGGACTTTGTTTTATAATATGTAAGGATTGGCCCCCAAAAAGTGACACCCATATTCAAAATTAATTTATTTTCGCTACACGTCCGTGTTTGAGTCACAGAAATTAATTTAATATGTACCTTTTCGATTAAACTGGTCCAGTAGATTCCGAGCAAATGGCTGTGACAGACGGACAGACAGACACACGAGTAATCTTATAAGGGTTCCGTTTTGCCCTTTTGAGGTACGGAACCCTAATAAAATAAAATTACTTCGGTTCTACGTTAAAAGTTCATCTTCCGTCGCATGTTAAAAAGCGCTGCGAGGATCGAACAAAACAAAATTAACAAATATTCTCATTTTCGGAACTGGACATTTTAGGAAATAGTGAGACATGTTAAGAATCATTTAGGAACGCTAGCATGATTTCTGATGAACAAAAATATTTCCTAGAAACAATATTTCTATTTATTTTCTTGAATGCGAGTATTATCAGATTCGGGCGAGCAGTTTAGTTTAATTCGTTTTTAATAGCAAAGCCTTTTCAAAGTAGGTATAGTTGACCTCGCGAAATTGCTTAGTCTAAGGCCTTAGGGTAGCTAAGCAATTGCGTGAGGTCACTTGCACATCATAAAACGAAGGTCTAGTTAAAGAAAGAAAGAAAGATTAACTTTTATTTGGAAACGGTTCGTGAAACACAAAATAAGCCTAATATGCCTAAGGCATTAAGTCCGCCTTTGTACCGTTTTGAGTGTGAAAAGTTTTAAAATAAATAAATAAAATACAAATAACAAAATAAAAAGTGAAAATAATGTTTTAACAACAATTAAATAGTGTGTGCCTCACGGCTGCGTTAAAAAGGTTAATTTCAGCATTAATGCCAGACAGATGCTGTCTGACGCTGGTTTTCTAATGAACCTTTAGGAACAAGACGTGACGGGAAGTACAAACAGTTTCAGAATACCGTATACATATTTTTAATACTTATAAATAAACTATTAATTTCAAATAAATATAAAATTACAAAACAACAAAGTTCTTAAAATACAATAGACGTGGATATATTTAGTAACCTGTTCCGCTTAGCTATTTTTAAAGAGCCATAAAAAATTCTGAAAGAAATCGACACGTGTTTCACCTCTCATCGAGGCATCCTCAGGATGACGATTGACTTGTTGCGAACCCGAACACGGCGTGTTACCACACCGAGCGCTGAACGCATAGACCAACCAACACACTAAATACATTCACGTCTATTATATTTTATAATAGATTTCCGCAAGGGCACGCCTGAATCAATTAACTAACAAAGTTCTTGTTTGTCTGTAGTTGTCAATGTCACAGTTAGATAGTAATAACACTTGTCAAGTTAAATTTTTTTTAGGGAATTGTTGTCATAAATGGTAAAACTGTACGAGGTCGCACTATACAAGACGATGAAAAAGTCTTTGATGGCATAAAACAAAAAGCGGATGCACACTGGCTCAACGAGAAGTATAATATGCATGTAGCTGAACCAAAAGTCACTGATTAGATGCACTACGTACCTACAAAAAACTTACTACCAGGGCTCGGAAACGTTATTTAAAATAACGTTTTTAAAACGTTTCTAACAGTTCTTTGGACAAGATTTTGTTCGGAACGAAAACGAAATGAAATCGTTATTTACGTTTTCAAAAACCGGTTTTTTTCCGCAGGACGTGACCGCGCACGAGACGTGGGCTGACAAGCAAAAACTTGTTAAGTTAAATTGTACCTTATATCTTCATTTAATTACATCATTGAGTACAATGTGCTTGCCGCTTACCTATTGGTTAGGGTTGTGTTGCCAGTTTCCTATCGATTAACCCAAAAATGGAAAACGGTTGAACCGTTTTATTAAGCGAAAACGATTTAAATTTTGTTCTTCTTCAAAAACTTCTTAGGTTTTTAAGACGAAACCTTTTCGAAAAATATACCGTTATCCGAGCCCTGCTTAGAACCTACATATCTCATCATTCTCCTACTCTTGTCCCAATTTATTTAAGGCTGACCTTAACATGGCATGGCTGAGGCAACATGTTCTTTCTTCTCAGAGTAGTCAAATAGGAAACGCCGAACTCATCTAGCTTATTTTTAATATTTTTTATTTTAATATGACGTGTAAACGTAATTCCGATATCCTTTTTACAGAATAAACAATTTCATTTAATGTCATTTAATTTAATTTGTCTTTTTCTTCCATACTTATTTATTAGTCGTCATCTCGATAGTCACTCCCTCTAGCCAAATAATTTTTCACACATTCCATACATCGTTTCATACCTATAATGTATCACTCTTATTTTCTTCTCAATAAGGTCCATTTTCTATTTCACTATTCTATACAAGATGCGCGTCATGTCCCATTGCGTCGCTCCGCATGGCCTAACCCATAAAAGGCATAAGGAACATCAACGCTAGTGACCTTGACCCCTTTCCATCCTGCGGTATAGCGTAGTGATATAGCAATTATGTGTCAATCAGATGCGTCAGTAATTATGTGGTCAAGTTAATGTTAGTGGGAGATGCATGGTTAGTACGTGAAATAGATTGATGTTATTCCCAACTTGTCAAACGATTAGCTATGTGGCGGCCATCTACAACGCCATATGCGAACTACGCATCACACTGACGCATGACGTCCTGCGACGAGTATATATGCAACGTCCCAACATCATCACTTGTCCTTTTGGGTTCATTAGAAAACCAGCGTCAGACAGCATCTGTCTGGCATTAATGCTGAAATGAACCTTTTTGGCGCAGCCGTGAGGCACACACTGTTCTTCTTAAACATTATTTTTTATTTTATCTTTGTTATTTGTGTTTCACGAACTGTGTCCAAATAAATGTTTTTCTTTCTTTCTTTCTTTCTTATCAATCGTCGGCCTCTGACTGGAAACTTAAAGGTAGCCACATGATAGCCTGGTTAAGAAGTAGTCATGACCTCAGAGGTCAGCAATGAGATGCCCTAAAGACAGGCAGTTGCCCACCAGACACAATACCACATGGTACACTCACCGGCAGTAAGTTTAGTTTGTTCAGAAATTCGCGATTAGGGCTTGGGCCATATTTACTGCCACGGAGTGTATAATCGAAAAGTTTGTACCGTAAAAGGTCCCGATACCTCGTTGGTCCAGTAATCGTAAGCGTGACTGCTGAGCATGAGGTCCTGGGATCGATTCCCAGGACCAGGAATTATTGCGGTTTTCATGACAAATTTCTCAGTCTAGAGTTTAGACTCGTGCTCGGTTGATAGCAATGAGCTCGTTCCTGTTACATGGCAGTTAAATATAACAAGAGCAATAAAAAAAAATGAGCGTGCCTACCGGTCTACTATACATCTCCGCCCAACCTTTCGAAGAATACAGGCGTTATTACCTATGTCTTCGACAAACTACAATAAAATCAAAAATCGCACTGAGATTAAATATACGGTACCTGGTCGACCGAGCTCTGCTCGGTTGAAATTAGATGAACATATCGTCCAGGTATTCCAACGTTGTATCACATTCCCGAGGCTGTGAAATTAGAGAAAACGAATGTTCCCAGGTATGAGACCTAGCTAGATCGATTTTTTCGCCCCGTAAATTGCAACTTTCATCGAAATCGTTAGAGCCGATTTCGAGAACATGAATAGAAATCTATGAACAAACAGATAAATATATATGCAAATATTGCTCGTTTAATAGTATAAGATTAATTTTTTGCGTATTTTTCTGTTCCTTTCTTATTGTCTATTTATATGTGTGTACATAAACTGTTAAATTAGGAAATCTATAGAAATAAATAACAGTCAAAATAACAGCTTTTTACTTATACTGCGCGCGGAACTAGTTAGCCGCGCCTTAGGTATATCAGCGGTGGGACGGAGACGCGGGGCGCGTGCTGTCATTACTCAGTGCGGCGCCGTACTTCGCGACGGCAACACGCGTTGAAAGTTCCGGCTAATTTAGACAAAACGCACATGATATTGCAATAGCCAGATGATTCCGCCGATAAAAAGACAATCTAAGGAAATAATATTTAAAGTGCATACGATTTTTAAAAAACGAAAAGCCGGTGTCAATAGTTTAGAATATAAAACTGATGCGAATATACATAAATTAGTAGCAGAAGTAACAGACGCCTAAGGTGCGGCCAACTAGTTCCGCGCGCACTATACTGTATATGAAAGAGTATATACGGTACAAAATAAACACAATTAAAAAAAAAAAATGACTGTCCGTCTGTCTTTTCACTGCCAGCTATACAAATAAATTAAATTACAATAGACGTGGATATATTCAGTAACCTGTTCCGCTTAGCTATTCCTAACGAGCTATAAAAACCCTGAAAAAAATCAGTATAAAATCAGTAGAAATCTGTATTTTATAATGGATTCCCACAAGGTCACGCCTGAATCAATTAACTAGCTAGGAAATAAATAAATTCGTTTCAAGATTAATCACGATTCTACATAATTTATTACCTACATTGACTGTAACCTAAACGTGTTCCAGTTAATTCGTGACCAACGTAGTGTTGACACAAGCTGTTGCTCTCTTGGGTATTACATGTTAGATTATGTTACAACAATACTGCCATACACTTAGGCCCAGTTCGCAAATGTTGTAACGACAGATAGTCGTGACATGTTTAACTTTAATAGTACCTGGGCGATCGAGCTCTGCGCTGGTGAAAATAGAGAATGCCCATTTAATAGTATATAAAAGTTCATACTAATTCTATGCTGCCATGATAGTAGGTAGTTACTAGTTCCATGCTGCCATGTCATTATTCTAAGATAACCATCTTGTTCTAAACTTTGGGCGACCGAGCTCTGCTTGGGTCAAAATACGGAGAAAACTAAATTTCCCAGATATGAGACCTAGCTAGATCGATTTTCCCACGTAAGCCCCTATATTGTCATCGAAATCGTCAGAGCCGTTTTCGAGAACGTGATTACAAATAATTATAATATATAGGGCCAGCAGTTGCCTCCTGCAGTCGGGTACGCAATGATACCTTTACAGACTTTGTATAAAATTATACACCTGAAATATTAACGACTTTTTTTACAACCGCCATAAAACATGCCATTAAAATAAATAAAATCTCTTCCAATATATTAAAATCTCCTAATACTACTGTCACCGGCTCAGTTTGACATACTTTCTGCTACAAAAATAAACAGGCCACAGCCCTCTGGATATAGACTGTTCCAGTTCCATACAATACCAGTGGAGTAACAAAGAGCCTAGTATTGATTATTAGCTATTTTAGCATCGCAATTTGGACTGGGAGCAGTCTCGAGAAGTTAGCTGAATAAATTCTTGTAAACGGATATTAAATGTTGGTTTTAAAGGATTGATCAAATATTTGTTCAAGCATTCTGGCAAAGGGTGGCAGAAACTTCGACGCGAAAATTATTACCATGAATTCAGTACATGATTCTGAATCCCCCTTCATTTAAATTTTTCGTCGGTTATTAAAAAAAAAAAAAACAATGGCAGGAATGAGATAGCTCACGCTAAGGTTAAAATACTAGCACAAAGGATAAGCACAATTAGCTTATAATTTTTCCACTGCTGAGACACAGGCCTCCTCTCTGTGAGAGTGAGTAGGCCGTAATCCTCCACGCGGGCCCAGCGCAGGTAGGTAGATGTCTTCGAATTTTTGGTTCTAGGACGTGCAGTTTCACAATGTTTTCCTTCACCGTTTTGAGATCAGTGGTGATGCAATAATTTACACAAAGTAAAGCGTCTGGCTGGGATTGAGCTAAGACCTACAACTAGTAAGTCGTAGCCATTACCACTGGGCCACCACTGCTCTAAAATACTAACAATTCATCAAAATCCTGGGGAAGGAATCACCAATTCAGCACTCGTAGATCATTTATAGGAATACTTATTTATTTAAAGAAAATCTGGCTATTTTGATGCCAGGTAAAAGGTTTTTCCCGAGTTTCCACGTCGGGCAAAGTGTTTTTGGGTTTTTCTATCTAGAATTTCTCCGTTGCAGTTCGGAGCCTGTATTTGTGCCCGGTTGATGGCAATAGGCTCGCCCCCTATTACAAGGGACTTAAACATAACTGGCGAAATGTGGGTGCACTATAGGTACATCTCTGCCTAACCCTTCAGGGAAATAAGGCGTGATCTTATGTTATGTTCTAATGGTTTTTGTTAAAACCCAATAGACAAACTATCGTCACGTATATAGATAGGATTAGAGCATTGTTCTGTGTTCAAATCATTCAGATCAAGATAATATTAATTGACAACGGGAGCAGGTACTGTTATTAAGGCTAAGTATGCACAGACCTGAATCAAGACTGAATTTAGACAAACTATAGCTCAATGAAGACAATGTCGGCGGATACTTATAACAAAAAACAGTTTGGTAGCCAAAAATTGTTGATATTGTTGAAAATGTAATGAAGAGGTTACAACGGTAAAGACTCGCTTGACTCTTTGTGTGCAAACTGTCTAATTAGCAACTTGTTCCCTAAATACAACAAATCGTCAAACACAACAATCCCGGAAAAAAGAACAATTAGAATTCCTTGAGAAACAAACTCAGAAAGATTAGTTCAGTAAATTCCCTTTGAATTTGAACACGATGAACGGTTCTGCGAGTGTTCAATTATTAAGTGCCTTGAAAGTCCGTTTTTGGGAATCAAAGTGGGTCAAGGAAACGAGAAAATGGCAAAAGTTTTGGTACTGAAGTTTCCCTTCATTTCAGGTATCTTGGATCCGGAAGCGAGATCTTCATATATTAACGGCCGGGATCCTGACTTATACATCGGATCAACGGTTTCAGGTATGATTTATTTCATTAATATACATTTTGGTCACGTAACATAAATCGTGCAGTACATTTAGTAATGTTCGGTTCCTATGTTGGGGTAAGTTCGGCGCTGGGATAAGACCGTACAAAACAAATTTAAAGCCATTTTATTCCGCCGATGATCGGGGCAGAAATTTATTAACTATTTTATATTCACTTGTTTACTATTTTCACTTACATTTGTTTTTACATGTGGTAACCCAATTTTATGTAGGCACCAATTGCTACACCAATGGCGCGGCACACAATGTTGTCAGTATTAAAAATATTGCCAAATAAGCTGGGGATTAAATTCGTACGGTCTTATCCCAGCACCGAACTAAACGGAACATACTCTACAGATTATTCGTTAAAATTATATTAATTGTCAACTTGGTACTGCGAAATTGAAAATTCAAAAATACTGTTTATCCTCAAATAAAAGGTAGCCACCATACTTAACGATGTGATAATGACACTTAGTCTTAGTATCTAATAACCGATAACATTTGCAATGATTTTGTCTAATTAGAAGTTAAAGGGATTGAGTCAATGAATCATCCCATTACTGAGAAGTTTATTACCACTAATCCTATTCAAACTTAGTCAGTAGAATGATTTCCGCTGGTCTGTCCAGCTGTCATACTAATTAATGTACGGAAATTCAGTTGATATACATTCTGTGTATATTCACATCACACTATCACATAAATTCTGTGATATTCAAGTAGGTATCTGGGATACATCATAAAACTTGAACGAGATTTTATCGGAAAACTAAATAAATATTTTTTTTTGAAAACCAATTATTATGAAAATCGTCTTTTTGTAAAATTCGTCAAACATGAAATTCAATTCCTTGAGAAAACTTCCCAAACTGTTACACTTTGAAATACACTTCGCCTTCTTCATGAAACTAGAGGTACGCAAACTCGTCCCGAAAGACATGACATTGACTGACTTGGCGAAAGTTTTGCAAACGAAACGAACGATTCTATGCAAAATTTCGTATAATTTCATCAATATTTTAGCTTTCTACTTCCCATTTCTATCTAGTTAAGATTAAAAATAACTAAATTTAAAATCACTAACTACAAGGACATGAATCAATTTTATTATAGGGTCATCTATTTATCTGAACAATAATAAAGACATTATTAAATGATTTATCATTACGATAACTACGTTTATATGACTCCGTTCACAAGACGATGATCAGTCATTTGACTCCATTATTTTGGGATCACATGGCAGCTTCTTACTGCATTTGTTTTTATGGGGATGCGCTAAAGTAGCCCGCGAAATTCAAGTTTTCTTACGTTTTTTGTAATTTTCAGTTTAGTATCAGGTTGTATCTTGATTAAAATATGATTCGCGATTATAACAAGTATGGCTTTACTGAATTATAATCATTAGAATCAGCAATACAACTTTTTTGGGTGGGAAATTGTCAAATAACTTCTCCCGCTCTGAGTGGAACGGCCCTCCCGTTCCCTCCAGAGCGGGAGAAGTTATTTATGTGTTAGACTCTTACTGACTAAAACCTACCCGTGTTCCTTCATTTGCCTATATTGTCAGGGGCCCTAACCCTTTCGGACAATAACCACAACCCCGGCAGGCATCGGCCCTAGCGAACGCCGTCAGTTCTGCTGACATCTCTTTGAGGCACGCGTGGAACACAACGCGCCGTCGACCCGGGCCTTTTTGTTTTTTTTTTGGGTGGGAAATCATCAAATAACTTCTCCCGCTCTGGGCGGAGCGGGAGGGCGTGTCAGACTCTTACTGACTAAAACCCACCCGTATTCCTTCGGTTGCCCTGTCGCCGGGGGCCACGATCTCCCTTTCGGTTTTCTTCGCACCCCCGGCAGGCATCGGCCCTAACGGACCCGACCCGACCCGACCCGGGCCTGGAACTCCTAATGTTAGAATAATCATAAAATGTCATGAATATATGAAATAGTCTTTCAATTGGATTATATGAATTTAGAAAGTTGTATAGATGATTTTTATGATCATTATTCTATAAATAATTTAAAAACATATACCTATTATATACTATATTTATATAAATATTTAATACGGTGACAACATACTACCTGATACTGATCTGCAAATTGAAAAAAACTTAAGAACATTTTAATTTTGCGGGCTACCCTGACGCTTTTGCCTTAACCGTATCAACAGTGGTATGTTGATGTGTGACCTAAACTTTTAACAGTAAAATATCGTACTGATGACAGCCGTGTGCACGAGGCCTATAGCAATTAGATAGCTGAATATATCAAGTGTACGTTATCTACTACTAAGACCTATCAAATAAACTAATTTTAATGGCTATACGCTATACAAATTTAGCCATTAAGTACAGATAACATAGGAATTCAATACATTGTGATACAATCTGCTAATTGAATCTGGGAAGGACCCGTGTAACTAACCTAACTCAAACTTGGAACTAAAGATCTCGTAACACGAGATCCAGGTTTGAGGTTGAGATTTACCACCTTATAGTTACACCTTTTTACACTTATTTTATAAGCAAGTAAGAAAAAATACAATAGACGTGGATATATTTAGTAAATTTTTCGCTTAGCTATTTCTAAAAAGCCATAAAAAACCCTGAAAGAAATCGACACGTCTTTCACCTCTCAACGAGGCATCCTCAGGATGACGATTGACTTGTCGCGAACGCGAACACGGTGTGGCAACACGATAGCTAAGCGGAAAAGTTACTAAATATATCCACGTCTATTGTATTTTATAATGGATTTCCACGAGGTCACGCTTAAATCAATTAACTAGCTAACACAGTTATAATATCAATAATTATCGAATTACCAACTTTCATTTGAAATCTCGAAGATAATAGTTTGAGATCTATCGTAAACCCAAGCTATCCTGAACAGACTATAAATATAGATGAAATACTTCTTTAAAGTTCAGTTTCAATTCCAATTCAATATTTTCCCCCAGGTGATCAGACCAGAAAAGTCAGAAAACTGGACGCTCCAAATAAAGTTCCCGCAAGAAAGGGACGCAGGTATCTACGAGTGTCAAGTTAATACCGAACCAAAGATGTCTCTGGCTTTTCAACTCAACGTCGTCGGTAAGTCCAATTATTATTATAGCAATTACTTTAATTTTCTAATCTTTCTGAGGTCCGTACGTGATAGCAAGTTGGAAAAGAAATGGAAAAATTACTTCGTTAAACGTAGTTAGAATCCAATTAATATTGGGGTAACTTCTGCTGGGTCGGTGGAAAATAAAATAGGGGAATTATTTTTAGAAGATTTATTAATGGGTAATATGAAAATAAAACTAGATTTAGAAATGTTTTGTTTGTTCGCTAACGAGTATTAAATTATATTGAAATCTAAGTAAAAACAAAGGTGCTGAAAGCAGGGGCCTAATAGGGCCGCTTTAGCAGAATCATAATAATTATGATAATATTAAAAATCATACAAACTGTCACAAAGTGATAATTCATAATATTATCCGCGTTCAATTCATATTACGCAATTCATCTGTTTGACAGTTTTTTAATTTAATGAAATAACATTTAAACTGCAGAAATAAAAAATATAAAATCGCATTTGAGTAATAAAAACTGTAAAGAAAAATTATCCGGTTAAATAACGGTCTTAACTTTTTCATGCGGCAATATTTACATCAAATATGATTCTGATATAAATTGAATTGAATATGATTCAGCTAAAATATATGTCATAGAGCAATTGCTGGGAATTCAGAAAATTAATTGCTTTTAGAGGAATTGCTTAATGTGATCGTATTAGACCCGCAGGAGATGTTTGTATTCATTCAAAGAAAGGTGTCAACACTCTCGTTAGTAGTCTAATTTTATCATCCGCATTGCAGAGTCGTTGAAAGGAGTTTTTACTTCAAAACACAAAAGCGACCGGAACCATTCTTTAGTTAACAAAATGGTTCGCTCTCTCCAGATATTTTTGCTTTGGCTTTCATGTTCCGTGTTTCGTTCTAAGGGCAATCGTTCGAAAAGCCATTTAAATCGTCACGCCAGCATTTCCTGATTGATTAGATCCATGAAACTACTTTGGAACTGATTTCTTTATCAAATATATCCAACACAGTTTTATTTAATCGCGTCCCTTTATCGTTGCTATTGTTACGGTCACAAGTCACGGAATGATTAACACTTACCATTAACAAAATAGTAGGTCCTCATTTCAACAGTTATGTTTTAAATTTCATGTAATAAAAGAGCCTATTGCGCCCTTTTTTTCCATGCGAAAATCCTCATGGATAACCTCCATCTTAGGAGAACGGAAGATTATGTTGGACTCCTATCGACTAAACTATCCCACTGTTCCTACTACTACCATGTGTCGGAAGCCCAGGAGATACCTTTTTCTTTTTTTTTGAGGTTGGGAAATCATCAAATAACTTCTCCCGCTCTGGGCGGAGCGGGAGGGCGTGTCAGACTCTTACTGACTAAAACCCACCCGTGTTCCTTCGGTTGCCCTGTTGCCGGGGGCCACGATCTCCCTTTCGGTTTTCTTCGCAACCCCGGCAGGCATCGGCCCTAGTGGACCCCTTCAATTCTGCTGACATCTCTTTGAGGCGCGCGTGGAACACAACGCGCCGTCGACCCGGGCCTGGTCCTTATCGGACGGTGAGCCACCCATTGCTCACCGTCCGCAAGCCCGCGCCTACGGTAGCCGGAAATCGCCTCGCGATTCCCGACGCCAGGAGATACCTACCAATACAAAAATCTATTGCCCCCTGCCAGTCAGGCTAGTTCTAAGAATTTAAAATCCAATAACATTTTCTCCCCATCTGGGGATCTAAACCAAGATCTTATGTTACTCAGCAGTCGTGCTTGCATCTAAAATGTTACTTAAGTTTCAGACACTGCACCAGTAAAGTCAATTACCAACACAAAACTGTGTCACCCAATCAAAACTCTCAAACCCTAACGACAAAATCTCAAACTCAGAAGCAAAGCGTCAAATAACTTGAATGAAGCATAAACTAAGCGAAATAGGAGCGTTCA
The DNA here is from genome assembly GCA_916610215.1 of Omphaloscelis lunosa. Lineage (NCBI taxonomy): Eukaryota > Metazoa > Arthropoda > Insecta > Lepidoptera > Noctuidae > Omphaloscelis > Omphaloscelis lunosa. Next base: position 10,176,855 of record OU744267.1, read on the forward strand.
CTACTGACGCAGTCTAAGTTTCATCGCAAACTTTCCAACTACATACAATACAAAGGGTAAAACTGGCGTCACTTGACATTGCAATTTTCCTAGCTTCCTGAGCACTTAATGTTTCGCTGTCTTGCCTCCCTTGAGCCGGTCTAATGACACAGCAAAACATGCTCCCCAAACTTGAATATTTACGAAGTAAGTGGGTCAAACGCCCAAGATGTTTTTAGGGATTACGGCTATCACACGAAGTTTTGATTTATATATATATTTCGGTAAGGCCATAATGAACAATAAATTTGGTGCCAAAATTATAGCAGATAATCACATTTTCCAAATAATAGATCGTATTTGGAAAGCAGTTAATAGTTTAGAAGTAGGAGAAACTGCTATGGCACAAACATAAAATGATATTGTTTCGTATAACTCAAGAAATCTGAAATAAAATCTAAGATTGATTCAATAAGTTCTTAGAAGCGAAATCCAATATAATACTTTCAACTAAGGGTACAAAATGAAAGCTGAATTTCATTATCTTTATTCATGGTTCATAACTTGAATATATTTCACAAGATCACAACGAAACCTATTTACACGTAAAATGTTGGTAATTGTGCTATAAATTAATTTATACTTTGGCGTGCTAAACAACTATGTCGTTAAGCTTGATATCATACATAAAGCGAACGATAAAATTAAATTCATGTTTGTATTCATTTTTAACATTCATTTCTAAGGTTGTTTGCTCAAAAATAAAGGTAAAAAGCTATTTCTGTGAGATTCTCCATTATTTTCATAACTTAATTGGGTTCTTAACTTTCTTGGGAACTGTTTCACTTTATAGTTATCGTTAGTTGTCGCTGTAGTTAACACAGCGACTACAAAGTCTACAGTAACAGTTATGCAAATTTAAAATTGTTTGCTGAGACGATTATTTTCTTAGTTACTGAACTTGTCTTTTGAAATATGACCGTGTACAACAGGAAAATATTTGTTGTTAACCGGTCCTTTCATTCCATTAACATTGTTAATCTGTTTATGGTACATAACAGCCCCCTATTTTCTTTATCCTCACTTATTAGCCGTGACTAAAGAAAATCCTTGCATGAACCCTCTTGAACTTTTCAAATCCCCCGATAACAATGTGAAATGAGGGCTTCAACGCAACCTTCGAGCTTCGCCAGATTTAATCTTGGCCTAATTTTTTCTTCATCGTTTTAAGGGGCATTTTCTTTCTACTATAGACGTGCTGTATCACAGTTTGAAGGTACTTAATAGGCTCTAGTGTCTTTAATATCTTAACAGACAACATCTCTTGCGGAATTGGGACAGTCAACGAGAAAATGAGTTTCTTTTTTTATCTCAGCTACTACACAACACACTTATATATTCATAGAATTATTATTGTTATGGAGAACACTTCTTCTGTTTAAGAATTTTTGTCGTATGAGCTGAGTGGATTTGATGAAAACATTTTTCATATTAAGGAGTATAATTTGAATTTTAAATGTCGTTACGGTCTTGCTGATGTTGAGCTAGGAAATTTGGCTTTTTGGTAATTCCAGAACGGCAAAATAAAATCTGGAAATTGTCTACTTTATAAAAAAGACTTGGAATTAGTCTTTAAAAATTTACGGTTTTCTAAATATATGAAGGTTTGCAAAGCTGAATATTTGTTTCTTTAAAAATTGCTGTGGGAAATAACTAAATGTATTCATTAACTTATTTTGTGATGAATATTTGCAGACTTGTTAATAAGATTTATAAGCTAAATTCTTAATCCGATTTAATTTTGAAATGGGGATGAATTTATTATCTAGCAATGAAAGAGATGATTATTCATATAGTAACAACAAAGCTGCCTATAGAATGTAAAATAAGATTAAGTATTGTGGGTAGAACTACATAAATACTGATGAATTAGGGGAATTAGTTCCAAAGTTCTTTAAGCTAGTTAGTAGTTAAGAAATTTGAGCAACTAATTTCCCAGGAGTTGTGCAAAAACTTGTGCAACATCTCATGAGTACAGTTAAATGATAGAATTAGAAGTTAGAATTCCAATAATGTTTTTAAAAGTATTCAAATGCAATTATGAACTTTCACTCTGTAACTTTTTAATAGCCACCATTTATTTTGCAATTATTAATTAGTCAAGAATAAGATAAGTGGAAGACAATAACACTAATCAATAATATGAATCCAAAATATTAATAATATGAATTCGTTAGTCTTCTTTGACTTGGATTTGAATAGCTCTTTTTAGCTGGAGAAATCTTTTGTCAGTTTTTACAGGAGCAAAGTGATTGACTAAAATCACAGGCTCGTTTTACGGACGAATCAAATATTTGACCAGCCGACAAATATTTCTTCTAAGTTTTAGTATTTTTGCATGTAGGATTTGTTTTTGTTTACGCTCCCGATACATAAAGAATTCCTTGTGTAGCTACACTTACGAAAACGTAACTTTATGGACTTAGTCATATTAAATTTGACTTGTCAATTGATGTAGTTGTTCCTGTGAGCTGAAATTAAAAGGCATTTATTCAAACTAGGCTACCCTGCTTGCCCACCCTTCACCACTTTCTCGTCCTTTAGCTGGGAAGAAGAAGTGGCGCAACCGACTCCCCAGCAGTACAGCTGTCTGCTTCTTTTGACCTCATCACTTCTGTATTACGCCGTCGAAATATTTTTGATGTCACCAGCTGTTCAATCTACTACAGGGTTCTAATAATTATGGTCACGGTTTCTAAGGCTGAATGTAGCTTGTTAATTATAAAATATTATTAACGTAAATATGTAGACTTTTTTTGTCGTCATGGTAATTCTTGATATCGTTTTGTCAACAGAAGCGAAAGCACACATCCTGGGTCCAGTGGACTTGTACGTGAAAACTGGCAGCTCGTTGTCACTGACGTGCATATTGAGTCAGGGTCCGCATGACCTGGGAACGATATTTTGGTATAAGGGTAAGTAGCTTTTGATCAATCAATCTGCCTAGCCTTTTCCCAACTATATTGGGGTCGACTTCCAGTCTAACCAGATGCAGCTGAATACCAGTATTTTACATGAAGTGGCTGCCTATCTGACCTCCACAACACAGTAACTGGATAATACGATACTCCTTGTTTAAAGACTAGTTGTCAGACTTTCGGGCTTCGGACGACTTGTAACGACTGACAAAGATCCACGAATGACAGCCGGGACCAACGGCTTAGCGTGCTTTCTGAGGCACGGAGGAGTCGGTATGTAAGCGTACCTTAACCTGATGAATCGACCCGTGCGGCTGTTATTACTTAGCCATAAACTCAAGGCAAGTTGGCTTTTGATATTAGGTACAAAATACCATTATTTAATCTGAGACAGCAAAATAATGCGGGATTCAACATGTTGAGAAATTGAAAAGCGTATAAGCGTTACCTAGTGTGTGTATAAGCTTTAAATTCAGTTATTTCAACGTATTTTCTTATCTTTCATTATACTGATGAAGACTCTGATCAATAAGTCAAATGAGAGGCGAAAATAAAAGACAGCCAATTACTTAAAGCGAGATATAACAAATTGGAAATGCCTTTAGAAACAGAGTCGCAGAAAATCAAGAAATTGCTATACACAATCCGATTACCTTAAAATAAACTTAAACAATATTAAATTTACAGACTAATTGATAAATTAAAGTTATTTTAACATCCAAATTATTAACACCAACCGCAAAATTAAGAAATGAACTTTATCTACACCCATGCTATAAAACCTCTATAAAAGTTTCTCAAACAGTTAGCTTATTGTCAACATTAAAACAGCCAGTGTCATAGTAACCATAATATCATCCAAATGAGTGTTTTAATGTTGTACTAAATTTCATTACGCAACTTACAAATTTCAAAAAAGAACATTGTCATGTATGCAACTCCTTTTTTCCATCAACTTTTGTAATGGAATGTTGAAGCGGGAGATAGCAGCACCCGCTGCACACATGCGCGGGGATGTGCTGCTGCAGGCGACACTCATTCGTGCAGTTGTATTGAATTTCGTGGGATTTTATTTATTCTTCATCTTGAATTACACACATCCAATTGTTTCAGAACCTTTAATAGTAGTGTGTAGATAAAGTCTTGTATGCAACTGTTTATAATTAGGTATTAAAACACTCATGTGATACTATTACATTCGTGTTTTAATACCCCTTATTATACAACAGTTGCATAAATAAGTAATCTAGTATTTCATAAGACGATATTATAACTTAAACTCTCTTCCCCAGGATCAAATATAATAGAGTATAAGGAACTAGAAGAGAACGAGTTACAGGAAGAGCCTCGTGTGAGACTGAAGACGGAATGGACGGAGCAGTTGACGTCACGGCTGACGGTGGAGAAGCTTCTTCCAGGGGATAGCGGGAACTATAGTTGTGTCCCGACGATGGCCGAAGCGGCTTCGGTTAACGTGCATGTTATAAATGGTAAGATTTTTTTTTTCCTCATTAACGGGGTGATAGTACATACAAGCTTCATTCCTTCCCCACACTGAAGTAAGATTAAAATAATACTGTTATAAGAATGTGGTGGTAGGCACCCAAAGCCTTTTTTGGGTGAGAAATTATCAAATAACTTCTCCCGCTCTGGGGGGAACGGAAAGGCATGTCAGACTCTTACTGACTAAAACCCACCCGTGTTCCTGCGGTTGCCTGTATGTTGCCAGGGGCCACGGTAACCCTTTCGGACAAGGTAACTACAACGTGTGTCCGTTTACCTAACTGGAATACCAAAATGTGCAATATAGCCGGAATATAATAGCCATTTATTGCAGGCTACATGTTCCATACACATATACCTTACAAACTAAGATAAATAGCCGGAATATAAAATATTGTCCCTCAACATAGCTGTTAAAGAGTTAGGTTTCAATAAAAATGCAGAAGCTGACAGTTGAAATGAAAAACCAACAACAAGTTCCACAGGTTGTATGAAACATCAGGCTATGATAGATTTTTGTTTTGTCCATATTTCGCAAATGTCTTAACTTGTAAGGACCAAATAAGCCTTATTATACTTTAGTATCTGGGCGACCTCGCTCTGCTGTGGTGAAAATAGAGAATGCTCATTTAATAGTATAGGATAGTACCTTCTAATTCCATACTGCCATGATAGTAGGTACTTGCTAATTCCATTCTAATGTCAATAATGTCATGTCATTATTCATTATCTTGTTCTAAACTTAGGGCGACCGAGCTCTGTTTGAGTGAAAATACGGGGAAAACTAATTTTCCCAGATATGAGACCTAGCTAGATCGATTTTTCGCCCCCGTATCCCCTATATTGCAACTTTTAACTTATCGAAATCGTTAGAGCTGATTTCGAGAACGTGAGTGAGTACATATATACAATTTCGCCCATGGGCATATCAAAAAATAACTTTAAAAGGTATATCTTGACTTTTTTTTTTCGTTTTTTTTTTTTTTAAATTAAATATCCCCTTACGATTTTATAAACTCACATTTGTGTTTAAAAAAAAAAACACTTAAAAAAAATGTTTTCACATCCTTTTTTTTGCATAGTATTTTAATAAAAATGTTAGTTAATCCGATAAAATAACTCAGCTTTTAGAAATAATAAACAATCTAAATTGAACCAATAACATCGGAGAACGAGAAACGGCAAACGCTACTCAAAACGTAAAAAAATTAATAACATGAAAAATATTAAAGATAAACCCCCCTTTTAAAGTTATTTTTCGATAATATTTCATGAATATTCAGAAAAATACGGACATGCCGAAGGGTGACATTGTATATACAAACAAATATATATATACATATATATAAATACAAATATATATATACAAATGTATATATATATACAAATATATAAATATTGCTCGTAGACTAAACTATACTATTAATAGTATAGTTTAGTCTTCTTAGGTGCACAATACACGTGAATTTTCGACCCCGTCCATCAGATATTATCTCTAAGTTCCCACTTACATCACCCCTGTTTAAGAATGGGGTGACCTACATAAGTAGCAAGTACATATTATTATGTAACAAGGGTCACATGGAAGCAGCCATGATTGTGTTGTGTGAGATCTTAACCAAACTTTATCTATTGCTGTCTCTCACTTTAGTATAGAACAAGAACGAGTCGGAAGATGATAAGAGCTGTCAAATGAAGCAGAATTGGAATTTCGATTAAAGTTTAGGTGACAGGCTGGAGTATATGTCTTAAATTATGCGATAGATTATACCAAAACGATTTAACAGTGATTAGACTGCCTCGTTGGTCTAGTGGTCGCAAGCGCTACTGCTGAGCATGAGGTCCTGGGTTCGATTCCCAGGTCGGGCAAAGTGTTATTGGGTTTTTCTATCTGAAATTTCTCAGTAGCAGCCTGGAGTCTGGATTGATGCCCGGTTGATGGCAACAGGCTCGCCCCCTATTACATGGGACTTAAAACATAACTGGCGAAATGTGGGTGAACCTGCTACAGGGACACCTCTGCCTCTCTGATTTGAAAGTTTCAATTGCTACCATTTCTGAGTATTACTGAACGATGCTGGTGAACAATTTTATTTACAGTCAACGCCTATGTATTTTTTTTTAAATCTTCAAATCTCCCAAAACAAGATAGTGATAAGCATAAAGATAGCAAGCTATGCCAGCTAGCTAGCTATGGCATTAAGTCCGCCCCTAGAAATATTTATGTGCTAAATAAAGTATGGAATAAATAAATAACTTAATAGTAATAAAAACGTCTCGTTGGTCTTGTGGTCGCTAAGCGCTACCGCTGAATATGAGGTCTTGGGTTCGATTCCCGGGTCGGGCAAAGTGTTATTGAGTTTTTCCATCTGGAATTTCTCAGTAGCAGCCCGGAGTCTGGATTTGTGCCCTTTTGATGGCAATAGGCTCGCCCCCTATTACATGGGACTTAAAACATAACTGGCGAAATGTGGGTGAACCTGCTACAGGGACACCTCTGCCCAACCCTTTGGGGATTACAGGCGTGATGTTATGTTATGTAATAATAAAAACCAACTAACCCAAAAACCATTATCTAACAAAAAATCTTCTCTTCCAACAGGCGAACATCCAGCGGCAATGCAGCATGGAAACGCTAACACGGCATCTCCCTGTGCATTGTCAGTTAATTTACTCATTTCACTATACTGCACGCTTGCAACTCTCTACACTAGCACCGTAGATGGATTCAGATGAAAATTACACAAGGTACTATGAAACAACATTATGATACAGTGTTGTTACGTAAAAACAAGTCTTACGTAGTTTTTGGTAAGGGAATAATAGTTGAGGACGTGAATTTTTGTGTGGTAGACGTTTTACGAAAGATTTGCCGTATTTCTTTATTGGCGTCAAAATTGTGTACAGATAAAGTGAAGCCTATTGTGCTAGGTAAATACTTGTGTTTCAGGGGCCATCTGTTACTATATCCTCATCATTATATTTGTTAGTTCTGTTGAATCATTGGGATTTTTGATTCTTTACTGCGAATCTATACTGCAATCCTGATTTAGTTTGTAGTGGTCCACATTAGCCCTAGATCAAAAGAGCTGAAAGTCATAGGGAGAGAGAGGCCTTTACCCATCAGTCGAATGATGCACGTTAACAGTAACAGTAATGTGGTTCATATAAATATTTACAAGAAATGTATTACAAAATATTTAATCAAGTATTTCAATTTTGTTATAGAATTATCTTGCTCAAATAGCTAGTCCTCTTAAGCATCTAACAAATGATTAAATTCATTCCAGTCGTTATACTAATTATGTACTTAAATGTGTCAGTACCGGTCCAATTGATTTTAAATGTGTCAGGACAGGTCCAATGGATTTTAAATGTGTCAGGACAGGTCCAATGGGCTTTAAATGGAAGGATTTTAACGGACGAGTTGTAATGGGCAATCAAATATTCAAGTAACAAGGTACCCTTCCCTTGCTCTTTGCTTCTGAAGTGTTAATTTCGAATTTGACAATGGAATTTTTAGTTCAATGAGCGTGTTTAGTGGTTTTATAGAATTACGTTTTGGCTTTGATTTTGTGAGATAGGTTTTGTTTCTTGGTTCAGTGCTTACAACGTTTAAATGGATTAATTTTTAAACTGCATCATGGAACAGACACAGGTTTGGAAATGAATTTTTTGTTTTACAAGCAGATTATATGTTTATAATGTTTTAAGCGTGATTCTGCGAAAAATGCCTTAAAATTGTTAATGTACCTCTACATTAACAATTTTAAGGCATTTTGTGATAATTTTATTCTCATAAGAATACAATAATTCACTTTCATGAGAATATTAAAAGCTGTACATAAGTACAGTATAAAGTAACAGTATTATATTTCGGCAATGATCTTGAAATAATTACCTACGGCCGCTAGGTAAATAAACCTTCTACCTCCGTGCGTAACTGCTGCGCATTTGAGACTGTTGCGTACATATACACTGAGATGTCGAATCGCATCGTTTCGGCCGTTTCCTATGAAAACATAATACTGTTACTTATTGATACTGTGACTTAAATCAATACTATTGGGCGTATTACAAAAACTAGACATCTATGCAATAATTATTTTGTGGCTAGATAAAAAAAAAAACTGTCAATGTTCGCTTGATACACGGGCTCAAATGTCTGTTGTTACTAATAATTTTCTTTCCATTTGACGACAGTAATACAATTTCGATTAATTTATTTAGATTTGCTATTCAAACCTATAGAGAAATATTATTTTCGTCCCAGGTGGATTTTATTCCCAGACAACAAGGATTCTCATTTAGTTATGTAAGTCTATTATCACATTCAAATAATTCACGTCCGTAACTACTATCTATAAGAAGACCTTTTTCATTGAACTGTGTATAGAATAGCCTTCATGTTAATAAGATTTAAGCTAAGATATAAATATAATTGTAATTATATAATTTTAATTTTACTGTATTGCCGGAATTATCTTTGTAATGTATAGTTTCTTTATAAGAGACTTTACTAAAAGTGTGAAGAATTAATTCTTTATAATAAAATTTTAGTAACTAATTAAAGCTAGGGGTTTTCAAAGATTGTGGTGGCCGCCATTTAGCGTCAGCAAATTACCGTCGAATGACGTCACTTGAACGTTATTTAAGAATGTAAGTTGGTGACTTTATCTATCATTTTCAGTGCGGCCGCTATGTGTCGGCCATCACTGTTGTAGGAAATCAAAGTTTTACCCCATTTGTCTTTATTAACTATACTATATGTATTTCTTTACTTACAAAACACTTTTGTAAAAAACATAAAAATAAACGATTACTCTGTAAATGTTTTGTTCTTAACACTGGCATTTTCAACTCCAATATATTTAGCTTACAAAATAATATTGAAGTAAAATTCTTCGTAACGTCTGTCTATAAATGTTTTATTTCAAAACTAGTTTCTTATTTATTTGAATTAAAAACATTTCTAAGTTAAAAAAAATAGAATTATACACAATTTGAAACTGGAACACACACACAATTTACCAGTAGTTTGCACCATCTTAAAAATTCTATGAACACTGACCACCCAGCGTTACCCAATATACTATTTTATTCAAGAAAAAATGGCCTTCTAATTTCGGCAAAATGTAAATAAACTTAATTTAATGTTAGGTAGGTATACCATTGAGAAAAGTGTGGTATAATTTATAAGAGAAAGCGATTGTAAAATAAAAAAGTGGAAAATTTTTAACTGTCAATGCTATTACTATTTTAAAATGGCTAAAGCAACAAGCGTTTTTACTTCGATGTTATATAAATTTCATGAAACAGCCCAAAATCTAAATCAAACATGTTTAGTTCTACCTTCAAATCCTTCTAATCTTACCTATATCTATACCATTTATATTTACGGCCTCAGTATCGCTGCAGTGTTTTCAATAATAAACTGCACTCTGTAAAAATATCAACGTGTGAACTTAGGTGCTTGAAGTGAGCTGTCATTCCTCCTGATGCTAGAGATTGACACTATTGACAGCTGGTACAATGACAGAAAGAAAGAAAGTTTTTATTTTATTTGGGACACGCACAGAAAATACAACATTAACAATTTCAGAAAAAATAAAAAAAAATAAAAAATAATTTCTGTAAACAAAAAGAAGGCCTGTGCCAAATAATAAACGAACGATTGCTAACGACAAACAACGCTCTTTGTGTAGACTTCGTACCCATTTTTATATAAATAAAAACAAAAACAGTAAATTGCCATTTAATAAAATAATGTGCAAATGAACTATTGGCACATTAAAAAAGGTAATTCTTTTATATTAGTGAAAATGGACATGGTCCTCTCCCTATGTTTTTAAGAATAAGTCTGCTGTTAAGACTAGTAATTTCTACAAAATAATTTTCTGTTTTTTTCACAGCAATGGAAGCTTTTTAAAAACCTTTCAACGAATTAGTTTTAGTTTAGTTGCCAATCTCTTACAGTTTGAGCTAGCAATTATACTTTCCTTCAATTCCCTTTGCGAAACCTTTTTAGCAAGTTAATTTAAGTTTTAGGTATTATTTAGCAATTTCAATTCCATCCCACAAAATTGCGAAAAGGAAAGAATAAATAAAATGAATATAGTTTAATTTATTTTTAGAGCAAGTTTGAGTAAAATAATTTTGTAGACGTAATTTAATTAAATATTTATTATTGAAATCCTAAAAGACTTGTAAATTTTATAGGAAATTATATTATTTTTTTTTTTTTTGTTTTTAACACTTAAATATATATTGTTATAATGATTACACAATATTATTGTTTCCAGATATAAATGTTATATTTAATTGTTAGGAAATTATTGTAAATAATTATATTTAAACAGATTTTTAAGTACACGATCGAAAATAAAATAGCACGGAATTATACTTGTATTGTTATTTTGTAGTTGTTTTTCTAGTCGAATGTTTAAATAGCATATAAAATAATAAACTGTAATATAAATTGTAAATAATTATTTGTAAATAGTAAAATAATAATTATTTATTTAAAAAATAATGATCTGTGAGTTTTATTTATTATAATTATTGTGCAATAATGTGCGGTAGAAAATTGAACGTTGGGTAAAAGTTGGATTACTTTTCAAAGATGATTTTACAAATCGTAGAAAACTGATAAATAAAATGATTATGTAACTAATGGTAAGGCAAACTTTGACAAATAAAGATAGAAACATTAAAATTGTGTTTTATTTTCCAAAAAAAAATTACACAAATTCAAAACAATCCTTACACTCATCAATATTTGTCATAATCATCATAGTAAAGAGACTATCGAGAGGAGTATACTATACTAGACTCTAGAGGAGTAAGTGAGTCTCTAACATGCAATACCATTACTAAAATGGTATTCTAACGTATCCGCATAATGTACATACCTTCACAGCCATGATAAGAAACATTAGCCATATAAGAACACACGCTCATAACCCGTGACCGTCAAAAACAGAAATACAGTTTATTTGTGGTCGCCACAGCACGTGTTTTATTTCAAATCTCAATTCACTGTTATCTCAGAATACAATAATTTAATAATACATCTATAAAAGTTAAATTTAAAAAAACCTCGACATAAACAAAATTCTTTTGAAAGTAATAAAATATAATTTTAATATAAATTGTGGGTAATATTTTGATGCAAGCGTCGTCGCGTCGGGAGACGGCTAATGAAAATAGGAAGTCAACAGCAGCCATCCTTTCTACAATAACATACATTAATTATTGCTAAGTATAAGCCTGTCTGTTTGGCATTTTTAACCCCCGACGAAAAAAGAGGGGTCTTTTTCCGACGGGGGTCAAAAATATAATACTACAAAATCAGAATGCAACAAAACAAAATCAAAGAATAAAAATAAAATCTCAAGAATAAAACAGAACTTATGATAGACTGTATACATAAATATGACAGATATTCAGAAAAGATGAGGCAGTAAAAACAATAATAAAGTTACGTTTATGATATTTTCCTACTATTTTACTATTCTAGGAAACGGGACGTGCCTACGGAGATACTTTTATAGCTTGAATCTTGGTGACTGTCTGCATGAATAAGATTTTTGGTTCGGTTTAGTATAAATAAAATATCACGATTTAAATATTTTCCATAACATCAGCCAGCCGCCCGTTTTTTATTTTGCTTCAGGCACAGATGAATACAGATGGGACACTCCGCATTTTAGGTATGAAGCTACAAGTAGGTACGTAGCGGGCTCGACTTGTCGAATTCAGTGGGCGTAACGTAATCAGAAGATATAAGATTTATGCGACAAAGAGAGGCAATTTATAGGTGAAATTAACTGTAGGTAATTAGCGCTTTGTGACCGAAATTGCACTTTATTGTCTCGTAGAATGTAGTCAAGAGTCGATTTAAAAAAAAATGATTTTGCGAAGTGTCCCATCTGTACTAATGTGTGCTGCTGCGTAGAAATCACCGAACACGGAGACGTCTCATCCATCAGCCGCTACTGGAGATGGCATTGTCAACAGTTTTCATACATACCAAGCGTAACACCATTAAGTGCACTACGACATTAATGTTATAGAAACTCATGGCTTTGATGCTAGTCCGTGACAGAAGTGGTGCACCCAACACACTTTCGGCCCCCACGAAATTTAGCCGCCGGCGCGGCGAAGACTGATCAGCAAAATTGTATAAAGCCTCGTGCACACTGACGCGACGTAACTCTAGCATAACAATTTCTATAATTCCAAGGTAGAACAATTACCGGTGTTACGTCGCACCTGTCTGCACGAGGCTTGAAGGATTGAGAAACTGACAGTGTGCAGCAGTTCATTTATCGATCTGTTTGGTGGAAGGAAGAAGCCGGGGAGCGCCTAGCTGCACACGATTGGTTCGTCAGTCGATGCTCGTTGCCTATTGGACCTCTCGCATGTCATTTGGCTACTGTCATTGGCCGAAATTGTAACATCCGCGAGCTGTGCTCACGACTCGTGCCCCGACCTTGAAGTACGTTGCATTATACTTACTGTTGTCATGCCTAAAAATCACAAAACATATCAACATAACGTCTGCCGGGTCAGGCAGAGTCGTACCTATTAGTACACCCACATTTTGCCAGTTATATTCTAGTCCCATATAATAGGGGGCAAGCCTATTGCTATCAACCGGACATAAATCCAAATTCTGGGCTGCTATTGACAAATACCTAATGGAAAAACCCAATAATACTTTGCCCGACCTTGAAGATGTATATTTTAATTATCTTTTTATTACGCATATCAGTGCAAAATCATCAGAACAATCCGCTGGTCTTCCTAGAGTAGGAGAAACCAATTATTTATTTCGGCTGATGAGTATTGTATATTGGGAACCGCAACGTACTTCACAATTTACTTTTAGTACAATATGTTGTGTTGTATGCCTTTAGTCTGTGCTAAATGTATGCTCCCTTTCCCCCTCTCACTACTACTGTTTTTCTCGGATCTTGAAATGAGTACATTTCAAAATTATGCGACACTTGGTGTTTAACCGCCTCTGTGGTCTAGTGGTAAGACCACCTGTCTCAGACCCGGGTTCGATTCCCTGCTCGGTTAGGTTGATTGTAGAGCTTGTTCTAAGTCTGCTTGCCTAGCTACCACCATCTTATCTAAGTCTGTCGCCATAACAACAGTGTTAACAGCATTTTTGTGTTCCGGCAGCTACACGACAGTTACACGTAAGATTACCAGTTCCTCTGTGGTTGAGGATTCCGGGTGAAGCTTGCTTCCACCTTTGGCCTGATCATTATTTACCTTTAGAGCTAAATAGTTGTGGTTAAAAATATATTACATAATAATATATCAACAGATCGAGGAGATGGAAAATGTTGGGCCCAAATGTGATAAGTTGAGATATAATCTAAAAAAATTAGTCATATTTTTTTATCCTTGAATTTAAAAAATCAGCTCAATTCTCAGTCTGGAAGCGGAGAAATATGATAAAGATAGTTTTCGTTAGATTGTCGATTAAAGTAATTCATTACACAACTACAAACAAAAAAAAAACTACCCTCTAGGTAGCACTAGGTAATATAATTAACTCAAAGTAATTAAATGCACTATACAAAGTGGAGCAGGACGATTAACATCACTCTAGGGCGAGTATTGCCCTCCCTGAAGCAGATTAGCTTGCCGATGAGTACTCTAGCCTCACCGATACGACGCTCAATCCTGCACTGTCAAGCTGGTACAGCTGGTTTTGGTCGTGGAGCTCTGTCACTGTTGGGGAATTTGACATGAGCTACACGACATGCCGCTACAGCTGCACAGTACAAGATCGAGTGGGTATCGGCGAGGTCTTTACTGCCGTCAAAATAATTTGACAGCAGCGAGTCTAGAGTACACATCAGCGCCTTATTTTTCTTGTGCATGGGCAAACGAGGTAAATGTGGTCTGAGTCCAGGCGGAATGGAACGGTACTCCCGGAAAGCATCCTCCAAAGCGCTCCTCAGTCGTGCATTGCATTGGGAACTCACGGATATAACCCCGTCATTATCCTCTTCACCAAAGCGTTCGGGTCGCGGTGAAGAACTGGTTAAGTTTTGTAATTGGACCGTGACCAGTGGCGAAGCAGGTATAACATTGTTATTCCGTGATTCGAGGCGTAGTCTATCAAGGACAACATCATCCAGCATATGGTTACGCTGGATGACCCGTACCTGATCCAACAGTCGTTGTGCCGACACGTTGACAGCTGGTTCAAGCACCTGAAACAGAGAGAGCATCAGTTTCCGTGCCCGACTTCGTGTCAGCATTTCATTGGTATTCTCCGTGAGATGTTATGAGTCCATTTCTTTATATTTTGGTGGTGGTTTTATGCATTTTCCAGTTATTTTTTATTTTATTCACAGTATTTTTGGATGTTTATTTCTTAACAATTATTGGAAATTCCACGGAGAATTTTTTTTTATTTATTATTATTATCCTTTATTTCACTTAAATACACATAATTTATATTTTTAAATATTAAAACATATAAATATAAAAACATTTAAAAATATAAAAAATAGTAGCCCACCGGTATCGGGAACAGGATCCAAGTTACCGGCGGTCAGGGCTCCAGGGAGAGGAACCTTCTGACAATGCGAGCCGTGTCCAGGAGTACCGCTCTTTGGATCAAGCCCTTGATCCAGCTGCCCAACGAGAGCCTCCTTAGGTGTTGGTCGAGGCTCTTGGCGATTAAGCCATTGGCTGTCACGACTATCGGCACAATGATTGCTGAATCTACATCCCACATGTCGACAACCTCGCGAGCCAAGTCAAGATACTTGATTTGTTTATCTTTCTCAGCTTTCACGAGGTTCTCGTCATGCGGGACCGTTATGTCAATAATCATTGTGCGCCGCTCTCCTCGATCCACCACCACTATATCAGGCTTATTGGCAACAATAGTCCTGTCAGTGATGATGGATCGATCCCAGTACAATGTGATATTTCCATTTTCGAGAACTGGGTCGGGCACATACCTGTAGTACGGCACTTCCGATTCCACAAGGCTGTACTTCAGAGCAAGTTGCTGGTGGATAATCCTGGCTACAAGGTTGTGTCTGTGCAAGTACTCTTCATTAGCTAGACGAGAACACCCGGAGATAATATGTCGGATTGATTCTCCCGGACGGTGGCATGCCCGACAGATGTCAACCGTGCCGTCCTTCACAATAAATCTCCGGTAATTGTTCGTCATCATAACTTCGTCTATATATTATTATTATTATTAAAACCCGTTGTCGGCCTATCACTACTACATATTTAGTTTGTTTTTCTTAGTAACAACCTGGAGTTTGGAAGTTGGCGGTATGATACCCCCGTGCCTCGGAGAATACGTTAAACCATTGGTCCTGCGCCTAATCTCTCTCCGGTCGTCTCGGATTGCCGTCTCATCGAACTATGAGAGTGAGGGAAGAGCGAGTGCACTTGTGTCTGAACACACACTTGTGCACTATAATATCTCCCACGCCGAAGGTTAGTCTCCGTTGAAATTGGCCGCCATGGCTAAAATATGGTCTGGAGACTATATATACTATTTAGTTTGTTTGAAATCACTTCTTCATTAAAAACACTTTTTCATTTTCGATGTTAAGATTTATTTGATAGTTTTATAATAGATCTATGCATTAATATTGTCAGTGTTTTCATTCATTTCATTGTCCTATTGTCGTCCATTTTGTCACAGTATAAATAAGTAACAGTATTATATTTTCATAGAAAACGTTCGAAACGACGTATTTCGAAATCTCAGTGTATATCAGTATGCAATAGAACGAGTGTGCGGCAGTTACGCATGGACGTAGAAGGCTTATCTACTGGGCGGCCGTAGGTTATTATTTCAAGGTCAGAGCCGAGATTTAAAACTGTTACTTTATTATACTGTGGCATTGTATAAGGTTGGTACCTAACAACTTTGTCGCCATCCAGAATTTCAAAATTCCGTTGACTTAACATTTTATTTCTGAAACACATCCAAAACTATGTAAGTAGTATTCAAAATTGATTGTTCCATCGTCAAAAATAGCAGTACCAATATCGTCAATTTCCTCTTTACAAAACCCGACTGAATGCTTTGATTGTTCGCCTCCATAATTGATGAGAGGTGAATGGCGACGTTACCTTCGTTCGACATTATTACGACATTTCTACTTCCATTTTGTGCTTTATATCGCTGTATGGAAGCGGCGGTCGGTGGCGAACTGTTTATCCTGGCTATTTTTTTTTAATTGGTCGCCAGTTTACGTGTTATGAATTTAAATGTACTATGGTTCGTATTTGTAACAACTTATGTAAAAGTGGATTTGAGTTAATTTGTTTCCTTTGCCACCGATATTATTTTAAACACGAGCATTTTTGCTAACCATAAAAAAGGTTTTTTTTTTTAGTTGATAGCGCATTTTGAGACACTCTTGAAATTACCAAATCATCTCCACTCTATAATGTGTCTCTGTTTTGCTTTCAAAAGAAGAAATAGCTCAAAAAACTCCTCTGTAATATAACCGTAAACATCATAATGACTAAGTATCACCATACACGAACCATTTAAAGTTACGCAATCGTTCCTACCATGAACAGCAGCTAACCACTTCAAATTCTCGTACTCGCCCTCAAACCTGACCACTGAAGCCATTCCACTTGACAAATGACGTTCAGAAGTTCCTTGCGTAGGTAGGTGATCAACAGTGGTATTAAATACAGTTTCATCAACTGACTAGTGACAGCTTGGTGGTCTGACCGTTGAACTGCTAAGTCATAAGTCTTGAGTTTGAACCCAAGGCACGCACCTCTGACTTTTTGGAGTCAAGTGCGCATTGTAGAATTATCACTTCCTTCAAAAACGGTGAAGGAAAACATCGTGAGAAAATCGGCATGCCTGAGAGATTTTTCTCGACGGCATAGATAATGAAGCCAAGTCAGAGGGCGGCATAAAAATTCTGAAACCAGGTTAGATATAATAAATACCATGATACTTCTGCACCAATCCTACTTAGGTACTGTTCCACCCATCAATATTGCGTCGAACTGCCTCTAATGCGGTAACAGGTCTCCAGCATTCAATGCTAATGTAAATCTAGGCATAGTTCTGTCTGACAAGTGGCAAGCGTATGCCATTAGGGGATATGAGGGTCTGACGGTTTAACACGTACTATATTTTATCACAACTATATTTCCCAAAAGGGGTTAGCAATGGAATACCAACACTGTAAACGGGGTTGAAACTATTGCCATTCATCTGGCATAAATTGACTATAGGCACTACTGAGAAGTTCCTAATCAAAATACGCGAAAATACTTAAACTGAGTAGGATATCGAACCCAGTAACCCATGCTTTGCAATGGCGCTTACTAACGCTAGAACAACGACGTAGTTAATCTACGATATCTCCAGGGAAATTTTGATATAGGCTTGATAGGATTCTATTTCAAAACCTTTGTTGCTATGTAGAAAAACCTTAGGCAACGAGAAAGGGCAATAATCAAACAAATAACGATGAATCAAAGTAAACTACTTGTTCTAATTACTTACTTACATTGAGTAATTAATTTAGTAGGTATGAAAGGCATTGATCAAATCTAAGGGCAAGAAAAATAATATAATTAGTGAAATATATGAAATATTACTCTCTTTTCATATAGAGAAGAATTAATGACCATTAATTGCCAAGTTTGCTAACTGCAAGTTGGTGATTTCAGACCCTGTAGTCTTGGATTTCTCACGATATTTCCTTTGTTTAGGAAAGATCCGAGATTCCTAATGTCTGAAACACCACAATTTGTCTCATAAAGCTTTCATTAAAACCTTAAATCTCAATAAAAACACGACAACTGCAAACTAACTTCTAAATACCAACATAACGAATTCATACTCAAACACATTAGCACACCATTTATACCAACATTCAGGATTGCACAGCTAATATATTTATGAGTATGCTAAACAAGGTATTATTGAGAACTACCATAGTAATGCGTATGTATGTACGTACAGCCACTAATCTTAATGCGATGTAGCTTATGAATATATATTGCCTCTTGAACAGAATAGTGAAACGTAATAATATGGTGCGGTTCCTTTTAATTTGTATTTGAATTGGTGGAGAACTACTATAAAAGGGATTTTCTGGGAAAGTACTGCATGTATTTAAGTGTCTTCTATGAAAGGTCTAATATAATTATGCTCCCTTTCCCCCTCTCACTAGTACTGTATTTCTCGGATCTTGAAATGAGTACATTTCAAAATTATGCGACACTTGGTGTTTAACCGCCTCTGTGGTCTAGTGGTAAGACCACCTGTCTCAGACCCGGGTTCGATTCCCTGCTCGGTTAGGTTGATTGAAGAGCTTGTTCTAAGTCTGCTTGCCTAGCTACCACCATCTTATCTAAGTCTGTCGCCATAACAACAGTGTTAACAGCATTTTTGTGTTCCGGCAGCTACACGACAGTTACACGTAAGATTACCAGTTCCTCTGTGGTTGAGGATTCCGGGTGAAGCTTGCTTCCACCTTTGGCCTGATCATTATTTACCTTTAGAGCTAAATAGTTGTGGTAAAAAATATATTACATAATAATGTATCAACAGATCGAGGAGATGGAAAATGTTGGGCCCAAATGTGATAAGTTGAGATATAATCTAAAAAAATTAGTCATATTTTTTTATCCTTGAATTTAAAAAATCAGCTCAATTCTCAGTCTGGAAGCGGAGAAATATGATAAAGATAGTTTTCGTTAGATTATCGATTAAAGTAATTCATTACACAACTACAAACAAAAAAAAAACTACCCTCTAGGTAGCACTAGGTAATATAATTAACTCAAAGTAATTAAATGCACTATACAAAGTGGAGCAGGACGATTAACATCACTCTAGGGCGAGTATTGCCCTCCCTGAAGCAGATTAGCTTGCCGATGAGTACTCTAGCCTCACCGATACGACGCTCAATCCTGCACTGCCAAGCTGGTACAGCTGGTTTTGGTCGTGGAGCTCTGTCACTGTTGGGGAATTTGACATAAGCTAAACGACATGCCGCTACAGCTGCACAGTACAAGATCGAGTGGGTATCGGCGAGGTCTTTACTGCCGTCAAAATAATTTGACAGCAGCGAGTCTAGAGTACACATCAGCGCCTTATTTTTCTTGTGCATGGGCAAACGAGGTAAATGTGGTCTGAGTCCAGGCGGAATGGAACGGTGCTCCCGGAAAGCATCCTCCAAAGCGCTCCTCAGTCGTGCATTGCATTGGGAACTCACGGATATAACCCCGTCATTATCCTCTTCACCAACGCGTTCGGGTCGCGGTGAAGAACTGGTTAAGTTTTGTAATTGGACCGTGACCAGTGGCGAAGCAGGTATAACATTGTTATTCCGTGATTCGAGGCGTAGTCGATCAAGGACAACGTCATCCAGCATATGGTTACGCTGGATGACCCGTACCTGATCCGACAGTCGTTGTGCCGACACGTTGACAGCTGGTTCAAGCACCTGAAACAGAGAGAGCATCAGTTTCCGTGCCCGACTTCGTGTCAGCATTTCATTGGTATTCTCCGTGAGATGTTATGAGTCCATTTCTTTATATTTTGGTGGTGGTTTTATGCATTTTCCAGTTATTTTTTAATTTTATTCACAGTATTTTTGGATGTTTATTTCTTAACAATTATAGGAAATTCCACGGAGAATTTTTTTTTATTTATTATTATTATTATTAAAACCCGTTGTCGGCCTATCACTACTACATATTTAGTTTGTTTTTCTTAGTAACAACCTGGAGTTTGGAAGTTGGCGGTATGATACCCCCGTGCCTCGGAGAATACGTTAAACCATTGGTCCTGCGCCTAATCTCTCTCCGGTCGTCTCGGATTGCCGTCTCATCGAACTATGAGAGTGAGGGAAGAGCGAGTGCACTTGTGTCTGAACACACACTTGTGCACTATAATATCTCCCACGCCGAAGGCTAGTCTCCGTTGAAATTGGCCGCCATGGCTAAAATATGGTCTGGAGACTATAATATATACTATTTAGTTTGTTTGAAATCACTTCTTCATTAAAAACACTTTTTCATTTTCGATGTTAAGATTTATTTGATAGTTTTATAATAGATCTATGCATTAATATTGTCAGTGTTTTCATTCATTTCATTGTCCTATTGTCGTCCATTTTGTCACAGTATAAATAAGTAACAGTATTATATTTTCATAGAAAACGTTCGAAACGACGTATTTCGAAATCTCAGTGTATATCAGTATGCAATAGAACGAGTGTGCGGCAGTTACGCATGGACGTAGAAGGCTTATCTACTGGGCGGCCATAGGTAATTATTTCAAGGTCAGAGCCGAGATTTAATACTGTTACTTTATTATACTGTGGCATTGTATAAGGTTGGTACCTAAAAGCTTTGTCGACATCCAGAATTTCAAAATTCCGTTGACTTAACATTACATTTCTGAAACACATCCAAAACTATGTTAGTAGTATTCAAAATTGATTGTTCCATCGTCAAAAATAGCAGTACCAATATCGTCAATTTCCTCTTTACAAAACCCGACTGAATGCTTTGATTGTTCGCCTCCATAATTGATGAGAGGTGAATGGCGACGTTACCTTCGTTCGATATTATTACGACATTTCTACTTCCATTTTGTGCTTTATATCGCTGTATGGAAGCGGCGGTCGGTGGCGAACTGTTTATCCTGGATATTTTTTTTTAATTGGTCGCCAGTTTACGTGTTATGAATTTAAATGTACTATGGTTCGTATTTGTAACAACTTATGTAAAAGTGGATTTGAGTTAATTTGTTTCCTTTGCCACCGATATTTAAACACGAGCATTTTTGCTAACCATAAAAAAGGTTTTTTTTTTAGTTGATAGCGCATTTTGAGACACTCTTGAAATTACCAAATCATCTCCACTCTATAATGTGTCTCTGTTTTGCTTTCAAAAGAAGAAATAGCTCAAAAAACTCCTCTGTAATATAACCGTAAACATCATAATGACTAAGTATCACCATACACGAACCATTTAAAGTTACGCAATCGTTCCTACCATGAACAGCAGCTAACCACTTCAAATTCTCGTACTCGCCCTCAAACCTGACCACTGAAGCCATTCCACTTGACAAATGACGTTCAGAAGTTCCTTGCGTAGGTAGGTGATCAACAGTGGTATTAAATACAGTTTCATCAACTGACTAGTGACAGCTTGGTGGTCTGACCGTTGAACTGCTAAGTCATAAGTCTTGAGTTTGAACCCAAGGCACGCACCTCTGACTTTTTGGAGTCAAGTGCGCATTGTAGAATTATCACTTCCTTCAAAAACGGTGAAGGAAAACATCGTGAGAAAATCGGCATGCCTGAGAGATTTTTCTCGACGGCATAGATAATGAAGCCAAGTCAGAGGGCGGCATAAAAATTCTGAAACCAGGTTAGATATAATAAATACCATGATACTTCTGCACCAATCCTACTTAGGTACTGTTCCACCCATCAATATTGCGTCGAACTGCCTCTAATGCGGTAACAGGTCTCCAGCATTCAATGCTAATGTAAATCTAGGCATAGTTCTGTCTGACAAGTGGCAAGCGTATGCCATTAGGGGATATGAGGGTCTGACGGGTTTAACACGTACTATATTTTATCACAACTATATTTCCCAAAAGGGGTTAGCAATGGAATACCAACACTGTAAACGGGGTTGAAACTATTGCCATTCATCTGGCATAAATTGACTATAGGCACTACTGAGAAGTTCCTAATCAAAATACGCGAAAATACTTAAACTGAGTAGGATATCGAACCCAGTAACCCATGCTTTGCAATGGCGCTTACTAACGCTAGAACAACGACGTAGTTAATCTACGATATCTCTAGGGAAATTTTGATATAGGCTTAATAGGATTCTATTTCAAAACCTTTGTTGCTATGTAGAAAAACCTTAGGCAACGAGAAAGGGCAATAATCAAACAAATAACGATGAATCAAAGTAAACTACTAGTTCTAATTAATTACTTACATTGATTAATTAATTTAGTAGGTATGAAAGTCATTGATCAAATCTAAGGGCAAGAAAAATAATATAATTAGTGAAATATATTAAATATTACTCTCTTTTTAAATAGAGAAGAATTAATGACCAGTAATTGCCAAGTTTGGTAACTGCAAGTTGGTGATTTCAGACCCTGTAGTCTTGGATTTCTTATGATATTTCCTTTGTTTAGGAAAGATCCGAGATTCCTAATGTCTGAAACACCACAATTTGTCTCATAAAGCTTTCATTAAAACCTTAAATCTCAATAAAAACACGACAACTGGTGAAGTTGGGTATAGCGGCTTCCGAAGGACCAATAAGCGTTGTGTAGTTTTGGCGGGAAAATATTGGACGACACAGCTATCGAGTAAAATGGAGAAGGACTTACTTGGAGCACTGGATGGCAGGTGGGTGCAACGACTGCCGACGTGGAGGTTCACTCGTTCTTCTGGGTTGCACTCGCGCTCGTTAACTCAACCGTGTCGGCCAGCACGTTATAAAGTTTATATTATAGTATAATCGGTAAAGCGGTTGCGGTAGCGGTGTTATGCGGTTGGCTGCTTGATGAGAACAGTGTGAATCTTCTTGGCGACCTCTATCAAGTCGCTGTGGGATGGGGGTAGGATTGGAAAAGGAACAGGAGTATGATTGGCTCAATACTGTGGTCCAATATGAATTCTACCCTCAATATGTGAGACGCGTTTGGATACATGATACCAAAATTTTATATTGCTAGCTTGCGTAAGCATCCTGCCCGGCTTTGAGGATATGTAGTATTCTCAAAAGGGAAGAAATTACATTAAAGCGGATTGAAATTAAATTAAAGCGGACAAAAAGTGAAAAGTAATAATTAAAATATGTGAACTACAGCTAAATTAGATTTTTAATTACGCGGTGGTATTATTGAGAAGGTAAAGGACATAGTTTAACAACGGGTCTTTTGAAAGAGCCACTGCATGTCTTCACCATTGCAACGCGGGTTGTCCCATCCCTGCCGGGAAAAATCTCGGTGATTATGCCCACTGGCCAACGTAAAGGAGGGACATCATCCTGATGCATGAGAACCACTGTACCAATCTTAATATTCTCGGTGGCATTCAACCATTTTTGCCTAACTTGCAAGTTATGTAGATATTCTATACGCCATCTTCTCCAAAAGCTACAAACCATTTGGTCAAGCAATTTTTTGCGGCAAGTTAGAGGTTTCGTCGTTTCGGGAACGTTCACGACAGGCAACGTAGTCAACGGAGAAGCCATTATAAAATGAGCGGGAGTAAGCGGTTCTGGGTACGGATCCTCATTCAGGACACAAAGCGGTCTGGAGTTTAAAATTGCCTCAATTTCAGTGAGAACAGTCGAAAGCTCCTCATAAGTAAGAAGTTGGGAACCGATAACACGGTATAAATGAGTTTTAGTAGATTTAATATTTGATTCCCACAGCCCTCCAAAGTGGGGGGCGCGGGGTGGAATCATTTTCCACTCTATGCGGTAGCGGTTAGCAAGTAGTTCTTGCAATTGAGCCTTGGCTCCAACGAAATTTGTTCCGTTGTCGGAATATAAGTAAGAGACAGGTCCTCTGCGGGAAATGAATCTTTTAAAAGCGGAAATAAAAGTGTCCGATGACACATCGGTAACTAATTCAATATGAACTGCTTTGGTAACGAAACAAATGAATAAGCATATGTAAGCCTTCTGACTTCTTTGGCCTCTGCGTCGACATAAGGTTACTTTGATGGGACCAGCGTAATCCACACCAGTATGGACGAAAGCTTTAGTTTCTTGTACGCGACAAGCGGGTAAATCAGCCATCTTTGGACTGGCGTGAGAAGGGGAAACCTTGAAACAAGAGTTACAAGCATGTACCCTTTGTCTTATGACACCTCTGGAAGAGAGGATCCAATATTTTTGGCGTAACAGAGAGCTAAGAAGGCTTACACCGGCATGACAATGAATGCGATGATAATAGTCTATTAGAACATGTGTAAAATTATCATGTTTAGGTAAAAGCGCGGGATGCTGAGCTTCATAAGGAAGGTTCGCATTTGACAACCTGCCACCAATTCTAATTATGTTATGCTCGTCTATAAACAGATCGAGTTTCTTAAACTGTGAGCGAAGTTTTTTACTTTTAATTTCGTCATAAATATCTAAAAAATGAAATTGTTGAATACAACGAATTAAATAAATTTCAGCGGTAACTAACTCACGGACAGTAATTGTCTTATGTGGCTTGTTATAATGTATAATATGTAAAAATCTCAAAATGTATACAATTATGCGCAATATTTTATTTAACGATGTAAATTTTTGAGAAAGGCTATATATCAAATTAAGTTCTGATACGGTAGATACTAATGTTAAAGATTTATTGTTAAACTCAGGCAATTGCTCGCTGCATGAGGAAACAAATGGAGTGATAGGCCACTCAGCAACTGGTCGCAGAAGCCACTCGGGGCCATGCCACCATAAATTATGGTTTAGTAACTGTTCAGGTAGAAGACCTCGAGACAGACAGTCACTAGGATTTTCCTTTCCGTTAATATGGTAAAAATGTTCAGGATCAAGATTTTCCTGACATTTAGCGACGCGGTTACTAACAAAAATGTTCCACTTGTGAGGTGAGGAATGAATCCATGAAAGTGTAATTGTAGAATCGGAAAAGGCAAATATTTCATTAATAGCGGTGCGAGAGCGGTAAGTGTCATAAACTAATTTAATTAGGTTAGACAAAAGAACAGCGGCGCAAAGCTCTAGACGAGCCAGAGATACGACCTTGACAGGTGCAACTTTAGATTTAGCACACACCAAATTTACGTGTGTGTTACCATTTGTGTCAGTGACATGTAAGTATATGACGCAGCCATACGCATTCAAGCTGGCGTCAGCAAAACCTACTATATTTGTCACGCAACCCATAGTAACGGCTACATGACGCGGCAATTTTAAAGAAGAAAGTAGAGGCAGTTGCTCTTTAAATTTTTGAAAGTGAAGTACGATAGAATCGGGTGGAGTTTCATCCCAATCTGTGTTTAATTTCCATAATTCTTTTATGAGTAATTTTGCGAATAAAACTACAGGAGCCACTAGACCGAGAACATCCCACAGACGGGCAATAGTGGAAAGTATGGAGCGTTTAGTACAACTTTTATCTAACTCCGATGTAGGAAAGGTGAAACAATCCTCGGAAGGAATCCATTTGAGTCCAAGGATCTTTAAATTATCCCCGTCAGAGAAGTTAATAGAAGAGCGTTTGGAGTGTGGAATAACCTCTAGTAATTCCAAGGAATTACTTGCCCACTTAGTAAGTTCAAAGCCCCCAGCCTTAAATAAGGCGATAAGCTCAGCGGAGAGGATCTTGGCCTCCTCCAGAGTAGGGGTCGAATTAGCCAAGTCATCCATATAAAGCTCATGAGAAGCGACAATAGATGCGCGCGGGAAGCGATGTTTTTCATCCTCTGATAGCTGGCGCACAGTGCGCATGGCTAGAAAAGGACTGGGCTTGAGACCGAAGGCAACTCGGTTAAATTTAAATTCGCGAACAGGTTCAATAGAATTAAATCGAAACAATATTTTTTGATATTTTCGATGATCATCAATAACCTTAATTTGAAGATACATCTGTTTTATATCAGCTGTAACGGCAATAGGAAACAACCGGAAGTTTAGAAGTAATAAAAATATGTCAGCCTGTAAATTCGGCCCTGTGTGCAATAAGTCATTCAATGAAACGCCATTATGAGACTTAGCGCTCGCATCAAGGACAATACGCACCTTAGTAGTTTGTTTATCATTCCTAATAACAGGGTGATGCGGTATATAATATCCTATAGTCTGATCAACAGAACTAGGTGCAATTTCAGTTAAATAATTTTGATCGATATACTCTTGGATT
This sequence comes from Omphaloscelis lunosa, assembly GCA_916610215.1. Taxonomy (NCBI): domain Eukaryota; kingdom Metazoa; phylum Arthropoda; class Insecta; order Lepidoptera; family Noctuidae; genus Omphaloscelis; species Omphaloscelis lunosa. Next base: position 10,203,243 of record OU744267.1, read on the forward strand.
ATTTTCGTTATAACTAGCGCGCAAAGCAGGGTCGCGAAGCTTAGTTTTTTCCAAGTTAATTAAACGTCGATAAGCGACAGCATATGAATTTCCGAGTGATTCTGGATTTTTACAAAATGGTAACGCAGTACAGTACCTACCACTGGAGTCACGTGACACAGTAGAAGCGTACAGCTGTTCACATTCCTGTTCAGCGGGGCTCATAAAGGATTTTGAAGGTATTTCTTCGATATTCCAAAATTTATGTAAAGATTCGTCCAACGACAGAAAACAATGAGAATCATCTGTATTTAACGCGGTAGTAAAATATGAAGCGGTATTTAAATCAACGAGACTGTTATTGTTATTAGATAAACTAGAGGGTATCTCACCCATAAGAATGTAACCAAACACGGTTTCAATAGCTGATGGCGCGGTAAGTGAGAGAATTTTATTATGAAGTAATAAATACGGAAACAGCTTTGCCCCTAAAAGCAATTCAACCTCGCCGGGCACGTGCCATAGGGGGTCAGCTAGCGGTAACTCGAACAAATGTTGCACAGCAGAGGTGTCAACAAAGTGAGATGGTAATTTATCCGTTATACAATCCATAACAAGAGCGGTTATTTTAAAAGAATTTGTTTTATTTTTTGCAGTAACTGTTATCTCCACGTAACCTATGATAGGCCGCGAAGAGGTTCCTACACCTTTTATAAATGAATTTGAAAGTGGTATAATATTTAATTGCAGTTTCTTACAACAAGCTGAAGTAATTATATTATTTTGCGAAGCGTTATCTATTAAGCACCTTACAGAAACGTATTTGTTATATTTGTTATCAACATAGACTTGCGCGGTAGACAAAAGAATCGTAGGGTGGGTACTCTTCATGCCTACGCGAGAACGCGCACAAAGCGCCACCTGTTGTGAATGCGCGGAACTAGATACAGCGTCAGCTGATATCGATCGCGGCTGTGAACTTTGTTCCAGATGTAAAAGAGAATGATGCTTTTTGTTACATGTCCTACAAGTGTGTATAGATTTACACTGTGAGGCAGTGTGCGTTGCACTAAGACAGTTTACACATCCACGTTTGTTTTTAATAAAATCCAAACGCGAACCGGCCGATAGTGCTTGAAAGTTTGGACAGATGTAAAGCTTCCAATGATCCTTGTTGTTACAATATAAACAAGTTTGGTTATTATCACAAGCAACAAAAGTATGCACTGTACTATCACGTGACTGATTACGATAAGAATTATTTTTATTATTGTTGTTACTTAATGATGCGGTCCGAGAAGAAGTAGATCTATCTAATATTTTAACTTGTGATTTTATGAATTCAACGAAATCCGTATAAGTAGGAATCTCCACATCTCTCATATGCATCTCGAATAAATGTATGATAGCAGGATCTAACTTTTTTAATGCTAAATTTAATAACATGAAATCCTTTAAGTCGTTAATTTTTAATTGTTCTAGTGCCGAAACAGACGCATGAAAACTTTCAATAAAATTATTTAAAGATGCGGAATTATTAATTGCGGGTTTGATATTTAATATGTTAGACATATAGTGTGAGCCTAATGCTCGTTTATCTTGATACTTTTGAACCAAACTGTTCCAGATAGACGCATAATTTTCACCTGACGGAATAATTCCGGCGGTAATTTGCAATGCGTTTCCTTTTAGATTACCAATTAAATATTGCACACGTTGAGAATCTGTAAGGTTTAAGTTGCTATGGATATTTGATTTAAATGATTCATAAAAAACAGGCCAATTTTCAATTCTACCGTCAAAGAACGGAATCTGAATTGATGGCAGTTTGACCGAGCATTTAGACTGCGTCGCGATATCGGTTGATGTTGAGTCATTCAATGACCTTGAAGACTTCGCTTCAATAAGTGAACGTATTCTCTCGACACGAGTGTAAACGCCGTCAAATGATATTTGACTGTTATAATCAATTGTATGATCAGGATTTATTTGTAAAGAATATGTATTTATTTTATCTATGTTATTAATAAATTCCTGACGAGTAACTGAGAGTATTTGAGTGTCTGCCATAAACGTCTCCGACGAACGAAGCTCAATACTAGTTACATTTATTTTCTTTGAAGTTTCATATAGTGATGATAAACGCTCAAAGATTGCTTGGTTTTTAGCTTGCAGTAATTTAACTTTTATTTTAAGATCTTCCATATTGGAGTAGTTCTAGAAAGTACAGCGGATAAAATAATTTAGGTGTAGTGGGTAGACTTCTAGAATATTTTTTATTTATTTTTTATCATAAGCGGGTGTAAGATTATTGCGGTTGAGTATAAGTTGTAGGCAAGTTTGCCGAACTAACTCACGATATTTGGCGGTTTTAATAATTACCTATGCTATTTCAATGCAACAGGCGAACTATTAAATTGGTACAGTAGTTCCCAATGAATAATGTACCTAGCGGGGAATGTACGAACGTCAGTATGCGTTCAATATGGCGGTTTTTTGAATTTAGGTATTTGACCTAAATCCTAGGTATGAGACCTATGAATGCTGATTCTATGAATCCGACTCGAATGGACCAAAAACTTATGGTGAAGTTGGGTATAGCGGCTTCCGAAGGACCAATAAGCGTTGTGTAGTTTTGGCGGGAAAATATTGGACGACACAGCTATCGAGTAAAATGGAGAAGGACTTACTTGGAGCACTGGATGGCAGGTGGGTGCAACGACTGCCGACGTGGAGGTTCACTCGTTCTTCTGGGTTGCACTCGCGCTCGTTACCTCAACCGTGTCGGCCAGCACGTTATAAAGTTTATATTATAGTATAATCGGTAAAGCGGTTGCGGTAGCGGTGTTATGCGGTTGGCTGCTTGATGAGAACAGTGTGAATCTTCTTGGCGACCTCTATCAAGTCGCTGTGGGATGGGGGTAGGATTGGAAAAGGAACAGGAGTATGATTGGCTCAATACTGTGGTCGAATATGAATTCTACCCTCAATATGTGAGACGCGTTTGGATACATGATACCAAAATTTTATATTGCTAGCTTGCGTAAGCAACAACTGCAAACTAACTTCTAAATACCAACATAACGAATTCATACTCAAACACATAAGCATACCATTTATACCAACATTCAGGATTGCACAGCTAATATATTTATGAGTATGCTAAACAAGGTATTATTGAGAACTACCATAGTAATGCGTATGTATGTACGTACAGCCACTAATCTTAGTGCGATGTAGCTAATGAATATATATTGCCTCTTGAACAGAATAGTGAAAAGTAATAATATGGTGCGGTTCCTTTTAATTTGTATTTGAATTGGTGGAGAACTACTATAAAAGGGATTTTCTGGGAAAGTACTGCATGTATTTAAGTGTCTTCTATGAAAGGTCTAATATAATTATGCTCCCTTTCCCCCTCTCACTACTACTGTTTTTCTCGGATCTTGAAATGAGTACATTTCAAAATTATGCGACACTTGGTGTTTAACCGCCTCTGTGGTCTAGTGGTAAGACCACCTGTCTCAGACCTTGGTTCCATTCCCAGTGGAAATAAAATTTTCTGCCCTGTTAGGTTGGTTGTAGAGCTTGTTCTAAGTCTGCTTGCCTAGCTACCACCATCTTATCTAAGTCTGTCGCCATAACAACAGTGTTAACAGCATTTTTGTGTTCCGGCAGCTACACGACAGTTACACGTAAGATTACCAGTTCCTCTGTGGTTGAGGATTCCGGGTGAAGCTTGCTTCCACCTTTGGCCTGATCATTATTTACCTTTAGAGCTAAATAGTTGTGGTTAAAAATATATTACATATATCAACAGATCGAGGAGATGGAAAATGTTGGGCCCAAATGTGATAAGTTGAGATATAATCTAAAAAAATAGTCATATTTTTTATCCTTGAATATAAAAAATCAGCTCAATTCTCAGTCTGGGAGCGGAGAAATATGATAAAGATAGTTTTCGTTAGATTATCGATTAAAGTAATTCATTACACAACTACAAACAAAAAAAAACTACCTAGAGGGTAGATTTACAACTACAAACAAAAAAAAACTACCTAGAGGGTAGTTTTTTTTTGTTTGTAGTTGTGTAGCACTAGGTAATATAATTAACTCAAAGTAATTAAATGTTTTTATGTATTATATATATACTTTTATGGCATGAGCTGACTGCCATTGACAATTTGACACTAGACATTAGTGGTTGGGCTTTCTCGAATTTTTGACGGATGAAACTTATCCAACATGGAATAGAATTGCGTTTGCGTCGAGCGCAGTTTCTTACAACTATCAACGATTTGAAATGTATGAAATAGTTTCTTCGCATCATGAACGACAGTATTGACAACTGCTAATACATTATTGACTGTATTTAATTTCAAAGAGTTCACTTTTTAAGGACGCGTTGGCAAAATTGATAGGTATAGAATCGAACTACTACATTGACACGGGTCACATACACAAGTGAACGTAAGATTAACTGCGTGAATAGTAATCAATGTAGTATTTATTGATAACAAATCAAAACAGGGACCAAATAAAATAACCCTTAATGCAAAATATGTGAAAAAGTTAGTTTTGGTTTTTATTTTCTTTTTGCATATATTTGTGACAGTTTGAAACTTTTGTTTTTCCTTAGGTTTAGAAATGAATATGTTTGCCTACTTTTAGTATTTTTATAAATCCTAAATTAGGTTGATAATAGAATAAAAAATGTACCGAAACTCAACCCGGAATCGTTAATTTTGTGGAAAATGGCAACGGAAGATCGTTTTTACAATATAAAAAACTATTATTTTGCACAAAAAAAATACTTATATTTAAAGATAAAGAACCAATCTATGTGTGGTAGTTATTAGTTATATTTGATTCTGTTTAGTTTTGTCACAAAATTTACCGAAAAACAGCATAATTTTGTCCGATTTGCAAACGCGCCCTTAAGAGTTAACTTTTTATTGGAAGGGAATTTTACGAGTGTCATAGATAGTTGAATCATTGTACCCGACTGTATTTTCTTCGATGTAAAATAAAAAATCACACCAAGTAATTCTAAGACTGGTTTGTGCAATGAAGACTGTTTGCAGTTGAACTCAGGACGTAAAACGGATTCATCATCACAAAACACAAAACGGTCTTTGTAAACGGTTCGTTGTCGCAACGCCCCTACTAGACAGCTGTCACTCGTTTCGTATTTTCCGCTATGTTTTGAGTGGTTTCCCGATATTATTTTCATTTTCACCGATCACTGCTTTGATTTTTACGAATTCTGACCCTTTTTTTTGGGTGGGAAATATTCAAATAAGTTCTCCCGCTCTGGGCGGAGCGAGAGGGTGTATCAGACTCTTACTGACTAAAACCTACCCGTATTCCTACAGGTGCCCTGTTGCCGGGGGCCACGATCTCCCTTTCAGTTTTCTTCGCAACCCCTGACCCTGCCTACCTTGTACGACCCTTGCTTTCACACTGGACACCGAAGATCGCTCACACGATTGACTTGGAATTGCTATTTTGGATTTTACCGCCGCTTTGTGGATTGGATATTGTTGAAACTATGGATCGCTGTGTAAATTGTAGGATAGCAACTAGTCACTGCAATACACTAAAGTATGTTTGAATCTATAAATTCACACCATTTTCATCTCGTTACATTCAGGCCCAAGAGTGTATGTAATCGTTTCCGTCTTATTTTCGTTACAATTGGAAAACCTGGACAAGACATTCTCTCCATTTATTTCAACTTAAACGTAAAATTCGATTTCTCATTTGACCTCAAATACCAGAAAGGTATTTATATTGAACTAGTTAAAAGTCAATACTACTTTTGATCGTCAGAATTACCGACGATATTCCTTTTCCTATTCCTATTAAATTCCAATAAATTTTGATCAGCAAGCAAAGCCTTCAATCGCGCAATCATGTCACCGCAACTCCTTAAAATTCCAAATAACACCTTTAATAATAAAATACATAAATAAAAAGGCCTTCGACTTTTTAATTCCACCAGATTCCTAAGTATTCGAGGGTCGAGTGCTAACAAAAAATTTTAATATTGACAAAACGTCTTTTATATCGCACCAATTTGGAAAAGTAATTTTTCCCTTTTGAGAAATTCCTCCTTTTGTAACGTAGGTCCTACCTATTGTGAGATTGGTCTTCGTCCCACCTTATATTGAATAAGTGTGGGTATTATGAGGATTTCTTTCTTGCTTACTGACAAATATTCTAATTTTCTGTTGTCATGGGTATTTATGTTTTCTTAGCTGTGACGTCTTTACTACCAGCTTCGTGTTGGATATAAATTAGAATTTCATGTTTTTTGTCGTTGTTTCTTTGACCTGAGAATTTATATTTATAGCCAGGAAGGCAAAAAGCACTTACAGTATCTATTTGTTTATTAATGTTGGTCCAAATCTTTTCTAGATACCAAACGTTTCTTTGTCATCAACAACATCAACAAAATCTGTTCATGTCATTCAAAACGTATCACGTAAGCAGAAATAAAATATTTTAGGAACCTAGAGTATTCCATTTTTTTTCCAATTAAATTACTCAAATTAAAAACCAGTTCAACCCGAAAATTATATTTCCAGATGTTAATGTTAGCTCTTCATAAACCATTACAACGAATGGTCAAACGCGTGGCGAGCGAAGTAATCGCTGTTATTAGGGCACAGGTGGCCGAAGTTACGCATCCACGAAGGATAATCCCTTTTTACGACTCCCATGGCGAGTGTAGGGTTATTTAAGTTTAAACTGTAAACCAAAACGGATTAAGAGCGTATCTCCTCTACTCTACTCTGATCCGTTTTGCGATCACTATCTGAAAAGCCATAGTTTGTCATACAAGGTACGACAACAATAGTATAATCATTATCCTCCTGACCTTGTCCCAATTATTAAGGGTCGGTGACGTCTTTTGCTTCCATATACATATCTCTATCAGTCATCACCGTGTTCGCTTTCGTCGTAGCTATAAATTTATTTCATAAAATCCATCCATCGTTCCTTTGGTCTGTATCTTGTCTTATAGCCATTTCCATATCCACATTTGTATTGAACATTCCTGCTTATTCCTTCACATTACATCTAAATTAAAATAAATAATTTAATAAAAGAACTGTAACCCAACTAAGGGAAAATAAAAATGATCTAAAAAGTACGAAACAAGAAAATATTTCAGACAGAAATCAAAACATAGGTGCAAAAATGGTCAAGGTAAAGCCGTCATCGCATACCATTATAATTTTGGAGGTGTTTCTAGCACCCACATGGTATAAAAGCATGCAACCATGGCTTATCTTGACCATTTTTGTACCTATGTATCATCTCAATTTAATTTTTTTTCGAGGTTAGAAATTTACGTGTAAAGTCCACCATATTAAATTTAGGGAAAATTTATATAGCCTTTGTCACCCGGATCATTATTACGAATCTATTGATACCTCATTCATTGAAATCAGTACGGATCTGATTACAAAAATTATTTCACTGATAGAAATCTACTATATTGTCAAGTGTCTTAAAATGTTTTATGGTATGGTTGCGTTCTACGCGAATGAAGTTGCGGGCTGAAACTAGTGTAATTTTTCCGCCAGAATTATGCAATTGGAAATGTTACTGCGTTACTTACGTAGTTTGGTATAGTGAATAAATGATTTTTTTATCATATCTATTCAAAAAGAACAAGTTTATTCTTCGTAAACAGGGACTAAAATAGCTTCTTATTCCCTCGGGATTAAAAGTGATTTGAATTTGGAATGTGTATATTGTTAGTAAAAGTTCCAATCACCAAAGAGATCAAACACGAACTTTGTATGAAAAAATAGTAGGCTGGCAAGAGAGAGAAAGTGCGAATTTGGTCAAAATGAAAATTCAAGATAGCGACTGTGAAAATTTTCAAATTTTTCATCATGGGTGTCGTTTTCATAGTTTTCGAGGGTGCTAAAGCCGATAGTGAGGACAAAATGAAAATCCAAATGGAAGCTGCGAAAATTTTGTTTTTAAATCATACGTTAGAAGGAACACAGACAGGGGTCGGATCACAGACATTTTTTTTTCTCATAGAGGGTGATAAAAGCCACGGGAGCAACACTATTTAAAGCTCGAGTGACTTACTTTAAATCCCTCGCTGCGCTCAGGATTCTATTATAGAATCCTTTGCTCCGCTCTGGATTCAAAGAAACACTCTCGCCTTAATAGTTGTTTGCACCCTTGGCAAACAATCTACTATTTCAAAATTTTTCTTAGTACTTTACAATATAAAATAAACTATTTTGCAAAATTTCATGCTTCCTAGACTCAGTCGTAAGTAAGGCTGTGCGTTGTCTGTCAGTAAAGAATGTTTTTTTTTAGTAAATAGTTCCTTTTAAAAGGTTATTATCTAATATTGAAAACCATTTCTTCAGACAAAACGAAGAACCGTTTGAAACTGAAAAGACACAAAGATAGGAAAGTATTCCAAAGAAATAGGACAGGGTACTCGCATTACCTACAATAAAACCATTATAGAAATTCTCATTCATGAAAATGTTAAAGACAATATCTTTGCATATACAGATGTTCATATTATAGAGATAGATATATACGTAAGTTCATATTACAGAGATCCTAATTCCCTTACACTTCCCACTTCAAAGGGATCATTCAACTCTAATTTTACACCACCATTTAGTTTATTTCTCTCTATATATACATCTTAAATATCGTTTGAAGTATTCTTGAAAGGGATTTGATTGTTAATGAGGACTCGTGTTTTGAAGTACGTTTGAGATTATTGATGTTTTGCTGGGTCGTCTTCCTTGTTGTTAATAGGTAATATTTTCTCCGCTGTAAGATGGTAAAAATAAATGGGTTACTCAACGGAAATGGGGAACGAAAAAGAGAGTTAAATTTAATTATTTATTTAAAAACACATACATCTATCATCATAGGCTTACCTAATACTATAGTGTGGTTATAAATTATATTCGTTTTTTAAGGGATTTTAAAATCCATCATCTTTTAATAGGTTATATTTATTGAAGTTAGACACACTTCAAAAATAAAAAAACTTCTATATTAGCAAACTCATGCACTGAATATCCATAATCCATAGTCAATCTGCTTAGCCTTTTCCCAACTATGTTGGGGTTGGCTTCCAGTCTAACCGGATGTAGCTGAATACCAGTATTTTACATGGATATAAGCAGTGATAGCCTAGTGGTGTGACTATGGGACTGCCAAATCATAGCTCTTGATTTCGAACCCAAGGCACGCACTTTTGACCTTTCAGATTCAAGTGTGAATTGTATAATCATCACTAGCTTCAAAAATGGTGAAGGAAAACATCGTGAGTAATGCAAACGGCATGCTTCACGGCAGCTGAATACATGGAGCGACTGCCTATCTGACCTCCACAGCTCAGTCTCTGGGTAACACGATACCCCTTGGTAAGACCTTGGTGACTACCTGTGTTGACTCCATCCATGTCTATAGTATCAGCTAGAATTTTCTGCAAAGCTTTTCGGCAAGGCACTGCAAGGCAAATACCTTTTATCATTCAGTAAAATAATGCTCATTGATGACCATGTGTGCTCAAAACATTTTGGCATTTCCAATCGTTTCGTAAATTTTTCTTAGGGTTTTTCCGTAGTCAAAGTCAAAACTTAGAAAGATAATTTATCTATATACACTCGAGAGCAATGAATCCGGGTCACTTAAAGAATGTTAAAAATCTCGGAAACTAAAAATGATAGGTTAATGCAATAAATTGTATTTAATAGACAATGTAATACTCCTTAAATGAAAGTAAAAAAAATATGAGTCACCATACATTTTATTAACACAAAATTACATAAAGAAAAAAACTGCTGATCTCTCCTTAAAACAAAAATAGGAAACGTGAAATTTTTGAACTTTATTACGATTTTCTTGAATTTTAATACTTCGTATTGCCTCCTCGTGCTTCCATTACTGCGTTTACGCGGTTTGGCATGCTGTACACCAAGTTCCTTATACGATTTTGGGGAATATTCTCCCATTCCTCTGTGAGAGCAATTTTGAGCTCACGAAGCGTGATTGGGGGAGGGTTTCGTTGTTTTACGCATCTGCCTAGCTCGTCCCAAGCATGCTCGATCGGGTTGATATCCGGGCTGCGCGCTGGCCACTCCATACTAGTAATGTTCATCTCTTGAAGGTAGTCATTCACAATCCTACCTGTATGAAGTCGGGCATTGTCATGCATAAATATAGCATCCTCACCTAAATTGACCATAAATGGACCAACGTGATCATTGAGGATTTCTTCCACATATCTTACGCTAGTTAAAGAGCCGTTTTCTATGATCACCAGCTCTGTGCGACTTTCAGAAGAAATTCCGGCCCACACAAGTACAGACCCACCACCGTAGGCTACTTTTTCTTCGATGCATGCTTGCTTGAATCTTTCCCCTGGTCTTCGATACACTCTGTGTCTTCCATCGTGCTTGTAGAGCATAAATTTTGATTCGTCGGAGAACATAACTTTTGACCAATCTTCAATACTCCAATTTACGTGGCTCTGGGCATATCTTAGTCTTGAAATACGATGCCCACGCTCCAGTTTAGGGCCGTTTGCAGGTCTAAGGGGTTTTAAGTTAGATTCAGCAAGCCGACGTCTTACTGTCCATGCACTTGGGTTACTTCCTCCGAGGCGTCGAAACTGATTTGTGAGTTCAGTTCCTGTGAGAAAGCGATTTCGAAGCATGGTGTTCACCAAGTATCGGTCTTCTCGTGCTGTGGTACACCTGGTTCTGCCCGTTCCTGGTCTGCGTAGGTTAGAACCAGTTTCTTCGTAACGTCGGAGAACTCTTTGTACTGTTGACAGCGACACACCGACAGTCCTGGCTGTATCGCGCTGACTCCGGCCGGTTTCCAGCATTGTAAGTATTCTGGTGCATTCTTCAGGCGTAAGCGACATAATTTCAGCTTGAATAATGAATATAGAGCACTATCAACATGGTTTATGTACCCACATAAATGACAGATTAAACAAAAGCAAAACCAAATGCTGTAATTTCGTAGTTCCATCTTCGAAAGTGGCCCTTTTTCAAATTTGATTTTTTTATGATATAACTTTACAATAACTAAGAAGTTTTAATACCTTCATTTAAGGAGTATTACATTGTCTATTAAATACAATTTATTGCATTAACCTAGCATTTTTAGTTTCCGAGATTTTTAGGATTCTTTAAGTGACCCGGATTCATTGCTCTCGAGTGTATGTATATAAAACAAAGTCGTGTTAGTTACACCAGTTATAACTCAAGGACGGCTGGACCATTTTTTTTTTGTATTTTTGGTTTTGTCTTCATCCGGAATAGGATGATAACTATTAAAACATTGGAAAAATTCACGAAAAAAAGATATGAAAAAAATGTTTTTATAAATTTTGCATTTATGATATCGCGGTATATATGCCATAAATAACCTATCCTAACCAAAAAGTACTAGGCTTGCATACATTTTAATGATATCTCGGTAGATAGGTAGGTATGTATATAGGTAGGTTGGTAGGTAGGTAGGTGGGTATGTATATAGGTAGGTTGGTAGATAGGTAGGGTAGGTAGGGTAGGTAGGGTAGGTAGGGTAGGTAGGGTAGGTAGGGTAGATAGGTAGGTAGGGTAGGTAGTTAGGTGCGCCGTAGATAAGTCCTCAATGCTACCCGTGCGAAACCGGACCGTAATTTTAAATATAAATTCTTTACTTTTTAAAAATAACTTCTTTATTGACATTAAAATGTATACAAACAAACTGAAGTCCTGACTCCTGCGCTAGGTAAGAACTCCTATGTTACAGGAGCCAGTGTTTTCTCCCAATCAGGTTCTGGATTTTATGCAATATACGTCTGTTATATTATATTTGAATCTGGGGGCACGACAGTGCCCCTGCCAAGTTGACCTTTACTTTGATGAATATACATACATATCGGTCATGATCATTTTTGCTTCGCCGTAGTCGATTAAAAATAGTTAGTAACAAAAATAAGCAAAAATAACATTGACAGGGTCCCAGACTTTTAGCTAGCAACATTTTGGCTTAGACACAACTATTAAACGCAAACCTGTTACAGTCAGCCCTTGTATCATGGTATAATAAAGAAACAGTATTATATCTCACTGACCTTGAAATAAATACCTATAGCCGCTTGAGTAACTGCATGAGTAACTGCCGCTCACTCGATACTGAGATTTTGAAGCTCTTCGTTTCGACCGATTTCTATGAAAACATAATACTGTTACTTATTTATACTATGCCTTTGCCTTGCATTGGTCCCTGTTAACTGTGTATTATCCAACTACCCATTTGATTGATTCCAAATAAACCTGTTTGATTATTATCCACTCGAATGAACTGACAACAAAGGCTAGAGTGTTACCGGATCAGGACCGGTTATTAAGGTCTGTACCAGCTGTAGCTCGAAACATACTCAATTTGCATTCAAACTTCTATCCTTCGGTAAACCCGAACAATAGTGTGGCATGTTCTAAGAAACGTATCTTGCGAATTTCCTGATTGTATATTCTGAGATATCCTACCTATGCAGGGTTACCCCTGCATAGGTATCTCAAGAATAGGTCGATTGACTAGTAATGGTTAGTAGACCTGTTCTTGCTAGACGTAGGGGAGGTTATAACCGATGAATGAGACCATAAAGTAACTAGTGTTTTTTTTTTTTTTTGTTGTTCTTTTGAACCTCGTTGATTATAATATTTAAAATTATGATGGTCTGGTATTTGCTCATGTGGACAGATGGTTCTAGTTTTTGTGTTGAAAAGAAATGCTTGTTGCGTCTTTTACAAAATTTCTGACATACAATCTTAATAGCCTTAAGCACAATTTTTATTGTACACCTTTTTTTGAGTGGGAAATTATCAAACAACTTCTCCCGCTCTGGGCGTAGCGGGAGGATGTGTCAGACTCTTACTGACTAAAACCCAGCTGTGTTCCTTCTGTTGTCTGTATGTTGCCAGGGGCCACGGTAACCCTTTCGGACAAACCCGCAACCCCGGCAAGTATCGGCCCTAGCGGACCCCTTGAGTTGTGCTGATATCTCTTTAAGGCGCACGTGGAACACAACGTGCCGTCGACCCGGGCCTGGTCCTTGTCGGACGGTAAGCAATTGCTCACCGTCCGCAAGCCCGCGTCTACGGTGGCCGGGAATCGGCCTGCGATTCCCAACGCCCAGAGCGTCTTACGCGTTCCGCCTCCTCCTTTGTGAGCATGACTGCTTTGCAGAAGGAGGTGATAGCCTCCCATGCCCTCTAGCTCCGTACCATGGCCTGAACCAGGGCCGGACGCGAGAGATCACCGCCGCCGATCGCCTCCACGAGGACACAGCGATGCTCCGCCCAAGCCGGGCAGACCTCCACCATATGCACTAGTGTTGCCCAAATTCAGTCTTGGTCTTGCAGTCTTGGTCTTGTTCTTGCGTTTTTGCAAGACCAAGACCAAGAACAAGACCGCGTATTTTTAGCAAGACCAAGACCAAGACTGACCGTGCAAGACTTGAGCAAGAACAAGACATAGCCTGCAAGACTCTTGCGTCTTGCGTCTTGCAGCTAGGACTTAGCGCTATTTCACTGAGTAGTTAGGTGTAACAGTTCGGTGTATAGGTAGGTACGCTTAGGAATTCTATGAGACGCAAAAAACTGTATCAAAGAATATGAAAAACTGGACCTATGCGCATTACGACTAATACCATAAACATAACGAATAAAAAAATATCTATTAAAATCAAACTGAGTGCATGCATAGTTATGTTTTAACCATCGGCACTTTGATAATGCGGCATCAAAGGTTTTGTACTTACTTCTCAAAGAAATTTGCCGCTTTTCGGAAGTACATGGTTATGATACACGCGCTTCTTCTGAAATCTAAAACAATCGTTGCCCCCACGCCGAAATCATAACATTTGTGACACTATTTGATTGCCGCCATAGGGCGTAGGTATACTCATGCAAAATAATTTCGAATTTTTTTAAGAGTACCTACAGGTGTTCCAAAGAATAAATAAGTTTCAGAGTGCTTAGAATGAAAATGAATACATTATACTGATCACGCAAGTAGTATTATGATTAGGATAAAATGGTAAGGATAGGTAGTAGATGTCATATTAATTCATTCTAGTAAGTATATATTATAATATTGATTACTTATATGGTTTTAAACTAATTACTTAGGTACTATTATTGTACATTTAGTCATTATATTTCTTAAGTTTTTACAAGAAAAAATAGCAAAAAAGTGTTCAAATATCACCCGTTTAAAAATATTGTAGCCACTTTTAAATATACTTGAAACGTGTAAAAAAATTCTACAAAACTAATAAAATAATATAAAAAGCGTAGGTACTTACCTACTAATAAAATAAAAAGCCTGCGATAAGAGTTTTGTATTACTTACCAGCCCGAATATCTCTGAGAGAGATGATGAGAGTAAGTATTTACTAGCTGTGCCCGCGACTTCGTCCACGAGGAATAGTAACTTTGGAGGTATAGTGACGTTCAGGACTTATTTATTTATTTTAAAACTTCTGTCATCAAACATACAAACGAACTCTTCAGCTTTATAATATTAGTATAGATGTACGCCAAAACAAGAGTAAGTATTTACTAGCTGTGCCCGCGACTTCGTCCACGAGGAATAGTAACTTTGGAGGTATAGTGACGTTCAGGACTTATTTATTTATTTTAAAACTTCTGTCATCAAACATACAAACGAACTCTTCAGCTTTATAATATTAGTATAGATGTACGCCAAAACATTCACTTATATGTAAAGAATAGTGATTGGCACTAATTCTATTTTATTCACGCGTCGCGTCTGTACAAGTAGGTAATATTTAGTGTGTGTTTGTACGCCGCACGCGGCATTGTTTGATTTGCGGCGGCATCCTTTTCATAGAGCCGGCACGTGGCGAGGCGGCGCGGTAGAAAGCAAGGAAACGTACTATAAATAAAGGAATTATTTTAATTCCAGTCATTTCCAATTGAGCTGTGCTTCGAGTCTAACTTAATAATTGTTTTTACTAATTCTCGTTGTTTTCTAAAAACGTATCACGTGTACAATTTAATATGAGTGACGAAGATTCAAATTATTCTAGTCCGAGTAACGAGAGTTTGAGTCACAGATCTAAAAGACCCAAAAGCAAATTTGAGGAGTTTTTCGAAATAATTCATGCATCCCAAACTGCCTTCTGTAAATTGTGCCAACATAAAAAGATTGAAATAAAAATGAAAAACAGAAACACTTCAGGCTTAAGGAAACATCTAATATCTTTCCACAAAAAGGAATCAGAAATATTTCTTCCTGTTAAACCAAAATTAAGTGGAGATATCACAAGCTTTTTAGTAACCGCTGGAAGAAGTGGACAGGTAAGAATATTTTTTTAACAGTTAAAAGAATTTTAACTCCGCGTAGCTATTCATGCGATACTTTCAAAAACGCCATTAACTTACGTAAGTATTTTTGAGTTAGTGGTGTTTTCATCTAGGGGTGCGACATATTAAGTATGTAATTATCGTCTTAAATATTTTTTATAAACACCCATATTTTCATTTAATCGGCCAGTAACAACTAAGTACTTTATTTTGGTAAATTACAGTACAGTGCAACCTTAATATAACAAATATCAATTTAACGATTTTCTCGATTTAACAACAACAAACCTCCTCCTCTTATACGCTCAAACCTAGTATGTTTTAAATAATAACACAAGATTTATTGTTTTGTTTCAGTCGGAAAACAGCAGTGACAACATCACGACAGCTACAGTTGATTGGGTGGTGAAAAAATATCTTCCCTTCTCATTTTTCGATGACGAAGCTACACAAGTATATTTTCGACGTATTTGCCCTAATATGGTGTTTCCTAAAAGGTCTACACTTAGAAGGAAAGTCAAAGAGCGATTTGAAGAGCTCCAATTGAATCTTAAGGAACGACTTCAACAATTATCATCTAAAATGTCTTTTACCATTGATGGGTGGACGTCAATTGCTGGTAGGAGTTACTACGGGGTTACTATTCATTATATAGACAACGAATGGAAGTATCAATCTGTAGTTCTTGATTTTATACCATCACGCGGTCGACATACTGGGGAAGATATTGCAACGATTTTCCATGAATGTTTATTGGAATATGGCATAATTGATAAAATACAAGGTATCACGGTCGACAACGCAACTGCAAATACCAAATTTATGTATGAACTGGGCAAACAGCTGCCGCCACACTTTGATTCAGACAATCAACATTTCCGGTGCTTTGCTCACATTTTAAACCTTGGTGTACAAGATTTATTAAAGACCTTAGCATTACACTGTGAGTCTGACACTAACGCGCAAGATCAGCAGTACGAAGACTATGCAGACGAAACTGAGGATGAGGAAGATGAAGAATCTGCACCAAATATTGCTGACTCGCGTACATCTGTAACAAAGTTACGCAGTATTTCCAGTAAAATAAAAAGAAGTGAGATAGTGAAGAAGAAGTTTCAGTCTGCTTGTGAAGCAGCTGGCGTGCCATCAAATCTAAATGCCATTCTTGACTGTCCAACGAGATGGAATTCCACACATGATATGATTGGATTTGGTTTAAAAGTGAGAGCGGGCATTGACATATTGTGCAGTTCTGTCACCGAATTAAATGATTTTCAAATCACAGCTAATGAATGGCAGGTACTCGAAAAATTACATAAATTTCTAATAAACTTTAAACTTTTAAGTACAAAACTTGGTGGAGACAAATATGTTACATTACCGCTAGTCATTGTATCATTCAATCTCTTGCTAGATAAAATTGAATCCATGGTAAAACAGTTAGATGAGAAACCTAATCGATCTGAAGTGGATGAAAGGCTCATTCTAGCTTTCCAAGCAGCTCGAGACAAAATGCTTAAACATTACAAGAAGAGCAACTGGATTTATTGTACTTCTTTAATTTTAGACCCAAGGCATAAGGCTCAGACTTTTGACCTGACAATGTGGGGGAAGCAACTTAAAACAGAAAGTCTGCGCAAGTTCAATGAACTTTATGAAGAATATAAAAGTCTACACTCACTGAACAAATCTCTGGAATTACCAGAAAAAGAAAATAAAGTATGTGATGAAGATGAAGACGTAATAGACTTTGATAAACTCTATGAATGTCCCTCGACGTCATCTGGATCTTGTCTTCAAGGCTTAGTGATAGACGAGTTGGAGGAGTACCTGAGAAAACCAAGAACTGCCAGCTCGGAAGACATTTTAGATTGGTGGAGGACGCATGAGACAGAGTATCCGATTTTATCGAAAATGGCCCGTGATTTTCTCTCAATACCTGCAACTTCAGTACCTGCTGAGAGGTTATTTTCTAAAGCATCATTAGTAATTAGAAAACATAGAAATAGGTTAAGTGATGAGTCAGCCAGATGGTTACTTTGTATTAATTCTTGGTCAAAAAAATTGATATAAAGTATCATAACCTAATGATAAAGCTGTTGATTTGTGTTGTATTTTATTTTTTATTCAAATAAATGATAAATCGTAAAACTCTTTTATTAAATTTCTTATAAGTTGAGGGTTCAATCTCTTTCTAGACAGATAAGTATTGTTCTTTAAAATACAGTCAAGTTATTGTAATTAATTTGTTTTTTTACATGTTTTAGCAAATGTAAGCTTATAAATCATAAATGTTTATTAAGAAACAGTTACTTCCATGGAAAACGACATATAGGTCAGTTGATTTTTCGAATTTCTTATCAAATCTTCAGTTATTTATTAATCTGCTTGATCTTTACTATGGCTATGTTAATTCAAGCTCACAATGTTCCAATTCTAATACGTTTTTCTAAGATTTAAAGTAAACTTTAATAAATAGTAATAGACTAATAGGTAATTGCAAGACTTGCAAGACTCTTGCTGCAAGACCAAGACCAAGACCAAGACTGGGAGCGCAAGACCAAGACCAAGACCAAGACCAGGTGTATTGGCGCAAGACCAAGACCAAGACTGGCTAAATCTCGTCTTGTTCTTGCATTTGGGCAACACTAATATGCACCACTGTATCCTCCGGGCGATCCCCACAATATTGACACTCGGCCGTTTCCTCCCGCTTTATCTGGAATAGGAACCTCCCGAAGCAACCGTGTCCGGTAAGGACCTGCGTCAGGCGGAAGGTGAGGACGCCGTGGCGCCTCTCTAACCACTCCTCAAATAGAGGACTTATCGCCGCAATTATGGCATGCCCATTAATTGTACACCTTATTTTATTATTTAAAGGTGCAAATAAAGGTTTTTTTTTTTTTGTAACAAAAAAAAACGTTTTATTACAGCCAACACTTTTTTTTCAAATTCATTTTTTTTTATGTAACTTGTCTCCGAAAAGGGTTCACTTTTGCTCAGCGACTTTATGGTCTAATTCATCAGTAATAAACTCCCCCACAACCTCCTCGCAGAAATAGGTCGATTAGCCAGTAACCCTGTATAGGTATTTAGTCATAAAACTGCTTGGTTGTACTTAAACGGCAGTAGCATAATAAGATCACAATGTCTATTCCTTGATGCTTCCTATTAGTAAACTGCTCATCAACTGCCTAGGCTTTTAGGTTTTTAAAGGTTACCCGGTAACTGGGTTGTCGAGGTCAGAGAAGCATACAAATTCGCTTCATATAAAGCACTAGTTTTCAGCTGCATCCAGTTGGACTGGAAACCGACCCCAACATAGTGGGAAAAGGCAAGGCTGATGATGAAGAAAAACATTGACTGCATTGAGTCCTCAAAAGTGACAATATGGCAGTCAGTACATCTACCTCGTTCGTGATCAACTAACACTTTCACTACTTAATTGTGTCATTTAGTTTTAGCTACCCACATTTCAAACCACAATTAGTTGAAAGTGAAACCAATATTTGACGTGACTAAACCGTGAATTGGTTACAAAATGTCGATATCTAATTCAATCACAATATTGGTTTTCCGCAGGACGTATTAATTGGATTGGATCAATTTGGATTATAATGGTTACAATAAATTGATTGTTTGTTAATAAGATAAAGAATATTTTTTTCTGTCAGATGTCTATTACCATTGGTCACTGTCATTACTGTCATTACTCACTGTCTTGGGTCACGATCCATTATTCAAAAGTGCCTTTTGATGGCCTAATTGAAATAAATGATTTGACTTTGACACTGTTACGTAAACGTTAAACAGGTATCATTTATTTGTTTGATCATTTAAATGTGTCACTGACCAGAAATGATAAATCCACCTAAAATTATTTAATTTTTATCTTAATAATCCTTATAAATTTATATTTTTATAATAAATGTTTGATCTTATCCTACTAATACTACGCAAAAGTTTGTGAAGATGAACAGATGGTGGGATGGATGTTTGTTACTCTTTCAAAAACTACTTAACGGATTTTATAACTTGGATTACCACATAGGTTACTTTTTATCCCGATATTCCCACGGCATCGAGACTTATGTGGGTGAAACCACGAGGCGCAGCTAATTACAATAATTAATTATATCCAAACGACATAGCATTTTCTCATTCATAAATTAATTGGTCCCATACAATATTGAACGCGTTCAACCAAAAAATAATTGTCATTCATAATCTTTTAAGTTGGGCTCTTAACTCTCATATTAAAAATGAATGGGTTTGCAAAACATGTAATTCAACTACTAAGGCTTGAACTGTGTGCAGCGGGGGCGGAGAGGTCAAAGGTCGAAATGACCTCATTTTTTATGCAATGTCATTTGTAATTTGGACTCTTCGGGATTTTAATGCTGTCCCTTGTAATGACTTTACTCATTCAATTTTTACAGCTTTTTATTTGTATTTTTTTTCCGATTTAATTTGTCGGCTAACTGGGATTTTTGTTGGGAGTATGCAAATTTGTAAAATATTTGACAGCAGTTCGGGATAAGGAATTTCATAAATTAATGAGGAATTTAATATTGCTTTGGTACATTCGTAGAAAATTTCCTTTATTTGATTAAATACAGGTTTCATGAATTACAAACAGCCTTGTCCAACATTTGTGACATCATGACATAAACTTATCAAAGTCAAAGTCAAATCATTTATTTCAAATAAGCCCATGTATGGTATTTTTGAACTTGGATTAACACATAGGTAAAATTATTTATTTATTTATTTATATATACTTTATTGTACACCACAAAAATACATAACAAAAAATAAATCAAACACTACAAAATATACAATGGGCGGCCTTATCGCTTTCCGCGATCTCTTCCAGGCAACCTTGGAATGGACAGTGATTTGCCTGGACATAAAATGGGGCTGTCGTTGCAACTTAAGCAAAATTTTTCATACTTTGATCCCTCTATAATAATTATTTGCTTTCTTATCAGGCTTGTACTTACATACTTCAATCAGCATTCTGTTAAATATTATTTACTAACATTATATTATTATTGAATACATTCATTAAAATAGAATGATATTATAAAAACATAACTTGCGGAAACGTAACGTGAGGCCTTATTCAAAATGATACTAAGGCCGAAGTCACAACAAGGAGCTTCGCTTGGTGCCTCGCTTCGTGAGTAGCGTAGTTCGAACAATTAGTCATTCAGTATAACATACAATAGTAAAACCATGTGTTGATTCGCTAGGAGCATGTCACCTAGCAAGCGTCTTGCGACAGCGACTAGGAAAAACCACAGTGGCACTCCGGGAGTGCCGACCGAAGTGAAAACTTGAAAAAAAATGGGCACCGCGGTAATCAATGCATTAATGTCTTTTACTCCACGCACCGCAGCAATCAACGCGTTGATGTCTTTTAAATAGTCTAAAGGTGGTGTTATCATGTTGTCGCGAAATGGTTTAGTCCCATCTCAAAAATGAGTAACGCGCCTAAAGAAGTTTTCACTTCAAAAATTAATGAAAGAAGTTTTAAAGAGCATGTTACGAGTCACCGAAATGCGACATGCGTAGCGATAGACAGCAAAAGGTGACGCGCGGGAGTGTCAGTTGACGCAAATCGCATCGCTCGATGCCGTGGACGGAGAAGCACCTAGCTGAGTGACTTCGACCTAAGTTCTAAATCGCTCCCGTCCTTGCTCAGCTCGTTGCCTAAAATCAACGTTTCATTTAATTTATTTACAACAAAGAGTTTTTGAAAACTCATTGTAATTAAGAAACAAATACATTTATCTTTTGAAAATGTTTACTGAAAATAACATCTTATAATATTCAAAGGAATCCGGGATTGTTCATTGAAAACTGTATTTATTAATATGGGATTTTACTCGATAATATTGTTTTAACGGACGTATTATGTTTAAAAATCCGGATGAAACATAATTATGAAATACTAGCAGCACCCCGATGTCTCAGCCGCAGAAGTCTCGATCCTGTGGGAATATCGGAATAAAAGTATCTTATGTGTTAATCCAGGTTATAAACTGTGTGCCAAATTACATCCAAATCCGTTCAGTAGTTTTTACGTGAAAGAAAAACAAACATCCATCCATCCTCACAAACTTTCACGTTAATAATATTAGTAAGACTTTGTAGCATTTCGTTGTATTTGTCCAATATGTGTAGCTTTGACTGTGAGCTAAGCAGTTTTCAGTAATTATTCACGTGGGTAGTATGTTCGTACTTTTCCGATGTTTGTCCCAGCTGTCATTCGTAGATCTTTGACAGTCGTTACGGGTAATCAGAAACCCAAAATTTTGACAACCAGCCTTACCAGCAGCATTATGGATATCAGATAGGCGTTCCATATAGAATACTGGTATTCAACTGCATCCATTTAAGCTGAAAGCCCCCAACGCAGTTGGGAAAAGGCTAGGCAGCTAGATGTTTTTAATTTATGCATTTCTCTCTTTCTGATTAATTTCTCGTCAACAAAAAGGTAAAAATAAAACCAGTTTTCAACGTCAACGCAACAAATCGCGTTAGCTCATACATCTCTATGACGGTTCTCACACGTCGCAACTTGTCGAAAGCTAGTTTTCAACGGCAACATAACCAGTAACGCGCGACTAGCAATACAGGTCGCTCGGTCGTTGCCATTGCATTTTTTTCATAAAATTGGCACGTTATCGTTTGTAATATCGTCGAAGGAAAAAAAAAATATTAAAATTTATACAACTTAAGCTGTGCCATGAGAGAGTAGTAGTTGCATCGCAGTTGGCAACGCCCATTGCCTACTAGTTTAGGTTGAGTTGCCGTCACCCCGTGTGAGAATGGGCTAAAAGTGACATTCTATCAGCGATAACTATAATGCAAAAGTAAAAAATTTATAGAACTGCCATACGCTACACACAAGCTTATGTCTATCCTCTTGAAAGTTGTACCTAGTGGAAATATGAAACGCTTTCAAAGCGATTGCCATTTGTCTAGGCTCTCCGTTGTAGATGTAAAGTAAGACTAATTTGCCAGGTGCAAATGTCAAACACCAAATTGAAAAAACATACAACAATCACTGGAAATGACCTTGCAGGTCGCCACTCAACCGACTTCTACTCCTACTCCTTCAGTGTGCACGCGGTTTGGTAATGGAATTCACTTCCGCCTGACAAAAGGGACTTGCCAAACTGTTGCAATTTTTAAGAGTGAAAGAACACTATCTTTCCACTTCGTCATAGTTGCTTATTATGTATTTATTATTTTATTCTACATTATAATTAAGTATTTATATCTATTTTAGTGAAATGTATTTTAGAAGTATGTATTAAGTATATTCTCATATTGTATGTGTAAATTTAAATTAGTGAATTGTTAATTTTATTTTATTTTATGTATTCTGTTTTCTCTTCTGCTCTTACACACGTTGTCTACATCTCTTTAACTACTTTTCCTATCGCAGGTATACTGGAAGTGGTTGTTTTAGAAATAAGCATCACCTTTGTACGTATTTTTCTGTTCCTTTCTTCTTGTCTGTTCATAAACTTTTAAATAAATAAATTAATTCTTAGCCTCTTAACTTCCAAATAGTTTGACTTTCTTTTGTGGTTTAAGCTTTACATTAATAGTTAATTATCAGTCCTGAAGCTACTTTGTATTTGTAGATAATAATTGGAAGATTCCTGTCATCCTTGGATCGTTGACAGTCGTCACAGGTCAGGTCAGAAATCCGAAACTGTGATAACCAGTCTTACCAAGGGGTATTGAGGTACCCAGTAACTGGGTTGGGCAATTCAGATAGGCAGTCGTTTCATGTAAAATACTGGTATTCAGGTGCATTTAGTTAGACTGGAAGACGACCCCACCATGGGGAAAGGCTGGGCAGATTGATTTTGATTGTAAAATTCCTCGATTGTTAAGTAAATTGACTACCTACCAACTTATATTATTCGTATATTCAAATCACAACTTTTATTCTTTGATCGTTTTTAATAATTAGCTATAACAGGCTTAAACTGGCCTCCCGTAAATGAAACACTGTTATTTGAAGACATTATAAAAGCCTTTTTTTAACGAATAACCGCGGAGTTTCTGGCCGGCTCTTCTCCATAGGAAACGACCAATTGGAACCGTGCACCTAGCTTCTGACGTCTCATAAGTGCCCATGTAGGTTTATGTGAAATAAAAATATGTTTTGAATACGACAAATTGACGTAGACTGTCAATTTGCTTTGCAATTAATTTTACCTGACTGTACAGACTAATAACTCTATCAACCCCAAAGCTCTTAAGCCCTGAGTTTTAATATTTTTAATTTCAAAAACGTACCTAATTGCCGTGTCAGTTGTCGGTCGGGTCTGGGTAAACATCGTAAATGTCCCCCTAGAGTTGCCTGGGCCCGTTTTATTTAATTAAGTGGGTACCGCAACGGTAATATTTCATTTGAGAACCAGTTTTTTCTGGAGAAGTATTCCTGTATAATATTTGTTCTATACTCTGCCTTCGAGGTCGTTTCATTACTTAATGTGTGGTTTTACGCAGTTCTTTGAGAATTTTCTAATAAAATGTGTTTTCGATATATAGATAGATAAAAAACCGGTCAAGAGCGAGTCGGACTCGCGCACTGAGGGTTCTGTGCCATTATTTATAAATATTTTGGATGTGTTACTTTACGTACAGTCCTTCAAAAGTAGGATAGATGGATAGGTGGATAGGCGGACAGGTGGAAGGGCGAACAGGCGCACAGTTTTTTACTATTATAAACACAACAATAATAATTCTACACTCATGTTTTACAAAATAAATATCTTGTATCTTGTATCTTGTATATCTTTATTTTTAATTAACAAATCTTAGCCGTCTGTTTCAGCCACTCCAAATTGCAAATGTTTATATTAGTAAAATGCCATCAATAATAATCATATCAACCGTTGTAGGCTAAATAATTTTAGGAAGAAGGCCTTTACTGTGTAAATAGCAAGATATTTGGTTATAAGGATGCTTATTAAAATCACACAGCCAGAGCGTGAGGCCTTTTTTTGGGTGGGAAATTATCAAATAACTTCTCCCGCTCTGGGTGAAGCGGGAGGGCGTGTCAGACTCTTACTGACTAAAACCCACCCGTGTTCTTTCAATTGCCATGTTGCCGGGGGCTACGATCTCCCTTTTGGACTTCTTCACAACCCCGGCAGGCATCGGCCCTAGCGGACTCCATTAGTTTTGTTGACATATCTTTGAGGTACGCGTGGAATACTGTTGCATTTTTTTTTCTTTCTTGATTGCTTGTTCTCGAGATATCCAGCTGTGTCAGACAGACGGACAGACAGACTGAGTCGCACCATAAGGGTTCCTTTTTACCATTTTAGTACGGAACCCAAAACAGTATTCAGTGCACACAAAAGACACACATAAGCACAATTAAATGATAACAAATTACATGAATATAATTATATTTTTAAAAAAGCAGTGGCACTCCGGGAGTGCCAACAGAAATGAAAACTTGAAAAAAAATCGGCACCGCGATAATCAACGCGTTGATGTCTTTTACTCCACGGTGTCGGAAAATTGTGTTTCAGTGTCGCGAAATCAATGGTTTAGTCCCATCTCAAAAATGCTCAACGCGCCTAAAGAAGTTTTCACTTCAATAAGATGCCAATATCCAATAAAGAAAAAACATACGTATAGAAATGGAGTGAATCAAATATACAAAGTGCGGTGTGCGTTGATGTAAACTTTTTCCGCTAGTCGAGTCTAGATTTAGATGAAAAATTGAAAATCTCTGAAACCAATAATAATCCTTGTGGCAAAAAAGACGGCACTGTTACTTATACTTTAAATAAACCTCTATTAGTATTTTTTTAAGAACACACATGTATACACAGTTGGTTCTTGAAAATACGGTAGTTGCCTAGGTAAAAAAAAAGAAATTATGTTTAGTCCGTCTTTCAATAATAAAAAAATATTAGACACATATTTTTTGCTTTATTATATTAATCAAAAATAACTTAAGAAGCACGCATTAAAGTTGGAGAGTGGGGGCTCGCCACGTCGCAACTCAGTATAAAATCTAGCAAGGCGTGACGTCATGCACTCATGCCACGTTTTAACTCAATGTATCGTCGTAATCTTTTGATTACGTCAAAAAAGAAAAAATACGCGTCCAATATTTTTTATTAATCTACCTTCCGGAGAAAAAAAAAATTGAATCCAAACTTACAACCAGAGGTTTGGAGAGCAGTCACCGAATCACTAGGCTATTTGCTTTGTTGATAATTGAGTGAAATATCCGTTCTTATATATGCCATGATTAACTAATTAGCTCCATAAAGATATAGCATGATGATGATCATTTAAATCTGTAACTATCTACAATATTCAAACATTTTGTTTCGTCTTTAAAAATCGTCCACCAGCCCATACATATTTGTGGGCCGGTGGATGATTTTTACACGGAACTCTCTTACATGTTTTCCAACAAACAGTTCCAAGGCATGAATAAACTCAACCCAAAGTTGCACTACGCACATTCCAGACCAATATAAATTCACTACATACATTCGTCAGATATTTACCATGCAAATCACACAGAACGTACCTAATATTCTCGTACCGAAAATATCTAACAAAGGGCCAGATGTTGACACGGGATCGTAATATCTGACGGATAAAAATGATCCTGAACTAACAGATCTACGTTGTATTGCGTAATCTCGAGCTATCATACTTCTTCGAGTAATATCTCTGATTTTCTAGTTTGTTAAGTGATTTTAGCAGATTCGATCATAAATCAGAGATATTGGACTAGCCTAAGATTGGTTTATTGGATTTGTATTACGAGTATGTCTTCCACTTCTTTCCTGTATTGTTTTAACACTGTGGATAAAGTATATATATAATTCTTTGCTAATATTACTAGCGGACGTCACGCGGTTTCACCCACGTAGTTAACGTTCCCGTGGGAGTACGAGGATAAAATATAGCCTGTGTTACTCGCCGATAATGTAGCTATCCATTGCTGAGAGGGTTTTTCAAATCGGTCAACAGTAGTTTTTAAGTTTATTCATTACATACGAAAATAAAAATCTTTCCTCTTTATAATATTAGTATAGATATAGATAAAGATATACAATTTGTTTGTTTATTTGAGCGTTGGGAGTTATCTCCGGACTACCAATCGGATTTGAAAACAAACATTATTTTGGCATTGGATAGCCTAATTCTTGAGTAAGGTTATAGGCTATGTAACATCACGCTACCACCCTTAGGAACAATGCTATGCGAAAGTAAAAAGAAAATAAGTCAGAAACAATGCTATGCGAAAGTGAAGTAATAGCGCGGGCGGGCGGGCAATGGGATGCGTCGCGATGGGTCCGGCTGAAATTTCACGCTGAGGAAGTCGCGGGCAGAAGCTAGTGGAACATATTTTGAGCTCATAGATAACTTTACAGTGCACACTGTTGGGTCAGATTCTCTTAAATTGGCACTCTTTAATCAAATAGTTTCTACTAGTTTGCTTTCAATTCCAATCTTGGTCTCCATTAATTCCATCTGTTAGTTTGTTGTTATCCAACTACAAGCATTTTACATATAATTAAACATTATATCACACCTGTATTCCCCGAAGGGTTGGGCAGAAGTGTACCTATCACAAATCCAGACTCCGGAGTCACTGAGAAATTTTAGATGGAAAAATCCAATAACACTGCCCGTCTTGGATTTCAAACCCAGGATCTTTGAGCTCTGCAGTAGCGCTTGCGACCACCAGACTAACGAGGCAGTTCAGATAAATAAAAATATAGAATTTCTAGAAGATTTGATAGAATAGATCTTGCAATGTATTTGGTACTGTGATGAGCAATAATTATATAGCCGTGATAGCCTATTAGTGTGACCGTCGGACTGTCAAGTCATAGGTCGCGAGTTCGAACCCAAAGCACGCACCTCTGACTTTTCGGATTCATGTGCGTATTGTAAGTAATCACTAGCTTCAAAAATGGTGAAGGAAAACATCGTGAGGAAACCGGCATGACTGAGAAATATTTCTCGATTCATGTGAAGCCAAGTTAAGGTGACAAAAACTCTGACACCAGGTTAGTGACTAATCACACGACAAAAAAGAAAAAAATAATTATTTTATTTTATTTGGTGACAGAGAAAATGGAGAAGAAATACAGGAAGACATTAAGCAAGATTTGTGGAAACACATCGTGCCTTGCGTCCTAGATGCGTATAAGTAATGAAAAAACCAAGTAAACGATATATACACTCACCGGAAAAAGCTTTTATACCAAATTACATTAATCTCAAAACAAATAAGGCATACGATAAATACTTCTACACTTTATTACCCAGACGCCATGTTTCGCTGAAGTCTCTTCCAATAAGAATTACTGATGGTCCTGAAAACTTTGAGCCGCCATTCCCTTCATCTACATTTTATTAAATGGAACTTATTTTAGACAAACTTTTCGGGGTCGCAATTGAATTTTTC
The DNA here is from genome assembly GCA_916610215.1 of Omphaloscelis lunosa. NCBI lineage: Eukaryota > Metazoa > Arthropoda > Insecta > Lepidoptera > Noctuidae > Omphaloscelis > Omphaloscelis lunosa. Next base: position 10,231,107 of record OU744267.1, read on the forward strand.
ATTTCAAACTTGAAGGACAAGGAAAAGCTGATTTATATTATATTCTTGTTTTAAATACTTTAATACTTCCTGAGGGCTTGATAAGTGGCAATCGATTTCAAAGCTGTAGGAACTATAGGTTAGAATAATGCAATGAATCTGCCCAGCCTTTTCTCAACTATGTTGGGGTCGGCTTCAAGTCTAACCGGATGCAGCTGAATACCAGTATTTTACATGAAGCGACGGCCTATCTAACCTCCACAACCCAGTTACTAGGTAATACGATACTCCTCGATAAGACTGGTTGTCAAACTTACCCGTAATGACTGTTAAAAATTCACGAATGACAGCCGGGACCAACGGCTTAACGTGCTTTCCCAGTCACGAAGGAGTCTCGGTATATATTATAACAATGGGCATCATCCACGAACCAACCCCGCAAGGGTAGCTTAACCTGATGGATTGACCCGTCCGTTATTTACTTGGCCACGAGCCCCTGCATAGGTTACAATAATGCTAACAATGTAAAATGCAATGTCCCCGCGCAAGAGTTTAACGGCTAGTCGTCTTCCGCGCGCCGCACTGTGGAAAATAATGGTCTGTTTCTGATTAAAAATCAATAACTTCTTTATTTCTGAATATTATGTTCTAAAATTTTGCACAAATATAGAATAGTGTATATGGCTTCAAATAGAATGTAATTTATTATGATTAAATTTAAAATAATAAATTAAAAAATAAAACATATTCAAAATTATAAAAAATCTCCAATGTTTATTTCTTAACAATGAATACTATTATTTTAATGTTTACAAAAACCAAATATCATATATAGTACTTCAAAATAAAAATCAAATAAAATAAAAAAAGCATTTTTTTAAAGATTAAAATCGAACACAGATTAATTAATTAATTGTACTGTTTACTAAATGTTATGTTATTTATACTTGATGAACTTCGCGATCTAAAATTAATTCGTTCACTTTCAAAAGATCTAAGGTGTCTTCATCAAGTTCCTTCACGTTTTTAGTATACGGTTTTCTAATGCTGGTAATGTAAGGATCTGAAGTATAAAGAAGAGTATGAAATACATCTTCGTTTGTAGCGGATCTTGAGCATTTTCTAGCATGATGAAGACGAAATTTTTTATAATCCTTATTGCGAGATTCTTGTGCATCTTCCGAAAGTTGACCAATAGGAAGTACTGCAAAATGCTTTATGACACTTTCTCCATGAATCAAAATTTTGTGAACTGAAGATGGCATGTAATACCATTCATAATTGCTCACATAGATCCTAGCAGTCTCCATAGCATAACTGCCAAATTTTTCAGCATTTATCATTACACCCGATGAAAGAGCTTGCAGAATTATGTAAAGTCGTTTAATCAAATTTATATCCACTCCTGTAATTTCAGCAGAGCAGCTTGCATTGTGAAAAAATCTTCTGGCAGTATTACCGTCATTAGAATTACCACTTACTTGTCTTGGTTTGTCGATGATCAATCCTAGCTCTTCACGGAAACGCCTTTGTACCAGGGTTTTCTTCTCTTGCTTTAGTCGTTTCTTTTCTTCACTTGTGGCTGACCATGTTTGGAAAGACAGATTATAGGAAATATGTAAAATCATTTCTATACAACGAAGCCAGGCGTGCAAAGTAGACAATCCGTATTGATAAGAATATTCATTTTCAGGCCTAGCTGTCACTTTTGTCAAATCGTTCATTTGGCGTGGAGTAGCTCCACATATTGTACAAGTGGAACCCGAAGGCGTATCTGTTAATACCTGAGCTACTTTACCATCTATCATTGTAAGGAAGAGATCATGCTTCACTTGCACTCCCTCACCTTCTTTGTTAATTAATGATGGACTCAAGGAATTTATTTTACCCTTTATTTCATCCACAACGGCTTTAGTTTTCTCGGGAGTTTCTTTACAAAATCTATTAATATAGGCCGGCAAAAACGAACAGATGAAGGTACCGGATTTTGCCAGATAACATTACCTGTTAGCTCGTTAATTAACTTAATAGGCACTAAAGAAGTGATAAATAAATTCGAATCAGAAATAAGTTCAGACTCTTCTGGCAGTTTCTGTTTACACTGGCTTTGACCGGATGAGCCATCACAGCCCCATTTACTATACAGAAGTAAGTTATTCAATCCATTCCTATAGACTGAATCTATTGTCAATATTCTAGCTGCAGTGTGATCTAATAAATCTTAAAGTCTTACTATTTTTGCACTTGTGTCTGTAATTTCTATGGCTGAAGACGGTGGATAGCAAGTAGTTTTAACTTCTTGCACTTTGTAATATGGCGGAAGCACAAAACATTTTCGTTCGTTCGTTAAATTTCTCAAGTACAAATATTGTGCTTTCGTTAAATCCAAGTCAATAAATACGCTCAATGCTTCTTCATCCGTTAACATTTTGGTCTGCCTTGCGTCTTCTATGAGACTCGAAAATAAGGTCTTATTTTCACTGTCAGCAAACCTTAATGTTTCCACAAGTTTAGCTTCTGTTCCTTCTCCTATCGAACGTAACCCTTGAAGATATGCATTATAGACGTGTTCAAATCCATATTCATTAAGTAACATTGTATTTTTTCTTCTTTTACTGGATTCTGACAAGTCTGGATAAGATACGCACGGTCTTCCACGTTTCCCAGAAGAAGTAGATAGTGTGGAGATGGTTGTAACGTCTTCAGAGTTCAGTAAAGTTATTGAATATTCTGATATCAACCAATTACTGTTCTTCATTAAAAATGTATCCTTGTTCCGTGAAGCTTCGTTCCAGCGTTTATTAAAAGCGGGAATAATATGTCTTTGAAAATCACTGAGGATGAAACATAAGTTGTCTTCAGACACATGATATTTTTCTTGCAAAACTGTTGATAATGCTTCCAACGATTTTCCTCCTTCGATATACGAAAGTATTATTTCACGTTTAAAACACTTGAAAGTAGACATTTTGAAGAGTCAACAAATGTAATTACACTTCTGTTAATTCACCACTATTTTGTTATTTACAATGGAATGAAACCACTGTTTATATACTATTTGAGTAGTGTGCATTTTGTTGATTAATATTTTCACACGCAACATGAGTGCAAAAAAGATAAATGCCCTAATATCAATGATAAATTACAAAACTTACCGCAAACTATTGATGTAAACAGCAACATTTCAAACCGCAATAGATAGCGAGCGGTTTTCCGTTTTCTGACTCTTATCACATTTTTATTAATTACTCCGAAACCCGCAAATATCCGCAGCTGTTATTATTTGATTATGTTTATGGATAGTTAGGCTACAAATCAACATTAAATGTAAAGCAGGGGTAAACGTGGGTAACTGCCAAAAGTCTCGTTGAACTTTAAAAAAACTTTTTTTTCACCATATTTTATTTTGCAATTATTTTAAGGTGAACCTTAACATAACATTAAATACATATTAGCTGTTTCATATTTTTCAAAAGACGAGGTTTTCAGAAATATATAATACATTATACCTTTTCCTGTAACGTATAACAATAAAATCAATTTAAAAGTGATGAAGTGAACGGGCCTGACATGGACGTCCGTCAAAACTATAAAGTTTGTGGTGTTGTAAAAAAATCATTTCATTTAATATTTATAATTTTTTGATATTATAGTCTAGTTTGGTCCTTAAACTATTGAGTAAAATAAAAAAAGCATGCCAGTAGCGACATTGACAAAAACCATTTTTAATCAGCAGTTGTTCTACAATTTTCCATAGTGCGCCGTGGCAATAACTTGTGTTCTCTATAACTTAAGTAAGAAGCGTCACGGTGCTTAATTACCATGGTCATCTACCAATAGACTTTATCGTGCACACTGGAATTTTATTTATACTCTTCCAAACACGATACTCATAAGGTCCAAACAACAGCGTTTCGTATTTCTGTCGTATTTATAAGCTTTTTGATAGTTTATTTAAATCCAATACATTTTTGACTTCTCCATCATCTTTTTCGCTGATTGAATGTCGAGCACGACATTTAACCTCCTAGTAGGACCAGGCAAGTGCCATGTGAAATATGGCAAATAATAATAATTTAAAAATTAGGTAATCTTGGGGACCCATAGATTTTTGCTGTCGAAAACATCCTATACTATTAAACGAGCAAAATTTGTAGGTTTATATTTGTTTTTATGATATTTGTACTCACGTTCTCGAAATCGGCTATAACAATTTCGATGAAAGTTGCAATATAGGGGTTTACGGGGACAAAAAATCGATCTAGCTCGGTCTCTTATCTGAGAAAATTCGTTTTCTCCATTTTCACAGCCTCAGGAATATGATACCACGCTGGTATACCTGGATGATATGTTTATCTATTTTCACCCGAGCAGAGTTCGGTCGACCAGGTACTGTTACACTAAGCCCCATCGTCCACGATGCTACTCAAAAGTAACGTGTTGCAAAGTCAAATCACCAAATAATGAGTAGCAAGAATGTCACAGCACTAGTATTTCAATAGTGTTCTGTACAAGATGTGACTTAGGAACTAACACTTTATTAAATAGTTTGTGATGGGTTGTGTCGTGGACGTTGGACGTAAGCATGGCAAAAATTAAACAGTTTGAGATACGGATTTAGATAAAGCAAGCCCAGTGCGGGTTGGTAGATGTCACAATCTTCGAAATTTTTTCTAGGTCATGCCGGTTTCCTCTCAACGTTTTCCTTCACCATTTTGAGAGCAGTGGTGATGAAATTATTTACACAAAGTGAATTGCCTACATGAGTTTATATCCAGGACCGACAACTAGCCACTGCTCTTAAAAAAAAATAAAAAAATTGGAAGCATAAACAAAAGTAAGGCTAAAACACTGAGACAAGCTAAATCCATACCTGTCGAAAGTCACAAAACTCAAATTAAATCCACCCTTGAAACACCAACAATTTTAATTCCATTACCTCAGTAATAAATTTTAGATCGAGCCGTATAATTCGGTCTAACTATGTAATCCAGCCCCCGCTTTATGAATATGTAAATAATTATAATTAAGAACGAAATTCGTTTCCCATTGGAGTACCACGATTAACTTTTGGCTAAGTTTCTATCGGTGAATTTTTTGCTTGGAAATTATTTCTGGAGCAGCCATTTTATTCTTGCTCTTCATCGCAATTCTAAGGAAGAATTAAGTGCCGTATCAAAGCACCACTCATAAGGAGCTAAACTGTCAAACAGAAGATGTCATCTGCTGAATTTCATGCCATGTATAACATTCATTTAAGAGCCCATACTACCTCAGCTCAAATTCACTCGCACCATATTGCTCGCGGACTGAGTGAGAGCGAGACGGAGTGGAGTGCTGATGATTTCAAGGCGCCAATAGTCGCCGCTTTATAGTTTGTTTGTTTATCACGCAAAGTTTCATGACCTACCAATTTGTCCTTTTTGAATATCAGCTATTTATTGTTCGGTTTGTAGGTAACATTGGTTTTTTTTTTTTTTGGAGAAAATTTTATGGATGCGTGGTTTCGTCAAACATAGTACTTAACCTTAATCCTCAACTTTAACGTATATTTATTTCGAAATTATTGCTGCAATATTTGCGATATAACGGAGGATCGTGTGAAGAAATTTGATGTATTATAAGCCTATAAAAGCCACAAACCTTAAGAAGCTTGCATGAGTTATGATCTACATACATTGTAAAGTAACGAGAATACCTTACAGTTCCACAAAATTTAATAGCAATTTTCTCGTGAAATAACAATTGCAATTTTGAGAAAAGAGCCATTTCAAAATAGCATGGTTTCGATAATACTATATTCATAACACCATAAAATATCTATCAATACTTTAAGAGAAAATCGCTTTTAAATCTGGCATAAATTTATGCTGGTACGCTCAGCGCTGGTTGCCAACGGGCAGGCAACTTCACTAATTTTGCCGACTTTTTTTTAAAGTTTGTACCACATGGATTAGTTTTTGTGAAGGTAACGACTTCTTCAGCAGTGTTAAAAATTACATACTTTTGTTACTAAGAACTGTCAAGGTTATGGAAGTCATCAGTAGATATATGAAGTGCCTCAGTTGATTTAAAAATAATGTTGTTAAACCATTTTCGACCATATTTACATTTTAAATCTACCTCGGTAACTTTGCTATTTTCTTAACTAAAAACAGCAGTTTGTACTTACTTTTCTTCTCCATTTTCTTCACAGAACTCTCTATCATCTTCAAAACTTTCTTGTAGTTTCAAACTCCTCACATGCAGTTTTTGCGTCACCATAATCTTGCTTACATTCTGCTCACAGTACTCTCTGAACATGAAAATTTCATAACATTGTAAGACATGCTACTATTAAGACCGACGAAATACTTTGTATTAAGTCTTGAAAAAACTAATAAGGCAACGTTTGCTGCACAAAATGTAAGGAGCTTTTTTGTACGAAATAAAGTTTTTACTATGGAATCCTTCAAATTAAAATATTCGGTCTCTGGCGGTTTGTGTGGCTCAAAACATTCATTTTGAACTCTTTTAGTGTTTTTTCATGTTTTGCCGCTTTGAAGGTATTCTATTGTATTAAGCAAGGTGAATGTGTCTGTTTATTAAAAATATTATGAGAGGAATGAACTTTCAGGTAGATGAAATGAACTGATTTGCTGTGTTGCATCTTTTAAAGGTTTTCGTCCATTATGAGTCTATTTATACAACAACTGTTTTGGTCATTATCTTATAACTGTTTTATAAATTAAATCTTTTTTCATTTTGATCGACGGTAAGTAGGAACTCTTAAGAATTTAATAAAATTGTATCCTTATTTTCAAAGGATTAGAATCTTATTTGGAATTCAATTAAATTACCACGCACAATCCGATAAATTCTCGAAATCTAAATCCTTAAAATTTAAAAGTAATAATTCCAAGGATATTTTGCACATCTTGCGCCTGACAGAATTTTTATAGCAAAATTAATCTTGAAAGAGAGATTTAAAAAACCCGCAGGCGTCAACTAGTTTATTAATTAAAGGCAGTAATGAGCAAACGAGTTCATTGACATTTGCAATAAACAGGACGAGGATGATAACCTGAGTTTTAGTGCCAATATAATGTTCATATTTCATTAACTTTTTATCAGCAAGCAGCGACCGTGTTGTGAAACAAAAGAATGCAGTTTAAAATTAAAACAGAAGCGTTTCCTATGGATATGTAATCTGCATCAAACGAAATTGCCTCGTTGCTCTAGTGGTCGCAAGTCCGAGTACTGAGCATAGGTCGATATCCCAGTCAGTAGTGGTATTGGACCATTTGACAGGTTAAGAATAGGAAAGTAGGATAGGTTAGGAAAATACAATAGGCAATATGGAACATAAATTGCAAAAATTGAGTGTTTTCGACGCGTTTTATTTAATTGGAAAAGTTGTCAGTCAGGTTCGTCATCTGACGGCGGATCGCCACTGAGCAACGAGCGTTTAGTAAATGCAGTACAAATGATATGTTTAAGTATAAATTAAAAATACGAGCGCTTCCTGCACTTATTTAAAACATTTAAAGTCAAACTATATCAATACATTTTTTTTTTAAATACAATGGAAGTGGATATATTTAGTTACCCGTTCCGCTTAGCTATTTCTAAAGAGTCTTAAAAAAACCCTGAAAGAAATCGATACCTCAGGATGACGATTGACTTGTCGCAAATTTGAACACGGCGTGTTGCCACACCAAGCGCTGAGTGGTTTTTTTTAAAGACCCTTTAGAAATAGCTAAGCGGAACAGGTTACTAAATATATCCACTTCTATTGTATTTTATAATGGATCAATTAACTATCTTATACATAATTATACCAAATTAAAGTCACTTTTCGTGTTTCGTAAATTTCGCAACGGATTTTGATTTAGTTTTCACCATAATTTAGAGGATTTATTCCGGAAGGTTTTAGTGTTTACTACATTTATATTAAACGAACATGTAACATTACAATCTCGATAGCTTTTCAAGTTGTAAAAACCATTCGAAACAGGAGTGGGTCGCTAGTAAAAAACAAAAACATAACGCGGTTTTATTTCTACACATAAGACATCAAACGAAATATTTAAACAAAGGTTACGCTAAATACCTGTGTCATGTTACCCTGTGGTTGAACTTGAGGATCAGTGTGAATACATAGAGCCGGCTTCAAGCATTACTGAAAGCAAGTACTGATTAATTATGTACTTACAACGTGTCAGGCAATTGGACTTAACCCGCCATACCCTAGTGTTACAGCTTCGGTTTAACGGAGACTGACTGTTTAGGGATGTGTTTTAATAGCTGTGGGCCACTGTTTCACTCATATTTTAGAAGACTCTTTCACGTACCTTATGAAATATATCCTATATTCTTAATTCCTAAGGTCATGTTCTTCCTGTGCGCTCATGCAAATTCCTTCAGCCATTATAGAGTCATACATTATACATAGTCAAAAATGGCGAAACGTGGGTGTACTATAGGTATACCTCTGCCTAACCCTTCGGGGAATACAGGCGTGATGTTATGTTATGTTTATACATTATAGTCATACTATTTATTATTTATTTATCTATATTCACATATGATAAGTGTAACTAATAAATTATGCCCCGTAAAACCGCAGTAGTAGTTAGACTTTGGGGTCGCTGTCTCTATACACTCAATAAACTTCGTACATACAATAAATTATTATTTATTTATAGATAGCACTTTAACAATTTTCTAAATAATATATTTTTTTAATTTATTTTGAATACTATTTTTGTTCAATTCACTCCTTATGTCAGCTGGCAAACCGTTCAATAGTTCGTATTGAAAGAAAGAAAGAAAGAAAATACGTTTATTTAGAACAGACCATAAAGCACACAATATAATTAAACAGCAGATAAAAAACATAAAAACAAATAAAAGTGTAAAGGGCGATGAAAGACATGGGAGTGTGCCTCACACGGCTGCGTCAAAAAGGCCCAGTTCAGCAAAATTGCCAGACAACAGAGAGAGAGAGAGAGAGAGTAGGTACTCAAAAATAAAAAAACGAATACTCTCTGTATTCGTTTTTTTAGGGTTTCGTCACCATAGTAATTAATGACTCTGGGTACATTGAATTTGCCAGCAGCTATTATAGATCGTGTGTTATGGTATATATTATGGCCTGACCAAGATTATGTCAGGACTTTAAAAAAGACTGCGACTTCTGAGTTTGTTTCGGCCTTTCTTCTCAGAGTAGTCAGATAGAAAACGCCGAACTCATCTAGATTTAAAAAAAATGTGACGTGTAAAAGTGATTCTAATAACTTGTTTACAGAATAAACAATTTCATTTAATTTCATTACAGAAACAAACATACAAACTATCAAAGTTTGAAACTTTACATACTAAGTAGTAGGTATTAATAGGAAGAATACATTCCTAATAAGGAACAGCCTTATTTACGACATATTTCGCGACAAACTAGTTAGAAAAACGAGAATAGCTCGTGTAGTGGTAAAATACTATAAAAATAAAGCTTTAGTTTTCACCAAGGAGATTAAATTATTTACTGTTTTCCCACAATTTCTTCATTCACCGGTCAGGAATTTTCAAGATTAACTTCGCATGAGACTTTAAACACGCAACTTAGTGCTTACAGTCCGGCTGCTCCATAGAACAATTTAGAATCAAGACAAAATCAAACAGGTTGCTAATTTAATTGTAAAATTTATAATTTTGTGTTATATGACATTGATTTTAAATTCTGTGATTACTTCCTCACACACTGACTTATTAATTTTAATAACATTAGGAAAATCGTCTACTTTTACAATGTTTGTAAATATGTGAGCACCATGTATCTATCACATAATTAAATTATCTGTCGTTGCTTCATTTTTAATTCTTTTTACCTATTGTGGTATAGTAATTTTATTCTAGGTGCATCGTCTTCACATATAATTATTTAACTTATGTACGTACTAATACAAACTATTGTAAAACATTTTAAAAGAGTAACGGTGGAGTTTCTTGCCCATTCTTCTCCATACGAAAACTACCTTTTAGAAGGGGCGACTAGAATCAATTATATGTGCCATACATGGGCCTATTTGAAATAAATGATTTGACTTTGATTTTGACCGGCCGTCGAAAGAATGCGTTCTAGATACCTATCAGTTTAATACTAACAAATATTTGTTTTGCGAATTTGATCCTTGTTACTACTAGAAATTGTCCAGCTAACCTGTCAGTTGGACAATTGTCAGGAACGCATTCTGTCAACGACCGGACTGAAAGATCCATGCAGGTACAACAAAACGGTTTTTGATTTAAAATCTCAACTGGTACTTTAGAATCCGATTTTGACTCAAAGGGCCACAATTTTTTTCAAGTCTCCTAATCACCCTTTTCCTTGTTATTTCTTTTTCTTACTACCCTAATTTTTCCAGCCCCTTTTTTTGGCAATTAACAGAAACAAAGGGAGGTTTAACGCTAAATCATGGAGCAGTTAATTACTCGTCAACGCACTAACTGATCATAATCAAACCTCAGGAGATAGCCGTCCGGTTGCTGCGCTGAAATGTCAATTAATCACAGTATAAATAGGTTATAATACCTTGTTACCGAATGATGCTTCCGTAACAGTATTCTATGATCATTGAGGTTTAATTGGTGGAAGTGGTAAGATCGGTATTTGATTTATTAGTGCGGAGTTCATGTAACATCTTTCTATTGTTTTCCGTATATTATAAATTATATTGAATTGAAAACGAATTTATGTTTGAGGCTATAAATAATTGTCATCGCCATCTTGTAAAAGACCAGCACCCTAATTGCGTAACACTCTTTAAATCACAATCCAAAAGATTTTTAAGGAAGTTTGCCATTGCTTCATATGTTTGAAAAATTCGTTTGCTCGAAAACTTAAATAACGCAATAAATATCAAAATGAAAGGTATTGACATTGTAAGTTTGTTACGCAATTACCCCGCTTTTGTATAAAAAATGGTGGTGTTGCTGCATTTTCTAAGATCAGTTGTATCTTGAAAGGATACCTCTTAGCAAGAGTTATAGCGACGGCATGCTACTAAGGGGACGCTACTATCGTCCATGTCATGCGTGGATTGACATTCTGACACTCCCACTTGGAAATAAGTGTTATTTCCCACCAAAATTTGAAAAAAAAGAGAATTCTCTTGCTATCCTTGAATCTAACGATGCTGCCTGTAACTTGAACAGATTTAACGTTCACATAATATTACATTAAAGCGGATTTATAGAACCATTAACGAAAGCTTAGAAAGATAAGAAAAAGATTGAGAAGACCGCGTTGTCTTCGTACCTACTTACAAAATTATAGCTCTTGTTATTTATGACTAGATGTTGCCCGTGTCTTCATCTAGGAGTACTTTGTATTTTATCATTTTTTTATACAAATATCCAGGATGAAAGGAAGTCTGTGTCCTTCTCCTGGACCCAGGCTACCTATCTGTCAAATTTAATAACGATCGGTTCAGTGGTGTAGGCGTGAAAGGTATAGCGACTCCCAGGTCGAGCAAAGGTATGTGGAGAGTGTTATTGTGTTTTTCCATCAAGAATTTCTTAGTACCAGTTCAGAGTCTGGATTTATGCCCGTTTGATGGCAATAGGCTACCCCCTATTACATGGTACTTGAACTTAACTGGCGAAATATGAGTGTACTGTAGATAGACCTCTGCTTAAACCTTTGGGGATAATAGGCGTGATGTTATATGCTATTTTAATATTGTATGTATATGTTGTTTTTTATGTTATTGAGCAGTGATAGCCTAGTGGTATGACCATCAGACTGCCAAGTCATAGGTCTCGAGTTCGAACCCAAGACACGCACCTCTGACTTTTCGGATTAATTTGCGTATCGCATAATTATCTCTTGCTTTAGAAACGGTGAAGGAAAATATCGTGAGGAAACCAGAATGCCTGAGAGATATTTCTCGAAGGTGAAGCCAAGTCAGAGGCCCATGGGCGGCTTTAAAAAATTCTGACTCCAGGTTAGTCACTAACCACACGAAATGAAGAAGATATGTTATGTTAACGGGAAGAATGGCGGCTGCATTTACGATACATCAAACTTTAGGTCTTATAGCGTAACACTCTTGTTAGTTTACGGAACGTGCAAGTAGGATATTACTTGCGGGGAGACTCGCGTGGCAACTTGGCTCTCTTGCGATAGTATCAACCACTTAAGTCTTTAAGACGTTTGATGAGTAACCAAGCATCTTAAGCAACATCTGGGCAACACGCATGATGTATGTGCATCGTCACACACAAAGAATCTGGTATTTAAACCTGCACCCGTGTGTTCTAAGTGAACTACCACTAGTTTAATCATATAATTCGTGCTAAACATTATTAATACATTTTTTAATCTTTAGAGTAATTTTGTTGCTATATTTTTTTTTTGCAATTTGCAGTTCATTGTCAGATTTTATCTTGTTTGAAATAATACATGATTTGCGACCGTAACAAATTTCTATTTACAGAATTCTTAACATTAAAATCATTAATACATTTCTCACAGATATATTTAATCTTAAAAGTCATGATTTCATAAAAAGTTATTATATGGAAGAAATCTAACTTAGAGAGATGTATTTTTTTTTTTTAAAAACGTTGCCCCACACTAGGAATTTCTCCTGTATTGGGTGCGTTTACAAACATTTAAAGTCCCATACACAAACAGCCAAACCCGGAACAACTACTTGTAGGTCGTACAAATATTTGTTCAGTGCAGGAATCGAACCCGCGACACGCAGCGCAGCAGTCAATCGCTTAACCACTGCGCCAATTGTGCCGTTATTTATAATTCTAATGATTATAATTTAGTAACAACTTAAGAGATGAATCACATGACCATCTTTACATACCAAGACTCCTCCGTGCCTTGGAAAGCACGTTAAGCCGTTGGTCCCTGCTGTCATTCGTGGATCTTTGACAGTCGTTACAAATCGTCAGAAGCCCGAAAGTCTGACAACCAGTCTTACCAAGGGGTATCGTATTACTCAGTTACTGGGTTGTGGAGGTCAGATAGGCAGTCGCTCCATGTAAAATACTGGTATTCAGCTGCATCCAGTTAGACAGGAAGCCGACCAACATATTTGGGAAAACGCTAGGCAGATTGATTTTTGAATCATATTTTGATCATGACCGGCTAATTGCAAAAAAACGTAAGAAAATTTGAATATCGCGAGCTACCTTTGTAAATCAACCTTAACAAGACATACCAAAACCTTTCAACGTACCACTTCCAGTCCTAAAGCATCATTGTAATTCGCATAATTCCAGATCTAACATGCACTAATGAGATGGTTAACCGAGCATTAATTGCTGTAGCCTGGCCGTTCGGATTGTCATGATAAATTACACCAACTAATGAATTTGGGCGCCACAGTCTAGTTGGCTTGTATTGTTTTTTTTTTTACAGCTGTGTTAGCTTAGTAGTGTGACCTTCAGACTGCCAAGTCATAGGTGTCAAGTTCGAACCCAAGGCACGCACCTCTGACTTTTCGGATTCATGTTCGTATTGTTTAAGTAACACTTGCTTAATAAACGGTGAAGGAAAACATCGTGAGGAAACCGGTCTAGAAATTGAAAACTTGAAATTGTCCAACTGACAGGTGTCAGGAACGCATTATTTCGACGGCCGGACTGTAAAGGTAAACAATTTTGTCTGAATGAAACTAAAGGATTTTTATTTCTTTACAATGGTTTTGAAACCCATAAAAGGTTGATGGCTGATTTTAAGGATTTTATTAAACGTACAGTCGAGTTGCAAAAACCTATGTCCGTTTTCAAATTTGTTCCTTTATTAAGGCAGAACACATAATTATAATACTAAGCAAACTACTGCTTAAAAAACTATAATTATTGAATCACTTCAAAACAAAGGTCAAAATACCATAAAACGTTGACCAATTTTGACCTTTGACCTTTGAGTTGACACCAACCTAATATCTTTTTAATGGTCTGGTAATTTTATGACATAAAATTAAAATCCGTTTTATTATTTTTAGTGTCAGATTTTAAATTTTCAACTGAAGGTCACTCTGTGTCATTTATTTGGTACACCAACAGCAGTACATAAAACAGAAGAATAACATAATAAAAGTAATATTGGCATGTATGCCTATTATTGGTATATACAAACTGTAGGTACTTAGTAAGACTTATAGTTATATTTTTTGTATTATAACAAAAACTGAAAACGTAAGGTTTTGAGTTGTGTTAGTGAGTTTTTTTTTTTTTTCAGGAAGTGTCTCCGCTGCCGGCGCCGGCTCCCAAAAATAATGCCATTGGGAACTGGCATGACATTACTGCCGACAGCTGAGATTAAAAATATCGGCTGCCGGCTCATTACATTACTCTGTGGCCGGCACCGCTGGCTCCCATAATGGACACCGGTGGCGTTGCGTTTATGGAATTGCTGCCAGTATTCAGAACTCCAACTAACCCTAACTGAAGTATTTTTTTCTATAAATTCTAGTCGTTTTTTAGGCGGTCACAGTTCTAACCTAACCTAACCTAAATAATCTTTATTTGCGAAGAAAAATATTTAACCTAATCTAACTAGTTCGGTTCCGGGTACTTAGTAATTGATGACTGGAATATGGAAACCATTGATTATGGAAATATAATACTGAAAAAAAAAATGCTTTGTTACATGTTTTTTTTTTAATTCTGCCTACCCCGCCTGTCTACTCCAATATGCCAAATTGCCAACGCCGTTTTCCACTTTTTTTTTCCAAACTCAAGCGCCGGTAGCCAATTCAGCAACCGGCGTCGGCAGTCAATTCGGGAGCCGGCGCCAGAGCGGAGACACTCCCTTTTTTAACCTTAACCCATCAAATCCCATAGTTTAAAAAAAGCACAAAAGCCAAATAAAAAGTGTCTCGCCGATATCGCGATCGCGGGATGCGAGGGGCGACAGTTGTTATCTTGTCAACAACATATTTATAACTAGCTTTTGCCCGCGGTTTTGCCCTCATGGAGGTCGGAAATTATCCCACGGGAACGTATCACTGAGATAAAAAATATCATAATTATGTCCTAACCCAGGTCATGGTCTACCCATGTACCAAGATCATCTAAATTCGTTCAGCCGTTTTAGCGTGAACGCAATTATAATATTAGTTAGCAATTATTATATTAGTTAGTTCGCAATTATAATATTAGTTAGCATTTCTAAATTCTAGAAAACATAAACCATAATTCAGTGAGAACGTTAAACAAATAAATCTGCGATTAATTGTAAACTAACAACTATTCCCAATAATTTATTAGATCCATTTAAATGTTTTAATTAATTTGCAAATTATAATTATTTGCAGCCAATATTTGCTCTTTTGATTAGAAATACAAATTGTTTGGCAGTTGATATTAATTTTCGTATTCAATTAAAGTAGAGTAAGTACTTAATTTAATTTAGAAATTTATAACGAGTTGTTTATTATTATCATAAGCAGTTGTTATTTCAATTTTCATATACAAACTTAAGGTTTGGGTCCCTAAGAAGGCGGTGAATTGTCACACAATAAAGCGAGCCGTCCACCGCCAGCTAAACTAATTTAGTTTGCACTTATACTCCATTTGGAATAAGATTAGACATTTAAATAAACCTTTTTCACAGGTCTATCAACTGATTTTGACTTCTATTGCGTTGGTGGCATGAAAAATGGCAGCTGCAGTAAACAGTTGGTATTGTAACAATGTTTACATCCTTATACGGTATAGAAGTCAAAATCGGTTGAACAGATTGTAAAAAAGGTTTGTTTAAATGTTTAATCTCATTTCAAATGGGGTATAGTTTAGTCTAGCTTGCCAGTTTTTCATAAATGTGCCAGTCATCTACCATCAACCCACATGCATGAAGGCAAGAAGGCAAGGCAAAAAAGGCAAGCTAAACTAATCTAATTGCAAACTAAGTTAGTTTAGCTCATCGTGGACGTCTCGCGTTAAGCTAACGCAGACCAAGAGCTAAGCTAAGTTGGTTTAGCATAGCTCGCATAGCTTTGGTAATTTCACATACTTGATTTCAAAGTTTGCGGTTTGCACACAAGTTTGAGAATTTACCAAAGCTATGCGAGCTATGCTAAACTAATTAAGCTTAGCTCTTGGTCTGCAGCCGACTTTATGACTGTCCAACTACAGAGCGTTTTTTTGACACCTTTATCTGCAGTAGTATCCCGCGAAATTCAAATTTTCTTACGTTTTCTGCAATGTTCAGGTCAACGTCAGATTGCATCTGGATGACATGATTCGCGACCATATATTGTAATCAATAAGACTGACATTGAATGACTTTTCCATGAAATCGTGACATTGTTTTTTTTGGGTGGAAAATTATCAAATATCTTCTCCCGCTCTGAGCGGAACGGGAGGGCGTGTCAGACTCTACTGACTAAAACCCACCCGTGTTCCTTCGGTTGCCCTGTTGCCGGGGGCCACGATCTCCCTTTCGGTTTTCTTCGCACCCCCGGTAGGAAATCATGACATTTGAGAACAAATCTAACTTAGAGAGATGTATTACTGTTTCTAATGATTATACATAATTTATTTATTTATATATACTTTATTGTACACCACAAAAATACATAACAAAAAATAAATCAAACACTACAAAATATACAATGGGCGGCCTTATCGCTTTCCGCGATCTCTTCCAGGCAACCTTGGAATGGACAGTGATTTGCCTGGACATAAAATGGGGCTGTCGACGGTGCAAATAAGTATACAATAAACTAGAATAAATACACAGATATATACATATCCTAAATAATAGATACATAAATACATACATACTTACAAAATATATAGGCAACAAAAATAAATGAAAACTAAAGATAATTACAGTTACGAGAACAAGATCACAACGACAAGTAATGTTCCTTCACGAGTCTCTTAAATACAGGTAACGATTGCGCGCGTTTTATTTGAACTGACAATGCATTCCACAAACGAGCGGCCTGGACAGTAAAGGACTTGTCGAGGAAAGTTGTGGAATGCATAGGCATTTTAAGCTTTAAGTTATCTGATGACCTTAAAAATTTAAAAATTCTATAATTAAAGGATTTTCAAGAATAACCATAGCAGATTTTAACCATTTATTCTACTTCATGTCTACGGGCTAGTTCGAATATTAATGCTTACTCAGAACATCAGAAGCACACACAAGGAACGTTTCTGGGGAAATATTCATAATTAAATTATGCTTGCATGTCTGCTACGTGCACTTACTTGAAATTGTTAATTATTGGAACGAAGTTCTTTAACGCGGCTTGTAAACTTTCAGAAATTGTTACGCTAAAAAATGTTAATACTTGCGAATATCTTCTTCTAATTCAAAGAGAAAGAAAGAGATAGAGAAGGAGAACGCCGGCAGAAAAAAAAAATAACAAAATAAAATAATAAAGTGATTACAGTGCCGTGGGATAAAATTGTACACATCGGCCCGAATACACTGCATGCCGAGAAGAGAGTAAAAGTGTGAATGTGGTGGAAAATCCAAGATGGCCACTCTGAAAATGTTAAAATTTTGCATCATTGGTATCGTTGTTATGATTTTCGAGGGTGTTAAAGCTGATAGTGGAGTCGAAATGTAAATCCAAGATGGCGGTTGCGAAAATTTTCAAAATTTTCGTCATGGGTGTCGTTTTCATAGTTTTTGAGGGTGCTAAACCCGATATTAAGGTCAAAATGTAAACAGGGGTCCTCTACTTATTATATTTTGTACTAGCTGCTGCCTACAGCTTCGCCCTCGTCCACCCTAAGAGCGGTTTCGCAATACGTCCGATCCGATCTTTGTCCGTCCGAATTTAGAACATTCCCAATTCGGATTGAATTCGGATTCGGATCGGACGTAGTGCGTAAACGCTCCAATTATATTTCTTTACCGCAGTCGGATAAAAATAAAAGTAACTAACCTTAGTTACTCCTTATAACACCAGCTAATGTCACGCTAACGCCAGTGAAGGTCCCGTCAAAATCAATCATCAATCCCGCCTTTTCGGAGATTAGTCGGAACAATTGGATAGACAGACAATAAAAATTGTTCATCTTATATGTACCGAATTTTCATATGCGTTTAATTAAAAGCTGTTATTTTGACATTACAAATAGACACTTTAATTTTATTTATTTGATAGATCAATAAAATACAGCTTTAGGTATCTTTCTTTCGGGTATATGTACCGTATTTTTCAAATGCGTTTAATTAAAAGCTGTTATTGTTATTTTGACATTACAAACAGACATTTTAATCTTATTTATTTGATAGATCAATAAAATACAACTTGAGGTATCTTTCTTTCTTTCTGCCGGGGGTACGAAGAAAACCGAAAGGGAGATCGTGGTCCCCGGCAACAGGGCAACCGAAGGAACACGGGTGGGTTTTAGTCAGTAAGAGTCTGACACACCCACCCGCTCCGCCCAGAGCGGGAGAAGTTATTTGAAAAAAAAAAGTATCTTTTTTTGATCTTTAAACCTTTGTAACAAAAAATACTTAGGTACATATAATAGCTAAACCGTCTACTGAAAATTCCAAAGTACAAAAATAACCCTTATTGCAAATTACCAGATACAATATTTTAAGTAACTTAATACTGGCCTTAACTGGCCTTACAAATACATAATTTCCAAAGTCTTCTTTTCAGAATAGGTTGACAAAACGCGACAAAATAATCCGTAATTATTCACGACTGTACGCCAGTAACCGAAAAGGCTAACCAAAACACTTCCTTTACGAAAGCCAACCGTCTAAACAAATTAATTGTTTTAATTTCCCCAAAAGATTTCTTTGTCCCCTCTCATATTGTTCCCTGTCCTCTTAGTCTAAGATTTTTAATTAAAATAGTTAGCGACTTTCTACAAGCAAGGCTCATTTAGACGAGGACAGTTTCTCGCCTGTTTAGGTGTAACTAGTAGGTAAAACTCGTCAGGCGATCGCAGTCAGTGTTTGAGAAATAAAAACTTGAATGCGTGTGTGTCACACGATACACATATCAGACGATATATCGAACTGTCTGTCAATCGAAAACTTGAAATACGACTTTTTTTGTTTCCAATGTTAAAAGGAAAAGTTAATTATGTTACCGTTCAACATGCAAGTATTGTATAGTAACTAGGAGTAGATAAGGCACATATAGTTTGCATGGAGTATGCAATTATAAAATTGTACACTGGATCCTAACCTCTATTGTTATCCCTCTCTATCACTCAAAGGATTGCTGGGAGAAAACTCCACTTCGATTTGAGTCTTTTTATTACTGTACTATTATTGTATTAAAGAGAAAAGATTTATTTTTTTGTATGTTTGTTTGTAATGAATAAACTCAATAACTACAAGATCGATTTCAAAAATTCTTTCACCAGTAGAATGCTATATTATCACTTAGTAACATAGGCTATAATTCATAAAGATATCACGCGGGTCAACCCAGTGGTGGAAGTTAGTATACACATACACACACACACACACATACACACACACAGCCATACAGTTATGAGAAACAGAGATGACGCTCTTCAAACCCTAACTTTTTATACAAATTGACGTGTCATAATTACGACCCTGGTACAACAAGGTGCTATTTATACGACTTAACATGTTCCATTTATTTCTTATGCGAGACGAGAAATTCTCCCCGTGTAAATGGACCATAAGAGCAAGGTGCTTAAATAAGATTCGAAAGTTTTACATCGCCGTAAACAGTGTGGGGATTAATTGCCGTCTTTTGTTTTTGCTGAGCATGTTTTCAGTTTAAAGAGATAATGGTTTATTAATTTTCTTGCTAACCTTGAGTGAAAGAGGAATGGAGCTTGCAGTTTTGTATGGATGTTTTCGTAATTGGGGATTTATGGAGACACTTTTGTAGATGTCTTTGTTGGCTTAGAGAAAATTGCGTTGCCTTGTAGGTTAGTCAAACGACTTAAATATTATTTGGACTGTGGAATTTTATATTGGCGACGTGAATCTTAGGATTTTTGAATATTACTACGTAATTCTTGAACGTTAATAAGGTTTTTTAAAATCATGTTCAGTTTTTATAAGATTATTTTAATAGCAGCTTCTCAGTAACAAGAAAAAACATGCAACAACACTATATACCCGACTGCTCCATAAGGAGGGTAAAGTTTTTTTAGGTTTTTATTTACTTCTAAAGCCAATGCTATGTAACCGACAATAATATGGTGAAAAAAAAAACTAAAAACTAGATGCCTCTGTATTAGAAAACAAAAACATTAGACACTTAAAACTGACTTTTAGGACATAACGCTTTTTATATGGTCTACCAGTTCACTCCTTTTTTTTTGGGTGGGAAATTATCAAATAACTTCTCCCGCTCTGGGCGGAGTGGGAGGGCGTGTCAGACTCTTACTGACTAAAACCCACCCGTGTTCCTTCGGTTGCCTTGTTGCCGGGGGTCACGATCTCCCTTTCGGTTTTCTTCGCACCCCCGGCAGGCATCGGCCCCAGCGGACCCCGTCAATCTGCTGAGATCCAGTTCACTCCTACGGCGAGCCGCGTTAAAATACTTCGTTCCAAAAATATCAGGAAGTTTGACAGCTGGTCTGACAGCCCAGCACCTCAAATCATATAACATATTGTCTATCACAATCCGAAGAAAATTCCTTAAACATTGTTTTTTATGTTGGAAAAATTCATCCTCTCTACAAAATAATTAACGCAATGAATATTGTTGAATTATCACAAGGCATTGTCAGTGTGTTACGCTTTTAACCTGCGGTTGCCCCGGAAGTACTTACATAAATATAGTCACTCGCATAAACTATTTTTAACACACCTTTATTGAGGTAAAAATAGACAATCAATAGTAACGTACTTGAAACTACGTCCCACACAAAAATTCTATTATTTAAACCTAATATTTTTTTTGTTCCCGATAAAACGCCCTTTCCCTCTCGAATAGAGAAGTGAACAAATACTTTCGCGCCGGTTTGAGCTTTTCGAAATAACAGTGGAATTGAACGGTGACCTAGCTTGTACTTAGAACGATAACTGTTTGGGACGAAAGATTTTAGAGATGGGACACACTGGCGGTAGGAATTTACGCGGAACGAACGAATATTATGGTGAAAACACTAAATATGTACTTATAAGAAGCTAGGTATCGAATTGATCTCATCTTATCTTCTTTTTCGTGTCGATGGCACGACAGTGTATCATTTTTTTTAGCCAAATACTTCGCCACTTCCATGGCATCGTCGACGGCAGACCTCCTGCCATTTTTGCCCTGAAAAATGCAGCCATAGTGACATGCACCATATCTCATCAAACATAATCGAATAAGCGCAAAATTTATTGTTTGTTCCACTTCCAACGTTTAAGTTGAACATTAAATTTTTGGGGAGGAACAGCGTAACATTGAAATTTATTACACTAAAGGCACACACACTATCAAATTTAGAGAAAACAATTCAAATCTGAATAAATATTTAAACAAAATAAAGAAGTGTTATTTTGCTGTAATTTTTATTCAGCTACAGTTTTCTCTTTTTCATCAACCCTTATGTTTATTCTGGGCAAGTCTTGTGACCTGCAGCTGGTCTATAAGACTTGACCAGAAAAAACCTGCTGCCATGACAAAACCTCTTAAAATGCATATACAATACTATTATAAACCAGGAGTAGAGACGACTTTTTAAAAAAGGGAAACATATAACGTTAAACGTAAACAATCTTTAATTAAATGACAATTTAAATGAAATTAAAATTATAACAAATCAACAAAAATGTAAACGCCTAATACGTCCAGCACGCTCAAATACCACAAGAAAAGCGAGTCTCCGCCGCTCGGAACGCGCCGCAGGCGCTATCGCCCCTCCAGCCGGTCTCGCCACCGTCAGGCGATCCTACGACATCATGACGTGCCACTAAGCCCCGCCTCCTGACCGTTTATTTCTAACACGGCCTCTCCTGACAGCGCGGCGTCCTCGACCGCTTGGCTTTGGATGGGCAGCTCCTCGTTATTAGAGTCGCCAAGAACCTCGATATCGTTGTCTGCAACACAACATTTTTTTTACAACTTGCAAAAGTTTCAGAAACCTAAGAATAGAAAGAAATCTTATAACGATTAATAGACCCGCATCACGGCCGTAAGCGTGCACTCTAACAGCCGCGACCGACTCTAAAAACCGCTATACGAATTTAATACAATTTAAAGTCTGTCAGTTCATTTTAATATTAAAATGGTCATGAGATCTCAACATTGTTAAATTTAAGGAAAAATAAAATGGAAATTACAACCCCATGCAACGCCTAAGCCTATAAGAGGCTCTGCCAGTACGCCATAGGTAGCTGCCCATCGGGCAAGCGCGCGTCACTGATGAGGATAGTCCTCCTTCGCGAGAAACATGCCTTACAGCTGCCAACAGCAAGCATGTGTTACTGAGGACGAGCCTCCCCTCGAGACATACTGCACACGTCATAGGTAGCTGCCCCTCGGGCAAGCGCACGTGGCAACTCGAGAACTCACCCTCACCACTCGTGGCGAAGAACGCTGCACACGCATCCGGCGTCCATTCCCGCGCCATGGAACCATGTGTTCTGCGGCGGTCTGGGTTATCTTACCGTACGAGCCAGCAAGCAGCTCGAGCTCATACCGGTGATGTGGGAGCGCTCGTAACACCTTGTACGGGCCACGCATCCCGGAGTCCAACTTCCCCGTGCTCTGCAAGCCCTTGCTCACGAACACGAAACTGCCGACGACAGATGTACGCGGCTGACGCCGACGCTCGTTAACGTACGTGTCCTGCTGCTGCTGATTTTCAGCGAGCAACTCAGACACCCTCTGTCTTCTCAGCGTCAGAAGAGCTTCTCGGTTAGGATGCGAGTCGTTCAGCGCGACGTCTCGCACAAGAGACCTCAGCACTGGAGTAGTCCCTTCAACGCCAGTCAATAGCTGCAGAGGCGAGGTGCGGGTCGTGGCCTGCCTCATTATGTTCAAGGTGAGTTGCACCTTCCACAACGTATCGGACCACTGCGCACCCTTCATCCTGCAATAACGCTTGACCTGCCCGTTTTCACGGTGCATTTCAGGCATAATAAAATGTATGTTACAGCCTAACTCAGTAACCCAGTCTCGAAAGGATGCACTTTCGAACATTCTGCCACGGTCACACACAATTTTTGACGGAGTACCAAATAGTGAAATGGTATTGGGAAATACGCGTTTTAACTCGGCGGTATCTTGTCTGTACAGGGCGTACAACAGACAGTACTTAGTAAAGCATCTACCACGAGGAGTATGTTTCCGAAACCGTTTGACTACGTTCGAGAGTCTTCACTAGTTGGCGAGTACTTGTAGTACAACAAATCGTTCTTTATAAAAAAAAACCGCGTAAGATCCAATTGACCATCCCTCAGCTTTTGCATCAAGCTTTGAGTTTCAGAATCAGCCGTCTCAGCAATATTCGCCCAAAATCGCGGATTTCGAATTTGAAAAACAGTAGTGGGCTGTCGGTTTAAAAAGTCTACGTGTTGCATGAGGCAACCTTTTCGATACTCAAGCGTGAACTGAAAGTCTTGCATGTAAACCCACCAACGGGCAACACGAGGCAACAAGTCCTTTTTACGCTCAGTAAATTTCAATGAGTTACAATCGGTTACTATTTTAAGCTTTATGCCTATCAAATAATGCCGAAAATGTTGTAACGCGCGAACGATTGCTAACGTCTCGAGTTCGTAACTGTGGTAACGGGACTCGGCACCCTGCGTAAACTTACTAAAATAGCCGACAACTCGCTTCCGTCTACCCTCATGTTCTTGCAATAAAATTGCACCAAAACCGATTGCGCTGGCATACGTATGAAGCTCAGTGGGCAGGTTGGGATTGAAGATTGCTAAAACAGTAAGACTTTTAATAACAAAATCACGTGCTAGGTCTTGCTCCGCGCCCCATACAAAAGGCTGACCTTTTCTAAGCAATTTGGCAATACAAGCAGTTTTCGAAGCGTACGCAGCAATGTACATACCTCCGAAAATAGCCCGCCAAACCCAAAAACTGCTGAACGCCTCTCACATTAGATGGCTTAGGAGACTTAATAAAGCTTCAGTCTTACTAGAGCTCGGCCGTACCTGACCATGACCAATGAGCCTACCTAGGTATTCTAACTAACTAACTAGGTGTCTAAGAACGTGCATTTTTTTTAGATTTACTGCATTACCCTCGCAAAGTTTTCAGACCGTCACTGACAGAATTCGTCATTATTAACACATCATCTATATAAATTAACACATTACTGGTATGTAGCAGGTGCTTCAGAATTTTAGAGATGATTTTTCATAGATAATAGGTGCGATAGCGAGTCTAAGGCATTTTTAAATATTCGTAATGCTTAGATCTTACTTGGATTCCTCCCATAATCCTGTCCGCAGCGTCAACCTCCCGCGTTGCCGCAGTGGTCACGCGTTCTAACCGTAGCACGTGTTTCCGTATTACCGGTAACAGGTGCCTCGGCCACCACCGAAGTTGCCAGCGGCGGAGTGCCGCCCGGATGTGACGATATGGGAGTAGATGTACGCATAGTGTTTGAAGGAAACCGTTCCTTTAAAGCGCTCAATCGGACCAGTATTTCATTTAAAGGGTCGACTACGCGAACTTTGAGAGTACTCTGATCTATCACGACGACCTCTAGAAGATCTACTACGGGATTATCGATAACGGCTACGACGCCTTTAATCAACATCGCGATGATTATGCGAATCGTTTTCCCGACAATTACGCCTAGGTGTATGCAGCGTGCATTCACGACTCGACATGATTATAACCACTACATGAACAACAAACTAAGCGCGAAATAAAATAATTAACACGTGGTTGTTTACTTCAAAAACACGCACGACATATAATCTAATAGGAAGAATACTACACTTGGCGAATCACGTTAAAATTCACAAAAACGGATAAAATCAACAACACGTGGTGAAAAATTTTTTAAACTGTCTCAAAAACACTATTTCCGGTTAAAAGATGGCGAACGATCTAAATCGCGTGTAATTTAAATCTATCCCACTTCTGATATTATAAACCAGGAGTAGAGACGACTTTTTAAAAAAGGGAAACATATAACGTTAAACGTAAACAATCTTTAATTAAATGACAATTTAAATGAAATTAAAATTATAACAAATCAACAAAAATGTAAACGCCTAATACGTCCAGCACGCTCAAATACCACAAGAAAAGCGAGTCTCCGCCGCTCGGAACGCGCCGCAGGCGCTATCGCCCCTCCAGCCGGTCTCGCCACCGTCAGGCGATCCTACGACATCATGACGTGCCACTAAGCCCCGCCTCCTGACCGTTTATTTCTAACAATACATTAAGTATGTCATAGCACTAAAGTCGTAATAAATCCGAATGAATAAATTGGTTTTTATTTTGTGAGCAGTAAATGCAGTACTCTCCTTTCAATTTGTATTAAAACCCAAATTTAATTTTGAAGTATGCAACTTTACGAGCTTTTTTAACTTTTGAATTTCGAAATCGCACTAATCAAAGTCTCTAATGTGCTATCACCCTAACAGATAAAATTCTCGCATATTTGTGTCTAAACCTACGCCAGAAAGTATTGATGAAATTGGCTGACGCCATTTTAGAGAATCAAAACTAGTTTAGTTTGGAACTCATTTGTGGAGGTCAATAGATTTGACTTCTTTACTGAGTTCAATATCAGGGGCACTGTAAAATGTGGTACGTATTGGTTACCTTTTGTGTTGGGGACTCATTAAGTTACATTTTTGGGGGTTATGCGAAGGGTGTCTAAGCTTGCGATGTTAGTGTTTCTGTTCGTTTGCCACAGAGTTGTACGTCAGTAGTCGTAAGACAAATATTTATAGATTTTGTGCTAGTGACATTTACACCGATCTTGGCAAATAATATTAATTGAAGAACTTGGGAATAAAAATAAGGTCTGAATGTTTATAGACTGAAAACTTTTAAATGAAAACATTTCAGAGCATTTTCCCCACCTACATAGATCGTGGACTAGTATTGGGTATACTGTAGATCATGTTCGGCTGTACTATCGAGGAAACGCATATCTAAGCAGTTTGAAAACAAAATCCCCTGAACACGATGACCGCATCTATTTAAGGGCCGCTTTCGATGGCGGCCGAGCACTGCAAGCAGAAATAGTCCTTACTGTGTAAAGATATGCGTTTCTTCGATAGTACATTAGAGAAATAAATAAAATTAGGTAATTAATATACTGATTTGTACGATTATTTCCAAACGTAACTACAGACTGAGACCCGAAGTAAATGTATCGTAATAATGATTTTTTTGACCAGAAGTAAATGTATCGTAATTACAATACATTTACTTCTGGTCAAAAAAATCATTCGAAATTTCGAATGTTTTTTTTTTTTCTTCGATATTACATCTATTCTATAGCGTTTTGTTTTTTTTTTTGCGTCATAACCCATGGAAAATTAGAAATAAATAAAATTATTAAACTAAGTAAATATCCTAACTATAACTACTGTCTACATTTCTTTTTCATTTCTCCTTTCACAGGTCTGCTGGAAGAAATTTCTTAAGAAATAAGCATAACTAACACCAAAAATTTTAATTATGTATCTGTATGTACTTTAACGTGTACAAAAATAATAAAATAAATAAGTAAATATTGGGTGTCAACGAGAATTAATATTTACCTTTACTACACAGGTTCGTGCTCTGGCGATACCAGCTCTGGCCCTGTTCATTTTTTTGTTCACTTTCCTGCTAATTTTTTACATCATAATTTACACTTTTTTTTTTTAAATCCTCAATAGGTATATTATGTTGTGTGCCTTTTAGTCTATGCAAAATAAATGTATTTTCTTTCTTTCTTTTCTTTACCTACTAAAACATATTTGTCATTATTAACTCTGTTTCGTAGTCAATAGTAAAAAACCGGCCAAATGCGTGTCGGAACACGCACAATGAAGGGTTCCGTAGTTGGAATGAATTTATCCCAAGAACAAACTTAACTTAGTAGTTGAGAAACTTGTTCTCCCATACATCGATATACGTCACGGTAAATTCTCCAACTGCAAATATAAGTTTAAAAAAAGATAAAACTACAAATAATCAAATTTTCGCACTTTTCCTTTACTTGTGCTGTCAGATAAAGTAGATTTTTCAGAAATTTCTCATTAGCAGCCTGGACTTTAGATTTGTATTATTTATTTTATTTGGCCCTCTCGCCCTCTCTCCTCTCTCTCTCGCCCTCTCTCCTCTCTCTCTCGCCCTCTCTCCTCTCTCTCTCGCCCTCTCGCCCTCTCTTAGCGAAATGTGCCTGTGTAGTATGGGTACAAGTATTATGTCTAACTCTTCGAGGAGGACCGGCGCAGGCGTGATGATATGTCATGTTATAATATGTGGAACGTAAAAACTGTTAAGCTTTAAACTATTTGCTTCAGGTAGTTTTATAACAGTGAACTACATGACCGATATGTAGGTGCTGCAGACTACAATATTTACAAGTTCTACAACCATAAAAAAACATCTACAACTTAGCATATTCCCAGCATTAGTTAGAAGATTTAAACATTATGTTAACAGGACTCAGCAGTTAGAACCATATTTACGTAAGTTCTGAGCGGCATAGACAATGTAATGTCAACAGACTTTCCAATGTCAGATGGCGAAAAAGTGAAAATACAACAAATAATTAATTAAAAAGGGTTCATATATGTATTTTATTCTCCACCAATTTACTTGTTTATGAATTTGTTGAATCTAAAAATAATGCCTCGTTGGTCTACTGCCGCAAGCCCTACTGCTAAGCAAGAGATCCTGCGTTCGATTCCCGTGTCGGGCAAAGTGTTATTAGGTTTTTCATCTGGAATTTCTCAGTAGCAGCCGGGCGTCTGAATTAGTGTCTGATTGATGGCAATAGGCTCGCCCCTATTACATGGGGCTTAAACATAACCAGCGAAATGTCGGTGTACCAGGTAGGTACTCCTCTGTCCAACCCTGTGGGGATTACAGGTATAATAATTTGATATTTAAGAATTTAAAAATTATAAAATTTAATATTACATATTATAATAATATTACAATTTAAAAATTATAAAATTTAATAAATAATATTACATATTATAATAATATTACAATTTAAAAATTATAAAATGTAATAATAATATTACATAATAATAAAATACCAGCCTGTTACAGCCTGTGCATACGATGCGTTGCAGCAGCGGCGCGGCGCCGGAGCGGTGTCGCTACGGCGTCCTACATACAAATATCCATGGTATACCACACGGTGCGATCCGGCGTCGCACCACACATACATTAGACTTGCAGCCCGCGAGACAAGGAGAGGAATACCTAGTGACACCGGAGCCGGCACCGCGGCACCGCTTAGTTGTTTGTGCGTTATCAAAAACACAGATGTTTGACAGATGACAATTTACGCGCTTTGCGGCGCGGTGCCGCGCTGCTGCAGCGTTACAACGTTACGGCGCCGCAGCGCCCGTGTGACAGCGAATGGGGCGAAATCGTTCCGGTATGGCGCCGCAATGCCTCGTGCGCACAGGCTCTAACTCTTCTATTGCAAGACAAAGGTCTGTTCTTATAACCCCGCGTTTACACCCATATACAACTTGTGACACTTATTTTTAAAAAGTTTTGTCAAAAGCATATCGTGTATGTAACATGTAAACATTGTATTTACGTTGTTTCAGACATATCTTTTTTACTACATGCATTTTATTCACATTTTTGTAATGTTTTGCATTTTTCTACAAGTTTTGTATAGCTAGTAGCTAGCAAGCTAGCAACTTGTTTTAGGTGTAAACAATACACGAAAACAGGAAACACAACATCTACATAGAATACATATTATGTGCATATACATCCTAAACTGCTACACTTCTGACCCGCATGAGACAGTTCTCATATCTTTTTTTTGGGTGAGAAATCATCAAATAACTTCTCCCGCTCTGGGTGGAGCGGGAGGGCGTGTCAGACTCTTACTGACTAAAACCCACCCGTGTTCCTTCGGTTGCCCTGTTGCCGGGGGCCACGATCTCCCTCTCGGTTTTCTTCGCAACCCCGGCAGCTTCGCAACCCCGGCAGACAGTTCTCATACCTGCTATCATCATCATTTCAGCCGAAAGAGGTCCACTGCTGTACATATATGCCTGCCTCAAGCGTCGCCACATTGACCAGTCCTGAGCTTCTCGCATCCAACAGGTTCCTGCAACTTTCTCCAGCACACTTAGTATAACCACAATAGAAACGGGTTTTTGTCGACGAAAGAATAGACAAAATGATAGATAAACAATCACAATATGTCATTTTGTCTATTCTTCCGTCGACAAAACCCGTTAATATGTTTGGCATGCTACACGTGCTGGTCATGCCTACTCTTGATAAGTAAAAAATTAGCAGAAAGATATTTATAACATAACATACGCTCACACCTTTTTCCTATGAGGGTCGGCAGAAACTATATGTAGAATGCCACCTGCTACGATTCTTACATACTCGATTTGCTTCGTTTACGTTCATACATCTGAAAGATATTATCTCGGCACTATCAAGTTTCTGACGTTATTTAACTCAGCTGTCTAAACCTTTTCGCTTTAAACAAGGCGTGGCTTAATACTTTAGAAGTTAATATTTTAAGTTCTAAGAATTGAACAACATTACACGACCGGTATTAGGGTATTTAGATATTGTAACTACTTTTAACTTTCTCTTTGTGGATTGCCAGTCTTAATAGTTGAGAAAATTATTATTTAATCCCTTGTGGTTTAAGAGCGATGACATCTAAAATTATCTTTGTCGAAGTTTTAGTAAAGATGATAATTTATTGACTGATTTGAAATATTGGCGAAGGTTTATTTATTTACTACCTATGCCCCGCACATTCACCTGCATAAGTCTCGATCCCGTGGGAATATCGGGATAAAACGTATCGTATGTCCTAACCCAGGTCATGGTCTCCCCATGTGCTAATTTCATCCAAATCCGTGCAGCCGTTTTAGCATGAAAGCGTAACAAACAAACTCACTTTTGCATTTATAATATTAGTGAAAATTAGGATTAGCTTGGCACGGGTACAATAGCTATTAATGTGCTAATATCTAAGGTGACTATCTATGTGTTATACTCATTAAACTTCCGAAATTATTCTCTAAATGATGGTAGAAACTGCATCAAAATGCGTTAAGTATCAAAAGTTTTGAAGAACATCGCAGAACTTACCTATAGACTCGAGAAGTGACTTTTATTTATATTATGCATGTGTTGGTAGGGCAAATGAAATTCAGCATTCATCTCGATAAAAATATGTTATTTAAAATACATAAAAACAAGGAAAAAAAACAACTGTTAGCCCATCTTCACTGTGACCCCATCTGGAACGAAGTTCTTTCTCACGTATGATTTAAAACAAAAATAAAATTTTGCAGCCGCCATCTTGGATTTACATTTTGACCTCACCATCGACTTTAGCACCCTCGGAAACTATGAAAACGACACCCATGACGAAATATTTGAAAATTTTCGCAGCCGCCATTTCGGGTTTTCATTTTGAACAAATTCCCACTTTCTCTCTCTCTCTCCGTCATGCAGTGTACTTGGGCCGACGTGTACAATTTTATCTTATGACACTGTAATCACTTTATTTATTTAAACTTTTCACACTCAAACGGTACAAAGGCGGACTTAATGCCCTAGGCATTCTCTACCAGTCAACCAAGGGTGGTGAAGAGATTGGATGGCAGGTGCTCTGTTTAAGAGGAACAAAGAAAAATTATTAAAAATATATCATTAGAAAAATATAGGTAGGAACAACAGTACATAAATAGGTTATAACTTATAATACACATACATATTTAATATAATATACATATATTTATTATATATTTGTTTTGAAAAAAACTCTGCAATTTCCGCTTAAATGCATACTGACTGGTGGCCGTCCTGATATCAAGAGGAAGCACATTCCATAGAAGAATGGACTGAATGTGAAAGGAAGAATGAACAAACTCAGAAGAATGAGAAGGACAAAATGGGAGAAGATTGTTAGAAGATCGCAAATTCTTAGTGGGTGAAGAACATAGATATTGGAAGTGAGACACAAGATAAGAAGGAGGAGTGGGAGAGTTGAGAAGGGAGAAAAGCGTGGTCAAAGCGCGCAAACTTCTTCTTTGGCGAATGGACATCCATTTGAGCTCAGACCTATAGCTCGACACATGATCATATTTCCTGAGATTGAAAATGTACCGGATACAATTGTTGAGCAATCTGTCGAGCTTATCCAGCAAAACTGAATTCATGTCAAAGTAGCACACGTCACCATAGTCGACTTTACTCTTTTCTTTTGCTTTTTCTTTTGTTTGTTTCTGCCGGCTTTCTCTCTCTCTCTCTCTCTCTCTCTCTCTTTGAACTAGAAGAAGACAGTTGCAAGTATTAACACTTTTAGCGAGACGATTTCTAAAAGTTTACAAGCCGCGTTAAAGAACTTCGTTCCAAAAACAAATTACCAATTCTTCAACTATTCCACAATAAAATTAATAAATTATCTCACTCGCTACTGTTTAGATACACAACAGAAGAAAAAAAAAGCCTCCTACTCATTCCCTACATGTATAGATTTAATTAGAAAATCAACAGCATTGTCATTGGCTTGGCAATGACGATTGCTGTTGGTGTTTTCATTATCATTAATATCATCTACCTAGCCTTCTCCCAACTATGTTTGAGTCGTCTACCAGTCTAACTGGATGCAGCTGTATACCAGCATTTTACATGGAGCAACTGCTTATCTGACCTCCACAACCCAGTTACTTAGTGAACGACATCCCTTAAAAATATTAAAAAAATGTAAAGAACAACAGTGATTATACATTTTGTTGATAATTCAGGCTATGGTCACTGAATTGGTAAAAACAGCTGTTCCATACATTCTAGTGAATAGAGTGTTTTTCTATGGAACAACTTTTTTCCCCAAAGTCGCTTCAAAAGTTTATAAAAGTTCATGGTTTTCATTGGTATTTTACTCTAAGAATATTTTTCCCTTTAAACTTTGCATTCATGAAAGTTCGGAGATTCTAAAAGTAGCTGTCTGTACTGTCGAAGACGTGCTCTTTGTAATAAAACAAAGTAAGTAAGTAATAAAACTTGTTTTCTTAGAGTAGATTTTACGCCCTCAGAATAAGTCTTTTAGAAGAATGGAATTACATCTGTCTGTTATGTTTTACTTCAACGTTTTTGTTTTTGGTCCTTTCAGATACGGATGTTATGGATATATGAAATTTCTTCTGGATACGGATACGGATATAGAAATAATAGTATACCGGTTTCGGATACGGTTATGGATATGAAATTATTTCGGATATTCCGTTAGTTTCGGATACGGATATTAGATTTTTAAGAAATTGTAAACGTAACACAAATAATAATTTTGCGTGCGGCTAGTTGTCGGCTCGGCCGGGCAGAATAACCCGTCATAACGTGTCTTATTTTGATTCCGCCCCTACCCGAAATTATCCTAAACTTTTATATCCGATTTGGTTACAGATAGATTTTTATTTCGGATATCCGATAGTTTCGGATACGGTTACGGAGCTCCTTAACATCCTTGCTTTCAGACTTCTTATTATTGAATTGGTGATAGAATCTTTAGAGCTCTATAAAAAAGGGCTCGTCTAAGAAAGTACTATACTATCTTGGACGAGCCGCTTTTTCACGAGCTGGGAAATTAATTGTAATGCAAATTGATACCGTACGCCAAATTTGTCATTTTATACAATTGTCGAAGAATGAGATTTGTGATTTGACTATACGGACAATTTAATTTACTAGTCAATTGATTTAACAAATAATTTCC
This sequence comes from Omphaloscelis lunosa, assembly GCA_916610215.1. Lineage (NCBI taxonomy): Eukaryota > Metazoa > Arthropoda > Insecta > Lepidoptera > Noctuidae > Omphaloscelis > Omphaloscelis lunosa. The sequence goes on from OU744267.1 coordinate 10,263,927, forward strand.
CTGACTTTATTACCACCCTTCCCATACCTATTGGTAAAATTACAGGCATTTGAACTTTATATTTACTAGTAAGTTCTGCAATAAAACGAGTATCTACTTACTGGCGTTGGTAACTATTTTGCCTTGCGGTCACACCACTTTTTTTACACTTACATAAAAAATATACTGCCTCATTGGTCTAATCTTCGCAAGCTACTGCTGAGCATGAGGTCCTGGGTTCTTTAATATAAGGTGTCACATCAACAAGCTAGCAAAACTACGCAGACGTGATGACCCCAATCAATCTACCTAGCCTTTTCCCAACTATATTGGGGTTGGCTTCCAGTCTATGGGATGCAGCTGAATACCAGTATTTTACATGGAGCGACTGCCTATCTGACTTCCACAACCTAGTAACTAGGTAATACGATACCCCTCGGTAAGACTGGTTGTCAGACTTTCGGGCTTCTGCCGACCCGTAACGACTGTCAAAAATCCACGAATGACAGCCGGGACCAACGGCTTAACGTGCTTTCCGAGACTCCTTCGTGCCTCGGAAAGCACGTTTACCTATATAGAAACGGTCACCCATCCACGGACCAACCCCGGCATGCGTAGCTTAACCTGATGGATCGGCCCGTGCCGCTATTGGTACTTAGCCACAAGCTCCGATATCGATATCTGAATAAGATAAATTAAAAAAGAAATTAATTTGATGATGTTTTTGGGGGGTCTTCGACCGCAGTAACTAACTAACCAAAATTGACAATTCTAGGTTAACCAGAAGTACCCTATAGGTTTTGGCTCGAAAACCTATATGGTAGTTCCCGTTGATCTAGAATCACGAAATTTGGCAGAAAGCAGTCTTACAGCACAAATCAAGGGAAAAATCCGAAAAATAAAAAAGTTGAAAACTAAGGTAATTTTTGGTACTTACAAGGTTTCGCGAAAATCTAAATTTTCCCATATCTTTTTACCAATAAAAATGATACCAATTTTCGGTTGTGGTACCCACCCCACAAAAATTCGAATACCGCTACCTGCTATCTAAATAACAGTGACAGGAACTTATATCATTCACATTCCAATTGGGAAAAAATACGTACTATTGACGCTAACTCAAAAACTTAATAAAATATGGGACCACCTCGAGAGCATACCTTTCAAACAAAAAATGAATTTTCTACATCGGTCAACAATTGACGGAGAAATCGGTGGCCATAGGTCCTTCTTAGAAGTCAGTTAAAAACATGTGTTAAAAACAAATGATGATGCATGATCGTCATTTATCATATTTGACTGTACTATTTGACGCATTTTATACTTTTCATTTGTTTTGTTTTTTTTTTTATAAGTTGATTTGTGTCCGTTTTACTCTGCTACATAAATGTATTTTCTTTTTCTTTATTTACCCTCAATTTCATCCAACAACTTGAACATCTACTGTCCAACTATTTGTCCTCTAACTTCCACTCCTCAGGCACCTGATTAGCTCAATATAAGCAATGTGAATCCAACCCTGCCAATGCGAAAAGAGAAAACGACCCGGGTTGACCGCTGGGCAATTTTTCGCACTATTTCACCTGTCTGAACCAACACTCGCCCGTTTTTACCCCTCGGCATTTTAAGGTTCCGCTGGATGTGGCAGGTTACATTGTAGGAATTTTATTTTTGAGAAATTTGCAGCACAAATTATTCAACAATGTTGTGTTTGAGCACCAATTTGTTTTACTTGGAGTTAAAATGTGGGGCTGCGTTTTGTGTTTGTTTTGGCTGACAATTGGGTCAATGCTGCTAGTTAAATAATATTTTTTCATTGAATACGGGATCAATTTGTGACTTAGTACCATTTATTCGTCTTTGATGATACCACACCAGCTTTTTGTTGGAAGTAAGGTGGAGATCAAGTTCTTATTCATATTAAAATCTATGAGTTAACGTCTTGCACGCGTTGCATGACTGTAGAAACGGGTTTTCTACGGGTTTTATCGACGGAAGAATAGATAAAATGACAATCATTTAATCTATTCTTCCGTCGACAAAACCCGTTACTATTGTGGTCATGCTAACCGTGCAGAGTTGCTCAAATAAGAAATCTTTTAGTTTATTTTGTCATTTATAAAATTCGAGAGGTTTTGAGTAGAATATTCATGTACCCAATGTTAAAGCAAAAGTTCGTTCGTGTTATATCCAACCTTATAAGGCATGGGGAATATTCTTACCCACCATATTTTACAGTTCAGAAAAATAAAAAAATGCAATTCAAGTAGGTATTCTATTGTTTTACAAGAGCTATTTTTTTTTTTTGATGACTCTTCGTTTTCTACTAATAGTACTTATAACCTACGATTATTTAGCATTGTTGTCCGATTGCTAAATTGTTATGACTTTTAAAGGGATAATAATCAATGTGACTTTTCGTTTCCACATGCTTCCACGTAGGAAGGATTAGGTAAAAAACATCGTAAAGAATCCAGGAGTGTCCAGGAATACTTACAAAGAACTTTCCAGTCACCTAATTCCTTTACAAGACGGAATATATTTAGGCTGTGGCCTGATGTGGGTCACTTATTTTTCCTTCGAATGCTGATTGCGTATGCGGAAACAGTTTGTTTTGGTACCTTGATCAGTTCTACATATTTGTCTTCTTGTTCTGCAAAAGGGCAAAGGAATTAACGGGAATTTGGAGAAGTGAATTGTTCTGCAATGCAAGATATTTAACTGTAAAGCTGGTTTTACACAGGACAACATTATGCTAGTATGAATTGACGTGATTTAAAAGATTACCCATTCTTCTGCACAGGGAACCACACCTTGGCAGGTAACAGCTGATTGACTGGCTGACAATAGTTACAGCGGACGGTCACAAGCGATACGCGCGAGCGACTCGCGTCTTGAGAGTGCGCAGAAAAGTAATGAAAATGGTTTCTTTAGAGCATACCCCGAGTAAACACGACACGACTTGCGAAGTGATGGATGGAAACAAGTGACATGTCGCTTGACGCAAGTTACATCGTTTGAAGCCGTGAACGGCTTCAGCTTTCTTATTATCTAACTGACCGATTCATTCAATTTAAAAGCAATTGTACATAGTAGTGTGGTATACCTGCCAACAAATTAATTGAGATGTTTACTTTTAAACACAAAGCACACATACTCCATACCATTATTAGTAGCTATAAGCAGTACCAACCTCTGCCATGTCGTCACATAACACACGTGAGGCATGCTCCAATGTTCCAAGATGTTATCTCGGTGTAAAGCCGGCTTTAGGAGCTCCGAAACACCGGGTGTGGTGTTACTGATGCATTGCCAAACGTTGTGCTTTTGTTTTGTGTAACCGAGAAAGCGGTACCGACATTCACGAAAACCGACGTTTGACATAACGAGAAGTCAAAAAACGTCATTTAACAATATAGCATTTATCATTTTAATGACGGCACCGCTTTCATATGTAACCCGAGCTGTACAAATAAAACTAAAATATCAAAATATCAAATATCTATCTGTCGATTGGTCCACGGTTTTTTACACTTACGCAAGCGCAAATCATTATCAATTGACTTATTCCAACTATGTTGGGGTTGACTTGCAGTCTAATCGGATGCAGCTGAATACCAGTATTTGATATGGAGCGACTGCCTATCTGACCTCTAGAACCCAGTTACTGGGCAATATGATACCCCTTGGTATCCATCACTGCGGGCCCTATCAGAATACCAGCGCTGTGACATTTTTTTTTAAGTGTCGCAGCATATGCTGAGATAGGAGCCTTTTGGCCTCGTACAGGACTTTCTGTTATTTTTTAAATTTGTTTTTAATTTTTTATTAATGTTTTAATGAGTGTGTTTTAGTTTAATTTGTGATGTCCTGTGCGAGTCCCAATAAATACTTTTTCTTTCTTTCTTTCTTGGTAGGACTGGTTGTCTTGAATCGTAACGACTGTCAAAGATCCACGAATGTCAGCCGGGACCTACAGCTGAACGTGCTTTCCGAGGCGGGGGTCTTGGTTTGTAAAGATCGTCACCCATCCACGGACCTACCACTGCAAGCGTAGCTTAACTTTATCGATCGTCCCGTACGGCTGTTTATACTTAGCCACAAGCCCATCACAAATAAGCGTAAATCACAGAGTCTGGTAAAATGCTAAGTCTAGATTCGTACCCAGTTAATTACTGTCTCAGTTCAGTCTTGCAGTTGGAATGTATGGGAGAACATGTTTTTCAATACAATGTTAAAAGTTTATATTTGGGATAAATTCATCCCGACTACGAAAACCCTGAAAGAAATTGACACATCTCAACGAGGCATCTTCAGGATGACGATTGACTTGTCGCGAACTTGAACACGGCGTGTTGCCACACTAAGCGCTGAATGCAGACTAAGTCTTATCGCCCATCAAACCCACTTATATACTGCAGCACGATACGAGCAGTATATAAGTGGGGTTCATCCTGAGGATGCCTCGTTGAGAGGTGAAACACGTGTTCTTTCAGGTTTTTTTTTTAAGACTCTTTAGAAATAGCTAAGCGGAACAGGTTACTAAATATATCCACGTCTATTGTATTTAATAATGGATTTCCGCAAAGTCACGTCTGAATCAATTAACTAACTTATAGGTACCCAAGAAATAGTTCAAGATAAAATAAATTTAAAAGAACTAAAGCGTGGATAACTGGTAGAACTCAGCTTGAATATCTTTTACCTATTCCTGATCGGAATCGAAATGAATTTATTGGCCCATAAAATCGTCTTGAACAGACTATTCTAAGTACAGTGGGCTGCATCAATTAGGTACCCCAGTTGTAGTAAAATTTTAATACAACTGGGGTACCCAATTGATGAAGCCCACCATACAATCGAAGGTAAAAATCTGATTTGTAATTCTCACCGTGTATTAGAAAACCGTGGTCATAAATAGTGTGGTACAGATCACCCAACTGAACCATTTGCTCCATTGGACAAGCACACAAAACATCAAGCTACTTGACCCAAATGTATGGAATGGGTTTGATTTTTTTTTAACCCACACCGAGGAAGCTCCTGGCCTTCATCTCACCTGATGGTAAGTTATGATCAGGCCGAAAGTGGAAGCGAGCTGCACCCGGAATCCTCAACCACAGAGGAACTGGCTATCTTACCTCTAATTGCCGAAACACAACAATGCTGCGAACATTGTTATCATGACGACATCAGCGACAAACTTAGATAGGATGGTGGCTGATAATTTTTTCCCAATTTTAATGTTAATCCCATGTCCGACATCCTTAAAAATGACCACACCTTTCTAATACACATGGAAGTGTGTAGACATGGAAGAGATTTTTTTTTTTTTAATAATTGGGGTGGAATAGGATCTTGTGAACACCACTGTGTTCTTCGGTATTACTTTGGACTCGAAGCTACAGTGGGACACAACTACAACCAAATTATCGAAGCGGCTAAACTCAGCAGGCTACGCGATCTATAAAATCCGTCATTTGACTCATCTACTAACAGATCGATTAGTATATTTTAGTTAGTTCCATAGTGTAATGTCGTACGGCATTTTGCTGAGAGGAAATGCACCCGACATTCAAGCTACATTTGTGTGGCAGAAACGAGCCATTCGAGCAATTTATAACCTAAGTTATATGCATTCACTGAGGGATAAATTTAAGGAAATAAATATATGTACAAGACACACAAAACATGTCTTCACACACAAATCATTGAATTTCTTGAAGAAAATCATCCTGTTCGACGAGAAAAAACATTATGGCGTCATAATGTACAACGTTATGGTTTTTGCAAATAACAGTCAGGTTATGAACGTGAAGTATCAACAGTTTCATTTTGTAGAGGTTCAGGGACAATATGAGAAGCTTATGTGTGTAAAAAATAATATTAATCTATATTCTAAGCACAGCAACGTGCATAGCATAAATACTAGAAGCAAAGATTAACTTATTGTGTCCACGACTAGACTACAAAAAAAAAGTAATTCATTTATGTGCCAAACTATACGCTTTTATAACAAACTTCCAAGTCATATTAAAGAATAGAGCCTCAATAAATTTAAAGCATTTATTAAACAGAAAGTGTCAAACAGATTTCTATAAAGTTAAACAAACTATTTTATACTAAGTGCTTTAGAAATAATATTGACGTTTTTATTTTTATTGATTTACTTTATATGATATTTTTAATGACATCTAAAGAGAAAACTGGCTATGAATGTGAGTACCATGCAGGCTAGATTGAATACATGATTTTATAACTGTCTGGCGGTTTTGAGTATTTCCCACATGGCCTACGCAAATATTCTGCAGACCTGGTAGCTTCGTGTGACGGGTCGTTGAGCTCCCTAAAATAGTGTTGAGTTACAAGATGACTGATGCATGCATGCCGTCTGTTGGGACAGGTAAGCGCAAAGCTCATAAAATCTTAATAATATAATGTTTGGACTTTAAAGGAGACTATGACCTTTGAGTTTGTTTCGGTATTTCTTCTCAGGGATCAGTCAAATGCGGGCGCCATCTAATTATAAAATATTAACCAAAAATATTAATTTGTAAAATTGTCTTAAAAGACAATTCTACTTACCGAAATAAACATTAAAATTTAATTTCATTTAATACGGATGTCAAGGTTTTTTCCAAGTTAAATCTTACTCCGTGTACATGGTTTCTTATCTAATATAAATTAAATTAATGTTTGGCTATGACAGGCTTCTCAATGAAAATAATTATTAATGTTTTCCGTAAAAACTTGACGGTATGTAATTACGACCCGTGTACCAGACAGATGGGATTTCCTATTGGCAAAAATAACGAACTTCCATACAATATTTCCCCATAAAACCCCTTTTAATTCCCATTTTATTAATAATTTAATTCCCATTTAACCTCTTTATGGAATGAATTTTTTCAAATTTCCTTCCTTAGTGCTCACCTTTGTAATATAGGGAACTCGTGTGACATGCTGCTAGGCTCAGTGGGTAAGGCTGAGCCTTGTCTGTCATTGAATGAATGTAATACCTCAAAAGGAAAACACGAAACCCTCATAGGATATCGTGTGTTTTAGAGGATCTTAAACATATTTTCTATTTAATTTTAAAATAAACACTTTTAAAGATATAAAAATTAAGCATTACCCCCTTATCTCCAAAACTAGGACCGAAAATTTTGAAAAAATTACATAGTATGGCTTTTTACTCATAGATTATAGGAAAATCTATAAATAGTCTATGGTCTCAAAATAACATGGTAAATCTTTCAATATTGTGCGTACAAACTTACATTTGCAGTTGGAATGTATGGGAGAACAGGTTTGTCAACTAATTTTGTTGGCCAAGTGAATTTATTTATCCTCTTGGGATAAATAAATTCATCTCAACTGCGGAACCCTTCATTGTGCGTAATCCGACACGCACTTGGCCGGTTTTTATTTTTATTACGTAGATTTTATTACTCGTAGCAGTTAGTTTTTAGAATTTTTGTCTTCTTTTCTATGAAAATCACTTTTCTACGAATAACCACTAGTTATAAGATTAAGGGAACTCAGTGATAAATATAAACTCAGATGATCACGTGCGATAGCTAATACTGAATTAACCGGTAGCAAAATAACAGTTTGAATACGTCGTGCTACGAAAAGCTTGCTACGCCGTAGCAGTTCGTAGCCATCGCTACGCCGATAATGTACACTAAACCGGCTATGCGTCGAATCATGTTATATTGCTGTCTAAAATCAGGATATCGGTTTTACCCAGTAACTGGGTTAAGCACAAAGCCCTCACAATTGGTAATTCTGAAAGCCAAACCCCTAATGTGAAAAGGCTAAGCAAATGAAGTACAAATTGATTACAATTACCTACCAATCTATATACGAAAAATTGTTTTACGCAGTAGCATTTTCAGCCTATATTATTCCCACTGCTGGGACGCAGGCCTCCTCTCTTCGAGAGGGAGTGGGTTGTAATCCACCACGCCAGTCCAGTGCGGCTTAGTAGATGTCACATGTCTTCGAACTCTTGGTTCTAGGACATGCCGGTTTCCTCACAATGTTTACCATCACCCGAAGTAAAATGCCTGCCGGGGTTCAAACCCACGACCTACAACATGTAAGTAGGGGCCAAACCCATAAAATCATCAAATAATAACCTCATATTATTCTATTTCTTAATACACGAACTCCTCGTAATTCCACGTTTATCGTTAAAACGTCCAAGGTCTTCTTACATCTCGCGACGAGTTTTGCCGACATCTGCGCGGATAAATTCTTTTTTCTTTCATGAATAAAAGTGTTTTTGAATGGTAAATTATTATCTCTTGCGATAAGGCGACCTGCCTCTTGTTGGTGCATGGGACATGACATGGCGGCGGGTTTTTTTTTTTTTTGTTTTTTTTAAATGTATAAGTAGGGCACTAGTAAATTATTCATTTGCATGGAAGATTAAAAATGATAACATAATAAATCGCAAATTTGGCCAGTTAATTTTTATGCCCCTGAAGAAGATTGCAACGTGTTAAAAATCACAATATTAATCACTACCTTCTGCCCGCGAGTTTCTTTGATAAAATTTTGCCCATGTTACTCGCTGATAATGTAGCTTCCTAAAGGTGTTTTTTTTTTTTCTCTTTAGTATTTAAGTTTATCCCTTACAAACAAACATACAAAAAACCTATTTTTATGTCTTTATAAAATTAGTTTAGATTGATAGGACATTGGCACTCCCTGGCAATATAGGCAACTGAAGGAACACGGGTGGGTTTTAGTCAGTAAGAGTCTGACACGCCCTCCCGCTCCACCCAGAGCGGGAGAAGTTATTTGATAATTTCCCACCCAAAAAAAAAGCACATTGGCACTGTATTCAGCAGTCTCGGTTCAGATCTATAATAAGGATGTGCTTTTGTCTGCTACAATGCGCTCCGACACGCTTCTTGCTTCAGTGTTAAAATTGAAAGTCTTAACGGAGCCAAGATATCGTGTACGTACACGCTTATGTGTTGATTAGGACGAAAGACATGAAGATGTTTAAAGTTTAGTTGTAACTTCGAACTAGTTTGAACTAGTTTAGTTATAACTTCGAACTAGTTTGAACTAGTTTAGTTATAACTTCGAACTAGTTTGAACTAGTTTAGTTATAATATATATAATATATATAGAACTGGTTTGATTAAAAACGAAACAACCAATGAAACTTTACGGTCTAACGATCGGTTCCCAGGTACCGATTATATTAGCATAAAACAAGAAAATGGCATTATTGGAAAAATTATTAGAATGCCGTTTTTTTAACACTTTCGACTACACTCACTTTTCATAGAACTCATACGCCATGCCGCTAAACATATTGAAAGTGAACCCTACGGGAGGGTTACCGGCATTACGTTTGTGCAAAAGTTAACCATCGCGGAAGGTCAGCGGTATTAGGTATGAAGCCGTGTTATAAAAAACTATAAACGAAATAAAATAGTGTTTGTAGGGTGTCTTGTCGCATGTAGTTTCCAACCTTTTAATTTTTTTTTGTGAATATTTGTAACCGTGAATAAAAAAAAAAGTAAAACAAAAATGCTTCGATTTTAAAACCAACGCCTAAACTAATAAATCTTGTTAAAATAAACATCAGATTTTATTTTCTCGGTATAGAATTCTCTAAGAAAAACCTATATTCAAAAAGAGCCCTTCGCGAGGGCTCTAGGCATCCCATATGTGACTAGGTGAACCCTCCAGGAGGGCTCCCGGCACTGAACGTGTTAAATATATTTTCCCACCCGCTATACAGGACATTGTCAGAATACTTGGTCACTGTATCGTACGAGTGTAAAACGTAAGCGTAAGCTGCGTTGCTCACAGAATAGGCGGTTTCAGTAAATTATTTCATCTGTTGAAGAAAATGTACGGAGCTGCGTAGATGGAATAAATTCTTTGTGTAAACTCATATAGACATACTAGCTTGGTTTAGTACATAAACATAACATAAATATCACGCCTTGTTTCCCGTAGGGTTGGGCAGAGGTGTCCCTGTAGCAGGTTGACCCTCATTTCGCCAGTTATGTTTTAAGTCCCATGTAATAGGGGGCGAGCCTATTGCCATCAACCGGGCGCGAATCCAGACTCCAGGCTGCTACTGAGCACCCTCCAAGCGGAGATCCTGCGGGCCAGGACACTGGCCCGCGAGGAGTTGCTGGAGACTCTGAACAGAGACCCGTGGGGACGCCCATATAAGATGGTGCGGGAGAAACTCCGCCCATGGGCTCCCCCGCTGACGCAGAGTCTCCGGCCCCAGCTTGTGGGGGATGTGGTGGGCGCTCTGTTCCCTTCAAGAGGGGAACATACCCCCCCGCCCATGGCTCCGCCTACTACGGTACCCGATGCGGACCACACCGACGACGACGACGATGCTCCGGAGGTGACTGAGGTAGAGATGAGAGCGGCGGTACGCAAGCTAAATGCGAAAAATACCGCCCCAGGACCCGACGGCATACCTGGAAAAGCCTGGGTCCTGGCCTTGGGGGCTCTCGGGCCTCGACTAAGAGGGCTCCTAAGCGCATGCATGGAGAGGGGCCAGTTCCCACTTCGTTGGAAGACGGGGAAACTGGTCCTCATCAGGAAGCCGGGGCGCCCAGCGGACTCTCCGTCCGCCTATCGGCCCATTGTGCTGCTCGACGAGGTGGGCAAGCTCTTTGAAAGAGTAATTGCAGACCGCCTTGTCGGGCAGCTGATGCGGGTGGGGCCGGATCTGGCGGAGAGCCAGTATGGTTTCCGCAGGGGGCGCTCTACGGTGGACGCCATCATGCGCGTGCGGGCCCTCACGACTGGGGATGCTGTGGCCCGGGGTGGGGTCGTCTTGGCGGTGTCTCTAGACATCGCCAATGCCTTCAACACCCTGCCCTGGAGTTGCATCAGGGAGGCACTCCGGTATCACCGGATGCCGACCTACCTCTGTCGTGTGGTCGAGGCCTATTTGACGGACAGGGCCGTCATCTACCCCGGTCACCAAGGAGAGTGGAACCGGCGAGAGATGTCGTGCGGTGTCCCACAGGGATCGGTCCTGGGGCCGCATCTGTGGGACATCGGATACGACTGGGTGCTGCGCGCCGACCTCCCTAGCGGCGTCAGCGTCGTCTGCTACGCTGACGACACGTTGGTCCTGGCACAGGGGGGGTCGTACCAGGCGGCGGCCGAACTAGCGACACGCGGGGTTTTTCGACAATCGTCGACAGGATCCGGCAGCTGGGACTCGAGGTGGCCCTGCACAAGTCCGAGGCCATGGGTTTTCATGGTCCTCGGAATGCGCCACCGTCGAGTACCCAGGTAATGGCGGGAGGGGTTCACATCGGTGTCGAGTCGACGATGAAGTATCTGGGACTCGTCCTCGACAGCCGGTGGAACTTCGTGGAGCATTTCCGACGTTTGGCTCCCAGACTGGAGCGGGCCGGGGCTGCTTTGAAGCGGCTCCTGCCCAATCTAGGGGGTCCAAACGCCTCCTGCCGGAGGCTCTACGCGGGGGTCGTGCGGTCCATGGCCCTCTACGGGGCGCCGGTATGGGCGCGTTCATTGAGGCTGCGGCCAGCCCGCCGGTTGAACGCGTCCCAGAGGGTCATGGCCATCCGGCTGGCCCGAGGATACCGCACGGTCTCCTGTGAGGCGGCGAGCCTCCTTGCCGGATTACCGCCATGGGATCTGGAGGCAAAGGTCCTCGCGCATATCTGGGAGTGGCGCGAGGAGGCGAAACGCCGGGGCTTAACTCCGCTGCCGCGATAAATCGCGGCACAGCGGACGGAGCTTCGGCGGGATCTCATGGCGTCATGGAGAGTGCGATTGTCGCAACCCAGTGCTGGGCACGCCACAATTGCGGCGATAAGTCCCCTCTTTGAGGAGTGGCTAGAGAGGCGCCACGGCGTCCTCACCTTCCGCCTGACACAGGTCCTCACCGGACATGGCTGTTTCGGGAGGTTCCTGTTCAGGATAAGGCGGGAGGAAACGCCCGGGTGTCACCATTGTGTGGATCGCCCGGAGGACACGGTGGAGCATACGGTGGAGGTCTGCCCGGCTTGGGCGGAGCATCGCCGTGTCCTCGTGGAGGCGATCGGCGGCGGTGATCTCTCGCGTCCGGCCCTGATTAGGGCCATGGTAGGGAGCGAGAGGAAATGGGAGGCCGTCACCTCCTTCTGCGAAGCAGTAATGCTCGCGAAGGAGGAGGCGGAACGCGTGAGGGAGAGGCAAATTTCGCGCCCTCACGCCCCTAACCCTAACCGCCGCAGGAGGAGACGCCCAGGGCGTCGGGAATCGCAGGCCGATTTCCGGCCACCGTAGGCGCGGGCTTGCGGGCGGTGAGCAACGGGTAGCTCACCGCCCGATAAGGACCAGGCCCGGGTCGACGGCGCGTTGTGTTCCACGCGCGCCTCTAAGAGATGTCAACAGAATTGATGGGGTCCCCCGGCAACAGGGCAACCGAAGGAACACGGGTGGGTTTTAGTCAGTAAGAGTCTGACACGCCCTCCCGCTCCGCCCAGAGCGGGAGAAGTTATTTGATGATTTCCCACCCAAAAAAAAAAAAAAAAAAATGCTGCTACTGAGAAATTTCTGATAGAAAAACCCAATAACACTTTGCCCGACCTGGGAATCGAACCCAGGACCTCATGCTCAGCAATAGCGCTTGGTTTAGTTTTAATATTAAATAATTTATTACATAAATTTTGTCTAGTATGTACTGTATTTCTATTTTCTTAATGTCCCTCGGCAAACTTCGTGTTTCATCAGTCGTCGGATTTCTGTCAGTTGCCCTTTGCACTTGGTGCAGACCGGACGCTCTCAATCGAATCGGAAGTATATAGAGTTGTTAATACTCTTTCAACTTAATGTTATTTATTTAAAAAATAGGAGAAGAGCCGCTAAAGTCGCAGGCACGATAGATAGGAAAATAGTTTTACTGCTCTATATAGTTCACACGGAAATCAAAACAAAACAACAATAAAGTACTTAGTTCTGAATTCAAATTATTATACACGATAAATCTAATAATTGATGGACATGGAAATTAGCATTCGTTTTTATACCGAAATGCGATAATACCCGAGGCACATTAAGAAAATAGAAATACTGTACTATGTTAGGTATACTCGTAGAGAACAGTATGAGTGATATTCTGATTATTTTTCTCTCGTAGGCATCATCGCGAAAAACGCGAGAAATAAGCAATACATAATGCCCTTATAAAATTTTTGTTAATTAGGAAGTCGCTACTTGACTTTGTTTTGCCAATCGTGGTTATAATATACTGTTTTTTTTTTACATAAATAATATTTTTGAAGTGATAACTTATTACTATTTTTGAAGTGATAGGCGCGTTGCGAATTTTTGAGATGGGACTAAACCATAGATTTCGCGACACTGTGACGACACTTCATTTTTGTAAAAGCGATTATGCTCTTTATTTATATTACGTTAAGGATCAATGTTCTATGCAAGCATTTTTACTTTAAAGGTGTTGTAAACGCGATTGTGCTCTTTATTTAGATAAGGTTACGGGCCAATACAAATATTTTTCTTCCACCAAGGCGATCTTGTTCAAGTTTTCACTTCTGTCGGCACTCCCGGAGTGCCACCACTTTTTTTACTATGGCCCATCAGCACATGAGTAAATAGTAAGCATTTTAAATCTGAATTCGTAGTTACAATTTTTTATTGTTTCGAAAATATTTTAATTCTTATTCATACATAATGATAATCAAATTATATCAAAGCAACAAATATGACAACAAATAGTAAACTTCATAAAATTTTATGTTATGTATGTAAGAAAACATATAACTAGATTGTATGTTTTCTTCATTTTAATCAGTGGTTACCAAGTTCCATAGAAAAGACGAAGCAAATAATTTTTGTCAGGTTTTAAAGGATTAAAACCTGACAAAATTTTCAGGGATGACATGACAACAATTTAAACAACGAAATACATCAATTTTTTTCTGGAATAAAATTCGACGAAGACGTCATTACAGTATGCTAATTACTTCGTATGTTTTCAGCTCACGTGCGATAATTTCTCATATTGATTTCACGAGAAATAATTGGAAGCAAGGTACTTTAAATTAATAATTTTGGCTGTTGACGTTGGAGATATATTGCCATTATAATTGGATAGCAATTGCGTTGCGTTGCATTGTTGTGTTGCGTTGTTTCCATTTTTTTACATGGTTTCCCCCATTCCCTATTTAATAAAACCGGCAGGAGATAGACGATAACCTGACAATGCGGCATTTTTTTTTCACAGTGTTATGAAAATGTGTGTTTTTTGTAATTTTATGACTAAAATGTAAAATTTTCAGTTCCATTAAATAGGCCCCTGGTCAATCCGCTAACCAGTACATCTATTGACAAATCTTACCTAAACTGATAGGTTGACCAAAATAACATCAACTACAAATCGTTCACTATATCTTGTCCCTTGTCGTGATATTAGTACCATTACTAGTCAAGCTTAGTTTCAATACTAATACAGTTAATAATGGCAACTGAGAGAAAAGTACTACTACTTGCGTCACGGGTCATGTTATAATGTACGCACTGTACTTACATTGCTTGACATAAAATTTGACAGCAATTGTCTTTGAAAGAGAATTAGATTATAGAAATAATTCGAAGTTGAGGACTTGTTAAAATCTAACATGGCTTAAGGTGGAAATCGTCGTATTTTCTTTTTTTATTCAAATTTTGACAAAATTTTAATTTTTTTAGCTACCTTGAATTACCTCTAAGAAACCGGACATTATACACATCTATGCGCTGAATTATTTGCCTTCTTTGGCGATAGAATGCACTTTTCTAGCCCATCTGTTGTAATTGTACAGTGCACCTGGCTTGTGACGTTTCATAAGTGCCCTTGTAGGATTATGTGAAATAAAATATTTTGAATTAAATTTAATTGAATACATTCAGTACAGGTTCGTGTTTTTTTTTTTTTTCCAGAGACTATTTAAAAAATGATTGACTGCGCAATTTTTTTGATTCAATTCAACGCAGGATTAATTAATCAACTATATTAATTAAATTCTCTGATCCCGCGGTTTCATAGAAATACGAATTTTTCGTCGAAATAATCTTTACCCAAAACATTGCAGTTTGCTCTGCTTCTGAAAGCGTTTATTAATTAAAAAAAGAATTACAAGCTTCAATTTCTCGGAATCATAATTAATTCATCAATTCCTTCAACGTGATGAGCGAAAGCCAATTAATAGGCAAAAACATAATAGTTTTCATAATTATGAATTTGAAGCAACGAAATATTTCAATATACAGGTTATTTGATTATATACCGGCAATCCATTAAAGGGGTGTAGGAGAGGTCATTTGCAACCAAATGACTCCTATGGCAATGTCAAACATTTTCGAGTAATTTTATTTTTTAAATGAATCAAATAAAAATATAAAATTTCAAATGACTCGAAAATTAACGATTGGAGCCAAAAGGGGTCATTTGGTTGTAAATTACCTCTCCTACATCCCCCTAATGGATTGCCGACATATTATAAACAATAAATCTGTTTTTTTTTTTACTGCAGTGCAAGCAAAAATTATTGGTTTTCATGTGATTTAGGTAAGTACAGAAATAAGACGTTATTTAAAATAAAAGTAGCTTCTACCCACGACTTTGTTCGCGTGAAAGTCGATAAAATATAGCCTATATTACTCTCTGGTAATGTAGCTTTATATTGGTAAAAGAATATTTAAAATTGGTTTAGTAGTTTTCGAGTTTCTCCATTACAAAAAAAAAAAACACAAAAAATCAAATCGTTTCTCTTCTTCTTTATAATAAATTATTATTAGACTATTACGCTAATCCTTTTTGTATGAAAGTAGATTAAGTTACTCTTTATAACATCAGCTATCTGCCAGTGAAAGTCCCGGCAAAATCGGTCGAGCCGTTTCGGAGATCAACCGGAACAAATAATCAGTCAGACAGTAAGACAAAAATATAAAAATTGTGTTTTTGTTATAAGTACCGTATATACTATCATATGCATCTGGCAAAAAGCTGCTATTTTGATATTACAAACAGACACTTCAATTTATTTATTTAAATATCTTGCATATGTATGGCACCGCCACAAAATCTATAGGTATAATGAACATTTGGATTCAGGTGTGATGCTATGTTATTAAGAAGTAGAGGTTATCCTGTTTTTGTTACTAGGTTTATTTTATTTATTTATTTTATTTAACCATTTATGCACACACATATAAACAGACAAGAAGAAAGGAAAAAAATACGTACAAAGGCAATGCTTATTTCTAAAGATATCTTTTCCAGCATGCCTGCGACAGGAAATTCTATAAAATGAGATGTAGACAACGTGTGTAACCGTAGAAGATAAAACAAAAACATATATCAAAGAAGAAAAAAATATTACAATTTACTATTTACACAAACTATTTACAATATGTTCAATACAATATGTTTTATGTTCTTTTTATGTATGGACAAAAGTCAAAAGACAAAAAAATACATATGGCAATAAGTCCGGCTAACTACTAACAACTAGAGTTGTGTGCATAAATCACTAATAAGTAAGGAAATAAAAAGTCACATTTCAACATGCCTCGATTCGATATCTCAATAATGCACACAATCGTAAAACTCCTGACCACAGCGCATAACCAAGAGAAAAAACAAAATAAAATATTTAATTAAGAAAAACTCAGGTAATAAAAAATGTTATTTACAGTAAAGCTGCTGAAGCGAATTCACTTAATCGGTCCGCTGAAAAACATGCCCATGGGAATTAATCTTACTCTAGAGTGCTTTGCAGTGAAATAAGTAAGCGGCTATAAAAACTTAAACTCTTCCGACGGTACATAGAGATGGGAATACGATTTATCGATTAAATGGTTAGTAGAACACTTCGCAATTCGGTTTGAATAATTCTTGTACTTGATTGCAAAACGTGTAAATCATTTACCGTATTAAAATTGACGACTAAATATGGTGTTTATAACCGAATTACTGAATTGATTATTTATCTAACTTGAACAGACAGCTGTGCTGCTGGGGAGTTTGTTGCGCCACTTCTTCTTCCCAGCTAAAGAAAGGCACTAGGAAATGGTGAAGGGTGGGCATTTTCGGGGACTGTCTTATGTAACTTTGATGTTCGAAAAGTGCTGATTCTCATCCTAGTTTGAATAAATGACTTTTGAATGTTGAATTTTGAATTTTATCATTAAATTAATTAGGTTAACAATCACAGTTTTATAATTGTTTATTACCGACTTAGTTCAACAGCACTAAGCCAAGTCGAAATGTTTTTAAAATAAAATTTCACATTTTTGCATTATTAACAATAACCGAAAAATACCTAGTTTTTAAAAATAACTACAACAAATGTTTTTCAGTTTTTGACAGTCAATAATCCTATTTATATTCACCCACAGTGGTTTGATTGAAGTCCACAAGAGCGAATAAAAAAAAATAGTAAAAAAGAACTCACCAATTCGTTCTAACGGATATTATATTAAAAAAATACCCAGTACATTGAAGATGAAAGAAAAACAGATCAACGTGACCTTTCCTGAATACCCAATTCACTAAGCTGTATCGATTACCGATCCGATTATAATTCGACATCGAATAAACCGACTGTAGGGTTGAATGGACGTTCTGCGTCATTACATCACTACCTCATCGAGTATTCAGATCAGGGTTGTCTCGTAAAAATTGGCATTAGTTCACACTTAGCCCTGACGTTTAAAATTCAAGTGAGGATGTCGTTTTTGCATTG
Organism: Omphaloscelis lunosa; assembly: GCA_916610215.1. Taxonomy (NCBI): domain Eukaryota; kingdom Metazoa; phylum Arthropoda; class Insecta; order Lepidoptera; family Noctuidae; genus Omphaloscelis; species Omphaloscelis lunosa. The sequence continues at coordinate 10,281,671 of OU744267.1, forward strand.
AAAGTGGCAATTACCTTACTTCGCCGGCATGTGTGGACCTGATATATGAAGTCTTTGAAAATTCATCCAGTAGACGGTTTTGTAGTATAAAATAGTTTTTTGCATAACACAGGGGGATTTTTTTCACGGTAATTTATACGAAGGGTTTGAGGACGGCAGGAGTTCTTGGCTCACCATTAGCATTTTTGCTTTAGGGATTTGAACTTTATTTGTTTTGAAATAGATTCCATTAAATTTGATTCATAGGTCATCATCATCTTTCTGCCTTCTTCCATCTTACTTGGGGTCGGTGCAACACGTTTTCTCCTTCCATTCTCATTCGTAGGTATTGGCAGCGATTTTCTTGTTCACAAAATAAACTAAAACAAAGAAAAAGAAAGAAAGAAAGAAAACTTATTTATTCTGCACAAACTGAACGCAGTTTACAAAAAAAAAAAAACAATAAAATACACATTCACAAATTACCTAAAACCCTAGTATTCATTATTCTAAAACTAATATGGGTTTGACAATTTTTTTCTGAGACTAATTTAATTAGACTAAATAATAATAAAACTAGACTATTTTAATTTAATTTTGTTTGAAATGAGAGAATTGACATCTCTTACAGACAGACAGTCTGAGAATACACGGTGCCAGACAAGAACTAAGTTAGAGATGTCATAGAAATAGACCTTAAATCTTTGACAGTCGTTACAAGTAGTCAGAAGAACAAAAGTCTGAGAACCAGTCTTACCACCGTGTTACCTAGTAACTACTGGTAAGGAAACGAACCAGGGAACAAGATCGCAAACTATTGGAGGACCACGGTGAATGCAGGTAGGACAGGGAGGCTCTTCCTATAATCGACGGCCGCATCACGAAACAGGTTCTCCGATTAACGAAAAAGCAGCTGCGTACAGTTTCAGCAGCTGTAACTGGCCATTGGTCATTTAATAAACACTTCTTTGTCAAAGGAGTCACAGACTGTCCGTTGTGCAAAGCCTGCACGGAGGACGACGAGACAGCAGCTCATGTTCTGTTAAACTGCCCGATGGTTGCCACATACAGGGCAAAGTACTTCGGTAACCCAGGTACCTTATGTGAGATTGTTAGTGACACCAAGGCGTTGCTGGCCTTCTTTAATGTGCTGGGGTAGATCGAATAACCGATTTTCGCACCGGTACGAAAAAATACGCGCTTTGACGTGGAGTTGCGGGTAACAGCCCGTATTTCCTATTACCTAGTAACTAGGTTGTGAAGGTCAGATAGGCAGCCGGTCCATTTAATATACCGGTATTCAGCTGCATCCGATTAGATGGGAAGCCGACCTCAACATAGTTGGAAAAACGCTAAGCAGATGATGAAAATGAAGTTGAACGCAGAGAATCATATGATAAGTAGTCAAGCAGCCATTGATTTCTATAGTATCCCACAGAAGCAGGTTTTTCCACTACAAAAATAAAAACATTCAGAGACATAAAATACAAAAAGGAATCTCCTTACACCAGCTTTATCATAAATACCCATCTGTTACCCTAGCAATATACTGATTAACTCCACTGTACAAGCAGACACGTAGGGTACATTTCCTTAACAAAAGGGGAAGGAAAAATAAATCCACATAATGTTTAGGGAAAATTCTTTGAGAAAACGTTGACCACGTTTACCCGGTCTAATCAGAGCCGGGGTAAATATAAATAGTGACACGTGGACAAATATGTGACGTTGTCCCCTTTATGTGTTTTTGGAACGAAGACGTTCCTGATCGCATTATACTTTCCACACTTTAATTGGTGAATGAGAGCTAAACCGAAATAAAAAAAAAGCGGTGGCACTCCGTGAGTGCCAACAAGAGTGAAAACTTGAACAAGATCGTCTTGGTGGAAGAAAAATACTTGTATAGAACATTGGTCCGTAACCTTATCTAAATAAAGAGCACAATCGCGTTAACAAAAAAAAATACTTCCGAAACCTTTAAAGTAAAAATACTTGCATACAACATTGATCCGTAACGTAATATAAATGAAGAGCACAATCGCGTTTACAAAAATGAGGTGTCGTCACAGTGTCGCGAAATCAATGGTTTAGTCCCATCTCAAAAATGCCCAACGGGCCTAAAGAAGTTTTCACTTCAAGAACCGGCCAAGTGCGTTTCGGACCACGTACAATAAAGTGTTCCGTAGTTGGAATGAATTTATCTCAAAAACAAACTTAATATTGTAGTAGAAAAACATCTTCTCCTGCACACATCGATATATATCACGGTCAATTATTCAACTGCAAAAAAAAGTTTGTAATCGCAAAATAATTTATTTTTTAAAACGAAAAATTAACGATTTTCGGACTTTTTCTTTTACTTATAATATGCTGTAAGACCTTGCATCCTGCCAAATTTCATGGTTCTAGGTCAACGGGAAGTACCCTGTAGGTTTTGATTTATTTCCGAGTATCAACAATAATAATAATAATAATAATAATAATAAAATGTTTTATTTATAAAAATGTGCACATTTACAATAAGTAACTTAATAATTAAAATAGAGCACAGTTGCTTTATTGCCTGAACTAGGTTGAACCTGTGTTTCAGGCTACAAAGTGCATAAATACTTAATGTAATAAATTAACTAAGAGTATAAAGCATAAACTAAATTAAAATTAGATAAATAAATGTAAAATAGCATTTCAGCGGTTCTATTTGCAGACAACAAGTAGATCTTCTGTCTGTGCATAATCTATGTTTAGTAAATATTCAAGTATAATTTTTTTACAGCTAAAGTAATTTAATTTGTAAATACTAAGTTTTTTATTTAATCTATTGTACAGAAATGGGCCTAAAAATGTAAAAAATCTTTCTACAAAGACATGTTTTGAGGTTGCATTAGATGTGCATACTATATCATTCCGTCTCTTGTTTGTATTGTCAGCAGTGTAGGTAAGCATGGTGTGCTGTTTTAATACTAAGTGCATAATGAAAAGTTGGCGAACAGTCAGCACGTTGCAGGATTTATATAGCAGATCTGTGGGAAAGAAAAAGGGATGGAAGTTTGCTACCTTTAAAATTGCTCTCTGAGCTCTTTCAAGAGGAAGTAGATATGTTTTTGGTGCGCCACCCCATGAAGAGATGCAGTATTGAATTATAGATTGACATAGGGCCAAATACACTTGTGTAATTAATTTTGTATCAGCAAAAGTTCGCAATTTTTTAAAAACATATATTAATTTGCGCACTCTTTTACTTAGACTATCAATATGTTTTCTGAAAGACAATGTGTCGTCCATTATTACCCCGAGGTATTTTATGCTGCTTGTTTTGAGGATAAAAGGGCAATTACACACGTTGACTGAACGGTTTCCACATCGATGGGCATATATATGAGGGTTAGTAATGTTAAATTGAGGCTTGCGCATGGAGAAGTGTATATATTTTGTCTTGTCAGCATTTAATGTTAGTAAATTGCTTTGAAGCCAATTAGTCACAGTATTAAAACCTAGTTGAGCAATTTCGAACAGTTCGCTACTGGTTTTAGCGGTAAATATTAACGCCGTGTCGTCGGCATATGATATAATTTTTCCGTCTTTAATATTCAAATTACATAAGTCGTTAATATAAATCAGGAATAGCGTAGGGCCCAGAATACTTCCCTGGGGAACACCAAAACCAGTACTTTTCTGTTCATCGCTCGTGATATTATCTATTCTAACACATTGATATCTGTCACCTAAGTAGTCCGCAAATAGTTTCAGCGGCGTTCCCCTTATTCCTATGGCATCTAATTTGTTCAGAAGAACAGAAACAGACACTGTGTCGAAGGCCTTGGCTAAATCAAGGAAAACTCCCAGGCTCTGGTTACCTTTGCCGAGTTCTTCTGTAATATGATCGGTCAGGCTATGCACCGCATCGGCTGTAGATAATTTGGCTCTAAAACCAAATTGCGCAGGGGATAAGATATTATTTTTTTCTAGATAGTTAACTAGTCTACTGTTTATAATTTTCTCAAATATTTTTGATAATGAGGGAAGTAACGATATTGGCCTATAATTATTTACTAAGTCTTTATTACCGGATTTAAAGACAGGGACTACAACTGCCTTTTTAAGACAGCTAGGGAAAATTCCTTTGGATAGACAGATTCGAAGTATATGCGTTAAGGGAGGTACCAAAATATGCTTAAGGAGTTTAAGAACCTTATTGCTTATGTTATCCCATCCAACTGCACAGTCATCTTTTAGTCCAGAAATGATTCGGGTTATTTCGTCTTCGTCAGTGTCCAGCATAGCAAAACATTTCAGATTACAGCTATTGCTTGGTTTTTGGAAAGGTAATTGGTCACAATAATGTTTCGGAATCTGTTCAGCAAGAATTTTCCCAACATTGACAAAGAAGTTATTGACGTTAGCTGACAAGAGTGGTGAAGTATTAGTAAGCAGTAAACTCGAATTTGATTCACGCTGTTTAGACATATTGGTGACGTTTTTAATATGTTTCCAAAGTTGCTTGGTATTGGTACCTGCTCTATTTAATTCATTTTTATCGTAATTATTTTTTAACTTCTTTAAGAGATTATTGCAGAAGTTCCTATACCTTTTATAAGTGGTTTGAATTATTAGATTATCAGGGTATCTCTTAGTTCTCTGATGAAGTTTATCTCTGTGTCTTATACACCGAATTAGTCCAGGAGTAATCCAAGGTTTAATATTATAAAGTTTCTTATTCACAGTAGAAACTGTCGTGTTACGTAAAATTGCTTGTTGGACATATCGCACACCCAGAACAACACTGCACTAAGTCTAAATAGCTCATTTTTCAGAATCGACGAAAAACCGTTATCTCATGTTATGTGACAGTTATTGCGAATGTCCTGCACATTGCATGTAAAGAATCCAATGCGTATCAGCATTATCAAGTTCAGTTGATTGTAAACGCAGTTATAATGCAAAATAATGCATTTTTTGACTTAATTCACTGTTGTGGAATGACTGAACGAAATAAAACATAATTATTTTGAGTTACGTCCTTTTTACTGATTGATTCTGAAATAATGCACTATTATTCTACTGTTTATTTATTGAAATTCAATAAACAATATGGACCCATTTGTTTTATTTTTAGAAATATACCAATTAATAATGAAATAAAGACAACATTTTACTAAAATCAGTAGGTACTTATATTTTGAACATAAACTAGTATTCGTTTTGGACCCTTATAAAATGTAAATCACAAAAAAAAACTAAAAAAAATCTTCAATAATCTTCTGTTAATCAAAAAATAAGAAATATTAATGGCAAATTCGGTTGGATACAAAACAATTATAAGTAACACAAAAACTGTTATAAATTAAAAACAAATAAACAACAGTTACATAAAACAAAAACTGTTTAAAATTTTATGAACAAAACAGTAATAAAAAAACATGCGCACTTCAACTTACAATAGCTACGATATTAATTCTCATTAAAAACTCTAAAAACAGGACATAGTGGCATAAAAAGTTGGTAACCAAGAAACGATAAACACTGTTTAGGCCCATAAAGCTATCTTAACTCAAAGTTTTACCTTGGACTCTAAGGGTATATATACTTACTTATTATAACCTTTAAGAATAACAAGTCTTATATAAATCACCAAAGTATTACAATAAATCACAGGTTTAAATATACCATAATATTCACTATCTTCAAATAAAAAAATATCAATTATATTTAATAAAAAATACTATAAAAACGGAGAAATACTTTTTTTATAACTAATAACATAGGAACTCAACGTTTCATTTTTCAGTCAGTGCTACTATTCTAAATTTAATGCAGTATTATAATAGGAATTAACACAATTAGTAGGAATTATATTTTTTTCCGATTAACTCCATAATATCTCTTTTTTTGTTTTCAGCCAGAGGTTGTTTTTCTGTAGATGATTTAACTGCGGAGAAAAGCCTTGATCTCTGAAGCGCCTTGAAAGATTTCGAACACAGACTTTCTTAAAATCAGTCTCTTCGAATGATGTTTTATAGAAGAAAGTCAAGGGATGTTGCTTTTCAACGCGTAGTTGCTTCAGATTCCATAAAACCACCATCCGTTTTCTTTGAAAGGGCCGTCTTAATATACCTGTCACAAATGCTCAGCGTAGCCTTAAAAAACTCTTTACATACCATTAGGGTATGTATCTTTTTCAAAATAGTACGACTAATTCAAAGCCCTCAATTTTTGAGAAGTGATGTACCTATATTTCGGATTGATTTCTTGTGTATGCCTTACTATGAATTCTCTTTGCCTCTCCAAATCGCCCAGCTGCCAAAACTGTTTGAACGTGTCTTGTCTTACCTCGTCTATTTTAGTTTTGCAACTCAAAGGTGGACGGATTTGACGCCCAGCGATCAGTTTTGCAGGATTTGTTAAAGAAACATACTCTTTTCCTGTATTCCGCAATGCCTTAGCAATCTTGGACTTCCAGCCAGCAGGGTTTCGTATTCTCTTTCTACTTATCTTGGGGTAGCTCACTGATGGAGCAGTATCACTGGCAGAAAAAGTTGAGGGTGCGTTTGTCGGAGTAGCATTGGAATTCCCTTGAATATTTGCTGTAGATGGACCCGGTCTATTGGATTCATTATCAGATGAACTACTTGAGCTGCTGGAGCTTGACGATGATGACCTTGAGTCTGACGAGGAGCTCGAGGAAGAAGAAGAGGATAATCTTTTAGGGATTACAAGAGGCCGAGATATTTCTTTAACATGTAGGTACTACAAAAGTAGGATCCGTGTCCGAATCATCTATAAAATCTTCTTCATCGCTATGATCAGATAAAATAGAAACGCCGATAAAGCATCAGATAGGGAGGTATCCCTATCTGATGCTTTATCGGCTGATGCTGCCTTCGCTGACGTTTCATCGGTTGATGCGGCAACGGTTGTATTTTCAACATCTTTTTCCACGCTGCTTTGTTGAACAGGTCCGATTTCTTCTGTAGTTGCTTCCATTGCCCTTTTAAATAACAGGAGACCACGACCTCTCATCATCTGCCAAATAACAATAATAAATTTAATTAATCCAACAATAGTGCATTATTTCAAACAAAATTATTAATCTTTTTGTAAATAAAGAACAACACAAATTGTAAATATATTTCTTTTAATTTACAATGTAAGTAACAATTATAAGTATAAAAAAATATTTATAATAATTTTTTAACAAAATTAGGGCATAATTTATATCTACCATCAATAGTGCATTATTTAACTGATTATCACCTTTTACGAACAATACAGAACCATTTTGAAATAATACAAAAAATCTAACATACCTTCGTCAACAACAGAGTACTATTTCGAAATAGTATCAAACACGTTGTATAAGCACAGTCACCAACACTGAATTAAAACTAAATGATTCGGAGTATTTTTTATGATACATTCAACAACACCGCATTATCACAAAATAATTCACTGTTGCGTAAAGGATCTGCGTGCTGTTCCCTAAGGCGGACAAGTTGCAACTAGAAATAGTTTTGTGTTCGCGGTAAGGCTCTGGCTGCGCGTCTTCACCAATAGAGAGTTAGCGCGCCGTCTGTTGGACATTTTTGTAAATATAAATACGCCTGTCTTCGTGGTATACGCGGCAAATTTTCGGCTATTCAATTATAGTTACAAGTCGATTTTGAGATTTTTCGACATAATACAGTGTTGTTCTGGGTGTGCGATATGTTATAAAGTACGATAAAGCCAAATTAGCGTCAGCAGTATTGTAAACTAGGCTAAAATCTAGGTTGCATAAATCATATTCGAGTTTATTTGTGTTTAATTTGCTTTTGGTCTGGGGACGATTTAGCTTAGGCAGCGTTAAATTTACCGTAAGTAGGACAGCATGATGGTCAGTAATTGTTGCGTTAGTAACAAGAGTAATATATGATAGGCTTGTTTTAATCATCATATGATCGAGACAGGAACCGCTCTGATGAGTAGGCAATATGTGAGCGGGGACAAAACCATGGTATGAGCAGATATTAAGATAATCTTGGGTCCCTGTATCGCAGTTTTCGGAACCGATATTTATATTTAAATCACCTGTTAGTATAACATTCTTAAACGAGCTAACTCCTTGAAAAATCTGGTCTAAGGAATTGTGAAAAGTGTCCAAGTTTCTAACGGAAGGGGACCTATACATAGCGATTATCGCTGTGGTTGTACCAATTTTGATAATTAAGCAATTAATCATGCAGTCTTGTAAAGTAGGTTCGTCGACTGTTACCTTTAATGATTCTTTAGCAAAGACTACTACACCATCATTTTGATTCTGGTTTCTTTTGGTATGCAATAAGTTGTAACCAGGTATTACTGGAAGGTTATCGATGCGGTTAGCTAGCCAGCACTCGGTTAGTACCAATAAATCACAATCAAACTTAAGTCTATGAAGGAAAATTTTAAAGCTATCGATGTTCTTATAAATACTACGAATGTTTTGGGTCAGTACGGTTAGTGACTTTTTATAATCGGAAAGATATTGTCTGCAATCCTCAACGTCACATGTCTTTGATACAGTTAAAAATGTATTATCTATGTCGGTAATTAAGTTATTATCCATACTAAACTAGAAAAATAACAATAATAAACTACTGCTAGAATATACACAAGTATGTGGCGCTCTTAGGCGCCGTCATAATCGATCGAGTTGATGTACCTGTATTCGGCAGCTTTTTTAGCCGGGCAATCTTCGTCTCCCGTCTTATGGTTGGCTTGTTTTTTAAAACGCAAACATGTAGCACATTTTGGCGCACTGGCTTTCTTTGGGCAGTCTTGAACAGTGTGTCCTTCTTCACCACAATGTCCACATATAGGGGCAGCAATTCTGCATGTTTTGGCTGCATGACCGTACTGCTGGCATTTGTAACATCTTGTTACCAGTGTGAAGTCTCGTACCGGGCAGGACGACCAGTTTATAAATAATCTGTCTTGAGTGATGAGGGCCTTACGTATGACAGCTGGAACTTCTATAATAAGGTTGCAATTCTCAGCATCTTTGCTGCCTGATTTGTGGCTTAGTTTTATAGAGGTCAGAAATGTATCTAGGGATATAGTGGGCAGTTTCTCGGCTATGTTTTGTTCATAAATACATTTATAAACCTCATTTTCAGCCATTGATGTAGGTACTCCTATTACTATAATGCGAGGTTTGCGCTTTTTAGGTTCGTCGACGGTAAGACCTGACGAAGCGAGTTGGACTGTTTGCTTGAGCCTGTCTAGGTCATCTTTGGTCTCCGTGCTGATTATGAGTCCTCCTTTTCCAATTTTGCGTACGCCTCGTACTTTCAGTTTCATTTCTCCAGGGCATATGATTTTTTGGATCATGTTCTTGGTTTCGTCACTGGTCTTTGAGTTGTCACTGGGATAAATGGCCACGGAGCTAAGAGTATTAGGACGAACAGAGGTTTTGGAGCCGTTCTTCACCATAGCTGCAAAAGATGTAGAAGTTGCTTCCTGCTTCGTACAGGACTCCTGAATCGTCCGGTTCATCTCCATTAAACAATCTGATAGGTCTCGAGCATCGGTCATGGTTTTAAGGGAAGTATGGGTTTGTATGGCTTTTTGCTTTAGTGACTGGTATTGAACAGCCATTTGCGAAACTCCATGTCCAACTTTCCGGCAAAGATTGCTTATTTTAACCTTCTGATCAGCGTTTAGCTTTCCTTCAGAAGCAATAGCACAGACCTCATTCAGGCACTGCTCAATAGACCCCATCCAGTTCTGAATCTCCGGAGTTGAGACAACTTCAACTTTCTCATCTTGGTCCTGTCTTGGTTGTTGGGGCGATGTCGGTGCTGGTGTCGGTACCGGGGTCGGTGTTGGTGGAGGGCTGCGTCGCATCTTCGCGCTCCGATTAAAGGGGCTGCCGTCCATGTATCAATTTATAAAATATCTTATTCAGTTCATTATTTTAACTTATCACTATAATGTTTATATGTACACTCTAATACACTGAAACTAGGTCACTTATTTATGCAAGCGTTAATTTATTTTATTGATATTATGCATTGATGAGCACGTCTTTATGCGTTGAATGCAATAAAATAAATCCCAAACAATGTCGCATAAATGGCCGTATTTTTTTATTGTGTCGAATAAAGTCCACTGGAGCTCTGAAAAAATCAAGCTGCTACTTGATTTTTAGAGCTCCAAGTTCCAAGCTCTATAGAGCTATTAATTTCAACTTGACACCTTCATGCGTTCCCGAGAAAAAGGGTCTTGACAGACTGATAGACAGACAGACGGATAATGGAGTGATCTTATATGGATTCTGTTTATTCCTTTTGAAATACGGAACCCTAAAAAGTGTAAATTTTTTACCATCAGGACACTTTTGCTATGGAATGTGTTTTTTTTTTTCCCTTTAGTTACTTCCAAACGTTATTAATTTATTTCATAGTGCCCTTTTAGGGTTTCGTACCCAAAGAATAACCCGGGACCCTATTACTAAGACTCCGCTATCTGTCTGTCCGTCTGTCACCAGGCTGTAATCTGCAATCTTACCAAGGGGTATTGTGTTACCCAGTAACTGGATTGGGGAGGTCAGATAGGCAGTCGTGACATGTTAAATATTGGTATTCAGCTGCATTCGCTAAGACTAGAAGTGACCCCAACATAGTTGGGAAAAGGCTAGGCAGGTTGATTACTCTTAAACCTTGTCAATTTGATTAAATTGTGCCTGTTATTTAATTTAAACTAATATGATAAAGAGCAAAAATTTGATTTTTGTATGTTCGTTATTTATGCTTTCACGGCTGAACAGATTTTGATGAAATTTGGTATGGGGTTACTTTGAACCCTGGGGAAGGACATAATTTTTATCAACATTTTAACATGCGGGCGAAGCCATGGATGGAAACTAGTACATAATAAACAGCGAAAGTAACTTCGTTCCAACCAGGTGTCCCACGACACCAATCAACTTTTTTTTTTGTACAGTGGTAAGTGCAATTGCTATATCAATGAAGTTTTTAGTATTAACGGTCTTCCTTTCCGACCCAGATTACCCCATAACACTCCTCCAGGAGACGAATAGGGCCACCGGTACAGTACACAAATACAGACGCATCCCGTCATTCTGACCTCGCCGCCGTGGTCGTTTACGATCGTGACCGTGCCCCCGAGTAAATGATACTCCCCCCGACCCTTTTCTCGAAAACGAGATGCCAGCAGTTGTTGCAGCTAAGCACGTAATTTAAAATATCCCGTATAATAATCAAGATGAAAATCTAAGTTTGATCCAGCCTGTCCCTTCTTGCTGTCCTCTCCTCAGCGACGCCCTAAGCCGAGATTCGTACCCCACAGGGGGTGCCCTAAGCGAGCGCTATCCTAGTTTTAATTTAGAATAAGTACTTTGAGTGTAAAAGCTTAAGGCAGCCACAGGAAAGCCCGGTTAAGCAACCATGACCTTAGTGGTCAACTGCGAGATACCCCAGTTAAAAAATAATAATTAATTAACGTTCTCAGTTTTTCTAGATTCTAAATACCTACTTAACAATAAAAGTTATTAGGCTGCGGCTATGGAGGATCCGCATTGGTAGCCCGCGAGATGATTTTTAAAAAAGTTTTTGCAGTTTACATGTCTCAAATTTCATGATTTCGTGAAAAAGTCATTCAGTGGAACAAATCTAACTTTGAGAGATGTATTAATGATTCTAATGATTATAATTCTGTAAATACATATTGGTTATGGTCAACCTGACATTGACCTGCAAATAGTTTAAAACGTAAGAAAATGAATTGCGCGTTCTACTACTGCGGATCGCACCGCAATCCTGATTATGGCGCAACATTGCATACTTAGCATTCTGCTTAAGCTTTTCTGTCTCAGAATATTTTTTCGTCACACAGTTACTTACCATCATTCCACTAGCTTTTACAAGGCCATCCTAAAGTTTACTCAAACATTCGCTTCGTTGGCCCGAACGCTGTTAAATCAAGCGTTACATTTACTCTAACTTTCGATGTAGGTTGTAATTTTCCCAATGAGTTTGAGCAAGTTTACCAACATACAAAACAACAGTCAAAGGTGAAACTCTTAAACTAAGATTAACACCGCAACATCAGGTAAGCGGTCACTCCTACATCCTATGTGAAACGAGCTAACATTAAGAGAAGGAGGAAAGTACGTAAAAAACCGGTATTTGCCGAAGAACACCGTAAACAAAGACATAAAGCTTAATGACACCGATATTATCGTAACTTTCAACAAACAACACTGGGTTACTATTTTGTATTGGAATGTTTTTGGGTTCCATAGTGAAATTAAAAATTGCATTTTATTAAAAGAATTACCACCGATTTTCTTATTTGACCTTAGGGGTCATGGGTCTAATACCTAGGTTGCGAAAACTGTTTTTAAGTTTCACTTTAGAAAATTCTCAGTAGTCTGGAGTCTGGATTTCAGGCCAATTTTTCGGGTAATACAGGTAAAATTATTATTACTAGTTCAGCATTTACTTATTTTAGTAATAATCTAGAGCAGTGGGCGGCAAACTTATTAGTCAATAGAGCCAAATATCAATACTATAACGACTAAGATTTCTTATGAGAGGCAATCCTTTCTGTGTGTCCAAACTCCCATCCTCTTTCACTCCGCAACGCTTCCAAATTAACTTGATAAGAAGTAGGATGTCTTCTTTTTCATTTTCATATCGGCTGATAAATGAAGGCATGTTACTTATTAACAAATTAACCTTGGAAAACTTTCAAACGGTACGGTAAATGAAAAATTTTTGAAGTCCCGTTAATTATTATTGGTGAAAATATTTCGGAAATAAATCTTTGAAATATAGTTTGAATTTTGAATTAAAAAAAAATCTAATTCAAAACTCAAAATATTTTATTTCACATAAATAAATCTATACAAGGGCACTTATGAAACTTCAGAAGCTAGGTGCACGGTTCCAATTGGCCGCTTCCTATGGAGAAGAGCCGGCAAGAAACTCCACGGTTACTCTTTTAAAAATAAGTGGTTTCTACAATGTTTTCAAATTACAGTGTTAATAGGTATGAGAGGACAGTGTAGGCCTATCAACAAGTACCAGGTACTTAATAAAATAGAAAATGGTCCACTAGTCTATAGCCTACAACGTTCTCACATTCACAAAATCTAAAAGAAAAGAATCTATATAAACGATAATAAAATAATATAAATAAGGACCTATTTAAACCTAAAATTAAATAAAACTTGGTATTTTGCTTAGTGTGACCGAAACCCGACCCTCACACGTATCTACCGCTTGCACTCATGTACATTTGTACAAAGCTTCACTCTGTAGGCCAAAGAGCCGCGGTTTGACGACCGCTGATCTAGACAGTCCTGATCACGCTTAAAATTCACGTGCACTAAACAGCAGTTTTCAATCTTCTTATAATCATTTTATCCTCTTCAAAAATAACTTAAGGATATCTACATAATTATTATAATAGCTGGTGAAAATTGCAGCGGCACGGGCCCATTATGATATTATTATTATAATATTCTGTGAAAAAAGATTATTTACATAATAAGATGCGGAACCCGAAGCTTTATTATCTGACGAGTCTACCCCCTTGTTGGTATGTCGTTGAAAAACATCATATTTAGATTTTTTAAAGTAACTTGATAAATACATACAAATTAAATGGCAACATGATAATAATTATTTACTCTAAGTAGTAAATAAATAAATTAACATAGTGTGTATATAGTAAACCAATTTTGTACAATATTAACACAACTAACTATTTACACTAGGTACTAAATTAAATTACTAACTATTCAAGTTTTTTTGGTTTGTTTTCTCCTTTCATCTGCGATCGACTTTCTAGCCATAATCAGATGGGGTCTTCGTGTGAGATTGTTTTTGTGATGTTCCATTGAACATTCACATTATGTGTTTCAGTACTAAATAAACTTTATATTTTCACTGTCTCTAGTCCAAGTTCAGGATTTGCCATTTCTTTAGGCGAATTATATCCCCTAATCTGTTTAGAAGGTTCTTGGCTAAGACATTGCTGTGCTTGCTCAGTCTCTGTTTATATGTTTTGCTTTTTTTCGCATGATTCTTCTTTCACTGTTGGTATCTTTAGGTGCTCGTGTATTTCTGTGTTTCTCATAAACCAGGGTGCACTTGAGATTGTTCTTAGAGCTAAATGGAACCTTTGGAAACTTTCGATATTGGAGTTGCTAGCCGATCCCCAGAGTTCTATTCCGTAAGTCCAAATTGGTTTTACTATAACTTTGTAAACAAGTATTTTGTTACTAAGAGATAATTTTGATTATCTTCCTATGAGCCAGGATAGACTTTTCATATCAATGGTGGCTGCGTTTTTCTTGGCCTTAATGTGGTTGGTACAGGTAAGCTTCTTATCTAGATGTAGGCCAAGGTATTTTAGTGTGTTACTGTTTGGCAGTGGTTTACTTTCCATGTTCACTGGGGAACAGTCGAAGTCACTTGAACTAACTTGTTATACTAGGTTGAATTCTCAATTTTTTCAGCCAAAGATCAATTTTATTTAACTGGTCTTGTAATTTTTGGGATGCCTGCGTCAGATCTTTGGCACTCACAAGACATGCTATATCGTCTGTATAGGTCGCCGTTACCACGTCATCAGTATTAGGCAAGTCTGCAGTAAAGATCGGGTAGAGTACGGGTCCGAGCACAGAGCCTTGTGGGACTGAGGCCTTCATTTCATAAAGATTAGACAGTTCTTCCTCATCCTTAACTTGAAATTTTCCTAGTTCTGAGTAAGATTTTAATATCATGTTAAAAGAGTTAGGTACAAGAAATTTAATTTTACACAAAAGTCCCTTGTGCCAGACTCTGTCGAATGCCTGTTGGATATCCAGGAACACCGCAGAACAGTATTCTTTATTTTCCAATGACTGTCTAATTTTGTGGACCACTCTATGTACTTGTTCTACAGCTGCGTGCTTTTCACGGAACCCAAATTGATGGCCTGGTAAAATCACATTCTTGTCAAGGACTGGTTTTAATTTACGTAGAAATAATTTCTCAAAATCCTTCGATATGATAGGAAGGAGGCTTATGGGTATGTATGAGCTTGGTTCGGTTGATGGTTTTCCCGGCTTCGCTATCATACATATCTGTGATATCTCCCACATTTTTTAGTAAGTAGTATTGTAACCGAAAGACAGCATTGAATAGCATTGTTAAAATGACCCGAGCGTTTCGACCCCAAACGGCTCAAAACTGTAGAACTATGTAAATAATATCAGCTCCAAAACTGTAGCATATTCATTGAAAGTTTTCAACGATGTAGTTCATACCGGTAGAAAATAACTGGAATACTAGTTTTATTATAACTAGTGCCAGTTTTCGTTGTATAGCAAAAATAAATTGTGATATTAATAAGGTTAAGTGTTTTGGAAACAAATAAAATCAAAATAATAATGCAAACCAAATTGCTCAAAATCTTTAAGAAAACAGCAGCACGAAACCATTGACCTTAAACCAGAACAAGCTTGGCCAACATTTTATTGCTACTCTATATTTTATACTTATCGAAGAAAGCAATAATATTATGTGGTATGGTTATTACAAGTACTCTATCGAAGAAGTGCACATGACTATTATGACGTCCCGTAAAAGTCCCGTCAGCATTCTGTAAAACAGAATCCTATAAAATTACTTCATTTTATCCTTGAAGTGTAATTCTAGAACAAATAATTTCTATCTTTTTTTAAAGATAGAACTATAAAATTAAAAATTTTACGGTTTTGTATGGTCTATATAGTGGTAGTTTATTTCTCTTGTAGTAGCATGAGCCTCATTAGTTTCTGCCTTGGTAAAATTTGCCCCCGGTTATCGGCAATAGGCGGACCCCTAGTCTATCCATTCGTTTTCATAGCTCGTTTTGTTAAAGACATCCATTTGTTGGATTACCTCAGCCTTCTCAGTAACCTTGGCATAGCACACCGGACTTTCGGCAGGTCAACAAGAAGAACTGTTAATACTTCTCCTAGTCGACACCAGTTGTTAGCCTCAACCCAGCGCTGTCCCACATCCGACTCCCAGGAGCATAATGTAGCGCCACCTTGACTCACTGGGGAATCACCGCAGATAATTCTGACTCACCGTGAACTATGCGGCACCCAGTTTTGACTCACTGGAACCTCAACTGATCCTGGCAAACATCGCAAGATACACGACTGTGCCCATTATCAACCACAGGTCTCCGGAGGGGGGAGATGTGGCAGCATCTACATCTCCACATGTGAACTATGCATCACATTGACTTCATGAAAACTCTTGTATCGCGCAAGCTGAGTTTACCACGCGACTAGCATATGTACAATGTCCCGGCATCAATCGTCGGGCAGTAGCCTACCAGACATAACACCCGTCTGGTCGGAGAATCCTCCCTTTTCTATTGACGATGGGTGAACTTTACAGCTTGTTCCTAATACCTCTATAGACAAATTAAAAGCCAATCTTGCCTTCTGTTATTTACAGAATTCGTCAAGCATTTTGACGTACTGTCTTACAATGCAAAACTAAGAATTCGAAAAATTATTGAATAGAAAATATACAACTATCCTTTATAGCATTTTGGTCTAACTTGATATACACACAATTGTTATGTACCGCCCATAGATATGAAAAAAGTCTTAATACAAGGTGTGGCAAGAGTAATGACATAATGTGAATCATTCATAATTTTTACAAATGGCATCATAATGTCACTGGGATTTGACACTTATGTTTTGTAGACAGTAAGTTGACAAGCCAATGGAGCAGTTAACACAGCAGGCAACGATAGATATTTTGAAACACCAATTTCCGAGCCGTGTGACCTCCCGTTCCGGCTAATTGAACTGGTCGGCTGGATCGCTAGATCTGACGGCGTCAGACTTTTCCTTTGAAGCTTTTTTAAATCTCCCGTTTACCATCACAAACCACAAACCTTGCAAGTCTTAAAAGTCAACTTTCAAAATCACCAATTTTGGGCCAGCCAGATATTTTGCGAACAACAGTTCAAAATGCCATAAAACGAGCACAATGTGCTGACTCAAGAGGTGGTAATTTGACCGATATCATATTTTCGACTTAATGTCATCAAATTTACACCTTTAAATAAACTTTCTGTGAAAACAAAGCCCAGTTTTTTCAGTTCCAAGAAGATGGCAGCCAAATCATATTATGATATTACATTTGCCCCACCTTGTATTTTGCGCGAAACGAGTACCTACCTATTATAAAATCCACTAATGTACTAGGCCACGGACAACCCCATTTCCATTCCATCAAAATGCAATAACTAACAGAGTAAAACTGGCTCTTAAAATCTCAATATTTCTAAGTATATCATTTATGTAAATCAATAAAACACCTATTCCTCAATCTGTAATGTCAATTACAAATGTGTAAAACCCAGTACATCCCTCTACCAAGATAAGCCGATCATTACATGATACATCGATTGTTTGATGTGATAATATGCCTTAATTACGTGATTTATAGTTCAATCGGTATGGTAATGAGACTGCACTCATTTAATGTGGCGGTCTAATTAATTATTGTGTTATATTTTACGCGTAATTATGCTTTTAGGGTTGAAAGCAGTTTCAAATCACTTCTGATTAATTTACCCCATACTTAGTTTGTGCTACTGCAGCCGTCTGGGTGTGCAATGTGAAATTAAACACTATGGGTAATATTCGCAATGGTGATATTTAAATTTGGTGATCTAAACGGAGTACCTCTGTTACGATACTCAACTTCAACATGCATACCTTTAAGACAATACCGGTAGCGCAAACAGAATCTCAGTCGACGCATTTATTTAAAAAAAATTACATCAGAACGGAATAAGTAAGTTAGTATTTGATAGACCATAAGGTAAGGCTAGTTCATAACAAATTGGAGGTAAAGATGTTTTTTTTTCGAGCCACAAAATGACAAGACACACTGTAACTAATAGGTGATATCTCAAAAGCGAAATTTTGTTATTGAACGGAAAATTCCAGGAAAATCCTGGAGACATCACGCTCGCTTGCGTTTAAATAAGATGTTCTCACGAAAACACGACGACGTTTTTGTTGTGTGTCCCAAGTAGCGAAGATAGACTAGCTGACTTATGTTTAGTTACGAAATGCTTGTGTTCTGTTTACAACATAGTTACTAGTTGCGCGCTACCCAATACTTTTGAATGCAGTTCTTAATCCGGTGGTTAAATCGATTAGACGCCCAGTCTCTTTCTGATCTTACTGCCAAAGGACACATTAAGAATTTAGTTAAAACTCATTCATATGGCAAAGTTCCGCAACGCAGTGTTATGCGCGGAATTTTGCAATGTTTATGAACCTGACCAAAGGATAAATATATAATGTTTCCACTGCTGAGACACAGGCCTCCTCTCTTCGAGAAGGAATGGGCAGTAGTCTACCATGCGGACCGAGTGCGGGTTGGTGGATGTCATATTATCTTAGAATTTTTGGTTCTAAAACAAGCCGGTTTCCTCACGATGTTTTCCTTCACTGTTTTGGAACAGTGGTAGTGAAATTATTCATGCAAAATAAAGAACCTACTTGGGTTTGACCCCACGACCTACAAACTCGTAAGTCGGAGCCGTTACCACTGGGCCACCACTGCTCACAGAAGAAAAAGTATACAAATAGCCTAAAATGTACATCCCATTTGCACCTGTTTAATATAAGTCTGTTAACCTTTAAATTACGTAGTCTCTAATCACTACTACCTACGTAAATGAACTTTTTACATTTTGATTAAGAAATGAACTTCTCCGTGTCATCATCTAATTGTTTACCAAAATAAGAATCTAAAGCTATGACATAATTATACTGGATAAAAGCAGCACAAATAGTATATGAAGAGTGAGCGAGTGTTAAATGAAGTGAAGCTAACGGATATTCCATTCCTGACCTCTAAACCACAGTATAAACATGGACAGTACAAAAACTACGAAGCAAACATTCGAAAAGGCACACTCACACAAACGCGCTCATTCGCCCGAAGCGATTGTCGCGGTGCTGTCAGTTGCGGGTACCGTGACGAGACGAGCAGTCGCCGCGATCTTTTTAAAAATGGAGCGTAGGTACGTAATTATTTCAACAAATAGGCGTAGTTTCCATACTGTCCATATTTATATTGTGTCTAAACGCTGTCTCTCCCAACTTGAACTACAAAAAATACTCTCAGCCACATGAGGGAACCTGTCTGCTTTAAGCAAATGTGAAGCGAACACACTTTGAGAGTAAATTTAAAATTTTACTTTTAAACCAACTAGTTATTGGTGTGTTGAATTATTCAGCGCGTTGTGACGGAGCGCGTACTTTGTGCGATATTACTGGGCCATGCGGGTTTTTTTGTTTTTTTTTTTGGGTTCCGTACCTCAGAAGGAAAAAAGGGAACCCTTATAGGATCACTCGGGTGTCTGTCTGTCTGTCCGTCTGTCACATCCAATTTGCTCCGAATCTACTGGCCCAATTAAGTTGAAATTTGGTATACATATGTATTTTTCTATGACGCAAATACAAACGTGTAACGTAAATAAATGAATTTTGAATATAGGGGTCGCTTTTGAGGACAATAAAGAAAATTTAAAAAAAAAATTTGCTAACCGCACCGTGTGACATATCAAAATGAAAGGGCTTGTTGCGAGGACCTTAAACATACTTTTTTATATAATTTTAAATTTAATACTTTTAAATATATTTACCATTTCCCCCTTATCTCCGAAACTACTGGATCTAAAATTTTGAAAAAATACATAGTATGGCTCTTTACTTATAGATTACAGGAAAACCTATAAACAGTCTATGGTCTTAACATGGTAAATCTCTCAGTATTGTGCGTACAAACTTACGTTTGCAGTTGGAATGTATCGGAAAACATGTTTTTCAACTACAATGTTAAGTTTGTTCTTGGGTTAAATAAATTCATCTCAACTACGGAACCCTTCATTGTGCGTAGTCCGATACGCACATGGCCGTTTTTTTTTTTTTTGTATATTAACATATTACTGTGAGGTATTTTGTACATTTTCATATTTTTTCTAAAGAAAGATGAAACTTTATGCTTAATTTATGTTCAAGCTATGTTTAGTCTCGTTTAAGATTAGTTAAGTTTTGAAATGCTGCTAGACTTTTCTAGACTGTGCTTTGAAAATAAAAATGTTGCCGTGACAAAATTGACAGACACATATTTTTTGAATATGAGGCTTTTGGCTATTATAAAAGTGTGTATTATATGTAAAGAAAGAAAACTTGTTTATTATTTTGTATGTAATTTTTTTTATTTTGTAATGTGCGTTTTGTTTGTGCAGAATAAACAATTTTTCTTTCTTTTTTATTTTTCTTTTCTGTTTAGATTTAAGCCTGTCATTATGACTCCAGTAATTTTCATCCCCTGTAGTTTTGAATAGGCTAGTGTCTAACTTTAATTGTGGTCTGCCTGTCATCTTCAATTTCTAGCTTTTTTCTTGTATCCTAATGGCCCAATTATCTGAAACCAGAAGGTGAAGTCAAGATCAAGCATTTGTTTGAACTTTTAAACCAATTACTTATTGTTATGTTGGATTATTCAGCGCGTTGTGATGGAGCGTACTTTATGCGATATTACTGGGCCATTCGGGTTTTTCTTTTTTTTTTGGTTTTATTTTTGAATGTATAGGATCTGAAATAAATTTATACTTTATTTTTATGCACGCATATGCTATTTTAACTCTGGTGTAGAAACTGTTGAAACCAAACATTTCAATCGTAGATTCGCCCTGCCACGTCAAAAAATGGTCGCGTGTCTGTTTCATTCTGGCAGCCCTGACACACACAATGTCGCAGAGACTTGAATTCATTGTCATGGAAACGCCATTATTGTATGAGCTTACGCTTCTCGCTTCTCAATATGGACACGTTTTCACGCGACTTAGTACGGTACGGGCAAATCTAACAATTTCAATCTTTGGTTGAAATTCTGTTTTAACTGACAAGCAAAATTGTGAAATGTAGTTTTCATGTAGAGTTTTCTTGACAGAAATTCTGAAATAGAAATGAAACTACTAAGTATTAATTATTGTAACTTTCAACTTACCTGGGCTTCTATCAAAAAGGCTTGGGACTAATAAAGCAAATCCAATGTACCCGTGGCGTGTGCTAGCTGACGTATAGCAAATAATTTAATGTTGTGTGTTGCGTAATGTAAATTATTTTGCATAAGCACCTACTATTGTATAGAATCAAGTTTTTCTAACTGAACAGACAGCTGTGCTGCTGGGGAGTTTGTTGCGCCACTTTTTCCCAGCTAGGAAGTAGTTTTTGAGGGACTATCTTACGTAATTTTTGATGTTTAAAAAATGCTGATTCTCAGCCCAGTTTGAATAAATGACTTTTGAATTTCGCGCCTCAAAGAGATGTCAGCAGAATTGACGGGGTCCGCTAGGGCCGATGCCTGCCGGGGTTGCGAAGATAATCGAAAGGGAGATCGTGGCCCCCGGCAACAAGGCAACCGAAGGAACACGGGTGGGTTTTAGTCAGTAGCCGCTCCACCCAGAGCGGGAGAAGTTATTTGATGATTCACCACAAAAAAAAAGGCCCTGCTTACCTTCGGCCATATTCAAAAAACTCGAAGGCCAATTTCCGTAATTATAATAAACACGTCCAAAACCTAGTCACAATTTCATCTCAACGACAATCAATGTCAAAAACTTGTCAAAAGTTAAGGGAAATTAGAGATATTTTTGACAGATTGAGTTGCCCACAGATCTTTTTAAATTTAATTTAATTCTAATTCCTTACCATAATATTATAGAAACATGGTATTTAATGGTGTAAAAAAGCTACGAAACAGTAAGCAAGCTTAGTCATCAATGGTCATGTCTTGTCTATATGGGAAGAAATTTTCGCTCAACGGACTTCAACAAACAAGCAGAATCGGCAATGGCATATTCAATTAACAGTCCAGCGGCTGCTGACGACGCGTCGGCAGCTGTCATCGGCACGTACGTAACTGCAGTCGACTTAACTCCAAGCAATGGTCGGCAGCTGCAGTTATCTCTCTCAGTCGCCATCAAGATGCCGCTCGTCTGTAAGCAGGCTTTGAGTAAAAACTAACGCAGGTTAATATGTAGTTGTTCTGAACCTCGAAACCGCATACTTTGTATAAATTTATTTGGCCATCAGTTTTGATGCTTTTACGAATATTTTTATCTGGCGGGTACAGTCTGGTCTTTATGGTCGATCACCGCAACAATGTTTTAGAGTTTAGATAAAAATATTTCTCGTAATAAAAATAACATTCACAAGAGAAAAAAAAAATTGTGATGAAAGAGCTATTAAAGATACCAACTTAGACATTTTTAGGAGTTAAAGGACCAAATTTTATGCTTCCAAAATAAATCGGAGCAGTTAAAAAGTTAATGGTATCTCAGATATTTACTGACAATCTGGAAAATTTCGGGATAAAAAAATCAGCGTTATCATTTTTTTTTTAAATACCTATAATCCGCAAATAAAATATCGGCAGAATAATGAGTTAAGTTGAAGTTAATACAAAACTATTAATTTACGTTACGTTTCAAAGTTAAAAAAACGCATTAATAACCCAATTATTCTAAAATAATAATTTTTAAAGATTTAAAACATTCATAGATAAATAAGACCGATGAACCGTTAATATCAGATTCGAATAAAGAATTCGAAAAACGGAATTTGAAATTCGCAAAAATGCTTCGCGTATTTTGAATCTATTCTCGTTCATTCGTTCATGACGACACAGCGCAGATAGCGTCAGTTCAGTGAACGAGCGAGGTGAGTGAACGATTGAACGATTTCCAGCAAGTCAGGTGTAAGTATCAGGAAAATTTTAGAGATATCAGCTTTTATAAGGAAGGGCTCTGAAACTTGTAGTAAATTATTTTGCTGTATCTATTTTAAATTACAAAGCAAGTTCAGCGTCCTTTTAAAAGGCCAATAATGAAGATAAAGTATTATTTGCAGCTGAAAAGGCATTAGTTGGCTCTCGAGTAATTTTTCATTATGTACTGAAAACAATTGAAATATTTTTAGCTATCGGCAGAGACATTAATCATTTTCTTTAAATAATGGGTTGAACTGCAGCTTTTGTAAACATTTATCCAATAAAAAAATGGTCTAAACTAATCACTTTTTATGATAACGCAGTTTTTTTTTTTTTTAAATAAAAATATTTGATTAGAATTATGTTCTAAAGAAGTTTGAACTTTTTTCTATGGATGCTAGCATATCACCCCATCACAATATTGTTATTTTTAAATGTATATTAAAATAATAATACTAATATGTACATTTAGGTATTAAAAAAGAGGGAAAAGAATCATAGGGCATCAAAAAAATTCATCCGCATCGCAGGCAAAAGGGAAAGTCCCTAAAAGACTGGCAGCATTGCCAAGTTGTATGGCGATGCTGATTCTTTGGCCAAAAAATAAGCCAGCCCTCTGATCACATGAAGAGTCAACCAATCAGACGATGATGGCGATGTCTCGAAAAACCAAGTAGGCAATCGGACCACATGGCCCTAGTGTTTCAACCCCAAACGGCTCGAACATAATAATATAACTTCCAATAAGATTGGAATATTTTCGCCGTTTGAAGAAAAGTAGGAGAGTATATTGTTTAAGTATCCTATACCCACATATATCAGTTTCATCAAGCGCCGTAACTTTGCTGAAAAATCGAAATGTTGATGGGATGACTTCTTCCACTGCTGGGCAAAGGCCTCTTCTCATACAGAGAAGGCACGATAATTGATCTCCACGCTTGCTCAAGACGGGTTCGCAATTTTCGACTTATATTAACAGCTATAAGTCCAGCTTTCCTCACGAGGTTTTCTTTCACCGCTGTCAATAATCTTCTTCTTTTCATGTGGTTAGTGACTAACTTGGTGTCAGAGTTTTAAAGCTACCTATGGGCATCTAACTTGGTCTTACATACCGTCAAGAAATATCGCTCAGGTATGCCGGTTTCCTCACGATGTTTTCCTTCACCATCAATAATATCCAAGATAAAGTCATAAAGTACAAACATGTGAATTGAAAATACACATTGGTACTGAGAGGTGAGGCCTTTAACTCCTGGGTCATCACGAGAATCACTATGCCATTTCGGTTCTATGGCCTTAGTTCTAACATAACATCACGCCTTATTTCCCCGAAGGGTTGGGCAGGTGTCCCTGTAGCAGGTTCACCCACATTTTGCCAGCTATGTTTTAAGTCCCATGTAATAGGGGGCGAGCCTATTGCCATCCACTAGACACAAATCCAGACTCCAGGCTGCTACTGAGAAATTTCAAATAGAAAAACCCCAATAACGACACGGTTGGCGCAGTGGTTAAGCGATTGACTGCTGCGCTGCGTGTCGCGGGTTCGATCCGCGCACTGAACAAATATTTGTATGACCTACAAGTAGTTGTTCCGGGTCTGGCTGTTTGTGTATGTGAGTTTAAGTGTTTGTGAAACGCACCCACAATACAGGAGAAATTCCTAGTGTGGGGCAACGTTTTTAATAAAAAAAATAAATAAAAAAAAAACACTTTGCCCGAACCGGGAGTCGAAATAGTAGCGCTTGCGACCACTAAACCAACGAGGCCTTAGTCCTTTTGTACGTAAATAGTTATTTCAACAACATCGATTGTAACTTTTTACTCCACAAAGTTACTTTAGTTTAATCCGCTTAATAGCTCAGCTTTGGTAAAACGAACACCTAGAACAGTTTAACTGTGATCCTTTTTAATCCCATTTGATGTAATGAAACTTTGTTCTAGACCAAAATCGAGGCCTGTTAAGGCTGCTATCCTAAATTATTTGGAGTGTAAAATGTTAGAATAATGAAATAATTTTTGGATTAAAATTTTACGTAAACTTTCCAGAACAGATAGGGTTTTTTGTTTTTTTAATGGGTGTTAAAAAGTGACAAAGGACTTTACTACACACATCTCTTTGAAACAGATCCATACCGATGGATCACCTGGTTGATGATTGTCATTGCCCACAAAAACTTAAGGTAATGTTCCGTAGCCGGCGACGTGTCGTCGCGCAACGACTGTTATCTATGAATTTCAATGTAATTTCAATGTAATGTACCTTCCGTAGCTAGTGACACGTCGCCTCTAAAGAAATACGTAAGAATACATGGAAACCAGTTGTGTCCCGGTGACACGTCGTCGCCTGCAGTTGCCGCGTGCGGTCGGCTACAGAATTGCACTTTTAAGCCACCAAGATATTAAGGAGACAAATTGATTAAGTGCCTGCCGCTCTATTCTCTAAAAATCTCATCGTGAAACCTCAATAGTGTCAATCCTTAGCATCAGGTGGAATGACATCTCAGTTCAAGCTCACTTCATGTAAGTTTTCAAGGTGAGATTTTTATAAAATCGCAATCAGCTTTAATTTTTATCGGAAGCCAATCTTCTACCTTTTCATTACCATATTTGGGTGTTGATACCCCCTAGCAGGTAATATCTCACCACAAAATTTGCCGATGTTCATTACACTGCAGTGCGGTGGTCTTGGGCATAATTATCTTTGATTGAGTAGCATCTACCCTCTGTGAAAAAGGAAATTGCCTTTGTGTTTCTCCTTCCACTCAATTTTGCTAATAATTTTATGTAAGCAATCTTCTCACACAAAGAGGCAACTCCACGTACAACGTAATATCATGCCCATTAAAATTATAACTCAACTTAAGCCTTCTACGTAAAGTAATAAAGTTATAATTATAATAATCATACCCAGCGAATTTAACTCGAAAAAATTAATTTACAACAAGGGCCTAACCCAAGAATTATGTGAGAACATATTACTTAAGACCTGCGTTCATTTGTTAGCTGTACACTCTTTCTAAAACCAAACTTAACATCGAGGTAGAAAGTCTAAATTCCTGTGATAAAATTCCGGTCCTCGAACGCAAGTTACATGGTACAAGAGGTAATATTATGTTATATTTATGATAGGGTCGGTTGGGTTGGTCCCCAGCCTCATATTCAGTGGTTCTACGGGAAATTACTTATCTCACCTGGCTGTTCGGGATTCTGGTACAGCCCTTAAATTATCATGACTTACTGGATTAATTTCTGCATGGTCTTTTTATTGAGTCTTCTAGTGCGCCTTTTTGTATGTTATACTATGCAGCTATCACCAGCATCTCTAGATTGTAACAACGAATCAATTTTCACGCCTCCTCCTTAAGACCTTAGGCCAAATATTTTTTTTTGTTATTTGGATAGCTCATGACCTAAAAGATGCCATAAAGAATATGTTTTTTTTTTAAATACTTATATTAATCCGAGAAATTTCGCGGATATTCTGGTCAGATACATTATTATCATTCTGCATTTGCATGGTGAACATCGTCGTGTAGCTCATGTATTATTTTTTTGGTTCTGAGTTTAAAATATTGGTCTTATGGTTATAAAAGTTTTAAATTAAAAAATTCGGCATCGTATATTTGTAGGTATAGTGTTTTACTTAAAAAACTAAAATTTCTTGCGAAGCATGTGTGCCATGACTATGAATGAAAGGCTGAAAAATTATGTGATAAGGCAACGATTCGGTTTAAAAGATGTAGTGACAAAAATTGGAAAGACTATGCCCAGATGGTTTGGTCAGGTTGAGAGGATGAATGAAAGGCGACTAACAAAAGGTATTTACAAGGCAGATGTGAAAGCCCTAGGAGGACATATTATAGTAACCTAATTGGTGATGTTCTTAGGTCAGGTGCGTAGTACTCGCAACCGGCATGCGTGTATGACCGTAAACGACGCAAAAGGAGCGCAACAGGTGGCGTTCTATAGGTCCTGCTTACCCCCATGGCAAGAAGCCGTGAGGGTATGTATGTAAAATTAAATTAATCTAAATTAGTTAACCTTACAAACTTACCTAATTCATAAAATTAACTCACAAAGCTTCTGCAATCTGCAACATTTTATCTAACAGTTGTGATCTTCGGCACGACGTTTAAATCCTGAATAAATAACGCCAGTTCCAAGGCAGGATAGTAAGCTAGCAGTAACAAGCCAGTAACTGGTTGGAATTGTGTCAACAACGTTTTCAATTCGATCTAGTAAATACTGAGCTTAGTAAGCTTAGTTAGGATTTACTGGGAAGTTTGAATGATTAAGTTTAAAAAAATATCGTTCCATTACTTACTTACTTTAATTGTAAAAATATGAAAGTTATTCCTTGCGTTTGCAGTATTTTCCGGTAAATCACCGGAATCGAACCGGAGTTACCGACATAGCTTGCAGAGTAAGCAAGCTGAAGTGGCAGTGGGCTGGCCATTATTGTCGAAGTACCGATGGCCGGCGGAGTATACGAGTCTTGGAGTGGACACCGCGCATTGGCAAGCATAGTGTGGTACGCCTCCCAGCTAAATGGACCGACAACTTTACAAAGCTAGCTGGTACCGACTGGATGTGGAAGGCGAAGGACAGAGCGTTGTGGCACAGCCTTGGAGAGGCCTATGTCCAGCAGTGGACTGCGATAGGCTGAGTTGTTAGATAAAATTACAACCAGATGAAACACAACTAGGTATAGGTACAATAAAACTTGTTATGTGTAAGACATCTTCAAAATAATTTGACATTCCTTTCATTTTGTATTTCGAAACACAATGTGCTATTACGCTCGCGTCATGGGGCCCGAATGCACGTCTCCTTTTTTAGGAAATTTCTCGCCGACTGGTGACAAGAGGGCTGAACGCTCTTGCAAACTGGCGCAACTTGTCGCGCGACGCGTTTTATTAGAGTCGCATCGCGCCTTTTTGCGGGAGCCTTGACTCGTTCGTTGGCCAAAGAATTAAGCATTACCATTCAATGTGGCAATGCTACCAGTCTTCTGGTTACGTTTCCGGATGACAACGATGCGCATGAGTACTTCGACGCCTAAGTGTTCTTATGTTTTTATATTTATTTGTACAGTTAGTTAGTCATATAATTTAGAACCTAATGTATAAAACCCCATTTAATAAAATATGTACTGTAAAGGTTGTCTACAACAGGGAACATGCAGGGTGGTAGAAAATGACTGGTTGCATTCGATCACTCAAGAGAATTTAGAATTTATTTCAAATTTTAATAAGCGGTGATTGTTTTTATAAAAAAAAACAGTTATGTGATAGTTGCGTAAGAGTGAGCACGTCCTCTTGAAATAAATAGCGAAATTTCAGTATAACTCCTTATTTTCTTATGTATCACCTGCTCCATATAAATTCTATACTTAATGGACCTGGAGCATTCGGATAGTCCTTAGAATTCCTGCCAAAAGAAGTTCAATTTATTCATAGCAAACATAGTGAGGAAACCGGCATGTCGGAGAGATATTAGACGAGCCTCGACGGCATGTCAAGTCAAGTCAGGGGCCCATGGGCGGCATAAAATCTCTGACACCCTAGTCACTAACCACATGGAGAAGAAGAACGTTAGGACAAACATCTTAGTGATTATGCAAACCATACAAACTGTATCTTTATAAACGATTTCAAAACACGACTATTTAATAAAAAATACACTCATGTGTAATGACAAACATATTTCAATTCCTCGATTTAATTCGTAAACATTCCTTTTAGCTTACCTTTCTGTAAATCAACTATCAACACAAACCATATTTGAAAGACAAGCATGTAATTACACATAGTAAAGGAAAGCGCTCGATTCGCAAGTAAATAGAAGGCTAAATGTTAGATTCAAGCATGTTAGCCTTTGAGCAGTTTCTGCTTTAACTGAAGTACAGTATTTCTATTTTCTTAATGTCCCTCGACAAACTTCGTGTTTCGTCGGTCGTCGGATTTCTAGCAGTTACTCTTTGTACTTGGTACAGACCGGACGCTCTCAATCGACCTGGAATGTAGGGTTGTTAATACTCTTTTAACTTAATGTAATTTATTTTAAAACTGGGAGAAAAGCTAAAGTCGCAGGCACGACAGATAGGAAAACAGTTTTACAGTCTCTATAGAGTTCACACGGAAATCAAAACAAAACAACAATAAAGTACTTAGTTCTTAATTCAAATTATTATACACGATAAATCTAATAATTGATGGACATGAAAATTTGCATTCGTTTTTATTCGGAAATAGACATTAAGAAAATAGAAATACTGTACAATGTTTACCTGTAGTATTTAAACTAACAGATAGTATTAATGTAGACTCTAACTGGTCTGCTTCTCCTGTATCGAGAATAATTTGAGAATAGCCCAAGCATGCTGTGGTAAAACTACACTGACGGACTCATAAACTGCAGCAGTAAGATTCTATAGGGTAGCTTTCAAATATAAATGAATCTAAAAGCGAAAAAATACAAATCTTTTTATTAATTTTCTTCAGAATATTACGGGCTTTTGGGCTTTTAGTATCGTTCAATGAATGCCATCGAGCACCATTTTGCTGATCCGTAAAGCCGCACACAGTACGTAGAGATCGGACAGAAAACATGTTTTACATGTTTTCATGTTTTACGTACATTAGTAACACATTTTAGCATAGATTTTAGAGCATCGGTAAATTAGCAATAACCTGTTAATTAAAGGTCCGAATGATTTTCATTTAGTAAAGCTGTAGTATACCAACGTACCACTTATATCGTGTTCCCTACTATTACCCACACCGGAAGAATAACAATTTTTCTTACTTTATAAGTTAGTTTGTACTTTGATGCAAACTATGTGTTCATCAGTCTATTTGGCGGTCACCAAGGTGGAAGATGGCCACGAGGCTACGCGAGGTTGCGCGCATCACTGCTCTAAAAAACAGTGAAGGAAAACATCGTGAGGAAACCGGCATGTCCTAGAGCCAAATTTTCGAAGACATGCGACATCTACAAACCCGCACTGGGCCCGTGTGCTGGATTACGGCCCACTCCCTCTCACCAAGAGGAGACCTGTGTCCCAGCAGTGGGAACACTATATAATAGGCTGATTATGCTAACGTGGCAGGATAGATTAAAGTATTGTCACTCAAGGAGGACGACGGATGACGTGTGACACTCAAGGTGGAGGAAATGTTTGAGGATATCTCCAAGCCTTGCATTCCACCACTAAGGCCCACTACAATGTTCTCATGGGGGATTTTAATGCTAAAGTGGGAGTACAGAATTGCAGCAAATCGGTAGTAGGATCCTATGGGTTTGCTTGTCAACTTCTTTGAGAAGGGGGAGCTTTTCATGATGAACTCCTTTTTTAAGAAACAGCTCCAAAGGAATTGGACGTGGCGAAGCCCCGATACTAAGACGAAAATATGTATTATTGTTTAACTAGGACTAGTTTATATGGCAAGGTATTATATAAAGCACAAGCATAAAGTTTCATAATCTAGTTCGTCGATGCCGTACTTTTCTCCTGGATAGGTTACAGAATAACTTGTGTTTAAAAGAAACATTTCCGATCCCCGTCATAAATGGTTGACTAAATAATAGCACGTGTTAAATATTATGCACATAGTAATCATTACAGCAAGCTGGAAAATGAGACAAATTAAGGTTATTAAACAACAAAAAACAAAAAGAATTTAAATCTAAAAATTTTAATTTTGGAAAAAAAAACTAATTTATGAGTTAAAATGTTCAGATGGTGTGGTGAGTATTTTAGTGTGGTGAGTGTTTTGTTAATTTATTTAGTGTGTGATGCATGTGTGTTTTAGTGATCACTTCTTTAGGAATTCTTCTGTTTCGTCGTAGTTAAGGTTCAGAAAGAAGGAGCGAACCGTCTTTTTGCATTTTAAATTTATCAAGCCGTAAACCGTTTTTTTTTTTTTTACTTTAAGCTCACAAATGTGCAGAGGCAATGACAATAGGCATCTTTATTGCGGTCAAAAGTGACTGATGACTAGAAATATTCGAACAAATAATGTAATTTCAAAGAAGGAAAATAAGTAATTTTAAAACGGAATAAAAACATGCATGAGGAAACCGGCATGTCCTAGAACAAAAAATTCAAAAACATGTGACATCTACCAACCCGCACTGGGTCCGCGTGGTGGATTAAGGCTTTTTCGTTACGAGTACGGAGTTACGGTAGTTACGAGGTTGACCATACATAATAGTTTCCTTCCAGGTATGTTCAGTAGCTATTTGTTGTTGTTAGTTAAACAACAATACTTATTATACTTATACTTACTTAAATAAATAAATGCTGTGGTCAAAAGTGGCGAAGAAATTCCGAGGTCGACTATGCGTACCGTAGAGTTAAATGGAGCACTGAAAAGGCTTTTTCGTCGGGTCGTAATGTTTACTGAGCGTAACTTTACAAAACGGCTAACGAGCCCTTTTTAAAGAATTCACCGGCAGTTTTACCTGTAAGTTCTTGTGAAGGATAAAATAAATAGAGTCAAGGATTATGCCAAACTGTGATAGATGTACATACGTATTTTATATTAATATACTGTATTGATAATATAGACGATATTATACACGAGTGTTAATTTCGACTAATTACTATTGGTAAGTAATAAGTAATTAGATATCTTCAACATTGTTATTTTGATTATTATATATTGTAGACAGTAGACTAGTATTAATAATATTATAACCTTTGTGGTATAATTACTGGTGGTAACTTAAGGCGACGATAATTGACTGTCAATGATTTTATACTGAAGATCACGTCTAAACGAGTAGTGTTAATGATTTGGAAAAAACATATATTAAATTAGAGCATTTTTTTAATAACGTAATATAGGAATATTTTAGATTATGTTTATATTACAGAGTGAAATTAAATTCTAAAGTTATATCTAACGCGGATAAAAACCTGAGAATCACACAAAATCTATCAAGTGTATTTTTCTAAAACTTTCACAATTTTAAAGATAATTTAATTATTGATATTTAAGTATGCGTAGTTTTATTAAAATACCTTGTGGTTTATGTAGAAGAAATTAAAAATGCGTCTTATTTGGGACAGCGCTCCTTGATGGGCGAGTCCTATTACTGACTAGATGTACGACACATTGTGTGAGCTCAGTACAGAATATGCAAGCTAACCACTCAAGGTCACTGGCATATATCTGCATCTTAACTGGCATTGGGCAAGGCATATTGCTTGCAGAACCGATGGTCGATGGGGCCGAAATGTTCTGGAGCTGTGACCGCGTACCGGAAGACGTAGCGTTGGTAGGCCTCCCACAAGGTGGACCGATGACCTGGTAAAGACCACAGAAATCCGCTGGATGCGAGAAGCACAGAACCGGTCGAAATGGCGATGTGATCCATGGGTCGCGTTTGTAAACGGGCGCCGTCAGTTGGGACTGGTCATCTCTAGTTAGCTGCCATGGCTTATTTATTTTTTTAATTGTCTATGTACGCTTTTAACATGCACGTCTTTCAACATAGTTTTTACATGTATAATTTAAACTTGAATGATGTAACTAATATTTTTATTTAAAAGGCTATCCGTGAAGTTTCTTCCTTATTCTTCTCCATTGGTACCTACTACGCTTTGGAATAGGCAACTAGCTTCATCTTTTTAACTGACCGACCCCTTGACAGTTCAAAAGTGCCTGTAATTTGGTTTATTTGAAATTAATGCTTTGAGTTTTAGTTTTGATGCTTGGCAAAGGCTTATGTCCAGCAGTGGACGTGTTTCCACTGAAATGATGATGATGATGATGACCTAAATGCTTATTGTGTACAGTTTGACCGAGACCGCTGTACCGCTCAAACGTGACCGTTGACTAATGAGCGGCTGGCACTGGCCCCGTCTCGCTGCGCACATACCTAAGGCGCGGTATAACTGTTTCGGTCAAACTATATATAACAAAACGAGCTTGTGACAATGCATACCATGTAGAAATAATCACTAGCCAGTCAACAAGGCTATTAGCGGTACCAATCAAGGCACCGAACGTACTTAAGTATTGCCACTTGTGCCCACTATTTTATGCACACCACATATATAATAGCAACCTATTACTATCCCACTGCTGGGTAAAGGCCTCTTCTCACACAGAGAAGGCACGAGCATTGATCACCACGCTTGCTCAAGACGGGTTGGCAATTTCAGACTTATATTAACTTTAAGTCCAGGTTTCCTCACGATGTTTTCCTTCACCGATGTTAGTAATGTACAAGATGAACTCAGAAAGTAAATATGAATTTAAAAAGTCACGTTGGTACTGGCCTGGATTTGAACCCAAAACATCGTGCACATACAAAGGCTAAGCAAATTGATGTGATTGCTGTGTAAGTGCACAGTAATCCCATCAATCTGCTTAACCTTTTTTCAACTACGTTGGGGTCGGCTTCCAACCTAACTGGATGCAGCTGAATACCAATATATGATATGGAGCGACTGCCTCATCTGACCTCCACAATCTAGTTACTGGGTAACACGATACCTCTTGATTAGACTGGTTGTCAGACATTTGGCTTCTGCCTACCCGTAACGATTGTCAAAGATCTACGAATGACTGCTGGGACCAACAGCTTAAGGGCTTTCTGAAACACGGAGGGGTCTCTACATATATTTAAATGAATGGTTACCTATCCACGAAACGACCGCGGCAAGCGTAGCCTTACTTTTGTTCAGCCCGTGCGGCTTGTATTATTTAACCACGGGCTCCTCCCAAACTTACACAGCACAATTTATAATTCAATAAAATAAAGAATCTTTTCTACAAGCCTTACAAACCTAAATCCCAGAACATGACTCTCCAGAAAGTCGAAAGCTCTTTCAAAAGTCTAATCTCACAAAATTGTATAACAAATGCCACGGTGTAACGCACCAAGTCCCTTTTGTCAAGAAGATAAAGTCCTG
This sequence comes from Omphaloscelis lunosa, assembly GCA_916610215.1. Lineage (NCBI taxonomy): Eukaryota > Metazoa > Arthropoda > Insecta > Lepidoptera > Noctuidae > Omphaloscelis > Omphaloscelis lunosa. Next base: position 10,315,418 of record OU744267.1, read on the forward strand.
CTTTAATGTAATCCCAGTTTATTTAACTTCCTAATATATTACAAAGTTTTTAGCTCTAAGTTACGCGAAAGATACCACGATACATATTGGGGGATCTTAAATTTGTCAGTGTTTTGTTTAATAAGATTTTCTTGTTTGATGTTAAGATCTTGTTCTCGTAACTGTAATTATCTATAGTCTTCATTTATTTTCGTTGCTTATATACAGGTTGGTACGGACATCGACGCGAAAACTGTTACCATGGATTCAGTACATGATTCTGAACCCTCTGCGTTGAAATTTTCCGTTGGTATTTTTTTTTAATCTGCTGTTCCATACATTTTGACCGCGTAGCTGTTGCTCTTTTATATAAAACAGAAGTTTTTTTTTTTTTTTAAATAACCGGCTATAAAATTTAAGTTTTTTTTTGGGTTCAGAATCATATACTGAATCCATAGTAACCGTTTTCCCATCGATGTCCCTGCCACCCCGTATTTAGTAAGTAAGTATGTATTTATGTATCTATTATTTAGGATATATATTTATCTGTGTACCTATTTTAGTATATTGTATACTTATTATTTACATCAACGACAGCCCCATTTTATGTGTCCAGGCATATCACTGTCCATTCCAACGTTGCCTGGAAGAGATCGCGGAAAGCGATAAGGCCGCCCATTGTATATTTTGTAGTGTTTGATTGTTTTTTATGTATTTTTGTGGTGTACACTAAAGTATATATAAATAAGTAAGATCGTATTGTGAGAGTAATTTCTTTAATACGTTATGTGTATTAGAGAAATTATTGTCATCCCCGAAGGGTTGCCGCACAAGTGTACCTAATAGTACACCCACATTTTGCCAGTTAGGTTTAAGTCCCATGTAATAGGGGGCGAGCCTATTGCCATCAACCAGGCACAAATAGAAAGAAGAAGAAAAAAGAAAAAAAACGTTTATTTGCGGTAAACATGACGCAAAAAAAGGCGACTCGACGACAATGCTGACTCCGGGCTTCTACTAAGAAATTCATGATGGAAAAACCCAAGAACACTTTGCCCAACTTGGGAATCGAATCCAAGACCTCATGTTCAGCAGTAGGGGTGACCACTAGACCAACGAGGAAGTAATTTTGTTATTAATCCCTTGTATACATGGAGACTTGCCAGAAAGTCTGATAACCAGTCTCACCAAGGGGTATCGTGGGCCCAGTAGAATGGAGTGGATTGTGTCTATTTCCAATCGCCTCCCCTAAAATACCCGAATTCAGCTGCATTTGGTTATTTATTTATAAAGATTTATTTAGTTTTTATTATTTATTTATTACTACAAAAATACGCTACCATTACAATCTCCCAATTCGGCAGTGTGAATTTAATTAGAAGTTTATGAAATAATTTACTACATAAGATTTACAAATTAAAAACATAACACGTGTAACGTTGCCCTTGCGAACTCGCTTATTGAACATGTGAAAAGATCTATTCTGTGGTCAACCAAATTTTGTGTGCGCACTGTTCGCGTCAGATGGGCATTGTCCAACAGTTTAGTTCGACCGCGCGGCACCGCGAACAGATTGGGCCGTGGTTGGCGCTGCACATACCCACCTGGCACACACAAGCCTATGCCCTGTAGCACACTCGGATTATTTATGTTACCCCGGAACACTCCAAGCGTATACGACTCCAGTGCTAAATGCCTCCTTTTTTTCCAACTTGTTGTATCCAACCCAACACAAACCAACAGCTACCAAGATCTAACAAAATTTCTGTATACACCAAATTATAAGTATAGGATACAATTAACCTTGGACTAACACAATTGCCCGTTATGGATCTACCAGCATGATAATTTAGAGAGAGACACTTTTTGTATCATCTTGCACTTAAACTAAATCTTTTAAAACCGAGCATCTATATCTATACATGTAATAAAAAGCAACGAAGATTTTTTGTCCGTTTGCGTGTTTGTCTGGATGTGTGTTCCGGATTGGCGCAAAAACGGCTGAACGGATTTGAATGAAATTTGGCACACCGATGGTTTATAACCTGGATTAACACGTAGGGTACTTTTAATCCCGGTAGTATGTTCCCGTGGGATATTTTCCGACATCCACGCGGGCTAAGCCGCAGGCGAAATTTAAAGCTAATCAACTGTATTCCAAGTTCCATTTAAAGTACTTTTCACAGTCTCTTGGATCACTTTAGCACAGACGAATTTCAAAAATTGAATTATGACGACCCCTTAAAACGGGCTCAGGGTCGAAATAAAAATCTTAGAAGATCAAAGCCAATCCCACTTTTTATTTTATCACGAAAGGTCACGGAATTATAAGACAGCTCCGGTGTCCATAACAACGTCATTTGACATCGTAAAAAAGACAAATGTGACAATCAGAGTGACACATGGGTATTTGTGGTGTAATCCGTTTTGCCCTGAACTGGGAATATTTTATTGGCAGTTTCGAACAAGGTCAGTGCTAAGGAAAATATATTTGCTGCCTGATTGAGAGCTGATTCTTAGTTTACGGACCCTCTTTGTGACCAGATTGGTAGGGCTGATGGATACATGGTACTTTGAATGTGTTGGTTTTGCCTTTATGCTCTTAGTAAATCACGGTTGTTAAGGCAACTAACACAAGGATTTAAAAGGCAGATGTGAGTGGAAACGCTGGAAGGGAACGCATAGTAGAAGAACATTATAGACCTTACTAAATCAGAAAGGTCAAGTGCGTAGTACTCGAAACCGGCGTGTGTTTGACCAGATGTATGAACTTACACGAAGCAAAAGGAGTAAGTTAGGATCGTAGCTGGTTGCGTTCTGTAGTTTCTGCCTACCCCCATGGGAAGAAGGCGTGAGTTTATGTAGGTACGAGTATGCATGTAAATCACGATTGTTTCTTGAAGAGTTTCCACTAATACTAAGCTGTGTAGCGGAGCGAGTAAGATGTGTTATGAAGATGCGCTGCCACAAGGTAGTTGTGCAAGGAAGATGCGGAGCTCGAGCTATGCGATGCATCGACAGTAGAAAAGGCACGGGGAGTGGCTGCGGCTTCTCTGCACATCTCTACACCACTCGCGCATCCATACTTTTTTTTTTGGGTGGGAAATTATCAAATAACTACTCCCGCTCTGGGCGGAGCGGGAGGGCGTGTCAGACTCTTACTGACTAAAACCCATCTGTGTTCCTTCAGTTGCCATGTTGCCGGGGGCCACGATCTCCCTTTCGGTTTTCTTCGCAACCCCGGCAGGCATCGGCCCTAGCGGACCCCATCAATTTCATCCATAGCTCCAATCCCTAGCACGCATCCTTCTGTATAAAAATAATAATTTAATTGACCCTGTTTCCACCAGTGCTATGCTATTGTGACCAATGAATATGATTGACCAATGAATTGACCAATTGTGATGATGCCGTGATGTCCAAGATTAGTCCTTGTGTTTACAAGGACTGATCTTGGATATCACGGCGGTGCTAATTACAGTCACCGTAAAGATGGCCAGTAACTTTTTTGGTCTTTCGAAAAATATTGTCTATCTTTATAAAAATATACATTTCCATTGATATAATTAAAAAAAAATGAGAAAAATATATGAATTGTTCTGCTCTAAAATACTTAAAAATGACTACAAGACATTTCAATTTATGCAAACAACGTACGGAAATATTTTTGTAGGCCTAATTTCTAAATTAAGACCAAAAATCAACTCAAAGCTAAGTAGCAAACTCAAAGAAAATCGTTTAAACGAACTTCGCCATAAAATAGTAAAGTTTGAGTTAGGAACTGTGAAAACTTGGGGAGACGTTCAGTATTTTACATTTAATAAGTCGTGACTAACGCGAATTCGGTTAATGGTCTTAATTTTCATGAATATGATATATTATTTATTAGGTTAACGTGATTTAAAGTGAAGAGCTCGTGGCTAAGTAATAACAGCCGCATGGGTCGATCCATCAGGTTAAGCTACGCTTGCCGGGGTTGGTCCGTGGATGGTTGCCCATCTTTACATACCGAGACTCCTCCGTGCCTCAGAAAGGATGTTAGATCGTTGGTCCCGGCTATACGTTAGATCGTTGGTCACGGGTCATTAGAAGCCCGAAAACCAATCTTACCCAGGGGTATCTTATTATCCAGTTACTGGGTTGTGGAGGTCAATGACTGGTATTCAGCTGCATCCGGTTAGCTTGGAAGCCGATCTACTTAGTTGGGAAAAGGCTGATTTTGAGCTTAACGTGATTTCATTGCTAACAGGAAAATGAATGTCTGTCCAGAGTTTGACAGACGAAATTACCTAAGTACGTATACACTCTCAAATTATTATCATCTGCTTAGCTTTTTCACAAATATTAGGATCAGCTTCCAATTTAACCGGATGCAGCTGAATACATGGTATAACTGCCTATCTGTTTTCTACAACCCAGATCCTGGGTAACATAGTACTCCTTGGTTAGTCTGGTTGTCAGACAGCTGTTGTTGCTGGTTGTTAAGGATCATTACTAGTGAAACCTGCTGAAAATCTTCTACCCGGACATGAGTATTGCCTAGACTTATCTGGATATCTTTAAATAGGCTCCAGTCTCAATTAGACTGAAGCTAGGAAAACCTGCTCAGGAGGAGATTCACAGATGACTCCGCCCTTATTTTTTTTGGGTGGGAAATTATCAAAGCGGGCAGAGCGGGAGGGCGTGTCAGACTCTTACTGACTAAAACCCACCCGTGTTTCTTCGGTTGCCCTGTTGCCGGGGGCCACGATCTTCCTTTCGGTTTTCTTCGCACCCCCGGCAGGTATCCGCCCAGCGGACCCCGTCAATTCTGCTGACATCTCTTTGAGGCGTGCGTGGAACACAACGCGCCGTAGATGACTCCGCCCTAGAGTGTAAAAGTGGTGCTGTTCCACAAATAATGGAGCACTTAATATCGTGTCCAGTGTGTCCTGTTGCCTGCACGTAAAGGTATATCCAAAAATTGTGGCAACAACGCGCGGCGTTTGGGAGACACATTTCTGCCGCATTCTAGTTAGGACTATACCGATGAATGTTTGCGCAGCTGTACTGCGCGGCACATCCGAGACACACCGCGCGCTTCAGTTGCGAATATCAATCTGCCTAATCTTTAATACGTCCGTAAAAATACGTTCAGCCATGATTTGTGATGAATGTTCCCTAAAAATGTTTGTGCGCGGCAGGTAGACAGAAGTGTTCGCGCTTAGCAGTCGCTCAAACAAAGCGCAACAGGCCACGCGCAGCAGTCACGCACGATTGTCGCTCAATAGTTGGACACAATTTTACAGGAACTGATACTCATAGCCAAATTCTGGGCTAACTCACTTTAGATTGCCATCGATACGCTTTGAAGAAGAAGTGAAGTCAAATCAAAAATTTATTTAGTATTCATGCAACAGAAGTCAAGTCCAATAACAAAGTGATGAGTAAAATCCATCTCACATTTCCGCAAACATCTACAGCTTATAAAGCGCTTTCCCAACTTTAAACCAGTGTATAATGCAGCAGCTTTAAGTATGAAATCAAAGTATAAAGTATGCGGACTAAGATCAGTAGAGTTCTATAAAATACAGTACAAGTTTTACCGTGTGAGTCCACTAAGGCACAAGTTTGGCTTGCGTTGTTATTTGGTAGTTGGCCAGTTCGGGAAAAGTTCTTTTGGGATGGTAGAAAATAAAATCGCAAAACATTATGGTGAAACAGTGGTCTGCCGTGACCCTATTGTAAGTAGAAATTAATAGTAGTAAATAACTAATGAGGTGGAATAATAAGAAAAAAATATCGTGAGGAATCCTGTACTTAATTGCATGAAATTATCAACAACACGCATGTGTTGATACATTTTCGTTCCATCTGAATATTATACCTTCCTTCCTGACCTTGACTGCGCCATGAACCAATAAACATGGCATGTTCATAGACCTTATAGACCTTGTAGTACCTGTACCTAGTATAACAACGATACAATAACTACTCTTTTTTTTTTTAAATGAAAACTTCTTTAGGCGCGTTGGGCATTTTTGAGATGGGACTAAAACATTAATTTCAAGACACCGTGATGACACCAGCTTTTGACCATTAAAAAGACATCAACGCGTTGATTACCGTGGTGCGTGGAGTAAAAGACAACGCGCTGTTTTTTTTTTTTTTTTCAATACGTTTTAATCTTCTGGCAGTTTTTCATCTTCTACTAATCTTGTAAAATAGTTTTAACTCTGAATAACTGACACGGCAAAGTGCTTTAAATACAGGCATTTTTACATTCAACTCCTGCCGTAATGGCGTAACACACATAAAATGACAATTGCTCGCAAGGAATTTGTAGTAAATACTCAAAGTATGCATTAAATACTTGTTTGTATTTATTATTCTTAATAATCTAATTTCGTATTGACATTGTGTTTTTCTGATTGTCACTAAAATAAAAAAAAACATGACGTTTACTACTTTGGCTCTTATTTAACTTAATTATTCAATATACAACATTCGTTATCAGCACGAAGTAAAAAAGTAGAAAAATGTCGTGTGGACCTGCTGGTATATCGATAAAACCGTTGTGCGAAAGAGCCGGCTATGGCATCTGGAAATTCAAAATGCGTATGTATTTGATGCATGAGGATTTATGGGAAACCATAGAAGGTTACTCAGGTGAGAAGCCCTCTGATGCAAATAAAAGGGATCAGAAAGCTTTAACCAAGATTTGTTTGACAATCGACGGAGGCGCAATCGCACATGTTCGGAGCGCTGAGACTGCCAGGCAAGCATGGGATGCTCTTAAAGATGCTTTTGAAGATAAGGGAATGGGCAGAAAATTGGCCCTGGAGCGAAGGCTGTATAGATATAACTTGTCAGACTTCGATAATGATGTTGAGCGTTATATTGGCGCAATCGTAGCTACTTCGCAAGATTTAGCAGACATCGGGAAGAAGATTGATGATGAAAGTTTGGCAGCGATTATGCTCGGAGGTTTAGGACCTCGCTACGATCCCTTAGTTATGGCTCTGGAAAACTCCAACTTAAAAATCACAAGTGAATTGGTGAAAAGTAAGCTATTGAATGAGTTCTCGAAAACCGTAGACGTTCAAGCTCCGGAGAACAAACCGACGACTTCCGCTCTGAAATCTTCTCAAGGTAAAATTTCTTCCAATAATAGTAAGAAGAAAAGAATTATCAAATGCTATGGATGCGGTGAACCAGGTCATAAAAGGCCCGATTGTCCTATAAGGAAGGACGAGAAGGACAAGCACGTAAAAAATGTTACTCTGAAGACAGCACTCAATGGTGTAGAAGGAGAGAGTACCACTTTTTTCATTGATACTGGAGCGACCAACCACATGTGCCATAATATTGATTACCTAGAGAACGTAAGGTTGAATAATGAAGCAGGTAGTAATGATACTGTAACGGTTGCAAATGGAGAGAAGATAAGTTGCAGAGGTATAGGTAATATTTCTTTTTCTACTAAAGATTGTGAAGGAACAATGACTGGTGTTGTTGCCGTGCCTGACCTGAATTGTAATTTACTCTCTGTTAGGAAAGCTTGTGAAAACGGTTTACATGTAGTTTTTGATAAAAATGGTTGTATTTTTTATGAAAATTTTTCTTGTACTGGAAAGGCTCTTTTACGTGGTTCTGTAAGTAGTGGGCTGTACACTTTAAATTGTACTGTAAATGTTCCTAAGAGAATTGCCTCTAATGCGCTCCTTGATACGTCAGATTGCAGACTTTGGCATAGGCGTTTAGGACACCTTTGCCGAATAGGTCTGGATAAACTTAGAAAAGGTGAGGCTATAGGTGTGTCTTATGATAAGGTGGACAATGAACCATGTATACATTGCTTGGAAGGCAAGCAGTCAAGAAAACCATTCAAAGCAATTCCATTTAAAAGAGGAACAGCTTTGTTGGAACTAATTCATGCGGACCTGTGTGGTCCGATGTCACACGATTCTTTTCAGGGAAACAAATATCTTTTGGTTTTTATTGATGATTTTTCGAGAGCGATTTTTCCTTTCTTTATCTCGTCGAAAACTCAAGTAAAAGATAAATTCTGTGAATTTCAGAATGCAGTTGAAAGGCAGAAGGAAGCAAAAATTAAAATTTTCAGAACAGATAACGGGACTGAGTGTGTGAACCAAGGTATGAGAGACTATTTGACTTCAAAAGGAATTAAGCATGAAACGACAGCTCCTTATAGCCCTCAATCTAATGGCGTAGCTGAACGTGTAAATCGCACACTGGTTGAAAAGGCGCGCTGTATGCTTACTGAAGGTAAACTTTCCAAAGTATATTGGCAAGATGCAGTTCAAACTGCTGCTTATTTGAAAAACAGGTCTCCTCATCGTGCACTCGAAAATAAAACTCCTTTTGAAATGTGGTATGGGAATAAACCAAACCTCTCACATTTAAGAGTTTTTGGCTGTCGAGCGATGGTTCATGTCCCCAATTGTCAAAGAAAGAAGCTTGATGTCAAATCTACGGAGCACATTTTTGTAGGATATGCTGATGATATCCACAGTTACTTCTTTCGTAGTTCTGAATGCCCACGTCGCTTAGTTAAAGCGAGGGACGCAGTATTTTTTGAAAATTCTTTTACAAGTTTAAAAGAAAATTCAGATTCTTCTAGAAGCCAAGAAGAAACAGTAGTTCCACTACGATTGAGCACTGATCCTTGCAATGCTGTTGAACAGATAGTTAATTTGGATGTTCCTACAGCAAGCACTTCCATGGATGTTCCGGACGTTTCCCCTGATCGTTTTCATGATGCTTCAGATGTAGAAGTAGAACAAAGCAACAGTGTTCTCGGTGAGTCAGTGGAAGAACGTCGCTATCCAATGAGAGAACGGAAGAAACCAGATTTCTTGTTATACAAGACCTGTACGGAAGAGGTAATAAATGAAGATCCATCTAGCTACTCAGAAGCCATGCACGCAGAAGATAAAGATAGTTGGATTGCTGCGATGCAAGACGAGTATGATTCCTTAATAGAAAGAAAAACTTGGATTTTAGTCAATAGACCTGAAAATAAGAAAGTTATTCCTTGTAAATGGGTCTACAAATTGAAACGAGATGCTTTAGGAAATTCTGTAAAGTATAAAGCAAGACTTGTAGCTAAAGGTTACAGTCAGGAGGCAGGAGTGGATTATTATGAAACATTCTCTCCTGTGGTGAGGAATTCATCCTTACGTATGCTGTTAGCTTTTGCCGTTGAGAACGAATATAAGCTAAAGCATTTGGACGTGGACACAGCATTTCTTAATGGCAATCTAGAGGAAGAAGTGTTCATGCTACAGCCTCCTGGATTTACACAAGAAGATGGAAAAGTTTGTCTTCTGAAGAAATCCATCTATGGGTTGAAGCAAGCTTCGCGAGCTTGGAATAAAAAGCTCGACGAAACTCTTAAAAGTTTGGGTTTCAGTAGGACCTCCTCAGAGTCATGTGTATATACGAAACTTTTTGGTTCGTCTGAACTAGTTATACTAGCTGTCTATGTCGATGACATTGTCTTGTTGCACAAAGATGACTTGACGTATGACAAAGTCAAACATGACTTGAGACAATTTTTCGGTATAAAAGATCTGGGAAATCTAAATTATTTCCTATCTCTAAATGTAAAATACGATAATGGGATAATTGAAATAAACCAAAAAACTTTTATACTCGATTTATTAAAACGTTTTAAAATGCAACAGTGTAAAACGTTTGATACACCTTTAGCGAGCAGTAAGTTGGAACCTGGAATTGGTGAGAAACCTGATTATCCTTATCAGAACTTGATTGGCTGCTTGATGTACCTCACTGCTAATACTAGGCCAGATATAGCGTTTGCTACCAGTTATTTGAGTCAGTTTAATACGACTTATGACAAAACGCACTGGACAGCAGCGAAGCGTGTACTTCAGTATCTTAAGGGTACTATAGATTATTCCATTGTCTACAGGAAGACTGGTGAATATATCTCTGCATACGCTGATGCCGATTGGGCTAACTGCACAATTGACCGCCGTTCGTATACAGGCTATTTTGTGAAATTGGCTGGAGGACCAATTTCTTGGGAGTCAAAGAAACAGCCAACGGTTGCATTATCTTCAACCGAGGCTGAGTATATGTCACTGAGTGCCGTAACCAGAGAAGTTGTCTTTTTGCGCAGACTCTTGCAAGAAATTAGTGGCAAGGTAGGACAAGTTATTATTTATAACGACTGTCAAGGGGCGCAAAAGCTGGCGTCAAACCCTATTCACCATAATAGGACTAAGCACATAGATACAAAACATCATTATATTAGAGAGATTGTATCTAAGAATATTGTGGACTTACGGTACATTCAGACGCATGATATGAGCGCTGACATTTTGACAAAAGCCCTAGGACGTGTATCACATTTAAGATGTGTTAAGGGTATGGGATTTAGTTAATTATAGGCTTCTTTAAATCTTAATGTCTCGCTTATAGATCTTAGATTATTTCGATTAAGTGGGGGTATGTAGTAAATACTCAAAGTATGCATTAAATACTTGTTTGTATTTATTATTCTTAATAATCTAATTTCGTATTGACATTGTGTTTTTCTGATTGTCACTAAAATAAAAAAAAACATGACGTTTACTACTTTGGCTCTTATTTAACTTAATTATTCAATATACAACAGAATTTCATTTTGACAGTTCACCCACGTCCATTGCGCTATTTAAGTTGTGAGCAGAATTTTGCAAACCTATGAAGCAATGGATTAGCAATATCTTTCAAAACTCTCGGATTGTGATTGAGTATGTTACGCAATTAGGGTGCTCATTGGGTCAAATGGGGATTAAAGTTCACACGAAACAATTATTAAGTAACAACTTTAATGAGGTGTTATGGCCAAACTTCACATAAATTATAACACATTTATCAATAAGCGGTCGACCAACCTTATATTGTTCGCTCAATCATGTAATTATTTTGATTTAATAACGGCGGGAACTGGCATTATTAATAATTATGAATTTTAATTAGTAAATTTATGTCCGGCGGACTTAATGTTTATTAAATGATTGTGTTTGCTTTTTGGGTTTTGTAGTTTAGACAGCGTTAGTGTAGTGTTGGAAATAAAGTATTTATTTTTGCGGGTTTTATGTCATGTCATGGGTTTTATGTACATGACAACCATAGAAACTGGTTTTCTAAGGGTTTTGTCGACGAAAGAATAGACAAAAGGACAGATTGTGATTGTTTATCTGTCATTTTGTCTATTCTTCTGTCGACAAAACCCGTTTCTATTATGATCATGGTAAGCGTGCTGTGCTGTGTGGATCTACCGTGTGCATGTGAGAGTTTAAGAGTTCAGTTTCTCAGTAACCAATGTGCAATGGCCTAGGCATTTGGCGCTGATAAAGCACAATGACACTGTTACCATTATGCGATATCTGGGCATACAGTTTTACGAATAAAAGATGTATTTACTGTATAAAAGTTATATTTTACTCACACTTTCTTACACATGTATTATTATTGGGAATTCTTAAACATTTTTACCATTGCAGAACAAGTCTCTAATAAATAAAAGCTAAAACCCAACTACGAAAAAACGTCATCTAAAAAGGTATAAGCAAGACATCACAGACAGAGAAATTAAAAATCCAGAGTCACACGTGTGACGCCATAAATCGAACAGATTATGTGTGACTCCGGATTTTTGTCTTTTTTTTTATTTCATTACTTTATGTCCTCTAGAAGGCGCCATATTAAATTTAATGTGACGTTCTATTACCAGAGGAAGATCAAGACGCTTCCAACGATACCTCATTAGTCAAATTATGATGGGTATATATAGAAGTTATGAGGGAACAGATGAACATACATATATACCGGTCAAAATCATAACCCTCCTTTTTGCTTCGCCGTAGTCGGGTAAAAAAATAATAAAAAAAAACTTTATTTCAGACCTTGATCCATATGATGTTAGTAATACACACTACTTATTAGCAATTCAAATATCTGCTGCACTCACCAGACGCACCGGGTATAAGTACATGTACACGTACCCAATGCGCCATAATGGTGCAGCACGGCTTATCACTAACGACCTTCAGAATGCCATTGCCGCTCCCACCCACTCTGCGCATCATAGACGCAGTCTTCTTACGTAAAATGGTACTGAAACCGTCAGTTCGTGCTTCCGCGAACATTCCTGACGCGCTACAGTAACGTGGGAGCCCCAACAACATCCTGAAAGTATTATTATACTGAAATCAAAAAAAAAAAGGTAACAGTCCCAAATCGAAACTCTCGAACTATAAATAGCCCGACCTAAGACCTCGACGTGGAACAAAACGAAACTTTTAAAGTATCCAAACAGTTTCACGCGACGTTTTGGCATAAATATAGGAGCAAATAGCGATATAACTGACAGGTTCGCTAATGAACAATTTATAGAGATGTGTTTTCTGTATATACAATATTTATGTAATTCAAATGTTAGCTGTATAGTACCTATCTTCTTCTTTTTTTGTGGTTAGTGATTAACCTGATGTCAAAGTTTTAAAGCCGCCCATTGGGCCTCGGATTTGGCTCACATGATGCTGTCGCGATATATCTCTCAGGCATGCCGGTTTCCGGGCTCGCGGGAAAGTCCGAAAGGAATACCGTGGCAACATACAGGCAACTAAAGGAACACGAGTGGATTTTAGTCAGTAAGAGTCTGACACGCCCCGTTATTTGATAATTCCCCACCCAAAAAAAAAAAAGGTATGCAGGCTTCCGGGGTCGCGGGAAAATCCAAAAAGAATACCGTAGCCCCCGGCAAACAACTGAAGAAATACGGGTGGGTTTTAGTCAGTAAGAGTCTGACACTCCCGCTCCGCCCAGAGCGGGAGAAGGTATTTGATAATTTTGCACCAAAAAAAAAGGGATGCCGAATTCCTCATAATATTTTTCTTCGCCGTTTTTGAAGCAAGTGATAATTATACAATACGCACATGAATCTGAAAAGTCAGAGGTGCATGCCTTGGGTTCTAACTCAAGACCTATAACTTCTTGGCAGTCCGACGGTCACTGAGGCTGTCAGTGCCTTTAAAGCCTATAATTATAAGCTAATTTTTACAGTTCCGTATCTAAGGAACAGACAGATGACGTAGGTAGTTTTAAAAATGGTGTTAAGTCACTACGTCATCTGTCTGTTTCGAACGGAATCCTTAATAAACGAGTCCAATTCTAGCTTGACTAGTTTATAGTAGTTATACGTGTGTAATTTTAGCGTTTCATTTTAATTTTTAGTCACGCTACGATTAAAACCATTTAAATTGTCTTCTTTAAAAAACTACACCATAAGAAAACTAATCATCTACCTAGCCCTTTTTCCAAGTATGTTGGGTTCGGCTGCCAGTCTAACTGGATGCAGCTGAATACCAGTATTTTACATGGAGCGACTGCCTATCTGGCCTCCACAACCCAGTTACTGGATAATACGATACCCTATCGTAAGACTGGTTGTCAGACTTTCGGGCTTCTGACGACCTGAAACGGCTGTCAAAGTTCCACGAATGACAGCCGGGACCAACGGCTTAACGTGCTTTCCGAGACACGGAGGGGTCTTGGTATGTAAAGATAGTCACCCATCCATGGACCAGCCGCAGCAAGGGTAGCTTAACCTGATCGATCGACCCGTGTGGCTGTTATTACTTAGCCGCAAGCCATATGAAAAATAGTATGGTTTTTAATTTCAACCCTTACATTGCAGAGGTTAAAACAAATGAACACGTTGGAAGTGTTGATTGTTCGCAGAACAACGTTATCTAGCACAATTAAACTAATGTTCTGTTGTTGTTTGCGTACTAACAAAAACAAAAACGATACGAGTTCATTCCGTATCACATGATACGGAATGAACTCGTATCGTTTTTGTTTTTAGATTAAACTGCAGATTTTGTGATTTTTAACCAACTTCAAAAAAAGAGGAGGTTCTCTGTTCGTCGGAATATATATATATATATTTACATCCAGCAACGCATTTGGCGTCATGCACGTTGTGCATCATTACGGCGTCCCCCACTTCCAATTGCAATTTTTATGATGTATTTCTGAATATTGCTTAGTTTTTCGATTTTCCGCCCCATGGGATACATAGTTTTCCTGCAATTTTATATGGGGCAATATTCTTCTTGCAGTCATGCCCAAACATTTTTGAACCCCCATTCATGGTTATAGATTATTGGCTTCCTAGATATATTGATCATGATTTACCTAATGCGTCGACCATTTAACGTCCTCACAGTGTGGTTGGTATTCGGGATTGCGACGTTGCCAGCTTTGGGTTTACTTGTCTCTTTCTTTTACTATCACTTGTCGCGTTGTCTGTTGTATACAGTTTCATCTTTAAATCTATTCGTAGAAGCTATACCTCGGCGCGTCGTATTCCACGCGCGTCGCAAGGAGCTGTCAGCAAACTGACGGTGCCCCAATAGGGCCAAACGCCTGCCGGGGTCGCGGGACTGTCTAAGCAGGCCCTGGAATGCAAAGGGCAACCGAAGGAACAGGTTGGACTTTTAGTCAGTAACAGTCTGACAGTCCCTTCCGTCCCACCCAGGGTGGGAGGACTCATTTGATGATTTTACCACCACAAAAAAAAGAAGAAGCTATACCTATACGGATGCCCGATATTGAAATATGTACCTACGAGCATCTTATCCTTTGCTAAGATTGTAAATGTGAAAGTGTGCTATTGAACTGAGGATAGATTGATGAATTAATTGTTGCGTCGCTCTTTCACGCAAAAACTACTGAACGGACTTAGATGAATAAGGTCACCAGGCACAATAGGTATTGATATTGGACGGCAGAGTGAGCCTGATACCCCAGGTATAGCAAGCGTTCATGGGGGTACTATTCTCTTAAATAATTAGCGCCGCATACTCTAGAGTTTAAAGTTCAAAATCTACTAAAGACAAACCGCAGCCTGTAGCCTCAGCGTCACCTCGGCGCTGAGTCTTTTAGAGAAAAGCATAGAAGGCGGGCCACATTATGATATTTGTCGGCTACGTTGTCATATAGCTGTTGGACATCCGTGTACAGCTATCGGACGTCCGTATATAGCTGCTGAACGTCCGTATATAGCTATTGGATGTCCGTATACAAGATGTAAGGGATAGCCCTCCGCAGACTGATGGGGTGAATTCAGTACATCATACTAAGATGACCGGTACCTACATGAAATTATTTCAGGAACGTTATGGGAATTGTTACGGGGCAAGATTAAAGTCCCTTTTTAAAAAAAACTATTTTTAACCTTGAAGTAAATTTTAATGATTTTAAGTTTTACAATTATTATAATGTGTCCGCCACGAAGTTCCAAGTATGACTAAACTCTAAACTAATATATCAATACCACAATAACTGTATAAAAATGTGGGAAACGTTACATGACGCCTTTGAGGCGTCAGCGTTTATATTTTCTATAGTTAGGGCTGTCTTACAATTTATAACAACCCCCCCGATAAGATTGATCATTACGATTAAGAATGATGAGAAATCTAAGATGAAACATTGAACTTCGTTTTGGTTACAAATTAGATCTTATATGAGAAACAGTGTAAATATAAACCTAGAACTAATCTAGAATTAGACATAGGAAATAGTCTCACTACAACTATAGTATTTTCTATAAACGAGACATTAACAATTCACTAAGTCATAACGTTACGTCTTAGCGGAGTAGGCAAGGATTTGCATGATCCTTGGACATCTTCATCAGAGGATTCTGTAAATTGATTATTTACGGACTGGACAGATTGGACTGTTTGCTTCTTTTTAGTGTAGCATTGATTGAAAACTTGGATACAATATCTAGGTTTATTTGAATAGAATAACTTCCTAGATCTATACAAGAGATACATGAGGACAATGGTAGAGATAACATATGTTAACGAGAGATAGTGAGTAGTATATTTGTGTAAATGAGATGGCTGTTCAATTTTATTTAATTCCTTTTCAAATTCTTTCAAATGCACACTTGCCTGTAATAGAGAATCGAAATCATTAACATTAGATAATTTTACGAAAGGGAGATGTCGTACTGTTTTATTTATCCTCTGATTGTCGCAGCAATCATCTTCTATAATATTAAAATTAGATATATGATTAGTAACATTAGATATAACATTGTCACTAGGTGTAAACTTTAAAGTTTTGAAGAAAGCTATACAATATTTTGGCAAGGCCAACATGCCTGTGCCGAAAAAGATCTCATCGTAATTGTTAGGATCGTTTTCACATGTAATATGAGCCTTTCCGGGCTCTGACTGTACAAACAACCATTTATTATTATTTAACTTGAAAAATACATCGATTGAGCCACGTAACAGTTTAGTATTACAAGAATCTGGTAATGAACTTATAGCTTCGGTTAAGATTATTGTTTCACACGTTGGATTTGCAATTGTGGAGTACACATTTCCTAAAGAACACACATAACACTCATTATGAATCACTTGACACTTATCCACTGACTCTAATAGTGAATAGAACATACGATCTATTGTTACAGCCACATAAGGTTTATTAGGGGCAATAAGTATATACGTGTCGGGTTTGGTAATGTCGTAAGGGGCTGGAAGAGGAACATTGTGATAGAGGTTGTATATCTGTGGAAGGACGAGCGGAATTTTAGTAATAATAATAATCTTATTAAGATGGTAATAACAAACTAAATCAGAGATGTCTATAATACCATGTATGTTTTCTAAAGATAAACTTGTAGGAAGTTCGCAGTGTTTAGGGAGCTTATCTTTATGTAGGTCCAGTTCTTGGAATAATTGATAGGGACTAAGTACAGTTGGATGAAGAATGTTGAGCTTGCTAAATAAGATAGCGTTGTTGACGTCATCAATGTCAAAGGACAAGGCTATAGTAATGCTTTCTAAGGAGTTCAATAACATTATTAAATGGTTTTTGATTTCTAACTTATCAGTTGAATTAGATAAGTGCTCAAATGCTATTCGAATAGTATCTAAATTTTGGTTTAATTGGTTTTGATTTTTGTTTACCCTTGATATTGTGTTATTAAAGTTTGAAATAGTAGATTGGATAACATGAATATTATCTTTCATTAAGTGAGCTAGCTGTTTTTCGTCTGACTGTACTTCGGTGATGGCGTCCGAGAACTTTAAGGCATCTTCAGAGTCTAAAGTTCCGAAAATTGTTTTTAGAACTGAGCCGCTAGCATCAATAAGCCCGCGTTTAAAACGGTTTGATTTTTGATCTTGAACAAGGTAGGATATCGACAAAAACTTACGAACATTGTTAAGATGTTGATTTTGTAAAGGCGATAGTAGATTAGTACATTCTAATTGAATTTTACTAGAAGAGCTAGTAACACAGAAATTAGAAACTTCTTTGATTAGAACTTCGACTTTATCTAAATGAGGCTTTATATGGCTAATGTCTAAGTATGTTACAACATTCCAGTAATCGTTTGTGAACTTAACGTTCAATAATTGATCGAAGTAAAGGCCTGGACTACCTATGATTGGAGTAACGAATTTGTGGCTCGAGGACGGCTGAAGTAATAACCTGAAATAGAAAAGATTAAGCTAGTCATCTGATGCAATCTTTATTTCGTCATAGTGATGACGAACATATTTTCTATTAATTAAAAGAGTGACGGTATGGTTACCATTGATTTTGACAATTTTAAAAGGCCCTTTCCATATAGGAGACATCGCTTTGTTTTGTTTATGATGACACCGTAAATAAACCATGTCACCTATTTTATACGTCACAGGTTTAGCATGAGCATCGAAACGTTGTTTAGATTTTTCTTTAGACGATTGTATATTTTGCAAGGCTTTTTGTCTACTATAATATAACCTATGATTAAGAGCACGAATATAGTCTGTGTAGGTATTTAAATCTAAGGTGTCGGCACTTTGGGGCATGTAAGGTTTAAATCCGAACAATAACTCCATCGGTTGAAAGCCGGTAGTGGAATGTACATTGGTATTGTACGCTATCATGGCAGTTTGTAAATATAAACTCCAGGTGTGTTGATTATCTTCAACATATGATCGTAAGTACTCTTTTAAAGTCGCGTGACTTCTTTCAAGAGCGCCACATGTTTGTGGATGATAAGGAGAAGCGAAGATATGCTTAATGCCGAATAACCTCTCTAACTGTTTTAAAACATCTGATGTAAAGTTGGTTCCTTGATCGGTTACGATCATTCTAGGGATACCAAGATGAGAAATGAAAAGCACGAATTTCTGTGCTGTTTCTTCAGCGGAACATGTTGTCATTGCATATGCCTGCGAATATTTAGTTAAATCGTCTTGCAGTGTTAGGATAAACTTATAACGATAATCGTGAGTTTCGGGTAATGGTCCTACAACGTCTAGGAATACCTTTTCCATAGGTTTCGTAGCTGTAGATGTGATTATCATAGGAGCACGGTTTGTTTGGCGTAGTGGTTTGTTTACTTGACAGGATTTACAATTCTTGACGTAGTTTTCTATGTCTTGACGCATATTTTTCCACCAACAAAGAGTCTTTAACCTATCATACATTCGAGAAATACCCGGATGTCCTGCTGATGGTGAGTCATGGTTATCTTTTAATATAAGGGGTATTTCCGCGGGAGTAGGAAATTGAATATTATTGTGATATATATGAACTTTGACATTTGTGTTGTGAAATAGAAATCCTATAATGTTGTATATTTTGGTAAACGATAACTTCGTGAATGGGTCTTGGAAGTCGGAAATAGCAAATTCTTTTTCTTCTAAATACCACGTAGTAATCATTTCTCGATACTCTCTTAACATATTAAAAATATCTTTATAAGTCATTTCGTCATAATGATGGACACGTAAAAACAAATGTGTGAAAACATGTTTTTCGTTGGACGTACTTTGAAATGTATATAGTTCTCTTTCTAAAGTTCGGATGTCAGGTAAGTCTTCATTGAACTTGGACAGTTGTAAAATTTTGGAGCAATATGGGATCGAGTCGTCTAAGTCGATGGCAGTAGGATAAGTAATCATTTTACATTTTGTTTTAAGTAGCGAGTCATTATGTTCTTCTATAACAGTGTCATAGGAATTATTTTGTTGTTGACTTATTTGTACGTATTTTTCATATGTTTCGGAAGTAGAAGGGACATTAGGATCTGTGGTAAGTATAGGGTTTCGAGATAAGGAGTCGGCGTTACAATTCATCTTACCTTTTTTGTGAATTATTTCATAGTCGAACTCTTCTAACTTTAAACGCCAGCGAACTAACTTTGAACTAGGATCCTTGCAATTGAATAACCACTGAAGTGGTTTGTGGTCAGTGACTACCGTGAATTTGTTACCGTATAAATAAGGTCTAAAGACTTTTGTACCGAAAATGATAGCTAAACATTCTTTTTCGGTAGTGGAATAGTTTCCTTCTGCCTTGTTTAGAGTTCTAGATGCGTATGCAACTGGTAAATCGTGACCAATTTTCCCTTGAGATAAGATTGCGGAAACAGCGAAATTAGAAGCGTCGGTAGTTAGCACGAAAGCCTGAGAGAAATCGGGATATTGAAGAATAGGAGCGGTCGTTATTTTATGTTTTAACTCATCGAAGGATTTTTGTTGTGTAGGGGACCAAGCGAAATTAACATTTTTCTTTAGGAGGCTTGTGAGGGGTTTCGTGATATGGGAAAAGTTTTCTATGAACCGGCGGTAATACCCCACTAACCCGAGGAACGATTTAATGTCACGAGGTGATTTAGGAATTGGAAAATTTTGTACACAGTAGACCTTTTTTGGATCGGGTTTCACGCCTTGATCTGATATTATATGTCCTAGGTATTGTACTTCTTTTCGTAAAAACTGACATTTGGCGGGCTGTATTTTTAATCTATGGTCACGTAACTTTCCGAAAACTGATTCCAAATTTCGGCAATGTGATTCGAGGTCATGCCCGAACAGTACAATATCATCCATATACGTAAAACAGTGAGTCCCTTGAAGGCCACTTAGGACAATATTCATAAGCCTTTGGAACGTAGATGGCGCATTACGGAGTCCGAAGGGCATTCTAGTAAATTCATAATGACCGGATGGGACACTGAATGCAGTTTTTTCTGTGTCTTTGACCTTAACTTGATGGAATGATGATACAAGGTCGAGTGTGGTGAAATACTTACTATGGCCTAACTGATCTAGGATATCAGAGATATTTGGAATTGGGTATGCGTCGCCAACTGTGATTTCGTTTAGTTTGCGATAATCAATAACGATCCGCCATTTGGGCTTACCAGATGCGT
Source organism: Omphaloscelis lunosa (assembly GCA_916610215.1). Taxonomy (NCBI): domain Eukaryota; kingdom Metazoa; phylum Arthropoda; class Insecta; order Lepidoptera; family Noctuidae; genus Omphaloscelis; species Omphaloscelis lunosa. The sequence continues at coordinate 10,335,657 of OU744267.1, forward strand.
CTTGCTTTTTTGGGACTACCCAAATTGGTGCTGACCACGGAGATATTGAGGGTCGAATTATTTTTTGATTTAGCATATCTTTAATTTGTTTGTTGACCTCTTCTTTGTGACATTCAGGGAACCTATAACTTTTAACTGCGATCGGAGTTTCAGAACTAACACGGATTTCATGTTCTATAGTATCAGTATGTGTAAGTTTATCTCCTTCTAAATAGAATACGTCTTGGAACTTAGAACATATGTTACGTAAGCGATCTTCCTCCTCTGAATTAAGATGATCGCATCTAATCATATTTTGAACCATAGAATCCCGGTCCGATGTGTATGGGTATGTTGAATTAGAATTAGACGTAGTTGTATTGAGAGAAACAGTGTTTTCATTAGGCTCCATTATCTGCGAGATTGGTTCTAACGTTACTTCGAGGTCTTTTAAGATTATTTCTTTGTCTGATGTGTTAAGAACTGAAATAGTAGTTTGCTTATTAGAATCAACACGGGCTAGACACCTAGAAATATATAAACGGGGATATTCCTGTATCTTGACATCTAGCAAAAGTCCTTCTTGAATTTCGGGATTTGTGACATTGCAACGGATAAACATTTCGCTTCTAGGAGGTACAACCTTAACAATAGGACTTGTTTTTAAATTGAAATAGTATAAGGGGTTTCCTTGAATTATTAATTTGGAGTCATTGTAACTAACAACGGCTTTATACCACTCTAGAAAGTTTGAGCCTAGGATGCCATCATATTCTAAATTAATTTTGTCTACGATATGGAAATAGTACTGAACTTTAATTTCATTTTCTAGTCCCAAAGATAATATAAACTTGCCTTTAGTTTCAGAGAATGAGTCGATGTCATTAATACCCTTGAACTTTAAAATTTCTTTTTCAACTATGGGTAGTTCAGGTAGGCATTGTTCTTTAATAATACATATGGAACTGCCGGAATCAACTAGGAGACGAATAGGTTCTTTCGTATGTGAGGTTTTTACCACAATAAACGGTAAGGATGAACTCGAATTAGGGAAAACGTCGTAAATAGTGGCACAGCCACCTGAGTTTTGAATAAAATTATCTAGTATACCGTTATGCGAACTATTATTTTCCATAGAATTGATCATTGATTTTGTAGAACTAGTAACGATAGAGTCATTATTTTTTAAAGAATTGGTAATTGATTTAGTAGAACTAGTAATGATAGAGTCATTATTTTTTAAGGAATTAGTAATTGATTTAGTAGAACTAGTAAGGATAGAGTCATTGTTTTTTAAGGAATTAGTAATTGATTTAGTAGTTGAATTAGTAGTTGGGGAATTGGGATTATTAGCGACTTCAGAATTAGTATTACATTCGTATTTGGAAATAGAATTAGATTTGGAAATTGAAGTCCCTAAGAAAACTTTCCCACAGTAGGTGCCTATAGTAACAGAATTACGTCGGCACCGGCTCGTAATCTGATCATTTAGTTTAAATCACTATCGTCATCGACAGGCGTTGAAACATGATTAGATCCTACGTGCTTATATTCATTTGTTGTGTTCCCAGGATTTCCGCGATCGAAGCGGGAATTGTTGAATTGTCTTTTGCGGCATTGCGAAATATCATGCCCGATATTTTTACAATAGCGGCATGTTAAAGCTTGGGAACTAGAGGTTGATGGTTTTTGCGTGTCATTTAACTGCCTTGATTTAGATGGAAATTGAGCCCTATTTTGATTATTTTTAAATTTGCATTCGAACTCGGAGTGACCTACCTTCCGACATATTTTGCAAGATGACCTGATTGAAAAGTTGAAGATCTTTTCTTCCCCTGTAGCGACACTTATAGCGGCATTAAGATTACGGGGGTCTCGACAGCGAACAATAGTACTTAGTCTAGGGTGAAGTCCCAGACAAAACGTGTACAGGGCTAGATCTTCTGTCATAGCAATACGACCTGGAAGCTCCTTTTTTAAGGACTCTGAATTGTGAATTTCGGATTGTAAATCTGTCAAGCAGGTCTCAATCCTGAGGGCATATTGTGCGACGGTTTCGTTTGGTAATTGTTTACAAGATTGCAGCTCTAATAAAAGGTGATTATAATGTTTTCTTTCCCCAAAATTCTGTCTTAAGAATGTTCGTAGTTCGTCGAAACTATCGAATATTTTATTTGAACACGCTACCTGTGCCTTTCCTTGTAATTTTGATATAATGTACTTAAGTAGCAAGAACTTTTAACCCTCTGACGCTAGGTCAAGAGCGTTTTGGCAATTGGTTAAAAATGCTGATAGGGTTTCGCGCTCCCCTTGGTATGGGTTTATAAAGTTACATAAGACTTGGATAGGGTATGGCTCAGAGATAGTGGGAGTTAATTGTTTTCTGTCACTTGAGTTAGCCATGGTAACGGGTGTTTGAGTAGCTACCCCAAAGCTCAAAGATTGAGAGGATTTAGGAAAGCAAGGAGACTTATGCGGCAACAACAAAAATAGTATATTCTACTCACAGCAAGGCAAAGGTTTGGAAGACGAGAAGCATCGCGTGGACCTCGGTGAGTAGTGCGCTCAACAGCAGCGTAGACGCTCAGCAGCAGCAGTTGGCAGATACAGCAGTATCTGGATGATTCGTTGATGGCGTTGGTAGGGGTTAGCTTAACTTTAAGCTCACCCAGATACACGACGAAAGGTTTAGCAGACTTGTTGGTTATCTTAGCTAAACCGGAGGATTTCGGTGTAATAGCGATCGGATATCGCGGTAATAACGTAGTTTTGACGACGCAATGACACACACACGCTCTGAATAGAGTCACACTGGATGGAAACAAGATAGAGTCACACTGGATAGAGACAGGATAGAGTCACTATTGATAGAGTCACACTGGATATGATTTTTCGATTGATATTGAAACGAACAGGCGGGCGGACACGGAACGCGACGAATTTGGTTTTATATAGTTTTTCAGATAGCCAGTAACGACTTATACTGACTATCCCACTTCTGACACCACTGTTACGGGGCAAGATTAAAGTCCCTTTTTAAAAAAAACTATTTTTAACCTTGAAGTAAATTTTAATGATTTTAAGTTTTACAATTATTATAATGTGTCCGCCACGAAGTTCCAAGTATGACTAAACTCTAAACTAATATATCAATACCACAATAACTGTATAAAAATGTGGGAAACCTTACATGACGCCTTTGAGGCGTCAGCGTTTATATTTTCTATAGTTAGGGCTGTCTTACAATTTATAACAGAATCCAATAAACCAGATTTGTTTATTACCTCACACGCAATGTATCGTTATCGTGGTGCCAATGTACCGCAACCTATGAACGCTTGCAATACCAATCTGTACCTCGGAGAGGTCCGGGTCTTCTTCCCTCAGGTGCTCGACCACGCACTATGACACGCTCAAAGAGCTTACACCTCCTCGAATAGTAATGTGGGGCGATATGCCGAGGATTACTCCGCAGGGCGCCCTTCCTTCTTGTTAAGCACCAGGGTGCTTATCAGGAACGAATGGCGCTCTGCGGAGTCTTTTCTGCCTGCCTTGAAACCGAGCGGTTTCCCTCTCTGTGGCAGGTGGGGCTCTTGACTCCTGAGTCCCGTTTTCCACAAAGAGAAAACCGATCTGTTTGAAGGCAAGCATTAAAGACCCCTCAAAGTCGGTCCTGAAGAGCCCCAAGAGCCAAGGCTAGAGCACGGTCAGGGACTGCGTCCAGCCCAGGGGCCTTGTTCCTTGCCCGGATCCGCAGTTTCACCACGCCAAACTCTAAATCCGTATACAGCTATCGGACATCCGTATATAGCTGTTGGATGTCCGTATATAACTATTGGACGTCAACATATCCCAATTAGACGTCTGTGTCTGTTATCGGGCGTCTGTATATTATTAGAGAAATTTTGCAGAAATTATTTTAGAGACGCATTCAACACCCTCTATGGCAGGGTGTTGAATGCGTTGGCGATGTCAAGTGACACCGCCAATTACACCCACCCGGAACCAACTGCTTCCGCCGAGAGGGCTTTACGCGCTAAGTGGCATCAATGGTTAGCCGACCATCTCGGAACCCAAACTGTACCGGGGAGAGCTGTATTTCCTCAGGTGCTCGACCAGGCAGTCTGTGATGGTATGCTCGAAGAGCTTACAACTCGTCGAGCAGCAATATAGGGCGATAAGAAGATGGCGCCCTGTGGAGTCTTTAACGTTTGCCTTGAAACAGGTCAGTTTCAAGGCAGGCATTAAAGAGTCCTTGAAATCGAAGACCTAAAAAGTCCCAAGAGCCAAGGCCAAAGCACGGGCGCGTGGGGTCTCCGTACGTCCCAGGGGCCTTGTTCCTTGCCCGGAGCCGCAGTTCTGCCACGCCGAACTCTAAATCCGTATACAGCTATTGGACGTCCGTGTACAGCTACCGGACGACCGTATATAGCTCTTGGACGTCTGTATATAGCTATTCGACGTGAATATAAACCAATTGAACGTCTGTATAGTTATCGCGCGTCCGTATTTTATTAGAGAAACTTTGCAGAAATTATTTTAGAGACACATTCAACACCCACCATGGCAGGCCACCACAGGAGACGAATTCCAAACTTGGACCTTCGCAGCAACGAGTAGCGTCTCCCTATCCATTAGCTCGAGCGCCCACATAGGGCGTGAAGGGACACTCGGGCGATGGGCAACGGGGGTCGTCGAAGAGACGGAGACATCGAACCTAATGTAGACTGACAATGTTTCCACGTCCTCAAGGACCCGCCATGCCCTAAAATTTTGGGCAAGGTCAGGGGTAGACAGTAATATGTCCACAACAGACCCTCCCCGCTACCTTACACACGTAAATCGTTCAAATTCGTATTGAGTAAACTTACTTTAAACAATTTAAACATATCGTGATTAAAAACTTTGAAAAAGCCCATGTTTTTATATAATCTGGCTCGAGTAGCGTAGTCGATACAGCGTACTTTCAATTTGGTATACTGTCGATGTAACGTACCGTCGATTTAGTGTACTGTCGATATAGCCTACTATCGATTTGGTGTACTGTCGATGTAACGTACCATCGATGTGGAGTACTTTCAATGTAGCGTACCATCGATGTAGGGTACTATCGATGCATCGACCCTTCGATGCAACGTGGTCGATGTAGCGACTCCGGTGTAGTGACATTCGATTTCGTGTATACCCATAACACAACCACATTTCAGTATCACAATTAGTAATAAAATAAATCTATGGCTTTGGCAGTTACTGTTGTGCATTCAATAATGGTATTAATATTAGAATAACTTAGGCTTTAGCTTCGTTTATTGTAAATTTCAATGACGATATTTAATACAAACAAATCGAGCGCCGAGCGCCAAATAATACGCAACGCGTACGTCATCTACGACGGTGAATATTGTTTTGATTGCGGTATGCTATTGCTATGATCTATCGTCTTGCTAAAGTGAGCGAGCTGGCAACGTCGCAATTGTGGACGCAAAATTGCCGAGGTATACGGCTGTAGATATACGCGCTGCAGCAGCGCCTCACCACTGCCGAGATTTTTTCGGGAACTATCCAATATATAATTTCGTTCATTTTATTGCATTTTTGGCTTCCATCGATTTTTGTTCTACAGCTAGCTAGGACCAAAATGACTTAAGTGACACTGGCAAAATAAGTGGCGTCCGGTATGCGGACGTCAAAAGCTGGTGGACGCCAAATTAAATGCACTTTCGCCTTCAGCGGACGGATGTTTGTTTGCGGGATATATATATATATATATATATATATATATATATATAATTTTTATTTTTTATGTATGTTCCCCGATTACTCGAAGACGGCTGGACCGATTTGAACAATTCTTTTTTTGTTTGAAAGAGATAAGGATCTTTCAAACAGGCGCGATACGCGACGCGACACAAAGACACCGCTCGTCGCGCGACGGGCGGTGTCTTTGTATCGCGCCTGTTTGAAAGTGCCTTTATACTTTCAAGTCAGTCCCATTGTCATTTGGTCACGATTTAATAACAGGATCTTGGAGAAATCGAGGGAACTCTTCAAATATTATTGGCACATCTATAGCGATTTGGGTATTTTTGACGAGCAGTTGACATTAGGCTATTGTAACTTAGATAAATTACAAACCAACCCACTAAAAAGTGAAAAAAAAAACTTCTTTACAAAAAATACGACCGACTTCCGAACTACAAAGTGAAAAATAACTTTAATTTCGGAAGTCGGTGTTAAAAATACTAAAATACTGATCCAAATACACGACTTCCGAAATTAAAGTTATTTTTCACTTTGTAGTTTGGAAGACGGCTGTTTTTTTTTTTTGTAAAAAAAGTTTTTTGAAGTCGTGCTGACTTCAGTTAGGTTAGAAATAGTTATTGCTGCAATAATTTTTGCATTATCGATCCTACATTATTCGAGTTTTCAATCGTTAGATAATTTTCATCTGAGTATTAAAAATAATACGGTTTGACAGCTTTTGTAAGAAAATATATCGAACCTACATTTATTTTATTCGTTTTCAATTTCTCAATCATAACATTACAAAGCGTAGACTTCGGCTTGATGGTGGGTACATAAGTATCAATAAATCATATATTTTAAATTCATTCATTCATTCGCTGACAGATAACGTGCTCACTAAGGGCGAATTTGCATATATTTTGTGAAATTCGCTCTAAGCCGCTGAGTCTAGAAGCATGAAATTTTGCTAAAGAGTTCCATAAATGGATTTTCAAGCATCCTACTTTAGTGCTCACTTTCAGTATACATATTAAGGGTCCCCGAAACGATTAATTGTAATTGTGATTTTTTACTTGACTGATGCACATTGATTCGCAAATTGGTCGACACACAAAGACATAAAAGTTAGGGCACTTTTCAAATGTGGGATCCAACGGAAATATTTAATAATGTTTTGAGGGATCCAACACTGGGATTCAAAAGTGAGTTCCAACGAAAATATATGGATCATTTCGGGGACCTTTTGTATCCATTGCAATACTCATTTTTTACATGACTGATGCGCAAATCGATCGTTTACATTGCAAAAGAAGTGAAAAAAAAAGCAATTGAAGCGATTGTCAATATTAATACTACAATCGATCGTTTTGGGGACCCTTTAATTGCATAACTAGCTTCCTCCAGTGGCTACACCCGCGTGATATCTTTATAAATTATAGTCTATGTTACTGACTGATAATATAACATTCTACTGGTGAAATAATTTTTAAAATCGATCCAGTAGTTTTTGAGTTTATCCATCTTTTCTCTAAATAATATTAGTTTAGACGAAAGTGAGCAAATGTAGTAAGGCAAGGTTAGTAAGGTAGGATGCTTGAAAATCCATCCCCTAGAGGGGTTGAATAGGAGATGAAGGTTTGTATGGAAATGGAAGTACTATATTTTAACGATGGTGAATTCCATTTAGCACACGAGTCGTATACTAATAAATATTGCCAACAATTTGCTAAATTCATAAAAAAAATAATAAACTGGACTCAATCTATCTCCGGAATCACAGATCCTTTAAAAAATTCTTTGACTTTTCGATCCAGATATATGTCACTGCAAGGATCTAGCAGAATATCAGCGTCAGGTATATTTGCCTGACACATGCTGAGTTAGACTCCCATTTGGTGCAGCCTTGAGACGCACACCGCACTTTGTATGTTTCATTATTTTATCAGTCAAACAAGATATTGTGATGACACTACTGCATAGGCAGTAGTGTCATCACAATATCACAATATTTTGTTTTCAATTTTTTTAATTGAAATCTTCTTTAGGAGCGTTGGATATTTTTAAGATGGGACTAAACCATTGATTTCGTGACACCGTGATGACACCAGCTTTTGACTATTAAAAATATATCAACGCGTTAATTATCGCGGTGCCGATTTTTTTTCAAGTTTTCACTTCTGTCGGCACTCCCGGAGTGCCAGTTTTTTTTTTGTTTATAGGCACCTTGTAGCTATATTCACGTATTTAGTTATTACTTTATCGTGTTTTTGTATGTTGTGCTACGTTTTCTGTGTGCAAAAAATTTACGATCTATCTACCTATGTAACATATAGTATATGTTTACGTTAATATATACAAAAAAAAGTACATGAAAATACTAATGAAATCTTGAATTCACGCAAGCCACTTTTTGTTCGGTTACTGTTCAGAACTTTTGCACATCGTGTCGTGAACAGAATACCGCTACATGTAAATTGCACTCGTTCAAACCGTTGCCGGGCAAGTATTAAATAACATAAAGTCTAAGATACCTGCTTAGAGAAGCTCAGATAATCAAAAGTTTTCTTAAAGCTTTTTCTACCAGTAAAAAACCCATGTCAGAATTTCTTTTTTCTTATGAATGTTAACATCACCCTTTCCTCAGTATTAAATCCCGAGGAGTTTCCTTCGGTACAATGTACTGAGAATATTCTCCAATAACGGTGAGACGGGAAGTATTTTTACCATTATTAAAGACTAGCTGTTCGTGCTCAGCCTCACCCGGGTGTATTTCCAACTTTCCGGGTGGATTTTCCAAAATTTTCTTTCAAGCAAATCTTGTCTAGTTTTATTTAAAAATAGCATTTTCAAAATAAACTAAACGTGAATTCATGCAAGCCTGGTACTTTTTGTTAGTTATAAACTTTTTGTGCGCCAAATTTCTTTCATCCTATTATTGGGTTAACACTAATGATCATAATACTATCTTGAATTCATGCGAGCCTAGTAGTTTTTGTTAGGTTACTCTCAGAAATTGTGCACAACGTGTCGTGACCAGAAATATCGTTTTGCATTACGATAACTTTTTGCAACATCCGATTTTAATTAAATAAAGCCTTTATTCTAATCCAAATTAATCTCTGTCTACCTACGAAAACTACGAAAATATGAAAATCTGTTCAGTATTTCTGGAGATGCGCGCGAACAAACAAACAGACAGACATCAGATTCTACTGTTTTATTATATGTATAGATATATATATTGATAGTGATAGTGATTTATCTTGGCTTAGGGTGATTGCAGGAGTATTTCGGTGCGTTCGTATTCTATTTTTTGCACGGTATGAGTAAGTTTACGCGCAGACTAGGTGACTGGTGGCACCCACAGCTCGCGGCTAGTGGATGTCATAAGCTGAAGAAACGCTTTTTAGAATTCCTAGTCCGTCTCTGTGTCAGCGGGCTGTATCTCATGAACCATAATAGTTGTTTTTTTTTTACAGATTGTGTATTTCTATTGCCGCTATAACAACGAATAATAAAAATTAAATTAAAATTAAAGGGGGTACCCATACAGGAAACGTGTTTTTTGGGCGTTTTTTTTCTGCTAAATTTTGTACGGTGGTACGGAACACTTCGTGTGTAAGTCCAACTTGCACTTGGGCGGTTTTTTTTAATGTTAAATTGAAGTTAGCTAAAACAAAAGAACGCCACATGTAGCAATGTCTTGCTTTATCCATACATCCGCGATGTAATTGCGTAATACATTAACAGTGAAAATGCCTTTTATTTTGACAGTTCAACAATATTCATTGCGTTATTTACGTTGTTGAACCGACGAATTTTCGCAATACGTTAGCAATTTTTCGAATATTTCGGATTGTGTTTGAAACTGTGTTACGCAATAAGGGTGCAGGTATTTCCACGTTTTCCTTTACAGTCCATTAGGTAAGTAGGTAGAGTTATACCCAAGATTTATTTAAAAAACTATTGATTGTGAGACAACGTAGTTAGCACAAAACTAATTATCTGGTCAGCTAGTTTTGTGTGCTAACTAAATCATCATATATAATAAAATCATTCAATGGTATTCTTATTTTTTTAAATTAAATCTAACCATCTGGCAAAGTCAAAGTCAAATCATTTAATTCAAATATGCCCATGTATGGCACTTTTGAACGTCAAAATTTACAAAATAATATAATTACACATATAGAACACACACATATAGAAGCAACAAGAATGATGTACCCAGGATTTTGTAATATCTATATTTAAAAGAGTGTCCTTGGAGTTTCTTGCCCGTTCTTCTCCATAGAGATCTACGTTTTGGAATGGGCAATTAGCTTCAACTTTCTGACTAACTGACCGACTCTTTGACAATTCAAAAGTACCTGTAAATGGTTTAATTGAAATAAATGCTTTGAGTTTGAGTTTGAGTTTGAGTTTGAATTGATTCTAGTCGCCCCTTCCAAAAGCTAGTTTTTGTATGGAGAAGAATGGGCAAGAAAATGCACCGTTACTCTTTTAAAATATTGGTGGCTAACCACCAAACGGCCGCCATGGCCCACGCACCATGGCCCACCTTTTTTTTTGGGTGGGAAATTATCAAATAACTTCTCCCGCTCTGGACGGAGCGGGAGGGCGTGTCAAACTCTTACTTACTAAAACCCACCCGTGTTCCTTCAGTTGCCATGTTGCCGGGGGCCACGATCTCCCTTTCGGACTTCTTCGCAACCCCAGCGGCTCAAGCGGACCCCGTCAATTCTGCTGACATCTTTTTGAGGCACGCGTGGAACACAACGCGCCGTCGACCCGGGCCTGGTCCTTATCGGACGACGAGCCACCCATTACTCACCGTCTGCAAGCCCGCGCCTACACGGTGGCCGGCAATCGACCATGGTCCACCTGACGGACTAAGTGCGGAAACCAAACCCCATAACATAAAATCATCTGGTCATACGCGCACCAGCTGAAACAAGAAAGGCTTTAGTGGCCACCAATAGTTTCTTATTACAACGTGACTTCTCGCTTCACCTATGTAGCTTGTTTGCCATCGGTTGGTATAATTATGACTCACAGTTCTAAAGCTTCAAGGGAAGGGCCGGAAATGAAAGCGGGAGCTTGTGGCTAAATAATAACAGACTCACGGGTCAGGCTTCCAGGTTAAGTAACGCTTACCGAGGTTGGTCCGTCAATGGGTTACCATCCATAATATACCGGCACCCCTCGTTAAGCACATTAACGGCCCGGTTGTCAGTCGTAGACCTTTGACAGTCGTAACGGGTAGTCATAAACCCAAAAGTGTGACAACAAGTCTTACCAAGGTAACACAATATGTGTTACCCAGTTACTGGGTTGTGGAGGTCAGATAGGCAGTCGCTCCATTTACATAGAGCGACTGCCTATATGACCTGATGCAGCCGCATTCGGTTAGACTGAAAGCCGACCCCGACATAGTTGGAATAAGGCTAAGCAGATGATGATAAGATTTAACTTCAAGTAACACGTGTTAGTTTGGTATAAACGAAGTCGGTCTTACAAGTTCGTGTCGCGTACTTTCTTGTAGATAAGTATTGTGAAAGGTATTTCAGAATTAAAACTAAATACATTGAAAACCGTTTATAACGACTTCGGAGGGACCGTTGGATTACGGTTGTTATAGCTGATAGTCGTTATAACCAAAAACTATGTTAAGAAAACAAAAATGTTGGGACCTCAAAACTTCGTCGTAATAACCGGTACGACCTTTTAAGCGAAGTCGTTATAAACGGTTTTCACTGTATTTATTTGACGACTAGCTGTTACCCGTGATTTCGTGCGCCTGGAATTCTATACATTAATTTTATTTATTTGAATCGCTGCCAGTTAAAGTCCTGTCAAAATCGGTCCAGCCGTTTCGGAGATTAGCCGGAACAAACAGCCAAATAGACATAAAACAATTTTTAAAATTGTGTTTTTGCTGTATGTATTTACTTTCATATGCATTAACACATTTAGATATCAGTACCACTAACGCCATTGATTTATTTAAAATAAAAAATACACACATTATCGGAATCGGCCGAACACTCAGCATTGGTATTCATAGTTCACACAACAATTTTGTCGTTTCCAGTAACCCTGTAGGCTATGTATAAAAATATTGAACACAATTAATATTAAATTGATGTGTAATTAAAAACACTTGCATTTCACGTCATAAATTACGTTATAAAATGGTGTTAAATGAGCAAAAAATACCTATGCAATTAATTAATTAAAATATCAGTAATTTAATTAAGTTTACATGAATACGCGTGGATGGGTGCAATAAACGTGAAAAAATTTAATGTGTACGCGATTTTTGTATTTATAGTATTTCATAATCAGCCTATAACGTTCCCACTGCTGGGACACAGGCCTCCTCTCTGTGAGAGGAAGTGGGCCGCTGTTTGACGTGAACATTCACTACGGTGGATTAGCTGAGGTTTTTTGAGCTGGTGTCTTAAATTTTACTCTTAAAAATTTCAACAAAAAATCTAAGGGGGGGCTGGTAAATTTTCATCGATTTTCTTATATATATATTTAAAAGTATTTACTTTAAAATTATCTCCAAAACTACTGAGCCAAAACTTTTGAAAAAATACTTGGAATGGTTCTTTACTAAAAAAAATGTATTTGAAATCCTCGCAATAAGCCCTTTCATTTGATATGTCACACGGTACTGTTTGCAAAACTTTTGTTTTTAATTTTCTTATTTATCCCCAAAATTGAGCCCCACATTTAAAATTCATTTACGTTACAAGCCCGTGTTTGGGTCACAGAAATATATTATGTGTGCCAAATTTCAACATAATCGGTCCATTAGATTCGGATAAAATTGACTGTGACAGACGGATAGACTGACACATGAGTGATCCTATAGGGGTTCCGTTTTTCTTTTTGAAGTACGGAACCCTAAAAACTTTTGAATTACAAACAATTTGCCCAGCGTAATTCAAAGCAAACCCCAACATGCAACTTGACAGGTGTCAAGAACATATTCTCTCGACAGCTGAACTGTAGTCGGAAAGGCTAAGCAGATGTTGATAAATCACAAACAAGTTTAGATTCTATACTTAACTTACTTATGATTTAAAATAAAGCTCATGTGTCTGTTACTGGTAACCAACCATAAAACCTGTACACAGCAACGCTCCTTGGTGTTAAGGAAAATTACGGTAGTAGTACTTTCACTGATGAGGTCCTTCACAAGGAGTTCTACTGCTTAATAACACATTTTATTATTACACAAAACGAAATTCGGCCTGGTTTGCATTCTCGGCCGACGAAAACATTTTTTTTTTTTTAAATTGGTTTTCGGTTTTTTTTTTTTTGTAAACGAAAAATAAATATAGGTAACCGATATCTTTCAATAATTGCAATAACAGTTTAAACTTAAAATCGCACGGAAATTAACCAATACTTTTATCAAAGGAAAGAAAAACGTTTATTTGGCACAGTACCCATAAGCAAAGAACATATTTAAAGCAAAGGCATAATTTTATTAATAGTATACGATTTAAGATTATATGGGAGAAAAATCAATGTTCCTGCATTTTCTATGTTATTGTGCTTTTATTTGTCGAAACGATCGATTTTCTCTGCAAAATTAAATATTTACTGGAACTAAATTTTTCGGCCACAGCCGGAAACAACAAATGAAATCGGTCGAAAACGAAAACGGCCGAAAATTTCCAAAAACTGAAACAGAATTCGGTTGGACTCTATTAAGTATTTACTAACAGCACAGCTCCGTTTGAACCACAAAACTACTTATTAAAACTGCTGAAATATCAATGCGGTGCTCAGAACAGCACAACAACACAACTTGCAACTCCGGAACATACACAATGTATATTGAAACTAGCTATGTTACCAACATTTTATATTGGTTTCACAATAGTTGGGATTTGAAGTTAACATACATGAAAGACCAAGTTGGATCAACATAATTCATGATACAAAGTCGTCTCGGGATAGATTTAAGTCCTAGGTTTTTCGCAGACTTTTTTTTAGTTTTCTTGGCATTCAGATTTAGTAAAATGTAAAATTAATAAGTAATTCAAGATCTAAAAATAAAAATTTCATAGACTTTTTTTTTCATCAAAAGTAGCTTTCGTTATTGTTTTTTGAAGATTTCAATTATATTAAATAGAAATGTTTTATAAATAAGTACCTACCTACCTACCATATTTTTTCATCAGATTCAATAAAAAGTTGAGAAATTAATTTTCAATTTCATTTATTTTCGCCTACGGGAAAACAATTAAAATGAATCTAATTACTTTGTAATTTTAAAACAGAATCAGTAAAATTAAATTTTAAATTACTTACGACACACATAAAGGATATTAAATTATTCAGAGTAGGTAATATTGTTTAAAAATGTATAATTACATTTTCAAGAACTGTAAAATTTTGTAGGTACATACAATTTAGGGAGTCTTACCAAGGGGAGTTCCCAGTAACTGGGCTGTAAGTTTAATAGTCGCTCAAAGTAAATCAACTGCATTCGGAGAGAAGCTCGTGGCTAAATGATGGTAAAAGACGGTAGGCCTTTGGTCCCGGCTGCCATTCTTTCAGTCATCTTTGCCAGTCGTTACGGGTAGTCAGAAGCCCAAAATTTTAGCAACCACTCTTACCAAGGTGTATTGTGTTCATTATAAGTCCAGGTTTACTCATGATTTTTTCCTTTACCTATGTCAATAATATCCAAGAATTACCTACTCAAAAAGAACATAATGAATTGAAAAAGTCACGTCGGTACTTGCGCGCAGATTTGGACCCACAACCTCGTGCATGAGAGGCGAGGCATCAATGAACGACGGGCTCATACCAAAAAAAAAATTGACGATTAAAACAGTCCATGTCAATTTAATTTGCATAAACATATTTTATAGTATTTATTTAGGTCGTGTTATAGTATGCTATCATATATGTGAAGTCTACTCAGACCCAGCTCAAACTCCGACGTGTTTTATACAAGAACTGTGACAGCTAGACATACATGAGTAAATATTTTCATTTAATTTGGAGCTTAGGAGATTTACGTATATATAGCACTAGCTGCGCCCCGGGGTTTCACTCGCATAAGTATCGATCCCGAGGGAATATCGGGATAAAAGGTATCCTATGTCCTTCTCCAGGTCATGGTATACCCATGTGCCAAATTTCATGCAAATCCGTTCAGCCGTTTTAGCGTAAAAGCGTAATAAACAAACAAACTTAGTTTCGCATTTATAATATTAGTTAGGATAGAATATTAAATGCTGAATTTTTTTAAATGAAACAGCATAATATCACGCTTGTACTCCTCATAGAGGCAGGCAGTGGTATACCGGCTACTACACACATATATTGGCCAGTGTAAACCAGCGCTGTGGCTCTGTCTCGCATAGGGTTGCAGCATTATGCTGAGCGATGGCCGTTTTGCGTGAATGTGACGCATATTTTCCCCAAAGTTTTTATTTTCGTGTTTTTGTTCTTTCTATGCGCCATGTTTACCGCAAATAAACGTATTTATTTTATTTTTGAAGTGAAAACTTCTTTGGGCGCGTTGGGCATTTTTGATATGGGACTAAACAATTAATTTCGCGACACCCCATGACGACACTTCATATTTGTAAACGCGATTATGCTCTTTATTTGGATAAGGTTACGCACCAATGTTCTATACAAGTATTTTTCTTCCACCTAGGCAATCTTGTTCAAGTTTCCACTTCTGTCGGCACTCCCGGACTGCCACCACTTTTTTTCTTTTCTTTCAGTTATTTTAAAAGTCGCATGTAACATATAACATTACGCCTAGTTTCCTCGAAGGGTTGGGCAGAGGTGTGTCTACGAGTGTACTATACACTCACATTTCGCCAGTTATGTTCAAGTCCCATGTAATAGAGACCAAATCTTTTGCCGACAACAGGGAACAAATACAAACTCCGAATTCAACTGTGAATATAAAAAATAGTCGGGAGGTATCGTGGGTCACCTGTTAGAACGAAATTGGAAGAAAGATGTCCACTGCTGGACACAGGCCTCCCAACCGACCGAGCAATGATAGCATAAGGGTGGCGGACTGCCAAGTCATAGGTCTCGAGTTTGAACTTTTCGGATTCATGTGCGTATTGTACAATTATCACTTGTTTTAAAAACGGTGAAGGAAAACATCGTGAGGAAACCCGCATGCCTGAGAGATATATTCTCGACGGCTTGTGAAGCCAAGTCAGAGACATGGCCGGCTTTAAAACTCTGATACCCGGTAAATCTCTAACCACGTGAAAAGAAAAAGACCGCACCAACACTTCGACCGGTTATGTACTTCCCGCATCCAGCGGATTCCTGCAGCCTTCACAAGGTCATCGGTCTACCTTGTGAGAGGCCTTCCGACGCTACGTGCTCCGGTACGCGGTTGCCACTCCAGAACCTTTCGGCGCTATCGGCCATCAGTTCTGCGAGCAATGTGCCCTGTCCAAGCCCATTGTATTACAGAGTCATCTAGAATAAGTTTTTAAAACTTGAAAACTTATCATTCCGACCTCGCCACCAAGGTCCTTTGTGAGCGCGACCGTGTCCCCGAGTAAATGATACTCCCCCCCGACCCTTGCTCGAAAACGAGGTGCCAGCAGTTGTTGCAGCTGAGCACCTAATCATGAAGAAAATCTAACTTTGATCGAGCCTGTCCCTTTTTACTGTCCTCCCCCCAGCGACGCCCTAAGCCGAGGTTCGTACCCCACAGGTGTGCCCATAGCGAGCGTTCGCCTAATTAGTTTTTTGCCCCTGGCTGGTGGAGGCTTTAAGTTTTGTAGCTTAAGACACCCACAGAAAAGCTCCGTTAAGCAGCCAAAACTTCAGTGGTCAAAACTGCGAGATGCACTAGTTCAGAAAAAAA
This sequence comes from Omphaloscelis lunosa, assembly GCA_916610215.1. Classification (NCBI taxonomy): domain Eukaryota; kingdom Metazoa; phylum Arthropoda; class Insecta; order Lepidoptera; family Noctuidae; genus Omphaloscelis; species Omphaloscelis lunosa. The sequence goes on from OU744267.1 coordinate 10,352,266, forward strand.
AAACACAAGAATGGCAAAAACCAAAACAAAAACTTTTGATACTTGAAACTTGAGTCCTTGAAACGTAAATTTATCGGGCATAATGCTTTTTCGTTACGTGACGATTTTTACCAGTCGACTCAGCCGAGTTAAAGACTTTAGTTCCAAAACAGATTCGATTACTGAGATAGAACCCAAGACCGCTCAGCAGTCTCACTTGAGACCAACTAAGAACTGCTGGCATGATGTAATAATAATATAATAATATCAGCCTATTATTGTCCCGCTAAAAGGCAAAGGCTTTCTATAATATAGAGGTGTGAGGATTTATCACCACGCTTGCTCAAGACGAGTTGGAAATATAAGGTTCATATCCTAACTAAAATATTTATACATTCATACACGCTAAAACGGCTGACCGGATTGGGATTAAATTTGGAACATGCGTAGACCAAGACCTGGATTGACATTGGCTATTTTTCATCCTGAATTGCAGCCGAAGTCGCTGGCAACAGCTAATTAACTATAAATCCAAGTTTGTTAACGATATTTTTCCTTCACCATGTCAGTAATGTCCAAAATAAATGCAGAAAGTACTTATAAATTGAAGATGTCATATATTCCTTAATCACTGAGCGATCACACGATGCATACGAAAGAACTTATACTAGAATGGATACATAGTATACCTAAGTTCAAGCCAATCAAAGCAACACAAATCACAGAATATTACAATACTGAATTCTCTAAAAATAAACAAAACACGCTCAAATTATAAAAAACAAATGCAAAGCAAAAGAACAGAATCACTCATTGAATAAAAGAAAGAAACAAGCAAACACTTCAGAAACACGATTTGAAAACAATCACGAAGCTACACAAAGAAATTAAAATAAGATAAAAGAAACATGTATCCTTACAAATAGTAAACAAAGTCGATTTATGTGTCTGTCTGCGTAACTGCTGAGAGATCTTTGAGGGCAATTCTCACCAATGAAACTCGAAAGAGGAGCTCATGGATAAGTAACAACGGCTGCACGGGTCGATCTATCAGGTTAAGTCACGCTTGCTTGGGTTCATCTTTACACACCGAGACTCCTTCGTGCCTCAAAAAGTCGGAAAGCACGTTAAGCCGTTGGTCCAGGCTGTCGTTCGTGGATCTTTATCAAACGTTACGGATCGTCAGAAGCCCGAAAACCAGTCTTATCAAGGGGTATCGTATTACCCAGTTACTTGGTTGTGGAGGTCAGATAGGCAGTCGCTCCATGTAAAATACTGGTATTCAGCTACATCCGATTAGACTGAAAGCCGATCTACATAGTTGGGAAAACGCAGATTTTGAGGTTAACATGATTTCATTGCTTCTGTCATTCGTGAATGTTTGACGGTCGTTACGAGTCGTCAGAAGCCCGAAAGTCTGACAACCAGTCTTACCAAGGAGTAACGTATTACCCAGTTACTGGATTGTGGAAGTCAGATAGGCAGTCGCTCCATGTAAAATACTGGTATTCAGCTGCATCCTGTTAGGCTGGAAGCCTATTCCCAACACATTTGGTAATAGGCTAGGCAGAATCAATCTCACGAATGAAACTGAACGCGATCACCACATCCTAAATGCGTTCAAGAGTTATCGGGGTCATTATTGTAACAGCGAGGTCATTATTAAAAAACGAGCATACCGCGGCAGCGGCCGGCGTGTGCCAGGGTCCATTTAGGCAAGTTTAACCAACTACTACCGGCCGCACCTTGTTTTAGCCGGCTAAAACTAGCTATAGCCGCACTTTGGGTTTTAGCCGTAACATATAAAACTTTATATTCTATTGAGTAAATAATAAAGGTTTTACAAAGTCATGATCATCGTGGATCCTGTCGGTTACAGCAAATAAAAGGAACAGAGGAAGGAGGGAGGGGAAGGAGGGGGAGGAAGAGGACTTTAATCTGTTGAATTATCTGATATAGCCCAAAAATCTCGATGTATAATATATCGCCATTTCACCCGTACGAAGCAGGGGCGATTCGCTAGTCTAACTAATACTATAATAAAGAGAAAAGATTTGATTTTTTGTGTTTCTATGTTTGTTTGTTTGTTAGCTTTCATGCTAAAACGGCTAAACGGATTTGGATGAAATTTGGCCGAGGGGTAGACCATGATTTGGATTAGGAAATAAGATAATTGGAATTGAGACTTATGCGGGTGAAACCGCAAGGTGCAACTAGTATTGTATAAATGAAGACGTCACCACAAATTCACAAAGCATAGTTAATGAGTTCTGGGAGGCTGGCCGTTTTTAATTAGCATTTTGTTTAAAGATCTTTGGAGTCACGAAATTAGGGTGTGGTTCTTTAGGCGGCGAGTAGCTAAATTCAAGGCGTTCTTTTTTTCACATTGTCAACCAAGTACTCTAGAAATGCATGTTCTGTCTCCCTACAGATTGTGTAAGGGACATCGACATGCAAACTATCATCGTGAATTCAGAAGATACATGATTCTATACCCACTAGCGTTTAAATTTGTATGATTCTAAATCCTACTTCCTTCCTACTATAATATTTTACTTTTTTCTATTACTACTATAACCACTTTTACTATTACTACTTTACTATACTTACTACTACTACTACTATACTACTTACTACTACTTTATTATTATTATATCATATTATTTATAATATAAACGAGAAAGTTTTTGAGGATGGATGGATGTTTGTTACTCTTTCACCCAAAAACTACTGAACGGATTTCAATGTTTTTTTTTTTATAATCTTTTTTAACACATATAATAATTTTTATCCCGATATTCCGACGGGATCGAGACTTATGTGGGTAAAACCGCGGGCACTGCTAGTTTTTATATAGTTTAATTTTGTATGAAACAGCAGATAATTTTTTAATAACCGACGAAAACTTTTTACACTGGGGGTCTAGATCTATCATATCTTATACTGAATTCATGGTAACAGTTTGCGCGATGAGCCTCCATGTGTACATATGTATGGTGAAAATTCACACACAAAAATTATAAGGCAATAATTTAAGTTACGCGCATCATAATCATGAATGAAAACGTAAAATACGGCTGCCACACTTCATGTGTTTTTAGAAACTATTCATGACGAAGCCTTAACTACAAGAAAAGTAAAAGAAGACCATATATTATTATGATACTATTAGGAATTCTCATACAAAATTTTCACATACAAAACGAGATATATATTTTTATATAAAAATAACAGAATCCCAATAATCTAGCCTGTATTAAATCAAAACAGCAGCTCTCCTGAGAACTAAAACTATATTAATAAGATAGTTAATTGATTCAGTTGCAATTGATTCAGGCGTGACCTTGTGGAAATCCATTATAAAATAAAATAGACATGGATATATTTTGTAATTTATCCGCTTAGCTATTTCTAAAGAGCCATAAAAACCCCTTAAATAAATCGACACGTGTTTCACCTCTCAACGAGGCATCATCAGGATGACGATTGACTATCGCAAACACTAACACGGCATGTGCGCGTCTATATAAATAAAATAACATTGAATTTATATCGCTCTCAATGGAACACTAGCTCGAAGAAAAAAAAACTGCAAACGATACTTACATCTATACGTTTGCACAACGTATACAAATATGGGTTATTAGTGCGTATTCTCCTACATTCACATGCTTTTATTATTTTTCCACCATCAAGGTACTGTAGCGGAATATCACCCTTATAGATAAATTACTTCACGTAGGGTATTTACCATTATTGTGTTCAAACTAATCTTTTATATGTATAACCACTATGTATTAATTTTACAACAGTTTTTGTATATAAGGAATCGATTTTTCGAAATACATTTATTCCATACTCAACGTGCATATGTGTCTCATTTTCGTACCCTGCGTATCTAACAGTACAATTCCGGAGGGTATAACAGACCAGAGACAGCAGTGGCGTTGCGGTTTATCATAAACGCAGGCTATATATATAGTGCCGCTGTAGTCTTAATTCCGAACAAGATATCACATTACGATGACAGCGGCACTTCTCTTCTTTGATTCCACGAAACTTATTTGTCAAATAAAAAAAATCTCCTTGTCGCTCTGTTAGTGACAGCTACTAACCGCACTACAGGTATCGGTATTTCGCTGCTCGACGGTAGCAAGAGGCGGCATTGTCGCCGTCTGCGGAAGCGTTTTCATTGAAATACATAGAAACCAGTAGTAATGCTACGGTCTGTCGATGCGGTTAGACAGCACTGCTGCTGCAGTATTTTGGAATTGTACCTTCATACCCAACTTATTTGGGGCTGACAAAGCATATATTTTCTATATAAATTCTATTCTTCTCCTTTTAAAAATATAAATCTCACTTAAATTACTTTGTTAGACATAATTTTTACACGGAACTTTTTCTTTCCAAACCTTCTTTAAAATCAAGTAAAATCCTTGTACATTTTAACAGTACTTAACTTACTTCCCCTATCGTTTTTGCTCTAACCATCTCTCGCCCGTATGTCAGGACCAAAATGAGCTCATCCGCTTAGAAAATTTATTCCGTAACAAATACACTTGAACCCGTGACACTATGGATCCTGTTAACTGTACTTAATGACTGGCCATTTGGTACATTAATCTGGTCCTTTATGGCCCTTTTTGTAGGACATTCGTTATCCCTCCTTCGGCTGTTGAAGTCGGTTTTGAATAAGAAAATTAAGCGGAGCTAAGGACCAAGTTTTATTTTTATGTTGTGTTATAAAATGTAATTGGGTATGAATTTTAAAGAGTACTAAGGAGGTTACGAATTGGCTGGTGTAATAATATTTTTCTCAAACATGCGTGGAAGTTTGAGCATTATTTTGATAACCTTCTTCGAGATAAATCGAAATTGCTGTATTGGCCGAATACATGCGAGCGCCCGGCCGGCAATGTTTGTATGAAAATTCATATCTGTCGTGTTATTTAAAAATGGAACGAACTTTTTACTTCGACACATGGCAACCAAGGAGGTAAGTTATCAAAGATTTGATTTAAATTTCGATTTGGTTTGCAGATAGAGCTGTAAAAAGTAAATAAGAAACAACTGAACATAATGGCGCGTGAAAAATTATAGTTGTTCGTCGTTGACTCTGGAATTTATGACTAATTTACTGTGTTTGAATTCCGCGCATTATTTGAGAAAAGTACTATACAAGCTTTGGCCGCAATCAGGAGTTGATGGACACCCGTATGTGTGCCCATTCATGCCCTAATTGCAGGTCGCAACAGTAATGTACTCATATTTTGTCCCCAAAGACTCTTCAATATGTATGTACCTATTTGAGTGTGTGAGGATTCAATACGTAGGAATATTAAAATTTGGTCCTTCCGATCTCAGAAAGTCAGTACCTATCGGTTTACTGAAATACATTTTTATTAAGTATATAGCCAACCTACTGAGTGCGCCAGTGCTTATTTTAATTAGATTTTTTAATTGTTTTATGTTTTATTACGGACGTTTTGAACGTTCTACATTGTTTTCACATTTATAGCTTTAACATGAATGCTGTAACCAATATTTTGTAAACATATTGTGATTTTCTTGCCCGTTCTTCTCCATAGGTACCTACTACGCTTTGGAATGGGCAACTAGCTTCATCTTTCTGACTGACCGACCCCTTGACAATTCAAAAGTGCCTGTAATTGGTTTTGAAATAAATGCTTTAGGTTTGAGTGAAACCTCTGACACAAACAATATTTTCTTCAAGAATCATAAGAATTACAAAACTTTTATATATAGTCGGAAGTGCCAAGAAAATGTGTCCCTAAAGAAATTAAGAATCATGCGATAACAATGGAAGCAAATTCAAAACATTATGCGGGTAATATAAACGTGACAAAAACAGTAATCGTGCGTTTGAGATTCATTATAAAATAACAATTCACGTTTCAAATGCACGAGGAGAATTTTAATTTTGTTCCTGTTTTGATAAAAATTAAATGAAAAGAGGATTTAAAATTATGTGTATATTTTCCTTATACTGTTTTGTTGTGGTTTGACTCTTACTTCTTAGGATCTAGTTCACACATAAGTGAAACTTAGGGAGTTAGCAATTCTTAAGACATCAACTTTAACTTTTGTTTTCCATGGAAATCCCCCAGGTCGATAAAATCGAAGAATAATAATTTCTATTGATCTAAATCATACGTACGCAGTTATTTTTCCCAACCTAGTAAAAAATGGCAAAAAATACAAATAAATTGTGACAGGAATAGGCAGTGAACAGCGCAAACCACTAATGACACAGAAAACGGAGAATCCTCCGACTAGAAATGAAATGAAATTGTTTATTCTGTAAATAGAATATCGGAATCACTTTTACAGGTCATATAAAAAAAAATTACTGCTTCGTTGGTCTAGTGGTCGCAAGTGCAACTGCTGAGTATGAGGTCCTGGGTTCGATTCCCGGATCGGGCAAAGTGTTATTGGGTTTTCTATCTGGAATTTCTCAGTAACAGCCCGGAGTCTGGATTTGTGCCCGGTTGATGACAATAGGCTCGCCCCCTATTACATGGGACTTAAACATAACTGGAGAAATGTGGGTGTACTATAGGTACACCTCTGCCTAACCCTTCGGAGATTACAGGCGTGATGTTATGTTATTTAAAAAATTTTTAAATATAAGCTAGATGAGTTCGGCGTTTCCTATCTGAGTCCTCTGAGAAGACAGGCCGAAACAAACTCAGAGGTCGCAGTCTCTTTTGAAGTCCAGACATAATTCTGGTCAGGTCATATAAGGACCATGTAAATTATTACAGACGGGTATTGTGTCTGATGGGCTACTGCCCGACGATTGTAGTCGGGACGTTGTATATATTCCAGTCGTGCGGTAAACTCTGCTTGCATGAAGCAGGATTTTGTGTGACGTCAGTGTGATGCGTAGTTCACATGTGGCAATGTAGATGTCGCCACAAAGAAACATACAGGGAAACAATGTTCGTTAGAGAGAAGTAAAGTTTGATTGACGTGTACAAGTGTTCGTACTTACAGAAATGAAATCATTTATCACCTAAATATATGTCCAAAATCAAGTCTGTTGTGGGTCTAATGTTGTATACAAAATCACTTTTTGTTTTTTTGTTCCGGTGTGGATAATCCTCATGGATATCCTCCGCCCTGGGGCGGGCGAAGGGGTCTGTCAGACTCCTACTGACTAAAAACCACCCCGGTGTTCCCTTCCCACACTTGGACCGGGGATCATGAGATCTAGTGCGCCTTCCATGATCCCCGACTGGTGCCGGCCCGCTTTTAAGGACCACTTCATGCCCGCGCGTGGAGTGAGGTGCGAGACTCCCCCGCGACGTCAAATAGGGGCGCGCGTGGAACACTACGCGCCGCCACCTCGGGTCCTGCTGAATGGGGGTGGCGGACGTCCCCGAGTCCGCCATCCCTCCGGATCCGTTTACGGGGGCTGGAAGAGGGTGTTGTCTGCCCTCCGCCGACGCCCAGTCCGCCTGCTACGGATCAGGAGAGTGGTCTCGATCTCCCTCTCCCTTTCCGCAGCCTCCTTCTGTGAAACTACGGTTTCATAGAAGGAGATCACTGCATCCCACGACTCGGCACTCCCGACCAATACAAAATCACTTTTTTTTTTTTTTTTTTTGTTCCGGGGTGGAAAATCCTCATGGATGTCCTTCGCCCTGGGGCGGGCGAAGGGGTCTGTCAGACTCCTACTGACTAAAAACCACCCCGGTGTTCCCTTCCCACACTTGGACCGGGGATCATGAGATCTAGTGCGCCTTCCATGATCCCCGACTGGTGCCGGCCCGCTTTTAAGGACCACTTCATGCCCGCGCGTGGAGTGAGGTGCGAGACTCCCCCGCGACGTCAAATAGGGGCGCGCGTGGAACACTACGCGCCGCCACCTCGGGTCCTGCTGAATGGGGGTGGCGGACGTCCCCGAGTCCGCCATCCCTCCGGATCCGTTTACGGGGGCTGGAAGAGGGTGTTGTCTGCCCTCCGCCGACGCCCAGTCCGCCTGCTACGGATCAGGAGAGTGGTCTCGATCTCCCTCTCCCTTTCCGCAGCCTCCTTCTGTGAAACTACGGTTTCATAGAAGGAGATCACTGCATCCCACGACTCGGCACTCCCGACCAATACAAAATCACTTGGCCTAACCTTTTTCCAACTATGTTAGGGTCGGTTGGCTTCCATGATAACCGGATGCAGCTGGATACCAGTATTTTACATGGAGCGACTGCTTATCTGACCTCCACAAGCCAGTATAACACGATAACCGTTATTAAGACTGGATGTCAAACTTTTGGGTTTCTGACTACCTGTAACTACTTCCTCACACAATGAGTTATTAATTTTTTTTAAATTAGGAAAATCGTCTACTTTTACAATGTTTGTAAATATGTGAGCACCATTTATCTATCACATAATTAAATTATCTGTCGTTGCTTCATTTTAAATTCTTTTTAAAACGTATTGTGGTGTAGTAATTTTATTCTAGGTGCATCGTCTTCACATATAATTAGTTAACTAATGTACGTACTTATACCTACAAGCTATTGTAAAAGAGTAATGGTGGAGTTTCTTGCCTATTCTTCTCCATACGAAAACTACCTTTTGGAAGGGGCGACTAGAATCAATTATATTATTTTGTAAATTTTGACGTTCAAAAGTGTTATACATGGGCTTATTTGAAATAAATGATTTGACTTTGATTGTTAAAAATCTCACATAGCAGCCGGGACCAACGGCTTATCTTTCCAAGGCACGGCGGGGTCTCGATATGTAATAGATGCTCACCCATCCACGAACCAACTGCGGCAAACATAGCCACGAGTCCCTCCTGTATACCTAGGACCAAAATCAGGGTCGACAGCTAATCATTGATGAAACCTCAATTTTAATACCAGTAATAATTATCGAGACACTATCAAAGTTTAATCTAAGCAAGAAAATAAACAAAACACTATCTTGATTATTTATGTAGCTACTCATTATACTTACTGATATACTTAGCGAAATTACAACGGAAGTTAGCGTGTTTTTTCGCCGTAATTTTTGTACCACCACTATATTTTCTTCTCCGGAGACAAAGAATAATGTACTAAGAGATAGCCTTTGGACTATATTTATTTATTATGTTGCAAGATATCTTTTAAAGGCTTGGACCATATTTTGTTCGGAAAAGTGTAAATAAGTTTTGTTAGCTGCCAAGGCGAAGCTACAAATTATCTTTATATCGAAAATCTGTCTGAAAAATGGCGGTGTGTGTTCTCGAAATCTAGTTTGTTGCTTTCAAATTTGGTTGTAATCATACTTTTTTTTTTTCATTCGTAATAATAAGCCAAAAAGAATATAATAAAAAATCGATGATTCTCAATGAAGCTAATATCCTCATTAAACGTCTAATTTATGAAAAGACTACTCTAAAGAAATAGATGATTTTCATAGATCTTGTTGATGATCTTGATGTGTAATCAAAACCAATCACAAATGAGGATACTTAAGTAAATCCTAAACACAGCGGAGAGTCTGTCCCACTAGGTCCCAAACTTGCTGATTGGCGAACCTCTTCACCAAAGCTTACGTTCATTAAACTGATTTCGAATATCTCTTATCAACACGATAAATAGATAAACTGAAAATTACAAAGAAATCTGTAAGATAACATAAACTTTAAGACTTAATCTTTAAAGTTGAGAACACAAAAGAACCTAAACTGACAATAAATTATCAACACAAACTACACGATAAGCCTTCGTCTATGTTATTAATAATGATAACGCTAACAGCTTTGTTTCTAAGATGCGTTCAGAATATAAAATAACTACTTGACAAAACATAGTTTCTTTATTATTAACTAACAGCACCCCGCAGTTTTACCTGCAAAAGTCTCGATCTCATGGGAATATCGGGATAAAAAGTACCTGTTTTATTCCAGGTTATAAACTATATGTGTGCCAAATTTCATGCAAATCCATTCAGTAGTTTTTGCGTGAAAGACTAACAAACATCCATCCATCCATCCTCACAAACTTTCACATTTATTATAATAATTTTAGTTTAGTTTTAGTCTAATAGTTTTAGTTAGGTTAGGATATTATATTTTTTTAGTTTTGTCATACCTTAAATAATATTTGTGTACTTAAACTGTTTAATCAATTTGACAGTTCTGTATATAATATATATAAAACGTTATGTCGGAAATAAGTTACTGAGTTGACTAATCGCGATGCCAGCGCCGCCTAGCGGCGTACAACAGAGTCTACAATGTTCGGACCGGCCGAAGCTGAGCAGAGTTCATTAGTGGCGGTCAAGCAGTGAACACGTTTAGAAACTGCCGCGCTTTCCGTATACTCGTAGTTGTGTCGTGAACCTAGTGTGTGAATTATTAGTGTGATTAATTTTATAGTAAATTATAATGTGATCTTAACTACAAACGGCTTTTCTATTGCGCATTAACCAACACTACCCACAGTATGCCAACAGTAGTTAAATATCGCTGGTAATAATGAAAGAGTCAAATACCCTCTCCGTTATATATATTAGGAAGTAGAATTTCTAAGTTTCATATGTAGTTTTACTAGCTGCTACCAACAGCTTCGCCCAGGTTGACCCTAATTTTTTAAATAAAAATATCGGAGATTAGCCGGAACAAACAGTAAAAATTTTACAAATAGATTTTTTGTTCTAAGTATTAACGTATAAACTTTCATACGCATTTAGTAAAAAGCTGTTTTTTGACATTAAAAACAGACATTTTAATTTTATCTTTTACTCCTTATAACATAATTTATCTGCCAGTGAAATGACCCTTCAAAATATGTCCAACCGTTTTGGTGATTAGCCCGAACAAACAGACAAACAGACAGGTTAGCGTACAAAAATTTAAAAAATAGTTTTTTTTTTGTTTTAACTAACAATACCTTGATTCGCATTGAGTAAAAAGCTGTTATTTTGACATTACAGACAGACAATTCAATTTAATTTATTGGTATATATATATATAGGATATGTTTAAATAATACACATAAACCTTCCAGAATAAAAGAAAATGAAAACCGCATCAAAATCCGTTGCTCCGTTTAGGAGAACGCGGTCACACAGACATGAAACGCCACTTCACTTAATAATATGTATAAATATAGAAGATATTTATAACCACGTTACATGAAGCACGAACGATGCAAAAATACGTATTTCTTGTCATATGGAGAAGGCACCGTTCCACAGCCACGCACGGCTAAAAATCTAAGATATGAAAACGTAGGCGGGATCGTCGATCACAGCCACGCTACGAACTAATGGGTAACCTGCAAACAAATGAACCGCGCAGCTAACGTAGCAAACCTCTCCGTGCACATCCTTCGTGGCGCCGGGGTGCGAAGAAAACCGAAAGGGAGATCGTGGCCCCCGGCAACAGGGCAACCGAAGGAACATGGGTGGGTTTTAGTCAGTAAGAGTCTGACATGCCCTCCGTCTAGAGCGGGGGAAGTTATATGATAATATCCCAGCCAAAAAAAAAAGGGGACGGTAGATAAGTATTGCTTTTTATCCATGATTCCTCATCAAGTCAATCAATTAATCTGCGTAAAGAAAAGAAAGAAAGAAAAACGTTTTTGCGGTAAACATGACGCAAAGAAAGAACACAAACACAAAAAAGAACAAGTTGGGGGAAAATATGCGAAACGGCCATCGCTCAGCATAAGCCTAGCCTTTTTCCAACTTTGTGGGGTCGGCTTCCAGGCTAACTGGATGCAGCTGAATCCCAGTATTTAACAAGAAGCGAGGGCCTAAGTGTTTAAGATAATTTAAGAAAGGACTTTATCACAACGTTATCTTTACCATAAGTCAGTGATTTCAGCAAGGAATTAATTATGAAAGTGGTAGCTGATTTCTATGGCACGCACCTTCATTGTTTTCGACGAAAACTGAACCCGGAATAAGCGAGCATTTAGCGTGTAACGATTATTACTTGGTATTAGTCCCAGTCACCGAAGTGTTAGTAGAATTAAAGAAAGTGCGGTTGCTGAGGTAAACTGTTTAGTTGGGGCCACGAAGGTCTTGCTTATTTACATTATATAAAATAAAATAGTTACAAAAGGGATTGCCGATGCTTTGCCAAACTATTTAAAGTAGAAAAAGCTCGTGTATCTATAATTGTTCCAGCATCCATGCCTATCAACACTATTTGGCGAATAGCAGTAAGTTTAATTTATTAAAATATTTCACACGTCTATTTTTTATTTTATTTTATTTAATATTTATTTCTGTATCTATCTATCCGTGGCATCACCGCGGGCCCTATCAGAATACCAGCGCTGCGACATTTTTTTTTTAAATGTCGCAGCATATGCTGAGATAGGAGCCTTTTGGCCTCGTAGGACAGGACTTTCTGTTATTTTTTAAATTTGTTTTTAATTTTTTTATTAATGTTTTAATGAGTGTGTTTTAGTTTAATTTGTGATTTCCTGTGCAAGTCTCAATAAATACTTTTTCTTTCTTTTCAAACCCAAGGCACGCACCTCTATTTTCAAAAAATGTATTTGTAACCCTAGCGATTATTTTCTCTGTAACTGTCCTGTAGCTAATCCGTGAACAGCGTTGAGGGCTGCAATATTGTCTGTATTTTTTTAATGTATTTCTTGTTCCTATGTTTTATATTGTAGCTGTTTGTTGTACCTTTTGAATAAAAAAAAAAATCATTGGATGATTTATAGTCCTATTCTGTTAAAACTGACATGTGTCATAATTATTGTAGTCATATTTTATTTTTTGATTTATTGTTTGCTTTTACTTTGCTGTTGATATTTGACATATGGTTTTATATTTAATTATGTTTGCATATATTTTACATATATTTATTTATCTAATGATTTTTTCCTAATTCAAATTGAATTACATGTATTTTTTTTTAATTTTGTATGTTTCATGTTTCATTATATTCAAACATAATGTGAATTGTTACTGAATGAATAAATGAATGAAAGTCAGAAGACCATCATGGTCGGCATAAAAACTCTGATACCAAGCACCACACGAAAAAGAAGAAAGAACCCTATTTACCAGTAATAAGAGTTATTACGGTTCTGGCCTGAAGAATTAAAATTACAACGTGAATTAAAAGAATATGAGGAGCTATGCTACTATATATAAAATCCCTTTCAAATAGACGGTGGAGTGGTCCTATCGGCCCTTAAAGAAAGATCCCTTGGTAGTTCTCAGATACAGGGTTCCAAGGACATCGACGCGAAAACTGTTACCATGGATTCACTACATGATTCTGAAAGCCCCTGCGTTGAAATATTTCGTCGGTAATTTAAAAAAAAAATCAGATGTTCATTACATTTTGATCGCGTAGGTATTGCACTTTTTTATGAAACAGCTGATTTTTATTTTAAATAACCGACGAAAAATTTCAACGCAGGGGATTTCAGAATCATGTACTGAATCCATAGTTATAGTTTTCGCGTCGATGTCCCTGCCACCCTGTATAGTTTCTTAATGCATTTACACTTACTCAAAATACTCGTACAAACATCCAGACCCAGAAATGCAATCAAGCAACCCTGTCATAGGTGATGTATCAATTAATTTCTCATGATACGTGTAGCGGAATTTAATATTTACTGAGCATTACAGCAACAGAGAGGTGCTTTTCTCTTTAGATCTCGAATCGGCAATTGTTTTTGATGTGTAACATCTTTCCTCTCGCTTTCCTGTAATCTGTGGCAGCGATTTTCTGAAAAGGGACGGAAGTGTGTAACAGGAAGCCGGAGAAGCGCGCGCTATTTGATTTGACCAATAAGCGCGCGCAGTGCTAGAGTTGGCAGTCAGAAACGACCTTGACGAGGACCTTGATTAAAGGGGCAGGGCTTTAATGTTGCTATTACCTTAATGTTGCTTATTACCATGGTGAGATGTGAGATGTTACACATCATAATTATGCGACTACTGAAAGACTCGCTCGTTTTTTTGCTTTGGAGATAGACAGGTTATATGTGGAATCAACACACGCTGGCAAATAATTGTCCTTCATTCAGTATCTAAGGCGCTTTTATTCCAACTTCATGGCCACAAAACAACATAACAAAAAGCAACTTTGTTATCTTCCCACACAAAAGAATTTGAAAGCAGTCAATCCTAAATACAGTTACGGAGCGTTAATCTCAGATAATGTCTATGAGAAAAGTCGTTATCACCGAACAAGTATATAAACAACAAGATTATGGACACTCAAATTTATGATATTGTTTTTATAATATTGTGATAATACGCGTGTTTTCACCCAAGATGTAGGCAGAGGTGTAAATAAAATCTAAATTTTGCAAGTTATGTTCGAGGGGGGTGCGCTAAAATCAATTCAAATTTTCTTACGTTTTTTGCGGGTCTCACATGTCAGGTTGCACATTGATCAAAATATAACTCGCGACTGTAAAACATGTGTTTTTACAGAATTATGATCATTGGAATCACGTCACAAGGCGTCGAAGTAATGGTCCGCATCGTCAAACGTACCCAGAAGACTAGCAGCATTGTAACGTTGAATGGAAATGCTAATTCTTTGGCCAAAGAACGCGCCAGCCCTCTGGTCACGTCAAGTGTCGAATTTCCTCAAAAAGGAGACGCGCACTCGGGCCCCATGATCCGAGCGTTTCGACCCCAAACGGATCAAAACTGTAGATACCCATTTTACAGTATTTGCACAGCAGCGGCACCTGCACAGCCCGCCGTGCTTGGAACAGAGATGGCAGAAGGGTGTCATCACAGATTAAGATTATAAGACTTTTTGCACACGGGCAGATAGGATGTTCCCCACATCCATACTATTATAAATGCAAAATTAACTGCCGTCTGTCTGTCACTTTTTCACTCCGTAATGGTTGGACTGATTTCGATGAAGTGGCACACGGACCTGGGTTAGAACTAGGCTACTTTTTACCCCTGTAGTACCGTTGGATAATTTGCTAAATCCTCGCGCGCTTCCTGTGGGATAGTTTCCGATCACTTCACAGGCGAAGCCGGGGACAAACAAGTCAAGTAATATTCCTAGTATTCAAACAGTGTAATATCATCATGGTAACATGATTTGATAATATTCAAAGCAAATCTGTTTACACACAACAAACAAATCAAATCACTTCGCAATAACAGGATTCCAGGAAAGAGCTGATTAGTTTAATATAACTTGTTCCTTGAATAAATATCTTGGTAGTTCAGGAGTTTATGTAGTAAACAGGACATGCTTGTAATATTATGTTGTGATAATCGCACAGCAATACATAATTTTAAATCAACTCACGCCATTCTCTCATGGGGGTAGGCAGAAACGATAGAACGCCACGTGTTGCGTATTTCGTTTGCTTTTTCGACGTTCATGCGTTTGTACTACCAGTAGTACCACGGGTACAAAAAGTTTATTTCTTTAGGTTAGAAATATTTAAAGTCCTATTCATTAATTTAATTGTTTTACTTCAACTACTATGAAATTATTATAAAAAAACACACATATATGTACTTAAAAGACTTAAATTTATTATTAAAAATATTCGCGGCTGACCCACCTTCACTCTGAGCCTTCACACCAGTGTTAAGGCTCTTTCAAACAGACGCGACACGCGACGCGACACAAAGACACCGCTTGTCGCGCGACAAGCGGTGTCTTTGTGTCGCGTCGCGTGTCGCGCCTGTTTGAAAGAGCCTTTATGGTAGGGAAATGTCTAAATAGCATAAGTCAGAAAGAAGTTTCAAAGGAACAGATGTCAAAGTGACAGGTGTCAAACTATCGAAAAAGAGTGTAACACGGGTAAAAAATACTTCCCGTACTACTGGATCGCTTGGTAGTTGTACGATTTTTTTTTTCTTTTATTGGAACCATGGGCAATAAACGCGTTCATACATTTGGTCACGTACGCCAGTTGCAAATACTACGCACTTGACTTTTTTTAACAACGTCACCAATAAGTTTAGTGTGCGTCTTTCTAATAGTTTATACTAACTTCAACCTTCGTTTTGTTGATCGCCTTTCATTCATACTCTCACCATTACGAAACTATATAAGCACTACTATTTTAAACTTTTGATACTAAAATATTTTCTAATTATTGTATGCCATAGGCGAGACATAGCTGATTACTGTCATAAAAACACCTTTGTTCTCCACCTACCTATGATCTACAATAAAGCATAATTATGATTCATTGAATTATTACTTTGTCAAACTTTTATTACGTCTTTTGGCAAATTTTTAAATTAGTATTTTATGTTTTTTTTTGTATATGCGTTTAATTTGTGCAGAATAAACAATTTTTCTTTCTTTTCTTTTCTTCTTTATTTTAAACAACACACGGTGTCTAAGCGACTCGTTCTACTAAATGAGGTAACGCGAGATTCTAAATGAGCTATTTGGACTAAAATATATAGACAGAGCTATATTTATAATCTAAATCTCGGAGACGGCTCCAACGATTTTCATGAAATTTAGTACGCAGGGGGTTTCGGGGGCTAAGCGATCTAGCTAGGTTTCATTTTTAGAAAACGACATTTAAAAAAAACCATCAGGTCATCCAGGTTAATTAAAAGAGTACAACACCAATTACATTAATCAACATAGAAACATAAAAAGATTAATATTGAAAATTTTATTGTGTATAATTTAATTAAAACTAAAACGGAACAGTGGACTCCCTTGCATATTTTCTCTTACAGAACACCAGACATACGCAGAATTTTATTCCATTCAACCGCAAACACATTACATTCAGGGTTGGCAGTCAGAAGGGCGTTGAGCATCTTTAAAATACGACAGACTGTGGAAACAGTTCTGGCGACAGTTTTGGATGACGGTTGCGCAAACAGATTGTGGCGGCAGCTCGGACTGTGTCCGATGTATTTTTCGCGCACAAATAGTCGGTAGAAAAGGCCATGGAACTCTAGGCAGATACGTCCCTGTAAGGTTTACAGGCTACCATGAGCTGATCAAGGCCTCTTCTCACCTCCGCTGAATTAAAAGCCCAACATTTCTAAAAGATAGTTGGTAGGGTACATATAGGAAAATAAATGGTACCTATAACCTTTGGAAGATGTATTTTAAGAAGCACTTACAACCCTTTGAACCCTTTACACATCTAGGTAAACCCCACATCACACACAGTCCTACCTAAACCCGTAGATTGAATTCATCGGAGGGCCATACATAGTTCTTCGTTTTCGACACGAATGCCACTATCTATTGTTTCGACAAATTGCATGTGTCATCTGACGCCACTGGACATTCACCTTAGTTACTGTTCTATGCTTTGTTTAGGAATTTTCTTTGTGTTTTTTAAGCCTCTGACAATTTTTGTTATCATCAAACAAACATCATTCAGTTTTGGTGACACTGACAACCTGTTGGTACAACCAGATTTTTCTAACTGTGCGCCTGTCTACGACAAAATATTAGTGTCAAAATCTGCCCAGCCTTTTCCCCATTATGTTGGTGTCGGCTTCCAGTCTAACCGGATGCAGCTGAATACCAGTATTTTACATGGAGCGACTGCATATCTGACCTCCACAACCCGGACTTTCGGGCTCCTGATGACACGTAAGAACTGTCAAAGATCCACGAATGACAGCCGGGATCAACGGTTTAACGTGCTTTCCGAGGCATGGAGGATTCTCGGTATGTAAAAATGGTCACCCATCCACGGACCAACCCCGGAACAACTACCAAGCATAGCTTAATCTGATGGATCGTCCCGTGTGACTGTTAGTATCACCACTAGTACTACCAACTACCACGAGAAGTGGCCATGAGGTCCTGGATTAGATTCCCGGGTCGGGCAAAGTGTTCCCTCAGTTCAGTTCCATCTGGAATTTCTCAGTAGCAGTCTGGATTTATGCCTGGTCGATGGCAATAGGCTCACCCCCTATTACATGGTATTCAAACATAACGGGTGAAATGTGGGTATTTTCAAAGTGATTTTGAGAGTAACACTAGAATTATTTGCAAGGAACTACAACGCAAAATCCGAGTACACAGCTTCATAAGCGTACAAAGACAAAGCCGAAACTACAATATTAGTTAACACAGCGAAGTTAGTCGTAAATTGAAAGTTTTGTGCGGTTTTGTTAACGTTAGATGTTTGCGTATTAGACCTAGGTTTTGCACACGCGCCGTGGAACAACTTAAGCTTCCCGCCTTCGGTGAAGCTGTGTGGAATGCCGCGGTTGGTATGTAAGATAAACTTGGGAGCTCACACTCTGAGTTTTTAAGTAGTTGGTTGACGATTCCGGCAGTAGGAGTGTGTGTTTTTCAGTCTTAATTTTACATTCGAAAATACTGATATACATATACATTAATAAGAAACATTTTAAGGAAATATGAACGTATTTTCAGGAAATTTTGAAATTTCGGTTTTTAGAATCAATTCTATTATTTTGTAAATTTTGCCGTTCGATAGTGCCATATAAGGGCCTATTTGAAATAAATGATTTGACTTTGTTTGCGAAGAGACTTTTATCCTTGTTTTTTTTTTTTGGGTGGGACATTATCAAATTACTTCTCCCGCTCTGGGTGGAGCGAGAGGGTGTGTCAGACTCTTACTGACTAAAACCCACCCGTGCTCCTTCAGGTGCCCTGTTGCCGGGGGCCACGATCTCCCTTTCGGTTTTCATCATCCGCCCTGACGGACCCCATCAATTCTGTTGACATCTCTTAGAGGCGCGCGTGGAACACAACGCGCCGTCGACCCGGGCCTGGTCCTTATCGGACGGTGAGCTACTCGTTGTCAACCGTCCGCAAGCCCGCGCCTACGGTGGCCGGAAATCGGCCTGCGATTCCCGACGCCCAGGGCGTCTCCTCCTGCGGAGGTAAGGGGCGTGAGGTCGCGAAATTTGCCTGTCCCTCACGCGTTCCGCCGCGTTTGCGAGCAATACCGCTTCGCAGAAGGAGGTGGCAGCCTCCCACTTCCTCTCCCTCCGTACCATGGCTTGAACCAGATCACCACCGCCAATCGCCGGACACGACGATGCTCCGCCCAAACCGGGCAGACCTCCACCGTATGCTCCACCGTGTCCTCCGAGCGATCCACACAATGGTGACACCCGGACGTTTCCTCCCGCCTTATCCTGAACAGGAACCTACACAGACCTGTAATTACCCTTCTGCAGAGTAAGCCTCGTCTTACACTGAAAATGAACGAGCATTGATCACCATGCTTACTAACAGACTCCAGTGGGCCTAGCACGAACGCGAGTAGTAAATGTAACGTAATGCGATCTATTTTAAAATTGAACATTTACGTTACGTACAATCAAAATAATATTTAGTGCATTTTAAGGCTTTATTCATATTTTTCGCTTCGGCTAATTGTGGCTGTTGCCAAAAAAATTACCAAATTTTTATAGGAACTGACGTTACGTTTACGTCGCGCGTTCCTGCCAGTTCCACCTGTACCAGGTTTGTAAACCACAGTCATAAAACGTGCATGTTGACTACTTCACATAATGTTTTCCCAAGCCTTTCGACACGCACATACCTACATGGTCCTCTTATGGCCTGACCAAGATTATGTCTGGACTTTAAAAGAGACTGAGTTTGTTTCGCCATTTCTTCTCAAGGGTAGTCAGATAGAAAATATAGACTCCATCTAGCTTATTTTTTATTATATTTGACGTGTAATATTGTATCCAAAATCCTATTTACAGAATAAACTATTTTATTTTATTTCCACGATTTTTATTTCACATAAATCTACATGGGCACTTATGAAACGTCAGAAGCTAGTAGCACGGTTCCAATAGGTCGTTTCCTATGGAGAAGAGCCGGCAAGAAACTCCACGGTTACTCTTTTAAAAATAATTGGCATTTACAATTCTTTCAAATAACAGTGTGACTAGGTATGGGAGGACAGTGTAGGTCTTTCAATAAGTGCCAGTATATACCAGGATATACCTATTCCTAACTAATAAATGGTTAATTGGGTAGGTATAGGTATATGCATTTATCTAAAAATGATTGAATGATTTTACAAAATGATTTAAGGCTCTTTCAAATAGGCGCGACACGCGACGCGACACAAAGACACCGCTCGTAGCGCGACGAGCGGTGTCTTTGTGTCGCGTCGCGTGTCGCGCCTGTTTGAAAGAGCCTTTAAGCCAAAGTATGTACTTTGCACAAAACGAACCATGTCTCTCAAAAGGTATATCCAAGATTTATCTAAAAGTTGATGATTTAAAAAAAAAAGATCTTTCCTTGCCAAATCCATATAAACAACCTTGCACAATTCAAGTATGTTACAAATAAGCAGTAAAGGTAGGTACATTTTTTGTTCGGTTTGTATCGGTACTAATTTTGGTCGTCGAAACGGAACTGATTCACTCTAGTCCCCGTACTAGAATAAACAGTATTACGGTGGAACAGTTTTGGAAATGATTTAAGACAACGTAGTTTGCACAAAACCAACCATCTTTTCAGCCCTACTCTTCTTAAAAATATCAATACAACTCCCTAAGTATTATTTCACCCAAAAAATATCAGAGAAACCGGGTCAAATACATTGCGGATTGCGGTTGCCGTAACTCACCGGTTAATCCGATCGACCACTGTCTGATTTAGGTCCCCCTAGAAGAATCGTGCTCATTTAATATACAGTGAATTAATTCCAAGTCTTGTTCGCGACATTTGTCTGTAGCAGATACTTGTAGACTTGTGTTGTAGGGACTGTTGGAAGAAAGGTTTTTTTTAAATACGTCTAGGAATTAGCGGTTTTTAAACCAAATGCAAAAAATAAAATGATTGTCTCGTTGGTCTAATGGTCGCAAATGGTACTGCTGAGCATGAGGTCGTGGGTTTGATTCACCGGTAGGGTAAAGTGTATTGGGCTTTTTTCATCTGGAACTTCTCAAGTAGCAGCCCGGAGTCTGGATTTGTGCCCGGTTGATGGCCATAGGCTTGCCTCCTATTACAGAGGACTTAAACATAGCTGGTGAAATGTGAGTGTACTGTAGGACACCTCTCCCTAACCCTTCGGGGATTACAGGCTTGATGTTAAGAGGAGGCTCCCTAAATTGTATGTTAATTTGCATTAATATTCTGAAACAGTCACGCATATAATCAAAATGGAACTTTAGTATTTGATTTATTGAATGTTTTCTTTCTAAATATAAGACAGTAACTTAATTGGAACATTTTCGCTTGGTATTGTTTTTTTTTTTCGAAATCATATCTTATTTAAAGATTATTTGAAATATAAACAAGATTACTTGACTTTTGATGTTGCGTGCCGCTTCTGCCGCTTTGCTGCCATGACGGTACTCCTACTCCATAATCACTCGAATTTTTAAAGTATCCATGATGACGAAAAACGTACAAATGCGAAGAAAACAAAACGCAAAACAAATGACTAATTTTCAAAAAAACAAATCCATATTTGAAAAAATAAAAATAATTTGAACTTAGCATTCTGGGCGAAAAATGAAAAAAATGGACTTGAAATAGCCATTACGGCAGCCTACCTGTTAGTAGTTCGTTTGGGAGTGCCTGTATGGTAATCGCGGTAGCTACGTTTCCAAGGCTAAACAATTATAGACGTTTTACTTAGGTACTACGAATTGAGAACCTCCTCTAAGGGTTTAAAAAGTCGGATGAAGTTGACTAGAGTGAGTGAGTGAGTTCTTTTTGTTGTTGTTCTGTTGTCTTGTTGTTGATGACGTTGTTGTTGTCTGTTATTTATTATTGTTGAGTTGTTATTGTTTATTGTTGTTGTTTGTTAGTTGTTGCCGAGTTGTGTTGTTGTATGTCGTTGTTGGTAGTTGTTGTTGTTGTTGTAGATGGTGTTTTTGTATTTTCAAGAAACAGTTATTTTTCAACTCTGCATTCTTACTGTTGCGAGAGGTAAAATATTCCACGTGTGCACGTCGCACTTATCACAGTAAGCCCCGCTACCAACCTTGCTGACTGGGAAATCTTAAGAAGTATATTTTCCTTAAGAAGCCACATTCAGTATACCTAAAACATAGATACTATGATCTTACTGAAAACCGATAAATTTATATTTACCACAAGGCAAACCGAGTTCGAGGTCAAAAACAGGCCCATTACGCAATATAAAAATTAATTTAAAAAACGCAAGAAGTTTCGCAAACTCCCCAATTTAATATTCCTGCCGCGACATAGACCGTTTACTTTTAAAGTCGTACAAATACAATAAATATGATATGACAATGGAAACGTGAAGAAGTATTCGATAGTTCTGCTCTTCTGTATAGGTACAGTCATCAAAAGGGTTAATATATCTTTCCACGAGACTGCGTTTTTTTTTTCTTTTTTTTTTTGTTAAAACTATTGTCACTTCAAAGCTGTCACACTAATAGTATGATCTAAAAGACTATTGAAACTACATAGTTTAAAATACATTTTGCTATATACTAGTATGGTTATATCTTTGTTTCACTACATATCAGGGTCAGAAACATCGCACCGAACGTTTAGTTCAAAATGATCTGGACAATAAAAAAAAACTTTTTTGCAAAAAAAAAACAACCGACGTCAAAAAAAACAACCGACGTCCAAAAAAAGACTACAACGTCAAAAATTACTTTATTTCGGAAGTCGGTGACTTTGTTTTTGAATTTTGGTTTTTTGCCACCGAATTCCGAAAAACTGTTTAGTTGGTGGTACTTACCCATAGAAATTGGAATACCACTACCGAATACCACACAATCTGTATTAAGAAAGCAATTCCATCATCTATACCAACGCAAAACAGGCACAAGAGACATACAAATAAGAACTATAATTGCAGGCATTGGATTATACCAAAATATAAATATGTTTTTTATTAACTTTTAATTTATAAAAGACCAACCGAGTTCTATGTAAAAAGTAGTGGTTGTTTCTTTATCTATGATGTCAATGCTATAACTTGTTTCTTTCATGGGCGTCACTTGGCCAAAATCTCTTTATCAAATGGGCATTTCCTTTTAACTGTTTAGTTGGTGGTACTTACCCATACAAATTCGAATACCATTACCTGCTATGTAAATAACAGTGACATGAAGTTATCATCATCCATAAAGATTAAGTGGGAAAATACGTATTATTGAAGCTTCCTCAAAAATACCCAAACAAAGTTAATAAAAAAATATGGAACCACTTGGAGAGCATACTCTCTAAAACAAAAAAAGAATTTTGCAAATCCGTCTATATATATATGATGGAGTTATGCCCGGACAGACATAAAATAAATATATAAACATCCGAACTGATAACCTCCTCCTTTTATACAGGTTAAAAAAAATACATTTGAATTGATAACCTCCTTCTTTTTTAGAAATCAATTAAAAATTAAACTTTATCTGAAAAGTCTTATCAAAACAATAGTTATTTATTTATTTATTTATTCCCAACACATTTTGTTTAATGTATTTATTCTGAAACACGACGTTGTGTAATCAGAATGATCTCTTCGTACCGTTTTTTTTGACGCCGACTGTACACACGAGGAAATACGTATTTTCTTTCTTTTCTAAATGGCAAATAGGATATCGATTTTAATCAGTACAGTGATCTTTTTCCCGCAAAAACATTTAGTTAAAATACTTTAACAGTCCGCAAAGCAGACACAATAGTTAAATAATCGCCATAAACCTTATGTGGTTCATGGAACAGAGAAAGAGTTAACCTTGAAATGAAGGCATGAAAAAGGAAATGTACCTTTACAGCGTGTATCTGGAAGGTGTGGTGAAATTTAAGAGCGTGGTACAGGCCATCAAGCTTAACAACTTTCTCCATAGGACCAACATCGTTATCGCGAAAATATTATCAACTGTCCCATACAAAACTTCAATACCAACTTGACCCAAATGTGTGGGATGCCTGATAATTTTTTCGCGATTACGATGTTGGTCCCATGAAATAAGTTGTTCAGCTTGATGGTCAATACCACACTCTTATAATATATGACCACACCTTTCTGGTACATACTGTATAGAACTGACTGACAGAAACGAGGCGTCTCCGTGCTCTGGGACTCAAACTATCATCTACGTTGAGTCTCAGAGAACAGAGACTCTTCGGCGGCTGCTGCTGGCATTGTCAACACTTTCTATACAAACCAGGAGTGTCACCGTATTCTCGCAGTGCCAACAAATGACGTATGAAAACTGATGCTTTTGAAAATTATCAACTGTCCCATACAAAACTTCAATACCTACTCGACCCAAATTTCTGTTGATTATTTGTTTGCGATTACGATGTTGGTCCCATGGAGAGTTGTTCAGCTTGATGGTCAATACCACACTCATACATATCAGATATCAGACCACACCTTTCTGATACATATTGTATAGAACTGGTGGTGTTGTTTGAGTTACCGCTGCTAGAGGCGGCATCATCAACACTTTCCATACAAATTAAGGGGACTTCTTCTTCTTTTCCCGTGGTTAGTGACTAACCTGGTGTCAGAGTCTTAAAGCCATCCTTGGGCCTCTGACTTGGCTTCATGCTGTCGAGAACTATTTCTCAAGCAAGTCGGTTTCCTCAAGATGTTTTCCTTCACCGTTTTTGAAGCAAGTGATAATTATACAACTCGAGACCTATGACTTGGGACTAAGGGAAACAAAAAAGGGACTACAGGAGCTCAACACAAGTTTTGTAGAGCGTAAAAGTATAGATCCACTGCAGTAAACAAAATCAGAAAAATATAATTATGATATTCTTCAGAATATAAATGCAGTTAGTTGAAAACATAACACAACTAATATGATACGATAGAAAAAAAAAACTCGAAGATACCTCAATTTTTTTTTTTTTTTCAGATTTTTTTACCAGATCATTCTACAAGTTAGAATAGCGTTTTAATATTTTTGTCAAATCAATAGATTTTTTGTTAACAGATAATCGCTTCATATTTTGCAATAAATTAACAGCGTTGCGTCATCGCGCTTCTCTTTCTTTTCCAGGCAGTCCGACAGTAACCGCGCTCAAGCTGTTGTCAACCTCTTAAGCCCGGACTCCATCAATGTGGAGACGAGATGAGAGATGTGTTTTAAACAACCAATAGAATTTCGTTATTCACACATCTCGTCTCCACTCAACTTCAGTGGAGACCATTGAACGGAGATGAATCATATTTGTATGACGCGATCGAAGCAGAGATGTGAGTTGTGCCTCGCCGAGAGCTAGGTGGCGGTAAAAAGCGGAGATGTGAGCTGTGCCTCGCAAGATGGCGACGGCGCGCAGCGGAGACGAGAAAAGATGTGAGCGGCGCGCAGTGAGCGGCGCAGTAACAGTTCTGCTCTAGCCAGCACACATCTCCGCTCCAGTTTAGCCAGTACGCATCTCCGCACAGCTTTGGTGGATACACGCTAGCTGAAAAGCATCTCTTTCCGTCTCCGCTTCAGACATCTCCGCATATCTCCGCTTTGGAGGAGTCCGGAGCTTAAGCTTGTCACCGCTTCCTCGCACAGCTACACCAATGACGTATAGAAATGGACGGCTGTGATGACAGAAGTTGTGCGCTCAACGTGCTTTCGACTCCACGAATTTTACTAGTACTGCCGTCTCAAGACTGCTGATGTAGCGATTCCACGCTCTGTGGTTTTAGTCTATGAAATGTATTGTCTGCTTATCAAAGACACACTTTACGCACCTTTTGTTCGATATTTTGAGGAAAATGTTTGTGATGTAAAGGTACTATTATACTATCGTTATTTTCTTGTTTGGGGAGAACACATAGAAATAGATGAACAAATAAAATTAGAGATAGATAGCTATTGTTTTTCTAAACCAGAGGTTCTCAAACTTATTTCATCTACCGCCCACTTTAAAAATCACTTATTTTTCAGCGCCCCCAATTACCAGTAAGAGCAATTAAAACACAACTTTATAATTTTAAGAGTATATTTTAATCAAATTAAAACAAACATGATCAATTTCAATTTTAAAAGTAATCTAATGTGAAGGATGAATCTAATGACTTTTAACAAGTTTGTTGATATCAGTACCCTAATTGCGTAATACAACAGAATTACAATCTGTTTCGATTTGAAACAGATTGCTAATCCATTGCTTCATAAGTTGAAAAAATCTGCTCATCAACGTTGAACTGTCAAAATGAAACAAATTACGCAAAATTGTTTACGAAAATAAGTTACGCAATTAGGGTACAGGTTCGAATTGAAATATTTTTAGTTTTTATACAATTAAACAAGGCACAAATAAGTACTAAATAATGGATGTTGTGTAGTAGGTAGGTTTTAATGTCAGTGAATTTTTAAATATTATGTAGATGAAATTACAAATCAGCCATCACCCCCCTAAACCACTTCCACACCCCCCAATTTTTGCGGGGCCCTTTACCGCCTCTAAGCATCCAGCACCCAAAAGAGGGCGTTATTGCCCACTTTGGGAAATACTGTTCTAAACCAACGATCGGCAACAGACGGACCGCTGTCCATATACTGCCCGTGAAAGTTCGGAACTTGGACAGCCAAATATAATTAAATACCTAACTAATCATCTTTTACAAAAATGATTCTTTTTTGAAAAACTAATCGTCGCTCGGCATCCAATACCGCTAATATGAAATTTTTGACGAAAATCAGATTTTTGTTTTATTTCATTCTTTCTACAAGTTCAAATACGTGATCCTGGATTTAAAAATGATAATCGTCAAAAATGTCACATTCGCGGTATTGGATGCCGAGCGACGAAATACCATTCGAGATTAACGGACGCCCACTTTGAAGACAATCTTTGCATTAGCTATTCCACGCGTGGACCAAACTATAAAAACTGGCCTTTTGTGTTTTAAAATAATAATCTTGTACATAAATTATTTAAAATAAAAAAATCAACTAGAAAAGGATAAGATTTTTTTTCTGGACCTCGATACAAAATTTCAACAGTATCCGGAGCCAACTTAAAATTACTTGCCGACCCCTGTTCTAAACCATCAACTTGATTCCAATCAGTTACAAAGTGAAGGTACCGAGTTCCCAAATCACGAGATAAAAAATATATTTATAACGTCGTACAGCGAAATAGCAAACAACAAGGAAAAGAAGATCCTGTAAATAAAACAAAACCTAGTATTATCCACACAATTTGCTAAATTAAACTTTTCTTCTCCCCGAATTCTTGCAACTACAAAAAACATTGGCCACAAAGGGCTTTAACAATTCACTTACCTTTCGACAAAAAAACAAAGGCAGAAACTTTTTTCCCACCATTTTTAATTCTCGCACAAAAATCGCGGTAAACGCCAAAAAATATAATAAAAGACCTTTACTTAACGCTACATAACTTAAACACCCTACATTATGCCCTCTCATTCTATCTCGCGTTTTGGGGCAAAAATATCTAATGTTACTGCACAAACAAAAATAGACCTTATGTAGTGAGCAGTAAGGTGTTTATGATGTAATGTTATTCGCGAAATGCGGATATGTTCAACGTGCTTAAAAAACCGCGTTCATTTGTCACCGGCAGATGCAGTCGAATCAGTTGTGGGGCCATTAAAACAGCGGAGGCTTTAGTGTTATGCCCTTATTCAAAAACTCAACTCAGAACTCAAAGCATTTATTTCAATTAAACCATTTGTAGGCACTTTTGAATTGTCAAAGGGTCGGTCTGTCAGAAAGATGAAGCTAGTTGCCCATTCCAAAGCGTAGTATGTAGGTTCCTATGGAGAAGAACTGGCAAGAACCTCCACGGACACTCTTTAAATCATAATATTGTTACAAAGTATTGGTTGCATCATTCGTGTTGAAATTATATATGTTAGAACAATGTAGAAAGACGTGCACGTTTAAAATGTCCGTAATAATAAGATAAAAACAATTCAAAAATTAAAATAAGCCGTGGCAGCTAAGAGATGACCAGTCCCTACTGACGGCGCCCGTTCACGAACATGACGCATGGATCAGCACCATTTAGCTCAACCACTTTGAAGGAAACTTAACGACCCAGCACATACGCCATCACCAGCGAGACATTTGAGTGAGCATGACAAACTCTCAGCCACCAGGGAATATTCAAGTCAATGAAAGACGTACCTAGTAAATTTTACTTTCATTCCAATCAAAACGAGTTACGAGTCACGCGTCCGTATCTCACTTCATTGATATTCAAATAGGTAAAACAGGTGGTACTTATAACGGGTGTAAAAAGACCTATCACCTAACCGAGAGCCACTATACAGGGTGGCAGGGACATCGACGCGAAAACTGTTACCATGGATACAGTACATGATTCTGAACCACCCTTTTTTTGGGTGGGAAATTATCAAATAACTTCTCCCGACCTGGGCGGAGCGAGAGGGCTCATGCGTGTCAGACTCTTACTGACTAAAACCCAACCGTGTTCCTTCAGTTACCATGTTGTCGGGGGCCACAATCTCCCTTTCGGACTTCTTCGTAGCCCCGGCAGGCATCGGCCCTAGCGGACCCCGTCAATTCTGCTGATATCTCTTTGAGGCGCGCGTGGAACACAATGCGTTGAAAATATTCGTCGAAAAGAAAATATGCTGTTCTATACATTTTCACCGCGTAGGTATTGCACTTTTCTATCAAACAGCTGTTTTTGTTTTTTAATAACCGACGAAAAATTTCAACGCTCCTCAAAATCATGTACTGAATCCATGGTAACAGTTTTCACGTCGATGCCCTGCCACACTGCATTACTTTATATTATACCAATTTGAAACCAAGGTGTCAAAAAAAAAGAAATGAGTTAAAAAAAAATAACACGTAGAGAAACCTGGATTTGTAGTCTGAAATGCTTGACCCGCTTGGCGATCAATGCTCATTCCCTTTTCCTAAAGAGACCTTGCTATGATCTGCAGTTCGTTGCCTTTCCATAAATTAAGGTCACACTCCCGCTTTTTTACTAGCCCAACCGCAGTCGGCGGGTGATTGAGCACTGTCCTTTGACACGGCCCAGAGGAAAAATTACGCGGGTTTTTTGCGAAGAACCCAGGTAAGCATTATGGCTGTGACTATACGTTCCTTCATGCCGACTGAGATTTTAAAGATTACTGTAAAGTATTTCGCTCTTTTGTCTTTTTTTGCTCCACATTAGAAATTTTCTGTGGCGTATGTGCGTTAATGATGCTACGAATAATGTTTGGTACACTGTACTCAGTGTTTGCTACGAATTTAAACATTATGCTACGGAATTTGTGGTGCTACGCGTTGGAGACGATCTACGCGACATACGCTACGCTTTACCTACTGCGGGCAAAGGCTACGATTTTGATGCTACGTATCGCGAAGCTTACGATACTACGAGTAGAAGTCGCGCTACATAACATACGCTACGCCACACGCCGTAGCGTAGGCTTTAATTTCGAAGCTACAATTTTGACGCTTTGCTACACATTGAATTGACACAAAGAGGCATTTTGGTGTGTACTACGCTACGTGTGTACCTACGTGTTTTTGTCTAATTTTGGCCCTTCGATACATTACGTAGATATTTTTACCTTTCTTTTGGACGAACGTAAAGGTTTCACCGCAGTTGGATAAAAAACAAATCAACACCTACCTTTATCTCTTAACCCTTCACACAATACAATTCCGAAATCAGCGCCGAATTCCGGATCCCATTAGCAAGATCTAAAAGCTGAACAAAAAGCCAAATTAATTTATACAGACCGCCCTCCACAGAGAGATATAGGGATAAAAACCTCCCGCCTTTCGGCTCGTTTCCTTATTGTATGATTTTGCTTCCCATTCGTCATTTCCCTCATCGGATTTCGCAGATCACGGCTGGTCGAATACATTATCCATTTTGTTTTGGTTGGTAGGTAAGAAGAATCGGATTGCGAACGGCTGTAATACCTATGTATAAATGTTTTTGGTTTTAAAGGGACCTCGGTTTGGAATAGGATTCGAGGTATAGATTTCACTTAGACAACGTGTTGTTTAAAAAAATATTTTTACCAAAAATACAACTGACTTCCAAACTACAAAGTGAAAAATAACTTTAATTTCGGAAGTCGGTGTCTTTGGATCGGTATTAAAATGTTTTGCCACCGTCTTTTTCACTTTGTAGTTTGGAAGTCAGTTGTATTTTTGGTATTATTTTTTTTTCTCTTTTTAGTGGGTTGGTTTGTTATTCATCAGTTCCACTTTACCAAATGGTGCTTTTCGTGAGCAAATGCATGAGTTACTATAAAAAAATACCCAAATCGCTATAGGTGCGCCTATAATATTTGAAGAGTTCCCTCGATTTTTCCAAGATCCCATCATCAGATCATGACCAAATTACAATGGGACCAACTTTGAAGTATACCCTTTCAAACAAAAAATAATTTTTCAAATCGATTCAGCCGTCTTTGAGTAATCGGGGAGCATACAATTTAAAAAAAAACCGACGAACTGAGAACATCTTCCTTTTTTAAATCGAATAAAATGAAGGTGAATAAAAGAAGATTCTTAATTCCGTTTCAAATAAATATTACTCTGTATTTCCATATCTAGATTCAATTAGTAAAAGTTATATTTTGAAGGGATATTTTTTACCTAAATCCGCAGAGTCAAAATCGAATTTCAGCTTAGAGAAGTGCTCAAACATGAGTTCGATTCCGGAGAAAATCAAAGCTTAGCTGAACTAAAGTTTCCCGAAATCCCGATAATAAACCTCCCTGTATTATTTCACCATTCAAATAAGCCACTGAGTCATAGCATAAAATCTTAACTAGGAATGCTATGTAGAATTTCACTAAACCATCTGATTACCCCCGAACCAGATTCGAGTTCTATTAAAATAACAATCACGTTCACTCTAAATTTCTATCAATGATATTCGAATCACGTCGAATTTGATCGATTGAGGTGTGTTCTGCTAAGATACAATCTTAGCCTGATGACACACCTGCCGAAAATTACGTCACTTCATCTTCATCGGCGCAGAGGCCCTAACACGAACGTGCGATGTAAACGTAACGTAAATTCGAACGATTTTTGAATGCAAAATATAATTATTCTATAATACTTTGGTTTAAGTTTTACGACAAACATAGTAAATATTATGTGCGAAACGAGTATTTCCAATTTTAAAATCATTCATTCATTCACTCAGCGCGTTCGTGCTAGGTCCACTGAAATGTACGTTTCGACGTATTCGAATGCTAAACACACCCTTATCGATAAATTACCTATGCAAGACAAAGAAAAGGCATAGAAGATTGAAATTCCGACCGACCAATTTTTGTGTTGGGGCTGATTTTTTCTCGCGTATGTCAAAACGCATCGCAATTTTCAGTAGGTGTGTTTTTGTTATTTTAAAAAGCATTGCAAGTGTAAGGACGCTGAACTTCCGTAGCGTTATTTCAGCTGGTGTATCACCCTACTAAGATTAAAATAGAACCTTCTTCGTAACGAAGTGTTTGCGAACATTATCCTCAAAATCAATAGTGTAACGAACTCTTCAAAGAATTGCTTAAACTCAATCGCTATTAACCGGTTTCGAGATTTGAAAAGATTCAAAGAATTTCTTTCTTATTTTTGTTGGATTAATTTTGCGGTTTCTTTGGGTATTATTTTGTGTAAACGAAGTGGTTTTCTTTGAGATTGTATTATGAGTTAAATCATAATTATTTTATAATGCCTTAGCTTAATGCGTTTTATTTGGGTAAGAATCAAGTTGACAGTTCACCTGATAGGCCGGCCGTCTACGAATGTTAACCGACTTAACTGCCTCTGTGGTCTAGTGGTTAGACTACCGTCCTGTCTCAGACCCAGTGGTCCCGGATTCGATTCCATTGAGGGTTTGCTCGGTTTAGTCAGTTGGTGGCAGGGCTTGTTCTAAGTCGTTCTAGCTAGCTACCACCATCTTATCTAAGCCTGTCGCCATAATAACAATGTTAGCAGCATTGTTGTGTTTCGGCACTTAGAAATAAGATAGCCAGTTCCTCTGTGAGTCAGGATTCTGTGTGCAGCTCGCTTCCACCTTCGGCCTGATCATAACTTGCCAGCAGGTGAGATACTGGCAAAGAGCTTCCCCGTTGTGAATAAAAAATATTTTAAAATAACATCGCAAATGCGTTGCGATGCAAATGTGTGGCGTTGTACTCTGCGTCCAGCACTCGGTGTGGCAACACGCCGTGTTTGGGTTCGCGAGAAATCAATCGTCATCCTGAGGATGCCTTGTTGAGAGGTGAAACAAGTGTAGATTTCTTACAGGGTTTTTTTATGGCTCTTAAGGAATAGTTAAGCGGAACAGGTTACTAAATATATCAACGTCTATTGTATTTTTTTAATGCATTGCCATTTTGGAGACAAAACTGAAAGGTTTTATTGCCTGTAATTACACAGGGTACGATACCGTTCTAACCTGAGTACAGAAACGTTGCTTGGCGGCTACAATTGGTATGATTTTTGAACAGTCAAACAAGCTACATACATCACCATCTGCCTAGCCTTTTCCCAACTATATTGACTGGGTCAGTTTCCAGTCTAACCGAATACAGCTGAATACCAGTATTTTACGTGGACTACCTATAAATACATACAAATAAATATAATTGAAGTATCTGTTTGTAATGTCAAAATAACAGCTTTTTACTAAATGCAAATGAAAGTATATCAACGGTATTTATAACAAAATATATATATATATATATATATATATTTTGTCTGTCTGTCTTTCTATTGTTTGTTCCGGCTAATCTACAAAATGGCTGGATCGATGTTGACGGAACTTTCACTGGCAGATATTATATTGAGTAAATTAGGCTACTTTTATTTTAGAAAGAATACGGGTCCACACGGGCGAAGACGCGTACTATTTAAATAATCAATTAATGGTATAGATTAACAAGTTAAAGGGAACGCCCTCTGTTATTTAATACACTGCATATACAAGGTGGCCGGAACATCGACGCAAAAACTGTTACCATGGATTCAGTACATGATTCTGAACCCCCCTGTGTTGAAATTTTTCGTCGGTTAATATATTAATATTAATAATTGGTCAATATTTGTATATATATATATATATTTGCGTTGCTGGATGTAAATATATATATATATATACAAATATTGCTCATTTAATAATATAGGATTACAATCTACCCTAATCAATCATCGAAATCGTAAGAGCCGTTTTCGGGAACGTGATTACAAATATATATGAGCACGTTCCCGAAAACGGCTCTAACGATTTCGATGAAAGTTGTAAGACGGGCCGAAAAATCGATCTAGCTAGGTCTCATATCCGGAAAAATTCCTTATCTCTATTTTCACCCGAGCAGAGCTCGGTCGCCTAGGTACTGTGAATAAAATATCACCAATTGTGATACTTCTGAAAGGAATAAAAACTCTATTTCATATTGTTTAACAGATACACTAACTAAAAACTAGAGTTACCTTGAAATTGTGACAGAAACATTTACTATTATATTTGAACACGAGTAGAACATTTTCTCTGGGGGTTGTTGTAAATTCGTTGCTCCCTTCATAATGTAAACTTCAAAGGGACTGCTTAATATGTAAAGTGTGAAATTTTAGTAATTTCGGATAGTGGCTGCTTTCGGTATGTTTTCTTTTATTGTTGCCACAGATAAATCAATGGATCACTCCGCAAAATCATTTAATTAAAAAGCGACTCTTGTTGCGATACAATAAAGTGAAATTCAGGTCGCATAGCGCTAATTACCTACAGTTATATTCACCTTGAAGTTGCCTCTCTTTTTATCGCGAAATTCTTATATCTTCTGGAATTCGATAAGTCGAGCCCGCCGCGTACCTGTATTTGTAGCTTCATACGTAGAATACGGAGTGACCCATGTGTATTCATCTGTGTTGTTGCTTATATTTTTGAAGTGTTAGGAAGATGTTTTGTATACTGTTCTAGCGACTGAACAAAACATAATTTCTTCATTATATCAAAATTTAATATTAATGTTTCAAACACGTAACCTTAACCTACCTACCTATCTACCTTGCCTACCTTAACCTTTACATATATTTTTTGAATTTATTGACTGTAATTGAATTTATTGACATGTGTAATTGAATTTATTGTCATTTAATATTTAATTTGTTGACATTTGTAATTGAATTTTCTGAGATTTTTTTCATTTAATTTGTTGACATTTGTTCCAAATTCCGAATGTTTTTAAATAATATGAGTGTTTTTAATAATTATAGTAATGTTACTTAGTGACTGGAATGCTTTTTGTTTTTTCTTCTTTTTATGTTTGTTTATGTTTTTAATATAATATCATAATATTTACTAAACAAAAAACATAAACAAACATCTCTCATCAAAATAACCATTATATCTGTATACCTACATTATTGGCAAATAAATGATTTATATTTCTATTTTTATTTCTTTCGAAATTATGGTGAAAACTGCATGAAAATTTGTTGCGTTGTTAAGAAGAACAACGCACAAACATAAAGGTACCATTCTGTACCCGACCGCAGGAGGCAACTCTGCTCTTACTTTCGTGAGGGAAGAGTAAAGGCACGTACGCCAATTCCATTGGATTAATTATGAGAATAATCCAATGGAATTGGCGTACTACATAATTATAATCGTCAATTCAAAGTCAACCTTTAAAAATCGATGGTTATTTTTGTTCTACGTATCGGCTATATCAATTATTGACTAATCTATCGGTAACATTGATCAACTTTTTATGTAACCGTTCAACAAATAAATCCTTATACTTTTTATAATATGTCAACAATACCCAGGACCTCTGTAACAATGAGCTGGTTCGGTTTAAATTGCGTTTAAATATACATACTTCGGTCAAAGTACTCAAACCTCGTTTTATACCAACAAAGTGCGTCATTATTAAACTCTGGCAATGAATTTAGTGGATTTGTTTAATTCGCGAATTATACTGGACGATAACGCTTTTAATGTGTCTGCGCTGCTAAGTCAGATTTAGTGTAGAATAGAACTTCACAGAGTAGACATAGTTTAGAGACTTTCTTTTATTTTATTTTTTTAAATAACATGGGAGACTTACAGCTGAAACAAACAGATCAAGGACAGTACATTAGTCTGAAAGCCAATTACAGGCCTACACTTATAAAATACAGAAAAAAAAGGAATTCTATGGACAATCACACCAAGCTACTATTATACTACAGCATAATTACAATGTTACTCGCACTGCATAACAATCATCATAACTAAATGAACTATATGAAAAAGTTACGGCTTAAGCACTTCCTGGCTGACGACACACTAATCATGAACGGATCTATATCGTACTGATTACAAAGCCATGTAAAAACAGTTGTCTAAAAAAAAAAACCCTCTTTTTGGGTTTCGCCGCAGTCGGGTTGAAGGGAACCCATCGGGACCTGAGTTTGGCTCATTGATCGTCTACCTACAATGCGGCAGATATAAGGCATCCAGAACAATTCCATTTTAGCGTAGCAGCTTTTAGAGTGATATTAATTATTTTTGAGGTGCCACGGATGCCTTGTTGTTCCCCCTAAGCTCTCCTGGTTGATTTTTCCTACCACAAATATATTTATTCGAGGAATTATTTTAATTTCTTGACGTCTATTTTATCCCACCGAGAAAACGGTACGTGGTCGTCTTACGTGGCAAAAATCAGACCAAAATCTATCTGCAAGTTTAATACCCAGTATACTTCGTTAAAAATAGAAATATTCTTTCATGAATGTCTAGGACTCTAGGTTCTCATCAGAAATTCCAAGTGGCGGAGTGTCACGCTCTCTCAAGCAGTCGTCAGAACATGGTTCTTTGGTGCTTCCCTGCAAACGTAACAATGTACAGTCAGCCTCATAAAGATACACACAGACACACACATTAAAAGACTCACAGGCAGACATCAGACAGATTTTATTTCTCCATTTTTTTTTAAGTGAAAACTTTTTTAGGCGCGTTGGACATTTTTGAAATGGGACTAAACCATTGATTTCGCGACACTGTGATGACACCAGCTTTTGACCATTAAAAACATCAACGCGTTGATTACCGCGGTGCCGATTTTTCTTTCTTTTCAAATTTTCACTTCTGTCGGCACTTACTGCCACAGTTTTTTTTTTTTTTTTTTGTCATTTCTCATTCGCGAATCTTGCCAAATAAATGATATTCTTATTATATAGGTACATCGTAAAAGCCATTAGCCATCGTATTAATCATTGATAACATTGTAAAAGCCATTTATTTTTAAAAGAGTAACTATGACGTTTCATAAGTGCCCCATGTAGGTTTATGTGAAATAAAATATTTTAATTTAGATTTTTTGACATCGACAAGAATTCAATTGATTATAAATTATCAACAATTTGTATTTCATAATTATCATCAATCTTTAATTCTAATTAAGTAGGTACCTTATGTGTATTATTATTCCTATTTCTGTTTTATGATCGTGATTAGATAAAAAATAATAGTTCTGTACGGGTTTTATCTCATGTAGATCTTCTTATTATAAAGAAAGAAGGAAAGAAAGAAAAACGTTTATTTGCGGTAAACATGATGCAAAAGAGAGCTTAAAACACAAAAATGAGAAAATGTTGGGGGAAGAATGCGTCACATCCACACAAATCGGTTATCGCTCAGCATTATGCCACGACCCTACGCAAGACAGCCCTAGCAGGACTGATAGGATCCGCTAGGACCGATGCCTGCCAGGGTCGCGAAGAAAACCAAAAGGGAGATTGCAGCTCCCGGCAATAGGGCAACCGAAGGAACACGGGTGAGTTTTAATCAATAAAATTAAACAACACCCAAAAAAAAGCGCTCGTTTTCAGCGACAGGCAGTGCTGATGTAATGACGTCGACCGGTGCAGCAAACAAATATTAAGACTCTGTACCAGTACAGCGTACTTAAAGAAAAATAATTTATTATAATTAACATGTGATAAAGTATACTAAACAGATAAAAAAGAAGTATATATACTTTATTCTATGTTACTATTCCATGCACCAAAGAAATTGTGATGTAAGAAATTACAAAATGGGCAATGATATAATGTGTTATTATTATGCAAAAGTTATATGTCAGAGCTTTATGCGTTTTTGAGTGAATGTGAAATGAGATGGATCCAATAAAAGACAAAACCTTGGAGAACTGGAGAGTGACTCTTATCTTTTTGTATACACATGTTTCTATGACAAATAAACCTTTTTATTTTTTCCTTTCTTACTTTCTTTCTAATATGTTTGGTAGCTACACATTAATACAAAATGATAGAATACAGATTTCAGACAAATAAATGATGTCATGTCGATGGATACCTACATATTTTTGAGGTTATATACGTTATTTAATTTTATTAATTAATTATTCTTTTTTTGCTAGAAATAGTCTGCTTTCAACACAATACAAAGCTATCTTGTTTTACATTCCTTATAGAAATATAAAATAAATCAAAGACTATGTTTTACAAAAAAAAACTGTAACTACATTGTCAGTATTCTTGTTTTAAACCATTTGTACATGGTTCAAAGTTTTATTAAGTTCTGAAAATAAAGCAGTATTTTTATTTTTTATCAAGATTAATAAGATTACTTTAAATTATGTTATAAGTAGTCGAGCCGGCGAAAACATAATGTAAAAATTTAATTTAATAGGTAACTTAAATTTATTAATTTGACGTGGACAAAGTTTTTTTTTTACTTTAGGTATATTTTACTCGGGGGATGCTGTGGCCCGGGGTGGGGTCGTCTTGGCGGTGTCTCTAGACTTAGCCAATGCCTTCAATATCCTGCCCTGAAATTGCATCGGGGAGGCACCCCACTATCACCGAATGCCGACCTACCCCTATCGTGTGGTCGAGGCCTATTTGACGGAAAGGACCGTCATCTAACCCATTTACTAGGGCGAATGGAACCAGTGAGAGATGTCGTGCGGTGTCCCACAAGGATCGGGCCTGGGGCCACTTCTGTGGGACATCGGAAACGACTGAGTGCTGCGGGCTGACCTCCCTAGTGTCAGCGTCGTTTGCTACGCTGACGACACGTCGGTCCTGGCGCAGGGGAGGTCGCACCAGGCGGCGGCTGAACTAGTGACACGCGATGTTGCGACAATCGTCGACAAGATCCGGCAGTTGGGACTCGAGGTGGCCCCGCACAAGTCCAAAGCTATGTCTTTTCATGGTCCTCCAGGCCGATTCCCGGCCACCGTAGGCGCGGGCTTGAGGATGGTGAGCAATGTGTAGCTCGCCATCCGATAAGGACCAGGCCCGGGTCGACGACGCTTGTGTTCCACGAGCGCCTCAAAGAGATGTTAGCAGAACTGACGGGGTCCGCTAGGGCCGATGCCTGCTGGGGTTGGCGGAAAGTGCGAAAGGGATATTGTGGCCCCTGGCAACATGGCAACTGATGGTGGGTCAGTAAGAGTCTGCCCTCCCGCTCCGCCCAGAGCGGGAAAAATTATTTGATAATTTCCCATTTTAAAAAAATTGGTATATTCTACTATTTAGTTTTTTTTTTTGCGTTAAATATTAGCAAAACAAAGTTTTTCTATTGTTTTAATAAGTTATGAAAATAATGAAAGATTTTAGTTATAGGTATATATTTTAAATTGAAATTATTCAAGTATGTAGCCAGTTGTCAGACGATGAAATAATTATGTAAGTTTACTTGTCAGTACATAATATTAGTAATAAACAAATACATTTTCAGATATACTTTTACAGTATTTTTTTATGAATGTTGCTAACTGCGGCACATTTTAATGATGTTACCTATTAATTAAAAAAAGTTTCTGCGTGTGCCAGTTTTCAAAACATTAATGGGATTGGCATGTTAACTAGCATATTCATTCGACAAACTTTACAAAGCCACGAATTAACAATGTTTGATTCAATAAAATTATAGGTACGTATTAAAAAAAGTTTTCATTACGAGCATTGCCGATAAAGAAGTAAGATAAAAAAGTGCCTTTTATTAAAAGGCACTTAAAAAACTCTCTGAAAGGGGTCTAACATCTACACTACACTTAATTATGATCTAAACATCTACACTTAATTATGATCCTATCGAAATCAGAATAGTATCATTTTGAAGCCCTTTAAATTCTCAAGGAATTTTATTTCCCTTACCCCTTTTCGTTATTAAGAAATTTAAGATTCATCATAAAATATTGTAAAAAAAGTCTGTTTTCGATTAGTATATGTATCATGCAAACTATCACAAGAAAAGAAAAGAATACAAATATTATCATTCAAAGAAACAAAACGTAACTTACTGTTACATCAACCACGAATCCAAAGCCTAGCCCATAATTTCCAATTCCCTCTATAAAGAATACCATCCATTACAATATAGTCTTCCACAGTCGCGAGACAAACATTATAACAGCGGCCATCTTTCTTCCCTTTCGATACAATATATACTAATAATAAAACTAAAGAGAAAAACTAACTAAGGAGTTTGTTTTTTTTGTTTGCACGCGCTAATCTCTGGGAGTACCTGTCGGATTAAAAGAATCACTTCAGCTTTATTACATTAAGTAAGACAATCTGCCTAGCCTTTCCCCAACTATGTTGAGGTCGGCTTCCCGTCTAACGAGATGCAGCTGACTATCAGTATTTTACATGGAGTGACTGCCTATTAGGCCTCCACGACTAACTCCAGTTATTGGGTAATACGATACCCCTTGGTAAGACTGGTTGTCAGACTTTCGGGCTTCTGATGACTCGTAACGACTGTCAAAGAGCCGCGAATGACAGAAGCAATGGAATCACGTTAACTTCAAAATCAGCCTTTTCCCAACTAGAGCCAAGAATGATATCCGGGACCAACGGCTTAACAACTAACGGCTTATCACTAATTGGTTGAGACAGAATTTTATTAAATGTGCCTTAATCAAGTCGGTTCAACCTCAAGGCCCCAAGCACATCATTTCTATCAGACTCATATCGAACACAGTCCATCAATAAGTGATGTAAGTCTTCCACAACTCCACACACCACACAATTAGGCGAGTTGTTTTTTTTTTTCATCATGAAAGCAAACTTATTAGGTACATGGAATGACAGACAGCTAATAGACCTGAGTCTACTAATAAATGAATAAAATTACTATTAATTAACCAGGGCACACGAAAAGGCTGACCCTGCATAGTTTTATACCAGATCCCCCTTTTCCAATGAACGTTTATCAAAACAAGGCTCAGATACCGGTTAAATTTTCATACCGTTATTATGTACTTGACGCAAAAACCTTTACATTCGGTTTTGCTCGCAGAAACGCGGGTTTTTAACTGGTTTTAGAGGAGTCTTTATATTAAGGGATTTTTTTTTTCGGATAAAACGGTTTAGAGCTATTTTAACCGGTTTTTTGTTCATTTTTATTCAGCGCGGCATCCTCACAAGTAGTCACAAGTTGCAACGCGTTTACCGACATGCCGCTCGTCGTATAAACCGGTTAATTTAGGTTAAAATAAAGTTTTTAATACGTTCACGTTCGTAAGAAAAGTTTGGAGTAAAACCCCAAATAAACCGGCTTTCACCAGTATTTTTTAAAACGGCTCATTTTTTTTTTTAATTTAGGTAGAACCTCTGCATAATCTAACGTTATATTAGTTTTCTTTCTATTTTTAGCTGCATATTTTGAACTGTTACTTTAATCTTATGTTCATTGAATATGTGAAATAGTATTAGAAAACAAACTTAACATTACATCACGGCTAGTTTTCCAGAAGGGTTGGGCAGAGGTGTACCGATAGTGCACCCAAATTTTTTCAGTTATGTTGTGCTAAGTCCCATGGCGATCCTATTGCGATCAACCGGGCACATTTCCGAACTCCGGACTGCTACTGAGAAATTCTAGATAGAAAAACCCAATAACACTGCCCATGAATTGAACTCAGGACCCCATGCTCAGCCAGTAGTGCTTGTGACCACTATACAACGAAGCAGTCAACTGCATATGTGAAAGTGAAAGTCAGGTCAATGTCTCTTGAGCTCGATACCTGCTCCACAAACGACATTAATCAGATCACTAACCCATTGATGTGAAGTGGCTAAGTACTAACAGCCGCATGGTTCGATCCATCAGGTTAAGTTACGCCTGCCGGGGTTGGTCCGTAGATAGGTGACCATTTCTACATACCGAAACTCTTCCGTGCCTCGGAAAGCACGTTAAGCCGTTGGTCCCGGCTGTCATTCGTGGATCTTTGGCAGTCGTTGCGGGTTGTCAGAAGCCCGAAAGTCTGACAACCAGTCTTACCAAGGGGTATCGTATTACCTAGTTACTGGGTTGTAACGGTCAGATAGGCAGTCGCTCCATGTAAAATACTGTTATTCAGCTGCATCCGATTAGACTGGAAGCCGACCCTAACATAGTTGGGAAAATGCTAGGTAGATTAAATTTGAATTGATTTACTAGAAAAAAGTGTAGTAACATATCATCGAGACAATAAAAAGAAAAATAAAAAATAAACAGCCACAATTTATCCAGAAAGTAACATATTTCAACAAAAAACAATGATTTGTATTCCAACAAAAATAATAGTCTATTTCATACGAGAAAAAATATTGTAATGATTTTATTGTGTAAACAAAATATGGAGCAGTATTTAGATATGGCTAACGTGAGGGTGATCAATCATATATAATATATGTGCCATTACACAATGAAAGGGAACAGAGGATGACGAAAACGAAGACGGAAAAAACAGTTTTTTTTTTTTTTGCAAAATAATATGCCTACTGTTGTTTTAATAAAAATATGTTTTTGGGTCATGTTTGCCACACTTCTCAGCCACAGGAACAAGACGAATCTACAGAGGAGACTAATCAGAGGGATAAGATAAAGTGACATTCTATTAGCAATAACAATGATGGTGAAAGGTGCATCAGGACTATGTTTAAATTAAGAGTCAACCGAGAGTTGTAAGCCCTACTTAAAAAATATTAATACTGCCTTGTCTTTACATTTTAGACATTTTCATGTTTGTAAAATCAAATTGACACTATTTTCCACGTCAATTAGAAGTGGTCGATCGCAACCACAGTAGATGTGATGACAGTATTCTCTGTCTTCATAGATCGAAAACAGCATTAATGCACGAGTGTTTTCTGTATGGCCCCGAAATTTTTCAATAAACTCCCAAATGGAAGGAGCTTAATGTCCGTCAATTAAAACATAAATGAAAGATACTGCTAGATGGGTAAGCATACTACAGTATTCTAGAATTTGTTAATTACAACATCTAATATTGTGTAGTAACCAATATTATCAATCATCTTTGACATAATCTACATAAAGCAACATATTATTGCTATGATGATAATTTTAATTGACATTTAATAGTTGTTACGTAACTAAAGTTACCAAAAAATAAAAGGTCCATTTTGACATTAAATTTGGAAAAGACCCTAGAATGTAACTTGGAACGAAATTGAAAGAAACAATAATTAATTACATAAAATGTTTAAAAAAATACATGTATTTTTTTGACGCGTTAAATAATATGATGGAATATATTGCGAGTATTCTTTTCGCACTTACTTTATAGTAGCACGCAATTTCTAATTATTATGAAACGTCTCAAAAACAGTTACGTTCTCTGTCTTTTAAAAAAAATACTAGTGTTGTAACCAATTAATTACTGCATTTCACCAGCTTCATTCGATTTTAATAGTAATTAAATATTAATAATCTTTACTGAAAAGAATGAGCTTGGCGCTCAAAGCCATCAATAAAATTTTGAATTGGTGACATTGATTTCTAGAGAATGGCTTGTCTCTGACCAAACGGCACGTGACTTAGCGTCTACACGCGCACTGCGCAGTCTTTCGTTCGCCATCTTATGATGTTGACTGTGCGCTCGTTTATGTTTGATTTTTTTTCTCGACTCGGCTTTGCTTTTGGACTATTTCTGTTTACTATCACGTTGACCTTAGCTCTCTATTTTGGACATTGATTTAAAGATAGTGATTCTGACTAGATTTTGGCGTTTGTTGTTATATCGTCCGAACTGTTTCAACATGTCGAAAAGAGGACGTACAATCAACAGCCAGTCACGCGAATTGGTTGTGAAGTTAACCGAATACTTCGAACGCGAATCAATTAATGGTGAACCTTTATTGGCCGTAACGCAAGTGCAAGATCGCGTCGCAGATGCACTGGAATCGGCAAAAAAAGTATTCGAACCCTCTTGAAGGATAATTATGGGCCTTCCGATACTGAAGAAAATGTATTATGTACGCCTAAAAGGAGGAAAAAAGCAAGCCTGTCGCAGGTATTGAGACATTTGACGCAGACGCTATTCGAAACCACGTGTATCTAAAATATAAAATTGATGAATTGGCACTTCAGCATGGACACAAAGTGATAAAAATGCCACCGTACCGCACCGTACGCCGTCAGTACAATGCTATTGAGTTGATCTGGGCTCAAGTCAAAGGATACGCAGCTCGCCACAATACAAAGCCGCCGTTCTCCACTAAGAAAATGATGACATTGCGGAAAGAAGCTTGTGCCAAAATTACTAAAGAAGACTGGGCAAAAGTGGTAGAAAAAACTCGAAAAATAATAAAGGAATTTTTTGACAAAGACGTCAATATTGATAATAAAATTGAAAATGATATAATTATATTTACAGGTGACGATAGATCAACGGACGATTTTGGCTCATCATCCGATGAAAATGATTGAATGAAAATTCAATCACTTTCGGTTTTTCTTGATTTTTTTGTGATTGAGTGAATATATTCTAACTAAAAATATGAAATTAAAGACAAATTGACCTTTCGGACCATTGGATCATTTCAATATACCTACAATATTAAAGTTTAAGTTAAACTTTCTAATCAGAACTTTAATCCAATACACTTTACAATACATAATCACATCGATCAAATACTCATACAAACCTAAATTGATTTATCGTCAGTATCGACTACCGAGTCGTATGGTTACTTCACTAGTTACGTCGTGATGACAATGTCAAAACAGGCCTTTTATTTTTTGACAACTTTATGACCATATATTTATATCATTTGTTTTCAAAATTGACATTTACTATTTTGTTCTTATGTGATGTAATACTTTATCTAAACACTTTTTTTTAGACTGAAATTTTAATATTTGAACGCCACTAAGGTCAAACATGACATGACGGATTTTAAACTATAATGTAATTTAATAACTTGCATGCTCTGTATGTGTATTCATGTTTCCACAAATATATAATCTTGAATATTGGAAAGTAAAAAATGTTTCGGATTGACTTATGTTATCGAAAGGCTTACGTCAATCCTGTTGAAAGTCATTGTAGATACACGAAACGCTTTGAAAGCGATTGCAACCTTCTCTAAGCCCTCAGAAATGCGTACAAACAAATGAAGCTCGACGCCTCCCAGAGAAATGACAACTTATTATTTAACTGCCTCATTGGTGTAAAGTAGTCACATGCGTGACTGCTGTCAGGACAAACAAGCGTGATGACATGTTTTTTAGGGTTCCGTATCGCAAAAAGAAAAACGGAACCTTTATAGG
This sequence comes from Omphaloscelis lunosa, assembly GCA_916610215.1. Lineage (NCBI taxonomy): Eukaryota > Metazoa > Arthropoda > Insecta > Lepidoptera > Noctuidae > Omphaloscelis > Omphaloscelis lunosa. The sequence continues at coordinate 10,396,676 of OU744267.1, forward strand.
ATCATTAGTGTGTCTGTCACAGACAATTTGCTCCGAATCTAATGGACTGATTAAGTTGAAATTTGGTACACATATATATTTCTGTGACGCAAATATGGACATGTAACGTCAATAAATGAGTTTTAAATATGTGGGTCACTTTTGGGGGGAAACATGATAACAAAAAAAAAAGTTTTCTCTTACAGGAAAACCTATAAGAAGTCTATGGTCTTAAAATAACATTGTAAATCTCTCAATATTGTGCGTACAAACTTACATTTGTTGTTGGAATGTGGGAGAACATGTTTTTCAACTACAATGTTAAGTTTTTATTTGGGATAAATTCATTCCAACTACGGAACCCTCCATTGTACGTGGTCCGACACGCACTTAGCCAGTTTTTTTAAACCTGGTATTTCGATTAATCATAACAAATTAAGTGCCAGCGCACATTGTACGTCTTATCGCTGATTCTAGACACAGAATTGTCTTATGCATCTGCTTCTTGTCACTGCGACTAGACACAGAGCTGTCGTTTGCGTCGGCCAATTTTCAAGAGAGAAGTATTGTTCAGCTCTTGAGTGAAAGAATTGTGGAGACTCCAGTTGCACTTGCCTGGTGCTTATCATGCGAAGGTGAAATTGCGAGTACGACCAATCCATCGCCATTATTGGATCCATCTACTACTGCAGAATGTGCTTCGACGACCGATATGGAAACATCGACATCGAACGTATGTTGAAATTCGCAATACAAACACACATGCACCTTCCTCGGCGCTCACAACAAGACTGATGCTGAACTGTCGCATGCGACTATCGTCGGGTGTGCGTAAGCACCGTACGTCTAGACGCTGAAACAAGTAGCAAGAGCGTGCGATCCTGTCGTGGCCAAGTATTCAACTTTGAAAAAAATAACGGCAAACATTTTTGGCCGCAGCCTGTCATTACGTCTAGTCGCCGAGCCGTCGCAGTCGCATGTCGCATAGTGTGTGCCATGTCTTAGGCCGTGCCCACTTTGGACGCGTTTCCGTACGAATTTTACTCGTGCGAACACATACGAACACGCACAAACGATCGCGACCTTCCAAGTACTAAGGGAGCGCGCGGACTGAGTGCGAGTTAGTCGTACGTGTACGTAAGTATAGTTCCGACGTACGAAAACAATCCAAACTTGTTGGGATTTTTCGTGCGTTCAATGCAATACCTCCGGAACACTACCAATTTGACGGAGAAAAACATATTCAGTGTACGCACTCAATTCGCACGACCACGATCATACGTTTACGTACGATACAAATTTGTGTCTAAAGTGCGCGCAGCCTTAATTATATACTTTTAGACACATGACAACTCATTATATTTAAATGAAAAGTCCTTAAAAAAGAAACAATTTAACTAAAATCGCATGAAATGAAATCGTAATTTCTCGAACAATCTAATTTTACTTTAATATTTCAAATCAAAATATTGTGCTCTTCATATAAACATAGGGTCACCACAAAATAGATAGGTACAGAGGGTCGGCTCCATACAACGAGCGAAAATGCACGCACACATAAACACACTACACGTACAGCAAGTGCTAGCGCACGAATCGCGACTAGCATTTCTTTGAGATCGCCGCCCGTACGTACGCGTGTATGTGTGCGTGCGCCAGTTTACACTCGTTGTTTAGAGCCAGTCTTCTGTACCTATCTAATTTGTGTGCTCACAGGGGACACCTCAAGGACCTCAGTTGGGGCCAAAGTTTAATTAGCTAAGTTTATGGGAACCTCAAATGTTGGTGTTTAGAGGATTATGTGGAACCCAGTATAGAATATTATAGATTATGTGAGTTTTGTTTTGAGGAAAGTGTCTGAACATACTGGCAGTTAGAACGAGCGAAAAATATGTTTATGTGTGAGACAAAATTCTTCTTTTCGAATCGATGATACAACCTACCCTACCCGAATACCCTAATCAGTACCCTAATTGAGTAACTTATCTTCGTAAACAATTTTGCCTACGTTGTTTCATTTTGACAGTTCAACAACATTCATTGCGTTATTTACGTTGTTGAGCAGATTTTTTTTTCCAATTTATGAAGCAATGGATTAGCAATCTGTTTCAAATCGAAACAGATTGTGATTGTGTTGTATTATGCAATTAGGGTACTGTTTTACTAGGTAAATTTAGCCCATAAATAAACTAGAAACCAACTATCAAAATAACGATCTGAAACTTCACATTTTGACAGCAACGATCCGCCATTTTTCCATGAATTTTTAACCTGGGCCACTTTCCGGATAAGAAAACAGTATGGTATTTAGTATTTACTAATTCCCTGATCAGAACCAATCCAGCTAATATACTATCATACATACTGATATAGCCTGTGAGAAATCATGTCATTACATCACATTTTTCTGTCAATTTTTTTTTTTTTACCCTATGTCAAAGTCAAAATCGACACCGAGGAAATACTTAACATGCTTGAAATTACAAAATGGTGGACTTAAAATTCATGTGATCACACAAAAAGTAAATAAAATATTTGACCAAGATTTTAGATCACCACAGGATCACTTCAATCTTCCTTCGTACTCCGAAACATCAACTTTAATTTTATAAAATCTCTTTTGCAAAATTTCATCAATGAAAGAGGACGATTCCAATCTTCTCAGCCGAGCTTTCATATTGTTTTTTTTTTTTTTTCTCCTCTCCACCCAGCCAAAGATTCTCCTCATTCGAAGATTAATAAAATGTAAATTTTCTGACACGGCTCGCGTTTCCGAACAATTTTGTGAAAGTGTTCCTTAAAAATTCTTCGAGATTCGAGACTCTCAAGGCTATGGATGATAGAGCTAATCTTTTCAACAAACTGTATATTTTAAAGTTGATTTTTGGGGCCAAAGCTTTTGTGGGTAGACCGTGTAATGATACTAAAGCTCGTTTATGAAGTAGACCGGTTTATGTAATCAAATCTTCAGCTAGAAGTTTACGACGCTGGTGGATAATAGGTATTCAGATTTATTCATCGTTGAAGAGCTTAGTAAGTCATGAATGGTATGAAAATTTGCACTAAGTTATTATTCTTAAACGGTACGGAGACTGCCTCTACTTGATTCAAAGTCAAACCACTGAACTGAATTTTGATATAGGTGACATTGGTGTCTAGAAAAAAAATACATTGAATTATTTTTAATAGCTAAACCAACTTAAAACTTCTCTTTCGTAGACTAAGGTCACCCATCGCCCACCGCATCGTGAACAGGACGTTAACGAGAACGAGATGACGACGACACCGAAGTAGCGACAATACATTTATTCTGGCCGCGTAATCTCGTTTCTCGTTGACGTCCCTTCACGGTACGGTGGACAAACAGTGTAAGAGTGAATTTCACCAATGAAACTGAACGCAATCGCGTTCAAGAGCTGTCATCAGTGACATCATTGTTGCGGAATATTGACACGGACAGCTATTGAATGCGGTTCAGTTTTGTGCTGATCGCGTTCAGATTCATTGGTAAAATTCGTCCTTAATAATCCTATACTATTAAACGAGCAATATTTGTGTATATTTGTAGTCACGTCCTCGAAAACGGCTCTAACGATTTCGATGAAAATTGCAATATAGGGGTTTACGCGGGCGGAAAATCGATCTAGCTAGGTCTCATATCTGGGAAAATTCATTTTCTCCGTATTTTCACCCGAGCAGAGCTCTGTTGCCCAAAGTTTAGAACAAGCTATTTAATAATGACATGAGAATAATGATATTGACATGGCAGCATGGAATTTGTAAGTACCTACCTACTATCATGACAGCATGGAATAAATAGGACTATACAAGGATTAGTATGAAGTTTCCTATACAATTAAATAAGCATTCTCTATTTTCACCAGAGCAGAGCTCGGTCGCCCAGGTACTATATTTATTATGATATGACTTATTTTCCAAAATCAAAATTTTAGCTTCAAATAAAAGAAAAGAAAAAGGTTCAAAAGCGCTGAACTCATCGCTTCACACGTAATCAATATTGACATCAAACACTGAAACAAAACCGAAATTCTAAATAATAGATGATGAGAATATAAAAGACCAATTTCCGTTCCTTCGTCAAATATATAAAGTACAAATGTATCAAGTTTGTAACTAGGTACAGAAAGTAGGGACCTATAGGAGTTTCGGTTTCGGTTACGGTTTCGAATAAAAACTGGTTTCGGCCGCAGCTTTGGTTTCGGCTCGGCTTAAGCTAGCCTATATGAGCTGACGGTTATGGTAGGTTACTAAAGACTGTCTTTCTCGTTGGTCTTGCCATTAAGTGGTTTCAACAATTACACTTCACTTTACCTGGCGATGAGAAATCAGCCCTTTATTGAATAGTACTTAAGTTACAATACTAGAAAAAACAATCGTTATTAGGGTATCACTTGAATTTACATTAACTCAATTACATAAGTTTTGGTTTTGACAGAAACTAGAAGGGGAGCCGAATATTCGGTTACGGTTTTGGTTTCGGCTGAAAATGGTGTTTCGGTTAGAGTCTAACAGAAACAGCGAATGTAACCTTTTAAAACGAAAGTGACCCGTGGACGGTCGAATGAGGAAATTAAAGATATCAACGTATAGAATTGCTCAGGAAACGATGGAGAGACGAAGCGAAATATTGGCAACCCATTCCTTTAGCTGGTCTCGACTGTATGCATGTATGTATGTCATAAAATTGATAGTATTTGTCTGAAATTGTATAAAGTATTTTGTGGAATAAGAATTACATATTCATAAATAAAACTTAAACAATTACTAAAAGCAGGATTAGAAATTGAGAATTACGTAATATGCAAAAGACACTTTATATATTTTTCGGAAATACGTCAATGATTTGACTAATCGGAGCGCCAGCGCCGCCAAGCGGCGTTCGACAGAGTCTACAACATAGCGCGCGGACTGGCCGGACCAGAGCTAAGCACAGTTTGTCGGTGGCGGTCAAGCGGTGAAGACATTTAGAAACTGTCGCGCATTCCGCATAGTTGTGTCGTGTACCTATAGTGTGTGAATTGCTAATGTGATTAATTTAATAGTAAATTATAATGTGATCTAAACTGCAAACGGTTTTTCTATTGCGTAATAACCAACACCACCCACAGTAGTTAAAATATGCCTGATAATAACGAAAGAGACACGTACCCTCCTCCGTCATATTTTCATCCACATCGCTGCAAAATGTAAATGAATAAGGTACCTACATCATGGCTTTATTTACAAGAACATTTTTGATTCTATGCTTGAAGAAAATGCCTGCCTGCCTGTCGTGTGAAGAATAGACAAAAGATTGACGATGTCTCGATATTTATTTGTTTTATTTATTTATTTATTTAACCATTTATTCACACACATATAAACAGACAAGAAGAAAGGAACAAAAAAATACGTACAAAGGCAATGCTTATGTCTAAAGAAATCTCTTCCATCATACCTGTGACAGGAAAGTATATAAAGTGAGATGTAGACAACGTGTGTAACCGTAGAAGAGAAAACAAACACATAAATCAAAGAAAAAAAAATCACTATTTCAATGTAAACATACAATATAAGAATACACTTACATACATACTTCTAAAATAAAATCACTACAATATATATAATTATAATGTGATTTAAAATAACTATGCAACTATGACGAAGTGGAAAGATAGTGTTCTTTCACTCTTCGTTTAAATGCTTCAACAGTTTGACGATATGTAATTTTCTAATGAGATTTTCTGTTTATATTTTTGGTAATTAATATTATTTGAGTTTGGTTTGTACAAGTACCTATCGTTATTACTCGCTAAGGCAAATTTTAAATATTCAAATCCTTAATTATTTCTTACAATTTGTGTCACTTCATAAATTTTCCGACCGGAAAAATACAGAATGAAATATTTAACAGAATCAATCATGAAATTCAATCCTTTAATATAAATTCCGATATAAAGTTATGCTGTACCTGTAATCAATATTCAATTTGTATTTATATAAGGGTGAGTTCTGAATTTGGGAAACAATATAGTATTCGACTACCTTAACAGTAAGGTCAGTTCAGACGAAAGATGGACGGCAGCAACTATATCTACAACTATTTGGACAGTGTTGATTTTACATATTACTTTGAACACTTCAATACACAGGCGTTACTAAAAACCCTAGGAGTACGCCATTTCAGCGAAATATTCAAGTGCACCTGTGTTTGTTGTCACACTGTTCTTGATACGATATTGATATTTGCTTGTAGCGAGGAAGCAAGAACTGTCACACATTTACTTAAATGATTCTTCTTCAGATTTCCTTACGGAAACGATAATTCGCCATTGATCAGTCGTAAATTCGTTGATATTTTAAAAATAATGGAGTCCATTAAAAAGCCTCAACAGGGAGCATTTGTCATCTGCCTAGCCTTTTCCTAATTATGTTGGGCTTCCTGTTTAAGCGGATGCAGCCGCTCTATGTAAAATACTGGTATTCAGCTGAATACCAGTATTTTACATAGACCGACTGCTTATCCGACCTCCACAACCCAGTTGCTGGGTAATACTATCTGAACAGCGAGCATTGCTGCCTGACAAGTTTTCACACCACAGCATAAGCTGTAATTAAGTAATGCGTTTAATTAATTAATCCGGCTATAGATTTATTTACTACGGATTTTACGTTAAAATAAAACCTGAGAAACATTACATACAGTACACAGTCGTCATATGGAAACCACAAACGCAAACGCGCATTTTTACGTTTCTCGTCTGAACGCACCCTATGGGCCTTTATGGAAAGTTGTTGAAACTTTGTTCCAATTAACTAGTAATATTTCAACATTCAGCTGGGTTCAACGCTAAATAATTTGGAGTGAAATTTCGGTATAACTATGAGAATTTCGTCAAACAAGTTTTCTTCGTTGTGACTTCAAAAGATTTTTGACCTTTTGGCTGAGAAAAAATTTGGATACTGACGTCCTTTTAATGTTGGTAAAAGGGAAAGTTAAATTGAAGTTATGTTGTTGAAACGTTAAAAAGTTAATGTCAGATTTCTTAGTCATCATTATCAGGCGTGTGATAATTTCATGATCAGGCAGAGTCATATCTTCTCAAACGAAAAAGAAGAAACGAGTATCTATTTTCTTATAATCCATTTGAAATAAGATTAGACTTTAAAACAAACCTTTTTTACAGTCCGATCAACCAATTTTGACTTCTATACTGTAGTCGTAAGGATGGCATTAAAAGCAAAAAAGTGGTTACAATACCAACTGTTTACTGCAGCTGCTTACTCATACCACCAACGCAATAGAAGTGAAAATCGGTTGAACGGACTGAAAAAAAGGTTTATAGATAGCTTTAAAAGATATTATAAAAAAAAAAATGAAATCCTCGCAACAACCCCTTTCATTTGATATGTCATACGGTACAGTTTGCAATTTTTTTAAATTTAATTTTACAATCTGCCTCCGAAAAGTGATAATCAAAATTCATATTTATTTACATTTTGTTTTTCATTTGAACATACGGAACCCTAAAAATGGCCCCAAAAAGATAGAAACAACATTAAATCGAGAAAATGAATGAAACTCCAATCCAATTTCCTAAAATGACATGGGCAAAGATTTATCAGAATAAGCTTTTAACATTTTCAAAGTAATATTAAGATTTCGATATTGACATCATGTGACGCCCTCATCGACTCATATCCTGCGTAGAGATCAGGGTCGTATATAACTTTATTTGAAAATGGGGTCTAGAAGTTGATTGGTCTTGTGAAATCTTGTCATTGACAATAGACAGGGGGAAAAAAGACTGATTTTGTGAGAAGATTATTTTGATATTATGGAAGAATTTTGCTATCAGCCTAGAGAGTCTGGGGTTGGTTTCAGCTTAATATCTTGAAAGTTTAGTCCTGGCTTTAAAAGGGTTTACATTAATTTTGAATACAAAACAGCATTCAAATTACAAATATAGTATTTGACAAAGATGAACTTTTTTTGCAACTTGATGTGCCATATCTCAATACTTAATACTTTATTTGCATTCTACAATGTCTACTTAAGTGGTAACTTAAAATTATATGTGATCATTATGGACCTTAACGGGCACAGCAAAATAGTGGGAGAGAGTAAAGCTTTGAAAAACTAGCTCATAAGTCTTCTGAACTAAATCTAATTTGCTCGACTGCACTGCACTGCACTAATGTATTTTTTATGGCGACCAAAATTTTTAATAATTTACTAAATTGTTTTAAAACTTTAAACTTAAACTTTATATGTAAGTTATTAATTTACCTGTTATTTAAATGCTACTCCTCAATTAATAATTTTATGAATGAAAAGTTGACATAAATATTAGGAAATAACTATCATATTATTCTAATATATTAAATTAATTATCTAATATATGTATATAATTCTAATGTAATAGTTATTTCCTAATATTTATGTCAACTTTTCATTCATAAAATTATTAATTGAGGAGAAGCATTTAAATAACAGGTAGAATAGTAACAAAGAATTAATTAAATCAAAGAGATAGAAAGAAGAGAACTTCTTTCTATCTCTTTGACTTAATTAATTCTTTTTGACATTTCCATAGCTAATAATTATATTTGACTAATTTGAATGTTATCCTAATTTATTTAATTCAATAACAATTAATGTGTGATCTAATAAACTAACCAAAACCCTAACGATGTATTTGTACGCCGGAACGGCAGAATATTATATACCATAAAAACCATGTAACACTTCTGTAACAAAATTCTCACAACTAAATGGATTATTACTCAACTCCCACTAACCTGTATCTTCGTAACCAATATACCTATAGTACTTGAGTTGGGCTCAAATTATAGCAAATTTAGCTTTCTTCCCAAAAATATAGAAAAAGTATACCTAAAAACGCGTCCTTAAGGTATTTATATTTTAAAAAAAAAACTGAAACAACTGCCAGAATTTCGCAGAATTTCGAGCACCATAGGAGTAGCACAAGGTTTTCAGGGTTGCAAAATTGGATATAAACTACTCTCAGAGTCCTAACAACATATAAAAAATCGTAGTTAAGCGCATTTGCGATTTTTGATGTTGTTATTGACTGAGCTAATAGCATATGTCTATCTTCTAAGGATGACCCACAGTAACCATTATTATCTTACAGAATTTGATAAAAATTTCATTCTTATATCCGCTAGCTATTTTGACCGGTATTATATTAATCCTTGTACAATAAAATATGTTATTTAAATTGGGCAATTAATTTAGACTAAAATATTCCTTGATATTATTATCATCAAAATTAATACTTTAAAAGATATCACAAATTCAAAATTACGCGTAACAAGCGCCGTAGCGTTTTCCTCGGCTATTAGGGATGTGATCATCACTTCAGTTCCTTTTAATCTCAGTCGGTGCACGTACCCGTGGGATATTTTCCGACATCCACGCGGGCTAAAGTCAGTTAACTATAATTGGTGATTTTTCACATCGTGTACGGGTCGCCATTGAAATACTAGTACTGTGATATTGTGTCGACTCATTGACGACTTGAGTTTTTAACACGTTACTTTTGAGTGGTGTCTTGGAAGATGGGCCTTAGGCCGCGCGGCCACAATTGCGGCGATAAGACCCCTCTTCGAGGAGTGGCTAGAGAGGCGCCACGGCGTCCTCACCTTCCGCCTAACGCAGGTCCTCACCGGACACGGCTGTTTCGGAAGGTTCCTGCACAGGATAACGCGGGGCGATTTGCGGCCACCGTAGGCGCGGGCTTGCGGGCGGTGAGCAATGGGTGGCTCACCGTCCGATAAGGACCAGGCCCGGGTCGACGGCGCGTTGTGTTCCACGCGCGCCTCAAAGAGATGTCAGCAGATTTGAAGGGGTCCACTAGGGCCGATGCCTGCCGGGGTTGCGAAGAAAACCGAAAGGGAGATCGTGGCCCCCGGCAACAGGGCAACCGAAGGAACACGGGTGGGTTTTAGTCAGTAAGAGTCTGACACGCCCTCCCGCTCCGCCCAGAGCGGGAGAAGTTATTTGATGATTTCCCACCCTCAAAAAAAAAAAAAAAGGCCGCGCGGACTTTGGATGCGTTTTTGTACGAATTTTACGCGTGCGTACACGTACGACCATGGTCGCACGAACTGTGTACGCATACTAGGTCCGTTTTTTTACGTCAAATAGAACATAATTATGCAGATACGGAAAAACTACTAGAAATTTTAAAATAAAATTTCTATGTATCTACTCTAAGTCTCTTCCTTTAGCAAATTAAGAATACTGTATCTATTTTAATATTATTCGTTAATTTATTTAAACATAATATATCTTACATAATCTAGTTTTAAAATAATATACCAAATAGTTAATGTTTAAGTAATTGAAAATATTATGTCTCCTTTTTAATTTAGCTTCTAATAAATGTATTGTTCTCTTCTATATAAATGTTTGATGTAAATTGATGGCCGGAAACACAGGTTTTCATAAACCTAGACCAGGCAGGTCTACATTACAGTTAGAATAAAATTTTCCTCGATTGTAATTAATGTTAATCATAATTTTATTTATACTTGAATATTTTTTTAATTAATTTTTATTATTATTTATTATTATATCTCAATAATTTGGGATTGTTTTTGGACGTCGAAACTATACTTACATATACGTACGACTAAGTCGCACCCAGTCTGCGCGCTCCCTTTGTACTTGGAAGGTACGTGTACGCACGAGTAAAATTCGTACGAAAACGCATCCAAAGTGCGCGCTGCCTTAGACTACCATCGCCCAGTCTTTTGTTTACTTGCATTAAGCAACACGGACTGCAATAACTTGTTTCGTGTCGGCGCACGCTTTACTGAATAAGTCATGACGTTGTGAAAACTTTACCATTATCCTGTCAGCAAAGTTAGTGAAAACTCTTTTCTGGGAAACAAAATGACTGTATTATATTGCCGTCTGTTTCGTTATTCATTTAGAAAGAAAATGTATTTATTTGGACTCGCAGAGGAAATTACAAATTAAGCTAAACACACTCGTAGAAACAAAAAAGTAAAATAAAAACTAAAACTCCTATACGAGGCCAAAAGGCTCCTCATGTACAATGTATCTTAACATGCTGCAACGCTGGTATTCTGATAAGAACTGATTTAAAGCCCGATTTAAAACTTATGACTACACAATGAGTAGAGTATAAGCAGCGGCATTCTGATCAAATTCAGAAAGTGTCTGGACTTTAAACCTGTGACCTCTGAGTTTATTTCAGTATTTCTTCTAAGAGTAGTCGCATAGTTGGTAGCACCGACCTCAGCATCTAGTTTCAACGTATAAGTTTTCGGGTGTATAATTTTAAGTTATATATTTATTTTATTATTTATGTACACACAGTAAAACATATAGAGAAATTACATAATTATAATTTAGAGTACAAAGGTACTGCTTATTTCTTGAGAAATTTCTTCCAGCAGACCAGCGAAAGGAAAATGAGAAAGAAATGTAGACAATAGTGTGTGAGAACAAGAAGAGAAAATATGGATATGCGAAGTCTTAAACTAAAATATTAAAATATACCTACACATATAAACGTAATAAATTAACATATACTTAAATATGTACATAAAGCTTAAATATATAAACATACATACTATATGTATATAAATACTCACAGTTGAGAGGAGAGGTAATGCTATATATTTGTTTATTCATTTATTTATTAACCATTACCGCTTCAATTTTTTACTTACATGCATACAAAAAGTCACACCTTTTTCCTATGAGGGTGGGCAAAAACTACAGAACGCCACCTGGCACGATCCTTACATACTCCTTTTGCTTCGATTATGTTCTTACAATTACGCGTCATACACTCACGCCGGTTGCGACCTACGCATTTGAACTTTCTGAAGAACATCACCAATAAGGTCACTGTTTGTCCTTCGAGGGCGTCCCCTCCTTTGAAATTGTTTGTTTTAGGTAATTAACAAAAATAAATATAGTTTATCATTTACTAGCTGCGCCCCGCGGTTTCATCCGCTAAGTCTCGATCCCGTGAGAATATCGAGATAAAAAGTATTCTATGTCTTAATTCAGGTCATGGTCTACACATGTGCTAAATTTCATCCAAATCTGTTTAACCATTTCAGCGTGAAAGCACAAGAAACAAATAAACATACTAGCTCACTTTAGCATTTATAATATTTGTTAGAATTCACTTCTACGAGGAAAATAAGATCTTTTTTAAAACTTAGGTTTTTTTTCGGCATAGGCTAGAACAACTCTATGCAAACTTTGTGGTCCTGTAACAACACAACGAATTGAAAAAGACGCCATCTTTCGGTAGTTTTAACGCAAACTAGTTCTGATAATTGATTGATAGAAAATAGATCTGTCCAAAATAATAAATAAATTCTTTAATTCAATTGATTTTCTTTTATTGTTTTGTTCTATCGCTATTTTCTCTTAATTGATGTTATAAGTTCGTTTATAAACAGTGCTAAAACCAATAGTTGTTTTAATGTTGTTCTAAAACTTTGGACTAGTATCATTTAGTCTTAAACTATCAAAACAATTGTTTTAGATGCAAACAAGTTTAATATTGTTTGAAGTTTTATGTATCTTTTGCTTCTGTTTATTCGATTAAAATGTTGGTTCTTGTTATTTTAGAATTAATAATTATGACCACTGCATAATTGGCCTATAGTGTTCTCACTGATAAAACACAGGCCTCCTCTCTGTGAGAGAGACTGGGCTGTAATCTACTACGCGGGCCCAGAGTGGGTTGGTAGATGTCACGTCTTCAAATTTTTGGTTCTACGACATGCTGGTTTCCTCACGATGGTTTCCTTCACTGTTTTGAATGAACACTGGCCACTTTGCAATTATATCGTAGGACAGATTAAAGCATTCTCACAGTATTATTAAAATTGTTTTTCCCCTTTTTTTCTGAAAACACTTACAAAACTGATTTACTGATCATGAATCAATAGGTAAAGATTTCAGAATGGAATCTTAGTGAAGTTTCAGATAGCTAAATATTTCATTCATTTTTCTTCATCGGCATTTTATCAATGAAAAGTATTTGCAAAATTAAACAAACATAATTTACTGCAGACCTAAACTAAACGTTACTTGGAACCCTGCCACGAGGGATCAGCTGATTCATTTCTTTGTTGAAATGTAAGCAGATAATATTATTCCATGTTCTTATGTATTTGTAGACCAGCAGAAAGTGAGAGAACGCTTCGACTATAGATATTTAGAATTATTCATGTTTGCTATGATTCGACGTTTTGGAGATATTTGCTGGATGCAATGTATTCAAAGCAGAGTACTAACGCATTGTACGAATTCGGATTGCTTTATCAAATATATGTAAAATTCTAATTAAAATTACAAAATGGTTGGATCTGTATATTTGATATTAATAAACATCCAATGGGTATGTACATATTAGTCATCTACCTCTATGTTAACGAGGCAAGAGTGAATAAATCAATTAAGATATCAGACATTATAGAAATAGCAGAGCCTAAGTGCTCATATACACGAGCGGTACGTTGCAACGACAGAGGCAACTGCAGCCGTCGATACTCGTCAGCGGCAGCGGTAGACGCGTCGACGGCAGCTGCCGGCGCGTCCAACTGCAGCCGTCGATGCGTCGGTGACTGCCGTTGGCAACGTGCCGCTGGTGTATATGAGCACTTAGGCAGAGTAGAGGACTAGCAGCAATGCTGTCGACAGCTGAAGTTGGTTCTGTCGTCATCTGCCGTCGACACGTGGACAGCTAACGCCGACCAATGGCGATAGCTACAGTATGAGCGCAGCGCGCGCGCTGCCTTGTTAGTCTACTAGCGGTGCGCTATAACAATGCTGTCAACATGGTGGGTAGCAGTCGGCGTGGCGAATACTGAAGCAGTTGCTTTTGTCGACAGTAGCAGTTGTCTCTGTAGACAGCTGAAGTTGGCTCTGTCGACAGCAAAGTGCTGCTTGTCTGTTTGACAACTTATGATCCATACAGCAAAGAATCCTTCAGAGAATTGTACCATAGAAAAATACTAACGGTGAATTTCACCGAAGAAACTGAACGCGATAAGCACATCGAAACCGCATTCAAGAGCTGTCAGTGTCGATATTCCACAACAATGATGACACTTGCTGCTGTGCTGCTCTCGAACGCAGTTTAAATGGACTGATCGTGTCCAATACCAATGGTGAAATTCATCCTCAGTCTGGGATCTCGATTTGAAACTGTTCGAATATTATAATACCCATTTATAATATACCTTGTAGCCTAAAAACTTTGTAGCCTTGACAGCCGCATCCGCTTCCCGCTTTCATAGCAACCAACCCCTTAAGTACCGTCATGACGAGCCATCAGGCCCGAGATGTCTTAATAAATTAACATTCAAAGCGTTGTTTGCTAAATGACGCGCTCGACCTTCGCTTAAATTATTAACAGCATTTCAGGGTTAACGCGACTTCTGAAAACTTGGACCGACCATAGAGAATTATAATGAGGAGCGGTTTTGGGTTAGGTTCGTATTAATGTAATGGTATAATTTGAGAGTGCTAAAACCTCTTTGATGTCAACTGAAATGTGAATTCTTTCTTATTTCTTAATGCATTCCGAATTAACATCCCACATGTATGAATTTCGCAGTTGACCTAGGGGTTAGGTAATAAGTAATTGGCTTTTGTACTATATGTCGTCGGTTTGATTCCCGCACAGATTATTTATATGTTAAAATAATGTAAAAATCCCGGCGTTTGCGCAAGGGGCAAACTTAAACAAAAAAGACCAAAGAAATCAAATAAAGATTATAAAATTTGTACACAGATCCGTAAAATATTCTGATTCTGTTTAATAGCGGTTGTAATTTTATTTATTACTAGCTTCTGCCTGTGACTTTGTTCGCGTAGAAGTCGTAAGAGTAGCCACATTTTTATAAAACTTCACTGTATACTACGAACGTGTGTGGTTTTGTTCTCAGCAGCCAAAATATAGAGAGAGTCAGGACAGGTGACTCCATGTAAGAAGCGGCTTATTCTGAGGTCGACACCCGCAGCCTTCAGGCTTCAGGCCTTAGGTTATTGCAGATAGTTACCGATTTAATTTTTTACATGATTATCATCACGAAATATAAGAACGGCAATTTTGGCTAACTTTTAACAACAGCAAATAACTAAGCGGTTGGACGATTGTTTCGCAAACCTGTTTTTGTAAGTTCGATTCTTAACTATTGGTATATTTTGTGAATCTTTTTTTTTTTTCTAATACAAATATTATAATAGTTCGTAGAACGTATTAATTCAATAAAAAAAGAAAACTTCATAAGCAATGGGAAATTCACACAAAACATTCAAGGTTCTGTCCTAATCATTTTAGAGCTAAAGACTAAGAATAACATGTTTTTTTACAGGTCATACAATAAACCTAATGTAAAAAACACAATATTTTTAGCGCTATTTACTTTAAAAACATAAATTGCAAAGTAGTTCAATATCACAAAAACAAATATGCTTGAAATACTTAATTTAATCTTTGGTATTATTTTAACATTATTAAAAATAATTATTTTTAGTATAATGAAATTAACGTGGTGACGCGTGGAACTAGGGCTGACGAGGTGAATGCTTCGTTTAAAAGATTGACTCTATGGTTACGAGTTCATAGACTGCGCTTGACCATCAACATGTGAGCTCGGCTTGGCGGGAATTCTAATTTCTTAAAAATTGTCCGATGTTCTTCAAAAAGTTGGTGAAGGCGCTCTACCAGAGGTGAGTGGCCAGGTGGCTCCACCAAAGACTCTTGGTAGATTACTTCCCACTTAAGAAGATTTGATTCGTCTGGTGTCCGGGGACATTAATTGAATACTGTAGGTACCAAGAGAATTCTTGGATGTGTGAACGGGTCACTTTAACGCCCAAAAATTATCAAGCTGCGCCGATCAACCACAGTATTCTCTTGCAAATTGAAGGGAACGAAGTGATATACACCACCATTGATTAATACGGTTGTGGAGCAAGATAATGCCACACATTACCTCGTAGAATTTCTGAATTCGCTAACCGCAAGTGGACTTCCGGCACACATCATCCAGCTGAAGGTCGGTTTCCCGATTATGCTCCTTCGGAACTTAACTCCACCGAAGTTGTGTAATGGAACCCGGCGCAAAGTCGTGTCTTTGCAGAGAAACGTCATCGAGGCGGAAATTCTAATAGGTTGTGGCGTTGGCGAGACAGTATTTATACCGCGTATACCACTAATGCCTCACAGTTACCCCTTCCAGTTTAAGCGCGTACAGTTCCCTGTGAGCATTGCTTTGTGATGATTATCAACAAGTCACAGGGGCAGACACAGAAGGCTGCGGGTGTCGACCTCAGGACAAGCTGCTTCTCATACGGACAACTTTACGTTGCTTGCTCCCGCGTCACCAGTCCTGACTCTCTGTATACTTTGGCTGTTGAGAACAAAACTACAAACGTACTTATGTAGTGAGTACCTTTACAGGGAAGTTTTATAAAAATTTGGCTGTTATTGTAGTATATTGTGGATTTAAGACTTCCACGTGAACGAGGTCGCGGGCAGAAGCTAGTATTGACATAATTTAAAAGCTAACAGTCTTAAAATTATAATAATAATATGTAGATGTACAAGTATTTAAAAAGGATAGGAAATAATTATAAAGCATCAAAAAATTCGTCCGCATCGCTGTTAACAGGAAAAGTGCCCAAAAGGCTGGCAGCATTGCCACGTTGTATGGCAATGTTGATTCTTTGGACAAAAAAATAGGCCAGCCCTCTGGTCCCGTGAAGCGTTGACCCTTCGCTTGGCGATGATGTCTCGACCCCATTGCCTACTGTTTCAACCCGATATTTGTAACTTGAATTTATTAAAATTTTCAATAAATTGTTCTCTCAGACGTCCATTTCGATAACGGTTTATCGATACGCCCCAAAGCTTATAGATAAAACTGAAGAAAATCCAGATATTTATGGTGATAGGTCTCTACCAGAATTACGTTACGACCTAGAATCTTTTTTTAATAAAAGAATAAGGCTAATGGAGTGCGCAAAAGAGTTGGCTATAAAAATTTGAAGGCACGGAGTACCGGATCATTATTTACACAAAACACATTATGGCACTTTAGCGTTATTCTGTCTGAGATTCAGAAGTCTAGCTCCATACGGTCGATTTTCACCTTCATTTCTAACTTTATCCTGGATATTGCTAAGGTTAAGCTACGCTTGCCGAGGTCGGTCTGTGGATGGGTGACCATCCAATACTTATCAAGACCCCTCCATGCATCGGAAAGCATGTTAAGCTGTTGGTCCCGGTTACCATTTGCAAATCTTTGACAGTCGTTACGGGTAGTCAGAAGCCTGGAACTCCGACAACCAAATCTGACCAAGGGGTATCGTATTACCAGTAACTGGTTTGCGGAGGTCAAATAGGCAGTCGCTCCATGTGAAATACTGGTATTCAGCTGCGTCTGGTTAGACTGGAAGCTGACCCCAACGTAATTGGGAAAAGGCTAGGCAAATGATGACCTTGGACATTAGATACAGACATCGGTGAGGAACATTCCAACATCTATTGCCGAAAACTTCATCTTCATCCAAACACACAAATATAAAAACTTTCACATTTATAAGTTGGAATAGGATAGCAGTAATGCAAACCAAATGCAAGCAAGCAAATTATTTTGTGGTTACAATTTCGTGATAAAGTATTTACAGAGCAGCTAGCCATTTTTTTTGTTTGGGTTTTATTGTATAATAGGTATTAATTTTACAGCCGGGCCGTACGTAGCACAGTCTCACTTTGCTTGTTTTTATCAATTTAAACATATTTATTTACTTAGACAATATGATAAATAAATATACATATTTGTAATGTGCTCGTCATGCCCTTTCATTTTATACCCAATATGGCAAAAAAAAATTATTACGTGTCTTTATGTCCTCTAGAGGGCGCCATATTGCATTTAATGTGACGTCACATAGCCTATAACCAGCGAACAATCAAGACGCTTCCAATGACATCTCATTTGTTAAATTATGATTAGTAGTTTAGAAGTTATGAGGTAACAGATGAAAATACATACATTTATACATACAGGTCAAAATCATAACCCTCCTTTTTGCTTCGCCGTAGTCGGGTAAAAAGGTTCTAATCCTGGAACCTAGTGCTCCCGAAAAAGTTCCTTAAACCTTCTAATAATTCTGCATATTTACCTGCGTTACGTCATCTTCCCGAAATTAGTTAACAAAGAAAGTTTTTCGTCTGTATTGAGATTTATTCGTTCATCTCACAAAGAACATGAGATCTTTGTATTCCGTTACCTAGTTACGTAATAAAAGCTGACATCAAATACTTGATTAGCCTGTAGAGAAACCTGAATGAATGAAGCCCGCTTTTGTACCTTTATGAATAAATAAGCTTTGTACCTATCTTAAAGGGCCTGCTGATTACTTATTTATCTATTTAAACAAGACCTTTAGCCTTTATACTACATAGACTGAACACCTCACTAGCATAAGCATAATCAACCGTATAATGTTACCACTGCTAAGACACAGGCCTCCTCTCTGTGGCAGGAAGTGGGTAATCTACCACGCGCGCCCAGTGCGGGTTGGTAGATATCACATGTCTCCTAATTTTTGGTTCTAGGACATGCCGGTTTCCTCACGATTTTTCCTGCACCATTTCGATGGCAGTGGTGATGAAATAATTTACACAAAGTAAAGCGCTTGTTTGGGTTCGAACCGACGACCTACAACTCTTAAGTCGCAGCCGTTACCACTGTTCTTCATTCGGTTAAGCTCCGGTACAGTCAGGGTGAAATAACTGTTTAGTAAATTGACTACCAACTTAAATTATTCCTATATTCATATTACAACTCTCATTCTTTGAGTGTAGTATGAAATGCAACACGGCAAATTGAAATAGGCTGTCAAATTAATAAATAATTCATTTTCCTGTACAACCCGACATCAACTCGTTAGCAAGGCTACAGCTGATTGGCATCTTTCGAACCTACAATCAACACGCAAGCCGACTCGTAGGAGTCAACTTTTTTTTTGTGTTGGAAATTATCAAATAACTTCTCCCGCTGTTGGCAGAGCAGGAGGGCGTGTCAGACTCTTACTGACTAAAACCCACCCGTGTTACTTCAGTTGCCTATATTGCCAGGTCATAAGTACGCAATGTTCTCGAAACTTATAAGTGGGCATTGTGGGCGTAGGCGATTTGAAAATAATGACGCGTACGTGGCGGCATCTACATCGCCACATGCGAACTACGCATCAAAGACCTGACGTCACACAAAATCCTGACGTCACACAAATCCTACATCGCGCAATTAGAGTTTACCGCGCGAACACCATATATTTATAACTTCCCCGACATCAATCGTTGGGCACAGTACACAGATACAGACGCCTCCCATCATTCCGACCTCGCCGCCGAGGTCGTTTGCGATCGCGTCCGCGACCCCGAGTAAATGATACTCCTCCCCGACCCTTGCTCGATAACGAGGTGCCAGCAGTTGTTGCAGCTTTAAATTTCCCGATTAATAATCATGATCAAAATTTTGATCCAGCCCGTCCCATCCTTGATGTTCTCCCTCTAGTGCCGCCCTAAGCCGAGGCTTGTACCCCATAGGGGGGGCACCCCCGACCCCGCACCACCCTTAGCGAGCGTTCACCTAACTTTTTAGCTTAGTTTATATGCCCCTGGCTGGAGGCTTTGAGTTTAGCAGCTTAAGGCAACCACAGGAGTGACCGGTTAAATAGCCATGACCTCAGAGGTCAGCTATGAAATGCTCTACAGAAAAAAAAATCATCGGGCAGTTGCCCGTCAGACATGACATCCGTCTGGTCGGAGGATCCTCCCTTTTCTATAGAGTATGACTGAACTTTACACCCTATTCCTCATACCTCTAAATCACAACGAGCGACCACGCGACATAATATTACTACTGCCTGTTTTCCTTAACATTAGGAAACACGAAAATAAAACCCTTTTTATTGCACTGTTGGATTTTCAAGTCTCGACGCAGAGCGGAGCGTTCAAAATCAAATGGTGCATTATTACTATAGGCATTGGCAATACAGTTAGGCGTCGCGTAGTATAGAATATTTTCACTGACTTAAATTCTACTGTACGTAACATGACATAAAGTTTACATTTCAATTAGGAGTGAGGCGTATTTATCGTAACAGGTAGAAATAACAGATATTTAAAAGTAACAAATAACAATTGTTCCTAACAATATAAATATCTGTTACTTAAAATAACAGACCCTCAAAGACTGTTACCGCGGCTGTTACTGTTAATTCATTATAACAATCTCACACAGACTGTTACTCACTCGCACAAAAGAAGAAATATTTCAGGGTTAACAATTTCTCTTTCTTCCCCATTGGGAATGACCCTTCCTAAATAGAGAAACACCTATTAGTAACTTCGAAATATGTTTACTTCTCATTCTTACTATGCTTAAAAGAGAATGACTTAGTATTTATTATCCCTAAAAATACAGTTGGTGGTCTTACAAGAACAAACACGTACGAAAAAGTGACTCCTAAATTAGGTCGTGTTACCTATTACTGACCAGTTACCATTGTAAAACAAACTTAAACTGAATAGATATAAAGAAGATATTCAATTGATATTTAAATACGTATTTATCGTCCGTACTAAAGTAACAGGCTGTTATTTAATAACAGATATTTGGATCTGTTATTTTGCTGTAACAGTAACGGTGATAACAGATATCGTGTTTAACCTGTTACAACCCATCTCTAATTTCAATGTGTCAGGAACGTTGAGTCGTTAAGGTAAGTGACAGCCTAAACCTGGCCAAAAATGCATTAAAAAATCATAGCTTCACAGAGTGCCCTTGACAACAGCCGTTACAACAAGAAAGGCAATTGCGAAAGTCATCAAGTAATCCATGAAAAGTTAACTTTGTCTAAGAAAATTACTTGGAAGGTGAGACGATGTAACTTTTAATTTATTCACATACCAATTTGACTAGTAAAGTGGGAAGCTGCAGGCTTAAAGATGTCTTTGAATGCAGTAAATATGACTTAAAGTTGGGTATCCTCCTGTGGTATTTAGGGTGTTGAATGATTTCAATTAATTTTGAACTGTATTTGAAGTACATTTCTTTTTTTGAAGTGTAGACTTCTTTAGGCACGTTGGGCATTTTTGAGATGGGACTCAACCATTGATTTCGCGGCACTGTGACCTCATATTTGTAAACGCGATTGTGCTCTTTATTTATATTACGTTGCGGATCAATGTTCTATGCAAGTATTTTTACTTTAAAGGTTTTGTAAACACGATTGTGCTCTTTATTTAGATAAGGTTACGGACCAATGTTCTATACAAGTATTTTTCTTCCACCATGGCGAACTCGCTCAAGTTTTCACTTTTGTCGGCACTCCCGGAGTGCCACTGTTTTTTTTTTTAAACTTTGCCCCACTCTAGGAATTTCTCCTGTCTTGCGCAACCAGCGTTAGTAAACGCACCAAGCGTTTACAAACATTTAAACTCACATACACAAACAGCCAGACCCGGAACAACTACTTGTAGGTCATATACAAATATTTGTTCCGTGCGGGAATCGAACCCGCGACACGCAGCGCAGTAGTCAATCGCTTAACTACTGCGCAAACCATGTCCTCGTGCCGTGTCGACATTTAAGTTGGTAGTTGTGTTCTTGTGCTAAATTGACATTTAAGAATATTGTAAGTATAGTCTTTTCCAAAACTAACTGATAAAAGTGTAAACAAACCATGTTCAAGTTAAATGCTTACGCACTCACTTACTAAAGGGAATTAGTAATTCATCTGTATTGTGAAGGTTTCAACTTTATATCTCATCACGTTTTTCCAACAATTATTGTTTGAAAAACATAAGATACTAAATTGTACTTAATTGAAAAATCATCGACGAAAATTGAATTTTCAATTTCAATAATTGTCAAATGAAAAACATTTTTAAAGTGATAAAAAATATAATTTTGGTTTTATACGTGCAGGGACATCGACGAAAACAATTACCATGGATTCAGTACATGATTTTGAAACCCCTGTTGAAATTTTTCGTCGGTTATTAAAAATAAAATCTGCTGTTTTATAGAAAACTGTAGTATCTACGCGCTCGAAATACATGGAACAGCAGATTTTAGATCAAATCAAAGCATTCATTTTGCAAGTGGAACTATAAATTGGCATCCACAGGTTTTCTGACCCATTTGTTTACATTTTCATTATGTAAACAAATGGGTGATGATGAATGAATTAAAATTGAAGTTAGGTCTCCTCTAAAATAAAAACTGGCCAAGTGCGAGTCGGACTCGCACACGAAGGGTTCCTTAGCACCGCACAATATTTTAATACTACGCTTTTTAATTTAGTAAAAAAGAACAAGTTTCTTATATGTGGAACTTTAATTTTTAACTTATTTTAAGTTTTATTATTTGTTGTTATACCAGCAATAGAAATAATACACAATCTGTGAAAATTTCAACTGTCTATCTATTGTGGTTTCGATTACAGCCCGCGGACAGACAAATGGCACCCTTCGGGTACGGAACTCTAATAAAGCTGAAAGTTGCGCAAAAACTAAAGTAAAATATAAGTTTTAAAGCGAGAAGGGAGTTTGTTTAAGAGCTATAAAACTACTTCATTTCGTATTTTTACACGGTATAATATTATATTGTCTAATCTCGCTGAAAACTTGTAGTAACATTTAATCGAGCAGTTCTTCATTATTTCCGTTCAAGAGGAAGATAAGATTTTTCAAGTTTATTTCGGTCAGTTTGTAACGGAGTACCTACAAGTCAATTCGTAATTTTCATAACTATTTAGCAGTAACCTCATACTATAGTTTGACCGAAACCGCTGCAGTGTGCCTTAGGTATATGCGTAGCTAAACGGGTGCAAGCCGCTTATTCGTCAACGCTCACTGCCCCTCGCCGCGCTGTCCTAAGGCACGGTAAAGTGGTCTCGGTCAAACTATAATTAAATCGTCGTTCGTCCTTTCAATGAAGCATTATCTACCTGTAAACGTGGGTGCAGTCACGAGCACAAAATACGTTACAAAGCGATTTTCTCATAATATTTTAAAGTCGTTTTCCTCTACGTTGCAGGTATTTTAATAGAAAATAGCTTTTGTATTTTGCGTATGTGTAGGGTATTTATGCCCATGACTGTACTTAATTAAAGAGAAAATTAGAAGTACATAGGTAGGTAAATATATTATTTAAAACATTAATTCTTCATTAGAAATACAGTGATAATGACGACATTTTATCCATTCAGTGTCCACCATCACATTATCTAGCTACTTATAACAATAGCCAACAGAATTACCTAATAAAACAACCTTCCTAAGTGCTCCTCAGTAATATGATCCGTGTCCATTCTAGCGTTAGTCTAGACAAGTTTCATGACAGCAAGAAAACAAAGTCATAAAAGTAAAAAGTGAAGATCGTAAAAACATATTTGTGAAACGGTAGTATTAGATTACAAATTCCGTAGTTATTATTTAAAGTATTTCACCGCGAGCATTCGCTTTACGATTTTATTTGGCAAACCTTCGTTCGCGAACATTTATTCGCGAAACGAACATTCTTTCGCGAGCACTCTAATTAGAATTTGTTCTTCGTGTTTTGATTTATGTGAAAGGATCTTTTGGCACCTGAGTGACATAGACGGGAATTTGGAAATTTATCCCAGAAATTGAATTGAGAAAATAAGATGGCGGCGCTAATTCCGATTTAAGCCACGAGCCAAAAGAAACTTGTACTCACTTAACTGTTCGTATCGCGAATCATTCATTCGTTTAAAACAAAAAATCGCGAAACAAATGCTCGCAGTGAGTACCGTACATTACGGACATTGAAGTGAGTTTCTTATACATTTTCCATTTTAATTGTTTCGTTAGGACAGTGAGCATAAGCAAGACCTATGATCAGTAGACCATAGGGTCCGGTTTGATCCCTAGGTCAAAGAAAAGGTTATTCTGTTTTTCCATCAAGAACTGGCGCGCGGCGCGTGCCAGCGCGTACCAGGGCGAGACATCACGAGTCAGTGCTTGACAGAAAGAGAGAGCGAGACCTTGCAGATCCTCAATGGCCGGTTCGAGATTTGTATATCCGTTTTACAAAGTAAATAAATAGTCTATTCTTACAGCAATAAAGTTCAATTTTGTATAGGCAAATATTTCAATTGTCGCCTCGCACATACTCGTGCATCTAGACCTTTTACATCAAAGATGGGCAGGGCGTGGATAGAAATTTGCCAAACAAATTTCAATTCTCACCCATCCCATCAATGCCTCGCCGGTGTAAACACTTACTTTTTTTCGACGAGTTCACAGCTTTGACTGTCTATCTAGACATAATTTATATCTTTGCAACCAACCATAGTCTTGTCACCCTCTACAAGTTTCAAGTACCCTCTAATGGAATATAATTGTGGTATTGGGTACCATTACTAACCACTTGTTAGATGCAGACGATGATTAGATTTTATGTTTTACTCAAAACATCGATTATGGTTTTCGATGGGCTCTAATGGCTATTGTTTGGGCTATAAATAGGCCAGCTTAATACCCATGGGTATCGTTAGGGAAGTGGGATAATTTATTTAGCAGTTATTGCCAACTGCTAAGGAGAACAGCGGGGTAATCACGTAATACATTATAACAATTGCAATGGTTTTAGTTTTGACGATTCGATAATATTCATTGTATAAAGAAAACACTCTTTTCTCATTTCATGTTTTGTCATTAATTATTAAATATGTCAATGGAGGAAGAAGAATCGGCAGAAGATATTAGAAGTGAACAACAATGTGAGTCGTGTACTATCACAATCCACACCACTGTACTATTTCACAATCGAACGACGACTAACTATGCATTACATTTTTCCATTTAAAACGACTTTTAAATGGAAAAATGTACACCCCACCCAGAAATAACGTTATTATCATAACCGTCATTTCTAAGTGTTGCCAAAGTAAAACAATACATTCAGTTGCCATAATGAAGACACATTAAGAAGTTTCTTATAATATTATTAATTTATACTTTGACAGTAGATATTATAAATTGATATTAAAATATATATATTTTTTATGAAATCAAACAAATCACGACAATTGTGTTACTAACTGCTGCTCGAGGATTCTTCCGCGTGGACCCTAATACTTTTTCTAAAATAAAAGTAGCCTAAGTTATTTTTTCCTTTACCGTTTTGAGAGCAGTAATAAAATAATTTACACAAAGTAATGCGCCTGTCTGGGTTCGAACCTACGACCTACAATTCGTGAGGCTGCGAACTCGAAGTCAGCGGGCAGCGGGGCGGCGGTGGCAGCGGTGCGAGAGCGGCGCGTTCAAATGCATAGATTTACGTTATGTAACTGGCCTCGAAAGCAGCAGCACGGGGAGTGAGCGGTGCCATATAAAACTATGCGTTGCCGCGCCGCCGCTGCCGCCGCCCCGCTAACTGCTGACTTCGACACCGAGGCCTAAAGGCTCGTGCAAACTGGCGTAATATCGCGGGCGCTACAGGCAGCGTGACCCTTGTAGCGCCCGCGATATCGCGCTGGTCTGCAGAAGCCTTAAGTCGCGGCCGTTACAACTGGGCCACCACTGCTCTCGCCCACCAAGTTACCCTTACATACAAACTCTAAAATTTTACCTCTTTATAAGTAAGTTATAAATTTACACGAGGAGATCCCGGTTCATTATCTTACCTAGAACAATAAAACATGAATGTGTGTGTCTTTTGATACTTTGGTAACATAACAGATATTTTAAGTAGTTTTCTACAAAGTTATAAAACGGAAAGCCGTTCCAAATCCTTATCTACACAAGACATTTCAAATTCGCAACATATTAAACAGTTTTATCACCAAACTCAATTTTGTTGTGGTTTTTAGAATCATGCTCGCGTGTTTTCGAATCCGTTAAACTTCCAAATCTCGTATTCATATCGTTTAGTACTGACATCGGATCAGAGTCGAGTTACCCACAGTCCTATGCGAGTAACAGTAGCTATGCTATACTGTAAGACACTAGCACTTTTGTTGTGTATTTGGTGGCAGAGTTAGATATGCTCGTTTTACTTCTGCGCTACAGCTCCTTCACAAAGAGCTGTACTGTTACCAGAATATGTTATTTATCTACACTTCAACAATGCATGGGTACAGTCGAGCTCATAGCTAAGTAATAACAGGTGCACGGGTCGATCCATCAGGTGGTTAAGCTACGCTTGTGAACATCTTTACATATCGAAACTCCTCCATGCATCGGGAAGCACGTTAAGCCGGTGGTCCGGGCTGTCATTCGTGGATCTTTGACAGTCGTTACGGGTCGTCAGAAGCTTGAAAGTCTGACAAACAGACTTACCAAGGAGTATCGTGTTATCCAGTAACTGGGTTGTGGAGGTCAGATAGGCAATCGCTTCATATAAAATACTGGTATTCGGTTAGACTGGAAGCCAATCCCAACACAGTTGGCAAAAGTCTAGGCAGATTGATTGATTTGGGTACAGTGTATGAGTTTCGTTTCTTACCCTAATGATGACGACATGATGATGACATGATGCTTATTGAAACGTACAGAACAGAAACGACAATGCCGATTTTCGTATGGAAGGTGGCATCTTGCTTTTTTCTCGCGGCCATCAACCGAATCTTTATTTTTTCTACTACAGAATAGTGTAACAAACGAAACTTATTTGACATGCATATCTTTAAACTCAGTCCGAAATGAGATATAAGAGTAAGAAGTTTGTATGGATTTATTAGCTTTGTTGGCAACTTTTGACTCCTAGGTACAAGGTTAGTGTTAAGTTATCACAAAATAGATAGCTGCTAAATGCTTTTGGACGTTGAATAGTCAGCACACCCCCTTCCGCGCATTTAGGGCGCTCCCAAGCACGAACAGGTTTGTATTATAATCTTTTCGCACCTTTAGTAAAGACTGCACCACCGTAGCAGTTCTAGATGCTTATAGAATGAGAGTAGGAAGCCTTTTTCCTGGTTTAACATAACATAACATTACGCCTTCTTTCCCTGAAGGGTTAGGCAGAGGTGTACCCATAGTAGGGTCCGTTTTATATTTTGTTATTTTCCATCGCCTCGCCTCGCTTAGCAAACATCGCGCAAACAGACCGTATCCTAAGCAGTAACATCAGATCAAAGACACGTAACCCTTCAGTTTACGACCCTCAAGTCTCTCATAAAATGTCTTTTTATGGCATAACACACTCCGTTATATGTTTAAAGGTTAACTGTTTTCGGTCATTTACTACATAAAATTTCATATACTTGTTGATAAAGCTGCGGGAAAGTTGTTGGTTTATGACAGCGACGATGATTTTAGAGAGTGAGTGAGTTCCATTTTGGGAATTGAAGATTTGGTTGGTTCCGGATTTGGCTGTGATAAATTCTGATTTCTGACACATAGTGTCAGAAATCAGTCCAACGAGTTACGTCTTAGTAAATATTGACATTCAACGTCAATATTTACTAAGACGTAACTCGTTGGACCAGCGTATGCTAGCTCAACTGCTAGTAAACTGCGCGAAGTTCTAAGTACGATCTAGGGTTAAGTAGGTTGGGTAAAAAACGATTTTTCCCATGGAGTAACATAGACATGTTACTCTATGAGAAAAATCGTTTTTTTTTTAATGAAAACTTCTTTAGGCGCGTTGGGTATTTTCGAGATGGGACTAAACCATTGACTTCGCGACACCATGGCTCTTTATTTATATTTATTTACGGGTCAATGTTCTATGTAAGTATTTTTAAAGGTTTTGTAAACGCGATTATGCTCTTTATTTATATAAAGTTACGGATTAATGTTCTATGCAAGTATTTTTACTTTAAAGGTTTCGGAAGTTTTTTTTTGTCAACGCGATTATGCTCTTTATCTATATTACATTACGGACCAATGTTCTATACTAGTTTTTTTCTTCACCAAGGTGGTCTTGTTCAAGTTTTCACTTCAGTCGGCACTCCCGGAGTGCCACCACTTTTTTTTTTTTGGATTACCTTCATCTCTTTTTTTTTCACATCAATTTCTGTAAGTCAGAGTCTACAGTCAGAATCGGACAGAGACAGAGAGTGGCAACCAACCAGAAAAGCGCCAAGACAATGTGAACCGACTGCCAACTGACCTCTATGACCCATTTACGGCGACAACCACCGAAATACAAAGATTCGTTATGCTTTTGGGCATTAAATTACTCATAAGGTCGATTTACATTTGCATTTATTAAGTAGCGAGTTTACTTCAAGTAGCAAGTTACGTGTTCAAAGTGACAGTCAAGCATTGTGAAGTGTCACGTAAAGACGTCAAGGATCATAACTCGCTACATAACGAAGGAAAATGTAAATCAACCTATAAATCGTGTACGCGTTCGTTTGTACATGCCTTTACACTTCAAAATGAAAAATTTACACTTTTGGACTAACCATGACGCTTTGATACAACTCCTCCTACTTAAACTCTCGCACCTTAACCAAAGCAATAACTTGTCAACAGTGACTGTCATAAATATTCATATGACAACCAGTCCTTGGTACGTGCACTTCGAAAACAAAACCACAATTTCTACAACTTTGTCTCTTTTCAAAACTATACGAGGGAACGGTTCATTTTCTCAAACAAATTATGTGGCACTGCGTTCTATCCAGCAAAGCCCTGTCGCTTCACGTTACCGAGTGTGCGAGAGGAATGCTTCACAGACAAATTTATGAAAACGTGGAGTCTTCATGCAATTTGTTTCGCGAATCTAACCATTAAGGTTCTTTTGAATGTTGAAAAGGAAGGTTGGAGTACCTATAGTTTTTTTGCAACTGCAAATGTTACAGAATAAAAGACTCGTATGTTTTAGCCTCAATGGTGGGCATAGACTTGTTCCAAACCTAAATACACAATAAATACCAATTTTTTTTTTACATTTCGTACTCTAGTGCAAAAATAACCCCTGAATATTGCATAAGTTTTATAATGAATCAAAAGTAGTTGAGTCAACCTCTTTTTTGGGTGGGAAATTATCAAATAACTTTTCCCGCTCTGGGTGGAGCGAGAGGGCGTTTCAGACTCTTACTGACTAAAAATCACCCGTGTTCTTTTAGTTGCTTGTATTGCCGGGGGTCACAGTAACCCTTTCGGACAAAAGCGCAACCCCGACAGGCATCAGCCCTATCGGACCCCGTCAGTTTTGCTGACATCTCTTTGAACACAACGCGCTGTTGACCTAGGATTACTCCTTATCGAACGGCGAGCTACCCATTGCTCACCGTCCGCAAGCTCGCGCCTACGGTGGCCGGGAATTGGTCTGCGACTCCTGCAGCGGTTAGGGGTATGAGGGCGCGAAATTTGCGCACTCACGCGTTCCGCCTCCTTCTTTGCGTGCATTACTGCTTCGCAGAAGGAGGTGACGGCCTCCCATGCCCTCTCGCTCTGTACCATGGCCTGGATCAGGGCCGGACGCGAGAGATCACCGCCGCCGATTGCCTCCACGAGGACACGGTGATGCTCCGCTCAAGCCGGGCAGACCTCCACCGTATGCCCCACCGTGTCCTCCGGGCGATCTACACAATGGTGACAGCCGGGCGTTTCCTCCCGCATTATCCTGAACAGGAACCTCTCGAAACAACCGTGTCCGGTGAGTAACTGCGTCAGGCGGAAGGTAAGGAAGGCGTGACGCCTCCCTAGCCACTCCTCCTTATCGCCGCAATTATGGCGTGCCCAGCGCTGGGTTGTGAAAATCGCACTCTCCATGACGCCATGAGATCCCGCCGGAGCTCTATTTTTTCCAAAATTATATGCTCCGTAGTTTCGGACATAAGGGAGGAGTGTTCAATTTTCATTTACTTACTTAAATATCTTTAAAAGTACTTATTTATTTTTGAATTATAAAAAAATATTGAGATCGTCATATCTTTCCCTTTTTTTTGGGTGGGAAGTTATCAAATAACTTCTCCCGCTCTGGGTGGAGGGCGTGTCAGACTCTTACTGACTAAAACCCACCAGTGTTCCTTCAGCTTCCTGTATGTTGTCAGGGGCCACGGTATCCCTTTCATATCTTTCCCTTAATTGAATGTGCAAAACTTTTTTATAATTTTCCAATTTGCCCTCGAAAAGTAACCCCATATTCAAATTTATTTACGTTACATATCCATATTTGGGTCACAGAAATTCATATGTGTTATCGTATCAAATACATCGTTTAAATTAAGTACTTATGTAGAAGTTTGTTTAGGGTCACACTGACCAATTTATTTGTTGTTGCCATTTCATTTATTTGTTATACCTATGTTTAAATACTAAATGATTGAGTTTGTAAATTCCATTATATTATTTTGTCAAGAATATTTAAGAGATTAATTTACTTTTGAATTATATTTTTCTAAATGCATTGTTAATTTTTTTTTATTTGTTTTGTATTAATATTTCAGTTCATTTTATCTGTCGAAATATTCATGTTAGTTAAGTATTAAGGTTAGACAACTGTCTTTTAAAATGTTATAAAAGATCGTGTAACTTCATTTTTGGTCTCTTTTTCCTGTACGTGTCGCTGGACTGGTAACAATATACAAACTTGTAAGTAATTGATTATCATTTGTCATCAACCTTCTTCCCAATACCTGCATCATATGTGTACCAAATTTCAACTAAATTGGTCCTGTGTATTCGGAGCAAATTGGCTGTGACTGATGGACACACAGCCAACGAGACGAGCATAAGGGTTCCGTTTTTTCCTTTTGATATACGGAACCCTAAAAGATACTTTGACCTTTTAAACTTTATACTAAATTGTATCTAGCACCTCCTCTTTCTAATAATTTAAATTTCCAATACGATTGCTACATATACACAACAACGGGGAAAAAATCCCAAACTTAAGAAGAAGTACACTCACGAGCATAAATACGTTACACTTACGCAAGATTCAAAAGCGAATTTCTCCTAAACTATTGATAGATATCTTATGGTGTTACGAACATAGTGTTATCGAAACCATACTAAGTATTTTCAAAGTTGAAAATTTAATTTCACCAGAAAAACGCTTTTGAATTTTGCGTAACTGTAAGGTGAGGAATAGTGGCGCAGTGGTAACAGCCCCGACTTACGAGTTTTATGACGTCCGCAAGCACTTTAGTTTGTGTAATAATTTTCATCACCGCTGCTTTCAAAACGGTGCAGGAAAACATCGTGAGGAAACAGGTATGTCCTAGAACCAAAAATTCGAAGACATGTGACTTATCAACCCGCACTGAGCCTGAGTGGTCTACCCGCCTACTTTCTCTCGAAGAAAGGACGCCTATATCCCAGCAGTGGGAACAGTATAAACTGATTATGTGTAAGGTATTTATCCTCGCGACTGTACGTAGGTAATACCATACAAAGTTATGATATTAAGTAGCTTGGAACAAAATCGATTATGTTCAACTGAAGTTTTTCTAGTACACGCTATTAACCTCTTTATAAAGTTTCGAGTGTAGCAACATTTGTGAGCATTATTATAAGGAGTCACGCATTTCACTGGTTTTCTTTAAGGAGGGTGCATCGGTAGAGTAGCCCGCATAATTCAAATTTTCTTACTTTTTTTGCAATTTATAGTCAGTGTCAGGTTCTATATTGATTAAAATATTATGATTCACGACCGCAACAAATATGGCTTTACAGAATATCATAGAATATCATTATATCACAGAATATCATTATAATCACCAATTTAACTCCTTAAGTGAGAATAGGGATGATACCTTGGTAAAAAAAAAGGAAATTCTATTTAGTCCGTCATTCAGATATTAAAAAAATATTAGACACGTATTTTTTGGTTTATCATATTAATAAAAAAATACTTAGATAAAACGCATTAAAGTTGGGGAGTGGGGGTTGGTACGTCACAAGTAAGCATAAAGTCTACATACTCGTGACGTCATGGCACTTTTTAACTCAATGTGTCGCCGTAATCCTTTGATAATGCAAAAAAAGAAAAATTACGCGTCCAATATTTTTATGATATACTATAAAACTAACTAATTAAAAAAATATAATAACATTTTTTTTTTGTCATCATCCTTATTGGCCTCAAACGTCATGACAAGAAATTGTCATTCAATAGGGTAATATGAATATAAAGAGTTGTATTGATGATTTTTATGATTATAATTTTATAAATAAATATTTCATACGGCCACGACTCATATTTAAATCAAACTTACAACCTGATACTGATCTGCAAATTGCAAAAAACATTTTAAAAAAAATGAATTTTGCGCGCTAAGCTGACGCTTTCGCGTTAAAGGTTAGGTTACCTGGTCTATTCTGTAAAAATCTCACCATGAAAACTTATGGCCTGCGCAGATTGTAGGACATAAAAAAAAAATTGCGCGTTAAGCTGACGCTTTCGCCTTAAAAGTTAGGTTACCTGGTCTATTCTGTAAAAATCGCACCATGAAAGCGTATGGCCTGCGCAGATCGGCGGACATTAAAAAAATAATGAATTTTGCGCACTAAGCTGATGCTTTCGCCTTAAATTCAATTCAAATTCAAATCATTTAAATCTTAAAGGTTAGGTTAGCTGGTCTATTCTGTAAAAATCTCACCATGAAAGCTTATGGCCTGCGCAGACTGGCGGACGAGACGGCAGAGGATTTTAAATTTATCAATTGAATTGAATAGTTATCCAATCGAAATAAGGCATATATTTCAATGCTCGGTGATCAACCTTGGAGCAGTGCAGCGCAGTTTTCTCTGGAGCATCGAAGCGCGCTAGAGGATACCGCGGCGGTATGCGCCGGTATGCGCTGGAGTCTGCAACACACTTTCAAAAGCAACTTTTCGACTGCGTAGTCGCTTGTGGAATAATCAAATCCCACTCGGAAAACCACTACTCGGTGGATGCTGTGGCATACCGACGGATGCTCCGATAAGCTGGCGGACGATCGCGGTATAGCAGAGGATTTTTCTTGTCAGTGTGCGCTGGCGAAAAGATGAAGTGAGCTGTAATTCCACGTGATGCTAGGGATTGACATTATTGACTTCAAACTCGACATTTTAAATGCAGAATATTTAAAACGTTGAGTGCTACATTAGGAGCCCGACACAAGTGGACACAAGTGGCACGGGCGATACGCGGGCATGGTGACAGTATGGCGCGGGCGTTGCGCCGCCCGTTTTATATTTCATACAAAATGTATAGGAATGACGTGCGTTGCCCGGAACGTACACAAGAGGCGCGGCGCGGACGTTGCGTGTATGTTCCGCGCCACGTCGTTCCTATACATTTTGTATGAAATATAAAATGGGCAACGCAACGCCCGCGCCACACCGTCGCCACGCCCGGACCACTCGCCATTTTTTTATGTCCCGCACCTTAGAAAAAGGAGTTAGAATGCCTTGAGAAAGCCTTTTACTAAAATAAAGGTTTTGAAATCAAATTCATGAATCACTACTGAGACTCAAGAATATTTTGTGTTTGTGAATTTTAGTTTTATCCCAATTCAAAGAAAAAATATATTTTACAGTTCTACAATTATTATGAATGGAAATTGTTATTTAAACATCGAGAATAATTTATCATAAAAAAGTAAGAGTATGAAAAAAATTCTATTAAATAATTTAAAACACCAATTCAAACCATTAATTCCAAAAATTAAGTGAAAATCTCTTATAATTTTACTTTAAATGGACGTACCACCCTACCTCGCCATTAATCTTACATTCATTACAATTTCTAATTACAAAGATTCATATTAGAAGGTTCAAATAATCTTTATTGTAGGTAGGTACTTATTTTCTGAAATACATTTATTTAGATTGAAAATAACTTTCTGAACCGAACTGACCAATTGTCAACCTGAATTTTTTAACAGAAATTATATCTTTTAATCGTTTAATAGAAAATCAGAATCTTCTCTTCTCATAATTTAGACAAACTTATATCATCTACAAATAAATTAAATTGAAGTATCTGTTTGTAATGTCAAAATGCTTTTTACTAAATGTATCTGGCTAATTTCCGAAATGGCTGGACTGATTTTGACGGGACTTTCACTGGCAGATAGCTGATGTTATAAGGAGTAGGTTATTTTAATTTTAGAAAAAGAATTAATGTCCACGCGGGCCTTGCCGCGGGCAGCACCTAGTCAATACTAATAATATTATAAAAATAAATGTCAAAGTAACTCTGTCTGTCTGTTACCTTTTTACGCCTTAACGGCTGAACGGATTTGTATCAAATTACGCACACGGATAGACCATGACCTGGGTTAGGACAAAATACCCGGTAGTACGTTTCCCATGGGATAATTTTCGACCTCAACGCGGGTGAAACCGCGGGCAAAAGCTAATTTCTTATAAACTAAATGGAAATGCATGTCATTTTCATCGTAACTGAATCCCAAAATCACCTCTGACGTCACTCACTAGAACGACACACAATATTCGAAGTCAAAACTACAACCAATTTACGAAGTCACAACTACCGACCTATCCCGAATTACACACGAATCACTTCACCCATACAAACATCCCCAAACACTATTTTATTTGCCCTTTAATCACAGTTTCCCGAAAATTAAAAGGTCTACCCAATACCCAAATTAAAGTAAACAAAACAGATTTTCGGCGGTAACCCTTCAAATGTCAAGTCATTCCCTAAAACGAAATTGCTGGGGCCGTAAAATAAACGCTTGTCAGCCGTACCAAATGAAGTTCGAATGAATGAATGTCAGTCCTCATTTGCCTAAAAGTTGGGTATAATTGCTCGTCGTTTCCGTACCCGGGTCTGCGTACTTTTTACAATGTGTTGATGTTAAATATGTGGGGCTATGTAGATGGACAGTTCTAATTTTAAAATACTTTTGTTTATAATTGGAATTGATAAATAGGACGAACTGATGAAGGTCGTGGGAAACCGCTAGATGCGGGTAGCGGCACCGGTCGTCGTGCTGAAGCTTAGAAAGGGCCTATGTCCAGCAGTCGAAGTCTTTTGGCTGGCATATAGATGACCGCGTGGAGGTCAAAAAAATTATCCCACGAACACGTATGACCGCGATAAAAAATACCTAAGTCCTAAACCAGGTCACGGTCTACCCGTATACCAAATTTAATCCGAATCCATACAGCCACATACAGGCGTCATGGTATGGATGTATGCATAAGCATAATCAGCATCTATCAGCATCGTGTCGCCTGTCGAAAGGTACCTGCCTTTCGACAGGCGACACGACTGGTTTGTATGATTTTTTTATGAAATACCTTCCGATACGATGTGTCGCTAACTGGCGACACATCGTATCATAGAAATACATGGAAATCAGTTATGTCGCGGCGACACGTCGCCTGCAGTTGCCACCTACGGTCAGCTACGGAATTGTAGCGTAATGTTCCCACTGCTGGGACACAGGCCTCCTGTCTTCGAGAAGAAGTGGTACTACGTGGGCCAGTTCGGGCAGATGTCACGTTTTCGAATTTTTGGTTCTAGGAAATACCAGTTTCGTTACGATGTGTGGATGATAATGAATGCGAAAATCGATTCATCAGCGAAGTTTAGAGGATAACTCAGACAAAATCAACAAATAAAAGTAGTTAGGAGTCTGTAATTCTGAGGCTGACTTCACAGCTGTCCGGGCGACACGTACGGGCTTCCGGAACGGAGACACACATAAGGGACTAAAACATTATTTCACAGTGACGCGGATTGGTCCGTACGCGACCTGCTCCGGGTAGCGCCCATACAACGTCATAGAGGATCTTCTACTACTCCCTCGTTTCAGAGCACTGCGGGCGCTAACCGTACCGTAACCAGCTTAAAAGAATCCTTTTCTGTTAAACTGAAAGATGTTCTAGGAAATGGCTAGTAGAGTTTTAAAGTAAGTCAATTAAAATGTTATTAGGTTTTATTTAACTGTAAGCGTCTGATATTCTATAAGATATCAAAACGAAATAAGAAATCAAAAGCGCTCAGAAATAAGTCATTAAAGAGTAATAAACTCGTTATTCCTTTAATTCGTTCCAAAATCTCTGCGTATTTCGAAACCAAGTTTAAAAGCTAACCTCTAATATTAATGAGGTTTCTTAATTCAAAATAAGCTAATTACGATTCTATCTAACTTTTCTCCCAACAAAATGAATTACTAGATCAGCAAAAATACGTTTAAAATAAAAAGTTTTCGTCTATGCAATCCATACTGGGCCCGCGTGGTGAATAACGGCTCACTCCTTTTCACAGAGAGGAGTCTTGAATCCTAGCAGTGGGAACATTATAAGTTGATTATATATCCATACTTATAAACACTTATGTGACTGTCTGACAGAATAATGTTTGGAAGATATGACTGGCTAATACCTGTTTGCATTTAATTTTGACTACGCGTAAGTTCTAAAAGCCTGGCAACAACATTTGGTGGCGCGGCAAGTGGCGCGGCAAAGACGTGGCATCTCAATCACTGAGATACGGAACCCAAAAGAAGTCAAAAAGTACGCTAAGCGAAAACGAAACGAATGGGTAGGCAATGCGATCCGACGGGGTGGTCGGGGAACAAGAAATATCACGCGTACGAAGTCGCAGGCAGAAGCTAGTTTCTTATACAGAGAGGTGCATTAAGAAAACTCTACCGATGAGCGGAGCAAACAGACGCTTGAAGTTAGTCTACACGGTCTAACATAAGTTCAATGACTTTAGTAATTGCATAGACAATTAACAGAAGTGCCAACCTCAGAGAGTTGTTCAAGAGTTGATGAAGCAACACTATCAAAGTTGTAAAGCAATTTTCTTCCTAATTAATTGGATATTTAATGATATTTCAATGTAATTCAAGATGACAGTCTTACGAAGGGGTATCATGTTAGCCAGTAAATGGGTTGTGGACGTCAGAGGCAGTCGCTCCATGTAGAATACTGGTATTTATCTGCATCGGCTTGGACTGGAAGCCGACCCCAATAGGGATGACAACACTGGGAATTGGCTACGCAGATTGATTGAGTTGTACCTAAACATAAGTTAGTGTTGCGGGTTTTAATAACGATTTTGTTCTAAAGTTTTTCCGTCTAACGGTTAAATCTTGAGATTGATTTTTCATCTACTTCCTGTAAATAAAATTCTGGTGACAATAGAATATTACTAACGGAACAAGAACATTTTTTGCAAAAAAAAAAAATAGTTACGATAAAAAAGTCCACATTTATATTTTTTTAATACTCAATTTTCCTCCGCCTAACTTTGAAACAAATGTCTAACCCAACATTCAAATCTAATTGACCCAAAAAAACTAGCAAAAAAAAAAACAGAGCTACCCGAAATACGTCAATTAATTCTCACAATAAACTAAATAAATTGGAACGAGTCGTTGCCAAAACAGTATAAAATATAAACCCTTTTTCGACAACTTTGACAAATAATTGAAAAGCTACAATTATGTTTTCAGGTGTATGGGGTATGTAGGTAAGGACCTACTTACCCCAGACACCTAAACAAATGAAAGTATTTCTAAGGGTAATTACTGTGACTGGGTGTTTTCTTTTTCTCCAGAATCATTGCCAATTGTCATTACCGCTTTACGTAGAATAAAACTAGGGCTTCCTAAGACCGGTTGTCCACCGCCAGATCAACGGGACGTCAACGAGGACTAGATGACGGCACCAAAGTAGCGATTCAAACATTTACAATGGCCGTGTATTTACCGCACACCACCACCAGCACCGGGACGTCACGTTCGGTTCGAATAATCCAGTTTATTATTGACGTCCCGTTGACGTTGTGCGGTGGACAAATAGTGTAAACTGCGGTGGCCGCCACATGGCGTCTGCAATTTACTGTCCAATGATGTCACTGAAACGATTTGTTAATTAATTAAGTTGTACTACAGAGCGTTTTATGACACTGTAAAAGCAAACCCCGATGCCATCATTTCATAACAGCCGTCACTACAGCCGTTATGTGGCGGCCACCGCTGTGTTGGAAACCATAGCTTTAGTAATCATATCAACATCAACACATCTGTGTGTTTGAAAGTGCTTATCTCAAAAAGTTCTGAACCGATTTTATATAAATTTTCACTAACAGGTCTCGAAAAAGGTTTATATGTGAAACTCAACTATTAAAATAATACTGGTCAAATATGATTGAAGATTGGATAGAAGAAGAGGAAGATTGGAATCTATGTTCCCACTGCTGGGACACAGGCCTCCTCTCTTCGAGAGGGATTGAGCTGTAATCCACCATGCGGGCCGACTGCGGGTTGGTAGATGTCACATATCTTCGAACTTTTGGTTCTAGGAAATGCCAGTTTCCTCATGATATTTTCCTTGACCGTGTTGAGAATACTATAAGTGCTTGGGAGTATTATGAAATCATCATAAATCGAAAAAAACGAAAAAAAAAAAAACTTAATTCGCGGTTGTAAAGTGATCAATATTATATGACGTTAAAAGTATTGAAAATGAAACAGCAATTCGAGCCGCGTTTTAATCAATTATTGTCACTGCACAAATCTTTATTAGGTATTATTTAATACACACTAGGTAGCAAGCAATGAAGTACTAAATATTTCTTAAATAAGTCACAATAACTTTGTCTTTTCATTTATTTATCTTTCAACTTACATCTATCATTACTGGGTAACCTTTTGCGATAGTGTACTTATCTAACTTTTATCCTAACTTATTATTAACAAATAACATAATAATACCAGCCTATTATTGTCCCACTGCTGGGCAAAGGCCTCTTCTCATACAGAGAAGGCACGAGCATTGATCACCACGCTTGCTCAAGACGGGTTGGTGATTTAAGACTTATATTAACAAAAGTCCAGGTTTCCTCACGATGTTTTCCTTCACCGATATCAGTAATATTCCAAGTTAAACCCAGAAAGTACATATTGTAGCAAAATATCTGTTCTTACCACTTGTATTACGTCGACTGGGAAACGTACCCGAAAATCGACGGAAGGATATTAAATGAAATTTAAAGTTAGAACAACAGTATATTTAAAGAAAAAAAAAAGAACAGAACGAAAATAAATATTATGGAATACACATTTATAAAAAAACTAATCGCCGTCAGCTTCGTTTTAAGAAAATATTGTTAGAAGGTGAAATAAATTTAATAGGCAAATCTAAATGAGGCTTAGACCCATCGACTTACTCACTTTAAATGACTGGCGATATGACGCGGATTTCCGACCAATAGCTATTGTTGATTCCGTGTCGTTATAATAGCTTAGCACGCGTAAGGTCAGTCGCGATGAATCTAATTCACAAATTTGGTAAAAAAAAGGGTTAGGAATTGTCACAATACAGTAATATCAGTTTAACTATACACAAATCCACTTACTCTCGCAAACAGTATCGATATAGCAGCTGTATCTATTCAATTGCATCCAAGCTGTTTTTCAAAGATATTATGTTTGCGTTCGGTCATTAGAAGGCCATCGCTTCAGGCGATTTAATCGAGTGCACACTTTCAGCATCTTTATCGTATCCTTTTAGTGGGTTTCTAGAATAGTTTTCGAGTGTGGTCTTGTATTCTTTGATTTTTATCGTCATGGTGTCGCGAAATAAATGTACACCTACAAAATTATAATGGCATGCAACCTCGGCGTTACCTTGACCATATTTGTATCTTTATTTTGATTTCTGTCTGAAATATTTTCTTGTTTCATACTTTTTAGAGCGTGATTTTTTGCCTTTGACATTCTCACTATCTTACTACTACTAGACTGGACGCAAGATAAATCTGCACGTGGCTAAAATCGGAACTAATCGTATGCTGTCGTCTTGTCGTTTATGTAAGGTCAATGAAGTATAGAATTATTTAATTAATTAATATCATATAAGAGTAATAATATTAAGATTATATTTTTAATAGGGATTTAATATTTTAAATAATACAGTCTATAATTGAGCATGCCAGCACCACCAGTCGCTTGCTAACTTATCTTGCGCGCACTCTAATCTGTATCTTTAGACAAAGATTTAATTTTAAACCATAGAGCTAGTAAGTTAAAGTTCTATAAAAAAAAACTGATTTTAAACCCGAATCCAAGTTGCCAATTTTGTATTTAGAACTTTACTTCAGTCGGAATAAAGTTCGAAATGCCAAAAAACTGGATAAAATGTTTAACTTGGGCGGTAAGAATTTCTCGTCTCAATACGGAATCCTAACAGCGATTTGATAGAAGCTTTCCTCGTTCATACCCTCCTCCAGTTGGGCCTATAAATTATAATATTGATATATTTACGGGTAAAAAAGTCCAACAACTTTCCCCTCGGCACATATTGAATATTTAATTGTTGTTTCCAACGAGTTTCAGGATATTTTTTCATGTTTTTTAGCTAGGAAAATCTGGCTAGTTACTGTGTTGAATAGTTCGAACTAGTTGAACTAGTGTGGAACATAAATTTTTTTTTTATTATTTGTTAAAAATAGACGTCATCGAAAGATTCGGAACAAAAATTGGATGTTAAAATATCTATGTAAAGTCAACGAAAATGTTTAGCAAATAGACTATCATCTTAAATTGTACGTATATTCAAATCACAACTGTCAGTCACTCTTTGACAGTTGAGATTTAGGAAACTAGTTGTGCACTTAGGAACCTACTGATTACAGAGATATTGAAGGTAAAAGTTGACATTTTTAATGTGCAACATCTTTCCTCTCGGGAGCCGGGGAAGCGCGCCCTAGTAGATTTTACTAAATGAGCGCGCGCGGTACTCGAGTTGGCTGTCAAAAACGATCTTGACAAGCACCTCCCGCCTTTAATGTTGCTTAGTACCAAGGTGAGATGTCAGATGTTACACATCATATGCGACTAGTGTAAGGCTCGCTCCTTTTATTTTACGAAAACAATTTTTTTATCGTTGCAACTTAACTTCAAACGACCCACACGACCTTGTATCGTTACATTCACCCATAAGCACAATGATTTGCGTGCGTTACACTACTATTACTAAACAGCGATTTTCCACACCAAAAACAATAATCGTTTCGCAGTCATTAGCTATTATTCTCCATAAACTATTACAGTGTCCAAGTAGCAGTGGAACACTGACTCTTAAGTCACAGGTATTCCTAATTTAGGAGTCAGGGTTTCAACCTTTTACCACACGGTCTCCTGTGAGGCGGTGAGCCTCCTAGCCGGATTTTCGCCATGGGATCTGGAGGCAAAAGTCCTAAGCGCACATTTGGTAGTGGCGCGAGGAGGCGAAACGCCGGGGCGTAACTCCGCTGCCGCGAGAAATTACGGCACAGCAGACAAAGCTCCAGCGGGAACTCAAGGCGTCATAGAGAGTACTTTTGTCGCAACCCAGTGCTGGGCACGCCACAATTGCGGCGATAAGCCTCCTCTTTGAGGAGTGGCTAGAGAGAGACCACGGCGGCCTCATCTTCCGCCTGACGCAGGTCCTCAACGGACACGGTTGTTTCGAGAGGCTCCTGTTTCGGATAAGGTTTGAGGAAACGTCCAGGTGTCACCATTGTGTGGATCGCCCGGAAGACATGGTGGAGCATACGGTGGAGGTCTGTCCGGCATGGGCGGAGCATCGCCGTGTCCCCGTGTAGGCAATCGGCGGCGGTGATCTCTCCTGGTCCAGGCCATGATACACAGCGAGAGGACATGGGAGGCCGTCACCTCCTTCTGCGAAACAGTAATGCTCGCGAAGGAGGAGGCGGCACGCGTAAAGGAGAGGCAAATTTCGCGCCTTCACGCCCATAACCGCCGCAGGAGACGCCCTAGGCGTCGGGAATCGCAGGCCGATTCCCGGCCACCGTAGGCGCGGGCTTGTGGACTGTGAGCAATGGGTAGCTCGCCGTCCGATAAGGACCAGGCCCGGGTCAACGGCGCGATGTGTTCCACGCGCGCCTCAAAAAGATGTCAGCACAATTGAAGGGGTCCGCTAGGGCCGATGCCTGCCGGGGTTGCGGGTTTGTCCAAAAGGGTTACCGTTTTTTGCTCTTAATT
Source organism: Omphaloscelis lunosa (assembly GCA_916610215.1). Classification (NCBI taxonomy): domain Eukaryota; kingdom Metazoa; phylum Arthropoda; class Insecta; order Lepidoptera; family Noctuidae; genus Omphaloscelis; species Omphaloscelis lunosa. Next base: position 10,438,656 of record OU744267.1, read on the forward strand.
TAGAAATTAGGCCTACAAAAATATTTCCGTACGTTGTTTGCATAAATTGAAATGTCTTGGAGCCATTTTTAAGTGTTTTTAACCTAACCTAACCTTTTTGTACTTGTAACCTTTTTGTACTTGCTTTGTACTTCTAATAAAACAATTCATATATTTTTCACATTTTTTTAAATTATATCAATGGAAATGTAACTGAAAGGGGTCCGCTAGGGCCGATACCTGCCGGGGTTACGAAGAAAACCGAAAGGGAGATCGTGGCCCCCGGCAACAGGGCAACCGAAGGAACACGGGTGGGTTTTAGTCAGTAAGAGTTCGACACGCCCTCCCGCTAAGCCCAGAGCGGGAGAAGTTATTTGATAATTTCCCAACAAAGAGAAAGAAAAAAAAAAGGGTTTCAACTTTTGTGCGCCTTTAATTATTGTGAACTTTAGCTAGATTTTTAAGATATTGTTAGGACTTGTATCGATAATTTCGTTTATTTCATCTATATATATAATTTATATTTTAAAATATTTTTATAAAAGCAAAAAAGAAAAAAAAACATTTAAAAATATAAAAAATTGTAGCCCACTGGAATCGAGAACAGGGTCAAAGCTACCAGTGGTCGAGGCTCCTGAGAGAGGAAGCTCCTAACGATACGCGTCATATCCAAAATTACCGCTTTCTGAATCAAGCCCTTGTTGCAGCTGCCTAACGAGAGTCTCCTCAGGTATTGAACGAGGCTCCTGGCTATTATGCCTTTGGCCGTCACGACTATCGGCACAATGACTGTTGTATGCCACATGTCGAGAACCTCGCGTTATTATTATTGTTTTAGTACAACGTTACTTAGTTTTTTGTACAGAATGCGTAGATGACGACTTTGCGATGTGTCTTTTAACATATATCTATTCTTGACTACCTCGTTGGTATAGTGGTCACAAGTGCTACCATTGAGCATGAGGTCCTGGGTTTGATTCCTAAGTCGGGCAAAGTAATTATTGGGTTATTCCGACTGGAATTTCTCAGCAGCCCGGAGTCTGCATTTATGCCCGGTTGATGGCAATAGGCTCGCACCCTGTTACATGCGACTTAAAACATAACTGGCGAAATGTAGGTGTACACCTCTGCGGGAGACAAGGCGTGATGTTATGTTATGAATGTATAATTTTTCTTTAAAATGTTCGGTTTATCCCGTCAGAACTATGCTAAGCTAAATTAAAGGAACATTTTCCTACACGACATTTTCACCCAACGCAAATTGTAAAGCAAAACAAACATTACTCGTTTCCAGAACAGCTACATTTACATAATCACAAGAGAACTTTCCTAGTGTCCATCTAAAACACTGGGACATTAGCAAAGTCTCAAAAACTGATCCCATTTGCTGAGAGTACAAGCAACAACTTTTATTTCAGGATAGTAAGCCGATTATGTGCTAACAGAAAAGAGCAAGGAATATATAGGAGTGTAGTATTTTTGAAAATGAACTGGCATCTTCTGGGCTTCCTCGTTCCACCATAGACCTAATCCATCGCTTTCCATCAGACGAGGTCGAGGTCAAGAGCTGGCCCATATAGCAATAAAAAATAAATTTAAAAAAACAACTTTTACTAATAATATTAAGGCTCCACGCAAAAGCCCTTTTTCGTCAATAAGTTATCTAATTGTAAGAAAGCTTGAAATAATTGAAACGTTAAGCCTGTGTAAGTATAAAAGTACAGTTTTCGTGGTACTAAACCATTTTAATCCGATCCGGCCTGTCCCTTGCTGTCCTCCACCAGCGACGCCCTAAGCCGAGGTCCGTACCCCACAGGGGGCCTTAGTGTGTAGTCGCTTAGTTTCTAAGTTTTATGCCCTAGCTGGAGGCTTTAATTTATTCAGGCAGCTACAGGAAAGTCCGGTTAAGCAGCCGACAACCTCTGTTCGAAAGGTTGACCTGCAAGACGCCCGTCCAAAAAAAAAAGTGCTAAACCATTCGTGTCAGTCACAGCACCTGTTAATAGTTGCATCACTTTTGCGCTGTCAAAAATATGGTTTATTTCGCCTTTGATTTAGGTACTTAATGAAGATATAATATAATCATAAAATAAAATTTTGTTTTTATTTCAAGGATAGCTGAAGACTAATGTGTGATTTTAAATTTCTTGATATGGTTTGTTAAAAAATAGGAAAAAATACATTACTGACAGGGTTAAAAAAAAGGTTACTTCAACATTTTTTTTCTGCTATTTTTTGTATAGAAGTTGAAAAAAGTGGTTCCCCTATGTACAAGTAGACCATATAATGATATTTTTTAATTTTCTAAATCAAAAGCGATGTCTTCTAATGAAACGATCAAACGTCAGTCTCGCGTCAATTTTTGGAAAATGTGTTGTGAATTTTAGTGATTTTCCACGAATTCTTGATTTATTTGAAAAATCCCTTTCCGCTTTGTACAAAATAAAGAATTCTACTTTTAAAATCACAAATAATTTTGTTTAATTTCTGTTTCCCTTTCTCTCAACTAATCAACAAAATTAATCAAAATCAGTCGATTTCGTGCACGGCCCCTTAATACCAGCATATTACTGTCCCACTGCAGGGCACAAGCCTCTTCACCTCGCTTGCTCATGACGAGTTGACGATTTCAGACTTAAAATAACTCTTCTGCTCCAACGGCCGTCAATCAGGCATTGAGACCAGGTTTAAAAAAACAATTATTCATAAAGGTTTATAACTAGCCTTAACAGAAGAATCTACCACAGTAACTAATTTTTAGCTTAAAATAATCACTAAAATGATTACTTTAAACATTCAGTGATTATTTCAAACATCATAGGCAACAAGATGTAAAAAAGTTTAAAAACCGGCCAAGTGCGAGTCAGACTCGCGCACGGAGGGTTCCGTACCATTATCTCATGAAAATATCTGAAAATTTCAACTATCTATCACGGTTCATGAGATACAACCCGGTGACAGACGGACAGACAGATAGACGGACGGACAGCGGAGTCTTAGTAATGGAGTCCCGTTTTATCCTTTTGGGTACGGAGTCCTCAAAATATAGATGTCACGTGATCAACTTTGAATTTTAATATCTCACTAACGTTGCGTCTCACACACTTTCTGGGGTTCAGTCTGATTATGTTTTCTGTTTGCATTGATGTCAGCTATCGATTTGTATAGGTTTCATCCATGGACGCAATTTAGAAGAAAAAAAAAAGTTTGGTGGCACTCCGGGAATGCCGACAGAAGTGAAAACTTGAACAAGATCGCCTTGGTGGAAGAAAAATTTTTGTATAGAACATTGGTCCGTAACCTTATCTAGATAAAGAGCACAATCGCGTTGACAAAAAAAAAAACTTCCGAAACCTTTAAAGTAAAAATACTTGCATAGAACATTAATCCGTAACTTTATATAAATAAAGAGCATAATCGCGTTTACAAAACCTTTAAAATAAAAATACTTGCATAGAAGAATGATCCGTAACATAATGTAAATATAGAGCACAATCGAGTTTACAAAAATGAGGTGTCGTCATGGTGTCGCGAAATCAATGGTTTACTCCCATTTCAAAATGTCAAACGCGCCTAAAGAAGTTTTCACTTCAAAAAGTAAAATGGCGGACAGTAGGTATACCACGGACCTTCAAAGCCCTTAAAGCTACGGTTTCCTAGGATAACGGTTCCGTCATATAGTCACCGCTATAAATATCTGTAATTTTCACCAGTATTTGACATTCAATTAACCCAGCCTATTGCAGTCTACTGCTGGACATAGGCCTCTCCCAGGCTGCGCCACAAAGCCCTGTCCTCCGACTTCCACTTCCAGGCTGTCCACTTGCAGCCACCTTCTTAAGGTCATGGGTCTATCTAGCTGCGGGCCATTCCACACTATGCTTGCCGATACACATCCTCCACTCCAGGAATCGTCTACTGCCACTTCAGTTTGCTTACTCTGCAAGCTATGCCGATTAACACTCCGGTTCTTTTCCAGTTCTTTTTGTATTTGACATTGAGGTGTCAAAAACCGCTCGTGGGGCTCTCGTAGATAAAAAATAACAGCGGCACGGGTCGATCTTCAAGGTTAACCGACGCTTGCCATAGTCGGTCCGTGGATTGGTGACCATCAATTACATACCGAGACCCTTCCGTGCCTCAGAAAGCACGTAAATCCGTCCGTCATTCGTAGATCTTTGTTGAGTATCAAGCTCCAGGTGTGCTGCTGGTGGTCTTGACTTCATAATAAAAACTACTGAATTTTGACAAGTACTGTACTGTGTGGTGTGTGGCCCGATATGCCGTCAGGTACAACTTTAACAGTCGTTACGGTTAGGCAGAAGCCGGAACTCTGACAACCATTCTAACCAAAGGGTATCGTGTTACGCTGATAAACTGTTCCACCGAACCGCACTTATCAAAATTTTGTTTCAGTGCGGTTAGTGGAAGTGCTCAGGTGCGGTTCAGACAAGTGCTGTTGAAATCAGAGCTCTGAGTGGAATACTTCAGTAATTGGGTTGTGGAGGTCAGATAGGGAGTCGCTCCATGTAAAATACAACTAAATACGGCTATAAATAAAATTTAGCTCCATTCGGTTAGACTGGAAGCCGACCCCAACATAGTTGAGAAAATTCTAGACAGATTTAAAGAAAGAAAGAAAATACGTTTATTTGCGGTAAACATTACGCAAAGAAAGATAATAAAAAATAAAAAACACGTAAATAATAAATTGGGGAAAAATATGCGTCACATCTACACAAAACGGCCATCGCTCAGCATAAATGCTGCGACCCCATGCGAGACAGAGCCCCAGCGCTGATTTGATGTTTGGGCAGCTGTTATTTTGTGAACATTCAACGCTTTCTTAGGAAACAAAGCTTTACTCAAAAATCTGATTACGTCACACCGTCAGTGTCCATTTTAATTCTAGGAAAGCCTATTTTATTTTATCATTTGATCAGAGACCTACAATTTTAGGCGTATCGAATTTGGCATCCGATAGTTGGTAGACATGGATAACCGTTTTTATGCGCCATTCCGGCGTCCGAATTGAGCGTTGGAAATAGGATTTTATTTTATGTTCAGTGTATGGTGTTAATCCATGTCCAGGACTTTATTTGTAATGTGACGTGCTTATTAAAGAATTAATTATTTTCGAAATATAATTTCACTCCTGTATTCCTCCTAGGGTTAGGCACAGGTGTATCTTTTTAGTACACCCACATTTCGCCAGTTATGTTTAAGTTCCATGTAATAGGGGGCGAGACTATTGCCATCTACCGGTTACAAATCTAGACTCCAGGCTGCTACTGAGAAATTCCAGATGGAAAAACCCAATAACACCTTGTCCGACCCGGGAATCCAACCCAGGACCACGTGCTCAACAGTAACGCCAGCGATCCAAGTTAGTAAATAAATAGGGCCCAATGGCATAGAAAACACCCTCAAAGACAAACTAAACTAAACACAACCATAGAAAAAAAAACAATGACACTCCGGGAGTGCCGACAGAAGTGAAAACTTGGAAAAAAATCGGCACCGCGGTAATCAACGCGTTGATTTCTTTTAATCCACGGTGTCGGTAAATTACGTTAGTGTCGCGAAATCAACGGTTTAGTCCCATCACAAAAATGCCCAACGCGCCTAAAGAAGTTTTCACTTCAAAAAAACAAAAACCTGTACGAGGCCAAACGGCTATAAAAAACTCTATGTACAAATACTCGAAAATAACAAACACGCACGCAATCAACATCTTTACCCAAAAATTTACATTTCTTTACCAAAAGATTCACTGGACGGCTTCATCTGAACGTAAATTTCCAAGTCTTATGGCTTTACACGGAGTAACCTTGAAATTACGGGCGCGAACGTTTTCATTCTCAGCCGTAACTTACGCAAATTTACGCGATGTTTTAATCTAAAAAGCTGAGTGTGCTCACTTGGAAAATCCCAAATTAAAGGGACCTTTCACGTAGGTGACTTAGGAGTAGGGATGTAATAAGTTTGAGGCTCAAAGACTGCGATGTTCTTTTCACTATTGTTTCTTTAAAATGACTTTTCGATTCTCCCATAATATAACATTACGCTTGTTTCTCCGAAGGGTTGGGCAGGGGTGTACCTAGTACACCCACATTCCGCCAGTTATATTCAAGCCCCATGTAATAGGGGGCGAGCCTATTGCCATCAATCGGGCACAAATCCAGACTCTGGGCTACTACTGAAAAAGTCCATATGGAAATAACTTTGCACGACCCAGGAATCGAACCCGGGACCTTATGCCCACCAGTAGCACTTGTGACCGCTAGACCAACGAGGCATTTTTCGATTCTCAAATCAGTCAAACTAGGTACATATTTCGATTTTCATTAGGAATTTGCGAGTGGCAACCCGGAGTCTAGACAATGACATGTTGTGCTTATTTGATGTGTTTCAAATTGTGTTTCATCCTACCTCTATCAACCCCATCGAAGGATATACAGGCGTAATGTTACGTTATAAGAAGGTATCTATGAATTAAAGAAAAAAAAGAAATAAAAAGAAAAGTCAATCTCGACTCTCCTTCTTCTTTTCGTGTGGTTAGTGACTAACCTGGTGTCACAGTTTTAAAGCCACCCATGGGCTTCTGACTTGGTTTCACATGCCGTCGAGAAATATCTCTTAGGCATGCCGATTTCCTCACGACGTTTTCCTTCACCGTTTTTGAAGCAAGTGATAATTATACAATACGCACATGAATCAAAAAAGTCAGAGTTGCGTGCCTTGGATTCGAACTCGAGACCTATGTATTACTTGGCAGTCCGACGTCACTCCACTAGACTAGTAGCTAAGTTCTGGGTAAAGCCATTACCACTGACTAAAGCTATCGACACTAACGAAACAACAGCTACGTACAGTTACAGCAGCTATAACTGGTCATGGGTCATTTAATAAATGCCTCTTTATCATAGGAGTCACAGACAGTCCTCTGTGCAGAGCCTGCATGGAGGACGACGAGGCAGCAGCTCATTTGCTGTTAAACTGCCCAGTGATCACCACATACAGGGCAAAGTACTTCGGTAACCCAGGTACCCTACTTGAGATTGTCAGTGACACCAAGGCGTTGCTGGCCTTCTTTGAGGAGCTGGGGTGGATCGAATAACCGATTTTCCCACCCGTACGCAAAATACACGCTTTGACGTGGAGTTGCGGATACCAGCCATGCTAAGAAGAAGGTTATGCCACATCCCTACTAAAGGCCAATCTCAAAGGAACAAAAAATATGAAGTCGGTGTACGACCTGCAACGTAAACCTAATGTCTTTACATATGGATACTCATTAGAGTATTTAAATAAATTGAGGTAGCCCTACATAATTCCTTGCCTTTTTAGCAAGGCGAGGTCAAAATGTTTGTTAACTTGTAAACTGTTCAACGTAAACATTCTTCGGATTTTGGGTTGTTCTAAGTTGAAGCCTTGATTGTTCGTTAAAGGGAATTTATAGTAATGGCTTTGAGAAAGTCTTTGGAGTTTTAAGACCTCGTCGGGTTGTGGAGTTGAGTGCTAACATCATTCCTATTTTTACTTGCCCCAAGTGTTAGGAATCTTTAAATAAAAAAGGGAGTGCCGACAGAAGTGAAAACTTGAAAAAAATCGGCACCGCGGTAATCAACGCGTTGATGTCTTTTTAATGGTCAAAAGCTGGTGTCATCATAGTGTCGCGAAATCAATGGTTTAGTCCCATCTCAAAAATGCCCAACACGCCTTAAGAAGTTTTCACTTCAAAAAAATATTTCCCATCTCGCAAAAAATAATCTCTCAATTTATTTTATCATCTTAATTTTCCATCTTGTGACCACATTGTTATATTAGGTTCGCACTTGTATAAACAAATGTAAGTGGTAATAGTAAATTAATAAATAGTTAAAATTCGATAAATAAATAAATAAATCTTGGGCAATGGCCCTCTGCATTCGTTTGATCTTGTGCTTTATAAGTTTAAAATACTCCTTTTGCACATAATAATGCACACATAATAAAATTTTGCACTAAACTTAGTTTTATGACTTTATTCATATCTATAGTTTATATTATAAATAATGCTATAGATTAGTTGTATTTTAAATTAAAACGTATACGTCACGCGTTCGTGTAATAAAATAAAGTCTAGTTGTTAAACAAATGAATAAAAACAATTGAAATTGTGTAATGTTTCTAATTTCAAACCGATGAATGTCTGTGTAGTGGTATGTAACCCACACAACACACAAACTTGTCAGCTCAAGTATCTATGACTTCGCACGTACAGACGTGCGACGTAATAGGCAAGGCTTGGATACCGGTTAAATTCTCAATCCGTTATTATGTTCTTGACGCTAAAACCTTTACATTCGGTTTCGTACTCAGAAACCGGTTTAGGAGGAGTCTTTACATAAAGGTTTTTTCGGATTAAACGGTTTAGATTAATATTAACCGGTTTTTCGTTTAGTTTTTAATCAGCGCGGCATCCTCACAAGTAATCACAAGTTGCAACGCGTTTACCGACATGCCGCTCATCGTATAAACCGGTTAATTTAGTTAAAATAGTATTCTTAAAACGTTCACGTTCTTAAGAAAAGTTCGGAGTTAAACCCAAATAAACCGGTGTTCACCGGTATTTTTTATACCGGTTCCGAGCCTTGGTCATCGCTTAGCCCACGTTCGCACGGACGTGATTCGTGGCGATTTTTTTTCGTGCACTGGATTTTCAACACTCTGATTACCGCCGAAAGTTGAAAATCTAACTGTGTGTTTTTTTCAACGCGCTGAGAAGAGAGTGTCCCAGCGTGTTGGTTTCTCAACGCTCGGCTAAACACGGAGAGTTAAAACTCCAGTGCGCGATAAAATCCCGCCGTTATTTTATTACGTCCGTGCGTACGTCGGCTTATTATCCGCGTTAACTCCGACCTCACAGGAGTTTATACATACAGTAAGCGAGGACGACATACTAATCGGTCACTAACCGTTGCTAGCGTCACTCGCGTCATTTTATAATCATCCTAATCTTAGTCTGTTATTATTTATAAACCGTGTTTAGTTAAAGTAACTTTATTAAATACAATAGAAGTGGATATATTTAGTAACCTGTTCCGCTTAACTAAAGAGTCTTAAAAAAACCTTGAAAGAAATCGAAACGTGTTTCACCTCTCAACGAGGCATCCTCATATTAATCAAAATTTACTTAGATAAAACGCAATAAAGTTGGGGAGTGGGGGTCGGTACGTCACAAGTAAGTATAAAATCTACATACTCGTGACGTCATGGCACATTTTAACACAATGTATCGCCGTAATCTTTTGATTGCGTAAATTAAAAATACGTGTCCAATATTTTTTTAATAATCTACATGACATCATCCCTATTTCAGATATATAAATAAATAATTTATTTGCATAAAACATGGTATACAATGGTGTTAAAATATAATTATAATGGCACAAACATGTTTAGCTAGAATGAAACATAACATGCAAAATTTGATGCAAAATGTCACATCAACATTTTTTATCCATAAATTCTTATAAAAGAACAATAGAAGCTGCACTCATTCAACCACTTATGTTTTTGTTAATCTAGCCAGCCGAAAGTCTGCTAACCAGTCTTACCAAGGGCTACCGTGTTACCCAGTGCCTAACTGGGCTGGGGAGTTCAGATAGAAAGTCGCTCCTTGTAAAATACTTGTATTCAGCTACATCTGGTTTGACTTGAAACCCACACTTATATAGTTAAGAAGAAGATTGGTAGAAGATGATATATTAAAACTCCAGGCTCCCTCACGATACCTCCTTCTGCGAAGCAATAATGCTCGCGAAGGAGGAGGCGGAACGCGTGTCGGGGAGGTAAATTTCGCGCCCTCACGCCTCTAGCCGCCGCAGGAGACGCCCTGCGGCATCGGGAATCCCAGGCCGATTCCCGGCCACCTAAGGCATGGGCTTGCGGATGGTGAGCAATGGGTAGCTCGCCGTCCGATAAGGACCAGGCCCGGGTCGACGGCGCGTTGTGTACCACGGGCGCCTCAAACAGATGTCAGCACAATTGACGGGTTCCGCTATGGCCGATGTCTGCCTGGGCCACGGGAAAGTCCGAAAGGGATACCATGGTCCCTGGCAACATACGTATAGGCAACTGAAGGAACACGGGTGGGTTTTAGTCAGTAAAAGCCTGACTCGCCTTCCCGCTCCGGCCAGAGCAGGAGAAGTTATTTGATAATTTCCCACCCAAAGAAAAAAAGTTCCCTCACGATGTTTTATAACAAAATCCTCTAAAAACACATGACCACTTATAATAATCTACTTATTACATGCCGACGTACGAACAAAGAATGTTAGCAGCCATATAAATTAGAAGAATTTAGTCATAAGTATGAACATTTATCACGAGGCGGGACCAGAAGATATATCGTTCGTGTATTAAAAGCTGTTGTAATATAGTAGTGAGAGTAGCACAATATAGGAATTTATTAGAAATAGAAGCTTATTAAGTATGTTTTATGATACATTTTTGCCTGTAACCGTCTTTAGGTCAGAGGAATCTTCTCATACAGAGAAGGGGGGCACATTGATCTCGGTCCAACATTTTGGCTATAATTAATCAACTCAATAATAGCCTGTCATCAAGGTCTTGTTATATTAAGTAACAATCAAATTCATACCTATTGATACCAACCTAATATTTCCTAACTGCAGGGCGAAGGCAACTTCTCCTACAGAGAAGACACGTAATCACCACGCTTGCCCAAGATGGCAATTTCGGACTTACATTAAGACGCAGATATATGACAGGTGGTTAGCTTGTGTGTTCTGTACTGAGCTCACGCAACGGGCACTCCTTGATTGGCGAGTCCTATTGGGACTCGCCAATCAAGGGGCGCTGTCCCAAATTAGACGCATTATGAATTTATCATACACAAAACAAAAGGGTATTTAATAATACACATATATTTTAAGATTAATAATTAAATTATCTTTTAAATGGTGAAGGTTTCAGAAAAATACGCTTGATAAATTTTGCGTCATTCTTAGTTTTTTATCCACATTAGACATAACTTTACAAATTAATTTCACTATGTAATGTAAATATAATGTACAACATTCTTTTATTAAGTTATTAATAAAATGCTCTAATATAACATGTATTTTTTTCTAAATCATTAACACTACTCGTTTAGACGCGATATTCAATATAAGATTATTAAAAGTCGGTTATCGTCGCCTTAACTATAAGTCCAGGTTTCTTTACGATATTTTCCTTAACCGATGTCAGTAATATCCAAGATAAACGCAGAAAGTACATATAAACTGAAATAGTCACATTGGTACTTGCCCTGATTTTAATAAAACATATGAACTCATACCTACACGTGTAGTATTGTTAGTTTATCGGAAAATCCCTAGGGCGAAACATGCCTATCAATAGAGAACAAAACATTATGTATGTAGAAAAAACTGATCATAATTTCAAATAAGTTACTTCTTCTTTTGTATCGGCACGGGGTTTATACAGTTGTAATAATAATTGATTAATCAGTAAATTAAAAACTAAAAAGCCCCCAGTACACTTTAGGTGAGCCCGTCGCTCGGCCAACTAATACTGGGCGTGATTTTTGCGTGATTTGCGTGCTCAGCAAACGGGCTGGCCCAACATGTACTGGTGGTTTAAGGCGACGATAACCGACTGTTAATGATTTTATACTGAAGATCACGTCTGAACGAGTAGCGTTAATGATTTGAAAAAATATAACTATGTTAAATTAGAGCATTTTTTAAATAACTTAACATAGGTAGGAATATTGTAGATTATGTTCATATTACATAGTGAAATTAATTTGTTAAGATATTTCTAAAGCGGATAAAAACCGAGAATCACACAAAATCTATCAAACGTATTTTTTCTGAAACCTTTACATTTTAAAGATAATTTAATTATTGATCTTTAAATATACGTGTTTTATTAAAATAAGTAAAGAGCCTTAAAACGATGAAAACAGAAAGAAAATACAATTTTCAAAAATAGTTACAAGTTAAGTCCTTACGTATTAAATAGTTTGTGCAATTGTACATTTAATTAATTTGTCCTATTTTAACAGATGAATAGGTTTTTTGGAAAAAACCTCGTTTTCGAGCACCAAGCAGTTGGCGCAAGTCTTTTGAAGCTGCAAACTAGGTTTTATACTACTGGTATCTATCCTAAAAACATAAAAAACCGGTCAAGAGCGAGTCGGACTCGCGCACCGAGGGTACACACATTATACCGCCAAAATACCGAATAAATAAAAATAAAGCCATAATATAATATAAATACCAGTATCATTTTTATTGGTGAAAAGATATGGGCAAATTTAGATTTTCGCGAAAACTTGTTAGTACCAAAATTTACCTTAATTTTCAACTGTTTTTATTTTTCGGAATTTACTCTTTATTTGTGCTGTAAGAACGTGCTTCTAAATTTGCCCATATCTTTTTATCGTGTTGACCCAGGACCTTGATTTGTATATACCTAAAAGAGACTATAGACTTCAGTATCTGGTATAAATTTCAACTTGCTAGGTCCACTCGTTCCTGAGAAAATCAGTGGTGACACACGGACAGACGGACAAGAGAGTGATCTTATAAGGGTTCCTTCTTTTACCTTTGAGGTACGGAACCCTAAAAATCAGTGTGTGCATTTTTTCAAATTCAAATCATTTCATTCGAGTAACTTAGACTCATATTATTATGACTCATTTATTTTTGCGACCTAAGTTGTCTTAAATTACTGACCTAAATTGCAATCTTAACCTTTCAAAGATCACCCATAAAAAACTGCTAAAAGAGAATCCCTCCAAAGAGTTTTCAGACCGTAACTGCATACTATGACAAAGTTGTAACCCCAAGGAATGTTGACAATACACCACACAGTGCTTTGCTCAAAGCCCTTTGCGAACTAACAGGTAACAATGTTGCTTTACTATGTCATGTTATTGTAGCTCTAGCCAATCCTCTTGAACACTGGAAGTTACCACAATAGGTAAATAACATCAAGGCAAGATATTTATTTGACTAAAGGCTTGTGCAGATCAGCGCGATAACGCGGGCGCTACAAGAGTCGCGGCTGCCTGTAGCGCCCGCGATATCGCGCCAGTTTGCACAAGCTTTAATAAGACGTTGTTGTGAACCGAAGATCCGGTCATTATTTATTATTTCCTGTATTTCATTTATAAAGATCAGTTTAATTTTTAAATATTTTTATAAATAAATACATTTAAAATATTGTCGCCCACCGGTTTCGGGAACAGGGTACAAACAATTATTTATTATTATTAATTTATTTGTTCAAGTAACAATGACTAACAATGATAAAAATCAAAAACATAAATATAAAACAAACCCCACATATTCTATTCTATTTTTATTAAACGGCAAGCAAAGCCGGTATTGAATATTCTGCCAATGTCTAAAGTGTGCAATGACGTAAGAAGACAATTTTTTTTTAAAAGATTGACACAAGTAAAATTCTTCGATTCCAAGTCACTACAGCGTCATATGTTTGGACAGTCGAGCCTGTCAGCTATTGTCATCCAGTACACTGTTGGGGCTGCCGCAGACCCAGCACACCATTTTTTTTTTGGGTGGGAAATTATCAAATAACTTCTCCCGCTCTGGGCGAAGCGGGGGTCGTGTCAGACTCTTACTGACTAAAACCCACCCGTATTCCTTCAATTACCATAATGCTGGGGACCACGATATCCCTTTCGGACTTCTTCGCAACCCCGGCAGGCATCGGCCCTAGCGGACCCCGTCAGTTCTGCTGATATCTCTTTGAGGCGTGCGCGGAATACAACGCGCGGTCAACCTGGGCCTGGTCCTTATCGGACGGCGAGCTACCCATTGCTCACCGTCCGCAAGCCCACGCGCTCCGCTTTCATTGGGTAGAAGCAGTCGACCCTAGCTTCGGCAAACTTGGCGAGGTTATAAAATTATGAGGAACCGTTGATTGCAAGCAGCACAGGACCGGACGTTGTGGAAATTCTTAGGTGGTTTATGTTTAAAAATAAACTGAAATATAATGAAAATCTTCGGTCAATTTGTTATTGGGTTCAGCAGCCCAGAGTCTCGATTTGTGGCCGATTGATGGCAATAAGATTTTCCCTTATATGGCATTTTAACACAACTGGCGAAATGTGGACTGCGTTAACAGCTAACTCGGAGTAACAACTAACTAAGGGTTAACCCAATTTTAGAGATATGAGAAACAGGGTGTAAAGTTCACTCATCCTCTATAGAAAAGGGAGGATCCTCCGACCGGACGGGTGTCGTGTGTGTCGGGCAACTGCCCAACGGTTGATATCGCACAGTCTTATATATGTCGATCGCGCGGTAAACTCTAATTGCGCGATGCAGGATTTGTGTGACGTCATGTCTTTTTAATGCGTAGTTCGTACGTGGCGGTGTAACCGCTACAAAATAATTCTCTTTGGATTAACCCTGAGTTAGCTGTAGCTAACCCATAGGCAAGTGGGCCTTATAGGTACACCTCAGCCAATCCCTTGGGGGGGGGGGACAGGTGTGATGTTATGTTATGTCACGTCTGCATTAAAAATCACTTTTTGGAGGAATGAAAGGAGAGAAAAATATAATTTAAGTAACTGATTGCTCAAACAAAAGGAATATCGAACTCAATTAAATTATTAATCTTCGGGTACACACAATAACATTTCACAAAAGGAAGCATATTGTCGACAGTGTATCGATAGATATCTCCGAACTGGTATAAAGAGACACGAACTGACAAGATACATTGATGAATTGTTTACGGAAACCAATAACAAAGTTACCGCAACGCCGCGCCGCCGCTGCGCCGCTGTCACAGACTAGATTATTAGATAGACAGTGAACTTCATTGAATATCGTGTGTGGCGTACAATAGTGTATGGCACGGCTGTGTGTACCAGAATGTAAAGGAATATTACAAACCTCACGCGTAGAACTCGCCGCATGGAATATCAGTCAAATTAACAGTATTTAGACACTACTATTGTAGATTAAAATAAATGTAATTTTTGACCCATTTCATAATGTTTTGACAGGCGCTTTCTCCAGATAAATTAGAAAACAACAATATTATTTTGTGTTAAATACAATAATGCAACAGAATCTGTACACCACTAGGCTATCACTATGGTATCGTTTGTATCCGCAGAAGAATTCGTTCGAATCCAAGGCACGACCTCTGTCTCTGCGTATTGTATAGTTGTCACTTGCTTCAAAAACGGTGAAGGAAAACATCGTAAGGAAACCGGAATGCATTTTTTTTTTGGGTGGGAAATTATCAAATAACTTCTCCCGCTCTGGGTGGAGCGAGAGGGTGTGTCAGACTCTCACTGACTAAAACCCTCCCGTGTTCCTTCAGGTGCCCTGTTGCCGGGGGCCACGATCTCCCTTTCGGTTTTCTTCGCAACCCCGGCAGGAAACCGGTATGCCTGAGCGATATTTCTCGACGGCATGTGAAGCCAAGTTAGAAACCCATGGGTGGCATAAAAACTGACACTAGGTTAGTCAATAACTACAAGAAAAAGAGAAAACCAAAATCTGCCAGATAAGTTAATAGAACTAATACAACAGGTACAGGCGTATCAATGCGAAAAAAAATGCCTGTGTGACTTTCTCTAAACAGAGGAGCTAATTTATAGGCTGGAAGCCGAACCCACTAAAGATGAAAAAAGATTGGATTCATGAAATGTTTTCATGGTGCGAATATACGAAGGTAAAGGTACAAGTCCGTAGCCGACTGCAAGCAGCACCAGCAGGCGACGTGTCGTCGCGACACTACTGGTTTCAAATATTTCTATGAAATATCATGTAGCTAGTACGGAAAGTATTTCATAGAAACGGATGGACCGATGACCTTGTGAAGGCCGTAGGAACCCGCTGGATGCGGGAAGCACAGCTCCGGTCGAAGTGGCGGTGCTTGGGGGAGCCCTATGTCCAGCAGTGGACGTGTTTTGCTAAAATTATTAAATTAATGAAAATAGAACCAGTGTTCCCTGTTATTTAGTCTATGCCGCAATGTTATAACATTTAAGACGCAGATATATAACAGTGACCTTGAGTAGTTAGCTTGCGTGTTCTGTACTGAGCTCATGCAACGCGTCGTACGTCCAGCTAGTAATAGGACTCGCCCATCAAGGAGCTCTATCCTAAATTAGACGTATTTTTAATGTATCATACATAAAACAAAAGGTATTTTAATAAAACACGATTTAAAAAAATATATCTTAAAAATGATGAAGAATGCTTGATAGATTTTGCGTGATTCTCAGTTTTTTATCCGCGTTAGACATAACTTTACAAATTAATTTCACTTTGTAATAAAAACATAATCCAAAATACGCCTATATTAAAATATTAAAAAAATACTCTTATTTAACATATATTTTTTCCAAATCATTAACACTACTCGTTTAGACGTCATCTTCAGTATAAAATCATTAGAAGTCGGTTATCGTCGCCTTAATATAACTAACAAGGTCATGCAGTCTCGAACGAGCTCTAATTGAATGATAGTGTTATACATAGCAGTCTGTGTGCCACGCAAGAGTAGTTTATGGCGAAAAACTCGCGAGTAATCGCTTTATTTAAAGTGCACTCATTTTGTTACTCAGATAGGACTCAAAGAAAGTCATACTCAATGAAATGAAATACATGTCAAGGAGTCAGTCAGTCAAAAAGATGAAGCAAGTTGCCCATTCCAAAGCATAGTGGGTACAGATTGGGTCTTTGCTCTAGTGATTGCTTGTTCCACTGCTGATGACTGCTGATTAGTTCTGATTTTTATAAAACGAAAAGTTTTTCTATTACGAACTTATAAATAAAGTAGTCCGGAGTCTGGATTTGTAGGTGGTTGATAGAAATAGGCTTGCCCCTATTACATGGGAATAACTGCCGAAATGTGAGTATACTATAGGTACACCTCTGCTTGACTCTTCGGGAATACTGCGCGATGTTATGTTGTGTGTACCTACTGTGCGATTTTACAATCTACGGTGTCTGTCCCAATATCTAGTCTATGCCGCAATGTTATAACATTAATATAACTAAAGGTCATGCAGTCTCGAACGCAGTATAATTAAATGATAGTCTTGTGCATATGCAGTGTTTTGGTGCCACGCAATAGGAGTTTGTGGCGAAAACCTCCCGAGTAATCATCTAGACTAATATTATAAAGAGGAAATATTAGATTTTTTATATGTTTGAATGTGTATTTGTTTGTTATGCTTTCACGCTAAAACGGAAAAATGAAATCTTATGGGGGAACCACGACCTTCTGGGTCGGGCGCTCGTGGCATTAAGACGTGCTTAGTGGCTGTGTCAGTAAAAAGATAGATTGGCATAATATTGGTTGGAGAATTACTGTAAATTAAGGTAACCTATTAGTTTTATGGTAAATATTAGAATACTAATTAATAGTGATATTATGTGGGGAATAGGAGATGTGATGGTATGGTGTATAATATTGAATTTGATGTTGGCAAAGAAATATAAATGAATGACAAAATATCTTGGTGTTTCATATTATGTTCCTCATCCCTGAAATATTGTTAACATGTACTTTAAGATTTATTTGGGGATAAGTATCTACTTTGAGGTTAAATAATTATATTCGGAATTAAATTAGTCATTTTAGAGCAAGGACGGTTCTTATTAAAGAAAGTTATGAGCCCACAAAGATTCGTTTTTCTTGGTAATTTTTACGCCAATTTGGGCGTAAATAACTAATAGAAGAAATGTAAAATCTCCAAAAGAAAGTCGGCACCGAGAAAGCTTAATTATCGAAGAGTTCAATGAACTTTATTTGTAATTGATTTATGTAGTAGTTTTTTCATAAAACTCGATTTTCCAAAGGACTTTTCGTAATGTTTTACGCGCTCGTTTTACTAAAATAGTTCGGAACGGTGTTTGTGTGCGTGCGAACTAGACGTTGTGCATATAGAATAGCGTCTAACAGCTCATACTATCTGAGTCGGTCACGATGTCAGGTGAGACAGCGTGCTTTTTGACCAAGCCCATCAGTGAGTTAGAGCCCGCGACTAGTTCAACCTTAAACGTAACTGTTAAAATGTGGGTGTACTATAGAACCACCTCTGCCTGACCCTTTAGGGAATACTGGCGTGATGTTATGTTACTTTAACCAGTTCGCCGAGACAAAAACGAACCAATTGATCTTCTAACAATTACAAAGTCAAGATCAAAGGACCTCTGTAAGACACTGGAGGTCTCAACTAACAAATAGTTAAAGAAAACGTGTAATCCTAACGTTTAGTATGAAAACTTTTTATTCTATGTATTTCAATTCCAGACTGAGGTAACTCCCTAGAGTGTTGCTAGATTTCTGTGTTGAATTAAATAGTGTTTTCTTTTTTCGTGATTTAGTTCGAAGGTTAGAACAAGGATTTTGATAGGCAAGAAGGTTTTCGTTTATATATACATATTTTATATTGATAGCATATATAGTCTGTAGTAGTATACGTCACGAAAATATTTGAACACGACAGCTTTTATGTCAAATAAAGCATCGAAGTCTTTTTAGATAGGTACCTAACGGCGTGTACGCACGAACGAACAAGAGCATGGTGAACATGAACATCGAATGTGCGTACTGCTAACGAATATAAAACACTGTGTTCGTCAAAAACGATCGTGGCGATTCAATTTCGTTGTTCTGTGTGGACGGTATTCGGACAAATTTAATGCAGCATTGCGAACATTGGCGAATCCATGGCTTCTAAAGAGAGTAGGTTGGTTGAGCGTGAACATAAGTCGAGTGGTGGTCGCATAGTGTTCGTGTTCCCTTTGCTAATTTACGTCCACACGCACGAACCAAATATTCTTCTTCGATGTTCATGTTCACCATGTCTTATTCGGTCGTGTGTGTAACTAAGTGAACTACGCCATGTTCGTGAACGGGCTCCGCCATTTGGGACTGGTAATCTCTTAGCTACCACGGCTTATTTTAATTCCTGAATTGTTTACTATAGACGTATATCGTTCTCACATTTACAATTTCAACTTGAATGATGTAACCAATATTTTTATTTAAAATAATTTCAATGGAGCTTTTTGCTCGGGCTATTCCATAGAAACCTACTACGGTTTGGAATGGGCAACTAGCTTCATCTTTCTAACTAACTGACTTCTTGAAAATTCAAAAGTCCCTGTAATTGGTTTAATTTAATTAAATGCTTCTGTTTGAGTTTTAATGCATTACCTTACGATCAGCAGCCATACTTGCTATCACTAGGTCAACGAGGCAGACATTGCCTACCTAATTTTCTAAACAAGATCTTCAACCATGTTACCTAGGTACGCTTTCAAGAAACACTGACATAACATCTTTCACCTCTTTGGCACAGTATAATAAAGTAACAGTATTACGTCTCGGCAGTGACCTTGAAAAAATTATCTACGGCCGCTCGGTAGATAAACCTTCGTAACTGCCGTGCACTCGAGACTGTTGTTTACTGGTATACACTGAGATTTCGAAGCGCGTCGTTTCGACCGTTTTCTATGAAGGCATAATACTGTTACCTATTTATACTATGCCTTTGCCCAAGTACTACCGAATCTATAAATGAACAAGACACGTATCGTGCTTTTCTTTTTACTTCCTAAAAACTTGAACACACGAAGTTTAAGCCTAAACAAAGAACTAAGGGCGATGTATGTCTTAAGTTTTCCGAATATTTTTCCAACTTACTTTCTTAAGGATTCTTAGGGTGGTTGCCCAAAAGAATAGTAGTATTTAAAGTACACACAAGAAATTGTTTTGTTAAAGAAGGTACTGCAAAAGCAGCCTACATATCTACAATTGGCCAAAGAACTATTGAAAATTTTCTGGGTAAATCACGAACGTGGAAGAAAGATGACGGAGAGAGAGTGCTGAAGATAGAAAATTGAAAAAAGTGAGTACCACAGACACTAAAGGCATAGACAAGTAACTGATACGTCGGGTGCAGACACGCGGACATTTTTTTTTTCTGTGTCTATCTATCCGTGATATCACTACGGGCCCTATCAGAATACCTGCGTTGCGACATTTATTTTTAAATGTCGCAGCATCATGCTGAGATAGCCTTTTGGCCTCGTAGAGGACTTTCTGCTTTTGTTTTAATTTTACTTTGTTTTTTATTTTATTTATGTTTTTGTGAGTGTGTTTTAGTTTTATTTGTGATTTCCTGTGCGAATCTCAATAAATACTTTTTATTCCTGATAACCATAGCCTCTGCAGCTCTGGAAGTCTGCACAAATGTCTGGAATACTTGTGTTGTAGCAAGACTAAACCATTGTAAAGCAACTGTTTCCTAGAATACCGGTGGCCGCCACATAACGCAATTTAATTTACCGCAAAATGACGTCAATAAACCGTTATTTATGAAAGTAAGTTGGTGTGTTTTTCTAGACAGCATCTTTAGACACCGTAAAGTCGAACTCCGCTGCCATAATTTTCATGATGGCCGTTGTTTGCCACCTCTCTTCTAGAAAAGCGTAGCTTAATTGACTATGCATTACCAAAACTAATATATAATATTAGTTTTGGTATCGCATAGTCAATTAAGCTACGCTTTTTTTTTTACTTGTGCATAAAGTTTAAAAAATGAAAAAAAAATGAAAATTGTTAGTGTGTTATGCATGCATACGGTAGTAAAAAGACTACACATCCAGTCAGATGACACCCTTATACTAGCTTTTTTTTAGTTTACTTACGTAGAAAAACATAGGTTTTTTGACACCTTAATTGAGTTTGTTGGGTCTGAAGACGTAAGTCGTTACGAAATAAAAAACGAGTTGAATAAAAACGAGATAGTAACGAGAAACGTGATTTTTTTAACGCAAATAAATCTACAAAGGTTGACTTAAAACACGTTTTCAAGGTTTCTTGAATAAAAATGTTAGTTTTAGTTGACATACTCATATATAGAAAAAAATTCATGCAATTCGTTATGTGAGTCTTGACAACCTACTAAAAATTTCATGTAAAGTAGATTGCCAACACTCACATAATGCTTTCACTGTTAATATCAGATCTAATGTAGAGCCAACCCCCAACTCTACAAACCTTAAACCTATAATCTTGGTGAAAATGTATAGCTTGGCTGTTCCATTGAACTTGTATGACACAACATTTAAGACCACTAACTTAATTTCTTACTATAAACCCATTGGAGTGTCAAGCCCAGATGAAGGACAGTGGCAGGTAATAAAAACATTTTAATTTCATCATCTGCCTCGCCTTTTCCCAACTATGTTGGGACGCTTCTAGTGTAACCGGATACAGCTGAACACCAATACAATACACTACAATTTTACATGGAGCGACTGCCTATCTGTTTTTTATTTTGGGTGGGAAATCATCAAATAACTTCTCCCGCTCTGGGCGGAGCGGGAAGGAGTGTCAGACTCTTACTGACTAAAACCCACCCTATCTGACCTCCACAACCCAGTAACTGGATAATACGATACCCCTTGGTAAGACGGGTTGTCAGACTTTCGGGCTTCTGACTACCCGTAACGACTGTCAAAGATTTATAAATGACAGCCGCAACCACCCGTATAATGTCCTTTCCGAGACACGGAGGCTTCTTGATATGTAATGGATTATCACCCATCAATGGACCGACCTCGGCAAGCGTAGCTTAACCTTCGATCGACCCGTGCGGCTGTTACTATTAGGCCAAGAGCACCTTAGTCATAAATTAAAATAAAAACTTAATTTAATTTATGACCATCTTAATGAGATCACGAAACTGCAGAAATAATTATCATTTATCAAACTGAATCTTGAATCTTGAAAAATAACATCACATTTAGCTTAAATTTCAACTTCAATTAAAAAAAAAAATAACAAAAGACAAACCGTTTTCAAAACAAAAACACAAATACCACAATTTTATCGCGAAATTACCCTCAAAGCGTCAAGCATTTCAAAACATAACGTTATATATGACAAAGTATCGACCATAATAAATCGTCATAATTTTTAACGACAGGGTCTGGACATAATAACGATAACAGCGTACCAATACTGTCAAATAACAGACTATAAAATTTTACGCAAAACATAACTCGTCGCAAAATTGAAGTGCACATAATGGACGCACGGAGTGTGGAATACAAAGGTATTTAAGAGAATTTGGTCTACTTTAACCAACGGGGGTATCGTGGTATTCAGTATCTGGGTTGTACAGGTCTGATAATCTATTTGCCTAGCCTTTCCCAACTATGATTGGGTTGGCTTCCAGTTTGCACCCAAATACCGGTATTTTACAAGGAGCCACTAACACGAGTAACATGATACCTATTGGTAAGACTGGCCGTCAGACTTTTGGGCTTCTGACTACCCGTAACGACTGTCAAAGATCAATTAATTACAGTCGCAAGCACCAGCCTAATATGCTTTCCGAGGCACGGAGGGGACTCGAAGTTTCTCTAGTATTTTTTTTTATAGATGTACTGATTTTATCAGGAGATTTCCAAACTAAACAATTCACAAAAAGCTTTTCTACTAATATAATCAATATCATCAATAATATAAAATCAATATTTAAAAAACAAACACATTTTCAAAAGTACTTTTTCATGTACTTATATCGAAAGCTTGTCATTGCAAATTGAAAGCCGTTAAACCAACAAAAATATCTTATGATTTTATTTCAAGTCATAAATTCCGATATTTCTGTCTTGATATAAATGTTGATATTTTTGTTTCATTACAACGTGTTGATGGGACGTATATTTTAAAGTTTTTATTTCGTGTGCTTTCTGTGGAATGACACTTTGACATTCATATATCATTTTCTGATTTACATGTGCCGATAAATATTTACGTTGGGTCCTCGGTTCTTTGTATTGAAAATATGAATAAATTGCACTATTTTATGAGTAATAAATGCATTAAAAAACCTTAGGATCAAACAATGATTATTCATTAATTAAATTAGATTAAAGATCATAATATTTCAGCAATTAATAAACCCATAACATACAGACACATACTCTTAAACTAAAATAATAACACAGATAGAACATAATACAAAAAATCAATAATTAAAAATATATATTAAAAGTCTTTTACCTTTCTTGCAAGATGGACGACACGGTACACAGCTTTTATAATTTCATTCTTACTCGGGGTTACCCTTGTGTAGAATGAAACTCTGAACTTGCGCGGAAAAGCCGGCAACGTTGCTCTCGGCGAACATGTCAGTCTTACTACACCGCCAGGTCAAGTTCATCATAGCCCGGTCAGCATTATTATATTGTACACAAAGAGTGTAATACGCACTCCTCGTGTACCGGTACCGAAGTTGGCTGGTGTATAACGACTGACAGTAGGCTCTGAACAGCATCACCTTCACTTGATTCGAGCAGTAATAAAAACGTCTAGCTAGCATATTGCTTCTACAAGCGACACTGCGTCTCTGTCGTACTAAATCATTACCGTCCGATAAATTTTCTGTTACAATATGCCCGATATATTTAAATTTTGTAACTATTTTTAAATTAGTTCCACCTAAATTAATAGGGACTATTACTTCGGGGCCTTTCTTATATTTAAAAATCATGACTTCCGTTTTGTTTACATATACAAGCTTCAAGGTTAACCAACGCTTGCCAAGTTTGGTCCGTGAATGGGTGACTATCAATTACATACCGAGACCCGTGCCTCGGAAAGCACGTTAAGCACTCGGTCCCGGCTGGCATGCATTGATCTTTGAAAGTCGTTACGGATAGTTAGAAGCCCAAACGTCTGACAACCAGTCTTACCAAGGGATATCATGTTACCCGTTAATTGGTTTGGCGAGATAAAATAGGTATTCGCTGCTTGTAAAATACTGGTATTCAGATGTATCCGGTTAGACTGGAAGTCGACCCCACATAGTTGGAAAAGATTTATTGATAAGAATATTTCATTATGAATATGTACAAGCTCTATGCAAATTCTTTCCCGAGAATTTTTTGAACATGACTATAACTAGTACCCAAATATTTGTTCAGCCGTTTAATTGAGTAACGAGCATCCAAATTTGGCATTAATAGTAATATTAGTTAACAATACATTGTTTCTAGTTCATTGACGTTTATAGATGACATATACAGGGTGGCAGGGACATCGACGCGAAAACTGTTACCATGGATTCAGTACATGATTCTGAACCGACGCTAAATTTCAACGCAGGGGGCGTTGAAATTTAGCGTCGGTTATTAAAAAAAAATGAGGTGTTTCATACATTTACACTTTTCTATGAAAAAGCAGTTTTTTTTTTTTAATAACCGACTAAAAATTTCAACACGGGGTGTTCAGAATCGGATACGGTGACCTCTCGCGTCCGGGCCTGGTCCAAGTTATGGTATGGAGTGAGAGGGCATGGGAGGCCATCACCTCCTTCTGCGAAGTAGTAATGCTCGCGAAGGAAGAGGCGGAACGCGTGAGGGAAAAGCAAAGTTCGCGCCCTCACGCGCCTAATCACTGCAGGAGATGCCCTGGGCGTCGGAAGTCGCAAGCCGATTCCCGGCCACCGTAGGCGGGGGCTTGCGAACGGTGAGCAATGGGTAGCTCGGCTCCATGGTAACAGTTTTTGCGTCGATGTCCCTGCCACCCTGTATACACAATATATTTTTATTTTGTATTTTAATCATCTCGTAGAACAATGTCAAGAAAGTTTTTCACCCAATTTGTATTTTGATTAAAACACAAATAACATATATTTGAAAAGTTATTTTTTTCTAGACTTTGCAATGTTTGTATGACAGAGAATTTGTTTGTTCAAAATTAGACTTTTTACAAACTTACTGAATGCCTAAATGAAACTTTTAGTAATTTTGAACATAATGAAATGTTAACAGTGCAGTGTAAGCAAAAAGTATATTTTAATTTATTATAAGAATAAACTAATTTAAGTTTGCTATAGTTACACTGTAAGTTATAGTACCTTCATTTCTTGGAAAACACAATTGAATTAGATGTGTTGAACCTGTATGTTCAATTCATGAGGGAATTTAATTACTACTCGGAACTAGTAAAGGCAAACTGATAAATTAATAATTAACTACAGATTAGTTGTGAACTCATTAGTCAGTAATTAAAACTTATGTAAGGCAGACTGACTGTATAAACGAGGGACATAATATTGAAGGGCCCTCCTTATATACAGGGTCAAACTAAATTAGCTAGCAAAACCCCGCAGACGTAAATGCGCATTGATATCTAATCACGATCACAAAAAAAATTTTTTTTTTTTGGGGTCATCAACCGCATGTCATGTCTATTTATAACATTGTTTCCAATTGATGATATTTCCACTTAAACAAACATCAACTTTATGCATGGTGTTATAAAGTTATTTTAGACGACTAGTACTGTTGAAAAAATCATTAAAAAAAATTTGTAGTTGTAGCGCAAACTGAACCTTATGTGTAGGCATTACAGTTGTTTTTCCTAAAACGTGTTTGTTTACGTGTTTAGCAAATAAATTGTGAACGCTGTTTGAGTAGTCACCTGAAATATCAGTTTAAAATATCAGTTTTTTTTTGTGTATATTTCGCAGACGTAATAGGTATCGATATCTAAACATGATAAAACAAAAGAAAACAGATTTTCTCAACTTATACTTCAAGAAAAAACACCGCTGGTAGCGGTCGTTGACTCCAAAAAAAGAATCATACAATCTTTTTTTATTTTATTTTAATATCGACAGTGTTTAGATATCGATAACTATCAGTTTCGCTAGGTAATTTAATTTGAACCTGTATACAGAATATCATTATTCCCATGGATCCTCGTGACAAATATGAAAAAATTATTGGTCCTCAATCATCATAATAACGTATTGTTCCACCCACTGTCGAGTATAGACTACTCCCATACATTTTTATAACATAACATAACATAACATCACGCCTGTAATCCCCGAAGGGTTAGGCAGATATGTACCTATAGTACACCCACATTTCGCCATACATTTTTAGTTTTTATTTATTTAAAAACACATACAGCTATCATCACAGGCTTACCTAATACAATATTGTAGTTGCGCCAAGCACCATGCCATACTTGTTGCAAAAAATTGAACCAAAATGGTTCAAGGCTTCCGCAGACAGGCGCAACTTGAAGGCGCCAGGCGACTCTGGTGGAACAATTTCTATGAAAACTTCATGGAAATTGGCTTCACCAACGTCGCGTCTGTCTGTGTAGCCTTTAGGATAGTTGTATTTTCGATTAAAAATCGTTCTAATTTACGTTTTGTTTACTTTGCGCGTTAGGCAGAAGAATTAGGCAGAGGTGTAGCCACATTTAATTATATTTTTAACTCCCAAATTATAGGGGAAGTGCCTATTGCCGTCAACCGAATACGAATCTAGTACTGAGAAATTCCTGACGGAAAAACCCAATAACCCAATTACTTGGGAATCGAACCCAGGATCTCACCGAACAACAAAGCGAGGCAAAAATATACTATGTCCCTTGTTTAAGCAATCAGTTTGTACATGAAAATTACACACAAGTAACTATTTAGCTTTATATAAGTTATGTAAGACGATTGGAGGAAATTAGTTCTATTGAATTACTTCGAAGTTAATGTTTAATTATGAAAGTGGTAGTGGAAGCATAATGAACAGCTATTAGTCATCATCTGCCTAGCCTTGCCCAACTATATTGGGATCGGCTTCCCGTCTAACCGGATGCAGCTGAATACTTATTTTACATGGAGCGACTGCCTATCTGACCTCCACAACCTAGTTACTAGGTAACACGACACCCCTTGGTAAGACTGGTTGTCAGACTTTTGGGTTTCTAACTACCCGTAACGCCCTTCTTGGTATCGAGGGGTCTTGGTATGTAAAGATGGTAACCCATCCACGGACCAACCGCGGCAAGCATAACTTATCCTGATGGAACAACCCGTGCGGCTGTTATTCTTTAGCCATAAGCCCCTCTGAACCAACAGCTATTTGTATGAATTCAAAATATGAACAGGAACCACTTATACCATCATGCCAGAATTTCCTGAATGGGTAGACAGAATCAGCTGTTCCCTACATTTATGTTCACATAGCTCGTCAAAATGTATGGAACAGCAGATTTTTTTTTTCGCGATTTCCGGGTTGGTCCATTTCATTCAAAAGTTCATAGTAAAATTTATTCATAATAATGAGTAAAGTCACGTGTTTAAATTTGCGCACCGGTTAAATTTTTTTCCTGTATAATTTATATATTTAATATAGGATAGTAGGTATAGCATTATTGAGAACTTCAGTGACCATAAACGAATACGTTTGCATGGTACTTGTAGCTCTCTAATACGTACTTATAGCTCTGATATCTCTTTACCCCGATACATCACAGCTTTATGCATTTTATGAAAATTGATGCTTATGGTATTTTGCAGCATCAGGTGGTTCAACATCTGCCGGGGGTGCGAAGAAAACCGAAAGGGAGATCGTGGCCCCCGGCAACAGGGCAACCGAAGGAACACGGGTGGGTTTTAGTCAGTAAGAGTCTGACACGCCCTCCCGCTCCGCCCAGAGCGGGAGAAGTTATTTGATAATTTCCCACCCAAAAAAAAAAGTGGTACACTTTGTATTGTCATCCGACATGCTGAGCTGCGGCCCTTTTGGCATTATAATCATTGTTTTCTGTTTTAAGGTGTATTTTTCTGCTGTAATGCCAATAAACGCATTTTTCTTTCTGTCTGTAAACTTTCATTTGATTATACATCAAATGAAAGCTTACAGACAGAAAGAAAACGTGGTTTTTATTGGATATTTCAACCAAAGTGACCCATTATCCTTGTGCATAAAAGGTATATAACGAAAGTGAGCGCTAAGGAAGGATTTTTGTAAATCTCCTAAAGGGGTTTAATAGGGGATGAAAGGTCACACACGGAGACGTCATTCCTTAGGTAATTGCTGAAAACCAGCACTGGTGACGTTAGGTTCGTCCGAATTCACAGCTTTTCGGTGAGCAATGACCTGTTCTTGCACAGATGCGACGCACAGCTGAATTTTTCTGGTGATGCGTTACAAAAGTAGTTAACTCTGCAATCGACATTTCATTCTTGTTATGTTCTTGTTGTCATTTGCCAATGTTGCAACAGTAATTATGCAATATTCTCTTTGGTCCATGGCATAACATCAACCAATGAACCTGTGATAAATTTAAGATAAGAAAAACAATGTCAAACTTTTTTTTAGATTGAATACGAGGCTTTTGGCTACTTTTGTGTTTTGTGTATTTTAAGTCTAGTTTTTTTTTTAATGTGCTTATTGTTTGTGTAGAATAAACAAGTTTTCTTTCTTTCTTTCTATGGAAGTTCGTTATTTGTGCCGATGAGAAGTCCTATCGGGTACACGGCTTGTTTTAAGATAAGTCTTCCGAACTTTACCAAGCTTATGTTAACATTTTGCTGCACATATCTTCGAGATGTAGTGGTCACATGCTGTCTGGCACCTAGGTGTTGACTGTTGAGCCAAACGACTTAGGTGGCTCCGAAATTTGTAAGTGCCAAAGGCATAGATAGCACCGGTGCTTACCACTACTAAAAGGGCCTTGATAAAGTGACACTCTATCAGCAATAACGATGATAGAAAAGTCAAAAATGAATGGGACTGACAAAAAAAAATGAATTTGATTTTTTTATTTTATTTGAAATTTAGTACAATAATAATCTTTTGCTAAATGTGGAGGCTTTTATATAGCTGTAAGCCACCCAAACACAATAAAACAAAATAAATAATAAGCTACTGAATAGCCTATGTCAAACCTACGGAGGAATTACCATGCAGGTTTGACATAAGCTATTCAGTATGGACTGAATAACTGAATAAAAAAATAAATATATATACATATATATTCTCAAGCATCAAGGCCCATAGGGTATTAGTATTACATCCTATTTAAAAACTGTATTAGTAACATGCAGGAACATTAAAAGAAAGAAAAAGAAAATCATAATCACAGGAAGGTTGAATACTGAACAGCTAGTACATAAACTGACAGTTGATAACATTGGGTTTCATTGACTTGGTACACGCACAATGGTCCACCTTACGCACTTTGTAAGTGCGCAAACCAAACCCTATAACAAAGACCATGGGCTTCGTTTTGACAGTTCACCCAAGTTCTTGGCGTTAGTTCCGTTGTTAAGCAGGTGAATTTTTCAAACCAATTTTCAAGCAATGGATTAGCAATATCCTTCAAAACTCTTAGATTGTTACTGAAAATGTGTTACGTAATTAGAGTGCAGTTGAAAGTCGTTGTAATACGAAACGGTTCGAAAGCCATTGGCACTTATCTAAGCCCTAAGGACTAGCCACAATGTTGTTTAAATCGATAGATAGACATCACTTGGTGAAGATATACATGTATATGTAGATTTTCGTACAAACGAAAGGAGTGCCTACAATATGACATTACCCTCTACTGAATAATTTATTAACAACTGCATTCACAGTAAGTAAACAAATGTTAATTTTCTCCATCCTGTTAACTGTCACGTTCAATATTTCCATACTTAACGTTCGATTTTCGAATCATTCGTAAAAATAATCACTCTCTTTATGAAGCGAATGTTTCGTATGGTGTTCATATTTTGATATGACCGAAGTTGTTCTCGAAGAACATTGCAACAGATAATTTCATTTTCTTTTCTTTGATCTGCCTGATTTTTATGCGAATAATGTTCATAGTCCTATAATATAAGCGAATGTGATCAAGCGTTTCATACGAATATGATAATTAATATACGAATTATGTATATATTCATTTGATATACTTTCTGCCCTTTTAACCAACCGGATGGCGAGTGATAATCTGGGTCTTGAAGTGTTACCGTACCATCCGAATGAACCTCAAATGGACGGGGGCGGAGATATGGGGGGCAGGACATAGTTTTCTAATAAGTGCAAGGTTTTCAATTATAACGATGTTGGGGGGTGCCTTTGGCCATTGCTTTAACTATAACTAATATTATATATGCGAAAATGCGTTTATTTGTTTGGCTGAACAAATTTGGATGAAATTTGGCACATGAGTCGACCATGAACTACCACGGGTCCTAAACCCATAGGATACTTTTTATCCTTTATATGGGTGAAGCTGCAGGGCGCAACAAGTTCAATATAAGTTCCCCCTCCCCAATATACGCTTAACAAAAAGGTAATGTTTTGTCAAACATATCGCGTAAAAAACTTCTATAATCGACCTCCACGTTTGCATTTACTTCCCCCGAACATTTCGTGCAAGGATGCCAGTCGTACGATAAATATCGTACATGTAAAATTTGTATTATCGTATACACACATTTTGTATTATCATACGCAATCTACGATAATTTGCAACCTTCCTCCGAAGTGGGATGAAACGACTATTAAGCAAAAATAATGTGACAAAAACCAGAATAAGAAACAAACCTGCAACAAAAACTATTAAAGTGGCTTTACTTTCAGCGCAATGCGTAAAAACTCAATCAAAGAATGAATGATTGAACGTGATTAAATGAATGTTATGGTCTTAAATCAACTGAAAAAAATATGTCTTGAATGACTTCAGCAGTCTTATATTTAAAAACTGCTGGCGCTGCTTCAGAGGTAGAAGGGAATAGTAACTACGATAATCCCACTCTTTTGTAAAAATAAATAAGTTTTTAATTTCTTTCAAATTTCACAACTTCCTAAAATTCCTATCCTATTTCTAATTTTTCGTACGTTGTACGATGATTTTTCATCTGGTACGATAACTTTCGAATATTGATACGATAATTAAATCGCACTCGTCTGGCAACCCTAATTTCGTGTGATGTTTGCTAGTAGTACCTACATACCTACTGTTATAGGTAGGTACTGAGCGGTGTAGTCTTACATAGGGGCTTTTGTTTACATGTAAATGCTTTTCTGACATTATGTAAATATTTCGTGAGTTGTTTTAATAGCAGGTGGGCGTTTTGGAAGACGAATGACACGGTTTGATATTTGTGTTAGAACTAAAATGGTGTAGACTAAAATAGTTTACTTATTTACAAGAATTTTCGGCCCCAGACCCACCGCGTCACAAAGCATAACCCGCCACGATATTACTTTGTTTTCGCTTAGTGTTCTTTCGGCTCGGCTCCTAAGGCTCGTAGCGTGATGACCATAGATTATATTATAATAGTCCATACCGTGGACAAGTGAAGTTGGAACGTCGTGCCGGGTGTGCGTCGATTCTTTTAATTTATACTATAGTATTTTTTTTTAATTGTTTTATTTTTCTTTGTAATCCCCTAGTGGGATTTATATGTCCGTTGGTATGGCCGTGGCATCACAGCGGGCCCTATCAGAATACCAGCGCTGCGATATATTTTTTTTTTTAATATAGCAGCATCATGCTGAGGAGCCTTTTTGGCCTCGCACAGGTCGTTATTATTTTTGTTTGTTAGTTTAAAATGCTCCTTTTTTAATTTTTGTTCATATTTTTGATTACTGTATTTTTATTTCGTATTTCCTGTGCGTGTCCCAAATAAAATATTTTTCTTTCTTTCTTTCTTTCTTGATGTTAAATAGCCTATAACCTTCCTTCCTTGGGCTATGCAATGCAAAAAGAATTGATTGAAGAGATTAGCGCGTTCAAACATACAAACAAAAAATAACTCTTCAGTTTTATTATTAGTAAAGATTACATTGTTTATGTACACACAAAACACTTAATAGAGACAAGGACAATTTTAACAGTTAATACTTTAAAAAACCGCGACACAAACATTTCCTTATTTCTCTTTCCTACTCCATCACCAAACCTTGTTCACCATCTATCTATAACCTATTCATTGAGATCATTCCAATGGGCCAAAACACGATACCTGTGCTGTAAGTTGGTAAGGAAGTTGGGTATCTTGCAAATTCCAGGTGAGGCTGCAACATCAGTTCAAGGTTATTATGTTCTTTTAATATCATTGAAGTAACAGAATACTATTTCAAATCGATCAGACCTGTGGAAGATACTCACATCCATTCATCAACTAGAAAAGAGCTGATATTCTTCAAACGGTTAGAAC
Organism: Omphaloscelis lunosa; assembly: GCA_916610215.1. Classification (NCBI taxonomy): domain Eukaryota; kingdom Metazoa; phylum Arthropoda; class Insecta; order Lepidoptera; family Noctuidae; genus Omphaloscelis; species Omphaloscelis lunosa. Next base: position 10,470,694 of record OU744267.1, read on the forward strand.
CGATTTTGATAAAAATATGTTTAAGAATGATCGCTAGAAAACCTGCTTTCAAATAAAAAAGACCGCATTAAATCGGTTCACCCCTTTAAGCAAGTGCAGCAAGTGCCACAGACAGACACACACATATAGCGGTCAAACTTATAACACCCCTTTTTGCATCAGGGGTTAAAATACATATTAGAGAAGAGCACAAAGGTCCTGCTGTTTCATTAGCACCTGCGATAGGAGAGTTGGATAAGAGTCTGCTTCTCTTATCCAGCATCACATCATTCAAAACAAGGTGTTTTCAAAACTTCATCATTCAAAACGATTAATAAATTGATAGAGGTTATAACTTAGAAACCGGCGTATTCCAAAACATTTTTGTGTGCAACCGGAATTCGTGCCAAGTCATAGTTTACCGACTACGTTCGACATGCTACCCGACGGTCGGTATCCTGGTTAACGTGGAAAAGCCATGTTGTCTACGTAGTGTAGTGTAGTAGGTATCGATAGCCGATAAGATAGATGTGTTGCAGTTTGTGCGACATGTAACAGAATAGGTAAGTTCTGGACAGCGGCAGTTTGAAATCTTTAAAAAAAAACCTAGGTGTGTTGCAGTTTGTGCGACATGTAACAGAATAGGTAAGTTCTGGACGGCAGCAGTTTGAAATCTTTTTAAACATTTTCCGGGTATTTTATTTAGAAATTACATAGTTTATATATTAAAAAAACTTAATCAAAATAAATACATATTTTAAATTTTATTCTATAAAGGCACCATTTCAATTTGCACATAGTTAGAATTTTTATCTTTGAATGAAAATGTCCAACGATTCCCCACACCATAGAAGAGACGAGAAAAAATAATATCATCCCCACTTTACGTGAAGAGAATAACCCTTCAAAAATTGTTTTTTCAATATTTAATTTTACCACTTTGTCGGCGTGATTACTATAATTATTATAATAAAATATAAGAAAAAATAAAAAAAAACATAAGACAGACATGTGACATCTATCAACCCGCACTGGGCTCGCGTGGTGGATTACGGCCCACTCTCTCTCACTGAGAGGAGACCTCTGTCCCAGCAGTGGGAACATTACAAGCTGATTACGCTGATAACTATAATGAACAATTTTGAGGTTTTACTAACTGTTTCCTACAGTTTCGCTTGTGTACCTTCTTAGCTATTTCTTAAGAGTCTTAAAAAGACCCTGAAAGAAATCAACATGTGATTCACCTCTCAACGAAGCATCCTCAGGATGACGATTGACTTGTCGCGAAATCGACATATTAACCACGACTCTTAGAAGTCTCTGAGCTAAGCCCTCCTGTATTGTGGGTACGTTTAGAAACATTTAAACTCACATACTGAAACAGCCAGACCCGGAATAACTACTTGTAGGTCATACAAATATTTGTTCCGTGCAGAAAACGAACCCGAGACACGCAGCGCAGCAGTCAATCGCTTAACCACTGCGCCAACCGTGCCGTCATAGTTAATTGATTCAGACGTTAATTGATATAATTATTTAGTAACCACTTATGCATAGCTATTCCTAAAGAGCCTTAAAAACCCTGTAAGAATCGACACGTGTTTTACCTCTCAACGAGGTATCCTCAGGATGACGATTGACTTGCCGCAATCCGAACACGGAGTATTGCCACACCGATCGCTGGTTGCAAAGTGAGCCGACAAACCCACCAGAGTTTTTTATGGCTCTTTAGGAATTGTTAAGTGGAACAAGTTACTAAATATATCAAAATCTAATGTATTTTTTAAATATTTTTTATAAAAAAAATTTAACGGAATTTTCACTTTTTAATATGGAAAAACAAAGCAACACCAAGGACCAAAAAATGTTCCTACAACCCTATCGCCCATACAAAAAACCTGAGCCATCTGTGCTTGAGCAGTCAATCCGTTGTTTCCCATATATCCTTCATACACCCAAATCTATTCAATATGAATATTTCAGTACAAGGAAAATGTATACAAAAAACTTCCTTTACATAGATAGACATGTCGCGTCGCCTCAAGTTGTGACGTCATTATATTAAAATATATGAGGTCGTTGAACCACAAAAAGGACATGTTCTAAGGTTTAGAGGCTAATTTATTCGTCCCTTCAGTATGCCTAATGGATGATGTAATTTGGAGCAAAAAGTTATGTGGACTTTGGAGATGGATATCCATATAAATATCATCGTCATGCTGATAACTGAAAGCAGTGGGCGGCCTAGTGATAACGGCCACAACTTTCGAGTTGTAGGTCGTAGGTTCGAACCCCGACAGGCGCTTTACTTTGTGTAAATTTGTTAAGATAGTTAATTGATTCAGGCGTGAACTTGTGGAAATCTATTATAAAATGCAATAGAAGTGGATATATTTAGTAACTTGTTCCGCTTAGCTATTTTTTAAGAGTCTTAAAAAGACCCTGAAAGAAATCAACATGTGATTCACCTCTCAACGAAGCATCCTCAGGATGACGATTGACTTGTCGCGAACTTGTTGTGTAAATCATTTCATCACCACTGCTCTCAAAACGGTGAAGGAAAACTTCGCGAGGATTCCGGCATGTCCTAGAATAAAAAATTAGAAGACATGTGACATCTATCAACCCGCACTGGGCTCGCGTGGTGGATTACGGCCTACTCTCTCTCACTGAGAGGAGACCCAGCAGTGGGAACATTATAAGCTGATTACGCTGATAACTATAATGAACAATTTTGAGGTTTTACTAGCTGTTTCCTACAGCTTCGCTTGTGTACCTTCAACAAACGTATGATCTGAAGGCAATCACTTTTAAAGCGTTTCGTATTTCTACAACAACATTAAGCGATATTTATTTTTAAATATCGCAGCATCATGCTGAGATAAGAGCCTTTTGGCCTTTTACAGGACTTTCTGCTTTAATTTTACTTTGTTTTTTATTTATTTATGTTTTAATGAGTGTGTTTTAGTTTAGTTTATGATTTCCCGAGTCTCAATAAATACTTTTACTTTCTTTCTTTCTCTACAACGACTTGCAACAGGATTGGCGTAAGCTTTTCGGTAGCTTGTGTCAGTTCCATGATTGTTATCGCTGATGGAATGTCACTTTGTCTAGACTCTCTGGTGTAGAATTTCTAAAAACCTTTACTTAATGGACGCATACGTCATTTACGTAAGTTTTGTGATGAATATGTTACTGTTAGTGTTGTTTAGATTTTATACCTAGATTAGGTATGTCATAAGCACGAGATGCACTTGCTTCAAAAACGGTGAAGGAAAACATCGCGAGGAAACCGGAGAAATATTTCTCGACAACATGTAAAGCCAAGTCAGAAACCATCGGGCAGCTTTAAAACTCTAACAACAGGTTAGTCACTAACCACACGAAAAGAAGAAGCACGAAGTTTTTTGCCTCAGAGTTAAAAGGTAAATGATACAAACACACCGAAAAATGGAAACACAGTAGCAGAGTGACGGGACTGGGAATCAGCGAAACTGTTGAGGGACTGAAGTACCTGCCGAGAAATGGGAAACTAATGCGCATTCCCACTATCCGAATCACAGAATAGTACAGAAGGCGCACTCCGCATTTTAGGTATGAAGCTACAAAGTAAAGTGAAGTACGCGGCGGGCTCGTCATGTCAGGCCAATTCACTGAGCGTAACGTAGTCAAAAGACATAAGATCTTACGCGATAGAAAGAGGGGCAACTTCTAGGTGAACATAACCATTGGTAGGTTACTACCACTGTGCGATCTAAATTGCACTTTTTTGTAAGGTAGAAAGAGTCGCTTTTTATTTAAATGATTTTGCGGAGTGAACCATCTGTATTAATCTCTGTCCGATCTAAAATAGAACACCGTGGGGTTTTAACTAATAAAATTCCGACAAAAACCCTTTCCCATCCTTTACGAAGGATATCCACGAGGATTTACCCACACAAAAAAGGGTTTGACAATAGACCTTCAATGCGATGCTAAAACAAAAAAAATGGTATCTCCTAATTTTTCCGCGAAAGTAATCCCACATTCATCATAATATTACTTATCATTACCACGTATATAAAACAAAAACAGATCATCAATCACTGTCAAACGAAAAACGTGTGTTTGTTACAAACAAAATGTACATTTAAAAGGTTTTCTTTGCTTCCAAAATGTACATAATTCTGTTTTGCCTGTTAAAATATTAAAATTTTGTGTTTCGTGGAAATGGAGTGTACTCCAGTGGTCTATTGTAGCGTACTCGGTCTTCTTTACTTTGTTCGAGTGAATATATCACGTATTTTGTTGTTAAATTTATTTGTGGGCAAGAGATATAAAAACACGAAAGAAAGAAAAGAAAATAAAGAAAAATTGTTTACTTGTTTGTTTAGATATCAGAGGTGAATTTTGTCTGTCACCTTAAGATAATGCTCGGGACCTATTTTATACAAAAAACAGCTGGTTAGCTTAGGTTAGCTTAAAGTGTGCTGTCATTCTACTTGATGCTAGGTAACAGGGCTCAGAATCGTTATTTAAAATAACGTTTTTAAAACTTTTCTAACAGTTCTTAGTACAAAATTTTGTTCGGAATGAAAACGAAATTAGAACGTTTATTCTGCAAAACAAAAACCGGTTTATTCCGCAGGACGCAGCCCCAAACGGGGTGTGCACCGACAAGCATGAACTTGTTTAGATAAATTATACCTTAACTTCATTTCATTACATCATTTATTTCAGTGCGCTTGCCGTAAGGGTTGTGTTGCGAGTTTCCTATCGGTCAACCCAAAAATGGAAAAAAAAACGGTTAAAACGTTTTATTAACCGAGAACGATTGTTCTTCTTCAAAAACGTTTTTATATCGTTCCGTTCGAACGTTACCGAAAAAAATCGTTTCTTAGGTTTTTAAGACGAAACCGTTTCGAGAAATAAACTGTTATCCGAGCCCTGCTAGGTATTGACAACCCACTTCAAACTTACTTCACCTACGTTTTCACATTGATATTTTTACTGAATAACATGGCAGATGTACTTTTAATGTCACGAATAAACAGCACCGCACAGGGAACGTATAAAATAAGCGAATGTATCCCGTTTTTTTTGTTTTCTTAAATGCCCGTCATTAATAGGCTCTGGTGTGGGATCAGTGACAGCTCGGCCCGAGTCAACTGGACCCGAATAATAATGCCAGATACTACGTCGTCAAAAAGCTTAAAAAAGTGTTTAAGCCGTTGGCATGAAAAGTATCGATCTCTTAAAATATTGAAGGTTTTTTTTAATTCTATCCCAACTATCGAAACTAATATTATAAGTGCGATGAGTTTGTTTGTTAAAGAAAGAAAGAAAGAAAGAAAGAAAGAAAATATTTTATTTGGGACACGCACAGGAAATACAAAACATAATAAAAAAAGGTACAAACATTAACAAAAATAAAAAAGGAGCATTCTAGACTAACAAAAAAAAAAGGAAAATACGACCTGTGCGAGGCCAAAAAGGCTCCTATCTCAGCATGATGCTGCGATATTTAAAAATAAATAAATACCGCAGCGCTGGTATTCTGATAGGGCCCGCTGTGATGCCACGGACATACCTACGGACCTATAAATCCCAGGGGATTACAAAATAAATAAAACAATAAAAATAATAATATAAAACAAATAAAAAACAAAAACATTGTTTGATAAATTAAAATAATCACCGCACACCCGACACGACGTTCCAACATCACTTGTCCACGGTATGGACTATTATATATAATCTATTGTGACAAGCGAAGGGACGCGCGCAGGAGTGTATAGTCTATGGCACAAATCTGCGATGGGATCGGCTGTCAATTTTACTGTGCAAAATATTTTTGGAGTAAATAAAGAAAATAAATAATATTGATAAAAAAAATATATATATACCTACCACTGTTTACAAGAGGTATTAATAAAAATAAAGCAGTGAGTGAATAATATAAAATAAGGCAAGAAAGTGGTGCAAATAAATACAATGTACAAATGCCTGATATGTATGGTGTAGTAGAAAAGCCGCTTGTCGGGCTTTGGGCATCGGAAACGAAAACGTCCCGTATTGATTTCTAGAAGTTATGGCAACCCTAATAATAATTATAAAGTTTCGTTTGGTTGTGACTGACTGTGCTGTGTTGTGTAAATCGGACGAAAAAGATTCAGTTACCGAGCAAAACAAAGCGATTGAGCAAAATCGTGCGGCTAGGAAATAAGATTCCGCCTAAGGTCACCAAAACCAACTGCGTGCAGTCCCACGGTGAGTTTAGTAACTTGTTTCCTTTTGTACTCGTAACAAATGTTGCTTAGGTGGCAAGTCGTTCCAACAGCGAGAGGCAGCGAATTTAAAGCTTCCACGGAATGCAGCAGTTGTTACGCTTTTACGCTAAAATAGCTGAACAGATTTGGTTGAAATTTAGCACATGGGTAGACCATGACCTCAATTAGGACATTGAAAGAAAGAAAGAAAATATTTTATTTGGGACACGCACAGGAAATGCAAAACATAATAAAAAAAGGTACATTGGATACTTTTGACCCCGATTTTTCCACGGGATCGAGATTTATGCGCGAGAAACCGCGGAACGCAGCTGGCATGGTTATAATTTAGAAGCTGATCAACATACTAGAACCTACCTGCTTATATTGCTGCAACCTTTTCACTGTACCTAATTAGAATTAAGTTTACACACTTCATTCGTGACTGTATTGTGGTCGCAAGCGCTACGGCTGTGCATGAGGTCCAGGGTTCGATTCCCAGGTCGGGAAAATTTTATTGAGTTTTTCCTCATCAGTAGCAGCCCGCAGTCTGGATTTATGTCCGGTTGATGGCAATAGACTCGCTCCTTATAACATGGGACTGAAACATAACTGGAGAAATCTTAGCGTAAGTATAGGTAAACCTCTGCCTAACCCTTCAAGGAAACGAGGCCTGGTGTTATGTTAAGACCAGGCACTCCAAAGACAATTTCCACGCAAACTCCGCCCCCTTGCACCTCATCACTCCACTATGTACTAAACGCTAACAAATCAGTAATAAATACTAATAGGGACTAAATGTCGTAAGTCTGTTCTTATTTCGTTTATAACTAAAGTAATAATTTATCTAGAGAAAAAATATCTAATATTTGGATAATAAACTATATTTTCTTACTGTCAATAATTAGTTTAGATATAAAAGCCGAGTAATTTTGTTTTTGTTTCAAATAATATTTAAAAAAGACATGATTTTCGAATAAAAAATGAATCGAGCGAAAATGTTACAATTACGTAACAGTCTTATATATGGACAGAAAAAGATCCAATAAATCATATACTAAAGTTCCATTTTGATTGTATGCGTGACTTTTTCAGAATATTAATGCAAATTAACATTCAATTTAGTGAGCCTCCTCTTAAATATAATATGTCCCAAATAAAATATTTTCTTTCTTTCTTTCTTTCTTAAATATGTTACTTAAATTCGTCCCAAAAGACCAAAAAGCAAAGCGAGAAAAATTGGATTCCTACCAAAAGACCAACGCGAGGCGAAGCATCGAATTAATCCGTACAAACATGTAAATAACTTGTCCCCTTCACATACTTTCAACGACTGTCACATCGTAATTTAACATACACTCTTCAAGCACAAAACAGTATCCATAAATTTTTCCGAAACTTTGACCAAAATAACAACGTCAAAAATAACGCGACAACAGCGCTACAAGGTTCTTTTGACGCGTGGTTAAAATGGGAACTAACGCTGCCATCTTGTTTTTCAATACATTTCGCAAAACAATTGCAAAAAAATGTACCAACAACGCCCCCTTGTCAACGTTATTCGGATGTTATGATGCTTGTAGCAGTCTATATCAACTGACAAGCAACGAGTTTAATTAAAATGACAAAGGTCTATGTGATTAACGTTTTCGCAAGTTTATTGCACAGACATATTACATAACCACTTCGTACTTTCAACAGCAAACACATATTCTAGCAAACTCTTGAAGCAATCGAAGTAAAAACAAAAGCGTGTGAAGTATTATTTCAGTCGGTAAAAGCAGTGTCCGTAAATTTCTCTCACAAGCTATTTGTCAAGGGGAGTCGGTGCCACCTGAGCGCTAACCGGGTTCCCCAAGCTACGGATTGGAATAATCACTGAAGTTTTTAGTGAAGGATAATAGAGACGGTCTCATGGATTTTGTTCGTGATAGATTTTTGTGAATTTTGTGTCGAACCATGAAGATTTTTGGAGAATGTCGAATTTGGATATATAGCAGTGGATCGATTCTAGATGCTTGAGATAGGGTTTTAAACAGAAACACGCTCAGAGAAATAAATAGCAACGTTTTAGTGTTTCCAAATAAGCAGTGCCTCCGCTGCCGGCGCCGACTCCCAAAAATAACACCATTGGGAACCGGCATGACATAACTGCCGGCAGCCGATAATAAAAACATCGGCTGCCAGTACGGATAATGGACACCGGCGGCGGCGCACAGTGCGGCCGGTAAATCTTCAACTTTTCAAAAACCAATTTTGAAAAGTTGAAGATAGGTAAAAAAAAGTTATGGCTAATATTACTTGAATAGTTGCTCCATCAAAATGCGCACATATGAAGGTAAGTTTATGACAAAATGTAAGATTAACAAGAGTTCCAACATTCTACAACCGGTTGACTAGACTTTGTTACCTTATAATTTCATAACGACTAAAGTTATTGTGGTTCTGAAACATGGATTCTGTCGCTCAAGGTATCTATTTTCTTATAATACTACAGATTTTTAAATTAAGCATTTACTTAATATAATAATAGTACTGAACTGAATACGCTAAAATTTTACAAAAAATAATTGTTTTCGAGAGGAAAAGTTATAGCAATTCGCTACTGTTCGCAACGAAACTTATAGGAAAATATACCTCAAACCTTCTTTTATTATGATATGAAAAAAAATGCTAATCTTGACGTTACCATTTTTTTTTTTATTGTAGGACGCGTACTAAATTTTACTCGTCGTGAACTGGTAGACTTGATATTTCAAGATCCAGCTAAAAGTTGGGATTTTAAGAAAAAACATAAAAGTCATTTATACTGAAAACGAATTGCCCCCTGACCAACAAAATTCTATGAGAAATTGAGTTCAGCATTATATAACAATATTAAAAGAAGATATTTCGGTACAGCGCGCAGAAAGGACTTACTGTTTAGTAAATATGCAGAGTAGCTGCAACAAATTGAAAAATTCCCATTTTACACTGTTCCTACTCCTACTGGTCCTGATCGTCCGTGTTATATTTTTGATTCGGCCAGTGAAAGGCCCAAACGTGGAAAAGTCACGCACTTACGACAAAAGGCAACAGACCCTGTACCACCGGAAAAACATACTCATGTATACAGTAATATTATAAGTCATATCGGAAAAGTTCGGAAAGTGTGAGATAGACTTAAGCATGCCAAGTTGCGAAAAATCCGATTGAGACTATTATGTTTCTATATAGTATTAAAATACATGTGAAAAATACTACTTATTTTTTTTTCATTTTAATAGGTACTCGTTAGGTGCCAATATCTATTACAATACTGTTAATAAATAAGTGTTTCGAACTAACAACCTTTTACCAACAGTTTTTTTTTTATAATCTGTTTAATAATAATACTTACAAACACTATTTATAACAAACACTTATCTTAGAACCTAAAAAATATTTAAAAAAGAAACATTGCCTACCTATGAACTAAAATAATGACAATTAAATAAATTAAGATATTTTTAGTCATTCTACATCATTAATTTGCTAAAAATAATTTTGACCGCTCCCAAGTATGGGACGGCCGCACTATGCGGCGGCGCGGCGTTTTTGGAAACACAGTATTCAGAACTAACCCTAACCAAAAGTATTTTTTTCTTTATATTCTGGTCGTAGGGGGCCACAGTTACCGTAGGTGCGAGTTTGCGGACGGTGAGCAATCGGTAGCTCGCCGTCCGATAAGGACCAGGCCCGGGTCTTCGGTGACTTGTGTTCCATGCCCGCCTCAAAGAGATGTCAGCAAAATTGACGTGGTCCGCTAGGGCTGATGCCTGCCAGGGCAACCGAAGGGACACGGGTGGGTTTTAGTCAGTAAGAGTCTGACACGAAAGCGGGAGAAGTTATTTGATCATTTCCCACCCAAAAAAAAAAGAATGACCACAATTCTAACCTAACCTAACCTTTTTTGCGAGTAAAAATATTTAACCTAATATAACTAGTTCGGTTCCGGGTACTTAGTACTTGATTACTGAAATATGGAATTCATTGATTTATGGAAATATATTAATGGAAAAAAAAAATCTTTATTACATGTTTTTTTTAATCATGCCTACCCCGTATATCTACTCCAATATGCTAAATTGCCAACCTGGTTTTTCGCTTTTTTTTTTCAATCTCAGTGCCGGCAGCCAATTCAGCAACCGGCGCTGGCAGCCAATTTGGGAGCCGGCGCCGGCAGGCACTCCCTTCCAATAACCTTTTTCACGATGAGGCTTTCTACTTATCCGGAGAAGTATACAGAGGTGAATTTAGTCTCTAGTTTATAATAAGAGGAACTTTGATAAGCACAAATTCTTTTTCCGACCAGATACAGTTTCTCTAAAACTGTTTAATAAAACTACATATTTACAATATTTCAGGGATAAGGAACATAATATAAAACACCAAGATATTTTGTCATTCATTTATATTTCTTTGCCAACATCAAATTCAACATTCCACACCATACCATCACATCTCCTATTCCCCACATAATATCACTATTAATCAGTATTCTAATATTTACCATAAAACTAATAGGTTACCTTAATTTACAGTAGATCTCCAACCAATACTATGCCAATCTATCTTTTTACCGACACAGCCACTAAGCACGTCTTACCGTCACGAGCGCCCGACCCAGAAGGCCGTTGTGCCCCCATTTTGACATTCGAATCTTTAGGTGTTGCCAGTACAATATCTAACAATTACGTATTAATAAATTGAAACTGTCAAACCCTGTCAAAATAGTTCTTTGAATAGGTATACCGAGTGCCAAAAAGGTAATCCATAACTTTCCTTATACCCACTATCGGCTATCGTCTATATTTAAGCATTGAAACATGTACAGGGAGGATAAAACAAAAGCCATATGAAGAGCTTGAATCTATTGAGTGCCTGAATCTATTCAATGAGAGTACAAAATCAATATGCCTAGCTTTTTCTTACTATGTTAGGGTCGGCTTCCAGTTTAACCTGATGCAGCTGAATACCAGTATTTTACATGGAGCGACTGCCTATTTGACCTCCACAAACCAGTAACTGGGTTATACGATACCCCTTGGTAAGACTGATTGTCAGAATTTCGGGGTTCTGACGACCCGTAACGAATGTCAAAGATCCATGAATGACAGCCGGGACCAACGGCTTAACGTGCTTTCCGAGGCACGGAGGAGTCTCGGTATGTGAAAATGGTCAAATCAGCCACGGACCCACCCCGGCAAGCGTAGCTTAACGCGATGGATCGATCCGTGCGGCTGTTATTACTCACGCCACGAGCTCCTCTATTCAATAAAAGTATAATAGTGGTTTAAGTAGGTTGCGTGTTATGTTACCGGTCATCCACAAAATTGTTATCATTTTTAGTTTAGATCAAATTAAATTGATTGCTGAAACCTCACAAACGTATTGTGTGTCGACAAAGTGATAACGCAATGTGTATTGTCTTTGGTCTTGGTGTGTCCATTCAAAGTCAAAGCATTTATTTCAAATAAGCCCATGTATGGCACTTTCGAACGTCAAAATTTACAAAATAATATAATTGACTCTAGTCGCCCCTTCCAAAAGGTAGTTTTCGTATGGAGAAGAATAGGCAAGAAACTCCACTGTTACTCTTATAAAATGTTTTACAATACAATTATGTGTGAAGACGATGCACCTAGAATAAATTTACTATACCACAATAGGTAAAAAGAATTAAATATGAAGCAACATTATATTGTGAGCTGCCCTGACAACAAGCAATGGATGAAATTATGAACTTTTATTAATTGAATACGAAGCATTTGGCTTATTTGTATTAGTTTGTATTATTATTATATTTTATGTATTTTTAGTAATTTGCGTCTTGTTTGTGTGTTTTCTTTGTTGGGTACCGATATAAAAAAAAAACGATAAAAAATATTTGTTTCTAAACTCATTATTTTGCTGTTATTTAATTCACTACAGCTTACGGGGTCAAAATAGCCGCTAGTAGTTACTGGAAATTATAAATCGATATTAAGAAATATTTGACCCATGAAAAAATATATTTATATTATTATTCTTATTTCACCCGTGTCCTACTTTATCATGACACACAAACACAGGCTAAGCTTTCTCTAAAATAAATCCTCCTTTAACTAAAATCTACTATGACTATACCTACCTCAGATACACGACTACACTTAGCGTATATTCGCATCCTGTATATACAACGCTATTGAGTAAATAACAGTTCGATTCACACATAGAACCATTAATACCACAAAATAAATAGCTACAGAAGGTCAGATCCATACAACGACCGAAAACGCACGCACACATAGACACGTACGTACTGCGATCTCAAACGAACGCGAGTGCGCTTGCACTGACTGTACGTGAAGCGTGTCTATGTGTGCGTGCGTTCGCGCTTGTTGTATGCAGCCGGCCTTCTGTACCTATCTTTTTTGTGATTAATACCTTCACGTGAAATATTTCAATTGGAAGGATCAAAGGATTGAACGCGATTTAGTTTTTGTTTAGTAGGCCTACTCTTAACAGCTTTATATTTTTTTTTATACCGGCGAAGGCATTTGAAGGTATTACAGGTGTTTCGGATGTAAAGGATTTGGTTAAAAGCTTTGGCTGTGTCAATTTTGGTTGGTATAGGAATAGGCCAAAAAGACGAATCATTAGATAAATTTTGTAGTTCATGTGTAAAAAGCAAGACAAACTTTGTGAGGCAAAAATAAAATCGTACCCTAGGATCAACATTTCAAACTATGTAGTACGCACATAACATCTTTAATAATTTTAAAGGTGAAAACATCGTAAGGAAACCAGCATACCTGAGAGGTATTTTTCGATGACATGTGAAGCCAAATCAGAGGCCCATGGATGGCATAAAAACTCTGACGCTAGGTTAATTAGTCACTAACCACACAAAAAAAAAATCTTTTTTGTATTGAAAAGCGTCAAACAATGGCAAATAGTTTGCATCCTACCTACCTTAATCTATGATTAAACAAGACAGGTGCTAGAAGTCTCATGTTAACAATACAACAATCCTTCTATTCACGTAGGCGGCGCTACAATAGTATGGAATATTTCTAGGTAAACTTAAGAAACATCGTGCATAAGTATAGATTATAATTACCTACATAAAAAATGGTCTTACAACTCCCAGGAAAGACACTGAACACGTTCAACATATCTAAACCGCGGTAAAGAGCTGTCAGTATTTTTTTTTATCTTTTTATTGACATTGACAGCTCTTGAATACGGCTTAGAATAGCTGAACGTTTTTAATTTCATTGGTGAAATCTGGATTAAGTACTTTTAAACCTAATAATCAAAACGAAGAAGGTTTTCTACAAACTGCCTAAATCAATCAGGTGATTCGGTGTTTGAAATTGGAAAAATGTGTGTGTGTCAGCTCTGATGCACGACTAGAGTTTACTCCTAAATACGATTGTCTTTGAATGTGCAATTGGCAAAAAGGGTAAATAAACGCATGTCTTATTTAAAAAAAAAAACCCTCCGGGGTTTTGGGCTTCTGCTACTCGTAACGACGGTCAAACGTGCTTTCCGAGGCACGGAGAAATCATATGTAATAGCTGGTCAGCCATCGACGAACCGACTTTGACAAGCGTAACTCTTAACCTTCAATCGACCTATGCGGCTGTTATTATTTAGCCACGAGCCATAGGACCAATCACAAATCACAACACAAAATGTATTTCACCTGATTGTTAATCTCCAACCTGAATACATTATTCAAACCCTCTCCTGAAATACAAGTAAACTAAACGTTAGCCGTTTAAGGGACCTAATCCTTCGTGGTTTAATTAATCATCTTGTGTTTACTCCGTGTCTTGGTGTTTGCGAGAATCTGAGGGTTACACAGCAGGTCTGATAGGTATAGCGGTCTTGTTAAATGTCGCGAGCTTAATTTTTGGTACTTAGTTATGATTTGGGATTGAGGCATTTTGTTCTCGGCTCTGTAGGTAGCTGTTTTCGAAGTTATTTGAGGCTGGGATATATTATTTTCTTTTGATAGTTTTTAGGATGGAAAAATATCATAAAGCAGATGGTATTATAACTGGGACCGACAGATTAACCTGTTCTACAAATCAAGAATATATTGTGACGACCATTGAACATGGTTTTCAAAGCAAAATAAGGGTGTGGGAAGTGAAAAACAGACATAAAAAAATCCTAGGCTTGATCTCCGGGCAAATTGATATTCGGTTTTCAGTTAGTAAAGTTTTTGTTACTATAGTCGCCGCATTAAGAACTGAGTCGTACTGAATCATTGTTATTCGTCTGTCTCGCTCGCACTTATGGAGCAGGTCGCAGACTATCAATAAGACGCAAGGCGTTGCACAATCTTATTGCTACTGACATTTATGGCTCGACGACTCGCTTACTAGTAGAGTTAATAACGCGAGTACTATACCCCGTTACACTAGGTCCTTTACAAGGAACTTGACTACTATAGCTCCTTATTTTAGTTGTTCCCGAATGTAGTTTTAGATCTACTCATGCAAAAAAGAGAGTGTGTGTTAAGGACCACACGGTAGAACTGAAAACTTACGACTGGAGCCGACTTTACGCGATTTAGCGTCACCGACCCGAGCGTGACGTAAAGCAGTTTTCACTTCAAAAATGCTCAACCATCCGCATACTGACCGCGTGCAACGCAACTCAATTAAACATCTATAATACCTCAAATTTGCATTATACTCGGTTATATTATCGAAAACACTGCAGCATTAATTTTGAAATAAACTTATGGTAAAGTTGAGGATTAATGTTAAGTACTATGTTTGACAAAAACAGGATTCCATAAAAGTTACGTTAAAAAATAATACGAAATTACTACCAAACCGAACAAAAAACCGCTAGAATTAATAAAAATATTTAAAATTAGATCATGAAACTTCGCATAATAACTGAATTAAATATAAAGCAGATACTATGTCCTTATTTTTTTTAATAATAATATTTTCACCATAAAAAGAAATTACTTTAACTATCAGCGCCTTGGAGCCTTCTCCCCGCAGCTCTGTCTCACTTTCACAGTCCGCGAGTATTAGTATGCGAGCCAGATAAAAAGTGAATTTGAGGTGAGGTATTATTGACTCTAAACCAATCCCCTAAATTGTCCGAACTCATATCCAATTAAGGTTATTGTGGTATTTAAAGTCAAATATAGCAAAATAATAGCATCAGTATCGAATTAATTTTCCACATACATTGCTCTCTAAAATAAGCAGCCTCTAATCTAGTTAAACAGAATCCGACGTGTACACAGTGCATTTCAAATGATTCAGAATTTCAATAGAGATGTACCGATTGGTCGGGGAAGTCGAGAATTCGGCCATTTTGGTAGTGGGCGACTAGTCGGCAAAAAGCGCACACTAGTCCGCTCTTTACTTTATACATATTACGATGCTTATACTCGAATCAAATCAATTGAAATCAAAAGTCATTTATTGAAATTTGGCTGAGAACGAGTACTTTTTGAAGGTCAAAATTACATAAGACAATCCCCCAAAACACCTGCCCTTTACCACTTCCTAGTACACTCCTTTGGTAATCAATAACTGAACTAAAATCAAGAAAAATACATTTTTTAAACAAAAAAAAACTATATGTGAGCTTTGTATACTCGAACTACAAAGCAAAGATTGCCTTGGCCGGCTAGTTGGCCGACTATTCGGTCTTTTTACAACCGAAAAGTCGACTGGGCGGTCAAAGTCATTGTTGGTCTCTGTCTAAATTTCAGACTGCTGGTCCTTCGAGACGCAATACCAAACCTGATATATGATTAGACTGTGAGACGCTTACAAATGTTTAAAGTTTACTGAAAAATGTTTTAAAAGAAAATTATGTCGTCTAGGGAGTTATTTAAAATATCTTGAAATCTTAACTTTAAACTTGATATCAAAAGACGACGCGACGCTTGAAAAAAATAAACTCTCTTTCTTTTAACAATTTTATCTACATTGTAAAATGCTCATTAGCTCATTAGAAAATTGTTACTTTAATAATGCTAGTCAATGTTTGCAGGTATGTGATATTATTTGTGTTAGTGAGCATAACGATTGTTTGTTTAAAGTCCTGGGAGCGCGGGGCGGTCGCTTGTTCAAGTGGTTTATTCTAGATACCCGTTGGACGCTCTAGTATCCCGCCGAACAAGCGACAGCCTTCCGACGGCCGGATACTATAGTACACGAAATATGTTTTTCAGTGGCTGTTTATCAAGAAAAGGATAGTGAATGCGTTGAAGCGAATCAATTCAGCAATTGGCCAGAAAATTAAAAAAAAATTTGACTGTTCAAAATTCCGGCCTAAACTTGCTCCATCATTATTTTTCTCGGTCTCGTCCTCTTTTCCAAGAAAATACCTAATTACTCCAGCAAAAAACAAACCACCATTTCAGCCAACTCTGAAACAAACTACCAACCTAACCCTCACAATTCTAGTGAAACTACCAACCTACAAATAAATCTATTTACTACATATAAACTGTTGACAAATCGAAGCAAGATCTATATTAATTGGATGCTGCAGTGTATCAAAGAGCGAGGAGATAGTACAAACGTGGCTATCTCTAAGCTATCTAGTTCAGTAAGTCTCGGATAAGTTGTTATCCGTTGAGAAATGTCAATTCATCAGAGAAATGTCGAGTCTTAGAATGAGAAAGGTGGATAGGAAACTGAAAGAAAGATTTTTCATTAAACCAAAATTAACGATGAGGGTTGCACACAGTTATAGAGTGCTACATACTGTAAATCTGCCTTTTCCCAACTATATTGGGGTCCTAACTAAATGCAGCTGAATACCAGTATTTTACATGCACCACAACCCCTTGGTAAGACTGGTTGTCACACTTTTGGTCTTCTCGCTACCCGTAACGACTGTTCAAGGTGCTTTCCGAGGCACGGAGGGGTCTTGCTATGTAATGGATGGTCACCCATCCAAGAGTCGACCGCAGTAAGCGTAGCTTAATCTGCGATTGACCTGTGCGGCTGATATCACTTAGCCACGAGCATGTTATAAAATTCTGTAAATAGATGTGGGTTTCTTAAGAGCTGTCACCATGTTACTACCGATGACACACTCACTTATGCCAATGGTCTTTATAATTCACAAAATAACCTTCTCAGTGAGCGCGTTACTCATTAAAATGATTGTTAACAATCATTTTAATGAGTAACGCGCTCACTTCAATTGAAGTCAGTCTTTCAGTCGTTTGTTTTTTTTTTATAATATCGCGTTATTGACTGATATTAGTAGTTTTAATAGTCAAACAACTACCACGGTTAACATGATATTTGACAACAGTGACACGATCACACATAAAATTACTTAAAATTACTTAAATTACTTAAAATTTCTCGCAATTTCTTTCATTATAACAGTTCAGCCTGTTCATTGCGTTATTTACGTTGTTCAGCAGACGAATTTTTCGGACGTCTGAAGCAGTGGAAGAAGAATTTTCTTCAAAACCCTCGGATTGTGATTGAAGGTGCCAGTTAGTTAAGGAGGTTGCCCAATTAGGGTGCCGATTATTATCTGAAGCAGATCTTGTCTTTAAAACGTTCACACTTTCTTATCCACTTTTGTTAATTCCAAGTTTATTTGGTGTGGAGTCAATATAAATGATATAACACATGTATGGCGAAGATCCGAAATCTGTACTTCAGTCAGTACATTGGCTGTATATATAAATAATTTAGAGTATATCTCAAAGGAATACCATTTGTTTTGAACTTTGTGCGGTTACTTGAGTGAAAAAAACAGTAACTGTTATTACTTATACATTTCGTTGGTCTAGTGGACGCAACGCTACTGTGGAGCATGAGGTCCCAGGTTCGATTACCAGGTCGGACAAAATGTTATTGGGTTTTTTCACCAGGATTACTCAGTAGCAGCCTTTTTTTTGGGTGGGAAATTTTCTAATAACTTCTCCCGGCCTGGGCGGAGCGAAAGGACGTATCAGACTCTTACTGACTAAAACCCACCCGTGTTCCTTCAGTTGCCTGTGTGTTGCCGGGGGCCACGGTAGGGATACCGTGGCCTTCGGACTTCCCCGCGACCCTGGCAGGTATCGGCCCTAGCGGACTCCGTCTGTTGTACTGACATCTCTTTGAGATGCGCTTGGAACACAACGCGCTATCGACCCGAGCCTGTTCCTTATCGGACGGCGAGTTACCCATTGCTGACCGTCCGCAAGCCCGCGCCTACGGTAGCTGGGAATCGGCCTAGGACTCAGTAGCGACCCGGAGTCTAGATTTGTGACCGGTTGATGGCAATAGGTTCGCCTCCCATTACATGGGACTTAAACATAATTGGCAAAATATGGGTGCACTATGGTACACCTCTGCCTAACCCTTCGGGCATTACAGGTGTGATGTTATGTTTATGTATATTTCTTTCGATATACATAAATAATTTTACGAACCCAGCAAGCACACTTTAAATGAGCACCGTAGAAACGAAATATAAAATAACAAATTTTCACGATGTTAATATTTGTATATATTTATATAAATATATATTTGTAATCACGTATGTTTTCTCCGTATTTTCACCCGAGCAGAGCTCGGTCGCCCAAAGTTTAGAACAAGATGGCTACCTTAAACTTTCAGTTTTCTTATCACTTGCAGTTATCAAACTCTAAACATACCATCATCACACCAAACATAGGTAATTGATTCAGTTTGTTATAAGATTAAATGAGCAATATTTGTATATATTTATATAAATATATATTTGTAATTACGTATGCTTTCTCCGTATTTTCACCCGAGCAGAGCTCGGTCGCCCAAAGTTTAGGACAAGATGGCTACCTTAGAATAAGGACATAGCAACATCGAACATAGATTAAAAAATATATATAAACACGGGAGCATGGAATTAGTAAGTACCTACCATCATGGCAGCATGGAATTAGTATGGAACTTTCCTATACTATTCAATGACAATTCTATATTTTCACCAGAGCTCGGTCGCCCGACTTATGGCTGTTCTTCGTAGAGTAGACATAAAAGTGACCATGTGACACTTGCAGAAAGAGACAGAAGTAACTCACATTGCCTTACCTCAAAATATACCGTGTTTCCATTACAAGTTTTCAGTGCAATAAAACCGCAAATGTGCAATTTCGTTCACCATTTCAGTATTCCTGTATGTTTTTATTTACAACTTACTATTTGGCAGCCGGAATAGCATCATATTGTATTTTCAATGGCTATTCAAAAGTTGGGACGTAAACAAGGTGATTTGTATCTGTGTTTTAACGTAGTAAGGTGCAAATCGAAATATTTTAATACTTTAAAATAATTCTTTACCATAGTTCCCGGAAAGATTTAATACAGTTAATTGATTCAGGCGTGACCTTGCGGAAATCCATTATAAAATGCAATTGACATCGTCGACATCGTCGACGTCGACATGCAAATCGACACGTGTTTCACCTCTCAACGAGGCATCCTCAGGATGACGATTGACTTGTCATGAACACGGCGTGTTGCCACACCAAGCACCGAGCGCAAGCTGAGCGTTATCGCTTTTTTTTTTTTTTTTTTTAAACGGGCATCTCGCAGTTTTGACCACTAAGGTCTTGGCTGCTTAACCGGACTTTCCTGTGGGTGCCTTAAGCTGCTACACTCAAAGCCTCCAGCCAGGGGCAAAATACTGAACTAAATTAAAACTAGGCGAGCGCTCGCTAAGGGCACCCCCTGTGGGGTACGAACCTCGGCTTAGGGCGTCGCTGAGGGGAGGACAGCAAGAAGGGACAGGCTGGATCAAAATTGGTTTATATCATGATTATTAAGCGGGGTAGTTTAAAGCTACGTGCTCAGCGGCAACAACTTGCTGGCACCTCGTTTTCGAGCAAGGGTCGGGGAGGAGTATTATTTAATCAGGGACACGGTCGCGATCGCAAAGGACCTCGGCGGCGAGGTCGGAATGACGGGAGGCGTCTGTATTTGTTTATTGTACTGGTGGCCCTATTCTGCTCTTGGAGGAGTGTGATGGGATCATCAGGGTCGGAAAGTACATGCCGCGGACGGCGGATCTGACTGCGTTATCGCCCGTCCAACCCACTTATATACTGCTCGGCTCGGACCGTTATCAGCGCGATAAGGGGCGAACAAGATTTAATACACTGATTTATATTACGCAGCCCGTAACAGCAAGGATCATCTTGTCTATCTTATTATCATCAACAACATTGGTAGCCAATTTAAAAAAAAAAAAAAAAAATGGCTGCCAATAAATTGGTATAATTATCACTTGCTTCAAAAACGGTGAAGGAAAACATCGTGAGGAAACCGGCATGCCTGAGAGATATTTCTCGCCACCAATCAGGCACAATCTAAACTTCGGGCTACTACTGAGAAAATTTAGATAGAAAAACCCAATTACACTTTGCTGGACCCGGCAATCGAAAGCAGGCCTCATGCTCAGCTGTAGCGCTTGCAAGCACTAGATCGACGAGTTATTTATGTAAGTTTACTATTAATTAATTATTTAGGAGCTTGTGGCTGCTCCTCAGTGCCTCGAAAAGTACGTTAAACCGTTAGTCCCGGCTGTCATTCGTGAATCTTTGACAGTCGTTATGGGTCGTCAGAAGCCCGAAAGTCTGACAACCAGTCTTACCAAGGAGTACTGTATTACCTAGCTACTGAGATTTTATACAAGATAACAATGCTTAGAAACATGCTGGTCTAGCTCCATAGGACAATTTAGAGTCTAGACAAAATCAAACTGATTGCTAATTTAATTGTATAATTTGTTATTATTATATCGTTGATTTTACATTCTGTGATTACTTGAACTCACACGCGGACTTATTAGTATTACTTTTAATTTTTTTAGAAATATCGTGTAGGTACTTTTACAATGCTTGTAAATATGTGAACACCATGTATCTATCACATTATTATTTTTTCTGTCATTGCTTCATTTTTAATTCTTTTTACCTATTGTGGTATAGTAATTTTATTCTAGGTGCACCGTCTTCACATATAATTATATATTTATTGTATACAAAATATTGTAAAACATTTTAAAAGAGTAACGGTGGAGTTTCTTGCCCATTCTTCTCCATACGAAAACTACCTTTTGGAAGGGGCGACTAGAATCAATTATATTATTCTGTAAATTTTGACGTTCAAAAGTGCCATACATGGGCCTATTTGAAATAAATGTTTTGACTTTGACTTTGACTTTGAAGGGGCGACTAGAATCAATTCTATTTTTTGTAATTTTTAACGTTCAAAAGAGCCTGTTATGTGTCTAATTGAAATAAATTATTTGACTTTGACTTTGAAGTCGCTCCATGTAAAATACTGGTATTCAGCTACATCCCGGTAGACTGGAAGCCAACCCTTACCTAGTTGGGAAAAGGCTAGGCAGATTGACTATTAATTTATTATATGTTACAAATGATGCTGAAAACCGAAGCAAAATCCATTGCGTAGTATAGAAGAACAATGCGGTCACACTGAGAGACATGAAAATCGACATTAATTTATAATATCGATAGATTTAGATAAAGCAAATTCCAAATAACTTTTTATGTAAACTGATAGAGAACAATAATAAATAAACTTTAGTTCCCAAGAGCAATATATTCAGCTCAGCAGTTTAAACTTGGAAAAACAAGTAACAAAGTTCTAAATGCACTTTAAAATGTTTCAATTGAAATCTCGTAACTTTGTTAAATTTTGTTTGAAGGTAACTTTAAAACTGCGATTTGAAAAAACATGTGTTTTTGTTACAATGCTGTACATATGTTTACTGCCGAGATGTTAACGTGCCTTCACTTTAAAAGATAACCGACTGGTTGCCATCCTGATGCACGGAGGGAGCGATTTTCAAAGAAAGATCGCTTGAAACAAAGAAAACGGTTTTTTTACTATGGGTAGAGCATACCTAAGTATTGAATTTGGACAGTCAGGTAAAAAGGAGAAGTGGGTTTGTCGAGAATAGAGAACTAGTAGACAAAGCCCTTAATTCTCTGTACTGACGAATGGGTAGCCATTTTAAAAGCAGTAGGTGCGCAAACACTCACGAAGATTGAAAACGAATCGGATGCAGTTATTGAGGAGGTCAAGTTTATTGAGATCTGCATTCAGGTTATACACATCACCATAGTCAAATATATTTGGAAAATCCAAAAGTGTACGCCTCATCGCTCATTCAAAAACAGAAAAATATTTAAATGACTTTTCATGAAGTATGTTTTGACTGCTTTTTTACCCTTCAGTATGGGTAAAATTTCTCACCTGGCAAACTTAACGTACTGTTAAAGACTATTTAGGTTTACTTTGTTAGTTGCTAGACAACGGAAGAGGATCGAAGTTGGAAATAGTTACTTTTTACCCGACTACGGCAAAGCCAAAAGGAAGTGTTATTATTTTAGCAGTCTATGTATGTATGTTTGCTTTTCCGTGTGTTCCACCGTAGCGCCTAAACTACTGAACCGATTTTGATGAATGAGGTATCAATAGATTTGTAATAATATTCCGGATAACATAGGCTAAACAAAGTTTCTCTAAATTTAATATGGTAGACTTTACACGTAAATTTTTGACCTCGAAAAAAAAATATTTGAGATAATCATGACATGTTCGGTATCAAAAGAAAGGTCTTGACGAGCACATTTCAAATATGTGTATATATCATATTGTCTAAGTAAATAAACATGTTTAATTTGATAAAAACGAGAACAAAAGCGAGACTGCGTTACGTACGGCACGGCTTTAAAATTAATACCTATTCAATAATTAAAAGCATGATTAAAACATGTATTTCTGTCCTATTGAATTACTATTATTTACCTTGTCGCAACGTTTATCAAGCGTTAAAACGGAAAAGTATAAAATAAAAATCATTGTTAAAAAAACTTCAACCCGACTACGAAAAAATAAAAATGATCTAAAAAGTACGAAACAAGAAAATATTTCAGACAGAAATCAAGACAGAGGAAAAAAAAAAATGGTCAAGGTAAAGCCGTGGTCGCATGCCTGTATGCCACGTGGGTGCCATGAACACCTACAAAATTATAATGGCATGCGACGAAGGCTTTTACCTTGAGCATTTTTTATTTTTTTATTTATTAATGTTATTTAAACTACTTTACTTTGAATAAAAGAGCCATTTTCAAGAGGGTTCCTCCAATGGCTGAAACGTATCTATTAAAAAAAAAAACTTAATGAATTAATTTTCTTGCAAGTTACAATGTCTTCAGGTTTCATACAATGAATGACGGGATTATTTTTTTAATTATTTTGATCTATTTTTCGTTTCTGCTGCATTCAATCTATTTTTGAAAAGTACAGTATTAATCTCTTTAAAATTATCTATACAACAGTATACAAATTAATAAGGTTCTGTGTACTAGCAGGAGTGTAATAAAAACAGTTGCAGGACACAGCACAGCATCATGCTGAGGGGAAGCCTTCTTGTCACAGTTACGACGTGCCAGCAGCTACCACATATTTCTGTTTTGTGCTTGTGATTATATTTAAATCTATTGTTTTATTTTATTTTATTGTTTTCTTCTTTTATGCACGTTTTTCTGTGACAAATAAACTTATTTTTCTTTCTTTCTTTTGTTTTTAGAAAGGAGGCAAAACAAATATTTGATCGCAGAGCACTCATTAATGCTTCGTATTATGAGTCGTCAAATATGGTTAATGTTAGGGACTGTACAAGCAGTGCCTTTATTTGTGAGAAGAGATGAAGGTATTTCGACAATAGAGCATTGTTTTTGTATAAGTATGAAATAGTCTGGTGAATACAGTCCACATGTCTATGTGGTTGGTAAGTCTACATGTTAATTGACAACAGACTGTCCCCAAACATTCGTTAACTTCTACAACTCGACATAAAAACAAAACTCGTTAAAACTCTAAAAACCAACCTAATTGGACGTTGCTGTCCATAGAACTCAAAAATTCAACTGTCCCATCGGGACAAAGGCCTGACTTCGCCGAATCACTACATCGACTAAAGTAAGCCGAGATTTTGAACCATTGCTAAAAAAAAAAAACAATTTCCTACTCCATTTTCCTTCTATTTTGCAGTTAATAAAATATGGCAAAGGTTTTTCTAAAAACCTTCGAAACGTAAGCAAAATCCTACATGAATTTAGGGACCCGTCGTTTCGGCAAAAAAGTGAACGAACAGGATCGAACGCATTTACGTACCTTTTCTTTGCCATCGTATTAAAAAAAAAATCTAACTCACGGTGGAAATCTTGTGAAGGGAAACAAAGTAAATGTGTGGGCGGTTTATTTTCTAAAGAAAGGTGAACAAACGGTTACAAAAAGCACTATTCTGAAAAGTTTATTCAATTTATTAATTGCTTAATGAAACTGAGAGCAAGTTATAGTTATCATTTTGTTCGATGTTAATTAATCCCATATCTTGTTCTCCCTTTAATCCATCCAAAGGTTGTTTTTAAAAGATCGCTTTTAGCGATACGATGTGCATTGTGATATCCTTTGCAAAATTTCTACATTTATATCTGTAATTCATTTGGTGTACATTATTATCATTATCATCATTTCAACCGAAAGACGTCGGTGCAGGACATAGGCATCCCCCAAGCATCGCCACTTCGAACGGTCTGTGCTTCTCGCATCCAGCGTATTCCTGCGGCCTTCATCAGGTCATCGCTCAACCATGTGGGGGCCTTCCAATACTACGGCTTCCGGTAGTCGGTCGCCACTCCAGAACCTTTCGGCCCCTTCAGTCATCTGTTCTGCGAGCAATGTATCCTGCCCACTACCACTTAAGTTTGGCAATTCTTCGGGTAATGAACGAGTATTCTATTCTAATCTATCATTTTAAGACGCATTTAAATGCCAATGACCTTGAGTGATTAGTTTTTAGTTTTCGTGTTCTGTACTAAGCACCCGCAACACGTCGTACGTCCAGCCAGTAATAGGACTCGCCCATCAAGGAGCGCTGTCCCAAATTAGACGCATTATTAATTTATTATACATAAAACAAAGGTATTTTAATAAAACACACAATTTTAATAAACCAAAATATCAATAATTAAATTTTCTTTAAAATGGTGAAGTTCTAAAAAAAATACGCTTGATAGATTTTGCGTGTTTTCGATTTTTTTATCCGCGTTAGACATAACTTTACAAAT
The DNA here is from genome assembly GCA_916610215.1 of Omphaloscelis lunosa. Classification (NCBI taxonomy): domain Eukaryota; kingdom Metazoa; phylum Arthropoda; class Insecta; order Lepidoptera; family Noctuidae; genus Omphaloscelis; species Omphaloscelis lunosa. The sequence continues at coordinate 10,496,074 of OU744267.1, forward strand.
TAATTTCACTATGTAATATAAACATCATCTAAAATATTCATAAATTAAGTTATTAAGAAAATGCTCTCGCTTAACATATATTTTTTTTCCAAATCATTAACACTACTCGTTTAGACGTGATCTTCTGTATAAAATCATTAAAAGTCGTTTATCGTCGCCTTAATTTGGGAATTATCATGGGTAATTATGGACCAAAAATTATTTGTATACCAAATACCTAACTTTACCAAATGAAAGCTTACTGAAGATTCACCCAACACTTCAAATACGTAACTGACCTTCTCCAGCCCTACAGACTTAAACTCAACTTTAGTGGAACCTAAACAATGAATGAAGGCATTAGAGCTGAATAACATAAATATTCTAGATAAGATCTTTGAGGGTCAAAATGGAAAAGAATGTGAACGATTATCGTTACACATTTGCTTGAGCTGAAAAAGTTTGTTTAGGAATGATTATTTATTCATTTATACCATTAGAAATAAAAGACACATACATACATTGTAAAATGCAATAAATTAATATGTATATGAGGAATTATGTGATAAGGCAGCGGTGCGGTTTAAAATATAGAGTTATGAGGACCACGGTGTAAAGTTCTCTCATCCTCCATAGAAAAGGAAGGATTCTCCGACCAGACGGGTGTCATGTCTGGTGGGCAACTGCTCAACTATAGTTTATTTTTTATTTTTATAATGGCAACTCACAGTTTTGACCACTAAGGTCTTGGCTGCTTAACCGGACTTTGCTGTGGGTGCCTTAAGCTACTTCAGTTAGAGCCTCCAGTTAGGAGCAAGTAAAACTATTTTAAGTTAAAATTAAGCGAACGCTCGCTAAGGGCACCCCCTGTGGGGTACGAACCTCGCCTTAGGGCGTCGCTGGGGGGAGGACATCAAGAGGGGACAGGCTGGATCAAAATTTGTTTATCATCATGATTATTAGGCGGGGTATTTAAAGCTACGTGCTCAGCTGCAACAACTCCTGGCACCTCGTTTTCGAGCAAGGGTCGGAGAGGAGTATCATTTACTCGAGGAAACGATCGCGATCGCAAAGGACCTTGGCGGCGAGGTCAGAATGATGGGTGGCGTCTGTGTTTGTGCACTGTACTGGTGGCCGTATTCTTCTCCTAGAGAAGTGTAATGGGGTTATCTGGGTCGGAAAGGAAATGCCTCGGATGGCGGCTCTGACTGATTCTAGAGAGGACATAATTAGCTGCCTCGACAACCAGTTGGGTGCGATGTTTAGGAGCGGAGTCAAAGTAGCGCTTGGACATGCATTTTAGGAACTGATGAATCGTTGGGATTTTACAGTCGAGATGGAGGATCTCGTTTCTGACATAGAAGGGGGCTCCCCACGGGACCTTACGAAGAAAACGGTTATGCAAGGTCTACAACCTATGGATGGAATGGGGTTTGGCGTGAGCAAATACTGCACCCGCATAGGTCATGATGGGTCGAATGCACGCTGTGAAAATTCGCACTTTAGTGACAATTTGCTGCGTGCATTTAGAACGAAGTGGAGTCTGCCTAGAGCGAAAGCGGCTCGTGAATGAACCGTCTTTATGTGCTCAGAAAAGGAGAGATGATGGTCCAGGAAGCACCGAGGTATTTGGCGTGCCTCTCCCAAGGGATCGGCTTGCCGATCATGGTGATGGGTCGGGGGAAACAACTATTGTTTTTTTTTTTTTTTTAACGGGCATCTCGCAGTTTTGACCACTAAGGTCTTGGCTGCTTAACCGGACTTTCCTGTGGGTGCCTTAAGCTGCTACACTCAAAGCCTCCAGCCAGGGGCAAAAAACTAAACTAAATTAAAACTAGGCGAACGCTCGCTAAGGGCACCCCCTGTGGGGTACGGACCTCGGCTTAGGGCATCGCTGTACTGGTGGCCGTACAGCGACGCAAAATTGGTTTAAATCATGATTATTATGCGGGGTAGTTTAAAGCTACGTGCTCAGCGGCAACAACTTGCTGGCACCTCGTTTTCGAGCAAGGGTCGGGGAGGAAACAACTATTGATGTCGGGAGCTCATATATATACTCGTCGCGCGGTAAACACTGCTTGCGCGATGCAGAATTTGTGTGACGTCAGGTCTTTGATGTGTAGAGAGATAGATTTATTTATTTGCATAGAATGTAGGTAATTAAATACAATTAGGTGTTACAATATTTTTAATCCTTATAAATTCTGCCTCATGGCATGCAAAAATTTTAATTAACTTATAATACAAATTATTCAAGTCACTTAAAGCTATTTAATTAATAAATATATGAACATTGTACATTAAACAGTCTTGTCATAAAAAAAATCTCATACAGAGTAATAGCATTTTTAAAATTAGTAATTTTTTAAGGTACTTTTTAAATCTTCTTAGAGTTTGCTCTTTTATAATTTTTGGTACATGGTTATAAATAAGAAAAGCCATGCACATAACACTCTTTCTCGATAATGCAGTTTTATATCCATAGGTGGATATAAAACTGCATTACTTGTCTTCATATTTTGTTCTTAAACTTGTAGTCCTGGTTCTAATGTTTTTCAAAGTCGGGAATAATTGATCATAGTTATAAATAAGAAAAGTCATGCACATAACACTCTTTCTTTTTTTCCATAGATGGATATAAAACTGCATTAATTGTTTTCATTGAGTTCTTAAACTTGTAGTCCTGGTTCTAATGTTTTTCAAAGTCGGGAATAATTGATCATATTTTGTTAACAAAAAAGGCTATTTCTAGTATTATATATAGGCACGCAAAAGTTAATAGATTATATTTTTTAAAGACTGAGATATGCAGCTGTCAGTCACTTTGAGATTAAAAATAGATCTAATACAGCGATTTTACGCCTTAAAACCTTAATGCAGAACCAACTAGACTCTGGTATGCTATCAATATTGTCTGAAAGTTAACTTTATTTTTATAAACTATATAAAGCATAAGAAAGAAAAGAAAGAAAAACATTTATTTGGACACAGCAGCAGCTGCTGAACTTAGCTTTTTGCATACGTTATCTGCTGCGTAGTTCACATGTGTTGTTGTAGATGCTGCCACAAAAAAAGATGTAGATGTGCGATAAGGCCCAGTCTGCACTCAGTCCTTGGTGTGGCAACACGCCGTGTTCGAGTTCACGACAAGTCAATCGTCATCCTGAGGATGCCTCGTTGAGAGGTGAAACACGTGTCGATATCTTTCAGGGTCTTTTTAAGACTCTTTAGAAATAGCTAAGTGGAACAGGTTACTAAATATATCCACATCTATTGCATTTTAAAAGATGTGGTGACAAAAATTTAAAAGAGTGTGCTTAGATGATTTCGTCATGTCGAGAGGATGAGTGAAAGGTGACTGACAAATGGTGTGAGTTATGTATGTATGTATATGAAGACAGCTATTCTTGTTGTTTAAGAACAAAGTACATGCCGAGGTGAAATAAAAAGCCGGTCAACAAGTGTGTTCCGAATGTACTTAGTAATATCAGTAGCTAGTCGACCGAGCTCTGCTCGGGGGAAAATAGAGAATGCTCATTTATTAGTATAGACTAGTAAGTACTTACTATTTCCATGCCACCATGTCATTATTCTAAGGTAGCCATCTTGTTCTAAACTTTGGGCGATTGAGCTCTGCTCGGGTGAAAATATGGAGAAAACAAATTTTCCCAGATATGAGACCTAGCTACAAGATCGATTTTTCGCAATCGTAAGCCCTATTTAACCCTATATTACAACTTTCATCGAAATCGTTAGAACCGTTTTCGAGAACGTGATTACAAATGTAAAGTATTATATTATTTTAATAATTGTGAATGGTCTATGTGGATATTATTATTATTTTTATTTCTCAGCTAGTTTAAGTGATGGTTTTGCAGACTGAGTAATTTATGCGGCCTACCCAAATGTCCTTTCTTTGGTATTGTTCGTTGAGTTGAGCTCCACGATTACTGACAAATGCTTGCACTGACTGGACATGTCCACTCAAATCTGTGTGGTTCTTTCCTCAAAAGACTATTTCAGACACTAATCTACATGGGCTTCATACGGCCTGACCAAGATTATGTAGACTTTAATAGAGACTGCGACCTCTGAGTTTGTTTCGACCTTTCTTCTCAGAGTATTCAAATAGGAAACGCCGAAGTAATCTAGCTTATTTTTTATTTTTTTTAATATGACCTGTAAAAGTGATTCCGATATCCTATTCACACATTAAACAATTTCATTTCAAATATATATATGTACTAGCTTTTGCCCGCGGCTTCGCCCGCGTGGGGGTCAGAAAATATCCCACGGGAACGTACTACCGATACCGGGGTTACATACCTATAAAAGCCGAGGAAAAGGTCATTGACTCCTAACGCTGCGCCCGCGTTACAGTCAACCATAATTTTTTTTGTCACGCGTAATTTTGAATCTGTGATATCTTTTAAACTGTTAATTTAAATGAAATGATGTCCAGGGATATTTTAATCTAAATTAAATGCTCAATTTAAGTAACATAGTTTATTGGATAGGAATTAATATAATACCGGTCAAAATAGCTGCGGAAATAACAACGAAATTTTTATGAAATTCTGAAAGATGAAATGTAAATGCCATTGGGACTTTTTGTTGAACTTTTTTAGATCAACAATACTGTAGAACATAAATTTTACGTAACTTTTACCATTTCCGCGGCGCACGCGGATAAAGTTCCCAGTCGGCATGATTTTTTCCGACATCTTCAACAATAATAGTCAAATTTCAGCCAATTTACACAAAACCTTAATGAATTATACATTTAAACCTTTCGCATGAATAATTCCGTCCATTGGTGAAAATTGTTTGAAAATCCGTTCAGTAGTTTTTGAGTTTGCAATACATTCAGACGGACAGACAGACCCGGCGGGGGACTTTGTTTTATAATATGTAATGCGCGATGTTGTAATGTAAAGATGTTATGGGTATACTTGATAGTATACCCACATTTTGCCAGTTATGATATTTTACCCTACGGGAAATACATTCATGATGTTACGCTGCTATATTTCAACTTCTATTCTACTTTTTAAGAGAAGGGAAACAATTGCCCATCAAAAACAAAACACTATCAAACAATTCTCAACCCACCTACGCAATTTCTGGAATTATTGATTACTCTGTACGTAATGTTCGCAGAGGTCCTAGCACGAACGTTCGACTTAAACGTTCGATATTTGAATCGTATACAACTACCCTATAGCATTTTCGTTTAAAGGGAATATTTTAATCTGTAAAGACAAATTATATAAATCTTATACAATATTTAAGTTTATCCTAAAAGTTAGCAACGTCGTAAATAGCTATCAAAGATTTACCTGTTTTGATTAATTTGGCAATATTACTGTATGGAATTAAGAAATGTCGCTAACTAGGGAACTAAAATATTGATTATGAAATGCAATAATTAATATCGTCACACCGAATTTCATTATATTTAGTTTTAGATATAAAAAAGTATTTGGAAACTTTCCAAATGCCTTTTTATACTTAAAACGGTAACAACATCAAATTCAGTGTTATAATTGCAATTTATTATTAATATTCTAGTTCGCTAGTTAGCCATATTTCTTTTTTCCATACAGTAGATAAAAAAACAGCGAAATTAATCAAAACAGCTAAATATTTGAAATCTATTTGCGACGTTGCCGTTTCAAAATAAACGCTCTTAACACAACTAATTATTTACACTAGGTACTAAATTAAATGACTAACTAACTAACTATACAAATAAATAAGACAAAAACAAAAGGACACTTAAGTGTCGAAGTACTCATCCGCATCGCTGTCATCCGAAAACGTGCCTAGAAGATTGCGACGTTGAATGGCAATGCTGCAATTGAATGGCAGCATTGCCATGACCGTTAAGTAAATTTTTGTGACAAGCCCAATAAGTATCACCCCATAGATATGAATATCGTCATCATCATTATTCACAGCCCGACTACATCTACTCCTGGGCATAGGCCTCTCTTTTCTAGTGCCAGTCCCCACGCTCTTTGCCCGCGATGGCAACAATGTCGTCGACCCACCTCGCCGCCAGATATGAATATAGTCTTAAGGTAGCGCTAAGATAGCCCGCGAAATTCAAATTTTCTTACGTTTTTTGCAATTTGCCGGTTAGTGTCAGGTTGTATCTTGATTAAACTATGATTCACGACCGTAACAAATATGGCTGTAAATAATTTTAATCATTAGAATCAGAAATACAACTCCTTTAGTTAGAATAATCCTAAAATTTCATGATTTCATGAAATAGTCATTCAATAGGATTATATGAACTTAGAGAGTTGTATTGATGATTTTTATGATTATAATTCTGTAAATAAATATTTGTCATACAACCTAATTATGACCTGCAAATTGCAAAAAAACGTAAGAAAATTTTAATTTCGCGGGCTACCGCTGTCGCTTTCGCCTTAAGTAAATTGTATGTGCGAAACTGAGTATTTCGAATATTAACAATTTTAAAATTATTCTGATTTACCGTTACGTTCGTGATAGGTCTACGGAACATATCTCTTTTACCTTTTATTCCATTTTTAGGGTTCCGTACCTCAAAATGAAAAAACGGAACCCTTATAGGATCACTTCGTTGTCTGTCCGTCAGTCTGTCAAGACCCATTTTCTCAGGACCGCGTGAACGTATCAAGTTGAAATTAATATCAAATATGTAGATCTATGATCTCTTGAAGTTCTATAAATCAAACTTCTAAGTCAATGCAATAAAAAATACGGCCATTTATGCGACATATTTTGATACTCAAAAATAAATCAAAACCTACAGGGTACTTCCCGTTGACCTAGAATCATGAAAGACAGGAAGCAAGCTCTCACAGCGCATGTTAAGGAAAAAGTCCGAAAACAGTTAATTTGTAGTTTTATCAGACAGATTTTTTTTTTTGCGATTAAAAACTTACATTTGCAGTTGGAGAATTGACCGTGACGTATATCAGTGTATGGGAGAACATGTTTTTCAACTACAGTTTTATGTGTATTTTTGGGATAAATTGATCTCAACTACGAAACCCTTCATTGTGCGTAGGCCGACACGCACTTGGCCGGTTTTTCAAGGAAAGGGAAACAACTGCCCATTAGGAGCAAAACAGTATTCAACCCACCTATGCCGTTACAACTAAGTAAATACACTAAGCTAACACACCACACTTAGTTGATATCCCGTTCAGTCATACTCAGCGCTTCTCCTCCACATTTATTATACGCACAGCAAAAATGATGAACTCTCTACACCCGTCGTGTGTTTCCTTCTCCATATAACCCATCTGCCTTCAAAGCTAGAGTGAACAGGCCTCTTCTGAGCACGTTCGTTCCATCATAGACCTCATCCATCGATTTCCATCTGGCGAGATCGAGGTTAAGAGCAGGCCCATTCTGTAATAAAAACTGGGCAAGTGCGTGTCGGACCACGCACAATGAAGCGTTCAGTAATTGGGATGAATTTATCCCAAAAACAAACTTAACATTGTAGTTAAAAAATACATGTTCTCGCATACATCCTTTTATGTCAATTGTCCAACTGCAAAATTTAAGTTTGTAATCGCATTTTTTTTTTGTTGTATGATAAAACTAGAAATTAACAATTTCCGGACTTTTCCTTTGCAAGTGCTTTGAGACCTTACTTCCTAACGAATTTCATGATTCTAGGTCAACGGGAAGTACCCTGTAGGTTTTGATTTATTTGAGAGTATAAAAATATGTCACATAAATGACCGTATTTTTGCATTGCGTTGATTTAGAAGCTTGACTTTTTTAGAACTTCAAGTGATCACAGACTTACGTATTTAATATTAATTTCAACTTGATACCTCCACGCGTTCCTGAGAAATAGGGTCTAGACAGACTGACGAACGGACAATGAAGTGATTCTATAAGGGTTCCGTTTTTTCCTTTGAGGTGCGGAACCCTAAAAATAAAAATATTGTGTCAGAAACATGCATTCTAAAATAGTTTCCACGTTACGTCGCGCATTTGTGCTAAGGCTTTTCAATTAAGATGTATGCGTCCATCTCAGTTTTTTACTGGTCAATCGGATCAGGCCGTTTGCGTGAATCCAGACCTTTATTGAGTTTGTAAATCTTTTACTGTAGGTAAAATATGGTCCATTTTGTATTCGATTTGAGATGCGTTTCTTTTTTTTTTTTTTGGAGTCTGAACGTACTGGAGTTTACGTGTCTGTATTTTTTATGATCAAGAGTTTTTCGTTAAAACCTTTTTTTGATGAAATAACATCCCGCCTTGTTTCCCCGAAGGGTTGGGCAGAGGTGTACCTACAGTACACCCACATTTCGCTTGTTATCTTTAAGTCTCATGTAATAGGGGGCGAGCCTATTGCCATCAACCGGGCACAAATTCAGGCGGGCCGCTTTTGAGTAATTCCAGATAGAAAAACCCAATAACACTTTGCCCTTCTGGGCATCGATCCCAGGAACACATGATCAGCAGTAACGCTTGAGACAACTAGATCAACGAGACAGTCTGTTTCGGATGAGAAAATATTTTTTCTCAAACATGAACATTCTTCGAGATAAATCGAAATTGCTGTACTGGTCAAAAACAAGTAAGCGCCCGGCCGGCAAAGTTACTATGAAAATCCATATTATCTGTCATGTTGAGCGGCCAAATGAATTACTATGAAAACTCACATCTTTCGTGTTATTTAAAAATGGAACTAACTTTTTACTTCAACACATGGCAACCAAGGCGGTAACTTAACAAATTTTTATTTAAATTTCGAACTTTCGCAAAATAGAGCTGCTTAAAGTAAAGACGAAACAAATGAACATATTAGCGCGTGAAAAATTTTCTTTGTTCGTCATTGATTTTGTAATTTTTTATAATAAATTTACTTAGTTTGAATATCCACGCATTGTTTAAGAAAAGTACTATACAAGCCTTGGCCGCAACCGGGTATTGGTGCACGTATGTGTGCATCAGTGCCCTAATTGCTGGCTGCGACAGTAATAATTACTATATTAACCGCATTAGCGAGTAGGTACGCTGTATCATCACAGTGTACCCACATGCTAATGCGATTATTAAGAAGCAGTGACTCATTAGTATCATTAGTCTACCTATAGTCCTTTCACATTTATTTTACCTTTATTTTGCTTTACAGTGTTCATTATTCTCTTTTTTGCTATAAAACTTTGTTAATATATTCTCTATACTCGCTTCTGCCCGTGGCTACCCGCGTGGACCCTAAATCTTTTTCTAAAAAAAAAGTAACTTAAGTTAAACTCCCGTCGAAATCGGTCGAGCCGTTTCGGAGATTATCTGGAACAAACAGACAAAAATTTTGAAAATGTTTTTTGTTATAAGTACCGTTTAGACTTCCATATGCATTTAGAAAAAAACTGTTATAATGACATTACAAATTTACCTCACTCTAGTAGGTGAGGTAAAAAGTTCTCGGCCTGACAGAAATAGCGTTCTAATCAGCAAAAAATTATGGTTCCCGCCTGGGTGCGTGTCATTAGTTCATATTACAAGTTTCAACTTGTTTTCTCAAATAGTTTGTTTACACGATTTTTTTTTAGTAGCGGTCTTGCATGTTTTTCGTTAAAACGAATAAACTTGAATATCGTACTGTCAGAATTCTTCGTTTTATATGGATTAGCCCCTAAGGAAATTCATCTGAAGTTTACAACAGTTCACGGGGACTCTGCTCCTTCCATGTCAACCGTTAAAAATTGGGCAGCTGAATTTAAACGTGATAGCACGTCCCTCGAGACGGCCAAATACTGCAACCACACCGGAAACCATTGAAAAAGTGCATGATATCGTATTGGACGATAGACGAGTGTAGGTGTGTGAGACAGCTAAAGCTGTGGGGATATCAGAAGAAAGGGTGCGAAACATCTTGCACATAGAATTAGGAATGCGAAAGCTCTGCGCAAGATGGGTGCCGCATTTGCTGAATGCTGATCAAAAGCAAATGCGCAGTGCAGCAATCTTTGGATCGATTTAATAGGGATCCAACCGATCTTATGCGGCGCTTTATCACCATGGATGAGACATGGGTCCACCACTTTCAGACTTTCATCTGTTTTGAAATTTGTTTCTGGGAAGCGCTTCACATTCAATGAAGAAATTGAGAGGGCCGTAGATGAATAGTTTCACAGCCTTACAAACTCTTATTTTCGGGAAGGAATTGGGATGTTAGAGAAAACCAAGTACCTACGTTAAAGTCAAGGGAGATTATGTAGAAAAAAATTTTTTTTTAACTGAAAATCTCAGTCTCTCATTGTCAAGCCAAGAACTTTTCACCTTACCCTCGTACATTTGAATTTTATTTAATTGTATGTATGTATATAGATTCAAAATTCGCTTACGTTAAGAAACGCGACATCCAAATTATTCAGATTTCAGTCTAACCTTTAATGCAAATATTTCTTTTAGAAATCTTCGAAATTATCTGCAGATACTTTGTTACTATGTTTATCTTTCTTCTCGACCTTCACAAGACAAAGGGGACACCTTAGGCACTGAGAAAAGCCTTGATAGTCTAAATCGCCTATTTGCAGTCGCTATAATTTGTCCAATGTTGAATTGTTGACGTAAATGAATAACTTTTGATTTGCATTGTCTCGAATTGTACATCTATAATAGCAAAATATTATATCATCTTGGAGAATACTTTGAAAGTATTTACTTATGGGCTTCAGGGATATTAATTACTTAACATTTTGACATACTGTGTCATTTTGCCATGTTAAAGCTATTTCATACAATTGTTAAAGAATGACAGTTGTGATTTAAAACACTTTATTAGCTTCTAGAAACAGGCAGGGAAATCAGTTGTATATCAAATGAACACACTACCTACGTCATTTTATCGCGTTATATCCATTTCCTACAAGCGTCAAAAAATGACAGTTGTGATTCAAAAATTTATACGGACAATTTAAGTTGGTAGTTAATTTGATAAATCGCCTATTAAAGATATCATGGACAACCCAACGCACAAATGTCTCGATCCTTAAACAACCCAAATCAGAGAAAGTACAACAAGTGTCTTCAATCTGCCTGCAGCGTGTCGTGAGATACTTCGGCCACATTGCTCGCAGAGGTATCAATAACATAGAACGTCTAATGGTGACTGGAAAAATATAGGGCAAAAGACCTAGAGACCGAGGCCTAAAAAGGTGGTCGGATCAAATATCCAAGCAATTGACGATACCTACCAGCACCACACTCCACCAGGCCACTGATCGTAACAGATGAAAAATAACCCTTGACAAATTGATACGGAGTCACGATTCTCAGCAGTGGAGAGCACACAATTATAAATACGAAACATCGAGCTTTAGAAGGAGACTGTCACAGAGGTGAGTGACAGAGACGACGCCAAACTGTAAAGCCGAACCTTTTTTTATAGTTTGACCGTGAGCATTGACGAATGAGTGATGGGACGCTGTGAGTGTTGACGAATGAGCGGTGGGACGTCGTGAGCGTTGACGAATGAGTGGTAGGATGCCGTGAGCGTTGACGAATGAGCAGCTTGCACTGCCCCTCGTCTCGCCGCGCACATACCTAAGGCGCGGTATGGCGGTATCGGTCAAACTATAATCCTTGATGTGCCGTATTTATAACCTCACACGATAAATAACTATGTCGTTAGCTTTATCTAGTGAATGGGTGGCAGGAAGGCCGTGAATGCCACACTCGTATGTAGTTAGGTGTAGGTTTAGCTAAGCTTATTATAAACAACTAGCAACCCGCCCCTGCTTCACACGGGTGCAATCATCGTCAACATCCCAATGTTCATACGGTTAAAAAAAACGCATTATGAAACTGCTAAGAAAAAAAATGGTCACCCATTCACGAACAGACCGAGACAAGCGTAACTTAACCTTTGACCGACCCGTGCAGCTGTTATTATTTAGCTACTACCCCCAAGTTAATAATTATTACATTCAGAAAAAAAATTGGCAGTACTTCAAAACGAACAAAAAACCAAAACATAGCGCTGTCAACAGTGAAGTGAGGCCAGTTTCGTAAACGTGTGCACTTAGTGAGGTGTAGTTCGATTGTAAATGGTTGTAAATGCGTGCGTGTGAGCGTGTATGCACACTGGCATAGAGCTGAGGTGTAGTTTTGACATGCTTCACTGCATTGTTCGCAGCGCTATCTTGGTTTTTATTTGGTCTGAGACAGGTACACCACTATTCCATAGTATTTACTAATGATAGGATTAATAGAGGTTTACAAAGTAAATACACATTGTCTCATTAAAATCTTCAGTTCGAACGAAAAACCGTCGGTCAATTTCTGGAAAAACCATTTTTACTTTGAAACTTGAATGCTAATTGAACAATTTTTCATAGAAGTCCGTTATATACCGTTTTTAGGGTTCCGTACCAAAATGGTAAAAAGGAACCCTTATGGTGCGACTCAGTCTGTCTGTCCGTCTGTCTGCCACAGCTGGATATCTCAAGAACTACTATTGCTATCAACTTGAAATTTGGAATAGTTTTAGATGACGTTTGCCCAACAATTTTGCAATTAAGAAAGAATTTTTTTTTTTTTTTGCAACAGGGACTGAACGGGGGTTTTAAAAATTCGAAGTGGGTCTACTAGGGCATGTGAGGTATCATGTAAAAGAGCGCTATTTGTACATTCTCAAAATTTTTTTAGGCTGTCTGGTTTTCTTTTGACGAAAAATTCTAAAAAACTACCGTTCCCACCCTTATCTCAGAAGTTTGCATAGAGAAAAATCTGAAATTATTTTTGGTATAAAAGTGTATGTAAAGATTACAGGACAAATAAAATGATATCTCTAAATAGCATACTTTCTAGAAATCATCAAAAACTACACTAGTTCCTCTATCTGTCAAGAGATGGCGCTGACCTAAAACTGCAATATTCTACACGGCAGTGTGCAGTGTTAAAATTCTCTGACAAATATAGGCCTCGCCGATGAAAATTTAAAATGGTACGGAACCCTCGGTGCGCGAGTCCAACTCGCTCTTGAGCGGTTTTTTACCTCCAAACTACCATTTTAGTATAAATAGGTACCTACCGGAGACCAGCCAGAATATAAAAAGAACTTTATATTTTTCGGAACATTGCACTTTACTTGAATAAATTGGAAAGTGCACTCTGGTCGTAATTGAACCTTATTTTTAACGTATACTTTATTTTTTATTATATTAGATGAGGTGCTTACAAGCATCACTTGCATCCTTTATGCAAATTGAGTACTAAAAATTTTAACTTTTAAAACAATAAAAAACGAAGCAAAAAATAACGTATTCATTTGTTTTTTGACTGCTTTGACGTTACAGTAGAATCAATGTAATTAATTGATTGCCCGGTTGATGGCAATAGCACAGAATAAGCTAAGCGTATGCTGAGACGCAGGTGACGCAGGTTCACGCAGCGCAGGGCAGAGTAGGTAGATTTTGTAATGCATGAACGTACTGACAGCTGCGTACGCTGCGACGCAGACATGTCTGACCTGCTCTGCGTCTCGTTGTAAAGCCGGCACAGATTTCTGCGTGACGCGTGCAGATCGTTATTTGTTTTTTACCACTGATTCAAAATTTTGTTTCAATGACAGATTGTACTAGCTAGGACGCGAATGTGTCTGTGTAGCTACGGCACAGCTCGCGGCCTATGTCTGCCTCGCCTGCCGTACCCTGCAAAAGCTGTACTGTGCTGTGCACCACCTGCGTCTCAGCATACGCTTAGCCTTAATATAGACACTATGGAAACTAGGCCTATAAATGTTGAAATAATAACCTACGTTCCATTTTTAAAAAGATCGCGGCTGCCAGCACCGCGACAATCGCTTTGGGGTCTCGTCCAAGAGTGCGTCGGTATAAGTGTGCCATTGTGAACGTTTACTACGTAGTTTCTGTACTGTCCATATTTTTACTGTAGCAAAAGGCGCGCCCCTATTAGATATACATGGGACTTAAAAATAACTGGAGAAATGTGGCTGTACTATCTAGATGCACGGGTGCACCTCTGCCTAACTCTTCGGAGAATACAGGGCCTGAAGAAATGTTATGAAATTGTAGTTTTTAAACTTAATTTAAAGGATTAGAAGAGATACCTACTAATACACATATAATCTTGACCAGATCACCAAAAAAAAACTGTATTTTTTACCTCAAAAACGTTCATATTAAGGTATTCAAAACGAGAACAAATAGAATTTACCGTTACCGGCCAGTGTTTTAAAAAAACAACACGTCACAAAAAGGTTCAGTGCAAAGTTTGCATACGTTGAAACCGAGAATAAAAAAAAAACAATAACATCAGTTTTCAGGGCAAAAACCTCTACGTGAAAATAATAGTATTAATTGAAATGCTTACTTTGTAAAATGCTACAAGGTTCTTTTGGCGCGTGGCCAAAATCCGGAACTAATGCCACCAGCTTGTTTTGTTAATACAATTTCTGTGACAATTCCACAAATGTTTACCAACAACGCCCCCCTGTCAATGTCATTCAGGCGCCAAAAGATCCTTGTAGCACTTTGATACTGTTTAGAATTTTAACAATTCCTATTGTACAAATTTTGAACAAATTACATTGATTTCCCAGCTACCAACTGGTAGGTACTTAAAGTTAGAGTTTCGTAAGACTGCAGTGGTTGCCACAGTTTACTTATGGTGACAATAACCGACTTTTAATGATTTATGCTGAAGAAAGATCACGTCTAAACGAGTAGTGTTAATGATTTAGAAAAAATATATGTTAAATTAAAGCATTTTTTTAATAACTTAATCTGTGAATATTTTACATTATGTTTAAATTACATAGTGTAATTCATTTGTAAAGTTATGTCTAACGCGGGTAAAAAACTGAGAATCACGTAAAAACTATCAAGCGTATTTTTCTGAAACCTTCAACATTTTAAAGATAATATAATTACTTGTCTTTTAGTAAACGTGTTTTTATAACCTTTTGTTTTGTGTATAATCAATTTATAATGCGTTTAATTTGGGACAGCGTTCCTTGATGAGCGAGTTCTATTACTGGCACTGCGTGAGCTCAGCACAGAACACGCAAGATAACCACTAAGGTCATTGGCATTAAGTGGCATCTTAATGACGTCACTGAAACGTTTTCCTAGAGCGTTTTTGAGACCGTAAAGTCAAACACCGGTGCCATAATTGTCATGACGACCGGTCACTGCGGCCGGTATGTGGCGGCCACCGCTCTTCCCGAATATTTCGCCTAAACTTGACGCTTTCATTTGTTTCTTGGCTTAATTGAGATATTAGCCACTATTGTATTCATTGGGGTACGTATCATTGCCACAAATATAAAGAAATTACTATTTAATGTCTACTGTTATAGGTACTATTTATTTACCTTTATTAGATACAAGAGCAGAGACTAAATTCGATTACTGTGCTATTAAGCCATACCTTTTTCGTTGAGTACTCAATTTCAGTGTTACCTCTTTCATTATTAGAACTAATAAGACTATCTTTTCTAAAATGCACCAACCAGAACAACCTTAATAATAACCAAGAATATTACGTTAAAAGCTAATGTCATTGAAGTTAATTTTAGTACTGATACGATTAGACATTAAATATTGATGTCTGTATGAAGATGGCAGACCATTACATGAAGTTCTGTCACATGAAATATTAAATTATTCTCCATGTTAGAACATGTTAATTACTCTAAATATCGAACGGAAACCACTCAGTTTATTGATCAGAAGTTAGTGTGCTGCACTTACTCGAATCTGTTGCTAGTCGTAGCAGTTTTTTTTTTTTTGTTCTGTCTCAGATTGAATGCCACCAACTGCATCAGACCGCTTGGAAATTGAGCTTGTGTTGTTTTTATTTATGTCGTATTTGGTTTTAATTCATTTTCAAGCTCTTAGTGTGTAATATCTTTGCAATAGTTTCCTCAAGCCTTTTTTCTTGGGTGGTAAATTATCAAATAACTTCTCCCGCTCTGGGCTGAGCGGGAAGGCGTGTCGGAATCTTACTGACTAAAACCCACCTGTGTTTCTTCAGTTGCCATGTTGCCGGGGGCCACGATCTCCCTTTCGTACTTCTTCGCCACCCAAGCAGGCATCGGTCCTAGCGGACCCCGTCAATTCTGCTGACATCTCTTTGAGGCGCGTGGAACACAACGCGCCGTCGACCTGGGCCTGGTCCTTATCGGACAGCGAGCTAACCGTTGCTCACCATCCGCAAGCCCTTGCCTACGGTGGCCGGAAATCGGCCTGCAATTTCCGACGCCCAGGGCGTCTTCTCCTGCGGCAATTAGGGGCGTGAGGGCGCAAAATTTGCATCTCCCTCACGCGTTCCGCCTCCTCCTTCGCAAGCATTACTGCTTCGCAGAAGGAGGTGATAACCTACCATTTCCTCTCGCTCCGTACTATGGCCTGAACCAGGGCCGGACGCGAGAGATCACCGCCGCCGATAGCCTCCACGAGGACACGGCAATGCTCCGCCCACTGAGGGAATAAAAAAAATCTGGTCAAGTTTCATCATAGGTATTAAGACACAAATATGTACCAGTGACATTGAGTGGTTAAGTTGCGTGTTCTGTGCTGAGCTCACGCAACGCGTCGTATGTCCAGCCAGTAATAGGACTCGCCCATCAAGGAGCTCTGTCCCAAATTAGACGCATTATTAATTTTTTATACATAAAACAAAAAGTATTTTAATAAAACACGTCTACTAAAAGATCATTAATTAAATTATCTTTTAAAATGGTGAAGGTTTCAGAAAAATACGCTTGTTAGTTTTTTATCCGCGTTAGAAATACAAATTAATTTCACTACAAAACAAAATCTAAAATATTCCTATATGATTATTAAGTTATTAAGAGAGTGTTATTGGGTTTTTCTATCTGAAATTTCTCAGTAGCAGCCCGGAGTCTGGATTTGTGCCCGGTTGATGGCAATAGGCTCGCACCCTATTACATGGGACTTAAAACATAACTGGCGAAATGTGGGTGTACCTGCTACAAGGACACCTCTACCCAACCCTTCGGGGAAACAAGGCGTGATGTTATGTGTTATGTGTGTTATTAAGAAAATGCTCTAATTCAACATATATTTTTTTTCCAAATAATTACCGCTACTCTTTTAGACGTGATCTTCAGTGTAAAATCATTAAAAGTTGGTTCGATACATAAGGAAACACCACCAAACACACACTCAAAATCAACACCAGTAGGTAATGAAACAGATTACGTTCTAAGACAGGTCGGACATTATCTTGGAACAAACAAAGATCGATTAACCCCTTCTCGTAAAGTAAGCAACTTCGCTCCATTAGGGAAGGCAAACATATTTGTGTTATTAGAAGGCAAACGAATATGAGACTATGATACGCTGGAGGAGGGTCGGTTGCAATAACAGGATGTTATGTGACATGTATGTAAAATTTTGATATGTGACCAAAAGAATATGTTTAATAAAAAACAGGCCATCTT
The DNA here is from genome assembly GCA_916610215.1 of Omphaloscelis lunosa. Lineage (NCBI taxonomy): Eukaryota > Metazoa > Arthropoda > Insecta > Lepidoptera > Noctuidae > Omphaloscelis > Omphaloscelis lunosa. The sequence continues at coordinate 10,513,514 of OU744267.1, forward strand.
CTCGTTGTAGCTGTGACGAAAATAACTAAACGGGCCCGTGAGTAACATGGCGCTCACATCAAAATCAGTAACAACGCAACAGCAAGTGCTTTTTTAGGGTTCCGTACCTGAAAAAGGAAAACGGAACCCTTATAGGATCACTCGTGTGTGTCAGTCCGTCTGTCACAGTCAATTTGCTCCGAATCTAATGGACCGGTTAAGTTGAAATTTGGTACACATATGTATTTCTGTGACCCAAACACAGATGTGTAACGTAAATAAATGAATGTTTAATATGCACCCATATTAAAAATTCATTTATTACTTTTGGGGGGTAAAGAAAAAAAATGTTTTACGAACTGTACCATGTGACATATCAAATAAAAGAGCTTATTTTGAGGATCTCATATACATGTTTTTATCATTTTAAAATAAATGCTTTTAAAGATATTTAAGAAAATAGATTAAAATTTACCATTCCCCCCTTATCTCCGAAACTACTAACCTAAAATTTTGAAAAAATACAGAGAAAAGTTCTATACTTATAGATTATAGGAAAATCTATTAGAGGTCTATGTCCATCTGGTAAATCACTCAATATTGTGCGTACAAACTTACATTTGTAGTTGGAATGTATGGGGGAACATGGTTTTCAACTATAATGTTAAGTTTGTTTTTGGGATAAATTCATCCCAACTACGAAAACCTTCATTGTGCGTAGTCTTGGACGGGTTTTATTTTTTATTTTGACTGTACACCCCACCTGCCGACATTTATGCGAAGAATAATAATTCCAGCCTATTATTGTCCCGCTGGAGGGCAAATGCCTCTTCTCATACAGAGAAGACGGGTTGGCAATTTCAGGCTTATAATACTTTTATAAGTCCAGGTTTTTACACCAAGTTTTCCTTCAACGACATGAGTTGTGTCCAAACTTAGAAAGTACACACGGCTACACATCAAGCTATACATTTCCAGTATAAGCTGACCTCGCATTGTACGGAAATCCTATGCAATGCGAGATCAACATAAACTAGATATGTATAGCTTGATGTGTAGCCGTGTGTACATTTAAATTGAAAAAGTTACATTGGTAATTACCCGGATTTCAATCCACATCCGCGTCCATGAGGCTAAGCCTTACCCACTGGGCCATCATGACAATAGCGATAATTCCCACTGCTGGGACACAGGCCTCCTCTCTTCGAGAGGGACTGGGCTGTAATCCACCACGCGGGCCCAGTGCGGGTTGGTAGATGTCACATGCCTTCGAATTTTTGGTTCTAGTACAAGCCGGTGTCCTCACGGTGTTTTTCTTCACCGTTTTGAGAGCAGTGGTAATAAAATTATTTACACAAAGTAAAGCGCCAGGGTTCGAATCCATGACTACAACTCGTAAGTCGGGGCTGTTAGCACTAGGTCACCACTACTCGCTTACACTACACCTAAATGAATGACTAAATATAAGCGCGCTGTTGAATTTTCACCTTTCGTCCATTCGAGCTAAGAAAATTGTGAGTCATCTTTGTCCACCGGCCTCTTGACCACAACAATGACAACTCGACTCGGACAACGATGACTTACTATTTTCTTAACGCGAATGGACGATAGTGCTAGTTAAATCGGTCATGTCATCTATCTTTTTGGCTCTATTTATTTACCAAAAACTATTTTAACCGGTATTTCTATGTTGGTTTTCGTCATCCACGCGAACAGTATCGCAAGTACAGCTTGACCGAAACTGCTATACCGCACCTTAGGTTTCAAATCTCTTCTGTGGTTTGCTTGTAATTTTTAATAATTAAATTCATAGTTTTTGTTATTTTTTAATAATTATTATTCATAGTTTTTGTTATTTTTTAATAATGACTAGTTCAATAATCATTCGTTTTTTGTTTCGGTCGTCTTGTTCACATAAATATTAAGGTTTAGCAGGTAGACCACAGAAAACTAAGTAAATCATTTCGATTTCTGTGGGGTAGACAGACGCAGTTCGTTACGCGTATTCGCGATTGCTACGGTCTGTTCCCAGCCAATCTCAAAACTTTGTTGGTTCGTGGTTATTGTTGGTGACGAGTATTTAAGTATTAGCGGTGTTGTGGTTATTGTTTTCAAAATGCAGTCAAATATAAATATTGAAGGGAGATCAAATATTATTGCGCTGCGTAAAAGTGAATGTAATTTACACAAATATCTAATGAGACCGGACTAAGTGTGAGTGTTATCATTTAAATATTTCATATTTTACTAAACATAAATCTTAATCAAAGGTATTGTTGATAGAACAGAGGTATTGTTGAGACAGAAGATGCCTTTAAAATTTTAAATTCATTATGAGGTTTAATTCGATTAGTGAATGATAAATAATTATTATGTGTAATAAATACAATGTTATTCTTTGTTCTAGAGAAATACTGTGAGGGTTAAGAGGAATGAGGAAGAGGCTTATTATCGAGCAGTAGCGACGTCAAATGATGGAGGAATATGAAACAAATGGTTTCATACCAACGAGATATTTTGCTGAATTATTAAACACGTCATTATGAACCGTTCGCTGTGCACTCTGAAGACTTGTATCACTGAAGACCAGCTAGGAAGCCGTTTACGACAGAAAGGCATAAACAAGAACGTTTAAGTTTCGCACGATAATATTAAGACTTCAAGTGGGACACTGCTATATTTTAACCTTAAAATATTTACCGTACCAACTTAATAAACAACAGATTCGTTATTGCATGACATGATTTGTGGTAACGATTTTTTAAGCAAGTTACAATATATTGTTTGTCGTATTTCTCGCAGATAGACCGAAAATGTTTAAGATTATTTTAGTAATATTATTATTTTAGGATTACAATTTGAGGTTAAGTTTCAATCTTCTTTTCGTAAAGAAAATGAATACTTAAGCTATAACCTCAATACCAACCAATATTTACTAAAGCCAAATAAAATGTAAAATAAATAATGTAAACAAACTGCCCATACTTTACCTTAAAATCACCTATTTTGTAAGTAGTTTTTTTTTTACATTTTGATTAGTCTTATATTCTTATTTTTTGCTTAATTACTTCGACTATGATCAAAGCTAACTAATAATAAGCTAGCTAATATTTATGGTGAAAAAATCAATTTAAAATTTAAAACATTTCATAATACAAATATGTCAAAATAATATAAATTACTTCTAAGTTTTTTGACATCTATTTCACATCTTATTGAGCTGACGTAATGACAAATAATTGTAGCAATATATTATCTATAAGTAAAATAAATATAACGAATACAATTTTTTAATTTTGCTATCACATATTACGCATTTTTAATTCTAAACCCTTTATTGCAATAACAGCATTAATAAAAAAGGCAGCAATAGTTAAAATATAATATTATTGCTAACAAAAATATTAATATTTGCAAAAACTGCACTGTGCTTGACGAGGTTGGAACCTAAGCGAGTTTGCATCTCAGACCAGTGCTTAACGCGTTCTGCTATCTGCACACGTAAGTTTAGTTTGAATTTTAGCATTGCCATAAACTGGCCAAGGTCAAGCGCATGATGCGTGTTGTCTAACAAAAGCGACGGAAATATATATTTGTTTCGGTAGTGAGGCGCAAGTACGCGACGATACGACAGTGTGTAAAGCGCAATACTGCGTTCTCTGTGGTGTGTGTGCCGTGTTGTTTACACATACAGATCAACGGACTATACCGCGTGTTCACAGCAATATGATTCTTAACGTGCTTATGCACTTTTGAACGCTTACTGTACCTATCCTTCTAAAATTCAACATCAAATAAAATTAATTTCATAAAACGTTTTCCACATACCCAAATGTTTTGCTCACATCTAACATTCAGCCCAGTTCTACAAACGTCAAAATTCAGACAGTTTTGAACTTCTGACCAGGTTACCTAAAAGCAAAATAAATTAGGATATTCATATTCCTAATTTCATAGTTATTAACCTAATTACTGTTTCGTGTACAATTTCGAGCTAGAGAAAACTGATCGCGTTTTAATATCTTTAGTACACTGGATAATTTAGTAGCTTAGAACTGTACTGATGGTAATTAGTTTGTTGCAAGCAACAGAGACTGTTGTAGTATCGGTTTTCTCTCGGTTCTGCCTCTCGATTTTGAATTAGTAGAATACCGAATCGATTTAACAATCCATGTGTCATGTTACGACATAATCCTAACCGAAACGACTATCCTATTTTGTTCATTTTATGATATTTGATTAGACTCAAACAAAAACCTTTTACGGTTTTTTTTTAATGGAGCCCAATAAGCGTGGTCGGCAAATTATTAGCTCCTTATCTAAAGGATTATTTATTTAAACAATTAAAATAAAAAAATAAGCACACAATTTAAGTGACATTCTAATTCGACTAATTCGAAAATAAGCATTTAGCATGAATCATTTCATCACAAACTGAACAAAGTGTAATAATTAAAAAAAAAAATGTTTGGAACACACTACTGGTTAAAATCAAACGAACGAATAAACTTGTAAAATCACAGAAACCAATTAATACAACCTCAACAATGAAACCTCATAAACAAAATGCGACATAAACGTGCGAAAAACAGCACTACGACAAAACGACAGAACCGCTTCACTTAAATTTATTGCGACGCGTTCGCCGCCAAAATACGCAAATAAATTTCCACAGCAACTTTACTGCAATTCGTAAAAGTGCATGATATTTCGTAAATCTGTTGAAAAGTTTACTTCAGAAAATAAAAGTCGGTAAACTCTTCTCTTCGTTGTTTCTTTTAGAAATGTAATTCTTCTATAGCTAAACAAATTTATACTAAAATCACGCTCACAATTGTTTTCCTTGAAAGATTAAGCAGAGATATGTTCCTACACCAAGATTTCGGCAGTTACCAGTTACATGGTGGTATCGACCCACAACTTGTTACCATGGATTCAGTTCAGGATTCTGGATGCCCCAGCGTTTAAATTATTCAAATTCAAATTCTTTATTGCGAACTAAGTGTACAGAATTTTGAAGATGTTAATAATAGGTAGGTTCTTAGAATTAAGTTGCCTGTTAAGGCATTGCAATTTAATGGTTATAAAATTTAATAAAAAATAAAATAAAACATATACGTATACACACTCAATATTGCAGTTATACATTTTACATCATATTATATATAACTATTAATTATCATTAATCATACATAAAAAAATGCAGTTTTTTTATCACATACGAAAAATATTCTCTTGTACTGAATCCATGGTATGTTCCTCGATGTCCCCCCGCTATGCTGAATTTTACGTTCCATATGGCAAGCCAGTCTAAAAGACTACCACTGAGAAAATTCCTGGATTATATCCCAACCTAGGAATTGAGCATAAAACCCCGCACTCAACAGTAGTGCTTGCGACCAAGACCATCGAGGCTTTCAAAAGATCTAGCTAATTATTTCCCATTTTACAAACAAACAGACAAACCGAAAAAATCTCCAGAAGGATAAAGGAAAGCCAGTCTCACGTACCACCACTAAATATGATATAATTATAATTTACCTAAATGCAATGCTTCTGGCCGTATCGCATTCTACTAATTACCTTTAGCTATGATTCAAAAACGAAATTGCTACAACATATAAATACGTAGCAAAGTATCTCTACTTGGTACAGTTTTTATGTTTGTGAAAGGATTTTTAATTAGCTTTTGTGCATGGGTTGAGATGTAGACCAGTTTACATGACGTAATCACAAAGAGGTTTAATAGAACTCTTTGAGGCTAAAGAAGTTTTATAAGGGCCTAAACTAAGTGACATTCTATCACCGATAACGCTTAGGGCAAAGTTAAAAATTGTATGAGGCTGACATAAGTTACCGAATAGCTTATATCATCAGCGATAACGCTTATGATTAAGTCAAAATATGATGAGACTGACATACAAGCTATCGAATAGCTTATGTCATTATTGATAACATGATAAAGCTTATAGTAAAGTCAACTATTTTTTGAAACACATAAGCTACCGAATAGCTTATGTCATCCGCAATGAGGCTTATGGTAAAGTCAAAAATTTTATGAGACTAACATACAAGCTATCGAATAACTTGTGTCATCACCATAACGATTATGGTTAAGTTAAAGATGTATGAGTCTGACATAAACTACCGAATAGTTTATTTCATCCGCAATAACGCTTATGGTAAAGTCAAAAAAATTATGAGACTGACATAAGCTACCGAATAGCTTATGTCATCGCCATAACGATTATGGTAAAGTTAAAGATGTATGAGTCTGACATAAACTACCGAATAGCTTATGTCATCAGCGATAATGCTAATGGTAAAGTCAAAATATGTATGAGACTGACATAAGCTACCGAATAGGTTTAAGTTATCAGCGATAACGATTATAGTTAAGCCAAACATTTTAAGAATCAGACAAAGCTACCGAATAGCTTATGTCAATCAAGTTGAAAGTCGTTGTAGAAATTCTAAACGCTTTGAAAGCATTTGGTACTGTCCAACTAATACACGTGAAGGTGCTTTAAGTGGCGCCATCTAGTTTTGTGACGAAAACACTGGACTCACCGAAAAGGTCAGAAGACAGTGACACTGGTTGGTGACTGTCTATCTAGCAGAGCGTCGTATCGATGGTTGCGTGGCGGCTTCAGGTACAATTCCATAGCCGACCGCAAGCGGCAATTTTTTTCACTTTGTAATGTGTTGGTTTGTAATTCATCAGTTCCACTTTACCAAGTGGTGCTTTTCGAGAGCGAATGCACGAGTTACTATAAAAAATACCCAAATCGGTATAGGTGTGCCTTTAATATTTGAAGAGTTCCCTTCGATTTCTCTAAGATCCCATCATCAAATCGTGACCAAATGGCAATGGCACCAACTTGGAAGTATACCCTTTCAAATAAAAAAGAATTTTTTCAATCGGTTCAGGCGTCTTCGAGTAATCGGGGAACATAGATTAAAAAAAAAATGTTCCGACAAACTGAGAACCTCTTCCTTTTTTTTTTTTAAAGTCTGTTAAAAATGCATTTCTTCTTCTATTCGAGTCGACAGTACTTTAATTAAACTACATAATAAAAATCAATCGGTCTGCCTTTGCCCAAGTATGTTGGGGTCGGCATCCAGTCTAACCAGATCCAGCTGAATACCAGTATTTTACATGGAGTGACAATCAGCGACTGTCTATCTGAGCTCCGCAACCCAGTAACTGGGTAACACGTAAGACTGTCAGATTTTGGGTTTCTGGCTCGAAGGGATTCGATATGTAATGGATGGTCACCCATCCACGCACCGACCGCGGCAACCGTAGCTTAAACTTCGATGTCATTATTTGGCCACGAGCCACTCTCATCTCGTCGACGGTACTTTGATTAAACTATATTATAATGCACTTAAAAATAAAGATGAAAAGGATGAAACCAAGAATTGAAAATTGGAAATTGCAAATAGAACTTTAAAACTGAAGTCCCACAATGTATTTTCTATCACCATCCAAAGTCTCAAACGCCGGTGGTTAGTTCCATAATCCTCAGCTGATATAAAAACTTTCCCCTTAGCTCCGCGGTCGGTTCCAAATTCTAACAAAAACCACTAGTTTACTGTTTTCGTGGAATTTCGCCAAACTTTCATTTGGTAAACATCGGACACCGAGTATACAGTAAATGGAGTGGTTACAAGTGGGTTTACAAAAATAGCAGTGTATAATTGTCCCATTGTGAGGCAAAGACCTATTCTCATAAAAAAAGGAACGAACATTAATCATCGCGATTGCTTAAACCGCTTAAAGAATAGAATATACTTTATTGTAAACCAAAATTGGTACACAGCTCTTTTACAATAATACTAATATTCCATGGGTACAATGGCGGTCTTATCGCTGATAGCGATATCTTCCAGACAACTTTTACATTCGATGGACTTAACGAACTTAAAATAAATATAATCATAAATATTTATTTATCTCAACATCATATTACAGGCACTGGGTAATAAGATACGCAAACTTAATTAGAGAAAGGTGTTTGAGGTAAGAAAATCTTGAGTTACAGATCACCCGGCTCTCTTAGATAGGGCACATGTGAATTTACAAAACATTTGAGTCAAGATATTGTATAATAAAAACTTGAAAAATCTAAAACAAACAAGAAGGTGATGTGCTGCTAATAAAAACAATACTACACATTACATTAAAATGATACCGTATGGCAAAAAGGTAGCTTCCCCGTGCATATTGATTCATAGGATCTTTTTAGATGAGTAAATACTATTGAATTTCATACAATTACTTTTACAGATTGGTACACATTGGATATACCCTCACTTAGATTACAGCAAACATTAAAATATTCAAATGTTATTCATTAACCGCGACCTGGCCGTTGAACCAAAAAAAAAGTGTTAGACAAAAAATATCCTAGCACTCCATTCACTCAAAATCGTTAACCAAAAAACTAGTAATTAATATAAATGTTGTAAGTAAAGGGACAACTGATAAAGTACCAACTTAGCCCTTATCTGTATATCTGTGACCCTTCAAAGTTATCTGAGTGAAGTAACACCGGCTGACAAGGGTCTATTAAGTTACGCGCTCAAGTTTAGCATCAGAACAACTCAAGCAATCATTTTTAATAGGGTTAACATCGTTCTAACTGAATAATTATGATTTAAGATTCGGAAATCAAAGGTTTGAGAAAGTTAATGGAGATATTATTATGTTTCAGATGATTCAATACCGGGAGGAGCGTTGGTAGACTATAAAATAAGCACAGTATAAAATAATATGCCTATTTTTAACCCCCGACGCAAAGAGAGGGGTGTTATAAGTTTGACAGCTATGTATGTCTGCCTGTGGCACCGTAGCTCTTAAACGGCTGATCTGATTTGAATGGGGTTTTTTTTATTTGAAAGCAGGTTTTCTAGCAATGGTTTTTAGACATGTTTTAACAAAATCAGTTAAGCCGTTTAAAGATTATCAGCTTTTTCTAGATGGTGAATGGATATTAGTATCTTCCACAGGTCTGATCGATTTGAAATTTGGTATTCTGTTACTTCAATGATATTAGAAGAACATATTAACCTTGAACTGATGCTGCAGCATCACCTGGAACCAATAAACAGGTTATAGATATATGGTGAACAGGGTCTGGTGATCGAGTCAGGAAAGAGAAATGAGGAAATGTTTGTGTCAGGGTTTTTTTTTAATTTTACTGTTAAAATTGTACTAAATTAAAATACTACGCTCCATTTTTTAAAAGATCGCAGCGACCACTCTTCTCGGCACGACACCCGCAACTGACAGCACCGCGACAATCGCTTGAGGTCTCGTCAATGAGCGCGTCTGTGTGAGTGTGCCGTTTCGAACGTTTACTACGAACGTTTTCTGTTCTTTCCATATTATACTGTGCCAATAGCCAGGATGGATGACCTACAGAAGATTGCGGGGAAGACCTGGATAAGGCTCGGACAGACTAGGGAAACATGGCATAAAATGAACGACGCCTATTATATTCAGAAGTGGACAGAACAAGGCTGCCAATGATGACGATGATGCTTTAAGATATTCTTAACCGTAGTACATCTATTTGATAGTTACTATATATGTCTATGTTGATAGTGCTATTACTTCAAAGACATACACAACATAATCAGCCTATAATGTTCCCACATGACACAGGCCTCCTCTCTTGGAGAGGGAGTGGGCAATAATCCACCACGCGAGCCCAGCGCGAGTAGGTAGGTGTAACATGTCTTCGAATTTTCGGTTCCAGGACATGCCGGTTTCCTCACTATGTTTTCCTTCACCATTTTGAGACTCGTGATTCGGGTCTGTTACCATTGGACCACCACTACCCACCACACCACACCACACCACATCACGATGTTCATTTCATAAAATTATCAAAATTTTAAGATCTGGCCACGACATATACAGTAATTGTTCAGGTTTTGTTTAATTTTAGTCGAATAATGCCCTATTTTACCTTCACTAAGTGACGCTTAAATGAATCCTTAAATAAAAGTGCACTGTTAGATTTTCAACGTTAGGCTTAGCGATGAGAGTTGAAAATCCAGTGTCACTTAGATGTCGGTGAAAACGTGCATAAGTATATTGCTGTTTAAGTAACGCTGTAGACTCATCATGTACATATAGCATTATCTGATGTAAATAATATTAAAAATAGTTAATAGTAACACTATTGAATTAATTCTAAGATCTGTTAAAATAGTTATAAGATATTTTAAAAAAATACTCTGTTGGAAGGAGTTCTTAGTCTGGGGAATTATTACTAGACATTTCTGCCACCAAACTGCTGTTGTACTCCAGTTTATAGGCAAATGTGACATCATCTTTGTCTCTGAGATAACGCACCTGCGTAGCTGGTTCATTTTATTTTATTCTGTTCGGGAAACTTACAGCTAACTTGAAGGCCATTTACAATTTTCCGCTGATAATAAACACTAAAAATAAAATGAGAAAAATGTTTGGTAAAAAATATCTACAACAAATTAGGAAATAAATAGACTGATAGAAATTAAATATCATTTACTTAGATGCAACCAATTATTTTTCCCTAAAGAAGCTTTTCACTAACAAATGCTTAAGCCACGCTGGTTTTTTTTTTTTTGTACTTATATGTATATTCTTGATGGAAATTACTTACTATCATTTGGCCCTTCGAGCGCAGCGTTAAGGTTTAACGGGCAAGATATTAAAGGAATTTATAATAGGTGCCTAACCTAGCTTCAAAAGGTAACCATTTAGAAATTACTCAAGTAGCCCGTTCAAAGAGACTTACCTTTCCGAGAACCAGTCGCAAATTCCAAAAACATTATAATTTAGCATTCTTGTCGTAATACCCCAGAAATTCAATGTCAAAATTGTGTCATATACCTTCGTTATCTAAATAATTATTTCCCCTTAATTATTCAAAGCTAAATTCTGAGGAAAATTCTTGACTGCATACTAAAAGAGGGTCACTTGGACTGTAAGGGCTGTCACTCAATTTTAAACGCCGCTTGACTTCGTAATTGAAAATAGGGTTGTAAGATGTTCGGGCTAATAGTTTTTTTGACCCGAGTTTGTAGGGGGGGATTTAAAATGTGTGGTTGTGTTGGAAATACAGCTTTTTTTTCGATTGTGGGGTTTATAAAGAGGGCAATATGGGGAAGAAAAAATGATAATTCAGTTCAACAATACACAAGTTTTGGAATATTTTTAATTTTAAGGTTTCAAGGTCAGAAATGTTGTTAATTTAATATCATAAGTATCTTATTATATTTAGAAATCTTTAATTGAACAGGTAGCTGGGAATAACCGAATAACAAGTAGCCATACAGTTTCGCTGTTTGGTTAAGAATTGGATGTAATGAACCACTACACTGTAGGTACCTCGTAGGAGCTCGTGGCTAAGTAATAACAGCCGCATGGGTCTATCCATCAGGTTAAGCTACGCTTGCCGGGGTTGGTCCGTGGGTGGGTGACCATCTTTACATACCGAGATTCCTCCGTGCCTCGGAAAGCACGTTAAGCCGTTGGTCCCGGCTGTCATTCGTGGCTCTTTGACAGTCATTACGGGTCGCCAGAAGCCCGAAAGTTTGACTACCACTCTTATCAAGGGGTATCGTGTTACCTAATAACTAGGTTGTGGAGGTCAGATAGGCAGTCACTCCATGTAAAATACTGATATTCAGCTGCATCCGGTTAGACTGGAAGCCGACCCCAACATAGTTGGGAAAAGGCTAGACAGATTGATTACACTGTAGGAACCAATATTAAGCAAACAATTTTGGAGTAATTAATACAATACAGCCGACCTTATGACCACATGATGACTATGTATTGACACTAATGACAGTTCACATCAAATTCACTTCACTTAAGATTATAATGTGAGATTTTGACACAATAGATCTGCATGACAGCACACTTTCCTTTGGCCGTTTTCACATTCGACGATAACGATATTGACACGATATCGTCGGACGGGTAGTTTCATACAATTACTACTCAACGCTTTCACACTGTGTCGGTTTAGTCAACGATATCGCGTCGCCGACATTGATTGTCGTGCCGATATCGGCGGACGACACAGTGCACTTGTTCACTGTTGCCTTTATTACCTCTAATACACTATTACACTTTTGGAATCGCGCGGCGATGTAAGTTTTTGCTGGTGCAACGCGACTATTCGCGGCTGCTGTGGCATAACGCAGGACAATAAGCTAGTGGTTACATCTTTTCGCATACCGATATCGTCCCGATATTGTCGGCCGATATCTTTGTCGTCCGATGGCGCGGGCGTGGCGACGGTGTGGTGCGGATGTTGCCGCACCTTCTAATTTCGCCTGCGACACGCCCACACCACGTCCGCGCCCCGCCGCATGTGTATGTCCCGCGTCTCATCGCTCCTATACATTGTGTATGAAATATTAGGCGCGGTTTATACAGAAGAGACGTGGCGAGGGCGTGTGGCGTTGTCGGATAATCATAGAAACCTAAAATTAACCTAATAATTATGTCGCATAGCGTCGTTTTTGTCGGAAAGGGAATTGAGCCACTTGGTCGCGGTGACGTCAACTGGAAGCGCGGGCGCAATTCCGACAAAAACGACGCTATGCGTTAAAACTATTAGGTTCATTTTAGGTTTCTTTGATTATCCGCCACCGTCACACGCCCTCGCCCCTTGCCACTTGTGTATGTTCCGCGCTTAAGGTTAGAATCTTATTTTGTAAGCAGTCAATCATTTTAAATTAAAATTTTCTTCTACAAACTCTAAAACATTACATTACCTACCTACTCATCAATCTTCTAAGGAAAGCCTAGTTTGTTAAATTAATAGTTACTTAGCCTAAATTATAGCTGCCTAGATAATCTAGACCCACTTTAGGATAGTTAATTGGACGATTAAGAGTGATAGAAATGTCTTAACCCTCTTCCCTGAAATTGGCAGTTCCGATGAATATCGAGCCAATATGGTCAGATTCCTTTGATCAGAATAAGACAGATAAAACTTTATCCCATCAAAAACATAACATGTAAAAAAATGGTGGAACTCCGGGAGTCCCTACAGAAGTAAAAACTTTAAAAATACTTGTATGGAACATTGGTCCGTAACCATATCTAAATAAAGAGCACAATCGCGTTTACAAAAAAAAAATACTTCCGAAACCTTTGAAATAAAAATACTTGCTAGAACATTGATCCGTAACCATATCTAAATAAAGAGCACAATCGCGTTTACAAAAAAAAATACTTCCGAAACCTTTAAAGTAAAAATACTTGCTAGAACATTGATCCGTAACCATATCTAAATAAAGAGCACAATCGCGTTTACAAAAGTAAGGTGTCGTCATAGTGTCGCGAAATCAATGGTTTAGTCCCATCTCAAAAATGCCCAACGCGCCTAAAGAAGTTTTCACTTCAAAAATACAAGTCTCACAACGCAGTTCTTCTACCGCAAAAAGATGTGAGATCTAATGTAAAACCAAGTCTGTTAATTTATTAAGTACCTATCTATTTGTCATCTTTATTTCTTTAATAAATAAATTAATGACTTGACCAAAATCTTTGATATATTTGACAAAAAGAAATAGGTACTTGTAGCGGCATGTACATCGCCACATGCGAACTACGTACGTCACGCAAAATCCTGCATCGCGCAAGCAGGGTTTACCGCGCGACTAGCATATATACAACGTCTCGATAACAATCGTAGGGCAATAGCCCACTACACACAACACACCTCCGGTTGGAGGATCCTATAGGGACCGTTCAAGTATTACGTAAGCACTATAGGGGGGCGGGGGGGTTTATGCTTTGCTTATTTTTGATGACATGGGGGGTGGGGGGGTCTAGATGGTGATTACGTCAGCAGTAATTATTTACTTTTTTACACATATGGCAACCCACACATTGTTTATGCTTGAAAACGAAACGAATATATTTCTAGAATTATAACTGCTGCTCATGAATCAATAAAAAAACAGAATACTTACATTAAAGAAAAATGCATATACCAATGTTTACGTAAGCATGGGGGGGAGGTAAGAGCTTTGCTTACTTTTGCTGACGGGGGAGGGGGGGTTAAATAATTGTAATAGATCTGTTTACGTAATACTTGAACGGCCTCATAGAGGACGAGTGAACTTTACATACCATTCCTCGTACGTCTATATAAGTACCTATTTTTAGCTCAAGATATTACTCGATTTTGTTCGAAATCCCAACTGACACAAGGATTGAGCATAACCCGACTTCTTTAAAGACATTTCAATTCACCACAACACATTGGTCCGGAATGCTTGGAAGTAAATCTTTTCAGACATTAAACTTCATCATCAGATAATTGAATTGTGTTCGGAATATCAATTGAGAGGAGAATCGTGATATTTTCTTTGATAACTTTTCATATTTCTCGGTTGTTTTTGGAACGAAGTTCTTTAAAACGGCTTGTAAAGTTTCAGAAATCGTCACGCTAAAAAGTTTTAATACTTGCGACTGTCTTCTTCTAATTCAAAGAGAAAGAAAGAAAGAGAGAGAGACAGAGATCGCCGGCAGAAAAAAACAAAAGAAAAGAGTAAAGTGATTACAGTGTCGTGGGATAAAATTGTACTGTACACATTGATGTGTACAATTTGCATTTGCAAAAAACGCTGCATGCCGGAAAAGAGAGAGAAAGTGTGAATTTGGCCAAAATGAAAATCCAAGATGGCGGTTCTAAAAAGATTCAAATTTTTCATCATGGGTATCGTTTTCATAGTTTTCGAGGGTGTTAAAGCCGATAGAGGGATCGAAATGTAAATCCATGATGGCGGCTACAAAAAATTTCAAAATTTTCGTCATGGGTGTCGTTTTCATAGTTTGCGAGGGTGCTAAAGCCGTTACGATATCAAAATGTAAATCCAAGATGGCGGCTGCAAAAATATTACTTTTTCTTAAATCATTCGTGAGAAAGAACTTTTTGAAACTTTTTAGAACGTTTTACCACATCTTCAAACCACGAGTGATAGGTAACTTCTAGTAGTGTGCACTATTTTTGCCCATATCATCGCGTACCATCAGGTGACATACTGGTCAAACGTACACACATACTGTTTCAATTACATTGTGGACTGTTGTTTTTCTCGGAGCTCCTGGGTTCAATTCCCAGGTCGGGCAATGTGTTATTGGGTTTTCCATTAGGAATTTCTTAGTAATTATTATAAGAAATTCAAAAAAAAAAAAAATATAAAAAAAGGTTTGTTTAGCCTTCATTGGATACATGAAGTGGGCTGCTTTTGTAAGACAACTAAAATGTTACAAACTTATTGCCATCAACCGGGCAACCACTGAAAAATTCCTATAAGAAATACCCAATGATACTTTGCTCGACCTGGGGACAAGGGTGCATTTCCACTGAAGCGGAAACGAGCGGAGCTAAGCAGAAACGTGCAGAAATCGTCCAATCACAGAAGAGACGAGAGACGCGATGAGGATTTCAATTATTGTCATTGATCGATTCTTGCAGGTCTCCGCTCAGCTCTGCTCGTCTCCGCTTCAGTGGAAACACACCCTAATACCCCACGAAAATAAAACACATTAGGGCTCCGCATACAGGCGCGACGCCGACGTGACACCGATGTAACAATTTCCATGAAGTTTTCATACATAGAAATTGTTCCACCAGAGTCGCGTCGCGCCTGTCTGTGGGAGCTTTTAAGGAAACTACAAACAAAAACTCTCATACAGACCGTTTCATTTCGCTTAATAAAGCCTAAAGCTATTTTGCATAACTATGCGAACACTAACAGCACCAAGTTTCAGCCATAAACAACGAAGGCCCAGAAACGGCTGGAAGCAAAATAAATGTACACATTATGAATTCTTTTCCGCATTTTTGCAAACACGACACCGTGCGGCAATATGGAGATTTTAAAATTGAAATTTATATTCCTTTAGGAGCAGTTAAAATTGTGACCGTAGGTGTAGCCGTAATTTTGCCACGTAATGTAATGGTTGCTGTGCGATAATGAAATTGGACTATTTGCAATAAGGCTGAAATGTATCCTTTCATGAAAGTGCCAACGATGTTGTTCAATGATACCTTTGGACATTGACTCAGCACTCGGCCCGGCTCACGCGCGGCCCAGTTAAAACTATGATTTGGTTGCATCTCACACGCATAGAACACAAAGAATTTGTATAATAGTGTGTCTTAAGAAATTGTAGTAAGCTGTAACATATTATTAATAAATCAGATTTGAATTTTATATTCTTCTCTCATCACCCCTCACTGTGGCCAAGACACCTTTAGCCATCTCTGATCAGTCTCGTGAGTCTGCAGGACTGGCAGTGAGTGTACCCTTCCCGAACCTAGAAATCCTGTCTACTATACGTCTGTAACCTTAGGTCGCATGGTGCAGACATCCTGAACTTATTTATATATTTATCTATCATACTAGGTATATGATAGGTTAGGGCCGTAGGGCTTATAGAGCTGAGAGTCGTAAGGACTGTTAGGCTTGTAGGTCTTAGCAACTTCTTATAACTTACGTGACGTTTGTCAAGGGTCACTGATGTCTTATTTTGCACTGCCTTACAACTTTTAACATAGTGCATATCAAATATCAAACTATTCTTTAGTATCGTGTAACCAATCATAAATTCAAATGCAGAAAATAAGAGCACCAACAACTCTGCTCAACTCTTCTCCATTGTGTAATTAATAGTTCGATCGTTGTGAAAATATCTCAAGTTGTGATCAAATTAGCCGGATAGCGAGCCTCCTTGCAAAAGTAAGTAAGCTCAGGAATTAGGCTATCATTCGTCAGTCATTTAAAATTAAATATCACTCATCTCATAATGCATTTTTCTAAATACACATTGGCTTTCATATAATTTTAATATTAATTCTAGCAACATTTGGAAATGTCAAAGGGTTCATACCACACACTCCAACGCACTCACAAATTCTGTTTGCGTTATTACATTTTCCCCCTTTATTTTGTCCTCCACTGCTTATTATTGCCACCGCGTGGCTTAATTATTGGGTTTTATAATTCAATTTTATTCACACAATAGAGAATATGGACAAGGTATGTACATATTTTCTATTGAGTGAATAAAATTGGCAATGCATGGCACTGTTCTACTACATAATTACCAGTAATTACCTTGGGTTCCGTTTGGCACCCTAATAACTAAGCCTCCGCTGTCTGTCCGTCTGTCTGTCCGTCTATCTGTCAACGGGCTGTATCTTATGAACCGTAATAGGTAGTCAGTTAAAATTTTCACAGATTATGTAGATATTTCTATAGCCGTTATAACAACAAATAATAAAAATTAAATAAAGTTAATAATTAAAGGGCGTACCCATACAAGAAACTTGTTTTTGAAGTGGAAAATGAGATGCGATCAAACCATTGATTTCGCGACACTGTGACGACACCTCATTTTTGTAAACGCGATTGTGCTTTTTATTTATATTGCGTTACGGATCAATGTTCTATGCAATTATTTTTACTTTAAAGGTTTTGGAAGTTTTTTTTTTGTAGACGCGATTGTGCTCTTTATTTAGATAAGGTTACAGACCAATGTTCTATACAAGTATTTTTCTTCCACCAAGGCGATCTTGTTCAAGTTTTCACTTCTGTCGACACTCCCGGAGTGCCACTGTTTTTTCGGCGTTTGCTTGATCTTAATACGGTGCGGAACCCTTCGTGTCGCACTTCGCCGGTTTTTAACATAACATAGCATTACGCCTGTATTTCCGCGAAGCCTCGTTCTCGAAGTCAAGCGGCAGCGGGGCGGCGGTGGCGGCGACGCGGCGATGGATAGTTTTATATAGAACCGCTCGCTCCCCGCGCCGCTGCCTTCGAAGCCAGTATAAATCTATGCATTCGAACGCGCCGCTGCCGCCGCCGCCCCGCTGCCCGCTGACTTCGAGTCCGCGGCCTAAATAAAGCGTCGGCATCGGCACGCGGTCAGCCTTCCGCTATTCCAAACGAATGAGTGACAAATCACGCGACGATCGCGTTATCGCACGACGATGGTCGCTTAAATAAATGCACGAAGTCATAGTGACAATCTTGAAATACACCACACAAAAGTACCTATTCTGCCCATGGGCACCTCCTCCAGAATCGAATCACGAGAACACATAATATTAATATTCACCAGCGGGAAATTCGATGCTGCTAACCTTAAATGTGCGAGTAATTCCAAAATTCTACTTTAAAATTTAAGAATTCTATTAATTCAATAATTATTATTTATTGCTTTTTGCACTCCCTACGGTGATTGCCAATTAGTTCACTAGTGCAATAAGGTCGAGATTCGAACAGGAAAGCATAGTAATAACTGTAATTGAGGAAAATTAAACTTTAAGCAGAACACGAATTATGTCTTTAGAAGGGACCTGTATCGTTTTCTTTATCTGTTTTAACAAAATACTTCGTACGTAAGTCAAGTAGTTTTACCGAGAAAATAATTCAATTTAGGTTCATTTTCATAGAGTGATAATGACTATTAAAAACATTACCCTCCTTTTTGGCTTTGTAGCCAAACCAACCCAAAAACCAGAGGCGTTAGTGTGAGTTTCTTTTAACCATCTCGACTTTACACATCGACCGATTCCGATTGGCCCTTCACCAGTGAAAGCCAGTGAAGGGCCAATCGGAGCGCCGAACGCGGTCGAAGCGTAAAGTCGAGATGGTTAAAAGAAACTCACACCAGGGCCTCTGCTCCTCAACGGTTTCGTTTGTGATCACTAGACTAACGTGACAGTCGAGGTGCGACCGGCTGAAGAGCGTTCATACGGAAAGTGGGCAATGTCGCAAATAGCTGTCAAATTTTTCGCTGTTTTAATTAATTTGGCACTATTACTGTATGAAAATAAGAAATATGGCTAACTAGTTAACTAAAATATTGATTATGAAATGCAATTATTAATATCGTAACACCGATTATTTAGTTTTAGATGTAAAAAAGTATTTGGAAACTTACCAAATGCCTTTTTTACACCTAAAACGGTTACAACATCAAATTCAGTGTTATAATTGCAATTCATTATTAATATTCTAGTTCACTAGTTAGCCACATTTCTTATTTTTAACCGACTTCAAAAAAGGAGGAGATTCTCAGTACGTCTGAATCTTTTTTTTTTCATACAGTAATATTGCCAAATTAATTGACACAGGTAAATATTTGACAGCTATTTGCGACGTTGCCAACATTTTAGATGAACGCTCTTATACCCCTACACGATATTTAGGGCCCGATGTTTAGGTGATTTGTTTTTTAATAAGGATCCATCTCCCCTTTCTCTTAGTACACCATCCCGATTTAGGGAAAGGAACCCTGAATATCACGTAGTGTAAAGGCTCAGCAAACAGACGCGTCGCGAGTCTAATAATACTATTTCCAAGAAAACTTCTCAGTAGAACTATTACTGTTGTCGCGTCGCGCCTGTTTATGGGAGCCTTAATAATGCTTACAATTGAAAATTTCCTTAGTAGGTAGACTGAAAATAGTTGAGGAACCCCAAAACAAACACGTACAGACAAGCTCCCGCAATATACCGTAGGGCGTAAATAATAATGAAAAAATCAATTTACCTATCCTTTATCAAACTATTTTGGGGTCGGCTTCCAGTCTAAGCAGTTGCAAATGAATACCAGTATTTTACATAGAGCGACGACCTATTTGACCTCTACAACCCAGTAACTGTGTAACAAAATACTCCTTGGTAAGACTGGTTGTCTTACTTTTGAGCTTCTGTCTGTTGAAGATCTACGAATGACAGGCGGAACCAACGGCTAAGGCCCGCAATGCCAAATTTCACCACGCGATTTTCAATTCGTGCGGTTTAATTCAGTGTATGGAGTACGTTTCAATGCGTGTAGTTACTTACATAAGATACCATATTATGTTACAGAATTGTGATACAAATTTCGCGCGATTTTTAATCGCAGTGCGGACTATGCTTTTATCTGTTTTCCGAGGCACGGAGATCGATACTTAATGGATGGTCACCCATCCTCGAATCGATCGCGACAAGCATAGCTTCATCTTCGATCGACCTGTGCGGTTTTTATCATTGAGACATGAGCCGCCGGAGATAATAAATAGGTTGTTATTTTCAGCTTTTAAGCAACATAAGAATTGAACCAAAAATCGTTACTACGTCGAGCACTATTTTCGCCACAACTCACACGGCCGTCAAAAAAGCATTAGTCAAAGACTCGTTAAATCTGTTGCTACTTATGTAGCAAACATTACAACGTCATTAAACACAATCGTTGCTCCCGGTCACGCGCGGCGTTGCTTGTATATCGCTGGGTTTTTTCTCTTGCATCCCTAATAGTATGGTTAGAAAGGAAGCGATGGATAGGGAGCGGTGCGATTTAATCAAAAGAACACGCTAAGGAATAGCTTTTAATGATATTTTTCTTAAATTAGGTACTGCATGCGGATTTAAAGTTGGTTGCAGACGAATATTTTTGACAACACTCCACTTCCATCCATCGCTTCCTTCCCATAACCAGCATAATCGGCCTATAATGTTCCCACTGCTGGGACACAGGCCTCCTCTCTGTGAGAGGGAGTGGGCCGTAATCCACCACGCGGGCCCAGTGCGGGTTGGCAGATATAACATGCCTTCGAATTTCTGGTTCTAGGACATGCCGGTTTCCTCACGACGTTTTCCTTCACCGTTTTAAGAGCAATGGTGATGAAATAATTTACACAAAGTAAAGCGCCTGTCTGGGTTCGAACCGACGACTAAACTACGACCAAACTAGCATAAGTTTTTATAACAATCGTTGAAGTATCACTTTAAAAAAGAAAAGAAAGAAAGAAAAGAAAAATTTATTTGTCATAGAACCAAGTCCATACAAAGAGATAAATTGATTCAAATACCAAATAAAGAAAAAAAAAGAAATAGATCTACGAGCAAAGAACAGAAATACACCTGTGACTGTGACTGTGACAAATAGGATTTCACTCAGCATGATGCTGTGCTATGGGCTACCCAAAGCACAGCGCTGATTTTCAGTGGTCACTCGAAAATCGGACCTAATATTATATATTGAAAATGAGTTCGCTTGTTACGCTTTCAGGCTAAAATGGCTGAACGTAATTGAAATTTAGCACACAGATAGACCATGACTGGGTAAGGACATAGGCTACTTTTCACCCTGAATCGCAGACGAAGTCGCGAGCAACAGCTAGTAAATAATAAATACATTTCCCCGCTGATTTTCTGGCCAAACGCTAAAACAACGTAACAGGCGCGCGGATCGAATGAGAAACGCGCTCATTACAGCCGGCACATCTATCGAATTTGTACACAGAGGTGTTCTTTTGATGCCCAACATCAAACTTGGTATATTTATCGATGTTATTTAGAGGATTATTATGTTTTTCTGGTTGTAATAACGTGGGAGCAGTTGTGGCCCACCGCAGTACCGGCCGCGACTTACGAGTTGAGGTCGTAGGTTCCAACCCTGACAGGCGCTTTACATTATGTAAATTATTTCATCACCACTGCTCTCAAAACGGTGAAGGAAAACATCGTGAGGAAACCGACATGTCCTAGAACAAAAAATACGAAAACATGGTGACATATACTAAGCCGCACTGGGCTCGCGTGGTAGATTACAGCATCTCACAGAGAGGAGGCCGGTGTCCCAGCAGTGGGAACATTATAAGCTGATTATGCTTATGCTATGCTAATGATTGCAATAACGATAGTAAAACATAATATACCTTTGTAGTCAATACTCATCTGTATCACTGTGTACATAAATAATGTTTAAATAATGAAAAAATCAATTAATCTGCCTATCCCCAACTATGTTGGGGTCGGCTTCCGTGGTCTAACCGGATGGAGCTGAATACCAGTATTTTACATGGAGCGACTGAATATCTGATCTTCACAACCCAGTTACTGAGTAAAACGATAACCCTTGGTAAGACTGGTTCTCAGACTTTTGGGCTTCTGTCTACTCGTAACGACTGTCAAAGATCCACGAATGACAGCCGGGATCAACAGCTTAACGTGCTTTCCGAGGCATTGAGGGAAATGAAATGAAATTGTTTATTCTGTAAATAGGATATCGGAATCACTTTTACACGTCAAGTGACACACGTCATAAAAAATATTAAAAATAAACGAGAAGAGGTTCGCGTTTCCTATGTGAATACTCTGAGAAGAAAGGCCGAAACAAACTCAGAGGTCTCTTTTAAAGTCCAGACATAATCTTGGTCAGGCCATATGAGGACCATGTAGATTAGTGTCTGAAATGGTCTTTTGAGGAAAGAACCACACGGATTTGAGTGGACCTGTTCAGTCAGTGCAAGCATTTGTCAGTAATCGTGGAGCTCAACTCAGAACTTAAGGAGCTCAACGGTCTCGGTATGTAAAGATGGTCTATCACGGACCGACCACGGCAAGGGCAGCTTAACCTTATCGATCGACCCGTGCGGCTCTTATTACGAGCCATGAGCCCTCTCTTTCTCATTCACCGAAATATGGAGTTGTAAACTGGGAATGGTTTTAGTAGCTCGGTTAAAGGAAAACATAGGTGTTATATTATTCATTATAGTAGTTCTCATAATGAAACAAAATTATCCACCCAAAACCCCATTCCCACCAACCCCAGAAGACAAGCAAGCCCAATAACAATAATTAAGTAAAATTGTTAACATTTTCCTTCACAACTAATGTTTAATAAAAGACGTTTCCGTACCTAACCCATGGCAAAAACAACGGATTTACATTCTATTATTATGGGATGCCGTAAAGGAGAACTACGGGGTTATCGCAGTAGTAATTTGAAAATAGAACGTTTGTAGGTTGGCAGTTTTTTTGGAACGAAGTTCTTTCGTCACGCTAAAAAGTGTTAATACTTACGACTGTCTTCTTCTAATTCAAAGAGAAAGAAAGTGAGATAGAGAGAGAACGCCGGCAGATAAAAACAAAAGAAAATGGTAAAGTGATTACAGTGTCGTGGGATAAAATTGTACACATCGGTGCGAGTACATTGCATGCCGGAGAGAGTGAAAGTGTGAATTTGGTCAAAATGAAAATCCAAGATGGCGGCTCTAAAATTTTCAAATTTTTCATCATGGGTATCGTTTTCATGGTTTTCAAGGTTGTTAAAGATGATAGTGGAGTCGAAATGTAAATCCAAGATGACGGCTGCGAATTTTTTTAAATTTTTCGTCATGGGTGTCGTTTTCATAATTTTCGAGGGTGCTAAAGCCGATAGTGAGGTCAAAATGTAAATCCAAGATGGCGGCTGCAAACATTTTGTTTTTGTTTTAAATCATACGTTAGAAAGAACTTCGTTCCTGACGGGACTCCCTCGACCACACACGTTTTTTTTTCACTCCGGCCAGTATTGGCTGTCTAGTGATATTGTACGATGGCCGGCTAGTTGGTCGTAGCGACTAAGTGCGCGATTCGAATCAGTTTCTATGGTATACCTGGTCGCAGTCGTGAACGTGGCCATCTATATGTGCGAGATCCCTTATAGCTTGATTTGATGGGCTTTTATTTTGCTACGCCATAAATCTGATGAGAATAATTTTCCGTCGTCTACAAGGGCGAAGCTGCAGGCAAAAGCTGGTTATTAATAATGACGATTTATAATTAAGATAAGGTTTCAACAGATACCTATATAAACGTAACCATGGTTGCACAGCCCCAATTATTCCCACGAACTTGAAACGTGGATCGCCAACCTTCAACTCGACCATTTCAAAGGGTACAACCCAACATCGCCGTTACAAATAACATTCAAGGACAGATAACAACACATGCGAGAAAGGTCAAGGTCCCTGGAAGAACATTCCCCTACCTACGCCATAAAAACTAAATGCAAACAGCCTCCTTCCTGAGTTTCTTCAGTAATCGTTGTTTCAGGCCATTTAACGACGACTTTAAATACAAATCGCCTGATTAAAACAACGCTGTTTCACAATTTTCTAAACAAAATCGTTTGGCCGCAAAAATGTGAACACTTGCCATCTCTTTCGCACCTACAGCTTTTTTAGGGTTCCGTACCTCAGAAGGAAAAAAGGAACCCTTATTCTTATTATAGGATCAATTCGTTATCCGTACGTCAGTCTGTCAAGACCTATTTTCTCAAGAACGCGTGGAGGTATCAAGTTGAAATTAATATTAAATACGTAGATCCATATTTCCTTGGAGCTCTAAAAAAATCAAGCTTCTAAGTCAAGCCAATTAAAAATACGGCCATGTATGTGACATATTTTGATACTTGCAAATAAATCAGAATCTACAGGCTATGTCCCGTTGACCTTGAATCATGAAATTTGGCAGGAAGCAAGATCTCACAGCACAAGAAAAGGAAACAGTCCGAAAACTGTTAATTTTCAGATATAACAAATTTAAAAAAAATACTATTACAAACTAACATTTGTAATTGGAGATTTGACCGTGACGTACATCGTATGAGAGAACATGTGGCTCAACATCAAAGTTAAGTTTGTTTTTGGGATAAATTCATCCCAACTACGGAACCTTTCTTTGTGCGTGGTCCGACACGCATAAAGAAGGAGAGGTACATACTTTTGCCATAATTAATAAAAAACAAATGAAAAATACATGACAAAACATCACGCTTGTATTTCCCGAAGGGTTAGGCAGATCTGTATCAATAGTACACCCACATTTCGCCAGTTATATTTAAGTCCCACGTAATAGTGTGCGAGACTATCGCCATCAACTTCGGGCTGCTACTGTGAAATGCCCAGTAATAAAACGCAATGACTCTTTGCCCGACCTAGGAATTCAAACTCAAACTCAGAACATTTATTTCAATTAAACCATTTATAGGCACTTTTGAACTGTCAAAGAGTCGGTCAGAAAGTTGAAGCCATCTGCCCATTCCAAAACATAGATATCTCTATGGAGTAGAACGGGCACGAAACTCCTAGGACACACTTTTAAATATAGGCATAACAAAATCCTGGCTACATCATTCTTGTTGCTTCTATATGTGAGAACAATGTACAAAAAATTATCAAAAGCAATTCAAAATATAAGATTAAAAATAAGCCCTGGCAGATAAGAGATGTCCAATCTCAACTGACGGCGCCCGTTCACGAATATGACGCGTGGATCAGCACTATTCAGCTCAACCATTTTGCGAGATTTACCATCAGCGAGACATTTAAGTGAGCGAATTGAAACCTGGACCTCATGCTCGGCACTAGCGTCCACTAGACCAACGAGACAGTCCAAATAAAAATTATGCTAACTATTACTTAAAAAGCTTAATAAAAAGTGAAATAATACTAAATTTCTTTGAAATATTAAGGAAACTGTTTCATTTGTGCTTACCGTACCTTAGTCGTTTAAGCGATTAGGTACTAATTTAAAAGACTTAAAAAATGAAACGATAATCAAATTAGGTTTTGAAAGTAAATTGACGCAGAGTGACACGACATAAACGAAATTTTTTTTTTCTTTGAATTTGTTTTTTCGAGAACTAGTGGTGACAATCTTTACATGCCGAGTCGTGCCTCGGAAAGCACGTTAAGCCGTTGGTCCCGGCTGTCATTCGTGGATCGTTGACAGTCGTTACGGATCGTCAGAAGCTCGAAAGTCTGACAACCACTCTTACCAAGGAGCATCGTATAACCCAGCAACTGGGTTGTGGAGGTCAGATAAGCAGTCGCTCCATGTGAAATACTGGCATTCAGCTGCATCTGGTTAGACTGGAAGCCGACTCCAACATAGTTGAGAAAAGGCTAGGTAGACGATGATGAATTATAATTATGATCATCAGAAATGCTCAATGCGTGTATTGGGATGTTTGTAGTATGTAAGTGTACATAACCAACCTTAAAAAAAATAAAACTATTTTTTCACTAGCTTTTGCCAGAGGCTTAACCCTCGTGGCTGTCGGAAATTCTCCCACGGGAATGTACCACCGGGATGGTCACTTGATCTATCCGTGTACCAAATTTTATCCAAATCTGTTCAGCCGTTTAATCGGGAAAAGGTAACAGACATACAAAGACAGTCAGACAAAGTTACTTTCGCATTCAAAATATTATGCTGTTACCCGTGACTTTGTCCGCGTGGAATTGTATACAACAATTGTATTTATTTGTGTAGCTGCCAGTGAAAGTCCCGTGCCAGTCAAAATCGGACCCACCGTTTCGGAGATTAGCCGGAACAAACAGACAGGCAGAAAAAAAAAATGTTTTTGTTGTATGCATATACTTTCATATTCATTTAGTAAAAAGCTGTTATTTTGACATTACAAACACTTCAATTTTATTTATTTGTATATAGATTAGTTTGAATATGCTTGTATTTCTCCAAAATTAATTCTATTCCAACTTTAAGACAGCATAGACTTGGCAGTAGTCCCCCAACGAGAACTTTTCATAAAAAGCTCTACTTTCTACAAATTTTATTATAAATCATTGAACATAAACAAAAACCTGTGGACGGAAACAAAGCCGTAGCCAGAACCTACAAAAACAAAGATACAATTCAGCCCTAAAACATTTAAACCCAAACGAATTAACTGAAACTATTTAATAATTGTTCAAAACTTGTTGAAACAAAGATGCTTGCCAGTTTAATACCCACGCTACAAATTAAACTATAAATTAACAGCTACAATGTATATTTAATTATTTGATACCCCATTTCATTTCATATTAACTCGAGCTTAATTACTCCTAAAACTTACCTTGTTCGTGTAATGGGATCTTATTCAAAATGTCTGAGTTTCCAGCTTATTCATGGCTGTCTTTTGTTTGAATCTTTAAGTCATTTGAATGCCTTTCATTTATTTGAGAAACAAGTACAATTATAACAGTTAAAACTTTAAAAACCCCCTACACAAACATTTCCTCATTTCTCTTTCCTACTCCATCACCAGACCCCGTTCACCATCTATCTATAACCTATTCATTGAGACCATTCCAATGAGCCCAAACACGATACCTGTGCTATAAGTTGGTAAGGGGGTTGAGTATCCTGCAAAGTCCAAGTGATGCTGCAGCATCAGTTCAAGGTTAGTATGTTCTTCTAATATCATCGAAGTAACAGAATACCCAATTTCAAATCAATCAGACCTATGGAAGATACTTACATCCATTCATCAACTAGAAAAGAGCTGACAATCTTCAAACGGCCGAACCGATTTGATAAAACATGTCTAAGAACCATCGCTAGACAACTTGCTTACAAAAAAAAAAGCTCATTCAAATCAGTTCACCTGTTTGAAGCCGCACCCAAGAGCTACGGTGTCACAGACAGACACAACAAGCGTTCAAACTTATAACACCCCTCTTTTTGCGTTGGGGGTTAAGAAGATCTTGTTTTCTGTAATAATAATTGCAAATATAACTGATGAATTTTTCCCACAAGGTAGGCAGAAACTACAGTCCACCACCTGCTACGATCTTTACATACTCCTTTTGCTTCGCTTACGTTCATACATCTGGTCATACACGCATGAAATTTACAAGTACTACGCACCTTTTTTTGGCCAAGAAATTATCAAATAACTTCTCCCGCTCTAGGCGGAGCGGGAGGGCGTGTCAGACTCTTACTGACTAAAACCCACCCGTGTTCTTTCAGTTGCCTGTATGTTGCCAGGGCCACGGTAACCCTTTCGGACAAACCCGCAACCCCGGCAGGCATCGGCCCTAGCGGACCCCTTCAGTTATGCTGACATCTCTTTGGGGCGCGCGTGGAATACAACGCGCTGTCGACCCGGGCCTGGTCCTTATCGGACGACGAGCTACCCATTGTTCACCGTCCGCAAGTCTGCGCCTACGGTGGCCGGGAATAAACCTGAGATTCCCGGCACCCAGGGCGTCTCCTGCGGTGGTTAGAGCCGTGAGGACGCGAAATTTGCCTGACCTTTCTGAAGAACATCGCCAATAAGATCTAAATGTCCTTCTAGAGTGTTTTCAGTCACATCTGCCTTACAAATACCATTTGTTAGTGGCCTTTCATTCATCCTTTCAATATAACCAAACCATCTAGGGATACTTACTATTTTAATTTTTCACTTCATCTTCTTTTTAACCGACTTCCAAAATTTATTTTTTAAAGTAAAGAACTTATTTAGGCGCATAGGGTATTTTTGAAATGGGACTAAACAATACATTTCGCGACACTGTTACGACACCAGCTTTTGACCATTAAAAAGACATCAACGCGCGATACATTATTTCCTGCACAGTAAAATTGTTCAAGTTTTCACTTCTCTCGGCACTCCCGGAGTGCCACTGTTATTTTTGTCTGGATTCATTGTTCTGGGCTTGAAAAATTACTTTAATTTCGGAAGTCGGTAGCAAATAGCGAAAATTCAAAACCAAAGACACCGACTTCCGAAATTAAAGTTAATTTTTACTCATTAGGGTTTTTTTTTGTTGGAAATCGGTTGTTTTTTTTTTTTGTAAAAAAAATTATAAACCATATAAATGTCGAAGGATGGTCCGTGTGAAAGATGATGTGGCTAGGAAGGAGGTGACTACCGAGATAACGATGAAGTATGAAAATCAGAAAACAATCATGGACATGTTACGCCGACCACAAATAAATTGAGGGACAGGAGAATGACACTGACATTTTCTTTCATTTCATTTAACTTTTCTACTTCTATTTTTTTACCGTTTTAAACCGCAACGTTGCATTATCAAAATTAGAGCTATAATAATTAGTAAAGAAAGAAGATAGTTAATTGATTCAGGCGTGACCTTGCGGAAATCCATTATAAAATGATGATGTGGATATATTTAGTAACCTGTTCCGCTTAGCTATTTCTAAAGAGTCTTGAAAAGACCCTGGAAGAAATCGACACGTGTTTCACCTCTCAACGAGGCATCCTCAGGATGACGATTAATTTGTCGTGAACTCGAACACGGCGTGTTGCCACACCAAGCACCGAGCGCAGACAAGCACCGAGCGAGAGCTTGGTGTGGCAACACGCCATGAAAACAAATAAAACGTGTAAAAGTGCGTTGTAAAATATCATATAAGCAGAAATGTGTGCCTCGCGGCTGCGCCAAATGGGTCCAGTTCAGCAAAAAAGCCAGACAACTAGTGTCTGGCACTGGTTTTCAACTGAACCTGAAGTGCGAGGTGACGGATGTTAATCAGCTTTTACTACAGTGCGTGTATGTATACTTAAATTAAATAAATTTGTGTAAGATAGTAATAATAATGAAAAATTTCAATTTCTTTCATATGTATATTAAATAAAGTATAATAATATTAAAGTAAAGTTAATACGATTTGCATAAGGTGTGAAAGATGATATGGCTAGAAAGGGAGGGAATACTAAGATAACGGCTAATAGGTCGCTGGATCGTACCCGGCTCGAAGGACCACTTCTTTGTTTGAAATAAAACAAAGAAAGAAAATAAAATATGGATTTCACTTTTATTTAAATTAAAAGATAAAACAATGGTATGTTAGACTCAACGTATTCTGAAGACGGCAAGAAAAACGTGTGCGTGTGATTTGTATGGAAAATAAGCCAACACCCGGTCAAAACTTTCAAAATTCTCATACGCTCTCCGCGAAATAAAAAAAAAACAACCAATCTACAAACTGCCCTCACCACCTATTATGCGTATGCCAATGCATGGCTTAGCTACGGTGTAACCCTCTGGGGAAATAGTACAGATGCACTGACACTCTTTGCCCTACAAAAGAAATTACTTAGAATCTTGGTAAACATTGATCAAATTGACAGCTGCAAACCCTATTTTCTAAAGCATAATATTCTTACTCTCCCCAGTATTTACATTCTAGAAAGATGTTTTGTCCGTAAGCATCAAGAGTTCTACACAAAACGCGAAGATATCCAATCACACTTCACACTTAGGCACCAATCTAGGCTAAACATACCAACATCCAAGCTAAACATGCATGCAACAAGTCCCTACGTAATGTCTATAAAAATATATAACAAACTACATGACATAATAAAGTAAGAAGAAAAGTTAAATACATTTATAAAAAAAACCTTAGAAAAATGACTGCTAATGCTATTATTACTCCTTAGATGAATATTTAAATGATAAATATAAATATTAGTAGTAGTAGAATTAATAATATAATGATGATAATCACGCAATTTATAGGTATGTTTAAAATATATTAATGATACGGTAATCATTAATAAATAATAAACATAACACCACGCCTGTATTCCCCGAAAGGTTAAGCAGAGGTGTACCTATAGTACAACCACATTTCGCCAGTTATGTTTAAGTCCCATGTAATAGGGGCCGAGCCTATTGCCATCAACCGGGCACAAATCCAGACTCCGGGCTGCTACTGAGAAATTCCAGATGGAAAAACCCAATAACACCTTGCCCGACCTGGGATTCGAACCCAGGACATACACAGCAGTAGCGCTTTGCGATGGCTAGACCAATGAGGCAGTAATAAATAATATAATAACAATGTGGAATTAAGGAGTGCACTGGAGGATGCGATTCGTGAGTACTGGTTCACATCACCTGACCTTAGACCACGGCTACCACGTTTGCCCATGAATAAAAGAAACAGAGCACTGGTGTGTGCCCTGGATGCGCTGTTACCAAATTTTATTGAAAGCAGTGCAAACCTTTGCGATACACACTCAATCTTGTATTGCACGGCTGTTGCGGCATGTCGTATAGCGCGCGTCAAATTCCCAAATACTGACCGATCTGTACGACCAAAACCTGTCGCACCAGCTTGGCAGTGTAGGATTGAGTGTCGTATTAATGAGGCCAGGGTACTCATCGGGAAGCTCATCTGCTTCAGGGAGGGCAATACACGCCCAAGGGTGATGCGCTTTGTGAGGCGGGCATTCTCGGGAACTAGTATTAGTCCCCGAGAATATGTATCCCATGTCACAGAGCGCATCGACTTCCTGAAGCAGAAAGTTTATGCATGGGCAAACCGTATCCGCCGGTACAGGCGAAGAGTGGATCGGTACACTCAGAACCGCATGTTCCAGAACGATGAAAGGTGGGTATACAGAACATGGGAGCGGCCCACTCCCAATCAAGGTGTGACTGACACGCGTCTACCGAATAGTGATGCCATGAAAGCTTTTTGGCAAAGCATTTGGTCGGTGCCTGTCAGTCACACTGAGGGTGATTGGATGCGTGTTGTTGAGCAGGCATGTGATCCAATACCACACATGGAGGCCATTAGCATTACTCCTCTGGATGCGGCTCGTGCAGTCCGGCCGTTACCTAACTGGAAATCTCCAGGACCGGACGGACTGCACAATTTCTGGCTTAAATGGCTACAAAGGTCACATACCTGCTTAGCCACGCAATTCCAGTCATCTTTAGACACTGGGTCGCTACCACTGTTCTTCACAACAGGAGTTACCCACCTGCTCCATAAATCGGGCAGTACTGCGGAACCTAAAAATTATAGACCAATTACATGTTAACCGACGATCTATAAAGTTCTTACATCCATTCTTAGAGCAAAAATTTCACACCATATTAACAACAACTTAATTATGTCTGTGTCTCAGAATGGATGTAAGAATGGGTCCCGCGGTACTAAGGAGCTGCTCCTTATAGATATGACCATCAGCCAACAGGTTCGTAAATCCCGGAAGGATTTGTCGACTTGTTGGATAGATTATAAGAAGGCCTATGACTCGGTGCCACATACATGGCTCATGAGGGTGCTGGAGTTGTACAAGATAGATGCAACGCTGCGCACCTTCCTGATGTCATGTATGCGGCAATGGAGGACGGTCCTTCTCTATCCAGGATGTCGACAGATCTGGGGAATCGATGAACCGATCAGGATTGAACGGGGAATATTCCAGGGCGACAGTTTGAGTCCGCTTTGGTTTTGCTTAGCCTTGAATCCTCTAAGCACACTGCTGGAGGATTCAGGTCTAGGCTACCGGTTGAGAAGGGGTGGTCAGGTGATTTCTCACCTCCTTTACATGGATGACTTAAAACTCTTTGCCCCCAACAATTTGCGACTGATGGAGCTACTGAAGATAACAGAAACATTCAGTAGCGCCATCAGGATGGAATTTGGTGTGGACAAATGTGCAGTCATGCATGTAAAGCGAGGGGAGATTATGGAATCCGTGGGAACCCAACTTGCGGATTCCATACACCTTAGATCCCTCTCCTCAACCGAAACCTACAAGTACTTGGGTATGTCGGAAGCATTGGGCATCAATGTTACCGACATGAAACAATCGTTGAAGGAACGCTTCTTTGGCCGCCTGAATAAAGTATTAAATAGCCTTTTATCAGGCGGAAATAAGGTGCGTGCCTTTAACGGTTGGGTCATGCCGGTCTTGATGTATTCTTTCGGCATACTCAAATGGACTCAGACGGAACTTGACGCTCTGGATAGGAAGGTCCGCACATTGCTGACGGCAAATCGGATGCATCACCCACGGTCATCAGTGATGAGACTGTACATCCCGTGGAAGTGCGGGGGTCGAGGTTTCCTAAATGCTAAAACCTTCCACAACCGCGAGATTTACAGTCTCAGGGAATATTTCCTTCAAACCAACGTGGGTATGCACCGAGATGTGGTCGCAGTGGACAAGGGCCTCACCCCGCTCTCCTTGGCAAAAGAGAACTGGCGCAAACCTACAGTACTTGATACTAACGATCGTAAGGAAATATGGCAGGGCAAAGAACTACACGGACGCTTTTTCCGGGCCCTCCACGGGCCTGATGTAGACTTTTTGACATCTGTATCCTGGCTGCGTTTTGGCGACCTCTTCGGGGAAACCGAAGGTTTTGTCTGTGCGATTATGGATGAAGTTATCATGACGAATAATTATCGGAAATACATTGTAAAGGATGGTACGGATGACATCTGTCGGGCATGCCACCAACCCGGTGAATCAATCCGACATATTGTTTCCGGTTGTTCTCGTCTTGCTAACGGCGAGTACTTGCATAAACACAATCTAGTAGCTAGGATTATCCACCAGCAACTTGCCTTGCAGTACAACCTTATAGAGTCCGAAGTACCATACTACAGGTATGTGCCCGACCCAGTTCTCGAAAATGGTCACACCACATTGTACTGGGATCGATCTATCATCACTGACAGGACTATTGTAGCCAATAAGCCTGATATAGTGGTGATAGATCGACGAGAGCGCCGTGCAATGATTGTCGATATCGCTGTCCCTCATGACGAAAATCTCGTGAAAGCTGAGAAAGATAAAAAAATGAAGTATCTTGACTTAGCACACGAGGTTGTCGACATGTGGGATGTGGACTCTGCAATCATTGTACTGATAATCGTTACCGTTAATGGCCTGATAGCGAAGAGCCTCGACCAACACCTCAGGAGGCTCTCATTGCGTGGCTGGATCAAGGGCCTGATTCAGAAAGCAGTACTTCTAGACACGGCACGTATAGTGAGGAGGTTCCTCTCTCTAGAGCCCTGACCACCGGTATCTTGGACCCTGTTCCTGATGCCGATGGGCCACTATTTTTTATATTTTTAAATGTTTTTTTTAATGATTTTTATAAGAATATTTAAAAATGTAAATAATATGTATTGAAAAGAAATAAATGTAAATATAATAATAATAATCAATAAATAAAAATAGTAATTAAATGAAAAAGCAATAATAATAAATTAAATAATATAGCAATAATAATTATTCAAAGGAAAACAATTAATTTATATGAATAAACAGAATTATAATACACATGTACAGGTACATAAAAATAATCTAAAATATTTAAATACTTTTTGCAGTTAAAACATAAATAATAATTAAGCGAAATGTTAGTCTCTTATTCGCGATCTCCTAACTTTGATATTATATGTAAGTTAAAACTTGTTCCCACAAAAACAACTTAATGATCTCCTAAAACAGTGCTTCCTCTCCTACCATCTTTGCTGTGCCCTACAGGGTCCATAATGATCTAAATTATATAATTACCACCTAATTACACATTATGTTAAAGCAATAAAGATATTGATTATATTGAGTATGCTACGCCGACCACTAATTATAAAATAAATTGGAATGCGAACAGGAGGATAACGATTATCAGATTTTCTAAATGAAAAATTCGTGAAAAGGTCCTGGGCTTGATTTTCGAGCAAATTGATATTCGGTTTTCCATTAGTTAAGTTTTTGTTACTATAGTCGCCGCGTTAAGAACTGAGTCGTCGGGTCATAAATCATTGTTATTAGTGTCGATCGCACTTATGGAGCATACTATCAATAACTTTGTAGACTTTGTACTAAAATTCTCTGTAATTTGTGATAAGAAGTAAACAAATAAAATAAATTAATAAGACGCAAGGCGTTGCACATTCTTATTGACATTGATGGCTCGACGACTCAGTTCATAAACCCAGTACTATACCCCGTTACATTAGTTATGGTCGTTGTTGGTAAGCTACGACCATAACTAGGTTCCTTCACAAGGAACTTTATTACTATAGCTCCTTATTAGGGTATTTCCCGAAAATAGTTGTAGACCTACTAATGCTAAAAAAATATATTAAAAAAACCGACTCCAAAAACACTTACCTGAATAGAGAAAAACAAGCTTTATAAATC
Organism: Omphaloscelis lunosa; assembly: GCA_916610215.1. Classification (NCBI taxonomy): domain Eukaryota; kingdom Metazoa; phylum Arthropoda; class Insecta; order Lepidoptera; family Noctuidae; genus Omphaloscelis; species Omphaloscelis lunosa. The sequence continues at coordinate 10,548,065 of OU744267.1, forward strand.
TATAGATTTTTGGTATCTCACACTATATTTCAGGTTATTGGTTTGTCCTCAACCAATAACCTGAAATATAGTTGCAACTTTTGCTTGCGATACCAAAATTCTTTTTTTAAGATTACGTTTAAACACTACCTCTTTTGACTGCCTCGTTGGTCTAGTGGCCGCAAGTGCTACTGCTAAGCATGAAATCCTGGGTTCGATTCCCGGGTAGGGCAAAGTGTTATTGGGTTTTTCTATCTGAAATTTCTCAGTAGCAGCCCGGAGTCTGGATTTGTGCCCGGTTGATGGCAATAGGCACGCCCCCTATTACATAACTTAAAACATAACTGGCGAAATGTGGGTGAACCTGCTACAGGGACACCTCTGCCCAAACCTTCGGGAATAAGGCGTGATGATGTTATTTTATGTTTTTTTATGTTTAAACACAACCCTCCTTTTTTAGCTTCGCCGCAATCGGAAAAAAAGAGGGTATGTGCTAATGACCACACGATAGAAGTGAACACTTACGACTGGGGCCGAATATACGCGATTCACCGTCACCGACCGACTGGAGCCAAGTAAACCCGATGCAGCGTCATCGACCTGAGCGTGACGGTTCAGTTTCCTTCACTATTCAAAAAAAGCGCAAAGTTCGCCAAAAGAAGATTTCACTTCAAAAAACTTGACCACCGCTGCTCTATATGAATTTTAAGCTCACATACACACACTCTAAGCTACAAATGAGAGCTTTTACGAACATTCTGAAAACAGAAACTATACAGAGACTGTTTTCCCTTCTTACCGAAAGAATGGCACATTTATTTTGCCTTTTGTGACGTCACTGACGCCAAAAAGTCTGCTGTAAGGGGTCAACATTCTGATAAACGTGCAAAGAGAGTTGTTTGTCGACAAGCGAGAGAGATTCTCGTTATGGGGAACGCTTTATTACGAGTACATTGGTGATTTATTTTTGACAGATTTACCTGGATACCTGCGCTTATAGTGTAACCTTTGTGCATTCAATTGGAGAGGCTCATTGACGACCAAAAAGTTAACGAGTAATAAAAGATCTACTTACAAAGATAAACATTATCATTTCATTGAAATAATTTTTTTATATTCTGTAAATAGGGTATCGAAATCACTTTTACAGATAATTTTTTAATAAGCTAGATGAGGTCTGCGTTTCCTATCTGACTACTCTGAAAAGAAAGGGTCTCAGGTGAAGAAACTCAGAGGTCACAATCTCTTCTAGAGGTCCAGCCATAATCTTGGCCATATGAGGACCATTTCAGTAGATTAGTGTCTGAAATGGTCTTTTGAGAAAAAAGCCACACTGATTAGAGCGGAACTGTCCAGTCAGTGCAAGTTTTTTTAGTAATTGTGGAGCTCAACTCAGAACTTAAGGAGCTCAACGACTCGACGAACAATACCAAAGAAAGGACTTTTAGGTAGACCGCATAAAGTACTTTCCTATGGAGAAGAGCCGGCAAGAAACTCCACGGTAACTCTTTTAGAAATAAATGGCTTTTGCAGTTTTTTCAAATTACAGTGTTAAATAGGTATGGGAGGACAGTGAGGACCTGCCAACGAGTACCAGATACTCTACTACACAAAAGAAAAAGGTTTACAAATCTACAGTATATTATGCCTACAACTTTCTTGAACAACTCATGGTGACACAACATAAAATAAATGAACACTTTCACAAATCCTACATCAACATTTTCGCATATAAACCCATAATTCTTTCTCTGTCTACGTTAATTCCTAGGTAATAGCAAAACGATTTAACTTGAGTTAAACTTAACCAGATTAAAACGCGATTTCATAAATCTCGTTAAGCGCATAAAACTTAATTTTTATGTGTTTTAGTTAAACTGCATAATTACTCAATAATTTATGGACCGTGTAAATTTGCTAAAAGCTCGAAATTCTAATTAAATTATGCGTGCTTTGCAGAGATTTTCTGCTGTTACGCGTGGAATAATTAACGTATGGAACATAAGCTTTAAAACCATGTTTGTACTTATTTTTATATTGTAAAAATATCTGTTCAAACATAAATAACGTTTTGCACCATTTACTTAATTAAACTCACGATTGGTTCGATTTTATCGTGGACGTCCACTTCATCGTCACGCGTCACGATAACCCAGGGAATTTAAATGTATGGAAATATATGAGAACGCATTTAACGTACGGCTAATATGGCCGACCCACTTCAGCTTGCTTATTCTGTGAGTTATGTCTACAACTTTGATTCTCAGCCAGATCACCTCGTTCCGGAAAAGACTACAAATCATCAGTCAAGCATTGATTGTATCGTGATTTCTTCGATTTAATTTAAAAAATGTAATATTTTAATATCGAATAATTATTCTTATCCATTATGGAAACACTGTCAAAATTACAAATGATTAAGAAACCTTTAAAAGTATTCAATTATGGCAACTGAATGGATTATTTTACTTTGGCAACATTTAGAAATAACGGTTATGATATTTTTGTTATTTCTGGGTGGGGCTAAGTCATATTAAATGGTAAAATGTAGTGTAGAGTCCGTCGTTGTTTGATTGTGAAATAGTACAGTTATGTGGATTAAAAATATTAGCAAGAAAAGAGTGTTTTCTTTATAATTCAGGAATTATATATTCAGTGGATCTCAATCTTGAAAACAGGGTACACAATACAGTTCACGTGCTTGTTGATACCAAATATCATTCTCACAAGCGAAAACATAAAAATGCGGCCAAGATACTTGTGAGAAGAATACTTACAAGATATTAACTTTTATTTTTATTTTTGTATTCCTACAATTGTAATTTTAATACACAACATAACATCACGCGTTGTTTCCCCGAAGGGTTGGGCAGAGGTGTCCCTGTAGCAGGTTCACCCACATTTCGCCTGTTATGTTTTAAGTCCCATGTAATAGGGGGCGAGCCTATTGCCATCAACCTGAGAAATTACAGATAGAAAAACCCAATTACCCTTTCCCCGACCTGGGAATCGAACCCAGGACCTCATGCTCAGCAGTAGCGCTTGCGACCACTAGACCAACGAGGCAGTTTAATTTTAATTGTCTAAATATTTCAGACATAATATTGAAAATTAAGTTAATGTTTGGTTCTACTGCATTGTATTAAAATGTTAAACTTTTATAATACCATGTAAATTTTGTTTATAAAAACATGTACTTATATTGTATTTATCTTTTATGTAGGTATTCCTAATTTACTTTAAATTACATAATCAGAGCATGTGTAGGTACTCGATAATCTGTAAGTAACTCTAATCTTAGGTTACCAGTAATTGAGTGAGCATTACAAGATAATCCTATACTATTAAACTAGCAATATTTGTTATATGTCGGAGACAGGTATGTGACTCTTTCGTTATTATCAGCAATATTTTAACTACTGTGGGCGTACTGTGGGTAGTGTTGGTTAATGCGCAATAGAAAAACCTTTTGCAGTTCAGATCAAATTATAATTTACGATCAAATTAATCACACTAGTAATTCACACACAGGTACACGACACTACTATTCGGAATGCGCGACAGTTTCTAATCGTCTTCACTGCTAGACCGCCACCGATGAACTCTGCTCAGCTCCGGTCCGGCTGGTCCGAGCGTTATGTTCAGACTCTGTCGAACGCCGCTAGGCGGCGCTGGCGTTCCGATTAGTCAACTCAGTAACGTATTTCCGACTTATATATAAGTATATGTATTTGTACTCACGTTAAAATATATATAACAATAAATCTGTTGTAACGATGTCGATGTAAGTTGCAATATAGAGGTTTACGGGGGCGAAAAATCAATCTAGCTAGGTCTCATATCTGGGAACATTCGTTTTCTCCGTATTTTCACCCGAGCAGAGCTCGGTCGCCCAAAGTTTAGAACAAGATATTGAATAATGACATGAGAATAATTAGAATAATGACATGGCAGCATGGAACTTGTAACTAGCTCCTATCATGGCAGCATGGAATAAGCAGGTACTATACATGGATTAGTATGAAGTTTCCGATACTATTAAATGAGCATTCTCTATTATCACCAGAGCAGAGCTTGATCGCCCAAGAACTGTATATTAAACTAGTTTTATTATTGTAAAAGATAATTGTAATGTATCTTGTAGGTAATCTTTAAATAAATAACATTACATAACTCCTGTTATCCCCGAAAGATTAGGCAGAGGTGTACCCTATAGTACACCCACATTTTGCCAGTTATGATTTAACACTTTCAGTGCCGGGAGCCCACCTGGAGGGTTCACTCAAGTCGCTTATGGGATGCCGGTAGCCCTAGTGGAGGGCTAAATGTAAATGTAGGAATTCGGGATTATAAACAATAAAATTATTGTATATTTTTTACAAAATTTCAAAACTAATACTGGTGACTCCTCGAAGGTTAGCTTTAGCGCAAATGTAATACCGGTAACCCTCCTGGATGATTCCAGTACATGTGTTGTGCGTGTTCTGTGTATTGGTGTGACAAATAAAGAATCGGACTCCAAGGAAATAAATGTCTTTAATTCGGGTTCCACAATACTTCGTTATAACTAACTACGTACTAGGTCCGCGACGAGGCAGGGCGGTGGTATGTAGGCGACTGGCGAGCCGATCGCCCGCTCCCTCATATTTCGTCAAGAATGCAACTCAGCATATCGCTATTACTAAGCCGCCACATCACACCCCCCCTTTCTCTAATAATATGTATGACAGCATTGGGGTATGAGCTCTATGAAAAATGGGTGGAGTCGAAAGTTTTAAGTCCCAGGTAATAGGGGGCGAGCCTAAAAGTTAGTTCACTATTAAAACACACAGCTTTAATCACTGAAGATTATTACACTAGAAAGGATTTTATGTCGTTTGACCCAGTAACTGGGTGTGGAGGTCAGATAGGCAGTCGCTCCATGTACAATACTGGTATTCAGCTGCATCCAGTTAGACTGGCGGCCGACCCCAACATAGTTGAGAAAAGGCTAGGTAGGTATGACGATTAAGGGCGAAGTTCACCAATGAAACTGAACGCGATCAGCACATCTACACCGCTTTCAAGATCTATCAGTGTCAATTAGGGTTGCCAATATTTTGTACAAGGAATAAAATATATTATGGTCAAAGTGGGGAAATAAATAAACACTAGCTCGGAAAAAAAACACTAAAAAGAAAACAACGGTCTTCCAAAAAACACTACAAAGTGAAAAATAGATAACTTTAATTTCGGAAGTCAATGTTTTTGGTTTTGTATAATTAATATTTTGCCACCGTCTTCCTCTTTATTGAGGTATACTTAGCTCTGGATATATTAGTGAAAACAGTATATTCGTATACTTTATTCTTTTTGAATGGTAAACAGTATTTTTAGAGTTAAAAACAGTATTATAATACTGTTTTAACAGTGTGGTTGGCAACCCTAGTGTCAATATTCTACAGCAATGATGACACTGACAACTCTTGAACAGGGTTTAGATGCGCTGATCGCGTTCAGTTTCATTTAAACACAATTTATATAGGGGATGACGCCCGATTGTAAGTGATGATCAGAGCGAAGGTGGAAGCGAGCTTCACCCGCAATCCTCAACCACAGAGGAACTGGCTATCTTACCTCTAACTGTAAACACAACAATTCTGTTAACATTGTTGTTATGGCAACAGACTTAGATAAGATGGTGGTAGCTAGCCAGGTGGACTTAGAACAAGCCCTACCACCAACCAAACCGAGCAGAAAATTTTGTCCCCACTGTAAATCAAACCTGATATACCACTGGGTCTGAGACACGTGGTCTAACCACTAGACCACAGAGATGGTTAAAATCAAGGCTGGGAACCGGTTTAAAAATACCGGTGAAAACCGGTTTATTTGGGTTTTACTCCAAACTTTTCTTAAGAAAGGAACGTTTTAAGAACTTTATTTCTACCTAAATTAACCGGTTTATACGACAAGCGGCATGTCGGTAAACGCGTTGCAACTTGTGACTACTAGTGAGGATGCCGCGCTGAATAAAAACTAAATAAAAACCGGTTAGTATTGCTCTAAACCGTTTAATCCGTAAAAACCTTTATGAAAACACTCCACAAAAACCCGTTTAAAAAAAACGGTTTTTTAGTGATACCGAATGTAAAGCTTTTTGCGTCAAGTACATAATAACGGTTTGAAAATTTAACCGGTATCCGAGCCTTGGTTAAAATTATCCATGTCAAACGAAGGTAAAGTTTGGAACCAAACAAAGTCACAGACAAAAACTACTATACTAACAGACGTATTATTTTCTAGATAAGAAGTGAAGTAGCAAAGGTGTGGCAAGTTAAAGTAGATAACTTAACTCATGGGTACAAGAGGAAGCCGCGCTGTGTAGTGGTAATTCTGAACATTGTTGAGAGACCACCGGCGATTGGGACACGCGGACGCGTGAAATGGGGAACTGTGAAACAATTTTGTGATTGTTTAGATTTTGAACTAATAAACGTGGAGTAAAGTTATGCTAAACTTAAACCTGCCAAACTTAAAATTAAAACCTAAAATACATGGTTAAACTGAAATTAAAATAATGTAACTTTACTTCGGGTTTATTAATTATTATTAGATGGATATTCAAAAAATATATTATTTAAAAAAGGTGTTTATAACATAGTTTGCACATGGCTTTCAGAAGCCCAATAAAACCTCTGAATATTAAGAATCTGTAACGAAAGCTTATAATTGTGCAGAATAAGACGAGCCTGTGGCGGCATCTACATCGCCACATGCGAACTACGTAGCACACTAAAGTCACACGAAATTCTGCATCGCGCAACAGAGTTTACTGCGCGTTCAGAATATAACACAAGACAGAAAACCCGTCTGGTCGGAGGATCCTCCCTTGTCTATGGAGGATGAGTGAACTTTACATCCTGTTCCTCATACCTCTATAAGCTAATCAAACAAGTTGACATGATAGATCACAATAGGCTTCCAGTAGTAACCCAGGCACAATTGCCACTCTATAGCGCGACCCCCATTAGAGTCGACTCCCCGCACTAATAGAGTTCGTCGTGTGCCGGCCAGGTTACGTGACTAGTTGCGATCGGCGAAACACTATTCATGTCGCCTGCGGCCCCGCGCCGCTAGGCAGTCAGTCGTAAACGCCCAATAACAGCGCACGCGGCGCGCTCGGCGACAGTACTCTTGCGCCTCGCGAACCGTCCATTTTGTTATCCTATTAAGTTCTATGTTAAATAATAAGTATCACACTATTGCCATGTACAAGTCATTTCTAATATACCAATATACACAGTTTACACGCACAAGAGCTGGAGTTCTCTGTATGTAAAGTAACCCGACTATAACTCTTTATTTTTGTTTTTTTTGGAGAAACTAAACCAACCACAACAGTCTGCTAAGTTAAAATTAAAACTACTACTACAAAACTAAATTATTACTAATCAAAACTTGAGGGTTTGTCTCAGCTTAAAGTTCCCGGAGATAGGGGATTCCGGTAGAACAATTCCTATGAATTGTTCTACTAGAGTCACGCTGTCGTGTCACGTGTACCTGAGCCTTTACATTGAAACCGGTTTCGTAATAAGACGGCAAATATAAATATTTTCCTATCTTACCACCAGTGTGTCACATAACAGAGTCCTCTTTCCCCTCTCGCCCGCAGGAATTTGTCGTTGACAGTTGTCACAGCTGCAGCTTGTTGAAACCCTCAGCCAAGGATAAAAATTGAATTAATTTATGTAGGAAAGCTGGGGTAACGAGATGCAAAGCGTGTTTATTGTAAGAGCCTGCAAGATGACGGAAATATTATTTGGATATTATTCTGATTGCGTTTGCGGCGAGCGGCTTGGATTGATATTTAAAATATTAGGGGTTCGTCATTTTAACTTTGTGGTGCAGCTAGCAACTATAAGAATTGGTTATTACGAACGAAGCTATCTGGTTTAGATAATCACTAAGAACAGGTTTTACTTTGACAGTTCCAGTTTTCGTTTTTGTTTTTGTATTTGACTAGCTTCTGCCCGCGACTTTGTTCACGTAGAAGTCGTAAGACACTACAATATACTACAATAACAGCCACATCTTTATAAAAACTTCCCTGTATAGGTACTACCTACGTACGTTTGTAGTTTAGTTCTGAACAGCCAAAATATACAGACAGTTTGGACTGGTGACTCAGGAGCGAGCGACGTACAGTTGACCGTGTGAGAAGCAGCTTATCCTGAGGTCAACACCCGCAGCCTTCAATGTCTGCCCCTGTGACTTGTTGATAATAGAAAAAAAGAAAGAAAAAACGTTTATTTGCGGTAAACATGACGCAAAAAAAAAGTTTAAAATACATAAATGAGAAAAGGTTGGGGAAGCATGCGTCATATCTACGTAAATCGGCTATCGCTCAGCATTATGCTACGGCCCTATGCAAGACAGAGCCCAGCGCTGGTTTTCAGCGATAGCCGGCGCCGACGTAATGACGTCGACCGGTGCAGCAAACAAATATTTAGACGGTGTACCAGTACAGCGTACTTAAAGAAAAATAATTTATTAAAATTAAATTGTGATTCAATATATTAAATAGATGTAAAAAACAAAAAAGAAATAGATATACATTATTTTAAGTTACGAGAATATCATCCTCAAAAAAGTTTTACGTTTTATATAGTGGCAGCATTTCGACGCGTCTTATTTGGCGTGCACCCAACATGTACTAAATTGTGATGTAATGAAATGATAATCATCGCAAGCAATGCTCACAGGGAACTGTACGCTTAAACTGGAAGGGGTAACTGTGGGGTAGTAGTGGTATACGCGGGATAAACACTGTCTCACCAATGCCACAACCTATTAGAATTTTCGCCTCGATGAGGTTTCTCTGCAAAGACACGACTTTGAGCCGGGTTTCATTATACAGATTCAGCGGAGTAAGTTCCGAAAGAGCATAATCGGGACACCGACCTTCAGCTGGATGATGTGCGCTGAAAGTCCACTTGCCGTTAGCAAATTTAGAAATTCTACGGGATAATGTCTTCCTCCGTATTAATCGAAGGTGGTGTATATCACTTCGCTCCCTTCAATTTGTAAGAGAATACTGTGGTTGATCGGTGCAGCTTGATCATTTTTGGGCGTTAAAATGGCCTGTTCACACACCGAAGAATACTCTTGGTACCTACAGTATTCGATTGATGTCCCCGTACACCAGACGAATCAGATCTTCCTAAGTGGGAAGTACTCTACCAAGAGTCTTTGATAAAGCTACCTGGCCACTCTCCTCTGGTAGACTTCTTGAAGAACATGGGAGAATTTTTAAGAAATTAGTATCGCACCCAGTCTGTGTATTGCTAGTGTGATTAATTTGATAGTAAATTATAATGTTATGTGAACTGCAAACGGATTTTCTATTGCGCATTAACCAACTTGGGTACTACCCACAGTACGCCAACAGTAGTTAAAATATCGCTGATAATAACAAAAGAGTCGCATACCTGTCTTCGACATATAACTTATGTTGAAAATGTTTTGTACTTCCCGTCGCTTGTTCCCTAAAGCACAGATTAACAGATAAATCACTCTATACAAAATTTTCAATACCTACTGCTTTATTGGCCTACACCTTCGAGTCGCTAGACGCTGCGAACGAATATGTACCTAAACTTAGAAGCGTAAAGTGAGTTTTTCTTTGTATCTGCGCGCCGCCGCGTGGTTATTGTGAATTGCCAGGGCTGCCTCTTTCGATAAAGATGCCAGATTTGTAGTACACCTTATGACTTAAAATAAAATCCGCCATTTTTTTTTTTATAAATCTATTTTACTACTAAGACAAAATCATGTTGCTGCGGAAAAACAACCATTAAAATTTCAGCTTGTATACATATGTAGTCTTTGGGAAGCGTATAAGCTAAATAGTACCATCCTTTTTACCCAGCTGTGTACCTTAAGCCCTTGCTGTATCTCGTCCGTAATTTTGTAAAAAACAACTGAACTTCATTCCTTTGTAGAGATTATCTTCAAGATTTTACTTGCAGTATTTTAATACACTCGAGAGCAATGAATCCGGGTCACTTAAAGAATCCTAAAAATCTCGGAAACTAAAAATGCTAGGTTAATGCAATAAATTGTATTTAATAGACAATGTAATACTCCTTAAATGAAAGTAAAAAAAATATGAGTCACCATACATTTTATTAACACAAAATTACATAAAGAAAAAAACTGCTGATCTCTCCTTAAAACAAAAATAGGAAACATGAAATTTTTGAACTTTATTACGATTTTCTTGAATTTTAATACTTCATATTGCCTCCTCGTGCTTCCATTACTGCGTTTACGCGGTTTGGCATGCTGTACACCAAGTTCCTTATACGATTTTGGGGAATATTCTCCCATTCCTCTGTGAGAGCAATTTTGAGCTCACGAAGCGTGATAGGGGGAGGGTTTCGTTGTTTTACGCATCTGCCTAGCTCGTCCCAAGCATGCTCGATCGGGTTGATATCCGGGCTGCGCGCTGGCCACTCCATACTAGTAATGTTCATCTCTTGAAGGTAGTCATTCACAATCCTACCTGTATGAGGTCGGGCATTGTCATGCATAAATATAGCATCCTCACCTAAATTGACCATAAATGGACCAACGTGATCATTGAGGATTTCTTCCACATATCTTACGCTAGTTAAAGAGCCGTTTTCTATGATCACCAGCTCTGTGCGACTTTCAGAAGAAATTCCGGCCCACACAAGTACAGACCCACCACCGTAGGCTACTTTTTCTTCGATGCATGCTTGCTTGAATCTTTCCCCTGGTCTTCGATACACTCTGTGTCTTCCATCGTGCTTGTAGAGCATAAATTTTGATTCGTCGGAGAACATAACTTTTGACCAATCTTCAATACTCCAATTTACGTGGCTCTGGGCATATCTTAGTCTTGAAATACGATGCCCACGCTCCAGTTTAGGGCCGTTTGCAGGTCTAAGGGGTTTTAAGTTAGATTCAGCAAGCCGACGTCTTACTGTCCATGCACTTGGGTTACTTCCTCCGAGGCGTCGAAACTGATTTGTGAGTTCAGTTCCTGTGAGAAAGCGATTTCGAAGCATGGTGTTCACCAAGTATCGGTCTTCTCGTGCTGTGGTACACCTGGTTCTGCCCGTTCCTGGTCTGCGTAGGTTAGAACCAGTTTCTTCGTAACGTCGGAGAACTCTTTGTACTGTTGACAGCGACACACCGACAGTCCTGGCTGTATCGCGCTGACTCCGGCCGGTTTCCAGCATTGTAAGTATTCTGGTGCATTCTTCAGGCGTAAGCGACATAATTTCAGCTTGAATAATGAATATAGAGCACTATCAACATGGTTTATGTACCCACATAAATGACAGATTACAAACAAAAGCAAAACCAAATGCTGTAATTTCGTAGTTCCATCTTCGAAAGTAGCCCTTTTTCAAATTTGATTTTTTTATGATATAACTTTACAATAACTAAGAAGTTTTAATACCTTCATTTAAGGAGTATTACATTGTCTATTAAATACAATTTATTGCATTAACCTAGCATTTTTAGTTTCCGAGATTTTTAGGATTCTTTAAGTGACCCGGATTCATTGCTCTCGAGTGTAGTTTAGGGTGTTTTAAAGTTTGTGTATTACTGCTGTCTAAATTAGACTTAATACAAGGTGACACAAAAATAATGTCATAATATGAATGTGTCATATTTTTTTCAAATGGCGATGGCGTCTTAATGTGATTGTGATTTGAAACTTATGTTGTAGACGGATAGAGAATTAGTTGACAATGCAATGAAGCGATACATACAGCTCTGGCAAAGACGGAGATTTTGAACACCAATTTCCAGGCTGTGTAAATGTCTCGTTTTAGCAATTTGAACTGACCGGCCAGATCGTCGGATCTGACAGCGCCAGATTTCTTCCTTTGGGGCATTTTTGAAATTTTGCACGTCTTGAAAGCCAACATTGAACAAAAAATCACCAAATTGGAGCCAGATTAATTCAAAATGCCGTAAAACGAGCAAATATTATTTCCTTGAAAACAGGGCCCAATTATTTTAATTTTCAACAAAATGGCAGCCAATTCACACTTTTGCGCCACCTTGTTTAAGTAAAACTGCAGAATTATTAAAAATTAAGTTTTACATTTTGATTCTATTTTCCCAAAGCCTGATCATGATTTCGCCAGTTGAGCGACTGGTTACTTGTGAATCAGCAATTCGATCTCGTACAAATAATTATACAATTCGTGTAACCGACAGATACTTTCACCAAGTCTGAGGTACTTTGTAAATGCACCCCCGACACTGAAGATTGTAGAGGGTGGCAAGTTAAACGAGGGACACACTTTAAAGCCATATTTATACGGTGCAAGTTTCTGGAACGTACAAGAGCAATAATCGCATGCCATAAAGCACGTTCAATTATTGCAATTCAAGATTTGCATGCAAGTGTTTACACGCGTACGATTTCCATAAAATGGCATGCAATAATTGAATGCAAGTTTTGCCATTCAATAGTTGCATGAGACTTCTGTTTACATGAAGGCAATGATTTCATGCAGATTCACACGTCCTTGTACAATTGATTCAAGTTATTGTTTGCCTGTATTTCCGTTGCCAAATATTTAATTCAATTTTATTGAACGTCTTGTCAAGTTATTTGACTTGTTTTGTTCCCTCATGTTTGAATTATGGAAAATTTTCATCCCAGAATTGAATGCGATTTTATTGCATGTGCGATTTGATTGTAGGTGCTGTTTACAGCTATACCAGTTTTCAACGGCAACTAACTTGCCCGTATCGTGCAACAATTGTACGTGTTGTTTTAACGGTGCCAGTTAATTGTTGCTTCAATTTTATGGTATGCCACAGGCAATAAACTTGCACCGTGTAAATGGAGCTTAAGGGAGTACTCATTGTATTTTGCATACTGTTGTATAGTTTTTTTTTTTTTTAACTTGAACAGACAGCTGTGCTGCTAGGGAGTTTGTTGGTGAAGCAACTTCTTCTCCCAGCTAAAGGCACTAGGAAGTGGTGAAGAGTGGACGTTTTGGGGGACTTTCTTATTTAATTTTGACGTTCGAAAAGTGCTGATTCTCAGCCTAGTTTGAATAAATGACTTTTAAAATTGACAACTTTTACTATAGAAACAACTCTGAAATATGAAAAGAACAGCTTCACTACATTATTGTCGAGTCATACGGACAAACATGTGTGGAGTAGAGGACCAACTTTTTTCGCGATTTTGGAGGGTTTTCCCGCAGTAAAAGTTATTAATTTTCACCATTACTTCACCCCCTTAAAGTTTGCCCCTCGTTTTGTAACATCCTCTATTTTCAGCTTTCTGTAAAACAGACAGGCAGATTGCGCATAAGTGCCCGGGCGAGGGCAATAAGTTCGCCTCCTACCCATGTCTTTTACATGGGACATAAACATAATTAGGGAAATGTGAATATTATTGTGAAGGTTACTTATCAAAGAGATCATGCAGGCTGGTTATAATTAGAAGGACTGGGAGTCAAAAACTTATTCGAATTTCGAAGCTCGCCTGCGAGTTTTAAAAGTAGAACGCGGCTTGATTTTTTTTTTTTTATGGATCACAGTTGCATGGAGCTCAGCAGAGCTGGACGTTTAGCGGATTAACGAAAACTTCGAAGTCTTCTAGTGGTTTCCTTCCATAAAAGTAGTATATAGAAGTAGATGATTAACTGATCAGTCCCTTCAACACCTTCACATCGTAGATAGATAAATAATTTATTTAGTGCACCGTATCCGTGAGGTAACCATATCATCCATACATACATTAACATTGACATTTATTATAACCCTTCTCCTACCGCAGGAACTTAAATAAAAAAATACACAATTTAATCTCGAACCCAAGCATTAACACTTTTCAAGTCCAGAAGTTCAGCTTTAAACTTGATTTAAGTTAACCACGGCAGTGAATCTTGTGATAAATAACGTTAAGTGCCTATTGGTTAAGAGATTGGACGAATCGGAGAGAACTATTGCCTTTAATAATAGCTTCCGATGGTCACGTGTTTCATCCTGACGTAATTGTTTTTCGTTTAATAAATAAAAAATAAAAATAAAAAACTTTATTTCAGACCTTGATCCATATGATGTTAATAATACACACTACTTATTAGCCATGTTAGTAACAAACAAAAACAACATTTAATTCATATATCTGCTGCACTCACCAGACGCACCGGGTATATGTACATGTACACGTACCCAATGCGCCATAATGGTGCAGCACGGCTTATCACTAATGACCTTCAGAATGTCATTGCCGCTCCCACGCACTCTGCGCATCATAGAAGCAGTCTTCTTACGTAAAATGGTACTGAAACAGTCAGTACGTGCTTCCGCGAACATTCCTGACGCGCTACAGTAACGTGGGAGCCCCAACAACATCCTGAAAGTATTATTATACTGAACTCTGAGGGCGTTGTATGCCCTCTGCGTATATCGAACCCACAGAGTGCACGTGTACAAATTGCTATAAAGATTTTGCAACGAATTTCTGTGTAGATTATTATGTTAAACCTGTATAAAAAGCTTTTTATCCATGAAGGCTCCCACAGAAGGGAGCGACCCGACGATGCGTGCGACGCGACTCGTGAAACAATTTTTATGAAAAGTTCACGGAAATTGTTCTACCGGTGACGCACATCGATATGAATCATAGTTGCAGTAGTGGATCCAGGGGGGAGAGGGCTAAGGGGCTCAAGCCCCCCCCCCAAAAGCATCTGAGATCTTCCGTGACAAATCTTAAAGTGAACTTGATATTATTCTAATTAAACTTTTTAGCAAGCTTTACACTAGCTAAGGTATCGTCATCAATTACTTTTCAAGAGTATGTTTTCCATTGAGGAATATGAATATAATCCGAGGAGGCTTATTGTAGCAAAAATAAAATGTGTACTTTTTACATACTTTTTAGTGTTTACTTTGCTAAAACCTACTCTCAACGACGCACTATGGGACCAACCGGTATTTTCCATCTCAAAAATCGATAACTCTGTTGTTTTGTGATTTATGTCCTTGATTTTTTTTTCACGTATTTGTGAATATCTAGGCAATAAAAGAAATCAAACATCATCATTCTAAAAAAAATATTTTTTCCGAAAAAAAATGACAAAGATAAAGTTATACGAAATTTCATACAAAAAATCATACAGTTATATTAAAATAGCAATAAAAGTTACACTTATGCTTAAAATAAGTTTAAAACTAAATTATTATTATTAAACAAACAGTTACATGACAAAAAAAAATTATTACTTAAACTTATCCTACTCATCACTTTCTATTTCCAACAATTCTTTAGCTTCGTCAAATAATTCTTTGGATATTAGAAAACTTGGTTTATTTAAGCTAGATATATAAGGATCAGATGTATTTAACAAAATATGCAGAACGTCTTCGTTTGTTGCTGATCTGGAACACTTCCTAGCGTGATG
This sequence comes from Omphaloscelis lunosa, assembly GCA_916610215.1. Taxonomy (NCBI): domain Eukaryota; kingdom Metazoa; phylum Arthropoda; class Insecta; order Lepidoptera; family Noctuidae; genus Omphaloscelis; species Omphaloscelis lunosa. The sequence continues at coordinate 10,563,499 of OU744267.1, forward strand.
TAACCTATATTTCTTATAATCTTTATTTCGAGCTTCCTGGGCATCTTCGGATAATTGTCCTATAGGCAAAACTGCATAATGCTCTATTATTTTAGCACCATGTATAAGTACTTTATGGACCGAAGATGGCATGTAGTACCAGTTATATTTCCTTACATATAATTGCGCGGTTACCAATGTATACGACCAAATTTTTCTGCGTTTATAGGAAATCCCGATGACATAGTTTGAAGAATTACATATAGTCTCTTGATTAATTCTTCATCAATTCCGGTTATCTCTGCAGAACATTGGTAATTTTGGAAAAATCTCCTTGCCGTATTACCGTCATTGCTATTACCGGAACCTTGACGTGGTTTATCAATATGCAAGCCAAGCACTTCTCGGAAACGTTTTTGGACAAATTTTTTCTTGTCTTCTTTAAGTTGCTTGTTTTCTGGAGTTGTTGCAGACCACTTCTCAAAACCTAAATTGTAAGAAACATGGAGGATCATTTCCATAAATCTTATCCATGCGTGTAGCGTCGACAATCCGTATTTAAACGCATTTTCATTTTCAACTCTCGTTGTAACTTTTAAAAGATCATTCATTTGTCTGGGAGTTGCTCCACAAACAGTGCAGGTAGCACTGGATGTTGTGTTTGTCAACACTTGAGCAACTTTCCCATCAATCATTGTCATAAACAGTTGATGTTTAACTTCGATGACTTTGTCTTCTATTGACACAAGAGTTGGAATCAATTGATTAATTTTGGCTTCAATTTCACTGACAACCGCTGTAGTTTTTTCGGGAGTTTCTTTTGCAAATTCTAATGAAATTGGTCTGCAATATCTAACAGATGAGCAAGTAGGGTTTTTCCATATGACCGTAGAAGTTTCTTCGTCTACTAGTTGCAGTGGTACAAGGGACACTATAAACAAATTAGCGTCCGATATTTGTTCGTTTTCTTCCGGTAGAGTTTGTTTATACTCACTTTGCCCGGAGGATCCATCACATCCCCATTTAGTGAAAAGCTTGAGACGATTGTAAGTCGATCCTGACTTTATCCTTATAATACGGCAGACTGTATGGTCTAAGAGATCTTGCAGGTTGATTTTTGCGCTTATATTTGTCACCGTAATGCTGGATGCAGGCGGATAGCAAGCCTTTTTTGCTTCACTTAGTGTTTGATACGAAGGCAATACAGAACTTAAATTCTTATCAACGAGCCTTTTTCTTAGGTACGCATATTGTGCTTTGGTTAAATCAGTTTCAATGCATATACTCAATGCTTCCTCTTTTGTAAAGGAAAGTGCGTTATCTGGATTGAGTATGTTTTGTAGAATAACTTTTTTCTCTTCTTTTTCCTTATTTCTGATAATAGTCACAATCGACGCTTCGTCATTTTCCCCCATGGATCTTAAACCTTGCACATAAGCGTTACGGACATGTCCCATTCCATACTCCTGGACCAGCTCCATATTTTTTCGTTTCTTTGTGTTTTCCGAGCGCTCGTCATATTGTTTTGTTGGTCTTCCACGTTCACCAGAAGTATTCAAACCAGAATTTACAGTGGTTGAGGTACTGCAAGAATTCAATGATACTTTAAACTCACCATTTAACCAATTTGAGTATAGGCTCTCGAACCGGTCTGGCTTTCTTTGAGCTTTGGTCCATTTCTGGTTGCAACTCGATGTTAGATTTTTTTGAATACTCTCTATTACAGTATTAACGTCAGTTTCCGATAGTTGAAAATTTTCCAATAAATATTTTTTGAGGTCTGAAGTACTTTTCCCTTTTATTATTTGATCACAAAGATCGCGTCGAACACAAACGAATTCACTCATTGTTAGATAATAATGTTTTTTATGCGTTAATTGTTATTGAAAAGAAGTATCTGAACACTTTGATGAATCGTATGCTGAACATACACGGGTATTTAAAGGACTAATATTTTAGTGCCTTGTGCAAAAACCATGGGACAATTGATTATAACAGTTCTCATCGAAATAGTGTAATCAGTACTGATTGTAATTATTTACCACAACAGATAAATAGAACTTCCGCAGCAATATAGTTTATCATACTTGTGGTTAAGGTGACCACCCCAAACAAAATTGCCATGGGAAGATTCTTTCAAATATAATAGCAGTTTTTTTAATTTGCAAATGTATGTTTTTATCATAGAAATAGAAAAAAACAATATAGACATCAAAGGATAATAACTAAATATAATATTTCATAATAAAAAAGAAGAACCGTAATTTTCGAGGATTTTTCCCCGATTGACATTATTGCTTCAAAATCACCTCTGGCGCAAAAAACGCGCAAGTTTTTTTTTAAATCCTCATATTACTGAGTAGATAAGGTCTCTAATAGAGTAATTAACTTGACACCGGCTGCTTTCGGCAACAACGAAAACTCCAATTGAAATTAACAAAAACTAAATTTTCTTTACTTCACTAAAAAAATATTAAAAAATTAAATAAAAATATTTTTTTTACAAAAACTGAACGTGGTTGCAAAGTGTATATTCTAAGCTGTCTAATGATGTATAACACTAATATGTTTCCTTGGAAAACTTCCGAATAATTATGTGTTGAACTCCCTTAACGGTAATTTAATTGGCATGAAAATATTTATGCCCAATGTTTGAGGTTCATTTTATAAACGTAAAACTTTATATTTTTTTTATATTTTGTAATTTATTCGTAAGTTCCATCTTTTGAGAGTATAAAACCATAAAACAATCTATGGATTTACGACTTTCGACAAAACCATTTTTGAGATGGAAAATACTGTTTGGTCCCATAGTGCGACGATACATACAGACATAGTGGTCCGATAGTTTGATACGATACAATTCTGGCGACATTGGTCTTCAGATGGGGATATTATAAAGAACCTTTTTTTTTCGTGCCTTCATCCCATGTTAGTCGAGGTCGGCACAACACTTTTTTTCTTCCAATCTCACCCGTCAGTTGTAACTCTATCATTCTCTCCTTTTTTCTTTCATATCATCTTTCAAACAATCCATCCATGTTTATTTTTGGCCTTCCTCTCTCTCTTTTAATGGAGAGAGACATATTATATTCATCACTCTTCTAGTTGCTTGCGTTTCATTCCTACTCATCTCATGCAAATCAAGCAGTGTAAGTAAGCTCGCTTAGTATGACCACAATAGAAACGGTTTTTGTCGGCGGAAGAACTGACAAGAGAATATTCAGCCTATAATGTTCCCACTGCTGGGACACAGGCCTCCTCTCTGTAAGAGAGAGTGGGCCATATTCTATAACGTGGGCCCTGCGGATTGGTGGATGTTACATGTCTTTGAATTTTTGGTTCTAGGACATGCCCTCACAATATTTCCCTTCAGATTGTTGAGAGCAGTGGTGATGAACACAAAGTAAAGCGTCTGCCTGCTGTGTTCGAACCCACGACCTACAACTCGTAAGTCGGGGCCGCTACCACTTGCCCACCACTTGAGCACATGTTTGTTTAACCAGTAATATATAGTTATAGATAGTGTTGTCGGCAAAACATATTACAACATCAACATTGGTTCAAACTGAATCCTTCGGAATTGTGGCGTACCATGTTTGAGTAGGATAACAAAATATGGAATATACTGTGTGTTTATTGATACTTGGTACGTAATATCTCACATAGTGTGATAATGGAGATGTATTTTCAATTGACTTCAAAAAAAGGAGGAGGTTTCTCAATTCGACCGTATATTTTTTTTTTTTAATGTGTGTTCGCGGATAACTTCGCCATTAATTTGTTGGAAAGGAAATATTCCAAGGGTGATACCATGATAAGGAAACTAGGATCTGATGATGGTATCTTAGAGAAATCTAGGGAACTCTTCACATATTATTGGCAAACCTATAACAATTTGGATATTCTTTATAGTTACTCGTACAGTTGCTCTTGGAAAGCACCATTTAGTGAAGTGCAACTGATGAACACCACAAATGGCCACCGGAATTACTCAATAATAAGTATTTCACGGGTTGCGATTCGATTACTTTAATATGGTTGCAATGCAATTTATGGTCTTCACAATGCATATGGAGAAGTGGAGCTGATGGTGAAGTACCAGGAGAACTCCTCAACGATTAACGTCCCTGCATCGGGAAAAGCAATATTTTGTAAAAGTTGATGAGCAGTTGAGATTAGGTTATTGTAACTTAGATAAATTACAAACTACTCACTAAAAAGCGAGAAAAAAAAAACTTTAAAAAATAACAACTGACTTCCAAAAAACACTACAAAGTGAAAAATAATTTAAATTTCAGAAGTCGGTGGCAAATAACTAAAATACAAAACCGAAGACATCAAAATCCCGGAGAGCCCCTGTTTTCTATTTTTTTATTTCAGTTTAAGATCACGTCACTTCAATTAATGAGTGCTGATATGATCGCGCGTGTACTTGTCCACGTTATGGGTTATCCTCTAAGTGAGCCCGCGAAATTATATTTTTCTTTGCTTGCGACATTCATGGCAGTGTTTTAGTATTGGTTAATAATCATGGAAATATCAATATGTTTCCATTAGCGATATTTGCTGCGAGATATGCTACGACTGGGTGCTAAGGGGCGAGCTCCAATCGGGAGTGGACCTGACGTGTTATGCGGACGACACGCTGGTCACGGCCCGGGGGAGCTCGTATAGGGAAGCAGCGTTGCTGGCGACGGCTGCGGTCTCACAGGTGGTGGATCGCATACGACGCCTGGGCCTGGAGGTGGCTCTCAATAAGTCGGGGGCCGTGGTCTTTCACGGCCCACGGCGGGCGCCACCGCCGGGATCACACGTCGTGGTCGGGGGGGTCCAAATTTCTGTTGAGTCCACCATGAAGTACCTGGGACTGGTACTCGACAGCCGGTGGGACTTCGGCCCCCACTTTCGGCAACTGACGCCCAAGTTGATGGGCGCCGTGGGTGCATTGTCGACGCTGCTTCCCAATCTGGGGGGCCCGAGCACCGCCTGTAGGCGGTTGTACTTGGGGATCGTGCGATCCATGGCCCTGTACGGGGCCCCGGTGTGGGCTTCTGACCTGACGGTCTGCACGAGTCTGCGCTGGTCTGCACGAGCCTTGAAAAAAATCGCTCCGTGTTTAAAATATCTTGAAAAATACTGTTAGTGTGCAAAAGTAAACAAAAGTTTGTGAAGTGATACATAATTAACCAATAACTTAGTGACAGTGTTATCTCCGACTTTTATACGCAAGTTGTAAAGCTAAAACCAAAATAATACTCAAAAAAGTACCACTAAACAATAACAACAAGACAAGTGACAATCGTCAATAAACCTTAAAACTAAACCATTAGACATTCTGTAATACAAATTATATTAATAAGTGTACTGAAAACCATAACAACAAAGACAAATAGCAAAAAAGTGATTCAAAAGTGAAAAAGTGATTCATAACAAACTTTTAAACTACAACCGTCATCAAGAAAAAGTAAATTTGAACTATAAACTGTCGAAAAATTAACTAAGAACTTTGTAGCAACTAATCAAAAAATTCAAAGCGTTCTCGGAATACTAAGTTGGCCTAGTGGTTGAGAGAGGCGTCTATTTTTTACAAACTTGTGTGACACGAGAAGTCGCGAGTTCAAATCTAACTCCGAACATAAATCACTTTTCGAAACTTCCAATTATTTGAAATATAAAAGTTTCTCCAGAAAAAATAAAAATAAGAATGTCGTCAAATGCCACAATAAGTAATAGCAGTAGTTGTCGCAAGGTGGCACCACTGGTTATATGTCATACTTGTAAAAATAAAGTTGACATTAAAAGTACTGCTTTGTGCTCTGCCTGTGATAATAGGTTTGAGTTTGACTGCGTTGGATTCCCAGAACCTACTTATCGACTCAAGGATGCAGAAACGAGGAAAAAATGGAGATGTAGGATGTGCATTAGAAATAAAATCTTTGCCAAGGCCGCCGATACGTCATCCAATATTACTCAACGCAAAAAACAATTTTTAAAAACCCCGTCGCCTCCTGAACAATTATTAAATACACAGGCAAAACTAGAATGTGAGACATTAAAACGCGTTTCCCCTGTTCAGAAGGGTATTCAGTTATTTAACTCCATACTCACCGACTGTGAAACATCAGACGACGAGTCAAATGTTACTCCCAACAGGCTTTCAAAGAGTGTTGATAGGACTGTAACTGACTCAGAAACAATCTCAGAAATGAAGGAGATAATAGTTCAACTCAGACATAAACTTGAAAGTACAGAAGAGGAACTGGGCAAAATATTATTAGAAAACACAGATCTACATAAACAAATAGACAAATTAACAACGGTAAACAAACTCCTCCAAAAAACTGATAGCCCCGCCAAACCAAAGAAAACTACAAACAGACGCACGAATAGTAAAGAGACCCAAACAGACAACCTAACTAACGTACCTGAAACCATAAATGATGAGGATTGTAATACAAATGAGACAACGCAAAAATGTTCTAATACTTCTCGAGTATCACCGCCAAACAGAACCCACAGAAAGCAGACTATTACTATAGATAAACCAAAAATATGTTTATTAAGCAGTGAAATTTCAAATATATTATACACCACTACAGAGGAAACCAACCTGCGAAACTACGAGATTTGCCATTATCGCAAACCAAAATGTGGACTGAAGCAAGTACTTGAGAATATCGACGTAAAAATTCAAGACTTAACAAGTAAGGACTATTGTATTATTTACGTAGGCGAAGAGGACTTCCGAAGAACGCAAAACTATGTAGAACTAGTCATGGTTATTAGAGAAAAATTAATAGAATTAACGCATACTAATATTATTATTTGTCTACCGACTTATAAATTTAAATTTAATAATAACTATTATGTAAGACAGCAGAACTATGGCAATACTCTGTACAATAGTAGAATAGAAACTTTCAGTAACCTGTTGTATATGGACACTCAGACATTTAATTACGCATACCTGCTGGACTCTAATCTAAATCTTTCCTATAGCTACGATATGTATGATCAACGCACGGGCGCACTGAATAGTAATGGCACGAAAGTTGTCGTATCAGACCTACAGGATCTTGTTACTACAATAAGCAATCAAAACTATGAAAATTTTGAGGTGGAGTCTTCACAGTCGGATAAAACAGAAATATCTACAGACTCACAACCACAAACCAGCCCTAAGCTTTTTCTTTAATAATACATCAAAAAACAGTACACAAACACATTTATGCAGTAATATTAACATCCTATATCAAAACATACAAAGCCTTAAAAATAAACGTTACTTAATAGAAGCAATCACGAACGAACATGAAATAGAAGCGCTTTGTTTTTCGGAAACCTGGATTACAAAATTAAAAAAAGACCTACTAAGTTTGAACGGATATACTGTAGCCGCCAAATACTGCCGCCCAAACTATGCGGGAGGTGGTGTGTGCATATTCTTAAAAGATGATATTGAATCTAAAGAAAGACAAGATTTAACGGATCTGACAGTTGAATATATATTCGAAACGTGTGCAGTAGAAATTCCTAAAATGAATCTTTTACTAATAGTTATCTATTGGCCACAAAAAAATAGGGAAACCGAGATATTTTATACATCCTTAGAAAAACTGCTACTTAAAATTAACACAAAGGACAAACATAAAGATATAGTTATAGGCGGGGATTTCAACGTAAATATCCTTGAGAAAAATCGAAATTCATTTAATCTTCTAAATACTATGACCAAGTTCAACTTTCGACAACTAGTGACAGAACCAACCAGAGTAACAACTTCAAGCACCACATGTATTGACCTAATATTTACAAATGCACGCGACAAATTCCAGTTAGAAGTAGTGGAGCTTGGACTCTCAGACCACAGAGGAATAGCAATCACTATACCTACACTCGATCTAATAAATAATAAAAAACAAATATATCCCTAAAGAGGATCTATAACAAACAAAACATAGACTCGTTTAAAAAAGAACTGGAAAAATTAGACTGGAGTAAAATAATAAACAAAAACCAAAATATAAATACTAATTATCTGTCATTTAATAACACCCTACAAAACATATTAAATCAGCGTATACCTAAAAACCCGTAAGAATTAAAAAGAAATCATCTAAATCATGGCTTACGACCGGATTAAGAATAGCGTGCAAGCATAAAAGACAACTGAAAGCATTAATGACTACAACAAATAATAATATATTGGAAAGGTACTATAAATGTTACGAAAAATTACTTAAGAGAGCAGTATCCCGCTCCAAAAAACTAAATTACATAAGAATAATGAGTAAATCGGATAATAAAACTAAAACAATGTGGCAAATAATAAAAGAGCGTACAAATAAGAATACCAAAAAGCAAATAAATAACATAAAATTACGTATACATAATACCGTGACAGAAAACGCGACTACCATTGCCAACGCTTTCAATGATTATTTTGTGTCAGTAGGAAAAACGGATACCGCAAATGGGAACGCTAGTCCGACTGGCCGTCCTACCTCTTCCCAAAGCGAAAACTCAATTTACCTAAGACCTGTAGACCCAAACGAAATAAGATTTATTATAAAAAGATTGAAGAACAAGCGAAGTTATGGACATGACGAGCTACCACCTATACTTATAAAAGCATGCGCTGAACAATTAACGTTACCCCTAAGTTATTTAATAAACCAGTCTCTAGATGAAGGCTCAGTCCCTGACCTGCTGAAAATATCGATAGTGAAACCGATTTACAAAAAGGGAGACAAGACTGATACTAGCAATTATCGGCCGATAGCATTGCTACCAACCTTCTCAAAAATATTGGAGACTGCTATGTCAAAACGACTTTATTCCTACTGCGAAAGATATAAAATATTCAATGATAGTCAGAATGGGTTCAGGAAAAACAAATCCACGACATTAGCAATATTTAAGTTTATCCAGGAAGCTCTAAATATAATTAATAATAAACAATATGCGGTAGGGATTTTACTGGACATGAGCAAAGCCTACGACAGAGTCTCATACAAAATTTTACTAAACAAATTATATGCAATAGGTGTTAGAGGTATAGCACACAAATGGTTCTGCTCGTACCTAGAAAATAGGGAACAATTCGTAGAAGTAGAACATAGCGATCCACACACTGGCCAAATAACACGAGTAAGATCGAATAAAGCAAAAACAACAATGTCAATACCACAAGGCAGCGTTTTGGGATGCTTATTATTTCTACTATATATTAATGACCTCCCTAAAGAAATTGACGCTCAAAGTATTTTATTTGCTGACGATATTTCCATCATTTTTCCTTACACCAATACAGAAAATCTAAATTTAAGTCTAGATGATAAGCTCTCCAAAATAATAGCATGGTTAAAAGATCACAACTTAGAATTAAATTTTGACAAAACGAAGCTAATGCAATATAGACCATACCAAAAACGCAAATTGGATATAAACTACTCATACAACAATATAAAGCTGGAATGCATAAACGAGTTTAAACTGTTAGGTTTGACTATAGACACTAATGTAAACTGGAAAGCCCATATAAATACTTTGGCAAATAAACTAGCTAGTTTTATATATGCCTTGCAGGAGCTTAAAAGAGCTACTGATTTTAAAACTGCTCTAACAGCATACTATGCCTACGCATACTCCTGGCTAATTTATGGAATCGTGGTGTGGGGAAACAGTGTAGACAAGGATAGACTTTTTATTCTACAAAAGAAATGTGTACGAATTCTTGCTAATATAGATAACACAGAAAGCTGCAAGCCATTATTTGTAAAACACAAAATTCTTACACTAACCGGTATCTACATTTTAGAAGTTAGCAAATTTGTAAGAAAGCATCAGTCACTATTCCCACTCACTAAGGACCTTCGTCCACAACATCGCAGTGTTAGACGCCAGAACAAACATGAACTAGCCTTACCTAGCTCTAAATTAACAATGTTCCATTCAGGACCTTTAGCCATGTGTGTGAAAATATATAATAAGGTCCCAAATTCTATTAAGGATATTGAGTATGAAAATAGATTTAAAGACAGTCTCCATGAATACCTTATATTAAAATCGTATTACACTCTAAAGGAATTCTTGGAAGATAAATAAATTTTGACATTTAAATTCTTCCCTGTACACAACACCATTATAACCCACTACCGACCTAACATGTTATTTTATGATTACTATTGTTATCGCTAATTTCTTAAATTAATTTATTTTTTAATTTTAATTCTGTATTTTTAATTTTTATTTTTATTGTATGTTGCTGTGCCCTAACAGGGTCCATAACTGTACCTTAGCTCTAAGCCTCATGTAACACCTTTTATACACATTATGGTTCGCAATAAATGAATATGAAAAAATGACGGCCGGCAGCATCGCAATACTGCGAAAACCGCAGAGGGCGATGGCCGTCAGAGCTATCAGGGGGTATTGCACGATCTCCTACGAGGCGGCTTGTGCACTGGCCGGATCCCCGCCCTGGGACCTAGAAGCGAGGGCCCTCGCTTCACTGCACCGGTGGCGCGAGGAGGCGCGAACGCGGGGAGGTGAACCGATGCAGCGTGAGATCGAGCTTCGTCGGTCTCAGCTCCGCGAGGTCCTGGTCACGGAATGGCGGGACAGGCTTCTGCGCCCTACCGCCGGCCTCGCTACCGTCAACGCGATCCGACCAGTGCTCGACGAATGGCTCGGGAGGAAGCACGGTTCCCTGTCGTTTCGGGCGACGCAGGTGCTCTCGGGGCATGGCTGTTTCGGGAACTACCTGTGTCGCATAAACAGGGAGCCGGACGCTCGGTGCCATCACTGCACTCACTGTCGGGAGGACACGGCGCAGCATACACTGGCAGAGTATGCCGCATGGGAGGAGCCGCGCCGTGCTCTCGTATCTGAAGTCGGAGCCGACCTGGCGCTGCCGGCTGTCGCTCGTTCGATGGTCGGGAGTGCCGAGTCGTGGGATGCAGTGATCTCCTTCTGTGAAACCGTAGTTTCACAGAAGGAAGCTGCGGAAAGGGAGAGGGAGATCGAGACCACTCTCCTGATCCGTAGCAGGTGGACTGGGCGTCGACGGAGGGCAGACAATGCCCTCTTCCAGCCCCCGTAAACGGATCCGGAGGGATGGCGGACTCGGGGACGTCCGCCACCCCCCATCCAGCAGGACCCGAGGTGGCGGCGCGTAGTGTTGCACGCGCGCCTCTATTTGACGTCGCGGGGGGAGTGTAACACCTCACTCCACCCGCGGGCATGAAGTGGTCCGCAAAAGCGGGCCGGCACCAGTCGGGGATCATGGAAGGCGCACTAGAACCCATGATCCCCGGTCCAAGTGTGGGAAGGGAACACCGGGGTGGTTTTTAGTCAGTAGGAGTCTGACAGAACCCTTCGCCCGCCCCAGGGCGAAGGACATCTATGAGGATTTCCACACCGGAACAAAAAAAAAAAAAAAAGGGGCGTCAACCGGAGGGAGGACATCAAGGATGGGACCTGCGTCTTCGACCGTAGAACATATTCATATTATAGTAATTCTCACCAGTACATTGCAAATTGTAAACCATTTGTTTTCTTTAAAACATCTATCCATTATACAGTCCACTATTGTCAAGTTACCGGTGTTTTAGTCCTCGTACCGCCTGGAGAATATACACATTCCTGTTTATATTATTCCAATCTTACCTACTTTATACCTTTTGTAATGTGGTCGCCCTCGTCTACTCAAAACAATGATTTACGAAATACAAAAGCTAGATAAATAGCACTTGCAAAAACGCTAGGGACAGCATTGTAGCCGTTACGTGCGCCCAGCACCGGGCATTTTATCGAAACTATGAATTCTGTGACTTCAGTATCGCCAATCACGCAGCCTGACAACGTCCGAATCACCGAAGTTCAGGTTCCTTCATGTAATGATTTAAAGGCATTGATGATTTTTTCGTTGTCATTGCATGATGAAATTATTTTAAAATATCGATGATTTTTACATGTCACATGATATCGGTTCCAACTCTGGTGCACTATAGGTGTACTTCTGCTCAACTTTTTGGGGTAACAAAGCATGATGAAAACGGGAGCCTATCCAATAAAAAGGTACTCCTATATATTTTCTTAAAATAATAATCTTAACCAATTATTATTATTTAAGAAAAACCGGCCATAGTGCGTGTGCGGCCGGACTACGCAAAATGAAGGGTTCCCTAGTTGAGATGAATTTATCCCAAATACAAACTTAAACATTGAAAACATGTTCTCCCATACATTCCAACTGTAAATATAAGTTTCTACGCACAATTTTGAGAGATTTACCATGTTATATTAAGGCCATAGACTTTTTATAGGTTTTCCTGTAATTTATGAGTAAAGAACCATTCTCTATATTTTTTTCAATATTTTGGGCTCAGTAGTTTCGGAGATAAGGGCGGGAAATGGAGAATTTTCATCTATTTTCTTAAATATCTATAAATTCATTTATTTTAAAATTATGGAAAAAATATATTTGAGATCCTCGCAATTATTTATTTATAGTTAATTAAAACGGTACAACACCAATTACATTAATTAACATAGAATCTTAAAAGATTAATATTGACAATTTTGTTTAGTTTTGCAATAAGTCCTTTCATTTGATATGTCAAACGGTATAGTTTGCAAAACTTTTTTGTTAATTTTCTTCGTTGCTCCCAAAAGCGACCCAATATTCAAAATTCATTTATTTACGTTACAAGTCCGTGTTTGGGTCACAAAAATACATTTATGTACCAAATTTCAACTTAATCGGTTCATTAGATTTGGAGCAAATTGGCTGTGACAGACAAACAGACAGACAGACACACGAGTGATCCTATAAGGGTTCCGTTTTTTCCTTTTAAGGTACGGAACCCTAAAAAACTCTTTAGTTTTGGTACAGTCATAGTCAGAATGCACCAACCCGCATTGGGCCCGCGTGGAAGATTACGGCCCACTCCCTCTCACATAAAGAACGCACCAGCAATGAAAACGTTATAGGTTGATTATGTATAGTCATGCTGAGACATGGCAATGGTTGTCTAAAGATTATTTCCAAAATCTCTCAAAACTCATTTTATATCCCTTTGACAACATTACCGAAAATTGTATCAAGCAACAACAACATCATTCTATATTATTTCGTATTCCGCTTCAAACCTCTCGAACAACATAACAATTTCATCAAAATAACACAAATCGGAAAGAAATACATCAAGCATGTAAACGAAACGAAACAATATCTTTGCCGAAACAAAAAAAAAGGTAAAAGTATGTAATTTTGGCAATTTCACATAAAACAAATATTGTAACGTAACCCGAATTCTTTTTGTCAACTCGTTTATGTCTCCTGCTTTCTTTCAGAAATTGTTTTGTCACCATTTATCATTTCAAACCCCTTTTTCTTGGAACATTAGTACGTCGTACCTACCAGTGACGTATTATGAATGTCCCCTGTCTTAGGCCCGTTGTCCACGACACTACTCAAAACTAACGTGTTCCAAACTCAAATTACCCATGAGTAGTCAGAATATTACAGCACTAGTATTTCAATAGTAATTTGTAAATGACGCTCAAACTCACACTCAAAGCATTTATTTCCAATAAAACCAATTAAATTAATTAATTACAAGCACTTTTGAATTGTCAGGGAGGCGGTCAGTCAGAAAGATGAAGCTAGTTGCCCATTCCAAAGCGTGGTTCCTATGGAGAAGAACGAGCAAGAAACATCACGTTTACCGCAAATAAATGTATTTTCTTTCTTTCTTCTTTTTAAACGCGACTTGCTCGGGATTATTTGTAACTAGCTGCGCCCCGCGGTTTCACCCGCATAAGTCTCGATCCCGTGAGAATATCGGGATAAAAAGTATTCTATGTATTAATCCAGGTTTTAAACTATCTGTGTGCCAAATTTCATCTAAATCTGTCCAGCCGTTTGAGCGTGAAGAAGAGACAAACATACACACACACTCACAAACTTTCGCCTTTATAACATTAATATTAATTAATAATATATTATATAATAAGTGTATAGTGTATTAGAGTGATAATTACTTATTATCTGTAGCTATACTGACACTAGTAAATCAATTATTTCTTTTTCTATTTTTGTCATCACGTTACTTTTGAGCAGCATCGTGGACGACGGGCCTAGGTCTAAATAAATAAACTTCGGAGCCGCTCGGGCTTCTTCGACAAACTTCGGCCGTCGACGGACACCTTAAGAAAACTTGATGCGATAATTAATTGGCCTCTTGAATTTAAGCTCTGTAATTTAAGATCTTGTATTACTAAAGGATATTTGTGAATTTTCCTGTTTAGATGTTTTGAAGTTTACTGTTTACACTTACTCCCTTATTTTATAAACGTTGCTTAAAGTTATCAGCCGTTTAAACGTCAAAAATGTATGGTTAAACAGTCCTTGATTATTACTTATCTTCAAGCATCGTTCATAAATATATTATTATTTCGTATTTATAAACAAGTAAAAATAATTACTCAAGTAATCATTTTTATTCTATAGTTTAGTAATTGCTAATTAATTTTAAAATTATTTAACAAATTCTAAAATTAATTAATTCTAAAACGCATTTGCTTAATTGAGATAAGTATTCCGATTTTATTTAACAGGCGACCCACATTATAGTAAGTGGTCGCCTCTTCTGAAGGACCTCTGTCATACCAATGACATCGCAGTACTTAGCCAAATCAGCTGAAATATTTCATGTAGTTACTTGATGTAGATATCGAACCAGTCAATTAAATATGCCAATAATATGAAATATGTCAATTAATGAAATATCCTGCGTTTGCAATTTCATTTCATTGTTTTTGGAAAAAATACTTTTAAACCTACATAATAAAGTTCAGTTTGGGCTACAACTTTAATAATTTTTATGACTTATCATCTACTGGTCAGTCATTCTAAAATCAACTTAAATTGTACAAAAGTAAAGTTGATATTTGTATAATTGGAAATATCAAGAATTGAAAACAAAGATTTGAATAGAATCCGAGTGCCTGATGACATTTCGCATCGGCAAAAATGAAGAAATTCCTACAACCTTTTATACCTTTAGTGGATGAATTTTAAAAAATCCTTTCTTACTGCTAAGCTTTGTTATATAATAAATTTTTCATGCTTCCAGACCCATCGGTTTAGGCGGTGCGTTGTCTGCCAGAGATTTCAATAAGCAGTGCTAAAATTCTTTTCTACCCATGAGCAAAGGAACCTACTCTTTCTACATTGATTTTAAAACTTATCCGTTTCAGTTGTAATAATATTTTTTACACCGAAATTCCCAGCACTCTAATCAACAATTTACCTACGTTAAAAACATTTAACCTACATACAATTCCCCGAAAACCTCATACGACGCCTAATAGTTCAACAATTCCTAAGAGCATAGATACCCTCGAATTTTCAAGACGAAAATTGAAACTGAGATAAAAAGGAACAGAATTGCTCTTCTGAATTCCGTCAAACAAATTCCAATGGTAATTTTAAAGGGTAATGTCTATAGATTGCTAAATTCTGAACGTGCCTGAGTTGGAGGAAAAGAAAAGGGGAAAATCCTCGAGTACTCAGATGATACTTGAACTACGTAAGGAATTGCTATTAAGGAGCAATGTTCTTATAAGGTGAGGGAGGCGCATTTTTGTGACTTGTGAGCATGTTAGGAATCAATTAGGGATTCTTATCGTTTATGATTTCCTGGTACATGAGGGCGAAGTTAATATTGATGCTTATGATCCGTGTGGAAAAGGACAGTGTAATAGTGTGATGATTATATAATTATATAAAAAACTTTTTACAAAAAAAACAACCGACCTTTAAAAACGTCTTTAAAGGAATTGGAATGAAGGAGCAATATTATTATAAGGTGTGGGAGGCGAATATTTTTGATTTGTAAGCATGTTAGGAATTAATTAGGGATTCCTCGCGTAGCATTACCAACATAGAAACGGTTTTTGTCGACGGAAGAATAAACAAAATGACAGATTGCGATTGTGATTCTGTAATTTTTTCTATTCTTCCGTCGACAAAACCCGTTTAAGTTGCGGTCATGCTACGCGTGCTGGTATTTTAAGATGGTATATTGATGTATCCACTAGGCAACAATTGACGTGCAACATGTCACGCTAAACATGTTCAGCAACGTTACACAACATCGCGCGACTTTGCCAGCTGGCGCACAATTTGACGAGCGGCTTATTGTTTGTTGACGTGCAACATGCAATTGAGCATCAAATGTTGTCGAGTGGCGACGTGATACACAGAAATGTTCGTAATGTGATGTAACGAACGAGTCCCAAATTAAACAAAACTATGAATGTTTATGGGATACGGCTGCTGATACTTCTTTTTGATGCGTTTTTCGGTAAAATTATAACCACCGCCGCTGAAATCAACACTAGTTCCTCTGGCGACATGTTGGCGACGGCTGATCATGCGTAGACAGACAACGTTGCTAAACAAAAGTTCCGCGCTAACTTTCCACAATGTGAGGAACATGTTGTGCAACATATCTCGCGCCAAATATTGCCTAGTGGATACAAGCCTTTATGATCTTTGTGTGAATGGATAGATTAAAAGTTGAGTGCTGAAAAGTAGTAGTGATTACTGAGATGACGGCAAGAAAACTGCCCAAGTGCGAGTTGGACTCACGCACGTAGGGTTCCGTACCATTATCAAAAAAACGAGCAAAAAAAATTACATTTGTTGTATATCCCTTAAATATTTATTTTATTCTGTTTTATTTTAGTATTTATTGTTATAGCGGCAACAAAAATACATCATCTGTGAAAATTTCAACTGTCGAGCTATCACAGTTCATAAGATACGGCCTAGCGACAGACGAACAGACAGACAGACGCACAGACAGCGGAGTCTTAGTAACAGGGTCCCGTTCTAAAAAAGGACAGAAGGATGATAATGATATTCTAAAAACGGCTAATTTTAATGGAATGGGGACCGATTGGTTGTGGAGGAGTTCGTGGTTAAGTAATAACAGCCGCACGGGTCGATCCAACAGGTTAAGCTACGCTTACCAGGGTTGGTCCGTGGATGGGTGACCATCTTTACATACCAAGACTCTTCAGTGCCTCAGAAAGCACGCTAAGCCGCTGGTCCTTGCTGTCATTTTTAGATTTTTGACAGTTGTTACGTCGTCGTCGGTCGTCAGAAGCCCGAAAGTCTGACAACCAGTCTTACCAAGTGATATGGTGTTACTCAGTACCTAACTGGGTTCAGTAGATCAGATAAGCAATGGCTCCATGTAAAATACTGGTATTCAGCTGCATCCAGTTAGACTGGAAGCTGACCCCAACATAGTTAGGAACAGGCTAGGCAGATAATGAGTGCTGGTTGGTGGTGTTGCAAATGATACAGCTAAGTTAAATAAATGTTCTCGACTTCACGGACAAAAAGTCAGTTTCAAGATCAGTTTGTTTTAAGAGTTTCAAGCTAGCTAGCGAGTTCGTTCCCGGCGTCGCTCGGGGGGAATTTCCAAAAAAAAATTCATGCAAACCTTGTCTAGACAAAACCGAATACAACAAAAAAATCTGCCAAATCGGTCGAGCCATTCTCTATTGATGATATTTCATACATGCAGCAATAGATTTTTATTTATTTATATATACTTTATTGTACACCACAAAAATACATAACAAAAAATAAATCAAACACTACAAAATATACAATGGGCGGCCTTATCGCTTTCCGCAATCTCTTCCAGGCAACCTTGGAATGGACAGTGATTTGCCTGGACATAAAATGGGGCTGTCGTTAGTGCAAATAATAAGTATACAATATACTAGAATAAATACACAACCTAAATAATAGATACATAAATACATAACCTAAATAATAGATACATAAATACATACATACTTACTAAATATATAAGCAAAAAAATAAATGAAAACTATAGATAATTACAGTTACGTATAGTCAGAGTCAGTTATTTATATTTAGATTTGCATTCTTTTTTTATGTACTCAAAATAAACTAAACGTGAATTCATGCAAGCTTAGTACTTTTTGTTAGTTATACACTATTCGTGCGTCAAACATCCAAATCCTAATATCGGGATATCATAATACTAATGATTGTAATACTATCTTGAATTCATGAAATCCTGGTACTTTTTGTTGGGTTACTCTCAAAAATTATGCACAACGTGTCGTTGAACAGAATACACCGTCTTGTGTGACGATAACTTTTTTAATCCGATTTTAATTCAATAAAGCCTATATTCTAATGCAAATTAATCTCTGCCTGCCTATGAAAACTACATGAAAATCCGTTCAGTATTTTCGGAGATTTGCGCAAACAAACAAACTGACAGACACCGGATTCTACTGTTTTATTATATGTATAGATGATGTAGACAGGTCTTAGGCCGATTATATTTTGCAAAAGAGGATTATTACATAAACATAACATCACGCTACTGATCTTCAAAGGGTTAGGTAGATATGCATATATAAGTACACCCACATTTCGCCAGTTATGTTTAAGTCCCATATAATAGGGGGCGATCCTATTGCCATCAGCCGAAGGAGGATTTAATAGATAGCCGCACAAATAGAGAGACGCAAGATGACGAGGTGTTACTCCGAACCGTCAGGATTTATTGATTTATTTATTATGGCACTCCAACGAGTAGATCACACAAACATTTAAAGAGAGCATGTCATATTATAACTTATAACTTCAGCGAAGTTGTCACTTAAAGTTGTAACAGCTCTAACATAGTTTGCCGAACTATAATGAAATTGATAAAAATAACAATAAAATCAATAAATGGATGTAGGAACGGGTCCCGCGGTACTAAGGAGCTACTCCTCATTGATATTGCCATTAGCCAACAGGTTCGCTGTTCCCGGAAGGATCTGTCGACATGCTGGATAGATTATAAGAAGGCCTATGACTCGGTGCCACATACATGGCTCATGAGGGTGCTGGAGTTGTATAAAGTAGATACAACTCTGCGCACTTTCCTGATGTCGTGTATGGGGCAATGGAGGACGGTCCTTCGCTATCAGGATGTCGAAATATCCAGAGGTATAGCGAGCCGATAAGGATCGAGCGAGGCATATTTCAGGGCGACAGTCTGAGTCCGCTCTGGTTCTGCTTAGCCCTGAATCCTCTAAGCACACTGCTGGAGGGTTCAGGTCTTGGCTATCGGTTGAGGAGAGGTGGTCAGGTTATATCTCACCTCCTCTACATGGACGACCTAAAACTCTTTGCCCCCAACAATTTGCAACTGATGGAGCTACTGAAAGTAACTGAAACTTTCAGTAGCGCCATCAGGATGGAATTTGGTGTGGATAAATGTGCGGTCATGCATGTAAAGCAAGGGGAGATTATGGAATCCGTGGGAACCCAACTCTCGGATTCTATAAACCTTGGAGCCCTCTTCGCATCCGAAACCTATAAGTATTTGGGTATGTCGGAAGCGTTGGGCATCAATGTTACTGACATGAAGCAATCGTTGAAGGAGCGCTTCTTTGGCCGCCTGAAAAAGGTATTAAATAGTCTTCTATCAGGCGGAAACAAAGTGCGCGCCTTCAACGGTTGGGTTATGCCGGTTTTGATGTACTCTTTCGGCATACTCAAATGGACTCAGACCGAACTCGACGCCTTGGATAGGAGGGTCCGTACGTTGCTGACTGCATATCAAATGCATCACCCACGGTCATCAGTAATGAGACTGTATATCCCGCGAAAGTGTGGAGGTCGAGGCTTTTTAAACGCCAAGACCCTCCACAATCGCGAGATATGCAGTCTCAGGGAATATTTCCTAGGAGTCGACGTGGGGATGCATCGAGATGTGGTCGTGGTGGACAAGGGCCTTACCCCGCTCTCCTTGGCTAAAGAGAACTGGCGCAAGCCTGTAGTGCTTGACACTAAGGATCGCATGGAGATATGGCAGAGTAAGGAGCTTCACGGACGCTACTTCCGGGCCCTGCATGGGCCCGATGTAGATTTACCAGCGTCCGTAACCTGGCTGCGTTTTGGTGACCTCTTTGGGGAAACCGAAGGTTTTGTCTGTGCAATTATGGACGAAGTTATGATGACGAACAATTACCGGAGATTTATTGTGAAGGACGGCACGGTTGACATCTGTCGGGCATGCCACCGTTCGGGAGAATCAATCCGACATATTATCTCCGGGTGTTCTCGTCTAGCTAATGAAGAGTACTTGCATAGACACAACCTTGTAGCCAGGATTATCCACCAGCAACTTACTCTGAAGTACAGCCTTGTGGAATCGGAAGTGCCGTACTACAGGTATGTGCCCGATCCAGTTCTCGAAAATGGAAATCATCATCATCCAGTTAGACTGGAATCCAACCCCAACATAGTTGGGAAAAGGCAGATAAATCATGATTCTTCGACACGTATTTCTTAGTATTCAATACAAAAGGCTAAACTTGAACGTTGTTTAAAAGCGAAAAGCGAACGCGTCCTTGTGACGTCACCGGACGTGCTGGCGTCCATCTTGCATCACAGCTTCATATTTCATACCCCTGTCAAGAAAAGAAAGCGATATTTATGTTTACTCGACAATGTTTAAGAAGTATCTTAAACTATGACCTACATAATTTCATTTTGAGGGTTTGTGCTCTATGCTAAGTCAGACTGGCATGGATTGTCACACAAAAACAGTGAGCTGTTAAACAGAAAGGGCGCGAACTGTAGTTCGATTTATCGCGACAATGTAGCCGTTGCATAATTATAATGACTTATTACTTGTTTACAACATTGGAACTATCCGCCATCTTGGTTTTTTTAATACTCACATTTAAAGTGACATTTCACAAAACAATTGCACTAATAATAACCAACAGCGCCCTTCCCCGGGGCGTGTGAAATGTCAAATGTCAAATGTGAAATGTCAAGTCAACCGACTATTTCGTGTAACTTCAATTTGAATCACAAAAATTTGAACAGATTTCACAGAAACCAATCGAAGAATTGATCCGTTTTCAAAAACAAAATTCTCTAATCCAAATTGTCGCCGAAATACATCACAGCGTCAACTATCAAATTCAAATAAATCAACATAGTGTCGATTAGATTGATCGACAATCGAGAATTTTGATAAATCGATAACGCTGTGCACTGCACTAGTGATTAATCGTCGTTAGCTAATTGATTTTCGTCTCGGTACACCGATCACGATGGTTAGAATCGATTATTATGTAATCAGTTTTGTGATCGATTTGGTTTTGATGGTGGTGGCCTGTGATTAGTAGGTACTCATGGTTTGAAGTTAACCCAATGCTTAATCTTTAACGCGCGGTTTTTGTGGTTTTTGAGGGCAACGTCGCAAATAAATGTCAAATATTTCGAAGTTTTGATTAATTTGGCAATATTGTATAGAAATTATAAATGAGGCTAACTAGCGAACTAGAATATTAATAAATGAATTGCAATTATAACACTGAATTTGATGCTGTAACCGTTTTAAGTGTAAAAAAGACATTTGGAAAGTTTAAAAATACTTTTTTTTTTACATCTAAAACTAAATATTCGGTGTTCCGATATTAATTATTGCCTTTCATAATCAATATTTTAGTTCCTTAATTAGCCACATTTCTTAATTCCATACAGTAATATACAAACCGACCCGGAACAACTACTTTTAGGTCATACAAATATTTGTTCCGTGCGGGAATCGAAACCGCAATACGCAGCGCAGCAGTCAATCGCTTAACCACTGCGCCAACCGTGCCGTAACATTACTGCCGAGACAGTAGCTAAAGCATTGCTGTCCATATGGGTTGCCCGATTTGGCTGTCCTACTACATTGTTACCGACAGAGGTCGTCAGTTTGAGTCGGCTCTGTTCGAACAGTTGTCAAAATATTTTGGTTTTTAGCACAAGCGGACAACGGTATATCATTCAGCGTGCAATGGCATAGTGGATCGAATACACAGGCAACTCAAGGCGTCCATCAGGTGCCATGTCAATGACAAGTGGACAGAGACTTCGTTGTGTTGTTTGTCTGGGACAACTATAGACATATTTTTCGAGCAGATGTCACAACTTATATATGGATGTAAACCGGTAAAAAGCAGAAAAAACATTTGCCTTATTTTATCGAATACTATCGATAAAAGTAAGTTCAAAAACTAAAACCCAACTACTGCTACGATCGATGACCTTACATTAAAAATCTACAAATTCATTTCTTTTTTGTTTTATAATGTTTAGATATCGATCACGTCTGCGGAGTTTTGCTAGCTAATTTAATTTGACCCTGTATTTATCTTAAAGGTGTCTTTTAGATAATGGCTCATTAAAGACCGACTGTTAATAAACATCATCCAATCAATCTGCCTAGCCTTTCCCAACTATGTTGGGGTCGGCTTTCAGTCTAACCGGATGCAGCTGAATACCAGTATTTTACATGGAGCAACTGCCTATCTGACCTCCATAACCCAGTAACTGGATAATACGATACCCCTTGGTAATACTGGTTGTCAGAATTTTGGGCTTCTGACGACCCGTAAAAACTGTCAGTGATCCACGAATGACAGCCGGAACCAACGGCTTAACGTGCTTTCCGAGGCACGGAGGAGTCTCAGTATATAAAGATGGTCACCCATCTACAGACCAACCCCGGCAAGCGTAGCTTAACCTGATGAATCGACCCGTGTGGCTGTTATTAATTAGCCACGAGTTCCTCAACATCATCCAAAATCATGTATTATGGGTACGCTCTCATCACGATGATGATAACTGTTTTAATGATGGTCTGGCAGTTTGAGTAGTTTATGCGGCCTACTCAAATGTATTTTCTTTGGTATTGTTCGTCGAGTTAAGCTCCTTAAGTTCTGAGTTGAGCTCCACGATTACTGACAAATGTTTGCGCTGACTGGACAGGTCCACTCAAATCTGTGTGGTCCTATTTTCAAAAGACCATTTCAGTCACAAATCTATACATGGTCCTCATATGGCCTGACCAAGATTACGTCTGGACTTTAAAAGAAATTGCGAGCTCTGAGTTTGCTTCGGCCTTCCTTCTCGAAATAGTCAGATAGGAAACGCCGAACTCAACTAGCTAATTTTTTTTTTATATGACGCTGACGAGTAAAAATGATTCCGATATCCTATTTACCACATAAACAATTTAATTTCATATTTTAAGGTCTAATGTAACTTTTTCAAAGTAAACAAATAATAAAAGTACAAGTTTCTAATGCCATTAGAAATCTCCGCGGTCTAATTTAGCAGCGGCTTTCAAGACAGTCGCATGTCTCCTGAGACAGTAAAGTAATTGCTTCAAGCCTAACGCTGTTGATCTTAGCTGGACTAGACTTACAATAATGGGGGAAAATTACCAGTCTCAATAAATTAACCCCAGTGCAGACTTGGATCAGTGCAATGTCTGTCGTTAGATTTAACCTTTGATTTTGTAAGCCAAATTCAAAATATTTTATCTCACATAAACCTACTCATGACCCAGCGGTTTAGGATGTGCGTTGAGTGTCAGTGAATTTAAGATTTTTATTAATTTTGAATTGGATTTAATCTACCCTAAATTAATTGTAGATCAGAAACAAAAAGTAAAAAAAAAAATCTTGTCGTAAAATATACCTTAACTCTGACAAGAATAGCAAAAAGATAACGAAATTTTATCGAATTTCAATAAAGACTATTATTTATGGCAAAAGTTTTCGGTTGAAATATTTTTTTAACTTTTTTTCGATGAAAGTTTTTACTTTAGAACTATTACAAGGTCTAAATATTCAGGCTTCAGGCTGGAAACTTTAGAGCTGGGCTTAACTGTTCGATAGTTGACACGTGTTTGGATCCAAACTTGTGTATTTTAAGCATTTTTGTCTTGTACTACCTTTTTTTTAAGTTAGCAAGTTTCAGTAAAAATGGCCCATCATTTTAGCTGGCGGACCAATTTATGTGACAATCGAATAGTTTTTATGCTGCTTTTATTGATAGAAATACGAAAAAGAAAACAAATTACCCTTAGAATGTCGAGAGTTACAAAAAAATTGGATCTTTTAAAACATCGCTATTGAGCTACTGCTCAATAGCGATTTTTTAAAAGATCCAATTTTGCCAATTTTCCCTAATTGCCTAATTACAAAACAATCACAATCTGTTTCGATTTGAAACAGATTGCTAATCCATTGCTTCATAAGTTGGAAAAAATAATCGGCTCAACAACCTAAATAACGCAATGAATGTTGTTGAACTGCCAAAATTAAACAAATTAAGCATAATTGTTTACGAAAATGAGTTACGCAATTAGGGTACAGGTCAAACGGGGTGATTGGAAATCGTATCTGACCCAGATCACGGGTAACAAAAGCTTGTGAAATATAAACCGGCCAAGTGCGATACTATATTAATCGAGCAAAAACGCCGAAAAAAAACACGTTTCTTGGACCCCCTTTAATTACTTACGTTATTTAATGTTTACTATTTTTGGTTATAGCGGCAATAGAAATACGCAATCTGTGAAAATTTCAACCGCCTACCTATTACGGTTCATGAGATACAGCCCGTTGACAGACAGACGGACGGACGGACAGCGGAGGCTTAGTAATAGGGTTCTATTTGTCACCTTTCGGTTACGCAACCCTAAAGAGTGAAACTGAGGAGAGGCCCATATTCAGCAATTACCAATTAAACTTTTTTTATAGTATTATTAGATTATCTACCAGAAAACTAATTGTAAGAACTTTAAGAATTTTTTTTGGTCCTTCTTCAAGTTTTGGAATATTAAGACCTTTTGTAAAAAACAGGCTAGTCTTCAATCATGAAAAACGCCGAGAAAAATATTAAGAGTTTTTCTAAATTCCATTAATTTAGGTTAATTTAATTTATTTGATTGAATCGAGGTGTCTTGATTGATCTAGAAATTGGTTTGTAGATTTTTTTTAAATTACTTTATTCTGATAAATTCTAAGTATTTCTTACGGCACGATTGACGTAGGCTGGCTGGCTTTTGTCTACGGGTGGCAGGTTCGATTCATGTTCGTACAACTATCTTCGGTTTTAGTCAGTAAGAGTCTGACAGAGCCCACCTCAGGCCCGCCTCAGGGTGGAGGATATCCATGAGGATTTCCACACGAATTTTTAGGTCCAGTTGAAAACCAGCGTGAGGCACTTATAGTTGTCTGGCATTTTTGCTGAACTGGGCCTTTTTGGCGCAGCCGTGAGGCACACTCCCCTGCTAATTTCTTACATCGCACATTATATTTTATTTTTATTTTTGAAGTGAAAACTTCTTTAGGCGCGTTGGGCATTTTTGAAATGGGACTAAATCGTTGATTTTGCGACACTGTGACGACACCAGCTTTTGAACATTAAAAAGATATCAACGCGTTGATTACAGCGGTGCCGATTTTTTTTCAAGTTTTCACTTCTGTCGGCAGTCCCGGAAGCCACTGTTTTTTTTTTTATCTGCTATATAATTATATTGTGTGCTTTTTAGTCTGTCCTTAATAAATGTATTTTCTTTCTTTCACGAAAAATAAAAAACTAGTTTCAATTTATTTTGTTCATTATTTCTGTGATTATTTCAGTCTAAGTATTGACCAAAGTCAATTCAATTAATCATTAAAAGGCACTTTGAACGTCACAAATAATAAGAAAAGAGCATTGTTTCTAGAAACCTAGAACAAAACTGACGAATTCACATACTTCAGCCACATTGCTCGCAGAGGTATCAATAACATGGAACGTCTAATGTGACTGGAAAAATAGAGGGCAAAAGACCTAGAGGCCGAAAAAGGTGGTCGGATCAAATATCCCAGTAATTGACTATACGACTATACCTATCAGCGCCGCGCTCCACTCCACCAGACCACTGATCGTAACAGATGGAAAAAGACCGTTGACAATTTGATACGGAGTCACGATTCTCAAACAGGGAGAAAGCGATTAAAAATAAAGAATTCAGAAAAAATGAAGACGAAGAAAATTCGTCAGGTAAGTTGGATACCTATAAACACATCGAAAACAAAAACAGGAACAACAATACCTCATTTGCTCTCCCACAAGACACATCTCCCTAATAAAACGCGACTCAGACCTATTTATATTCAACTACCCACATATTGTTGCGGAAACACATCATAAATTCAATCGGTCGCAAGTGTTACGTCACCGATGGTTGATTTGTAGCGGTGACGTCATCGCTACGAGATTTATGACGTAATCTAGATGTGGTACAACTTGTGGGAGTGACTTTGAGTTTGTTTGTCTGCGAAAAATATGTTAGTTTCCTGTGTTGTTGGTAGGTATGTATAATAATGTATGTTTGGTAAGTTTGACAAATGACATGACAAATAAGGAAAAACATTAATGTATGAAAATTGTGATAGTATTCTACATTGACACAAAGGTAACCACATTTCCTATTATTCAAATTCACACACACACACACTCACTCTCACACACTCATACACGCACCCACTCGACTCAGCACATCTACACTCCTCATTCTACTTTGTTTTATTTAATTTTAATTGTAAGATTTTATCTTTTGTGTTTTGATACTATAATCTCCAAAAAGCATAAAAACATGATTTTTGGATACTCAAATTGGGAGTCGAAACTGTCCCTCTGATTACTCAGTGATCTAGCTAGGAGAGCAGCGATTCACCCAACAATTAATTGTACCTACACCAGGTAAATTAATATATACTTTATAAGTCCCTCATGTACTACAAAACCTTTAGGTTCCTAAATAAATTATTTATTTGTTTATTTACATTGCCAATTTTAAGTAATTTTTACTTCTACGTGTAAAGGCTTTTTCAAACAGGCGCGACACGCGACGCGACACAAAGACACCGCTCGTGGCGACTGCGTTTTTTTTTAATTTCTTCATAGGGGTCGTTTTCATAGTTTTTGAGGGTGCTAAAGCCGATAGTGAGGTTATAATGTAAATCCAAGATGGCTGCTGCAAAAACATTGTTGTTGTTTTAAATCACACGTGAGAAAGAACTTCGTTCCTGACGGGGGTCCCCCGACCGCACACTTTTTTTTAACAATATCCAAACCCCAACCCATAGTTATCATTTCACATTTCCTATCTCCTTCATGTCCTTTATATCCTGTATAAATGACATAAAAGATGATAATACACTTCGTTTAGCAAAGGTCAAGAAACAACCTCACAAACAGATCCGAAACACGGAACTCCGAAACATGTTCCGATAACTTAGCGGTAAATCCGTGAACGGAGTCCGGGATTAGTTACGAATTGATTTCTGAAACAAAGTGGGGGAAGTTTCAGCAAGATTATGACGCAATCGGTAAAGTTTCACGAGTTTGTTCGCATACATCTTTAAAGGCTTTTATTGTGTATGTTCGGCAGCGAATACTAAGATTATGGGGATAAAATAAAAATGCAGAGAGAAATGAGAAAGGATAACTTTAAGCAAATTTAAATGAACTTCTTTCGAGAAAACACCAAATATTTTCGAAATAAACAAGGTAATTTTGACCATGAGATAATAGCAAAAACATACACCAACAAAAAAAGGCAAAACCTCATTTTACTAGGCTTCGCACTACGCATGTGAACAACGGCGTAGCTTTTCTTAGCTCTGTGAAGCACAAGCGCTTCGCTTGCTAGAAACGCATCCAAAAGGGCAGGTATAAAAAAATTGGTCCTTCGAGTCTACACCCCTTCATACATCCAACAAAATTATGTAGCAACCATCTCGAGCGTCCATTCCCAGTGTGAAATGTCCTAACGATTTGAATGCCGTCCTGTATAATGCTGCGATCAGGACCATTACTCAAATAAATCCTTCATCTTCTCCGAGGGATTTTGATCCGAGTGAAATGGGTCCACTTTCCGTTAAGGGTACCATATGTTATGTGATGGATTTTAGAGGTATTCCGTATGCAAGCGATGTGTCTTGATATAACTATGAATAAGCACCATTGCTCATTCCTTGATTTACTTTTTGCGCACTAGTTCCATTTGTTTAACGTAAGCAGGTATACCTCCATTTTGGCTTAAATATTCATACCGTGTATTCAACGTTTACAAGATCGTTAACAGCTCGTAAACACTGGTCTTTAAATTAAAAAACATAGGTATTGTATGCAAATAAATGCATACTTTAAGACTACTATGCTTTTAAATTTTGCATTGTATTAATAAATGGGTGCTTCACATAAACACGACAGATTATCATGCTTGCATTGATCGCAAATTACATTAAAATAGGGTTTAATTAAGTACAGAAAACAACTCAGCTCTTGACCTTTCAGTTGCACGTTTAACGTTAAAGTGAAGGAAGAAAAACGGCCAAGTGCATGTCGAACAATGAAGGGTTCCATAGTCTAAGCTTCAATGACAGTTTTTTTTTTTATGTCACTGACAGATTTTGTGATTATTCATACTTTTGAATGGTCAATAAGCTTGTAAATGTTCCTACTTTAGAAAATTTAAGTGTATAAGCTTATTGACCATTCATGTTTTTTTCTTTGTTTAATGTTATGATTCAGTTTTGATTGTGATCTTGTTATAAAATGAAGAATGACCTACACATACCATCCTTCGAATGGGGTGAGGATAAGTATTTTTATCCGACTGTGGTGAAGCCCAAAAAGAAGGTTATTTTCGGTTCGGTTTAAAGAATTGTATTCTCATAAATAACACAAAACAGTTCACTTAATACATGAGATATACAAATAAATCATACAGTTCTATGGTAACAAAGACTCCGTGAGTAGATAAAAGGAAAATAGAAAATATATTTAAAACTAGGCTTCTGAAAATTGAATCCAAAAGGTCATGTTAGTTATTTATCACGCAGGCAATTTCTAGCTAAGTGTTACAGTGTTTCTGAAACATAAACATTTAACAACTTGTTTTTATTTTGCATTTACTGTATTATCTGTATTTTATTAGTGGAGACCTGTAATTGACTTTTAGACTAATGTTCTGTCCTTGATCTGTTTGTTTTAGCTGTAAGTCTCCCATGTTATTAAAAATAAATTAAAATTAAAAATTGAACAAGTAATTAAAATTAAATTAAAATTAAATTAAAATTAAATTAAAATTAAATTAAAATTAAATTAAAATTAAATTAAAATTAAATTAAAATTAAATTAAAATTAAATTAAAATTAAATTAAAATTAAATTAAAATTAAATTAAAATTAAATTAAAATTAAATTAAAATTAAATTAAAATTAAATTAAATTAAAATTAAATTTAAATTAAATTAAAATTAAATTCAATTAAGATTAAATTAAAATAAAATTAAAATTTATTGTATAGTACCACTCCTTGGTATAAAATGTATTTTATAGTGGTTTGCACTAAAAAGGTAAGCCACTAGTCGTCGAGTGCCCGAAACCAACTGGGATATCCAGTCCTTTTGCCTGCTGCATTGTTCCTTAGCTGTTTAACTACTGAAAATTAGAAAACACTACAAGTATCACCAATCAATCAGTCTGCCTAGCCCTTTCCCAAGTCCCAACTATGTTGGGGTTGGCTTCCAGTCTAACCAGATGCAGTTGAATACCAGTATTTTACATGAAACGACTGCAAGGGGTATCGTGTAACCCAATACTTATCTGGGTTATGGAGGTCAGATAGGCAGTCGCTTCATGTAAAATACTAGTATTCAACTGCAGCCGGTTAGACTGGAAGCTGACCCCAACATAGTTGGGAAATGGCTAGGCAGATAATCACTGCCTATCTGACCTCCACTACCCAGTATCTGGGTAATTAGATACCCCTTGGTAAGACTGGTTGTCAGACTTTCGGGCTTCTGACGACCCGTCAAAGATCCACGAATAACAGCCGGGACTAACGGCTTAACGTGCTTTTCGAAGCATGGAGGAGTCTCGGTATGTAAAGATGGTCACCCATCCACGGACAAACCTCGGCAAGCGTAGCTTAACCTGATGGATAACTATACAACAATAACGCTATATAAAATCCTACATTAAAAATTACTTACCATAGACCAAAACCCAGTTATCCTCCCATTAAAAATTGAACAAGTAATAGATGGCCTCCCTACATTCCCTGTAAACTCCAAAGTAGTAGTAAATTTACTTCGATTACATTGCGTAACTGCCGCTGATTCGGACGTGTTTTGAAATTTTATGTGCTATGCATGTGTTGCCGACAGTGTGTGATGTATGGCGTTCCGATAAATGACTGGGATTGGTTCTTGTGGGCGCTTTGTTACGTTATTGGGTTAGATTGTTTTAATTGGTGGATTATTGTTTATTAGGGAACGATTAGATGATAACTGTCGTGAAAGCTGAATTTAATTTAATTATATTTATATCACATCCTTTTCATTTCTCCTTTCGCAGATCTGCTGGAAAAAATCCTTAAGAAATAAGCAGTACTTTTGTACTCAATACTTTTATGTCGTATCTGTTTAAATACACGTGTTTCTATGAGAAATAAACTTATTTTTTCTACTTTCTTTCTTTCTTATCTATATCTATTTGACTGGGTGTACAGTGGGCTGTAACCCAGTGTACACAAATAATAAAATAAATAAATGAATATCATCACGCCTGTATTCCCCGAGGGTGAAGGTGTACCTACCCGTACACTCATCATTTCGCCAGTTATGTTGAAGTCCCATGTAATAGGGGGCGAGTCTATTATCATCAATCGGGCAAACGATAATGATAATTTAATTATTGGCAACCTAAAGGTAGAGGTGAATTCAAATGCATTCATAGCAATTGAATTCACTATAATATAATTCATAGCTTTCACATTTCAAGGCCAACAAATTCTCGTTTTATAATGTATACCTTTGCGTTCTTCTACACCAATACTATAAAAAAGTAAAATTTGAAAGTAGGAGGTAATCTCTGGAAGTGCTGATCCGATTTCGAAAACTTTTTCACTGACAGAAAGCTACACTATTGCCGAGTGCCATAGAGTATGTTTTATAGTATCGTTGACGACCATGCGAGCGAAGTCGCAGACAGAAGCTAGTTTTAAATAACATCGGACTTCTAGGTAGAAATCTAAAATACCAATTTCCTCAACTACCTGTAACAAAAGTGTAAGGATACTGCAAATCGATAGTTAGGTCATCCAGACATCGAATGTAATGTCTAATGCTTTTCCAAGTTAATTTTATTGAAGTTATTTATCATTCTGGTATTGTAGTCTGAATATATATGGATATTTGATTGTACAGGTATTATTTTATGATTTTGCTCCAAGGAAATAAGTGTTTTTGTATTATTTTGTAAGACTATAGTGGTTTGAGGAACAGGGTGTAAATTTCATTCATTCTCTATAGAAAAGGGAGGATCCTCTGAGCATACGTGGAGTTTCTTGCCGGCTCTTCTCCATAGGAAACGACCAATTGGAACCGTGCACCTAGCTTCTGACGTTTCACAAGTGCCCATGTAGGTCTATGTGAATTTTTTTATTTTGTTTTTTTTTTTTATTGATACGGGTTTTGTGTCTGGTGGGAAACTGCCCAACGATTAATGTCGGGTGGTTAAGTATATGCGGACCGCGCGGTAAACCCTTTTTTTGAAGTGAAAACATCTTTAGGCGCGTTGCGCTTTTTTGAGATGGGACTAAACTATTGACTTCGCGACACTGTGACGACACTTCATTTTCGTAAACGCGATTGTGCTCTTTATTTACATTACTTTACGGATCAATGTTCTATACAAGTATTTTTAATTTAAAGGTTTTGTAAACGCGATTGTGCTCTGATTTAGTTAAGGTTACGGACCAATATGTTCTATACAAGTATTTGTACCAAGGCGATCTTGTTTAAGTTTTCACTTCTGTCGGCAGTCCCGGAGTGCCACAATTTTTTTTTTGTGTGGGAAATTATCAAATAACTTCAGGCGTGTCAGACTCTTACTGACTAAAACCCACCCGTGTTCCTTCAGTTGCCTGTATGCTACCAGGAGCCACGGTAACCCTTTGCTTGCGCGATGCAAGATTTGTGTGACGTCAGGTCTCTGATGCGTAGTCCACATGTGGCGTTCTAGATGCTGCCACAAAACCAGCCTTAGCTGAACAAAAGGGATGCGGGCTTTAACAGAAACCATTGCAACATTGTCTTTGCTGTCGCATAGTTTGGTAATAAGATAAGCCAGTAAGGAAGTTTAGAAATTAGACTGGTTGTCCACCCATACTGTTCCTGTCCCTACATTTAATTGACCCATTACACGGCAAAACCTTCTTCTCATACTGCAACAGTATTCTTGCTCACTCATGTGTTTGCTATCTCAGAATATCAGTCCATATTTCATCAGCATGAGTGAGGGCAGTAATAGCCTAATGGTGTGACCGTCAGACTGCCAAGTCATAGGTCTCAAGTTCGAACCTACACGCACGCACCTCTGACTTTTCGGATTCATGTGCGTATTGTATAATTATCACTTGTTTAAAAAACGGTGAAGGAAAACATCGTGAGGAAACCGGCATGCCCTAGAACCAATTCGAAGACACGTGACATCTACCAACCTGCACTGGGCCCGCGTGGTGGATTACAGCCCACTCGCTTTCGAAGAGAGGAGGCTTGTGTCCCAGCAGTGGGAACATTAGTGGCTGATTAAGCAGCGGGCACAAATCCAGACACGAGGCTGCCACTGAGAAATTCCAAATAGAAAAACCAAAGGACACTTCGGCCCACCTGGGAATCGAACCCACTAGACCAACGAGGCAGTTTAGTTTAGGCACTTTTATATAAAAATTTAATATATGCCAAAAAACATACACGTAGGAACTTCTTATAATAACAAAGTGCTAGCCAATCTCATACCACATACAAATAGCTATACATTAATACTGCAGCTTATCTCCTGGACACAGTAGCGTGATTATGTATATAGATTGATGATGACTGTCCTTTGACTTCCGTAATAGATATGTTGAACACAATTATTAATGTCTGCCAGTGATACGTACGCATTGTTTTGTTGATATCTAACGTTATACATGTTCAAACTTAAGGCGACACTAAGCGACTTTTAAAGATTTTGTACTGAAGATCGCGACTAAATGAGTAGTGTTATTGATTTGGAAAAAATATATGTTAAATTAAAGCATTTGCTTAATAACTTAATTTGCGAATAGTTACGATTAAGTTTAAATTACATAGCGGATAAAAAACTGAGTATCACGCAAAAACTTTCAAGCGTATTTTTCTGAACCCTTCACCATTTTAAAGATAATTTAATTATGTATCTTTTAGTATACGCATTTTATTAGAATACTGTTTGTTTTACGAATAATAAATTAATAATGCGTCCAATTTGTGACAGCGCTCCTTGATGACGTACGACGCGTTGCGTACGCTCAGTTCAAAACATGCAAGGTCGCTGACATATATTAGGGTCTTAAAGCAGTTATTTCAATTAAACCATTTACAGGTAATTTAGAATTTTCAGAAAGTTAAAGGTAGTTGCCCATTTGAAATAGAAGGTAAACAATGGAATATCAAAAAAAAAAACTAGTCTTTTTTCAAGAATAATTTAATGCTGAGGTGAAAAGATTAACCAGATAGCAATATGAACCGCAGCTCAATGCTTATAAAGTGTCGTTTGTCCATTAAAAGAGTATTCCTGAAGACTCTTTGATTACTTTATAGCGAGTACTTAAGACTCTCCATAAGATAGATTTTCTGGAATTTGTTTCGTCCGTTTATAATAATAATAATAAAACATTTATTTTCAAGAAACATGGACTTATAACATTAGTAACAATTTACTTACAAACTATGTTAATAATATTTATAAAAAAAAACAAAGTTCCATGATACCAAAACAATCAGCCGTCAGGAACATGCAGCTGACTTAAAAAGTAAATGATGGGACAATCCAGTTTGCTAGCAATGACAACCAGGAGACTGTTGGAGATGGCACGCACTTCAATATGCATTACAAGTAAACCATTAGTTACCCCAGCAGATATAGTAATCATATAAAAAACAGTCCTGACTCACTCACTTACTGACTGACTCACCAGCACTAAGCAATGATAGCTTAGTGGTGTGACCGTCAGACTGCCAAGTCATGGGTCTCGAGTTTAAACCCAAGCACCTCTGATTTTTCGGATTTATGTGCGTATTTTATAATATCACTTGCTTCAAAAACGGCGAAGGAAAATATTGTGAGGAAACCGGTATGTCTGAGAGATATTTCTCGACGGCATGTGAAGCCCAGTCAGAGACCCATGGGCGGCTTTAAAACTCTGACACCAGGTTAGTCACTAACCACACGGAAAGAAGAAGAAGACCAACACCCAGCCCTTGGACCTTGAAAGCTACAGTGCACAGATGTTACCTTTAAAATGTAGACAAGGAATAAGGCAGGATTTTTCGAAATTCCCAGGATATTGTTAATTCACGGGCGGACGAAGTTGCTGGCAAAGTTTTACGTAGCAGTCGGTTATCGTTATATTTCTGCATCTGAGAAGAACAGAAATAACATATGGTATACATACCACCCTCCACAAACTTCCAAAGTTGGCACAAACATTTGTCACGACCACAAACTCGGTCAAAGTTTTTGGCAATCCATCGCTGGTTTACTGTCGTGAACGTAGCGGAGCCATTAACAGAGCCATCAAGCGAATTGCAGTCATTATCGCCACTATGTATCTTCGATGCTTTGTCAGGCCTAAGTTTGGTGCGAAGTGCTGTAACCTGGGTAATCTCTTACGATTTAATCGTTGAAAGTGATCAGAATATGTATGTATTAGCATACATTATTTGTTTAAGTTTTGTTATTTAATGTATTATTGTTTGTTTATAAGCTGTCAATGGCCAGTGTTGTAACACTCGTCGGTAATATTACGCAATAAAAATTGTTTATGGCTCTGACATTCAAGTAATAGACAATCTTGACATATTTCAACTACTTGGCTACGAGGCTTTTGGTTAATTTGTGAAAGTACATTTTATGTAATATTTTTTGGGATGTGCGTTTAGTTTGCAGCATAAACAATTTTTATTTCTTTTTCTTTTCTTTCTTTTCATACGAACAAGTATGTGCTGAATACATTCGATAACGATTTTCGAAGTAATGGGATCGAGTGTTTTCGGATTCTTGTCAACTAAATCACTGCGGTTATAGCAATGAATAGCATGATAAGAGTATAAATAAAATAAAATTTAAAATTGTAGAAAACAACTTTATTAGTTTGCCTATTCTGCTGGTCTCCCTTTTTGTCAGTCCTCTCCTCTATTTTGTGCGTTCTGTGGCCATGTTTCCCCGCTAACATGATCAGGTAGTTCGCTCCGGCATTAAAACATTATAATCTTTATATCCCATCATTTTTCTCAGAACCTAAGGACCATAAATAAAATAGGTTAAAAAAGAAGATGACAAAATCACATTCTTCCTCCCACCTAATCTTAATTACCGCTTCCTTCTCAAAAATAAACGTGCTCTCAAAATAATTGGTCCTTTCTGGAAATGCCTCTCTGCATGGTCCTTAACGACTTCGTTTAAGTATCACGTAGCTTGCATGCGTACTATTTACGATATGAAAGTGATACTATTGGGGAGTGCAATTATTATAATGATTCTGGAAATACACAGGAGGAGATATGCGATAAGCAACTGATATTATGTACCTATATGTATTTATTTACAAGCCAGAGCATTGATCATCACTTTAGCTCAAAGTGTGACAATTTCAAACGATCTCAATCACAATCCTAAGGGAAATTCTTATTGTTGTTTGAAAAAAAATCATCTGCTCGAAAGGGTAAGATAAAAAAAAAATGTAAGTGTGTTACGCTGCTACCTCGCGGGTTTCTCACGATGTTAGTCTTCATCGCTTTTTCTTAATTTCGATTGTACCACAATTTTTGTCAAAAATTTCGACTTAGATCCCAATATAAGTATATAGTTGAGAGGGCCAACCACCACCTCTTATTTGCAGTATTATTTTAATACTACGTCAGTGTGCAAAAGAGACGGAGCTATTGTCCTGTATAGCTCCAACTCTTTCTCGCATTAAGGACAGAACGGGCCTGAAATATGCATGAGTTGATCCCATTCATAATTCAAAAGCACTTGATTAATTTTTTCGACGTATTCATCATTCA
Organism: Omphaloscelis lunosa; assembly: GCA_916610215.1. Lineage (NCBI taxonomy): Eukaryota > Metazoa > Arthropoda > Insecta > Lepidoptera > Noctuidae > Omphaloscelis > Omphaloscelis lunosa. The sequence continues at coordinate 10,599,552 of OU744267.1, forward strand.
CCTATCAAACTGGTCGTCGACTATCACTGTAATTGAGTTTAATTAAAAACAAAAACACTGGTAAAGGACATAAATTAAAAAAAAAACAGAATTACAAAAAAAAAACGAACGATCCTTACTGTAGTCGCATATGATGTGTAACAATTGACATCTCATCTTGGTACACACGGCTACACATCAAACTACACATTTCCAGTATTAGATGACCTCGCACTGTACGAAAATCCTGCACAATGCGAGATCAGCATAAACTGGGAATGTAGCTTGATGTGTAGCCGTGTGTACTAAGCAACATTAACATTATATCCTAAAAAAATAATTCAGGTACTATTTGAAATGATTTTTCTTCACGAAGAATGTTTAATGAAAATTGTATTTTATTTAAGTAATGCAATTTTTTATTGAAGACAATTTCTTTCGTTTAATTTGGGGACGAACGGAGACAATAGACTTATAATAACTAAAATATGAGACATATACTTGTGATTTTAAAGTATTCAAAAACCGTTGAAAAAATTGGTGAAAATAACAAAACTTGTTTTTAATATTAACGTGCTCGTTTTATTGTAAACCAAATTCTTATAAGAACCAATAGGAAATATTATAAAGATTTAGAAAAGCTAAGAGCTGATTATGACAAGCAATCCCGAGCATAAATACAATTAAGCAAAATATAAAAGCGGTATCTCGTGAAAAAAAAAATTACAACTTGGATAAAAGACCTATTTCATTTCATAATAGGATAAAATCCAAAAAAAAAAATATTATTATTATTTCACATAAAACAAACAAGGGCACTTATGATACCTCAGAAGCTAGGTGCACGGTTCCAATTGGTCGCTTCCTCTGGAGAAGAGCCGGCAAGAAACTCCACGATTACTCATTTAAAAATAAATGGTTTCTACAATGTTTTCAAATTACATTGGTTATAGGCATGAGAGGACAGTGTAGGCCTAGCAACAAGTACCAGGTACTTAGTAAAATAGAAAATAGTCCACAAGTCTACAGCCTACAACGTTCTCACATTCACAAAATCTGAAAGAAAAGAATCTATATAAAAGATTAACAAAATAATAAAAATAAGGACCTATTTAAACCAAATGATATGATTGTCACTACAGCTCTAACAAATCTAATTTGATAAAACTATGTTCCACCATAAAATACCTATCAATACTTTAGGAGAAAATTGCTTTGAATCTACAATACACTATTTTAACTCCCACATGAATGCACTACACTAAACTACATCAAAACAAGTACATACCAACAGTTTTATATTCGGGTTATCATCTCAAATACTTGGCTCACTGCCCACCGCACAGGCCGTTTACATGGTTTGGACTTTAAATTCGGGACTAAAATTACGGCATACGTAGTTTAAAGTAGGGATATTATGAGGCTGTGAACTTTTACCGCTAAACATAGCATTACGACAAATTATTTTGGAATGTACGGTGGGTTGCATCAATTGGGTACCCCAGTTGTATTAAAATTGTAATACAACTGGGGTACCCAATTGATGCAGCCCACACTAGGTTAGGAAAAACTGAAGATGATGACTGAAAGAGAAAATCAAAGTCGAATTCAAATCATTTTGTTGCCCTAGTGTTTCAACCCCCAAAGGTTTGAAACACTAGGGCCTTGGGGTCCGAGTGCTCATCGAATATTTCTGAACATCGCTAAGTGGAGGGTGACCAGAGAGCTGGCCTATATTTTTTTCCCAAAGAATCAGCATCGCCATACAACGTTGCAATGCTGCCAGCCTTTTGGATACTTTTCTCATTGACAGCGATATAGACGAATTTTATTATGATAATGTGCTGCGAATGTGCTCTTCCCCTTTTTTTAAAGTTTTATTATATACTTCTACATACTATACATATATATTGTAGTGTTAGCTTGTAAATTGTAACTGAGTAAATAAAATAAAAATTGGATCTATCATTCAGAGAAATGAAATAACACACAGACCTCTACACCTCAAAAATCGGATTAAGAACCCACTACTTTCAGATTCAGTAAAAAATCTTAAGACGTTTTATTTTCTCGTCGCTTTTTACGAGCCCTAGAGGAGTGGCGGTTACGTAATCTCGACAAGCAGTCTTGTGGAGGCAAACTTGTAAATTAGTCAAACACCCACATAAGTCTTGGTCTGGACCCAGTACCTAATATTCCGTAAATTGCGGTCAGTACCATAAATAGGACGTTCAGACATTCTTTATGTTCACCTACAAGTTTAATACTTTTACGTGATGGAGTAAGTTTAGATGGAGTACCAATGCCAGTTAATAAATGACTCAAGTGGAGAGAAGTGTAATCTTTTATCTAGCAATGCGTTTCACCTCGAAGGTGAGCGTAATTATTTGTTATCGCATGAATTGAAACCGAGTTATTACGATGTGCTCACAAGTGTCCTACCAATAACCATTATAATTATTAAAGAGCAAGAAAAGACCATTTCAAACATGGAGGGACGCTGTCGCTTTTTAAGAAAACCGAATTTTGCATATTTTTACAAGGAAACACGCAGCACTATAGGTTACGTTCGTTAAGCAAGGAAAGTTTACAACTCTTACGAGTCAGTGTGGTAACTACCTACTATATATTTAAGGGATTAACGATGTCACCCACATGAGAACTCCATTTATTCATACTCCATGTTAACCCCGACCTCGGATATAAGGACTGAATATATTACAGATATTTTTTCACTTTAGCCCTACTTTATTATGACAGTAAAATGTTAAGCTCGGGTGTGATGAATTTATTTTTTATAAAATCGTATAATGTATAATATATGTCACGGCTAAAACCCGAAGTGCGGCTATACCTAGTTTTAGCCGGCTACAACTAGATGCGGCCGGTAGCAGTTGGTTAAATTCAGTTGTAGCAAATGAAAATGGCTGAAAGGTAAGTTAGGTTACGTTAGAACGGTGACCACATAACACACCGCACGAGCCGAGTGAGCGAAGCGACCGGTGCGCTGGTAGCGGCCGGCGAGTGCCAGGGTCCATTTAGGTATAGCCGCACTTCGGGTTTTAGCCGTAACATGTAATTTTAACATACCAGGCAAGCTTTACATCACGTTAATCTATGAGTCAAATCTAAAGCTAGATCAGACAAAATAAAGCAAACTTGAATATATAATCTACGTAACCCATTTATGGAGTTCGACGAGAGCAGTGGTGGCTCAATGGTAACGGCCGTGATTTACGAGTCGTAGGTTTGAACCCTGACAGGTGCTTTATTTTGTTTAAATTATTTTATCACCATTACTCTCAAAACGGTGAAGGAAAAAATCATGAAGAAGCAAAATTGGCATATCCTAGAGAACCAAAAATTCAAAGATAATTCAGACTTGTGAAATTTACCGACCCGCACTGGGCTCGCGTCGTGGATTACGGCCCACTCACTCTAACAAAGAGGAGACCTGTGTCGCAGCAATGGAATCATCATAAGCTGATTATGCTAACCCATTTATCAATTAGAATATCCGTAATTTACACAGAGCGACTGCTATCCAACCTCTGCAACACCGATACGGTTGGACTAAAGGCGGAGTTTTACATCGGTGGCAGACTCAAAGCACCATTACTAAATTACAGTATGAATGACTGGTCCTTCGGAATCACATCGCTTCTCAAATGTAACAGCATTTTATCCCAACAATTACAAGCTTACTTTGATTGCGATGATAATACAAACTACGCGTTCTCCCCATGGAGGTAGGCAGAAACTACAGAACGCCACCTGCTAGGATCCTTACATACTCCTTTTGCTTCGTTTACGACTGGAGAGGATGCCCTAGAGAACATATTGTAAACTTATTGGGAGTGTTCTCCAAGGTCAGGTGCCTAGTCTCTAGTCGCGTTGTCTTCTAATTACTCTCGTCTTTTTCTATGCACGTGTTTCTGTGATAAATAAACCTATTTTTCTTTTTTTCTTTCAACCGGCGGGCGTGTATGACCAGATGTATGATCGTGGCGCGTAATATTAACATTTAAAGCCTCGTTTGATAAAAGAATCCACGATTTTTTAAGCCCAAACTCACGCCAGAACTATACGTCATTTACTACAATGAACAAAAGAATATTGAGCACGTATGTGATCTGAAAACTACGGTGTTATACGCAGGCATAGCCAATTGAGCCGATTCAGTTTTATGCCTCCCAGGCGATATAGGCAAAACCTCGTATGTATATGCTTCGAAAGCAGTTGTGGACATTCCAGAATTCGTACTTGGATTTTAGTACGCAGTAATCGTGGTTTGGTTACTGAAGCGAGTCTTTGAAACTGCATTTGTTGGATATAAATAGTACTTCTGCTACTACTAATGTTGGCAGTATTCCGAATTTTAGTATGAAATGTGAGACGGGTCTGAATATATGGTCCGATTGCGGATAAGTTAAAAGTGAATAAAATAAGTTATCTTGTATTGTTAGGTAGTCGTGTTTCGAAGGTGAAATAAGCTATTAAATAACATATTTTAAAACAGCAATGTGGTGCAAATTGGTTCCCTGCACAGTCCATAAGCAAAATTTTGAATTCATTTATTCTTACTATGCTGAAAATAAGCAACATTACATAAGACAGTCCCCCAAAACGCCCACCCTTCACCACTTTCTAGTGCTTTGGCTGGGAAGAAGAAGTGGCGCAACAAACTCTCCAGCGGCACAGCTGTCTGTTCACTTAGAAGAACTTGATTCTATACAATATCAAATGATTCTATATTAAATGCAACAAAATTATCACCTGCTTAACTAGAGAAGAGATCATACAGTAACATTTAGTTTCTTTATAACAGGAACCCGTTACCCATTGAACATAAATCAGTGAGCATCCTCCCTGCAGAAAGCGTGGCAGAATAATGTATGCATTATTAAACTAGCTTCCCCAACGGTTTTGCCCGCGTGACATCTTTATAAATTATACCCTATGCTACTCAATGATAATATAGCATTATATTTGTGAAAGAATTTTTAAAATCGGTCCAGTAGTTTTTGAGTTTATTCATTACAAAAAAAATATACAAATCAATACTCTATTCAACATTCATGTAGATTAGCTGCGCCCCGTAGTTTTACCCGCATAAATCTCGATTCTGTGGGAATATCGGGATTAAAAGTATCCTATATCCTAACATGGTCATGGTCTACTCATGTGCCAAATTTCATCTAAATTCGTTCAGCCGTTAGTTACACTTTCACACTAATGAAAGAAAAGTGAAAGTGTAACATACAAACTTACAATATGTAAAAAAAACCCTGTCTGATTCGAAACGGGTACTGCAATAACACGGTGGACGCCATCATGCACGTACGGGGCCTCACGACGGGGGATGCAATGGCCCTTGGGGTCGTCTTGGCGGTGTCTCTACACATCGGAGAGAAGTTATTTGATAATTTACCACCCAAAAAAAAAAGGTACCAGGCATAATTTAAAAAAAAAATCTAATAAAGCATTATTTTTCCATAATCAATGATTTCCATATTCCAATAATCAAGTACTAAGTACCCGCAACCGAACTAGTTAGATTAGTTTGAATATTTTTTCTCGCGAAAAAAGGTTATTTACGTTAGGTTAGAACTGTGACCCCCTACGCACGAGCCGAGCGAGCGAAGCGAGCGGTGCCGCGGCAGCGGCCGGCAAGTGCCAAAAACGACGAATATATAGAAAAAAATACTTTAGTTAAGGTTATTTAGTTGGAGGTGTGAATACTGGAAGGGATTCCATAAGCGCCGCCGCGCCCCCGATGTCCAATACGGGAGCCGGTGGTGCCGGGCACAGAGGGCATAATGTGCCGGAGCCGATGTTTTTAATCTCGGTTGCCGGCAGTAATTTCATGCCGGTTCCCAATGGCGTCATTTTTGGGAGCCGGCGCTGGCAACGGAGGCACTCCCTAGAAACTAATATATTTACAATAAAATATTGTGCGCCAGTTACGTTCATGTCCCATCTTGCATCTTCTTTTTCGTGTAGTTAGTGACTAACCTGGTGTCAGAGTTTTTATGCCGTCCATGGGCCTCTGACTTGACATGACATCATCGGTCTTGACGTGTCCTATGTAATATTAATATCTATTGCAGTCTTCTTAACCCCTTGCTTTATTCTAAGCGATCCTTCCAAAAATTCAAAATATTCTCTCTTCGGACAAAAATGATGGTCCTCCAATCCAACGCTGTCGGTGGTACCGGCCACTATGTTAAAAGACCTCAATAAATATTTATGTAAGACTATTCACGACGTCGCCCGCTTAATATATCTATGTCTATATCTTATTCTACATACACTTCAGTTTTATCAATACTCTTTTGAGATTGTGAGAGTTTATGTATATTTTGATTTTCCTTTGCTTTACCATTACCATAGTCTTTAAGCTCGTTTATCTATTCTTGTGTGGTTTTTATACAATCATACTTGTCTTATAAGTTTCTTATATTCTAAACATAAACCCTCCAAGAAATGTTAATCTGCGTAAAACAGATCTGATCTAAAGTTAGGGCTCCGTACACAAATCGCAGGCCGATTTCCAGCCACCGACGCGCGGGGTTGCGGACGGTGAGCAATGGGTAGCTCACCGTCCGATAAGGACCAGACCCGGGTCGTCGGCGCGTTGTGTTCCACGCGTGCCTCAAAGAGATGTCAGCAGAATTGACGGGGTCCGTTAGGGCCGATGCCTGCTGGGGGTGCGAAGAAAACCGAAAGGGAGATCGTGGCCCCCGGCAACAGGGCAACCGAAGGAACACGGATGGGTTTTAGTCAGTAAGAGTATGACACGCCCTCCCGCTCCGCCCAGAGCGGGAGAAGTTATTTGATAATTTGCCACCAAAAAAAAAAAAAAGTGCTCCGTGCAGAAAAACAAAACCCTTTTTCGTCAATAACTTATCTAATTGTAAAAAAGCTTGAACAACAAATAATTGAAACATTAAGTCTGTGTAAGTATAAACGTATAGTTTTTGTGGTGCTAAGCCATTCGTGTCAGTCACAGCACCTGTTAATAGTTGCATCACTTCTTCGCTCTCGAAAATATGGTTAATTTCGGCTTTGATTTACTTAATGAAGATATTGTATAATCATAAAATAAAATGTTGATTTTATTTTAAGAATAGCTGAAGACTAACGTGTTATTTTAAAATTTCTTGACATGGTTTTCTAAATAATACAAAAAAATACATTACTGAAAAAGGTAGTTAATTGATTCAGGCGTGACCGTGCAGAAATCTATTATAAAATACTCGTACAAAAGAAATGGATATATTTAGTAACCAGTTCCGCTTAGCTATTTCTAAAGAGTCTTAAAAACCCCTGAAAGAAATCAACACGTGTTTCACCTCTCAACGAGGCATCCTCAGAATGACGATTGACTTGTCACGAGCTCGAACACGGCGTGTTGCGACACCGAGTGCTGAGCGCAGAGCAAAGTTACTGACAAAGTTTAAAAAAAAATGTTTTTTCAACATTATTTTACTTACTGCTATATTTTCTATCGGAGTTGAAAAAAGTGGTTCAGCCACATGCAAGTAGACCATACAACGATGTTGATAATATTTTTAAATGTTTAAAATCTAAATTTGTTTTTTGTAAAAAAGTGATCAATCGTCAGTCTCGCGTCATTTTTCGGAAAATTTGTTGCGAATATTTGTAATTTTCCATGAATACTTAACTTATTTGAAAAATCCCTTTCAGCCACATGCAAAACAAAGAACTCGAGTTTTCAAATCACAAATAATTTTGTTTAAATTATTGTTCCCTTTCTCATAACTAATGAACAAAATTCATCAAATCACGATTTCTTGCACGGCCTCTTTAACAATTTTGATATCACTGGTTTGCAGATGAATTTTGCGTTCCATGAATTACACATTATACAAGTGATTGCTTGTAATCAATACGAAATCTTATTACTTTATTATTCTATTATTTATTTAATACTTCAAGCACAAAAATGCACATAGGCGGACTTAATGCCATAGGCATTTTCTACCAGTCAACCTTTGGGTGATGTCGAGACAAACAGTGGTAGGTGCAATTACGAAAAATTTAGGATTAAAAAAATATTCAAATTACAAGATACATATATTCCTATTACAAACTATAAATATAATATATATGCACATAACATCATAACATCACGCCTGTAATCCCCGGAGGGTTAGGCAGAGGTGTACCTATAGTACACCCACATTTCGCCAGTTATGTTTAAGTCCCATGTAATAGGGGGCGAGCCTATATATAATATATATGCCTAATTATATATATGAAAATAAGCACAATTAAATATACATAAATACATGAATATACTAAATCAAATAAGACAAACAATGGGAAAACATTAATGTTGTGATGATACTGCCAGCTTCTTACGAATGTGCTCGCGAACTTTAACTTTAATCCTTTAATCCTTTTATTATTATTTTGTCCTTGTCCCAATTAATATATAAATCTTCTCCACCATCATCTCAGTATTTAGTTCCTTGTCATACTTCTCACAGTCCATTAATCTTCGGTCTGTTCCACAGACGACAGGACGCTTAATATCGTGTTCTGCGTGTTTCATCTGCACGTTACAGGAACTGATTGACACTAGTGATGGCGCCAAACTCGTAGCCGATTATGGGCCGAGTCCATTTAGATTGCCATCGACACTCTTAGAAGGAGAAATTCGTTTACATTTTTGTAGTACTTACACTAAAGACCTCAAAAATTCTTTTAAAGGCCAACCAATTCCTTTTTCATCTCAACAAAATACTTCGCATGAAGCAAATTACAGGAACACGAAGACAATTGGTAGTATTAGAACGAAACGGTGAGGCCCTTGTTACGTTGGCTACCTTCCAATTTGCTTCGTAAATTGCCCCTTGCTCAGAATACTGACTTACATCGCTGGACATTTTGTAGTATTAGCTCATGTTGAGAATTTAGTTGGATCATAATCGTGATTAAGTTTTTGAGGCTTTGTTGAAGTAGTATAGTTGTACTTGTAGAATATATACACCACTCATCATCTTTCTAGAGTCTGGCCACGCTAAGTCTTCCTTAGTTAAAAAAAACGGTGGAATTTTAAAATCTATAGACGGCAATACCATCTCTACGAAAAAAGAATTTGATACTTTGTTTGTCTTTTGTTTTTGATAGGTTATTTTGTTTATTTTCTGATTTATTCCTGGTAAAGAATAGTTACTTTATCACGATATAGTGTGGATTTAATACAGTTTTGTCATCGTATGGAGGTAAAGCATAGATACGACATAGTCTATTACATCTATTAGGTAAAAATCAAATAGCAAAATATCAAAATCATTAGATCTACTTACACGTCAACTTTTCGATATCCTGTAAACATTTTCGTTTTTGGTTAAGGACGACATCATGCTGTTCCTTCACATCTTGGAATTTACATATCATAAATTACATAATAACTCCCGCAATCCACTTTTAATAGATTTAACCATTGTTCTACTTTATTTTGTGAAAACAACTAAGAGCGTAAGCAATCTGACATTTCAAGTACCCCGAAATTGACATAGCTGACAGATGTAAAAGTTTACCATATATAAAAGCTTTTTGGGGTTGCCCATTTATTCCATTGCAGACTTAGCGTGGCCACACTCTACCCTAGTCCCATTTTAGTTGGGATCGATCCAACACATTTTGCTTCTTCCATTCTCCCCTGTCAACCGTCACGCTATCATTCTCTTCTTTTTCTTTCATATCATTCCTTTTACAATCGATCCTTCTTTTCTATGGCCTTCCTCTCCCTCTCCATCGATCAACATTTATATTCATCACTCTTTTATGACCGATTCCTATAATTTACGTTAGTGAAAATTAAGACTCTTGTACCTTTACCAATGAAGTCCTCATAGCTTTGCATAGTAGACCCTCCCATATGGAAGTTGCTATCACAAGTAAAATTAGCTAACGAATCCAATAATATGCCCAGTTTGGCAATAAAAATTCTACCATTGGTACGCAAAACGATTCGTTTTTGTTTATAGGAACCGAGTATTAGTCACATGCGTTTCCTCAACCCTCATCACATTCCCATATCAAGCCAAATATGTACACCCATAATTAAAGAAATCTTATCAATGTAATGTCTGCCCATAAGGACCATTGCTTTTTCGGTTTGAAAGGTGTATATGTTTGTATGTTTTTCAAGTCTATTAGACTGTTATATCTGTTGAGATATTTTAAGATGCAAAAAGAAACAACGAACAAATATTGACACCTTTGCATGGCTACGAAACTGGTCATAAAAGAAAATATGTTTGTCAGCAAGGATAAGACTCTTTTGAAATAGTAACATTGTGTTCATTTCAAAGAAAAAACCTATTAAAATACTAAGAAATAAACGAAACAGACACAAAACAATTCAATTCCATCCATATATGTCTACAAACGAAGCAAACCAAATATTATATTCAGTGCAATACATTTTGCTACCACAAAACTCAAGGATAGTACCATTTCCGTGTCCATTTTCCGGGCAGTATCCAGTAAAAATAATCCAATTCACGTAGTGTCCTGCCGGTCCTGCCGTCCGCCAGCCGTTGTCCGAACCGTCTGCGTTTTTATCTATCAAACGGCTTGGCACCAGTCTTAACTGTATGTCGTGACTGTAGTATTGTGTTTTAGATGTAGGTATTCTTTTAGGGGTTAGAGTAGTTCGTTTGAGTGGATTTTAGTCGTTCTTTTGTCAATTTTAATGAGCTATTTTTAAGACGAATATCTTGAAATAATTTACTTATTCGAAAAAAATAATCAGATGAAAGGCGTATTTATATTAATGTTATAATAATTCTGTGACTGCCTCGTTGGTCTAGTGATCGCAAACCGCTACTGCTGACTATGAGGTCCTGGGTTCGAATCCCGGGTCGGGCAAGGTGTTATTGGGTTTTTCCATCTGGAATTTCTCAGTAACAGCCCGGAGTCTTTGTATTTGTGCCCGGTTGATGGCAATAGGCTCGCCCCCTATTACATGGGACTTAAACATAACTGGCGAAATGTGGGTGTACTATAGGTACACCTCTGCCTAACCCTTTGGGGATTACAGGCGTGATGTTATGTTATGTTATGTGTGTTATAATAATTATCCCTAGAATAAATGATGCTTTCGTTTTATATCTTGACGCGCTCTGTCTGGTTTTCAAGCTGATCCTCTTTTTCTGTTAGTATAATTATATTTTTTTTTTTTCTAATCGTCTAAATATGGAATAAAGTATAGAAGTGTCTAGAGGAACAGTGGTGGCCCAGTAGTAACGGCCCCTACTTACGAGTTGTAGGTTATGGGTTCGAACCCAGGCAGGTGCTTCACTTTGTGTAGATAATTTCATCACTACTGCTCCCAAAACGGTGAAGGAAAACATCGTGAGGAAACCGGCATGTCCTAGAACCGAAAATTCGAAGACATGTGACATCTATCAACCCGCACTGGGCATAGATTACAGCCCATTCCCTCTCCAAGAGAGGAGGCATGTGTCCCAGCAGCGGAAACATTATAAGCTGATTATGCTATACATGCCATCAACTTATAAAATACTCGCGGGGGTTGTATGGGGAAACTATGTAAGCTTAACCCTATACAGTACCTAGTTAGCCTTATTATGCCGTTAACCACTTTCTACCCGTATTTGGTCTTTTCTTCTAAACGAAATCTGAAATGCTGGTCCTTTTCTCCGCATTACGACCACATCATAAAACAAAGGTAATTTCTCAAACAATTCAAATAGCTGCGCACTTCATTAAAACTAGCTTTAATTTCCAAGTATTTCATCTCGAAAGTGTGAAACTTAACATTTGAAAATGATTAAGAAGCTGCAACTGTTCACAACAAAGTTCTAGTGGTTTTCGCTGAGATACGAGAATTAAATTCAAAGTTAAAATTCTCTAGCCATTTATATGCCTTTATTGAAGTGTAATTCAGGCTGGAATTAATCTTGAGGTACGCTTTGCATTCAAAATACCTAAGGTTATTTTATTCAATTACGTTTTATATTTAAATTTAATTTGCGTTCGTTGAATATTGCAATAGCCGTGTAGGTACAGCTATCAAGAAAATGAATTCTAGAATATGAGGTTAAATTAATTCTGGCACTGATTATTATTAAGTTTGAACGTCTTTACATAGATACGTGTGTACATTCTTTTGGGGTTAAATCGACCGTCCAATGGTGCGTAGGATCTGCCCGGTTTAGGTTCTGTTAGGTTTGTCACGTTATCGCGTCAGCTGCGCGGTTCAGTTGTTTGTGCTACGCATTCATGCGTAGTGTGGGCGTGGGTCGTAGAGTGGACAATCTAATAAATTCCTTTTTTCCAATTGCTGTTATTTCCATTTAAAAGAATGTCAACTTTAAAATAGTGTAAATTAAGTTGATTTCTGAATGACTCGTACCATAGGAAAAGTCATAAAAATGTTTGAAGTTGTAGCAGAAACTGAATTTTACGCGTCAATTTTAGAGTTGTTTTTCCAAAAACAAATATTTGTTTACATGTTTGAAAACTAAATCGCGAATGTAGTATATATTTTCATACGAAGCGAAGCTAAGTACACGTGCGTATCTTTGCCGGGGGCAGCTGTGGAGCGATGCCTTTGTCAGGCCACGAACCGAAACTAAGTTAATTTTGTGAACTCACCACAAAAGCAGTAATGCTATTCTGTAAAGTTCACTGATACCCCACTCAAGTGAGCGTACACTATTCGAAAGCGAACTCATTTGTTTTTAAAGTAAATCATCGCGGATTCACAACGAGACACCTTTTTAATTTGGAAGTGATGTTAGAGAATAACAGAACAGGTCATTGATAAGGACCGTATTTTAGTCTAAAATAAGTCGATGCGTAATTTCATTTCATTTCATTTTGTTAAAGACCCCAATTTAGTCTAATAGCAGTCTCGCAGGTCTCGAGTTCGAACCCAAGGCACGCACCTCTGACTTTTCGGATCCATGTGCGTATTGTATAATTATCACTAGCTGCAAAAACGGTGAAGGAAAACATCGTGAGGAAACCGGTATGCCTGAGAGATATTTCTCGATGGCGTGTGAAGTCAAGTCAGACGCCCATGGGCGGCTTTAAAAATTCTGACACCAGATAGCTATCTGCTCAATCGTAGACTTTTCGTACAGCGATACAAAAAGGACCATAAAATTGAAACGGTAATATCCCCTAGGTACTCTTTATACGCCTCAACGGATTTTATTGTGCGCGTATTTGAATTTCAACTGAAAAAATGGCAGTAAAATAAAAATATACGCAGTTATCCGAAAAGATACGATACTAGGTATATATTTATAATATTTATGGAGAGGCAGTAAAAGCGGCAAAGCCGATTAGGACGTAGGATTGGTGAATTTGAGTTGGAAACCCACTCACTGTAACAGTTAAGTGCATCTGGAGTGAATATTTCAAGCGTGCTTACTAAAATAGTTATTGTTTAGAGTACTCCACAGAGAAAGATAATCAATCTGCCTAGCCTTTTCCCAACTATGTTGGGGTCGGCTTCCAGTCTAACCGGATGCAGCTGAATACCAGTATTTTCGCGCGACGAGCGGTGTCTTTGTGTCGCGTCGCGTGTCGCGCCTGTTTGAAAGAGCCTTAACTGACCTCCACAACCCAGTAACTAGGTAATACGATACCGCCTGGTAAGGCTAGTTGTCAGACTTTCGGGCTTCTGACTACCGTAACGACTGTCAAAGATGTACAAATGACAGCCGGGACCAACGGCTTAACGCGCTTTCCGAAGCACGCAGAGGTCCTGATATGTAAAATTATAATAATAATAACCCCACCGCCGTATCTCTACGTTGACGTCGTGGTGGGGCTTGCGCGTTCCGAACTCTAGGTCTGTGCCGGTAGAGTTTACTTTGCCGGCACAGGTCTGGGATGAGGAGCCAGACCAAGAGAAATACTAAAACCAGCAGGGCAGCATGTTTCGAGCTGTTGGGCAGTAGCGACCCCACGGACCCTACCTCCCGGGAGAAGTCTTGTTCCTCACCTCTGGCTTGCCTTTATTGGCCGGCTGGAGTGAACACTGACGAGGAACGGGCTCCCACCTCATTTTTGCCTTAATTGGCTGGCTTGAGTGGAGATTCACAAGAGCAAACGTGCTCGGAGGTAGGAAGTATTCCAATAAGTGCTCGTAGGGATCTTGACCATCTTCCGGGCTCTGGGATTGTTCTGAAAGCCGTGGAATACCTCTCCACTCCTCAAGCACCTCAGGACATGTTGCCCCCTTGTCGCTACATAACTATGTGCTAGCGACAGTTTCTGGGGGCCCGTCATTGAGTGTGCAAGTCACCCCCTGCCATTTTTTCCGTGTACTTGTAAAACATTGATCAGGCAGGGGCAATAGTTCTTCCATAGTTTCAGGTTACCAGTACACTTTAGCTACCCAAACCCATAATCCAATATTATATTTGTTACCATATCCTGCAATAGTCCTACACCAACCGGGGTTGCCCTTGGGTGTACTTGCATAGTGCATACAGGGATAATCGTCGGTTGGTGCTTCATTGCTGTAAGACGCCTAACGGCCCTCTGCGAGTTGGCTTCGGCCCCTCATACGCCTTCCAAAGGTCCGGGACCCCAGGGTCCCGAGAAATGTAAAAGACCAAATAATAATAATAATCAATTTATTATCAGGCAACTAAGGCCCATAAATAGAATACACAAAATAATATTGTACAATAATAAACTAATACAGATTAAAAACCTTATATAACTATGACTACACACGTAATGTCGACGGCGTCGTGTATCGCTGCGTGGTGTGACGTAACCGTCCTCAGAAACGTCGATATACGACACCTTTCGGCCAAAAATCCTCTTCCAGGCAAGTCTGTAGATAGTGGGTTGAAACTCGTACCACGAATGACTTAAAGTTGATGTTGTGGCGCGATTCCAACCAAAGATTGTCACCCATCCACGGAACAACCGCGGCAAGCGTAGCTTAACCTGAACGATCAACCCGTGCGGCTATTATTACTTAGCCACAAGCCACTTAGCTACCTGCTTCAAAAAGTGTGCACAAAACAACAAAAATCAACCATTTCCATCAATAATAACGGGACCATCCACTTGAACGAAACAGCCCAATTTGGTGCGCATTGATCTCTTCATCTCAATCATTATTATGACCTTTAATAACATACTCGTTGCCCGCTACGGGTTTACCTGTATCGAAAAAGTTTTACCGAGTATCTGTTGATAGTGAAACAATTTCATCAACAATTCTCTTGATGTTTTCTTTATGCAGTGGTAATCGTTTTCTATCAATACCTCTCTGCTTGTTAGCTAAAGTATCACACATTTCTTCGTCTTCAATTTTTTATTGCTAGATTCCTCGTAGGTCTAGTGACTGCAAGTGCTATTGTTCAGTATGTGGTTTTGGGTTCGATTCCAAAGTCTGGTAGTGTTATTGAGCTTTTCATCAGGAATTTCTTGGTAGCAGTCCGGAGTTTGGATTTTAATGGCAATATTCTCGCCCAATATTACATGGGACTCAAAGATAAATTATGAAAATGTAGGTGTACTATTTATAAGTACACCTCTGCTTAACCATTCGAGAGGAACAGGTGTGATATTTTCTTATCTAGCTCTCTCCTTGAACAATCCATCTTATCACACTTCTTCAGCTGAATGTTTTTGGATCCCTTCTCACAGCTACTAACAACAATTAGAACTTTGCGTATTTCGGTCTATTACTTGAGTTTACATTCTTCAGAGGGTTTGCGGCTAAGTAATAACAGCCGCACGGGTTGATCGATCAGGTTAAGCTACGCTTGCCGCAGTTGGTCCATGGATGGGTGAACATCTTAACATACCAAGACCCCTCCATGGCTCGGAAAGTACGTTAAGCCATTGATCCCGGCTGCCATTTGTAGATGTTTGATAGTCGTTACGGGTAGTTAGAAGCCCAAAAGTCTGACAACCAGTCTTACCAAGAGGTGTTACCTAGTAACTAGGTTATGGAGGTCAGATAGGCAGTCGCTCTATGTAAAATACTGGTATTCAACTGTATCCGGTTAGACTGGAAGCCGACCCCAACATAGTTGGGAAAAGGCTAGGCAGATGATGACATGAGATTACATCGTCTAATACACCAATACACCACTCGTACGACATTTTATTTGATTACACTTTGATATTTATTATTTAACAAACAGTCCCATCTTTGCACACAGTACCAGGGCTCCATATGTTCAAACAAATATCTCCTCCACAAACATCGAAAAAACAAACACAGCCACAGAACATTAGTACAGAAATACAGGCCAGAAACGTTCTACTTAATAATATCGCGTATTACCGCTCGGTATTCGTAAAATTTTATTGTTCACGCACTTCCAGTAACAGCCCTTGATATTCTGTATGCGATGCTCTGTCGTTTGTGTTACCATAAATATTGGAGTATCAAATGATGGTGGAAATTTTATGTCGCTGGTGATTTGCACGTTGGTTTTTTATTGATGGAAAATGTGACAAAACAAAAGGGTACTTAATCTGTCGGCTTTCGTGTCTGGAACTAAATGGCGCAGATTAATTAGAAAAATCAAGTCTGCGAAAATCCTAGGTTTTTTGCAAAAGATCGGATAGTATTGGAAACTGAGAAATATTTTTGTAATAATACGAGCTTTTTGCAAAAATCCAGCTTGTTTTATGTTAATCCCGAACAATGACGATGAGTATGAACGCTGATTTGTACTGACGGAGATTAGTTAAGGCGACGATAACTTTTAATGATTTTGAAAAAAATATATATTTTTCATAATAACTATTATATATTCATATTTTAGATTATGTTTACATTCCATAGTGAAATTAATTTATAAAGTTATGTCTAACGCGGATAAAAAACTGATAATCGCGCAAAATCTATCAAGCGTATTTTTCTGAAACCTTCACCATTTTAAAGATAAATTAATTATAGGTCTTCTAGTATAAGTATTTTATTAAAATACATTTATAATATATTAAAAAAGTTAAGATTGACCATTAGATTAGCCAATCAGCATTGAGTTTCCAATCGTCCTAAACAGACTGTTTTTTTGCAAAAACCTGCGACATTATACTTAAACGTTGTGTGGTAAAAAGATGAGCCAATCAGCATGTTCGAAGCGCAGCTGAGTGTCCAGTTTACGATGGACGACTGCCAATTCCTACCTTCACTCGTAGAGGCCACCTAGGATAACCTTTGGGTTGTGAAAATGAAATGAAATTAAAGTAAAATGTATTTGTATATTCTGTAAATATAATATCGGAATCACTTTTACACGTCATATTAAAAATAAGCCTCATACTGCCTCGTTGGTCTAGTGGTCGCAAGCGCTACTGCTAAGTATGTGGTCCTGGGTTCGATTCCCGGGTCGGGCAAAGTGTTATTGGGTTTTTCCATCTGAAATTTCTCAGTAGCAGCCCGAAGTCTGGATATGTGCCCGGTGATGGCAATAGGCTCGCCCCCTATTACATGGGACTAAAACATAACTGGGGAAATGTGGATGTACTATACGTACACCTCTGCCTAACCCTTCGGCGAATACAGGCGTGGTGTTATGTTTGTGTGTGTATGTATCAAAAATAAGGTAGATGAAGATTTCGATGTGATTTCAACATACGAACAACAAAAATTAATTTCACACAATTTAGAACACGTTCCAATCTGCATAATGAGAAAAAGGCAAAAAACGTGACACTTACATCCAAAATTAAAATTACTAACACCGTAAAAATACTAAAAAAAACTGCATTAACAAACATAGGCTCACTCGAATGCCTAGACACAAAATGGTCTACCATTTAATAAATGAATCGCACCTCGCCAAACGAAATTAACTAAATTATATATGAAAAGGAAATTAGGCGGCCCGCACACTGTGGATTAGTCGTAAAAATGTTATAAAGAATTCAGATGTCATCAATTGCTTTTATATATCCGTTTTGTATGCTAATTTTGTGTTTAGGTGCGAGTTTTAAGCTTTTTTGGCAGGAGACAGGAAGGTACCGTAATTATTTATTTACGTGAGTTTGTTAATATTATAAGACTGAGATGGTCTTGCGGTTGTTCTCAACATAATCAAGTTGGTATTTTTATATATTTTTTACATTACAAAGCTTATCTCTACAATCTTGAGTATAATTTATTCCAGATAGTGGTGCCGATTCTGTTGTCACAAATGCCTCTAAACTAAAAATCACCAAAATTTAGTTTATTTCTGTCAAAGGACGATTTCCCATTCTGAAATAGACTAAACTGACCCAACTTAACTATATTTTAGTTTGACAGCACTAAGATGGCACTGAGTTATTAGTTTTAGTGAAAATGGTAAATTTGCTATTCTGAATTTGACGTTATTCACCTAAAATTTTGATTGTGTCACTAAATCTGACTATTTTTAATCGCGATTAAAAAGGTGTGGTATAAAATTAGTTGTCGTGAACTAAAATTCACACCAACACGTCAGGTGCAAAAACATTACTGTATCTTTTTTTATTTTCTTTTGCTTATATCTCGGAAATTTCGAACCCCTTTAAAGAACCCTTAAATCCCTAAAACTCAACATGTAGGTAATATTTTTGAAGTGAAAACTTTTTTAGGCGCGTTGAGCATTTTTGAGACGGGAAAAAACAATTGAACTCGCGACACTGTTACCGTTACCGACACCTCATTAAAATATTTCCTGTACAATAAAATTGTTCAAGTTTTCACTTCTGTCAGCATTCCCGGAGTGCCACTGTTTTTTATTTCCATACAAAAAGTGAAAAATTCCTTATAAAACACGTCGAGGCTGCCCCGCCTGCGCACCTCCGGCTCTAAAAAGAATCACGGGGTAGGGCAAACAAGTACCACGTGGAGTCGTGATTGTCAAATTCAATTTAGTTGTGTCTAAATAATTTTTAAAAGAGATGTATTTTTTCCAGAATAGCTTTAAGATTCTCATAGCCAAAAGTAAGGAATTTTAGTGATAGTTTAGTTCAGTGTACAAGAGAATCGGCACCAGTGTCATCAACGAAGAGGCGGCCCAATCCGCGATTACTGCACTGCAAGCTGTACTTTATTTAGTATGGAGCGGTCTTTAGTAGGTATAGTCAAACTCCTCCATTGACAATAAAAATCTCAGAAAATTAAAAATTCACTTCGGTTAAATCTAAACTGTCTCATAAACGTCCTAAATGGCTTGAACGTCAAAAGAGTGACTACATTTAAATATCTAGGGCATATTCTCACCGACGACCTTAAGGACAGTGTTGATATTGAAAGGGAGCGTAGGGCTCTGGCGGTCCGAGGTAACATGTTGGCCCGAAGATTCGCCCGGTGTAGCACCTTAGTGAAGATAACACTGTTTAAGGCATATTGCCAGTGCTTTTACGCGGGGAATCTTTGGGTCAACTATACCAAAAGAACGCTGGATGACCTACGCATACAGTATAATAATATTTTTAGGATGCTGTTGGGACTGCCGCGTTGGTGCAGCGCTTCTGCTATGTTTGCGCAAAACCGAACTGACGGATTCCATGCCGTTATTCGGAAGAAAACCGCGTCGCTGCTGTCACGGTTGCGGGCGAGTGACAACAGCATTCTAAAAACTGTGGTGGAGAGTGTCGACGCTCCGATAATTAAAAGTTTTGTGAGAAGGATAATCACTGAACATTAGTTTGGGGAGGTCCTTTTCACAATACTATTTACCTACTCTGTCTTCCATATAATATATTAGTTACTAACACTAGGAATAAGTAATTTTATTGTTTTTTTTTTTTTACTACAACACTATGGATCATTGTTGTCTGCAAAATAAAGAATATTATTATTATTATAAACAAACAGCGGCCTACCACCAGCTCATAAACAGTATTATTTTAATATTACTTCAGTGGGAGAAAGAGATGGAGCTATACGTCCTGTAGAGCTTCATCTCTTTCCCACACTGAAGTAATATTAAAATAATACTGCTTTAAGAGCTGGTAGTAGGCCCCCTGATCATCGGGGTAATTGAGTACCCAACACACATAAAATAGCAATCGATTGCAATACCTTTCATTTTGACATCCATTGCTTCATAGGTTTGATAAATTCGTCTGCAAAACAACGTGGATAACGCAATGAACATGGATGAACTGTCACAGTCAAAGACACTGCGATCGATTTCCATTTTATGAGAGTAACGCAATTACCCCGCTGGTATTTTATGACATACTAATTGCGCCCCGCGGTTTCACCCGCATAAGTCTCAATCCCGTAGGAATATCGGAATAAAAAGTATATTATGTCCTAACCCAGGTTATTGTCTACCCTTGTACCAAATTTCATCCAAATCCTTTCAGCCGTTTTAGCGTGTAAGCGTAAAAACAAACATACAAAAATAAATATTTTCTCTGTAGAATATTTGTTTAGATTTAGACAAGTGACATTCATTGAGCATGATAATTACGAGGTTGACTCTACCCACATTTTCATTCCTCGCATATTCTTTAATTAGAACACACCCAAGTTCAATTAAAGTGACGATTAATTGATTTCAATCGATTATATTATCAGTAACCGATTAATCGTTAACACACAGCAAACCACGATCCGTATTACAGAAACGCTAACGTCACCGGTCCCGCACATAATTACAAATTAGTGCACATGGGTAAATGTTCTGTGTTTCGGTAAATACGGTTATGTGCAATTATGTAGACGTAGGTAAACATAGTACACTGATTATGTGCGTCTACGTCTAATTTAAAGGTATTAATCTTAAATAAAATTGCGCCATCTATTTGTAACTTTACTTCAACGAATTAAAAGTATTTATTATTTACTTTATTCAATTCAATTCAATTTATTTATTAATTAACAATTCATTATTATTGTGTTGTTTTGTGTTGTTATTACAACAGACTAGCAGTAATAGCCTTGTGCTGTGACCGTCAGACTGCCAAGTCATAGCGATGGCCCCACCGAATAAACGTGTAAGAGAAAAATGACAACTTTTCAGCAAAAAATAAAAACGTTTAAACTTCAATTACGCTCGTTTAATTGTAAATAGGTATAAATAATGTATTATCGAATTATAGGTAAAAAAATAAACTATAGACTTGTATATTTACTTTTTTTTATACATCAACGAGTTTCAAGAAATTCATGAAAAACTATTTAATTTTTTTACTCTTGTGAAATTTGCATGACTAGGTCACAGTAATATATCATGACAAGTTTATTCGTGTAACGATACACAACGAATAAAACGAACTGTAATGTTACACTTTTATTCTCCGTAAATCAAGTTTATTTTGGAAATAGCTATAAATTTTTACACGCTTGTTTACAGTACATTGTTCTGCTATTATATGATTGGAAAGATCGTATGCATTTATATTAATGTTAATAAGATCAGTTTTCATTTATGTAATACATCTTTGTTAATGCTTGGTATAATAATATAAATAATTTTGTAAAAGGATGAAATAAAATACAGATGTATATAGAATTAAAAATATAATTATGTATTTACTTACGTGATCACAAAGTACTAGTCTTCTTAGTTAAAAAAAAAACGAATTGTAATATTAGAAACACTAATCCTCCTCCTCACTGTCATTGGACACCGAGATGGAGTTTTCCAATGGCAGTAGATTTTTATAAAAACTTTGATAATGGTTTGGTATTCTCCTGAAGCACACAGACTTATCAAGTCCTTAAATAACGGAAGTGGTATAGGTAACATTCCAGTGTACGCTAGTTTTAAGCTTTCAGCATCTTCTGAAGATTCTCCACGCCGCCTTCTTGAGTTAGTCCTTATCATGATTTGCACCTCTCGTAATTCGTCTTCCAAACTATACTTGAAGTACATTGTATGAGGATGATCATGAGAGAAGTTTACTTCTTTCGTTTTGCTCCAGTAAATTTTATCACCGTTTGTGTCCTTTAACCAATTCTTCCCGTTTATTAACTCTTTAAAATCCACAAAATCATTTTGTGTCATTTGTTTTACTTGGTACTTGTGCCCAGTAACTTTAGCATTTTCTATCAAGTAATACATTTGATCAGGAGTGAATATTGTACGTCTTTTCTTTGAACGCTCGATAGCAGCATGCATAGAGTCACCCTCCGATTGGCTATAAACCCTTCTCTAAAAATCAATGAGTTATTTTGATGTTAAATTTCTTCGACGCTAAAGAGAACATGGCAAACACAAATCGGTTACGATTTTGCCCAGTGCATGAATCGGAGTAAAAAGATATATTTTTAATTCCTAACTCAAAGTGAACTCGGATAAATAACCACAGGCAACTCGCTATTTCTATGGCTCCCCTCTTCGCAATCTGAGAATGCCAAACGTAACAGAATCCTTTTTTCTCTAAAATATTATAAACTGTAAAATTATATACAGGATACTTACGTTTATAATGAAATATTCCTACTTCACTTGGGGGATACTTAACACTTTTTCGAGATCGAAACATGCTACAACACTGTCATTTCTATCAAATTTTCTTTTTCTTGTTCCTTTAACTGCGTTACCAATTCCTTTCCTCTCAAATGCTTTTCATAATCAGCTTTTAACTGTTCTTTTCTTGTATTATCAGACGTCTTGTAAATGAAACATACTTCACATAATTCTTTTTTAGGTTTATGGAAGGAAATATTAAATTTGGTGTTAAATATAATTTCGTACTGGCGTTTAGTTGCTTTGCATGTTATATTATACTGCGTGTTTGTGTCCATCCATTCTAAGTACAGTCGATGCATTTTTGATATATTTAATGTTTCACAAAGGTATTGTTTCTGGCTATCTTTCCGAACGTAGTGTGCTTCAACTCTTTTGAAGAGGTTTATATGGTCGGTTATGCTTTTCTCAGTCTCCTCTGACATCTTTCTTGGCCTATTTTTATGATTTCCTCTATTATCTGTCATATTATTATCACCCCCTAATTTCTCAATAGCTGTATAAACTACTTGCTGTGTAATAGACAAAGTATTTAAAAACATGGTTTTACAAATTTTAATATTAAAATTAGTATCATCAGGAAGTTGGTATATTAATGTTTGAGTACGATTATTTTTACGTTCTACTGTAATTTTTTTAACGTATTCTTTCTTTACGTAACAATTAATGAAATCCCATTGTCTTTCATGGTCGCCGATATCCCAAAATTTCTTAAAGATGTTGTTCCTCATATCTTCATTTATCTTTTCATAACATTTCAATTTGCAGCTACAAGGTGGTCCAGTAGTTTTTTTTTGTTTTTTTTTTTTGTTAGTTCTGTATACTTTCATAGCTCTGACCAGAATTTTTTAGTGGACTTCCATCTTGTGGGATAAAACATTACTAATGAAATTTGCATACATTTCTACACGAATAAACGTGTAAGAAGACATTACCCAATTTTAAAAACAATCAGAAATCTTCTCAAACGTCTGTAGGTTTTAACATGTTTATTCTTGTGTACTTGGCGACTCAAAAATCATGTAATAAAAGCATAAACTATTATTCCTGTATTTTTTAAATTAATTTTTTCCCTAGAATAAAGAAATTTACTATTATAGTAGGCGTGTTTTGAGTCTAAAATTCATAAAAAAAATTAAATAGGTGCAGGATAGGCAAAAGAAAGGAAAAATGAAAAAAAAAAAAATCGTGTAAGAACTCTTGCACGTTTATTCGGTGGGGCCATCGAGGTCTCGAGCTCGAACCCAAGGCACGCACCTCTGACTTTTCGGATTCATGTGCGTATTGTATAATTATCACTTGCTTCAAAAATGGTGAAGGAAAACATCGTGAGGAAAGTCAGAGGCCCGTAGGTCGCTTTAAAACTCTAACACCAGGTTAGTCACTAACCTGGTGTTAGAATTTTCCTAACACGAAAACGAAAAGAAACAACAGAATAAAATTGGAAATTATAATTTGGAAATTTTTATTACAATTATCTTAATTATAAATTAATTTAATCATTACAAAATACTTAATAATTTTTAGCCATAATGGTTCTATTTACGAAATTTTATAAAAATAAGACGATTTGCATTTTTTTTCCCGAAACGCTATTCGAGACGCATTCGTAAGTTGTAATTGTAATACTGTTTGTTTAAATTTCTTAATTAAATCCGTACCGAAGGACCACTCATACTCCTTAATTATCACGGCTCGATAAACAGCTGAATTTACAGATTTTCTCTCCAATAAATCGTAATTCCACAACAAGCCTAAACAAAACCGCTTGCTTGCTAGAACTGGTGCTCTTGCGTCCCCGACGGTGGCAGTAATTACAAATTAGTGCACACCGCTACCTGTGCTGTCAAAAGTGCAGCTAAGTGTGACGAAAGGTAAGTGTAATATGTGGCGGAAGCAAGAAAAAAATCTGTGGAGTAAAGTTATTTTTATTGTTTTGAACTTCGAATATTCTAGTCTTTTATGGGTTTCCTTTTACCTCAAAAAGAAAAAAAACGGAACCCTCTTAGAATTACTTCGTTGTCCGTCCGTCTTTTTGTCTGTCAAGACTCTTTTTCCAGGACGCTTGGAGGTATCAAGTCGAAATTAATATTATATCAAATACTTAGGTCTACGGTCAAACGGAGCTCTAAAAAAACCAAGCTTCTAAGTCAACACAATTAAAAAATACGACCGTTTATGCGACATATTTTGATACTCACAAATCAATCAAAACCTATAGGGTATTTCCCGTCCAGTTGATCTAGAATCATCAAATTTGGCAAAAATTCATGGTCCCACAACACACGTAGAGAAAAAAGTTCGAAAATCAACAAAAAATAAAAAAGCTATTACAAACTTACATTTGCAGTTGGAGAAACTCTGACACCAGGTTAAACCACACGAAAAGAAGTAGTTGCCAATGATAATGATACCTCATTTATCAAATTATGATCTGTAGTTTAGAAGTTATGAGGTAACAGATGAACATACATACATACATATTTATACGTGTCAGACCACGCACAATTCCGTAGTTAAAAAAAGGGAAGAAAAGAAATAAATACGTTTATTTGCGGTAAACATGACGCAAAGAAAGATAGTAAAAAAGACACGTAAATAACAAATTGGGGGAAAATATGCGTCACATCCACGCAAAACGGCCATCGCTCTGCATAAATGCTGCGACCCCATGTGAGACAAGATTTTCAGCGACAGCCGGCGCTGACGTGATGACGTCAACCGGTGCAGCATATAGTGAAATAACAAATCAAAAATAAAATAAATACAATACTTAGTACTAAACTCCTAAATGTTTACACAAATATAATATTTAAAATGGCAACATTTCGTTCCGTCGGCGACTCACGCTCCTCAGACTTCTATTCTATTCTATTTTTTGTTATGGCAAGCAAAGCCGATGTCGACCATTCTGCCAATGTCTAAGTGAATTGGAAAAGCAAGTGTGTATTGCAAAAATTAAAAAAATATTAATTATCTTCCGTGCTACAATTGAACTGTAGAGCTTGTGGGGTTAGTACTGGACTGAAATAAACAAAAAGATATTGCAATCTGTGCGCATAGCTGTCATAAAACTATTTGCTTGACGTTTTGATATATCGGTTATTATGTACTTGGTTTAGTTCCATAGTTGGGATGAATTTATCCCAAGAACAAACTTAGCTTTGTAGTTGAAAAAATATTCTCCCATAGATTGATATACGTCATACTATTAGATTTAGTTTTTTCAGAAAAGAAATCTTATCTCAAGAAAAATTAAGGAAAACATTCTACCACTGAGCAATTTAACACTGATGAATGATACACTTTTCATCAAAATGACATACATAGGGTATGTCATTTTGATTGATTACGTTGTTTTAAGCTTTGTATGTTTGTTACGCTTTCAAGCTAAAACGGCTGAACGGATTTAGATGAAATTTGACACATTGGTAGACCATGACCACGAGATCGAGAGCTAGTCAATCATATAGAGATCTACGTGACTTTAATATTTTTTTTAAATACCAATTAGCACTCCATTATAACAAAATATAGAAATACCTTCAAAACGTCTAACCGACATGTATTGAGTCTAACCCTAAGAAGATCTGACGTCTACAAACAAAAGAGTTTCAGTATTCCATCTGTTTACGTCTAAAATACGCCGCTGCCGCAAAAATAAGTCATTGTCACGTCAAATATACAGGCTGACTGGTTAAACGAGGGACATATTGAAAGAAGATAATAATCAGTATTTCATTCTCGTCCCAAATATGTAAAAAAATTGACCTAAATAATCATTGCATGATGACGACCTTAAAAATTAATATATTGTTATTTATGTGTTTACATATCTCGGGAACATGGGGTCCGGGTCCTTTGGAAGGCGTACGAGGGGCCAAAGCTAACTCGCAGAGGCCCCTTGGACAATTTTAAAATGTAATGAGGCACCTACCGACGATTATCCCTGTATGCACTAAGCAAATGCACCCAAGGACAACCCCCAGTTGGTGCAGGGCTATTGCAGAACATGGAAGCAAAACATATTGGGCTATGGGTTTGGGTGGCTATAGTGGATTTGTTACCTAGAAGTTCTAGGGATCAATGTTATAGTATACACGGATAAAATGGCAGGGGGTGACTTGCACACTCAATAATGGGCGCCGAAAAAGGTCGCTAGCACATAGTGACGTAGCGACAAGGGGGCAACACTTCCTGAGGTGCTTGAGGAGTGGAGAGGTATTCCACGGCTATCAGGACAATCCCGGAAGTACGGTCAAGATCCCTATCCACATCTTACTGGAATACTTCCTTTCTCCGAGCACGTTTGCTCTTGCGAGTCTCCAAAGCCGGCCAATAAAGACAAGAATGAGGTGGGAGCTCTATTCCTTGTCAGTGTTCACTCCAGCCGGCCAATAAAGACAAGCCAGAGATGAGGTACAAGACTTCTCCCGGGAGATAGGGTCCATGGGGTCGCTACTGCCCAACAGCTCGCCACTAGCTGCCCTGCGAGTTTTTGTATCTCTCTTGGTCTGGCTCTTCATCCCAGACCCGTCCCGGCAAAGTAAACTCTACCGGCACAGACCTAGAGTTCGGAGCGCACAAGCCCCACCACGACGTCAACGTAGAGATACGGCGCTGGGGTATTTTATTATTACAATGTATAGACGTATAGACGTATAGACGACTTTTATGCAATCATGCGAAAGCGTGTAGCCTCCCTGATGCGGCGAGTGCGAGGCAGTGCCAATAGCCTCTTGGTGAATGTGGCTGATAGGGCGGAAGGTCTAATACTCAAGCATTGGACCAGGACACAGGTATTACCGTCAAATCGTGCCTTGAAATGATGTTAAAGTAATTAGATGATAAAGTAATTAGTTGTCTTATTGGTGATGTTGACATTGTTAATGGCGATTTTGACATTATAGTTGTGATTTTGACATTATAATTATGATTTTGCAATTATAGTTATAATTTTGACATTATAGTTGTGATTTTGACATTATTATTGATTGTGTTGACATTACTAGTAATTATGACCAAAATTTGCCAAATATTATCACGTACTAACACTAGTGTTTAAGATGTGTGTGTAATTACTAACAAATTGGATTGTATGATCTGACAATAAAATTATTTGATTTTGATTTGATTGATTAATATATTATTATTATAAAAGTATTATTATTAATACTTTAAAAGGTGGCTGAGATAGCGGATGCGTAGATGGAAAACCAAAATTTTAGTTTGAGTTTGAGTTGAAATAATACAGCCAACTTGCCACACTGTGTTTCAAAACACAGATTACTGACGTTGCTCAAGAAGCCGCAAAGTTTAAGTGGGACTGGGCTGGACACATCTGCTGCATGCCCAATCACTATGTGGAGCCCTGAGATAGCTAGAAGGCGTCGCGGCAGACCCCGTAGAAGATGGCGGAACGAGCTGAACAAAACAAACGACAAGTGGTCCGCATTAGCACTGGATCGCAAGCACAAGTTTAATTTTAGATAATAATGTACGAATATGCTTTTTCTCATAGTTGCTAATAGATTATTTTATATCAGTTTAACTTTAAATTTTAGTGTTCCAATTTAATTTAAATGTAAAGTAATGGCCTAAAATACAGGTTTGAATTAATCTAGATCGGCCGGGTAGCTACCTAAAATTGTAATTCCGAACCATCATTACTTGCACTTGTAATAAACATTAATAAATATTTTAGTTTTAGTTTCATTTTTAGGCACTACAATGTTTGGGAAATCTTACTGTTGACTAAATATACACTTTTTATAAACGTTTTATTCAATAAACATATTATTATTACTGGAAGTCATGAGAGGCCTTTGCCCAGCAGTGGGATGAAACAGGTTAACAGTAACTTGGGTGAGGCATAATTTATGTCAAGCTGTGGACTGCGATATGCTAATCAAGTTGATATATCGATTAATTCTTGTTGATCGAAACGACCGAATTATTTAAGAAAAGAAACTCAAGCTTTTGCGAGTTCAAAGCCCAGGATCAAATCTTGCCTTATAAAAAAGCGTTAAAACGGTGCACTAATTT
This sequence comes from Omphaloscelis lunosa, assembly GCA_916610215.1. NCBI lineage: Eukaryota > Metazoa > Arthropoda > Insecta > Lepidoptera > Noctuidae > Omphaloscelis > Omphaloscelis lunosa. Next base: position 10,628,030 of record OU744267.1, read on the forward strand.
CAAACAGGTTTTATTTCCAATTTAGATTTTTTTTTCGTCACATGTAAAAAAAACGTATTTTACTAAACTTTTTTTTAATATATCTCCTGAACTACCAGTCGGATTTTTAAAAATCTTTTTCCACTGGATAGCCCAATTCTTGAGGAAGGTTATAGGTTGTGGACGAAGTCGCAAGCAGAAGCTAGTGTTTGTAAAAACAGAAAAGCGAAAGTCACTAAAAAGTATAAGCTTGAATATTGTCCCTCGTTTTACTAGTCACACTGTTTATGTGCCATCCATCTAGACACATCCATTCTTTTCTATTGTAATGCGAAAAAGAGGGTTAAGATCTGGATAATACAGGATCACAAAAAAGGTTCTGGAAAAGTTAGACATTTAACCTGAAAGAGGGTCTTTTATTTAGAATATGAATAGACATTTTATACGGCTAGGTCTTATTTAAATTCTAAAAATAGATTTCTTTTTTTTTGGTATGTTTTTGTCAGGTTTCAATCGCTAAATTATATTTTTTCGTGACAGTTGAAAGCAAAATAATATTCCATTGCCGTCTAGTTTTTCATAGTGACTGTTGATACGAATGGAAAGAAAATAATTCTCATTGCCATTTACTAGTTATTAATGTGTCATTCATACATTTATTACTCTTTTTTTTAATAGCTACGATTTTTCTACTTAATTTCAATTATAACGGCCGTCATGAAAATCTGTCATTTTCACCAGTATTAAAGCTTTATACATTTGGTACATAACTGTCAGAGCCAGCATTTACGGCATTGATGGATGATCGTGAAAATGTGGACCGAGGCGAAGCCGGATACACATACGTGAGACCATCCATGCCTGGTTGCGGCCAAGGCTTGTGTAGTAGTTTTCTCAATCAATGCACGGAAATTCAAACTAAGTAAATTAATTATAAATTCCAGAATCAATGACGAACAAAGAAAATGTTTCACGTGACAATATGTTCATTTGTTTCTTCTCTCCATTTGCTAAGCCAGTTCGAAATTTAAATAAAATCTTTGATAAGTTACCTTCTTGGTTGCCATGTGTTGAAGTAAAAAGTTAGTTCGATTTTTAAATAACACGACAGTTATAAGTTGTCATAGTAATATAATTGACCGCTAAACACAACAATTATGGATTTTCACAGTAAAATTGCTGGCCGGTCGCTCGTTGTTTTTGACCAGTACAGCAATTTCGATTTAGCTCCAAGAAGGTTGTCAAAATAATATTTGAATATCCAAGTATAATTATTGGTGGTAGTATTGTAGGTAATCGAATTTCGAAAACAATGTTTCATTTTAATTGAACGCGTTTTTTTCATTGGCTGACTCTCACATAACTACGACCAAATGCCACATAGGTGTACCGCAGCTGCCAGTTCGGACCACCTAATTAAAATATTTCGCTGACTTCATGCAAGACAAGTAGGGCCTTAATTACCACCCCAAAATTCGACAAAAATAATTATTATTTTGCGAAACCCAACGGTCGATGTCATACTGAAACCGGTGACTGGAAGAAAATAATTAATAGCCATATTAATAATTGAAATGCCTACATAATTAAAGCATGATTCATCGTTAGCAAATTGTTTTTAAATGGTTATTTTTTTTAACTTAATTAAAAATATTTTTGTTTGTAATTGTAACCTTTTTGATGGTGAAACTTTCATTTATGGGTTAAAGAATAAAGTATTTATTTAGAACTAAAACTGGTACGTACTAATGTCAAATCGAAATGTACCAAGAAACAAATGAACGCGTTTAGTATCAAGCAAGGTGTTCTATTTTTAAAGTCTGACTGGTGAAACTTTAATTTATGGGTTAAATAATAAAGTATTTATTTAGAATTAAAACTGGTACGTACTAATGTCAAATCGAAATGTACCAAGAAACAAATGAACGCGTTTAGTATCAAGCGAGGTGTTCTATTTTTAAAGTCTGGCTGGTGAAACTTTAATTTATGGGTTAAATAATAAAGTATTTATTTAGAACTAAAACTGGTACGTACTAATGTCAAATCTAAATGTAGGCAAGAAACAAATGAACGCGTTTAGTATCAAGCGAGGTGTTCTATTTTTAAAGTCTGGCTGGTGAAACTTTAATTTATGGGTTAAATAATAAAGTATTTATTTAGAACTAAAACTGGTACGTACTAATGTCAAATCGAAATGTACCAAGAAACAAATGAACGCGTTTAGTATCAAGCGAGGTGTTCTATTTTCAAAGTCTGGTAGGCAGGCTTTACGCGTCAACTTCAAGGTGCGAGTACCGAATTGTTATCTGTCCGTCGTCATGAAAGAAGAGTTTAGACCGCAGGACGTGGTGTTCCGCCGATTCCACGGACAAGAACCACAGGGCAGCACAAGGACAGGCTAGTGAAGTGCTTGTAACATAATTTTAAGCAATATTTTACTAGCTGTGCCCCGCGGCTTCACCCGCATAAATCTCGATCCCGTGAGAATCAATCTGCCTAGCCTTTTCCCAACTATGGTGGGGTCGGCTTCTTCTTCTAACCGGATGCAGCTGAATACCAGTATTTTACATGGAGCGACTGCCTATCTGACCTCCACAACCCAGTAACTGGATTTTCGGGCTTCTGACGACCCGTAACGACTGTCAAAGATCCACGAATGACAGTCGGGACCTACGGCTTAACGTGCATTCAGAGGCACGGAGGAGTCTCGGTATGTAAAGATGGTCACCCATCCACAGACAGCTGATAATGATGATAAAGGCATCCTACTTCTTAGCAAGTTAATTTTAGGAAGCGTTATAGAGTGAAAGAGGATGGGAGTTTTAAGAAAAGTGTATTGAGACAGTTTGGACACACAGAAAGGATTTGCTCTCATAAGAAATCTTAGTTGTTATATGTATAGTATTGATATTTGGCTCTACAATACGAGTTCCAATGAGTTCGCCAATCACTGGTCTATACGAATATGTACATTATTAGCATAGAACATAACATCACGCCAGTTTTAAAAGGGTAAGACAGAGGTGTCCACATTTCGCCAGTTATGTTTAAGTCCCATGTAATAGAGGGCGAGCCAATTGTCATCAACCGGGTACAAATCCAGACTCCGGGCAGCTACTGAGAAATTATTGATGGAAAAACCAATAATTTTGCCCGACTTGATAATTAAATCCAGGACCTCATGCTCAGCAGAAGCAATATGAACATTAATACCATACAAATAGTGTTCACATTCATATGCGACACCTACTTAGCAAAGTATAATATTTAAATTCGGTCTGTGAATTTTTCCCTTAAGACGCAGATATATGCCAGTGACCTTGAGTGGTTAGCTTGCGTGTTCTGTACTGAGCTCACGCAACGAACCATACGTCCAGCCAGTAATAGGACTCGCCTATCAATGAGCGCTTTCCCAAATTAGACGCATTATTAATTTATCTATACCTACATATTATAAAACAAAGTCGCTGTTCGCGTTTGTCTGTATGTTCGCGTTGTTCTTCTAAAATATGCAACGGATTTTGATGAGGTTTTTAACATAATTTAGAGAATTTATTACGGAAGGTTTATATGTATAATACATTAACATTAAACTCATAGATAATTAAGAAATCTCGATGTTTTGCCAAGTCGAAAAACCTTGCGAAGCAGGGGCGGATCGCTAGTTTTACATAAAAAAGGTATTTTAATAAAACACGTATACTAAAAGATCTTTAAAATGGTGAAGGTTTTAGAAAAATACGCTTGATAGATTTTACATGATTCTCAGTTTTTTTATTTATTTATTTAACCATTTATGCACACACATATAAACAGACAAGAAGAAAGGAACAGAAAAATACGTACAAAGGCAATGCTTATTTCTAAAGAAATCTCTTCCAGCATACCTGCGACAGGAAATTATAAAAAAATGAGATGTAGACAACGTGTGTAACCGTAGAAGATAAAACAAAAACATAAATCAAAGAAGAAAAAAAAAAATACAATTTACTATTTACACAAACTACTTACAATATAAGAATATACTTACATACATACTTCTAAAATAAATATCACTACAATATATATAATTATAATGTGATTTAAGATAACTATGCAACTATGACGAAGTGGAAAGATAGTGTTCTTTCACTCTTCGTTTAAATGTTTCAACAGTACGACAGTCCCTAATGTCAGGCGGAAGTGAATTCCACAACCGAACCGCGTGCACAGTGAAGGAGTAGGAATAGAAGTCGGTTGAGTGGGGGGGGGGGGGGATTTAAGGAGGTTTTTAAGATGCGACCTGCAAGGAGCATCAAAAGGACGGGCGTAGGAAAAGCGTTCCCGCAGATAGGAAGGGGTTTTAGGGTTGTGAAGGATGTTGAATAGCAGACACATTATCCGAGAGTTCCTGCGAAGTCGAATAGGGAGCCACTTGAGTATCTTGCGAAAATTAGAAACGTGATCATACTTTTTAAGGTTAAAAACAAAACGAATACAGATATTTTGCAAACGCTCAAGTTTATTTAAAAGCTCCTCGGTGGCATCCAAATAACAGGCATCAGCGTAGTCTATGATGGGCTGTATGAGAGTTTGAGCAAGGGAGATTTTAGTGTTCAAGGGCAAGAAGCTCTGGAGGCACTTCAACGAATGGAACGTGTAGTGCACTTTGCGACTGACCTGAGCAACATGGGCAGTCCACGATAAGTGAGAGTCCATGGTCACCCCCAGGTTTTTAACCGCATTTGCGTATTCAATCTGAACACCATTCAGACAGAGTGGAGACAGCGACGCAACATCGAGCCTAGTCCGCATATACCTGCCGCCTATAATTATGGCCTGGGATTTCTTAGGGTTGATTTGCAGTCCAAAGGACCGCGACCACTCGCTAATAGAATCCAGGTTTCTGTTCATGGCAGACACGGCGGCTTCCGCATCTTGCCTTAAGAAATTATTGTAAAGCTGCAGATCGTCGGCATAGAGATGGAAGTGGGAAGAGATGACTCTGGTGACAGAGTTAATGAAAATAGAAAATAGAAGAGGAGAGAGAACGCCACCTTGAGGTACACCCGCGGTAAGAGAGCACCAGTCAGAAGAAGAATCTTCGAGACGAACCCGCTGCGACCGGCCTTTAAGATAGGAGTCGAACCAACCAATAGTAGAAAAAGAGAAATTGAAAGATTAGATTTATCTAGTTAGACATAACTTTACAAATTAATTTCACTATGCAATATAAACTTAATCTCAAATATTCCTTTATCAAGTTATTAAAAAAAAGCTCTTATTAAACATATATTTTTCCATTAACACTACTCATTTAGACGTGATCTTCAGTATAAAATCATGAAAAACATTTTATCCTTCACCTTAAGGGCAACAGCTCCACAAATAGATAAATTTTCCACTATCATTTCAGTTCAGTGCCTTGAACTAAAGCTTAATTATAATAACAGCTATTAATATTCATAGATTTATAATTATTATTACTTGGAGAATAACACGTAACAGGATAAGGCACAGAACACAAGACGCCTCGGCGGCCGCTGCTAGAGGCGGCATTGTCAACAACTCAACATTTTCTATAGAAAACAAGCGTGTCACCATTTACTCGCACTCACATAACGTATAGTAACTGGAAGTCTACTCCCTAAAGCTCGAAATCCGTAGTTTTGGCCGAAGTTACGGGTGATTTTTACTCCTTATCACCAGGTGTGGTAAGTGACTAACCTGGTGTCAGAGTTTTTAAAGCCGCCAATAGGCCTCTGACTTGGCTTCACATGCCGTTGAAAAATATTTCTCAAGCATTTCCTCACGATGTACAATACGCACATGAATCCGAAAAGTCAGAGGTGGATGCCTTGGGTTCGAACTTGAGACCTATGACTTGGCGTAGATAGTGATAGCCTAGTGGTGACCGTCAGGTCACACGACTAAGCTATCACTGGTCTCCTTATCACCTGAAGACATATAAGATTAGTTTGGGGCCTGACCTAAGAATTAATGACACCATTATTAGACAGTAAGTTGTAACAACTCCCGATGTGTTTTTATCCGTCTGAATAAGTTAATTATTCGGGGGTAGGTCTCGCTCCGAAGTTTCGCACTTCTGTCGGACGAGCCCGTACCTATCTTCGTGTAGATCCCAGTGAAGCCCAGCAGCTCACGGCCTTGAGCGATGAGACTCGCGACGCAACTTGCGTCAAGCGACACGCGCGTGCTTCATTTGTTTTCGCCCATAGCTCCTCAAATCGCGTCGTGGTGACTCGTGGCATGCTCTAAGCAACTTCTTTCATTTGTTTTCTCCGCAGTTGCTGTCGCAAGACGAGTGTCGTGTCGTTGAAGCATGTAGCTCGTAATCACGAGGTGACGGCTTTCAGCTTAGAAGGCGGTCCGTGACAGCAGTGCGCTCAACGTGCTTTCGCCGCCACGAATGTTTAATAGTACTGCCGTCTCTAAATGCTGCTCATTCCTTACTCTATGGGATATGGAGTAATTGAAAGCTGTTCGCCGAATCAGCGAGACTGAAGCGAAGACTTTGTATGTATAATTGATTTTCAGTATAATAACATAACTACCTGTAGTCCCCGAAGAATAACTTGGGATGGATTTAAAAGAGTAACTGTGGAGTTTCAGGCCCATTCTTCTTCAGACGATAGCTTTTTGGAAGGGCTACTAGAATGAAATTATCAGGAAAGAACCGGAGTTTCCGACTTAGCTTGCAGAGTAAGCAAACTGAAGTGGCAGTGGGCTGGCCATATTTGTCGAAGGACCGATGGCCGATGGAGCAGAAGAGTCCTGGAGTGGCGCAGCCTGGGAGAGGCCATAGGTGGGCGCAGTGGACTGCGATACGCTGAGTTGATTGACTAGAATAAATTCAATATTCTTGTTAATTTTGATGTTCAAATGGCTTTCTTGAAATAAAATATTTGACTTTGACTTTGAAGGATAAGGTACAAAGTGTTATAGCAAATTCACATTTCGACAGTTATATTCAAGTCTCATAGGAGGCGAGCCAATTGCCATTAACCGGGTAGATACCCTGGGCTGCTATTCAAAAAATCTCAATGAAAAATACACTTTGCCCGACCTGAGGATCAAACTCACTTTCAATCACAATCCGAAGAGTTATAAAGGGAATTCCTAATCCACTGCTTCATGTTTTAAAAATTCGTCTACTCAGCAACGAAAAAGCGTAATGAATCTTGTTGAACTATCAAAGTGAAAGGCATTGCATTGTAAATTTGTTAGGTACGCAATTACTCCGCAGGTCACACTCGGCAGTTGCGCTATCAACTACTATAGTTTGACCGAGAACGCTGTACCGTGAACGTGATCGAATGAGCGGCGAGACGCCGCCGCCGCCGTGTGCGTTGACGAATTAGCGACCTGTACTGCCCTCCCGTCTCGCCGTATACATACTTAAGGCGCATTACAGTGGTATCGGTCAAACTATAGTCGTCTAGCACAACGAAGCAGTCCACAGAAGCAGGTTGTCTGCATATAGGACGTGGATTCTAGAATCGTGATCACTGGCCAAATAGCTAAGGGCCTTGACTAACATCTCATGCAGCTCTCATAGATAGGGCTTCTCTCGTAGGGAACCTAAGACCTGTTGTTGTACCAGTAAGTACTTCTTAGAGGAGAAGAATATGCGCTTATTTTATTTATTACATAGTAAAGATTTACCAACAGCTTGTTCATACAATATTATTTTAAGTATAGGTAAAATTACACACACACACCAATTTAGCACTTACAAACCTTAAAAAACAAACACAGCAAAAGCTTGGCGACAAATAAGTACCGTGAAACATGACAACTTTACCCACTTTTTCGAATAATTACAATTTTAATACGATTTTTCTATGGAGACGTAAATATTTTCCTTCATCAGGTACAACTATAAGATCATGTGCATGTGTATCGCTTAATTTACTATTATTCCACATTGAATTCAATATTTGTTCGATTTTGTTGGCGGGCAAAGTTATGTGGACTTTTAGCTAACTTTGCCTTCATTGATTTTTTGACGCAAATATGGCCTTTACGCAGATAACATAAAAACCAGTACAAGAAATTTGGTAGAGATGGCGTTTACTTCAGGAATGTAAACGACACTATGAAAAGTTTTTTACTAAAATGACTGGGCAATGTTACCCTGACCTTGCACTAAAATTTGCCCGCAAAAACACACATTTCATTCGACGAGTTCCAACAAGCTACTAAGTGAAGTTAGCAACAAACACGATAGTCAGTATTGCCATACATACAGGGTGGCAGAGACATCGAAACGAAAACTTGTATCATGAATTCAGTACATGATTCTGAACGCCCCTGCGTTGAAATTTTTCACAGGTTATTTAAAAAAAACAGCTGTTTCATAGAAAAGTGCAATACCTACGCGGTCAAAATGTATGGAGCAGCAGATTTTTTTTAAATAACCGACGAAAAATTTCAACGTAGGGGGGTTCAGAATCATGTAATCATGTTTTTGCATCAATGTCCCTGCCACCTGTATAACCTATTTTCCACCTAAGTCAATTAAGAAACATTAAGATATTTGCACATTAAAAATATGCTTATAAATGGTTCTTCGGGCAAAGTTTCCCTAGGGAGCAATGTTGGCATTTTTCACGGTAGGTACCTATGGTGTTCTGACCTGGTCGACCCCCTTTTACAAGGAGCTGTATAACAAGAAATATTTTAGTCCTTCCTCAAATTTTGAAAAAATTCTTCTCAAAAATCAACTTAAAATGTATTACACAGTAAATTACGACGTCCAGTAAAACCTTTTTCAACTTTTATGCTTTAATTTTTATTATTAAAGCAACAATTTTACGATTGCAACACAATGAAAATACAACTGCACAAAGTTACTCTCGCAACTCCGACAATCTACATTTCAAAAACTCATGCGAAAATAAATCATATGTACGGTAAATAAGGTTCAGCTGAAATCGTAAGTGGTTTTAGAACAGAAAATATAAGTTGGTTTTCAGTAGATTTTATCAAAGCAACACTGTTTTGAGAACTAACGCTGAATGTAGACTATTAATTAGACTAATTTGATCGGTAACAAGTTTTTACAGGTCAACTTTAATTATGGACATTTTAAGAGATCGTCTGGAGAATAAAATACCGGCCAAGTGCGTTTCGGACCATGCACAATGAAGGGTTCCGTAGTTGGGATGAATTTTTCCCAATAACAAACTTGTAGTTCAGGTATGTTCTCCTTTACATTGATATACGTCATAGTCAATTTTCCAACTGTAAATGTTTTAGTACTTTTTAATGGCATTTTTTTTTATGTGATTAAACTACAAATTATCAATTTTCGGACTTTTTCCTTAAGTTGTGCTGTGAGATCTTGCTACTCGCCAAATTTCATGATTCTAGGTCAACGGGAAGTACCCTGTAGGTTTTGATTTATTTGCGAGTATCAAAATATGTCACATAAATGGTCGTATTTTTTATTGCGTTGACTCAGAAGCTCGATTTTTTTAGAACTTCAAGGGAACATTGATCTACGTATTTAATATAAATTTCAACTTGATACCTCAACGATTTCCTGAGAAAATGGGTCTTGGCAGACTGACGGACGAACAACGAAGTGATCCTAGAAGGGTTTCGTTTTTAGGGTTCCGTAGCTCAAAAGGAAAAAATGGAACCCTTATAGAATCACTCGTGTGTCTGTCTCTCTGTCTGTCTGTAACGAAAATAAATGAATTTTGAATATGGGGGTCACTTTTCGGGGATAAATTGCAAAATTTTAAAAAAAAGTTGAACAATCTGTACCGTGTGACATATCAAATGAAAGGGCTTGTTGTGAGTCGCCCCTTCCAAAAGGTAGTTTTCGTATGGAGAAGAATGGGCAAGAAACTACACCGTTACTCTTTTAAAATGTTTTACAATAGTTTGTATAGGTACCTACATTAATTAAATAATTACCTAAATGTTATGACGATGCACCTAGAATAAAATGGCTACTATACCACAATAGGTAAAAAGAATTAGATCGACTTATTTCAAGTCCCAAAAATGTATTTATAACTTTTCATTTATTTTCATTCATTCGCGATTTTAAACCATGTTTTTTTTGCTTAATGTTTAAAATATTATTTTAAACATGTTTTATACTGTGATTTTAGACTTAAAAAAAAAAACATTATTTTATTTCAAACTGTTTTAAGCACTGTTTAAAATACATGTTTTAAAACAACTTGTTTGTTTTATGCCAACCCTGCTCTTATCCTTTTGTATAGTCGACCTGTAATTGCTTTTTCTTTTTAACAAAAAATATCAGTAAATTGAAAATTCACTCCAAACATACAAATACCCTTACAGGCTAGACCCTGCGATATTGTGGTACACTTCAAAATTAAATAATTCCACTGCTTGTACACACGGCTACACATCAAGCTATACATTTCCAGTTTATGCTGATCTCGCATTGTGAGCATTTCCGTACAATGCGAGGTCAGCTTATACTGGAAATGTATAGCTTGATGTGTAGCCGTGTGTACCATAACATACCATAACTTTATCTCTTAAAGAAATAGCCTTGTTCTTTTATGACGTGCACGTGACATTCAACATTAGTGTGATAAACCACGAGGTCAACTAAACTTTACAATAATAATCTGAGAAACATACAACAAAACACAATAACGCCCAGTTTCTGGAACGAAAATTATCGACGCGTCAAAATTAAAAGCAAGTCAAACGTCCGCGACTTCGTTCGCGAGCCTCTATCCTTCCTCAAGAATTGGGCTATCCAATGTAAAAAGATTATTTCATATCCGACTGATAGTTCGGGAGATTACCGCTACATACAAACTTACAAACAAACATACAAACAAATAAATTTTACCTCTTTATAATAATATGAAGTAGGTATAAAAGTACCTACTTATAGATAATTATTTCAACCAATCACAACAATCGCGCTTGACAATTATGTTAGCTAAATTTTCGTTCCAGAATATGAGCTCTAGGATGTTAAAATGGTGGCATTCGTAAATGGTTGCGATCTACAAACTAAACACAAAAATCTCCTAATAAATTCCATTACATAAATTAGTAATATACTTAAACGAACTAAATTACCAATCCGCTTGTGCAACTAGGATTAGAGTGACCGCAAACTGTGGTGGACGTAGCAACCGCGACGCGGCGAAGCTACTCCGGATTGTTTAAAGATCTTATTTATATCTAGTTTTAGCCGGTTTAGACTGGTTTCGGGATTGTAATTAGAGCATTTGGTTTGAGGTGTGAAAGTAGATTTTGCACTTAAAATATTTAAATACTGATTGATTAATTTAACATAAAACGGGCTAGACCAATTACATTAGTTAAAACATTTAACACATAGTTTATAATTACACGACAGTCATACGCTCAACTCAGAATACTCCAGACATACTGACAAGATCTTCTATCATTCGTCCGCGTCCGCGAACACATCATTGTCAGGTTTAGCGTCGGTTAAACTTATGGTATACCTACAATATCAGATACGGAACACTAACAATTGAGTAGTACCTAATGCCCTGTAGGTACCTACCGGCTCTACCCTAAAAATGTTTTTGACAGCTCCTAAACATTTTTTAATAGCAATCACAGTTGCCTATGTTTGCTATAAATATTTTGACAGGAGCTGTTTATTTAATGCCACGGGCAGACAAGCCAGAAAAATCTTTGTATCCCTTTAGAATAATAAATATTTAACAGCATAGTTAAGGTTTCATCTATGTTTTAACAATTAGACATAGAATATTGAAAGGGAGACTTTTACCATTGTGGTTATTATTTTTAGGTTAGCCAGTGTCGTTGATTATTAAGAAAACCATATAATAAAAGTCTTCCTGTTACAAAAATATAATCAAAGAATTAATTGGCAACTATGAACTATGTCACAATAATATTCGATCATGGTTCGCAATTTCTTTTCTATAAATAAATATCATAAAACTTATAAAGGGGTTTAAAAAGTGGCCAAAAACAGCGTCAGTTATTCAACCCACAAGTCTGCGATAGTTGACCTGTGGGAGAGCGGACTTGAATCACAGAGATTCATATCCCGGGATCATCACCCGCTGTTCAGTCGAGTCAGTTAAGACCCTCCTGATGGCAATTTAGATAAGTGCGCGCAGAAATATTATGCTCTGCGCGGTAACGAAACCATAGCGCGCATTTAAATCGAGCAACGCCATCTATCGAGGTGAGGTGTACTAAACTTTTTCAGTAGATTTTTTTTTTATTGATTGGTGCAAATTGTTTAAGAATTCTAAACGTATTATTATTAGTTCCTAAAATGCATGAAGTTAAAGTTACTGCATATGAGTTGTAGGTATTAGAACCTCAGAACGTTATAGTTCTCCGTACTTACATCTTGACGTAAAAAAAGGTTGACAACAAAATGAAATAAATAAATTCAACACAAAGCAAACATCAAATTGTTATGTCAAATACCGCATCATTCATACAAGATTTATTTGAATTATATTTTCTTTAAAATACTACAAATGGTACGCAAGTATTGATGGACCATAACGAAAAAAAAATAACAGATGGAGACAAAACTACGTCGAGTGAAGTGAAGGCTACTGATAGTAAAAGTCAAAAATCAACTGCAAACGAAGATGCAGGTCCTTCCGGGGCGAATAATTTACCTGGGGCCGTCTACCATGCCAAAGTAATGCAAGCCAAACCTGGTATATCGAAATCTGAACATAGCATGCGGCATATTATTACAAGCAAAGATGTAACAGAAGCATTGAAATCTCTAAGCTTCGGTACACCAGCACAAGCAATACAAAATCGAAATATTAAAGAATTAAAAATACCAATACTAGATACTAAAACAGCTACTTTAGATGATTCTACAACCCTGATCGATCTAAAGAATTTTATGGCATCTTGTTTCAAATTCGTCAATGAAGCCCCGAACGTAGTTTTGAGTGAAGTACCGAACGTTCAAAGCGTGCACCCTATATTAGTTCCCAGTCCAGACACTACCAGACGAGACACTGCGGAGATTCCAAACCCTGGCAACAGTATGGTGCAAACTGAATGTGTTACAATCAATACGCATGAAGTGATTGTTACTAAGCCTATTGAAGCTAAAATATCGAAATCTGATAAAAAGAAGACTCCTGGGAGTCTCTCTGAGAAATCAGATTTGGGAATTACAGCGAGAGATTCACTTTCAAGTATTGGGTCCAATGTTTGCCGAATATGTATGACGCGTGGTAGGGAAAGGTTGGTAATGGAAAAATTCTGATACATGTAGCACCCAAATGTTTATTTACTTGAAAGATATTCGTTTTATAAGATGTTTGCTAAACGTGTTGTCGTGGGATTGAGTGAGTTTTTTATTTGGTTATTGAGTTTGAAGATTGGACATCATATATTGTCCGGAATCTCATTTCGTTTCGTATTTACATTACTACCACCATATTTCTTGAAAGGTCATGAAAAAGTTACAAAATGTAAGTTGAGTAATACAGTTTGGCAGACGTTGTTAATCCATGTCCCATCCCATTATGTAGGTAATCAGCGAGCGAATAGATACCGACGATTCATCAGCGAGCCTATATGTAGATACATAAAGGCTCCTTGATGGCCGGTAAAGGGTTGGGGCGGCATCTACATCGCTACATGCGAACTACGCATCAAAGACCTGACGTCACACAAATCCTGCATCGCGCAATTAAAGTTTACCGCGCGAATGACATAATAAACAAGCCAGACAAGACACCCATCGGGTCGGACGATCCTCCCTTTTCTATAGAGGATGAGTGAATTTTACACCCTGCTCCTCGTACCTCTAAATTGGTGACCCCGACGTGATACAACACTACAGTACAAGTTAACACAAAATCGAATTCTTCGATCGATTTCTAATTACTTTTTGAATGGCATATAATAGATCGTACCTATTTAATACAGCCGTAAGACAACAAAAAGCTCACCCGTGTTTTTGCTAAGATTGTCTGTAAACTATTATATTAATGCCTTCATGGCTTTGCTTCCATTGATATAAGATTTTCCATATTGTAGTGTGACCATCAGTTGATAGTTGTTAAGAATGTAAATTAGACCTTCAATTGAATTAGTTAGGTACGTATATCAATATCAAAGAATACGTCTCTTTGAAAATGTAATGTTTATTAGCTGAATGTGGTCACACAGTTTTTCTACTGCATGTTTTATTTGGGAAATTAATCATCTCAGTTTGAGTTTGATACTTAGTTATGGATTGTGGCTGATTTACAGTAACTTGTCCTCAGATTGATTTCCCCGTGCAACTGTAAAGGCTCGATGGCGAATGTTCACCTAAGCTGTCTGGAGAGATGGCTCAACCAAGTGGGTAGGAATCACTGCGAGCTTTGTGGATTTAGGTGAGTACCTATAATCTCATCTCTATCTTCCACTTGTAAATTGACAGTTGTATGACAGTGATAGGAATAACGCTTAGCCAAAGTATATACGTGCTAAAGAAATTTTATAGATCTTGGCCTCAAAACTGTAGTAGATAGAAAACAAAGAGCTTGTCACGCACACCTCTTCCCATATAGAGCAAGCTTGATGATCAATAGACGTTCCTTAAGCTGATACCAGACGCTTCACTGGAGTGAATACTCGAATGAATGTTCGTTTTTGTTTTATTTCATATTTTCAAAACTCAGACATAATTACATAAGAGTTAACATTCATCTGCTCATTACATTTCACTTTTCGATCATTCGGTAGACGAGATGAAAGATGCCGAAATCCTACATCGTTGGATCGTTCACTTTTGAATTCATTTTTCACTTTGATTCATTTTGATGAACAATGAACAAAAAGTGTTGCGTGTGATACCTATCTGCGTTACGCGCATTGATCAGCATCTTACTAGGGACTTCTAAATCCTGTTGTGCTTTTTCGGTTCCATCTTTCCAAGGACTGACGTTACAGCCATTTGTAACTTTTCAACTATGCCGCTAAGGATAACAATCAACGTTGCACTTGCTAAGTGCAGCGGTTACAAGTTTTATTCAATGAAATAAAATACAAAAAAAAATTATTAATTGCTAATCAGAAACCAGCAATTTATTCACAAAAAAAAAAAAAAAATACGATAAATTTCTTCAACAAAACGGAGTAACGACAAAAACGTTGCTCGAGAAGTTTCCGATAGCCGATTGTTAAAATTTATTTAACAGTTTCAAATGGAGTGGAACAGTTGACCAACTTGCCGCGGGCTTGTTCGCTCCGTGATCATCAGGTAGGGTTGCCACTAAAAGCTTTAGGTGTGGAAATTATAGGCCACTCCCTGAATTTTCCAGAAGAACCGTGCATTTTTCCGGGAAAGTATCCTGTCACTCCGATCTATGGGCTCCCACACAAAATTACGAATTCGCATCGCATTGCAAAAATCTGTGAGTTCGGCCCAGGCCGTGCGCACTGTGAGCTCGCAGATTTTTGTGGGAGCCCTATAACGGGTGTTAAAAGACGCTATATGAATTCGAGAGTCACTGTGCTCCCGAAATTGTTTTTTTTTTTAGCTGGGAACCATGAACCCATATGTGTTTTGCGTGCTTCCGTAAGAAGCGATTTTTCACACTAAAAATAAAAGTCGTTTCCCAGTCATAATTTTTGCTCCATGTTACTAAGTTTGATGTAAGAATGCGTAGATAACGTAGTAACAGTACTCTCATGTCGACGATTACAGTGATGGAACTTCCTCAATAAAAAGAAACTCGATAAATCTTCTTCTGTTGCGCCAAAGTCGAGGGCATTTTCTAAATACTGAAGAAGAGCTGGTTCTTTTCTATGGACCAAAAGACCACCTGTTTCACATTTTAATAAGTAATATAGAACAATCAGACTGTTTTAAACAGAGGACATAAAAAATAAAATTTTAAAAAAATCGTCTAGTTATTGGCAGCCCTGTCCTCAGGTAAATGCCAGTAAGTAACAATTTAAATTTAATTCCATCAACTGCAATATTGCGGGACTAGATTATGCCTTCGGCCTGATTCGGCCCAAATCGGAGCTATTCGGTACGAGCAACTTATTTTCAGTTGTAGTTTGTTTGAAAGCAGAACTGTTGTTTGATATCGATGTTGGTATGTCGAAAGCATCTACTCTTTTTGATGCTGGTTTTGGAATTGTGTGGCCAGATCTTTTTATAATATTGTGCAAAATTGTAAAAGGTGCATTATAACTAAAACAGCCTCCAAAAAAATATTTAATTAGAGAACACCTTACGAATGACATAAAGTAGGTACATCAGTCAGTCAAGCAAGTCAGTGGTGACATAACCTGTATAAGGTAACCTCTTATTCTATTAAAACTCCGTAGATACGGCAACTATCACCTGGAAGTGATTCAGCCGACATACGGTCGACTGTACGTCCATCGTACCCTGAGCAGTCAACCCCGGCCCTGCTTCCTATCTTTCTGACAACGGTCCAACCGTCAAGAGAATGCGTTCCTGACACCTGTCAGTTAGACAATTTCTGGCAGTAATAAGGATCAAATTCGCAAAACACATTCGTTAGTATGAAAGTGACAGGTGTCAAAAATACATCTTTCACGAAATTATAACAATATTCTGATAAAACTGCGATTACCAGGTCCACACTAAAAATTAAATCTAAATTTTAAGATAATCTCAATAATCTCTCAAGATCTATTAAATGCGTCAACCGGAAACGAAATAAAAAAAATAAAAAACCAAATCCATTCTTACATAATTCCAACGATTAAAAAAAGAAGGACCAAAGAGAAAATAATAAAAAAGTTGATTCCAATAATGACTCGGATTATGGCCGTCCAAGATAAAGAATCCTATTCACCGGCGACCCCATTCGTATTCCGAATGAATTTGTCGAAGAATTTAATTCTGTTCCCGATTTCGGTTGGATTCGGATTCTTAATTTAAAAGCAGCTGAGGTTCGATTAGAGGGGCAGCTAATATCTCTCATTGAATTATTATGGCAATCAATCAAATCGTGACGTCACACCTGTTAACCCGAATAAGATAGAAATGTGCATCTCAATCAATCATTGTCATTTCGGAAACGTCCACTGCTGAACCCAACCCTCCTAATAGATCGCTACAATAAGGGATCGTGGGTTAAATAATATATTCAAACCAAAACTATGGCTAAACGCTATTATTAGCGAAGCTGGTGGTTACTAGGATTGAAAAAGAAGCCGATTTTCATGACTGACATTAGAGGTCGACAGAAAACACGCTTGACACTTTGCAATAATCGACAGAAATGGTTTTACCATAGGTTTTGGTGGCTGGTTGTGGTGGTTTAGGAATTTGCTGCTTAGGTCATTTTTCCTCGAATATTTTAAGTAAATCAGCCCGAAAATATCTTCTCTGACTATCCTTTTAAGAAAAGTGTGAATGCTTACTTAATATCTAGTGATACAAAAAAGATGATGTGAAAAATATAACTTTAAAACAATAAAAATCCCTGACAACTGGTCATTGCTAAGAGGATATTTCGGAGACCGCGCTCAAGAAAGACGGTGCTACCGCCTCGACGGATAATCCTTTAGCGACTTTTACGATGCTCATGGGAAGAAATGGGGTGGTAAGTTCTTAGCCAGAGGCCACATAGTGAACAAAGGCATAGCTTTACATGTTGTAGCGAATAGTATAACTTGATGGCACAGTTGGTGCAATGCAGTTGACTTCTGCGATACGAGTCCCAGTTTTTATTAATGCGTGAACCAAATATTTGTATGGGTCTCTTAAGTGCTTGTTTATAATTATGAGTTTTGTGACTCAAAACATGTTGACGAGGCAGGAGAATTTCTTAGTGACATTTATAAATAAAAATCTTAGTCTGGCCACACTAAGTCTGCATAGGAATAAATGGGCAACCCTAAGAAGTTTTATATATGGTTTCTTTCTCGGTTCTTTTACATCACTCAGTTATGTCAGTTTCGGGGTACTTGAAATGATAGATTGCTTACGCTATAAATTGTTTTCAAGGAAGGAGAAAAATGGTTAAACCTATTAAAATTAGAGTGCGGGAGTCATTATATAATTTATAATAGGTATGTAAATTCCAAGATATGAAGGAACAGCACGATGTCGTCCTTAACCAAAAACGACAATGTTTACAAGATATCGAAAGGTTGACGTGTAAGCAGATCTAATGATT
Source organism: Omphaloscelis lunosa (assembly GCA_916610215.1). Classification (NCBI taxonomy): domain Eukaryota; kingdom Metazoa; phylum Arthropoda; class Insecta; order Lepidoptera; family Noctuidae; genus Omphaloscelis; species Omphaloscelis lunosa. The sequence continues at coordinate 10,646,164 of OU744267.1, forward strand.
TTGATATTCTCCAGATTTTTACCTAATAGATTATGTGTAATAGACTATGTTGGACCTATGCTCTACCTCCATACGATAACAAAACTGTATCAAATCCACACTGGATCGTGCTGAAGTGACTATTCTTTACCAGGAATAAACAAAATAACCTATCAAAAACAAAAAGACAAACAAAGTATCAAATTCTTTTTTCGTAGGACAGATGGTGTTGCCATAGTATACATTTTAAAATTCCACCGTTTTTTTTACTTATGCAGACTTAGCGTGGCCAGACTCTAACAGACGCTCTATCAAAAGGCTCAGTAGAAACAATACGTCGTTGATGAAAAGTTAGTAACCAAATACGACTGGCGATAAAATGAAAACCATTCTAAACCGCAGGTTAGCCACCTATATTCCAATGACACTTCTCTACCCACATGTGAAACGACACACCACACGCTTTTTCCCTCCAAAAAAGTAGTTCCCGCTAAAATCCTCCATTTTTTTCCAGCTACCCTGCAATTCGAACGCCGAGGTACACTGTACTACAGGCGCTTCGGCTATGGTTCGGGAACCCGAGAAACAGGAGCCATTTACAGGTGAGAAGGTTTATATTCGAATAAATTCTGATGCAATGTGAAATGGATTGGTGTTTTGGTACGTTTGAAGCTATGGAAGGACCAATACAGTAGTTGCCTAGGTAAAAAAAGAAATTCTATTTAAAACACGTAACAAATAACTTAGAAAACACGCATTAAAGTTGGGGAGTGGGACTCGCTACGTCACAAGTCAGTATAAAATCTAACAAGGCGTGACGTCATGCCACATTTTAACCCAATGTATCGCCGTAATATTTTGATTACCTACGTCAAAAAAGAAAAAATAAGTACGTGTCCAAATTTTTTAAATAATCTACCTTCACCTTCTTGATTTAAAAAGGCTGTGTTACTAAATATAAATTGACGGGTTATTCCGTTTAAACGTTTCCGTGAAAACGTATGTCCGGCAATCCACCCTAAGCCTTTAAATTCTGTTTATCCAACTAAGCCTAGGGTGAATTCTCGGACATACGGTTCCGATTATCCAACTTAGGGTGGATTTTTTTAGGTGGATAAACGGAATAACCCTAATTAACAAGTTCAATTGTACATCTATACACTATGATTTCCAACGTTATTTTCTGGATCGCCGGTGTTAAGATTTTCCACAGTAGAGTGACCCCATCTCATCCATCGGTCTTTTATCTCGTTAGTATAGATATGGTTTGTAGTATAATGAAATCAACCATTGCAATTTTGAATTTCAATTGTAGACTTCTCCCAAATAGCACATTTTGGTCCTTCGTCTTGCTTGAACTAGGACATGTTTGTTTTCATGACAAGAATCTTCTCAATATCCTGTCAACATTCTATTAAACCCCATAACTCATACTTCCCTTATCTTAAAAGAAAAGGACATTCCCGTCAAAAACGTCCTATCCAAACAAATGTTTCCCAACATTTTTGAAGGACGTCACTCAGAATCGAGAGTTCCTCCAATCGATTGTAATCTCGAGTCGGAGTGACGGGCGTTGACGCGACAAGGGCATATTGAGTCAAGTCTGTTAGGTTTAAAGGTACTTTGTCCCAATTGAAACTGGCTTCCTTGAAAGCCGTTGAATATTTCCACCATTTTAAGTTTTCAATGAAGCGGAGAATGGAGTTTTGGATTGCTGGATTTTGTAAGGTTATTTTTGTATGTTGTCTTAATTGTCCGTTAGCTTAATGGGATTTTAAATCTTCAGTGATCATGCTGTTTTAGCGCATATTATGGTAACCCAATCAATTAATTAGAAAGGTGAATGTCAAGTTACATACTTAATGATTTTACTATTTTGGTAAACCGATCACAAGAGCTAAGAACGGGTTACAAATTCAAAGCTCATTTACTAATTGGTTGAAGACATTTATTTTTATTTTTATATAACAATTAATTCAATAAACGAAAGAGTAAAGACTGGTTCACTAACATTAATTAATACATTTTATGAGAATAATAATACTATAGAAATAATAATATAAAGTTCAAGCATGTAAAAAAGTATCTGTCAAAAAGTCATATTATAATAGCACTTGTCTGTTAATAGATTTCGAATCTTGTTTTTAAATTGATTTGTCATAGCTCTATATGACTGTGGAATTTTCTTGTATATTTCCGGGGCCATAAAAAAAAAACTTTCCCCATGAGGGCAGTTTTTGCCGAGTGCAAACAGAGTTGGCTATTGTCACGTGTGTGAAAAATGTCAGATTGTCGTGAAAAAAGTTGGGGGTTAGATTTTACAAACGATGCTACTTCAAAAATATAATAGAGATGGTAAAGTTAATCATTTGTATTTTTTTTTTTAAATGGTCTGCAGCTTGATTGGTTCAGGTTTTTTGAAAATCAGGGTCCTTAAAAGGTAGTCTTTTATATATACACTACTAGCTTTTTCACGCGGCTTGACCCGCGAGGAGACGGAAATGATCCCACAAGAACGTACTACCGTATTTTATCCAAATCCGTTTAGCCGTTTTAGCGTGAAAGAGTAACAGCCAAACTTACTTTCGCGTTTATAATATTGTTTAGGATGTCACTGTTAAGACACCTAAAGGTATATCTAAATTATGTAACATGTTATAAAAAAAAAATTATATTACTTGACCAAAATACTTATATAACATTGCTAATTTCTATATTTAAACATGTTAATTAGCCATGCTTTATAACATGTTATTTATGGTATATTAACTATTGCCCTTGACTTCGTCTGCGATCCAGGATGTAAAGTATCCTATGTCCTAACTTAGGTCATAGTCTATTCATTTGCAAAATTACATCCAAATCCGTTCAGCCGTTTTAGCGTGAAAGCGTAACAAACAAACAAACTCACTTTCGCATTTATAATATTATAGTTAGGATTAGGATATGGTAAGTATAGTGTGGACTCACCCTAAGCCGACGTACGCACGGACGTAATAAAATCGCGGCGGGATTTAATCGGACTGGATTTTCAACTCTCGGTGTTAAGCCGAGCGTTGAGAATCCAATGCGCTAGGACTATCGTCCAGCGCGTTGAAAAAACACACTGTTGGATTTTTAACTCTCGGTGTTAAGCAGAGCGTTGAAAATCAAGTGCACGAAAAAAATCACCGCGATTTTATTACGAACGTCGGCTAAGAGTGGTATTCTTTGCAGAGAACTTATAACTTACTTAAGCCCGTCACAGACGTAGCTATAATATATATTAATATACTGTGCTATATATTATATTATAGCAAGCCACCACATACGGTAGCTATACTATAATATATATGTTTGCCCTCATTTGGTCTGCGGTCGTCGTCACAAGTACATGTTTTTGAAGAATAGGCACTGTAATATGGATTCGACAAGTGCACTACTATTGGATTTAATTGATAGTTCTTCGGAAGATGATTTCGATGGTGGATTTGATACGCGTGTTGCCTTGTGAGGCACAAAAACAAGAACCATCTGGATTGAACCGCATATAAAGCAAAAGAAAGCTCTTGGCGCTTATATTATGATTTATCATTTTAAAAATTCGCACATTTTAGAGGTTCATGATCAGCGTTTATCGAGAATAAAGCACAAGCTCCTTCCACAGACAAATAATAAAGAGTGCCGAATGCGGCTCACTCACAGGTACAATAGGTTGGCGAGTGGTCCGTCGTCGGGGTGAAGCGAGCGGGTGGAGAGGGAGAAATGCTCGTCAATTACAATAAACAATGGAACATACTGTATCCTTAAAATATATCATAAGAAGCCTTAATATACTATAATATAAACATGTAAAAAAATAAATGTCATATAAATATGTCTTGCTATATATAATCTATCCACATATTTTGGTGACGTAATAGAAATATATATTATGGTTCCGTCTGAGGTCGCTCGAAGATTACTATGGAAAATATATAGTAATATTGGTTAATATGATTTATATTAATATATATTATAGCTACGTTTGTGAGAGGCTTTACTGTGCGGTAAATGTTAGTTATTATGTATTATTCTTTGGTACCGGTCCTAATTTATCTTAAAAACATGTCTAACAAATACTGAACCAATTTCAAAGATTTAAACTATATCCTCTACATTATCAAGCATATAAATTCAGCAATGACACACAATTTGCACTTCAAGTCGTCTACATTTCAATATTTTGGTCTGAGATGAGACTTCGCTCTCATTCGCACGGGAGCTTCTTTAAACGCGAAGTTTTTGACCGTGCTCTGGATTTTCAAGTCTCGGTATCGAACCAACTGTTGAGAACCCAACAGAGTGCATCACTAGCGCGTTGAAAAAGTGCATAAAGTTGGATTTTCAACTCACGCCGCTAAGCGTTGAAAATCCAAGGCCCAGCAAAAAGCGTTGCGTTAAAAAGAGCACCCGTACGAACGTAGGCTTAATCGTGTAATTTCGATGGAAATTCCAACTGCTTCAATCGCCACTCCAACTGTTTGACGAAACCTCGCTTAACATTAAAATTATTTGATTATGCTGAGTTCTATTTGAATCTTTATTTAATATTGAGGGTCTTCCTTCATTTAGGTGAAGTTTTATGGTATTTATTCGGAAAATCTATTGGTTTTTAGGGATCCTGTAGACTGTGGTACCTTTTCGTTTAAAATAATATAATTGGGTGGTTACCTAGGTAAAAAAAGAGAAATTCTATTTAGTCCGTCTTTCAAATAATAATAAAAATATTAGACATGTATTTTTTGCTTTATCATATTAATCAAAAATAACTTAGAAAACACGCATTAAAGTTGGGGAGTGGGGGCTCGCTACGTCACAACGTCGCTCGTCGTATAGAATCTATCAAGGCGTGGTGACGTCATGCCACATTTTAACTCAATGCATCACCGTAATCTTTTGATTACGTCAAAAAGAAAAAAATACTTGTCCAATATATTTTATTAATCTAACTTCCGGACAAAAAAAAAATTGGACACGGGCCTATATTACAAGCTTTGTGAACGGTTGTATCATCATCATTCTCATGCAGTTCTCTATGAGCAAATAAATGAACGGTTATCTTTCTTTTGGTAAATCGAACCGTTGCACTTAACTGTATTCAATAATATAAACAATGATATTATAAGTAAAAAAAGAGGTAGATAGGTTGTACACGCTTCGCAAGAGGCACGTCAAAATTTGGCTAATTAGCCTCATTTTCTTCGTCTTGTCTCTTTTTCGCTCCCGATAATTACGACATGCTGTCCTACTTACACGTGTCATCTAATAGCGTGACATTATGCCGTTTTTGAAGAACGAATGTACGGTAGGTAACCTATCTACGTCTTTTTACTTAAAATATCATTGAATATAAAGTGGTTGGCTTTGAAAGACTAAGCTGTAATCATTTCTTCCATTTACTAGTCGTAACTAAAATGAATCGAGTCCTTTGAAGGCTAAACAGAGCGGTTTCAATATCAAAGCTAGCATGAAGCTTATAATCTAACTAATGAATAAGCACATCAGAAAGAAAGGAAATTAAAATAAACACAGAATGTCCTGGACGAGGCCAAAAAGCTCCTATCTCAGCATGATGCTGCGACATTTAAAATTTAAAAATAAATGTCGCAGCGCTGCTGGTATTTTCATAGGGCCTGCATTGATTGACCCTTTGGTCTAGTAGTCGTTAGTGTAACCGTGAGTTTCATTCTTGGACTTAGGACGGACGGACGGACGGACTAAGTAACAGTTAAGAGTCTGTAGGTAGGTACCTGTTCTCAATGAAAGGTAGGTCACACCTCCTATTACATGGGATTGAGACTGGACCTACATGGGACGCATTACTTACATACATTTTGATATGTTACACGACTGGGGTATATTACATGTACTAAATATTCGTTGCTGCCGAAATACAGCCAACCTTCTAAGGATGTTGTACGGCAGATTCACTGTTCAGAGACTTGATCACTCGTAGGTATGCAAGATATGTGTCCCAAAACATAAACAACGCCTTTGACGTCCCCAAATTAAATTCAAGAACATACAACGTCACATCGTTCAAAATTAACGTCTTGTCAAACGTTGACTATATTTCACGCGCGCCCGTTGACCGCAAGATGGCGTCTCAAAGATGGCTGCCACGAGTTGACGTGACACGTCACGCATATATTGGATTTCTGTTGTCAGACTGTCATTTATTGAATTACGTTACGTTGCGTTGCGCGGCGACGGGCCGCTTTGTTGTCCTCGAAGTTAAACGAAATATATAATATTAAAGATGATTTTTTTATGATAGATTTTTGGTTTGATATTATTGAAGGGTTTTTGTGATGATGGGAAGCTCAAATATTCAAATGTAAGTACCTATTTCAATAGGCTTGTTATGAGATTGCCAGGAAAAGCCTAGGCATCGAAAAAGTTTTTGTTGAGGGACAACTAGAGATATTCCACAAGATAACTTATACAGCGTGGCGCTTTAATGGTGACATTAGTTTAACACACGTATACGGATTAGCGTTTTCTTTTTATGAAGATATTTTAATTTATTAAACGTTATTATTTATTTATTTATTTTCAATTTTCTAAAATAGCATCATGGTGAAAACTGTACTTAACAACTGTAGCACAGATGTCATTTACCGGGGTTATAGATCATAACATCGCATCAATGAAAATAAAACGAATAACGTGAAAAGAGGAGGCGAATTGAAGGAACGGGAGAGCTCTATGTCGGAGAGCGTTCGAGAATTTTAATTTTTCGATTGACGAATTATTTTTTCTTATTATATTTTTATGATTACTGGCCACTAGCCCTACCCGTGTGTCAAATTAATTTCGCCATTGTAGCGGCACGTTGTATAAGAAGTGGCATTCTATACTAACACTTGTCATAAACATAGCCTGTTAGCTGTTTAATTCTATATACTTCAAGTAGGTAAGTACAAGCCGTGCCATTAAAGTTGAGACTTGATGCACCACGTGGTTTGATTTGCGCAGTAGACAATTTATAGGTCCCTTTAGCGGTATGAGGCCTTCGCCGGAGCGTCATCAGGGCGAGGGCAAGAGCGGCGGGAGGCGCGTTCAATTCTCAACTTTAATGGCACGTCCCAGTACTTGTAGCTTCGATCAACAATAGTTGGTATTGTTGATCGAAGACTTGCAGCATAAACAGCTAACAGCCTATGACAAACGAACCTACATCTTAATTCGGTAAATCTGCTGGTGCATGGGTTATTTTTCCCAAGCAAATCAAATCCCCAATACATTAAAATTATAAAGAACTTTGTCCCAAAACTCTTAAATCGATTTTCAACACCTAGTCTTTTGGAAATATCACAGTTGCGAAGTAGATGATGAAATATTCCGGCTATATAACACTGTCGTTTCAAATCTTCGGGTTTGGCCCAGAATTCCGGGGCTAGGTACCACTTTTGACAAATATCCTTTTGACGTGGACTCCCCTTCGTTAGTTACGGCTATATTTCAGCGGGAGCGCTGAAAAACAGTTTCAGTTTCTTGTACCTAACCGATATTTTGGAACAATTCTCTATGACGACAAAATGTAAGAAATTCGAAGATAGTATTAATTCTTTAGCATTTAAGTAATAATAATGGAATCAGTATTTAGGTAAGGTCGCACTTCTATTGGTGACTTTGGTTCGCAATAATTCCATTGATGTAATTATTATTATTTTATGTTGGTTTGTGCCTGCTCTCTACTTAGAATTTATATTTTATTTCCACCAATTTCAAATACCCTAATAAAATACTCACGCTCTCCATAATCTTGATCAGCCAGGTAAGTCTCAGCGTGTCCACAGAGGGCACCAGGATAGCAGGGAACTTCATGTGACGGTGAATATCAGCCACTCCCAAGCTTCCCAGGTCTTGATAGACAGTTCCAGGCAGTAGTCGTAAAGTGATGGAAAACCCACTGTGAAGTGTTCTGTTGGTTTGAAGAGGATTTAATTACTTTTAAATACGGTTCTTTTATTTCCACTTAAACGAATTTCAACTGTATAAAAGTGTTATTTGGTTAATTTCAGAATGACTAGTACTGTTGAAAAAGTTATAGAAATGTTTGAAATTGTAGCGCAAATTGATGTATGGAATGCCTTGAAACTATTTATTAGGATTGCATCTAGAACTGTTTAGTAGGATTGCATCTACAAGATATGAAAATGTTTATCACAACTCATTTTCACTATTTTTTTCAACTTCCACGCGTATGGAATCGCTCATCCACCCTTAAGCATCACATGAGCCAGCCTAATGAAAACCCCTGCAAATGACGCAGTATTTATTCAAACCATACCTTTTATTCCACAGTCGGATTGTCTGATATTCTGGTTGCTGTCTACCGTGACTGCGGGCCTCCTCGCAGTATGCATCGTCGGAACACAATACTTTGTAATTGAGGGAACCAATTTTGGTAAGCTCGACGCAAGCGCTCGAAAAGAGGAAGGTGTGTTTTGTTTTTGCTTTTTTAATTTTGTTCTAGTATATAAAAGGAAATTTTGCTGTTCGAAAATTAAAATTTTGCTGTTCGAAAATACAAAATTTTGATGTTTGTTTAGATTTCGAGATCATTTTTTTTTTTTCGTCGTGAGAAATGCAAAAGCAAAATTGCCTTTTGATTATTTTGAACGGCAATTCCTTCATGTAGGTAAACGACGCTGGAGCCGCACCGGCGCCGGACCGCATTTTTGTGTATAGGTACACTCTTTATACGAGTGAATATTGCTCATGTGTCGCACCGCCGCCGCACCGCAGCCGCACCGCAGCCACACCGGCACACAGTGGGTAAAAATGGACAAAAATCTCGCACGGCCACAAATCTAACTGTAACCCATTAATTTTTGTTTTGAACTACTCAGGATAACCTACTTCAACAGTGGAACTGCGACCAGACTGTGAAATAAAAAAAAAATACTTGGCACTATGTTAACAGCAACAACCATCTAAGCTTAATTAGAGGTTTTGGGGTAGTGGGTTGACGGTTTGAAGGTTTGCGGACGGTTTGATGGATCTCCTTTCAGTATTGATTTCCCATCGGCAAAAATGGCGAACTTCAAAACGAACTACAAACTTTCATCCCCTATTAAACCCCTTCAGGGGAAGAAATAATAAAAACCCTTTCTTAGTGCTCACTTTCGTTGTATAAGGAACACTTGTGTAAAATTTCATGCTTTTAGACCCAGCAGTTTAGGCTGTGGGTTGTCTGTCAGTGAATTAATGTATTTAGAATTATTCCATTTTTTATTTGATTTGAATTTACCTAATTCTCCCGCTCTGGGCGCAGCGGGAAGGCGAGTTATATTTATACTGAGTTAAACTCACCCATGTTCCTTCAGTTCCCTGTGTGTTGCCAGGGGCCATGGTAACCCTTTCGGACTTTCCCGCGACCCTGGCAGGTTTCGGCCCTAGCAGACTACGTCAGTTGTGCTGACATCTCTTTGAGGAGCGCATGGAACACAACGCGCCGTTGACCCGGGCCTGGTCCTTATTGGACGCCGAGCTACCCATTGTTTACCGACCGCAAGCTAGTATTATACCTGAGACCTTAATATTCAAAGCTATTCAGGAAACTTCAATCTCATTTAGGCATAACTTTAGAACGAGTAGGTTAATTACCTTGGAGTGTAAGATAAGTACCTAGATACATAATCAACCTATAATGTTCCCACTGCTGGGACACAGGCCTCCTCTTTTCGAGAGGGAGTGGGCTGTAATCTACCACGCGGGCCCAGTGCGGGTTGGTAGATCTCACATACTTAATTGTTAGGAAAGTTTACACCGTAAGTCGGTTTGCCATGTTATATATAGCCAATACATTTCTACTATTTTCTCTCCATCATACCCGAAACGGCCTCTAAAAGTCCACAACAGTTCTGTCTACATTATGGGCTAATATAAGACAGTTATGTTATGAATGAATCAGTTGGTATACTTTCAGGCATATCCCATCGTATCACCGAAACTGCCATGGACTTCTTCATGGCTATAGTTCTCTGCGGGTACTCAGTCACGGTCTACCTTCTCTGGAAGGACCACTACGTCATGTGGAACCGGTGGCGAAGGGCCAACGTCAACGTCAGACTACTCCTGTCGCCTGATTCGCTGCCAGTACCATTTGTACCAAGAGCTAGGTATAATGTGGTTTAATTTTTCTTTTGTCGTATTGTATTATTTAGCAACTTTGTGTGATCAGTATTAAATATTATATGGTATGATTCGTAGTTTGAATTGGCTTTTAAATTAGTTTTTCTCCGTGACCCTGAAGAACGTTTTCGTCAATCTAACAATACTTAAGTACATCTAGTCTAGTGATCTTGGCAATGACTATAATCTAGAAATCTTTTTATATAAGTTTTTAGCGGTCATCAACAGTCATGGATGTTCAGCAAAAACTGGATGTAAGTAGATCCCATGCCTGGACTTCTTAGCACAAGCTTATGACATAAGAGTTCAAGAGACAATTTTATCTAGGTACTTCCACTATTGGAAGTACATACCTAGTTAAAATTGTCCCCTGAACTTTTTGCTGACGGAATGAGAACGCCTGCCACTGACTCGTCGCATGGCCTGCGTCAGTCATTAAGTATCTCGTTTATATGAGAGTAAATTCATGCAGAGGCTATCAATGTCAAAAATGTATAAAACATATTAAAATCTTTTTATGATATATTTGCAGGGCTTTGTAATAAATTACACATAGGGGAGACTGCTTAAGGCCCTATCAGTTCCTCGAATTGCACAATTATTTGGTAAAAACAAAAATACGAAATAGGTACAACCAACCACGATACTACCATTATTTTTTTAACAAAAGACCTTGTTTACAAGTAGTTACAGGGATGGCAAACGCCTATGATTTGCAGCCAGTGCCGTTTGGCACTCTGCCAAGCCCAGATACCCCTCTCGAAGGTGGGTGTTGAGTGGCTTTGTAAATTCAACCAATGAAAAGATAAGATAGGGAATTTATGCAAAATCAGGTGTGTTAGCAAATTGGCAAGGTGCCATTTTGAATTAACAGGAAATACCGCAGCCTCTGTTTTGGTAAGTAGGGATTATTTTTAAATAACAATCATAAATAAAATCTTGTGATCTGAGATGTTGTGTTATTCCCAATTACTAAGAAGCCTCCGCTGTCCGTCCGTCTATCCGTCTGTCTGTCAGCGGGCTGTATCTCATGAACCGTAATAGGTAGACAGTTAAAATTTTCTTAGATTGTTTATTTCTATTGCCGCTTATTAACTAAAAAAATAATAAAATTAAAGTTAAAAATTTAAAGGGGTCTCCACACAATCTGATTTTGAAAAAAAAAGGTCTTACCATGGCTAGGGTGTCGGGTGTCATTGTTTAGAGCACATCGAGTAGAGAACAAATAATGTTTATTTTTTTTTCTTCAAAAATGAAGAAATAGGGGGCTGTAAAAGTTGTCAGAAAGTTGTCAGGGGGCCGTTAGTGTTGTTGTAAAAGTTGTTGTTGTTGTGCTGCACTGTACGACCTCTATCGCAACAAGTAAACAAGTAAGGTACCATAAACTGTAAGTATATAGGTAATCAACAAATACTAAAAACGCCGATTCATAATGTAAATTACTTAAATATGGGCGATTTTCTGCAAGTGTAAAAAATATTTTTAGGAAATACAAATTTATGTTTGCGATAAGATAAAAAATAATAATATTCTTCGTTTAATATTTTCATATATTGTACGGTGATACGGAACCCTTCGTATGAGAGTCCAACTCACACTTAGCCGGTTTTAGCATACAAGTAGATGTTGCTGCTCAACTTCTTGGCGTAATCATAAAGCCTGTCTATTTCAACATTTACGGATAAGATCATGTGTCGCAGGCATCGGTTCTTTATTAGTGTTCGATGGTCGCAGGCAAAGATATGACGCAGTGGGTAGCCCGGGTGCGGCGCCTGGCAGTGGACTGCAAGTTCGAAACAGCCATGGACGAAATGTTGCGGGATCGGATCATCATTGGGATGCTATCGGGGCCGGAACAGGACAAATTGTTCCGTTCTGGCCCCGATAGCATCCCTTATCATCCGGAATGTTGTAAAAACAATATATTTAAAAACTGAACGCAACCGTAGACAAAACGAACTATAAACAGACGAACGAACGCACCCGAACATAAAGTCGTTAATGGCGGGCCGCGTTTGTTGACTTTTATTTGTTGTTGTAACGGAAAACGTGAATTTGATTATAAAATACTATTGGCAATATATAAAAATAAATAAGAGGCAGTGCCTGTGTAGTTTTCGCAGGGTTTAATAAAGTTGAAAGATGAGTTTCAACTTCGGTGCGGCTACTACGACGGCGGGAAGCACATTCGGAACTGCCACCCCTTCTACGGGTAAATATCTTTAAATATCTATCAATTCCCACTAATTACTAAGAAATAACTGTTATTCGGGTATATTTGCCATGCTTAGAGGATATTTAGAGATAACTTGATCAAAATTAATTGACTTTGATGTCTAATCCTAACCTAACCTTTTCTAACATTGTGAAATGACCAAAATATCATATTTTCCATTCAATTTAATTGCTTGGTTACAAAGATACATTTCATAAAAAGAAAAAATTCCTATGACTATCTTCATATATAAAATAAAAGATTTAGAGATTTTTTAGATTTTGCTAATCTAAAAAATCTCTAAATCTTTTATTTTTCTATTGTCAAAGATAAAATTATTAGGTTTTAGATAAAAATCAAACAACTGTGACTGTTTTCAGGTTCTGGGTTTGCATTTGGCAGTGGTGATGCTGCTAAACAAGGATTATTTGGAGCTGGAGGCAATAATGCCGGTAAAACTATAATTTCTGTAGTATTTTATTACTCTTTCATGTTTGTTCTATCAAAAACAATTATACTTCTTTAAAAAGTAGTATCTTGACTCATGTAACAGTACTAGCTAGTGTTAGCTCTTGCACTATTTCACCTCATTATCTGCCTAGCCTTTTCCCAACTATGTTGGGGTCGGCTTCCAGTCTAACTGGATGCAGCTGAATACCAGTATTTGACATGGAGTGAATGCCTATCTGACCTCCACAACCTGGTCACACTAAGGTGTGACTGTTAGTCAGACTTTTGGGCTTCTAACTACCCATAAAGACTCAAAGATCTACAAATGACAACCAGGACCAATGGCTTAACATGCTTTCTGAGGCATGGAGGGGTCTTGGTATGTAAAGATGGTCACCCATCCACGTACCAACCGCGGCAAACGTAATTTAACCTGATTGATTGACCTGTGCGGCTGTTATTATGTAGCCACAAAATCTGCTCAACAACGTAATGAATGTTGTTGAACTATCAAAATGAAACATATTAGTTATAATTGTTTACGAAAATACCAGTAAATAATCAGTTCCTGTGTTTGGCACCCCTATACCGCGACCCAAACATTGATGCTAGAAAAGGTTCAGAAAACATTCCTAAGATGCCTCTTCCAAAGGTTATACCATTTCTTTCCGTACATGTACCCTACCAACTATCTTTTAGAGACGTTAGGCTTTAACTCGTTGGACCTGAAGACCTCTTCTCACCGAAGAGGTCTTGATCAGCTCACAGTAGCCTGTAAGACCTTACGGGGACGTATCGACTGTCCAGAGCTCCATGGCCTTTTCTGCCGATTATTTGTGCCCGACAAATATATTGGACACCGTCAGAGCCGCCGACACAATCTGTTTGAGCAACTGTCATGCAAGACTGTAGCCAGAGCCGAATCCCCAATTTGTCGTACCCTACAGATGTTAAATGCCCTTCTGACTGCCAACCCTAAATGTGATGTGTTTGCGGATGAATGGAGTAAAATTATGTGTATATGTCTGGTGTTCTGTGAGAGAAAGTATGCTAGGGAGTCCACTGTTCCATGTTAGTTTTAAATTAAATTAATATCAAGATTGTAATTGTTTCTATGTTAATTAATGTTATTGGTGTTGTACCGTTTTAATTAACTATAAATAAATAAAATAAAATAAAGGTACGCAAATAAGGGTACTGGTAAATATGAAGGATGTTACAGATATTTTTAATGAAAGAAAAATTCTACTATAATATAATTAGCATACAAATTATTTAAAATGAACAGTAGTAGTAGTATTCTAAACAGGAAATCTTTATTATAACCTACTTAAAAAAAAAGGGAATCGTATTTGTACACGTTTTGTTTTTCTATTACAGAAAACAAGCCAGCATTCAATTTTGCAAGTCCTTCGGGAGGAGGGTTTGCATTTGGTGCTGCTAAAACTACAGCAGCCCCCACATCTTCACTATGTAAGTACTTTTAACTTTGTGTTTTATGCCAAAATCTAATAATATCATTAGACATGATATTATTAGATTTTGGTATGCATAGAAATATTTTAGTTGTCTGAACTTAAAGTCAAGGCTCAGACCGTTCCTATTGGAGAAATGTCTGTATTCAATAGACAATAACATATCCACGTTTAAAAGAAATTGATATTAGTTAACTAGCTTTTGCCCGCAGCTTCGCCCGCTTGGATGTCGGAAAATATCCCACGGGAACGTACTACCGATACCGGGATTACATATCTAAAAGCCGAGGAAAAGGTCATTGACTCCTACCGCTGCGCCCGCGTTACGGTCAACCATAATTATTTTGTCACGCGTAATTTTGAATCTGTGATATCTTTTAAATGAAATGATGTCAAGGAATATTTTAATCTAAATTAAATGCTCAATTTAACATAGTTTATTGGATAAGGATTAATATAATACCGTTCAAAATTGCTTCGGATATAGCAATGAACTTTTTATCAAATTCTGAAAGATGGTTAGTCTAACCAGAAAACCAGTATTTTACATGGAGCAACTGCCTATCTGACCTTCACAACCCAGTAACTGCGTAATACGATACCCTTGGTAAGACCGGTTGTCAGACTTTCAAACTTTCGACGACTTGTAACGACAGTCAAAGATCCATAAATGACAGCCGGGAGCAACGGCTTAACATGCTTTCCGAGGCACGGAAGAGTCTCGATATGTAAAAATGGTCATCCATTCACAGACCAACCCCGGCAAGCGTAGCTTAACCGGATGAATTGACCCATGCCGCTGTTATTACTTAGCCAGAGAAATTGCAACCTTTTTCCTTATAATAAAACAATGACATTCACAGTTTCAACACCTACCACAAGCAGCGGCGCTAGTCCAGCTTTTGGTGCAGCTAAATCGCCGGTGAACTTTGGAGGATTTGCGTCACCACCCAACCAGACTGTTGGGAGTCCAGGTTTTGGACAAATGCAGGTATGTTTTTAAATTCCTGATGTTTATAAATGTGCTGTCATATTTTTTTAAAGACAGCATGTGAAGCAAAGCCTTATCCATTACAAACAAAAATAGAAATCTTTTCTCTTTATAATATAGATAATATATTTTATATACTTTTTTTTACTTTTAATATAATTATTATTACTCAAATATTTTGGGTTTAAATTAAAGATGCAATAGCAGAGAGGCATCGTCAGAAGTCTGTTTGTTCAATGACAGAAAAATAATGTGAATAAAATAATTATTTTATTATTTATTATTTTCAGGGTGGTGCTAGCTCGCTTGGTGGAAATAACCCACAACAACCAGCACCTGCATTTGGTAGTCCTACCACACAAGGTTAGTTTTATTTCAATCAATAGCTGGTCATCTTAAATATAATATACAAGCTAACAAGGTTACCAATTCATTGGCGATTGCCAAGTCATTCTATTTATTAAAGAAATAAAGTAATAATACAGTCTGCGCTCAGCGCTTGATGTTCGCGACAAGTCAATCGTCATCCTGAGGATGCCTCGTTGAGATGTTAAACACGTGGCGATTTCTTTCAGGGTTTTTTTTAAATTTATTTTATTTATTTAACCATTTATGCACACACATATAAACAGACTAAAGACTCTTTAGAAGTAGCTAAGCGGAACAGGTTACTAAAAATATCCACTTCTATTGTATTTTATAATGGATTTCCGCAAGGTCACGCCTGAATCAATTAACTAGAAATAAAGATGACAAATTTATTTACTGAATAAATTAACAGATTTGGTTTTACATTAGATCTCACATCTTTTTACGGTAGAAAAACTACGTTGCGAGACTTGCATTTTTTGACATGTTATGTTTTTGATGGGATCTCATTTCTTTGTGTACATAGATACCCCAATACTGAACCTACATCAGTTTAATAAACCGTGTGGATTTGTGTGTTTATCTGCGTCATCGTAGGTCCTTGCATTATGGGCTAAACACGAATGGTGTTAAAAATTTGAAGCTTGTGTGTCTGCTAGAAGTACTTTAGAATTTTGATGATCGGTGAGTATGTCGGTGACAAAATTAAGGAACTTTGACCTGCAATAGTTCTTAAACTGCTGGTTCAAATTAAATGTAATTTGGGAATATACCTAGTTATACTAAGCCCTCTTGGTCACTGGAAATTCAGGCATCTAGCTGTAGCCACAACAAAGTTAAAGGGGATCAAAAATGTCCTGAATGGCTTCTAGAAAAGATCTTACGGCTGTGCCTTTGTTTTTTTTTTAGCTCGAATTGGCGATAATGTGTCATGATGACGCCCGTATTATTTATTTTTATTAATACTAGACCATCCGTACTGCCCCACTGTTGGGCAAAGGCCTTCTAGTACTGTATAATATTTAACCATTCGCTCTTTTCTAGCTTCAGCCGGTTTCGGCGCATCGCCTTCTGGTTTTGGTTTCGGCCAAGCCAATCCGCCTGGGTCTTCGGCTTTCGGCCAATCGCCTCAGCCAGCTAGTACAGGTTTCGGCCAACCCGCTCAGCCAACTAGTACAGGTTTCGGCCAACCCGCTCAGCCAGCTAGCACCGGTTTCGGCCAACCCGCGCAGCCAGCTGCTATTGGCTTCGGTGCACAACCTGCGACTTCTGGTTTTGGTTTTTCGACACCTGCTTCTGGATTCTCTGCGCCTCAAGCCACTGCTGTAAGTATATTATTGAATATTATTTTATGATTTGATTCGAAGAAATAATAGAGAAAAATGTGGAATTCAATACTGGTGTTTTAAATGCATTCTTTTTGATGACTGACAATAAAAAACCCTAGGGGTTACATTAAACCATTTATCTCTACATACAGGGTGGCAGGAACATCGACGCGAAAACTGTTACCATGGATTCAGTACATGATTCTGAACCCCCTGCGATGAAATTTTTCGTCAATCATTTCGTCGATTACGGATCGAAATGGCAGGGGGTTCAAAAAATTAAAAAAAATTTATTCAAGCTGAAAATCAGCATTTTTTTCGAACGTCAAAATTACATAAGACAGTCTCCCAAAAACGCTCGCCCATCACAGTGACTTGTACACTCAACAACGGGCCCCTGGAAACTGTCGCTAATACATAGTGACGTATTATTTTTATTTGCTTACTAGCAGGCCCCGGCTACATCAGCGGCTGCCCAGCCTCAGTCGTTACTGTCTGGTGGCGCACCGAGCGGGTTCGCTCAGACTGCGTTCGGCGCTAAGCCGGGCTCTGCGTTCAGCTTCGGTGGAGGGAATTCTGCTGCGCCGCCTGCGTTTAGCTCTACTCCGGCTCCTAGTAAGTACCTTGAAGTATAATTTTGCGGTAGTTTTCTGTTCCGTGTCACAATTCTTGAAAAAAATAACGATTTGACATTATTATCCTACATTCGTACAATAATAATTATATTTAAAAAAAAAAAAAAATTCGATAAGAGACATGAACAGTTAAATTTTGGCAAAAAAATGTAAACTAAATACTGCGTTTGCGATTTAGTTTCCAAAAATGTAAACGAATATGTGTTTTTGGGAAAGCCACTTTAATATCGACGCCTAAAGTTCAGTTTCCGCTACAACTTCTACCTTTTTATGACTTTTTCAATAGTACGAGATATTCTGAAATCAACTTAATTTACATCATTATGAAGTTGATATTCGTTTAAGGGGCCGTACATATGAAATGACATTTTGATTTTGATCAATTTTGTTCATTGGTTGTGAGAAAGTGAAACAGAATTTAAACAAAATTATTTGTGATTTAAAAAGTCGAATTCTTTGTCTTGAACATAGCGGAAAGGGAATTTTTAAATAAATTAAGAATTCGTGGAAAATCACTAAAATTCGCAACAAGTTTTCCAAAAATTGACGCGAGACTGACGTTTGATCGTTTCGTTAGAAGAAACTACTTTTGATTTTGAAAATTAAAAATTGCATCAACATCATTATATGGTCTACTTCTACATAGGAGAACCACTTTTTTCAACTTCCATACAAAATATAGCAGATTTTTTTTTGAAATAACCATTTTTTTTTTAAACCCTGTCCCTAATGTATTTTTCCTATTATTTAGCAAACCATAACAAGAAATTTAAAAATAAAGTTTAGCACCACGAAAACAGTACTTTTATACTTACACAGGCTTAATGTTTCAATTATTTCAAGCTTTCTTACAATTAGATAAGTTATTGACGAAAAAGGTTTTTTTTTTGTGCACGAAGCTTTAAGTGAAAATAAAAAAAAGGAAGATTTCATTGGTGTTATTACAAAACCGACTTACAGCAACAACTATTGTTCCACTGCTATTCAAAAGACTTATCTCATCGTAAAAACAACGAACCTTGATTACCGCGCTCTGTGTGACTTAGCGATTTCAAACCATTTTAAGTGTCCGTTTCGACCGCGCGGCCACGGCGAAATTAAAAAAAAAAACAATGCCAAGATTTTGTAAAAATTTGTAGAAGTTGATTCCCAAAACCATAAATTTGTCAAAGTTATGGTTAAAAAGTTATAAGGGTTTGAACGTGGCCGCGCCATTGAAACGCGGCGAACCGCGCGGCCACGGAGATCTTTAAAAGTAAGCATTGCAGAGATCTGAAATTCAGGTAAATAACAGATTGAATTTGTAAAAAATTTGTAAAAATATAGAAAAAAATCCTAGGTTTATATTTTGGGAGCTATAAGACTAAAACTCCATGGCCGCGCCATCGAAACGATGAAAAATACGTTATCGCCGATATCTCGCTGAAAAAGCATCGCAGGGGTCTGAAGTTTTTTGTAAAACGTAGATTTGAATTTGTCGAAACTTGTAAAAATACTACAAAAAATCCTAGGTTTATGTTTCAGGAGCTGTAAGACTAAAACCTCATGGCCGCGCCATTGAAACGGTCAAAAAACACGTTATCGCCGATATCTCGCTGAAAAAGCATCGTAGGGGTCTGAAGTTTTTTGTAAAACCTAGATTTGAATTTGTCGAAACTTGTAAAAATACTACAAAAATCCTAGGCTAATATTTCAGGAGCTGTAGTACGGTATCGCGTAGAAATAAGTCGTGATTATTTATCGAAGAAAGTAATTGTAAAGCGAGTTTTTTTTTTTGTAAACAACACCTATTAATATGTAAAACTACCGATACTAGGCAAAAAACATGTATTTTTCGGTATTTATAACTTTCAATACGTTTTGAATATTTCGATAGGGTGACCATGGCTTTTTGTTTACAGAAAACTTTCCACCTATCGTTTTAGAAATTGTATCTCAAGGATTCTAAATTCAATTAAAATGAAACGGATAAAATACAAAATCATATGTTTATTTCTTTTAAATTCACTTAAATCATTGCTTGATTTGCCAATACTGTGGTTTTGAGTACACGTGCCAGAACCATAACAAATAACTTTGCTCAACATTCGTAATTCCTGTAAGATAGCATTATTTGATGAATAATTGTGGAATCAAACACATAACTTATGTCTAAGACTAAATTCTGCCAGAAATAACCCCCTGTAATTAACAGTATTATGTCATAAGTAACGTGTAATTAACTCATGCATTCCAACATTGAATTGCACTAAAGGAATTAACCATAAAGCCACACACACTACAGTACACAGGAGCGAACAGAACGCGGGTGCAGCGAGGGAGACGAGGGCTGTATAACCAATCACAGCAGTCCAATATGTGAGAGATATCCCGGCCGCTGCATCCCGTCTTCCCACCAAAGGCTTTTTTGTTGATCAGTCGTCGTTTTACTTTCAGTTCAATTCGCACGGATTGCTCGTTGGTGTTTTAAATTTTGACATTCCTACGGACTTTAATTTGTGCACTGTTTCGGATATTTGTTATCTTTGGAAAACTACGTTCTGCTGTTACAACTTCGAAAGCGTAAGGCGTAAGCCTTAGGATTTGATTTCAAATTAATACTTCTTATCAAGGTAAGTAATTCATACTAATTACTCTCTTCTCTTACCACTTAATACTTTTCCTATTTTTTTATCAACCTAGTTGACCTAGTCTTGTAATGATAATGTGTACCTACTTACACTATTTGCGCTGTAGCATGGTGCGGGTGACAGTTTCAGTAACATTTCGTTTCACTCTTGAAAGTTGCCGCGATTTACAATTTATGACTTAATATTTCAGTTGTACCACATTCGTAATATATTAAATAATTAATAACTGTAGTAAATTAAATTAAACCCAACCAGAATGTTCTAATCAAGAAATAAAATCAAATTGAATGAAAAATTAAGCAAAGTGTTATGCGTATAACGTAACGCCATAGACGTATTTAGTGATGGGATGTACTGCTACGATGGATAGTCGATATTTTTTATAATAAAAAACGTATATTGTGCGTAGGTCAATTTTTATTTTTAAAAGGTCTAATTATACAACAGAACATTTATAGGGTAAGGTTGCTTAAAAGGTTGCTAAAAAAAAATACATGTTATTCGTCTAAACTCATATCAGAGTCAGGAACATCTGAATTGTCACTCAATTCATCATCTGAATCTGTGACGGATATTATTAACGATGACTCAATTATGTTGTCAATATGTATGTCACGATCCCAATCAGACATAATGTCCCTTTTTGTTTTATTCACGACCTTCGACCAGTCTTCAGGTTGAACATTGTTGATGGCCTCTTGTAATAGGGCCAACATCTTATTTGCCGTAAATGGCGGCGAAGTATTATTTCTTGCGGCGTAACCTAAAAATAAACGAACTTATAAAAAAAAGTATTCAAATAATCATCAATCAGCCTAATCTAGTATCTGGTAATGTTTTTAAACTAGGTACATGCTACGATCGGAAAGCTGATTTTTTTATAAAGCTTCAAAATGGGAATTGAAATTAAAAGCATACCTTTTATTTGGGCCCAAATCAGCTCAATAGCGTTATACTGGCAATGGTAGGGTGGTAGTCGAAGGACCTGGTGGCCTTTTTCTTTTGCCATCTCGTCCAGAGCATAGGTAGGAGTTGGTGGCTTATGGCGTCGGACTAAGGCAATAAGCTCCGTCTTTAACATTTTTATATCTGCTGTAACTCCGTTTTCACTCAGCCACTTCACCAACTCGCTTTTGCGGTTGGATTGGTTTGGGGGTTTATTAACTTGCACCGAATGGTAGGGTGCGTTGTCCATTATTATGGTCATAGGCTCTTTTAAATTGTTTAATAGACCTATGAACCAATCTTTAAATTTTTCGTAATTCATCTCCTCATGATACTCCGTAGTTTTTTTTGACTTAAAAGCCAGCAAACAATCAGGGACGAATCCACTTGCTGTACCTGCGTGACAAATAATAAGGCGTTCGCCTTTGCCTTCCGGCACTTTGGTACACGATTGTGCCGTATCGTCGGTCCAACTTTTACCCACTGTGTGGTTGGCGTTTAGCCACGTTTCATCCAAAAAGACAACTTTGCTCCAATCACTTATGTTTTTGGCCTTCCTTAAAAATCTACATCTTGCTAGGGCAATGTCAGTCCTATCCATAATAATCTTTCTTTTGTTAACTTTTTTGTAAACAAAGCCAATATCTTTTATAACTTGCCGTAGCGAAGTAATACCTCCTTTGAACAAGTCAGCTTCTTTTAATGATTTTAGAAGCTTGAGCAATTTCTTCTATAATAATCATAAATATGATTTCTAATAGCAACCTTAGCAAAATCATCCAAATCTGTGATTGGCTTCACCTTGGTCCGCTTTTTGTTGGGTGTCGATAATTTATTTTCAAACATCCCATCTTGGCCAATTTTCTCACGTGTTATACGCGAAACAGTATTGCGGCCAATATCAAGAGCTTCGGCTACTCGTTCTACAATATGATTCAATGGTAACAACGGTCCATTATTTTGTTGTTCTCTTTCAAAGTAGTCTCGGAGGCGAACAACAAGCTCCCTGGCCTGACTACCCAAAACAGTTTTTTTTGTATGCTTAGGCATGGTAATAACAACAAACTCAACAAACTTATAACAAATAACAATTTAACAAAAATGAAAACAAACAATGAAATCGTAATACGTGTCACATTAAGTCACAATATAACGCGCTTGCACTCGTACTCGCACTCACAGCATCGCACGGGTAAACAACATGGCCGCCGCGCCGATGCACCATAGAGCAAAAATGTTGTCACGAAAAAAAAAACATAAACCCGATTTTGATTATTTTATATAAGTACAAAGATAATTATGTAGCCATAAAACATTTATATTGACAAGTTTATACACGTAGCACACACGTAGTTACACTGCACAACTGAATAATACACTAATTTTCATAACAATATTAAAGAGAACTAGATTCACGCTGCGAGTATCGTTAGCGATAAAAATGAATTGCATAACCTCACATCCCTACGTGGTACTGACAAATGTCAACGTCATACGGGCAACTGTCACCCGCACCATGCTACAGCGCAAATAGTGTAGGTACCTATTTTAATACTGGTTGCTCTATCGTGATGATATTTTTATGCGGAAAGGTGTCCAAATTGTGTATTTGCTAGGTATTTATTTTTAGAACTCTGGTAAAAGTGCTACTTATACTACTATACTTATTTTTAAAAAGACATAGACTCTGGCACCAAAAATTCTCTCTAAGAAACTGCTTGAACAAATTTTTAAATTGCTTGAACAAAGATATTGCTGAGGGTTAGTTTTGTAGGAATGCATGGTTAAAATATTTAAAAAAAAATATTTTTTGTTTTTTTACCAAGCGGGGCGTAGGTAGATAGTCTATGCGAGCTATGTTTAATAATAATAAATAAATAATAATAAAATAATCAAATAATCTGTGAATTGTGACTGAAAGAAATATATTTAGGGTGACTGGTAATTAGTAACCGATACTTAAACACGTGAATTAGCTCATCATTATGAACATGGCAACAATGGGACCAAACCTGAAATCGCGAAAAAAATATCAGCTGTTCCATACATGTTGAAGAGTTATGCGATCGTAAATGTATGGAACAGCTGAAATTTTTTTCGCGATTTCAGGTTTGGTCCCATAGTAAAAGTTGTTCATAATGATGAGCTAATTCACATGTTTAAGTATCGATCACTGCTTACCAGTCACCCTATATAGTAGTGTAACTAAGTGTAAGCAAATAATCTGTGATTTGTGACTTTGAAAGAAAGTATAAGTAAATAATCTGTGATTTGTGAGTTTGAAAGAAATATATGTGTTAGGGTAGGTAAATAATCTGTGATTTATATGATTATAAAAGAAATATAAATATGTTTTTTGTATCTTGTCGTTTCATTTTAATTTAATTTAGAATCCTTGAGATACAATTTCCAAAACGATAGGTGGAAAGTTTTCTGTAAACAAAAAGCCATGGTCACCCTATCGAAATATTCAAAACGTATTGAAAGTTATAAATACCGAAAAAATACATGTTTTTTGCCTAGTATCGGTAGTTTTACATATTAATTGGTGTTGTTTACAAAAAACTCGCTTTACAATTACTTTCTTCGATAAATAATCACGACTTATTTCTACGCGATACCGTACTACAGCTCCTGAAATATTAGCCTTGGATTTTTTGTAGTATTTTTACAAGTTTCGACAAATTCAAATCTAGGTTTTACAAAAAACTTCAGACCTCTACGATGCTTTTTCAGCGAGATATCGGCGATAACGTGTTTTTTGACCGTTTCAATGGCGCGGCCATGAGGTTTTAGTCTTACAGCTCCTGAAACATAAACCTAGGATTTTGTGTAGTATTTTTACAAGTTTCGACAAATTCAAATCTACGTTTTACAAAAAACTTCAGACCCCTGAGATGCTTTTTCAGCGAGATATCGGCGATAACGTATTTTTCATCGTTTCGATGGCGCGGCCATGGAGTTTTAGTCTTATAGCTCCCAAAATATAAACCTAGGATTTTTTTCTATATTTTTACAAATTCTTTACAAATTCAATCTGTTATTTACCTGAATTTCAGATCTCTGCAACGCTTACTTTTAAAGATCTCCGTGGCCGCGCGGTTCGCCGCGTTTCAATGGCGCTGCCACGTTCAAACCCTTATAACTTTTTAACCATAACTTTGACAAATTTATGGTTTTGGGAATCAACTTCTACAAATTTTTACAAAATCTTGGCGTGGTTTTTTTTTTTAAATTTCGCCGTGGCCGCGCGGTCGAAACGGACACCATTTTAAGTCCAGGTTCCATCGTCTGCCTGCTGGGGTTACGGGTTTGTCCGAAAGGGTTACCGTGGCCCTGGCAACATACAGGCAACTGAAGGAACACGGGTGGGTTTTAGTCAGTAAGAGTCTGACACGCGCTCTCGCTCTGCCCAGAGCGGGAGAAGTTATTTGATAACTTCCCACCCAAAAAAAGAAAAAAAAAGTTTCTTCGTCCATTTTAAGTCGGTGATGGCTAAGATAGACATTAGTACTTACGAGGCTCGCTAATCCTCTTATTTCAGATTATTTAGAAGATAAAAAAGCTTGGGATTGAGCTGCTCGCTCTGCTAAGCCTTGTGATAAAACCATAAAACTTGACATTTTAATTATTATGTAGATTCATCAAAATATACCTGTTTTATATACTCATCGACATTGTTGATTTATATTTTATGTGACGTGTAAAAACGATTCCGATATCCTATTTACTGAATAAACAATTTCATTTCTTATTTCCGAATTAATTTCATCATTAATTGTAAACTAACTATTGCCCGCGGCTTCGCCCGCGTGGACATTGATTCTTTTTCTGAAATAAAAGAAGCTTCAGTCACTCCTTATAACATCAGCTATCTGTCAGTGAAAGTCCCGTCAAAATCAGTCCAGCCGTTTTAGAGATTAGTCGGACCAAACAGACAGACAGACATATATATTTTTTTTTTCTATGCGTACCGACCGATATACTTTCATAGTAAATTCATAGTTCATTTAGTAAAAAGCTGTTATTTTGACACCTCAAACAGACACTACAGTTTTATTTATTTAATAATTATACAGGATGTCAGGGACATCGACGCGAATACTTTTATCATGGCGTCAGTACATGATTCTAGAAATTTTCTTCGGTTATTAAAAAAAAAATCTGTTGTTTCATAGAAAACTGCAATACTACGCGGTCAAAATGTATGGAACGCAGGGGCGTTCAGAATCATGTACTGAATCATGGTAACAATTTTCGCGTCAATGTCCCTGACACCCTGTAGATATCTGAACATATTATTTAATTAACCTAATCCATTTCCCCTCAGCATCAACCCCAGGTGGATTCGGACAAAAACCAGCCGCCCTAAGTTTCGGTGCCATCGGTGGTTCCACCGGGGCCCCGACCGGTCAAAGCACGGATCTTAATATCGGTCAGAACACGGGGCTCAGTACCGGCCTGAGCTTCGGCGGTGCCCAAACTGCGGCCAGCACGGCGCCGGCATTCGGCACCGCCGCGCCGAGCTACCCGGGGGGCGCGCTACTGGCCGGGGACGGACGGCAGTTTAGTACACCGTTTGGTGGTGGCCGTGAGTTTTAATCTTATATTTATTTCATCTAGTGCCCGACCGAAAGTTCCGTTTCGGTTGAATTTCGGCAAAAAAAGAGGTTCGGTTTCGGCAGCAAACCAGCCGAAACTACGACCGAAATCGAAACATTCGGGAGTTCTCGCGCTGTGATCGGTCATGTTCGGCGCGTTAATCCACATGCCTATAGTCATGTCGTGACTGGCTTGTGTAATCTAAATCACTAAAATCACACGAAAACTCACAACAAACAAAACGAACTGAAAAATAGAAACTGACTGATTATAATAACGTTTTCTTTATTTTTCCCTCAAAACATGATCCTTGTAAGGAAGTATCGGTTTCGGTTTCGGCCGAAACTGAGACTTGCCGAAATTCGGTTGAGGTTTTGGTCGGACACTACTTCAATCTTATTTTTTCGGAATACTTTGAGGAAAGACTAAGTTATACATGGTTATAATGATTTACTAGACAGAAATAGCATTATTTAAAAATATTAAATTCTGTTATTTTTTTTAAAGTAATCGAATTTTAATTATTTTTTGTACGTATTTTCTAAGTACAGCACCCTAATTGACTAACACGATCAATCACAATCTGTTAATTGAATATTGACAGTTCAACAACATTCATTGCTATATTTACGTTTTTCAAACATATGAAGACTGCCAAGTCATAGGTCTCGAGTTCGATCCCAAGGCACGCACACCTGACTTTTCGGATTCATGTGCGTATTGTATAATTATCACTTACTTCAAAAATAGTGAACGAAAACATCGTGAGGAAACCGGCATGTCTGAGAGGTATTTCTCGACGGCATGTGAAGCCCAGTCAGAGACCCATGGGCGGCTTTATAACTCTGACACCAGGTTAGTCAGTCTGCGCTCAGTGCACGCCGTGTTCGAGTTCGCGACAAGTCAATCGTCATCCTGAGGATGCCTCGTTGAGAGGTGAAACACGTGTCAATTTCTTTCAGGGTATTTTTAAGACTCTTTAGAAATAGCTAAGCGGAACAGGTTACTAAATATATCCACATCATCATTTTATAATGGACTTTCGCAAGGTCACGCCTTGAATCAATTAACTACCAGGTTAGTCACTAACCACATGAAAAGAAGTAGACTAAAATAAAAAATACTCAATTATTTTTATCTCAATTTACAGAACAAGCCCCACTAAATTTCGGTACGGCCCTACCGACAAGCCAACCACAACAGCAACAAACTGGGCTTAATTTCGCACCAACATCAACGGCTACTTCTCAACCGGGGCTCAGTTTTGGAACACCCACTACTTCCCAACCGGGGCTCAGTTTTGGAACGGCACTACCTACACAAGCTCCTATAAGTACTGCTGGTGTAATTGGAACGTCGACAGCCAATCAGAAGCCTTTAATGTTGGGACAGCCGTTGCCTGCGGGACCCGGGGCTCAGTTCCCAAAGACATCTGCTGCCCCAATTAGTTTTGCTCCAGTCTCTACAGCGCAAGGTAAGCCTTTTTGTGATTCTTAAAACTGCACACTTAGCATGACCACAATAGAAACGGGTTTTACCGACGGAAGAATGGACAAAATGACAGATAAACAATCAAAATCTGTCATTTTGTCTATTCTTCCGTCGACAAAACCCGTAGAAAACCCGTTTCTATGGTTGTCATGCAACGCGTGCTGGATAGGCAGACGATATATATAACGATATCTTATAACTGGATAAAGTGATAAAATTATTCATTTTAAACAAAAAGTGTGTGTCCTCCTTTAAAGTTACACTAGGCGGTCATTCTTCCATGCAAATGTAATATTATGATTACTCGTCTGTTTGACGGTGTACGTTCAAAAATAAAAAATGATATCAATTTGTCTTCTCATTGTCTAGCCCGGTATAGAAGCAGAATTGGAACTAGAATATTGGTTTGGAAGTTACGATCGTCGAAACTTCCACATTTCAACACTAATTTTAACTCATCTTTGGGAGTAAATAAATATCTTATGTAGTATGAGAATGGCAAAATATAAACCGTACAGGGGATAGATAATTTATTGAAAAATTCAAATAATTATATTTTGAGTAGACACATCAGTAGTTTTTCCATAATATCTATTCGTCCAAAGGTCTGTTCATTAAATTTTAAGCGCTCGTTTTCATTATAAATCATCATCTATTTCATTTAAAAAAATATATATACAAATAAATAAATAACTTTACTAAATAGCATGCATATTAGGAACGCCACCAACGAGTTCGATCCGTCGACTAGCGGAACCTTAGTCATCCTTCCAAAGGCTGACCCAGGCGGTACGTTCATAGAAGCCAAAAAGCCCGGCTTGCCCTAATAAAATCATAATTCTCAAGAACAAACCTAGGCCTACCAATAAAAAGAAATAACAAAAGAAACAGTCAATGAACTCGAACTCAATCATGCATGTCATAGGAATAACCAAATTTCGAAATCCCCGTTTTTTCTGCCGCGCGCACTGAGCTAGGTTGCCAGATCTACGCACTCATTGAACTCGAATCATTCATATAGTAATCATATGAATAAAATTTAAATTCCGCGCGCTTTGTTGCGCGCCAATACAATGCATTCAATTGCGCCTTCTCGCTCACACTCGTGGGCTTCTTATCTGGCTTGCCTTACCTTTCTTTGTCTCGCAGTTTTCGCCTACAAATTGCTATAGAAATATTTACATTCGTTGATATATTGGTAAGTACATAAACACAATAATGTTAGCATCGAAGAGATTCTTCATAGGTGTTTTGAAATAAATATTAGAGTTGGCTATTGTCATTAAAATAAATTATAAAAAATATTTAAGTAGGTAATATCTCATGTTAACGTTTTCAATCGACATTAAATTTTAAACTCGTAAAATTATGCGTACGGCAATAGAACAACAAATCGATAATGTGGGAGCCATCTAGTGGCCTCTGATTGAAAAATTTTGCATGTGACAAGCGAATATGAATTATGGTAAAAAGGTTCGGCTAAGCGGTGTGATTACGCGCATTCAT
The DNA here is from genome assembly GCA_916610215.1 of Omphaloscelis lunosa. Taxonomy (NCBI): domain Eukaryota; kingdom Metazoa; phylum Arthropoda; class Insecta; order Lepidoptera; family Noctuidae; genus Omphaloscelis; species Omphaloscelis lunosa. The sequence continues at coordinate 10,674,944 of OU744267.1, forward strand.
TAATGTAGATGGCGCTTATGACAATTACATACTAATGCCAGACCTCTTCGAATTTTAAAGGTTTTCTAACCAAAATTATAATAATGTTGTATCATGAGCAACATATGAAAATCAGTCAATCCCTCACTTGGCTGATTTTATTAATCGTAAAAAGTCTGGCGGCTTGCCCTAATTTTGACCCCTAGGCACGCCACTGCCCAAAGGAAAATGTATGAACGGACCATCGGAACATCCACCTTAAATAAAAAATATCTTTCTTTCGCAGGCGTCAGTGCTTCATCTACCACAGCAGCTCCATCAACTGGTCTAACAGCCTGGTCTACTCCCCTTGCTACCACAACTCAATCAACAACTGGACTCAATTTTGGTACCAGTACCGCTGCTCCTACTGGCCTTAGTTTCGGAGCGGTGTCTACGGCCGCGTCGACGATGCAATCTGGATTTAGCTTGCCTGGTACAAGTGCTAAAAGTGTGCTCGGATTTGGAAAGCCGATTACTTCTATTGCTGCTTCGTCTGCAGGTGAATTAATTAAGAAATTTTTAGTATTAAGCAGTTGTGTGAAAGCAGAATTATAACTTTTGACATCTAATGTGCGCTTTTATCATTTCTTACCGGACGATATTGTCGTGGAAGTCCATGTCACGGCATCACGACAATACAGGGAAGTAAAATTTATAGAAATATATGAAGACGCTTTTAAATTTCCGTCCACGATTACGTTATAACGTGCACGTATTTTCATACATTTTATGGATGTTGACATCCACGATAATATCGTCAAGTTAGAAATTAAATACGGTTTTCACTGACTTTTTTTATGTATATTTATATTTTATGGTTTATTTTATTTAGTTTTTTTTTTTACTCTATTGGGATTTTATTTTGTGTCCGTAAGTGTGTCTGTGGTATCACAGCGGGCCCTATCAAAATACCAGCGCTGCGGTACTTGTTTTTTTTTTTTCAAATATCGTAGCATTATGCTGAGATAGGAGCCTTTTTGGCCTCGCACAGGTCTTCTTTTTTGTTTATACATTTTTTTTTAAATTTAAATGTTTTTCTGAAATTGTTATTGTTTGTATAATTTTGTTAGTTTTAATGTTGTATTTCCTGTGCGTGTCCGAAATAAAAATATTTTCTTTCTTTCTTTCTTTCTTTCTATAAAAGCGCACATTGCCATGATGAAATTACTAACGGTTTCTGTCTAAAGAAAATTCTTTTAAATACCCAATTTAATTCTCATTTCAAATATTCATAATTATGTCATGATGACACTGTCTAAAATTTGTTTGTCATAAAATTATTTATGTTTTCTAATTATTTACAAAATTAATAGTAATCGAATATAGCACTTATCCTCTTGAAAATAATGGTTATTCTAACCTAAACGCACCTAGTTAACTTTTTGACCAAAATTACCAAAATCATATTGGTTAGTTATCAAAACGAAATATATTGACAAACTCAATTTCATTATATTTCCTGTTTTTAACACATTTTAGTATGAAATTGGGTCTTTCGAAAATCATTATCCTTTTATTTACTTTGTGCATTTTCTTTATATTTCAGCGTCCACTACTGCGCCATCTGGTATCATAGCTCTTGGGAAAACCACTGCTACCACTACCATGGCGTCTTTGACTACAGCCACTACGTAAGTATAAACACACTACACACACACTACAGAATACTAGCTGCGCCCCGCGGTTTCACCCGCATAAATTTCGATCCCGTGGGAATATCGAAATAAAAAGTATCCTATGTTTTAACCCAGGTCATGGTCTACCCATGTGCCAAATTTCATCCAAATTTGTTCAGCCGTTTTAGCGTGAAAACGTAACAAACAAACTCACTTTATAATATTAGTAAGGATAAGGGTTGAAAAAAAAAAAGTTTTTTTTTTTATAAAACAGTTCAAAATGTTTTAAATAAGAGTTTTTTCATTCAGTGATTTATCAAATTAGTATCAACACAAATCGATCAGGCCTAATATAATTCATTTTTAGAAAATTTTAAAATTTACCTGAGGAAACCTTCACAAAAAACGATCAGAATAACATAATAATCACGAGAACTAGTTCTAGTTGTTGTGATTAAAGTACTAATTACCTATCTAATCTGAACGTACTTTTTTGTTTTTGTAATCAATCTAAGTAGGTATGTAACACAGATACTGAACCACCCAGTACACTTTGTACGTTCAGAATTGCGAATTCCGATTTTCGTTCTTACCTTACCTAAAAGTATATTTAAATATGGGGAAGTCCCCAAGATTATTGCGGGACAAGTGACGAAGAATTTTTTCGAGCTATTTCAAGTCCTAAAAATGTATAACTTTTCATTTATTTCCTTTCATTCGCGATTTAAAACCATGTTTTTTTTATTAATTTTAAATTATTATTTTAAACTTTCTTTTGACTGCCTCGTTGGTCTAGTGGTCGCAAGCGCTACTGCTGAGCATGAGGTCCTGGGTTCGATTCTCAGGTCGAGCAGTGTTATTGGGTTTTTCTATCTAAAATTTCTCAGTAGCAATCCTTGGTAACAGTATTCGCGTCAATGTTCCTGCCACTCTGTTTAACCTGGTCACAATTTAATTTATTACAATTTTTCATTTCAGTACAACACCCGCAGTCCCCCCTCAGACTATAACGTCAATTTCCTTCGCTCAACTAGAAGAAAATATAAACAAATGGACGCTAGAATTGGAAGAACAGGAAAAAACGTTCATCAACCAGGCGACGCAGATCAACGCGTGGGACCGACTCCTCATAGCTAACGGGGAGAAGGTATACCTATCCTAGTTGTATTAGCAGCCCGATTGAGCGACTGCTTATCTAATCTCCACAACCCAGTAACTGAGTAATAGGATACCCCTTGGTAAGACTGCGGGCTTCTGACGACCCGTAACGACTGTCAAAGAGCCACGAATGACAGTCGGGACCAACGGTTTGACGTGCTTTCCGAGGCACGGAAATCTCGGTATGTAAAGATGGGCACCCATCCACCGACCAACCCCTGCAAGCGTAGCTTAACCTGATGGATCGACCCGTGCGGCTGTTAGTACTTAGCCACCAGCTCCACTACATTTTCTTTCACAAACCAAAGGGATTTGAAGGAAATATCTAATCCGTGGGTTCATAATGTTTGAATAATTCGTCTGCTCAAAGTCAAATCATTTATTTCAAATAGGCACATAAAAGGCACTTTTGAACGTCAAAATTTATAGAAAAATATCATTGATTCTAATTCCAAAAGGTAGTTTTGTATGGAGAAGAATGGGCAAGAAACTACACCGTTACTCTTTTAAAAATGTTTTAGAATATTTTTTATACTTTAACTAAATAGGTAATACGGGCTGGTAACCGCAACGTTTTTAACGTTTGCATATAAATGCAAGCAAATAAATAATAAACCTTCATTCTCAGATTGTAGAACTAAACGACGCCGTCCAATCAGTGAAGAACGAACAACAGAGTCTTGAACACGAGTTAGACTTCGTGCTGGCTCAGCAGAAGGAACTGGAGGATCTGCTGGCGCCGATGGAGAAACAGCTGTCTGAGGAGACTGTCGACAGAATGCGAGATCCTGAGAGGGAACATATGTGAGTAATATTAATAGACCAACAGAGTCTTGATCACGAATTAGACTTCATGCTGGCTCAGCAGAAGGAACTGGTGGATCTGCTGGCGCCGATGAAGAAACAGCTGTCTGAGGAGACTGTCGACAGAATGCGAGATCCTGAGAGGGAACATATGTGAGTAATATTAATAGACCAACAGTCTTGATCACGAATTAGACTTCATGCTGGCTCAGCAGAAGGAACTGGTGGATCTGCTGGCGCCGATGAAGAAACAGCTGTCTGAGTAGACTGTCGACAGAATGCGAGATCCTGAGAGGGAACATATGTGAGTAATATTAATAGAACAACAGAGTCTCAAACACGAGTTAAACTTCGTGCTGGCTCAGCAGAAGGAACTGGAGGATCTGCTGGCGCCGATGAAGAAACAGCTGTCTGAGGAGACTGTCGACAGAATGCGAGATCCTGAGAAGGAGCATATGTGAGTAGTATTACTAGAAAAACAGAGTCTCAAACACGAGTTAGCCTGTGTGTTAGCTCAGCAGAAGGAACTGGAGGATCTGCTGGCGCCGATAGAGAAACAGCTGTCTGAGGAGACTGTCGACAGAATGCGAGATCCTGAGAGGGAACATATGTGAGTAATATTAATAGAAAAACAGAATCTCAAACACAAGTTAGACTTTGTGTTAGTTCAGCAGAAAGAGCTGGAAGATCTGCTGAAAGACTGCGAGATCCATAAGTGAGTAATATTAATACAACAAGAGTCTTGAACACGAGTTAGACTCTGTGTTGGTGAAGCTGTCTGAGGAGACTGTCGACATACTGCGAGAACCTGACATAATTTTCGTCGAAAAACTGTAACCATAACGCCTGTATATCCTGAAGGGCTAGACAAGAGGCACCAATTATGTTTAAGTAGATCTAACTTAAGATCTTAGAACACTAAACCGAGGAGGGAATTTCCATTTTGAAAAACAACTATTTTCTAACCATCATAAATCCCGAACGCAAGGCTGTCACGCTGTTCAGTGCGCCCTGCATTAAATTTACAATGCATATTAGTCATATTTTTAACTACTATTTAAAATACTAATATTTGTATTTTTTAAATCTTTTTTCCCATTTTCAGGTATTCTCTAGCAGAGAACTTGGACACGCAGCTGAGACAGATGTCAGAAGACTTGAAAGAAGTCATTGAACACCTCAACGAGACCAACAGGAGTCAAGACAGTAATGACCCAGTAAGTAAAATCTCTAAACCAATTTAGATTTACACTGTTTTCGGTGAATGAAAAGGTATGTGAAGCTAAGTCAAGAGGCCCATGGGCGGCATAAAACTGACACCCATACCCTAATTACGTAACTTATTTTCGTAAACAATTATGCCTAATTTGTTTCATTTTGACAGTTCAACGACATTCATTGCGTTATCTACGTTGTTGAGCTGTTTTTTTTTCCAACTTCTGAAGCAATGGATTAGCAATCTGTTTCAAATCGAAACAAATTGTGATTGTGATGTATTACGCAATTAGGGTACAGGTTTGTCAGTAACCACATGAAAAAGAAATACTGTTTGTACTCCGCGACCGTTCACGGGGCGTCAACGAGAAAAGAGGTTATTCGAACCGAACGTGACGTCCCGTCGACAGACGTGCAGTGGACACGCGGCCATAGTTAATGTATATATTGCTACTTCCGCGCGTCATCTCGTTCGTTGACGTCCCGTTGATGTGGCGGTGGACAAGCGGCCTAAGGGTGCTTACATAAAGAAACAGGTTTCCGGTGCAGGCGAGTCTGTGCGGGTTGGTACCTATCGGTGCAGGTATAATATTCCTACGTCATCTTATGCGCTCACTGGATCGAGCCATACGGGTTAAAGGAACAGTTAATCACCCTCCTACACCGATCGGTAACTAGAGATGGGCTGTAACAGGTTAAACACGATATGTGTTATCACTGTTACTGTTACACAAAAATAACAGATGCAAATATCTGTTATTAAAAACAGCCTGTTATTTTTGTACGGACGATAAATATGTATCAATTGAATAATGGTAACTGGTCAGTAACAGGTAACACGACCTAATTTAGGAGTCACTTTTTCGTAAGTGTTTGTTCTTGTAAGACCACCAACTGTATTTTTAGGCACAATAAATACTAGGTGCTTCTCTTTTTAGCGTAGTTTAACCGCTTTAGTAAGAGTGAGAAATAAACATATTTCGAAGTAAATAAGAGGTGTTTCTCTATTTAGCAAGGGTCATTTCTTAATGAGGAAGAAAGATAAAAGGTTAACCTTGCAATATTTCATCCTTTGTGTGAGTGTGTATATAAGTAACAGCCGTAGTAACAGTCTGTGTGAGATTGTTATAATGAACTAGCTGCCCGGCCCGGCTTCGCACGGGTAGCATTAAGAACTTATTTACGGCGCACCTAACTACCTACCCTACTTACCCTACCTATCCTACCTACCTACCTACCCTACTTACCCTACCTATCCTACCTACCTACCCTACCTACCTACCCTACTTACCCTACCTATCCTACCTACCTACCCTACTTACCCTACCTATCCTACCTACCTACCCTACATAAACCTCACGGAGCCCGAGACCTTTCCAACGAATGCAAAACCGTGGAAATCGGTTCGTGCGTTCTGGAGTTATAGCGTCAGGAAGGAAAACCGGACTTATTTTTATATAGTAGATTAACAGTAACAGCCGTGGTAACAGTCTTTGAGGGTCTGTTATTTTAAGTAACAGATATTTATATTGTTAGGAACAATTGTTATTTTTAAATATCTGTTATTTCTACCTGTTACGATAAATACGCCTCACTCCTATCGGTAACGATCTGCACGGGTTTGTCTGTGACGGAAACCTGTTTATGTAAACATCCTTAGGGAATTAATATAGTTCTAAATATTCGAACTGTTGAATATTACTTCCGAGGGTCGCGACTGGCGGGTACGAGCAACGAAATACATGAAGATTAATTCTTTAGTACTGAAACTATGGCGGCTTTATAAATTGACACTAACTGGCTAATAATGGGTTTAGCTTTTTAGGGTTCCATACCTGAAAAGCAAAAGACGGAACCCTGATAGGATCACTCGTGTGTCTGTCTGTATGTCTGTCTGTCTGTTGAAAGTTAAAATTCGGTACACATTATGTATTTCTGTGACACGAACACGGAATTTTGAATATGCGGGCACCTTTAGAGGCAAACAACAAAATTTTTAAAAAAGTTTTGCAAACTGTACCGTGTGACATATTAAATGAAAGGACTTATTGCGAGTTAAGTTAGTATTTGGGACAAATTCATCACAACCACGGATTCATACTCAAAACTTTCCCCACGACATTTTCCTCATTCCTCCGCACCACATGCCCATACCATGACAAACATTTCCACACAAGTTTTCAATCACTGGTGTCACTTTTAGGGCCTATTTCACGATGAATGAATAGCCACTATTTACCGAATAAATTAAAAAATGGAACAGAATTTGTAGGATATATATATCTGTAGTAGTAAGTAACGTTACGTAAGTAAGTTAACGAGAACCTTATTGGAGATGAAACAGACCCTAAGACTTCCTCTTAAATATATACAATGTCGGCAATGGGCATGTGACTACCCGTATTTTTCTGAATATTCATGAAAAATTATAGAAAATTAACTATCTTTATTTATTTTTATATTTTTTTCTTATATTTTATTTTTATCCCCTATGATCACTGGACTGGACTTACACTTGTGTTTTTTTTTAAAAATAAATACTGATTTTCTTTAGAAAAAAATGTCTTCACCTCTGTTTTTTTTTTCATCGACAAATTTTTATAAAATAATGTTAGTTAATGCGATAAAATAACTCATAAGCTTTTAGAAATAAACAGAATCCAAAGAAAACCAATAACATCGGAGATGTGGCAAATAGGACTCAAAAAAAAAAGTTAATTTTCTATAATTAACTTTCGGGCGGTCAGATGACCATGGGTGGCATGTATTCTATCTATCTAACCCACACTATAATGTTTTTATCTAAATCTTACCACAATATCTTTTCAGATCGTCCAAATCGGCCGCATATTGAACGCACACATGTCATCAATGCAATGGATCGACAACTCCATAGCGCAAATATCTACAAAGCTGGACCAACTGAAGGCGACCCACGACACCTTACGGAGAGATAATGAAAGGTCATACCAACTGACTTACAATTGATGTTAACAGTATTCGAAGTTGTTAAGATTTGTTTGTTAGCTATTTGGCGTTGATTTTGTATAGTACTGGCTAGGTTTAATAAGTGTTGCTATTTTTTTTTAATGGACAAAGTGGGAAAGAGAGGAAGATAGTTTAGAGCTACCAAAAATTACTACTTAGTATGAAGTCAGTGTGTGTTTGGAAGTGCTAAACGGATTTCATTATAATTTTGATTCCCAAGGAAGCCATCTTTGTCCTCATCGAAGTTCGTTCAATAATACAGTATTTCCATTTTCTTAATGTCTCTCGGGAATCATCGTATTTCCGAATACAAACGAATGCTAATTTCCTTATTGTGTATAATAATTTGAATTCAGAACTTAAGTACTTTATTTTTGTTTTGATTTCCGTGTGAACTATATAGAGCTGTAAAACTATTTTTCTATCCGTCGTTTCTGCGACTTCAGCAGCTTTCCTCCCATTTTAAAAATAAATTACATTAAGTGGGAGTCGCTACGTCACAAATAAGTATAAAATCTACATACTCGTGACGTCATGGCACATTTTAACTCAATGTATCGCCGTAATCTTTTGATTACGTAAAAAAAAATGTGTCCAATATTTTTTAATAATCTACAAGACTGACAAATATTTTTTTTTGCATGGATTTATAGAATTGTATGTAATTATTGTATTTATCTAAACTTGTATGGAAAATTAATCTAGCCTGATTTGATAGCTCTTATTATATACAGTCTCTTTCTTATTCTGTCTATGAGAAAAAGATAGCAACAGTTTTAGCCCAGTCAGTGCATAGCAGAATCAGTGCCATGTTTTGTATATTAAAATGTAAAAGGATACGATTTGCATTCGTGATATTTTGTATCACGTATTGTGAGGTGTAGAGTTGAGGACCATTAAATGTCAGATGAACTAGCCTTCATTTTATTATCGGATAAATAATTCATATAATTAATTAATCATTCTCTGTTCCTGAAGTCAGATTGGCAAAAGTGCTGTCAAATCTCTTGTTCAGCTTTTGTAAGGCACATTAACAACAGCTGGATACGAGACTCAACTATAAAATGTATAGAAATACGTGATCTTTATAACATTATCGTGAATAAAAGCGTCTTCATATGTTTACATATATGTTGCTTCCCTGTGTTATCGTGATGCCGTGACGTGAACGTAGACGTCCACGATAATATCGACACGTTAGAAATGATAAAAGCGGACATAGTTTGATCAAAAAAACATCCAACAATCAATGTAAGAGGTTTGGCAACAGATTAAATTCAAAGGCCATATCATGATATGATATGGCTATTATTGTACCTTTGCAAAAAAAGATACTATTCGTTCTCATCGTCATCATCATTTCAGCCCAAAGACGTCCACTGCTGGACAAAGGCCTCCCCCAAACACCGCCACTTCGACCAGTTCTATGCTTCCCGCATCCAGCGAATTTCTTCGACCTTCACAAGGTCATCGGTCCACCTTGTCGGAGGCCTTCCAACGCTACCTCTTCCGGTACGCAGTCCCCACTCCCGAACCTTTCGGACCATCGGCCATCTGTTCTGCGAGCAATGTGCCCTGCCCACTGCCATTTTTGCGGGCTATATCGGTTACTTTGGTTCTCCTACGGATCCCTTCATTTCTGATTCTAAGGAAACCCTAGCATAGCACTGTCCGTTGCCCTTTGGGTGACTTTCAGCTTTCTTATGAGGCCTATTTGTGCCTATTCGTCCTATATAGCTCGATCTCTCACACTGGAACCATGATGACTCTAAAACTGCATAACTCATAATACGACCCTAGGAATCGAGGTAAATTCTTTCCTAATTTACTTTACATAATGTCACGTAACTATGTAATAGAAATATGCTATGAAAAATATCCATTAATAAAATAGAACCCGGTGATGTATCCAATTATTTTCATTTTGTTTCCTGGACATATATTGCATGTTGCTTAAATTAAAATAGTACTTAGACCAAATTTGTAAAAAATAAACCCTCTTCCTTAGCTAAGCAGTGCATGTCCTAATATATATTCTCTATTTATGTACCTACAAGTTTTGTGATAACTTATAGACTTTTCAATGCTGTGAAAGATGTAATTAAATAACATGAACAAAAATATATTTTCATTTTCATGGACATCATTTTTGACATGTCCAAAAATATCAAATTAAATTATTCTGACATTAAAAAAACCTGGATAAATTGTTTGTTACTTGTAATTTGTATTAAACGTGTATTTCTGTGAAATAAAAGTGATTATTAGTTCATAATGTTTATTATTCAACATACCGCTTTACCTAGTCTAAGTCTGCGGGCACGAAATTAGCGGCAGCCGAACGATGGCGACAGCGGAGTGGCGCGGGGCGGTGCGATCCAGCAGTGGCCTATACTCCATAGGTTTAGGTAGTTAAAGGTAAACAAAAAAAAACCACGTGACGAGACAGCTGCCAAGTAACCGACTAAACTTAATACCGGTCACTTCAGTTGTTATACTACGTCACAGTTGTACTCTTCAATTTAGCAACTTTATAATTCGTTGACGTTTAGAGTTTGGGCTCTTTATAATAGACTGGTTACAAAATATTATATTATTATTATAGATCTAAAAAAGAATTGTGCTCAAGCAGTTACATTTACGAAGAGTAGCTTAAGAATAAATGATAAAGTTTAACATACAAAAGAGGAAACTATTGTAAAACTCTAAAATAAATTTAATTTTATCGTATTTTTAAACAAGAAAGTGTCATCTATAAAAACCCTTTTTATAATTTGTTTACCTTTATTTAACTACCTAAACCTATGGAGTATAGGCGTGGTAACGAAACTGGCGATAAAAAAACTACAACACTATACTGAAACGAGAGGCCATCGAGCGGCGAACTCAAACAACTTTGATCCTGTAGCTTGCGCGTCGCACGGTGGATCGAAAATCGGCTGTAGAAGACATAGGATCTCGATGTCTTAAATGTTATTTTTTTTGCTGGAAATGACTTCTGCCGATCATTACTGTTCTATAAAATGTCATAAGAAGTAATTGTGTGCACAAATGGACGAGTTATAATTTTTATAAGAAAAAAATGTATGGAGCTGACATGAAAAATGAGGATATCTCTGGAATCGCAAGGTTGGCCGTTATATCCTTGCACACTGTTATAGTACTATTTATTTGTGAATTTTTGACATACTTAATATCGCGCCATCACTTGCGACTTTTTTTTTAAAAATCGTCAAAATTAAAAAAAAAAAGAAAAGTATATGATACATTTTAATGCTTAAATATGGCTATACCAAGTGTAATTTACAATATTTTTTATGCTTAGACCAAAACATTCTAAGAAATCACAAAGTCGTATTACCTACTTTGTGATTTTCATTTGAAATGACATGGTAATTATGAATTACGTAATACGTAATCTTGTCTAATGCCTCAAGTCCACATTAGCTAATGATTAATAAAACTTAATACCTATATACCTGTTAAAAGGATACGTACCAAAATAATTTGGGGTACTCGCTAATTTAGCAATTAGTGCAGGATTAACTTAATGAAAGTAATTAGATAAATGTGATACCATCATTAGTCAATAACAATAAATAGTCAAACATTGGATTCACAATTCAGTTCATTTAGAGCATTTCTAATACTAACATCTATCCTACCGTGTCTTTTTACTCAGTGATCGTGAATAATGGAAAGCATTATTACAAATTTGGATTTGTTTGTTATTCTGAGCAATCAGGATGCTTCGTCTTTCGATCACGAAATATTGTTCAACACACTTGTTATTCGACTGGGCTCTAGCCTTTCAGATGAAGACAGTGTTACCGTGAAAGAATTTTGTCGAAGATTTACACGGGCAGTTCAAAAGAGATGGTTACGATCCCACAGAAAAAGTGAAGTTTTTAGACGTGATTACAGTAATTGGCTTGAGGCAAATATTGACTGGCCAAACTGCGTGCAAGCCAATTTGCTCATTCAAGAATCAACAAGTGAAAATATTTTTACTGAACCTGTACCTGAACCTGTACCATCAACTTCAACAATGAAATCAACTTCAACGATGACAAAAAGATCTCGAAAGCCGTTTGAAGATCTAAGTAACAAGCAGAAGAAGAGACGATCTGATGAATATATAGGCGATGACCCTAATGAAGTAGCTTATTCAGCTGCAGCACTTTTGAAAGGAGATGGTCGTGAGGATATTGCATCTGTTATTGAACATATGCTCCAAAATCCAGAAGCAGCAGCAAAAATCAAGGAAATGTTGAACAAACCAGCTCCTTCAGCAATATTTTCACCAGAAAAAGCACTGGGTTTGCTACTTTCATTAAAACTATCGAAATGGCAATATATCACATTAAGGGAAACGACTATTCGAGAAGGTTCAAAGGAGATATATCCGTCTTACTATAAAGTGCCAAAAGTTAAGCTACAGTGCTACCCTCCGAAGACATTTGTGACTGTAACGGATTCATCTGCTAAGATTGCACTACAAGCGTTACTAGATTTAACAGTGAACAGAATTTTTGAAACTATTCGTAGTCCTGATGCGATACAAGATAAACAATTGATATTAATATCAAAGTGGGGATTTGACGGTGCATCTAACCAAAGTAGATATAAGAAAAACATAGAGAGTGGTCATGATGATTCCAGCATATTTATGACCTCTTTGGTTCCATTAAAGTTGACAGCTGACGGTGATACCGTATGGGTAAATCCAAAACCCTGCTCACCTATGTATTGCCGTCCAGTCCAGTTTAGTTTTGTGAAAGAAACCAAAGACGTTGTCATAAATGAAAAAACTGCAATGGATAACGAAATTGAAGCTCTCGTTCCCTCAAAATGTCAAGGACATGAAATTAGTCACAAATTAATGATGACGATGAGTGACGGCAAAATTTGTACATATCTGTCTGAAGCTAAGTCAAATGCGGCCTGCTACCTGTGTTTGGCTAAGCCTACAGAAATGAATAAGTTAGATGTCATTGCGTCAAAAACCATTTCTTCTGGTGTGTATGAGTTCGGATTTTCATCACTTCATGCCCGCATTAATGTGATGGAATGTCTTCTACACATAGCGTATCGTCTCGACTTCAAAAAATGGTCTGCAAGAGGAGAAGGTCATCAAGAGTTATTACATTCACGAAAAAAACTCATTCAAGATCGATTCAAAGATGATCTCAACCTTTTGATTGACATCGTTAAGCAAGGATCAGGCACAACTAACGACGGGAACACAGCAAGGCGGTTTTTTGAATTTCCTGATAAAACTGCAGCGATCACTGGATTAGATGAAGACCTAATACGCAGATTTGCTGTGATTCTGCAAGCTATCACATCTGGAGAGATTGTAGACGTGCCGAAATTTAAAGAATACGCTAGAACAACCGAAAAATACGTGGAACTGTATGATTGGTACTACATGTCATCAACCGTCCACAAATTGTTGATTCACGGAGGGGACATAATTGCAGAAAATGCTATTGTACCAATTGGAAGTCTTTCGGAAGAAGCTTCAGAGGCCCGAAACAAAGACTTTAGGAGGTTCAGAGAACACCATTCGAAGAAAAAGAGTAGACAAGCATCAAACGAGGATATCCTCAATATGCTTATCGTCTCTTCTGATCCTCTAATTTCTTCCACAAGATCAAAATTAGATGCCCACAAGAGGCAGTCATACTTTAAGGAAACAGTAGAACTACTGAAACTTCAGGATCAGGAAGCTCCGACAGAGTTCTTAGAAGTTATATCTATTGTAGAGCCTGATTCTGAAGTGAATTCTGATGGTGACGAAGTATAAAATACGTTAACTTTGATTGTTTATGTTAGGTTAGGTTAAGTTAATATTTTTTTTAAATAATTTGCTTTTATTTTTAATCATACAATAGTTTACCATTTATTGTTATTGACTAATGATCACGTTTATCTAATTACCCTCATTATGGTACGTATCCTTTTAACAGGTATATAGGTATTAAGTTTTATTAATCATTAGCTAATGTGGACTTGAGGCATTAGACAAGATTACGTATTACGTAATTCATAATTACCATGTCATTTCAAATGAAAATCACAAAGTAGGTAATACGACTTTGTGATTTCTCAGAATATTTTGGTCTAAGCATAAAAAATATTGTAAATTACACTTGGTATAGCCATATTTAAGCATTAAAATGTATCATATACTTTTCTTTTTTTTTTTTAATTTTGACGATTTAAAAAAAAAAATCGCAAGTGATGCCGCGATATTAAGTATGTCAAAAATTCACAAATAAATAGTACTATAACAGTGTGCAAGGATATAACGGCCAACCTTGCGATTCCAGAGATATCCTCATTTTTCATGTCAGCTCCATACATTTTTTTCTTATAAAAATTATAACTCTTCCATTTGTGCACACAATTACTTCATATGACATTTTATAGAACAGTAATAATCGGCAGAAGTCATTTCCAGCAAAAAAAATAACATTTAAGACATCGAGATCCTATGTCTTCTACAGCCGATTTTCGATCCACCGTGCGTCGCCACCGCCCGCGCATCGCTTGAATCGAGCATCAAGCAGCTTGATGTCCACGCGCCGGTCTCGCCCGTTTCGTGCGCATCACTTCAGAATGCTATGCTTTTGTTTATTGTCGCCATCGCTCGGCCGCCGCTAATTTCGTGCCCGGAGACTAAAGACTATGACAAGGCATTCGACGGTACAGAAAATCAGTCCGTTATCAACGCCGTTCCCAAAACGTTACGTCCCCCTACATTGATCTCATTGACAGTGACGTAGCTAGTCTCAAAGGGGCTGGCCCTGTATCATAATTTGTTGGGGTCCCTTTTCAACCAATTGCAGCTGAGCTCAAAACGAGGGTACCCTGGAACATAATACCTACACCTTTTTACGATAACGAAACTTGTCAGAGAAATGAAAAATCTAGTTAAAATTTATACAACGATTTATTTCAATAAACAATCCCACTTATAAAACACTGTAGTTTAACATTCTCGTCGGTCTGCAAGCACAGTACCACTAGTTTCTTATGCACTATACTACAGACAGTCTTGTTGGTCGATATCTGGTCAGCACTTAGGAACATTGATAGTTTTTTAGTGTCTACCCTGCAATAGCAAATACGGGATATGTCTTCATTTGCTTGCGTTTCTTCTGTTTCAGAATCTGAATGTTCTATTGGGCCTGGAAAGTTCGAGATAGATTTGTATTGCAAGATATCACAGTGATTTGAAAAGCAAGGTGGTGCCATGATGAGGGCAGAGATCCGCACGAGTCGATCTTCAAGGTTAAGCAACCCTTGCTGAGGCCGGTCTGTTGATGGATGACCATCGATTACATACATAAACCACTTCGCGCCTCTGAAAGCACGTTAGGCCGTTGGTCCCGGCTATCATTTGTAGATCTTTGACAGTCGTTACGGATAGTCAGAAGTCCGAAAGTCTGACATCCAGTCTTACCAAGGGGTATCGTGTTACCGAGTAACTGGATTCTGGATATCCGATAGGCATTGGCATGCAAAATACTGGTATTCAACTGCATCTAGTTAAACTGAAAGCTAACCCCAACATAGTTGGAGAACGGCTACACAGATGATGATGGTGGTCCCATGATACACAAGTAAAGCAACTGGTGTTTGTCAAGATGAATGTGGAAAAAGTTAAAAGAATTTTTAATACATAGTAAGATTTGCTTGTGGGTTACTCTAGTTTCTGGTATGAGAAAAGATTCATTTGTAATGTTAGGTTTGCATCAGCAGTGTAATATTGATGTGAAAAATATTAGAAAAAAACTACAGATACCTACAGTAAACCGCACATCAGTGGTAAGTGGTAACACTCACTATGAAAACCCGCTTACGGTATACAGGCGTCATCAATGTCAAATTGTTAACAATAATTAAGGCTAAGCGTAGGTATGCTGAGACGCAGGTGACGCAGGTCCACGCAGCGCAGGGCAGAGCAGATTTTGTAGTTCATGAACGTACTGAGAGTTGATGCGACACAGACACTGTGTCTTTCCTGCTCTGCGTCTCGTTGTAGAACCGGCACAGATTTCTGCGCGACGCGTGTAGGTCTTCACTTGTTTTTTACCACTGATGTTTCAATGACAGATAGTCTTTACTAGCTAGGACGCGAACGTGTCTGTGTAGTTGCGTCGCAACATGCGCTCGCGCGCTATGTCTGCCTCGCCTGCCCTACCCTGCAAAATCTGTACTATGCTGTGCTGCGGCACCTGCGTTTCAGCATACGCTTATTGTTGAGTGTACAGAAGAGAGTCTCAATAACCATATTATTTACCTCCAAAAGCCTCCACTCTCAGTCCTTTAAACCTTGTGGAAACTTTAGCCATATCAGTCTTGATCTGTAAAGTCAGTCTCCCTTCAGCCGACGCTCTGATTACAACCTCAGAGGCCATTGTCCTCATTCTGTCTATGGTTGTACGCAGCTGTTTTAGAGATGGTAGTTCTATTGAAATCTGAAAATAAGACCAACATAATAATAACATAACTGAGCCCCCTTGTCGCTACGACACTTTGTGCTAGCGACCGTTTTCGGGGGCCCATTATTGAGTGTGCAAGTCACCCCCGGCCATTTTATCTGTGTACATATAAACATTGATCAGGCAGGGGCCATAGTCCTTCCATAGTTTCACGTAACCAGTCCACTTTAGCCACCCAAACCATAGTCCAATATCTTTGTTTCCATGTTTTACAATAGTCCTACACCAACCGGGGGTTGTCCTTGAGTGCATTTGTATAGTGCATACAGAGATAATCATTGGTTAGTGCCACATTCCATTTAAAATAGTCTAAGGGGCCTCTGCGAATTGGCTTCGACCCCTCGTACGCCTTCCAAAGGTCCGGGACCCTAGGGACCCCAGAAACATCAAAGAAATACATAACTGATAACATCATGCCTGTAATCTCTGAAGTGTTAGGCAGATGTATTCCTTTGTACACGCATTTAACCAGTCATGTTTAAGTCCCATGTAATAGGGGACGAACCTATTGCCATCAACCGGACATAAAGCCAGACTCAGCTGCCACTGAGAAATCTCTGACAAAAAGAAAAACCCATTAACACTTTACCCGACCTGGGAATCGAACTTAGGACCTCATGGACCAATAGACCGACGACACTATCAAAAATAAAATCCACTTTAGTAAAATATATTACTAAAAATATAAGAAGTCCCTCTGTTGTTTGGTCCCTGTGTTCATTATTTGAACAACTGGACTGAAGGATACGGGGTTTTTTTGCATCCTAAAAACTTAATAAGCGTACTGGGGCCACCCCTTTTCTTAATATATATTAATGATCTCCCAAAAACTATAGATTATAAAATGGTACTATTTGCAGATGTCAACAGGGCTAATCCTAAATATTATTAAAATTACATAAATAATTTTCTGAATGACATTATAAATTGGCTTGACAAAAATAATCTTGTAATTAATTTAAATAAAACAAAAGTTATTAATTTCCACCAACGCTGTAAGTATCCACCAGTACACATTGCCTATAATAACTGTATAGTAGAAGAAGTTGCAAATGCAAAATTCTTGGGTTTAACTATAGATAATAAACTAACATGGAAACCTCACTTAGAGGAAATCGGTAAGCGCCTAAGTAAATCTGCATATTTATAATTGCAATTATCCAAGACAGTCAATACTGACACACTATTAACAGCCTATCATGGATTGGAACACTTCCATTTTAAGAAATGGTGCTATTTTTTGGGGACAGTCAACTAATAAAGAACTTATATTCAGGATGCAAAAAAGATGTATACAATCAACCAATGTGTGGTCTGAGAACAACGGATAGTTGCAATCCTTACTTTTAAAAATACTAATGTTTCCATTTTTGTACATATTGGAAACTCCATTATTTGTTAAAGCGAATGAACAATTATTTTTAAAAAAATCTGCAATTAAGATAACCCCAATTTGTGCCCAATATGAGAATTTGTTATGTCAAAACAAGTGTAAAACTGCTTTATTGAAAAAGAGTTTCTTTTTAATAAAATACCAGATATTGTTAATTGTATGCCTCTAAATAAATTTAAAAAGTCTCTTCAGGGGTTATTACTAGAGAAATGCTATTACAGCGTAGATGATTTTTTAAATGATATTTTGCTTGGATAGAATTCTGATATTTATATAAATTGCATATAAATTTGTTTGTTTTTTTTCTGTTTGTCTTGCTCTAATTAAATTTTGACAATGTGATTGTGAATTGAATTTAATCTATTAAAGATTGTGATTTTGAATGAAATTTAAATTTTGACATTGTAATTTCTATTTAATTTAAAATTTTGACATTGCAATGTTTTTTTTTTGTATTGTTTTTATATTGCAATTAATTTTGTACGCCATAAATGGCAAAACATGTAGCCACCTCATATTAATTATAAGACCTTCATACTGTACTCATGTTTTTTTGTTTTTATCTTATCTTAATGTTGGGCTAACTTTTTTTACGTTATCAAAAGATTACAGTGATATTTTGAGTTAAAATGTGCCATGACGTCACGATGTAGATTGTATACTTACTTGTGACGTAACAACCCCCACTCCCCAACTTTAATGCGTTTTATCTAAGTTTTTTTTTTTTTTTTTTAAAAAAACGTCGCCCCACACTAGGAATTTCTCCTGTATCGTGGGTGCGTTTTACAAACACTTAAACTCACATACACAAACAGCCAGACCCGGAACAACTACTTGTAGGTCATACAAATATTTGTTCCGTGCGGGGATCGAACCCGCGACACGCAGCGCAGCAGTCAATCGCTTAACCACTGCGCCAACCGTGCCGTCACGACGATTGGTATGATAAAGCAAAAAATACGTTGTTAACATTTTTTTATTATCTGACTGACGCACGGTGGATCGAAAATCGGCTGTAGAAGACATACGATCTCGATGTCTTAAATGTTATTTTTTTTGCTGGAAATGACTTCTGCCGATCATTACTGTTCTATAAAATGTCATATGAAGTAATTGTGTGCACAAATGGAAGAGTTATAATTTTTATAAGAAAAAAAAGTATGGAGCTGACATGAAAAATGAGGATATCTCTGGAATCGCAAGGTTGGCCGTTATATCCTTGCACACTGTTATAGTACTATTTATTTGTGAATTTTTGACATACTTAATATCGCGGCATCACTTGCGATTTATTTTTTAAAAATCGTCAAAATAAAAAAAAAGAAAAGTATATGATACGTTTTAATGCTTAAATATGGCTATACCAAGTGTAATTTACAATATTTTTTATGCTTAGACCAAAACATTCTAAGAAATCACAAAGTCGTATTACCTACTTTGTGATTTTCATTTGAAATGACATGGTAATTATGAATTACGTAATACGTAATCTTGTCTAATGCCTCAAGTCCACATTAGCTAATGATTAATAAAACTTAATACCTATATACCTGTTAAAAGGATACGTACCAAAATAATTTGGGGTACTCGCTAATTTAGCAATTAGTGCAGGATTAACTTAATGAAAGTAATTAGATAAATGTGATACCATCATTAGTCAATAACAATAAATAGTCAAACATTGGATTCACAACTTCAGTTCATTTAGAGCATTTCTAATACTAACATCTATCCTACCGTGTCTTTTTACTCAGTGATCGTGAATAATGGAAAGCATTATTACAAATTTGAATTTGTTTGTTATTCTGAGCAATCAGGATGCTTCGTCTTTCGATCACGAAATATTGTTCAACACACTTGTTATTCGACTGGGCTCTAGCCTTTCAGATGAAGACAGTGTTACCGTGAAAGAATTATGTCGAAGATTTACACGGGCAGTTCAAAAGAGATGGTTACGATCCCACAGGAAAAGTGAAGTTTTTAGACGTGATTACAGTAATTGGCTTGAGGCAAATATTGACTGGCCAAACTGCGTGCAAGCCAATTTGCTCATTCAAGAATCAACAAGTGAAAATATTTCTACTGAACCTGTACCTGAACCTGTACCATCAACTTCAACAATGAAATCAACTTCAACGATGACAAAAAGATCTCGAAAGCCGTTTGAAGATCTAAGTAACAAGCAGAAGAAGAGACGATCTGATGAATATATAGGCGATGACCCTAATGAAGTAGCTTATTCAGCTGCAGCACTTTTGAAAGGAGATGGTCGTGAGGATATTGCATCTGTTATTGAACATATGCTCCAAAATCCAGAAGCAGCAGCAAAAATCAAGGAAATGATGAACAAACCAGCTCCTTCAACAATATTTTCACTAGAAAAAGCACTGGGTTTGCTACTTTCATTAAAACTATCGAAATGGCAATATATCACATTAAGGGAAACGACTATTCGAGAAGGTTCAAAGGAGATATATCCGTCTTACTATAAAGTGCAAAAAGCTAAGCTACAATGCTACCCTCCGGAGACATTTGTGACTGTAACGGATTCATCTGCTACAAGCGTTACTAGATTTAACAGTGAACAGAATTTTTGAAACTATTTGTAGTCCTGATGCGATACAAGATAAACAATTGATATTAATATCAAAGTGGGGATTTGACGGTGCATCTAACCAAAGTAGATATAAGCAAATCATAGAGAGTGGTCAAAATGATTCCAGCATATTTATGACCTCTTTGGTTCCGATAGTTAATTGATTCAGGCGTGACCTTGCGGAAATCCATAATAAAATGATGATGTGGATATATGTAGTAACCTTTTCCGCTTAGCTGTTTCTAAAGAGTCTTGAAAAGACCCTGGAAGAAATCGACACGTGTTTCACCTCTCAACGAGGCATCCTCAGGATGACGATTAACTTGTCGTGAACTCGAACACGGCGTGTTGCCACACCAAGGTTGCTCGGTGCTTGGTGTGGCAACACGCCGTGTTCGAGTTAAGAAAAGGTTACTACATATATCCACATCATCATTTTTCTCTTTGGTTCCATTAAAGTTGACAGCTGGCGGTGATACCGTATGGGTGAATCCAAAACCCTGCTCACCTATGTATTGCCGTCCAGTCCAGTTTAGTTTTGTGAAAGAAACCAAAGACGTTGTCATAAATGAAAAAACTGCAATGGATAACGAAATTGAAGCTCTCGTTCCCTCAAAATGTCAAGGATATGAAATTAGTCACAAATTAATGATGACGATGATTGACGGCAAAATTTGTACATATCTGTCTGAAGCTAAGTCGAATGCGGCCTGCTACCTGTGTTTGGCTAAGCCTACAGAAATGAATAAGTTAGATGTCATTGCGTCAAAAACCATTTCTTCTGGTGTGTATGAGTTCGGATTATCATCACTTCATGCCCGCATTAATGTGATGGAATGTCTTCTACACATAGCGTATCGTCTCGACTTCAAAAAGTGGTCTGCAAGAGGAGAAGGTCATCAAGAGTTATTGCATTCACGAAAAAATTTCATTCAAGATCGATTCAAAGATGATCTCAACCTTTTGATTGACATCGTTAAGCAAGGATCAGGCACAACTAACGACGGGAACACAGCAAGGCGGTTTTTTGAATTTCCTGATAAAACTGCAGCGATCACTGGATTAGATGAAGACCTAATACGCAGATTTGCTGTGATTCTGCAAGCTGTCACATCTGGAGAGATTGTAGACGTGCCGAAATTTAAAGAATACGCTAGAACAACCGCTGAAAAATACGTGGAACTGTATGATTGGTACTACATGTCATCAACCGTCCACAAATTGTTGATTCACGGAGGGGACATAATTGCAGAAAATGCTATTGTACCAATTGGAAGTCTTTCGGAAGAAGCTTCAGAGGCCTGAAACAAAGACTTTAGGAGGTTCAGAGAACACCATTCGAGGAAAAAGAGTAGACAAGCATCAAACGAGGATATCCTCAATATGCTTATCGTCTTTTCTGATCCTCTAATTTCTTCCACAAGACCAAAATTAGATGCCCACAAGAGGCAAACACACTTTAAGGAAACAGTAGAACTACTGAAACTTCAGGATCAGGAAGCTCCGACAGAGTTCTTAGAAGTTATATCTATTGTAGAGCCTGATTCTGAAGTGGATTCTGATGGTGACGAAGTATAAAATAAGTTAACTTTTATTGTTTATGTTAGGTTAGGTTAAGTTAATATTTTTTTTTAATAATTTTATTTTTAATCATACAATAGTTTACCATTTATTGTTATTGACTAATGATCACGTTTATCTAATTACCCTCATTATGGTACGTATCCTTTTAACAGGTATATAGGTATTAAGTTTTATTAATCATTAGCTAATGTGGACTTGAGGCATTAGACAAGATTACGTATTACGTAATTCATAATTACCATGTCATTTCAAATGAAAATCACAAAGTAGGTAATACGACTTTGTGATTTCTCAGAATATTTTGGTCTAAGCATAAAAAATATTGTAAATTACACTTGGTATAGCCATATTTAAGCATTAAAATGTATCATATACTTTTCTTTTTTTTTTTTTAATTTTGACGATTTAAAAAAAAAAATCGCAAGTGATGCCGCGATATTAAGTATGTCAAAAATTCACAAATAAATAGTACTATAACAGTGTGCAAGGATATAACGGCCAACCTTGCGATTCCAGAGATATCCTCATTTTTCATGTCAGCTCCATACATTTTTTTCTTATAAAAATTATAACTCTTCCATTTGTGCACACAATTACTTCATATGACATTTTATAGAACAGTAATAATCGGCAGAAGTCATTTCCAGCAAAAAAAATAACATTTAAGACATCGAGATCCTATGTCTTCTACAGCCGATTTTCGATCCACCGTGCGTCGCCACCGCCCGCGCATCGCTCGAATCGAGCATCAAGCAGCTTGATGTCCACGCGCCGGTCTCGCCCGTTTCGTGCGCGTCACTTCAGAATGCTATGCTTTTGTTTATTGTCGCCATCGCTCGGCCGCCGCTAATTTCGTGCCCGGAGACTAAGGACTATGACAAGGCATTCGACAGTACAGAAAATCAGTCAGTTATCAACGCCGTTCCCAAAACGTTACGTCCCCCTACATTGATCTCATTGACAGTGACGTAGCTAGTCCCGAAGGGGCTGGCCCTGTATCAAAATTTGTTGGGGTCGTTTTTTACCCGACTGCGGCTGAGCTCAAAACGAGGATACCCTGGAACATAATACCTACACCTTTTTACGATAACGAAACTTGTCAGAGAAATGAAAAATCTAGTTAAAATTTATACAACGATTTATTTCAATAAACAATCCCACTTATAAAACACTGTAGTTTAACATTCTCGTCGGTCTGCAAGCACAGTACCACTAGTTTCTTATGCACTATACTACAGACAGTCTTGTTGGTCGATATCTGGTCAGCACTTAGGAACATTGATAGTTTTTTAGTGTCTACCCTGCAATAGCAAATACGGGATATGTCTTCATTTGCTTGCGTTTCTTCTGTTTCAGAATCTGAATGTTCTATTGGGCCTGGAAAGTTCGAGATAGATTTGTATTGCAAGATATCACAGTGATTTGAAAAGCAAGGTGGTGCCATGATGAGGGCAGAGATCCGCACGAGTCGATCTTCAAGGTTAAGCAACCCTTGTGAGGCCGGTCTTCTGTGGATGGATGACCATCCATAACATACAAAAACCGCTTTGTGCCTCTGAAAGCTCGTTAGGCCGTTGATCCCGGCTATCATTTGTACATCTTTGACAGTCGTTACGGATAGTCAGAAGTCCGAAAGTCTGACATCCAGTCTTACCAAGGGGTATCGTGTTACCGAGTAACTGGATTCTGGATGTCTGATAGGCATTGGCATGCAAAATACTGGTATTCAACTGCATCTGGTTAGACTGAAAGCTGACCCCAACATAGTTGGAGAACGGCCACACAGATGATGATGGTGGCCCCATGATACACAAGTAAAGCAACTGGTGTTTGACAAGATGAATGTGGAAAAAGTTAAAAGAATTTTTAATACATAGTAAGATTTGCTTGTGGGTTACTCTAGTTTCTGGTATGAGAAAAGATTCATTTGTAATGTTAGGTTTGCATCAGCAGTGTAATATTGATGTGAAAAATATTAGAAAAAAACTACAGATACCTACAGTAAACCGCACATCAGTGGTAAGTGGTAACACTCACTATGAAAACCCGCTTACGGTATACAGGCGTCATCAATGTCAAATTGTTAACAATAATTAAGGCTAAGCGTAGGTATGCTGAGACGCAGGTGACGCAGGTCCACGCAGCGCAGGGCAGAGCAGATTTTGTAGTTCATGAACGTACTGAGAGTTGATGCGACACAGACACTGTGTCTTTCCTGCTCTGCGTCTCGTTGTAGAACCGGCACAGATTTCTGCGCGACGCGTGTAGGTCTTCACTTGTTTTTTACCACTGATGTTTCAATGACAGATAGTCTTTACTAGCTAGGACGCGAACGTGTCTGTGTAGTTGCGTCGCAACATGCGCTCGCGCGCTATGTCTGCCTCGCCTGCCCTACCCTGCAAAATCTGTACTATGCTGTGCTGCGGCACCTGCGTTTCAGCATACGCTTATTGTTGAGTGTACAGAAGAGAGTCTCAATAACCATATTATTTACCTCCAAAAGCCTCCACTCTCAGTCCTTTAAACCTTGTGGAAACTTTAGCCATATCAGTCTTGATCTGTAAAGTCAGTCTCCCTTCAGCCGACGCTCTGATTACAACCTCAGAGGCCATTGTCCTCATTCTGTCTATGGTTGTACGCAGCTGTTTTAGAGATGGTAGTTCTATTGAAATCTGAAAATAAGACCAACATAATAATAACATAACTGAGCCCCCTTGTCGCTACGACACTTTGTGCTAGCGACCGTTTTCGGGGGCCCATTATTGAGTGTGCAAGTCACCCCCGGCCATTTTATCTGTGTACATATAAACATTGATCAGGCAGGGGCCATAGTCCTTCCATAGTTTCACGTAACCAGTCCACTTGAGCCACCCAAACCATAGTCCAATATTTTTGTTTCCATGTTCTACAATAGTCCTACACCAACCGGGGGTTGTCCTTGAGTGCATTTGTATAGTGCATACAGAGATAATCATTGGTTAGTGCCACATTCCATTTAAAATAGTCTAAGGGGCCTCTGCGAATTGGCTTCGACCCCTCGTACGCCTTCCAAAGGTCCGGGACCCTAGGGACCCCAGAAACATCAAAGAAATACATAACTGATAACATCATGCCTGTAATCTCTGAAGTGTTAGGCAGATGTATTCCTTTGTACACGCATTTAACCAGTCATGTTTAAGTCCCATGTAATAGGGGACGAACCTATTGCCATCAACCGGACATAAAGCCAGACTCAGCTGCCACTGAGAAATCTCTGACAAAAAGAAAAACCCATTAACACTTTACCCGACCTGGGAATCGAACTTAGGACCTCATGGACCAATAGACCGACGACACTATCAAAAATAAAATCCACTTTAGTAAAATATATTACTAAAAATATAAGAAGTCCCTCTGTTGTTTGGTCTCTGTGTTCATTATTTGAACAACTGGACTGAAGGATATGGGGTTTTTTAAACTTAATAAGCGTACTGGGGCCACCCCTTTTCTTAATATATATTAATGATCTCCCAAAAACTATAGATTATAAAATGGTACTATTTGCAGATGTCAACAGGGCTAATCCTAAATATTATTAAAATTACATAAATAATTTTCTGAATGACATTATAAATTGGCTTGACAAAAATAATCTTGTAATTAATTTAAATAAAACAAAAGTTATTAATTTCCACCAACGCTGTAAGTATCCACCAGTACACATTGCCTATAATAACTGTATAGTAGAAGAAGTTGCAAATGCAAAATTCTTGGGTTTAACTATAGATAATAAACTAACATGGAAACCGCACTTAGAGGAAATCGGTAAGCGCCTAAGTAAATCTGCATATTTATAATTGCAATTATCCAAGACAGTCAATACTGACACACTATTAACAGCCTATCATGGATTGGAACACTTCCATTTTAAGAAATGGTGCTATTTTTTGGGGACAGTCAACTAATAAAGAACTTATATTCAGGATGCAAAAAAGATGTATACAATCAACCAATGTGTGGTCTGAGAACAACGGATAGTTGCAATCCTTACTTTTAAAAATACTAATGTTTCCATTTTTGTACATATTGGAAACTCCATTATTTGTTAAAGCGAATGAACAATTATTTAAAAAAAAATCTGCAATTAAGAGAACCCCAATTCGTGCCCAATATGAGAATTTGTTATGTCAAAACAAGTGTAAAACTGCTTTATTGAAAAAGAGTTTCTTTTTAATAAAATACCAGATATTGTTAATTGTATGCCTCTAAATAAATTTAAAAAGTCTCTTCAGGGGTTATTACTAGAGAAATGCTATTACAGCGTAGATGATTTTTTAAATGATATTTTGCTTGGATAGAATTCTGATATTTATATAAATTGCATATAAATTTGTTTGTTTTTTTTTTCTGTTTGTCTTGCTCTAATTAAATTTTGACAATGTGATTGTGAATTGAATTTAATCTATTAAAGATTGTGATTTTGAATGAAATTTAAATTTTGACATTGTAATTTCTATTTAATTTAAAATTTTGACATTGCAATGTTTTTTTTTTGTATTGTTTTTATATTGCAATTAATTTTGTACGCCATAAATGGCAAAACATGTAGCCACCTCATATTAATTATAAGACCTTCATACTGTACTCATGTTTTTTTGTTTTTATCTTATCTTAATTTTGGGCTAACTTTTTTTACGTTATCAAAAGATTACAGTGATATTTTGAGTTAAAATGTGCCATGACGTCACGATGTAGATTGTATACTTACTTGTGACGTAGCGACCCCCACTCCCCAACTTTAATGCGTATTATCTAAGTTTTTTTTTTTTTTTTTTAAACTTCGCCCCTCACTAGGAATTTCTCCTGTATCGTGGGTGCGTTTTACAAACACTTAAACTCACATACACAAACAGCCAGACCCGGAACAACTACTTGTAGGTCATACAAATATTTGTTCCGTGCGGGGATCGAACCCGCGACACGCAGCGCAGCAGTCAATCGCTTAACCACTGCGCCAACCGTGCCGATGCCGTCACGACGATTGGTATGATAAAGCAAAAAATACGTTGTTAACATTTTTTTATTATCTGACTGACGGACTAAATAGTTTATTTCTTATTTTTTGACCCAGCCGTCATTCCTATTGCTAACATCTAAATCTATACAAGCTTAGTTTTTGTTTACACTAAACCTCTTAAGGGGTCATTGTACTCATCATTATGAACAACTTTCACTATGGGGCCAAAGTTGAAATCGCTAAAAAAAGAAATTTGTTGTTCCCTGTTCGCATATTTCGTCAAAATGTAGGGAACAGCAGATTTTCTTATCGCAATTTCAGCGTTGGTCCGATAGTGAAAGTTGTATATAATGATGAGTACAATGACCCCTTAAGAGGTTTGGTGTAAAGAAAAACTAAGCTTGTATATCTAGTAATCAAAAATTCATTTCAAACATCACTTAAGCTAATATAAATTGCTGAACATAATAGTATAAACCATTCATTATCATCAGCCTACAGCAGTCCACTGCTGGACATAAGCCTCTCCAATTGCACGCCATTCCGCTCGATTCTCGTTAACTCTCATCCAGTTGTTACCAGTCACCCTGCGAAGATCGTCGCTCCACCTAGCCTGAAGGCGTCCTACCTTACGTTCGCCGATTCACGTTCTCCACTCGAGAAAACGTCTACCCCAATGGTCATCGATTCTACTGTTAATATTGCCGACCCATCGCTACTTCAGATTACCATTACAATAACCAAATATTCTATTGTTTGGGAATAATACCAGCCAGACAGGCCCAGATATTCTTGATACCATATTATTTCTAAAAAAAACTCACAGTTGGGGAAAAATACAAGACTGTAATAACTTACATCAGGGTCAGGTATCCTAGGTTCATGGTAGTCAGACCACAATTTCCTAGGTATCACCGTTACTGGTATGTCATGGGTCACTTGTCTTGTCTGCTGTGATAATACACATGGCTGAAAAGTGAGAGAATTAATTGTTATAGTTTTAAGGTTTAATTTTATGTATTGATTTAAAATTGGTACGCCAACAGTATCTATATTTTACATTAATTAGTAAAACTTAATGGGTATAAGTTCTGTTGCATAGATCAATTACACACAACATTCACATATTATATACTTAATAAAAGCAACATTTTGTATAGTTTTATTACACACATAAACATCTTGCATGCTGTATAGAAGATATTACTAAATAGGTATAGGAGCAGTGGTGGCGCAGTGGTAACTACCGCGACTTACGAAGGTTCGAACCAGACAGGTGCTTAACTTTGTTTAAATTAAATTATTTCATCACCACTGCTCTCAAAACTGTGAAGGAAAACATCATGAGGAAACCAGCATAAAATATCCTAGAACAAAAACTTGAAGACATGCGAAATTTATAAACTCGCACTGGGCCCGCGAGGAAGATTACAGTAGTGGGAACTTTATAGGCCTATTATGCATACGATACAGGTATGCCTATGCTGTTTAGCCCTTCTATTCTTCTACCTATACAATGCCATTTCTTAAATATGTTTCTTAGTAGATGTTGCATTAACGCATGCATGTCAGGTTTTCACGGACTCTAATAAAACTGTACATGTTTTGATATGACGTTGGTTTGGAATCCAGTGCTGAACTCACGGTATATTTTTTATTATTTTAAATGTAAATATAGCAGTAAATAGAACCATAGATAAATAATAAATATAATAGAATAAAAGTACTATGTTACAAAGATTTACTTACCATTTCAATTTCTAAAGTAAGACATGGACACTGTTTCTTTGTTAGTTTCATTTTCAAAGACTTTGCTGTCTTTAAAATGACTAAAGATCTTGCTAAATTACCTGCAAAACACATAAGTATAGGTTTAAATGTTAGTTATATGGGTTTTTAACCATTTCTAATGCTGGTACTGTACAGAGTATTTTGAAAGCTTGCATGTCAAAACAACAATGAAAACTTATAAAAAGTGTAGTGTTCGTACTAACCTGAACTTAAAGCCATATAAATGTCTTTATGCTCCTCATCTAACCCAATCATTTGATACTCAGAGCAAAACATTGCCTGAGGAATCTCACACCATAATATCGGTGGACTTGGCCCGGTATTCTCTTCACTCACAATAAAATACATCTGGTCATCAGTCAATCTTAACACACATTCTTTGGATAGCTTCGATATTATTGTCACTACATCTGCAAATAATCATTTGAGTGAGTAAAGTTGAAATGGAACGATTGTTTACATTTTGTTTGCGAGGTTAAGTAAGTACTTGAAAATTCTCGCATCGGCCCAGCCTCTATCATTACAGCACGAAATTTCATATTTTATGTTGAATTTTACGGATAATGGACGCATTTATCGATATCTCTTTTTATATAAAAGTTCGCGGGCTTCCAGCACCGAATTTAGTTTGTTTTGACAGGAGAAAAACCATAGACAATCTTAAAGACATCAAGAAAGTTAGGGTGGCTGTAATTAAAATGATTTTTGTAAGTGGAGATATAATCTACTGAATAAATATAAAATCGACTACAGGGCTTCGCTCAATCTATGTCTGCTTTTAAATGTATGATTAAAAAACGCTATGTCTCTCCATAGACATCATTATTATGTTCTTTGTTCTTGTTTCGTGATTATTATTCTACATTTATAGATAATATAAATGTTTTATATTTGTATGTACACACATCAAGTGTCTAGGGATCAAATACGCTTTAGAGTATCGCCGCAATGGAGATAAAAACTGCCACTTGCTCACTTTAGATGGCGCTGATTTCCAGCGTCTCATAATTTGACAGCTAAAGGCTAATTATTAATTCACTGGAGTAATCTGACGTTTACGGTGTTAGCATTTTTTTATGAAAAGAAAATAGTGTGGTGGCAAGAAGATTGACATCAATCACTCGCTCATTCATTCTTTACGTTCTAAATCAAATCACATTATTTTATTTATTTTAATAAGAAATTTCCCAGCTTAGTTTTGTTTAATCGATATAAAAATATTAGTAGTTTATAGGCCGATTCTTTCAAAAAGCGAATTATATTAAATGAAACAAAAATGCATTGGATATACTTCTATTCGTCGTCGTCAGACATAATATCAGCACTATCACTGTCGCTGTCAGTAACACTTATTATAAAACGGTCCATAACATTGTCTATTATATGGTCGAGATTGCACATTTTATTTTCTGCTTTTATTACATGACCCACACAACTGCTCCATCTTTCGGCAGTCACGTTTTTAAGTCCTTCTTCAAACAATTTTTTGACTTCTGTCATTTTAAATGTTGTGTTGTTTCTGGCGACGTATCCTTTCGCCTGCGCCCAAACCAGCTCAATAGGATTGAGCTCGCAGTGGTAAGGGGGCAGGCGTAAGACAGTGACTCCGTGCTCCGCTGCCATCTCATCCACAGCATACTTGTCACGGTGTGAATCCTTGTTCTGCCGAACGATGTCTATAAGAGTGGCCTTTGTCATGTTCTCTTCAAATTGAATATTTTTGCTTGTCAGCCACTCCTGTATTCTTGCTTTAATCCATGACATTGTAGGTAGTGATTCTATCTTCCGGGAATGGTAGGGGGCATTATCCATGACCACTACAGAATTGGGTTTTAGTTTCGGCAAAACCCCCCTAAACCATTCCTCGAAACACTCAGCGTTCATTTCCTTATGGTAATCTTCTGTACCCTTTTTGGCCTCGAACATTAATAAACTTTCGTCGACAAATCCCTCTTCCCCGCCAATATGGCCGATGATCAGGCGTTTCTCTTTCCCCGAGGGGGCTTTCAAACCAGTGGTCAAGCCATCTAAAAATGCTTGCCGGGATGATTGTATATTTGTATCAACCCACTCCTTCTTTGATGTATGACCTACAAAACAACAAAATATTAAATAAGATAAATACCTCATAGACATGTATGAGCGGAAGTCGGAAGAGGCTACGGAGTAAGGGGACGGTTTGTTTAGCTTTTCAAAAAAATAATTAAGTATGAAAAACACAAAATTTAAATTCCCCAATTCGTTGACCCAGGTTTCATCTTGATAATAGATGTATCTTCCTTCCCTTCGGTAGGCTTTAATTTTTAGAAGGTATCGCTGGCGCCATAATATGATATCTTGTCTATCAATTAGGATACTTTTCCTTGATTTCGTGGCATATTTGAAATTTAAATGTTTTAAAATTTTTCTCATTGTACCCCATGACAAGTTGGTCCGAGTCATCATTAACAGCCTTAAGGACCTGCAAAGAAAAACAAGTATTTATACAAAGCGAGAAACGCAATTTTCTAGCAAGATTAATTAGTCCAGATTAATTTCAAACAAAAAAAGTCAAAAAAATATTACCTTTGCAATGGTGGGAGCTTCATTTGCATAAAAAAATTGGTGAACTTTTCGTCTAATAGCCGCAAACGTAAAATCATCTAATTTATCTTTAAAGTCATGTTTTGGTCCAGATTTTTGAGGAGATTTAAAGCGTTCATTCTCTTTGTATTCTTTTAACACGCTGTATACAGTGGCTGAGCTAATGCCTAAGATTTCAGCCGTTTTAGACACACATTCTGTTTTTTTCGGAGATTCACACTCTGTTTGTAATAAGGCTGATTTCTCCTCAAAAACGTATTTGTATACATTGCGTAACATCAGTTTTTCGTTGGCGCTAAGAGCAACCTTTGTTCTCTTTTTCTTTGGAGACAGAAAGTCTTGCTGGCATGATGTTCCTGGTTGAGGATTCATATCTTTCGTATTGATAACGAAGCAACACAAAGACAGGTTAACAAAACAAAACTTAACAATAACAACAAGCACAACGTACAACAACTTAACAATAACAACAAACACAACGTAAAAAAACTTAACAATAACAACAAACACAACGTAAAACAACAATGAACAGCGCGTGGGCAAAAGAAACATTCGTGCACTCAGACCAGAGGTTAGAAGCCGAATGAAAGACAAGCAAAACAAGATGGCCGCGCGGGTGGCGTCCCGCGTCCGTCACGTAGGGAGGCAATAATGCCCGACCCAATAATGTCCAGCCCAATAATTCGTGTACATCGTCTCTGATAGAATTTATGATTACAATTAATTACTTTTTTATAATAAAAATGTTCCTATTGACTTTGTGTGAATGAGCTGAATCACAACGAACGGAACGCATCACTTCACTATTACAATAAATGTGGCAACATTATTTTACAAAGTGACATTAGCATCTGTCAGTTTACTCCAGTGAATTAATAATTACACTTTAGCCATACATTTTTTGTAAACAAGCGACGGGACCTATGTATTTGCCAAAGATGTTAAAAGAAGAAAACTGTGGGAGATAAAAAAATTGAACCCAATATTTCATCGAGACTATCTTTTTTAAACCTGAGTGCTCCCAAGATAACTAAGTCTGGTTTTCATTACAGGCACTTCTGATGTGATAATAAGTAAATTATGGTAAAGTGTGTGTGTGTGTTTGTATTATCATATTAAAACAGTACTAGAAGTGCTACCTCTGAAGTTTTTCAGTCAGGAAGACAATCCTCGAGTTCGTTTTCAACTCTGGTCAGGTTATTTCTGTCGTATGCCTCCAGTATTTAATAAAAAAAGAACTTAAAAGTCAACCACCACAAAATAACCTATAAAATATAAAACGTATCTTTAACAAAATACCCGATGGAATAAAATAAAAAGAGTCCATTCCACTGTTTAAAAATAAATTGTTATTTCTCCATTTGTGAATTTGTAAATGATAAAACTTTATAGTTACCTAATTTATCCTGACATCTTTAAATCTTTATTTTATTTTATTGACAGAATTTTTAGACTATTAGGCACTTTTACTTAATGTTTGCATGCCTAATTTAAGGTAGAATGCAAACACATAAAAATTATTATAAAACATCTACATTTTTTTGTACCTACTTTCTATGCAAATAAATAATTATTCTATTCTATTCTAGCTGTCAAATTATTGGTCATTGGATAACAACGCCATCTGAAGTGAGCAAGTGGCAGTTTTTATCCCCATAAAATCGCACTTGAGTATATTTTTTCATTTGGATTTAGTTTAGTCGATTTTATTATTATTTTAGAATGGTATCATTTTACCCATAGACAATGATCTATGCGTTCCAATTTCCTACAAAGATGGCTCTGAATGGCGCTGTCGTGTTGATAAGTTCTATTTACGGTACATCTTCTCTCTCTGTCACACATGAAGCGATGCTCGTTCGTACGAATGAGAGAGGCAATGTTCCATTTTGATTGTAACGAATACTAACGAATTGTGGTTATATGACTTGAAAAGTTTTTATTTATTTTACTTAATTATTGTGCAATCCAGAGTAATTTATTCGCTGTTATAGTTAATGTATGGTCTATAATTTTTAATTGTAATTTTATTTTCGTAATAACCTTAAGACACGGAGGATAAATGGAGAAAAATGTACAGTCAAGGTATGTGGACGATCGATAATGTCGTCATTATGAATGTGTTCTAACCACAAATATACTTTTTTGCTCACATATTTTCACTTCTACCTCGCTTATTTGTTGTTATCAACCTCATTGTTGACATTAATGCGGGTATTTATGAGAAAATGATGACAGGAGTTGTTTATTTTGGTATATTATTGGCACAACGTTCACCGTTGGCCATAACGTTTTTCCTTCGAATTCGATCTTCGAATATTTAACGGATTCCAATTTGAAAGAAATTCGTTATTTTGTGTTTTAATTCAGCATTCATAGACACCGTGAGCAAATTCAGCTAGTTCAATTTTGGATTCAATGCGGTTTTCGCCATCTCATGAACGTTAACTCAATGCATAACTACGTAATACGGTTCAATGTCGTCCGTGATTAGGTGCGATGATTATGCAACGTTAACTCAGCCATTTTATTTGTTCGATTTTTAAACTCGCAGAGTACTGTTATTTTCTTTAGCTGGAAAGAATGTTGTGAAACATGATTTTCGTTTATGAACGCACTGGAAGGGATTATCTATCCGTATGAAGATAGTAAACACCATGCGATGATAGCGCTTTTGTGTTTACTTTCCTTATCCAGGAGTCGGGACGTACGTACGTAGATAAGTAAAATTTAGCTCCATGTGTTATTTATAGGAAAAAAACAATAGAGCAGCTTTAATTTGGGATAATGAACTTAAAGGAGATTAAGTAGGTAGGTGCCTAGGTGCTTTTTGACCTTTACACCTTCCTAGAGTTCCTAAAATACGGATTAGGCTTTCTATGATAACGGTTGGAAAGGGAAGTCTACAGTCAGACCAAATAAAAACCATTTTATTTGGTCTGAGAGTCTAAATTAGAAATTTGCAAAAATTACGCTCATTTATACGAAACTGAGGTGTCACCAAGTTAACTGAGCGTAAATGGTCCTTCTGTTCTGACTTCCGACTTTTGGAAGAGCAATTATAATACTATTATTTCAATTAATCTATAGTAGTAGGTATATATCCTACCTTTACTATTTCATTAGATGAGCAATAAAGGGGTTTACGGGGGCGAAAAATCGATCGATCTAAGTCTCATGTCTGGAAAAATTCGGTTTCTCTATTTTCACAGCCTCGGGAATGTGATACAACGTTGGTATACCTAGACGATATGTTTATCTGTTTCCACCCGAGCAGAGCTCGGTCGACCAGTACCTTAATTGCGTAATACAGCACAATCACAATCTGTTTCGGTTTGAAACAAATTGCTAATCCATTGCTTCATAAGTTGGAAAAAAAATTTGCTCAACAACGTAAATAACGCAATGAATGTTGTTGAATTGTCAAAATTAAACAAATTAGACATATTTTTTTACGAAAATAAGTTACGCAATTAGGGTACAGGTACTTGTATCTATTAAATGAGCAATATTTATATAATATATATATATATATTTGTAATCACTTTCTCGGGAAGGGCTCTAACGATTTCGATGAAAGTTGCAAAAAGGATTGCGGGGGTGAAAAATCGATCTAGCTAGGTCTCATAATTATCTGGGAAAATTTGTTTTCTCTATTTTCAAAACCTCGGGAATTAATGTGATACAACGTTAGTACTTACCTACATATACTTGGACGATATGTTTGTTTTTAGTCGTGCCATTAAAGATGAGACTTGACGCACCACGTGGTTTGACTTGCGCAGTAGACGATTTATGGGTCTCTTTAGCGGTATGAGGTCCCCGCTGG
Source organism: Omphaloscelis lunosa (assembly GCA_916610215.1). Lineage (NCBI taxonomy): Eukaryota > Metazoa > Arthropoda > Insecta > Lepidoptera > Noctuidae > Omphaloscelis > Omphaloscelis lunosa. The sequence goes on from OU744267.1 coordinate 10,710,031, forward strand.
GGCGTCATCGGGGCGGGGGAAAGAGCGGCGGGAGGCGCAGTCAAGTCTCAACTTTAATGGCACGACCTGTACTAATATAATAAAGCTGAAGAGATGTTTTTTTTTTGTTTGTTTTAACGCGCTAATCTCTGAAACTACCATGCAGTCGGATATGAAAAATTCTCTTTGCATTTGAGAGCCTAATTCTGGAGGAAGGATACAGGCTATTTAACATTACGCTACGACCCTTTGGAACCGTGCAAAAGAAAAAAGTCAGAAAGAACGCTATACGAAAACTAAGAAATTGCGCGGGTGGACGATGCGATGCGATGCGGTACTCACCGCATTGCATCGCATCGTTCGAAATTTCACGCGGATGTAGTCGCGGACATACTTATTATATAAAGTACAAAAAGTCAGAAATGGCGCTAAGCGAAAACAAAGAAATTTTGCGAAGGGACGATGCGATGCGATACGGTGGGTCGGGGGCCTCGGAAGCCGAAATTTTACGCGGTCGAAGTCGCGAGCAGAAGTTAGTATTTTATAAAGTAGGTACTGGGTCATGAATGTAAGTCAATGGGGTACGAAATTTCTAAGAAAATCGACATTGAAGAGATTATTTGAAAATGGGTGGGGGCGTTTGTCTTGCTGCGGTCCTGCCTTAAAGTGCCTGCCACACGGTTGCCAACCGCGTCCCGACAGAGGTGACCTTGGTGATTTACAACCGTGTAGATGGTGGTTTATGACCAAATTTCAAACAGCTCTGCCTGTCGCCAACCAAGTCACCTCTGTCGGGGACGCGATTGGCAGCCGTGTAGCAGGCACTATAAACTCTATTATATAAATACGAGTATGGTACCCAGATATATCTCAAGGTAAGCAGGATTTCACGATATGAGTCATAGTACATTGATATACTTAACTACTATTTGTAGCATCCCCTTGATGATCTCGGATCCTGGTTTCGCAATAACCTAACTTATCAATGATCCGTGAATGGAATAAATCGCTCGAATTACTCAAATTGATATTAATGGATGCGTTTGCCATCCATTCAAGTTGCCAATAACTTAATCACCTACAATGAACGTGGACCGGTTTCCTACGTGAATGTTGAAAAACAGCTGATGTTATTTTTATATCTGTGAGAAGAAAACAAGTTTAAATCCTGGAGGATTATCGTAATTTATAATCATAATGTGCTGAATGCGAAAATAATGACGTCACTCAATTATTATTGGGTGTGCCTGCACTTTCATATTTACAAAAGGAGTTCTATTATTCATTTTAAGTAGGTAAGTACCTACAACCTTCTTAAACCCAAGGAGAACCAGATTATTTAAGCCTGATGATATCAGACAGTAGCCTTCCTTAAATAACTTTTGTGTAGCCTCTGACCAAATAAAAAACCAAGATATAGCACTGCATATAGAAATAATATCTCACACCCTCAGACGAAATAAAAACCAACACAGCGCTGCAAACAATACAGTGAAGCATGCCTAAACTACACCTCCGCTCTTTGCATACACTCTCACACGCACACATTTACAATCAAACTACACCTCACTAAATGTACACATGTACAATTACGAAATCGGCGTCACGTCACTGTTGACAGCGCTATGTCTTGGTTTTTTATTTGGTCTGAGTGTGTATAGCCTACCCGCTTGTTCGCTGAGTGTCCCGGAATATTTTGCGAACAACTGAGGGAACTTTGCTCGCTCTAATCCTTTTTTTTTCTTGTGAATCTTTATTTTAGTGGTTTGCTTGCTAAAACACTTTTGCCTAATTTCTGAGGTACTCAGATGAACAGCACCCTAATTGCGTAAGACAATTTCAATCACAATCTGAATGATTTTGAAGGATATTGCTAATCCATTGCATCATATGTTCGAAAAATTTGTCTGCTCAACAACGTAAATAACGCAATGAATGTTGTCGAACTGTCAAATGAAAGCCATTGCTACTATTAGTGTTTTACTCAATTACACCACAGAATAGCTATTGATTTGGAAAAGTTAAGTATATATTTACTTAAGAAAAGTCCTTCTCTATCCGAGTTAACCGAGTGTTCAGTGACAGTGGCAATGTGTCAAAATATTGAATGTATGTACGCTTTTATCATTTCTAGCGTGACGATTTGCACGTCATTAAAATGTATGGAAATACATGAAGGTTCTAACGTTATCGTGGACGGAAAGCGTCTTGATATATTTCCATACATTTTACTTCACTGTGGTATCGTGATGCCGTGGACGTCCACGATAATATCGTCACGTTAGAAATTATAAAAGCGCACAATAGTACATATCATTGAACCTATGAACCAGAATACAGAACCTATGGTATTAAGTCCGCCTATGTACATTTCTGTGCTTGAAGTATTGAATAAATAAATTCCTGTCTTTACAGGAATTTATTTATTTATGCTTCAGTAACCGACCGTTAGATGAGGAGGCTTTAAACTTCGTCCTTCCTTAATTAAATGACCTAGGAGTGTATCTGGCACACGGCACTGCCAAACGGAAACCGATGGAATGAGCTCCAAGTACTTAAGAAGGCTGGTAGGCTCCTCAAGGCAAGATATTACACATTATTATTTTCACGGTTCTTACACGCGGTAATTGGAGCTCTAAATGACAATGGCACCAGGTGCATCAATATAATTTCAAGACACAAGTCGGTAGTACGTTGGATTTAAGATACTTATCGTATTGAATAAATAATAGACGTGTAGGGACGAACGATTCAAAAGCTATTCGGTCCCCTGTCCCTTCAAGAATCTATTTACCATAAGTAAAAATGGATCTGCGGAAAGAAATGTACTCAAATTCAAAGTCAGGTCAATTTACCCATTTACGCGGAACTTTTGAAGTTTTACGGAGACGATTAGTCAAACTGGAACTTAGTTTAGTAACCTATAAAACGCTGATTCTCCGCTGTTGCTCTTTTCTACAACTCGTGTCTTGTTTAATTTTCTTCCCCAAACAATTGAATCAGTTTCTCTTAGGTTATTGTCAATGACTTGTAATTCCTGGTAGACTAATGTGACAGTGGTGTGAATCGAAGAGTCAATTATCCTCAAGCACGGTGGTCCCCAGTTAACTTTTAAGTATATTTTTGCACAAGTAACGTGCCTCGTCTCACCCTACAGATTTGTCTTGTCAAGTATCCCTTTATTACGTTCTAGAAACAGGTTTCGTTCAGTCAATCAAAATTACCAGACACTCGGCAACTTATTTCTATTCCGAGAGGAGGAATCTTGATGACATATAATCACAGGACAGGAGTGAACTAATGGTTTTTGCAAACTCTGTTGGCAGGGCCGCCCGGCCGGAGGCTTAAGGTATGAAATGAGGGTTTTCGATTTATATTCAACCCAGTCCTTGCTAGTACCTTGCTAGTCTTTATTAGCAAGGCATTCAACCACTTCAACAACTTTGGAGTTCGTTATTCATCGTGTTCGTTAACGAACTCCAAACGTTGATTTTGGGCCCGATAGTAAGCTCTTGCTTACCAAACTGAGCCTCACCGAATTTGGAGTCTTAGTTATTCGAATATTCCATGTTTAGATACACACCCCTTCAAACACTTCATTGCCAGCATTCCGATTATCTAGCCCTCGTGGGAATGTTCCATACATGGGCTACGATCTCCCTTTTGGTTTTCTTCGCAACCCCGGCAGGCATCGGCCCTAGCGGACTCCGTCAATTCTGCTGACATCTCTTTGAGGTGCGCGTGGAACATAACGTGCCGTCGACCCGAGCCTGGTCCTTATCGGACGGCGAGCTACCCATTGCTCACCGTCCCCTAATTTTCGCTCCCTAATTTTCTAATTCAAACCGTGGTTTGTTCGCAGAATGGCTGAAGAAAGAGGAACAAAGTCCTATCTGCAGTTCCAGATAGAGAGACTGAAAATCTTGCAAGCGAAACTTTCAACTGAAGCTGAAGAAGATTACGTCATTGTAAAAGAAGAGTAAGTACTAGCTATAAGGTTAACTGTTTTGGACGACTTGTTTTTCTGAGAAAATCCCTCTTAACCATGTATGTCTCAATAATTGGAAAGGAGATTTGGTTTCATTTGGCAAAACTCTCTTGTGAAATAACAGTCACTTGAGTCCTTCATGCTGGAATAATCCAGCCCTATTCAAAAGATTCTGAAGAAGGAATTGATTGCGCTTTTTAATCAAGTGTCTTCGTAATAATAATGGTAAATTGGCATCTAGAATATTAATATAAGACGAGCGGTTTTGGTCCAATCGAAGAAATTACTTGAGCGGCGAATCACTGACAGCAGTAGAGATTGCTAAATGCAAATCACGAAGACGTATCGCAGATAAATTAACATAGTATTTACACAAATTACGATATATCTTACTTACATTTAAATCCAGGCAATCTACTCCCATAATTCTACCCTTTATCTACCAAGGCTGGAGTGGTTTGTCCTGTCCTGTTGCGAATACCACAAGATTCCGACTGTCTTTATAAGGGCTTCGAGCTGAATCGTATTAAATAATAGCTTGATATAAATGTGGGAATACAGTGTCGGTCGTGCGGCGGCGAGATGGGCAGACGACATTGTTGCCATCGCTGGTAGAACCAAGGGGTCTACTCCGAAGTGACAATTTCGAAGTATCGGGCCGAACGTTCGGACGTTTCCTACTACGAACTTCATTTTATATCGTTCGGTCGGTTCGGATTCGACCGAACTTCATTTTGACGTTTGTTGTGTCGTAAACCCTAGTCTGAAAAAAGTCCGACCGATAATTTGAATTTGACAACAGTTACATCGTGAAATTAATGTTAAAATTCACGTCAAAAAATAGCTACCTTTTGAGTATCGTAAGTATCTAATTTAATTTAATTATTACAATTATCTTGAGTTTTATAATTGTTTAAAGTGTTATCGTGAATGTGCCTTATTTCAAATTGTAGCGAAATGGCATTACGTATGTTTTTGGTGGAAGATGCTCTCGGAGAAGAGCGTTTGGAGCGCAGAAGGAATCGCAGACGACTTCGTGACTCCTTCAATACTAACTTAGTGCCCGACCTAGAGTTTGTAGCTAATTACAGACTCAGTCGATCACTGTATGAAGAACTCTGCCGACGAGGCTGGCACAGGAGCGTGGGAATTGGCACGAGAAAAGAGTGGCCTAACCAATGGATGAAGAGTGAAGACGGGCTTTGGACGATGATATGATGATGAATGTGGGAAACAAGAACAACTAAATTGGTTTGAGGTTGATACACGAAGGCAAGGGAGTCTGTCGAGGCATTGATGAAAGTTACGACCTCAAAGCTAATGTCTTTCGAAAGATATTTGGTTGTCTCTGGTTGTTCACTAAAGCAGAATGAACACAATGTAACGGTGCTCTATGGATCTTTTGACGCTCTAATGAAATTGACATCACAGGACGCTTGTGAAATTGTATTTAAAAAACAAGATGGCGGCCTTAGTTCCGATTTTGGCCACGCTCCAAAAGATCCTTGTACAACTATACAAATCTAGACACACGGGGTTCAGCATTAACGAAATAGATAAATGGGACTGTCATACGCGATGCATTTATAAAAGTCCTTAATTAAAATAGAACTAAAAAAATAATAATTGCCGTGTACATATTTAGATCATTGGATTTATAAGAAATGCAATTTGCACATGAACATTGCGATTATAAACTCGCATGCAGGAAGCGACCTTTCCTTGTAATCTATAGCAAGACCCATTCATTAGTCTCCTAGATCCTCTTTGACGTTACTTTATCTAGTAAAACCCAAGAGTACAAGTCACTACAACTTCGAACGCCTTCGCTTTACGAAGATGTTTTGAATAAAGAACGTGGGTGTGGAGCCTGTTTGAACATCTTATTCGCATGCGAAATTCAAAGGTGCGTCAATGACGTCATGATTCAGTAATGGATTGAATGCGAAATGAGCTCAGAAAATGAGCTGAAATGATTCCAGCCTAAAAGTAGGATACATTTTTCGCGATCTTATAAGCATTAAGTGACTACAGTTTTCGACAAATCCAAAAAGGGAACTCAGGAAATTATTTGCGCGAAAAGTTAACTGGGTAATAATAAAATGGGAGGTAAAACTGACCCTTACAAATGCCATTTACCGCTATTGGCATATAACCTACATCATCATCTGTCTAGCCTTTTCCCAACTATGTTGATAAAACTGACCCTTACAAATGCCATTTACCGCTATTGGCATATAACCTACATCATCATCTGTCTAGCCTTTTCCCAACTATGTTGAGGTCGGCTTCCAGTCTAAACGGATGCAGTTGAAGACCAGTATTTTACATGGAGCGACTGCATATCTGACCTCCACAACCCAGTTACCAGGTAATACGATGGCCTTAGTAAGACTGGTTGTAAGACTTTCGGGCTTCTGACTATCTGCCTGTAACGACTGTCAAAAATCTACAATTGACAGGCGGGGGCCACGTGCTTTCCACGGCACGGAGGGGTCTCGATATGTAATGGGTGGTCACCCATCCACAGATCGGCCTCGGCAAACGTAGCTTAACCTTCGATCGACCCGTGAGGCTGTTATTTAGCCACGAGCCCCTGCTATGATAATGGCGTAACATTAATAAAAGGAAAAATAAATTACGGCAAATACTCTGCGTATATTGTTGATAGCCTTTATCTCACCTGGAAGCAGCCTATTCGGTAAGGTATTATCGTAGAAACACATATCTGTACACTATAAGGACTTTTCTTGCATGCAGCGCTCGGCCGCTACAGTAATGCTTACCTAAGAAAAAACAGAGTCGTGTGCACGGGATTTTGTTTTCAAATTGTTTGAAATGCGTTACCCTGATGGTAGATTGTAACTCGCCAGATGGTATTAAATCTTACTGGGACCGGCGGGGTACCTACCTAATGACCTAATTACGCTTAGGGAGGATTTTACTAATGAAACTGAACGTGATTAACCCATTAAAACTGCGTTGAAGAGGTGTCAGTGGAATCATAGTTGTGGAAAATTGACACTGACAGCTTTTGAACGCAGTTTAAATGTACAGTTTCATTGACCGGTCAATTACACAACATTCATTGCGTTATTTACTTTGTTGAGCAGACAAAATTTTCCAACGTATGAAACAATGGATTAGCAATATCATGGAATTAGGGTGGTCTGCATAGTCCTTTGTAGAAAACAGTTGTTGAGTTTTTCTACAAAACTCCTGAAAAAACTAATCGAAGACACAGATAGCCTTATTTTAACATAACATAACACTCTAAGAGTACGACGGGAGTTTTCGCTCGTAGCGTATGTAGTGAAACTGCTACGTGGCGTGGCGCATAACCCGGGAGTGCTGCGACACCTACAACTGTATGTGCCCGACCGGTACGTGTGGAGGCGGCAACGGCCGCCCCTGCTCGCTGTGCCTGCGGCCAGGACCAACCTACTGGCGGAAATCCTCTTACTAGAGCCATACGCGTGGTAAATGAGGTTCACAGGAGGGTTGATGTATTGTGGTGCAACTTGAGTGAATTCGCAAAAGTTACACTATATGTAATAAGTTATTTAGATTAAGATATTTTTTAACTAGGTATAAGGTGTAGATTTAGGATTTAGTTAGTAAGACCACTCTATCGCATTGGATCATAGATCTGTAATGATAGGGTAGGTAAGATTGTTGTAAATAAATAAAAAAAAAAAAAAATTAATGCAACAATTTTTAAGACGAAAAGATTCGAACACGTACAAAATACATTTTAATTATTCTATGAAGAACCACTCAGAAATATTATACCCCCCGCCGGACAAACTTCAGTTCAATCATTTAGGACGTACAGTATTTCTGTCTCTCGGGAATCATCGCATTTCCGAATACAAACGAATGCTAATTTCCATGTCCATCAATTATTAGATTTATCGTGTATAATAATTTGAATTCAGAACTAATACTTTATTGTTGTTTTGTTTTGATTTTCGTGTGAACAATATAGAGCTGTAAAAATATTTTCCTATCTGTTGTGCTTGCGACTTTGGCGGCTTTCCTCCCATTTTTTTAAAATAAATTACATTAAGTTAAAAGAGTGTTAATAAATCTATATACTTCCAAGTAAATTGAGAGCATCCGGTCTGCACCAAATGCAAAAGGCAACTGATAGAAATCCGACGATTGACGAAATACGAAGATAGCCGAGGGACATTAAGAAAATGGAAATACTGTAATTGTTCTCAGACATTGACTGTCAATTCAATGCGTTTTTAGGGCTCCGTACCCAAAGGTTGCTAACGGGACTCTATTACTAATGCTCCGCTGTCCGTCCGTCCGTCTGTCACAGGGTTGTATCTTTTGAACAGTATTAATAGGTAGACACTTGAGATATTCCCGTGAATATCTCAAGTGTCTACCTTATACTGTCGCCACACTGTTGTGGCAGTGGTAGGCTATAACAACAAATAATAAAAATTAAAGGGTACCTACCCTTAATTTATTTTTATTTTATAAGTACCACAAGAAACGTGTTTCTTTTTACTAAAGTATTTAAAAAACATAATAATGTTAAATATTGTTTGTACGGTGGTAAAAAAAACCCTTCGTTAGCGAGTTGCTGTTGGCCGCTTTCATCAAAACGCTTTAATTTAATGATTTGGCTCTTAATTAAGTTAAATGTTCTTATCAATGTTCCAGCCAATGAAAAAGACGAAATTATTACCTTATTTAAATAAATAAATTTGAAAAAGCCGGTGATAAATAAAAAAAAAAATAGCTAGCTAATTATTATGTTCTTCGAATTTTAAATTCGAAAACTTGTTCTGCGAAGGTCGAATTTATTCTAGACTAGAGGCAGACTTCTTATTACTTACGTACTTTCCCTACAAACTTTTCCACTTACACCTGCGAGGGGTACCCAGTGAGAATCCAACATCTCTGCAATAAATAAATTGAACTATTATGTATGTATCGAATTCCATGGTCATTATAGCACGGCCCCTGGCTATACGGGGACACGACGGTGTTGCCAGAAGTTATTTTTAAATCACCCTCAAAATTAAATCTGATGCTAGACGAAAATGGTGCCTATGCCTAATTAAGTTATTAATATAATAATGTGCATATTTCATATAGAGTGAATGATCAGCCTTGACGGTTTTTATCTCGAAATTATAAATGTCAAAGTGTCTCGCCGACGATGAATAAAATATTGTTAATTATTTAGATGCAGTTCTTAATAATTTAATCACAAAATTTTCCTGTTGTGTTACCTTTTGTATCATATGCATGTATAAGGTAGAAAAAAAATCAGAATCGAATCTGCTGGTCACACTCGTAATCGTAATACCTGTAGGTAAGAATGTGTGCCAAAATTACCACACAATACAGAAACGAGAAAAATTTTGGTAGCTTAAGAAAAGGCCCTTTTGGTTACTATTATAATGAGTAAATAAGTATAGTGATCCATAAACAGCCCATGTAATCATCCTATACCTAATGTTCCCACTGCAGGGTCACAGGCCCTGTCTTTCAGAGGCCGTGTTCTATTATCTAGCACGCGATCCCAGTGAGGGTTGATAGATGTCACATGTCTTCGAATGATGAATATTATTTTGGTTACTTCTAGGACATGCGGGTTTCCTCAAAATGTTTTCCCTCACCATTTTGAGAGCAGTGGTGATGCAATTATTTACACAAGGTAAAGCGCCTGCCTGTGTTCGAAGTTTTGAACCCATGACCTGCAACTGGTAAGCCGGGCCGTTACCACTGGGCCACCACTGCTCTGAAATAGCCCATAATAAATCCTAAACTTTTACTAGTTGTAGAAAAGCCTTTCAATGCCGATTTGCAGTCGAAAGTTACCTATTTTAAGTTATCGTTTTTTTTCAAAGTCCTCCATGACTTTGTATTTCGTAATTAAGTAGGTACATTAAGTACTCATTTACCATACAATTCTTGGATAAAAAGAAACAGTGGCACTCCGGGACTGCTGACATAAGTGAAAACTTGAACAATTTTACTGTGCAGGAACTAATGCATCGATATCTTTTTAATGGTCAAAAACTGGTGTCGTAGCAGTGTCGCGAAATCAATTGTATAGTACCATCTCAAAAATGCCCAACGCGCCTAAAGAAGTTTTCACTTCAAAAATGAGCCATCGCGAGACGCCTGGCAGATGTGAAAACATCGAAATTATTATGTACAGGTAATATGCATAAAATGATAGTTAACGAAAGGAAATAAATATGGCGTTTGTTGGCGGTCGCTACGCCAACAGTCGGTCTGACCCGCCGCTATAGATGTTTCCCATCAATATTTAAGACGTCAAGATCATCAACTAAAATCACAATGCAAAGTGGAGAGTCCCCGCGTTGGCAACACCATTGCCGGGGGATAACGCGCCGGGTGCCCGCGTCCGCTGCACGTTCCGTTCTCCAGCCAGTCCGGCTTCGCGCGCGTTACAGCCGAGATTCACCGCGATCTGCGTCGAAAAAAAAAAACAATTAAAAGTTAACCAAACCATCGATTAAATTTATCATTTTGGCGGTATCGCAAAGCCAAACGTGATGTTCACGTTAAAATCAAACAAAAAAGTGTTAGAATAATGCTTTGCAACAATGATTCTAAGATTAAATAGTGATAAGGGTGTTTTATTTATTCAATACGTAGTAATTTGTGTGTAAGAGATGCAATATCAAAGTAATGACGACGACCTGCAATATCGGATTTTTGGCGAATCCTTCAACTTTGCCATCGAGAACAAAACAATTGCCGGCCGGCGTAGAAAGTGAGTTCCTTTTTATTTTGCTTTTGCATTCTTTATTTGAAATCTTCTTTGCAGAAAAGCATAGAGAAGCTTGATTTTGTTTTCGTTAATTTCGCAAAATAAACTTTTTCACTATTTGAAACCTCTTTGAAACTTGGAACTTTCGTCGAATCCTCCAAAAAATCCGAAACGGAGCCATGTTTGTTTATCATTAATTCATCCCTTTAAGCATTTGCTGGCACAGTTGTTAGTTTATTATGAACAGCAAACTCTATCAGCACCATCATATTAGGTAACCCAGATAACACGCATTGCAGCATTTGCAGCAGAATACTTGTACGTGGTCTAATATTTTACCGCAGTACCTAACCTTCATAAGCATGACCTATGTTGATATTATTTATAATTTTACCAAATATTTAAGCGCAAGTACAAACTATGCACCTGCCTACAAACAATAAACCTATCGAAAGAACTATTGGTATACTTGAGAAGCAAATATGCCTACGTAGGTAGATAGGTACTTAAAGCACTGCATGCACCAGATGACGAGACTTACTTTTCCTCTCGCAATGTTCAATTTGTGTAGGTAGGTAAAACATGGGTCGCGAGGGCATTGCACTTGCCCCTCTGCAGTTGGCAATCACACTATACCTACCTAAGATCGAAAATATTAGTACTTGGGTACCTACCTTCCCATTAAGCTATTTACCTTCGGACTTTAAGCCTCTACCCCACAGGCGCGTTTTTATCGCGCGATAATAACAAGGTTGCCTGGAAGAGATCGCGGAAAGCGATAATAAGCCGCCCATTGTATATTTTGTAGTGTTTGATTTATTTTTTATTATGTATTTTGTGGTGTACAATAAAGTATATATAAATAAATAAATAATAACGCAAGCGTTATTGCGATAATGCGTCCCGATTCCTTCCACGCAGCTGCGTTTTTATCGTGCCATATTTCTAACGTGTTCTCCCCCACAGGCGCGTTTTTATCGCTCAGTAATAACGAAAGCGTTATAGGGATATCTGTTTTCAGCCTCTCCCCTACAGGCGCGTTTTTAACGCGCGATTATAACGCAAGCGTTTCTGCGTCCCAATTAAGTGCACACGCTGCGTTTTTATCGTGCGATATTTCTAACGTGTTCTCCCCCGTTTTTATCGCGCGATAGTAACGCTAGCGTTATTGCGATATCTGTTTTCAGTACATATGGGGGAGAGGCTGTATGATTTAGCTTTACATAATTAGGGCAAGGAGGTACCTACGTACTACGTACCTATTATGATGTTACTGTCAGCTTCAACGTTCCTACTTATCCTTAAACATGTGCTCTCGAACGAATGTAACTTAGTTACACACATGGTATGGTATGTAGGTTATCTACCTAATAGGATAAAGGCTCCTACAAACAGACGCGACACAAAGGTACAGGTCGTGCCATTAAAGATGAGACTTGACCGCGCCTCCCGCCGCTCTTTCCCCCGCCCCGATGACGCCCCAGCGGGGACCTCATACCGCTAAAGAGACCCATAAATCGTCTACTGCGCAAGTCAAACCACGTGGTGCGTCAAGTCTCATCTTTAATGGCACGACCTGTACGTCGCATCGCGCGACGAGCGGTGTCTTTGTATCGCGTCGCCTGTCGTGCCTGTTTGTAGGAGCCTTAAGGTCAAAAGTACCGAGATACCTGTTTCATCAGGTGACGTACATAACAAAACATTTATTTAATAAAAATAAAAAACTGTTCCAATAACATGTGACAGATTATTTTTCACCAGTTATTAACAGGCAGAAACTATGCAATACGAAACAATACAGTAGTAAGATCACCTGTAACATACTGTACTAGTTAAAACAAAACTGTATCACAGGAGACAGGGCGAAATGAAGTTAAAAGAGTTCTAGCACTTCTGGCTAAAGTAGGTCCAAACGAAACCCATCCCCACACTTTTTGCCCTTCAATTTTGCAGGATATTTTTTTTTTACCAATCATCGCAATCATCGAATTTCAAAATGAATCCGAAATAATATCTCACACCCTCAGACCAAATAAAAACCAAGAAATAGCGCTGCGAACAATACCGTGAAGCATGTCAAAATTACACCTCTGCTCTGTGCTTACACACTCACATGCACACATTTACAATCAAACTACACCTCACTAAGTGCACACATGTTTACGAAACCGGCTTCACTGTTGGCAACATTATGTCTTAGTTTTTTATTTGGTCTGATTCACATCGCACGTTGCATTCCAACACCTTTGCTTTACCGTCTATGATAAACGATATTACCCCAGTCGACGACATTACCAATCCATTTGCGAGGCCAGTAATGCTAGGTTCACGGCCTAGGTCATTCGATACGCTCACTAAACTACCTTAAGTACCGTCGCATTGTTTAAAAAGGTCTATTTCTAGTTTCAAACATTATTATGTATGGGAAATATTAATAGTTTAATAGCACGCATGGTTATTGTTAAAGTTTAAGACTAAACTTTGATTTGAGGGACAATTTTTCTTGCCAATTGTTCAAGTGACGATTCTGCCTGATCATTCTTGCTGTCAGGCTAATCTTTTACAACGCCATGCATGAGCACGACACGATCACATGAGCTCGTATAGCTTGTGTCGGCACGAGAAAAGAATTGACAAAACGCATCATCCTCATCATGTTCTATCGATACTAATCTATAATCTATTAATATTAAAAAGAAATAAAGTTCATTCGAATTCAAAAACCTTTCACTGATAGAAAGTTACTACTCCAAAGATATAAATATTTCTAGACAGTAGACAGTCAAAGCTGTGAACTCGTCGAAAAAATTGCGTCCAACTGTTAGCCGCTAAAAGCGCGCACACTAGAATAGTACAATGACATGGCACGAGTGTAAGACGTGGCTGTCACGCACTCAGCATAAAAAATTGGCCTGTTTTTTTTTGTTTCTTTTGCAGCGCAACACTATCCAGAGCTAGAAAAAAAAAAAATCAAAGAGTTACACTATTGCCGAGTGCCATAGGATTTTATAGTATAGCTGGCTTCCAAGCGGAGGAGAGGTTAATATGTTATAAAGATACTGATTTATAATTCTACAAAGTTATCTTTGGGTATTGGTTTCAATCCCGCTTCATTAATCATTTAACCTTCCTATTATTATTTTACTACAAAAACCAATTCAACAAGCAGTCAAGTCTGACCGGTAGAGTAGGTAGGTACGTATACGGTATATCTAACCTACAAATTATGGAGATAAAACACAGCCGATTCTGTACCATGTGATCGTATTAAACAAACACGCCAAAAACTAAGGTTTTCCTTCCTTTTAACAATTCCAATACAATATTCTTTCCCTATTAAGTACGTAACATTCTCTTTTTCAGCAATTATAGCAACAAAAAAACTAGTTTTTTTTTTCTTGATTCCGAACTATTTTATTAATGGTTCGCGTTATTGTTATTAATGTTAATGTAATAATAAACATGTCTTTAGACGTCGGACGTGACGAGGATACTTAAAACCAGAAAATCTTGATAGGAGATGTCACCACAACTTTTTATTTTCAGCATTAATTATTAATATTCTAGTTTACTAGTTAGCGATATTTCATATAAATTCCATACACTAATATTGGCAAATTAATCAAAACAGGTAAATATTTGACAGCTATTTGCGATGTTGCCAACTTTTAGAAATAATCATCAACTTGCCATTATATTTATTTCAAAATGAATGCTGCAGTATTTTCGATATAACGGAGGATCATGCTAAGATGAGCTTTTTAATTTAATAGATTTCCAGAAATGGGCAGTTTGAGAAAATTGAGTTTGTGAACGTGCCCTTGCATAGTTCTACGACGAAGCATGGAAATGCTTGATATGTTAGTAAATATTTGTATATCTTACAAATGAATGATCACTTTAAGAGCTAATTTATGAGCTAATAAAGATCCGCTCTCAACTTCAATTGTAGCCGCACGACTTAAGTTTATAGCTAACTGTCGAAGACTCCATATAAGGAGACAAACATAAGAGAATGGAAACAATATATTGCAAATCGAAAGAGCAGATTCAATGCGATGCAGCCATTAAATTGGCGATGTTAACAAAGCTCTGAATGAAGCTGAATTCAATTCATGCTTTTCTGAACAAAATGTTGAGCATCAGTTGGTACTAAGTTGTTGATAGCAACACCAAATACTTGAATCATTTTAACTTCTTTATGCCCACACAGCTGTCACAGCACAGCCAATATACGCAAGATATACACACTTGAGTGAGATATAGACTAAAGAACCGATGAAAATGCTGCCAGCAACACTGCATCATTTCATGTTGCCAGCATAAAGCACCATTGTGAGCCTCACACACACGTGATATTAATGTACCTACCTAAACTACCTATGTAAAACCGAGACCTTGATTACAGTCACAGTGGATTATATGGCGATATTTGTATGCGGTAACTAAGAGGAAGCAAGCTCGTTTAAAACCTTGTTTCCTTGAACTTTTTGACCTCGCAAATGATTTGGAGGCTGGGGCCCCAAGTTTGTTTGAAACATCCCAATTAGTAGCCATTGAAAATGTAGATCAAGTCGCATGACATGACAAAAGAATTAGAAAAGGTGCTTGACATGAATTTGTTGAGCTAGAAGAGAAACTAATAGTTGCTTGTAGGATATAGAATTAGACCAATATGGTCGTACGGACAACAAAGAGGACTTTAGTATAGAAATAACTCGTTCCTTTTAGAAAGATGTTAATCTTAATGCTTTTACGAGAACAAGGTCGCTTTTTGTACGTGACCGGTTGGAATCCAAAAAAACGCGTTATCAGCTGGAGATATTTATTCGGTACAGTCGGAACTTAGAAAAAGCACCGCCATGATTGTGACACTGTAGAAACTTAACTGCGGATGAGGGAGACCAAATAAAAGATGAATGAATTGTGTGAGGGTGTGTCAGGTGGTATGAAGAAACATGGAGTCACTGATAAGGCGACGGCTAACAGGGGAGAATCGAAGAAATATATATTGCACTGAAATACCAAGTAACACAAGAAGATCAAAACGGGCAGAAGAAAAATCTTACGGCATATTTGAAAACGAAAGCAAGAGTGGCACATAGAATTGAAGCCATTACAAGCGTCAGAATCATCAAATATGTGACAACAGATGCAAATACTAATAGAAAAGGAAGCTATGACTTACAGAGCAAGCCACATGCGAATAAAATTTAAATACTTAAGTTGGTTACGACTTGCGACTTGACTAGCAAATGGCCCGGATAATCCTGCGTGCTTTCGGAGACCTTGAGGTGTTACCAAGGCCTCACGTAGCTTCGCGAGATGCCTTTGCTTTAGCGTAGGTAGTGTAACTAGTTGTACTCTGATTGAATGAAGTCATAGCCGGCTTCATTCAAAGTTTTAACACCCATAATGTACGGCCTTGTCGTTGGATTATGGTTTTTATTGAGGCACTCCTTAATAAATTATTCTTGAGGGATCGTGAGGATTTAGTTTAGACTTCTTTTTTCAATCGGTGTATAGAGGAATGACTTCGAAATAAATTTAGAGGAATTCTACCCTAGTTGCAAAAATGTAGCTCAAAGAAAAATTAAGATAACTTTTCGGAATTTTAGAAGAATCTCATAATACGAATACGATAAGACCGTTGCCATTATGTCATACAATTTAAATAAACATTGTTAATACAAGGTGATCTTTTAAATTAATTTTAAACATAAAGATAATCATTCGCTCTTGAATTATTTTCTTTATTTCCGACTCAATAAAACATAAATATTAGACAGGGTGATAGCTCTAAAACTTCCATCCCAAAATATTACTTCAACTCGTTGTATCAAACAAAGGACGACAGACTCTTTGAATTTAATTATTCTGTACTCTTGACTAGGATCGATAATTTTATGGATTCAATATTTAAAATGTTTTTCTTGTCTGAGTTTAGTCCTCAAAATCTCACCAGCTTACACAACACCTCTAAGAGGGTCGAAAATCCTACCACGTTTGCCCTCTTTGTCTGCCGTGGGAGTCTAAACACCAAACAATGAACCTGGTGCATTGACCAGGTTGCAACCCCTCCGTACTGAGGTAAACGACCAGTGTACAGAGGGTGGCAGCCCCAAAGAACCGATGGCCTTAATTGCCTCACGTGCATCGCGGCAGATGGTAAGCAAGGTGCGAGTAAGTGACGTCCGCTTATCGATAAAATGCGCTTGGGACTTTTGATCTTTGCGCTTACTTCTGTTTTTATTTAAAAAAAGTATTTCGTTATTTGCGTTCTGTTGGTGGTTTGAATTTTATGGTTGTTATTTTTTGTTTTATTGCTTGCTGTAGCTATCTTTCTTTTTGTGTAATACGGGCTATAAAATAGCTGTGGACTCCATGAGAAAGTGACCCCGGGGAATTTAAATACGATGGTAGTTAAAACTATCACCGACTATTGTAAAAGCGCTATAATTTTGGTAACTATAGTCAGTACTTATTGTAATCACTTGGTCTGTGCCTTCTTCGCAGGTAGAATTAGAATGTAAAATCATATTTTTAGGAACCAACTTTGAGCCAATGTTTGAATCAACTTTGAGTCCAAATTTTCATTAAGCATTTTTGCTATATCTTCCTTGGTTATAGACCAAAAACTTCCTTTAATCTAGTTTAATGTTTATAGTATGCCTTTAATTATCATCATCAATATCAATAAAGTATCGATAAGTGAGCCATCCAGCCTTATCCAACGTGGCTTTTCTATGAATATTAAAGTAATTGGGGTGTGTAGGACTTGACTTTCACACGATTGCAACTGCACCGAATGCTAGGACAAACATTATGTACTCTTTACGAGTTTATTAAACATGACTGAAGTTTTTACTGATGCCTTGCCAAGCTGACATTTTAGGAAGGCGTTTTTTCACGTAATAACACATCAATAAATTGCTACAAGGAACACTTACGATGAATAATTTATTACCATAGTCGTGACAAAATAACTTTGGGTCACCATTCAAGCGTTTTAATAATATCTATGAAAAACCAGTCGAATTTCCGACCACGTGGAGACAGCCCGTGTTTTTTGTAGTTTAAAACATTGAATAGACCAGCTGGTTTGATGTCAGTAGAAATATTGTATATATGTATACACTTCAGAGGGGAGCCCAAGAAATTGAGGGACCTATTCTTTTTTGGGATCGTCTTAACAAAAGTTCGTACGAGCCGTCTTTTGTTATACACGAGACAGATTCGCAATGGTTGACGAGTACTGTACGATTTTTTTCGTTCATGAATAAGTTACATGGGTCGGTCTTGTATTTGTGTCAAAGTTCATCAAGGTCCCTATAAGTACGGTTGCGAAAAGTTCCCGGAATCGCGGAACGAGATCGAAATTTATTGACAGCCCCTAAATTTGAAATCTTAAAATATTCGGTTCAATACTTTTATGATCAAAGCTGCAACTGTAAAGACGGCTTTTTATAATTTTAAGTATGACATTAAAATCGAAAATGTACTGAAGAACATTTTTAGGGGAAACATAAATATTATTCTCAAAAAATAAGTAAAATGTTTGATGCATTCGCTATTCCGACAAAGCCATGCTCAGCAAAAACATCGATTATGTGCACAACGGATGAATGAATCGATTTATGCCAGTGATGCGTAGGTGTTTCGATAAGCTGCGCCCGCGTTGGCGCGTGCTATGCCTTCAAGCCGGGTGCGTTCAGAATTACTTATGCACCGAAGATGTTTAACGTCGTGAGTTTATTCAAATGAGGTTTTTGCTACCCCCACGGTGAGTCAGACAAATTCTTCGTAGTCGTTTCTAAAGAGCGACGATGTTTATCAAGTACCCCTATATTGGTCAAAGTTTGCTTTTGTCTCAAAATCTCCAAACGTGAAAGGCAAACAACCAAAAAAAAACCTTATTGATGTTCTTTTAGAATGAAATCCTGTTTAGAATAAAAATGTTGAATTCATGGACGAGTTTTTGGACGTGCGTCAGTACAAGTAATATGGCGTGCGTTTTGATATCGTCAATGCCCTTTGCCATCGTTATAATTATGTCCAGGATATTCGTCATTGTTTTATGTTTATCAGTGTTTTACAGGAAATTCTACACATTATCAATGAGCTTTAATTATGTTAAAGACTTGTAGGAATTAAAACACTTATTACGTCATTCACTACGTTTATTCGTTTTTAAATCCTGGCAGATGTTGTCGGTTGTCGTCGGCTGCAATGCCTTCTCTATTTTATTTAGGATTCTCAAGACTCATTTCCTTAGCAGAATAAATTAATGGGACAACTGCAAAACATCACCATTAATTGGGAGGGTACTTAAATATGCTACATTTATTACCGCTGTCATCATGTGTATCTTTATCATTTATGGAGTACAAAAAAGGATTCATGAACTTACTTTTACAAAACAAATCTTTTCTACCTGAGTTAGCAGCTAGCAATGATATGAGTTGTTTTCCACTACTTAATAATCTTGCAGTTGTCGAAACCACAAACTATAAACTTAAACAGTAAAAAGTGCTTGCAAATGCGGGTATTATGTTCAGTGGAGAAATTCTCAAGGGGCCCCTATGTTTTAGATAATTTCACTGTTTTATGGAAAGTATTCCTAGTTTCCCATTATCTTGCATGAGGGTTTTTAAATAGTTATCAATTCCTTTATTTCCGTCTGCCATATGTCGATCGAATCGATTTTATGGGTCCTCCGGCATGTTACATCATATTTTATATTAAAATTAAACTCTAATAATTTAATTTTGGAGACCGGTTCCCTCGGTTATTTCTTTAGTATCCACCTCATGAGTATTTTTACTTGCTTTGGAATAAGATATGTTTCTTTGAAGGCGTGAATATGTTAGTTAAGCATCTTTCTTGAAAATACGTGAACCAATTTTGATGATTGCGTAAATTTTTGGTGGGACCACGAAACAGGTTCTCTGGCTGGTTTTGCATCTTCACGGCTTACGTAAATTTACTTTCTTGTTTTGAATTTATGTTTGCTGTAAGCTTTTCAAAATGCCCTTGACTGAGTAATCGTCAAAGATTTTGATATGATTTATTATTATATATTTTATAATCCTTCTTTCCATAGTAAAAACTGCCTTTGAAATAGGAAGAGCATTAATTTATTACTATGACAATCACACTGTGGGGCTTCCCCAATAGAATCAAGATTTAATTCCCTTTTCCACGCCCTTGATTAAGATCATGCTTAAACCCAACAACCATTTATAATATAATCGTTCTCATTGCTTATTTATTCATTCCTAATTAAGTATTAATTTATCGTATCGTTTACTTTAGTTATCATCGAGCGTGAACGCCATATTGTTCGTGAGTCATGGTCATGCCATGCTCTGATGATTTGCGAAGATGTGTCTACATGGGAACCAGCGAGGTAATCGCCCTAACACACATATATTGATCGCATTCTCTTTCATTTTGACAGTTCAGCGACGTTAATTGCGTTATTTACGTTATTGAACAGACGAATCTTTTAAACTTATGAAGCGATGGATTAGAAATATCCTTCAAAACTGTGGAAACTGTGTTACGCAATAAGGGTGCAGAATATATTAAAAACCTTGTACTAATTCTGGTTTTGTTGAAGTTTTTTTCGTTCTCAATTTGCCTATTGATAGTATCTTTCATCATTTATCATTGGAATGATTCTGGTAACCTTTACGTTGTACGGAAGTTTTTTTTAGTTAAGATTTGGTTGCTTGCCTTAAATGTTCCGCAGTCTATAAGCATATTCATAATGAAAACGAGTCTTATTCTTAACAGGGGATCTGTATCTATTGATCCATATTCATAATTCATACTTTTTATGCACCCAACAATAAGATTTGATATATTCGATGTAATTCCCGCATCGAATTACCCAATCACGCGTGAATGGAATCAAAATACTGATTGTAATTTATTGCACTTATAATTAATGTAAGGGTAGACGAACCACCCTATTTTACAGGTAACGCTATATTCCCACGAGTCAAAAAACAGGGGGCTTGCATAGGTTCGGACAAGGGGCCAAAGCATTGGTGCATGTCTTTTCTAATCTAAATTTGTAAACGATGAACAAGCAGATGTGGTGACGTCATGTTTGTTAAATTTCCGATGTTCCCATGTAGGATTTTAATCCCAGAATTGGGTTAGATAAGTCGAACTAGCTGTGTTAGAAAAAATATTGAATTACATTCACCGTACACGACATGGCAAAGTAAGGGAACTTTATTTCAGTAGTGGGTGGTGGTTTCTTTATGTAATGTCCTTTGCTTATGGTAAAGGCGTTTCAAATTGATCTTGACATCAATACTCAGAAAAGGCTCTATTCTCAAAGCTAGAAAAGATCTTGGTCTTCATTTTACAGAAGTCTTCACATTACTCTAAACTATAGGTAGCGTCCCTTCACAAAAAAAGTTACAAAATCCTTTATCTACCTTCAACAGCACAATTAATACAAAAGTTTCTTCCATCTATTAGTAAGGACTCACGCTTCTTACCGAGATTATCCATAACAAATGTACCTCCAAACCTGTTTCGTTACTTCGAGAATAAGATTTTTTAATAAGCACCCCTTTAGTTTAAAAGGGAGACTATTGTTAAGAATTTGAAAGTGCATTGCCCTCTAAATGGGTCATTTTGTTAAAGGGTTTTTGAAGCATGTACATAAGCGTCAAATTACGCATTGTTTAGTTAATTCCGGGAATTTGGACAATTTATTTGTCTTAAGAATTCGCGTACAACTTAGATCAACCTTATTTGAAGGAGGGGTCCTAATCCTCCAAAAAACTGCCTCAATGGTTTAGTGGTCGCAAGCGCTACTGTTGAGCATGTGGTCCTGGGTTTTTCCCAGATCGGGCAGTGTTATTGGGTTTTTCCATCAGGAATTTTGCAGAGGCTCGTGTCTGGATTTGTGCCCGGTTGGTGGCAATAGGCTCGACATCTATTACATGGGACTTAAAAATAACCGGCAAAATGTGGGAGTACTATAGGTAGGTACACCTCAACCCTTCGAGGAAAACAGGCATGATATTATGATGGATCCTAATCCAAGAGTGCATTTTATTTCAATTTTATATATGCTTTCGAACCGTTTCTAATCTAAATCGTATCCTCATCATAACATCGGAAACAGATACTCAACATAAAACTCAAAATTCATCAAACAATTTGTTATACCATCCGAAACTAAGGCAAAGGGAAATGATAACACCATAAAATAAACATAATATTATACACAAAAGCAACCCCTACTTTAATCACTCTCCATTGACTGATCCAGTACCAAAAGGCATTACGTTCGTACATTGTGATTGGTCCGCTACGCGCATCCCTCAGAATGCCCAAGCGCAGCTGCGCGGTGCGTGGGGGTCGCAGATGGCGCAAGCGCACTCCCGCCCGGAATTGGGAATACACGTACCAAAAATCGATATTTTGTATGACTTGTATCGTTTTTTGTTTGAATAGTTATTTTTGTCACATGGCGTTGTACGACTTGTGGTGTTGTAATGTTTCTGATAGCTTTGCGGTAGTCAATCAGGCAGTTGTAGTCTCATAAAGTATTGACTTTAAGACGCAGATATATGCCAGTGACCTTGAGTGGTTAGCTTGAGTGTTCTGTACTGAGCTCACGCAACGCCAGTAATAGGACTCGAGGAGGAAGGAGTGCTGTCCCAAATTAGACGCATTATTAATTTATTATACATAAAACTAAAGGTATTTTAATAAAACACGTATACTAAAAGATCAATAATTAAATTATCTTTAAAATGGTGAAGGTTTCAGAAAAATACGCTTGATAGTATTTACGTGATTTTCAATTTTTTATCCGCATTAGATATAACTTTACAAATTAATTTCACTATGTTAATCTGAGATTAAATTATTTAAAAAATGCTCTAATTTAACAAATTTTTTTTTCCAAATCATAAACACTACTCGTTTAGACGTGATCTTCAGAAAATCATTAAAACTCGGTTATCGTCGCCTTAAATTACTGTACGGGTATACAAACGTATTAAGTTTTGCATATTTGACTTTTTTTTGAGTTTAATTCGTATTCACTTTCCATTTCCAACAATCTACCTAAACTTTAAACTCTATTAAGCATGCAATTTTGGGTGTGGAGGTTCACTGAAGCCAATTTACTCATTGCAAAAAATCAATACTGTATTTCATCCCTGACATTCAACTTACATCACGATACATACTCCAACTTCGAGGAGGTCCATCCACAAATGTTTACAAACTGCTTTATAATTAGCAACTGCGAACTAAAGCTAACCGATAACTAATAGCTCATTTAAAAATCGATAAAAAACAAAAAAGAACTCCCGTGCGGGAACTTTACAGGAATCGTCCTGGACTCCCGATAATTATTGCGAATCGGTATCGGTATCGTAAATTCGCCGTTCGTTGACACGTGGCAAGCCAGATGGCGATGGCGGTATCACCTGCCGTCTGAGTAAAGAGGTATAGTCCTGTATGGGTTTGCGGAACAAGACGGTCCGGGACCGCATTCTTTAGTAAAACGAATTCCCATCACTACTACTCGGTCGTTGACTTGCTGCTCGATTTCTTATTATTTTTTGCACTTTTATGCGGATTTTGTAAGTCTTGTTTAATAAGTTAAGTTTTCTTTTATATGTCTTCTCTTTCTCTATTTGGATGAACGATATCCACATATTGTGTGTGAAACTTGTTGTTCAAGTAGAACTTGTTCTACTTGATCTAACTAGTAATAATATCCAGGATGGAACTGTTTTTTTTACTTTTTAATTATTGGTGAGCTACCAGTCTCTCCACTCTCGCCAGTCAGTTTAGTTTCAAAGAAAGTATTAACTTAAATTGAGGAGTCTTAAATCAGCTGATAAATGAATCATCTACTAAATTCGGAAGTCGGAATAAAATACTCTATTCCGACTTCCGAATTTAGTAGATGATTGTATCTACTTGAGGTGTATCTACTAAATTCGGAAGTCGGAATAGAGTATCAAGTCACCTGCTTATCAACTATTCGTGAATAAACTTGAACACTTACAGACGAAGCGAGAATTTAAGGAATTAATACTAAAACAGTTCCTGCAAATGACGAACATACAAACGCCAATAAAGCTAGAACAAAAATAAATCAACCACCATTTTCGTAGCCCATAACTCCGCAATAATGTAATAAACTGTAGCAATTTAGAGGCACGGCTAGGAACAATGACCTCATACAATAATACGGTCTTCCAGTGCCCGGGCGCAATCTGTTTCTCATATGTTGACACGAGTACACTCGAGAGCAATGAATCCGGGTCACTTAAAGAATCCTAAAAATCTCGGAAACTAAAAATGCTAGGTTAATGCAATAAATTGTATTTAATAGACAATGTAATACTCCTTAAATGAAAGTAAAAAAAATATGAGTCACCATACATTTTATTAACACAAAATTACATAAAGAAAAAAACTGCTGATCTCTCCTTAAAACAAAAATAGGAAACATAAAATTTTTGAACTTTATTACGATTTTCTTGAATTTTAATACTTCGTATTGCCTCCTCGTGCTTCCATTACTGCGTTTACGCGGTTTGGCATGCTGTACACCAAGATCCTTATACGATTTTGGGGAATATTCTCCCATTCCTCTGTGAGAGCAATCTTGAGCTCACGAAGCGTGATTGGGGGAGGGTTTCGTTGTTTTACGCATCTGCCTAGCTCGTCCCAAGCATGCTCGATCGGGTTGATATCCGGGCTGCGCGCTGGCCACTCCATACTAGTAATGTTCATCTCTTGAAGGTAGTCATTCACAATCCTACCTGTATGAGGTCGGGCATTGTCATGCATAAATATAGCATCCTCACCTAAATTGACCATAAATGGACCAACGTGATCATTGAGGATTTCTTCCACATATCTTACGCTAGTTAAAGAGCCGTTTTCTATGATCACCAGCTCTGTGCGACTTTCAGAAGAAATTCCGGCCCACACAAGTACAGACCCACCACCATAGGCTACTTTTTCTTCGATGCATGCTTGCTTGAATCTTTCCCCTGGTCTTCGATACACTCTGTGTCTTCCATCGTGCTTGTAGAGCATAAATTTTGATTCGTCGGAGAACATAACTTTTGACCAATCTTCAATACTCCAATTTACGTGGCTCTGGGCATATCTTAGTCTTGAAATACGATGCCCACGCTCCAGTTTAGGGCCGTTTGCAGGTCTAAGGGGTTTTAAGTTAGATTCAGCAAGCCGACGTCTTAGTGTCCATGCACTTGGGTTACTTCCTCCGAGGCGTCGAAACTGATTTGTGAGTTCAGTTCCTGTGAGAAAGCGATTTTGAAGCATGGTGTTCACCAAGTATCGGTCTTCTCGTGCTGTGGTACACCTGGTTCTGCCCGTTCCTGGTCTGCGTAGGTTAGAACCAGTTTCTTCGTAACGTCGGAGAACTCTTTGTACTGTTGACAGCGACACACCGACAGTCCTGGCTGTATCGCGCTGACTCCGGCCGGTTTCCAGCATTGTAAGTATTCTGGTGCATTCTTCAGGCGTAAGCGACATAATTTCAGCTTGAATAATGAATATAGAGCACTATCAACATGGTTTATGTACCCACATAAATGACAGATTACAAACAAAAGCAAAACCAAATGCTGTAATTTCGTAGTTCCATCTTCGAAAGTGGCCCTTTTTCAAATTTGATTTTTTTATGATATAACTTTACAATAACTAAGAAGTTTTAATACCTTCATTTAAGGAGTATTACATTGTCTATTAAATACAATTTATTGCATTAACCTAGCATTTTTAGTTTCCGAGATTTTTAGGATTCTTTATTGTGAGTAAGTGTAGTAAGTGACCCGGATTCATTGCTCTCGAGTGTATTATTGCTTATGAAATGGTAGGCAATTGTTGAAGTGGCATTCCATAACGTGGAAATACTAAGAGAATACTTAAAAGATAAAAAAAAAATATGAAAGGAAGTTCACAAAACAGCAAATGAATACAGGTATAAATCTAGACTGGACGGGGCTAAGATCTTGTTGAGTCAATACAATGCTGCATTATGTTTCCGCTGTCATAAGGACCAATTTCTGACTTGTTTAATACTTATGGTCCAATTATTTGTAATGTCAATAAACTGAGCCTATCATTACTCTTGTACTCGTTTCTTGGCCATACATTTCTACAAGTAGTCTATGTATGAGTGGGAGATGGATCTTGTATCACAGTAAAACATCCACTAACTCAAATTGCATTCATATTACAGCCTGTGTTATCATTAGAGTCTGCATGCCTCATCTTCATCGGAACCGTGACGATATCTTGAAAAATAGCACTGTACTAGGACCATGATCGATTTACGATGTAACTCATCTCTGATGGTCAATTTTTTCAATTGGTCCTTGTGGAACCTTGGATGGAAAACAGTCAACAAGACAATGGCACGCAATTATTCGATAAAAATAAAAGTAAAGTTCCTGATGATGTTTTTGTCGAAATATTAAGAAAATATGTGAAGGTTCAGACCTGTTTTGATCCGAAATGAAGCCATTATCTGGGCTCTCTGTAAATTCTTTTAGTATTATTGCCTTTTTATGAATCGTTTGTTTTTATGCCGTTGCAGCACAATGTTGAATATTTGCGATTAGTGTAAGTAATTCTAAACTTTATTATAGTACTACTGCCTTTAAAAATCCTTTTACCTTTATTAGTTGTATGAGGAACTTCATACTTAACCGTTTCATATATTTTATGGAGCAAACAATCACGAAATCGAAAAACGAATTCGCCGTACTTCATCTGTCTGACATAATGTTGAGTTTTATTGAGTTCTGAGTTATATTTGTCACTCAAACCCATGTACATTGCTTTCTAAAGCTTTCGGATACAAGTAAAAAAACCAAATTGTTCCCGCAATAGTAACTCTTAACTTCCGATTTCAAAGCACAAAAGAACATTAACAAAACTGCACATTTCCTAAGCACGCGACATTAAAAAAAAAAAACTCCTCTACAAAAAAGGTCAATATTAAAAAAAAAAAAAACTTATAAATAAATGGTTCATTAACGCTTTCTCTAAACACCTTTAGGGCGCGTGCGTAATTATTGTAAGACGATATAATAAGGGAGGAAGTAGAAAAAAAACAAGTCAGGGTAGAAATGTCAGGCCATGTGCGCGGGGGCGAGCCATTGTACTGTCTTAAGACATTAATCTTAGGGGGTGGCCAGGTGAACACCCTTGAACCTTTGTGCCTTCAACAATACGTAGGGCAGGCTGAAAATTTTGACCGTTTTGTGCAGCTGATTTTTTCCGGGGTCACTGAGTTAATATGTTATTCCTAAATTCTATTCAATTTTAGAATCTAGAATCTGGTTTGCCGGCTAAATCTGATGGTAATTCTTTAGAGGGATCAGGAACATGGTGTAAACTTTCCTCATCCAAAATATATAATTCAATCATATATATTGGTGTTCGCGCTATACACTCTAATTGTGCGATGCAGGATTTTTGTGACGTCATGTCTTTGATGCATAGTTCGCATGTGGCGATGTAGATGCCCCACAATTCCATCATAGCCATGGAAATATTTGCCATAATGAATTTCTGAAGTTCTCAATCTATTCGATTCATACGTGTTTTCCTAACGGAAATGACTACTAGATAGAGGAAACATTTTTTCACTATAAACCATTTCAACTCCATTAAAATTATATTGTGCAATGCAAAACCAGGCTATGCTAATCGAACAAGTTGCAGCTTTATAACAGGACACATTTTGTTCTATTATCTCTATTTTTCATTCAACAAGTTTTTAAAATTCCTCCAACCTATTCGATTACTCAGCATTACGGCTTCATCTTATCTTTCATTCGCAAACGGATCTATAAATTTCATTTAACTTGCATCTTCTTCAACGCCTGAACAGTAATCCTGAGAACGAAATTCAAAGCCAAGTGTCCAAGTATCATTACACAATATAAAGATTCTATCGAACTCCTTAACTTAGGAGCCTCAAGTAATTTCATACATGTTGCAACATGTATTGATGCTAATCGTTTTCAAAGGTAGCAGCTGGTCCTTTTGTACGCACCCCTCGTATGGGTCCTAATGTCATCTATGTATAACTGAATTTAATTATCGTACTTAGTTTACTTCGTTTTTTAGCTTTGGTAGTTATTATCGTGTTTAGATTATTAAAGGCATTTCCATTTACCTTGGTATTACGAACTGTGTGCTTGAGTTTTTCTAAGTCTATTTATTCTGGTATATTTTCTAAGTGGTCCTTATTTTGTGAGGTCTTAAATATGTTTCTTTGTAGCATTCCATAAAAAAATGGTTATGGTTTAAAGGCCGACGATAAGCCTGTACCATCTTGTTTCAAGTACCAAAATTACTGAAGCCTAATCTCAAAAGAAAAAAAATACAAATAAAGAATCTCCATGTTTTCATACGTCTAACGCAATTAATTCTTATCAATTTATTGATAAAATTGAGACAATCGACAAACAGACGCTAAATGTGGACGAGTTCAGCAAAAAGTTCACATATGTTTTAAATGTGTCATCCGCGGCATATGGCTGCACGGCTGTTGCCTTTGACACATCACGATAGGTATGAAAAAAGTGCCCCTCTATTTGACTAGCAAGTCGGAAGTCGCTTCCAGATTTGTAAGTAAAAGATGTTTTTGTTGTAATTTCGTAACGGGGCTTATCAACATTATATTTGCTTTAGGCGGCGCTAATGTGTGCAAAAATAGTTCAGATATGAAGGAAAAAACCGCAAGGACTTTGACTAATTTGGAGAGTAACCTTTAAAAACGTATTTATTTAAAACATACACTAGTTCATTATAAGAATATACTGTCCCCGATAAGACTGATATAGGTACGGAGTTGGACTAACACAATAACTATGATGAATCGCGCATGGCCACGCAAGACCTTTATCCATTGCGTGAGAAAGTACATTAAAATAGACAAGGGTTTCTGTTTTCGCATACATCCCCTTCAAAGTTGGTCTATCGTCCTTTGTATAATCGTAGCGAGCCATCCTTTCTTCTGATGTCAATTTATCTACTTTGTAAAGGCTAAGAACCTGTTTCTAACCCCTGTCTATGATTTTGGAGGGAATCTATCTTAGTTCAGGTGTTCTACGCATTGTGTGGAGATTAAATAGATTCTCAAGGGTGAGATCAGAATGAGCTTTGGGTAAATTAGAGGCTATATATAGGTGGTGTCTGTTAAATAAAAGCTGCAAGGTCATTTTTCTTTGTGCATCTTTAAAAAGGATTCTTTCATTTGAACCTTCATGAACGACAAACTTGATGAGTATTTCGGTCAATGTCACAATGCGGTTATACGACTTATCAATTGCTCCAATAATAGTTCCCAGAACTCCATCTAAATATGTTTCTATGCAGCAACTTTTGACTTGTTCAATGTTCATGATGAAGACCTCTAGTTCAGGGAGATGACGGTCATGTTTATAGTTAACTAGCTAAGAGTGAAAGTAAATGCATGGCGTTTCAATTAAATCGGTATGCTTCAGGATTCATTTGTATCTTCGTCAACATGCGGGGTTATTGCGTAACACATATGATTAAAGTGACAATTGATCGCAATGAGTTTCATTTTGACAGTTCAAACCTTTGCAGCAGTGGATTGGCAATATCCTTCAAAACTCTCGCATTGTGATTAACAAGTGTGTTACGCAATTAGGGTGCAGAATTACTCCAATTTCGTTTCTCTGGAATTGTAAAAGATTTTAACTCTCTCATCTTTAATTCCACATTTTAGATTTCACAAGTCACTACATCATGCTTACTTGCAATAAACCTCAAGTTTTATGTTCTTATAAACCAGCGGACAAACTAATTTCTATCCAGACAGTGTGAGAACGTATCAACCTAGCATTAATTTCGCGAAGGGGTGTTTAAATAATAAAAGACCCATCCATTCTGCTATGACTCTAAATAGAAAATAGCGGCCACTGAATAGGCAATCATTCATTTGGGTCAGCTCGTTTGTCTGTCTCTCATGGCGGTTCAATGGCAAGAACACTTGAGTAAATATCGCTGAATTTTAATCTCAGGGACAAAAGTAATGTTGTATGATGATCATCTACATAAGTTTTAATTGAAATGAGGTTATTCCCTAAAGTATTTCATAACATGAATGTAAATCTAGCTAAGTCCGTGAGAGCGTAAAATATATTCATTTCTTTAGGTAGGAGGTCCTTTCCTTCTCCAATTTATATACGGAATTGTATTAAAAATGTAACTAGAAACTCTATCTTTGCTTTATTGTTATAATGTAAGGAATTTCCGGACAAGGAAAAGTGAATCATTTTTTGCGGTATTAAGTATATAAAACTGCAATTAATTGCGTGCTCTTTCCTTATTCATTGCAGGCAGGCATTGCATAGTAACAGCTCAAATTTAGGACTATCGTTAGATTTTCCTGAATGGTCAAATAGGCAGTTGCTCCATGTAAAATACTGGTATTCAACTGCATCCGGTTAGACTGGAAGCAAACCCAACATAGTCGGGAAGCGGCTAAGCAGATGATGATGATGATGATGATAACCTTTTCCAAATGTTATTGTCCACTTCATCTGAAACTAGATGCATTACAAGAATGTAATGCATCTAGTTTCCTTAAAACGTTGTCAAGCTTCATAAGATGTTTTCGCCATTAACCTAAAGGACGGCAAATTAATTCCTCTTGATTACTCTGGATTAAATTACGCAGTGGGCCACCACATCGAATCAACTTTCTCAGTTCTCATCGGCACAGATTCCGGTGTCATATTGCTGTGCAAAAACAACATGGAGATTTAGGGTCTCTCGAAAGGAGTTTTTATGGTCCTTGTGTCTCTTGTTCATCTCCGATCAACAATACTGATAGAAGTTGTTCATGGTTTTTCTAACTTGTGTTTTATTGAAGGATGTGAAAGTTTAATTATGGATTTTGATATGGACGTGAGTGCCTCATACAGTCCATTATGGTGCAATCTAATTAACCTAAGGGTGGCTTGGCTTGTGCGAGGGTGAAATTCTGATGGTGATTTAACGAACATTAAAACTATTAAACTATGTTAAATGCCCTTTCAAAGACCATTTTTGAAATGTCTTTTCCTTTTTTTGCCACATATACAAATATTTCAACTAGGAATACAGGTTATTCACATTCGCCGACATTTATTTATCATGTAACCACACGTTGCGTCTTCAATAAACATTCCTTACTTTATCTACAAATTGTCGCGCATGAGTCACTCATTCACCATTCCACGTCGAATGCATATGTCAACAAGGCATCTTATTCAAGACGTAATAAGAGCCAGCCAGTGTTTATCTTAATTATTTTTACTGCAAACTCGACTCTTTACAGCTTTGCCTTAATTGTGGGAGAGACGTCATTTGTAATGCTAACCGATTGACTTCGAAGAAACGATGCTGAACTAGAATATAAATCTGATATGGAAACAAATATGTTGTTTTTATTTTAATTGTCTTCATGGGAAAACGAAGTAGAGGAGATTATATGCGAAATAGCAGTTTCGAATTCTCTCATTGATAGTATTACTTAAATGTTCGCGTTAGCAAATGAAAAGATTTCTTTGTTAACGATGAGTGGCGTGTTCCTATTAATAAAGTAATTTACTAATTTAGTTAATAGGTGTTGCATGTGATATAAGTACTGCTCCTACTTTAGTCTTACTGTCTTTGACAGCTTAATTCTTGTATCCAATCAGTCAGTCTTGCTTTGGGAATTAATGTTGGTGACAATCAATTCTCACCTGATTTAATTTGGCAAGTCTTGGCACTTCAATGAATTACCTCAGTCTGTTGCATTACTTCCAATGCATGACAAAAGCACTCATAATTTCCGTGAAAACTTCTGTTCGCCTTCTGCATCTTGGGATTCTAGAATCTTACTTTATTTATCTTTTCACGGTCTGCTTCAGCTGTTAACGGTCCTTCAACGGCTAATCTGCTTCTACTTCGTTTTGTCCTTTCTTTAAGCAGTGTGAATGCCTTTAATACAATCATCTCAGAATTTGCTACCATGGGCTAAAATATTGGTCCCTTGGCCCATACCCGTCACGTCATCACATTCGTAAATTTTACGACTGTGTTTATAAAATATGCTCATTCAATCACTTGAATGACCTAAAAAAACATCCTTAGTGCTTGTCTAGACTTTTGGCGCCACTAAGGATTACAAGGTTTATCGTGCATTCCTTCCCACGGGATAGTTAGAGGTTGATATCATGCACTTTGAGATTGATATGAGTCGGGGAACTCTTTTTAAAGCTTTGTATCGTTTTTTTCAAAGGCTACACAAAAAATTCGAAAATATGTCCATAGTATAGTGTTTTTTTTCATCTCTCTATTTTCATTTGACAAATGTGACACTTCAAGTTGAAAACCACAGGTAACGTGCTCACAGACTGTTCCAAAAATAGTTTATCCAACATAATATACGGAATCTTCCTCCAAATAATGACGTTTTCGTGACATATCACCTCGACTTACACTCATTCAGGAACCTCATTATTTCCTTAGTCTTACGACTATGAATATCGATTTTGAGGATCGTTCGAGGCACGCCTTGAGGTCTCCTCGACCGAAGTGTGAGTCGAGGAGCTTTCGAGCTTACGATTTAGAATATAGGTATTGAGTACTATTTTTTTCGGGCACCAATTTTACCAAAAATATATTTTTTTCAATTTTTTTTTTTTTTTTACAAACTTTTATTTAATTTTTGCAGGCTCGTCTTCCTGCCTCATTGGTTAGTTAAGTTACTTACACATATTCGGCATTCCTTAACAAAAACAAATGTTTAATTTATTTTCGATTTCATGCCCAGATCTGACCAGATTAGGTTTAATTTATTATTATGTTTCCGATATAACTTTGTGCTTATCGCTTGACCTATATGAGCAATATTATGAAATGTTTAAAGCTTACCGATAAGTTATAATTGAATCATTTGCATGTGTTTGTATGTTATTTCCTGTGCGGTGGTGTTTCATTTTGACCCTTACATTGACTTATTTTTTTAAAGAACCAAGTGTTTTTAACCGACTTCAAAAAAAGGAGGAGTTTTCTCAATTTGCTCGTATATATTTTTTATGTGTGTTCGCGGATAACTTCGTCGTTTATGAACCGATTTTATGATTCTTTTTTGTTGGAAAGGAGATATTTCAAGGGTGGTACCATGATAAGGAAACCAGGATCTGATGATGGGATCCTGGATAAATCAAGGGAACTCTTCAAATATTATGGCAAATCTATAGCGATTAGGGTATTTTTTATAGTAACTCGTGTAGTTGCTCTTGGAAAGCACCATTTGGTGTAGTGGAATTACTCAATAATAAGTATTTCACGGGTTGCGATTCGATTACTTTAATATGGTTGCAATGCAATTTATGCTCGTCACAATGCATATGAAGAAGTGGAGCTAATGGTGAAGTACCAGGAGAACTCAACGATTAACGTTCTTGCATCGGGAAAAGGTGATGAGCAGTTGAGATTAGGCTATTATAACTTAGATAAATTACAAACTACCCATTAAAAAGCGAGAAATAAAAACTTCTTAACAAAAAAAAAAACAACGCTCTCCCAAAAAAACACTACAAAGTGAAAAATAACTTAAATTTCGGAAGTCGGTAGCAAATCACTAAAATACAAAACCAAAGACACCGACTTCCGAAATTTAAGTTATTTTTCACTTTGTAGTGTTTTTTTGGAAGTCGGTTGTTTTTTGGTCCTTGCGGTTTCATTTTAGCTTGACCAACCCTTTTATTATCATCCTTAAGAAATGCGTGTACTAAGTAGAGTAAGTGTTTAAGTATCGATTAAATATCACACATAATATTATCAACCTACCAGGATATCGATATTTCAAAGCTTTGGATCTGTTTAAAGCCTATGATGCAATCTCATTCATAATTCGAGATGAATTATGAATGAGCTGCAACATTTTGTTCATTCTATTTGAAGCATTGCCATCAATTCTACTTGTGTGCCGTATAATATTTATTTAGTATTTTAATCAGAAGTAGGTACCAATATAATTAATATTAATTACTGTTTTAATCGTTTTTATATAAGGTTAGTTACCACTGATATCGGATATCTATGCTGGTTACCTATTATGTTGCTAAGAGTTGGCTTTTCAGGGATTGCTATTTGTTTCATAAGTTTTGGTCTTTTGATCCAGAAATAAACTTATTGGTCCTTTGATAACACACTTTTTTTTTTACTAAATTGGCATTTGATTTGCCATGTCTTTATTGCTTTCCGCTCATAAAGGGGAATTGGACCAGAACGATAACACAGAAACATTTCCCTACCATGGAGTTCAGTGCATTCACAAACTAAACTTAAATCAACGCCACGTGCAAGCGATATTCCAAAATACAAGTCACTGACCACGTTAAGAAGTTGTAAATTTCTAACGGGCATTAAGAATGTTTTGAGTAACCCGAAGTGCTAATAAGCAGGTCATACACAACACCGAAGGGGACAGAGGACAGGAAACACGGGCGATGCGTGAGTTAACAGGACGCTTCCTTAGGGAACCCCTTGACAATTTTTTTTTATGTCTTGTTCCCCTTTCAAAATTGGCGATGTCCAGGCTTTTGTTTCGAATTAAAGGAAATGGTTTGTAGTTAATTGGTAGCCGTGAATGGAATCGTCAATGGAAGTGGGTGGTCTTGATAAAGAAGTAGGTAATCTGAGAGCATGCAAAATTATAGGTGTAGACATGAATTGAGGCGGAGTAGATAATGACAGCTTAATTACTATCCACGCTGAAACGTGTCTTTTCATTGCAAGTAAGTTGCGTGTTGTCATTACTTACTTTTGAATTAATCATGCTGATGAATTTCAGTGCTTGCCAACTGTTGCATATTAGAAATTAAGACTAATAGTAGTAGAAGTACATGACAAGCTAGCTCGAGAATTATAAAATTTTGAGACCATTATTAGTCTCAATTATTAATGTGAAATCAACACAACCCTAAAGAAACCACAGGCCAATTCTACGTACGTAAAGTTACGGATTCACGGACTGTCTACGCACCTTCCGATAGAAATCTGTAAGGAACATAATTTAACTTTAACAAGGTTACAGGTCCCTTTTTTGTTCCATTTCCCCAAATAATCGCTCGTGAAATCAAATGTACATCAGGGAGTGGTCACGACTGGACAGGTGAAATGACGACACAAAATGGCTACCACTTCCTCATTTAAATTAGTTATGCCTCATATGTGATTAAAATGTGATCTAAGATTGTGGAAGTTATTAATAATTATTATTATTGCACTCAATAGCATTTCTATTGTCATTTAATTACGAAATTTCCGTAGTAATTTCGATGTAACAAATAATTGAAGCTCTAGTGCCTAGTCCAAAATGTTCGATTGAGAGTAGAAGTTGAAAGCACAATGTTAGTAGCTATAGTAATATAATAGATAATCTGAAAGGGAAATCCTATCGGACTTAGATGCAAAAGATACTGATCTAGGTAGAATAGCGAATAAAGGAGAAGGAAAGGCTAATAAAAGCAATAAGCTACCACTGCAAATAATAATATTGAATAAAGACGGAAACGTAGATTCTCGTATTCGCAAGCTGTCAATGGTCTCAATCTCTAGATGAATGGATAACGAAAACGAAACTCAAAATTTCACAGAAACGATACTAATGTGAAACGTCTTCCTTATCAAGTATATCTGATTACATAAATTCGTATCTGACATTGCCCTTACATTAAATATGATCACATAGTGCATTAACAGTATTCTTATCATTGTGTGGCTGCGGAAGTAATGTAGATAGCGCCTATTAATTTAAACTAATATTTGGACGGAATACCAGACTTCTGACTGATCAAACAGTTTAACACACACTGAGTAATTGACAAAGCTTGTCGGAAACGATTGGAGTCAATGAAATTGGGGAAATGGATTTTGGTAAACATTGATTCTTCTTCTTCATCGTCCCCTCAACGCTGAGGATCGCGACCACATACGACGCGGCTCCAAGCTCTGACTTTTGCAGTACGGAGCGCGTGGATTAGGGTTATACATATATTTTTAAAGTTTTCAATATCCTTTCCGATTCAATACACAAGAGAAAGGCTTTCCTTCCTCATTTTCTCGTAAAATCTTATGCCTAGTTAGAGTTATTGGTCTTGAAAAAGCTTGGAGGATTTACGGTTATTCGTAAATTCAAGACAAGACTCGGGTAAGAAACATATTTGTCTATGAAGTTGAATAAGTTATGGATAACTGCCGTTGGTCCAAAATCATCATGTTCCACATTCGCAACTCCCATCCCTGCAAAAACAGAGTCCCCGTTATCCAAAATTAGTTTAGCATCCGGTACACGTTTCTACCCTCTTGTTTGAACATTTTTTGTTGCAATCGAAAGTGCCGTTCGTCCAAAACATGTGGTTTAGTTTGAGTGTCCCGATTTCCCGAATTTGTGCAACATTGATATGTTAGGTTGGCGAAATTCTTTCCATTTTGTGTTTCGTTTCGTCTTATGAAATTGTTGTGATCTCTTCATGATTGTTAAGACTGGTCCTTTTTCCCAGGATGAGTAATTTCATACAAATATGATTTTCATGTCTTTTGCTGTACACTGTATACAAGTGAAGTATACAGTCGATGTAAAAGCAAGGAAGCCTTCTTGACTTGAATTTAATCCTTAAGGATACGAAGCACTTACGAGTAATATGCCATGAATGTTGTAATATGTTTGCTTTATTGCCTAAGACTTTGAAATATCACCCTGTTTCCTTTCCTTTGGGAATTTTAATACCATGTGATTATTTTTCTTTGTGGCGACTGTGCTGACCTATCCAATAAAAAAGATCAATTTTTCTTTGTACCTTTCTATTACCAACCTACACCTGCTTACCTTTGCCTGTGTTGCGTCACATTCCCACTGCGGGGTAATGATTTCTATACCTGATTTTCTATCCTTGTCTTTATCATTATTTCTCGTATTTGCTATCTCCTTCATCGGAATTGCCGCGTCCCTTATAGGGTTTTTGTTGTTCCCCACACCCTTATTACGTCCTGAGTATGCGATCAATGTGGGTGTGTTTGTGAATATTCATGGTGTGTGTGTGGGAACATGTACGAATAGAATTTTTCTTCGGCAGTGTTGTTTCGGCATTCGATGCGCGTGAGTCGGGTTCCCGAAATGTGAGTTGGGTGCGTTTTGGCGGGAACTTTGGGGTATATAACCTTAAAATAAATGGTGTTTTGTAAACGTATTATGTTTTTGAACTGTGTGGTGATGTTTCTAAGTGAATAATGGGGTTTTGGATTTCGGAGGTTGTTTTTATAATTCGTCGTGATGATAAATGTGTGAGTAAGGTTCTTGTTTTACAAGTTTATCTTTGTGTTTTTTGTTCTGCCGAATTCTACGTGAGAATACTTTTAATGACAAATATCTGTGGAATTCCAATACTTTTGTACCTATATATGAGGTAAACGTTTGTAAGTGTGAAGTTTAGGTACCTATACATTGTTTCCACATTCCTCCAAGTCTGATCAAGGCGACATCTTAAGATTTCACTTTTGGTTCCCAACGATAGCACGAGACGAAACGAAATCTTTAAAAAAATATTATCAAAGTTAAGATCAATTTTTAAGATGGATTGCTTTATAAAATTCTTTAAAATAAGTGACTTGAAACTTCGCATCGCTCCGGTTTCCTAATTCCATCCATGTTATTTGCAATGAATGAGAACTGAGAACAAACTGGTTTCCATATCAGCTGATGGCGAGCACGGTATGCATAAATAAGAACGCAGGTTTTTCTACCTCGCCGAAACATGCCGATTCAAGAATTATTAGTCGTCTTAACACAGGTCTTCTCTATAGCCACACGAAACTCGTTTTTCGAAGAAACTGATCTACCTACTCCATTCAATTTTATATTTTATGGCTTGTAGAATAAAGTTGGATTCTTTGTAATGGGGAATTCCAAGGGCTGACTATTTCTCGAATTTTATTGTGTCCTACAGGGGACTCTGGCGCCAACCGTGTTTTTGTCAAAACCCGCGACAAATAATGTGAACAGTGAGAAGTAATTTTTAACCTAGCGACATTGTAGTGTCGACAAAAAAGTTGCAACATGTTTTATACGCGATCCATCAGGGATAATAAGATTATAATTCTTATTTTATATTCCCTATCTTGGGTGGCAAATACATTTGTTGTTCAAAATGATACCCGTAAAAGGTTGAAACCTTTTTGCTATAGTAATTTATTAACTGACTGTACCGTCTGACACACATCCCAGATGAGACATGGCACAAGTGCAAAATCGAGTTTTTTTGGATTTTGTTTCACTTTTTTCTCCGAATCATGATCTTGAAACTGACAATGTTACTTTAAAAAACAAGAAAAAAAATATCATCTCCCTCAAAATGATTGATAAGCAGTCTTTTTATTCCGGCGAAGTTACAATGATACCTACCGTAAAAATAAAGACTGAAACTACCTTCAAAGAAAGAAAACGAATAGTTTTTCATCTTATTACGTCTACGTTTTGAAATGCAATCCCGAATAAGACCACACTGTATGAACTTGTATGTTTACATTTTCGTCTCAACACTCCTTTTATCGTAATCAAAATATACATATCAATGTTTTTAACATACATTAAGAATCGTTCGGTACATGCTCTGATATGATAACACATATTTAATTAATTAAATGTAGTGTCGGTCGTCATAC
Organism: Omphaloscelis lunosa; assembly: GCA_916610215.1. Taxonomy (NCBI): domain Eukaryota; kingdom Metazoa; phylum Arthropoda; class Insecta; order Lepidoptera; family Noctuidae; genus Omphaloscelis; species Omphaloscelis lunosa. The sequence goes on from OU744267.1 coordinate 10,748,541, forward strand.
CTATTTTTGGCTCTCGTATCTCTCGATTCTTTTTTTTTGTTATGCGTCTGTGTTCGGCAATAAAGTAAGTACCTAATCTGTGTCTAGTACCATTAGAAGACTCGACAAAAAGTAGAAATTCTTTTGTCAAATTTTTCTTTATCTTGGTAAAACCCCAGATTAATAGAGGTACAGGTAAAAGGAACTTTCAAAATCTTCCATTGGTAGAAAAATCTATGTTTGTGTTCCCGTCGTGTCGATGGCACCGCATGACAGTGTATTAAATTTTATCGGCCCAAAATTTCGCCACTTTCACGGCATCGTCGGTGGTAGCGCAGAGGTCGCTATGGCATGGCTGCGTTCTAATTGCTGCTTTTTTTGGCTGCAAAAAAAAATTGTTCATGACTTTATGTCCTCTAGAGGCACCATATTCAATTAAATGTGACACCAAGACGCTTCCAACGATACTTCATTTGTCAAATTATGATGAGTAGTTGAGAAGATTAGAGGGAACAGATGAACATATACACACACCGGTCAAAATCATAACCCTTCGCCGTAGTCGGGTTATAAGAATAAAGAACTCTTTCAAAAACTTGTTATAAATTTTGTATTAACATTTCGACTAAACACCCTTTCAGAGAAACAAAACTATCATTATCTCGTAGACACAATAAAACCGACCAAGTGCGAGTCGGTCTCGCGCACGACGGGTTCCGTACCATTATCTATAAAAACGAGCAAAAAAATCACGTTTGTTGTATGGGAGCCCCCTTAAATATTTATTTTATTCTGTTTTTTAGTATTTGTTGTTATAGCGGCAACAGAAATACATCATCTGTGAAAAGTTCAACTGTATAACTATCACGGTTCATGAGATACAGTCTGGTGACAGACGGACGGACGGACGGACAGCGGATTCTTAGTAATAGGGTCCCGTTTTACCCTTTGGGTACGGAACCCTAAAAACCGACACAATAATAACTATATTTTAATTATCTATCAAATGGTCTCATAGCTAGTAATAATATCATTTGTTTGCCCAAACGGGGCCTCGGGACAATTCGGGAGATTACGTAATCCAAACATAATACATACTTAGACAGAGGACAAAAACAGGATTTGTTCTTAATACCACCATATCTCTGCAGGCGGCGAAACATGGAACTAAATATAAATGTATGGACTTTGACATATTGTTGACAGTTTTCCTTAGTAAACAGCGCCACCGTTAACTGCATAATGTATTTAGCATTCTATGTTTTGACAATTGTGGTAATTTTAGACGTGACATGGTTTTAATGTTTTTTTTTTGCATATTTGTGGTTGTGGCGGGTCCGTGGCTTAGGCCCCCAGTGGTCGACGCACCTGTGGCCGACGCCCCCGATACGATTAATTTAATATCTCTTTTTTTCTGTGCTGTTTCACTTAGTACAGTAAATGAGAAAAGTGTTTCACTATATTAATAAAGGAAAAACATAGAACAACTAATTTAGTAGAGGCCTGGAATCACCGTTTAAAAAACCACCTGGGAACGAACCCGTCTTTAATGTCGTTTTTAGAAATGTTTAGGATTGATATTTCTACCTACGGCACGGCACAAGCGAGGTAATATTATTTATGTTACTTATATATAAAACAATTTACAATATTACAAAAAAAATTGTAGTTTTAAAGAAATTTATTAAGATATTTACCTAGTTTTTTCTTTCAGACTGAAAAACAAAAACATTCCTGTGAGCGAACTGTGAAAGAACAACACAAGAAAGAATGAAAAAAATATTGCCAATTTAACTGAACAGTATGAAAACAAAAAAAATTGCAGTCATGTTTTTAGAACAAATCCGCCCATATGTGGCAGTTCGTCCTAAAAAGTAATAATTTAACTTACACAATGAAACGAGATGATTTTGCTTGTATACTATTTTTAAGTTATAAATTTTGAAATTTTAATTTATATAAGTTTTTACAGTTGATTATTTCTATGCTAGCAAAATTTCATAACATTTCACATGTAAAAAATTTGTTACTCTACGAGTACGTTTGTTTTTTAAGCCTGATTATTTTGTTGTGTTATTGCTATTGAAACTGACTGATATAATTAGGTAAAATTATTCTCATTTGTTTCACAGTTGAATATGTTTAATAATTATTGTTACAAAGATAAAAGAACATTTCACTATGTAAAAAGTTAGTTGCTCTGCAGTAATTTTTAAGATTGATTATTTAAAATTACTATCTTGTTTTATTACATTTGCGACTGATTATTATAATTAAGTTAAATGATTCTCTTGATTATAGGTGATGAAAACTGTGATTTATATTAAAAAAATACTAGATTTCTTATCGAGATATATAAATAAATAATGAAAAATAACTAAGACTTAAATTTTTCAAAACATACCTCTAATATAAAAGCATTTCTATGTTATAAATATAATTACGATTTAATGTTATGCATATACTTACAATCAATATAAGTATATTTAATATTTTTGTAAAACAATTTTTGTGCCTGACAGTACATTTGATCAAAAATTACTTTGAATTAAATTAATCGAATCGGGGGCGTCGGCCACAGGTGCGTCGACCACTGGGGGCCTAAGCCACGGACCCGTTGTGGCCCTTGTGGCTTGTTTACTACGAATTCTAAAATGTTACAGTTAAGAACGCAAATGATTGGGGAAGAGCTTCCAATAAGTTAAATGAACGGTTCAAGTAATGCTAATTTGTATTTGAGCCGTAGGTAACTCGTAAGTGTGCAAGATATTTCTTAGAAGATAAATACGAGATGTCTTTATTAGCTGCGCCCCGCGGTTTTACCCGCATAACCTCGATTCCGTGGTAATATCATATCGGGATAAAAAGTCAGCCTAATCCAGTACCCTAATTGCGTAATACAACACAATCTGTTTCGATTTGAAACAGATTGCTAATCCATTGCTTCATAAGTTGGAAAAAAAAATCTGCTCAACAACGTAAACAACGCAATGAATGTTGTCGAACTGTCAAAATGAAACAAATTAGGCATAATTGTTTACGAAAATAATTTACACAATAAGGGTACAGGTCATGGTCTACCCATGTGCCAAATTTTATCCAAATCCGCTCAGTCGTTTTAGAGTGAAAGCATAACAAACAAACATACAAAAAATCAAATCTTTTCTCTTTTTATATTATTAGTTTAGAAATGTTTTAAAATCTCCCTTACCATACCCTTCTCCTGACGAAAACTTTAGTGCAGCACATCTTCACTCACGTCAAGTTTTCACTAACACTACATAACATAGTAGGTATGTAGTAAATACAGCTTCATCCCAAGTACCCACCATCCATCTCCATGTTAGTACACAACGGTACTTGTGTGTGGTTAAGCAAGGTTGAATGTAAACAAGGACATCCTTCTGTAAACTTCGAAGACGAGGGAATGGAGAGAAAAAAATAATATACTTAAGTACCTAAGTGAAGTCTTGAGATATGAATTGTTTGAGGAGCGTGGAGGTACAATATTTTTATTCGTATGTTCATGTAGATGAGGGTAATCGAATATTTTTGATGTTTTGTTAATAATGTAGCTAAGATTTACGTTGTTTCATGACAGGTTTAAAACATGGTGTTTCCTAGACTCACATTTATTTGTTACCGCAGAAAATAATTGAACTTAAGGCGACGATAACCGACTTTTAATGATTTTATATTGAAGATCAGGTTTAAACGAGTAGTGTTAATGATTTGGAAAAAATATATGTTAAATTAGAGCATTTTCTCAATAACTTAATATATAAATATTTTAGATTATAGGTTTATATTACATAGTAGAATTAATTTGTAAAGTTATGTCTAACGCGAATAAAAACTGACAATCACGCAAAATCTATTTAGCGTATTTTTCTAAAACCTTCACCATTTTAAAGATAATTTAATTATTGATATTTTATTGCACGTGTTTTACCTTTTGTTTTATGTATAATAAATTAATAATGCGTCTAATTTGGGACATAGCTCCTGGATGGGCGAGTCGTATTATTAGCTAGACGTACGACGCGTTGCATGAGCTCAGTGCAGAACACGCAAACTAACCACTCAAGGTCACTGGCATAATATCTGCGTCTTAACCACGTAGAACTAATGACGTATTATAAAATCATTGCGTACTACTTATACTTTTGTTCTTTCTTAGGCTCGTATTACAGAACCTCACTCAAAACTGAAGCATTACTTAAAACTCGTTTAGAGCCTTTTGATTGAATGAAACAAGTTTTAAGTAATTCTTGAGTCTTGAGTCATGACTTGATTAAGGTTCTGTAATACGGGCCTTAGGTTCTCTTCCTGTTCGTCAATATCATTATTTTAAACAACATGGTCGTTACTTAGATACCAAATAAAAAAAAACTTTTTATTATTTATCCCAAAACATACATGGCAGGAACATCGACGCGAAAACTGTTACCATGAATTCAGTATATGATTCTGAATCGCCCTGCGTTGAAATTTTTCGTCGGCTATTTAAAAATAAAAGGTGTTCCATACATTTTGACCGCGTAGGTATTATTGTACTTTTTGTATGAAAAAGCAGATTTTTTTTAAAAATAACCGACGAAAAATTACGTCGCCGGGGCATTCAGAATCATGTACTGAATCTAGGGTAACAGTTTTCGCGTCGATGTCCCTGCCACCCTGTATTTTACTTCTCGCCCCGTAATAAAATATGTCAAAGCGAAACATACAAATCTTCGTTGAACAGACAACACTTGACTGAAACTCTCAAATAATAAGCAACGGGCCTTTAATATACTGTTAATTACCCTCATAAAGAAGACATAACCGACTTGTTTTCCACTCTGACAAACCAATAATCTCCTAAACCCAATCAATAATAACCCTAACACCACTAATTTTAATGCCCATTTCTCCTTATCAACAGACGTAGCGGCTATGATTCGGAGACGAGTGAATACTCAGAGGACTCGGCAGCGGCCTACGAAGATGTCCAGGTTGCAACCAAAAGCTCTGGGCCGCGGAAGAATATTAATAGGGGACGGTGGACGAAGGAGGAGGTAAGAAAACCACTTGCATGTCAAATATTAAGCTTTGCCCAATTGTTCAATTTGAACAATTCGTTGCAACCAAAAGATAGATAGGTTTTTCTGACTCTAGTGTGCCAAAACCGGTGATAGATAGGTTATTGGGTTCGGCCGTTAGACGACTTTTTATTGAACCATCTCAGCTCTTACTAATGCAAAACTAAATTTTTCCAGGACAAAAAGCTGAAAGCATACGTTAAGATGTACAACGAGAACTGGGACCTGATATCGGCCGAGTTCGCCGACCGATCCGACGTCCAGTGCCAACAGCGGTGGTGCAAAGTTGTCAACCCTGAACTAGTCAAAGGCCCGTGGACCAAGGAGGTAAATTGCACTTGCTTTTTTGATCTCTAATGGTTATTATATCACGGTATCTATTTGAACAGCCATAGTTCGCTGTTAGGTGTGTTAGGCGACGATAACCGACTTTTAATGATTTTATATTGAAGATCACGTCTAAACGAGTCGTGTTTATGATTTGAAAAAATATATGTTAAATTAGAGCATTTTCTTAATAACTTAATATATGAATATTTTAGATTATGTAATTTATGTCTAACGCTGATAAAAAACTGAGAATCACGCAAAATCTATCAAGCGTATTTTTCCGAAACCTTCACCATTTTAAAGATAATTTAATTATTGGTCTTTTAGCATACGCGTTTTATTAAAATACCTTTTGTTTTATGTATAATAAATTAATAATGCGTCTAATTTGGGACAGCGCTCCTTAATGGGCGAGTCCTATTACTGGCTGGACGTAAGTACGACGCTTTGCGTGAGCTCTGTACAGAACACGCAAGGTAACCACTCAAGGTCACTGGCATATATCAGCGCCTTAAGTTTTCGCAGCCTTGTTTCAAGGGTGGAAGTAGGTGGATAGTCATGACGGGTTTCCCAGTCAGTCAATACCCAGACTGTTTGACATTATTTGAAGCTGAACTTTTACAAGCAGACTTATTAGGTGGGAAAAACGGAACTATAAGTTCGACTTACTAAAATAACAAGTTACTATGCCGAGTTGCCGCATCGAATATCTATACTTGCCAGATAGTATGGATTACTAAATTGGTCAATGAGGACAATTTTAAGTGTAGCGAATTACCTTACAGATTTCAAAACGAAAGTTCTTTCGCAAAGAATCATTTAGCGCTATTTAAATGCATTTAATTACGAAAGGAAATTGGGAATAGTTTCTGTTTTATTTATCAAGGAGATAACTGAGACCACAAGTTATGTTATATGAAAAGTTAACATATTTCTCAATGAGTTGGTAATTCATGCTTAGTGTCGCGCATCCTTTTGCGGTTAGAACAAATGGTTGAGAGTTTATTGAACGTACTTACGTCACGATTTTACGTTGCAAATTGCAATGTTGTGATGAATCGTTTGAGTACATGTGTTTGAGGATATGGGTTCTGTTCCCAGGGGTATTGTGTGCTGATTGGTAAGGAAAACACTTGAACTTTGTGGCTACTTTTTTAAGGGGTTCTCGTTTTGGAGAACCAACGATGTGCTCTTGATTTTTCTCACGGGATATGTTTGGTCTGTCAATTATTTATTTTTATTAAAACTTTATATGTACAAGTATGTAAAAGTGAGAAGCTCGTGGCTAAGTACTAACAGCCGCACGAGTCGATCAATCAGGTTAAGCTACGCTTGTCGGGGTTGGTCCGTGGATGGGTGACCATTTCTACATACCGAGACTCCTCCGTGCCTCGGAAAGCACGTTAAGCCGTTGGTCCCGGCAGTCATTCGTGGATCTATGACAGTCGTTACGGGTCGTCAGAAGCTCGAAAGTCTGACAACCAGTCTTATCAAGGGGTATCGTATTACCGACTTACTGGGTTGTGGAAGTCAGATAGGCAGTCGCTCCATGTAAAATACTGGTATTCAGCTGCATCCGGTTAGACTGGAAGCCGACCCCAAAATGATTGGGAAAAGGCTAGGGAGATTAATGTATAAGTACGTAAAAACTTTTAATATATAAAGTCTTGGATAAATCGGGATACATTGTTTTAAATTAAAAGCTTTTTTATTAAGATTTTAGCCAACTAAAGAAACAATTCCGTAACCGACTGCAGGCAGCAGCTACAAGCGACTTCATAGAAATTCGAGGTACACTGCACAGTCACCAATAGTCTTCATACGCCAACCAACCACTAGACTAGCTAGTCCTGTTGCCTAGCAAAAAACCCTTTACCTGTCTTCAAACCAGTATCCCTTTAAGGCCTAAAGGCTATGATTTACTATAATACCCTCAATCGATGTCTTAACGTGCTCTCATGAGGAGTCAATTACTATTAAAATGGCTGCCGCTGTTGCACCAACCACAATGTCTTGTTACACCGGGAGGATATTATATCGATAAGAGAAGACACGTAATTGGGCTGTTTAAAGGTTTCAAGCCATTCACGAGGAGGTGGTCATTGTTTTGAGGAGTTAAAAACTTATTTTTATAAAAAGTTTTTCTTAAAAAGTTATTTTTGTATAAAAAGTCTTTGGTTTGGAATTTTCGTGTTTTGCCACCGACTTCCGAAATAAGAGTTACTTTTCACTTAGTAGTTGTGGTATCTACCCCACACAAATTCGAATACCACTACCGGCTAAGTAAATAACAGTCACAGGTACTTATCATATCATCCAAATATTAATTGGGCAAAAATACGTATTATTGAAGCTAACTCAAAAACTATCCAAACAAAGTTAATAAAATGTATATGGGACCACCTCGAAAGCATAAACTTTAAAAAAAAAAAAACTGACACTCCGGGAGTGCTGACAGCGAAAATTTGAAAAAAATATCGGTACAGCGGTAATCAACGCGTTGATGTATTTTACACCACGCACCTCGGTAATCAACGCGTTGATGTTTTTTTAATGGTCAAAAGGTGGTGTCATCATGGTGTCGCGAAATCAATGGTTTAGTAGTCCCATCAAAAATGTCCAACGCGCTTAAAGTAGATTTCACTTCAAAAAAACAAACATACGCTACGAACATTTATATTATTCTCGTTTTGGAAGTCGGTTAAAAATAAGAGGGCTATTACCACTAATGCAAAAAATCTCGCAGTTTTAACAGTAGAACAGCTTCTTGCAAAATCTCCAAGACAAGAAAGCTGCTAACTGCCATTATCAGCTTAGCTATGAGAAAGGGGTTTGTAGTGTATGAAAGTATTAGAATTTCACCAGTATCGTCAAATCTTTCTTTAGCCAGATAAGCTGCTGCATGTCAGAACAAAAATGTTTTTTTAAAACTATATTTTATTACTTAGTTGAAAAAGTTAAAAATCTAGGACCAGAGAGATCTTGTCACGACGAATCAAACTCACGAGGTTGCGTCGTTTTACTACAGAGTTCCCAATGGCCATCTTCCGGCTCCATCATCAGATCAGCTCCACGTCATAATAATATTGCATTGTCATTCGATTTACATTATGCATGCAAAATTTCAGCTCAATCGGTAACCTCCCAAGTGGTTCAAATTTAACTTGCAAGATTTGATTAGAGACAGACAGACAGACACCGAGACAGGTGAAACTAAATAGCATAATCAGCTCTTAATGATCCCACTGCTCCACAGGCCTCCTATTTGTGAGAGGGCCTAAAAAAAACGAGAATCTAAATAAAAGCTTGTAAACAAGAGAGAAAGATTTTACTCAGTAGTGGGGGGAAAAAGGCCGCCAATGATGATAATAACTGGAAACCATTTTCTATCAATTCTCCATTGCATCTAATTCTTCATCACCCTTAAACAAAAATAAATAAAATTAGTCTTATTACCACTAGTACCTGGGCGACCGCGCTCTGCTCTGGTGAAAATAGAGAATGCTCATTTAATAGTATAGGATAGTACCTACTATCATGGCAGCACTGAATTAGTAGGTACTATCCTATACTATTAAATGAGCCCACTAATTCCGTGCTGCCATGATAGTAGGTAAGTACTTACTAATTTCATGCTGCCATATCATGATTCTAAGGTAGCCATCTTGTTCTAAACTTTGGGCGACCGAGCTCTGCTCGGGTGAAAATACGGAGAAAACGAATTAAATGTAATATGTAAATCCCCTATATAGCAACTTTCATCGAAATCGTTAGAGCCGTTTTCGAGAAAGGGATTACAAATATATATACAAATACTGCTCGTTTAATAGTATAAGATAATACAACACAGAAGGCAACAGCCTGCATTTCTCATATACGTTTTACTGCACTTATTCAACGTGCCAATCAGTCTAACAACGCTCGGAAGCGGCGTTGAGTCACCGGTCGTTGGTACTGCGTGCGTGTGCGCCTAGAATGTGCATAATTTGTGAGTAGCATTGCTGTGTCAATGTTTTGTGAACTGGAGATGATATTGTTTGGTGTGAGAGAAGCTATCGTAAATTGGTATTTTAATGGGTTTTATGGTGTTATTTTTTTTTTGTTTTATGGTGTTTTATTTTCTAATCCTACTAATATTATAAATGCTAAATTTTATAAATTTGGATGTTTGTTACTCAAATACGCAAAAACTGTTGAACGGATTTGGATGAAATTTAGCACATAGATAGTTTATAACCTGGATCATATGACACATCCTGGTCCCAGTTAATTCTGAAGTCCACGCAGGCGCGGGCAGAAGCTAGTACACCGGTAACGCCCTGTACAATTGTAAGGGAGATCGTGGCCCCCGGCAACAGGGCACCTGAAGGAACACGGGTGGGTTTTAGTCAGTAAGAGTCTGATACACCCTCTCGCTCCACCTAGAGCGGGAGAAGTTATTAGATTTTTCCCATATTTTGAATTGGTAAAGTGACTAGTGTGTAAATTGTAAACAGATTTTTGAGATATGACACGCTATAATAATACGATTTTACGACGAATATTGAGATATATACAGAGTGGATTGTGTCTTGGCATTGGCACTGACGGTCTGACCGGCCGCTATAGATTTTCACATAAAAGAAAGCCCTTTAAGCTAACAGGATGATGATAAAAAGTTTAACTTTTTTACGAAATCAACCTATGACCGGTTCCATCACTTTACAGATAGTTTTCGCTCCGCAGTCGCTTCCAAAAAAGTCTGTTAGGCAGGGGGGGGGAAGATGTAAAGTCTGTATAGTGATAACTATCTATGTATAACCTAACTAAACAATCTACACGTTGTCATCCAAATTCGAGCTCGCGCAAAATTGCCCATAAAACGCGCAATACTGGCTTACGACACAAATTCTTAGATTTTATGAATGAATCCATTGTTTACAAGAACGAGGTTAGAATGCTAATGTCTTATCTATACTTATCTATGTATGGATAGTAATCTTTATTACGTATGTTAGTATTTGTAGGGTTTCTGTGTGCGGTTGCGATTAATAGACTAGATACAATGTTAGAAGAGATATTATTAGGGATGTAACGATACATAATTTTCCTGATACGATACCGATTATTTTAGTAAATAATCGGCGATACCGATGCCGATATCGATGGCTCAGTAAATAATAAATAAAAAAAACAGTGGCACTCTGGCCGACAGAAGTGAAAACTTGAAAAAAAAATCGGCACTGCGTAATCAACGCGTTGATGTCTTTTACTCCACACACCGCGGCAATAAACGCGTTGATGTCGTTTAATGGTTAAAGATATTGTCATCACGGTGTCGCGAAATCAATGGTTTAGTCCCATCTCAAATATGCCCAACGCGCCTAAAGAAGTTTTCACTTCAATAAATAATGAATTATATACCTCATGCGTTTGTATTTCTTTTATTTTTATATTTCGGGCACAACTGTTTAATAGTGAGTGTTTATAGTCCTCATTGCACCGTGTGAACAGAATCACGAATAGCGTTGACATGAAACAGGCACGAAACAATCGATCAGGCAACGCTCAGCAAACTGCAAACACTGCCGTTTGCCGTGTTGCCATGTCGCTAAGCATGTGCTGCGCGGCTCTCCCGTCAGTCCCGCCTGAGCAACAATGTTGCTGATATCGATCGATATATCGGCATCAGAATCGGAATCGTTACATCCCTAATTATTATTGATGTAGGACTTTGATGCTTTTTTTCTTATATTCTTGTCATGTCATTATAAATATTGTTTAATATATTAGGACTCTTTTGTATATACCTACTTTAATATCCTTCTTTGAGATACTAGGATACTTACCAGTACCCTAATTGCGTAATTTATTTTCGTAAACAATTATGCCTAATTTGTTTCATTTTGACAGTTCAACAATATTCATTGCGTTATTACGTTGTTGAGCAGATTTTTTTTCAACTTATGAAGCAATGGATTAGGAATCTGTTTCAAATCGAAACAGATAGTGATTATGATGTACTATTACGCAATTATGGTACTGAAATTCTCATGATAATGGCTTTAAAACTTTGAATTGCAATTTCTTTTTGGAAACCCGCCAATATTATTTATGTGATTACGTGACCCAGAAAGAAGGAAAAAAGAAAGAAAAAGTATTTAATGAGACTCGCACAGGAAATCACAAATTAAACTAAAACACACTCATTAAAATATTTATAAAAAATAATGGCATAGGATCACACTATTTCCGAATGTTTTATAGGCCAAGACCTGCATTTATTCATTGAATAGTTTATGCCTCCCAGCTTCGCCCGCGTGTTGGTCGGAATTATCTTACGGGAACGTACCTACTACCGGGTAAAAAGATTCCTATTATGTCCTCCTAACCCATTACATCCAATTCCCGACATCAAAATAACTCTGTATGTTCATACTGAGTTATTTTCGCATTGCTAATATTAGTATGAATGAATGTGCTTCAAGCACTACTTAGATATTCAAACTATTCTCTTCTTTTCGTGTGATTAGTGACTAACCTAGTGTCAAAGTTTTAAAGCCGCCCCACAGTGGAACGAATGTATGGAAGCGGTTGGACGTAGACATGTCCGAAAAATAAGAGTAAAATTATGACAAACTAATGATGCCATCTTATTCGATTACTTAATGCCTTCATAAATTGTGGTGATGAATTTCTTCATAACTCCCATATTTCGGGAGTAATTTGAGAAAATGTGAAATTTTACTATGAAAATGAGTGTATTGAGCTCTCTCCCTCCTGATTCCGGGCTTGTTTCAAGTAGCGGTCTCTAATATCGTAATGCTATTACTAAGAGCTATATTTAATACTAAGACACATAGTGCGCCAAATGTGCACTTTCTGGGATAAAAGGAAATGAAAATTTAAAAAAAAAAACGTTTTTTCCCCATTTGTATTTACTTTAAACCGCAGACAGACTTATTAAGAGGTCTATAAATATATTATATATATACAGAAATATATATTAACAAAAATATTCACAAGAACTGATGAGAGTATGACTTTTAAGTAAGTTGATAATAAATTACCTAGTTTCATTAAAAGTACAATAAATAATTAAGACGTAAGCTCTAATTTACTAAGTTACACATTTTAAAACAATAACATCATTTAATTATCTTCGTCATCATCATCATCATCAATTAATTCAAATTCAGAATCGATGTCCGCTAAATCATTTATGTTAACAAATTCGATATCACTTTTCTCAGAATCCGTAAGCTCATAAAATTCCTTAAAAGAAGATTTTTTTACAAACTTATTTCCTTTTGGACGGATACTTGTAACAAGTGGATCAGAAGACAGTAAAAGATTGTGCATAATATCTTCATTGCATGAGATACTGCTATGCTTTCGAGAATGCCCCTCTCTATATTTTCTAAAATCTTTATTTCTAGCCTCAGATGCCTCTTCGGATAGAAAACCAATGGGCACAATTGACATGTTCTGAACTATGTCTGGCCCATGCATTAAAATTTTATGAAGTGAAGAAGGCATATAATACCATGGGTATAACTCCACGTAAAGCTTAGCAGTATCAAAGCAGAACTCTCGGAATTTAGTTACGTTGATCTTCTCTCCTGATGAAATACACTGCAAGATCACACAGATTTTTCTTAAAAGCATAGCATCTATTCCGGTCAGTTCAGCAGATTTAGTGTAGTTTTCAAAAAATCTCCTTGCCGAGTTGCCATTGTTGGTGGATCCACTGCCTTGTTTCACAACATCGAGAAGTAAGCCCGTTTCTCTTCTTACAGCCTCTTGAACTCTTTTCTTCCTGTCATCAACTTGCCTTTTTGCTATATCACCCCTTACTTGCCATGATTTTATGTCTAATTTGTAGGAAATGTGTAATAAGCATTCCATTGAGCGAATCCAAGCGTGAAGGGTGCTTAAGCTATATTTATACATGTCCTCGTTTGCGTGTTTATCTTTGATTAACTCTAAATTATTCATTTCTTTAGGACAAGCCTTGCATATGTCACACACTGAAGCTGCTGTATTGGATATAATGGAATGAATTTTACCATCAATCATTGTCAACAGCAGTTGGTGTTTGACACTAATTCCATCAGTGATGGTGGATGGAGTTAAGGCTTCAATCTCTGCTTCGATTTCAGCCATCTCTCTCTGCACATTTTCTTTGGTTTCCTTTATAAACTTAAACAATATTGGCCGGCAAAATGAAGTGGAAGATGGTCGCTCGTTTTCCCAAATTGTTACACCTTTTGAGACGAGCCGCAGTGGTACAAGACTAATCATAAAATTACTAGCAAGATCGATTTGCTCATCTTCACTCGTCCTTTGATGATAAATGCTTTGGCTAGATGATCCGTCAAAACCCCATTTGCTGGTCAATACGAGCTGTTGATTGGGATCAACAGGGGTTTCTAACGACCTAATAAGTCTTCTTGAGGTTAAATCCATCAAGGCTTGTAATTTGATTTTTGCAGAGCTCTCTGTAACTGTGAGATCTTCTTTGGCCGGATAGCACTTAATTTTTTCTTTAACCAACATGTAGTAACTCGGGTATTGAAGAGCTCCTTCTTGAGTGTTGAAATCCCGAAGAGTGTTATAGCGCCATTTCGATAAGTTCATCGATACATAAAGAGCCAATGCCTTCAAAGGGGATATTTCCCGTACCTGAATTGATTTACCTTCAATGAAGGCTTTGATTTTTGAGGCCTCTTCTGGATTCTCCGTCAAGTATTTCATAACATAAGCTGTATCGCTTTGTCCTGCCTTTTGAAGCGCCCTTTCGGCCGAAAACATAATTTCAGCGCTGCTACTGCTGCATGAAAGACTATCTTCAGTGGTGCGTCTTCTTTTTTGCCGGTTACTAAGGTCCTCAAAAGATTTACGAGGACTAGGATGTGTACAAGTTGAAGCATCAGATTTAGCAGGAGAAATTATGGGCTCGATGACGTCACTTATATTTTCTGTAGAAGGTTCCATATTTTCATTCTGTAATTCCGGCCATTGAATTGCAGCCTGTAGCCAAATCTCATGTTTCTTCCGAAACTTATCTGTGCTTCTTCCAGACTGTGTCCATTTTGCATAAATGCGGTAGCAAAATCGACGACACCAGTCTTTTAAACTTGTTTCAGCACTTTCACATAACTGAACACAACTGTTATCTTTTAAAACACTGAACAAATAGTTAAAGTCGCGTAAATCTTTATGTGCGCGTGCGCATAAAGCAACGTGAATATCAAGATTTGTATTAAAATTTGGAAAATACATTGCGAGATTAGCTTGGATACAACGAGGTGTAAATCAACACTGATTTTAAAGTTACTAATAGTGACCTATTTATATAAAATCCAGGTATCCCAGGTATCCTTTGTTAAATATTGCAAGGTAATTAGTTATTGTGATAATTAGTAAATGATGCATGCTAAATTAGTGTATTAAGAGCCATTTAGTAATTAAATAATAGCAATGTTCTTATCAGTAATCATTAGTGCATCAGTTTTATATGTAAACCTTAAGTCCCTAATTATATATCCTAATTAGCTTATATCTTCTCTAATTGGCTGATCAGAAATGTTATTGTAATAAGGTAAACCTTTAGAAAAACGGTTTTAATCAACAAAATAAACAAAAAATTAAAAAATTGTGTTATAAAATAAACATCACTCTTTATCCCAGAAAGTGCACATTTGGCGCACTATGTGTCTTAGTATTAAATATAGCTCTTAGTATTAGCATTATGATATTAGAGACCGCTACTTGAAACAAGCCCGGAATCAGGAGGGAGAGAGCTCGATACACTCATTTTCATAGTAAAATTTCACATTTTCTCAAATTACTCCCGAAATATGGGAGTTATGAAGAAATTCATCACCACAAGTTATGAAGGCATTAAGTAATCGAATAAGATGGCATCATTAGTTTGGCATAATTTTACTCTTTTTTTTCGGACATGTCTACGTCCAACCGCTCCCATACATTCGTTCCACTGTGCGCCCATGGGCATGATTACCAAGCTATTCAATAGGAATGATGACATTTTGTTTATGTCCTTCAGGTTGATTTAAAAAAATATTGGACACGTATTTTTTCTTTTTTTAAGTAATAAAAAGATTACGGCGATACATTGAGTTAAAATGTGCCATGACGTCATGAGTATGTAGATTTTATACTTTGTGACGTAGTGACCCTCACTCCCCAATTTTAATGTGTTTTTATCTTAGTCGTTTTTTATTAATATGGTAAAGCAAAAAATACGTGTCTAATATTTTTTTTATTGTCCGGCTGACGGACTAAAAAGTTTTTTTTTATACTCAGCCCTCTTCCCTATTCACCAGTACTTATATCCTTTGTCTGCAAATCTGCGAATGCGAATGTCTGCGAATTCAAATGCCCTATAGAATATTGAATGACAATTCTTGTGGTCATTGTCCCTAACCAGCAGATAATAATCGCCAAACTCTAAAACTATGACCTAGTAACAATTTAATTGTTATTTCATATAACTACTACATAACATGAATACATAATCACAGGCACAATAGCCAATATAAAACTTTTACTAGAAATATTTTCTCAGAACGGAACTATGTTTTCACACATTTTATGGCTCGGACACCCAATGAGTAAGCCGTAGGACAATAAACCTCTATTAAAATATTTATATTTTGGAGCCTGCCTACGCATTAAGTAGGGTTCCGTATGTTTTAATGCAATACCAATGGATGCCTCTGCCATAGTTTGTGCCTGTAGTATGAGGGTAGTAGGTAGTAAAAAAACTACGACATGATTAAAAATTTCGTGCTTATAAAAGAAACCCAAACGGCTGGTAACTACTCCAGCCCGGCCCAACTTGCTGTCCTCCCCCCAGCGACGCCCTAAGCCGAGGTTCGTACCCCACAGGGGGTGCCCTTAGCGAGCGCTCGCCTAGTATATCAGTCTAGTTTGTTGCCTAGTTATATTCTAGCCAGGGACATACCCTGGCTAGAAGATTTGAGTGTAGAAGCTTAATGCAGCCACAGGAAAGCTCGGTTAAAGTAGTCATGATCTCAGAGGTCACGAGATGCACTACCCAAAAAAAAAAACTGGTTACTACTATTTTTACCGGACTGCCCCAGAAGGAGAGTAATGTTTTTCGAGAGTATGTATGTATGTCTATTTCTTTTGCACGTTTTGTCTGTAGCCTAAACGGTTTGATGGATTTTAACACATGAAGTGTCGTTAGATTCGTCTTAATAAGTCTGATATATTTTACTCCTTAGCAATTTCTCAAAATTATTGTCACTTGGCATAATTTTAGAGATCAGTAGTGCTGATCTGTAAAAATCTCACTGTGTAAACTTAGGCGAAGTGAGCTGTCAATTCCTAGCATCAGATGGGATGACAGTTCACTTCATGCTGAATGCTCATTTCTCAATCATAGCTAAGCAGTAGCACAGACGAATACAGGAATACAAATATATCACTCCGCATTTTAGGTATGAAACTACAAGTACGTGGCAGGCCCGACTTGTCGGGCCAATTCAGTAAGTGTAAATTAGTCAGAAGATATAAGAGTTACGCGATAGAAAGAGAGGCAACTTCTAGATGAATATAACTGTAGGTAATTAGCGCTGTGCGACCTGAATTGCACTTTATTGTGTCGAACTAAAAGTCGCTTTTTATTGAATGATTTGCAGGGTGAACCAGCTGTATCCATATGTGACAGTAGCTAATTTAAAATAAGTGTCTGCGGGTACACAAACAATCGTTTTGTTGCTACGGAACCCTATTACCATAATCAAATCAAAATCATGCATGAAAATATGCAAATTGTACAATGGACGCTTGTTTTTTCTCACACTGATATTGAATGGGCGTGCTTAAGACATTAGATCATGTATGATTATGAATTGTGTCCTCAAAAGGAAATCTAGGCGAATCTAAACTTCACCATTCAGAAATATAAATTATTCATATTTTGTTTCTTTTAGGTTTGGAACTTTGCAATGCGGAATTGAGTTATAAAAAACCGGCCAAGTGCGTGTCGGACTACGCACAATGAAGGGTTCCATAGTTGAGATGAATTTATCCTAAGAACAAACTTAACATTGTAGTTCAAAAACATGTTCTTCCATACATTCCAACTGCAAATGTAAGTTTGTACGCACATTATTGACAGATTTACCATGTTATTTTAAGACCATAGACTTCTTATATTTTTTCTAATTTTAGGTCCAGTAGTTTCGGAGATAAATACGTGTCCATTTTCATCGAATTTCTTAAATATCTTTAAAAGTATTAATTTTAAAATTAAATTTAATAAAAAATTAAGATCCTTGCAACAAGCTCTTTCATTTGATATGTCACAAAACGGTACTGTTAGCAAAACTTTTAAAAAAAATATCTTGTTACCCCTATATTACGTTACACGTGCGTGTTTGGATAATAGAAATACATTATGTCTACCAAATTTCAACTTAATTGGACCATTAGATTCGGAGCAAATTAGGTGATAGACGGACAGACGGACAGACACTCGAGTGATCCTATAAGGGTTCCGTTTTTTTCCTTTTGAGAAACGGAACCCTAAAAACCATTTATGGAACTAATAATGTGTATGAATGATTAATGTAGATATTATTTACAATATTATGTATTCGTAGATTTTTAATAAAACATCTGTATCCAAACCACACCAGGAAAAGTAGAACAAGGTATTGTTTCCTCAAGGTAATCCGGATGTGGCGGCATGGACAACGCCACACGTGAACTACGCATTAAATACCTGACGTCACACAAACCCTACATCGCGCAAGCAAAGATTACCGCGCGATCAACATATGTATACATGACTTCCCGACATCAATCGTCAGGCAGTTGCCCACCCGACACGAAACCCGTCTGGTCGGAAGATCCTCCCTTTTCTATGGAGGATGAATGAACATTACACCGTTCCTCATAAGTACCTCTAAACTGGTGACCCCGTAATCTGACCTCCTAAAACAAGTGTTGTATTACAATTCAAGTAATTATTATTATATCAACAATCAATATCAGCTCTGCCTATCGCAGTCCTTTGACATAAGCCTCTCTCAGGGTGCGCTTCAACACCCTGGCCTCGGCCTTCCGCATCCAGCCACCTTTTTAAGGTCGTCGGGTCATCTAGCTGGGAACGCTCTAAGAGCTGGGGGCGTCCCACACAACGCAAACTTACTATTCACTATTATAAAATAAAAGTACCTACGTATTATAACAACTCCATTTTCTGTTAGTAGGTTACGATGTAAGAATCTGCTAAAAAACGAGGTTAAGTTTTCAAAGTGATCTAAATTGCCGACGTCTAAACTTGGTCAACACTTTCATTCATTCATTTATTAAATTAAATAATTAACTACTCGTAAAGCTGCCTGGCTGGTAGTCACATCATCAGGTCACGTCATCACGTGTCATAATTAAGTGTCCGACATTACATGATTGATTATCATTGAACAACTGAAATAAACGGGACGCCATTTAATACAATTTAGATTAGAAGAATTGTGTGGAAATTGAAAAATGTTAGGAAAAAAGTTTGGTATCCAAAATAAAAAAAACTTAAAATCTTTCCTAATCTTTTTGTGAAAAAGATTTTATTTTTCACTTTTTAGTTGTGGTACTTACCCCAAACAAATTCGAATACCACTACCTGCTATGTAAATAACAGTGCAAGTTATTATAACATCATCCCTAAAAACTAAGTGGGTTTAAAATACGTATTATTGAAGCTAACTCAAAAAGTACCTAAGCTAAATTGGGACCACCTCGAAAGCATATCCTTTCAAGCAAAAAAGAATATTACAAATCCGTCTATGTATGTATGACGAAGTTATGCCAGAAAATAAAGTAAAAAAAAAACAAACATCCGAATTGAGAACCTCCTCCTTTTTTTAGTATTCAGTTTTAAAAAAAGAACTACTTATTTCAAGTTGAACTAAGACTTCTTGAAAATACACTGTATGTCAGTGCATAGTTGGATTGTCAAAATGTCAAGTTTCAATGTTGTATGAAAAAAAATATCTTTGGAAGCTGTCAATAGGTAATATTAGTTTAGAATTGTCCCACTGCCGGGCAAAGGCCTATTCTCATACAGATCTTGCTGAATATGCATTAACGCTTTCAGACCATTATAAGTACTTTCCACTGTTCCTAAAGAGTATTTATATCTGACACAAAAATAATCCTATTTAATACATACGTCCCAGTCTCCATTCCCATTAAGAGGTGACATCATGAATTACCAAACAAAAATGGTCTAGTTAATAATAAGCACTAAAACATCTTTGTATTAAATTGGCAGACAACTTGACTTATTCATGTTGCTTCGTGTTGCTTCGTTAATAAAAAATGAACTTTATTTCAATCGGTATAGGGTATATTTTGTACCGAAGTAACGAGAATATTTTGACAAACACGCCAAGTGTGCCAGCATGTGAGTTGAGTACGAAAAAACAGGAAAAAACTTCAAGTCAAGGGCAAGGATATTGACTTGGGGCCAGCTGTCTGATAAGGATAAAATTCCGGTCTGTATTTAGGTATTATTTTTAATAAGGGAGGATTAGTATGTAATGCAAACACTATCTGTTTACAAAGTTCAGACCAAGGGGTATCGTGTTACCTAGTACGTGGGTTGTGGAGGTCAGATAGGCAGTCGCTCCATGTAAATTACTGGTATTCAGCCGCATCCGGTTCGACTGGAAACCGACCCCGACATAGTTGGAAAGAGGCTAGACAAATTGAAACGCACTACTTATTGACTATTATTACTTACTTGGGAGTATTATTCTTCACCGTATTCGGTCCGCCCGGCGTGACGTGGTTCACAGGCGTCGGAGTCTGTAACAGAGGACTCGCACTCCATTCCTAGAACAATAAGTTACATATTAAAAAGTTGCAAGAAATTTTTAAGCAACATAGTTGGAGAAAGGCATGGTAGATAATGATGACTTATCTGTTTTCCAAGATTGATTAGATATTTCTTTATGATAACTGTTCCTGTCCTGTTCCCACTGCTGGGTATCAAGCCTCCTCTCTGCGAGAGTGAATGGACCGTGATTTACCAAGCGGGCCAATAGCGGTTTGGTAGACGTCACAACATGTCTTCGATTTTGACGACATGTCACATGAGTTAAATGTTTGTTAATCACTTACTTAAAAAACGGTGAAGGAAAACATCGTAAGAAAACCGGCATGCCTGAGAGATATTTCTCGACGGAATGGGAAGCCAAGTCACTAACCAAACGAAAAGAAGAAGAATGTTTGATATAGAAAACATGCTGATGATGTGGATTTCTTAAATAAATTCCTTCGAAAAATTGTGTCGTGTCAAACAGCTTGAGTGTTTTTTTGACTAGGTATTTGTATTTAGTTCGTGCTTCACTGATTAGATCGACTGCTCTTAATCAGTTACTTGCCGGAACTAAATGATTAATTATTAACAATTACAACGAGACCAGATCTTGTCTAAAACATCTTCAATGAACAATAACTAATCATTCAAGGTCACTTATTACTACACAATACCGGTCAACTTTTTGTACCCAATCAAAATTGTTACAATCACACTATGACCAATTATTTGGTACAATATTGAGCAAAAAGTGTTATTATTTTAATTGAAAGGGCGTTTAAACTGATTTGTACGTGACTCGCGATTTCATAGAGATATTTAGGAGTACTGTGTAAAGTACTTAAATTAGAAGAAGTCACGATATTTAAAGCAATTAATTGACAGGATAGTAACTTGTACACCGGATGTACTCACCCATTCTCACACGTGGAAGCGTTTTTTACACACCTCAACTCCACCTACTACTCTAGATAGTTACAGAAGGTCGACTCAATACGAGCGAAAATGCACGCACACATAGAAACGCCTCACGTACAGCGAGTGCAAGCGCACTCGTGACACATGACTAATAAGCGACTCGCGATTGGCAATTGTTTGAGATGGCCGCACGTTCGTGTCTGTGTGCGTGCGTCTGTTTTCGGTCGTTGTATGGAGCCGGTCTTCTGTACCTATTATATTTTGTGTTATTAATCAGCTGATCAACCGTCCTATTCATATTTTTTCGCCCACTCACTCGTTCACCTTGCGTTTTAACGTATTTTCGCACGCTACGATCAGATGTGCTATTGTTTTTTTATTTATCTACTTTTTGTTTAGAGAGGTTCCGCGGCTATTCGCAATTGTTTCGATTGGAATCGAAGATGTTGGTTGAAGTAATGATTTGGAGATTATTAGTTTTTGCCTGGTAGGTACTTGATGTTGTAGAAAAGGTTTTTAGGAGATGTATTAAAAATAAATTACCAAATAAGAAAAAATAACAATTTGATCATCCTGTGACCTTCATGTTTACCGAAGGAGAGAAGAATAGTGCCATGCAGCGAATTGAAGAAGTAAAAACATTTTTTGAACTTGCGGTCATACTAGAAAAGTCGAAACGGCGTGTCAAAGAAAAAAAAAAATTACAATAAAAAAAAAAACAACCGACGTCCAAAAAAACACTACAAAGTGAAAAGTAACTGAAATTTCGGAAGTCGGGTTTTGAATTTTCGTTTTTTGCCACCGACTTCCGAAATTAAAATTATTTTTCAGTTTCTAGTGTTATTTTTTTTTGGAGTCGTTTTTTTTTTTTGTAAAAAGTTTTTATCTTTCACTTTTTAGTTGTGGTACCTACCCCACACAAATTCAAATATCACTACCTGATATTTAAATAACCATAAATAACAGTGACAGGAACTTATCACATCATCCACATACCAAGTGGGGAAAAGTACGTATATAATATTGAAGATAACTCAAAAACTATCGAAGCAAAGTTAATAAAATTTATAAAGGATCACCTCGAGACCATACCCTTTCAAACAAAAGAAAAAATTTTCAAAATTGGTCCACAATTGACGAAAAATCGGTGGACATACATAAAAAAAAAAAAAAAACCGCTGCGAACATAAAACCTCCTCCTTTTTGGAAGTCGTTTAAAACGAACCTATTTTTGTAACCTGTCTTGTTAAGACATTACTAGTCTACGTATATAAGTGTGTGCAATCCGTTGTAATATTTTTGGTGAAATAAATAAATAATTATTTTCTTTATTTACATTTCAAAGTCACAAACATCTGTGTAGCCCTGGCTCTTGTACTAGGAAGTTGCTGTATCTCAAATTATTATCATTAGGTTTGCCTCAAGCCTGGGGTTTTAATTGGGTTACCAGTGTATAAAAAATGATTAACTTGATGTATTTTTCCATTTATTTCAGGAGGATGAAAAGGTGATGGAACTGGTCGCGAAATACGGGCCGAAGAAATGGACGCTTATCGCGCGCCATCTAAAAGGAAGGATAGGAAAACAGTGCAGGTAAATATTGTATTATTTACTTTATTTCCAACATTCTATTTTTCGTGTGGTTAGCGAATAACATGTGCCCTAATTGCGTAATACAACACAATCTGTTTCGATTTGAAACAGATTGCTAATCCATTGCTTCATAAGTTGGAAAAAAAAATCTGCTCTACTACGTAAATAACGCAATGAATGTTGTTGAACTGTCAAAATGAAACAAATTAGGCATAATTGTTTACGAAAATAAGTTACGCAATTAGGGTGCTGGTGTCAGAGTTTTAAAGCTGCGCATAGGCCTCTGACTTGGCTTCATATGCTGTCGAAAAATATCTCTCAGGCAGGTTTCCTTACGATGTTTTCCTTCACCGTTTTTGAAGCAAGTGATAATTGAATATACTACGCACATGAATCTGAAAAGTCAGAGGTGCGTGCTTTGGGTTCCAACTCGAGACCTATGATTTGGCAGTCCGACGGTCACACCACTAGGTTATCATTGCTTATAACATTGAGATGTATCTGATAAACACCGCTGTAAGAAAAAGTTACTACTACTTATTTTCATGTGTAATATCTTTCCTCTCGATTTCCTGCAATCTGTGGGAGTGATTTCTTGAAAAGAGACCGAAGTGTGTAACGGGAAGCCGGGGAAGCCCGCGCTATTTGATTTGACCAATGATGGCGCGCGGTGCTAGAATTGGCCGTCAGATGGTACCAACCCATTTTCCGAGAGGTCGGTACTCTCTCTTTTAAAATGTAAAAGCAAAACTTCTAGAATAAAAAAAATTGCCCTAAATTATAAGAAAAGTGGGTAGATTTAAAACCTTTTGACACCAAGTTATGTGTAAATTCGTACACTAGCAAACTTGAGTTTTGGGAAGTTTTTGTACTCTCACCTCGTAATCTTTCATTCCACTAAATTCCTGGTAAACTTTCAATTTTTTTTAACCGCCTTCAAAAAGGAGGAGGTTCTTAATTTTTTTTACGCGATTACCCCGCTAATTATGAATTGATTTTGATGATTATGTTTGGTAGGTCATACTTCAGAGGTGGTCCCATATAAATTTTGTTAACTTTGCTTGGCTAGTTTTTGAGTTAGCTTCAATAATACGTATTTGCCCACTTAGTCTATGAGATGTTATAATAAGTTCCAGTCGCTGTTATTTTGTTTAGTAATTATTGTTTTAATATTTCCAGAGAACGATGGCACAACCATCTAAATCCTTCCATAAAGAAGACAGCATGGACGGAGCACGAGGACAGAGTGATATACCAAGCGCACAAACAACTTGGCAACCAGTGGGCCAAGATTGCTAAATTATTGCCCGGCAGGTGAGCAAACAATATTATAAATCATTCAAAAATATTTAAGTTAGTAATTTGTCTATATTTTGCTTGTGGTGGCATCTACATGCGAACTATACATTAAAGACCTGACGTCACACAAAAATCCTGACGTCACACAAAATCCTGCATCGCGCAAATAGAGTTTACCGCGCGATCAACATATATATATATAACTTTCCGACATCAAGCGTTGGGCAGTTACCCGCCAGACACAACACCCGTCTAGTCGGAGGATCCTATTTTCTATAGAGGATGAGTTAACTTTACACCCTGTTCCTCATACCTCTGAATGCCTTTAACATTTCAATGTAGGTTATAGCTCCCATACAAGAAATTTCTGAGGAGGAATCCCGCAATTTTAGAGACGAATTGTACCAAGCCTCGGGATAGCCAAGCTAGTTGTTCACAGTATATTGTTCTAGCTGATAGGAAGATGGTATCGATTGCCTTGATCTTCATAAGCCGCTTTATATTATGGCCGCGGAACTCCTCAATGGACTTTGGCAGAAAGAAAGATTATATTTGTGATTTTGTAGCCGGTTGATGGCAATAGGCTCGCACCCTATTACATGAGACTTTAGACTACGCATTGCAAAGACAATTCCCATGCAAGGTCCGCCCCAATGCACCCCACCACTCCACTGCACATAGTGGAGTAAACGCTAACACAACAGTAATAAAGTTGAATATCGCGTGCGCTCTTTGGTCGTGTTCAAGCACGGAACCAAATGTCGTAAGTCTCAATTCTTATTTCGTTTATAACTAAAGTAATAATTGATCTAGAGAAAAAATATCTTATATTGGATAATAAACTATATTTCCTTACTTTTAATAATTATTTTAGACATATAAGCGGAGTAATCTTGTTTTTGTTTCAAATAATCTTTAAAAAAGACATGACTTTCGATAAAAAAATGGATCAAACGAAAATGTTCCAGTTACGTAACTGTCTTATATTTGGAAAGAAACAGATCCAATAAATCATATACTAAAGTTCCATTTTGATTGTATGCGTGACTTTTTCAGAATATGAATGCAAATTAATATACAATTTAGGGAGCCTCCTCTTAAACATAACTGGCGTAATGTGAGTGTACTATAGGATACAAGGCCGTGATATTATGTTCTCATATCTGACACGCTATGCGATAGTTTCGAAACCTAAAGCAATTTGTTAATAAATATGTAACCAATAACTTGTAATTTCCAGGACCGACAACGCGATAAAGAACCATTGGAACTCTACGATGCGTCGGAAGTACGAGCCGGATCTCCTCGACAGCTTCGAGTCGCTGCGACGCAAACAAACGCGGGTAAAGCCGCCGAGAGAGTTGTGCGAGAGTAGTGTAGCGGAGAAGGTGCAGGTCGCCTATAACGATGTTAGTTGCTTTTTGTTTTTTGTTGGGTGACGATTTGGTTGGTAAAACTGAAAAAAAATAATACTTAAACTGCCGATAGTGCTAAAAACTTAGAACTGGGATTAGCGCCATCTATATTCTATAGCCCAGCACTACGCGAATCCATAAGTTACCTCCCTACCAAAAATTGTTCAACACGCCTAAAAAAAAAAAAGGGTATGTATAAAAGGCGCTATTGTGGCACGTAGCTAAAATCGGAACTAATGCCGCCTTATTTACATTTACTACATTTCAAGTGACCTTTTCCAAAACAATGAGGGTTTTCATGAAAATTCACGCCACCAGCTGGCGCCACTTTGACAAGAGGTATTCAATTTCGATAATCAATTGAAAATTTATAAAATCTACGATGACGTTCGTCATTCGTTTCTTCATCATTCGGTCACGACTATACTTTGACCGGGACCGCTGTTCCGCGCCTTAGGAATGCGCGGCTAGGCGCCGGCAGTGTTGACAAATGAGCGGCATGCACTGCTCCC
The DNA here is from genome assembly GCA_916610215.1 of Omphaloscelis lunosa. Taxonomy (NCBI): domain Eukaryota; kingdom Metazoa; phylum Arthropoda; class Insecta; order Lepidoptera; family Noctuidae; genus Omphaloscelis; species Omphaloscelis lunosa. The sequence goes on from OU744267.1 coordinate 10,774,528, forward strand.
CGTCTCACCGAACCCATACCTTAAGGCGCGGAACAGCGGTCTCGGTCAAACTAAAATGAAAATACTTTAAGCGCTTTAACACTTTTGACAGGATTGACAGCACTGAGACGTCAGGCCCGGATCATCTCAGTGCTGCCACCTAGTAAACGCCATTTCAGAAAACCCTCATTGCAGAAATCTTTACGAACAGCTCTTTACTTCTTTGAAGATAAACCAACCAAATCGACACCTTAAGGCAAGATATGGCTGTAATAACCACTGTTCATACAAATCACGGTACTAGGACAATCTTAGCCATATCTTCGCCTTTCAAATGTATATGCTGACCGTATTTTAACTTTAACTTCTTAAGACGCTGACAAGAGGTAAACCGCGGTCACTGTCGGACTGCATGGAAAAGAAAGAGAACCGCGATGACACAACGCTTGTAATTTATTGCAAAATATGAAGCAATTGTCTATTTATTCAAAAATGAGTTGAGTAATCGAAAATAAAAACTAGGTCTGCATTCAAATAAGACGTTCTTGTTATTATTTAAAATACCAAAAACCAACGTACGTTGAAATTTAATATAGATATTTTGGATTGGAACTACCTTGAGTTCCAATCCAAAATATCATTTAGTTGTAAAAGGTTACTTTACCGTTAATTTGCTTCGAGATTTTTTTTCAAAATGTGTATTGGTAACAACCAAGTTCTGAAAAATATGTTCAAGATTAACATACTTGTAATTTTTTTCCACTACCACAAATTATATAGATTTGGATATTTTTTTGTTTCAAGACAAGCCTTTTTTTAATAACATTTGTCTCTATTGTCAGTGTCTTAATTTTGAGAAATATAATCATAGCTATGAAAAGACAAGTATTTAGTTCCTAAGTGGTCAGCATATACATTTAACCCTTATTTATAATAATTTGCAATGTTTTTCCTGTTAAGTTGCTCCATCTTACATCACATTCTGTAATATAACACCATCATACGTTATCATCGGATCTGAATTTCACTGGGTTTTTATATTTTGGGCTTTTTCTGAATTATTTGTAGTTCTGTGTGCTTTAAGCTTGAGTAGATGCTTATGTAACTCACACAATGTAAATAATAATCTACTTTGTATTATGATTTCTTCAAATTAATTTGTTATTTTACAGAAATTGCAATAATTTATTGTCCTAAAGAGGCAGGTATTAGTTTTCGAAAGGACAGTTTTTTCTTCACTGGACTATAATTACTGTTTGAATGATGTGGTTTCGTTGCGTAGCCACTATAGTTTGACAATACAGCTGTTCCGCGCCGTAGGTTTGTTCGCGGTGAGACGGGGGAAGTGCAGGCCGCTCATTTGTCAACGCTCACGGCGCGCGGCGATTCGTTACCGCTGCCCCCAACCTCGCTGCACATTCTTAAAGCGCGGAACAGCGGTCCCGGTCAAACTATAGTAGACTTTGTTGGGGTGATCATGACAAGTATCATACACATTTAAAAATAATTTGTTGGAAGACAATGTATTGAAGTCTAAACCCATGATGACCACAGACTAGACGTGAGAAGCGTATTAGCAACAGTGGGTAAAACTAAGCTGCAAATGAAGACCAATAAATCAAGTCAAAATGTCCTAAATAATAAGGTTGAAATCACAAAACTTTCTACCTAACTATTAACTCTTCCACAGCAAACCTGGTCAGATCCTTTCAACGAATCTACGCAAAGCAACTCCTCAAACACAAGCCAACCTCCTTCGAAGCACGTCCTTCACTTCAGGCAGCTACTAAAGGAACAGCTGTCGAATCTACAACACCAAACTGTTCCTCCGAAATCCCCTGATAGAGGGGGCCTGGTTGCAGCTGATATTGAAATAGTGGATGCTCCTTTCAAGTAAGTAGAATTAAATTTAGAACGTTCTAGAGCATTCTAGAAGTGTCTAGAAGCATAACATGCTTCTAGACAACCAATTAAGCTAAGCCAACCTGCCCTGGTTCAGGCTATGGTACGGAGCGAGAGGAAATGGGAGGCCGTCACCTCCTTCTGCGAAGCGGTAATGCTCGCGAAGGAGGCGGAACGCGTGAGGGAGAGGCAAATTTCGCGCCCTCACGCCCCTAACCGCCGCAGGAGGAGACGCCCAGGGCGTCGGGAATCGCGGGGCGATTTCCGGCCACCGTAGGCGCGGGCTTGCGGGCGGTGAGCAATGGGTGGCTCACCGTCCGATAAGGACCAGGCCCGGGTCGACGGCGCGTTGTGTTCCACGCGCTCCTCGAAGAGATGTCAGCAGATTTGAAGGGGTCCACTAGGGCCGATGCCTGCCGGGGGTGCAAAGAAAACCGAAAGGGAGATCGTGGCCCCCGGCAACAGGGCAGCCGAAGGAACACGGGTGGGTTTTAGTCAGTAAGAGTCTGACACGCCCTCCCGCTCCGCCCAGAGCGGGAGAAGTTATTTGATGATTTACCGCCCAAAAAAAAAAAGGGGTAGGGCAGACAAGACTACGTGAAGTCGCTTTTGCAGTGATTTGTTTCTGTCACTAACTTTTGTAGCACAACATATTGAGTTTTCGGAAACCTATTTTGGAAATTTTGTATTACAATCCACCACAGATTTTCGGAAGTTAATTTGTTTTTCGGAAGATTTATTATTTCCTTTTAATTATCAATATTTATAATTAATTACAGATTCGTGAACATAGAAACGTTACCAACGGACTCGCCTCTCAGAAATTACTTGAGCCACGCTTCTACAGGGAATGAGAACAATCAAGATGCTGGTAAGTATTATTAACAACTGCTTAGCTCGCGTGGCTTTTTGTAAAATAAAATTTACTCCTTATAACATCAGTTATCTGCTAGTGACTGTCCCGTTAAAATTGGTCTAGCCGATCGGCCAGATTTTTTTTAAAATATAAAAGTTAAAAGTACCGTATATACTTTTATTAAATAGCATTTAGTAAATAGCTGTTATTTTGACATTACAAACAGACACTCCAATTTTATTTATTTATGTATGTGGTATATAGATTTATTTTTATTATCTCAACCAAGATCAATTCAAATCGATCTATTTTGTAGTTAATATGTTGTGGCGGCATCTACATCTTCACATGCGAACTACGCATCAAAGACTTGACGTAACACAAATCCTGCATCGCGCAATTAGAGTTTACCGCGCAAATGACATAAATATATAACATCAATCGTTGGGCAGTTGCCGGCCTTTCCGACCCAGGTGACCCCATAACACTCCTCCAGGAGAAGAATAGGGCCACCAGTACTTTACATAAACATAGATTACGTCTTTCCGACCCCGCCGCCGAGGTCCTTTGCGATCGCGACCGCGTCCCCGAGTAAATGGAACTCTCCCCCGACCCTCGCTCGAAAACGAGGTGCCAGCAGTTATTGCAGCTGAGCACGTAGCTTTAAATACCCCGCACAATAATCAAGATTAAAATCCAAGTTTGATCCAGCCTGTCCCTTCTTGCTGCCCTCCCCTCAGCGACGCCCTAAGCCGAAGTCCGTACCCCAATAGGGGGGGGGGGGTGCCTTTAGCGAGCTTTCGCCTAGTTTTGATTTAGAATAAGTTTTGCCCCTGGCTGGAGGCTTTAAGTTTAAAAGCTTAAGGCAGCCACAGGAAAGTCCGGTTAAGCAGCCATGATCTCATAGGTCAGCTGCGAGATGCCATATTAAAAAAAAAAAAAAAACAGTTGCCGGTCAGACAAAACCCGTCTGGTCGGACGATCCTCTCTTTTCTATAGAGATGAGTCAAATTTACACCCTATTCCTCGTACCTGTTCCATAATTTTATTACCTCAACCAAGATCCATTCAATTTGGTCTATTTTATTGTCATTATGATTTTAAATCGACGTCAAAAAGGGGGAGGTTCTCAATTTGGATGTTTTTAATACTAAGTACAATACGTGCCACGAAAGATGAGACTTGACCGCGCCTCCCGCCGCTCCTTCCGCCGCCCCGATGACGTCCCGGCGCAGACTTCATACCGCTAAAGAGACCCATAAATCGTCTACTGCGCAAGTCAAACCACGTGGTGTGTCAAGTCTCATCTTTAGTGGCACGCACTGTACTAAATTATCATATTTTTCCATTACAGTTACCTATTCAGTGCAAGCAGAATCATCGAGAGAGATAGACGTGCCCTCAATCTACACGTCCCCCAAGAAGAAAGTGTTAGAGGCCAGTAGCCCTCCTCCTATACTTAGGAGGAAAGCTAAGAAAATCAACACGGTCACTACCAACGCTAATGTGAGTTGGAGTATTGTATCTACTTTTTTTTTTGTACCGTTTTAGGTTATTTTTGGTTCGTCCATCTGTAAGCGGGCTGTATCTCATGAACCGTTAAAACTTGAAATTTTCACACATTGTATATCTATTACTGCTATAACAAAAGGTAATAAAAATTAAATAAACATAACATCACGCCTTGTTTCCCCGAAGGGTTGGGCAGAGGTGTCGCTGTAGCAGGTTCACCCACATTTCGCCAGTTATGTTTAAGTCCCATGTAATAGGGGGCGAGCCTATTGCCATCAACCGGGCACAAATCCAGACTCCAGGCTGCTACTGAGAAATTTCAGATAGAAAACCCAAATAACATTTTGCCGACCTGGGAATCGACCTCATGCTCAGCAGTAGCGCTTGCGACCACTATACCAACGAGGCGATTTAGGTACATTTCATAAAATTTTGCCTCAACCAATTGGTGATGATGTGAAGAGTCTGTTCAGGTTTATGGCCCAAATGTAATCCATAGCAGTGTTTATTTTGTTATTATTTGTTTAGGGTATGGTGGGATTGTCATAAGCATTGCGGTTATAAAAGTACCAAATAAAAAAAAAAAAAACAACAAATAATAAAAAAATAATTAAATATTATTATTTTACTAAAGTAAAAAACGAAGTGTTAAATATTGTACGGTGGTACGGACCCCGTCGTGTGCGAGTCCAACTCGCACTTTTGCCAATTTTTAGAATTATTTTTTCAAGTATTTTTGGCTCTGGTTTCAGTTGAAAAGATAATGTACAGTACCCTAACCAATAAGATTAAACTTGTTTTTCAATAACCAAAATATTAAAAACAAAACTAATTGCTAATCAATAAACATTGTTGCAAAATGATTAAGCGCAGGCCACACTTATTCCTTTCGTGCGGTTAGTGACTAACCTGGTATCAGAGTTATAAAGCCCATAGGCCTCTGAGATGGCTATTTATGCCGTCGAGAAATATCTCTCAGGCATGCCGGTTTCCTTACGATGCTATCTTAAGGAGGAACCTTCGACCATGCCCGCGAAATTCAAATTTTCTTATGTTTTTTTCATTTTGTAGGTCAGTCTCAGATCTCATGTTGATGATTGATTGATTGGCGGTCATAAAAGATGGCCTCCCTCCATTTCTTCCACATCTCACGGTTACCTAAATAACATATCAAATTATTTGCTGCTAAGAATGTCAATTTCGTGAATTTATGACATTATACACCATCACTGAGAATTGTATTTACGATTTTAATTATTAACATTCTTTAAATACATATTTATTATTTTTACGACCGCAAATCAATCAACCATTTACATGAGATCTGAGACTGACCTAAAAAATAAAAAAAACGTAAGAAAATTTGAATTTCGCGGGCAGGGTCGGCGCTTTCTCCTTAAGTTAAACTCGTTTAGCTCATGTAACATGATAGCGCTGCGGCAGCGCGGTGCGTAGGTGCGCACTGTTACATGTGCCAGTGGATAGGTATAACTGACTCAAGTTTACCCCTATGTCACGAGCCGCACGTATTAATCATGTTATTACGGTATCGGGAGCTACATTTAGGCAAAACCTGCCGCAATTTATTCAAATGGCATTGAAAAAGATTTGACAGAATAACAGTTGTCATGTTTAGAATAATTGGTATATTACTTAATATTATATAATTCTTTGTAATTCTGCTTAAAGGTTATTCTTTTTTTTTTGTATATTTGTGTAGACTTTGTGATTTATAATATCGCCTTGGATGAGTCTGTAAAGGTGTTATAATTGTGATTTAAATAAATAAATAAATAGTAAATAAATGTAGCTACCGCGTGTTTTCATGCTTTGGTTCACACCGCGAACTATGAACCGAAGTATGAAAAGGAGTGGTAGTGACATAAGCGAAGCTAAACGAAATTAAGATTCGTTCCAAGTGTGCCTTGCACTTTATGGTATGGCTATTGGAAATTTAAATTTTTACACTGAAATTGATCATTGGTAGTACGTTTTTCAGAATACCAACGCAAACTGTACTACCTACTCAATAAGACGAATCTCTTTTTTCCCCTTGGCTAGATTTTTCAGGAATTCGTCATGTTCACGCGTTCGCGTAGGAGTAACGGTTGTAAATAAAGTCGTCTTAGCCAAGTTCTTACTAATTATTCTATTCAAAAAGTTAAAAGATTCTAGAGTCGTTACCCTCGTATTTTGTATTCGTTCGTGGCCCGGCCGCTGGAGGCGCGTGAGGGCCAGTGCCGAGCGCCGCGCTTCCCCTGCCGCCCGGCGCGGCGGATATAAATCATAAAGTCAAATATAATAATAATAATATTTATATATTTTTTTTTCCTCGCGCAAGATGGCGTGAAGCCCACGCGTTGCCGTCGTCATTTTGTTGATCCAATAAAAGTCAAAAAGTGTCAAGCTTTTTAGCTAATTTGCCTTTCACTTTATCACTGATAACCTCCGCCATTTACAATTTGATTATACCACATACTAATAAAACATTCATTTCAATTCCAGGCATGGACCGACACTCTATCAAAAGCGTTCGAGTGTCGCGAGTCGGGCGTGACCCCGATAAAGGCGCTCCCGTTCAGTCCGTCGCAGTTCCTCAATTCGCCCGCCGCGATATCCTTCGCGACGCTCGATTCTACGCCGCTTAGGCATGCCACTAAGGTAAGATATCATTTAGTTATTTAAGAGTTGCAATAATGAAAAATTATAGCTTTGAATTAGGTTGTAGTAACTTTAACGACCCATGGCATTGAAACATGGTTAATCACAATGGGCTTTAATAGAAGGCTAAAAGTCACCCAAAAGACAATGGAGAAAGCTATGCATGGGGATCGAATCAGAGACGAAGAGATCCACAGGAGAACCAAGATAACCAACATAGCCCGAAGAATCGCCAAACTTAAGTAGCAGTGGGCAGAGCACATTGCTCGCAGAACAGATGGCTGATGGGGCCGAAAGGTTCTAGAGTGACGACCGCGTACCGGAAGAGGTAGCGGAGGTGAACCGATGACCTGGTGAAGGTCGCAGGAGTCCGCTGAACGCGAGAAGCACAGAACTGGCCAAAGTGGCGGTGCTTGGGGGAGGCCTATGTCCAGCAGTGGACGTCTTTTGACTGAAATGATGGTGTAGTTCAATCCTATTCTTATTTCGTTCGGCCAGTACTCTAGGAATCACTAAATTCGTTTGGCTGTAAGCGTATTTAATCATTGTAGTGCAATGAACTGGAAGAGGCAAAATCGTTTTATATGTAAAAAATATGTGTATGTAACATCTGACATCTTGACTGACAGTACCCATCTCTCGGAAAATGTGTTGAAACCATCTGATGGCTAACTCTAGCACCGCGCGCCATCATTGATCACAATAAAAAGTGCGCGCTTCTCCGGCTTCCTGTTACACACTTCTATCCCTTTTCACGAAATCACTCCCATAGATTTGAGAGCAAGCAGAAAGATGTTACACATAAAAATTAAAAATAGTAAAAATACTGCCCAGTTCAAAGGAACGACGAATTTGTTAATACCGCAGATTAGAATGCTATTAAAACAGTTTCAAGATCTTCAAGAATTGCTTAAAAATTTCTTGCAACTATTTAACATGTAACTTATTGTTCTAGGAATGGAGTGCGAGTCCTCTGTTACAGACTCCGACGCCTGTGAACCACGTCACGCCGGGCGGAGCGAATACGGTGAAGAATAATACTCCCAAGTAAGTAATAATAATCAATAAGTAGTGCGTTTCAGTTTGTCTAGCCTCTTCCCAACTATGTTGGGGACGGTTTCCAGTCCAACTGGATGCAGCTGAATACCAGTATTTTACATGGAGCGACTGCCTATCTGACCTCCACAACCTAGTTACTAGGTAAACAGTGATACCCCTTGGTAAGACTGGTTGTTAGACTTTTGGGCTTCCTGTCAAAGATCGAATGACAGCCGGAATCAACGGCTTAACGTGCTTTTATGAGCTATGGAGGAGTTTCGATATGTATTCAATGAACAACACCCATTCACGAACCGACCGTGGCAAGCTTACCTTAACTTTCGATCGACCCGTAATCATAAGAAAATGGGTAAATTATTAAAGCTAGGCTCTGAAAATGACAATCAACGCACCAGCTGCTAAGCTGGAAATTATGAGAGTTTTTGTGATACCAACAAATACAACTTCTGTAAATTAGTTTTTGTTGGTTTTGCAAAAAACGACTACTTCAAGAGACTGATTAGCTGTGACATGCAGTTTTATAATAACGAAGCACTTCTAAACCTCCTTTTTCACGACTATTCATTCATTAGATGTCCCCATGTTGTACAAGGTAAAAAAAAAAATCTTATTTGGAGGGCTTCCAAAAATACAAGTAATATTATCCTTAAAAAAAAAAAACAGGAAAATTAACTCACATTATATTCCTTTTTACTTTACAGAACCCCAACCCCCTTCAAAATCGCAATGGCAGAGCTCGGAAAGAAATCTGGCTTAAAATACGAGCCATCAAGTCCCGGTTTATTAGTAGAAGACATCACTATGATGATGAAACGAGAGAACTCTGATAGTACGGTGCAGCTCAACGACTCGCTTCTGTCGTCTACGGCAGAGCAGGACAATGTTACGGTACAGGTGAATATTGTTATAATAATTATTATTAGTAAGAGACATTACTATGATGATGAAACGAGAGAACTCTGATAGCACGGTGCAGCTCAACGACTCGCTTCTGTCGTCTACGGCAGAGCAGGACAATGTTACGGTACAGGTGAATATTGTTATAATAATTATTATTAGTAAGAGACATTACTATGATGATGAAACGAGAGAACTCTGATAGTACGGTGCAGCTCAACGACTCGCTACTGTCGTCTACGGCAGAGCAGGAAAATGTTACGGTACAGGTGAATATTGTTATAATAATTATTATTAGTAGGAGACATTACTATGATGATGAAACGAGAGAACTCTGATAGTACGGTGCAGCTCAACGACTCGCTACTGTCGTCTACGGCAGAGCAGGAAAATGTTACGGTACAGGTGAATATTGTTATAATAATTATTATTAGTAGGAGACATTACTATGATGATGAAACGAGAGAACTCTGATAGTACGGTGCAGCTCAACGACTCGCTACTGTCGTCTACGGCAGAGCAGGACAATGTTACGGTACAGGTGAATATTATTATAACAATCAAGATTTGGACGGATTCCTGGAGGGGGCACCTAAAATCTTATTTAATGAATTCCCTAACAAGGCCAAAATATGGTTACGTAACAGGCAGTTTGGTAATTGAAACCCCCGTACGTATGCAAAATATAAACATGAAGCATGAATTTTAGAGCTCGCTTCGCTCGTCCTTACATCCTTAATTCTCGTTATTATACTAACTTTTCTGCATAAATTTGCTCCTATTTCTATATGAATGATTTTCGAGCTTGCTCCTCCATTCTGCATTTTCCTAATTCTCAAATGTTTATGTTAAACTTGACAAAGTATCTTTAATGAAACTATCACCTCTCCACTCTCCATGAATAGTGAGGGGCGCCTCAGATATCTCGCATTTATAAAATAAATCGCGTCACTTCGCTAATCCAAAATAAACTTAATTTTTATAGAAACAAAGTATTACATTGCTCAAATAACGGGAGTATTTGAACATCAAAGATTTTGCATATGGTTTATTGTGTTATAATTTCCACCATTCTCACACAGATAAATGACTCCGGCATAGGCAGCCTCAAGCGTCGTTCGGAACCCGGCAAAGAAAACCTTCCGGGAACTCACAAGCGAGCTCGCAAGGCACTCGCACACAGTTGGGGCGCGGTGACCAGTACTCCGCATTCGCATCACAACACTCACAGCAGCAGAGTGCCTGATGTGTCTTACATTGAGACGCCGGTAAGGGCTTATTATTAAAAAATCCTCTCTTATTTGCTCTTTAACCCCGTGGCCATGAGCTACACGCTCAAGCGACACGCGTCTTGCGACAGTGACTGCGGGAAAACAAATGCAAAAAGTTGTTTAGAGCATGCCACGCTAACAGTTGACGTGTGCGACAGTAGCTTGACGCGAGTTGCGTCGGTCGAGGCCTTGAACTAGGCCTTAGAAGTTAATAGGGTAATTTCCAAATTTTTGAAAACTGCTTATATTTAAAGATTGGGACAGACGATTTAACAGAAAAATAAAAATAAATAAATTAATGTCTTTTTTTCTCCATTAAACCAATTAAAGTTGAATTTACTTTTAATGGTTTTGAATTTACCGCTAAAACGCTCGGTTCGATAACGTCTACTGTGTGACGTCAACTTTGTGTAAACAATTTTAACACCTTATAGTCTGTGGACGATCTGTGATTACGGAGTAATTATTTGACGATTCCTTTGTTAGAGTATTTCGATTTTACTTATTTTTCACAATGGAAGCCGGGTTTCTGAAAGCCGACAGTGCAAATCTTCCTGTAGTAGATGTTTTTATGGTTGCAAATTTCTTCGCTACTAATCCTGATTTCTGTGCTTCAGAGTTTCGAAACATCAAAAATTTTGTGTAAGTATTATACTATAAATTACTAACTCGATTTCACTTGTTGTTTACACAAAGTTGACGTCACACAGTAGACGTCATCGAACCGAGCGTTTTGGCAGTAAATTCAAAACCATTAAAAGTAAATTTAACTTTAATTGGTTTAATGGAGAAAAAAAGACATTAATTAAATTATTTTTATTTTTCTGTTAAATCGTCTGTCCCAATCTTTAAATATAAGCAGTCTTCAAAAATTTGGAAAATACCCTATTGGCATTAAAAGTTAAACTAAACTATTTTTGCGACGGTTTTTTTGTTACGGGATTCTGGCAACATAGAATATTGCAGTGTTACTGTCAGCATGTAAAACTTCACTGAACCTGACTTGATTTCCGTACTTCTTTGTCGGGTGACCACTGAAAATCAGCGCTGTGGGTCCCCATCGCACAGCATCATGCTATTTTTCTTTCTTTCCTTCCTTCTAAAAGCTTGGTATTAATGGTAAACATAGCTTGCAAAATGTTGTTGTAAGTATCATTAGATATTGTGCAGAAAAAAAGGTTCCCATTCCATTATATCTTTTATTCGCAGTAAACTATAGTGGGAAATATTTTTTCTTTACATTTTAAAAATCAACCATAAAGCCATTGCTTTAGGGTTGATTTTTTAATAGTTAAATAACTTTTATCTGAAGAATAAATATGACAGCTGTCAAGTACGTGTTTTTATTTTATTTTTCTTAAATATAAAAATTTAAAAAATTAACCCTCAGTCTTCAAAGGTACACAAACCTAGACTAAATAAAAAAAATCTTCATATCACTAACAAAATCCTTCTCAACTTGTTCCAGAGCAAAACCTTAGCCGGAGACAGCTCAGTAATGTTCTCACCACCATCGATCGTCAAGCACTCCCTCCTAGAAGAATCAACCAGCTTACATTCCCTCATAAGCCCCGAAAACACCCCAGAAACCAGTAAATACGAAGAAATTGACATTGAGGCCGTCATCACTGAGAAAACTAAGGTACAACACAGGTCTATACTCCCTACTAATCCCGAACCTAACACCTTAGGACCCACTGAAATCATATACCCCGAATTCAACTCACAACTTACAGAAATCACACCTTTTAGAGACATTACGAATTTAGACAACCCTAGTTTTAGTCGACTGAACGCTGATAGATTACGAACTATTACAACGGGTAATGAGTTAGCGTGTGACACCCTTATCGCGCCAAAACAAGTCCTAGCCAATGCCTTAGCTGATCACATTTACAAAGTAACCAACCAGAAGCCGTCTACATCACGCATTGATGAGATTTTGACCAATAAGATTATGAATAAGAATGATTATGCGCAGAAGGAGAACCAATGGTGGACCGTTGATAAGGATAATGGACAGGAGGACGCGTTAAATGATTATTATATGTTCACTAATATGTAGGTCGGGATTACGCTTATTGAATTAGTTTGTTCTTGTGATATTTTGTTAGTCGAGGAATTGTGAAACGATTTTTTTTTATCGATTACAATCGATTGAAATTTGAGTTTCTACTTTGATCAGATCAGATGGTGAATCGGTAAAGATCACTGGAGAATAATATCGATTACAAATAATGTTTATTAGTTACTTTGCGTATTTTCTGTATCGACCATGGTCATTTTGAAAATTACTGGGTTTGCATTGCAAAGGATATTAAAATAGGTAATTTTTTTCTCAAAATTCGAAATTCGAAATTATTCATTATACAAAAATTATTTGAAGATTCCAAAATTCTGAATTCGATTAACAATATTTTCGATCGACCAATATGTTTCAACGATTCAACACTGGCCAATAGAACTTGAACAATGTAGTTTTTTTTTTTCATGAAAACTGCTAACATAATATCACGAGACAATTTATGGACTGTGAATAATAGTGATTAAAATATAAGTGAAAGACACGCTTAACTAAGTCATAAACATTAACGATTTAATAAAATACGTGGGTCACTAGAAGAAGTATTAAAATGTTTAGATTGTTCTTCTAAGCTTTTTGATGCCAATCAAAATTATATCAACCCAGAATTTGTCCATTGTTACAAGATGTGTCAGGTTTTGTATTGAGTACGGTATGTACAAATTAAAATTAATGAATATATAGTTTTTTTTTACATTTTGGTATTTTCAAACTGGTAACCCACTTCTAATTAAACTAATCATTGAACGACTAATGAACTAACATAAAATTACGCGATATTATTGTGATCATATTACTAAAAATCAAGGCGCAAATTGGTGATTAATTTCGATTCAGTTCTCTGTAAAATAATTATCGATTATCGATAAAAAATCGATCGGATAAACGGAATCTTAAAAATCATGTAGTTACGTGAGTTTAAAAGTGAAATATCGTATAAATATTAATCGAATATGCGTTATTTCTTAGCGTGTTATCGATACTCGGTTGTAAATTTTTCTAATTTTATTTTCTCGAAATATCAATTCTTAGGTAGGTTTTGCACCAAACTAATGTAAACGTTAAACGGTATTAGAAAATAAGGTACCAAAGATGAGGTTTTCATCAAATGAACTATTCGTTTTTTTTTTTCTATTAATTTAATAATATATTTTTAATTTCCTAGTTAAAAATATAGTTGTAGGAATCGTCAAAAGTATACCTCAAGTTTACCATGCACCAAATTATTTAAGTGTTACTAGTTATAATAATTTCAAGTATTAATTTGTTTAGGTTAAAGAAAAATACTTGTTCGTAGTAACAAAAAACAGATAAGTACAAAATAATTATTGAGTTTCAACAGTATTTAGGACGCGACGATCAATATTGATGATGAAATTAAAAAAAAAAAAAAAATATTAATTTTTTCTTTGATACGGAATTGTTTGAGAAAATCGTTGAAAAATGGACATGTAGGGTTTTTAGTTCTAGGGCACGATTTTTTCGATCTACTAACCAACCCCTAGTAGGTGACCTGTCCTATCCCTGTATTTATTTATTTAGAAATTCTATTAATTATAGTATTTTTGCTTTGTATTTTGCCTTTGAAAATATTAACATTTTTATACTTAATTTAACTGTCATTCGAATAACGACTAAAATGCTGTCACATAGGTTGTGGAATTTGTATTTATACAATCACTTTTTTTTTGTTAAATTGTAACATTTTTTATATCGGCAGCTACTTAACAAAACTTTATTTGAAATAAATAAATGACATTACCCCTTACCCTTTTTCCCATCATTTTGTATTTTTCCCGCAAATTCCATTCCCGCACAATATTGACAGGCCAGTGTTGAATCTTCTTAAAAAAATACTTATTTATTTATGTCTTGTTATAGAAATTGTTTTTTGTTACTATTTATGTTTAAAAAAAATGTTTTAATTTATTCTGTAGCTGTAGTTTCTTTGTATTATGGCAACATTTTTTTTTTTGTATTTCGATATTGTGTATTTTCTTTTTTTTTTGAGTAGTTTAGTGTCTCTGTCAATATTGTTTGTATTCCAATCCAATCCAAAAAGAGATCCGATGTCATTTTTTATTTCAATAAATGTATTTTGTACATTTAATTTTTGTTTTGTTTTTTTTTTTTCACCTTTGGCACAGTCAGCTACAAAAGTCGCTGATAATTTTTAAATAGTGGTTGTTTAGCCATAGAACAGAATCATGATTTTAATTTTGTTGCTGACTGTACTACAGATTTGGATTCGTTCACACGAATAACTTAAAAATTTAATATTTCTAGCTTCAGTAATGTGGTCTAAAGCCCCATTTACACGATGCTGGTTTCTTGCCTGTGACATACTATAAAATTGAAGCAACTACTGACTTGCATCATCTAAACCATCTTTACACGGTGCAACTTTTAGTGTTGCTCAACTATTTGCATGCTTTTGGCAATTGAATCGCACCGTGTAAATCAGGATTTAATATGTAGTTCATTATAAAGTCCAAAGCCTCGAATCAAACTTTTTAGTACAACAAGCAAGGCCGTGGTACTCATATACTTTCAAATAGAGGTGGGCAAAGTGTATCATTTTTGCGATTCGATCTGGATCACTGAAATGATACAGACACATATTTCATTTGGCTCATTTGGATCATCAGCTCAAGTGGTAAAACGATAACTTGTTAGTGCAAACATTATATGCAAAAAACGACCGCATAGTATTTGATACGTAAGCGCCTTTAAGGACAACGAATGAATGAAAATCTGTGATTGTATGAGTGATACACATCTCATTTGGTATCTCTTTCTGACTTGTATGGATTGTAATTATGTCGCTCGCTCACTCGCGAGTCAAAAAACTCAGTATGTCTCAGTCCCTCTCTCGCTCGCCCACAGCTCAGTCGCCTCGCGAGCGACAAGTCGCGCGAAATGAGCCAGAGCAAAGTAATGTTTCAGATCCAAATGATGCGTTTGAAACGTTCTTACTGAACCAATCTTTTGAATCACTTCAATGATCCGGATCAGTGAGTCGGTTCCGTAAAGAGTAACACACGCCTACTTTCAAAGTATTTCATTAGACATTTTTTTACACATTTAAAAAAAAACTAGTGGTCGCAAGCGCTACTGCTAAGTATGAGGTCCTGGGTTCGATTCCCGGGTCGAGCAAAATGTTATTGGGTTTTTCTATCTGAAATTTCTCAGTAGCAGCTCGGAGTCTGGATTTGTGCCCGGTTGATGGCAATAGGCTCGCCCCCTATTACATGGGACTTAAACATAACTGGCGAAATGTGGGTGTGCCTGTGCTACAGGGACACCTCTGCCCAACCCTTCGGGGAAACAAGGCGTGATGTTATGTTGTTGTTAAAAAAAAAAATTGTATATAATTGTTTCTTTTTGCATTCACCACAATAGCATACATATAATGCATTAATCTAGATGATAGAAAAGAAGGAGTACTAACCTATAGTTAAAGTTCATTGTTAATCTATGATTTTGGCTAACAACACAATTCCAAAATTTTGGATTCATACTGGATAAAATAAAACTAGTTTGTGAAGATACGCAAACGTGATGGGTACCGATATCTTAACAACATCTAGTTCAAAAATATCAAGTCATATATTTTTAGGGTTCCGTACCTAAAAAGGAAAAAATGGAACACTTAATAGTAACTCGTGTGTCTGGCTGGCTGTCACAGCCAATTTGCTCTGAATCTAATGGACCGATTAAGTTGAAATTTGGTACATATTATGTATTTCTGTGACCCAAACACGAACGTGTAACGTAAATAAATGAATTTTGAATCTGGGAGTCACCTGTATGGGGGACAAATGAGAAAAAAAAATCGTTTTCCAAATTGTACCCTGTGACATATCAAATGAAAGGGAAGTTGCGTGGTGCTCAATTAAAAAAAAAAAAAAGATAATTTTAGAATAAATGCTTTTAAAGATATTTATGAAAATTTACCGTTCCCCCTTTATCTCCGAAACAACAGAGCCTAAAATAAAAAAATACAGAGTATGGTTCTTTACTCATAGATTACACAAAAACCTATAAGACGCCTATGGTCTTAAAATAACATGATAAAGGGGGAACGGTATAAGTTTGTATGCACAATATTGAGAAATATTGTGCATACAAACTTATATTTGCAGTTGGAATGTATGGGAGAACATGTTATTCAACTGCAATGTTAAGTTTGTAATTGGGATAAATTCATCCCAACTACGGAAATCTTCATTGTGCGTGGTCCGACACGCACTTGGCATTTTTTTTATTGGGGTCCTCTTGTAGTACTAGGTACTTCGAGTATCAGTTTTTTTTTTTGTTTAATCGTGTTAAGATTTTGATACTAATCATGTATGCAGTTTGCTAACTAAATTAATGTGACCCTGTGTAGCGTCTCTCTTTAAATTATTTATCAGTGATACAATACTTTTAATAGGTGTGGTATAACCGCACATGATTAGCGCTGTGCGACCTGAATTGCACTTTATTGTGTCGTAGCAAGAGTCGCCTTCTATTTAAATGATCTTGTCGAGTGACCCCATCTGTGATATACCTAGAAAAGTCCATAAATTGCACGCAAAACGTATTCTCTTCTAGATCTCCCGAGGTAACGACTCCATACTTGTGAAGAAATCGGCCGTCCGTTCCATCAAGTTCGATCGACTCGAAGAGCTCTCGGAAATTAAAGAGGATCCATCGCCTTTTATATTGGTTAGTATCAGTTTTTGTTGATATTAAAGTAAGTTCAGGTAAAGATAAAGACCTGCCGGGGGTGCGAAGAAACCCGAAAGGGAGATCGTGGCCCCCGGCAACAGGGCAACCGAAGGAACACGGGTGGGTTTTAGTCAGTAAGAGTCTGACACGCCATCTCCGCCCAGAGTGGGAGAAGTTATTTGATAATTTCTCACCAAAAAAAAAGAGGTAAAGATAAAGAAAATAAAATTTGGTAAGTATATGAGCCAAAATGGGCATATTATACGCTCTGAAAAGCTGTAGGCCACACGCGATATTGATTGATCTTAGCAGTATTATGATAAAACTTATCGTAATCAGCTTAAAAATCACGAAAAAAAAATAAGCTACCACATTTAGTAGACATTGGTGATAGCTGTTTGTTATCGTAGTAGACAGGGCCTTTGTCATTCGATTTACATAGTAATGAATAACATAACATTAAGGGGTTTATTCATAAACATTGCTTAAAGTTAAGTAATGATTAGCGACTGTTTAACCATACATTTTTGACGTTTGAATGTCAATTATCTTGTAAGCAAGACTTATAAATAAACCCCAAAATGAACCCCCTAACGAAGGGCGTTCCCGTTAACTCGCAATAGCATAACTGTATACAGGATGGCAGGGACATCTATGCGAAAACTGTTACCATGGATTCAGTACATCATTCTGAAACCCCTTGTTTTTTTTAAAATAAGCGATGAACAATTTCAACGCAGAGGGTTCAGAAGCCGGTGAAACTTCGTGGAGCATTTCCGATGTTTGGTTCCCAGACTGGAGTGGGCCGGGGCTGCCTTGAACCGGCTCCTGCCCAATTTAGGGGGTCCAGGGGTCCTGCCTCGGGGGGTAGAGCCTCCGCTCTACGCGGGGTTCGTGCGGTCCATGGCCTTTTACGGGGCACCGGTGCGGGCGCGTTCCGTGAGGCGGCGGCCAGCCTGCTGGTTGATCGTGTCTTAAAGGGTCATGACCATCGAGCTGGCCCGAGGATACCGCACGGTCGCCTGTGAAGCGGCGAGCCTCCTTGCCGGATTGTCGCGATGGGATTTGGAGGCAGAAGTCTTCGCGCACATTTAGGAGAGGTGCAAGGAGGCGAAACGCCGGGGCGTAACTCCGCTGCCGCGCGAAATCACGGCACAGCGGACAGAGCTCCGGCGGGATCTCATGGCGTCAGGGAGAGTGCGATTTTCCCGTATTGGATTGCCACCGTAGGCGCGGGCTTGCGGACGGTGAGCAATGGGTAGCTCGCCGTCCGATAAGGACCAAGCCCGGGTCGACGGCACATTGTTTTCCACGCGCGCCTCAATGAGATGTCAACATAACTGAAGGGGTCCGCTATGGCCGCAGGTTTGTCCGAAAGGGTTACCGTGGCCCCTGGCAACATACAGGCAACAAAAGGAACACGGGTGGGTTTTAGTCAGTAAGAGTCTGACATGCCCTCTCGCTCCGCCCAGAGCAGGAAAGTTATTTGATAATTTCCCACCCATAAAAAAGGGTGTTCAGAATCATGTATTGAATCCATGGTAACAGTTTTCGCGTCAATGTTCCTGCCAACCTGTATTAAAAAAAAAAAAAAAAAAAAATATAAATTAAAAAAAAATTGTAGTTTTTTAATTTTTTTTTGCATGTGTGGACGCTATCCTATTGGGGTCACGAGGTTATCGGGTTAACGAGAACGTCCTTCGTTAGTTAACATACAGTTTTTTTTTTCATATCATTACCCCATTATTCCCAGGTTAGCAAAGTAGTTAGGCAGAGGCATACCCCACATTTTTGTAATAGCTTATTCCCAACGTGGTGGATTATGGCCCACTCCCTCAAACAGAGCGGAGGCCTGTGTCCCAGCAGCGGGAAGATTATAGGCTAGTGATTATATGCTTATGCTATTAATCAACCGGGCACAAATTCCTGATGGAAAAATACAATCAGATTTTGTCCGACCTGGGATTCGAACCGAGGACCTCATGCTCAGCAGTAGCGCTTTGCGACCACTAGACCAACGAGGCAGTACATACTAACTTCGTAATCTACTAACTAAATTCGTTTGGAAGCACATTGAGATTTTGGTTCCTTGGCGGACCTAAGACCTCAGTTTCCTAGAACCTCTATTAGGTCAAGTTTTATAGAAAGCCCGGGCTATCGTAAAACAGTTGACCTTTGGCAGTGGACTGCAGAACAACAGCTGAAACTAGAAGCTCATTTTAATGTATCCTTAACCTTTACAGGGTAACTACAAGTGGCAAACCTTCGCATGCGGTATGACTCAAGACCAATTGGACCTCACTCAGTTAGCTCATCAATACATGAGGAAAACAGCTCTAAAACCTAGGTCCCTTAACTTCCTATAAATAAGGACTATTTTGGTGAAGTCAATATGGACTGGATTCCGGATTTTTTTGGATTCAGGGAGCTCGCTCGACCAGTGATCGCAGCGACCAGGTAAACTATAGACACCGATACGGATCGCGGACTTGGACTCGCAACGGCCAATTAGCCGCAGAACATACACCATATCACTAGACGACCACGAATGGCCGGAGTCGTGGCCGTCTGGTATGCGACATCCCTTATATTCAGAAATCTGGTTTTTAAAGTTAGTGGTGTGTGATTTGATTCGTTATTGTCACTTCTACCTATCAGTCGTGACCTGGATTTTGGCATTATAGCAAAAAAAAAAATATCTTGAGGCCAGAAAATAAAATTTGGCCTCACAAGGCCACGACTTGTAAAGGTAGTAAAATACGATAAAGTCGTAAGTACGCTTATTAATTTAGATTATGGGTTTTAGTTTGATAAGTATAGTTATGTCATAGTCTTTGTAAATAAAAACAGTGTGATTCTAGTGTAAGGACAATTATGTACCGATAATTATGTAGCAGTAATTTAAAAAATAATGTGAAGAATACAAAGTGTTAGAATATTGTATGTAAGTTTTGTAAATCTTTAAGTTTTTATAAATATATTTTGTAAGGTTTTGTGGTAAATTAATATTATGTCAGTTTCTAGTTTCTTTTTAATATTATGTGTGGAGAATATTGTTTAATTAAGTCAGCAATTTTTTTTAGATATTATAAGGTTCGGGAAATATATTTTATAATTCCAATTTCCAAGTAAATTGTTGAAATCACAAGGTTTTTTGGATATATTACGTAATGCGTGTTAGAAATATTGATCTTAGTAGAAAAAAAAAAACTAGTTAATAAAGAAATATATCATTTAATTTTCATACTTAATTCATTGTAATAAGATCACATTTTCAATACTATTGCTATGTTGTGTTGCTAATTATGCATAAAATATCATGTAAATCTAAATAATTTCATTGTAAGACTATCTGGTAATTGAAAAGAGTACAAATATAGTGTTATAAGTGTAATTCAATCTTAAATGTACAGTAAGTAGTCTAGGCCTTTTTATAGTAATTTTTTGTGCCTTGGGCCTGTAAAAAATATAATAGATTTTCAATTTTCTTTGCATTCTGTGTAATACTAATTACGAAACAGTAGAATTAGTTATAAAAGCATATTATGTTTTATACTGACGCTTGTTAGTTTTGTTTCCAATTTTTAAGTTTTTTAGTTTTTGTAAGTAATTTGAAAACACACAAGATTTGGTATAGACAACATGTTTTTTTAAAATTAAAACTTTATAAAGAAATAATTTTCGAAAACAGAACAATTGTAACATTAAAGATAACGTATAAGGTTTGTAAAATATTTATAATTTAAGAGGCAATATTTATACGAATTATGTTTAAAGATATTTTTATTGTACGTTTTTCTTGTGATTTCTATTATATTAATTTATATTTTCTTTATTCGAAATTTTTTCATAGGCTGCTGAACAACACTGATTTTATTTACTAAATACAAAATAAAATATTTTTTGGTTAAAATCGTGAAGTACAGTCAATAAATTTAAATTGCTTTCCCATGCCAATTATGCTATCTTAGCTGTTCTCCATAAATTTTGACCGCGTAGGTATTGCACTTTTCTATGAAACAGCAGATTTTTTTTTAAATAACCGGCGAAAAATTTCAGCGTGGTTCAGAATCATGTACTGAATCCATGGTTACAGTTTTCACGTCGATGTCTCTGCCTAGGGCCCTAGTGGACCCCTTCAATTCTGCTGACATCTCTTTGAGGCGCGCGTGGAACACAACGCGCCGTCGACCCGGGCCTGGTCCTTATCGGACGGTGAGCCACCCATTGCTCACCGTCCGCAAGCCCGCGTGTATTTAAAAGTCTTTGGGTGCAATATGGAATAACAAGGTATCACCTAGCTTTTCCAAAATATTTTTGAAGTCGGTTTCCAGTCTAACCGGATGCAGCTGAATACCAGTATTTTACATGGAGCGACTGCCTATCTGACCTCCACAACCTAGTTAAAATACGGCCGTTGTGACTTAGCAGTTCTGAACATAGGCACTATGAACTTTCACGCATGTTCTCTCACTTACACTCGCTTCATTGCCATTTGGTTCCTAAAAAATGTTATTCCGCAGCCTTCTGCGCGAAGTTGAGAACTGCTAAGTTATGACGGCCGTATTGTACTTGGTAACACGATACCCGTTTGTAAGACTGGTTTTTAGACTTAGGCCTCTGACTACTGTTAAAGATGTACGAATGATAGCCGGGACCAACGGTTGAATTTTCTTTCCGAGGCACGGAGGGATCTCGATACGTGATGAATGATCACCCATCCACGAACCGACCGCGGCAAGCGTAGCTTAACCTTCGATCGACCCGTGTGGCATGTTATCATTTAGCCTAGAATAGCATAAAATGGGCAGATATTAAAATTGTTGACTGTTCATCCTTATACCACATATCAGGGGAACGCCTTTTCCATAAAAACCACTCCATATTAATATATTTAATAATGTAGTGTAAAAGATATTTGTATCAAGTTAACAGTCTTAGTAATAAGCTGATTGCCATGTTTTATTATAAACGAAGAATTTGTGTTTTTATTTCGTGACAACAATTGTACTGTTCTAGTTTGTATATAGTAGATAATTTAAGTAGGTTTACGGATGTTTATGTAAGGAAAATAAATGGTTTTATAGAATTTTTTGGGGTATCATTTTCACACTTCCCAGCCACTGCTGCTTTTCTAGGCACTTCAAAATCTACTAGCACTACGAATACGAAGCGGCGAGAACATGAATCTTAACGAGACATAAAGCAAATATATGTAACTCAAAATCAAAAGTCATTTATTCAAACTAGGCTGAGAATCGGTACTTTTTGAACGACAAAATTGCAAGACAGTCCCCCAAAACGCCCACCCTTCACCATTTAAAAAAAAGCATTGAATAGGTACTCAAGCAGAAACACATGAATTATACAGATGCTTCACTCCGCAAAATTATTTAAATAAAAAGCGACTCGTGCCACCACACAATAAAGTGTAATTCAGGTCGCACAGCGCTAATTACCTACAGTTATAATTATCTAGAAGTTGGCCGTGTTTCTGTCGCGTAAGTCTTATATCTTCTGACTACGTTACACTCACTGAATTGGCCCGACAAGACGGGCTCGCAGCATACCTATTCGTTGCTTCATACCTAAAATGCAGAGTGAACCATCTGTATTCATCTGTGGCAGAAATAATAACGTAAACAGAACTTAATACCAAATTAATCTGTCTTGAAACCTAAAACGAGATCATCTTTTCGTGTCAATGGTACTACATCTGTACCCTAATTGCGTAACTTATTTTCGTAAACAATTATGCCTAATTTGTTTCGTTATGATAGTTCAACAACATTCATTGCGTTATTTACGTTATAGACCGGTTTTTTTTTCCAACTTATGAAGCAATGGATTAGCAATCTCTCTCAAATCGAAACAGATTGTGATTGTGTTGTATTACGCAATTAGGGTACTGGTTATACTCGTAATATTGTGAATAATATTGCAACGAAATTAATCAGAATAGTAAACTGGAGGATTACGAACAACCGTCAATCAATAGGCTTAGCCCTTTTCCAACTATGTTGGGGTAGGCTTCCAGTCTAACCGGATGCAGTTGAATACCAGTATTTTACATGGAGCGACTGCCTATCTGACCTCCAGAACCCAGTAACTAGGTAATACGATACCCCTTGGTAAGACGCTGTCAGACTTTCGGGCTTCTGACGACCGGTACCAACTGTCATAAATCCACGAATGACATCCGGGATCAACGGCTTAACGTGCTTGCCGAAGCACGGAAGAGTCTCGGTATGTAGAAATGGTCACCCATCCACGGACCTACCCCGGCAAGCGTAGCTTAACCTAATAGATCGACCCGTGAGGCTGTTCTGTACTTCTCGCATTACAAACAACCATGTTATCAATACTAATATTATAAAGAGGAAAGATTTGTATTTTTGTATGTAGCGAATATACTTAAAGGACCGATTTGAAAAGAAATTCAGCAATGGATAGCTACATAATCAGCGAGTAACAAAGGCTATATTTTATTCCCGTACTCCCACGGGAACGGGAATTACGCGGGTGAAACCACGTGACGTCCGCTGGTTATAATTATATAGGTCTTTAGTGAAGTCGATCGGTCAACTTGGTCCTAAAGACAATAAAGGCTCGTGCAGACCAGTGCGATATCGCGGGCGCTACAGGCAGCGCGACCCTAGTAGCGCCCGCGATGTCGCGCTGGTCTGCGCGAGCCTTTATAATGAATCATAAAAAACTCGCCGACTTTCCAGAACCATTTCAAATAATAGGATTTTATATTTCAAACCAACATAAAAAAATTAAAAACCATTTTATTCAGGCAAAAAAAATTAAAAATAAATTAAAAATTAAGACAAAAAAAAAAGTAAAATGTAGTAGTAGTAGTAGTTCAATAAAAAGTATTATAACGCAGACCGCACTAACGCAGATAAGAAGTCGGTTAAAAAAGTAATATAATTGATTATTAGTGACGATCGAGGTCACGACTAATAGAGAAAGAAGTCTTAATAGTATGGAAGAAAAAGATATGGGATAAATTGGGACTAGGGCAAGAGAATGATGGATTGATTATTAGATATTGATTTTTGAGGTAAACTTTACTTTTTTGGCAACAAAATATTTTTGAGGTCACCGTAAGTTAACCTTCCTAATTTTACTCACTATCATTACCCCATAACATTATAAACTAAACCTCTATATATACCTACCCTGACATAGTAACGTTAACTGTAAAACCGTAGTGTCGTGATACAACGTAATGCCATCAGTAACTGAAACGTCTTGCGAAATTGCCTCCTAGCCTGGGACCGGGACCTATTAGCATGAGGACGAATTAAATTGTAGCGTAAGGTTGCGGGTGGTAACGAGCTGAGCGATTAGAGGAGTGGCAGCGATTTTGTAGTAAGGGGGCGTCCTGTTATTGTAACTGCGTTTGCACTGGCGAAACATTCATAACAAAACATATTGAAATCTCTAGTTCCTGTCAAACATTCTATGGAACTTTGACAGAAAATAGTGATTTCGTTGCACACTTTCAGAATAAACTCTCTTAAGAACGAGTAAGCGTGTAGATATGTCATTAAACTTTTTTTCTCTTTTTTCTGTCTAACCGAAAGAATTGCAAAAGCAGTCTCTTTCGCAACTGGTTTAAAAAGTATTATAGAGCGTACATAGGTCGGAAAGCCATAACTAACCACCGACCGTAAGGACTATTCTTGCTTGCCGCTATAGAACCGGGGCGGTAATAGATGTGGTCATTGTGTGTACGGGATTTTGTTTTCAAAATGGTTAGTTATGGGTTTCCGCGATAGTACAATACATATACGTAGGTAGGTCAGGGTATTATGCAGTTTAATAACATGGCCCTTGTTCAGTATGTACCTGCTTATAATACTTAGACACACTGGTGGCTACCTATAGGTATATTAATTCAGCAAATTAATCCCAGAAAGACAATTAAGTAACATTTCTCCCATTCCATATGAACAAACGCACACCTCACTTCCCATCCATAATTTATTAATAATAATTCAAACAGCACTTCATTACCACTAAGCCCCTACCTTTACCTCACCCAACGAGGCTACTTCCAAGCCAAAACCAACTTTCAGAACAGCAATTAAAGTTCTAATTACTTTGACTTGAACTCAAACCCCAGTCGAACGGTTGTAAATTGGAGTAACATCGCTCGGAGCTATTAAGATTGCATGTCACTGGTCTAAATTTAGTTAAATTCTGCAGAATTTATCGGTGAGCTTGTCTGTATTATTTACTGCCAAATATATCGGTGGGATATTAATTAAAACATGTGTTTTGATCCAAGAACAAACACTCAAAAATCGACGCATGGATACCGATTTTGACCAGTAGGTAGTGACGCGGCTGCACTGCCGCGTGCAGCGTTGTTAGGGATCATACCTTTGTGGTACGGTTTCCTTTAAGAGCAGTGGCAGGCCACATAGCGTTCGAATTTACCGGCGAATGACGTTACTGACACATTATCTAAGAAAGTAAGGTGGTGTGTTTTCCTAGTTAGAGAGCATTTTTGACACCATAAAGTCAAATCACGCTGTCATAATTTTCATGAAACCGTAACTTAAGTCGCAGTAAATGCGTTGTAGTGGTTTTGGCTAGGGGCAAATCTGAGCGGAAATACGCAGCGTTTAACTCGCGTAAGATTTCCCCTCCATCGGTTCATCGTATCTAGCATTAGTAGGGGAAGGGGGGGCATGACGGGGACGCGAGGTAAGACGGGGTCACGCACATATACAAGAAACTAGACTCTTGAGAACAGAAAGCAATAAGCCAATAGGAAGCCATACTCGATCAACCGTCAGCGCGACAGAAACATTGAGCGGGAGTGTACGCGTTTTTTGTTTACAAACGAAAATCACGTTGAGTGTCTCGTCGATCTAATTTTACGCAGTTAAAAACGCCTTTACTGTAAGGTAATTATGACTACCCAATTTATGTATTTTCTCGTATATAGTTGTTAGTGTTGTTTACTTTGTTGTGGTATAGTTGGACAAAAGTTCAGTTAATATTTTTTTTTTTTGAAATTATTTTTTGCTAAATCAGCCTTTGGGGTAAGACGGGGTATTGGGTATGGGGTAAGATGGGGTATAGGGTCAACATAGGGAAGTGGGTCTTCGTTTAGGTATCTATGTTTATAAATACGCGCCTTATACGATTTTACTTTTCAGGTAAAACAATGGTACGTACATACAAGAAAAAATCTAAAAGAGGAGAGTGGTCAACAATTTCTATGAAAACAGCTATAGATAAAGTATTAAGTAAAGAAATGAGCTACAGAAAAGCCGCTTCTGAATACGGAGTCTCGTCAGTCCTCAGACTACTTTGGAGCGATATGTTAAGAAAATGAAAGAAGTTACAATTGGTGTACCTTTGGGTAAAAAACCTATATTTACAACAAAAGAAGAAGACGAGATGGTGGCATATCTAACTCTCGATCTGAGACGTCTAGCATATCAACTGGCTGTGAGAAATGGTAAGGCGCTCACAATGGTTGTGCTGGTGTGGAAGATGAAAACACCCAAGAAATTCATATTTGTATTTATTGTGATGATAATTAGCTTACCCCATCTTGCCCCATTTTCATTACCCCATCTTACCCCATGGTAAGGGGCAAGATGGTTTTTCGAAAGTTCCTATTAAATCATTTTTTTTTTTTTAAATGCTATAAGTTCATCTCCCAAAGACTATGCCAAATTGTAGTTAGATTAATAAGACATTGTGCCATAAATAAATAACCATAATAAACGTAATGATTATACTGTATTTTTGGTATTTTCCTTAGATACCCCATCATGCCCCCCCTTCCCCTACCAAGTTAAGTGAGGAAACCGGCATGCCTGAGAGATATTTTACGAAGGCATGTGAAGCCAAGTCAGAGCTGCATGGGCGGCGTAAAAGCTCTGACACCAGGTTAGTCAGTAACCATACGAAAAAGAAAGAAGGAGACCAAGTTAGATAAGGTTGGGTTTATAAGAACAGTGGTGGCCCGGTGGTATCGGCCCCGACTTACGAGGTATAAGGTCGTGAGTTCGAACCTACGATACGAACCAAGTACCTACTTTAGTCTGAGAAATTTATTTCATCACCTCTGCTCTTAAAAAGGGTGAAGAAAAACATCACGAGGAAACCGGCATGTCCTAGAACCAAAAATTCGATTAAAATTTACATCCACCAACCTGTACTGGGCCCGCGTGGTTAGGGTTACCATTTAGAAATTTGAAAATTCTTGACAAAAAGCTTGATATTTCAATAAAAATCCGGACATTTTAGTCACAAAATCCAATTATTGTTTGATCTCATTAAGTTGATTGTTATAGAAGATCTATATTTTGTTTTTAGATGAATGAGAAGTTAATAAATATTAAAGACTTATTTGGTATTATTAAATAAGTTTTATTACTCGGTATTCCATCTAAGCCAAAAATCCGGACTAAGTCCGGACAAAAGTCTAAAAGTCCACACGGAAATGTCCGGACAAATCCGGACGGATTTTAACCCTAAGCGTGGTAGATTACGGCTCAGTCCCTCTCACAGAGAAGAGGCCTTTTTTGTTTTTTTGGGTGGGAAATTATCAAATAACTTCTTCCGCTCCGGGCGGAGCAAAACTTCTTTAGGCACGTTGGGCATTTTTGAGATGGGACTAAACCATTGATTTCGCGACACCATGACGACACCTCATTTTGTAAACGCGATTGTGCTCTTTATTTATATTAAGTTACGGATCAATGTTCTATGCAAGTATTTTTGCTTTAAAGGTTTCGGAAGTATTTTTTTTTGTAAACGCGATTGTGCTCTTTATTTAGATAAGGTTACGGACCAATGTTCTATACGAGTATTTTTCTTCCACCAAGGCGATCGATCTTGTTCAAGTTTTCACTTCTGTCGGCACTCCCTGAGTGCCACCGTTTTTGTTTTGTCACAGAAACACGTGCATACAAAAAGTTAATTAACTTGCTTATTAAAGAAAAATTAAAACCATGGGGGTCCCACAGCACAGCGCTGATTTTCATTAGTTAGGTACCCACTGTAACTTTTATAGTTGCTTCAACTTAGGTGATCATCTGCCTAGCCTTTTCCCTCGACTTCTAGTTTAACCGGAGGCAGCTGAATACCAGTATTTTACATGCAGTGCCTGCCTATCTGACCTCCACAACCTAGTTAGGAGGTAACACGATATCCCTTGGTAAGACTGGTTGTCAGATTTTTGGGCTTCTAACTACCCGTAGCGACTGTCAAAGGTCTACAAATGACAGCCGAGACCAATGGCTTAACGTGCTTTCCGAGGCACGGAGGGGTCTTGGTATGTAAAGGTGGTCACCCATCCTCGGACCAACCGCGGCAACCGTAGCTTAACCTGATCGATTGACCCATGTGGCTGCTATTATTTAGCCAAGCCCCTCAACTTAGTTATGGTAGGTATTTAAATCGCATCGTGTAAATTAAGCTTTACTGTGACACGCGAACTTAATGGTAATTAAAGCGTTCTTAGAACAATGAGCAAATTAAGAAAAGCATGAACGCTATTTCAATAAACACCGGCGAATTTGTTTAGCATTACCCATTCCTAGAATTCTCCATTCCTAATTATTTATACACAAACAGCCACTCAGTCACACGCGTTTCCTAATTAACGCAACTGCCAGCTTCATAAACTAGCAAATAATTATATTATTTGCTCAATAATTATGCGTTTATACAGCGTGTATCAGAAATATGTGGTCATATTTAAAAGTGTCATACAGACCATCAAACTGAATAAGTTGATGAGACTGTGGCGGCATCTAGATCGCCACATGCGAAATACGCATCAAAGACCTGATGTGACACAAAATCCTGACGTCACATGAATCCTGCATCGTGCAATTAGAGTTTACTGCGCGAAAGACAGTCATCAATCCTTGAGCAGTTGCCCGCCGGACACGACACCCGTCTGGTCGGGGGATCCTCCCTTTTCTATGGTGGATGAGTGACCTTTTCACCCTGTTCCTCATGCCTCTAAAAGACCAACATCTTAATCGCGAAAAAATTATAATCGGCTCCATACAAAACTTCAATACCTACTCAAACCAAACGTAAGGGACGGCTGATAATTTTTGTTGGTCTCATGGATAAAATCGTACAATTTGATGGCCCATACCTTGTGTTGCGAAAGCAGATTTTATAACATCCACGGACGCAGATGCGGATTTTTGATGACTCGCATCCTCGGATGCGGATCTCAAGTTTTTTTAAGGGATCCGTCAAGGCGGTAAGGCGAAATTAAAAATATCTTACGATTTTTGAAAATTGAACCGCTGTTTCGTTGTATGTCGATCATGATTTAATTCGCGGCAATTATAATAAAATTATTACTAAATTATAATCAAACTCAAACTCAAAGCATTTATTTCAATTAAACCATTTACAGGCACTTTTGAATCGTCAAAGAGTCGGTCAGTTAGTCAGAAAGTTGAAGCTAATTGCCCATTCCAAAACGTAGATCTCTATGGAGAAGAATGGGCAAGAAACTCCAAGGACACTCTTTTAAATATAAATATTACTTGTTGCTTCTATATGTGAGAACAATGTACAAAAAATAATCAAAAGCAAATATAAGATTAAAAATAAGCCCTGGCAGATAAGAGATGACCAGTTTCAACTGACAGCGCCCGTTCACGAACATGACGCGTGGATCAGCACCATCCAGCTCAACCATTTTGTAGGGAACCGAATGATCCAACACACTCGCCACCATCAGCGAGACATTTAAGTGAGCATGACATATTCTCAACTGCCATGCTATTTCAAGTCAACATACATCTTAATAAGTTAATAAGCGGCTCCATGGTCTCACATTTACAAAAATAAAGTGTTAGTTTGCTTTACGTGTAGTTTGCAATGTATCTAAAAAAAATAAAAGAATTTAACCACCAAAAAGAAAGAAAATCATTACTTAATTGGAGCGTTCAACAATTAAGTTGGTAAAACAAAAATAAATATTAAGTTCCTAATGTCAAAATATTTTTTTTTTTAAAAGGGGATGCAACTCTTCCAAATATTAAAATTTTAACTAGTGAGCCCAAGCGGCTGTGGAGCAGGACCAGCATTAAGCCAAGCATTTTTATCTACGATATAATCATCTAACTTATAATATGCTTGTCTACATAGTGTGCGTATAATGCATGTTTTAAATTTCTTCTCATTTAGTTGAAGAATATCGAGTGGTATTTTATTATAACATTTTACACAGTACCCCACAAAAGAAGTGTGTACTTTAGACAATCTAAAACGTGGTTGATATAATTTGTTCCTATTTCTAGTGTTATAATTATGCCTGTCACTTATCTTACTATATATCGATAACGATATCTTGATAATAATGTGACGATTTAGAGCTATATAGATGATTTAAATGATTATGATTTCCATTTTGTTGATTATGATTCTACTTATATTCACCCTTTTCCACCCACATCTGCATCCACATGAGCTCCGCAATTGCGGATGCGGATGCGAATATCCACAACAACCCCGTACCTTAGTACCTTGGTTGCGTAACATATTTTCGTAAACAATTATGTCTAATTTGTTTCATTTCGACAGTTCAACAACATTCATTGCGTTATTTACGTTGTTGAGCAGATTTTTATTCCAACTTATGAAGCAATGGATTAGCAATCTGTTTCAAATCGAAACAGATTGTGATTGTGTTGTATTACGCAATTAGGGTACTGGTCTACAAGGGTATGGACCCTTAAATATGACCACACGTTTTCGATACATGCTGTATAATCAATAATTATGCTATTATATAGGTACTTTGCCTTAATAAACAGTTGAGTCGTCGAGTTTGATTGAGCCGGCAATATTCCGTTTAGCCAGCTCCTATATTAACAAGTCAATTAATGTGTTCTCTGTATACCAACAGACTGTTAATTTAGAGTGACAATGATTTGGTATTAAATATCCTTGCATCGTACTTTACAACGTGTTCCTTTTGATGTACCGTATTTAAGGTTTATATACTTTAAAAATAAGTTCTACAACTAGTGTTCCAAATATACATCGTTTCGAAGATAACATAACACCAGAGTCTTAATGTGTGTATCTAAGTTTAATTGATAAGTACAAGTAAATTATTTTCATTCAAACCAATCATTCATATTTAAAGCTAAGAAGACTCTGTCATATTTTTTTTATGGACAAAAGTAGTCTGAATTTTTGAAGTGAAAACTTCTTTAGGCGTGTTGGGCATTTTTGAGATGGGACTAAACCTTCGATTTCGCGACACCGTGATGACACCAGTTTTTGACCATTAAAAAGACATCAACGCGTTGATTACCGTGGTGCCGATTTATTTTCAAGTTTTCACTTCTGTCGGCACTCCTGAAGTGCCACTGGTTTTTTTTAATTATTTCACGTAATGGTGCTTTACATAAATAATCGTGTCGCTGTCGAATTAATTTGTATGAAAAATGAAAAAAAAAAACAATAATTCATATGCTGGTTGATTGTTTGACATGGTTTCATTATTAATATAGTTAATTGATTCAGGCGTGACCTTGTGGAAATCCATTATAAAATACAATAGAAGTGGATATATTTAGTAACGTTCCGTTTAGCTATTTTTTAAGACTCTTTAGAAAACCCTGAAAGAATTTCTTTCAGGGTTTTTAATTTTTGATTTTACATACATATATAAAATCACGCCTTGTTTTCCCGAAGGGTTGGGCAGAGGTGTCCCTGTAGCAGGCACACCCACATTTCGCCAGTTATGTTTAAGTCCCATGTAATAGGGGGCGAGCCTATTGCCATTAACCGGGCACAAATCCAGACTCCGAGCTGCTACTGAGAAATTTCAGATAGAAAAACCCAATAACACTTTGCCCGACCCGGGAATCGAACCCAGGACCTCATGCAAAGCAGTAGCGCTTACGACCACTAGACCAACGAGACAGTCAAGTCAGTCAGTCAGTTTTAATTTAGTCAATCGAAAATAAGTAAATATGTAGTTGACCAAAATCGTCAACTGCATATTTACTTATTTTGAGCCTTCATGAAATCACACCTATAATTCCGAAAGGGTTAGGTAAAGGGGTATCTAAAGTACACCCAAATTGCATCAGTTATGTTTACTGTACGTACCAAATAGGGGGTGAGCATATTGCCATCAACCGAAACAAATTATAATGCATTTACCTTGGTGCAATGTGTTACTAGAGGCAATTAGTGTGGGATGCAGTAGCGAACTGTAGGGTGAATGTAATTTTGTAACCATTCAGGATATTTACAAAAAAAAAAAAATCTCACATTGACGTTATTAAGACACCTGTCAAAAAAAAAAAAGTCCACATTGCTGTCAACAGAAAATGTGCTCAAAAGGCTGGCAGCATTGCCATGTTATACTTATAGATATGGAGATGCCGATTCTTTGGCCCTCTGGTCAGGTTAAGAATCGATCAACTGCTTGGCGATGTCTCGAAAGACCAAGTGGGCACTCGGACCTCATGGTCCTAGTGTTTCAACCCCGAATTTCACCTCTTTTAATCTTCATCTTACCTGTGGCGGCATCTACATCGCCACATGCGAACTACGCATCAAAGACCTGACGTCACACATAATCCTGCATCGCGCAAGCAGTTTCCCTCGCGATCAGCATATATATAACTTCCCGACATCAATCGTTGAGCAGTTGCCCACCAGACACGACACCCGTCTGGTCGAAGGATCCTTCCTTTTCTATAGAGGATTAGTAAACTTTACACCCTGTTCTTCACTATATACCCTTTTGAAGACCTGGGGTAAAAGGACCAGAAACAAAATCAAACTTTTATACACCAATCCAATTTTGATTAAAACGTAGAGTTCCTTACAAAAAGAAAGTTATTTAATAAGCTCTGAACAACCTTGGATTTAACACAAATATGGGGAAGCGAACTTCTTGTTTGAGATTGTTACTTAGTTAATATCAAGTGTGTGTTTGTCTTTCGGATACGGATACGAAGCTTGTTGGTTTAGATGTTGTAGTTTCAGCATGGAAGCTTAAGTTAATAGGTATACTTGTCCTACCATAAAATAACATAACAGAACAACATGCCTCAATTCCCCAAAGGGGGTAAGACACGGTAATGTAGATTAAAAATCAAAATCATAAGTCAATTATTCAAATTAAGCTGAGAATCTACACTTTTTGAACGTCAAAATTACTAAGACAGTCCCCCAAAACGTCCGTCCTTCACCACTTCCTAGTAATTTAGCTGCGAAGAAGTGACGTAACAAACTTCCCAACAAGATAATAGGTACAACCTCCCTACACTTACATTTCCCTAGTCATGCTTTATTACGTCCTAAGTAATGAGGTCCGAGCCTTTATTACAAATATTTTATTTTCTGTTATTTCACACGTAAAATTTTTATTTTATTTTATTTATTATTTTATTTCTGTAGAATCCGCGTGACTTCACTGTGGTCCCCTATCAGAATACCAGCGCTGCAACACTTATTTTTAAATTTCGCAGCACCATGCTGAGATAGGAGCCGTTTGGCCTCGTGCAGGACTTTCTGCTTTTATTTTTATTTCACTTTATTTTTTTTATTTATATTTCTATGAGAGTGTTTAGTTTTATTTGTGATCTCCTGTGCGTGTCCCAATATTTTTTTAATATTTTCTTATATTTATATTTTTATTAATAATATTATTCTTATTTTTTGTATGTGTTCGTTCCTTCTCATTATAAGGAGACGCAAGCATGGTGATTAACACTTTCGACCCCACCCATTTTTCATAGAGCCATACATATTGCAGGTTAACTTCAGGAAGATCACCAGTATTACGTTTGCGCTAAAGTTAACCCTCAAGGAGTGTCACCAGCATTAGGTTTGATAATTAATATTTTGTAAAAATATACAACTGATTTTATTTTCACAGTTTATAATGCCGAATTCGTTAAGAAAAACCTACATTTAAAATGAGCCCTCCGGGCGGGCTCCCGGCATCCCATATGCGACTTGAGTGAACTGTCCAGGAGGGATCCCAGCACTGAATGTGTTAATGTTAGCTCCATCACTTTATAAGAAGACATAAGCATGGTGATTAATGTTCTTTCCTTCTCATTAAAAGAAGACATAAGCATGGTGATTAATGTCCTTCTCATTATAAGAAGACATAAGCACGGCGATTAATGTCATTTCCTTCTCATTATAAGAAGACATAAGCATGGTGATTAATGTCATTTCCTTCTCATTATAAGAAGACATAGGTGGAGTGAACTGTCAATAGTGTCAATCTCTAGCATCAGGTGGAATGACAGCTCAGTTCAATGACACAAATACACCGTAAATATAAATACACAAAGTGTCATTTTAAACAACAGGACTGCAGGTGTAAAATATTTATTAGTAAAGTTTATAATGAAATAGTCGGTCCTACGAGACTTCGTTAAAGACAGAGATAGCTAAGTTTATGAAAATAAGTGGAAGCAGACGAGAGGTACACTGGGTGGTTTATGTAGCCTGTATTCAGAAACTAAATTATATAATTTTTGAATCTTTTTAATATGAATCTCGGTTTCAGTAGAAAATGGCGAAACGAAAGTCATGTTAACTGCTGTGACATTGTCTGACTTAAATAATAACAGCCATTGCCTTTCAGAAACCGGGATATAATAGGTAATTAATTGCATGTCATTGCATCCAATGTAGCTAATTTCTTTTTAGTAATGTTAAAACTGCACCCGCGTGGTTAGTGACTAACCTGGTGTCAGATTTTTAAAGCCGTTCATGGGCCTCTGACTTGGCTTCACATGCATTTCTGCACCTAATTCTGTGGCCACTTTCGTTCACAATCTGAGGGTTTTGAAAATAAATTCTAATCCATTGTCCATCCTTCATGGGTTTGAAAAAATCGTCTACTCAAAAACGTAAATAACGTATTGAACGTGGCTTAATTGTCAAAACGAAAGACATTGCGATCGATTGCCATTGTATTGTATGCTACGCAGTTACCCCCCGGTCCTTTTCGAAATTGTTTTAAAAATTGGTCCTTCGAGTCGGATTCCTTCTTAAATCCACGAATATCGTCTCATTTATTGTGCTTTACTTTTTACGTAAAATACAGACCAAATATCACATAATCTCTAAAGCAAAAACTCTCATTGCATCTCCTTCTTAAAGAGCAGAGCGTCGCGTTTCGTTGAAGCGCGAAATGGGACGCACAACTTGTTACAGTATTCTGTCTTTGGACAAAAAGAGTACGTCTCACAACTCGGCGAACTACTCCAGCGTGCTTAAAGTATAAAATTGTTTTTCATATTATTTCTCATCGCATTTTAGTTGGGAACTCTCGAGAAGTTTGTAATGAAGTTCCGAAGATGTAATGGTATCAAGTACTGGAAGATTAGTCTAGATGAGTTTTGAGTTCGTCTTTAGTGTTTTCTTTGCTGTTGAAACTTCCAGGTGCAGACAACTTCCTGAATGAAGCTGAGGTATAGAAGTACAGTCTGCGTACTCGAAAACTAATTTTATAAAAAGTTATTTTTTGTTCGTTTTTATGAGGTAATCTCTAAAAGAACTGATCCGATTACAAATAAAAAACCGGCCAAGTGCGTGTCGAACTACGCACAATGAAGGTTTCCGTAGTTGGAATGAATTTATCCCAAATACAAACTTAACATTGTAGTTAAATACAAGTTCTCCCATACATTCCAACTGCAAATATAAGTTTGTACTCACAATATTGATAGATTTACCATGTTATTTTAAGACCATAGACTTATTATAGGTTTTCCTGTAATCTATGAGTGAAGAAACGTTCTCTGCATTTTTTTTTAATTTTAGGCTCAGTAGTTTCGGTCAGTAATGTTCATTTATTATCTTTTATCGATTTAAAAAAAATCTGCTGTTCCATACATTTTGACCGTGTAGGTATTGCATATGAAACAGCTGATTTAAAAAAAATAACCGACAGATAATTTCGACGTAGGGGGGTTCAGAATGTCCTCACCGGACACGGCTGTTTCGGGAGGTTCCTGCACAAGATAAGGCGGGAGGAAACGCCCGGGTGTCATCATTGTGTGGATCACCCGGAGGACACGGTAGAGCATACGGTGGAGGTCTGCCCAGCTTGGGCGGAGCATCGCCGTGTCCACGTGGAGGCGATCGGCGGCGGTGATCTCTCGCGTCCGGCCCTGGTTCAGGCCATGGTACGGAGCGAGATGAAATGGGAGGCCGTCACCTCCTTCTGCGAAGCGGTAATGCTCGCGAAGGAGGAGGCGGAACGCGTGAGGGAGAGGCAAATTTCGCGCCCTCACGCCCCTCACCGCCACAGGAGGAGACGCCCAGGGCGTCGGGAGTCGCAAGCCGATTTCCGGCCACCGTAGTCGCGGGCTTGCGGACTGTGAGCAATGGGAAGCTCACCGTCCGATAAGGACCAGGCCCAGGTCGACGGCGCGTTGTGTTCCACGCGCGCCTCAAAGAGATGTCAGCAGAATTGACGGGGTCCGCTAGGGCCGATGCCTGCCGGGTTTGCGAAGAAAACCGAAAGGGAGATCGTGGCCCCCGGCAACAGGGCAACCGAAGGAACACGGGTGGGTTTTAGTCAGTAAGAGTCTGACACGTCCTCCCACTCCGCCCAGAGCGGGAGAAGTTATTTGATGATTTCCCACCCAAAAAAAAAGGGAGTTTCAGAATCATGTATTGAATTTACGGTAACAGTTTTCGCGTCGATGTCCCTGCCACTCTGTATAGAGTCAGCCCAGAATATGGCTACGAGCTGGGCAGCTTCATTAGCGTTTATCAGCTCCTGTATCTTGCAGACAACAGGACAATACGATATTAAGTACCCCAATGTTTGTGAGACAGCACCAAATTTACACTCCAGGGTAGGGCGGAGTCATTTGTTAATCTCCACCTGAGCAGGTTTTCCTTGCTTCGGCCTACTAGAGTCCGGAGTCTATTTAAAGACTTACAGGTAAGCCAAGGCAACTCATGTCCAGGTGGGAGATTTTCAGCAGATGGAACGAATGGGTTGGGTAGAGAAGCCTATCTCGCCACAGCTTTAGCCTTTCCTAGACCATTCACCAGTGATTGGGAGGACACACTTCAAGAATCTGTTGCGGCTGTTCAGCCTTTGTGACACGAGGATGTTATCGTGCACATAGATGCATACCACACTTTATTATGTAACTATGTTTTAATTTTCTTTTTATTGGCACCTTGTTTTTATATATTCATGTAATTTGTTATCATTTAATTGTGCTTTTGTCCTTTGTGTCAATCTATCAACTCAGCCCATGGCAGTCCACTGTTGGACATAGGCCTCTACCAGGCTGCGTCACAATAACCTATCCTCCACCTTCCGCAGCCAGTCTGTTCCAGCCACGTTTTGTCTTTTGTGTGCACTGAATGGTTTATCTATCGATTTATCTATCTAGGTGTGTCGTGTGTCGGAGACCATCTTAGCTCTTTCACTTTGAGCTTACATATATTATGAAGAGGGACCAATGTCCTTCCTCGTTTATCTACTTACCTACATTATCATCATCTTTCACACTTATAATAATTATCATCAACGTCCATATCATCGATCAATTATGATATTATGGACAGAAAGAAGACAAATGTACTGAGATGAAGTCAAAAAATGTACAGTAGGTTATCTTTTCATTTCATGTAGTTAGTGACTAACCTGTACCCTAATTGTGTAATACAACACAATCACAATCTGTTTCGATTTGAAACAGATTGCTAATCCATTGCTTCATAAGTTGGAAAATAAAATCTGCTCAACAACGTAAATAACGCAATGAATGTTGTTGAACTGACGAAATGAAACAAATTAGGCATAATTGTTGACGAAAATATGTTACGCAGTTAGGGTACAGGTGTCAGAGTTTTAGAGCCGCCGATGGGCCTCTGATTTGGCTCAAGAGTAGGTCATAAAATTATAGAACAAAGGTAACTAAAACATTTTTTATTCACACATCTTTTACGGAACTAATTTATATGCAATATAGTTTATACAAAATGTGTAAGGTACACATTTTTTATTTTATATTAATACTTAATTATAATTACACAAACTTGTGAGTGTATTTTGAAAATATTGACACTTATCTTTCAAGTCACATAATAATATTAATTAATACTTTGGCAATAAAATCACTTGTCTAATATTTTTCGTAACTTATATACTAATAGTAAAGAAAATCTTTAGTCTAATCTTTAGTAAAGAAAAAATCAAGAAAAATGTGAAAATGAGAAAGAACCGCGTAAAACTGAATTCAAAGATATTAACATCGAAAAAACCACTGGTACAAAGAAATGATGATGAAAAATTTATCGTAAAAAGCAAACGATAACGAATCGATCGTAACTACCAACAAATGATTTTGTAATTCGGTGTCTTTAACTTATGAAGTAAGTTAAAAGAATTTCCTAAAAGTAAAACCAGTCGATGGTTCCCACGACGAGCTCCTCATAAAGGGTGACACAGACTTGCTCAAACCTGCGTTGAAGTCCAGAGAACTGCTTTTACCTCTAAAGAGGTTCAAATTTCCGTTGGCAGAGTAATCAGTTCGTTGAAGGAACGGGGTGTGAGCTACACCTAATGAGGCGCCCACTTTATTTCTGCAATAGAGGAGAAAAATAAGAAACCTAAATTTCACAACGCAATCGCTAATGCTGTAGAGGAAGAAGTACCCATATATTCTAAAAAAAGAAATTAAAAAAAAAAGCGATGGAGGAATTGGAAGGAGCTTACTGACAATTTGTACAGTAGGTATACATTACTTTTTAAAAGACACCATGACCTGTGAGTTTTTACTGGCATTTCTTCTCAGGGATCAGACAGCTAGGAACTGCCGGCGCCATTTACTTTTAAAATATTGACGTGTAAAAGTGTCTTAAAAGATTTACATACAGCAATAAAAATCACTTCATGACAAACTGTCAGTAAGCTCCTTTCTGCCTATGCTTATGCCGTAAAACAGCGATGCTGGATTCCAGTGTAAGGGTATGGATGCCAGTGTAATTTCAGGCACATGAGAGATGTTTCAGCTTTGTCTGTAGAATGGCGACGTATTTTCACGTATTGCTGATGGGTATAGACTGTGGCGTATTTTGACCACATAATGCGAAGGAGCCTTGAAAAGCCTGTCATTGTTAGCAATACCGAAGGAAAGAGAGCACGAGGCCGGTCGCCAAGACGATGGTCCGACCATGTTAAAGAAGCTACGTCCTCAAGCAAATTTCAGCAGGTCGTGATGGCAACTTTGGACCGGAGTCGATGGAGGCAGATTATCCACTTTAAAGGGACCACGATCCACTCTTACCAGAGGAAGCTGAATACCAGTATTTTACATGGAGCGACTGCCTATCTGACCTACTCAACCCAGTTACTAGGTAACACGATACCCCTTGGTAAGACTGTCGCATAATCTAAATAATTTGATAAAATACTCACTTGTACATATAATCAAGTCCACCTCCATAAGTGTTGAAGTTTGGAACTTGAGGGATGGAAGGCATACTCCTGGTGATGAAGGCATTGGCTCCAACGTCGTGGTTCGGGTTGTGGAAGAGGTTCGCGTGACCTGCAGCTGTGATCCGGTCACCGAAGTTAGGGATACGCGTATTGGTGAGGGAAAGTCCGTGGCCGTGACTGAAATTAGGGAAGCATTTAATGTGAAATGATGTTTCAAAAGGATTGATATTATCTAGACTAAGGTTATGCAAGAATAGCATGCCATTATGAATAGGTTGAACGATCGAAACCGTGTTAGCGTGGCTGTCTGGCTACCCTTGGAAACTCTTAATGTTTCCTTTATATTGTATAGAAAAATCTCTCCTTTTATGTGTATAAAGTTTTATCCGGAATGCACACTATAGATTGCATAAGCAAGTTATAGTAATATACACAAGTGGTGGTATTAAAAATGTACATGACCATGGTAACAGTGTGACTTTGAGAGCACCTTTACTACGTAGCAGTAAGGGTGAATTTCGTACTGCAACACGCTTAGCGTGGCCACAATAGAAACGGATTTTGTCGACGGAAGAATAGACGAAATCACAATCCGTCATTTTGTCTATTCTTCCGTCGACAAAACCCGTAGAAAACCCGTATCTATGATTTTTATGCTACGCGTGCAATAGTTTCTTCTGAAATGCGATCGACCGTAGGTACATCCATTCTGGACAGTTAGCGCCGCTACCACTTTGCTGTATAATCAGCCTATAATTTTCCCACTGCTGGGACACAGACCTCCTCTCGGTGAGAAGGAGTGGGCCATAATCCACCACGCCGGTCCAGTGCGGGTTGGTAGATGACACATGTCTTCGAATGTCTGATTCTAGGACATGCCGGTTTCCTCACGATATTTTCCTTCACCGTGTTGACAGTCATTGCTGAATGAGATTTTATTTTACCTCGACTTTATTTATTCTCATAGAGTTAGCACTCCGGGAGTGCCGACAGAAGTGAAAACTTGAACAATTTTATTGTGTAGGAAATAATGTATCGCGCGTTGATGTCTTTTAATGATCGATGGTTTAGTCTCATCTCAAAAATGACCAACGTGCCTAAAGAAGTTTTCACTAAAATAATAAATATATTTTAAAAAAAAAACACTTACACATTATCTAATGCCACACCAGCGGTTGCTGACTGCAGGTGCTTGTTCGCATCGAAGTTAGCTCCACCAATAGCACTCAAGACATTTCTGTCGTTACCAGCAAATGGCAGCTTGGCGTTAAAACCTTGAAAAGAAGAAGAAATAACAAATGAATTATATCATCTTAAATTATCGGAAGCAGTTGACTGCCTCATCGATCTAGTGTTCGCAAGCTTAATGCTAAACATGAGGTCCGAGTTCGATTCATAAGTCGGGCGAAGTGTTATCGAGTTTTCCAACAAGAAAATTTCACCCGCGTGGTATGTCAATAAAAAGTATATCAGGATTGATTTTTCAAAGTGGCTTAATTTCATGAGAAACACTTTTTCAGTAATGGAGTAAAACTAGTTAAACCAGGTAAACCATTTTACTTGAAATGAGTTCTTCTGTACGTAAGTTATTATGAGTCTGTAAGTTTCCTTAGGAAATAGCTTACTTATTTTTAAATCACGAAATTACTTACGTACTTTTTGTATTGAATTTCGAACCAAGAGCTAGTTTTTAATATGACAGTGACGATGGCATTCATAGATTTTTTTCTAGCAAAAATTGAAATAAGCCCTTTTGAA
The DNA here is from genome assembly GCA_916610215.1 of Omphaloscelis lunosa. NCBI lineage: Eukaryota > Metazoa > Arthropoda > Insecta > Lepidoptera > Noctuidae > Omphaloscelis > Omphaloscelis lunosa. The sequence goes on from OU744267.1 coordinate 10,815,693, forward strand.
AAATCACTTCCCATAATGTTCAAAGTATCCCCTTACCAAATTTGATCAAAATGGATTCAGCCGTTTAGCCGTGAAAACATAACAAACAAACTCACATTAGCATTTATAATATTAGATAGGAATGTTAGGATGTTTTTTGAAGAATTAAAATAGCAAAAAAACTAACCGCTAGTTTTGTCTGAATTGACAAAAGTACTTCCATGTAACTGACGGGTTTGTCTTCTATGTGCCTCCTGATGCAAGTACCGGTAGAAATCATCGTCCAGATCCTGATCTTGAGGGCTCCAGTCCAGTTGATAACTCTCAGGGACAGTCTCCCAAGCAGTTACACTCACTACAAAAACAGTAAAGAGAATTGGAGAGAACATCTTGGTTTCGTTCAGGATTCACGAATGATGTCTCTCAGTGGATCCCTGTGTTTATATAGGAGTGTATGTCATGAGATAATTTTGTATTGTGCATCGGGATCGGGACTTTACCAGCGTTCTAACTAACTTGCGGTCTGTCTGACTTTTATCAATGTTTTTGTATGACGTCATTTTGATTGATAATTCGAATAGGGATTTTTTTTTTATAAAAGTTTTGAAAGCGATACTTTAGTGTCATATAATTTGTGATAGTATTAACCTGGTTAAGACTTACTATAGTTATAATATATTTCTGACCTGCACCCTAATTGCGTTATACACTATCTCTATCGATCAATCATAATCTGATTTTGACGGATATTGCTAATCCATTGCTTCTTATTTTCGAAAAATTTGTCTGCTCAGCAACGTAAATAACGCATTGAATGTTGTTGAACTGTCAAAATGATGAGATCGTGTGTTACGCAATTAGGGTGCAAGTCAGAAATATTTTTTTTTAGTTCACAGCTTTATGTCTACTAGAGGGCGCCATATTGAATTTAATGTGACGTCATATAGCCTATAACCATCGCACGATCAAGACGCTTTTAATGATACCTCATTTGTGAAATTATGATCGGTAGTTTAGAAGTTATGAGGTAACAGATGAACATACACACATACATACCGGTCAAAATCATAACCCTCCTTTTTGCTTCGCCGTAGTCGGGTAAAAATAACTTTAATTTCGGATGTCGCGACAAAAAACGTAAATACAAAACCAAACACACGGACTTTCGAAATTAAAGTTATTTTTAAGGATCCATTATTTTGGATATTATTAAATATTTAAACATTTTCTTTCCTACCGAATACTGAGTTCCAAACTCCTTTAATTAATCTACCAAAATCTCTTAGGTACATATTGAGACACGTTTTCTACCATGATTACACTAGATACTACAGAAAAACTCAATTCAGAGGCAGATAGACAAATGAACGAAACTTCAACTTCATAATGGGTGTATTTTTTCCGTTTTCGTCTAAAGAAACTTTGTTTCTTATTCCTTTATTATTGTGGTCGACTATACCACAGTATAAATATGGACAGTATGGAAACCTTCCCTCCATTTTTAATAAGATCGGTGAGTAGTCGTCTCGATATGGCCACCCGCAACTGACAGCACTACACCGCCGCGCCGCGACAATCGCTTGAGGTCTCGTCAAAGACCGCGTCTGTGTGAGTGCGTGTGTGCGCGCGTTTCGATCGTTTACTACGTAGTTTCTATACTGTCCATATTTTATACTGTGGACTCGCTAGAAAGGAAAAATAATTTAGATGATGAGTTTGTCCATCGATCTTAATAACGTGGTTTCCTAGTACAAACCTGCCAATATCAATGTACCACATAGGTATACATATTTCATTCTTACTTTACAATTTCATAAGCCACCCCTAACACCATTTCTTCTCAACAAACACTCATATAAGTATATAGACTTTTTATAAACCACTTAGTGATTCTCAGCCGGCGCAAGATCCATTAATGTGTCCGAAAGTGACGGTAGAAGGTAGGTACGGTTTTTAAACGGCGGTCCATTACGCGAAGTGAAGGTTTTCACTAATCTTATAGCTATGCGTTGTGTAGGGTTGCCCGGAGTTGGCAAGAACTAAAAGATAAACACTGCGTTGCAAATAAATGTAGCTGTTTATGTGACACGAAACACGATTGTACTACTGAACTTCGATGTTTACAATACCGATGTATTGTATTCATAAAGTTTAAAAGTACGATTTACGTGAGTAAGAATGTACGCTATGACGAAACTTAATTGAGAATGTTCAGAATCGCGATGTACGGAACTTCGATAGTTTGCTATGACGTTTCACTAAATTGAGAATGTTCATAACCGCGATGTACGGAACTTCGAAAGTTTGCTATGACGAATTACTTAATTGAGAATGTTCAGAATCGCGATGTACGGAACTTCGAAAGTTTCCTATGATGAATTACTTAATTGAGAATGTTCATAATCGCGATGTACGGAACTACGAAAGTTTGTTATGACGTATTACTTAATTGAGAATGTTCATCAGCGCGATGTACAGAACTTCGAAATCTTGCTATAACGAATTACTAAATACCGAATGGTTACCATCGAGATTCTGAGCGAGTATTTCGCTTTTATGTGTATAAATGAAAGGATAAACAATACCTTTTGCCTGCGAATTAGTTAGCGTGAAGTTTCTCGTTTTAACATAAAATATATCCTATGACACTCGGCAATACTGTAACTTCTACAGTAGCTGCTACAGTATTAGCACAGTGAAAAAAATTTAGGATTCGGATCAGTAGTTCCGAAGATAACCCCCCACGTACAAACTTACATCTTTTTAATATTGTAGGTGCAATAGATTTAAGGAGGTAGGTAATAGGCAGCTGATACCTACGCTAAGTTGTAAATATAAGTTAGAGATGTTTTTAAATACTCAAATATTTTAAGAGATAACCAGTAATGGTACCATTTCCCTGCAAAACGACTCTCAAAATAGTCGTCTCGAGCCTCGTCTGGTCGAAGGATCCTCCCTTTTCTATGGAGGATGAGTGAACTTTCTCCCTGTTCCTCATACCTCTATAGCCACATGTCTTAATCGTGGCCGGTCTTTGACCATATTTTCCTACTGTATTTTGTTTGGAGGTCACTCACGGTTTATTCCAATAGCATCACGCAAAATAGTAAGTTATTGCAATGAAACTCTTATCTCATTTTTATAAGGTATAAATTAGATTTTTAACTGAATAACATTGATTTTAGCCGGTTGTTTTTGTGTGTAAACTGTACCCTAATTGCGTAACTTATTTTCGTAAACAATTATGCCTAATTTGTTTCATTTTGACAGTTCAACAACATTCATTGCGTTATTTACGTTGTTGAGCAGATTTTTTTTTCCAATTTACGAAGCAAAATGGATTAGCAATCTGTTTCAAATCGAAACATTTTGATTGTGCTGTAATTAGGTTACTGATCATATCAATTGGATTGTGATTGACGTTCCATACTTACTAGTGCGGGTTGGTCAATTAAATCAAATTTTTGGTTCTAGTTTTTTTTTTTTGTTAGGTCAGCTAGTAGTTGACCTCTGACTGAGATCATGACTACTTAACCTGGCTTTCCTGTGGGTGCCTTAAGCTATTACACTTAAAACCTCCAACCAGGGGTTATTCAACTATGCTAATTAAAACTAGGTGAACGTTCGCTAAGGGCACCCCCTGTGGGGTACAAACCTTGGCTTAGGGCGTCAACCGGACGGAGGACATCAAGGATGGGACGGGCTGGGTTTGGTTTTAGACCATGCCGGTTTCTTCACGATGTTTCCCTCCACCGTTTTGAGAGCAGTGGTAATGAAATTCTGCCGGGATCGCGAAGAAAACCGAAAGGGAGATCGTGGCCCCCGGCAACAGGGCAACCGAAGGAACACGGGTGGGTTTTAGTCAGTAAGAGTCTGACACGCCCTCCCGCTCCGCCCAGAGCGGGAGAAGTTATTTGACGATTTCCCACCCAAAAAAAAGTGGTAATGAAATTATTTACACAAAGTAAAGCATAACGCCAAACCTTTGCAAAAATGTAAGTTTTTCCATAAATTAAAGAAAAAAATTTAAACTGCTCGATTTTTTTTGTAAGGCCGTCCCTCGTGAAAACAAAATAATTATTTCCTATGTTAGCCTTTTAGTTAGTGCTTTTCGTATGTATTCTGTGATAAATGGTTTATAATTTATATCATAGTCAAAATATTAAACAGGGTAATTTTAAAGTAGCTAGCTAAACTCCGTTGAAGCGATTGGTAGGTATCGATATCTAAAGATGATAAAAATTGCATGTTTTTTTTTTTTTTGTGTCAACGATCGTATACAGGGTGGCAGGGGCATCGACGCGAAAACTGTTACCATGGACATGATTCTGAACCCCCCTGCGTTGAAATATTTTGTCAGTTATTAGAAAAGCGCAATACCTACGCAGTCAAAATGTATGGAACAACAGATAAAAAAAAATAACCGACGAAAGATTTCAACGGTAACAGTTTTCGCATCGATGTCCCTGCCACCCTGTATACGTTATTTTGTTACTTGAAATCTCGTTAACGTGGAAGGCAAAGGACATTTTCGAAAGACTAAGTACATAAACATACACATATGCCGCATATTATAACAAAAAAAGTTAATCTGCCGGCAATATTGGTGGCCTAAAAACGATGTCTTACAACTTTAACAACTGATTTTCATAGCCCAAAAACGTTGTATTTCAACTATAACAACTGATTTTTGTAACTACATTCTTTGCAAATAAATATGTCTATTCTATTACCTTAAATGAATTATGCATTTAAATTTAAACATGCGTCATGTCATACTATTCAAGTCTCTGTCAGAATCGTCATCGTCGTAATTCAATTTATATTTCTGATAAATAACCCTTTTAACTTAACTTATAACCCCATCTCCATATAACCCTAAAAATGAAAAATCCTCATCATAAAACATATTACCACATTTGGCACACCCCTAAAGGCTTCAGTTAATCGTCTAAAAGGTCATTTAAATTGAAAGCGGCTGTAATTTACGTTACAATTTGAATTGTTTCCCTCAATAAAAGTCAGGAAGGATTGTTTGAAACAGTTTGGTACTCTGAACTTTTGCTATTTAGACTATTGCTCTGTTATTTATCAGGGGCTCGTGGCTTTTTAACAGCCCCAGCAGTATTGCCGAGGTCGGGCAGTCCTCAGGCCAAATAAAAAACCAAGACTTAGCGCTGTGAATAGTGACGTGAGGCCAGTTTCGTAAACATGTGTGCACTTAGTGAGGTGAAGTTTGATTGTAGTTTGATTGTTGTTTGATTTTAGTTTGATTGTAGTTTGATTGTAGTTTGATTGTAGTTTGATTGTAGTTTTATTGTAGTTTTATTGTAGTTTTATTGTAGTTTTATTGTAGTTTTATTGTAGTTTTATTGTAGTTTTATTGTAGTTTTATTGTAGTTTTATTGTAGTTTGATTGTAGTTTGATTGTAGTTTTATTGTAGTTTGATTGTAAATGGTTGTAAATGTGTGAGCGTGAGCGTGTATGTACAGAACGGAGGTGTAGTTTTGGCATGCTTCACTGTATTGTTCACAGCGCTATGTCTTGGCTTTTTTATTTAGTCTGAGGGGCAGTCGTCCACGTTTCGGGCGTCTCTTTAGACCACTATTTTTAACCCCAATATCCAATGAAGAAAAGAATTAAATCAATAAAAAAAAAACTTTTATTCAGGTAGAGCCCATGTTACATAAAATAAAATTTCCCAGAATTTTAACCGAACAGATTAGAAAAAAAAAATGTGTGCGTAGCTTTTTTTTATAAAGTTAGTGAAAAAATAAAAAAATAAATATTTCATTTCCCATAAACCTACTACGACATTTATGAAAGGTCAGAAGCTAGGTGCACGGTTCCAATTGGTCGTTTCCTATGAAGAAGAGCCGGCAAGAAACGTCACGGATAATCTTTTAAAAATAATTGGATTTTACAATATTTTCAAATAACAGTGTTAATAGGTATGGGAGGACAGTTTAGGTCACTCAACCAGTACCAGGTACTTAACGAAATAGAAAACGGTCAACAAATCTTCGGTCCACTAAGCCTACAACTGTTCTTCAGGAAAAGCCTTTTTTTGCAACAATTATAATGGTGTGATGGAAGATACCAATTTTAATGCTGCCATTTTGATTTGTGTCAAAAAATCTTTCTTTCCAATTGATCAACTAGAATATACATGGGCAGATGAAATGTAACTATTTCAGTAATATGCAAAGCAGAACTCCCCAAGGGTTCCAGGGCAAATCACATTCCAAGGTTTTTGCGAAAATACACAGGAATACGCCGATTCGAATGATAGAACTCTCTCACTGAGGCTGATAATAATAAATTGGCTGAAGAGCATAAAATAACATCACACTTGTATTTCCCGAAGGGGTATACAGTGGTGTACCTATAATCCAACTACACCACAGTTCAAATTTCCAATTTATTCATTCATAATCAGATTGTTTTTTACGGGAGACCTTCCAATCTCATTAAAGCGCAAGCCCTGCCTATCCTAACCTATGGCGTTCAGACTTGGTATTTGACCGAGGCTCAGAAGTCCAAACTCAAGGTTTGCCAAAGAGCAATGGAGCGTAACATTTAAAAAATCAATTCACCGACGAAATTCGCAACACCTTAATACGCTCCAAGACAGGTCTCGCCGATATTGGCGAAACGTCTGCGAGGCTCAAATGGGACTGAGCGGGTCACACCTATAAGATGCATCAAAACAGATGGGCCAGGATCGCCACACATTGGGTGCCTGTAAAAAGCGCTGGCGTGACGATTTGAGCTCATTCCTGACCGATTGGCCGGAGAAGGCACAACATAAGGAAGACTAGAAAAATATGGGGGATATCTTTGCCCAGCAGTGGGATAAAATAGGTTAGCAAAAAAATCTGTTTGTACAAGAATAGATAGGACGGTGACCCCCAAACTAGAGTCCGGCCGTCGACTGAATACGTTTTTGACCCCTGCCAGTTTCATACTAACGAATATGTGTTTTGCGAATTTGATCCTTATTACTACTATTTCAGTGTCAGGAACGCATTGTTTCGACGGCCGGAATGTAGGTAATTGCCTGTATCGTGAGGGTCGGGATAATTAAGACCCATGTTAAAGGTGAGCTTGTTGCCATCAAATGGACCTAAATACCTGGACTTGAGTCCAGTAGAAGCCTTCTACTGACAATAAACTTGTTTATCATAATCTATCCATCGATCCTAGTGCTTCTGGTGTCAAGACTAACGCGGCAATCTCTGTTCAAATTGTTACCAAATCTTATTTTACAAGTAAAAAATTATTTTGAGAAGTTGACCATCATCATAATCATCTGCTTGTCAGCAACATCGTATTCCAACTATCTCGGGGTCAGCTTCCAGTCTAACCGGATGCAGTTGAATCTGAATGGTTATGTGACCTCCATACACTATATTACTGCTTATATCCGTATTCAAATAGTTTGTGCTGTTATGAGAGAAGTTTCTCGGTAATTATTAGGGTTCTGTATCCAAAGGTTACCTACGGGACCCTATTACTAAGCCTCTGCTGTCCACCAGCCTGCCTGTCAGCGGGCTGTATCTCATGAACCGCAATAGTTCAGGGTTTGAAACTTTCACAGAGTGTGTAGGTGCTACAGATAAAACGCTTATCTATACACCGTAAGGACGATTTCTGCTTGCAGCGCTCGGCCGCTGTAGAAAGCGGCCGTTAAGCAGATGTGGTCAACGTATTCACGGGTTTTTGTTTTCAAACTGCTAAGAAATGCGTTTCTTCGATAGTACTACTATGGCCGCTAGAACAATAAACAATAAAAAAAATATCCTCTTTCTGGGGCAGTCTGGTAAAAATAAAGAGGGTTATACAAGAAACGTGCTTTGTTCGACATTTTATGCGCGGTCTTTAAAAATATGTAGTGTTAAATATTGTACGGTGATACGGAATTCTTCGTATGCGAGTCCGACTCGCACTTGGTCGCTTTTTATAAACAAGCAGCTAAAGTTTATCCACTTTAAGACAGGATGCGTCTGTATTTTATTTAAAGAGTCAACAACCGTGAATGATGAAGATTCAAAATGGCGGCTGCTTCGCGAATCGCAATCCTTTCTGCTTATCTACGCGGTTTTTGTACGTTCTCGTGAAAACATACTCCAAACTTTGTCATTAGTTTTATTTTCATTTTTATAGCTGCTTCGTTTAAAAAAAAAGTGGTTGCACTCCGGGAGTGCCGACAGAAGTAAAAACTTGAACAAGGTGGTCTTGTTGAAATAACACTTGTATAGAACATTGGACATTGAACATCCGTGACCTTATCTAAATAAAGAGCACAAAAGCGTCTACAAAAAAAAAAAAAAACTTCCGAAACCTTTAAAGTAAAAGTACTTGCTCTAACATTGATCCGTAATTTATTACAAATAAAGAGCACAATCGCGTTTACAAAACCTTTAAAGTAAAAATACTTGCATAGAACATCGATCCGTAACGTAACGTAATATAAATAAAGAGCACAATCGCGTTCACAGAAATGAGGTGTCGTCATGGTGTCGCGAAATCAATGATTTAGTCCCATCTCAAAAATGCCCAACGTGCCTGAAGAAGTTTTCGTTTCAAAAATATATACAAAGATCTAAAGAATAGCGAAGTGCAGGGTATGCCATCTTTATCATCATCTTCATTTTCTTCTTTTTTATTTTTCTTTGCTTTTTTTTTATTTTTCGGTTGGACAGCCCAATACTGGGATATTGGATACGCTTACATGCCAACTATGGCGTAATAATACATAGTTTGTATTGGTTCTCTGGTAGATGTAAATATACTAACACTAGGTTCAGTTGAAAACCAGCGTCAGGAACTAGTTGTCTGGCATTTTTGCTGAACTGGGCCTATTTGGCGCAGCCGCGAGGCACACTTTTCCGCTAATTTTTGACTTTACACTTTTTATTTGTTCTTTTTTCTTGTTGTGTTGTGTGCCTTTTAGTCTGTGCTGAATAAAAATATTTTCTTTCTTTCTTTCTAAGTAGTGTGTATACAAACCAAATGGACGTTGTGGGGCGGAAATAAAACATTTTTTAAGTATTTTTTTTTAAACATATCAAACCGTATAATATTCTCTGTTCTGCTACTTTTCTATAGCCACCCATGCTCATACTTAAAACGAAAAGAAACCTTGACCTAAAATGATATTTAAATTAACTCTACAATCCCTTAAATACGACATCAACATTAAAACCAAATTAATTTCCCTAAATTAATCAATCTTAACACCCAAAAGGTGTTGGACACAGGATTATTTCAGATCTGTGGACCCTTATCCGTTTTAGGAAACAATTTATATCCTCGACGGCGGAGGGCTAAAAATTTTCACATTCCGCGAACGATTTAGGGAATGTCACTTGAGATCAAAATAAATAGCCCCTATACTTTGGGACCTTTCGGCCCTTTTCCTGATTTCAATAGAGCCAGTGTACAAGGTTTTAGGCAGGGAGATAGGGTATTTTTTTAAGAGCTTCGTCTTTTATTATTTAAAAAGAAACTCCGAAGCTTTTTAGTGGCGAAAGCATATTATAATATTATGAAGTTCCTAACTGAGAAATATTTTTTAAGCTAGTGTTTACATATATATTATTTTTTGTACTTAGTTCATTGTGTAATTTTAAAATTGTATTTAATTATTTAGTTATAAGTTGAATGTTTTAAATCTTTTGCATGCCTACGTGGTAAAATATGGCTGAACTTATTTTTTGGTCATCAATTGCAAAATAAAATTATCAAAGTCAAAGTCAAAGATTTATTTGCATACTAAGTGTATATTTTGGTGTTGTTTACAAATGCAGGTACTTACAACTTAGCGGCCTTTTCCAGGCATCGCAAACTTGAGGGCTAACTAGCAAACATTTAAACTATACGACACAATGAAATTCATAATTATCTTCTATCATTAAGTAGGATTTAATCTAATAATTTAAGTCATAACATTTTGACGCATGCACATTCTTATAATTAATTAACTCTATTTGTGTATAATGTCTGTGACCGAGGCTATGTGTGTCTGTATTATTTAGTTAATCATTTAAGAATGTCTGGTATTTGTTTATTTAATTATTCACTATTCAAATATTTAGGTATGTATGTATTATTTTATTTTTTAGATATTCAATTATTTCATTATTCAATTGTAAGTAATTATTTCTGATTCAAATATTCTTCGGTTGAGTAGTAGCAGTTTTTCAAAAGAAGTGTTTTCAATTTATTGTTAAGCGGAGTGAGTCTAGTTTCATTTTTATCTTATCTTATCTTATTTATTTGTTACTGTTATAAAACGGTTTACGGTTTAAGAACATTTATTTCGCCAAAAAGAATATAATTATTCACTCCTATGAGGAAAAACATAATAATTAAAATAAGCGACGGTTTCTTGGTAATTAGCTAAAATTTAGTTATAAAAACGTACATTATTCGGGTGGTGCTTTAATATCCTTCCTTTGCTTGCTTTAATAGAATGCACATTAATAATATTCTTCTTGTTTTCGTGTTGACGGTACTTTGGTTGATTATTTATTACTATACTAGCATTTGCCTTTTGTATCCTATGTCCTAGTCACAGGTCATGGTGGTCTATGTGCCTAATTTCATCTAAATACGTTCAGCCGTTTTAGCGTGAAAGCGTAACAAACAAACAAAATAAACTCGCTTTCGAATTTATAATATTAGTTAGCATTGTTTGGGCTCAGTAAGTGGCCACGTTGATTGCGGCATCACTAGCATTCTTTAGGTATTCAAAGGTGCAAGTGAATGGGCACTTAGGACACTCCAGCAAGTGGGACATGGTCTGATCAAAAGCACCGCGCTTGCCTTAGGTGTTGGATGGGTCAGTAATTCTCTACATTAATAATTTTTAATTTGGTGTTCCAGAGGGATCTTCGTTTACATTTTAATTTCTAAGATAAAAAGTATAATTACATATAATTAATGTGTTTTAAGACTTTTATTACTTTACTGTGAAAATAGATTTTAAAGTCCAGCTTCGAGGTTGTAACTTTTTTTTTTTAGGTACGATGAAATGTAATCATTATTCATTTTTACCACAAACTACGTTGTGGCGTCAGAAAAATTGTTAGTGAGACTGCCTATGACGCGTTGGAAATGGTTTTATGCACCATCAATCGCTTTTTTATTTACTACCTTCAATAATATTACCTTCTATTTTGAATGAAAATTATCATCTTCATAAAAATATCTATATATATCATATAAATATCTAGCTTTTTATAATTACTTATACAAATTATCTGTTTATCAATTTCTCTTATTTAAAACTAATTTTTGCTCAACTGACTTAAATCCGGCTTATACAGCTTAAAAGTCAAAGTTTAATCCGTAGAATCCGCAAGGAATCCACTTATAGAACTTTGTTTTCAACTTAATAAAGTACTGTCATAGAGTCTCGTTGACTTGACATATAATTATAAACTTTTTGTACTATTTTTTGTGACTTACAAGTTGGGTATAAGCAGAATTTCTTTTTGGTAAAGTTTGTGATAAATGATTTTATTTTGTTTCTGTAAGCAGGTTTGTACAAACGTACACGTGAATCGTATTTTTAAAACTAGATGAAGTCGGCGTTTCCTATTCGACTACTCTGAGAAGAAAGGACGAAACTAATTCAGAGGTCTCTTTTAAAGTTCAGAGATAATCTTGGTCAGATCATGTGAAGACCATGCAGATTGGTGTCTGAAAGGGTCTTTTGAGTAATATTTTTTTTTCGTAAAACGTATATTTTGTAATAAAGAGCTACTAGCTATATTAGTTTAGTTAACCAAAAAGTATACAAATGCACCTTTATCTGTATTTCAAAACCTGCCTAATCAAAACAAAAAATATCGACCATTGATCACCGCGCTTGATTGATTAATTAAGTTTTTGGCGATTTCGATCATTAGAAGTTCAGGTTTCCTCAAGATGTTTCCTAAATATTATAAAAAGTTGCATTGGTAGGTACTTGCCAGGCTTTAACCCTGAAACCTGTTGCTATAGAAGCAGACCATCAGTAAACCTTCTAACCACTAGCCTCAGTAAAAAAATCGACCTTTTAACTCACAAAAAAAAATACAAGGAAAATCCTCATCGTTTATTTAAATCCGATCCATCTCCTGTACTATTCACTTATTTTGGCTTACATAACATTTTTACATGACCCTTATATCTTTAGAAAATAAGGGTCACATTCGCAATGTAAACGTTCGTAAAATCGCAGACCTTTTTGGCTTTGTTGAGGATTTTTATCGTGACGTTAAGGTTTTTTTATTTAGTATGATATTGAATTTTCTAGCTTTAGTACGACCGCGTTGGTTGTAAAAATAAGCAAAAATCACCTTTAAGTCGATGAAAATAGTGTCTTATTGAATTTTTCCAAAGCTCAGTGTGGAATGGTTTTTCGACGATATTTTTATACAACCTTTTAGTCAAAGAAAAAGGCTTAAATGTTTCTTTTTGAGATAATGTGCGGAGATGGTGTGATAGAAAGATGCTGCCATTAATTTGTTGCAAAATGGACTTTGTAAAGAAAGTTCCTCATAACGGCAAATATAAGGAGAATCGTCCTTTGAGGAGGTATTGGCTCGATAAGGAAAGAGGGTGTGAAAGGAGGTTTTAAATGCTCTTTGGAAGGTTGGAAAAGTTAAAGCTATTTTATTAAGTGATTCTTCGCTTGTTTGTGTTTAGACGAGAAAGAAAATTTTCTTCATAGGAATCTTGTTTATTAAAATAGCATACAAATTTGGCTCTAGTTGGTGGTAGGTTTGATCCTCAGCAGTATATCAGTCAATTTAAAAATACAATAGACGTGGATATATTTAGTTACTTTTCCACTTAGATATTTCTAAAGAGCCATAAAAACCCTGAAATAAATCGACACGTGTTTCACCTCTCAACGAGGCATCCTCAGGATGACGATTGACTTGTCGTGAACTCGAACACGCCGTTTTTATGGCTCTTTAGAAATAGCTAAGCGGAAAAGTTACTAAATATATCCACGTCTATTGTATTTTATAATGGATTTTCGCAAGGTCACGCCTGAATTAATTAACTATATTAAACTTATATCCAGTCCTCTCTATGTTGTGCCTTTCTTCGGCTAATCGGTCAGGAACGAGTCCAAATCGTCAAGCCAGCGCTTTTTAGGCCTACTCCGGTGGCGACGACCATCAGGCATGGGGAGACCTTTACCCAGCAGTGGGACAAAATAAGTCAGAAAAAAATGAAAAAATAAAGTTTATTGCATGAATAGACGCTATACTGTTGCGGGTTAATGGGGACGCCATTCGTTGATTAACATCCTGTATATTATTGTTTTATCCATCGGGATATTCTATGTTGCACCCCGGAGTCTGGATTTATGTCCAGTTAATAGCTATCTAACTACTTACAAAAAAATCTAGCTACACATCCAAGCTGTCGAAATGTAGGTGTAGATAAATATAGGTTCCTCTGCTCCCCCCTCTCCTCCCTCCCTTTGAGGGATAGATAATATATGTAGTAGATCTACTCGTATATCTTTTAGATTTTGTAAATGTGAGAACGTTGTAGGCTGTAGACTTGTGGACCATTTTCTATTTTGCTAAGTACCTGGTACTTGTTGATAGGCCTACACTGTCCTCTCATACCTGTTAACACTGTAATTTGAAAACATTGTAGAAACCATTTATTTTTAAAAGAGTAACCGTGGAGTTTCTTGCCGGCTCTTCTCCATTGCAAGCGACCAATTGGAACCGTGCACCTAGCTTCTGACGTTTTATAAGTGCCCTTGTAGGTATATGTGAAATGAAATATTTTGAATTAGAATTATGCACAAAAAAGTTGAAGTTTGCTTGGCCTATGTTCAGCAGACGCCAGCAGTGGAAGTCTTTCGGTTGTAATGATAATGATGATGATACACAACACAGTATAGGTAATGCATTGACGGGTTCCGCTAGGGACGATGCCTGCCGGGGTTGCGAAGAAAACCGAAAGGGAGATCATGGTCCCCGGCAAAACAGGGCACCTGAAGGAACACGGGTGGGTTTTAGTCAGTAAGAGTCTGACACACCCTCTCGCTCCACCCAGAGCGGGAGAAGTTATTTGAAAATTTCCCTCCAAAAAAAAAGTACAGGTAATGCAACTTTTTAAGAATTGTTTTCGTCTTTGCATTGTTTGTCAATTAATCACGGCATTGTTGGATTTAAAGAAGATTCTAAGGACCTAGGTATTTCTTTTTTATTTCAAGCTCTTCCAGCGAACTCAATTGTCAGTACTTCCAAAAGGAATCCCCTGTCCCGTGCGGTATCTTAAACTGACCGCGGTTGACCTCAAACAATAATAGCAACTAATGACTTACACTTATCAACACACGGTTCTCTCCCCTTATCTTAAACTATTCAAAATGACTTGATTACTTTGTAAAGTATTATATTATTTTAATTAATTATTGTGAATGTGAGGACTATGTGGATATCATTATTATTTTCATTTTTCATTTAGTTTTAATTATGGTCTGGCAGTTTGAGTAGTTTATGCGGCCTACCCAAATGTCCTTTCTTTGGTATTGTTCGTCGAGTTGAGCTCCACGATTACTGACAAATGCTTGCACTGACTGGACAGGTCCACTAAAATCTGTGTGGTTCTTTCCTCAAAATACCATTTCAGACATTAACTACATGGTCCTCATATGGCCTGACCAAGATTATGTCTGGACTTTAAAAGAGACTGTGACCTCTGAGTTTGTTTCGGCCTTTCTTCTCAGAGTAGTCAGATAGGAAACGCCGAACTCAACTAGCTTATTTTTTTTTTTTTTTTTTAATATGACGTGTAAAAGTGATTCCGATATCCTATTTACAGAATAAACAATTTCATTTCATTTCATTAAAATATATATCAGGTTTTTTTTGTGACGTGATATTACGACTGTAATAAACCAGTACCCTAATTGCGTAACTTATTTTCGTAAACAATTTTGCCTAATTTGTTTCATTTTGACGGTTCAACAACATTCATTGCGTTTTTTACATTGTTGAGCAGATTTTATTTTCCAACTTTTGAAGTAATGGATTAGCAATCTGTTCCAAATCGAAACAAATTGTAATTGATCGTATGTTACGCAATTAGAGTACAGTTTAAGCTGGCCTCTTATTCAATTGAAACTCAGTACTAGGCTAGACCAGGTCAAGGTCAAAATGAAAGAAAGAAAAAAGAAAAAAAAAAATAGTGGCACTCCGGGAGTGCCGACAGAAGTGAAAACTTGAACAAGAAAATACTTGCGTAGAACATTGATCCGTAACGTTATATAAATAAAGAGCACAACCATGTATACAAAAATGAGGTGTCGGTAACGGTGTCACGAGTTCAATTGTTTTTTCCGTCTCCAAAATGCCCAACGCACATAAATAAGTTTTCACTTCAAAAATGCGTTTATTGGCATTACAGCAGAAAAATACACCTTATATTTATTAAAAAAAAAACAGTTACCTACTAAACCTACCTATTGCTTTTTGGCATCGCACAAGTCTTTAATTTGTTTAAATTATTTTGTTAGTTTTAAATGTTCTTTTTAGGGTTCTGTACCTGAAGGGTGCCAAACGGAACCCTATCATAACATTATATAACGCCAACGAAAGCCTCCGCTGTCTGTCTGTCCGTCCATCCGTTCGTCCATCCGTCTGTCTCTCAGCGGGCTGTATGGCATATGGCCTAACCAAGATTATGTCTGGACTTTAAAAGAGACTGTGACCTCTGAGTTTGTTTCGGCCTTTCTTCTCAGAGTAGTCAGATAGGAAACGCCGAACTCAACTAGCTTATTTTTAATATTTTTTTTTAAATATGACATGTAAAAGTGATTCCGATATCCTATTTACAGAATAAACAATTTCATTTTATTTCATTGTATCTCATGAGCAGTAAACCCACGTTCGCACGGACGTAAAAGTATCGCTGCGGGATTTTTTCGTACACTGGATTTTCAACGCTCTGCTTAGCACCGAGAGTTGAAAATCCAACAGTGTGTTTTGTTGACGCGCTGGGATGCACTCTGTTGAATTCTCAACGCTCGGCTTAACACCGAGAGTTGAAAATCCAGTGTGCGATGAAATTCCGCCGCGAAATTTTTACGTCCGTGCGAACGTGGGCCAATGGGTAGACAGTTTCACAGATTGTGTATTTCTATTGCCGCTATAACAACAAATAATAAAATTAAAGTTATAAATTAATGGAGGTCCTATACAAAACACGTGTAAATGCTAAAATATTTAAAAAAAAAAACAATGTAGTGTTCAATATTGTGAGGTGGTACAGAACCCATCGTGTGGGAGTCCGACTCGCACTTGGCGGTTTTTTTATTGTTAGTATTTCCCGTGCGTATCCTAAATACAATGTTAGACGAGACGAGCAAAGGAAATACAAACAATATTGAAATGAACATTTAACTGTACTTAACAAAATAATAATAACAAAATAGACAAGATATTTTTCTTTCTTATCTTTCTTATTGTACGTATTTAGTAACCATAGATAATATAATACTATGAATAGTAACCCACATTTCGCCAGTATACGAGGCGAGATTATTGACATCAACTGACCACAACCTGACCTTCTTTCCCTTCCTTCTGTATCTTTGACAGTCGTTACGGGTCGTCAGAAGCCTGAAAGTCTGACAACCAGTCTTGTCTAGGGGTATCGTATTGCCCAGATACTGGGTTGTGGAGGTCTGATAGGCAGTCGCTCCATATAAAATACTGGTATTCAGCTGCATCCGGTTAGATTGGAAGCCGACCCGAACATAGTTGGGAAAAGGCTAGGCAGATTGATTGATTGAACCGGCCACAACCTGGCAACGACAGAAGAACAGTCAGTAGCAACTGAGAGATTTTCAATGAAAAATCCCAATAACAGTTAGATCGATCTGCGAATTAAACTCAGGGCCTCATGCTCAGCAATCGCGATTGTCAACCAACGAGATCAATGAGACATAGTGAGAACACTTTGGTTGAAAAAAAAAAACAACGTACTTCCAAAAAAAACACTACAAAGTGAAAAATTACTTTAATTTCGGAAGTCGGTGTCTTTGGATCTGTATTTTAGTTTTTTGCCTTTTTTTTTCACTTTTTAGTTATGGCCACACCAATTCGTATACCACTACTTGCGAAGTATTATACAAGATACACAAAGTGGATTAAATACGTATTTTCGAAGCTTACTCAAAAACTACCTAAGCAAATGGGACCATCGGGTAAGCTTCCGCTACCGAATGAAAAAAGAATTTTCGAAACAATTGACGACAATATCGATGAACACACTTAAAAAGTCTCCTCCATATTTGAAGTCAGTTTAAAAATATCAGATGCTTCGAATACCTACATAAATAAATACGAGGTATTCCACTCAGAGCACTGCTTTCACTTGTCCGAACCGCACCTGAACACTTCCACTAACCGCACTGAAACAAAATATTGATAAGTGCGGTTCGATGGAATAGTTTATTCATTTGGCTTTTGCTGTTTTCGTATTTTATTTAGAAAAGCCTGTTATAAAAGAGGGGTTTTAATTTATTATTTCAGACATCTTTACTGACGTTGAATGTCGACCAAAATATCAGTTTTGCTCACCACAATACCAGCCGCAATATAATCATTTTGTTTATTTATTTTCCTTTTATTTCTTATTCATATTATTAAAGTAAATTACATATGAAATTGTTAAACTATGACTCAAGCTGTGTTTTAAAATTTTTTATTTAAGAAATTACCTACTTTTGTCTGCGGTTTCACTTAAGGAAAAGTCAACGAAAATTACTTGTATAGTTGAGAAAATAGACCTTGTTTTTGTTGTATATTGAATAATTAAGTTAAATAAGAGCCAAAGTAGTAAACGTCATGTTTTTTTATTTTTGGTGACAATCAGAAAAAACACAATGTCAATACGAAATTAGATTATTAAGAATAATAAATACAAACAAGTATTTAATGCATACTTTGAGTATTTACTACATACCCCCACTTAATCGAAATAATCTAAGATCTATAAGCGAGACATTAAGATTTAAAGAAGCCTATAATTAACTAAATCCCATACCCTTAACACATCTTAAATGTGATACACGTCCTAGGGCTTTTGTCAAAATGTCAGCGCTCATATCATGCGTCTGAATGTACCGTAAGTCCACAATATTCTTAGATACAATCTCACGCCAGCTTTTGCGCCCCTTGACAGTCGTTATAAATAATAACTTGTCCTACCTTGCCACTAATTTCTTGCAAGAGTCTGCGCAAAAAGACAACTTCTCTGGTTACGGCACTCAGTGACATATACTCAGCCTCGGTTGAAGATAATGCAACCGTTGGCTGTTTCTTTGACTCCCAAGAAATTGGTCCTCCAGCCAATTTCACAAAATAGCCTGTATACGAACGGCGGTCAATTGTGCAGTTAGCCCAATCGGCATCAGCGTATGCAGAGATATATTCACCAGTCTTCCTGTAGACAATGGAATAATCTATAGTACCCTTAAGATACTGAAGTACACGCTTCGCTGCTATCCAGTGCGTTTTGTCATAAGTCGTATTAAACTGACTCAAATAACTGGTAGCAAACGCTATATCTGGCCTAGTATTAACAGCGAGGTACATCAAGCAGCCAATCAAGTTCTGATAAGGATAATCAGGTTTCTCACCAATTCCAGGTTCCAACTTACTGCTCGCTAAAGGTGTATCAAACGTTTTACACTGTTGCATTTTAAAACGTTTTAATAAATCGAGTATAAAAGTTTTTTGGTTTATTTCAATTATCCCATTATCGTATTTTACATTTAGAGATAGGAAATAATTTAGATTTCCCAGATCTTTTATACCGAAAAATTGTCTCAAGTCATGTTTGACTTTGTCATACGTCAAGTCATCTTTGTGCAACAAGACAATGTCATCGACATAGACAGCTAGTATAACTAGTTCAGACGAACCAAAAAGTTTCGTATATACACATGACTCTGAGGAGGTCCTACTGAAACCCAAACTTTTAAGAGTTTCGTCGAGGTTTTTATTCCAAGCTCGCGAAGCTTGCTTCAACCCATAGATGGATTTCTTCAGAAGACAAACTTTTCCATCTTCTTGTGTAAATCCAGGAGGCTGTAGCATGAACACTTCTTCCTCTAGATTGCCATTAAGAAATGCTGTGTCCACGTCCAAATGCTTTAGCTTATATTCGTTCTCAACGGCAAAAGCTAACAGCATACGTAAGGATGAATTCCTCACCACAGGAGAGAATGTTTCATAATAATCCACTCCTGCCTCCTGACTGTAACCTCTAGCTACAAGTCTTGCTTTATACTTTACAGAATTTCCTAAAGCATCTCGTTTCAATTTGTAGACCCATTTACAAGGAATAACTTTCTTATTTTCAGGTCTATTGACTAAAATCCAAGTTTTTCTTTCTATTAAGGAATCATACTCGTCTTGCATCGCAGCAATCCAACTATCTTTATCTTCTGCGTGCATGGCTTCTGAGTAGCTAGATGGATCTTCATTTATTACCTCTTCCGTACAGGTCTTGTATAACAAGAAATCTGGTTTCTTCCGTTCTCTCATTGGATAGCGACGTTCTTCCACTGACTCACCGAGAACACTGTTGCTTTGTTCTACTTCTACATCTGAAGCATCATGAAAACGATCAGGGGAAACGTCCGGAACATCCATGGAAGTGCTTGCTGTAGGAACATCCAAATTAACTATCTGTTCAACAGCATTGCAAGGATCAGTGCTCAATCGTAGTGGAACTACTGTTTCTTCTTGGCTTCTAGAAGAATCTGAATTTTCTTTTAAACTTGTAAAAGAATTTTCAAAAAATACTGCGTCCCTCGCTTTAACTAAGCGACGTGGGCATTCAGAACTACGAAAGAAGTAACTGTGGATATCATCAGCATATCCTACAAAAATGTGCTCCGTAGATTTGACATCAAGCTTCTTTCTTTGACAATTGGGGACATGAACCATCGCTCGACAGCCAAAAACTCTTAAATGTGAGAGGTTTGGTTTATTCCCATACCACATTTCAAAAGGAGTTTTATTTTCGAGTGCACGATGAGGAGACCTGTTTTTCAAATAAGCAGCAGTTTGAACTGCATCTTGCCAATATACTTTGGAAAGTTTACCTTCAGTAAGCATACAGCGCGCCTTTTCAACCAGTGTGCGATTTACACGTTCAGCTACGCCATTAGATTGAGGGCTATAAGGAGCTGTCGTTTCATGCTTAATTCCTTTTGAAGTCAAATAGTCTCTCATACCTTGGTTCACAAACTCAGTCCCGTTATCTGTTCTGAAAATTTTAATTTTTGCTTCCTTCTGCCTTTCAACTGCATTCTGAAATTCACAGAATTTATCTTTTACTTGAGTTTTCGACGAGATAAAGAAAGGAAAAATCGCTCTCGAAAAATCATCAATAAAAACCAAAAGATATTTGTTTCCCTGAAAAGAATCGTGTGACATCGGACCACACAGGTCCGCATGAATTAGTTCCAACAAAGCTGTTCCTCTTTTAAATGGAATTGCTTTGAATGGTTTTCTTGACTGCTTGCCTTCCAAGCAATGTATACATGGTTCATTGTCCACCTTATCATAAGACACACCTATAGCCTCACCTTTTCTAAGTTTATCCAGACCTATTCGGCAAAGGTGTCCTAAACGCCTATGCCAAAGTCTGCAATCTGACGTATCAAGGAGCGCATTAGAGGCAATTCTCTTAGGAACATTTACAGTACAATTTAAAGTGTACAGCCCACTACTTACAGAACCACGTAAAAGAGCCTTTCCAGTACAAGAAAAATTTTCATAAAAAATACAACCATTTTTATCAAAAACTACATGTAAACCGTTTTCACAAGCTTTCCTAACAGAGAGTAAATTACAATTCAGGTCAGGCACGGCAACAACACCAGTCATTGTTCCTTCACAATCTTTAGTAGAAAAAGAAATATTACCTATACCTCTGCAACTTATCTTCTCTCCATTTGCAACCGTTACAGTATCATTACTACCTGCTTCATTATTCAACCTTACGTTCTCTAGGTAATCAATATTATGGCACATGTGGTTGGTCGCTCCAGTATCAATGAAAAAAGTGGTACTCTCTCCTTCTACACCATTGAGTGCTGTCTTCAGAGTAACATTTTTTACGTGCTTGTCCTTCTCGTCCTTCCTTATAGGACAATCGGGCCTTTTATGACCTGGTTCACTGCATCCATAGCATTTGATAATTCTTTTCTTCTTACTATTATTGGAAGAAATTTTACCTTGAGAAGATTTCTGAGCGGAAGTCGTCGGTTTGTTCTCCGGAGCTTGAACGTCTACGGTTTTCGAGAACTAATTCAATAGCTTACTTTTCACCAATTCACTTGTGATTTTTAAGTTGGAGTTTTCCAGAGCCATAACTAAGGGATCGTAGCGAGGTCCTAAACCTCCGAGCATAATCGCTGCCAAACTTTCATCATCAATCTTCTTCCCGATGTCTGCTAAATCTTGCGAAGTAGCTACGATTGCGCCAATATAACGCTCAACATCATTATCGAAGTCTGACAAGTTATATCTATACAGCCTTCGCTCCAGGGCCAATTTTCTGCCCATTCCCTTATCTTCAAAAGCATCTTTAAGAGCATCCCATGCTTGCCTGGCAGTCTCAGCGCTCCGAACATGTGCGATTGCGCCTCCGTCGATTGTCAAACAAATCTTGGTTAAAGCTTTCTGATCCCTTTTATTTGCATCAGAGGGCTTCTCACCTGAGTAACCTTCTATGGTTTCCCATAAATCCTCATGCATCAAATACATACGCATTTTGAATTTCCAGATGCCATAGCCGGCTCTTTCGCACAACGGTTTTATCGATATACCAGCAGGTCCACACGACATTTTTCTACTTTTTTACTTCGTGCTGATAACGAATGTTGTATATTGAATAATTAAGTTAAATAAGAGCCAAAGTAGTAAACGTCATGTTTTTTTATTTTTGGTGACAATCAGAAAAAACACAATGTCAATACGAAATTAGATTATTAAGAATAATAAATACAAACAAGTATTTAATGCATACTTTGAGTATTTACTACAGTTTTGATGGACGAGGTTGAGAGCAGTGGTGGCCCAGTGGTAACAGCCGCCACCTACGAGTTGTAGATCGTAGGTTCTCAAACTCTGTTAGACGCTTTAATTTGTTTAAATTATTTCATCAATACTGCTCTCAAAACGGTGAAAGAAACACATCGTGAGGACATCCAGCATGTCCTAGAACCACAAATTCGAAGACATGTGACATCTATCAACCCGCACTGGGCCCGCGTTGAAGATTACGGCCCCCTCCCTCTGACAGAAAGGAAGCCTGTGTCCCAGCAGTGGGAACGTAGTATAGGCTGATTATGCGATGGACAGTCTACACAAGGTAAAAATTGCATTGTAAAAGGTTTTACCTATACCTATAATGAAAATCTCAAACAGTCGGTACATGAAAAATAAAGAAAACTTGTTTATTCTGCACAAACAAAACGTACATTAAAAAAAATCTAGAAAAGCCTCGTATTCAATCGGCCAAAAAAGTTGGACAATATTGTTCATAGTACAGCTGGGTGAAGTACCAATCTAACCCATCAATTTTCATAAAAACGTTTATCTGTATAGACTGATGAACTGACTCAGTCTCATCTAAATTCGTTAAGCCGTTCTTACAAAAACCGGTGATATATAGGAAATTATTAGTCCCCAAACAATATGTATCTATATCAGTTTATCCAGCACCCTAATTGCGTAACACACGATCAATCACAATCTGAATTATTTTGAAGGATATAGCTAATCCGTTGCTTTATATGTTCGAAAAATTTGTCTGCTCAGCAACGTAAATAACGCAATCAATGTTGTTGAACTGTCAAAATCGTGTGTTTCGCAATTAGGGTGCAGGTTAACATTATTACCGATAATATCACACTAAACAAGGCTTTCAAAGATTTTACTAACGACATATTCGCTAATGTGTACTCCCCAGAACTATGTTGTAGCCATAGTAAGTCCTAATCAGTACCCTAATTGCGTAATACAACACAATCTGTTTCGATTTGAAACAGATTGCTAATCCATTGCTTAACAATTTGGAAAAAAAAATCTGCTCAAAGACGTAAATAACGCAATGAAACATTCATTGCGTTATTCACGTTGAACTGTCAAAATGAAACAAATTAGGCAAAATTGTTTACGATTTTTTTTCTTCTTTCTATTCTTTCTGAGCTTTTTACTCGGCTTCGTGGTGTTTCCTCAAGAATTGGGCTATCTTTTTTTGAAATCTGACTGGTAGTTTCGGAGATTACTCCCTACATACAAACAAACAACCAAACAAACAAATCTTACCTCTTTATAATATAAATATTATATTAAATATATCACACAGTCACACAGGCCTTTTACTCACTGGTCGGTACGTCAGCAGTGCGGGATAAGCATGTTCGGTATACACGGTACCGAAAGCTTACCGATATAATTATATAGGTATTCGCGGGATCGTGTCGGTTTACCGCGTCTCGGTAGAAACATCCAGTGCGGTACCCGCTCACGTTACGCGTTTTAAAGCATGCTCAGTATACTCGGTACCGAAAGCTTATCGAGCGCCTATATTTCAATAAATTAAGCGGTATTGCACAAATTATACCGAAAACATTCAGTAGTTTTTTTTTTTAGGTATGGCATCTTGTAGTTGACCTCTGAGATCATGAATACTTAACCGGGCTTTCCTGTGGGTGCCTTAAGCTACTACACTTAAAACCTCCAGCCAGGGGTTATTCAACTATGCTAATTAAAACTAGGTGAACGTTCGCTAAGGGCACCCCCTGTGGGGTACGAACCTCGGCTTAGGGCGTCAACCGGAGAAAGGACATCAAGGATGGGACGGGCTGAACATTCAGTTGTGCGGTATCGTTTCAGTATACCGAGCATACTATACCGAAACGATACCGCACCGACCAATGAGGAAACGGCCTAACCTATGTATATTTTTCAAAGCATTTTCTAAGAAAATAACACATTCACAAACAACAATCATAACTAATCAATCTGCCTAGGCTTTTCCAACTATGTTGGAGTTAAATCTCAAAGCTCAAATTCTTTATTGCGTACTATAATGTATATATGTAGTTGGTAGGGAAATAATTATATTAGTCACAATTATGGACCCTGTCGGGCACAGCATAGGTCAAGTAGGAAAGAGGAGGAAGAGCACTGGTCGTTTAATGTGACAAATTGTATTATTAGTTAAGTAGTTAGTAAATTATATATTTATTCATACAGAATTCAATTTGAGAATTATAATGATTGGTTTATAAATTATATACGTTTATTTATTTAGTAACATTAAAATAATCTTTTTTTTTAAATTATTCATTATTGTTTTATTTAGTTATTATTATTTTTTATTTATTGCGTAATTAATATTTATTATACTAAGGTAAGTTATTTATTGAAAGCTTCATATTTTATTATTATTTATTATTATATATTTTTCGTATTATGAGTATTTGTAGATACAAATGGGGTATCCATTTGTATAGTTCTGAAGTTACCTATAATTTATCAATTAAGTATTCGCTTATACTATGTAGGATTTGCTTACAAAGAAAACTTTCAATTTATTGATAAAGATATTATATTTACATATTTAAATTCTTTATTATTTCGGGTAACTTATTATAAATTTTTATGGACATGACAATCATGGTCGGCTGCTAGTCTAACCGGACGCAGCTGAATACTAGTATTTTACATGGAGCGACTGCCTATCTGATCTCCACAACCCAGTAACTAGGTAATACGATACCCCTTATTAAGACTGGTTGTCGTACTTTCGAGCTTCTGACGACCCGTAACTACTGTCAAAGATCCACGAATGACAGCCGGGACCAACGGCTTAGCGTGCTTTCCGAGGCACGGACGAGTCTCTGTATGGAAAGACGGTCACCCATCCATGGACCAACCCCGGCAAACGTAGCTTAACCTGATGGATCGACCCGTGCGGCTTTTATTACTAAGCCACGAGCTCCTCCACGTCATACGTAAGTCGTACAAAAACATTGATAAAACTCAGAGGTTCAAAAGAGCGCTGGTAAAGTCCCGATGCACTGAACAAAATTATCTCATATTAAAAATTCTCCTATATAAACACAGGGGCTCATTGAGAGACATCATTCGTGAATCCAGAACGAAACCAAGATGTTCTCTCCAATTCTCTTTACTGTTTTTGTAGTGAGTGTAACTGCTTGGGAGACTGACCCTGAAAGTTATCAACTGGACTGGAGCCCTCAAGATCAAGATCTGGACGATGATTTCTACCGGTACTTGCATCAGACGGCACATAGAAGACAAACCCGTCAGTTAAAAGGAAGTGCTTTTGTAAATTCGGATCTAACTAGCGGTAAGTTTTTTTTTGTTCTTGTTTGTTTGTAAAATTTTATTTCTAATCTGTGTTCGCAATTTATTTGCCAAACATGTAAACAAACACGAGTTTTAGAAAAAAACGACTGTAACGTCTATACATTAGGTTCAGTTTCCACTAGAACTTCATATTTTTTATGACTTTCTACAGTAGTAGTCAGTCTAAAATCAACTTTATTTATACGTACATAAAGTTGATATTTGGAAACAAGGTTATAATAGACCTTTAATCTGTTCGTCTAGCTAGTGTCTAGTTTTTTTTTTTTTTATGTTGCACTTATAGAAAGGTAGAATAGACAAAGTAACATAGGATACCTTTTATGTCAGAAAAATGCACGGTTCTTAAGGTAATCTCTATTCGGGTTAAATAACGGGGCATACTAATGCTTAGAAAAGGCCTGTATCCAAAATTGTTTTTTTCTTAAAAATAAAAATACGAGTCTAAAGTTTTGTTATTATCTGTAAGACGACTAAATAGAATTTTTTCAGCGGTACAATTTCGATCCGAGCGAGTGGTGCGAGTAATCGCCCGTCACACTCGGACACTCGCTGATAGCCCAGCGACAAAACTATCGGAACTTGACACTCGCTGCTCGCTGCTCGCCAGTCGTTTTCACTTGCTAGCTCTACCTGCTACTACGCACCTGAACTTTCTGAAGAACATCAACAATGTCACTATAACTATAATTATGTCCTTCAAGGACGTCCCCTAAATTTTTTTTAATGTCGTTATTCATTTGCAAATTCTTCTTTTTCAGGTGTTAACGCCAAGCTGCCATTTGCTGGTAACGATAAGAATATCCTGAGTGCAACTGGTGGAGCTAATTTCGATGCGACTCAGCACCTGCAGTCAGCAACCGCTGGATTGGCATTAGATAATGTGTAAGTGTATTTTATTATTTTCTTCTATCGTGTTAGCATGAACTCTGAGAGAATAACTATGCCACCAACAAGGTAGCGGGGCTGAGTGTCCAGAATGAGCTGGATGTACGGTCCGTCACATTTCAGAAATAACTCTTAGGTATCGAAATCCACTCTTGCTGCTGCTAAGTAAAGGTGCTCTCAAAGTCACACTGCTACCATGGTCATGTTCAATTGCCTGTACATTTAAATGAAACCACTTTTTGCAAGCTATAGTTAAGATTTCGGATAAATCTTAATACATATCAAAATAAAGATTTTTCTACGCAACGTGTAGGTATGCATTAAGAGTTTCCAAGGGTAGTCAGGCAGCCACGCTAACACTGTTTCGATCGTTCAATCTATTCGTTATGGCATTAAGCTATTCTTGCATAACTATAGTATTAAATATGAATCCTTTTGAAACATCATTTCACATTTGATTCTTCCTTAATTTCAGCAAAGGCCACGGGCTCTCCCTCAGCAATACGCATATCCCTCACTTCGGCAACCGGGTCACAGCTGCAGGCCACGCGAACCTCTTCCACAACCCGAACCACGACATCGGCGCTAATGCCTTTATCACCAGGAGTATGCCTTCCATCCCTCAAGTTCCAAACTTCAACACTTATGGAGGCGGACTTGACTATATGTACAAGTGAGTATTTTGTCAAAACATTTAGGTTATAAAGGGTATCGTGTTACCTCAAAATTCAAAATTCAAAATATTATTTCACATAAACCTACAAGGGCACTTATGAAACGTCAGAAGTTAGGTGCACGGTTCCAATTGGTAACGGTTCAAATAGATACCTCTGGGAGCAATAAAAAAATTGTTACAATAATAATATATCTTTTTTTATGAATGTTTAGTAGTCATTGGATACATGAAGTGAGCTGCTTTTGTTAGACGACTAAAATCTCACGGTGTATATTTTTTATGCAATTCATTTTTGACCAGTGCGTGTTGCCAGTGATGATCTATAGCACTGAAACTTGGTCGCTCACAATGGGCCTCATTAGAAGGCAGAAAGTCACCAAAAGGGCAATGGAGAGGGCTATGCTTCGTCTTTCGGTTGAAATGATGACAATGATGACGCAATTCATTTATCGTTTTTATTGGAATTTCTTTTTTGAATATACGGGCACACCTTCTTCAATATCATTACTGATTGCGTTGCCTTAAGAATTATAGGTTCTAATTCTTCTCCTCTATTACAGAAATAAAGTGGGTGCCTCATTAGGGGTAGCTCAAACTCCGTTCTTGCAACGGACTGATTACTCTGCCAACGGAAACTTGAATCTCTTTAGAGATAAAAGCAGTTCTCTGGACTTCAACGCAGGTTTGAGCAAGTCTGTGTCACCCTTTATGAGGAGCTCGTCGTGGGAACCATCGACTGGTTTTACTTTTAGGAAATTCTTTTAACTTATCCCAAAAAAAAAACTAAGTCAAAGACACCGACTTACGAAATAATCTATTGGTATAATACGGCCGATGAACCATGGCCGGTCTGAACGGAGGCTTTCTGAACTCTCGCTGTATGTTCTCTCACTCACACTCGCCTCATATCACCATTTTTTTTCTAAAAAATGTTAATGCGCAGCCTTCTGCGCAAAGTTCGGACCGGCCGGCCATGATCTGTCGTCTGTCACAGCCAATTTTCTCTGAATCTAATGGACCGATTAAGTTTGGCACACATTTGTATTTCTATGACTCAAACCCGGACGTGTAACGTAAATAAATGAATGTTGAATATGGGGTCACTTTTGAGGGGTAAATAAGAAAATAAAAAACAAAAGTTTTGCAAACAATACCGTGTGACATAACTTGCGAAAATTTCAAATATAATTTTTATATAATTTTAAAACAAAAACTTTTAAAGACATTCCGCCCTTATTTCCGAAACTACTGGGCCATTTTTTTTTTTTAAATATACGTAGAATGGTTCTTTACTCATAGATTACAGGAAAACCTATAAGAAGTCTATGGTTTTAAAATGACATGGTAAATCTCTCAATATTGTACATACAAACTTACATTTGCAGTTGGAATGTATGGGAGAACATGTATTTCAACTACAATGTTAAGTTTGTATTTGAGATGAATTCATCCCAACTACGGGACCCTTCATTGTGCGTAGTCCGACACGCACTTGGCCGGTTTTTTCGATTGGTTATTATTTTTGAATTCAGTTGTAATGTTTAATTTATCAAAAAGTGTTAATTTACGCGGTTCATTCTCGTTTTCCATTTTTCATGATTCTTTACTTTACAAAAAATATTAGTATGTAAGCTAGTTGAAAAATATTAGACAAGTGATTAATTAAAATCTGAGTGAAAAATAAGTATAAATATTTTCAAAAAATACTCACAAGTTTGTGTAATTATATTATTTTAAGTATTAATTTAAAAGTAAGGTACACATTTTGAATGCAGTACAATGCATTTATAAATTAGTTCCGTAAAAGATCTGTAAATAAAAATTGTTTTTTAGTTATGTTTGTTCTATAATTTTATTACCTACCGTACATTTTTTTGCTATTCAACAGCCATCATCTCAGAATATTCTCCTTCTTTTCATGATGGTATTATAAATCCTATATTATTAAATGAGCAATATTTATTTTTATATAAATATATCTATACCAATATTATAACTAGGAAAGATTTTTTTGTTTGTTTGTTTGTACCGAATAGGCTCCAAATCTACTGGACCAATTTTAATCATTTTTTCACCCATAGAAAGCTAAATTATTAGGAACTAACACAGGTTATAATTTATTTAAAAAAAATTAGAGATCTTTAAGAAAATTGCAATAATGTAATCCAAAGTAGCAAAATGTTGTCTATAAAATTAATTATTTGGCGTGCGCTGAGAAAACTATTGATGATACATCAAAATTATGTACAAGTTGATTAAAGGCTCGTACAGACGCGTCACGGGTCGCGCCGCCTGTCGCGCCCGCGATTTCGCGCTGGTATGCACGAGCATTAAAGTACTCATTATTACCTACAAAAAAGTCCGCATGAGAATATATCTGTAATAAAAAAATAAAAAAATCGAATATATTGTTTATAATATTTTCTTAGTTTTAATGTTGTATTTCCTGTGCGTATCCCAAATTTAAAAAAAATCTTTCTTTCTTTCTTTTATCTAAGTATCATAACTTAACTATGATACTTAGATAAAAGAAAGAAAGAAAGATTTTTTGACAATAGCAGCTTTTGTGTTCTAAAATTTAATTAGATCGCCGGTAGAAAAGATGGTTACATTCGTCTCGTAGTATTCATTCTTATTCAAATAAATAGTTGTATCATCAAAGGTATTTATGTAGTAGTAAAATACTTTTTAATTCATTCGAATCGGATATTTAGCCGTTCGTACGGACGTAATAAAATCGCGTTGGGATTTTATCGCGCACTAGATTTTAAACTCTTGGCGTTAAGCCGAGCGTTGAGAATCCAACGCGCTGGGACGCACTCTCGTACCAGCGCGTTAAAAAACACACTGTTGGATTTTCAACTCTCGGTACTAAGCAGAGCATTGAAAATCTAGTGCACGAAAAATAATCGCCGCGATTTTGTTACGTCCGTGCGAACCTCCGCTAAACGAAATTATCACGAATATAAAAATATAATACTTCGCAGCGATTCGTCAGTGAAACACAGACCGGTGAGGATGGATATCCCGTATACCGACGCCGTGATATTAATAACGGTGGATAAGTTGCGACCTTAAAGATTCGAGGAACGAGTACCAGGAAACATTAAATGCTACAAGTCCATCGACACAGTGTGCAACATCAGGGACACTGTAGGTACACCACATGATCTGCCGCCACACGTATCCACTAAAGTAAACAAGTTGGAATCCCCGTAATGATATTAAGAAATTTAAACCCAAGCCTGTGTAGTGGCACAAGAGTTTTAATCAAAGAACTTCGAGACAATGTCATTGTAGCCACCATCATCACTGGGTCCGCAGCCAGACAGCTCAAACACATTCCGCGTATCCCAGTGATACCGATGGATTTGCCAATAACATTTGTAGCGGTTACACAGCCACTTATGAACTACGCATTAAAAAGACATGACGTCACACAAATCCTGCATTGCGCAATTAGAGTTTACATATACAACATCAACCGTCGGGCAGTTGCCCGCCAGACCCGACACCCGTCTGGTCGGAGAATCCTCCCTTTTCTATAGAGGATGGGTGAACTTTTCACCCTGTTCCTCATACCCCTACATTTAAGAGACTTTAGTTCCCGGTTAAAGTATATTTTTTTTACGCTTTTCGTCAAAAGACGAAAACTATGAGGCCAAAAAAAAAGAAAAATGTTTTAGAATGCGCAAAAAGCTCTCTTTCATATGATACACCACGAGCTCTAGAAGCTCCACTTCGAATTTTTAAGACCCCCGTTCAGTCACTGCTGAAAACAAAAATCTTTCTTATTTGCAAAACAGTTGGGCAAACGTTATCTAAAACTGTTCCAAACAAGTTGATAGCATTAGTAGTTCTTGAGATATCCAGCTGTGACAGACAGACTGAGTCACACCATAAGGATTCGTTATGACCATTTTGGTACGGAACCCTAAAAATAACTGACGCAAGGACTGATGTGCAAATTGTACGACTTGCTTGCACTTGACCGGTTCTATACATTCAAACATTTCAATGTCAGTTTGGTAATTGGTAATAGCAATACGAGCTGGTTGGTATTCGCAACTCCACGTCCAAGCTCTTATTTTGCATAGGGGTGGGAAAATCGATGATTCTATCCACCCCAGCTCCTCAAGAAAGGCCAGCAATGCCTTGGTGCACCCACCCTGAGTGGAAGGTACTTTACCCTGTATGTGGTCATCACCGGGCAGTTTAGAAGCATGCGCTGCTGTCTCGTCGTCCTCCATGCAGGCCCTGCACAGTGGATTGTTTGTGACTCCTATGACAAAAAGATGTTTATGAATTGACTCGTGGCCAGATATTACTGCTGTTACTGTAAGCAGCTGTTGTTTAGTTAGTCGAAGAGCCTATTACGTGGGGCGGCCGTCATTCCATTGTCAGTTGCAACAATATCAAATTAGGGTACAGTTTAAGCTGGCCTCTTATTCAATTGAAACTCAGTACTAGGCTAGGCCAGGTCAAGGTCAAAATGAAAGAAAGAGAGAAAAAAACAGTGGCACTCCGGGAGTGCCGACAGAAGTGAAAACTTGAACAAGAAAATACTTGCATAGATCATTGATCCGTAGCTTAATATAAATAAAGCGCACAATCGCGTTTAAAAAAATGAGGTGTCGGTAACGGTGTCGCAAGTTCAATTGTTTTTTCCCATCTCAAAAATGCCTAACGCGCTTATTGGCATTACAGCAGAAAAACACACCTTATATTTGTAAAAAAAAAACAGTTGCCTACTAAACCTACCTACCTATTGTTTTTTTGGGTTCCGTACCCCAAGGGTGCCAAACGGAATCCTATTACTAAGCCTCCGCTGTCTGTCCTTCCGCCCGTCTATCTGTCAGCGGGCTGTATCTCATGAGCCGTAATAGGTAGACCGTTGAATTTTTCACAGATTGTTTATTTCTATTGCCGCCCAAAAATAAAAATAAAGTAAAAAATAAAATAAAATTTTATTACCATACAAGAAATAAAAAAAATAAAAAAGTAATGGCACGGAGCCCTTCGTGTGGGAGTCCGACTCGCACTTGGCCAGTTTCTTTATTCTGAGTATGTTCTGTGCGTATCCCAAATAAAATACAAAATAAAATATGTATCTTTCTTTTCTTATCTTTCTTATTGTATTGGCGAAATGTGGATTACTTTTCGCCAGTATACGGGGCGAGATTATTGACATCAACTGGCCACAACCTGACCTTCTTTCCTTTCCTTATGTATCTTTGACAGTCGTTACGGGTCATCAAAAGCCTGAAAGTCTGAAAACCAGTCTAACCAAGGGGTATCGTATTCCAGTTACTGGGTTGTGGAGGTCAGATAGGCAGTCGCTCCATGTAAAATACTGGTATTCAGCTGCATCCGGTAAGATTGGAAGCCGACCCCAACATAGTTGGGAAAAGGCTAGGCAGATTGATTGATTGAACCGGCCACAACCTGGCAACGACAGAAGAACAGTCAGTAGCAACTGAGAGATGTTCAATGAAAAATCCCAATAACAGTTAGATCGATCTGCGAATTAAACCCAGGGCCTCATGCTCAGCAATCGCGATTGTCAACCAACGAGATCAATGAGACATAGTGAGAACATTTTGGTTGAAAAAAAAAAACAACCTACTTCCAAAAAAAACACTACAAAGTGAAAAATTACTTTAATTTCGGAAGTCGGTGTCTTTGGATCTGTTTTTTAGTTTTTTGTCTTTTTTTTCACTTTTTAGCTATGGCCACACCAATTCGTATACCACTACTTGCGAAGTATTATACAAGATACACAAAGTGGATTAAATACGTGTTTTCGAAGCTTACTCAAAAACTACCCAAGCAAATGGGACCATCGCGTAAATTTCCTCTACCGAATGAAAAAAGAATTTTCGAAACAATTGACGACAATATCGATGAACACACTTAAAAAGTCTCCTCCATATTTGAAGTCAGTTTAAAAATATCAGATGCTTCGAATACCTACATAAATAAATACGAGGTATTCCACTCAGAGCACTGCTTTCAACAGCACTTGTCCGAACCGCACCTGAACACTTCCACTAACCGCACTGAAACAAAATATTGATAAGTGCGGTTCGATGGAATAGTTTATTCATTTGGCTTTTGCTGTTTTCGTATTTTATTTAGAAAAGCCATTTATAAAAGAGGGGTTTTAATTTATTATTTCAGACATCTTTACTGACGTTGAATGTCGACCAAAATATCAGTTTTGCTCACCACAATACCAGCCGCAATAGAATCATTTTGTTTATTTATTTTCCTTTTATTTCTTATTCATATTATTAAAGTAAATTACATATGGTATTGTTAAACTATGACTCAAGCTGTGTTTTAAAATTTTTCATTTTAGGAATTACCTACTTTTGTCTGCGGTTTCACTTAAGGAAAAGTCAACGAAAATTACTTGTATAGTTGAGAAAATAGACCTTGTTTTGATGGACGAGGTTGAGAGCAGTGGTGGCCCAGTGGTAACAGCCGCCACCTACGAGTTGTAGATCGTAGGTTCTCGAACTCTGTTAGACGCTTTAATTTGTTTAAATTATTTCATCAATACTGCTCTCAAAACGGTGAAAGAAACACATCGTGAGGACATCCAGCATGTCCTAGAACCACAAATTCGAAGACATGTGACATCTATCAACCCGCACTGGGCCCGCGTTGAAGATTACGGCCCACTCCCTCTGACAGAAAGGAAGCCTGTGTCCCAGCAGTGGGAACGTAGTATAGGCTGATTATGCGGTGGAACGGATTGTGATTGATCGTGTGATACGCAATTAGGGTGCAGGTTAACATTATTACCGATTATATCACACTAAACAAAGCTTTCAAAGATTTTACTAACAACATATTTGTACTCCCCAGAACTATGATGTAGCCATAGTAAGTCCTAATCAGTACCCTAATTGCGTAATACAACACAATTCACAATCTGTTTCGATTTGAGACAGATTGCTAATCCATTGTTTCATAAGTGGGAAAAAAAAATCTGCTCTACAACGTAAATAACGCAATGCAAAATTGTTTACGAAAATAAATTACGCAATTAGGGTACAGGATACATGTTCTTACCGATTATATCACACACTAGCTTTTGTCCGCGGCTATCGGCCCGCGACTCCCCCGTCACATCTCATCGTCCGCCCGCGCTATCACTTCGTTTTCGCTTAGCATTCTTTCTGATATTTTTGCTCGGCTCCTAAAGGTCGTGCCGTGATGTTTCATAGCCTATAACCTTCCTCAATAATTGGGCTGTCTAATGCAAAAAGAATTTTTGAAATCTGACTGGTAATTCCGGAGATTACTCCTTACATACAAACAACAAATTTTACCTCTTTATAATATAATATTTTAATTTAATTAATATTATATATGTATATATTATATTATATATATCACACATAGGCCCTATACTCACTGGTCGGTACGGCAGCGGTGCCGGATAAGCATGCTCAGTATACTCGGTACCGAAAGCTTATCGAGCGCCTATATTTCAATGAATTAAGCGGTACTGCACAAATTATACCGAAAACATTCAGTAGTTTTTTTTTTAGGTGTGGCATCTTGTAGTTCACCTCTGAGATCATGACTACTTAACCGGGCTTTCCTGTGGGTGCCTTAAGCTACTACACTTAAAACCTCCAGCCAGGGGTTATTCAACTATGCTAATGAGAACTAGGTGAACGCTCGCTAAGGGCACCCCCTGTGGGGTACGAACCTTGGCTTAGGGCGTCAACCGGAGGGAGGACATCAAGGATGGAACGGGCTGGACATTCGGTTGTGCGTTCGTATCGTTTCAGTATACCAAGCATACTATACCGAAACGATACCGCACCAACCAAATTACAAACAACAATCATAACCAATCCATCTGCCTAGGTTTTTCCAAACTATGTTGGGGTCGGCTTCCAGTCTAACCGGATGCAGCTGAATACTAGTATTTTACATGGAGCGACTGCCTATCTGACCTCCACAATCCAGTAACTAGGTAATACGATATCCCTTGTTAAGACTGGTTGTCACCGTAACGACTGTCAAAGATCCACGAATGACGGCCGTGACCAACGGCTTAACGTGCTTTCCGAAGCACGGAAGAGTCACTGTATGTAAGGATGGTCACCCATTCACGGACCAACCCCGGCAAGCGTAGCTTAACCTGATGGATCGACCCGTGTGGCTTTTATTACTAAGCCACGAGCTCCTCCACGTCATACGTAAGTCATACAAAAACATTGATAAAACTCAGAGGTTAAAAAGAGCGCTGGTAAAGTCCCGATGCACTGAACAAAATTATCTCATATTAAAAATTCTCCTATATAAACACAGGGGTTCTCTGAGAGACATCATTCGTGAATCCAGAACGAAACCAACATGTTCTCTCCAATTCTCTTTACTATTTTCGTAGTAAGTGTAACTGCGTGGGAAACTGTCCCTGAGAGTTATCAACTGGACTGGAGCCCTCAAGATCAAGATCTGGACGATGATTTCTACCGCTACTTGCATCAGGAGGCACATAGAAGACAAACCCGTCAGTTAAAAGGAAGTGCTTTTGTGAATTCGGACCTAACTAGTGGTAAGTTTTTTCAAAAACTATTTGCTCATTACTGTTCTTGTTTGTTTGTAAAATTTTATTTCTAATCTGTGTTCGCAATTTATTTGCCAAACATGTAAACAAACACGAGTTTTAGAAAAAAACGACTGTAACGTCTATACTTAAGGTTCAGTTTCCACTAGAACTTCATATTTTTTATGACTTTCTACAGTAGTAGTCAGTCTAAAATCAACTTTATTTATACGTACATAAAGTTGATATTTGGAAACAAGGTTATAATAGACCTTTAATCTGTTCGTCTAGCTAGTGTTTAGTTTTTTTTTTTTTTTAATGTTGCACTTATAGAAAGGTAGAATAGACAAAGTAACATAGGATACCTTTTATGTCAGAAAAATGCACGGTTCTTAAGGTAATCTCTATTCGGGTTAAATAAACAGGCCTTTTCTAAGCATTAGTATGCCCCGTGGCATACTAATGCTTAGAAAAGGCCTGTATCCAAAATTGTTTTTTTCTTGTCCGGAATGTAGATTAATAAAAAATATTGGACATGTATTCTTTCTTTTTTGACGTAGGTAATCAAAAGATTACGGCGTCGCATGACGTCACGCCTTCCTAGGTTTTATACTGAGTTGTGACGTAGCGAGACCCCATTCCCCAACTTTAATACGTGTTTTCTAAGTTATTTTTGATTAATATGATAAAGCAAAAAAATACGTGTCTAAAGTTTTTTTATTATCTGTAAGACGGACTAAATAGAATTTTTTCAGCGGTACAATTTCGACCCGAGCGAGTGGTGCGAGTAATCGCCCGTCACACTCGGACACTCGCTGATAGCACAGCGACAAAACTATCGGAACTGCACACTCGCTGCTCGCTGCTCGCCAGTCGTTTTCACTTGCTAGTTTTACCTGCTACTACGCACCTGAACTTTCTGAAGAACATCAACAATGTCAATATAATTATGTCCTTCAAGAACGTCCCCTAAAATTTTTTTAATGTCGTTATTCATTTGCAAATTCTTCTTTTTCAGGTGTTAACGCCAAGCTGCCATTTGCTGGTAACGATAAGAATATCCTGAGTGCAACTGGTGGAGCTAATTTCGATGCGACTCAGCACCTGCAGTCAGCAACCGCTGGATTGGCATTAGATAATGTGTAAGTGTATTTTATTATTTTCTTCTATCGTGTTAGCATGAACTCTGAGAGAATAACTATGCCACCAACAAGGTAGCGGGGCTGAGTGTCCAGAATGAGCTGGATGTACGGTCCGTCACATTTCAGAAATAACTCTTAGGTATCGAAATCCACTCTTGCTGCTGCTAAGTAAAGGTGCTCTCAAAGTCACACTGCTACCATGGTCATGTTCAATTGCCTGTACATTTAAATGAAACCACTTTTTGCAAGCTATAGTGAAGATTTCGGATAAATCTTAATACATATCAAAATAAAGATTTTTCTACGCAACGTGTAGGTATGCATTAAGAGTTTCCAAGGGTAGTCAGGCAGCCACGCTAACACTGTTTCGATCGTTCAATCTATTCGTTATGGCATTAAGCTATTCTTGCAGTTATGCAAGAATTCATATTTAATAATAAAGAGAGATTAAAGAGTCATTTTCATATTTAATACTATAGTTATATAGTATTAAATATGAATCCTTTTGAAACATAATTTCACATTTGATTCTTCCTTAATTTCAGCAAAGGCCACGGGCTCTCCCTCAGCAATACGCATATCCCTCACTTCGGCAACCGGGTCACAGCTGCAGGCCACGCGAACCTCTTCCACAACCCGAACCACGACATCGGCGCTAATGCCTTTATCACCAGGAGTATGCCTTCCATCCCTCAAGTTCCAAACTTCAACACTTATGGAGGCGGACTTGACTATATGTACAAGTGAGTATTTTGTCAAAACATTTAGGTTATAAAGGGTATCGTGTTACCTCAAAATTCAAAATTCAAAATATTATTTCACATAAACCTACAAGGGCACTTATGAAACGTCAGAAGTTAGGTGCACGGTTCCAATTGGTAACGGTTCAAATAGATACCTCTGGGAGCAATAAAAAAATTGTTACAATAATAATATATCTCTTTTTATGAATGTTTAGTAGTCATTGGATACATGAAGTGAGCTGCTTTTGTTAGACGACTAAAATCTCACGGTGTATATTTTTTATGCAATTCATTTTTGACCAGTGCGTGTTGCCAGTGATGATCTATAGCACTGAAACTTGGTCGCTCACAATGGGCCTCATTAGAAGGCAGAAAGTCACCAAAAGGGCAATGGAGAGGGCTATGCTTCGTCTTTCGGTTGAAATGATGACAATGATGACGCAATTCATTTATCGTTTTTATTGGAATTTCTTTTTTGAATATACGGGCACATCTTCTTCGATATCATTACTGATTGCGTTGCCTTAAAAATTATAGGTTCTAATTCTTCTCCTCTATTACAGAAATAAAGTGGGTGCCTCATTAGGGGTAGCTCAAACTCCGTTCTTGCAACGGACTGATTACTCTGCCAACGGAAACTTGAATCTCTTCAGAGATAAAAGCAGTTCTCTGGACTTCAACGCAGGTTTGAGCAAGTCTGTGTCACCCTTTATGAGGAGCTCGTCGTGGGAACCATCGACTGGTTTTACTTTTAGGAAATTCTTTTAACTAATAAGACTTTAGAAATATTCTATTAATTATAATACGGCCAATAAATCATGGCCGGTCTGAACATAGGCTCTCTGAACTCTCGCTGTATGTTCTCTCACTCACACTCGCCTCATGTCACCATTTTGTTTCTAAAAAATGTTAATGCGTAGCTTTCTGCGCAAAGTTCGGGCAGGCCGGTCATGATCTGTCGTCTGTCACAGCCAATTTTCTCCGAATTTAATGGACCGATTAAGTTGAAATTTGGCACACATATGTATTTTTGTGACCCAAACATGCACGTGTAACGCAAATAAATGAATTTTGAATATGGGGTCTCTTTTGAGGGGTATATAAGAAAATAAAAAACAAAAGTTTTGCAAACAGTACCGTGTGACATATCAAATGAAAGGGCTTTTTGCGAAAATTTCAAATATATTTTTTATATAATTTTAAAACAAATACTTTTAAAGACATTCCCCCTTATCTCCGAAACTAATTGACCAAATTTTAAAAAAAAAAAAAAAAATATATATATCTAGAATGGTTCCTTACTCATAGATTACAGGAAAACCTATAAGAAGTCTATGGTTTTAAAATATCATGGTAAATCTCTCAATATTGTGCATACAAACTTACATTTGCAGTTGGAATGTATGGGAGAACACGTATTTCAATTACAATGTTAAGTTTGTATTTGAGATAAATTCATCCCAACTACGGGACCCTTCATTGTGTCCGACATGCACTTGGAATTTATCAAAAAGTGTTAATTTACGCGGTTCATTCTCATTTTCCATTTTTCATGATTCTTTCCTTCACAAAAAATATTAGTATGTAAGTAAGCCATTTAAATTAAATTTTTAGACAAGTGATTAATTAATATCTGAGTGAAAAATAAGTGTTAATATTTTCAAAATACACTCACAACTTTATGTAATTATATTATTTTAAGTAGTAATTTAAAAGTAAGGTACACATTTTGTATTGTACTGCATTTATAAATTAGTTCCGTAAAAGATCTGTAAATAAAAATTGTTTTTTAGTTATGTTTGTTCTATAATTTTATTACCTACCGTACATTTTTTTGCTATTCAACAGCCATCATCTCAGAATATTCTCCTTCTTTTCATGATGGTATTATAAATCCAATATTATTAAATGAGCAATATTTTTATATAAATATATCTATACCAATATTATAAATAGGAAAGATTTTTTTGTTTGTTTGTACCGAATAGGCTCCAAAACTACTGGACCAATTTTAACCATTTTTTCACCCATAGAAAGCTAAATAATCAGGAACTAACACAGGCTATAATTTATTTAAAAAAAATTAGAGATCCTTAAGAAAATTGCAATAATGTAACCCAAAGTAGCAAAATTTTGTCTATAAAATTCATTATTTGGCGTGCGCTGAGAAAACTATTGATGATACATACAAATTATGTACAAGTTGATTAAAGTACTCATTATTACCTACAAAAAAGTCCGCATGAGAATATATCTGTAATAAAAAAAATAAAAAAATCGAATATATTGTTTTATAAAATTTTCTTAGTTTTAATGTTGTATTTCCTGAGCATGTCCCAAATAAAAAAAATCTTTCTTTCTTTCTTTTATCTAACTATCATAGTTAAGTCACAATAGCAGCTTTTGTGTTCTAAAATTTAATTAGATCGCCGGTAGAAACAAAGGTTGGTTACATTCGTCTTGTAGTATTAATTGTTATTCAAATAAATAGTTTTATCGTCAAAGGTATTTATGTAGCAGTAAAATACTTTTTAATTCATTCGAATCGGACATTTAGCCGTTCGTACGGACGGAATAAAATCGCGGCGGGATTTTATCGCGCACTTGATTTTAAACTCTCGGCATTAAGCCGAGCGTTGAGAATCCAACCCGCTGGGACGCACTCTCGTCCCAGCGCTTTAAAAAACACACTGTTGGATTTTCAACTCTCGATGCTAAGCAGAGCGTTGAAAATCCAGTGCACGAAAAATAATCGTCGCGATTTTGTTACGTCCGTGCGAACGTCGGCTAAATTTCGAAATTATCACGAGTATAAAAATGTAATACTTCGCAGCGATTCGTCAGTGAAACACAGACCGGTGAGGATGGATATCCCGTATACCGACGCCGTGATATTAATAACGGTGGATAAGTTGCGACCTTAAAGATTCGAGGAACGAGTACCAGGAAACATTAAATGCTACAAGTCCATCGACACAGTGTGCAACATCGGGGACACTGTAGGTACACCACATGGTCTGCCGCCACACGTATCCACTAAAGTTTACAAATTGGAATCCCCGTAATGATATTAAGAAATTTAAACCCAAGCCTGTGTAGTGGCACAAGAGTTTTAATCAAAGAACTTCGAGACAATGTCATTGTAG
Source organism: Omphaloscelis lunosa (assembly GCA_916610215.1). Lineage (NCBI taxonomy): Eukaryota > Metazoa > Arthropoda > Insecta > Lepidoptera > Noctuidae > Omphaloscelis > Omphaloscelis lunosa. Next base: position 10,856,291 of record OU744267.1, read on the forward strand.
CCACCATCATCACTGGGTCCGCAGCCAGACAGCTCGAACACATTCCGCGTATCCCAGTGATACCGATGGATTTGCCAATAACATTTGTAGCGGTTACATAGCCACTTAAGAACTATGCATTAAAAAGACATGACGTCACACAAATCCTGCATTGCGCAATTAGAGTTTATATATACGACATCAACCGTCGGGCAGTTGCCCGCCAGACCCGACACCCGTCTGGTCGGAGAATCCTCCCATTTCTATAGAGGATGGGTGAACTTTTCACCCTGTTCCTCATACCCCTACATTTAAGAGACTTTAGTTCCCGGTTAAAGTATATTTTTTTTACACTTTTCTTCAAAAGACGAAAACTATGAGGCCAAAAAAAAAGAAAAATGTTTAAGAATGTGCAAATAGCGCTCTTTCATATGATACCCCACAATCTCTAGAAGCCCCACTTCGAATTTTTAAGACCCCCGTTCAGTCACTGCTGAAAACAAAAATCTTTCTTATTTGCAAAATAGTTGGGCAAACGTTATCTAAAACTGTTCCAAACAAGTTGATAGCATTATAAGTTCTTGAGATATCCAGCTGTGACAGACAGACTGCGTCACACCATAAGGGTTCCTTTTGACCATTTTGGTACGGAACCCTAAAAATAACTGACGCAAAGACTGATGTGCAAATTGTACGACTTGCTTGCACTTGACCGGTTTTATACATTCAACCATTTCAATGTCAGTTTGGTAATTGGTAATGGCAATACGAGCTGGTATCCGCAACTCCACGTCCAAGCGCTTATTTTGCATATGGGTGGGAAAATCGATGATTCTATCCACCCCAGTTCCTCAAAAAAGGCCAAAGGTGCTACTGAAAATCTCACACTTAGAGCAAAGTACCTACCTTCCACCTGTATGTGTCTACTTTATCCCGTATGTGGTCATCACTGGGCAGTTTAGAAGCATGCGCTGCTGTTTCGTCGTCCTCCATGCAGGCCCTGCACAGTGGACTGTCTGTGACTCCTATGACAAAAAGATATTTTATGAATTGACTCGTGGGCAGTTATGACTGTCGTAAATAAAAGCAGCTGTTGTTTAGTTAGTCGAAGAGCCTGTTACGTGGGGCGGCCGACATTCCATTGTCAGTTGCAACAATATCAAATTAGTGTCTTGTTGTGTCAATCTTGCTTGATTCCAGTTTCAATTCTTAGTACTACAGGTAACCGCACAGCATCTATACATATTATATATTAACGTCAGTTTTCGTGTCTGTTTGTGTCACCGTGTTGTACTACGCAATAGATTTTGATGTTGTTTCAGCATTTTCAGCTCAGATAGGCAGCGGTTACAGCTCAGATAGGCAGTCACTCCATGTAAAATACTGGTATTCAGTTGCATTCGGTTAGACTGGAAGCCGATGCCAACATAGTTGGGAAACGGCGAAACGGCTAGGCAAATCCCTTATTCAGAATGGTTGGAATGGTGGTCATGAGTTGCTTTCAGACGTAAAATAGCTGGATGTGTGATAGAATTATAGTCTTCTTCTATAAATAATCTTTACGTCAATTAAGATGTCGAATTGTTAATCAGCGAAAATTATTATACTACACAAGTACAATTTTAGCAGTTAAAATTAAAAAAAAAAACCACGACACAAACATTTCCTCATTTCTATTTCCTACTCCATCACCAGAACCTGTTCACTATCTATCTATAATTTATTTACTGAGACCATTCCAATGAGCCCAAACACGACACCTGTGCTGTAAGTTGGTAAGGGAGTTGAGTATCCTGCAAATTCCAGGTGATGCTGCAGCATCAGGTCAAGGTTACTATGTTCTTCTAATGTCATTGAAGTAACAGAATACCGAGTAACAGAATAACGAGGCATCCTCAGGATGACGATTAACTTGTACACCGAGCGCTCGGTGCTTGGTGTGGCAACACGCCGTGTTCGAGTTTACGACAAGTTAATCGTCATCCTGAGGATACCTCGTTGAGAGGTGAAATACGTGTCGATTTCTTCCAGGGTCTTTTCAAGACTCTTTAGAAATAGCTAAGCGGAAAAGGTTACTAAATATATCCACATCATCATTTTATAAAGGATTTCCGCAAGGTCACGCCTGAATCAATTAACTATGTTAATCATAATTAAATTCGCGGCAATTATAATAAAATTATTACAAAATTATAATCATTTAAAAAATTTAAAGCTCAAGAAATTTTGTGTGTTTGTTACATATTCAAGACTATTTCGTGAAAATGTGTCAATTTAGATCTATGTTGATGATTATAATTTCCATTTTGTTGATTATGATTTTACTTGTATTCACCCTTTTCCACCCACATCTGCATCCACAAGAGCGGAGGTATAAAAAAAATGCGGAAGCTCCGCAATTGCGGATGCGGACGCGAATATCCGCAACCACCCTGGTCTATAAGGGTGTGGACCCTTAAATATGACCACACCTTTCTGATACATGCTGTATACTCAATAATTATGCTATTATATAGGTACTTTGTCTTAATAAACAGTTGAGTCGTCGAGTTTGATTGAGCCGGCAATATTCCGTTTGGCCAGCTCCTATATTAACAAGTCAATTAATGTGTTCTCTGTATACCAACAGACTGTTAATTTAGAGTGACAATGATTTGGGATTAAATATCCTTGCATCGTACTTTACAACGTGTTCCTTTTGATGTACCGTATTTAAGGTTTATATACTTTAAAAATAAGTTCTACAACTAATGTTCCAAATATACATCGTTTCGAAGATAACATAACACCAGAGTCTTAATGTGTGTATCTAAGTTTAATTGATAAGTACAAGTAAATTATTTTCATTCAAACCAATCATTCATATTTAAAGCTAAGAAGACTCTGTCATATTTTTTTTATGGACAAAAGTAGTCTGAATTTTTGAAGTGAAAACTTCTTTAGGCGTGTTGGGCATTTTTGAGATGGGACTAAACCTTCGATTTCGCGACACCGTGATGACACCAGTTTTTGACCATTAAAAAGACATCAACGCGTTGATTACCGTGGTGCCGATTTATTTTCAAGTTTTCACTTCTGTCGGCACTCCTGAAGTGCCACTGGTTTTTTTTAATTATTTCACGTAATGGTGCTTTACATAAATAATCGTGTCGCTGTCGAATTAATTTGTATGAAAAATGAAAAAAAAAAACAATAATTCATATGCTGGTTGATTGTTTGACATGGTTTCATTATTAATATAGTTAATTGATTCAGGCGTGACCTTGTGGAAATCCATTATAAAATACAATAGAAGTGGATATATTTAGTAACGTTCCGTTTAGCTATTTTTTAAGACTCTTTAGAAAACCCTGAAAGAATTTCTTTCAGGGTTTTTAATTTTTGATTTTACATACATATATAAAATCACGCCTTGTTTTCCCGAAGGGTTGGGCAGAGGTGTCCCTGTAGCAGGCACACCCACATTTCGCCAGTTATGTTTAAGTCCCATGTAATAGGGGGCGAGCCTATTGCCATTAACCGGGCACAAATCCAGACTCCGAGCTGCTACTGAGAAATTTCAGATAGAAAAACCCAATAACACTTTGCCCGACCCGGGAATCGAACCCAGGACCTCATGCAAAGCAGTAGCGCTTACGACCACTAGACCAACGAGACAGTCAAGTCAGTCAGTCAGTTTTAATTTAGTCAATCGAAAATAAGTAAATATGTAGTTGACCAAAATCGTCAACTGCATATTTACTTATTTTGAGCCTTCATGAAATCACACCTATAATTCCGAAAGGGTTAGGTAAAGGGGTATCTAAAGTACACCCAAATTGCATCAGTTATGTTTACTGTACGTACCAAATAGGGGGTGAGCATATTGCCATCAACCGAAACAAATTATAATGCATTTACCTTGGTGCAATGTGTTACTAGAGGCAATTAGTGTGGGATGCAGTAGCGAACTGTAGGGTGAATGTAATTTTGTAACCATTCAGGATATTTACAAAAAAAAAAAAATCTCACATTGACGTTATTAAGACACCTGTCAAAAAAAAAAAAGTCCACATTGCTGTCAACAGAAAATGTGCTCAAAAGGCTGGCAGCATTGCCATGTTATACTTATAGATATGGAGATGCCGATTCTTTGGCCCTCTGGTCAGGTTAAGAATCGATCAACTGCTTGGCGATGTCTCGAAAGACCAAGTGGGCACTCGGACCTCATGGTCCTAGTGTTTCAACCCCGAATTTCACCTCTTTTAATCTTCATCTTACCTGTGGCGGCATCTACATCGCCACATGCGAACTACGCATCAAAGACCTGACGTCACACATAATCCTGCATCGCGCAAGCAGTTTCCCTCGCGATCAGCATATATATAACTTCCCGACATCAATCGTTGAGCAGTTGCCCACCAGACACGACACCCGTCTGGTCGAAGGATCCTTCCTTTTCTATAGAGGATTAGTAAACTTTACACCCTGTTCTTCACTATATACCCTTTTGAAGACCTGGGGTAAAAGGACCAGAAACAAAATCAAACTTTTATACACCAATCCAATTTTGATTAAAACGTAGAGTTCCTTACAAAAAGAAAGTTATTTAATAAGCTCTGAACAACCTTGGATTTAACACAAATATGGGGAAGCGAACTTCTTGTTTGAGATTGTTACTTAGTTAATATCAAGTGTGTGTTTGTCTTTCGGATACGGATACGAAGCTTGTTGGTTTAGATGTTGTAGTTTCAGCATGGAAGCTTAAGTTAATAGGTATACTTGTCCTACCATAAAATAACATAACAGAACAACATGCCTCAATTCCCCAAAGGGGGTAAGACACGGTAATGTAGATTAAAAATCAAAATCATAAGTCAATTATTCAAATTAAGCTGAGAATCTACACTTTTTGAACGTCAAAATTACTAAGACAGTCCCCCAAAACGTCCGTCCTTCACCACTTCCTAGTAATTTAGCTGCGAAGAAGTGACGTAACAAACTTCCCAACAAGATAATAGGTACAACCTCCCTACACTTACATTTCCCTAGTCATGCTTTATTACGTCCTAAGTAATGAGGTCCGAGCCTTTATTACAAATATTTTATTTTCTGTTATTTCACACGTAAAATTTTTATTTTATTTTATTTATTATTTTATTTCTGTAGAATCCGCGTGACTTCACTGTGGTCCCCTATCAGAATACCAGCGCTGCAACACTTATTTTTAAATTTCGCAGCACCATGCTGAGATAGGAGCCGTTTGGCCTCGTGCAGGACTTTCTGCTTTTATTTTTATTTCACTTTATTTTTTTTATTTATATTTCTATGAGAGTGTTTAGTTTTATTTGTGATCTCCTGTGCGTGTCCCAATATTTTTTTAATATTTTCTTATATTTATATTTTTATTAATAATATTATTCTTATTTTTTGTATGTGTTCGTTCCTTCTCATTATAAGGAGACGCAAGCATGGTGATTAACACTTTCGACCCCACCCAATTTTCATAGAGCCATACATATTGCAGGTTAACTTCAGGAAGATCACCAGTATTACGTTTGCGCTAAAGTTAACCCTCAAGGAGTGTCACCAGCATTAGGTTTGATAATTAATATTTTGTAAAAATATACAACTGATTTTATTTTCACAGTTTATAATGCCGAATTCGTTAAGAAAAACCTACATTTAAAATGAGCCCTCCGGGCGGGCTCCCGGCATCCCATATGCGACTTGAGTGAACTGTCCAGGAGGGATCCCAGCACTGAATGTGTTAATGTTAGCTCCATCACTTTATAAGAAGACATAAGCATGGTGATTAATGTTCTTTCCTTCTCATTAAAAGAAGACATAAGCATGGTGATTAATGTCATTTCCTTCTCATTATAAGAAGACATAAGCACGGCGATTAATGTCATTTCCTTCTCATTATAAGAAGACATAAGCATGGTGATTAATGTCATTTCCTTCTCATTATAAGAAGACATAGGTGGAGTGAACTGTCAATAGTGTCAATCTCTAGCATCAGGTGGAATGACAGCTCAGTTCAATGACACAAATACACCGTAAATATAAATACACAAAGTGTCATTTTAAACAACAGGACTGCAGGTGTAAAATATTTATTAGTAAAGTTTATAATGAAATAGTCGGTCCTACGAGACTTCGTTAAAGACAGAGATAGCTAAGTTTATGAAAATAAGTGGAAGCAGACGAGAGGTACACTGGGTGGTTTATGTAGCCTGTATTCAGAAACTAAATTATATAATTTTTGAATCTTTTTAATATGAATCTCGGTTTCAGTAGAAAATGGCGAAACGAAAGTCATGTTAACTGCTGTGACATTGTCTGACTTAAATAATAACAGCCATTGCCTTTCAGAAACCGGGATATAATAGGTAATTAATTGCATGTCATTGCATCCAATGTAGCTAATTTCTTTTTAGTAATGTTAAAACTGCACCCGCGTGGTTAGTGACTAACCTGGTGTCAGATTTTTAAAGCCGTTCATGGGCCTCTGACTTGGCTTCACATGCATTTCTGCACCTAATTCTGTGGCCACTTTCGTTCACAATCTGAGGGTTTTGAAAATAAATTCTAATCCATTGTCCATCCTTCATGGGTTTGAAAAAATCGTCTACTCAAAAACGTAAATAACGTATTGAACGTGGCTTAATTGTCAAAACGAAAGACATTGCGATCGATTGCCATTGTATTGTATGCTACGCAGTTACCCCCCGGTCCTTTTCGAAATTGTTTTAAAAATTGGTCCTTCGAGTCGGATTCCTTCTTAAATCCACGAATATCGTCTCATTTATTGTGCTTTACTTTTTACGTAAAATACAGACCAAATATCACATAATCTCTAAAGCAAAAACTCTCATTGCATCTCCTTCTTAAAGAGCAGAGCGTCGCGTTTCGTTGAAGCGCGAAATGGGACGCACAACTTGTTACAGTATTCTGTCTTTGGACAAAAAGAGTACGTCTCACAACTCGGCGAACTACTCCAGCGTGCTTAAAGTATAAAATTGTTTTTCATATTATTTCTCATCGCATTTTAGTTGGGAACTCTCGAGAAGTTTGTAATGAAGTTCCGAAGATGTAATGGTATCAAGTACTGGAAGATTAGTCTAGATGAGTTTTGAGTTCGTCTTTAGTGTTTTCTTTGCTGTTGAAACTTCCAGGTGCAGACAACTTCCTGAATGAAGCTGAGGTATAGAAGTACAGTCTGCGTACTCGAAAACTAATTTTATAAAAAGTTATTTTTTGTTCGTTTTTATGAGGTAATCTCTAAAAGAACTGATCCGATTACAAATAAAAAACCGGCCAAGTGCGTGTCGAACTACGCACAATGAAGGTTTCCGTAGTTGGAATGAATTTATCCCAAATACAAACTTAACATTGTAGTTAAATACAAGTTCTCCCATACATTCCAACTGCAAATATAAGTTTGTACTCACAATATTGATAGATTTACCATGTTATTTTAAGACCATAGACTTATTATAGGTTTTCCTGTAATCTATGAGTGAAGAAACGTTCTCTGCATTTTTTTTTAATTTTAGGCTCAGTAGTTTCGGTCAGTAATGTTCATTTATTATCTTTTATCGATTTAAAAAAAATCTGCTGTTCCATACATTTTGACCGTGTAGGTATTGCATATGAAACAGCTGATTTAAAAAAAATAACCGACAGATAATTTCGACGTAGGGGGGTTCAGAATGTCCTCACCGGACACGGCTGTTTCGGGAGGTTCCTGCACAAGATAAGGCGGGAGGAAACGCCCGGGTGTCATCATTGTGTGGATCACCCGGAGGACACGGTAGAGCATACGGTGGAGGTCTGCCCAGCTTGGGCGGAGCATCGCCGTGTCCACGTGGAGGCGATCGGCGGCGGTGATCTCTCGCGTCCGGCCCTGGTTCAGGCCATGGTACGGAGCGAGATGAAATGGGAGGCCGTCACCTCCTTCTGCGAAGCGGTAATGCTCGCGAAGGAGGAGGCGGAACGCGTGAGGGAGAGGCAAATTTCGCGCCCTCACGCCCCTCACCGCCACAGGAGGAGACGCCCAGGGCGTCGGGAGTCGCAAGCCGATTTCCGGCCACCGTAGTCGCGGGCTTGCGGACTGTGAGCAATGGGAAGCTCACCGTCCGATAAGGACCAGGCCCAGGTCGACGGCGCGTTGTGTTCCACGCGCGCCTCAAAGAGATGTCAGCAGAATTGACGGGGTCCGCTAGGGCCGATGCCTGCCGGGTTTGCGAAGAAAACCGAAAGGGAGATCGTGGCCCCCGGCAACAGGGCAACCGAAGGAACACGGGTGGGTTTTAGTCAGTAAGAGTCTGACACGTCCTCCCACTCCGCCCAGAGCGGGAGAAGTTATTTGATGATTTCCCATCCAAAAAAAAAGGGAGTTTCAGAATCATGTATTGAATTTACGGTAACAGTTTTCGCGTCGATGTCCCTGCCACTCTGTATAGAGTCAGCCCAGAATATGGCTACGAGCTGGGCAGCTTCATTAGCGTTTATCAGCTCCTGTATCTTGCAGACAACAGGACAATACGATATTAAGTACCCCAATGTTTGTGAGACAGCACCAAATTTACACTCCAGGGTAGGGCGGAGTCATTTGTTAATCTCCACCTGAGCAGGTTTTCCTTGCTTCGGCCTACTAGAGTCCGGAGTCTATTTAAAGACTTACAGGTAAGCCAAGGCAACTCATGTCCAGGTGGGAGATTTTCAGCAGATGGAACGAATGGGTTGGGTAGAGAAGCCTATCTCGCCACAGCTTTAGCCTTTCCTAGACCATTCACCAGTGATTGGGAGGACACACTTCAAGAATCTGTTGCGGCTGTTCAGCCTTTGTGACACGAGGATGTTATCGTGCACATAGATGCATACCACACTTTATTATGTAACTATGTTTTAATTTTCTTTTTATTGGCACCTTGTTTTTATATATTCATGTAATTTGTTATCATTTAATTGTGCTTTTGTCCTTTGTGTCAATCTATCAACTCAGCCCATGGCAGTCCACTGTTGGACATAGGCCTCTACCAGGCTGCGTCACAATAACCTATCCTCCACCTTCCGCAGCCAGTCTGTTCCAGCCACGTTTTGTCTTTTGTGTGCACTGAATGGTTTATCTATCGATTTATCTATCTAGGTGTGTCGTGTGTCGGAGACCATCTTAGCTCTTTCACTTTGAGCTTACATATATTATGAAGAGGGACCAATGTCCTTCCTCGTTTATCTACTTACCTACATTATCATCATCTTTCACACTTATAATAATTATCATCAACGTCCATATCATCGATCAATTATGATATTATGGACAGAAAGAAGACAAATGTACTGAGATGAAGTCAAAAAATGTACAGTAGGTTATCTTTTCATTTCATGTAGTTAGTGACTAACCTGTACCCTAATTGTGTAATACAACACAATCACAATCTGTTTCGATTTGAAACAGATTGCTAATCCATTGCTTCATAAGTTGGAAAATAAAATCTGCTCAACAACGTAAATAACGCAATGAATGTTGTTGAACTGACGAAATGAAACAAATTAGGCATAATTGTTGACGAAAATATGTTACGCAGTTAGGGTACAGGTGTCAGAGTTTTAGAGCCGCCGATGGGCCTCTGATTTGGCTCAAGAGTAGGTCATAAAATTATAGAACAAAGGTAACTAAAACATTTTTTATTCACACATCTTTTACGGAACTAATTTATATGCAATATAGTTTATACAAAATGTGTAAGGTACACATTTTTTATTTTATATTAATACTTAATTATAATTACACAAACTTGTGAGTGTATTTTGAAAATATTGACACTTATCTTTCAAGTCACATAATAATATTAATTAATACTTTGGCAATAAAATCACTTGTCTAATATTTTTCGTAACTTATATACTAATAGTAAAGAAAATCTTTAGTCTAATCTTTAGTAAAGAAAAAATCAAGAAAAATGTGAAAATGAGAAAGAACCGCGTAAAACTGAATTCAAAGATATTAACATCGAAAAAACCACTGGTACAAAGAAATGATGATGAAAAATTTATCGTAAAAAGCAAACGATAACGAATCGATCGTAACTACCAACAAATGATTTTGTAATTCGGTGTCTTTAACTTATGAAGTAAGTTAAAAGAATTTCCTAAAAGTAAAACCAGTCGATGGTTCCCACGACGAGCTCCTCATAAAGGGTGACACAGACTTGCTCAAACCTGCGTTGAAGTCCAGAGAACTGCTTTTACCTCTAAAGAGGTTCAAATTTCCGTTGGCAGAGTAATCAGTTCGTTGAAGGAACGGGGTGTGAGCTACACCTAATGAGGCGCCCACTTTATTTCTGCAATAGAGGAGAAAAATAAGAAACCTAAATTTCACAACGCAATCGCTAATGCTGTAGAGGAAGAAGTACCCATATATTCTAAAAAAAGAAATTAAAAAAAAAAGCGATGGAGGAATTGGAAGGAGCTTACTGACAATTTGTACAGTAGGTATACATTACTTTTTAAAAGACACCATGACCTGTGAGTTTTTACTGGCATTTCTTCTCAGGGATCAGACAGCTAGGAACTGCCGGCGCCATTTACTTTTAAAATATTGACGTGTAAAAGTGTCTTAAAAGATTTACATACAGCAATAAAAATCACTTCATGACAAACTGTCAGTAAGCTCCTTTCTGCCTATGCTTATGCCGTAAAACAGCGATGCTGGATTCCAGTGTAAGGGTATGGATGCCAGTGTAATTTCAGGCACATGAGAGATGTTTCAGCTTTGTCTGTAGAATGGCGACGTATTTTCACGTATTGCTGATGGGTATAGACTGTGGCGTATTTTGACCACATAATGCGAAGGAGCCTTGAAAAGCCTGTCATTGTTAGCAATACCGAAGGAAAGAGAGCACGAGGCCGGTCGCCAAGACGATGGTCCGACCATGTTAAAGAAGCTACGTCCTCAAGCAAATTTCAGCAGGTCGTGATGGCAACTTTGGACCGGAGTCGATGGAGGCAGATTATCCACTTTAAAGGGACCACGATCCACTCTTACCAGAGGAAGCTGAATACCAGTATTTTACATGGAGCGACTGCCTATCTGACCTACTCAACCCAGTTACTAGGTAACACGATACCCCTTGGTAAGACTGTCGCATAATCTAAATAATTTGATAAAATACTCACTTGTACATATAATCAAGTCCACCTCCATAAGTGTTGAAGTTTGGAACTTGAGGGATGGAAGGCATACTCCTGGTGATGAAGGCATTGGCTCCAACGTCGTGGTTCGGGTTGTGGAAGAGGTTCGCGTGACCTGCAGCTGTGATCCGGTCACCGAAGTTAGGGATACGCGTATTGGTGAGGGAAAGTCCGTGGCCGTGACTGAAATTAGGGAAGCATTTAATGTGAAATGATGTTTCAAAAGGATTGATATTATCTAGACTAAGGTTATGCAAGAATAGCATGCCATTATGAATAGGTTGAACGATCGAAACCGTGTTAGCGTGGCTGTCTGGCTACCCTTGGAAACTCTTAATGTTTCCTTTATATTGTATAGAAAAATCTCTCCTTTTATGTGTATAAAGTTTTATCCGGAATGCACACTATAGATTGCATAAGCAAGTTATAGTAATATACACAAGTGGTGGTATTAAAAATGTACATGACCATGGTAACAGTGTGACTTTGAGAGCACCTTTACTACGTAGCAGTAAGGGTGAATTTCGTACTGCAACACGCTTAGCGTGGCCACAATAGAAACGGATTTTGTCGACGGAAGAATAGACGAAATCACAATCCGTCATTTTGTCTATTCTTCCGTCGACAAAACCCGTAGAAAACCCGTATCTATGATTTTTATGCTACGCGTGCAATAGTTTCTTCTGAAATGCGATCGACCGTAGGTACATCCATTCTGGACAGTTAGCGCCGCTACCACTTTGCTGTATAATCAGCCTATAATTTTCCCACTGCTGGGACACAGACCTCCTCTCGGTGAGAAGGAGTGGGCCATAATCCACCACGCCGGTCCAGTGCGGGTTGGTAGATGACACATGTCTTCGAATGTCTGATTCTAGGACATGCCGGTTTCCTCACGATATTTTCCTTCACCGTGTTGACAGTCATTGCTGAATGAGATTTTATTTTACCTCGACTTTATTTATTCTCATAGAGTTAGCACTCCGGGAGTGCCGACAGAAGTGAAAACTTGAACAATTTTATTGTGTAGGAAATAATGTATCGCGCGTTGATGTCTTTTAATGATCGATGGTTTAGTCTCATCTCAAAAATGACCAACGTGCCTAAAGAAGTTTTCACTAAAATAATAAATATATTTTAAAAAAAAAACACTTACACATTATCTAATGCCACACCAGCGGTTGCTGACTGCAGGTGCTTGTTCGCATCGAAGTTAGCTCCACCAATAGCACTCAAGACATTTCTGTCGTTACCAGCAAATGGCAGCTTGGCGTTAAAACCTTGAAAAGAAGAAGAAATAACAAATGAATTATATCATCTTAAATTATCGGAAGCAGTTGACTGCCTCATCGATCTAGTGTTCGCAAGCTTAATGCTAAACATGAGGTCCGAGTTCGATTCATAAGTCGGGCGAAGTGTTATCGAGTTTTCCAACAAGAAAATTTCACCCGCGTGGTATGTCAATAAAAAGTATATCAGGATTGATTTTTCAAAGTGGCTTAATTTCATGAGAAACACTTTTTCAGTAATGGAGTAAAACTAGTTAAACCAGGTAAACCATTTTACTTGAAATGAGTTCTTCTGTACGTAAGTTATTATGAGTCTGTAAGTTTCCTTAGGAAATAGCTTACTTATTTTTAAATCACGAAATTACTTACGTACTTTTTGTATTGAATTTCGAACCAAGAGCTAGTTTTTAATATGACAGTGACGATGGCATTCATAGATTTTTTTCTAGCAAAAATTGAAATAAGCCCTTTTGAAAAATCACTTCCCATAATGTTCAAAGTATCCCCTTACCAAATTTGATCAAAATGGATTCAGCCGTTTAGCCGTGAAAACATAACAAACAAACTCACATTAGCATTTATAATATTAGATAGGAATGTTAGGATGTTTTTTGAAGAATTAAAATAGCAAAAAAACTAACCGCTAGTTTTGTCTGAATTGACAAAAGTACTTCCATGTAACTGACGGGTTTGTCTTCTATGTGCCTCCTGATGCAAGTACCGGTAGAAATCATCGTCCAGATCCTGATCTTGAGGGCTCCAGTCCAGTTGATAACTCTCAGGGACAGTCTCCCAAGCAGTTACACTCACTACAAAAACAGTAAAGAGAATTGGAGAGAACATCTTGGTTTCGTTCAGGATTCACGAATGATGTCTCTCAGTGGATCCCTGTGTTTATATAGGAGTGTATGTCATGAGATAATTTTGTATTGTGCATCGGGATCGGGACTTTACCAGCGTTCTAACTAACTTGCGGTCTGTCTGACTTTTATCAATGTTTTTGTATGACGTCATTTTGATTGATAATTCGAATAGGGATTTTTTTTTTATAAAAGTTTTGAAAGCGATACTTTAGTGTCATATAATTTGTGATAGTATTAACCTGGTTAAGACTTACTATAGTTATAATATATTTCTGACCTGCACCCTAATTGCGTTATACACTATCTCTATCGATCAATCATAATCTGATTTTGACGGATATTGCTAATCCATTGCTTCTTATTTTCGAAAAATTTGTCTGCTCAGCAACGTAAATAACGCATTGAATGTTGTTGAACTGTCAAAATGATGAGATCGTGTGTTACGCAATTAGGGTGCAAGTCAGAAATATTTTTTTTTAGTTCACAGCTTTATGTCTACTAGAGGGCGCCATATTGAATTTAATGTGACGTCATATAGCCTATAACCATCGCACGATCAAGACGCTTTTAATGATACCTCATTTGTGAAATTATGATCGGTAGTTTAGAAGTTATGAGGTAACAGATGAACATACACACATACATACCGGTCAAAATCATAACCCTCCTTTTTGCTTCGCCGTAGTCGGGTAAAAATAACTTTAATTTCGGATGTCGCGACAAAAAACGTAAATACAAAACCAAACACACGGACTTTCGAAATTAAAGTTATTTTTAAGGATCCATTATTTTGGATATTATTAAATATTTAAACATTTTCTTTCCTACCGAATACTGAGTTCCAAACTCCTTTAATTAATCTACCAAAATCTCTTAGGTACATATTGAGACACGTTTTCTACCATGATTACACTAGATACTACAGAAAAACTCAATTCAGAGGCAGATAGACAAATGAACGAAACTTCAACTTCATAATGGGTGTATTTTTTCCGTTTTCGTCTAAAGAAACTTTGTTTCTTATTCCTTTATTATTGTGGTCGACTATACCACAGTATAAATATGGACAGTATGGAAACCTTCCCTCCATTTTTAATAAGATCGGTGAGTAGTCGTCTCGATATGGCCACCCGCAACTGACAGCACTACACCGCCGCGCCGCGACAATCGCTTGAGGTCTCGTCAAAGACCGCGTCTGTGTGAGTGCGTGTGTGCGCGCGTTTCGATCGTTTACTACGTAGTTTCTATACTGTCCATATTTTATACTGTGGACTCGCTAGAAAGGAAAAATAATTTAGATGATGAGTTTGTCCATCGATCTTAATAACGTGGTTTCCTAGTACAAACCTGCCAATATCAATGTACCACATAGGTATACATATTTCATTCTTACTTTACAATTTCATAAGCCACCCCTAACACCATTTCTTCTCAACAAACACTCATATAAGTATATAGACTTTTTATAAACCACTTAGTGATTCTCAGCCGGCGCAAGATCCATTAATGTGTCCGAAAGTGACGGTAGAAGGTAGGTACGGTTTTTAAACGGCGGTCCATTACGCGAAGTGAAGGTTTTCACTAATCTTATAGCTATGCGTTGTGTAGGGTTGCCCGGAGTTGGCAAGAACTAAAAGATAAACACTGCGTTGCAAATAAATGTAGCTGTTTATGTGACACGAAACACGATTGTACTACTGAACTTCGATGTTTACAATACCGATGTATTGTATTCATAAAGTTTAAAAGTACGATTTACGTGAGTAAGAATGTACGCTATGACGAAACTTAATTGAGAATGTTCAGAATCGCGATGTACGGAACTTCGATAGTTTGCTATGACGTTTCACTAAATTGAGAATGTTCATAACCGCGATGTACGGAACTTCGAAAGTTTGCTATGACGAATTACTTAATTGAGAATGTTCAGAATCGCGATGTACGGAACTTCGAAAGTTTCCTATGATGAATTACTTAATTGAGAATGTTCATAATCGCGATGTACGGAACTACGAAAGTTTGTTATGACGTATTACTTAATTGAGAATGTTCATCAGCGCGATGTACAGAACTTCGAAATCTTGCTATAACGAATTACTAAATACCGAATGGTTACCATCGAGATTCTGAGCGAGTATTTCGCTTTTATGTGTATAAATGAAAGGATAAACAATACCTTTTGCCTGCGAATTAGTTAGCGTGAAGTTTCTCGTTTTAACATAAAATATATCCTATGACACTCGGCAATACTGTAACTTCTACAGTAGCTGCTACAGTATTAGCACAGTGAAAAAAATTTAGGATTCGGATCAGTAGTTCCGAAGATAACCCCCCACGTACAAACTTACATCTTTTTAATATTGTAGGTGCAATAGATTTAAGGAGGTAGGTAATAGGCAGCTGATACCTACGCTAAGTTGTAAATATAAGTTAGAGATGTTTTTAAATACTCAAATATTTTAAGAGATAACCAGTAATGGTACCATTTCCCTGCAAAACGACTCTCAAAATAGTCGTCTCGAGCCTCGTCTGGTCGAAGGATCCTCCCTTTTCTATGGAGGATGAGTGAACTTTCTCCCTGTTCCTCATACCTCTATAGCCACATGTCTTAATCGTGGCCGGTCTTTGACCATATTTTCCTACTGTATTTTGTTTGGAGGTCACTCACGGTTTATTCCAATAGCATCACGCAAAATAGTAAGTTATTGCAATGAAACTCTTATCTCATTTTTATAAGGTATAAATTAGATTTTTAACTGAATAACATTGATTTTAGCCGGTTGTTTTTGTGTGTAAACTGTACCCTAATTGCGTAACTTATTTTCGTAAACAATTATGCCTAATTTGTTTCATTTTGACAGTTCAACAACATTCATTGCGTTATTTACGTTGTTGAGCAGATTTTTTTTTCCAATTTACGAAGCAAAATGGATTAGCAATCTGTTTCAAATCGAAACATTTTGATTGTGCTGTAATTAGGTTACTGATCATATCAATTGGATTGTGATTGACGTTCCATACTTACTAGTGCGGGTTGGTCAATTAAATCAAATTTTTGGTTCTAGTTTTTTTTTTTTGTTAGGTCAGCTAGTAGTTGACCTCTGACTGAGATCATGACTACTTAACCTGGCTTTCCTGTGGGTGCCTTAAGCTATTACACTTAAAACCTCCAACCAGGGGTTATTCAACTATGCTAATTAAAACTAGGTGAACGTTCGCTAAGGGCACCCCCTGTGGGGTACAAACCTTGGCTTAGGGCGTCAACCGGACGGAGGACATCAAGGATGGGACGGGCTGGGTTTGGTTTTAGACCATGCCGGTTTCTTCACGATGTTTCCCTCCACCGTTTTGAGAGCAGTGGTAATGAAATTCTGCCGGGATCGCGAAGAAAACCGAAAGGGAGATCGTGGCCCCCGGCAACAGGGCAACCGAAGGAACACGGGTGGGTTTTAGTCAGTAAGAGTCTGACACGCCCTCCCGCTCCGCCCAGAGCGGGAGAAGTTATTTGACGATTTCCCACCCAAAAAAAAGTGGTAATGAAATTATTTACACAAAGTAAAGCATAACGCCAAACCTTTGCAAAAATGTAAGTTTTTCCATAAATTAAAGAAAAAAATTTAAACTGCTCGATTTTTTTTGTAAGGCCGTCCCTCGTGAAAACAAAATAATTATTTCCTATGTTAGCCTTTTAGTTAGTGCTTTTCGTATGTATTCTGTGATAAATGGTTTATAATTTATATCATAGTCAAAATATTAAACAGGGTAATTTTAAAGTAGCTAGCTAAACTCCGTTGAAGCGATTGGTAGGTATCGATATCTAAAGATGATAAAAATTGCATGTTTTTTTTTTTTTTGTGTCAACGATCGTATACAGGGTGGCAGGGGCATCGACGCGAAAACTGTTACCATGGACATGATTCTGAACCCCCCTGCGTTGAAATATTTTGTCAGTTATTAGAAAAGCGCAATACCTACGCAGTCAAAATGTATGGAACAACAGATAAAAAAAAATAACCGACGAAAGATTTCAACGGTAACAGTTTTCGCATCGATGTCCCTGCCACCCTGTATACGTTATTTTGTTACTTGAAATCTCGTTAACGTGGAAGGCAAAGGACATTTTCGAAAGACTAAGTACATAAACATACACATATGCCGCATATTATAACAAAAAAAGTTAATCTGCCGGCAATATTGGTGGCCTAAAAACGATGTCTTACAACTTTAACAACTGATTTTCATAGCCCAAAAACGTTGTATTTCAACTATAACAACTGATTTTTGTAACTACATTCTTTGCAAATAAATATGTCTATTCTATTACCTTAAATGAATTATGCATTTAAATTTAAACATGCGTCATGTCATACTATTCAAGTCTCTGTCAGAATCGTCATCGTCGTAATTCAATTTATATTTCTGATAAATAACCCTTTTAACTTAACTTATAACCCCATCTCCATATAACCCTAAAAATGAAAAATCCTCATCATAAAACATATTACCACATTTGGCACACCCCTAAAGGCTTCAGTTAATCGTCTAAAAGGTCATTTAAATTGAAAGCGGCTGTAATTTACGTTACAATTTGAATTGTTTCCCTCAATAAAAGTCAGGAAGGATTGTTTGAAACAGTTTGGTACTCTGAACTTTTGCTATTTAGACTATTGCTCTGTTATTTATCAGGGGCTCGTGGCTTTTTAACAGCCCCAGCAGTATTGCCGAGGTCGGGCAGTCCTCAGGCCAAATAAAAAACCAAGACTTAGCGCTGTGAATAGTGACGTGAGGCCAGTTTCGTAAACATGTGTGCACTTAGTGAGGTGAAGTTTGATTGTAGTTTGATTGTTGTTTGATTTTAGTTTGATTGTAGTTTGATTGTAGTTTGATTGTAGTTTGATTGTAGTTTTATTGTAGTTTTATTGTAGTTTTATTGTAGTTTTATTGTAGTTTTATTGTAGTTTTATTGTAGTTTTATTGTAGTTTTATTGTAGTTTTATTGTAGTTTGATTGTAGTTTGATTGTAGTTTTATTGTAGTTTGATTGTAAATGGTTGTAAATGTGTGAGCGTGAGCGTGTATGTACAGAACGGAGGTGTAGTTTTGGCATGCTTCACTGTATTGTTCACAGCGCTATGTCTTGGCTTTTTTATTTAGTCTGAGGGGCAGTCGTCCACGTTTCGGGCGTCTCTTTAGACCACTATTTTTAACCCCAATATCCAATGAAGAAAAGAATTAAATCAATAAAAAAAAAACTTTTATTCAGGTAGAGCCCATGTTACATAAAATAAAATTTCCCAGAATTTTAACCGAACAGATTAGAAAAAAAAAATGTGTGCGTAGCTTTTTTTTATAAAGTTAGTGAAAAAATAAAAAAATAAATATTTCATTTCCCATAAACCTACTACGACATTTATGAAAGGTCAGAAGCTAGGTGCACGGTTCCAATTGGTCGTTTCCTATGAAGAAGAGCCGGCAAGAAACGTCACGGATAATCTTTTAAAAATAATTGGATTTTACAATATTTTCAAATAACAGTGTTAATAGGTATGGGAGGACAGTTTAGGTCACTCAACCAGTACCAGGTACTTAACGAAATAGAAAACGGTCAACAAATCTTCGGTCCACTAAGCCTACAACTGTTCTTCAGGAAAAGCCTTTTTTTGCAACAATTATAATGGTGTGATGGAAGATACCAATTTTAATGCTGCCATTTTGATTTGTGTCAAAAAATCTTTCTTTCCAATTGATCAACTAGAATATACATGGGCAGATGAAATGTAACTATTTCAGTAATATGCAAAGCAGAACTCCCCAAGGGTTCCAGGGCAAATCACATTCCAAGGTTTTTGCGAAAATACACAGGAATACGCCGATTCGAATGATAGAACTCTCTCACTGAGGCTGATAATAATAAATTGGCTGAAGAGCATAAAATAACATCACACTTGTATTTCCCGAAGGGGTATACAGTGGTGTACCTATAATCCAACTACACCACAGTTCAAATTTCCAATTTATTCATTCATAATCAGATTGTTTTTTACGGGAGACCTTCCAATCTCATTAAAGCGCAAGCCCTGCCTATCCTAACCTATGGCGTTCAGACTTGGTATTTGACCGAGGCTCAGAAGTCCAAACTCAAGGTTTGCCAAAGAGCAATGGAGCGTAACATTTAAAAAATCAATTCACCGACGAAATTCGCAACACCTTAATACGCTCCAAGACAGGTCTCGCCGATATTGGCGAAACGTCTGCGAGGCTCAAATGGGACTGAGCGGGTCACACCTATAAGATGCATCAAAACAGATGGGCCAGGATCGCCACACATTGGGTGCCTGTAAAAAGCGCTGGCGTGACGATTTGAGCTCATTCCTGACCGATTGGCCGGAGAAGGCACAACATAAGGAAGACTAGAAAAATATGGGGGATATCTTTGCCCAGCAGTGGGATAAAATAGGTTAGCAAAAAAATCTGTTTGTACAAGAATAGATAGGACGGTGACCCCCAAACTAGAGTCCGGCCGTCGACTGAATACGTTTTTGACCCCTGCCAGTTTCATACTAACGAATATGTGTTTTGCGAATTTGATCCTTATTACTACTATTTCAGTGTCAGGAACGCATTGTTTCGACGGCCGGAATGTAGGTAATTGCCTGTATCGTGAGGGTCGGGATAATTAAGACCCATGTTAAAGGTGAGCTTGTTGCCATCAAATGGACCTAAATACCTGGACTTGAGTCCAGTAGAAGCCTTCTACTGACAATAAACTTGTTTATCATAATCTATCCATCGATCCTAGTGCTTCTGGTGTCAAGACTAACGCGGCAATCTCTGTTCAAATTGTTACCAAATCTTATTTTACAAGTAAAAAATTATTTTGAGAAGTTGACCATCATCATAATCATCTGCTTGTCAGCAACATCGTATTCCAACTATCTCGGGGTCAGCTTCCAGTCTAACCGGATGCAGTTGAATCTGAATGGTTATGTGACCTCCATACACTATATTACTGCTTATATCCGTATTCAAATAGTTTGTGCTGTTATGAGAGAAGTTTCTCGGTAATTATTAGGGTTCTGTATCCAAAGGTTACCTACGGGACCCTATTACTAAGCCTCTGCTGTCCACCAGCCTGCCTGTCAGCGGGCTGTATCTCATGAACCGCAATAGTTCAGGGTTTGAAACTTTCACAGAGTGTGTAGGTGCTACAGATAAAACGCTTATCTATACACCGTAAGGACGATTTCTGCTTGCAGCGCTCGGCCGCTGTAGAAAGCGGCCGTTAAGCAGATGTGGTCAACGTATTCACGGGTTTTTGTTTTCAAACTGCTAAGAAATGCGTTTCTTCGATAGTACTACTATGGCCGCTAGAACAATAAACAATAAAAAAAATATCCTCTTTCTGGGGCAGTCTGGTAAAAATAAAGAGGGTTATACAAGAAACGTGCTTTGTTCGACATTTTATGCGCGGTCTTTAAAAATATGTAGTGTTAAATATTGTACGGTGATACGGAATTCTTCGTATGCGAGTCCGACTCGCACTTGGTCGCTTTTTATAAACAAGCAGCTAAAGTTTATCCACTTTAAGACAGGATGCGTCTGTATTTTATTTAAAGAGTCAACAACCGTGAATGATGAAGATTCAAAATGGCGGCTGCTTCGCGAATCGCAATCCTTTCTGCTTATCTACGCGGTTTTTGTACGTTCTCGTGAAAACATACTCCAAACTTTGTCATTAGTTTTATTTTCATTTTTATAGCTGCTTCGTTTAAAAAAAAAGTGGTTGCACTCCGGGAGTGCCGACAGAAGTAAAAACTTGAACAAGGTGGTCTTGTTGAAATAACACTTGTATAGAACATTGGACATTGAACATCCGTGACCTTATCTAAATAAAGAGCACAAAAGCGTCTACAAAAAAAAAAAAAAACTTCCGAAACCTTTAAAGTAAAAGTACTTGCTCTAACATTGATCCGTAATTTATTACAAATAAAGAGCACAATCGCGTTTACAAAACCTTTAAAGTAAAAATACTTGCATAGAACATCGATCCGTAACGTAACGTAATATAAATAAAGAGCACAATCGCGTTCACAGAAATGAGGTGTCGTCATGGTGTCGCGAAATCAATGATTTAGTCCCATCTCAAAAATGCCCAACGTGCCTGAAGAAGTTTTCGTTTCAAAAATATATACAAAGATCTAAAGAATAGCGAAGTGCAGGGTATGCCATCTTTATCATCATCTTCATTTTCTTCTTTTTTATTTTTCTTTGCTTTTTTTTTATTTTTCGGTTGGACAGCCCAATACTGGGATATTGGATACGCTTACATGCCAACTATGGCGTAATAATACATAGTTTGTATTGGTTCTCTGGTAGATGTAAATATACTAACACTAGGTTCAGTTGAAAACCAGCGTCAGGAACTAGTTGTCTGGCATTTTTGCTGAACTGGGCCTATTTGGCGCAGCCGCGAGGCACACTTTTCCGCTAATTTTTGACTTTACACTTTTTATTTGTTCTTTTTTCTTGTTGTGTTGTGTGCCTTTTAGTCTGTGCTGAATAAAAATATTTTCTTTCTTTCTTTCTAAGTAGTGTGTATACAAACCAAATGGACGTTGTGGGGCGGAAATAAAACATTTTTTAAGTATTTTTTTTTAAACATATCAAACCGTATAATATTCTCTGTTCTGCTACTTTTCTATAGCCACCCATGCTCATACTTAAAACGAAAAGAAACCTTGACCTAAAATGATATTTAAATTAACTCTACAATCCCTTAAATACGACATCAACATTAAAACCAAATTAATTTCCCTAAATTAATCAATCTTAACACCCAAAAGGTGTTGGACACAGGATTATTTCAGATCTGTGGACCCTTATCCGTTTTAGGAAACAATTTATATCCTCGACGGCGGAGGGCTAAAAATTTTCACATTCCGCGAACGATTTAGGGAATGTCACTTGAGATCAAAATAAATAGCCCCTATACTTTGGGACCTTTCGGCCCTTTTCCTGATTTCAATAGAGCCAGTGTACAAGGTTTTAGGCAGGGAGATAGGGTATTTTTTTAAGAGCTTCGTCTTTTATTATTTAAAAAGAAACTCCGAAGCTTTTTAGTGGCGAAAGCATATTATAATATTATGAAGTTCCTAACTGAGAAATATTTTTTAAGCTAGTGTTTACATATATATTATTTTTTGTACTTAGTTCATTGTGTAATTTTAAAATTGTATTTAATTATTTAGTTATAAGTTGAATGTTTTAAATCTTTTGCATGCCTACGTGGTAAAATATGGCTGAACTTATTTTTTGGTCATCAATTGCAAAATAAAATTATCAAAGTCAAAGTCAAAGATTTATTTGCATACTAAGTGTATATTTTGGTGTTGTTTACAAATGCAGGTACTTACAACTTAGCGGCCTTTTCCAGGCATCGCAAACTTGAGGGCTAACTAGCAAACATTTAAACTATACGACACAATGAAATTCATAATTATCTTCTATCATTAAGTAGGATTTAATCTAATAATTTAAGTCATAACATTTTGACGCATGCACATTCTTATAATTAATTAACTCTATTTGTGTATAATGTCTGTGACCGAGGCTATGTGTGTCTGTATTATTTAGTTAATCATTTAAGAATGTCTGGTATTTGTTTATTTAATTATTCACTATTCAAATATTTAGGTATGTATGTATTATTTTATTTTTTAGATATTCAATTATTTCATTATTCAATTGTAAGTAATTATTTCTGATTCAAATATTCTTCGGTTGAGTAGTAGCAGTTTTTCAAAAGAAGTGTTTTCAATTTATTGTTAAGCGGAGTGAGTCTAGTTTCATTTTTATCTTATCTTATCTTATTTATTTGTTACTGTTATAAAACGGTTTACGGTTTAAGAACATTTATTTCGCCAAAAAGAATATAATTATTCACTCCTATGAGGAAAAACATAATAATTAAAATAAGCGACGGTTTCTTGGTAATTAGCTAAAATTTAGTTATAAAAACGTACATTATTCGGGTGGTGCTTTAATATCCTTCCTTTGCTTGCTTTAATAGAATGCACATTAATAATATTCTTCTTGTTTTCGTGTTGACGGTACTTTGGTTGATTATTTATTACTATACTAGCATTTGCCTTTTGTATCCTATGTCCTAGTCACAGGTCATGGTGGTCTATGTGCCTAATTTCATCTAAATACGTTCAGCCGTTTTAGCGTGAAAGCGTAACAAACAAACAAAATAAACTCGCTTTCGAATTTATAATATTAGTTAGCATTGTTTGGGCTCAGTAAGTGGCCACGTTGATTGCGGCATCACTAGCATTCTTTAGGTATTCAAAGGTGCAAGTGAATGGGCACTTAGGACACTCCAGCAAGTGGGACATGGTCTGATCAAAAGCACCGCGCTTGCCTTAGGTGTTGGATGGGTCAGTAATTCTCTACATTAATAATTTTTAATTTGGTGTTCCAGAGGGATCTTCGTTTACATTTTAATTTCTAAGATAAAAAGTATAATTACATATAATTAATGTGTTTTAAGACTTTTATTACTTTACTGTGAAAATAGATTTTAAAGTCCAGCTTCGAGGTTGTAACTTTTTTTTTTTAGGTACGATGAAATGTAATCATTATTCATTTTTACCACAAACTACGTTGTGGCGTCAGAAAAATTGTTAGTGAGACTGCCTATGACGCGTTGGAAATGGTTTTATGCACCATCAATCGCTTTTTTATTTACTACCTTCAATAATATTACCTTCTATTTTGAATGAAAATTATCATCTTCATAAAAATATCTATATATATCATATAAATATCTAGCTTTTTATAATTACTTATACAAATTATCTGTTTATCAATTTCTCTTATTTAAAACTAATTTTTGCTCAACTGACTTAAATCCGGCTTATACAGCTTAAAAGTCAAAGTTTAATCCGTAGAATCCGCAAGGAATCCACTTATAGAACTTTGTTTTCAACTTAATAAAGTACTGTCATAGAGTCTCGTTGACTTGACATATAATTATAAACTTTTTGTACTATTTTTTGTGACTTACAAGTTGGGTATAAGCAGAATTTCTTTTTGGTAAAGTTTGTGATAAATGATTTTATTTTGTTTCTGTAAGCAGGTTTGTACAAACGTACACGTGAATCGTATTTTTAAAACTAGATGAAGTCGGCGTTTCCTATTCGACTACTCTGAGAAGAAAGGACGAAACTAATTCAGAGGTCTCTTTTAAAGTTCAGAGATAATCTTGGTCAGATCATGTGAAGACCATGCAGATTGGTGTCTGAAAGGGTCTTTTGAGTAATATTTTTTTTTCGTAAAACGTATATTTTGTAATAAAGAGCTACTAGCTATATTAGTTTAGTTAACCAAAAAGTATACAAATGCACCTTTATCTGTATTTCAAAACCTGCCTAATCAAAACAAAAAATATCGACCATTGATCACCGCGCTTGATTGATTAATTAAGTTTTTGGCGATTTCGATCATTAGAAGTTCAGGTTTCCTCAAGATGTTTCCTAAATATTATAAAAAGTTGCATTGGTAGGTACTTGCCAGGCTTTAACCCTGAAACCTGTTGCTATAGAAGCAGACCATCAGTAAACCTTCTAACCACTAGCCTCAGTAAAAAAATCGACCTTTTAACTCACAAAAAAAAATACAAGGAAAATCCTCATCGTTTATTTAAATCCGATCCATCTCCTGTACTATTCACTTATTTTGGCTTACATAACATTTTTACATGACCCTTATATCTTTAGAAAATAAGGGTCACATTCGCAATGTAAACGTTCGTAAAATCGCAGACCTTTTTGGCTTTGTTGAGGATTTTTATCGTGACGTTAAGGTTTTTTTATTTAGTATGATATTGAATTTTCTAGCTTTAGTACGACCGCGTTGGTTGTAAAAATAAGCAAAAATCACCTTTAAGTCGATGAAAATAGTGTCTTATTGAATTTTTCCAAAGCTCAGTGTGGAATGGTTTTTCGACGATATTTTTATACAACCTTTTAGTCAAAGAAAAAGGCTTAAATGTTTCTTTTTGAGATAATGTGCGGAGATGGTGTGATAGAAAGATGCTGCCATTAATTTGTTGCAAAATGGACTTTGTAAAGAAAGTTCCTCATAACGGCAAATATAAGGAGAATCGTCCTTTGAGGAGGTATTGGCTCGATAAGGAAAGAGGGTGTGAAAGGAGGTTTTAAATGCTCTTTGGAAGGTTGGAAAAGTTAAAGCTATTTTATTAAGTGATTCTTCGCTTGTTTGTGTTTAGACGAGAAAGAAAATTTTCTTCATAGGAATCTTGTTTATTAAAATAGCATACAAATTTGGCTCTAGTTGGTGGTAGGTTTGATCCTCAGCAGTATATCAGTCAATTTAAAAATACAATAGACGTGGATATATTTAGTTACTTTTCCACTTAGATATTTCTAAAGAGCCATAAAAACCCTGAAATAAATCGACACGTGTTTCACCTCTCAACGAGGCATCCTCAGGATGACGATTGACTTGTCGTGAACTCGAACACGCCGTTTTTATGGCTCTTTAGAAATAGCTAAGCGGAAAAGTTACTAAATATATCCACGTCTATTGTATTTTATAATGGATTTTCGCAAGGTCACGCCTGAATTAATTAACTATATTAAACTTATATCCAGTCCTCTCTATGTTGTGCCTTTCTTCGGCTAATCGGTCAGGAACGAGTCCAAATCGTCAAGCCAGCGCTTTTTAGGCCTACTCCGGTGGCGACGACCATCAGGCATGGGGAGACCTTTACCCAGCAGTGGGACAAAATAAGTCAGAAAAAAATGAAAAAATAAAGTTTATTGCATGAATAGACGCTATACTGTTGCGGGTTAATGGGGACGCCATTCGTTGATTAACATCCTGTATATTATTGTTTTATCCATCGGGATATTCTATGTTGCACCCCGGAGTCTGGATTTATGTCCAGTTAATAGCTATCTAACTACTTACAAAAAAATCTAGCTACACATCCAAGCTGTCGAAATGTAGGTGTAGATAAATATAGGTTCCTCTGCTCCCCCCTCTCCTCCCTCCCTTTGAGGGATAGATAATATATGTAGTAGATCTACTCGTATATCTTTTAGATTTTGTAAATGTGAGAACGTTGTAGGCTGTAGACTTGTGGACCATTTTCTATTTTGCTAAGTACCTGGTACTTGTTGATAGGCCTACACTGTCCTCTCATACCTGTTAACACTGTAATTTGAAAACATTGTAGAAACCATTTATTTTTAAAAGAGTAACCGTGGAGTTTCTTGCCGGCTCTTCTCCATTGCAAGCGACCAATTGGAACCGTGCACCTAGCTTCTGACGTTTTATAAGTGCCCTTGTAGGTATATGTGAAATGAAATATTTTGAATTAGAATTATGCACAAAAAAGTTGAAGTTTGCTTGGCCTATGTTCAGCAGACGCCAGCAGTGGAAGTCTTTCGGTTGTAATGATAATGATGATGATACACAACACAGTATAGGTAATGCATTGACGGGTTCCGCTAGGGACGATGCCTGCCGGGGTTGCGAAGAAAACCGAAAGGGAGATCATGGTCCCCGGCAAAACAGGGCACCTGAAGGAACACGGGTGGGTTTTAGTCAGTAAGAGTCTGACACACCCTCTCGCTCCACCCAGAGCGGGAGAAGTTATTTGAAAATTTCCCTCCAAAAAAAAAGTACAGGTAATGCAACTTTTTAAGAATTGTTTTCGTCTTTGCATTGTTTGTCAATTAATCACGGCATTGTTGGATTTAAAGAAGATTCTAAGGACCTAGGTATTTCTTTTTTATTTCAAGCTCTTCCAGCGAACTCAATTGTCAGTACTTCCAAAAGGAATCCCCTGTCCCGTGCGGTATCTTAAACTGACCGCGGTTGACCTCAAACAATAATAGCAACTAATGACTTACACTTATCAACACACGGTTCTCTCCCCTTATCTTAAACTATTCAAAATGACTTGATTACTTTGTAAAGTATTATATTATTTTAATTAATTATTGTGAATGTGAGGACTATGTGGATATCATTATTATTTTCATTTTTCATTTAGTTTTAATTATGGTCTGGCAGTTTGAGTAGTTTATGCGGCCTACCCAAATGTCCTTTCTTTGGTATTGTTCGTCGAGTTGAGCTCCACGATTACTGACAAATGCTTGCACTGACTGGACAGGTCCACTAAAATCTGTGTGGTTCTTTCCTCAAAATACCATTTCAGACATTAACTACATGGTCCTCATATGGCCTGACCAAGATTATGTCTGGACTTTAAAAGAGACTGTGACCTCTGAGTTTGTTTCGGCCTTTCTTCTCAGAGTAGTCAGATAGGAAACGCCGAACTCAACTAGCTTATTTTTTTTTTTTTTTTTTAATATGACGTGTAAAAGTGATTCCGATATCCTATTTACAGAATAAACAATTTCATTTCATTTCATTAAAATATATATCAGGTTTTTTTTGTGACGTGATATTACGACTGTAATAAACCAGTACCCTAATTGCGTAACTTATTTTCGTAAACAATTTTGCCTAATTTGTTTCATTTTGACGGTTCAACAACATTCATTGCGTTTTTTACATTGTTGAGCAGATTTTATTTTCCAACTTTTGAAGTAATGGATTAGCAATCTGTTCCAAATCGAAACAAATTGTAATTGATCGTATGTTACGCAATTAGAGTACAGTTTAAGCTGGCCTCTTATTCAATTGAAACTCAGTACTAGGCTAGACCAGGTCAAGGTCAAAATGAAAGAAAGAAAAAAGAAAAAAAAAAATAGTGGCACTCCGGGAGTGCCGACAGAAGTGAAAACTTGAACAAGAAAATACTTGCGTAGAACATTGATCCGTAACGTTATATAAATAAAGAGCACAACCATGTATACAAAAATGAGGTGTCGGTAACGGTGTCACGAGTTCAATTGTTTTTTCCGTCTCCAAAATGCCCAACGCACATAAATAAGTTTTCACTTCAAAAATGCGTTTATTGGCATTACAGCAGAAAAATACACCTTATATTTATTAAAAAAAAAACAGTTACCTACTAAACCTACCTATTGCTTTTTGGCATCGCACAAGTCTTTAATTTGTTTAAATTATTTTGTTAGTTTTAAATGTTCTTTTTAGGGTTCTGTACCTGAAGGGTGCCAAACGGAACCCTATCATAACATTATATAACGCCAACGAAAGCCTCCGCTGTCTGTCTGTCCGTCCATCCGTTCGTCCATCCGTCTGTCTCTCAGCGGGCTGTATGGCATATGGCCTAACCAAGATTATGTCTGGACTTTAAAAGAGACTGTGACCTCTGAGTTTGTTTCGGCCTTTCTTCTCAGAGTAGTCAGATAGGAAACGCCGAACTCAACTAGCTTATTTTTAATATTTTTTTTTAAATATGACATGTAAAAGTGATTCCGATATCCTATTTACAGAATAAACAATTTCATT
The DNA here is from genome assembly GCA_916610215.1 of Omphaloscelis lunosa. Taxonomy (NCBI): domain Eukaryota; kingdom Metazoa; phylum Arthropoda; class Insecta; order Lepidoptera; family Noctuidae; genus Omphaloscelis; species Omphaloscelis lunosa. The sequence goes on from OU744267.1 coordinate 10,885,076, forward strand.
TTATTTCATTGTATCTCATGAGCAGTAAACCCACGTTCGCACGGACGTAAAAGTATCGCTGCGGGATTTTTTCGTACACTGGATTTTCAACGCTCTGCTTAGCACCGAGAGTTGAAAATCCAACAGTGTGTTTTGTTGACGCGCTGGGATGCACTCTGTTGAATTCTCAACGCTCGGCTTAACACCGAGAGTTGAAAATCCAGTGTGCGATGAAATTCCGCCGCGAAATTTTTACGTCCGTGCGAACGTGGGCCAATGGGTAGACAGTTTCACAGATTGTGTATTTCTATTGCCGCTATAACAACAAATAATAAAATTAAAGTTATAAATTAATGGAGGTCCTATACAAAACACGTGTAAATGCTAAAATATTTAAAAAAAAAAACAATGTAGTGTTCAATATTGTGAGGTGGTACAGAACCCATCGTGTGGGAGTCCGACTCGCACTTGGCGGTTTTTTTATTGTTAGTATTTCCCGTGCGTATCCTAAATACAATGTTAGACGAGACGAGCAAAGGAAATACAAACAATATTGAAATGAACATTTAACTGTACTTAACAAAATAATAATAACAAAATAGACAAGATATTTTTCTTTCTTATCTTTCTTATTGTACGTATTTAGTAACCATAGATAATATAATACTATGAATAGTAACCCACATTTCGCCAGTATACGAGGCGAGATTATTGACATCAACTGACCACAACCTGACCTTCTTTCCCTTCCTTCTGTATCTTTGACAGTCGTTACGGGTCGTCAGAAGCCTGAAAGTCTGACAACCAGTCTTGTCTAGGGGTATCGTATTGCCCAGATACTGGGTTGTGGAGGTCTGATAGGCAGTCGCTCCATATAAAATACTGGTATTCAGCTGCATCCGGTTAGATTGGAAGCCGACCCGAACATAGTTGGGAAAAGGCTAGGCAGATTGATTGATTGAACCGGCCACAACCTGGCAACGACAGAAGAACAGTCAGTAGCAACTGAGAGATTTTCAATGAAAAATCCCAATAACAGTTAGATCGATCTGCGAATTAAACTCAGGGCCTCATGCTCAGCAATCGCGATTGTCAACCAACGAGATCAATGAGACATAGTGAGAACACTTTGGTTGAAAAAAAAAAACAACGTACTTCCAAAAAAAACACTACAAAGTGAAAAATTACTTTAATTTCGGAAGTCGGTGTCTTTGGATCTGTATTTTAGTTTTTTGCCTTTTTTTTTCACTTTTTAGTTATGGCCACACCAATTCGTATACCACTACTTGCGAAGTATTATACAAGATACACAAAGTGGATTAAATACGTATTTTCGAAGCTTACTCAAAAACTACCTAAGCAAATGGGACCATCGGGTAAGCTTCCGCTACCGAATGAAAAAAGAATTTTCGAAACAATTGACGACAATATCGATGAACACACTTAAAAAGTCTCCTCCATATTTGAAGTCAGTTTAAAAATATCAGATGCTTCGAATACCTACATAAATAAATACGAGGTATTCCACTCAGAGCACTGCTTTCACTTGTCCGAACCGCACCTGAACACTTCCACTAACCGCACTGAAACAAAATATTGATAAGTGCGGTTCGATGGAATAGTTTATTCATTTGGCTTTTGCTGTTTTCGTATTTTATTTAGAAAAGCCTGTTATAAAAGAGGGGTTTTAATTTATTATTTCAGACATCTTTACTGACGTTGAATGTCGACCAAAATATCAGTTTTGCTCACCACAATACCAGCCGCAATATAATCATTTTGTTTATTTATTTTCCTTTTATTTCTTATTCATATTATTAAAGTAAATTACATATGAAATTGTTAAACTATGACTCAAGCTGTGTTTTAAAATTTTTTATTTAAGAAATTACCTACTTTTGTCTGCGGTTTCACTTAAGGAAAAGTCAACGAAAATTACTTGTATAGTTGAGAAAATAGACCTTGTTTTTGTTGTATATTGAATAATTAAGTTAAATAAGAGCCAAAGTAGTAAACGTCATGTTTTTTTATTTTTGGTGACAATCAGAAAAAACACAATGTCAATACGAAATTAGATTATTAAGAATAATAAATACAAACAAGTATTTAATGCATACTTTGAGTATTTACTACATACCCCCACTTAATCGAAATAATCTAAGATCTATAAGCGAGACATTAAGATTTAAAGAAGCCTATAATTAACTAAATCCCATACCCTTAACACATCTTAAATGTGATACACGTCCTAGGGCTTTTGTCAAAATGTCAGCGCTCATATCATGCGTCTGAATGTACCGTAAGTCCACAATATTCTTAGATACAATCTCACGCCAGCTTTTGCGCCCCTTGACAGTCGTTATAAATAATAACTTGTCCTACCTTGCCACTAATTTCTTGCAAGAGTCTGCGCAAAAAGACAACTTCTCTGGTTACGGCACTCAGTGACATATACTCAGCCTCGGTTGAAGATAATGCAACCGTTGGCTGTTTCTTTGACTCCCAAGAAATTGGTCCTCCAGCCAATTTCACAAAATAGCCTGTATACGAACGGCGGTCAATTGTGCAGTTAGCCCAATCGGCATCAGCGTATGCAGAGATATATTCACCAGTCTTCCTGTAGACAATGGAATAATCTATAGTACCCTTAAGATACTGAAGTACACGCTTCGCTGCTATCCAGTGCGTTTTGTCATAAGTCGTATTAAACTGACTCAAATAACTGGTAGCAAACGCTATATCTGGCCTAGTATTAACAGCGAGGTACATCAAGCAGCCAATCAAGTTCTGATAAGGATAATCAGGTTTCTCACCAATTCCAGGTTCCAACTTACTGCTCGCTAAAGGTGTATCAAACGTTTTACACTGTTGCATTTTAAAACGTTTTAATAAATCGAGTATAAAAGTTTTTTGGTTTATTTCAATTATCCCATTATCGTATTTTACATTTAGAGATAGGAAATAATTTAGATTTCCCAGATCTTTTATACCGAAAAATTGTCTCAAGTCATGTTTGACTTTGTCATACGTCAAGTCATCTTTGTGCAACAAGACAATGTCATCGACATAGACAGCTAGTATAACTAGTTCAGACGAACCAAAAAGTTTCGTATATACACATGACTCTGAGGAGGTCCTACTGAAACCCAAACTTTTAAGAGTTTCGTCGAGGTTTTTATTCCAAGCTCGCGAAGCTTGCTTCAACCCATAGATGGATTTCTTCAGAAGACAAACTTTTCCATCTTCTTGTGTAAATCCAGGAGGCTGTAGCATGAACACTTCTTCCTCTAGATTGCCATTAAGAAATGCTGTGTCCACGTCCAAATGCTTTAGCTTATATTCGTTCTCAACGGCAAAAGCTAACAGCATACGTAAGGATGAATTCCTCACCACAGGAGAGAATGTTTCATAATAATCCACTCCTGCCTCCTGACTGTAACCTCTAGCTACAAGTCTTGCTTTATACTTTACAGAATTTCCTAAAGCATCTCGTTTCAATTTGTAGACCCATTTACAAGGAATAACTTTCTTATTTTCAGGTCTATTGACTAAAATCCAAGTTTTTCTTTCTATTAAGGAATCATACTCGTCTTGCATCGCAGCAATCCAACTATCTTTATCTTCTGCGTGCATGGCTTCTGAGTAGCTAGATGGATCTTCATTTATTACCTCTTCCGTACAGGTCTTGTATAACAAGAAATCTGGTTTCTTCCGTTCTCTCATTGGATAGCGACGTTCTTCCACTGACTCACCGAGAACACTGTTGCTTTGTTCTACTTCTACATCTGAAGCATCATGAAAACGATCAGGGGAAACGTCCGGAACATCCATGGAAGTGCTTGCTGTAGGAACATCCAAATTAACTATCTGTTCAACAGCATTGCAAGGATCAGTGCTCAATCGTAGTGGAACTACTGTTTCTTCTTGGCTTCTAGAAGAATCTGAATTTTCTTTTAAACTTGTAAAAGAATTTTCAAAAAATACTGCGTCCCTCGCTTTAACTAAGCGACGTGGGCATTCAGAACTACGAAAGAAGTAACTGTGGATATCATCAGCATATCCTACAAAAATGTGCTCCGTAGATTTGACATCAAGCTTCTTTCTTTGACAATTGGGGACATGAACCATCGCTCGACAGCCAAAAACTCTTAAATGTGAGAGGTTTGGTTTATTCCCATACCACATTTCAAAAGGAGTTTTATTTTCGAGTGCACGATGAGGAGACCTGTTTTTCAAATAAGCAGCAGTTTGAACTGCATCTTGCCAATATACTTTGGAAAGTTTACCTTCAGTAAGCATACAGCGCGCCTTTTCAACCAGTGTGCGATTTACACGTTCAGCTACGCCATTAGATTGAGGGCTATAAGGAGCTGTCGTTTCATGCTTAATTCCTTTTGAAGTCAAATAGTCTCTCATACCTTGGTTCACAAACTCAGTCCCGTTATCTGTTCTGAAAATTTTAATTTTTGCTTCCTTCTGCCTTTCAACTGCATTCTGAAATTCACAGAATTTATCTTTTACTTGAGTTTTCGACGAGATAAAGAAAGGAAAAATCGCTCTCGAAAAATCATCAATAAAAACCAAAAGATATTTGTTTCCCTGAAAAGAATCGTGTGACATCGGACCACACAGGTCCGCATGAATTAGTTCCAACAAAGCTGTTCCTCTTTTAAATGGAATTGCTTTGAATGGTTTTCTTGACTGCTTGCCTTCCAAGCAATGTATACATGGTTCATTGTCCACCTTATCATAAGACACACCTATAGCCTCACCTTTTCTAAGTTTATCCAGACCTATTCGGCAAAGGTGTCCTAAACGCCTATGCCAAAGTCTGCAATCTGACGTATCAAGGAGCGCATTAGAGGCAATTCTCTTAGGAACATTTACAGTACAATTTAAAGTGTACAGCCCACTACTTACAGAACCACGTAAAAGAGCCTTTCCAGTACAAGAAAAATTTTCATAAAAAATACAACCATTTTTATCAAAAACTACATGTAAACCGTTTTCACAAGCTTTCCTAACAGAGAGTAAATTACAATTCAGGTCAGGCACGGCAACAACACCAGTCATTGTTCCTTCACAATCTTTAGTAGAAAAAGAAATATTACCTATACCTCTGCAACTTATCTTCTCTCCATTTGCAACCGTTACAGTATCATTACTACCTGCTTCATTATTCAACCTTACGTTCTCTAGGTAATCAATATTATGGCACATGTGGTTGGTCGCTCCAGTATCAATGAAAAAAGTGGTACTCTCTCCTTCTACACCATTGAGTGCTGTCTTCAGAGTAACATTTTTTACGTGCTTGTCCTTCTCGTCCTTCCTTATAGGACAATCGGGCCTTTTATGACCTGGTTCACTGCATCCATAGCATTTGATAATTCTTTTCTTCTTACTATTATTGGAAGAAATTTTACCTTGAGAAGATTTCTGAGCGGAAGTCGTCGGTTTGTTCTCCGGAGCTTGAACGTCTACGGTTTTCGAGAACTAATTCAATAGCTTACTTTTCACCAATTCACTTGTGATTTTTAAGTTGGAGTTTTCCAGAGCCATAACTAAGGGATCGTAGCGAGGTCCTAAACCTCCGAGCATAATCGCTGCCAAACTTTCATCATCAATCTTCTTCCCGATGTCTGCTAAATCTTGCGAAGTAGCTACGATTGCGCCAATATAACGCTCAACATCATTATCGAAGTCTGACAAGTTATATCTATACAGCCTTCGCTCCAGGGCCAATTTTCTGCCCATTCCCTTATCTTCAAAAGCATCTTTAAGAGCATCCCATGCTTGCCTGGCAGTCTCAGCGCTCCGAACATGTGCGATTGCGCCTCCGTCGATTGTCAAACAAATCTTGGTTAAAGCTTTCTGATCCCTTTTATTTGCATCAGAGGGCTTCTCACCTGAGTAACCTTCTATGGTTTCCCATAAATCCTCATGCATCAAATACATACGCATTTTGAATTTCCAGATGCCATAGCCGGCTCTTTCGCACAACGGTTTTATCGATATACCAGCAGGTCCACACGACATTTTTCTACTTTTTTACTTCGTGCTGATAACGAATGTTGTATATTGAATAATTAAGTTAAATAAGAGCCAAAGTAGTAAACGTCATGTTTTTTTATTTTTGGTGACAATCAGAAAAAACACAATGTCAATACGAAATTAGATTATTAAGAATAATAAATACAAACAAGTATTTAATGCATACTTTGAGTATTTACTACAGTTTTGATGGACGAGGTTGAGAGCAGTGGTGGCCCAGTGGTAACAGCCGCCACCTACGAGTTGTAGATCGTAGGTTCTCAAACTCTGTTAGACGCTTTAATTTGTTTAAATTATTTCATCAATACTGCTCTCAAAACGGTGAAAGAAACACATCGTGAGGACATCCAGCATGTCCTAGAACCACAAATTCGAAGACATGTGACATCTATCAACCCGCACTGGGCCCGCGTTGAAGATTACGGCCCCCTCCCTCTGACAGAAAGGAAGCCTGTGTCCCAGCAGTGGGAACGTAGTATAGGCTGATTATGCGATGGACAGTCTACACAAGGTAAAAATTGCATTGTAAAAGGTTTTACCTATACCTATAATGAAAATCTCAAACAGTCGGTACATGAAAAATAAAGAAAACTTGTTTATTCTGCACAAACAAAACGTACATTAAAAAAAATCTAGAAAAGCCTCGTATTCAATCGGCCAAAAAAGTTGGACAATATTGTTCATAGTACAGCTGGGTGAAGTACCAATCTAACCCATCAATTTTCATAAAAACGTTTATCTGTATAGACTGATGAACTGACTCAGTCTCATCTAAATTCGTTAAGCCGTTCTTACAAAAACCGGTGATATATAGGAAATTATTAGTCCCCAAACAATATGTATCTATATCAGTTTATCCAGCACCCTAATTGCGTAACACACGATCAATCACAATCTGAATTATTTTGAAGGATATAGCTAATCCGTTGCTTTATATGTTCGAAAAATTTGTCTGCTCAGCAACGTAAATAACGCAATCAATGTTGTTGAACTGTCAAAATCGTGTGTTTCGCAATTAGGGTGCAGGTTAACATTATTACCGATAATATCACACTAAACAAGGCTTTCAAAGATTTTACTAACGACATATTCGCTAATGTGTACTCCCCAGAACTATGTTGTAGCCATAGTAAGTCCTAATCAGTACCCTAATTGCGTAATACAACACAATCTGTTTCGATTTGAAACAGATTGCTAATCCATTGCTTAACAATTTGGAAAAAAAAATCTGCTCAAAGACGTAAATAACGCAATGAAACATTCATTGCGTTATTCACGTTGAACTGTCAAAATGAAACAAATTAGGCAAAATTGTTTACGATTTTTTTTCTTCTTTCTATTCTTTCTGAGCTTTTTACTCGGCTTCGTGGTGTTTCCTCAAGAATTGGGCTATCTTTTTTTGAAATCTGACTGGTAGTTTCGGAGATTACTCCCTACATACAAACAAACAACCAAACAAACAAATCTTACCTCTTTATAATATAAATATTATATTAAATATATCACACAGTCACACAGGCCTTTTACTCACTGGTCGGTACGTCAGCAGTGCGGGATAAGCATGTTCGGTATACACGGTACCGAAAGCTTACCGATATAATTATATAGGTATTCGCGGGATCGTGTCGGTTTACCGCGTCTCGGTAGAAACATCCAGTGCGGTACCCGCTCACGTTACGCGTTTTAAAGCATGCTCAGTATACTCGGTACCGAAAGCTTATCGAGCGCCTATATTTCAATAAATTAAGCGGTATTGCACAAATTATACCGAAAACATTCAGTAGTTTTTTTTTTTAGGTATGGCATCTTGTAGTTGACCTCTGAGATCATGAATACTTAACCGGGCTTTCCTGTGGGTGCCTTAAGCTACTACACTTAAAACCTCCAGCCAGGGGTTATTCAACTATGCTAATTAAAACTAGGTGAACGTTCGCTAAGGGCACCCCCTGTGGGGTACGAACCTCGGCTTAGGGCGTCAACCGGAGAAAGGACATCAAGGATGGGACGGGCTGAACATTCAGTTGTGCGGTATCGTTTCAGTATACCGAGCATACTATACCGAAACGATACCGCACCGACCAATGAGGAAACGGCCTAACCTATGTATATTTTTCAAAGCATTTTCTAAGAAAATAACACATTCACAAACAACAATCATAACTAATCAATCTGCCTAGGCTTTTCCAACTATGTTGGAGTTAAATCTCAAAGCTCAAATTCTTTATTGCGTACTATAATGTATATATGTAGTTGGTAGGGAAATAATTATATTAGTCACAATTATGGACCCTGTCGGGCACAGCATAGGTCAAGTAGGAAAGAGGAGGAAGAGCACTGGTCGTTTAATGTGACAAATTGTATTATTAGTTAAGTAGTTAGTAAATTATATATTTATTCATACAGAATTCAATTTGAGAATTATAATGATTGGTTTATAAATTATATACGTTTATTTATTTAGTAACATTAAAATAATCTTTTTTTTTAAATTATTCATTATTGTTTTATTTAGTTATTATTATTTTTTATTTATTGCGTAATTAATATTTATTATACTAAGGTAAGTTATTTATTGAAAGCTTCATATTTTATTATTATTTATTATTATATATTTTTCGTATTATGAGTATTTGTAGATACAAATGGGGTATCCATTTGTATAGTTCTGAAGTTACCTATAATTTATCAATTAAGTATTCGCTTATACTATGTAGGATTTGCTTACAAAGAAAACTTTCAATTTATTGATAAAGATATTATATTTACATATTTAAATTCTTTATTATTTCGGGTAACTTATTATAAATTTTTATGGACATGACAATCATGGTCGGCTGCTAGTCTAACCGGACGCAGCTGAATACTAGTATTTTACATGGAGCGACTGCCTATCTGATCTCCACAACCCAGTAACTAGGTAATACGATACCCCTTATTAAGACTGGTTGTCGTACTTTCGAGCTTCTGACGACCCGTAACTACTGTCAAAGATCCACGAATGACAGCCGGGACCAACGGCTTAGCGTGCTTTCCGAGGCACGGACGAGTCTCTGTATGGAAAGACGGTCACCCATCCATGGACCAACCCCGGCAAACGTAGCTTAACCTGATGGATCGACCCGTGCGGCTTTTATTACTAAGCCACGAGCTCCTCCACGTCATACGTAAGTCGTACAAAAACATTGATAAAACTCAGAGGTTCAAAAGAGCGCTGGTAAAGTCCCGATGCACTGAACAAAATTATCTCATATTAAAAATTCTCCTATATAAACACAGGGGCTCATTGAGAGACATCATTCGTGAATCCAGAACGAAACCAAGATGTTCTCTCCAATTCTCTTTACTGTTTTTGTAGTGAGTGTAACTGCTTGGGAGACTGACCCTGAAAGTTATCAACTGGACTGGAGCCCTCAAGATCAAGATCTGGACGATGATTTCTACCGGTACTTGCATCAGACGGCACATAGAAGACAAACCCGTCAGTTAAAAGGAAGTGCTTTTGTAAATTCGGATCTAACTAGCGGTAAGTTTTTTTTTGTTCTTGTTTGTTTGTAAAATTTTATTTCTAATCTGTGTTCGCAATTTATTTGCCAAACATGTAAACAAACACGAGTTTTAGAAAAAAACGACTGTAACGTCTATACATTAGGTTCAGTTTCCACTAGAACTTCATATTTTTTATGACTTTCTACAGTAGTAGTCAGTCTAAAATCAACTTTATTTATACGTACATAAAGTTGATATTTGGAAACAAGGTTATAATAGACCTTTAATCTGTTCGTCTAGCTAGTGTCTAGTTTTTTTTTTTTTTATGTTGCACTTATAGAAAGGTAGAATAGACAAAGTAACATAGGATACCTTTTATGTCAGAAAAATGCACGGTTCTTAAGGTAATCTCTATTCGGGTTAAATAACGGGGCATACTAATGCTTAGAAAAGGCCTGTATCCAAAATTGTTTTTTTCTTAAAAATAAAAATACGAGTCTAAAGTTTTGTTATTATCTGTAAGACGACTAAATAGAATTTTTTCAGCGGTACAATTTCGATCCGAGCGAGTGGTGCGAGTAATCGCCCGTCACACTCGGACACTCGCTGATAGCCCAGCGACAAAACTATCGGAACTTGACACTCGCTGCTCGCTGCTCGCCAGTCGTTTTCACTTGCTAGCTCTACCTGCTACTACGCACCTGAACTTTCTGAAGAACATCAACAATGTCACTATAACTATAATTATGTCCTTCAAGGACGTCCCCTAAATTTTTTTTAATGTCGTTATTCATTTGCAAATTCTTCTTTTTCAGGTGTTAACGCCAAGCTGCCATTTGCTGGTAACGATAAGAATATCCTGAGTGCAACTGGTGGAGCTAATTTCGATGCGACTCAGCACCTGCAGTCAGCAACCGCTGGATTGGCATTAGATAATGTGTAAGTGTATTTTATTATTTTCTTCTATCGTGTTAGCATGAACTCTGAGAGAATAACTATGCCACCAACAAGGTAGCGGGGCTGAGTGTCCAGAATGAGCTGGATGTACGGTCCGTCACATTTCAGAAATAACTCTTAGGTATCGAAATCCACTCTTGCTGCTGCTAAGTAAAGGTGCTCTCAAAGTCACACTGCTACCATGGTCATGTTCAATTGCCTGTACATTTAAATGAAACCACTTTTTGCAAGCTATAGTTAAGATTTCGGATAAATCTTAATACATATCAAAATAAAGATTTTTCTACGCAACGTGTAGGTATGCATTAAGAGTTTCCAAGGGTAGTCAGGCAGCCACGCTAACACTGTTTCGATCGTTCAATCTATTCGTTATGGCATTAAGCTATTCTTGCATAACTATAGTATTAAATATGAATCCTTTTGAAACATCATTTCACATTTGATTCTTCCTTAATTTCAGCAAAGGCCACGGGCTCTCCCTCAGCAATACGCATATCCCTCACTTCGGCAACCGGGTCACAGCTGCAGGCCACGCGAACCTCTTCCACAACCCGAACCACGACATCGGCGCTAATGCCTTTATCACCAGGAGTATGCCTTCCATCCCTCAAGTTCCAAACTTCAACACTTATGGAGGCGGACTTGACTATATGTACAAGTGAGTATTTTGTCAAAACATTTAGGTTATAAAGGGTATCGTGTTACCTCAAAATTCAAAATTCAAAATATTATTTCACATAAACCTACAAGGGCACTTATGAAACGTCAGAAGTTAGGTGCACGGTTCCAATTGGTAACGGTTCAAATAGATACCTCTGGGAGCAATAAAAAAATTGTTACAATAATAATATATCTTTTTTTATGAATGTTTAGTAGTCATTGGATACATGAAGTGAGCTGCTTTTGTTAGACGACTAAAATCTCACGGTGTATATTTTTTATGCAATTCATTTTTGACCAGTGCGTGTTGCCAGTGATGATCTATAGCACTGAAACTTGGTCGCTCACAATGGGCCTCATTAGAAGGCAGAAAGTCACCAAAAGGGCAATGGAGAGGGCTATGCTTCGTCTTTCGGTTGAAATGATGACAATGATGACGCAATTCATTTATCGTTTTTATTGGAATTTCTTTTTTGAATATACGGGCACACCTTCTTCAATATCATTACTGATTGCGTTGCCTTAAGAATTATAGGTTCTAATTCTTCTCCTCTATTACAGAAATAAAGTGGGTGCCTCATTAGGGGTAGCTCAAACTCCGTTCTTGCAACGGACTGATTACTCTGCCAACGGAAACTTGAATCTCTTTAGAGATAAAAGCAGTTCTCTGGACTTCAACGCAGGTTTGAGCAAGTCTGTGTCACCCTTTATGAGGAGCTCGTCGTGGGAACCATCGACTGGTTTTACTTTTAGGAAATTCTTTTAACTTATCCCAAAAAAAAAACTAAGTCAAAGACACCGACTTACGAAATAATCTATTGGTATAATACGGCCGATGAACCATGGCCGGTCTGAACGGAGGCTTTCTGAACTCTCGCTGTATGTTCTCTCACTCACACTCGCCTCATATCACCATTTTTTTTCTAAAAAATGTTAATGCGCAGCCTTCTGCGCAAAGTTCGGACCGGCCGGCCATGATCTGTCGTCTGTCACAGCCAATTTTCTCTGAATCTAATGGACCGATTAAGTTTGGCACACATTTGTATTTCTATGACTCAAACCCGGACGTGTAACGTAAATAAATGAATGTTGAATATGGGGTCACTTTTGAGGGGTAAATAAGAAAATAAAAAACAAAAGTTTTGCAAACAATACCGTGTGACATAACTTGCGAAAATTTCAAATATAATTTTTATATAATTTTAAAACAAAAACTTTTAAAGACATTCCGCCCTTATTTCCGAAACTACTGGGCCATTTTTTTTTTTTAAATATACGTAGAATGGTTCTTTACTCATAGATTACAGGAAAACCTATAAGAAGTCTATGGTTTTAAAATGACATGGTAAATCTCTCAATATTGTACATACAAACTTACATTTGCAGTTGGAATGTATGGGAGAACATGTATTTCAACTACAATGTTAAGTTTGTATTTGAGATGAATTCATCCCAACTACGGGACCCTTCATTGTGCGTAGTCCGACACGCACTTGGCCGGTTTTTTCGATTGGTTATTATTTTTGAATTCAGTTGTAATGTTTAATTTATCAAAAAGTGTTAATTTACGCGGTTCATTCTCGTTTTCCATTTTTCATGATTCTTTACTTTACAAAAAATATTAGTATGTAAGCTAGTTGAAAAATATTAGACAAGTGATTAATTAAAATCTGAGTGAAAAATAAGTATAAATATTTTCAAAAAATACTCACAAGTTTGTGTAATTATATTATTTTAAGTATTAATTTAAAAGTAAGGTACACATTTTGAATGCAGTACAATGCATTTATAAATTAGTTCCGTAAAAGATCTGTAAATAAAAATTGTTTTTTAGTTATGTTTGTTCTATAATTTTATTACCTACCGTACATTTTTTTGCTATTCAACAGCCATCATCTCAGAATATTCTCCTTCTTTTCATGATGGTATTATAAATCCTATATTATTAAATGAGCAATATTTATTTTTATATAAATATATCTATACCAATATTATAACTAGGAAAGATTTTTTTGTTTGTTTGTTTGTACCGAATAGGCTCCAAATCTACTGGACCAATTTTAATCATTTTTTCACCCATAGAAAGCTAAATTATTAGGAACTAACACAGGTTATAATTTATTTAAAAAAAATTAGAGATCTTTAAGAAAATTGCAATAATGTAATCCAAAGTAGCAAAATGTTGTCTATAAAATTAATTATTTGGCGTGCGCTGAGAAAACTATTGATGATACATCAAAATTATGTACAAGTTGATTAAAGGCTCGTACAGACGCGTCACGGGTCGCGCCGCCTGTCGCGCCCGCGATTTCGCGCTGGTATGCACGAGCATTAAAGTACTCATTATTACCTACAAAAAAGTCCGCATGAGAATATATCTGTAATAAAAAAATAAAAAAATCGAATATATTGTTTATAATATTTTCTTAGTTTTAATGTTGTATTTCCTGTGCGTATCCCAAATTTAAAAAAAATCTTTCTTTCTTTCTTTTATCTAAGTATCATAACTTAACTATGATACTTAGATAAAAGAAAGAAAGAAAGATTTTTTGACAATAGCAGCTTTTGTGTTCTAAAATTTAATTAGATCGCCGGTAGAAAAGATGGTTACATTCGTCTCGTAGTATTCATTCTTATTCAAATAAATAGTTGTATCATCAAAGGTATTTATGTAGTAGTAAAATACTTTTTAATTCATTCGAATCGGATATTTAGCCGTTCGTACGGACGTAATAAAATCGCGTTGGGATTTTATCGCGCACTAGATTTTAAACTCTTGGCGTTAAGCCGAGCGTTGAGAATCCAACGCGCTGGGACGCACTCTCGTACCAGCGCGTTAAAAAACACACTGTTGGATTTTCAACTCTCGGTACTAAGCAGAGCATTGAAAATCTAGTGCACGAAAAATAATCGCCGCGATTTTGTTACGTCCGTGCGAACCTCCGCTAAACGAAATTATCACGAATATAAAAATATAATACTTCGCAGCGATTCGTCAGTGAAACACAGACCGGTGAGGATGGATATCCCGTATACCGACGCCGTGATATTAATAACGGTGGATAAGTTGCGACCTTAAAGATTCGAGGAACGAGTACCAGGAAACATTAAATGCTACAAGTCCATCGACACAGTGTGCAACATCAGGGACACTGTAGGTACACCACATGATCTGCCGCCACACGTATCCACTAAAGTAAACAAGTTGGAATCCCCGTAATGATATTAAGAAATTTAAACCCAAGCCTGTGTAGTGGCACAAGAGTTTTAATCAAAGAACTTCGAGACAATGTCATTGTAGCCACCATCATCACTGGGTCCGCAGCCAGACAGCTCAAACACATTCCGCGTATCCCAGTGATACCGATGGATTTGCCAATAACATTTGTAGCGGTTACACAGCCACTTATGAACTACGCATTAAAAAGACATGACGTCACACAAATCCTGCATTGCGCAATTAGAGTTTACATATACAACATCAACCGTCGGGCAGTTGCCCGCCAGACCCGACACCCGTCTGGTCGGAGAATCCTCCCTTTTCTATAGAGGATGGGTGAACTTTTCACCCTGTTCCTCATACCCCTACATTTAAGAGACTTTAGTTCCCGGTTAAAGTATATTTTTTTTACGCTTTTCGTCAAAAGACGAAAACTATGAGGCCAAAAAAAAAGAAAAATGTTTTAGAATGCGCAAAAAGCTCTCTTTCATATGATACACCACGAGCTCTAGAAGCTCCACTTCGAATTTTTAAGACCCCCGTTCAGTCACTGCTGAAAACAAAAATCTTTCTTATTTGCAAAACAGTTGGGCAAACGTTATCTAAAACTGTTCCAAACAAGTTGATAGCATTAGTAGTTCTTGAGATATCCAGCTGTGACAGACAGACTGAGTCACACCATAAGGATTCGTTATGACCATTTTGGTACGGAACCCTAAAAATAACTGACGCAAGGACTGATGTGCAAATTGTACGACTTGCTTGCACTTGACCGGTTCTATACATTCAAACATTTCAATGTCAGTTTGGTAATTGGTAATAGCAATACGAGCTGGTTGGTATTCGCAACTCCACGTCCAAGCTCTTATTTTGCATAGGGGTGGGAAAATCGATGATTCTATCCACCCCAGCTCCTCAAGAAAGGCCAGCAATGCCTTGGTGCACCCACCCTGAGTGGAAGGTACTTTACCCTGTATGTGGTCATCACCGGGCAGTTTAGAAGCATGCGCTGCTGTCTCGTCGTCCTCCATGCAGGCCCTGCACAGTGGATTGTTTGTGACTCCTATGACAAAAAGATGTTTATGAATTGACTCGTGGCCAGATATTACTGCTGTTACTGTAAGCAGCTGTTGTTTAGTTAGTCGAAGAGCCTATTACGTGGGGCGGCCGTCATTCCATTGTCAGTTGCAACAATATCAAATTAGGGTACAGTTTAAGCTGGCCTCTTATTCAATTGAAACTCAGTACTAGGCTAGGCCAGGTCAAGGTCAAAATGAAAGAAAGAGAGAAAAAAACAGTGGCACTCCGGGAGTGCCGACAGAAGTGAAAACTTGAACAAGAAAATACTTGCATAGATCATTGATCCGTAGCTTAATATAAATAAAGCGCACAATCGCGTTTAAAAAAATGAGGTGTCGGTAACGGTGTCGCAAGTTCAATTGTTTTTTCCCATCTCAAAAATGCCTAACGCGCTTATTGGCATTACAGCAGAAAAACACACCTTATATTTGTAAAAAAAAAACAGTTGCCTACTAAACCTACCTACCTATTGTTTTTTTGGGTTCCGTACCCCAAGGGTGCCAAACGGAATCCTATTACTAAGCCTCCGCTGTCTGTCCTTCCGCCCGTCTATCTGTCAGCGGGCTGTATCTCATGAGCCGTAATAGGTAGACCGTTGAATTTTTCACAGATTGTTTATTTCTATTGCCGCCCAAAAATAAAAATAAAGTAAAAAATAAAATAAAATTTTATTACCATACAAGAAATAAAAAAAATAAAAAAGTAATGGCACGGAGCCCTTCGTGTGGGAGTCCGACTCGCACTTGGCCAGTTTCTTTATTCTGAGTATGTTCTGTGCGTATCCCAAATAAAATACAAAATAAAATATGTATCTTTCTTTTCTTATCTTTCTTATTGTATTGGCGAAATGTGGATTACTTTTCGCCAGTATACGGGGCGAGATTATTGACATCAACTGGCCACAACCTGACCTTCTTTCCTTTCCTTATGTATCTTTGACAGTCGTTACGGGTCATCAAAAGCCTGAAAGTCTGAAAACCAGTCTAACCAAGGGGTATCGTATTCCAGTTACTGGGTTGTGGAGGTCAGATAGGCAGTCGCTCCATGTAAAATACTGGTATTCAGCTGCATCCGGTAAGATTGGAAGCCGACCCCAACATAGTTGGGAAAAGGCTAGGCAGATTGATTGATTGAACCGGCCACAACCTGGCAACGACAGAAGAACAGTCAGTAGCAACTGAGAGATGTTCAATGAAAAATCCCAATAACAGTTAGATCGATCTGCGAATTAAACCCAGGGCCTCATGCTCAGCAATCGCGATTGTCAACCAACGAGATCAATGAGACATAGTGAGAACATTTTGGTTGAAAAAAAAAAACAACCTACTTCCAAAAAAAACACTACAAAGTGAAAAATTACTTTAATTTCGGAAGTCGGTGTCTTTGGATCTGTTTTTTAGTTTTTTGTCTTTTTTTTCACTTTTTAGCTATGGCCACACCAATTCGTATACCACTACTTGCGAAGTATTATACAAGATACACAAAGTGGATTAAATACGTGTTTTCGAAGCTTACTCAAAAACTACCCAAGCAAATGGGACCATCGCGTAAATTTCCTCTACCGAATGAAAAAAGAATTTTCGAAACAATTGACGACAATATCGATGAACACACTTAAAAAGTCTCCTCCATATTTGAAGTCAGTTTAAAAATATCAGATGCTTCGAATACCTACATAAATAAATACGAGGTATTCCACTCAGAGCACTGCTTTCAACAGCACTTGTCCGAACCGCACCTGAACACTTCCACTAACCGCACTGAAACAAAATATTGATAAGTGCGGTTCGATGGAATAGTTTATTCATTTGGCTTTTGCTGTTTTCGTATTTTATTTAGAAAAGCCATTTATAAAAGAGGGGTTTTAATTTATTATTTCAGACATCTTTACTGACGTTGAATGTCGACCAAAATATCAGTTTTGCTCACCACAATACCAGCCGCAATAGAATCATTTTGTTTATTTATTTTCCTTTTATTTCTTATTCATATTATTAAAGTAAATTACATATGGTATTGTTAAACTATGACTCAAGCTGTGTTTTAAAATTTTTCATTTTAGGAATTACCTACTTTTGTCTGCGGTTTCACTTAAGGAAAAGTCAACGAAAATTACTTGTATAGTTGAGAAAATAGACCTTGTTTTGATGGACGAGGTTGAGAGCAGTGGTGGCCCAGTGGTAACAGCCGCCACCTACGAGTTGTAGATCGTAGGTTCTCGAACTCTGTTAGACGCTTTAATTTGTTTAAATTATTTCATCAATACTGCTCTCAAAACGGTGAAAGAAACACATCGTGAGGACATCCAGCATGTCCTAGAACCACAAATTCGAAGACATGTGACATCTATCAACCCGCACTGGGCCCGCGTTGAAGATTACGGCCCACTCCCTCTGACAGAAAGGAAGCCTGTGTCCCAGCAGTGGGAACGTAGTATAGGCTGATTATGCGGTGGAACGGATTGTGATTGATCGTGTGATACGCAATTAGGGTGCAGGTTAACATTATTACCGATTATATCACACTAAACAAAGCTTTCAAAGATTTTACTAACAACATATTTGTACTCCCCAGAACTATGATGTAGCCATAGTAAGTCCTAATCAGTACCCTAATTGCGTAATACAACACAATTCACAATCTGTTTCGATTTGAGACAGATTGCTAATCCATTGTTTCATAAGTGGGAAAAAAAAATCTGCTCTACAACGTAAATAACGCAATGCAAAATTGTTTACGAAAATAAATTACGCAATTAGGGTACAGGATACATGTTCTTACCGATTATATCACACACTAGCTTTTGTCCGCGGCTATCGGCCCGCGACTCCCCCGTCACATCTCATCGTCCGCCCGCGCTATCACTTCGTTTTCGCTTAGCATTCTTTCTGATATTTTTGCTCGGCTCCTAAAGGTCGTGCCGTGATGTTTCATAGCCTATAACCTTCCTCAATAATTGGGCTGTCTAATGCAAAAAGAATTTTTGAAATCTGACTGGTAATTCCGGAGATTACTCCTTACATACAAACAACAAATTTTACCTCTTTATAATATAATATTTTAATTTAATTAATATTATATATGTATATATTATATTATATATATCACACATAGGCCCTATACTCACTGGTCGGTACGGCAGCGGTGCCGGATAAGCATGCTCAGTATACTCGGTACCGAAAGCTTATCGAGCGCCTATATTTCAATGAATTAAGCGGTACTGCACAAATTATACCGAAAACATTCAGTAGTTTTTTTTTTAGGTGTGGCATCTTGTAGTTCACCTCTGAGATCATGACTACTTAACCGGGCTTTCCTGTGGGTGCCTTAAGCTACTACACTTAAAACCTCCAGCCAGGGGTTATTCAACTATGCTAATGAGAACTAGGTGAACGCTCGCTAAGGGCACCCCCTGTGGGGTACGAACCTTGGCTTAGGGCGTCAACCGGAGGGAGGACATCAAGGATGGAACGGGCTGGACATTCGGTTGTGCGTTCGTATCGTTTCAGTATACCAAGCATACTATACCGAAACGATACCGCACCAACCAAATTACAAACAACAATCATAACCAATCCATCTGCCTAGGTTTTTCCAAACTATGTTGGGGTCGGCTTCCAGTCTAACCGGATGCAGCTGAATACTAGTATTTTACATGGAGCGACTGCCTATCTGACCTCCACAATCCAGTAACTAGGTAATACGATATCCCTTGTTAAGACTGGTTGTCACCGTAACGACTGTCAAAGATCCACGAATGACGGCCGTGACCAACGGCTTAACGTGCTTTCCGAAGCACGGAAGAGTCACTGTATGTAAGGATGGTCACCCATTCACGGACCAACCCCGGCAAGCGTAGCTTAACCTGATGGATCGACCCGTGTGGCTTTTATTACTAAGCCACGAGCTCCTCCACGTCATACGTAAGTCATACAAAAACATTGATAAAACTCAGAGGTTAAAAAGAGCGCTGGTAAAGTCCCGATGCACTGAACAAAATTATCTCATATTAAAAATTCTCCTATATAAACACAGGGGTTCTCTGAGAGACATCATTCGTGAATCCAGAACGAAACCAACATGTTCTCTCCAATTCTCTTTACTATTTTCGTAGTAAGTGTAACTGCGTGGGAAACTGTCCCTGAGAGTTATCAACTGGACTGGAGCCCTCAAGATCAAGATCTGGACGATGATTTCTACCGCTACTTGCATCAGGAGGCACATAGAAGACAAACCCGTCAGTTAAAAGGAAGTGCTTTTGTGAATTCGGACCTAACTAGTGGTAAGTTTTTTCAAAAACTATTTGCTCATTACTGTTCTTGTTTGTTTGTAAAATTTTATTTCTAATCTGTGTTCGCAATTTATTTGCCAAACATGTAAACAAACACGAGTTTTATAAAAAAACGACTGTAACGTCTATACTTAAGGTTCAGTTTCCACTAGAACTTCATATTTTTTATGACTTTCTACAGTAGTAGTCAGTCTAAAATCAACTTTATTTATACGTACATAAAGTTGATATTTGGAAACAAGGTTATAATAGACCTTTAATCTGTTCGTCTAGCTAGTGTTTAGTTTTTTTTTTTTTTTAATGTTGCACTTATAGAAAGGTAGAATAGACAAAGTAACATAGGATACCTTTTATGTCAGAAAAATGCACGGTTCTTAAGGTAATCTCTATTCGGGTTAAATAAACAGGCCTTTTCTAAGCATTAGTATGCCACGGGGCATACTAATGCTTAGAAAAGGCCTGTATCCAAAATTGTTTTTTTCTTGTCCGGAATGTAGATTAATAAAAAATATTGGACATGTATTCTTTCTTTTTTGACGTAGGTAATCAAAAGATTACGGCGTCGCATGACGTCACGCCTTCCTAGGTTTTATACTGAGTTGTGACGTAGCGAGACCCCATTCCCCAACTTTAATACGTGTTTTCTAAGTTATTTTTGATTAATATGATAAAGCAAAAAAATACGTGTCTAAAGTTTTTTTATTATCTGTAAGACGGACTAAATAGAATTTTTTCAGCGGTACAATTTCGACCCGAGCGAGTGGTGCGAGTAATCGCCCGTCACACTCGGACACTCGCTGATAGCACAGCGACAAAACTATCGGAACTGCACACTCGCTGCTCGCTGCTCGCCAGTCGTTTTCACTTGCTAGTTTTACCTGCTACTACGCACCTGAACTTTCTGAAGAACATCAACAATGTCAATATAATTATGTCCTTCAAGAACGTCCCCTAAAATTTTTTTAATGTCGTTATTCATTTGCAAATTCTTCTTTTTCAGGTGTTAACGCCAAGCTGCCATTTGCTGGTAACGATAAGAATATCCTGAGTGCAACTGGTGGAGCTAATTTCGATGCGACTCAGCACCTGCAGTCAGCAACCGCTGGATTGGCATTAGATAATGTGTAAGTGTATTTTATTATTTTCTTCTATCGTGTTAGCATGAACTCTGAGAGAATAACTATGCCACCAACAAGGTAGCGGGGCTGAGTGTCCAGAATGAGCTGGATGTACGGTCCGTCACATTTCAGAAATAACTCTTAGGTATCGAAATCCACTCTTGCTGCTGCTAAGTAAAGGTGCTCTCAAAGTCACACTGCTACCATGGTCATGTTCAATTGCCTGTACATTTAAATGAAACCACTTTTTGCAAGCTATAGTGAAGATTTCGGATAAATCTTAATACATATCAAAATAAAGATTTTTCTACGCAACGTGTAGGTATGCATTAAGAGTTTCCAAGGGTAGTCAGGCAGCCACGCTAACACTGTTTCGATCGTTCAATCTATTCGTTATGGCATTAAGCTATTCTTGCAGTTATGCAAGAATTCATATTTAATAATAAAGAGAGATTAAAGAGTCATTTTCATATTTAATACTATAGTTATATAGTATTAAATATGAATCCTTTTGAAACATAATTTCACATTTGATTCTTCCTTAATTTCAGCAAAGGCCACGGGCTCTCCCTCAGCAATACGCATATCCCTCACTTCGGCAACCGGGTCACAGCTGCAGGCCACGCGAACCTCTTCCACAACCCGAACCACGACATCGGCGCTAATGCCTTTATCACCAGGAGTATGCCTTCCATCCCTCAAGTTCCAAACTTCAACACTTATGGAGGCGGACTTGACTATATGTACAAGTGAGTATTTTGTCAAAACATTTAGGTTATAAAGGGTATCGTGTTACCTCAAAATTCAAAATTCAAAATATTATTTCACATAAACCTACAAGGGCACTTATGAAACGTCAGAAGTTAGGTGCACGGTTCCAATTGGTAACGGTTCAAATAGATACCTCTGGGAGCAATAAAAAAATTGTTACAATAATAATATATCTCTTTTTATGAATGTTTAGTAGTCATTGGATACATGAAGTGAGCTGCTTTTGTTAGACGACTAAAATCTCACGGTGTATATTTTTTATGCAATTCATTTTTGACCAGTGCGTGTTGCCAGTGATGATCTATAGCACTGAAACTTGGTCGCTCACAATGGGCCTCATTAGAAGGCAGAAAGTCACCAAAAGGGCAATGGAGAGGGCTATGCTTCGTCTTTCGGTTGAAATGATGACAATGATGACGCAATTCATTTATCGTTTTTATTGGAATTTCTTTTTTGAATATACGGGCACATCTTCTTCGATATCATTACTGATTGCGTTGCCTTAAAAATTATAGGTTCTAATTCTTCTCCTCTATTACAGAAATAAAGTGGGTGCCTCATTAGGGGTAGCTCAAACTCCGTTCTTGCAACGGACTGATTACTCTGCCAACGGAAACTTGAATCTCTTCAGAGATAAAAGCAGTTCTCTGGACTTCAACGCAGGTTTGAGCAAGTCTGTGTCACCCTTTATGAGGAGCTCGTCGTGGGAACCATCGACTGGTTTTACTTTTAGGAAATTCTTTTAACTAATAAGACTTTAGAAATATTCTATTAATTATAATACGGCCAATAAATCATGGCCGGTCTGAACATAGGCTCTCTGAACTCTCGCTGTATGTTCTCTCACTCACACTCGCCTCATGTCACCATTTTGTTTCTAAAAAATGTTAATGCGTAGCTTTCTGCGCAAAGTTCGGGCAGGCCGGTCATGATCTGTCGTCTGTCACAGCCAATTTTCTCCGAATTTAATGGACCGATTAAGTTGAAATTTGGCACACATATGTATTTTTGTGACCCAAACATGCACGTGTAACGCAAATAAATGAATTTTGAATATGGGGTCTCTTTTGAGGGGTATATAAGAAAATAAAAAACAAAAGTTTTGCAAACAGTACCGTGTGACATATCAAATGAAAGGGCTTTTTGCGAAAATTTCAAATATATTTTTTATATAATTTTAAAACAAATACTTTTAAAGACATTCCCCCTTATCTCCGAAACTAATTGACCAAATTTAAAAAAAAAAAAAAAAAATATATATATCTAGAATGGTTCCTTACTCATAGATTACAGGAAAACCTATAAGAAGTCTATGGTTTTAAAATATCATGGTAAATCTCTCAATATTGTGCATACAAACTTACATTTGCAGTTGGAATGTATGGGAGAACACGTATTTCAATTACAATGTTAAGTTTGTATTTGAGATAAATTCATCCCAACTACGGGACCCTTCATTGTGTCCGACATGCACTTGGAATTTATCAAAAAGTGTTAATTTACGCGGTTCATTCTCATTTTCCATTTTTCATGATTCTTTCCTTCACAAAAAATATTAGTATGTAAGTAAGCCATTTAAATTAAATTTTTAGACAAGTGATTAATTAATATCTGAGTGAAAAATAAGTGTTAATATTTTCAAAATACACTCACAACTTTATGTAATTATATTATTTTAAGTAGTAATTTAAAAGTAAGGTACACATTTTGTATTGTACTGCATTTATAAATTAGTTCCGTAAAAGATCTGTAAATAAAAATTGTTTTTTAGTTATGTTTGTTCTATAATTTTATTACCTACCGTACATTTTTTTGCTATTCAACAGCCATCATCTCAGAATATTCTCCTTCTTTTCATGATGGTATTATAAATCCAATATTATTAAATGAGCAATATTTTTATATAAATATATCTATACCAATATTATAAATAGGAAAGATTTTTTTGTTTGTTTGTACCGAATAGGCTCCAAAACTACTGGACCAATTTTAACCATTTTTTCACCCATAGAAAGCTAAATAATCAGGAACTAACACAGGCTATAATTTATTTTAAAAAAATTAGAGATCCTTAAGAAAATTGCAATAATGTAACCCAAAGTAGCAAAATTTTGTCTATAAAATTCATTATTTGGCGTGCGCTGAGAAAACTATTGATGATACATACAAATTATGTACAAGTTGATTAAAGTACTCATTATTACCTACAAAAAAGTCCGCATGAGAATATATCTGTAATAAAAAAAATAAAAAAATCGAATATATTGTTTTATAAAATTTTCTTAGTTTTAATGTTGTATTTCCTGAGCATGTCCCAAATAAAAAAAATCTTTCTTTCTTTCTTTTATCTAACTATCATAGTTAAGTCACAATAGCAGCTTTTGTGTTCTAAAATTTAATTAGATCGCCGGTAGAAACAAAGGTTGGTTACATTCGTCTTGTAGTATTAATTGTTATTCAAATAAATAGTTTTATCGTCAAAGGTATTTATGTAGCAGTAAAATACTTTTTAATTCATTCGAATCGGACATTTAGCCGTTCGTACGGACGGAATAAAATCGCGGCGGGATTTTATCGCGCACTTGATTTTAAACTCTCGGCATTAAGCCGAGCGTTGAGAATCCAACCCGCTGGGACGCACTCTCGTCCCAGCGCTTTAAAAAACACACTGTTGGATTTTCAACTCTCGATGCTAAGCAGAGCGTTGAAAATCCAGTGCACGAAAAATAATCGTCGCGATTTTGTTACGTCCGTGCGAACGTCGGCTAAATTTCGAAATTATCACGAGTATAAAAATGTAATACTTCGCAGCGATTCGTCAGTGAAACACAGACCGGTGAGGATGGATATCCCGTATACCGACGCCGTGATATTAATAACGGTGGATAAGTTGCGACCTTAAAGATTCGAGGAACGAGTACCAGGAAACATTAAATGCTACAAGTCCATCGACACAGTGTGCAACATCGGGGACACTGTAGGTACACCACATGGTCTGCCGCCACACGTATCCACTAAAGTTTACAAATTGGAATCCCCGTAATGATATTAAGAAATTTAAACCCAAGCCTGTGTAGTGGCACAAGAGTTTTAATCAAAGAACTTCGAGACAATGTCATTGTAGCCACCATCATCACTGGGTCCGCAGCCAGACAGCTCGAACACATTCCGCGTATCCCAGTGATACCGATGGATTTGCCAATAACATTTGTAGCGGTTACATAGCCACTTAAGAACTATGCATTAAAAAGACATGACGTCACACAAATCCTGCATTGCGCAATTAGAGTTTATATATACGACATCAACCGTCGGGCAGTTGCCCGCCAGACCCGACACCCGTCTGGTCGGAGAATCCTCCCATTTCTATAGAGGATGGGTGAACTTTTCACCCTGTTCCTCATACCCCTACATTTAAGAGACTTTAGTTCCCGGTTAAAGTATATTTTTTTTACACTTTTCTTCAAAAGACGAAAACTATGAGGCCAAAAAAAAAGAAAAATGTTTAAGAATGTGCAAATAGCGCTCTTTCATATGATACCCCACAATCTCTAGAAGCCCCACTTCGAATTTTTAAGACCCCCGTTCAGTCACTGCTGAAAACAAAAATCTTTCTTATTTGCAAAATAGTTGGGCAAACGTTATCTAAAACTGTTCCAAACAAGTTGATAGCATTATAAGTTCTTGAGATATCCAGCTGTGACAGACAGACTGCGTCACACCATAAGGGTTCCTTTTGACCATTTTGGTACGGAACCCTAAAAATAACTGACGCAAAGACTGATGTGCAAATTGTACGACTTGCTTGCACTTGACCGGTTTTATACATTCAACCATTTCAATGTCAGTTTGGTAATTGGTAATGGCAATACGAGCTGGTATCCGCAACTCCACGTCCAAGCGCTTATTTTGCATATGGGTGGGAAAATCGATGATTCTATCCACCCCAGTTCCTCAAAAAAGGCCAAAGGTGCTACTGAAAATCTCACACTTAGAGCAAAGTACCTACCTTCCACCTGTATGTGTCTACTTTATCCCGTATGTGGTCATCACTGGGCAGTTTAGAAGCATGCGCTGCTGTTTCGTCGTCCTCCATGCAGGCCCTGCACAGTGGACTGTCTGTGACTCCTATGACAAAAAGATATTTTATGAATTGACTCGTGGGCAGTTATGACTGTCGTAAATAAAAGCAGCTGTTGTTTAGTTAGTCGAAGAGCCTGTTACGTGGGGCGGCCGACATTCCATTGTCAGTTGCAACAATATCAAATTAGTGTCTTGTTGTGTCAATCTTGCTTGATTCCAGTTTCAATTCTTAGTACTACAGGTAACCGCACAGCATCTATACATATTATATATTAACGTCAGTTTTCGTGTCTGTTTGTGTCACCGTGTTGTACTACGCAATAGATTTTGATGTTGTTTCAGCATTTTCAGCTCAGATAGGCAGCGGTTACAGCTCAGATAGGCAGTCACTCCATGTAAAATACTGGTATTCAGTTGCATTCGGTTAGACTGGAAGCCGATGCCAACATAGTTGGGAAACGGCGAAACGGCTAGGCAAATCCCTTATTCAGAATGGTTGGAATGGTGGTCATGAGTTGCTTTCAGACGTAAAATAGCTGGATGTGTGATAGAATTATAGTCTTCTTCTATAAATAATCTTTACGTCAATTAAGATGTCGAATTGTTAATCAGCGAAAATTATTATACTACACAAGTACAATTTTAGCAGTTAAAATTAAAAAAAAAAACCACGACACAAACATTTCCTCATTTCTATTTCCTACTCCATCACCAGAACCTGTTCACTATCTATCTATAATTTATTTACTGAGACCATTCCAATGAGCCCAAACACGACACCTGTGCTGTAAGTTGGTAAGGGAGTTGAGTATCCTGCAAATTCCAGGTGATGCTGCAGCATCAGGTCAAGGTTACTATGTTCTTCTAATGTCATTGAAGTAACAGAATACCGAGTAACAGAATAACGAGGCATCCTCAGGATGACGATTAACTTGTACACCGAGCGCTCGGTGCTTGGTGTGGCAACACGCCGTGTTCGAGTTTACGACAAGTTAATCGTCATCCTGAGGATACCTCGTTGAGAGGTGAAATACGTGTCGATTTCTTCCAGGGTCTTTTCAAGACTCTTTAGAAATAGCTAAGCGGAAAAGGTTACTAAATATATCCACATCATCATTTTATAAAGGATTTCCGCAAGGTCACGCCTGAATCAATTAACTATGTTAATCATAATTAAATTCGCGGCAATTATAATAAAATTATTACAAAATTATAATCATTTAAAAAATTTAAAGCTCAAGAAATTTTGTGTGTTTGTTACATATTCAAGACTATTTCGTGAAAATGTGTCAATTTAGATCTATGTTGATGATTATAATTTCCATTTTGTTGATTATGATTTTACTTGTATTCACCCTTTTCCACCCACATCTGCATCCACAAGAGCGGAGGTATAAAAAAAATGCGGAAGCTCCGCAATTGCGGATGCGGACGCGAATATCCGCAACCACCCTGGTCTATAAGGGTGTGGACCCTTAAATATGACCACACCTTTCTGATACATGCTGTATACTCAATAATTATGCTATTATATAGGTACTTTGTCTTAATAAACAGTTGAGTCGTCGAGTTTGATTGAGCCGGCAATATTCCGTTTGGCCAGCTCCTATATTAACAAGTCAATTAATGTGTTCTCTGTATACCAACAGACTGTTAATTTAGAGTGACAATGATTTGGGATTAAATATCCTTGCATCGTACTTTACAACGTGTTCCTTTTGATGTACCGTATTTAAGGTTTATATACTTTAAAAATAAGTTCTACAACTAATGTTCCAAATATACATCGTTTCGAAGATAACATAACACCAGAGTCTTAATGTGTGTATCTAAGTTTAATTGATAAGTACAAGTAAATTATTTTCATTCAAACCAATCATTCATATTTAAAGCTAAGAAGACTCTGTCATATTTTTTTTATGGACAAAAGTAGTCTGAATTTTTGAAGTGAAAACTTCTTTAGGCGTGTTGGGCATTTTTGAGATGGGACTAAACCTTCGATTTCGCGACACCGTGATGACACCAGTTTTTGACCATTAAAAAGACATCAACGCGTTGATTACCGTGGTGCCGATTTATTTTCAAGTTTTCACTTCTGTCGGCACTCCTGAAGTGCTACTGGTTTTTTTTATTATTTCACGTAAAGGTGCTTTACATAAATAATCGTGACGCTGTCGAATTAATTTGTATGAAAAATGAAAAAAAAAAAAACAATAATTCATATGCTGGTTGATTGTTTGACATGGTTTCATTATTAATATAGTTAATTGATTCAGGCCTGACCTTGCGGAAATCCATTATAAAATACAATAGAAGTGGATATATTTAGTAACGTTCCGCTTAGCTATTTTTTAAGACTCTTTAGAAAACTCTGAAAGAATTTCTTTCAGTGTTTTTTATTTTTTAATTTAGTCAATCGAAAATAAGTAAATATGCAGTTGACGATTTTGATTCAGCCTTCATGAAATCACACCTATAATTCCGGAAGGGTTAGGTAAAGGGGTATCTAAAGTAGGTACACCCAAATTGCATCAGTTATGTTTACTGTACGTACCAAATAAGGGGGTGAGCATATTGCCATCAACCGAAACAAATTATAATGCATTTACCGTGGTGCAATGTGTTACTAGAGGCAATTAGTGTGGGACGCAGTAGCGAGCTGTAGGGTGAATGTAATTTTGTAACCATTCAGGATATTTACCAAAAAAAAATCTTACATTGACGTTATTAAGGCACCTGTCAAAAAAAAATTGTCCCCATCGCTGTCAACAGAAAATTGACAGTATTGCCACGTTATAGATATGTAGATGCCGATTCTTTGGCCCTCTGGTCAGGTTAAGAATCGATCAACCGCTTGGCGATGTCTCGAAAGACCAAGTGGGCACTCGGACCCCATGGTCCTAGTGTTTCGACCCCGAATTTCACCTCTTTTGATCTTCATCTTACCTGTAGCGGCATCTACATCGCCACATGCGAACTACGCATCAAAGATATGACGTCACACAAAATCCTGCATCGCGCAAGCAGTTTTCCGCGCGATCAGCATATATATAACTTCCCGACATCAATCGTCGGGCAGTTGTCCACCAGACACGACACCCGTCTGCTCGAAGGATCCTTCCTTTTCTATAGAGGATTAGTAAACTTTACACCCTGTTCTTCACTATATTCCCTTTTGAGGACCTGGGGTAAAAGGACCAGAAACAAAATCAAACTTTTATACACCAACCCAATTTTGATTAAAACGTAGAGTTCCTTACAAAAAGAAAGTTATTTAATAAGCTCTGAACAACCTTGGATTTAACACAAATATGGGAAAGCGAACTTCTTGTTTGAGATTGTTACTTAGTTAATATCAAGTGTGTGTTTGTCTTTCGGATACGGATACGAAGCTTGTTGGTTTAGATGTTGTAGTGGCAGCATGGAGGCTTAAGTTAATAGGTATACTTGTCCTACCATAAAATAACATAACAGAACAACATGCCTCAATTCCCCAAAGGTGGTAGGACACGGTAATGTAGGTTAAAAATCAAAATCATAAGTCAATTATTCAAATTAAGCTGAGAATCTATACTTTTTGAACGTCATAATTACTAAGACAGTCCCCCAAAACGTCCGTCCTTTACCGTCCGTCGTTCTTTTTTTATTTTTTCTAGTAATTTAGCTGGGAAGAAGTGACATAACAAACTTCCCAACGAGCTAATAGGTACAACCTCCCTACACTTACATTTCCCTAGTCATGCTTTATTACGCCCTAAGTAATGAGGTCCGAGTCTTTATTACAAATATTTTATTTTCAGTTATTTCACACGTAAAATTTTTATTTTATTTTATTTATTATTTTATTTCTGTAGAATCCGCGTGACTTCACTGTGGTCCTCTATCAGAATACCAGCGCTGCAACACTTATTTTTAAATTTCGCAGCACCATGCTGAGGTAGGAGCCGTTTGCCCTCGTGCAGGACTTTCTGCTTTTATTTTTATTTCACTTTATTTTTTTTATTTATATTTCTATGAGAGTGTTTAGTTTTATTTGTGATCTCCTGTGCGTGTCCCAATATTTTTTTAATATTTTCTTATATTTATATTTTTATTAATAATATTATTCTTATTTCTTTTATGTGTTCGTTCCTTCTCATTATAAGGAGACGCAAGCATGGTGATTAACACTTTCGACCCCACCCATTTTTCATAGAGGCATACATATTGCAGGTTAACTTCAGGAAGATCACCAGTATTACGTTTGCGCTAAAGTTAACCCTCAAGGAGTGTCACCAGCATTAGGTTTGATAATTAATATTTTGTTAAAATATACAACTGATTTTATTTTCACAGTTTATAATGCCGAATTCGTTAAGAAAAACCTACATTTAAAATGAGCCCTCCGGGCGGGCTCCCAGCATCCCATATGCGACTTGAGTGAACTGTCCAGGAGGGATCCCGGCACTGAATGTGTTAATGTTAGTTCCATCACTTTATAAGAAGACATAAGCATGGTGATTAATGTCATTTCCTTCTCATTATAAGAAGACATAAGCACGGTGATTAATGTCATTTCCTTCTCATTATAAGAAGACATAAGCATGGTGATTAATGTCATTTCCTTCTCATTATAAGAATACATAGGTGGAGTGAACTGTCAATAGTGTCAATCTCTAGCATCAGGTGGAATGACAGCTCAGTTCAATGACACAAATACACCGTAAATATAAATACACAAAGAATATAATACAGTTGTTATTTTAAACAACAGGACTGCAGGTGTAAAATATTTATTAGTAAAGTTTATAATGAAATAGTCGGTCCTACGAGACTTCGTTAAAGACAGAGATAGCTAAGTTTATGAAAATAAGTGGAAGCAGACGAGAGGTACACTGGGTGGTTTATGTAGCCTGTATTCAGAAACTAAATTATATAATTTTGGAATCTTTTTAATACGAATCTCGGTTTCAGTAGAAAATGGCGAAACGAAAGTCATGTTAACTGCTGTGACATTGTCTGACTTAAATAATAACAGCCATTGCCTTTCAGAAACCGGGATATAATAGGTAATTAATTGCATGTCATTGCATCCAATGTAGCTAATTTCTTTTTAGTAATGTCAAAACTGCACCCGTGTGGTTAGTGACTAACCTGGTGTCAGATTTTTAAAGCTGCTCATGGGCCTCTGACTTGGCTTCACATGCCTTTGACAAATATCTCTCAGGCATGCCGATTTCCGCACCTAACTCCGTGACAACTTTCGTTCACAATTTGAGGGTTTTTAAAAAGTAATTTCTAATCCATAATTCATGGGTTTGAAAAATTCGTCTACGCAACAACGTAAATAAATTAACTGTCAAAATGAAAGACATTGCGATCGATTGCCATTGTATTGTATGCTACGCAGTTACCCCACTGGTCCTTTTCGAAATTGTTTTAAAAATTGGTCCTTCGAGTCGGATTCCTTCTTAAATCCACGAACATCGTCTCATTCATTGTGCCTCACTTTTTACGTAAAATACAGACCAAAAATCACATAATCTCTAAACCAAAAACTCCCATTGCATCTCCTTCTTAAAGAGCAGAGCGTCGCGTTTCGTTGAAGCGCGAAATGGGACGCACAACTTGTTACAGTATTCTGTCTTTGGACAAAAAGAGTACGTCTCACAACTCGGCGAACTACGCCAGCGTGCTTAAAGTATAAAATTGTTTTTCATATTATTTCCCATCGCATTTTAGTTGGGAACTCTCGAGAAGTTTGTTATGAAGTTCCGAAGATGTAATGGTATCAAGTACTGGAAGATTAGTCTAGATGAGTTTTGAGTTCGTCTTTAGTGTTTTCTTTGCTGTTGAAACTTCCAGGGGCAGACAACTTCCTGAATAAAGCTGAGGTATAGAAGTACAGTCTGCGTACTCCAAAACTAATTTTATAAAAAGATTTTTTTAAAATTGTTTTTATGAGGTAATCACTAAAAGAACTGATCCGATTACAAAAAAGAAAAAAAACCGGCTAAGTGCGTGTCGAACTACGCACAATGAAGGCTTCCGTAGTTGGGATGAATATATCCCAAATACAAACTTAACATTGTAGTTGAAATACATCTTTTCCCATACATTCCAACTGCAAATATAAGTTTGTACGCACAATATTGATAGATTTACCGTGTTATTTTAAGTCCATAGATTTCTTATAGGTTTTCCTGTAATCTATGAGTGACGAAACATTCTCTGCATTTTTAAAAAAAAAATTATGCTCAGTAGTTTCGGTCAGTAATGTTCATTTATTATCTTAAATATGGATAAAAAAAAATCTATTGCATATGAAACAGCTGATTTAAAAAAAATAACCGATAGATAATTTCGATGCAGGGGGGTTCAGAATCATGTATTGAATTTACGGTAACAGTTTTCGCGTCGATGTCCCTGCCACTCTGTATAGAGTGAGTCAGCCCAGAATATGGCTACGAGCTTGGCAGCTTCATTAGCGTTTATCAGCTCCTGTATCTTGCAGACAACAGGACAATACGATATTAAGTACCCCAATGTTTGTGAGACAGCACCAAATTTACACTTCAGGGTAGGGCGGAGTCATTTGTTAATCTCCACCTGAGCAGGTTTTCCTTGCTTCGGCCTACTTGAGTCCGGAGTCTATTTAAAGACTTACAGGTAAGCCAAAGCAACTCATGTCCAAGTGGAAGATTTTCAGCAGATGGAACGAATAGGTTGGGTAGAGAAGCCTATCTCGCCACAGCTTTAGCCTTTCCTAGACCATTCACCAGTGATTGGGAGGACACACTTCAAGAATCTGTTGCGGCTGTTCAGCCTTTGTGACACGAGGATGTTATCGTGCACATAGATGCATACCACACTTTATTATGTAACTATGTTTTAATTTTCTTTTTATTGGCACCTTGTTTTTATATATTCATGTAATTTGTTATCATTTAATTGTGCTTTTGTCCTTTGTGTCAATCTATCAACTCAGCCCATGGCAGTCCACTGTTGGACATAGGCCTCTACCAGGCTGCGTCACAATAACCTATCCTCCACCTTCCGCAGCCAGTCTGTCCCAGCCACGTTTTGTCTTTTGTGTGCAATGAATGGTTTATCTATCGATCTATCTATCTAGGTGTGTCGTGTGTCGGAGACCATCTTAGCTCTTTCACTTTGAGCTTACATATATTATGAAGAGGGACCAATGTCCCTCCTCGTTTATCTACTTACCTACATTATCATCATCTTCTACACTTATAATAATTATCATCAACGTCCATATCATCGATCAATTATGATATTATGGACAGAAAGAAGACAAATGAACTGAGATGAAGTCAAAAAATGTACAGTAGGTTATCTTTTCATTTCATGTAGTTAGTGACTAACCTGTACCCTAATTGCGTAATACAACACAATAACAATCTGTTTCGATTTGAAACAGATTGCTAATCCATTGCTTCATAAGTTGGAAAATAAAATCTGCTCAACAACGTAAATAACGCAATGAATGTTGTTGAACTGTCAAAATGAAACAAATTAGGCATAATTGTTAACGAAAATATGTTACGCAGTTAGGGTACAGGTGTCCGAGTTTTAGAGCCGCCGATGGGCCTCTGATTTGGCTCAACAGTAGGTCATAAAATTATAGAACAAAGGTAACTAAAACATTTTTTATTCACACATCTTTTACGGAACTAATTTATAAATGCAATATAGATAATACAAAATGTGTATGGTACACAATTTTTATTTTATATTAATACTTAATTATAATTACACAAACTTGTGAGTGTATTTTGAAAATATTGACACTTATCTTTCAAGTCACATAATAATATTAATTAATACTTTGGCAATAAAAATCACTTGTCTAATATTTTTCGTAACTTATATACTAATAGTAAAGAAAATCTTTAGTTTAATCTTTAGTAAAGATAAAATCAAGAAAAATGTGAAAATGAGAAAGAACCGCGTAAAACTGAATTCAAAGATATTAACATCGAAAAATCACTGGTACAAAGAAATGATGATGAAAAATTAATCGTAAAAAGCAAACGATAATGAATCGATCGTAACTACCAATAGATGATTTTGTAATTCGGTGTCTTTAACTTAGGAAGTAACTTAAAAGAATTTCCTAAAAGTAAAACCAGTCGATGGTTCCCACGACGAGCTCCTCATGAAGGGTGACACAGACTTGCTCAAACCTGCGTTGAAGTCCAGAGAACTGCTTTTACCTCTAAAGAGGTTCAAATTTCCGTTGGCAGAGTAATCAGTCCGTTGAAGGAACGGAGTGTGAGCTACACCTAATGAGGCGCCCACTTTATTTCTGCAATAGAGAAGAAGAATAAGAAACTTAAATTTCACAACGCAATCGCTAATGCTGTACAGGAAGAACTACCCATATATTCTAAAAATAGAAATTTAAAAAAAAGTGATGGTGGAATTGGAAGGATCTTACTGACGATTTGTATAGTAGGTGTACATTACTTTTTAAAAGAGACTATGACCTGTGAGTTTATCCGGCATTTCTTCTCAGGGATCAGACAGCTAGGAACTGCCGGCGCCATTTACTTTTAAAATATTGACGTGTAAAAGTGTCTTAAAAGATTTACATATAGCAATAAAAATCACTTCATGACAAACTGTCACTAAGCTCCTTTCTAGCCTATGCTTATGCCGTAAAACAGCGATGCTGGATTCCGGTGTGAATGGTTCGGATGCCAGTGTAATTTCTGGCACATGAGAGACGTTTCAACTTTGTCTGTAGAATGGCGACGTATTTACAACGCTTCTGGTATTGCTGATGTGTACAGGCTGTGACGTATTTTGACCTATTTCGACCACATCATGCGAAACGGAGGTAGCAGCCTTGAAAAGCTGGTCATTGTTGGCAATACCGAAGGAAAGAGAGCACGAGGCCGGTCGCCAACACGATGGTCCGGCCATGTAAAAGAAGCTACGTCCTCAAGAAAATTTCAGCAGATCGTGATGGCAACTTTGGACCGGAGTCGATGGAGGAAGATTATCCACTTTAAACGGACTACGATCCACTCTTACCAGAGGAAGCTGAATACCAGTATTTTACATGGAGCGACTGCCTATCTGACCTACTCAACCCAGTTACTATGTAACACGATACCCCTTGGTAAGACTGTCTCATAATCTAAATATTTTGATAAAATACTCACTTGTACATATAATCAAGTCCACCACCATAAGTGTTGAAGTTTGGAACTTGAGGGATGGAAGGCATACTCCTGGTGATGAAGGCATTGGCTCCAACGTCGTGGTTCGGGTTGTGGAAGAGGTTCGCGTGACCTGCAGCTGTGATCCGGTCGCCGAAGTTAGGGATACGCGTATTGGTGAGGGAAAGTCCGTGGCCGTTACTGAAATTAGGGAAGCATTTAATATGAAATGATGTTTCAAAAGGATTGATATTATCTAGACTAAGGTTATGCAAGAATAGCATGCCATAATGAACAGGTTGAACGATCGAAACCGTGTTAGCGTGGCTGTCTGTCTACCCTTGGAAATTCTTATGCATACCTTTATATTGTATAGAAAAATCTCTCCTTTTATGTGTATAAAGTTTTATGCGAAATGTACACTATAGCATGCATAAGCAAGTTATAGTAATATACACAAGTGGTGGTATTAAAAATGTCCATGACCATGGTAACAGTGTGACTTTGAGAGCACCTTTACTACGTAGCAGTAAGGGTGAATTTTGTACTGCAACACGCTTAGAATGACCACAATAGAAATGGATTTTGTCGACCGAAGAATAGACAAAATCACAATCCGTCATTTTGTCTATTCTTCCGTCGACAAAACCCGTATCTATGGTTTTTATGCTATGCGTGCAATAGTTTCTTCTGAAATGCGGTCGACCGTATATCCATTCTGGACAGTTAACGCCGCTACCACCTTGCTGCATAATCAGCCTATAATGTTCCCACTGCTGGGACACAGGCCTCCTCTCGGTGAGAAGGAGTGGGCCATAATCCACCACGCGGGCCCAGGGCGGGTTGGTAGATGTCACATGTCTTCGAATTTATGTCTAGGACATGCCGGTTTCCTCACGATGTTTTCCTTTACCGTTTTGAGAGTCTTTACTGAATGAGTTTTATTTTACCACGGCTTTATTTATTCTCAGAGTTTACGTCAACAAGTAATAAGAAAAAAAAAACTGGCACTCTGGGAGTGCCGACAGAAGTGAAAATTTTGAACAATTTTTTTGTGCAGGAAATAATGTATCTCGCGTTGATGTCTTTTTAATGGTCAAAAGCTGGTGTCGTAACAGTGTCGCGAAATCGATGGTTTAGTCCCATCTCAAAAATTCCCAAAGCGCCTAAAGAAGTTTTTACTATAATAATAAATATATAAAAAAAAACTTACACATTATCTAATGACACACCAGCGGTTGCTGACTGCAGGTGCTTGTTCGCATCAAAGTTAGCTCCACCAATAGCACTCAAGACATTTCTGTCGTTACCAGCAAATGGCAGCTTGGCGTTAAAACCTTGAAAAGAAGAAAAAATAACAAATGAATTATATCATCTTAAATTATCGGAAGCAGTTGACTACCTCGTCGATCTAGTGTTCGCAAGCTTTACAGCTGAGCATGAGTTCCTAGATTCGATTCTTAAGTCGGGCGAAGTGTTATCGGGTTTTCCAACAAGAAAATTTCACCCGCGTGGTATGTCAATAAAAAGTATATCAGGATTGATTTTTCAAAGTGGCTTAATTTCATGAGAAACACTTTTTCAGTAATGGAGTAAAACTAGTTAAACCAGGTAAACCATTTTACTTGAAATGAGTTCTTCTGTACGTAAGTTATTATGAGTCTGTAAGTTTCCTAAGGAAATAGCTTACTTATTTTTAAATCACGAAATTACTTACGTACTTTTTGTATTGAATTTCGAACTAAGAGCTAGTTTTTAATATGACAGTGACGATGGCATTCATAGATATTTTTCTAGCAAAAATTGAAATAAGCCCTTTTGAAAAATCACTTCTCATAATGTTCAAAGTATCCTCTTACCGAATTTGATCAAAATGGGTTAAGCCGTTTAGCCGTTAAAGCATAACAATCAAACTCACATTAGCATTTATAATATTAGATAGGAATGTTAGGATGTTTTTTAAGAATTAAAATAACAAAAAAAAAAAAAACTAACCGCTAGTTTTGTCTAAATTGACAAAAGTACTTCCATGTAACTGACGGGTTTGTCTTCTATGTGCCTCCTGATGCAAGTAGCGGTAGAAATCATCGTCCAGATCTTGATCTTGAGGGCTCCAGTCCAGTTGATAACTCTCAGGGACAGTTTCCCACGCAGTTGCACTCACTACGAAAATAGTAAAGAGAATTGGAGAGAACATCTTGGTTTCGTTCAGGATTCACGAATGATGTCTCTCAGTGGATCCCTGTGTTTATATAGGAGTGTATGTCATGAGATAATTTTGTATTGTGCATCGGGATCGGGACTTTACCAGCGTTCTAACTAACTTGCGGTCTGTCTGACTTTTATCAATGTTTTTGTATGACGTCATTTTGATTGATAATTCGAATAGGGTTTTTTTTTTTATAAAAGTTTTGAAAGCGATACTTTATTGTCATATAATTTGTGATAGTATTAACCTGGTTAAGACTTACTATAGTTATAATATATTTCTGACCTGCACCCTAATTGCGTTATACACTATCTCTATCGATCAATCATAATCTGATTTTGACGGATGTTGCTAATCCATTGCTTCTTATGTTCGAAAAATTTGTCTGCTCAGCAACGTAAATAACGCATTGAATGTTGTTGAACTGTCAAAATGATGAGATCGTGTGTTACGCAATTAGGGTGCAAGTCAGAAATATTTTTTTTTAGTTCACAGCTTTATGTCTACTAGAGGGCGCCATATTGAATTTAATGTGACGTCATATAGCCTATAACCATCGCACGATCAAGACGCTTTTAATGATACCTCATTTGTGAAATTATGATCGGTAGTTTAGAAGTTATGAGGTAACAGATGAACATACACACATACATACCGGTCAAAATCATAACCCTCCTTTTTGCTTCGCCGTAGTCGGGTAAAAATAACTTTAATTTCGGATGTCGCGACAAAAAACGTAAATACAAAACCAAACACACGGACTTTCGAAATTAAAGTTATTTTTAAGGATCCATTATTTTGGATATTATTAAATATTTAAACATTTTCTTTCCTACCGAATACTGAGTTCCAAACTCCTTTAATTAATCTACCAAAATCTCTTAGGTACATACTGAGACACGTTTTCTACCATGATTACACTAGATACTACAGAAAAACTCAATTCAGAGGCAGATAGACAAATGAACGAAACTTCAAGTTCATAATGGGTGTATTTTTTCCGTTTTCGTCTAAAGAAACTTTGTTTCTTATTCCTTTATTATTGTGGTCGACTATACCACAGTATAAATATGGACAGTATGGAAACCTTCCCTCCATTTTTAATAAGATCGGTGAGTGGTCGTCTCGATATGGCCACCCGCAACTGACAGCACTACACCGCCGCGACAATCGCTTGAGGTCTCGTCAAAGACCGCGTCTGTGTGAGTGCGTGTGTGCGCGCTGTTATGGGTCTTCCAGTAAATAGGTTTTTTAAAAAAAGAAAGGATATTTAACTGGAATAAAGGCTCTTTCAAACAGGCGCGACACGCGACGCAACACAAAGACACCGCTCGACGCGCGACGAGCGGTGTCTTTGTGTGGCGTCGCGTGTCGCGCGTGTTTGAAAGAGCCTTAAGGACACTTTATTTAGATCAACTTTTAAAAGAAAGACCCATTGGCAGACCCGTCCGCTTTAAGAGTTAAGACCCAACTAACTGTTCCCATGCCACCATGTAGGTGATACTCTTATCTGTCAGCGCCTGCTAGGCGCTGATTCATCTTTAGCCCTTACAGAGCCGGGGTATAACACCTCCCCCCTAAGAAATAACTTCGGGGTTACTTGCGAAGTTATGTGCAAGGATGGAATAAGGGCTAAACTCTAGTTCTAATAGTTGGCAAGGGAACCACTTCAACATCGGCATTACTATCCTCGGGGTTGCTATCGCAAGAGGGTTGTGGCCTTGAGGATGAAAATATTTCAACAAGGGTTCTGCTGCCGGGTCGGATACATTTATACACTCTAAAAAACAAGTACAATAATATAAGAATTATAACTAACAATATAACGACAGAATAATGTGTCCCATAACTTACTATGTGTGGGCTATCAAGAACATTATCTATATCATGTAGTTTTACAAAAAAATGTTGATTTAATTTTAAATCGTCTAAGTCGGTATTTAATAGTTTTATAGGGGCCACATTATCGATTGATTGGTTTAATTTGAACACATTACAGCAGGTATCGTTTATTAAGTTAAAATCAGGAAAACCAATAGGTGCAGAAATATTTGTTATAGTGTATTTCGGTATAAGGTTAGCACCTTTACAATAACCTATGCAGTTTGTAGGGACTGTAAGTACACCAGTGCCTAAAACTTGTATTTCAAATGTTTTGGAATTTCGACATTCTATAGAGACTATGTTGGACTCTGACTGTATATAGATCCACTTATTGTTTTCTATAGATTTCCACATATCTAAACTACCATAAATTAACTTGGTTTCACAGGATTTTGGAATTTCACTTATCACTTTGGACATGTATTCACTTTCACAAATAGGTCTGATGTCTGACGCATGAACAGTTGCGACGTCACACAGACGTTCTCCTGGGGTGATTATTCTACAGCCTTCCAAATCGTTTAGAGTACAGTATTGTGTTTTGTCTTTGGTCATTGCAATATATTTAAAACTAGGTAAAATCAAACTAAAACTGTAAGGCTTAGTGGAATTATGGGGTGTTGGCAGAGCAATAGTATGGAACAATACATATTCTTTTAGAGAAACTAAAGGAATCTGTAATACGAAAAATATCTTATTGTTAGTATTATAACTAATTTATCTAGAAACATTTAAAATAATATGAATAGAACTTAAATCTAAATTAACAGGCAGTTCCAAGTCGTTTGGCAAATGTTGGTAGTTATCGGCAAGCTCTTTGAACAGCTGTTGTGGCGTCATCATTGAAGGATGTAAAACATTTTGATAACTAAATAAGATAGAATTAGTTATGTCTTCTAGGTGGAATGATAGAGTTAAAATTGACACTTCTAGATTATTAAGTATATGTTCGAATTCGGATTGTTCCGTTATTGCAGTAGTTATGTTACTTAAGCTTGCGGAGAGCTTGTCGATAGCTTTGTTCAAATTGATTTCGTTAATTTTTATTTTAGTAACACTATTATTAAATGATGAAATTGATGTGGTGCTAAGTAAAATGTTTTCTTTCATTAATGAAACCAATTTTTTCTCATTATTTTGCAATACATTTATGGTGTCATCGTACCTGAGACCATCGTTTTCATCTAAATTGCCAAATATTTGTTTTATTACATTGCCTAGTCCACTGATCCATGCACGTTTTGATCGTTTTTCTAGCATGTGGGAAATAGACGCGTATTCTTTATATATGTCACTAAATCGAGCAATCAAGGGTTCTATTGTGTTGTCACAGCTATTCTTTATAAGGTCAATTCTTTTACATAGTTGCTCGGTGGTGCCGAAGGCTGATTTTATATTTGTGATGTGCGGACCAAGGTATGAAAGATCAAAAGGCATTATAACATTTAATTGTCCACTATTAATTTTCAGTGTGCCGAGGTAATCAAAGTAAAGGCCGGGGCTTGACTTTATCTGCTCAACAAAATAATCCTGTTGGCTCCGAGCCTGACTTGGAGTTCTGCAAGTAATATATCTACGTTAATTAATATAATTAAAACAATTACTAATACCTAAAGTTTACTTATACTATACTCTAATGTGTGCCGGTAGTGTCAGCCGGTTTTACTTGGTCCACGTGATGAGTAACATGGCGTCGATTTATAAGTAAGGTAAGTGTATTATTACTATTAACTTTGACTATTTTATAAGGACCCTTCCATAATGGAGAGAGAGCCTTACGTAATCTTAAATGGTTTTTAAGATATACAAATTCTCCGATTTTGTATGTAACCCGACGACTACGGCTATCGTAGTAAGATTTTGAGGTTTCTTTAGATTTCCTCATGAAGTCTAGTGCTTTGTCACGGGAGAATTTTAACCGATTTTGTAGCATTCTGACATAGTCAGGGTATGTAGTTCCTAAGGATTCACTGTATACAGAATTTGGGATGAGTGGCTTATTTCCGAACATTAACTCATAAGGTGTAAAGTTAGTTGTCGAATGGACGGCGGTATTATAAGCAAGCATAGCTGTATAAACATACCGAGGCCAATTGGATTGTTCTGCGTTAATGTATGATTTGAGGTATTCCTTAAGGGTTGCATGACTTCGTTCCAGGGCACCCTGAGTTTGTGGGTGGTATGGAGAGGACCACAAATTTTTAATTTTGAGGAATTCGCAAGTTCTTTTAAAGAGGTCCGCCGTGAAATTGGTACCCTAATCGGTAAGTATTGTTTTAGGTATACCAAATATAGATATATAGTGAAGTAGACATTCAGTTGTTTCTTCTGCTGTAGTACTACGAATTGGATACGCGGAAGAAAACTTGGTTAAGTCATCCTGGATAGTTAATATAAATTTTAATTTTGCAGGCCCTGCTTCTGGTAGTGGTCCTACGACGTCCAGAGCTATCCGTTGGCACGGTACAGCTGAGGAGCTGGTTATGAGCATCGGAGCTCGGTTTATTTTACGCAGGGCTTTATTTTCCTGACATGGTTTGCACTGTTTTACTTATAACTCTATATCAGTACGCATTCCTTTCCAGTAATACATTTGTTTTATCCTATTGTACATTCGAACAGAGCCAAGATGGCCTGCAATTGGGATATCATGATTATCGTGCAAAATCTTTTTAATTTCCGTCAAAACAGGATATATAATGCTGTTGTGATATATATTAACTTTGATTCGCGTGTTGTGGAAAAGGTAAGTAAGGATATTATAGATTTTAATATATGAATGTTTTTCAAATGGATTTTTCAAATCAGATATACCGATTTCATCAACATTTCCAAATATTACTAATTCATTTCTTATTCTTTTCAGGGTTTCGAAGATTTCCGGATAAGACGTTTCATCGAAGTGGTGAACCTTAGTAAATAACAGGTAGTATATTTTATTATTCAGTTCAATTTTTAAGAATGAGAAGAGTTCTTTTTCCGATTCATGTGTACTTATACAAGTTTCGGGGTCATTTAAGATATCTTGGACATATAGATTAGATTCATCTAGGTCAATAGATGTGGGAATTAAAATAACTTTTGCGGGGCATTTCATAAGGCTTTCATTGTGTTATTCTATTTCAGTGTTGAACACATTATCTTTATTAGATATACATTTTAAGAAAGTGTGATAGTTATCGATAGGTTCATCAGGAGATGTACTAGTGGACGGTCTGGGACTAGGATTAGGCTGAGGATTAGAGGCTATTGCCTCGTCTATTACGGGATCGGGTAATACGGCTACCTCGTTTTCAATTTCTTCTCTAAGGACATCTGGGACGTTAGAAGGTAAGTTTACATCGGATAGTAGCGAGATGTCTTCAGCTGAACCTAGGAGGATGTCTGTATCGATGTCAAGCGGAGATGGGTCTACAGGTAAGTTCAACTGGTCTCGACCAGACTCTTGAGTGGACTCTCTGTCAGTAAGAGGTCTGGAAGAAGCAGGGTTCGTTTGTTGGATTGGGTTTACAGGATATCGGGATAAAGCATCAGCATTAGCATTAATTTTTCCCTTTTTATATTGAATATTATATTCAAATTCTTCTAATTTTAAACGCCAGCGGACAAGTCTGGAGCCAGGGTCCTTGCAGTTGAATAACCACTGTAATGGTTTATGGTCTGTAAGAATTTTAAACCGTTGACCATATAGGTACGGTCTGAATGTTTGGGTGCCGAAAATAATGGCAAGACATTCTTTTTCTGTAACGCTATAGTTACACTCCGCTTTGTTAAGCGTGCGGGATGCATATGCAATAGGACGATCTTGTCCTACAGGACCCTGAGATAAGATTGCAGATATCGCATGATTTGAGGCGTCACATGTTAAAAGAAAGGGTTGCGTAAAGTCAGGATACGCAAGAATAGGGGCAGAAATGAGTCTGGATTTCAAGGACTCAAAAGCGAGTTGCTGCTCGTTCTGCCATTTAAACTGGATGTCTTTTTTTAATAGAGAAGTTAACGGTTTGGCCAGTTTGGCAAAGTTAGGTATAAACCTTCTATAATAGGATACTAGGCCAAGAAACGACTTAATGTCTTTCGGAGATTGGGGGACTGGATATTCCGTAACGGCACGAACCTTATCGGGGTTCGGTTTGACGCCGTCTTCGCTGATAATATGGCCCAGATAAGCGACTTCTTTCCGTAAAAAATCACACTTATCAGGCTGCAGTTTTAAATTAAACTTACGGATTCTATCGAAGACAGCTTTTAGGTTATCGATATGTGATTTCAGATCATAAGAGTATATAACGATATCGTCAAGATAAACAAAGCATCTTGTGCCTTGTAGTCCGGTAAGGCAATTGTTCATTAACTTTTGGAATGTTGAGGGTGCATTTTTCAACCCAAATGGCATCCTAGTGAATTGGAAATGACCCTGAGGGACAGAAAATGCTGTTTTAGGAGCGTCGTGAGGAGAGATAAGGATTTGATGGAAACCGGATGTTAAGTCTAAAGTACTGAAGTACTTACTGCTTCCTAGTTGGTCAAGGATCTCAGAAATTTGCGGGATTGGATATGTTTCACCGATAGTGACGTCATTTAATTTTCTGTAATCGATAACTATTCTCCATTTACGTTGTCCTTGGGAGTCTGTCTTTTTAGGGACTATCCAAATTGGCGAGCTCCATGGCGAGGATGATGGCTCAATAATGTTTTGGTTTAGCATCTTACTAATTTGGGTTTCGACCTCCTTTTTATGGCATTCTGGAAATCGATAGGACTTAGTATGAATAGGAATGTCACTACTTGTCTTGATTTGGTGATCAATAGTTGTAGTGTGTGTTAACTGATCGTTAGGCAAGTGGAATATATCGGAATATTGGGAGCAAACTTCTGTAAGAGCTTCGGATTCCTCCGGATTTAAGTGATCAGTTCTTAGTGAATTTAACACTTCGGTAGTTCGATTGGATGTCTCTTGGATATTTGTATTGACTTGGTAAGCAATGTCTAAAGGTTTAATAGTAAGTTTTAGATTAGGGTCGATTTTAATGTGTGATAATGAGGTATTGGCTATCGTCAAAT
Organism: Omphaloscelis lunosa; assembly: GCA_916610215.1. Lineage (NCBI taxonomy): Eukaryota > Metazoa > Arthropoda > Insecta > Lepidoptera > Noctuidae > Omphaloscelis > Omphaloscelis lunosa. The sequence goes on from OU744267.1 coordinate 10,929,096, forward strand.
TGACTCGATTGTTATCCTTTATTTTTACGATACAATTGGATATAAGGACACATTTAGACAAATGCTGATCTATGATAACTCCTTCCTTTAAATCAGTGTCTTGTACTGAACATTCGATAACTGTTTCAGTACGTGGCGGGATAACATAAAACGGATCGAAGAAATGTAATTTAATTTCAGATTTCCCTAGTTTAAGAATATCGGTGGTGTAATCAATTTTACACCCAAAAGCAGTAAGGAAGTCTGATCCAATGATTCCATCATAGGGTAGGCTTATATCCTTGATAACATGGAATTTAAATGGGATGATATTTTTATCGTCTATGTTTAATTTTAATTGAAAATGACCCTCAGTTGGAGTTGGATCGTCCCCTGGGTCTATGCCTTTAAGTTTGATTGGTTCCTTGACCAATTTTTGAGGGTTCATGATACTGGATTGTTTCAGTAAACTTATGACGGAACCAGAGTCTACTAATAAGGATAAAGGGATATCAGAGACCTGTGAGTGTACCAATATATGTGGTAAAAGTCTTTTGGATATATCAAGGTTGATTTCATACACTTCAGTGTTGGTCTTGGGGGACACTGGCAAGACCGCCGGATATTTGGTTCCGGGACTGTCTCTTTGGGGCTGGTTACCCTGTTGCATAGTCCTGGATAAATTGACGGTAGGGTCGTCAGTTTGGGGCTGGTTACCCTGTCGGTTGACCTTACGTGAAATTGGGTTAGGACTGTCAGTTTGGGGCTGATTACCCTGTTGCATAGTCCTGGATGAATTGACGGTAGGGTCGTCAGTTTGGGGCTGGTTACCCTGTCGGTTGACCTTACGTGAAATTGGACTAGGACTGTCAGTTTGGGGCTGGTTACCCTGTTGCATAGTCCTGGATAAATTGACGGTAGGGTCGTCAGTTTGGGGCTGGTTACCCTGTCGGTTGACCTTACGTGTATTTTGTTGATGGGTGCCGACAGTTACGCTTTGTCTCGTGTGGCACCCTCGCGAGACTCTAGGTCGTTTAAATCATTGGAGTCATAGGATGGAAGATGATTATCAGAGTTATCAAAATCAGGGGTTTCATAGATATGATTAACTTTGTTATTGTTATTTCTTTGGAAATAAGTACTCGGTTTTGATTGATATTTATTATTGTAAAACTCGCGTTTTTTGCAGTTTTGGATATCGTGACCAGTTGTTTTACAATAACGACAGAACAAGATATCAGTTTTATTTGGATTCACATTTGGTGTAGTGTATTGTACACTAGTGTTTGATTTTGAAGGCCCTGGTCTAGATTTATTATTATTAGCAAACCTCTGTTCGGCCTGTGGGCGTTTATACAGGCTCTGTTGAATGCGTTCTTCTGAAATAGCTAGATTAATAGCTTCGTTTAAAGTTTTAGGAGATCTACATCTCACAATGTTCGATATGCGGGGATGTAGCCCCATAAGGAAATGATGGAGGGCTAAGTCTTCCATAGCCGCAGTGCAGCCAGGCAACTCCTTTGCTTTAGTATTGGATAAGGATATTTCAGTTAATAATTGTGAGAGGTAGGTCTCTACGCGAAGCGAAAATTGATTAACATTTTCTTGCGGATTTTGCCTGCTTTCCTGAAGATCAGTAAGCAGGTGAGCATAATGTTTGCGTTCACAAAATTGTGTTTTTAGGAATTCTCTAAGTTGTTCCCAAGATGTGAATTCTTTTATTGAACAGGCAACTTCCGCTTTTCCATGCAACTGGCTGAGGATATATTTAAAAAGGATTGGTCTTTGGGAATCTGAAGCGAGATCATATGCGTTATTACAATTGATGATAAATGAGTTGACGGATTCTCGACTGCCATCGTATGATTTTATGAATTTGAACAAGGTATTTAAATCTAATTCTGCCATTGTACTAAGTGCGACAGAAGCCCTGGTAATTCTAGGAGAGGTGATAGGGGACTTCTTTGTATCACCGCGTTGAGATTCTTCTAAACTTGGAATATCAATAGTTAATTTATTATCTTCTGCTTTAAGGATTTTGGGCATAATTCAAATACTAAAACATAGATAGAAGAAAACGGGTCGCAAGTAAATACAAATGTTACAATGAATAACAATGTTTTTAACTAACTTATTAGATAGGTACAATCGACTTGGTATAGGATATTAAATAATTACTCAGCCTTAGATTAATCAGTAATGACCAAAGACTCACAGTACGAGTAATGCGTAGGCGACGGATGTTATGGCGTGCAGGAACATTCCGATGCGATAAGGTACTTCTTTTAGCCGGGGTTATGATGACCGTTGGATATTGTGCGGTGAATCGTTCGGCGTTGACCTTGATCTTTGATGTAGATTCGGGAACCACGCAACACTGCACGACGCGACGAGGAACGACGAGACTCGATGCGGCACGACACTCAGGATATTACGGTAGATTTTGATTGAATATTTTCTTCACAAAACTTAACAGGATTCAGTTTATACGGGGTTATGAACGTTGGATATTGAATAGTCGATATTTGGCGTTGACCTTGATCTTGGATATAGATTTGGGAGCCACACAACACGGCACGGCGCGACAAGGAACGACGAGACGCAATGCGGCACGACACTCAGGATATTACGTATTTGTTTGAATGTTTTTTTTTCTTTTCACAAATTTAACAGGATACTGTTTATATACACACTCTGATAACGTAAGGATAGTCCGAGCGTTTCAAAGATTGTCCAGGATACACTTTTACACGTTGAGGATATTTGGTAAGTTTTATTAGTGCACTTACACGACACACGCTAGTTTTTTTTTTCAGGATATTTATTTACACTAGATGTTGTTTGAGTTAGGTTTTTAAGGACACTGGGGATTTTCGTATCCCACCGCTGCCACCAATTTGTTATGGGTCTTCCAGTAAATAGGTTTTTAAAAAAAAGAAAGGATATTTAACTGGAATAAGGACACTTTATTTAGATCAACTTTTAAAAGAAAGACCCATTGGCAGACCCGTCCGCTTTAAGAGTTAAGACCCAACTAACTGTTCCCATGCCACCATGTAGGTGATACTCTTATCTGTCAGCGCCTGCTAGGCGCTGATTCATCTTTAGCCCTTACAGAGCCGGGGTATAACAGCGCGTTTCGATCGTTTACTACGTAGTTTCTATACTGTCCATATTTTATACTGTGGACTCGCTAGAAAGGAAAAATAATTTAGATGATGAGTTTGTCCATCGATCTTAATAACGTGGTTTCCTAGTACAAACCTGCCAATATCAATGTACCACATAGGTATACATATTTCATTCTTACTTTACAATTTCATAAGCCACCCCTAACACCATTTCTTCTCAACAAACACTCATATAAGTATATAGACTTTTTATAAACCACTTAGTGATTCTCAGCCGGCGCGAGATCCATTAATGTGTCCGAAAGTGACGGTAGAAGGTAGGTACGGTAGCTTTTTAAACGGCGGTCCATTACGCGAAGTGAAGGTTTTCACTAATCTTATAGCTATGCGTTGTGTAGGGTTGCCCGGAGTTGGCAAGAACTAAAAGATAAACACTGCGTTGCAAATAAATGTAGCTGTTTATGTGACACGAAACACGATTGTACTACTGAACTTCGATGTTTACAATACCGATGTATTGTATTCATAAAGTTTAAAAGTACGATTTACGTGAGTAAGAATGTACGCTATGACGAAACTTAATTGAGAATGTTCAGAATCGCGATGTACGGAACTTCAATAGTTTGCTATGACGTTTCACTAAATTGAGAATGTTCATAATCGCGATGTACGGAACTTCGATAGTTTGCAATAACGAATTACTTTATTGAGAATGTTCATAATTGCGATGTACGGAACTTCGAAAGTTTCCTATGATGAATTACTTAATTGAGAATGTTCATAATCGCGATGTACAGAACTTCGATAGTTTGCAATGACAAATTACTTAATTGAGAATGTTCATAATCGCGATGTACGGAACTTCGATAGTTTGCTATGACGTTTCACTAAATTGAGAATGTTCATAATCGCGATGTACGGAACTTCGAAAGTTTCCTATGACGAAACTTAATTGAGAATGCTCATAATCGTGATGTACAAAACTTCGAAATCTTGCTATGACGAATTACTAAGTACCGAATGGTTACCATCGAGATTCTGAGCGAGTATTTCGCTTTTATATGTAAAGCTAGATGTAGGGAGTAGGGATAAACACTACCTTCTGCCCGCGAATTAGTTAGCGTGAAGTTTTTTGTATTAACATAAAATAAGTAGATCATGACACTGGGCAATACTGTAGCTTCTAGTACTGTAGCATAGTGAAAGAATTTTAGGAATCGGATCAGTATTTCGAAGATTACCCCCCACATACAAACTTACATCTTTTTAATATTGTAGGTGCAATAGATTTAAGGAGGTAGGTAATAGGTAACTGATACCTACGCTAAGTTGTAAATATAAGTTAGAGATGTTCTAATACACTTAAATATTTAAGGAGATAACCAGTAATAGGACCATTTTTCTCCAAAATTACTCTCAAAATAACTCTAGTAATGAAAGTTATTAATTTTCCATTCCTCAAAACCACTCGAATGAGTTTTGATGTCCTTCTACATAATGGATGACCCCTTCGTAGCCTTTCATTTGTGGCTCCCCTCCACACTCACTGATGTGGCGGCATCTACATCACCACATGCGAACTACGCATCAAAGACATGACGTCACATAAAATCCTGCATCGCGCAAGCAAAGTTTACAATTACCGCGCGATGAGTATATAATGTAATGTAATCGTTGGATAGTCGCTCACCAGACATAACATTCGTCTGGTCGAAGGATCCTCCCTTTTCTATGGAGGATGGGTGAACTTTCTCCCTGTTCCTCATACCTCTATAGCCACATGTCTTAATCGAGGTCGCTCTTGGACCATATTTTCCTACTGTGTTTTGTTTTGAGGTTACTCACGGTTTTATTCCAATAGCATCACGCAAAATAGTAAGTTATTGCAATAAAACTCTTATCTCATTTTTATAAGGTATAAATTAGATTTTTAACTGAATAACATTGATTTTAGCCGGTTGGTTTTGTGTGAAAACTGTAAACTAATTGCGTAACTTATTTTCGTAAACAATTATGCCTAATTTGTTTCATTTTGACAGTTCAACAACATTCATTGCGGTATTTACGTTGTTGAGCAGATTTTTTTTTCCAATTTACGAAGCAAAATGGATTAGCAATGTGTTTTAAATCGAAACAGATTGTGGTTGTGCTGTATTACGCAATTAGGGTACTGATCATACCAATTGGATTGTGATTGACGTTCTATACTTACTAGTGCGGGTTGGTAAATATGTGACATCTATCGTCTTCGAATTTTTGGTTCTAGGACATGCCGGTTTCCTCACGATGTTTTCCTTCACCGTTTTGAGAGCAGTGGTAATAAAATGATTTACACGAAGTAAAGCATTACGCCAAACCTTTGCAAAAAATGCAAGTTTCTTTCAAAATTAAAGAAAAAAACTGCTCGATTTTATTTGCAATGCAGTGTATATGACCGTTGTATGGCCGTCCCTCGTGAAAAGAAAATAATTATTTTCTCATGTTAGCCTTTTAGTAAGTGCTTTTCGTATGTATGCTATGATAAATGGTTTATGTCGTAGTTAAAATATTAAACAGGGGCAATTTAAATTAGCTAGCTAAACTCCGTTGAAGCGATTGGTAGGTATCGATATCTAAACATGATAAAAATTACATGTTTTTTTTTTTGTGTCACCGATCGTATACATTGTGGCATCGACGCGAAAACTGTTACCATGGACATGATTCTGAACCCCCTGCGTTGAAATATTTCATCGGTTATTTTAAAAAAAATCTGATGTTTAATAGCAAAGTGCAATACCTACGCGGTCAAAATGTATGGAGCAGCAGATAAAAAAAAATAACCGACGAAAAATTTCAACGGTAACAGTTTTCGCGTCGATGGCCCTGCCACCCTGTATACCTTGTTTTGTTACTTGAAATCTCATTAACGTGGAAGGCAAAGGACATTTTCGAAAGACTAAGTACATAAACATGCATAATATGCTGCATAATATAACAAAAAAAGTTAATCTGCCGGCAATATTGGTTACCTACGCTAGTTTCTATCTGTTTTAGATTCAGTATAATAACTGTAGTAAACGAGAAAGCATTTTCAAAGCCCAAAAACGTTGTTTTACATCTTTAACAACTGATTTTCAAAGACTAATAACGTTGTCTTACAACTTTAACAACTGATTTTTGTACCTACATTCTTCGCAAATAAATATATCTATTCTATTAACTTTAATGAAACATGCATTTAAATTTAAACATGCGTCATGCCATACTATCCAAGTCTCTGTCAGAATCGTCATTCAATTTGTATTTTTGATAAATAACCCTTTTAACTTAACTTATAACCCCATCTCCATATAACCCTAAAAATGAAAAATCCTCATCATAAAACATATTACCACATTTGGCACACCCCTAAAGGCTTCAGTTAATCGTCTAAAAGGTCATTTAAATTGAAAGCGGCTGTAATTTACGTTACAGTTTGAATTGTTTCTCTCAATAAAAGTCAGGAAGGATTGTTTGAAACTGTTTGGTACTCTGAACTTTGGCTATTTAGACTATTGCTCTGTTATTTACCAGGGGCTCGTGGCTTTTTAACAGCCCCACTTTCATGTATATCAGTGTGTGTGAGCGGTTAAGCAGTATTGCTGAAGTCGGGCAGTCCTCAGCCCAAATAAAAAACCAAGACTTAGCGCTGTGAATAGAGACGTGAGGCCAGTTTCGTAAACATGTGTGCACTTAGTGAGGTGAAGTTTGATTGTAGTTTAATTGTAGTTTGATTGTAGTTTGATTGTAGTTTGATTGTAGTTTGATTGTAGTTTGATTGTAGTTTGATTGTAGTTTGATTGTAGTTTGATTGTAGTTTGATTGTAGTTTTATTGTAGTTTTATTGTAGTTTTATTGTAGTTTTATTGTAGTTTGATTGTAAATGGTTGTAAATGTGTGAGCGTGAGCGTGTATGTACAGAACGGAGGTGTAGTTTTGGCATGCTTCACTGTATTGTTCACAGCGCTATGTCTTGACTTTTTTATTTAGTCTGAGGGGCAGTCGTCCACGTTTCGGGCGTCTCTTTAGACCACTATTTTTAACCCCAATATCCAATGAAGAAAAGAATTAAATCAATAAAAAAAAAAATATTCAGGTAGAGCCCATGTTAAAAAAATAAAATTTCCCAGAATTTTAACCGAACAGATCAGAAAAAAAAAAATGTGTGCGTAGCTTTTTTTTATAAAGTTAGTGAAAAAAATTAAAAAATAAATATTTCATTTCCCATAAACCTACTACGACATTTATGAAAGGTCAGAAGCTAGGTGCACGGTTCCAATTGGTCGTTTCCTATGAAGAAGAGCCGGCAAGAAACGTCACGGATAATCTTTTAAAAATAATTGGCTTTTACAATATTTTCAAATAACAGTGTTAATAGGTATGGGAGGACAGTTTAGGTCACTCAACCAGTACCAGGTACTTAACGAAATAAAAAACGGTCAACAAATCTTCGGTCCACTAAGCCTACAACTGTTCTTCAGGAAAAGCCTTTTTTTGCAACAATTATAATGGTGTGATGGAAGATACCAATTTTAATGCTGCCATTTTGATTTGTGTCAAAAAATCTTTCGTTCCAATTGATCAACTAGAATATACATGGGCAGATGAAATGTAACTATATCAGTAATATGCAAAGCAGAACTCCCCAAGGGTTCCAGGGCAAATCAGATTTCAAGGTTTTTGCGAAAATACACGGGAATAAGCCGATTCGAATGATAGAACTACTTTCACTGAGGCTGATAATAATAAATTGGCTGAAGAGCATAAAATAACATGACACTTGTATTTCCTGAAGGGATATACAGTGGTGTACCTATAATCCAACTACACCGCAGTTCAAATTTCCAATTTATTCATTCATAATCAGATTGTTTTTTACGGGAGACCTTCCAATCTCATTAAAGCGCAAGCCCTGCCTATCCTAACCTATGGCATTCAGACTTGGTATTTGACCGAGGCTCAGAAGTCCAAACTCAAGGTTTGCCAAAGAGCAATGGAGCGTATAATTTAAAAAATCAATTCATCGACAAAATTCGCAACACCTTAATACGCTCCAAGACAGGTGTCGCCGATGTTGGCGATAAGACAGCGAGGTTCAAATAGGACTGGGCGGGTTACAACTATAGGATGCATCAAAACAGATGAGCCAGGATCGCCACACATTGGGTGCCTGATGACGGGCGTCGCACTATGGGACCAACCGGTATTTTCCATCTCAAAAATCGATAACTCTGTTGTTTTGTGATTTATCTCCTTGATTTTTTTTTTCACGTATTTGTGAATATCTAGGCAATAAAAGAAATCAAACATCATCATTCTAAAAAAAATATTTTTTCCGAAAAAAAAATGACAAAGATAATGTTTATCAATATGCAAGCCAAGCACTTCTCGGAAACGTTTTTGGACAAATTTTTTCTTGTCTTCTTTAAGTTGCTTGTTTTCTGGAGTTGTTGCAGACCACTTCTCAAAACCTAAATTGTAAGAAATATGGAGGATCATTTCCATAAATCTTATCCATGCGTGTAGCGTCGACAATCCGTATTTAAACGCATTTTCATTTTCAACTCTCGTTGTAACTTTTAAAAGATCATTCATTTGTCTGGGAGTTGCTCCACAAACAGTGCAGGTAGCACTGGATGATGTGTTTGTCAACACTTGAGCAACTTTCCCATCAATCATTGTCATAAACAGTTGATGTTTAACTTCGATGACTTTGTCTTCTATTGACACAAGAGTTGGAATCAATTGATTAATTTTGGCTTCAATTTCACTGCCAACCGCTGTAGTTTTTTCGGGAGTTTCTTTTGCAAATTCTAATGAAATTGGTCTGCAATATCTAACAGATGAGCAAGTAGGGTTTTTCCATATGACCGTAGAAGTTTCTTCGTCTACTAGTCGCAGTGGTACAAGGGACACTATAAACAAATTAGCGTCCGATATTTGTTCGTTTTCTTCCGGTAGAGTTTGTTTATACTCACTTTGCCCGGAGGATCCATCACATCCCCATTTAGTGAAAAGCTTGAGACGATTGTAAGTCGATCCTGACTTTATCCTTATAATACGGCAGACTGTATGGTCTAAGAGATCTTGCAGGTTGATTTTTGCGCTTATATTTGTCACCGTAATGCTGGATGCAGGCGGATAGCAAGCCTTTTTTGCTTCACTTAGTGTTTGATACGAAGGCAATACAGAACTTAAATTCTTATCAACGAGCCTTTTTCTTAGGTACGCATATTGTGCTTTGGTTAAATCAGTTTCAATGCATATACTCAATGCTTCCTCTTTTGTAAAGGAAAGTGCGTTATCTGGATTGAGTATGTTTTGTAGAATAACTTTTTTCTCTTCTTTTTCCTTATTTCTGATAATAGTCACAATCGACGCTTCGTCATTTTCCCCCATGGATCTTAAACCTTGCACATAAGCGTTACGGACATGTCCCATTCCATACTCCTGGACCAGCTCCATATTTTTTCGTTTCTTTGTGTTTTCCGAGCACTCGTCATATTGTTTTGTTGGTCTTCCACGTTCACCAGAAGTATTCAAACCAGAATTTACAGTGGTTGAGGTACTGCAAGAATTCAATGATACTTTAAACTCACCATTTAACCAATTTGAGTATAGGCTCTCGAACCGGTCTGGCTTTCTTTGAGCTTTGGTCCATTTCTGGTTGCAACTCGATGTTAGATTTTTTTGAATACTCTCTATTACAGTATTAACGTCAGTTTCCGATAGTTGAAAATTTTCCAATAAATATTTTTTGAGGTCTGAAGTACTTTTCCCTTTTATTATTTGATCACAAAGATCGCGTCGAACACAAACGAATTCACTCATTGTTAGATAATAATGTTTTTTATGCGCTAATTGTTATTGAAAAGAAGTATCTGAACACTTTGATGAATCGTATGCTGAACATACACGGGTATTTAAAGGACTAATATTTTAGTGCCTTGTGCAAAAACCATGGGACAATTGATTATAACAGTTCTCATCGAAATAGTGTAATCAGTACTGATTGTAATTATTTACCACAACAGATAAATAGAACTTCCGCAGCAATATAGTTTATTATACTTGTGGTTAAGGTGACCACCCCAAACAAAATTGCCATGGGAAGATTCTTTCAAATATAATAGCAGTTTTTTTAATTTGCAAATGTATGTTTTTATCATAGAAATAGAAAAAAACAATATAGACATCAAAGGATAATAACTAAATATAATATTTCATAATAAAAAAGAAGAACCGTAATTTTCGAGGATTTTTCCCCGATTGACATTATTGCTTCAAAATCACCTCTGGCGCAAAAAACGCGCAAGTTTTTTTTAAATCCTCATATTACTGAGTAGATAAGGTCTCTAATAGAGTAATTAACTTGACACCGGCTGCTTTCGGCAACAACGAAAACTCCAATTGAAATTAACAAAAACTAAATTTTCTTTACTTCACTAAAAAAATATTAAAAAATTAAATAAAAATATTTATAATAACGTGGTTGCAAAGTGTATATTCTAAGCTATCTAATGATGTATAACTCTAATATGTTTCCTTGGAAAACTTCCGAATAATTATGTGTTGAACTCCCTTAACGGTAATTTAATTGGCATGAAAATATTTATGCCCAATGTTTGAGGTTCATTTTATAAACGTAAAACTTTATATTTTTTTATATTTTGTAATTTATTCGTAAGTTCCATCTTTTGAGAGTATAAAACCATAAAACAATCTATGGATTTACGACTTTCGACAAAACCATTTTTGAGATGGAAAATACTGTTTGGTCCCGTAGTGCGTCGCCACAGATTTGGACTCATTCCTGACCGATTGGCTAGAGAAGGCAAAACATAAAGAAGACTGGAAAAATATGGGGATACCTTTGCCCAGCAGTGGGACAAAATAGGTTCGCATAAAAATCTGTTTGTGCAAGAATAGATAGGACGGTGACCCCCAAACTAGAGTCCGGCCGTCGACTGAATACGTTTTTGACCCCTGCCAGTTTCATACTAACGAATATGTGTTTTGCGAATTTGATCCTTATTACTACTATTTCAGAGTCAGGAACGCATTGTTTCGACGGCCGGAATGTAGGTAATTGCCTGTATCGTGAGGTTCGGGATAATTAAGACCCATGTTAAAGGTGAGCTTGTTGCCATCAAATGGACCTAAATACCTGGACTTGGGTCCAGTAGAAGCCTTCTACTGACAATAAACTTGTTTATCATAATCTATCCATCGATCCTAGTGCTTCTGGTGTCAAGACTAACGAGGCAATCTCTGATCAAATTGTTATCAAATCTTATTTTACCAGTAATAAATTATTTGGAGAAGTTGACCATCATCATAATCATCTGCTTGTCAGCAACATCGTATTCCAATTATCTCGGGGTCAGCTTCCAGTCTAACCGGATGCAGTTGAATCTGAATGGTTATGTGACCTCCATACACTATACTACTGCTTATATCCGTATTCAAATAGTTTGTGCTGGAGAGAAGTTTCTCGGTAATTATTAGGGTTCTGTATCCAAAGGTTACCTACGGGGCCCTATTACTAAGCCTCTGCTGTCCACCCGTCTGTCTGTCAGCGGGCTGTATCTCATGAACCGTAATAGGTAAGTACTTGAAATTTTCACAGAATGTGTAGGTACTATCGAAGAAACGCATATCTGTACACCATAAGGACTATTTCTGCTTGCAGGTTCGGCCGCTGTAGAAAGCGGCTGTTAAGCATGTGGTCATCGTGTTCACGGGATTTTGTTTTCAAACTGTTATAAAGAAAATTATCCTCTTTCTGGGGCAGTCTGGTAAAAATAAAGAGACAAGAAACGTGCTTTGTTCGACATTTTATGCGCGGTCTTTAAAAATATGTAGTGTTAAATATTGTACGGTGATACGGAATTCTTCGTATGCGAGTCCGACTCGCACTTGGTCGCTTTTTATAAACAAGCAGCTAAAGTTTATCCACTTTAAGACAGGATGCGTCTGTATTTTATTTAAAGAGTCAACAACCGTGAATGATGAAGATTCAAAATGGCGGCTGCTTCGCGAATCGCAATCCTTTCTGCTTATCTACGCGCTTTTTGTACGTTCTCGTGAAAATATACTCCAAACTTTGTCATTAGTTTTATTTTCATTTTTATAGCTGCTTCGTTTAAAAAAAAAAGTGGTTGCACTCCGGGAGTGCCGACAGAAGTAAAAACTTGAACAAGGTGGTCTTGGTGAAATAACACTTGTATAGAACATTGGTCCGTGACCTTATCTAAATAAAGAGCTTGTGCTCTTTATTTAGATAAGGTCTACAAAAAAAAAAAACTTCCGAAACCTTTAAAGTAAAAGTACTTGCATAGAACATTGATCCGTAATTTAATACAAATAAAGAGCACAATCGCGTTTACAAAACCTTTAAAGTAAAAATACTTGCATAGAACATCGATCCGTAACGTAACGTAATATAAATAAAGAGCACAATCGCGTTCACAGAAATGAGGTGTCGTCATGGTGTCGCGAAATCAATGATTTAGTCCCATCTCAAAAATGCCCAACGTGCCTGAAGAAGTTTTCGTTTCAAAAATATATACAAAGATCTAAAGAATAGCGAAGTGCAGGGAATGCCATCTTTATCATCATCTTCATTTTCTTCTTTTTTATTTTTCTTTGCTTTTTTTTTATTTTTCGATTGGACAGCCCAATACTGGGATATTGGATACGCTTACATGCCAACTATGGCGTAATAATACATAGTTTGTATTGGTTCTCTGGTAGATGTAAATATACTAACACTAGTTTCAGTAGAAAACCAGCGTCAGGAACTAGTTGTCTGGCTTTTTTGCTGAACTGGGCCTATTTGGCGCGGCCGCGAGGCACACATTTGCGCAAATTTTTGACTTTACACTTTTTATGTTCTTTTTTCTTGTTGTGTTGTGTGCCTTTTAGTCTGTGTTGAATAAAAATATTTTCTTTCTTTCTTTCTAAGTAGTGTGTATACAAACCAAATGGACGTTGTGGGGTGGAAATAAAACATTTTTAAGTATTTTTTGTTAAACATATCAAACCGTATTATTTTCTCTGTTCTGCTACTTTTCTATATCCACCCATGCTCATACTTAAAACGAAAAGAAACCTTGACCTAAAATGATATTTAAATTAACTCTACAATCCCTGAAATACGACATCAACATTAAAACCAAATTAATTTCCCTAAATTAATCAATCTTAACACCCAAAAGGTGTTGGACACAGGATTATTTCAGATCTGTGGACCTTATCCGTTTTAGGAAACAATTTATATCCTCGACGGCGGAGGGCTAAAATTTTTCACATTCCGCGAACGATTTAGGGAATGTCACTTGAGATCAAAATAAATAGCCCCTATACTTTGGGACCTTTCGGCCCTTTTCCTGATTTCAATAGAGGCAGTGTACAAGGTTTTAGGCAGGGAGATAGGGTATTTTTTTAAGAGCTTCGTCTTTTATTATTTAAAAAGAAACTCCGAAGCTTTTAGTGGCGAAAGCATATTATAATATTATGAAGTTCCTAACTGAGAAATATTTTTTAAGCTAGTGTTTACATATATATTATTTTTTGTACTTAGTTCATTGTGTAATTTTAAAGTTGTATTTAATTATTTAGTTATAAGTTGAATGTTTTATATCTTTTGCATGCCTACGTGGTAAAATATGGCTGAACTTATTTTTTGGTCATCAATTGCAAAATAAATATTATTTACTTGTAATATCTCCAGAATTATTATAAAATAGTGTTATTATAGAGTAGTTATATTTGAGGCTATAAAATAAATGTATAATTATTGTGTACGTGTGTAGTTTGATTAAAGTCGATTACATGTTTTAAGACCTTTATTACTTTACTGTGAAAATAGATTTTAAAGTCCAGCTTCGAGGTTGTAACTTTCTTTTTTTAGGTACGATGAAATGTAATCATTATTCATTTTCACCACAAACTACGTTGTGGCGTCAGAGAAGTTGTTGGTGGGACTGCCCATGATGCGTTGAAAATGGTTTTATACACAATCAATCGTCCTTTAACTTTCTACCTTCTATAATATTACCTTCTTTTTTAAATTAATCTTCTTATCTTCATAAAAACAGAAATATCTAGCATTTTCATAATTAATTATCCAAATTCTCTGTTTATCAATTTTTCTTATTTGAAACTAATTTTTGCTCATCTAACTTAAATCCGGTTTATACAGCTTAAAAGTCAAAAGTTTAATCCGTGGAATCCGCAAGGAATCCACTTATAGAACTTTGTTTTCAACTTAATAAAGTACTGTCATAGAGTCTCGTTTACTTGACATATAATTATAAACTTTTTGTACTATTTTTTGTGATTTACAAGTTGGGTATAAGCAGAATTTCTTTTTGGTAAACTTTGTGATAAATGATTTTATTTTATTTCTGTAAGCAGGTTTGTACAAACACGTTTACACGTGAATCGTATTTTAAAAACTAGATGAGGTCGGCATTTCCTATTCTACTACTCTGAGGAGAAAGGCCGAAACTAATTCAGAGGTCATAGTTTCTTTTAAATTTCAGAGATAATCTTGGTCTGAAATCTGAGTTTGAACTGTTTGAGTAATTTTCTTTTTCGTAAAACGAATGTTTTGTAATATAGAGCTATTAGTTTAGTTAACCAAAAAGTATACAAATGCACTTTTATCTGTATTTCAAAACCTGCCTAATCAAAATAAAAAATATCGACCATTGATCACCGCGCTTGATTGATTAATTAAGTTTTTTGGCGATTTCGATCATTAGAAGTTCAGTTTTCCTCAAGATGTTTCCTAAATATTATAAAAAGTTACATTGGTAGGTACTTGCCAGGCTTTAACCCTGCAACCTGTTGCTATAGAAGCGGACCATCAGTAAACCTTCTAACCACTAGCCTCAGTAAAAAAAATCGACCTTTTAACTCACAAAAAAAATACAAGGAAAATCCTTATCGTTTATTTAAATCCGATCCATCTCCTGTACTATTCACTTATTTTGGCTTACATAACATTTTTACATGACCCTTATATCTTTAGCTATAAGGGTCACATTCGCAATGTAAACGTTCGTAAAATCGCAGACCTTTTTGGCTTTGTTGAGGATTTTTATCGTGACGTTAAGGTTTTTTTATTTAGTATGATATTGAATTTTCTAGCTTTAGTACGACCGCGTTGGTTGTAAAAATAAGCAAAAATCACCTTTAAGTCGATGAAAATAGTGTCTTATTGAATTTTTCCAAAGCTCAGTGTGGAATGGTTTTTCGACGATATTTTTATACAACCTTTTAGTCAAAGAAAAAGGCTTAAATGTTTCTTTTTGAGATAATGTGCGGAGATGGTGTGATAGAAAGATGCTGCCATTAATTTGTTGCAAAATGGACTTTGTAAAGAAAGTTCCTCATAACGGCAAATATAAGGAGAATCGTCCTTTGAGGAGGTATTGGCTCGATAAGGAAAGAGGGTGTGAAAGGAGGTTTTAAATGCTCTTTGGAAGGTTGGAAAAGTTAAAGCTATTTTATTAAGTGATTCTTCGCTTGTTTGTGTTTAGACGAGAAAGAAAATTTTTTTCATAGGAATCTTGTTTATTAAAATAGCATACAAATTTGGCTCTAGTTGGTGGTAGGTTTGATCCTCAGCAGTATATCAGTCAATTTAAAAATACAATAGACGTGGATATATTTAGTTACTTTTCCACTTAGATATTTCTAAAGAGCCATAAAAACCCTGAAATAAATCGACACGTGTTTCACCTCTCAACGAGGCATCCTCAGGATGACGATTGACTTGTCGTGAACTCGAACACGGCGTTTTTATGGCTCTTTAGAAATAGCTAAGCGGAAAAGTTACTAAATATATCCACGTCTATTGTATTTTATAATGGATTTTCGCAAGGTCACGCCTGAATTAATTAACTACATTAAATTTATATCCAGTCCTCTCTATGTTGTGCCTTTCTTTGGCTAATCGGTCAGGAACGAGTCCAAATCGTCAAGCCAGCGCTTTTTAGGCCTACTCCGGTGGCGACGACCATCAGGCATGGGGAGACCTTTGCCCAGCAGTGGGACAAAATAAGTCAGAAAAAAATGAAAAAATTAAGTTTATTGCATGAATAGACGCTATACTGTTGCGGGTTAATGGGAACGCCATTCGTTGATTAACATACTGTATATTATTGTTTTATCCATCGGGATATTCTATGTTGCACCCCGGAGTCTGGATTTATGTCCAGTTAATAGCTATCTAACTACTTACAAAAAAATCTAGCTACACATCCAAGCTGTCGAAATGTAGGTGTAGATAAATATAGGTTCCTCTGCTCCCCCCTCTCCTCCCTCCCTTTGAGGGATAGATAATATATGTAGTAGATCTACTCATATATCTTTTAGATTTTGTGAATGTGAGAACGTTGTAGGCTGTAGACTTGTGGACCATTTTCTATTTTGCTAAGTACCTGGTACTTGTTGATAGGCCTACACTGTCCTCTCATACCTGTTAACACTGTAATTTGAAAACATTGTAGAAACCATTTATTTTTAAAAGAGTAACCGTGGAGTTTCTTGCCGGCTCTTCTCCATTGCAGGCGACCAATTGGAACCGTGCACCTAGCTTCTGACGTTTTATAAGTGCCCTTGTAGGTATATGTGAAATGAAATATTTTGAATTAGAATTATGCACAAAAAAGTTGAAGTTTGCTTGGCCTATGTTCAGCAGACGCCAGCAGTGGAAGTCTTTCGGTTGTAATGATAATGATGATGATACACAACACAGTATAGGTAAAGCATTGACGGGGTCCGCAGGGCCGATGCCTGCCGGGGTTGCGAGGAAACCGAAAGGGAGATCGTGGCCCCCAGCAACAGGGCACCTGAAGGAACACGGGTAGGTTTTAGTCAGTAAGAGTCTGACACACCCTCTCGCTCCACCCAGAGCGGGAGAAGTTATTTAAAAATTTCCCTCCAAAAAAAAAAGTATAGGTAATGCAACTTTTTAAGAATTGTTTTCGTCTTTGCATTGTTTGTCAATTAATCACGGCATTGTTGGATTTAAAGAAGATTCTAAGGACCTAGGTATTTCTTTTTTATTTCAAGCTCTTCCAGCGAACTCAATTGTCAGTACTTCCAAAAGGAATCCCCTGTCCCGTGCGGTATCTTAAACTGACCGCGGTTGACCTCAAACAATAATAGCAACTAATGACTTACACTTATCAACACACGGTTCTCTCCCCTTATCTTAAACTATTCAAAATGACTTGATTACTTTGTAAAGTATTATATTATTTTAATTAATTATTGTGAATGTGAGGACTATGTGGATATCATTATTATTTTCATTTTTCATTTAGTTTTAATTATGGTCTGGCAGTTTGAGTAGTTTATGCGGCCTACCCAAATGTCCTTTCTTTGGTATTGTTCGTCGAGTTGAGCTCCACGATTACTGACAAATGCTTGCACTGACTGGACAGGTCCACTAAAATCTGTGTGGTTCTTTCCTCAAAATACCATTTCAGACATTAACTACATGGTCCTCATATGGCCTGACCAAGATTATGTCTGGACTTTAAAAGAGACTGTGACCTCTGAGTTTGTTTCGGCCTTTCTTCTCAGAGTAGTCAGATAGGAAACGCCGAACTCAACTAGCTTATTTTTTTTTTTTTTTTTAATATGACGTGTAAAAGTGATTCCGATATCCTATTTACAGAATAAACAATTTCATTTCATTTCATTAAAATATATATCAGGTTTTTTTTGTGACGTGATATTACGACTGTAATAAACCAGTACCCTAATTGCGTAACTTATTTTCGTAAACAATTTTGCCTAATTTGTTTCATTTTGACGGTTCAACAACATTCATTGCGTTTTTTACATTGTTGAGCAGATTTTATTTTCCAACTTTTGAAGTAATGGATTAGCAATCTGTTCCAAATCGAAACAAATTGTAATTGATCGTATGTTACGCAATTAGAGTACAGTTTAAGCTGGCCTCTTATTCAATTGAAACTCAGTACTAGGCTAGACCAGGTCAAGGTCAAAATGAAAGAAAGAAAAAAGAAAAAAAAAAATAGTGGCACTCCGGGAGTGCCGACAGAAGTGAAAACTTGAACAAGAAAATACTTGCGTAGAACATTGATCCGTAACGTTATATAAATAAAGAGCACAACCACGTATAGAAAAATGAGGTGTCGGTAACGGTGTCACGAGTTCAATTGTTTTTTCCGTCTCAAAAATGCCCAACGCACCTAAATCAGTTTTCACTTCAAAAATCCGTTTATTGGTATTACAGCAGAAAAATACACCTTATATTTATTAAAAAAAAACAGTTACCTACTAAACCTACCTATTGCTTTTTGGCATCGCACAAGTCTTTAATTTGTTTAAATTATTTTGTTAGTTTTAAATGTTCTTTTTAGGGTTCTGTACCTGAAGGGTGCCAAACGGAACCCTATCATAACATTATATAACGCTAACGAAAGCCTCCGCTATCTGTCTGTCCGTCCATCCGTTCGTCCATCCGTCTGTCTCTCAGCGGGCTGTATGGCATATGGCCTAACCAAGATTATGTCTGGACTTTAAAAGAGACTGTGACCTCTGAGTTTGTTTCGGCCTTTCTTCTCAGAGTAGTCAGATAGGAAACGCCGAACTCAACTAGCTTATTTTTAATATTTTTTTTTTAAATATGACATGTAAAAGTGATTACGATATCCTATTTACAGAATAAACAATTTCATTTCATTTCATTGTATCTCATGAGCAGTAAACCCACGTTCGCACGGACGTAAAAATATCGCTGCGGGATTTTTTCGTACACTGGATTTTCAACGCTCTGCTTAGCACCGAGAGTTGAAAATCCAACAGTGTGTTTTGTTGACGCGCTGGGATGCACTCTGTTGAATTCTCAACGCTCGGCTTAACACCGAGAGTTGAAAATCCAGTGTGCGATGAAATTCCGCCGCGATATTTTTACGTCCGTGCGAACGTGGGCCAATGGGTAGACAGTTTCACAGATTGTGTATTTCTATTGCCGCTATAACAACAAATAACAAAATTAAAGTTATAAATTAATGGGGGTCCTATACAAAACACGTGTAAATGCTAAAATATTAAAAAAAAAAAAACAATGTAGTGTTCAATATTGTGAGGTGGTACAGAACCCATCGTGTGGGAGTCCGACTCGCACTTGGCGGTTTTTTTATTGTTAGTATTTCCCGTGCTTATCCCAAATACAGTGTTAGACGAGACGAGCAAAGGAAATACAAACAATATTGAAATGAACATTTAACTGTACTTAACAAAATAATAATAACAAAATAGACCAGATATTTTTCTTTCTTATCTTTCTTATTGTACGTATTTAGTAACCATAGATAATATAATACTATGAATAGTAACCCACATTTCGCCAGTATACGAGGCGAGATTATTGACATCAACTGGCCACAACCTGAGCTTCTTTCCCTTCCTTCTGTATCTTTGACAGTCGTTACGGGTCGTCAGAAGCCAGAAAGTCTGACAACCAGTCTTGCCTAGGGGTATCGTATTCCAGTTACTGGGTTGTGGAGGTCAGATAGGCAGTCGCTCCATGTAAAATACTGGTATTCAGCTGCATCCGGTTAGATTGGAAGCCTACCCCTACATAGTTGGGAAAAGGCTAGGCAGATTGATTGATTGAACCGGCCACAACCTGGCAACAACCGAGAGATTTTGAATGAAAAATCCCAATAACAGCTAGATCGATCTGCGAATTAAACTCAGGGCCTCATGCTCAGCAATCGCGATTGTCAACCAACAAGATCAATGAGACATAGTGAGAACAGTTTGGTTGAAAAAAAAAAACATCCTACTTCCAAAAAAAACACTACAAATTGAAAAATTACTTTAATTTCGGAAGTCGGTGTCTTTGGATCTGTATTTTAGTTTTTTGCCTTTTTTTCACTTTTTAGTTATGGCCACACCAATTCGTATACCACTACATACTATGTAAACCTCAGAGACAGGAAGTATTATACTATAATACATTATTAAGGTGGAACCTTCGACCATGCCCGCGAAATTCAAATTTTCTTATGTTTTTTTCATTTTGTAGGTCAGTCTCAGATCTCATGTTAATGATTGATTGATTGGCGGTCATAAAAGATGGCCTCCCTTCATTTCTTCCACATCTCACGGTTACCTAAATAACATATCAAATTATTTGCTGCTAAGAATGTCAATTTCGTGAATTTATGACATTATACACCATCACTGAGAATTGTATTTACGATTTTAATTATTAACATTCTGTAAATATATATTTATTATTTTTACGACCGCAAATCAATCAATCATTAACATGAGATCTGAGACTGACCTAAAAAATACAAAAAACGTAAGAAAATTTGAATTTCGCGGGCAGGGTCGGCGCTTTCGCCTTAAGATGCACAAAGTGGTTTAAATACGTATTTTGGAAGCTAACTCAAAAATTACCCAAGCAAACGGGACCACCGCGTAAGCTTAGCTAACCAATATTTTGTAACCATATTGTGATTTAAAAGAGTGTCCGTGGAGTTTCTTGCCCGTTCTTCTCCATAGTACCTACTACGCTTTGGAATGGGCAACTAGCTTCATCTTTCTGACTGAAGACCCCTTGACAATTCAAAAGTACCTGTAATTGGTTTACTTGAAAAAAAAAAAAAAAAAACCATTGACGACAATATCTATGAACACAATGATGAACACACATAAAAACCTCCTACATTTTTAAAGTCAATTTAAAAATATCAGATGCTTCGAATATCTACATAAATAAATATGAGGTATTCCACTCAGAGCACTGCTTTCAAAAGCACTTGTCCGAACCGCACCTAAACACTTCCACTAATCGCACTGAAACAAAATATTGATAAGTGCGGTTCGGTGGAATACTTTATTCATTATTATTCGGGTATTTTTTTGCTATTTTCGTATTTTATTAGAAAAGTCATTTATAAAAGAGCGGTTTTGATTTATTATTTCAGACATCTTTACTGACGTTGAATGTCGACCAAAATATCAGTCTTGCTCACCACAATAACAACCGCAATAGAATCATTTTGTTTAATTATTTTCCTTTTATTTCTTATTCATATTATTAAAGTAAATTACATATGGTATTGTTAAACTATGACTCAAGCTGTGTTTTGACATTTTTATTTAAGAAATTACCTACTTTTGTCTGCGGTTTCACTTAAGAAAAAGTCATCGAAGATTACTTGTATAGTTCAGACAATAGACCTTGTTTTGATGGACGAGGTTGAGAGCAATGGTGGCCCAGTGGTAACAGCCGCCACCTACGAGTTGTAGATCGTAGTTCTCGAACCCTGATAAACGCTTTACTTTGTATAAATTATTTCATCAGCACTGCTCTCAAAACGGCAAAGGAAACACATCGTGATGAAATCCAGCATGTCCTAGAACCACAAATTCGAACACTTGTGACATCTCCCAATCCGCACTGGGCCCGCGTTGAGGATTACGGCCCACTCCCTCTGACAGAGAGGAAACCTGTATCCCAGCAGTGGGAACGTAGTATAGGCTGATTATACGATGGACAGTGTACACAAGCTAAATATTGCATTGTAAAAGATTTTATCTATACCTACAATAAAAATCTAAAACTACGGTACATGAAAAAGAAAGAAAAAGAAAGAAAACTTGTTTATTCTGCACAAACAAAACGCACATTTTAAAAAACTAGACAAAATATACACGAAACAAAGTAGCCAAAAGCCTCGTATTCAGTCAAACAAAAAAGTTTGACAATATTGTTCATAGTACATCTAGGCGAAGTATCAATCTAACCCATCAATTTTCATAAAAACGTTTATCTGTATAGATAGATAAACTGACTGACTCATCTAAATTCGTTAAGCCGTTCTCACAAAAACCGGTGATATATAGGAAATTATTAGTCCCCAAACAATATGTATCTATATCAGTTTATCCAGCACCCTTATTGCGTAACACACGATCAATCACAATCTGAATTATTTTGAAGGATATAGCTAATCCGTTGCTTTATATGTTCGAAAAATTTGTCTGCTCAGCAACGTAAATAACGCAATGAATGTTGTTGAACTGTCAAAATGAAACGGATTGTGATTGATCGTGTGGTACGCAATTAGGGTGCAGGTTAACATTATTACCGATTATATCACACTAAACAAAGCTTTCAAAGATTTTACTAACAACATATTCGCTAATGTGTACTCCCCAGAACTATGATGTAGCCATAGTAAGTCCTAATCAGTACCCTAATTGCGTAATACAACACAATCACAATCTGTTTAGATTTGAAACAGATTGCTAATCCATTGCTTTACAATTTGGAAAAAAAAAATCTGCTCAAAAACGTAAATAACGCAATGAAACATTCATTGCGTTATTTACGTTGAACTGTCAAAATGAAACAAATTAGGCAAAATTGTTTACGAAATTTTTTCTTCTTTCTATTCTTTCTGAGCTTTTTACTCGGCTCTGTGATGTTTCTTCAAGAATTGGACTATCTTTTTTTGAAATCTGACTGGTAGTTCCGGAGATTACTCCCTATATACAAACAAACAACCAAACAAACAAATTTTACTTCTTGATAATATAAATATTATATTAAATATATCACACAGTCACACACAGGCCTTTTACTCACTGGTCGGTACGGCAGCGGTGCGGGATAAGCATGTTCGGTATACACGGTACCGAAAGCTTACCGATATAATTATATAGGTATTCGCGGGATCGTGTCGGTTTACCGCGTCTCGGTAGAAACATCCAGTGCGGTACCCGCTCACGTTACGCGTTTTAAAGCATGCTCAGTATACTCGGTACCGAAAGCGCCTATATTGCAATAAATTAAGCGGTACTGCACAAATTATACCGAAAACATTCAGTAGTTTTTTTTTTTAGGTATGGCATCTTGTAGTTGACCTCTGAGATCATGAATACTTAACCGGGCTTTCCTGTGGGTGCCTTAAGCTACTACACTTAAAACCTCCAGCCAGGGGTTATTCAACTATGCTAATTAAAACTAGGTGAACGTTCGCTAAGGGCACCCCCTGTGGGGTACGAACCTCGGCTTAGGGCGTCAACCGGAGAAAGGACATCAAGGATGGGACGGGCTGAACATTCAGTTGTGCGGTATCGTTTCAGTATACCGAGCATACTATACCGAAACGATACCGCACCGACCAATGAGGAAACGGCCTAACCTATGTATATTTTTCAAAGCATTTTCTAAGAAAATAACACATTCACAAACAACAACCATAACTAATCAATCTGCCTAGGCTTTTCCAATTATGTTGGAGTTAAATCTCAAATCTCAAATTCTTTATTGCGTACTATAATGTATATAGTTGGTAGGGAAATAATTATATTAGTCACAATTATGGACCCTGTCGGGCACAGCATAGGTCAAGTAGGAAAGAGGAGGAAGAGCACTGGTCGTTTAATGTGACAAATTGTATTATTAGTTAAGTAGTTAGTAAGTTACATATTTATTCATACAGAATTCAATTTGAGAATTATAATGATTGGTTTATAAATTATATACGTTTATTTATTTAGTAACATTAAAATAATCTTTTTTTTTTTAAATTATTCATTATTGTTTTATTTAGTTATTATTATTTTTTATTTATTGCGTAATTAATATTTATTATTCCTAAGGTAAGTTATTTATTGAAAGCTTCATATTTTATTATTTTTTATTATTATATATTTTTCGTATTATGAGTATTTGTAGATACAAATGGATATCTAGTTCTGAAGTTACCTATAATTTATCATTTAAGTATTCGCTTATACTATGTAGGATTTGCTTACAAAGAAAACTTTCAATTTATTGATAAAGATATTATATTTATTTAAATTCTTTATTATTTCGGGTAACTTATTATAAATTTTTATGGACATGACAATCATGGTCGGCTGCTAGTCTAACCGGACGCAGCTGAATACTAGTATTTTACATGGAGCGACTGCCTATCTGATCTCCACAACCCAGTAACTAGGTAATAAAATACCCCTTATTAAGACTGGTTGTCGTACTTTCGAGCTTCTGACGACCCGTAACTACTGTCAAAGATCCACGAATGACAGCCGGGACCAACGGCTTAGCGTGCTTTCCGAGGCACGGACGAGTCTCTGTATGGAAATACGGTCACCCATGCATGGACCAACCCCGGCAAACGTAGTTTAACCTGATGGATCGACCCGTGCGGCTTTTATTACTTAGCCACGAGCTCCTCCACGTCATACGTAAGTCATACAAAAACATTGATAAAACTCAGAGGTTAAAAAGAGCGCTGGTAAAGTCCCGATGCACTGAAAAAAATTATCTCATATTAAAAATTCTCCTATATAAACACAGGGGTTCACTGAGAGACATCATTCGTGAATCCAGAACGAAACCAACATGTTCTCTCCAATTCTCTTTACTATTTTCGTAGTGAGTGTAACTGCTTGGGAAACTGTCCCTGAGAGTTATCAACTGGACTGGAGCCCTCAAGATCAAGATCTGGACGATGATTTCTACCGGTACTTGCATCAGGAGGCACATAGAAGACAAACCCGTCAGTTAAAAGGAAGTGCTTTTGTGAATTCGGACCTAACTAGTGGTAAGTTTTTTCAAAAACTATTTGCTCATTACTGTTCTTGTTTGTTTGTAAAATTTTATTTCTAATCTGTGTTCGCAATTTATTTGCCAAACATGTAAACAAACACGAGTTTTAGAAAAAAACGACTGTAACGTCTATACGTAAGGTTCAGTTTCCACTAGAACTTCATATTTTTTATGACTTTCTACAGTAGTAGTCAGTCTAAAATCAACTTTATTTATACGCACATAAAGTTGATATTTGGAAACAAGGTTATAATAGACCTTTAATCTGTTCGTCTAGCTAGTGTCTAGTTTTTTTTTTTAAATGTTGCACTGATAGAAAGGTAAACTATGACAAAGTAACATAGGATACCTTTTATGTCAGAAAAATGCACGGTTCTTAAGGTAATCTCTATTCGGGTTAAATAACGGGGCATACTAATGCTTAGAAAAGGCCTGTATCCAAAATTGTTTTTTTCTTGTCCGGAATGTAGATTAATAAAAAATATTGGACACGTATTCTTTCTTTTTTGACGTAGGTAATCAAAAGATTACGGCGTCGCATGACGTCACGCCTTCCTAGGTTTTATACTGAGTTGTGACGTAGCGAGACCCCATTCCCCAACTTTAATACGTGTTTTCTAAGTTATTTTTGATTATTATGATAAA
Source organism: Omphaloscelis lunosa (assembly GCA_916610215.1). Taxonomy (NCBI): domain Eukaryota; kingdom Metazoa; phylum Arthropoda; class Insecta; order Lepidoptera; family Noctuidae; genus Omphaloscelis; species Omphaloscelis lunosa. The sequence continues at coordinate 10,954,506 of OU744267.1, forward strand.
GCAAAAAAATACGTGTCTAAAGTTTTTTTATTATCTGTAAGACGGACTAAATAGAATTTTTTCAGCGGTACAATTTCGATCCGAGCGAGTGGTGCGAGTAATCGCCCGTCACACTCGGACACTCGCTGATAGCCCAGCGACAAAACTATCGGAACTGCACACTCGCTGCTCGCTGCTCGCCAGTCGTTTTCACTTGCTAGCTCTACCTGCTACTACGCACCTGAACTTTCTGAAGAACATCAACAATGTCAATATAATTATGTCCTTCAAGAACGTCCCCTAAAATTTTTTTAATGTCGTTATTCATTTGCAAATTCTTCTTTTTCAGGTGTTAACGCCAAGCTGCCATTTGCTGGTAACGATAAGAATATCCTGAGTGCAACTGGTGGAGCTAATTTCGATGCGACTCAGCACCTGCAGTCAGCAACCGCTGGATTGGCATTAGATAATGTGTAAGTGTATTTTATTATTTTCTTCTATCGTGTTAGCATGAACTCTGAGAGAATAACTATGCCACCAACAAGGTAGCGGAGCTGAGTGTCCAGAATGAGCTGGATGTACGGTCCATCACATTTAGAAATAAGTATTAGATATCGAAATCCGCCCTTGCTGCTGCTAAGTAAAGTTGCTCTCAAAGTCACACTGCCACCATGGTCATGTTCAATTGCCTGAAGATTTGAATACAACCACTTTTTGAAAGCTATAGTGTAGATTTCGGATTAATCTTAATACATAAAAAATAAAGATTTTTCTACACAACGTCTAGGTATGCATTAAGAGTTTCCAAGGGTAGTCAGGCAGCCACGCTAACACTGTTTCGATCGTTCAATCTATTCGTTATGGCATTAAGCTATTCTTGCATAACTATAGTATTAAATATGAATCCTTTTGAAACATCATTTCACATTTGATTCTTCCTTAATTTCAGCAAAGGCCACGGGCTCTCCCTCAGCAATACGCATATCCCTCACTTCGGCAACCGGGTCACAGCTGCAGGCCACGCGAACTTCTTCCACAACCCGAACCACGACATCGGCGCTAATGCCTTTATCACCAGGAGTATGCCTTCCATCCCTCAAGTTCCAAACTTCAACACTTATGGAGGCGGACTTGACTATATGTACAAGTGAGTATTTTGTCAAAACATTTAGGTTATAAAGGGTATCGTGTTACCTCAAAATTCAAAATATTATTTCACATAAACCTACAAGGGCACTTATGAAACGTCAGAAGTTAGGTGCACGGTTCCAATTGGTAACGGTTCAAATAGATACCTCTGGGAGCAATAAAAAAATTGTTACAATAATAATATATCTTTTTTTATGAATGTTTAGTAGTCATTGGATACATGAAGTGAGCTGCTTTTGTTAGACGACTAAAATCTCACGGTGTATATTTTTTATGCAATTCATTTTTGACCAGTGCGTGTTGCCAGTGATGATCTATAGCACTGAAACTTGGTCGCTCACAATGGGCCTCATTAGAAGGCAGAAAGTCACCAAAAGGGCAATGGAGAGGGCTATGCTTCGTCTTTCGGTTGAAATGATGACAATGATGACGCAATTCATTTATCGTTTTTATTGGAATTTCTTTTTTGAATATACGGGCACACCTTCTTCGATATCATTACTGATTGCGTTGCCTTAAGAATTATAGGTTCTAATTCTTCTCCTCTATTACAGAAATAAAGTGGGTGCCTCATTAGGGGTAGCTCAAACTCCGTTCTTGCAACGGACTGATTACTCTGCCAACGGAAACTTGAATCTCTTTAGAGATAAAAGCAGTTCTCTGGACTTCAACGCAGGTTTGAGCAAGTCTGTGTCACCCTTTATGAGGAGCTCGTCGTGGGAACCATCGACTGGTTTTACTTTTAGGAAATTCTTTTAACTTATCCCAAAAAAAAAACTAAGTCAAAGACACCGACTTACGAAATAATCTATTGGTATAATACGGCCGATGAAACATGGCCGGTCTGAACGGAGGCTTTCTGAACTCTCGCTGTATGTTCTCTCACTCACACTCGCCTCATATCACCATTTTTTTTCTAAAAAATGTTAATGCGCAGCCTTCTGCGCAAAGTTCGGACCGGCCGGCCATGATCTGTCGTCTGTCACAGCCAATTTTCTCTGAATCTAATGGACCGATTAAGTTTGGCACACATTTGTATTTCTATGACTCAAACCCGGACGTGTAACGTAAATAAATGAATGTTGAATATGGGGTCACTTTTGAGGGGTAAATAAGAAAATAAAAAACAAAAGTTTTGCAAACAGTACCGTGTGACATAACTTGCGAAAATTTCAAATATAATTTTTATATAATTTTAAAACAAAAACTTTTAAAGACATTCCGCCCTTATTTCCGAAACTACTGGGCCATTTTTTTTTTTAAATATACGTAGAATGGTTCTTTACTCATAGATTACAGGAAAACCTATAAGAAGTCTATGGTTTAAAAATGACATGGTAAATCTCTCAATATTGTACATACAAACTTACATTTGCAGTTGGAATGTATGGGAGAACATGTATTTCAACTACAATGTTAAGTTTGTATTTGAGATAAATTCATCCCAACTACGGAACCCTTCATTGTGGTTTTTTCGATTGGTTATTATTTTTGAATTCAGTTGTAATGTTTAATTTATCAAAAAGTGTTAATTTACGCGGTTCATTCTCGTTTTCCATTTTTCATGATTCTTTACTTTACAAAAAATATTAGTATGTAAGCTAGTTGAAAAATATTAGACAAGTGATTAATTAATATCAGAGTGAAAAATAAGTATATATATTTTCAAAAAATACTCACAAGTTTGTGTAATTATATTATTTTAAGTATTAATTTAAAAGTAAGGTACACATTTTGAATGCAGTACAATGCATTTATAAATTAGTTCCGTAAAAGATCTGTAAATAAAAATTGTTTTTTAGTTATGTTTGTTCTATAATTTTATTACCTACCGTACATTTTTTTGCTATTCAACAGCCATCATCTCAGAATATTCTCCTTCTTTTCATGATGGTATTATAAATCCTATATAATTAAATGAGCAATATTTATTTTTATATAAATATATCTATACCAATATTATAACTAGGAAAGATTTTTTTGTTTGTTTGTTTGTACCGAATAGGCTCCAAATCTACTGGACCAATTTTAATCATTTTTTCACCCATAGAAAGCTAACTTTATTAGGAACTAACACAGGTTATAATTTATTTTCAAAAAATTAGAGATCTTTAAGAAAATTGCAATAATGTAACCCAAAGTAGCAAAATGTTGTCTATAAAATTAATTATTTGGCGTGCGCTGAGAAAACTATTGATGATACATCAAAATTATGTACAAGTTGATTAAAGGCTCGTACAGACCAGCGCGATATCGCGGGCGCGTCACGGGTCGCGCCGCCTGTCGCGCCCGCGATTTCGCGCTGGTATGCACGAGCATTAAAGTACTCATTATTACCTACAAAAAAGTCCGCATGAGAATATATCTGTAATATAAAAATTAAAAAAATCGAATATATTGTTTATAATATTTTCTTAGTTTTAATGTTGTATTTCCTGTGCGTATCCCAAATTAAAAAAAATCTTTCTTTCTTTCTTTTATCTAAGTATCATAACTTAACTATGATACTTAGATAAAAGAAAGAAAGAAAGATTTTTTGACAATAGCAGCTTTTGTGTTCTAAAATTTAATTAGATCGCCGGTAGAAAAGGTGGTTACATTCGTCTCGTAGTATTCATTCTTATTCAAATAAATAGTTGTATCATCAAAGGTATTTATGTAGTAGTAAAATACTTTTTAATTCATTCGAATCGGATATTTAGCCGTTCGTACGGACGTAATAAAATCGCGTTGGGATTTTATCGCGCACTAGATTTTAAACTCTCGGCGTTAAGCCGAGCGTTGAGAATCCAACGCGCTGGGACGCACTCTCGTATCAGCGCGTTAAAAAACACAGTGTTGGATTTTCAACTCTCGGTACTAAGCAGAGCATTGAAAATCTAGTGCACGAAAAATAATCGCCGCGATTTTGTTACGTCCGTGCGAACGTCCGCTAAACGAAATTATCACGAGTATAAAGATGTAATACTTCGCAGCGATTCGTCAGTGAAACACAGACCGGTGAGGATGGATATCCCGTATACCGACGCCGTGATATTAACGACGGTGGATAAGTTGTGACCTTAAATATTCGAGGAACGAGTACCAGGAAACATTAAATGCTACAAGTCCATCGACACAGTGTGCAACATCGGGGACACTGTAGGTACACCACATGATCTGCCGCCACACGTATCCACTAAAGTTTACAAGTTGGAATCCCCGTAATTATATTAAGAAATTTAAACCCAAGCCTGTGTAGTGGCACAAGAGTTTTAATCAAAGAACTTCGAGACAATGTCATTGTAGCCACCATCATCATTGGGTCCGCAGCCAGACAGCTCGAACACATTCCGCGTATCCCAGTGATACCGATGGATTTGCCAATAACATTTGTAGCGGTTACATAGCCACTTATGAACTATGCATTAAAAAGACATGACGTCACACAAATCCTGCATTGCGCAATTAGAGTTTATATATACAACATCAACCGTCAGGCAGTTGCCCGCCAGACCCGACACCCGTCTGGTCGGAGAATCCTCCCTTTTCTATAAAGGATGGGTGAACTTTTCACCCTGTTCCTCATACCCCTACATTTAAGAGACTTTAGTTCCCGGTTAAAGTATATTTTTTTTACACTTTTCGTCGAAAGACGAAAACTATGAGGCCAAAAAAAAAAGAAAAATGTTTAAGAATGTGCAAATAGCGCTCTTTCATATGATACCCCACAATCTCTAGAAGCCCCACTTCGAATTTTTAAGACCCCCGTTCAGTCACTGCTGAAAACAAAAATCTTTCTTATTTGCAAAATAGTTGGGCAAACGTTATCTAAAACTGTTCCAAACAAGTTGATAGTACTAGTAGTTCTTGAGATATCCAGCTGTGATAAACAGACTGAGTCGCACCATAAGGGTTCCTTTTTACCATTTCGGTACGGAACCCTAAAAATAACTGACGCAAAGACTGATGTGCAAATTGTATGACTTGCTTGCACTTGACCGGTTTTATACATACAACCATTTCAATGTCAGTTTGGTAATTGGTAATAGCAATACGAGCTGGTTGGTATTCGCAACTCCACGTCCAAGCTCTTATTTTGCATAGGGGTGGGAAAATCGATGATTCTATCCACCCCAGCTCCTCAAGAAAGGCCAGCAATGCCTTGGTGCACCCACCCTGAGTGGAAGGTACTTTACCCTGTATGTGGTCATCACCGGGCAGTTTAGAAGCATGCGCTGCTGTCTCGTCGTCCTCCATGCAGGCCCTGCACAGCGGACTGTCTGTGACTCCTATGACAAAAATATGTTTATGAATTGACTCGTGGCCAGATATCACTGCTGTAAATGTAAGCAGCTGTTGTTTAGTTAGTCGAAGAGCCTGTTACGTGGGGCGGCCGTCATTCCATTGTCAGTTGCAACAATACCAAATTAGGGTACAGTTTAAGCTGGCCTCTTATTCAATTGAAACTCAGTACTAGGCTAGGCCAGGTCAAGGTCAAAATGAAAGAAAGAAAAAAAAAAATAGTGGCACTCCGGGAGTGCCGACAGAAGTGAAAACTTGAACAAGAAAATACTTGCATAGAACATTGATCCGTAGCTTAATATAAATAAAGCGCACAATCGCGTTTAAAAAAATGAGGTGTCGGTAACGGTGTCGCGAGTTCAATTGTTTTTTCCCATCTCAAAAATGCCTAACGCGCTTATTGGCATTACAGCAGAAAAACACACCTTATATTTGTAAAAAAAAAAACAGTTGCCTACTAAACCTACCTATTGCTTTTTTAGGGTTCCGTACCCCAAGGGTGCCAAACGGAATCCTATTACTAAGCCTCCGCTGTCTGTCCTTCCGCCCGTCTATCTGTCAGCGGGCTGTATCTCATGAGCCGTAATAGGTAGACAGTTGAATTTTTCACAGATTGTTTATTTCTATTGCCGCCCAAAAATAAAAATAAAGTAAAAAATTTAATAAAATTTTATTACCATACAAGAAATAAAAAAAATAAAGTAATGGCACGGAGCCCTTCGTGTGGGAGTCCGACTCGCACTTGGCCAGTTTCTTAATTCTGAGTATGTTCTGTGCGTATCCCAAATAAAATGCAAAATAAAATTTGTATCTTTCTTTTCTTATCTTTCTTATTGTATAGTAATCCACATTTCGCCAGTATACGGGGCGAGATTATTGACATCAACTGGCCACAACCTGACCTTCTTTCCTTTCCTTATGTATCTTTGACAGTCGTTACGGGTCATCAGAAGCCTGAAAGTCTGAAAACCAATCTAACCAAGGGGTATCGTATTCCAGTTACTGGGTTGTGGAGGTCAGATAGGCAGTCGCTCCATGTAAAATACTGGTATTCAGCTGCATCCGGTAAGATTGGAAGCCGACCCCAACATAGTTGGGAAAAGGCTAGGCAGATTGATTGATTGAACCGGCCACAACCTGGCAACGACAGAAGAACAGTCAGTAGCAACTGAGAGATTTTCAATGAAAAATCCCTATAACAGCTAGATCGATCTGCGAATTAAACCCAGGGCCTCATGCTCAGCAGTCGCGATTGTCAACCAACGAGATCAACGAGACATAGTGAGAACATTTTGGTTGAAAAAAAAAAAACCAACTTCCAAAAATAACCCTACAAAGTGAAAAATTACTTTAATTTCGGAAGTCGGTGTCTTTGGATCTGTTTTTTAGTTTTTTGCCTTTTTTTTCACTTTTTAGTTATGGCCACACCAATTCGTATACCACTACTTGCGAAGTATTATACAAGATACACAAAGTGGATTAAATACGTATTTTCGAAGCTTACTCAAAAACTACCCAAGCAAATGGGACCATCGCGTAAGCTTCCGCTACCGAATGAAAAAAGAATTTTCGAAACAATTGACGACAATATCGATGAACACACTTAAAAAGTCTCCTCCATATTTGAAGTCAGTTTAAAAATATCAGATGCTTCGAATACCTACATAAATAAATACGAGGTATTCCACTCAGAGCACTGCTTTCAACAGCACTTGTCCGAACCGCACCTGAACACTTCCACTAACCGCACTGAAACAAAATATTGATAAGTGCGGTTCGATGGAATAGTTTATTCATTTGGCTTTTGCTGTTTTCGTATTTTATTTTGAAAAGCCATTTATAAAAGAGGGGTTTTAATTTATTATTTCAGACATCTTTACTGACGTTGAATGTCGACCAAAATATCAGTTTTGCTCACCACAATACCAGCCGCAATAGAATCATTTTTTTTATTTATTTTCCTTTTATTTCTTATTCATATTATTAAAGTAAATTACATATGGTATTGTTAAACTATGACTCAAGCTGTGTTTTAAAATTTTTCATTTTAGGAATTACCTACTTTTGTCTGCGGTTTCACTTAAGGAAAAGTCAACGAAAATTACTTGTATAGTTGAGAAAATAGACCTTGTTTTGATGGACGAGGTTGAGAGCAGTGGTGGCCCAGTGGTAACAGCCGCCACCTACGAGTTGTAGATCGTAGGTTTTCGAACTCTGTTAGACGCTTTAATTTGTTTAAATTATTTCATCAATACTGCTCTCAAAACGGTGAAAGAAACACATCGTGAGGACATCCAGCATGTCCTAGAACCACAAATTCGAAGACATGTGACATCTATCAACCCGCACTGGGCCCGCGTTGAAGATTACGGCCCCCTCCCTCTGACAGAAAGGAAGCCTGTGTCCCAGCAGTGGGAACGTAGTATAGGCTGATTATGCGATGGACAGTCTACACAAGGTAAAAATTGCATTGTAAAAGGTTTTACCTATACCTATAATGAAAATCTCAAACAGTCGGTACATGAAAAATAAAGAAAACTTGTTTATTCTGCACAAACAAAACGTAAAAAAAAACTAGAAAAGCCTCGTATTCAATCGGCCAAAAAAGTTGGACAATATTGTTCATAGTACATCTGGGTGAAGTACCAATCTAACCCATCAATTTTCATAAAAACGTTTATCTGTATAGATAGATAAACTGACTGACTCATCTAAATTCGTTAAGCCGTTCTCACAAAAACCGGTGATATATAGGAAATTATTAGTCCACAAACAATATGTATCTATATCAGTTTATCCAGCACCCTAATTGCGTAACACACGAAAAATCACAATCTGAATTATTTTGAAGGATATAGCTAATCCGTTGCTTTATATGTTCGAAAAATTTGTCTGCTCAGCAACGTAAATAGCGCAATGAATGTTGTTGAACTGTCAAAATGAAACGGATTGTGATTGATCGTGTGATACGCAATTAGGGTGCAGGTTAACATTATTACCGATTATATCACACTAAACAAAGCTTACAAATATTTTAATAACAACACAACATATTCGCTAATGTGTACTCCCCAGAACTATGATGTAACCATAGTAAGTCCGAATCAGTACCCTAATTGCGTAATACTATACAATCTGTTTTGATTTGAAACAGATTGCTAATCCATTGCTTTACAATTTGGAAAAAAAATCTGCTCAAAAACGTAAATAACGCAATGAAACATTCATTGCGTTATTCACGTTGAACTGTCAAAATGAAACAAATTAGGCAAAATTGTTTACGAAATTTTTTCTTCTTTCTATTCTTTCTGAGCTTTTTACTCGGCTCTGTGATGTTTCTTCAAGAATTGGGCTATCTTTTTTTGAAATCTGACTGGTAGTTCCGGAGATTACTCCCTATAAACAAACAAATAACCAAACAAACAAATCTTACCTCTTGATAATATAAATATTATATTAAATATATCACACAGTCACACACAGGCCTTTTACTCACTGGTCGGTACGGCAGCGGTGCGGGATAAGCATGTTCGGTATACACGGTACCGAAAGCTTACCGATATAATTATATAGGTATTCGCGGGATCGTGTCGGTTTACCGCGTCTCGGTAGAAACATCCAGTGCGGTACCCGCTCACGTTACGCGTTTTAAAGCATGCTCAGTATACTCGGTACCGAAAACTTATCGAGCGCCTATATTTCAATAAATTAAGCGGTATTGCACAAATTATACCGAAAACATTCAGTAGTTTTTTTTTTTAGGTATGGCATCTTGTTGTTGACCTCTGAGATCATGAATACTTAACCGGGCTTTCCTGTGGGTGCCTTAAGCTACTACACTTAAAACCTCCAGCCAGGGGTTATTCAACTATGCTAATTAAAACTAGGTGAACGTTCGCTAAGGGCACCCCCTGTGGGGTACGAACCTCGGCTTAGGGCGTCAACCGGAGAAAGGACATCAAGGATGGGACGGGCTGAACATTCAGTTGTGCGGTATCGTTTCAGTATACCGAGCATACTATACCGAAACGATACCGCACCGACCAATGAGGAAACGGCCTAACCTATGTATATTTTTCAAAGCATTTTCTAAGAAAATAACACATTCACAAACAACAATCATAACTAATCAATCTGCCTAGGCTTTTCCAACTATGTTGGAGTTAAATCTCAAATCTCAAATTCTTTATTGCGTACTATAATGTATATAGTTGGTAGGGAAATAATTATATTAGTCACAATTATGGACCCTGTCGGGCACAGCATAGGTCAAGTAGGAAAGAGGAGGAAGAGCACTGGTCGTTTAATGTGACAAATTGTATTATTAGTTAAGTAGTTAGTAAGTTATATATTTATTCATACAGAATTCAATTTGAGAATTATAATGATTGGTTTATAAATTATATACGTTTATTTATTTAGTAACATTAAAATAATCTTTTTTTTTTTAATTATTCATTATTGTTTTATTTAGTTATTATTACTTTTTATTTATTGCGTAATTAATATTTATTATTCCTAAGGTAAGTTATTTATTGAAAGCTTCATATTTTATTATTTTTTATTATTATATATTTTTCGTATTATGAGTATTTGTAGATACAAATGGATATCTAGTTCTGAAGTTACCTATAATTTATCATTTAAGTATTCGCTTATACTATGTAGGATTTGCTTACAAAGAAAACTTTCAATTTATTGATAAAGATATTATATTTATTTAAATTCTTTATTATTTCGGGTAAAGGCTCTTTCAAACAGGCGCGACACGCGCCGCGACACAAAGGCACCGCTCGTCGCGCGACGAGCGGTGCCTTTGTGTCGCGTCGCGTGTCGCGCCTGTTTGAAAGACCCTTAACTTATTATAAATTTTTATGGACATGACAATCATGGTCGGCTGCTAGTCTAACCGGACGCAGCTGAATACTAGTATTTTACATGGAGCGACTGCCTATCTGATCTCCACAACCCAGTAACTAGGTAATACGATACCCCTTATTAAGACTGGTTGTCGTACTTTCGAGCTTCTGACGACCCGTGACTACTGTCAAAGATCCACGAATGACAGCCGGGACCAACGGCTTAGCGTGCTTTCCAAGGCACGGACGAGTCTCTGTATGGAAAGACGGTCACCCATCCATGGACCAACCCCGGCAAACGTAGCTTAACCTGATGGATCGACCCGTGCGGCTTTTATTACTAAGCCACGAGCTCCTCCACGTCATACGTAAGTCGTACAAAAACATTGATAAAACTCAGAGGTTAAAAAGACCGCTGGTAAAGTCCCGATGCACTGAACAAAATTATCTCATATTAAAAATTCTCCTATATAAACACAGGGGTTCACTGAGAGACATCATTCGTGAATCCAGAACGAAACCAACATGTTCTCTCCAATTCTCTTTACTATTTTCGTAGTGAGTGTAACTGCGTGGGAAACTGTCCCTGAGAGTTATCAACTGGACTGGAGCCCTCAAGATCAAGATCTGGACGATGATTTCTACCGGTACTTGCATCAGGAGGCACATAGAAGACAAACCCGTCAGTTAAAAGGAAGTGCTTTTGTGAATTCGGACCTAACTAGTGGTAAGTTTTTTCAAAAACTATTTGCTCATTACTGTTCTTGTTTGTTTGTAAAATTTTATTTCTAATCTGTGTTCGCAATTTATTTGCCAAACATGTAAACAAACACAAGTTTTAGAAAAAAACGACTGTAACATCTACACATAAGGTTCAGTTTCCACTAGAACTTCATATTTTTTTTATGACTTTCAACAGTACTAGTCAGTCTAAAATCAACTTTATTTTTCTCACATAAAGTTGATGTTTGGAAACAAGGTTATAATAGACCTTTAGTCTGTTCGTCTAGTGTCTAGTTTTTTTTTCTGTGGAAATAACGATTACAAAATATTGCACTGATAGAAAGGTAGACTATGACAAAGTAACATAGGATACCTTTTATGTCAGAAAAATGCACGGTTCTTAAGGTAATCTCTATTCGGGTTAAATAACGGGGCATACTAATGCTTAGAAAAGGCCTGTATCCAAAATTGTTTTTTTATTGTCCGGAATGTAGATTAATAAAAAATATTGGACACGTATTCTTTCTTTTTTGACGTAGGTAATCAAAAGATTACGGCGTCGCATGACGTCACGCCTTCCTAGATTTTATTTTGAGTTGTGACGTAGCGAGCCCCCACTCCCCAACTTTAATACGTGTTTTCTAAGTTATTTTTGATTAATATGATAAAGCAAAAAAATACGTGTCTAAAGTTTTTTTATTATCTGTAAGACGGACTAAATAGAATTTTTTCAGCGGTACAATTTCGACCCGAGCGAGTGGTGCGAGTAATCGCCCGTCACACTCGGACACTCGCTGATAGCACAGCGACAAAACTATCGGAACTGCACACTCGCTGCTCGCTGCTCGCCAGTCGTTTTCACTTGCTAGTTTTACCTGCTACTACGCACCTGAACTTTCTGAAGAACATCAACAATGTCAATATAATTATGTCCTTCAAGAACGTCCCCTAAAATTTTTTTAATGTCGTTATTCATTTGCAAATTCTTCTTTTTCAGGTGTTAACGCCAAGCTGCCATTTGCTGGTAACGATAAGAATATCCTGAGTGCAACTGGTGGAGCTAATTTCGATGCGACTCAGCACCTGCAGTCAGCAACCGCTGGATTGGCATTAGATAATGTGTAAGTTTATTTTATTATTTTCTTCTATCGTGTTGGCATAAACTCTGACAGAATAACTATTCCACTAGCAAGGTAGCGGGGCTGACTGTTCAGAATGAGCTGGATGTACGGTCAATCGCATTTCAGAAATAACTCTTAGGTATCGAAATCCACTCTTGCTGCTGCTAAGTAAAGGTGCTCTCAAAGTCACACTGCCACCATGGTCATGTTCAATTGCCTGAACATTTGAATACAACAACTTTTTGGAAGCTATAGTGTAGATTTCGGATTAATCTTAATACATAAAAAATAAAGATTTTTCTACACAACGTCTAGGTATGCATTAAGAGTTTCCAAGGGTAGTCAGGCAGCCACGCTAACACTGTTTCGATCGTTCAATCTATTCGCTATGGCATTAAGCTATTCTTGCATAACCATAGTATTAAATATAAATCCTTTTAAACATCATTTCACATTTGATTCTTCCTTAATTTCAGCAACGGCCACGGGCTCTCCCTCAGCAATACGCATATCCCTCACTTCGGCAACCGGGTCACAGCTGCAGGCCACGCGAACCTCTTCCACAACCCGAACCACGACATCGGAGCTAATGCCTTCATCACCAGGAGTATGCCTTCCATCCCTCAAGTTCCAAACTTCAACACTTATGGAGGCGGACTTGACTATATGTACAAGTGAGTATTTTGTCAAAACATTTAGGTTATAAAGGTTATCGTGTTACCTCAAAATTCAAAATTCAAAATATTATTTCACATAAACCTACAGGGGCACTTATGAAACGTCAGAAGTAAGGTGCACGGTTCCAATTGGTCACGGTTCAAATAGATACCTCTGGGAGCAATAAAAAAATTGTTACAATAATAATATATCTTTTTTTATGAATGTTTAGTAGTCATTGGATACATGAAGTGGGCTGCTTTTGTAAGACGACTAAAATCTCACGGTGTATATTTTTTACGCAATTCATTTTTGACCAGTGCGTGTTGCCAGTGATGATCTATAGCACTGAAACTTGGTCGCTCACAATGGGCCTCATTAGAAGGCAGAAAGTCACCAAAAGGGCAATGGATAGGGCTATGCTTCGTCTTTGGGTTGAAATGATGACAATGATGACGCAATTCATTTATCGTTTTTATTGGAATTTCTTTTTTAGAATATACGGGCACATCTTCTTCGATATCATTACTGATTGCATTGCCTTAAGAATTATAGGTTCTAATTCTTCTCCTCTATTACAGAAATAAAGTCGGCGCCTCATTAGGGGTAGCTCAAACTCCGTTCTTGCAACGGACTGATTACTCTGCCAACGGAAACTTGAACCTCTTCAGAGATAAAAGCACTTCTCTAGACTTCAACGCAGGTTTGAGCAAGTCTGTGTCACCCTTTATGAGGAGCTCGTCGTGGGAACCATCGACTGGATTTACTTTTAGGAAATTCTTTTAACTAATCCCAAAAAAAATAACTAAGTCAAAGACACCAACTTTCGAAATAATCTATTGGTATAATACGGCCGATGAATCATGGCCGGTCTGAACAGAGGCTTTCTGAACTCTCGCTGTATGTTCTCTCACTCACACTCGCCTCATATCACCATTTTTTTTCTAAAAAATGTTAATGCGCAGCCTTCTGCGCAAAGTTCGGACCGGCCGGCCATGATCTGTCGTCTGTCACAGCCAATTTTCTCTGAATCTAATGGACCGATTAAGTTTGGCACACATTTGTATTTCTATGACTCAAACCCGGACGTGTAACGTAAATAAATGAATGTTGAATATGGGGTCACTTTTGAGGGGTAAATAAGAAAATAAAAAACAAAAGTTTTGCAAACAATATCGTGTGACATAACTTGCGAAAATTTCAAATATATTTTTTATATAATTTTAAAACAAATACTTTTAAAGACATTCCGCCCTTATTTCCGAAACTACTGGGCCATTTTTTTTTTTTAAATATACGTAGAATGGTTCTTTACTCATAGATTACAGGAAAACCTATAAGAAGTCTATAGTTTTAAAATGACATGGTAAATCTCTAAATATTGAGCATACAAACTTACATTTGCAGTTGGAATGTATGGAAGAACATGTATTTCAACTACAATGTTAAGTTTGAATTTGAGATAAATTCATCCCAACTACGGTACTCTTCATTGTGCGTAGTCCGACGCGCACTTGGCCGGTTTTTTCGATTGGTTATTATTTTTTAAATCACTTGTAATGTTTAATTTATCAAAAAGTGTTAATTTACGCGGTTCATTCTCGTTTTCCATTTTTCATGATTCTTTCCTTCACAAAAAATATTAGTATGTAAGTAAGCTATTTAAAAAAGATTAGACAAGTGAATTATTAATATCTGAGTGAAAAATAAGTGTAAATATTTTCAAAAAATACTCATAATTTTGTGTAATTATATTATTTTAAGTATTAATTTCAAAGTAAGGTACACATTTTGTATTTTACTGTATTTATAAATTAGTTCTGTAAAAGATCTGTAAATAAAAATTGTTTTTTAGTTATGTTTGTTTTATAATTTTATTACCTACCGTTAATTTTTGATTTTCAACTCTCGGCGCTAAGCAGAGCGTTGAAAATCCAGTGCACGAAAAAAAATCGCCACCCTTTTGTTACGTCCGTGCGAACGTCGGCTTAGTTTCGAAATTATCACGAGTATAAAAATGCAATACTTCGCGGCGATTCGTCAGTGAAACACAGACCGGTGAGGATGGATATCCCGTACACCAACACCGTGATATTAATAACGGTGGATAAGTTGCGACCTTAAATATTCGAGGAACGAGTACCAGGAAACAGTAAATGCTACAAGTCCATCGACACAGTGTGCAACATCGGGGTCACTGTAGGTACACCACATGGTCTGCCGCCACACGTATCCACTAAAGTAAACAAGTTGGAATCCCCGTAATGATATTAAGAAATTTAAACCCAAGCCTGTGTAGTGGCACAAGAGTTTTAATCAAAGAACTTCGAGACAATGTCATTGTAGCCATCATCATCACCGGGCCTACAGCCGGACAGCTCGCACACATTCTGCGTATCCCAGTGATACCGACGGATTTGCCAATAACATTTGTAGCGGTTACACAGCCACTTATGAACTACGCATTAAAAAGACATGACGTCACACAAATCCCGCATTGCGCAATTAGAGTTTATATATACAACATCAACCGTCGGGCAGTTGCCCGCCAGACCCGACACCCGTCTGGTCGGAGAATCCTCCCTTTTCTATAAAGGATGGGTGAACTTTTCACCCTGTTCCTCATACCCCTACATTTAAGAGACTTTAGTTCCCGGTTAAAGTATATTTTATACTTTAACCGGGAACTAAAGTCTCTATGTTTTTTACGGTTTTACACTTTTCGTCAAAAGACGAAAACTATAAGGCCAAAAAAAAAAAAAAATGTTTAAGAATGTGCAAATAGCGCTCTTTCATATGATACCCCACAATCTCTAGAAGCCCCACTTCGAATTTTTAAGACCCCCGTTCAGTCACTGCTGAAAACAAAAATCTTTCTTATTTGCAAAATAGTTGGGCAAACGTTATCTAAAACTGTTCCAAACAAGTTGATAGTATTAGTAGTTCTTGAGATATCCAGTTGTGATAAACAGACTGAGTCGCACCATAAGGGTTCCTTTTTACCATTTCGGTACGGAACCCTAAAAATAACTGACGCAAAGACTGATGTGCAAATTGTATGACTTGCTTGCACTTGACCGGTTTTATACATTCAACCATTTCAATGTCAGTTTGGTAATTGGTAATAGCAATACGAGCTGGTTGGTATTCGCAACTCCACGTCCAAGCTCTTATTTTGCATAGGGGTGGGAAAATCGATGATTCTATCCACCCCAGCTCCTCAAGAAAGGCCAGCAATGCCTTGGTGCACCCACCCTGAGTGGAAGGTACTTTACCCTGTATGTGGTCATCACCGGGCAGTTTAGAAGCATGCGCTGCTGTCTCGTCGTCCTCCATGCAGGCCCTGCACAGCGGACTGTCTGTGACTCCTATGACAAAAATATGTTTATGAATTGACTCGTGGCCAGATATCACTGCTGTAAATGTAAGCAGCTGTTGTTTAGTTAGTCGAAGAGCCTGTTACGTGGGGCGGCCGTCATTCCATTGTCAGTTGCAACAATACCAAATTAGGGTACAGTTTAAGCTGGCCTCTTATTCAATTGAAACTCAGTACTAGGCTAGGCCAGGTCAAGGTCAAAATGAAAGAAAGAAAAAAAAAAAATAGTGGCACTCCGGGAGTGCCGACAGAAGTGAAAACTTGAACAAGAAAATACTTGCATAGAACATTGATCCGTAGCTTAATATAAATAAAGCGCACAATCGCGTTTAAAAAAATGAGGTGTCGGTAACGGTGTCGCGAGTTCAATTGTTTTTTCCCATCTCAAAAATGCCTAACGCGCTTATTGGCATTACAGCAGAAAAACACACCTTATATTTGTAAAAAAAAAAACAGTTGACTACTAAACCTACCTATTGTTTTTTTAGGGTTCCGTACCCCAAGGGTGCCAAACGGAATCCTATTACTAAGCCTCCGCTGTCTGTCCTTCCGCCCGTCTATCTGTCAGCGGGCTGTATCTCATGAGCCGTAATAGGTAGACAGTTGAATTTTCCCAGATTGTTTATTTCTATTGCCGCCCAAAAATAAAAATAAAGTAAAAAATAAAATAAAATTTTATTACCATACAAGAAATAAAATAAATAAAAAAGTAATGGCACGGAGCCCTTCGTGTGGGAGTCCGACTCGCACTTGGCCAGTTTCTTTATTTTGAGTATGTTCTGTGCGTATCCCAAATAAAATACAAAATAAAATATGTATCTTTCTTTTCTTATCTTTCTTATTGTATTGGCGAAATGTGGATTACTTTTCGCCAGTATACGGGGCGAGATTATTGACATGAACTGGCCACAACCTGACCTTCTTTCCTTTCCTTATGTATCTTTGACAGTCGTTACGGGTCATCAAAAGCCTGAAAGTCTGAAAACCAGTCTAACCAAGGGGTATCGTATTCCAGTTACTGGGTTGTGGAGGTCAGATAGGCAGTCGCTCCATGTAAAATACTGGTATTCAGCTGCATCCGGTAAGATTGGAAGCCGACCCCAACATAGTTGGGAAAAGGCTAGGCAGATTGATTGATTGAACCGGCCACAACCTGGCAACGACAGAAGAACAGTCAGTAGCAACTGAGAGATTTTCAATGAAAAATCCCAATAACAGCTAGATCGATCTGCGAATTAAACCCAGGGCCTCATGCTCAGCAGTCGCGATTGTCAACCAACGAGATCAACGAGACATAGTCAGAACATTTTGGTTGAAAAAAAAAAAAAACCAACTTCCAAAAATAACACTACAAAGTGAAAAATTACTTTAATTTCGGAAGTCGGTGTCTTTGGATCTGTTTTTTAGTTTTTTGTCTTTTTTTTCACTTTTTAGCTATGGCCACACCAATTCGTATACCACTACTTGCGAAGTATTATACAAGATACACAAAGTGGATTAAATACGTATTTTCGAAGCTTACTCAAAAACTACCCAAGCAAATGGGACCATCGCGTAAGCTTCCGCTACCGAATGAAAAAAGAATTTTCGAAACAATTGACGACAATATCGATGAACACACTTAAAAAGTCTCCTCCATATTTGAAGTCAGTTTAAAAATATCAGATGCGTCGAATACCTACATAAATAAATACGAGGTATTCCACTCAGAGCACTGCTTTCAACAGCACTTGTCCGAACCGCACCTGAACACTTCCACTAACCGCACTGAAACAAAATATTGATAAGTGCGGTTCGATGGAATAGTTTATTCATTTGGCTTTTGCTGTTTTCGTATTTTATTTTGAAAAGCCATTTATAAAAGAGGGGTGTTAATTTATTATTTCAGACATCTTTACTGACGTTGAATGTCGACCAAAATATCAGTCTTGCTCACCACAATAACAGCCGCAATAGAATCATTTTGTTTAATTATTTTCCTTTTATTTCTTATTCATATTATTAAAGTAAATTACATATGGTATTATTAAACTATGACTCAAGCTGTGTTTTAAAATTTTTTATTTAAGAAATTACCTACTTTTGTCTGCGGTTTCACTTAAGGAAAAGTCATCGAAGATTACTTGTATAGTTCAGACAATAGACCTTGTTTTGATGGACGAGGTTGAGAGCAGTGGTGGCCCAGTGGTAACAGCCGCCACCTACGAGTTGTAGATCGTAGTTCTCGAACCCTGATAAACGCTTTACTTTGTATAAATTATTTCATCAGCACTGCTCTCAAAACGGCAAAGGAAACACATCGTGAGGAAATCCAGCATGTCCTAGAACCACAAATTCGAACACTTGTGATATCTACCAATCCGCACTGGGCTCGCGTTGAGGATTACGGCCCACTCCCTCTGACAGAGAGGAAACCTGTATCCCAGCAGTGGGAGCGTAGTATAGGCTGATTATACGATGGACAGTGTACACAAGCTAAATATTGCATTGTAAAAGATTTTATCTATACCTACAATAAAAATCTAAAACTACGGTACATGAAAAAGAAAGAAAACTTGTTTATTCTGCACAAACAAAACGCACATTTTAAAAAACTAGACAAAATATACACGAAACAAAGTAGCCAAAAGCCTCGTATTCAGTCAAACAAAAAAGTTTGACAATATTGTTCATAGTACATCTAGGCGAAGTATCAATCTAACCCATCAATTTTCATAAAAACGTTTATCTGTATAGATAGATGAACTGACTGACTCATCTAAATTCGTTAAGCCGTTCTCACAAAAACCGGTGATATATAGGAAATTATTAGTCCCCAAACAATATGTATCTATATCAGTTTATCCAGCACCCTTATTGCGTAACACACGATCAATCACAATCTGAATTATTTTGAAGGATAATATAGCTAATCCGTTGCTTTATATGTTCGAAAAATTTTTCTGCTCAGCAACGTAAATAACGCAATGAATGTTGTTGAACTGTCAAAATGAAACGGATTGTGACTGACTATCGGCCCGCGACTCCCCCGTCACATCTCATCGTCCGCCCGCGCTATCACTTCGTTTTCGCTTAGCATTCTTTCTGATATTTTTGCCCGGCTCCTAAAGGTCGTGGCGTGATGTTTCATAGCCTATAACCTTCCTCAATAATTGGGCTGTCTAATGCAAAAAGAATTTTTGAAATCTGACTGGTAATTCCGGAGATTACTCCTTACATACAAACAAAAAATTTTACCTCTTTATAATATAATATTTTAATTTAATTAATATTATATATGTATATATTATATTATATATATCACACATAGGCCCTATACTCACTGGTCGGTACGGCAGCGGTGCCGGATAAGCATGCTCAGTATACTCGGTACCGAAGCTTATCGAGCGCCTATATTTCAATAAATTAAGCGGTACTGCGCAAATTATACCGAAAACATTCAGTAGTTTTTTTTTTTTAGGTATGGCATCTTGTAGTTGACCTCTGAGATCATGAATACTTAACCGGGCTTTCCTGTGGGTGCCTTAAGCTACTACACTTAAAACCTCCAGCCAGGGGTTATTCAACTATGCTAATTAAAACTAGGTGAACGTTCGCTAAAGGCACCCCCTGTGGGGTACGAACCTCGGCTTAGGGCGTCAACCGGAGAAAGGACATCAAGGATGAGACGGGCTGAACATTCAGTTGTGCGGTATCGTTTCAGTATACCGAGCATACTATACCGAAACGATACCGCACCGACCAATGAGGAAACGGCCTAACCTATGTATATTTTTCAAAGCATTTTCTAAGAAAATAACACATTCACAAACAACAATCATAACTAATCAATCTGCCTAGGCTTTTCCAACTATGTTGGAGTTAAATCTCAAATCTCAAATAGGCTTGTTTCATTAAAAAATTTTTTTAGTCCGGAAGTTAGATTAATAAAAAATATAGGACACGTATTTTTTATATTTTAACGTAATCAAAAGATTACGGCGATACATTGAGTTAAAATGTGGCATGACGTCACTGCTTGCTAGATTTTATGCTGATTTGTGACGTAGCCAGCCCCCACTCCCCAACTTTAATGCGTGTTTTCTAAGTTATTTTTTATTAATATGATTAAGCAAAAAATACGTGTCTAATATTTTTTTATTATCTGAAAGACGGACTAAATAGAATTTCTTTTTTTTACCTAGGCAACTACCGTATTCTTTATTGCGTACTATAATGTATATAGTTGGTAGGGAAATAATTATATTAGTCACAATTATGGACCCTGTCGGGCACAGCATAGGTCAAGTAGGAAAGAGGAGGAAGAGCACTGGTCGTTTAATGTGACAAATTGTATTATTAGTTAAGTAGTTAGTAAGTTATATATTTATTCATACAGAATTCAATTTGAGAATTATAATGATTGGTTTATTAATTATATACGTTTATTTATTTAGTAACATTAAAATAATCTTTTTTTTTTAAATTATTCATTATTGTTTTATTTAGTTATTATTATTTTTTATTTATTGCGTAATTAATATTTATTATTCCTAAGGTAAGTTATTTATTGAAAGCTTCATATTTTATTATTTTTTATTATTATATATTTTTCGTATTATGAGTATTTGTAGATACAAATGGATACCTAGTTCTGAAGTTACCTATAATTTATCAATTAAGTATTCGCTTATACTATGTAGGATTTGCTTACAAAGAAAACTTTCAATTTATTGATAAAGATATTATATTTATTTAAATTCTTTATTATTTCGGGTAACTTATTATAAATTTTTATGGACATGACAATCATGGTCGGCTGCTAGTCTAACCGGACGCAGCTGAATACTAGTATTTTACATGGAGCGACTGCCTATCTGATCTCCACAACCCAGTAACTAGGTAATACGATACCCCTTATTAAGACTGGTTGTCGTACTTTCGAGCTTCTGACGACCCGTAACTACTGTCAAAGATCCACGAATGACAGCCGGGACCAACGGCTTAGCGTGCTTTCCGAGGCACGGACGAGTCTCTGTATGGAAAGACGGTCACCCATCCATGGACCAACCCCGGCAAACGTAGCTTAACCTGATGGATCGACCCGTGCGGCTTTTATTACTAAGCCACGAGCTCCTCCACGTCATACGTAAGTCGTACAAAAACATTGATAAAACTCAGAGGTTAAAAAGAGCGCTGGTAAAGTCCCGATGCACTGAGCAAAATTATCTCATATTAAAAATTCTCCTATATAAACACAGGGGTTCACTGAGAGACATCATACGTGAATCTAGAACGAAACCAACATGTTCTCTCCAATTCTCTTTACTATTTTCGTAGTGAGTGTAACTGCTTGGGAAACTGTCCCTGAGAGTTATCAACTGGACTGGAGCCCTCAAGATCAAGATCTGGACGATGATTTCTACCGGTACTTACATCAGGAGGCACATAGAAGACAAACCCGTCAGTTAAAAGGAAGTGCTTTTGTGAATTCGGACCTAACTAGTGGTAAGTTTTTTCAAAAACTATTTGCTCATTACTGTTCTTGTTTGTTTGTAAAATTTTATTTCTAATCTGTGTTCGCAATTTATTTGCCAAACATGTAAACAAACACGAGTTTTAGAAAAAACGACTTTAATGTCTACACATAAGGTTCAGTTTCCACTAGAACTTCATATTTTTTTTATGACTTTCAACAGTACTAGTCAGTCTAAAATCACATATAAAGTTGATGTTTGGAAACAAGGTTATAATAGACCTTTAGTCTGTTCGTCTAGTGTCTAGTTTTTTTTTCTGTGGCAATAACGATTACAAAAAATATTGCACTGATAGAAAGGTAGACTATGACAAAGTAACATAGGATACCTACCTTTTATGTCAGAAAAATGCACGGTTCTTAAGGTAATCTCTATTCGGGTTAAATAACGGGGCATACTAATGCTTAGAAAAGGCCTGTATCCAAAATTGTTTTTTTCTTGTCCGGAATGTAGATTAATAAAAAATATTGGACACGTATTCTTTCTTTTTTGACGTAATCAAAAGATTACGGCGTCGCATGACGTCACGCCTTCCTAGATGTTATACTGAGTTGTGACGTAGCGAGACCCCATTCCCCAACTTTAACACGTGTTTTCTAAGTTATTTTTGATTAATATGATAAAGCAAAAAAATACGTGTCTAATATTTTTTTATTATCTGAAAGACGGACTAAATAGTAATATTTCAGCGGTACAATTTCGACCCGAGCGAGTGGTGCGAGTAATCGCCCGGCACACTCGGACACTCGCTGATAGCCCAGCGACAAAACTATCGGAACTTCACACTCGCTGCTCGCTGCTCGCCAGTCGTTTTCACTTGCTAGCTCTACCTGCTACTACGCACCTGAACTTTCTGAAGAACATCAACAATGTCACTATAACTATAATTATGTCCTTCAAGGACGTCCCCTAAATTTTTTTTAATGTCGTTATTCATTTGCAAATTCTTCTTTTTCAGGTGTTAATGCTAAGCTGCCATTTGCTGGTAACGATAAGAATATCCTGAGTGCAACTGGTGGAGCTAATTTCGATGCGACTCAGCACCTGCAGTCAGCAACCGCTGGATTGGCATTAGATAATGTGTAAGTGTATTTTATTATTTTCTTCTATCGTGTTAGCATGAACTCTGAAAGAATAACTATGCCACCAACAACGTAGCGGAGCTGACTGTCCAGAATGAGCTGGATGTACGGTCAATCGCATTTCAGAAATAACTCTTAGGTATCGAAATCCACTCTTGCTGCTGCTAAGTGAAGGTGCTCTCAAAGTCACACTGCTACCATGGTCATGTTCAATTGCCTGTACATTTAAATAAAACCACTTTTTGCAAGCTATAGTGTAGATTTCGGATTAATCTTAATACATAAAAAATAAAGATTTTTCTACACAACGTCTAGGTATGCATTAAGAGTTTCCAAGGGTAGTCAGGCAGCCACGCTAACACTGTTTCGATCGTTCAATCTATTCGCTATGGTATTAAGCTATTCTTGCATAACCATAGTATTAAATATGAATCCTTTTGAAACATCATTTCACATTTGATTCTTCCTTAATTTCAGCAACGGCCACGGGCTCTCCCTCAGCAACACGCATATCCCTCACTTCGGCAACCGAGTCACAGCTGCAGGCCACGCGAACCTCTTCCACAACCCGAACCATGACATCGGAGCTAATGCTTTCATCACCAGGAGTATGCCTTCCATCCCTCAAGTTCCAAACTTCAACACTTATGGGGGTGGACTTGACTATATGTACAAGTGAGTATTTTATCAAATTATTAAGATTATAAGACAGGCTTACGAAGGGGAATCGTGTTACCTAGTAACTGGGTTGAGCAGGTCAGGTACGCAGTCGCTCCATGTAAAATACTGGTATCCAGATGTATCTGGTAAGATTGGAACCCGACTCCAACATATTTGGGCAGAAGGCTAGGTAGAAGATTAAGGTTACCGACGACGGCTCACCTGATGATACGTGGGCGACACCAACACACATAAGCAATACCAGAGGCGTTGTAAATACGTCGCCATTCTAGAGACAAAGCTGTTATCCCATGCGCCTGTAGCTAATTCAGCCCCGGATCTAGGGGAGGGGGGGGCGGCAAACCGGGGCACGTGCCCCGCCTCAAAAAAAATGTAGATCGGTGCTGAGCTAATGTACCGTTCACATCGGAACGCAGCAACGCTGTTTTGCAGCACAACATAAGACTGTATACAAGTCATCAGTCAGCTTTTTTGTAGCACTAATATACATCGTGACATTTTAATCGTCTTCTAAAAGCAGCCCACTTCATGTATGCAATGACTACTTAACATTAATAAAATAAAAAAAAATTATAGACACCGTAACAAAGGGCCATAAAATAAATACTTCTTCCAAGAGGTATCTATGGCCCTTTGTCACGGTGTATATCATTAAAAAAAAAGATATATTAATGTTTAGTAGTCATTGGATACATGAAGTGGGCTACTTTTGTAAGACGACTAAAATCTCACGGTGTATATTTTTTACGCAATTCATTTTTGACCAGTGCGTGTTGCCAGTGATGATCTATAGCACTGAAACTTGGTCGCTCACAATGGGCCTCATTAGAAGGCAGAAAGTCACCAAAAGGGCAATGGATAGGGCTATGCTTCGTCTTTGGGTTGAAATGATGACAATGATGACGCAATTCATTTATCATTTTTATTGGAATTTCTTTTTTGAATATACGGGCACACCTTCTTCGATATCATTACTGATTGCGTTGCCTTAAGAATTATAGGTTCTAATTCTTCTCCTCTATTACAGAAATAAAGTGGGTGCCTCATTAGGGGTAGCTCAAACTCCGTTCTTGCAACGGACTGATTACTCTGCCAACGGAAACTTGAATCTCTTCAGAGATAAAAGCACTTCTCTAGACTTTAACGCAGGTTTGAGCAAGTCTGTGTCACCCTTTATGAGGAGCTCGTCGTGGGAACCATCGACTGGTTTTACTTTTAGGAAATTCTTTTAACTAATCTCAAAAAAAAAAACTGAGTCAAAGACACCGAGTTTCGAAATAATCTATTGGTATAATACGGCCGATAAATCATGGCCGGTCTGAACATAGGCTCTCTGAACTCTCGCTGTATGTTCTCTCACTCACACTCGCCTCATGTCACCATTTTGTTTCTAAAAAATGTTAATGCGTAGCTTTCTGCGCAAAGTTCGGGCAGGCCGGTCATGATCTGTCGTCTGTCACAGCCAATTTTCTCCGAATCTAATGGACCGATTAAGTTGAGATTTGGCACACATATGTATTTTTGTGACCCAAACATGCACGATTAACGCAAATAAATGAATTTTGAATATGGGGTCTCTTTTGAGGGGTAAATAAGATAATAAAAAACAAAAGTTTTGCAAACAGTACCGTGTGACATATGAAATGAAAGGGCTTTTTGCGAAAATTTCAAATATATTTTTTGTATAATTTTAAAACAAATACTTTTAAAGACATTCCGCCCTTATTTCCGAAACTACTGGGCCATTTTTTTTTTTTAAATATACGTAGAATGGTTCTTTACTCATAGATTACAGGAAAACCTATAAGAAGTCTATAGTTTTAAAATGACATGGTAAATCTCTAAATATTGAGCATACAAACTTACATTTGCAGTTGGAATGTATGGAAGAACATGTATTTCAACTACAATGTTAAGTTTGAATTTGAGATAAATTCATCCCAACTACGGTACTCTTCATTGTGCGTAGTCCGACGCGCACTTGGCCGGTTTTTTCGATTGGTTATTATTTTTTAAATCACTTGTAATGTTTAATTTATCAAAAAGTGTTAATTTACGCGGTTCATTCTCGTTTTCCATTTTTCATGATTCTTTCCTTCACAAAAAATATTAGTATGTAAGTAAGCTATTTAAAAAAGATTAGACAAGTGAATTATTAATATCTGAGTGAAAAATAAGTGTAAATATTTTCAAAAAATACTCATAATTTTGTGTAATTATATTATTTTAAGTATTAATTTCAAAGTAAGGTACACATTTTGTATTTTACTGTATTTATAAATTAGTTCTGTAAAAGATCTGTAAATAAAAATTGTTTTTTAGTTATGTTTGTTTTATAATTTTATTACCTACCGTTAATTTTTTGATTTTCAACTCTCGGCGCTAAGCAGAGCGTTGAAAATCCAGTGCACGAAAAAAAATCGCCACCCTTTTGTTACGTCCGTGCGAACGTCGGCTTAGTTTCGAAATTATCACGAGTATAAAAATGCAATACTTCGCGGCGATTCGTCAGTGAAACACAGACCGGTGAGGATGGATATCCCGTACACCAACACCGTGATATTAATAACGGTGGATAAGTTGCGACCTTAAATATTCGAGGAACGAGTACCAGGAAACATTAAATGCTGCAAGTCCATCGACACAGTGTGCAACATCGGGGACACTGTAGGTACACCACATGGTCTGCCGCCACACGTATCCACTAAAGTAAACAAGTTGGAATCCCCGTAATGATATTAAGAAATTTTAACCCAAGCCTGTGTAGTGGCACAAGAGTTTTAATCAAAGAACTTCGAGACAATGTCATTGTAGCCATCATCATCACCGGGCCTACAGCCGGACAGCTCGCACACATTCTGCGTATCCCAGTGATACCGACGGATTTGCCAATAACATTTGTAGCGGTTACATAGCCACTTATGAACTACGCATTAAAAAGACATGACGTCACACAAATCCTGCATTGCGCAATTAGAGTTTATATATACAACATCAACCGTCGGGTTGTTGCCTGCCAGACCCGACATTCGTCTGGTCGGAGAATCCTCCCATTTCTATAGAGGATGGGTGACCTTTCACTCTGTTCCTCATACCCCTACATTTAAGATACTTTAGTTCCCGGTTAAAGTATATTTTTTTTACACTTTTCGTCAAAAGACGAAAACTATGAGGTCGAAAAAAAAGAAAAATGTTTAAGAATGTGCAAATAGCGCTCTTTCATATGATACCCCACAATCTCTAGAAGCCCCACTTCGAATTTTTAAGACCCCCGTTCAGTCACTGCTGAAAACAAAATACTTTCTTATTTGCAAAATAGTTGGGCAAACGTTATCTAAAACTGTTCCAAACAAGTTGATAGTATTAGTAGTTCTTGAGATATCCAGCTGTGACAGACAGACTGAGTCACACCATAAGGATTCGTTATGACCATTTTGGTACGGAACCCTAAAAATAACTGACGCAAGGACTGATGTGCAAATTGTACGACTTGCTTGCACTTGACCGGTTCTATACATTCAAACATTTCAATGTCAGTTTGGTAATTGGTAATAGCAATACGAGCTGGTTGGTATTCGCAACTCCACGTCCAAGCTCTTATTTTGCATAGGGGTGGGAAAATCGATGATTCTATCCACCCCAGCTCCTCAAGAAAGGCCAGCAATGCCTTGGTGCACCCACCCTGAGTGGAAGGTACTTTACCCTGTATGTGGTCATCACCGGGCAGTTTAGAAGCATGCGCTGCTGTCTCGTCGTCCTCCATGCAGGCCCTGCACAGCGGACTGTCTGTGACTCCTATGACAAAAATATGTTTATGAATTGACTCGTGGCCAGATATCACTGCTGTAACTGTAAGCAGCTGTTGTTTAGTTAGTCGAAGAGCCTGTTACGTGGGGCGGCCGTCATTCCATTGTCAGTTGCAACAATATCAAATTAGCGTCTTGTTGTGTCAATCTTGCTTGTTTCCAGTTTCAATTCTTAGTACTACAGGCAACCGCATAGCATCTATACATATTATATATTAGCGTCAGATTTCGTGTCTGTTTGTGTCACCGTGTTGTACTACGCAATAGATTTTGATGTTGTTTCAGCATTTTCAGCTCAGATAGGCAGCAGTTACAGCTCAGATAGGCAGTCACTCCATGTAAAATACTGGTATTCAGTTGCATTCGGTTAGACTCGAAGCCGACCCCAACATAGTTGGGAAACGGCGAAACGGCTAGGCAAACCATTTATTCAGAATGGTTGGAATGGTGGTCATGAGTTGCTTTCAGACGTAAAATAGCTGGATGTGTGATAGAACTGTAGTCTTCTTCTATAAATAATCTTTACGTCAATTAAGATGTCGAATTGTGAATCAGCGAAAATTATTATACTACACAAGTACAATTTTAGCAGTTAAAATTTAAAAAACCCCGACACAAACATTTCTTCATTTCTATTTCCTACTCCATCACCAGACCCTGTTCACTATCTATCTATAATCTATTTATTGAGACCATTCCAATGAGCCCAAACACGATACATGTACTGTAAGTTGTTAAGGGATATGAGTATCCTGCAAATTCCAGGTGATGCTGCAGCATCAGGTCAAGGTTACTATGTTCTTCTAATGTCATTGAAGTAACAGAATATCAAATTTTAAATCGATCAGACCTGTGGAAGATAGTCACACCCATTCATCAAATAGAAAAGAGCTGATAATCTTTAAATGGCTGAACTGATTTAAATAAAACATATCGAAGAACCATCACGAAGAAATCTGCTTTCAAATAAAAAAAAAACTGCATTCAAATCAGTTCACCTGTTTAAGAGCTACGGTGCCATAGACAGACACACAAATAGACACACATAGCGGTAAAACATATAACACCTTTCTTTTTCCTTTTTGCGTCGGGGGATAAAAATAAATAAAATAAAGTCAAAATCGTTTATAACGACTTCGACTTCGACTTCGAAAGCCGATAGTCGTTATAACCAAAAACCATGTTAAGTAAACAGAAATGCTGGGACCTCAAAATTTCAATGTAATAACCGATACGTCGCGCGTCGTTTTAAGGGATATCGTTATATACGGTTTGACAGTAATAATAAGAAATCTCACGCAGGCGACGTCGCGGGCAGATGCTAGTTAGTAATAATTTCACATTGATAGCGTGCTTATGTCGCGTTCGAAGCAGTAAGGGCGATTTTCGTAGAGAAAATTTTACCACTATTGTGTGGGTGGCTGTATGGTCAACCGTACTATATTCGTCGAAGCGGTGTTCTGTGGCACGCTTGTATCGATAGATCATCGTTCTTTTTCTATCGTGCCAAGAGATTGTGTAGTGTGTGTGTACCTGTAGACCCTTAGTACTCTATATGTTTATTTTGATCATACCAGTATTATCTCCCACTAGTGTCGTGATTGTGAGTTTGAAAATAATTAAGTGTCATAAATTAGGATTTGAAGTGAATCTTAGGAGTAGTTTGTTCTGAATAAACAATTGAATCCATTTCCAATAATTTATGATGTGTAACCTAATTGTTTAGCGAACAGGTACTTAATTATGTACATTGGAACAAACTGTTTGGTACATAGGCAGCTACTTTGAAACAATGTCGTGAGTGTGCTGAATAGCCAATACTTTTACATCACTCTCTTGAGTATACCATAAACTTAAAAAGTTAATTGGCAGTGTAGTGGAAATATTAATATTTCTGTCTGTATATCAAACTAGCTTCTACATAAATCATAATATAACAGAAAACTTATCCTTTGGCACTCTGCAATTATAGTGTAGTTTTCCATCAGTGAAATTAATTTTTTTGATCGGATCAGTTGCTCCTCAAGTCCCACATACAAACTATTCCGAAAGCCTAACTTAAAAATTCTACGGCCTTATAATATTACTAGCTTCTGCCTTCGACTTCGTCCCCGTGAAATTTCGGTCCCCGCCCCACCCACCGCGTCACATCCCATCGCCCAAGCTATTACTTCGTTTTCACTTAGCGTACTCTCTGCCTTTTTTCTTTTTGCTCAGCTCCTAAGAATCGTAGCGTGATGTTACATAGCCTATAACTTTCTTCAAGAATTGGGTTTTCAAATGCAAAAAGACTTTTTCAAATCCGATGGGTAGTTTCGAAGATTACCCCCTACATGCAAACAAACAATTTACCTTTTTCTAAAATTGTTATTAAGTACTGGTAGCTAGACTAGTAGTTGGTTTGTCTGTACAAAAATGTAGTAATTTCCCTAAGACCCGAGTGACACCGCGGGCAACACTTAATACTATAGAAAATAATATAAACATTTTATTTGACGTGTATCTCCTTAAATATCTCTCAAATAAACAATGTTTCTTCTCAATATTTGTTGAATAAATCCTTTGTTTCGAACCCAATGGGCCGCAACTTGCAATCACAACAGACTGGTGACGATTCCCAAAGATGTATTGGAGCTAGAAGTGGTTAAGGAACGATTTTTTATTACCTCAAAAGGAAAAAACGGAACCCTTACAGAATCACTCGTGTGTCTGTCTGTCTGTCCGTCTGTCACAGGCAATTTGCTCTGAATCGAATAAACTGATTAAGTTGAATTTTGGTAAACATATGTATTTCTGTGACCCAAACACAGACGTGTAATGTAAATAAATGAATTTTGAATATGGGGGCTACTTTACGGGGCAGATAAAAACTCTTATTTTTTTATAAACTCTTATAAACGCTCTTACTTTTTAAATATTTATGAAAACAACATGAAATAATAAGATAGGCTTAAAGTAGCAAAGTTAAAAGCCTTGTGCAAACAATTTGGGACAAAGGAAGACAAGGGATTCTAGAAGAAGAATGTTATTTCTCCTTTTCGGTCACAAAATGTAAACAAAAAACATCCGAATGGTCAAAATAGGTCACTTTTGCTGATGCAGGTGCCAATTAATGTAGTTTTTTCACGTTATTCTGCACTTTTTTTTGTGTATGGCATCTCGCAGGTCTACCTAGGAAGTTATCTGCAGCTTAACAGGGCTATCTTGTGGATGCCTTAATAAATTAAAACCTCCAGCCAGCATAATTTGAATGTTTGAGGATTATTTAATTGTGTGTGTGATTTTTATATCAATTTCAATTCAACTTTATGTTTTAATTTAATGTAGGGAATGCTTTTATGGACTTTGTCTGAAAATAAATGAATTATTATTATAATACTTATGAACTAAGCGCCTACACGCTAAGGGCGGGACTTAAGGCGTTGCTACTCGCTGGCAAGCAAGGGACAAGCTGGATCAGGCCGTGACATGTCTGTACATTTTCTCTTCTAGTTTTATTACGTATCTTTATCAACGGAAACGGAGCGAAATTTTCGAGACATTATCAAAAGCTTTCAACGTCGGAAAATTGTCGTGAAAATTCCTTCAGTTTGGAGCAATTCTGATACAAAAGATGATAACTTTTGAAATAGTAGTTTAGATATAATAATAATATGTTTGACGACAGTAATATTGTTATCGAAACAAACATTTTAGCTTGCTGTCTGTTCACTTTTTTTTATTTATTTATTTCTAATGATCGGACTAATCAGTCCGAAGAAATGTGACATCTACCTCATCAACCTGCACTGGACTCGCGTGGTGTACGGCCCACTCCCTCTTACCTAGAGGAGGCCTGTGTCCCCGGCATATGGCAACATTTATAGGTTGATTATGCGTGTAAAGTATGTTTAAGATCCTCGCAATAAGTCGTTTCATATGATATGTCACACGTTACTGTGAGCAAACTTTTTTTTTAATTTTCTTGTTTGGCCCCCAAAAGTGACCCCTATATTCAAAATTCATTTATTTACGTTACACGTTCGTGTTTGGGCCACAGAAATACATATGTGTATCAAATTTCAACTTAATCGGTCCATTAGATTCGGAGCAAATTGGTTGTGACAGATGGACAGACAGAGAGACACGAGTGATCTTATAAGGGTTCCGATTTTTCCTTTTGAGGTACGGAACCCTAAAAAGGAGCATATTTTAACATACGAAAGGACTGTTCAAATAATAAAAATACAGTCAGTTACAATCGAAATTTTTTATAGGTACTAAATTAAATACAAGGAGTGTTATTTTAATGAGGAGGATTATTTGTTTCCTATTTTTTGTCATTAAATAGCTTTTACATAAACTTCAATTTTAGTTATTTTTAATCGTAATAAGTTTGGTCCAATTTATTTCGGTATTTAGTTTTAAGGTTAATCATAGCTGAAAATTTAATTTTCTAGATCCACCCATGTATATACGGTGCTTATAATTTATTTATTTGTCTGTGTGTTCCGGCTAATCTCCGAAACGCCTGGACCGATTTTGACGGACTTTCACTGGCAGTTAGCTGATGTTATATGGAGTAGCTTAGGTGTCTTTTATTTTAGAAAAATAATTATGGTGCAGCAGCTAGGTAAACATTACATACTGTTTTCTAATTTTGTTTTCAGCATCATGGGCTTGTGACTAATTTGAAGGAGACGCTACATTTAGTGCCTCATCTATCTTCAGGAATATAATTACCAAGAGGTGAAGGTCTTGTTTTCCAAGGAAGTCAGAAAAGTCAAAATGTTTGTTTTAACGCTTTTGGGGCTTATCCATGTTGCATATACAAATTACTTAGGAACCTTTACGTATGGGGTGAAACCCTTACTTGATTTCGATGAAGCGGATCCATTTATAGACCCTGAGCCTGGCCAGTACGAAACGATAAGCCCGATGGAGTTGAAAAGGCTACCTAGAAAAGTAGATGGCATTCTGAAGCAGCATATTCATGGTAAACAAAAGTTGCACAACTTGTTTTTGTGTTGTGGGAAACATGTTGCTGCACCGTAACCCTTTCGAAAACATGACGCCTATAAAACATGTATTTACGTTGCTTCAGACATGTATTCAAAACTATTTTGTTCACCTTTTACTCAAGTCTTGTACACAAGTAGTCTTAACAACTTGTTTTAGGTGTAAATGATAAAAGAAGACTGTAAGGCACAACACGAAGAATACATGTTTTATACCTTCGTGTAAGCGTGGGTTTGTTACTGCTGTTATTACTATTAACAAAAAAAATATTACGAAACACAGCAACACTTTCCGTTGCAGTGTTTCGTAACATGTTTTTGTGCTGCATATACATTTGTTTAGCAACAATTGTATGCATTCCGAAAATGTATGTGATAAGTACGATCTTCCTCGGAAAAAATGTAAGACGCCGATGAGAATGTTGGTGTAAACATTGCTTCCATAAAATTCCTATTATTAGTAAAATTCATAAATTGAGAAGGAGCTCGGGGGAAGTATTATATCTACCGAGTCGTACCGCGAAACAGTGTTGCTGTGCACAAGTTTGAAGGGCTAAATGCCACACAAGACCTTTCGGGCCAACCGGGTACGTAAGACTAAGTCGATTTTGTTGTTTTGTGTCATAAAAAAAAACTGTTGCTCAACTATTGTTTACCATGAATACGAGGCTTTTTTCGAACTCCGATGATGCTAAAGGCTTGAAAACGGAAGTAGAAATGGTTCCAAATGAGAAAAAAATCCTTAATGGAGTTGGATTTGATGAAGTCAAGAATAAAGTGTCACTAGAATTGGTGCTTCAAAATCTGTGAGTATTGTTACCCGATTACGTCAGAAGGAGGGTTATGTTTTTCAGGTATATTTATCAATGTATACAATATGTAAAAAAACCCTGTCCGATCCGTAAGGGTGTTGTTAAGTGTCGAACTGAAAGTCTAAGTGGTAATTTGAGGAAAAAAAATAATCGACTAATTATTTTTCAGTGGGGAATTTCGTCGGGTTTACATGGGACGCGGGCGGCCGTCATTTAGTGGGTGTCTACAAGTCATAACTTATATATGACCCCTGTTGATTTTTAATGGATTGGGATAATTTTAGTACAAAAAATGTGAATTTAAAATAGCAATAACTTTTTTATTTTCAATAATAATAATAATATTTTTTATTACTTTTTGGTTATGTTATTGCAGTACCTATGTGCCCCTATCGGATTGGACAGATTTTTTTTTTACATATTGTAAATATATCTTATTCTTAAGTCTTATCCATGGAGATCACTTAAGCACCACTCCTCGTTAGAAAACTGGGATTCAGCTGTTCCATTAAATCCAGTTATACTTAAAGCCGAACGCCACATAGTTCGAAATAGGCTAAACGGATGATGATGTTCGTGTGTATGTCTTTTTCTCTGGCATGCTATCACAGTTTAAATATGGACAGTACAGAAACTACGTAGTAAACGTTCGAAACGGCATACTCACACAGACGCGCTCATTGACGAGACCCCAAGCGATTTTCACGGAGCTGTCAGTTGCGAGTCCGTGTCGCGACGAGTGATGGCCGCCATCATTTTAAAAATGGAGCGTAAATAATTATTTCAACAATTAGGTCTAGTTACCATACTGTCTATATTTATATTGTAATGACGATATGCTGCCTAAACGGACTTGATAGTGTAGTTAGATTGATATTAATAGAGGGAGTTACGCCGTCGAGAGAATGCATTCTTGTCACCTGTCAGTTTCATACTAACGAATAGGTGTTTTGTGTCACATTTACTCACAAACGCATAAAGCACTGATACGTAACTTTTGCATAATTACACATTACATCATTGGCCATTTTTTAATTTTTTACATCACAATTTCTTTGGTGCATGTTGGGTGCACGTCAAATAGGACGCGTCGAAATGTTGCCACTATATAAAACGTTTTTTGAGGATGATATTTTCGTAACAAAGAATAAAATATGTCTATTTCTTTTTTATATCTGTTTAGTATATTGTATCACATTTTAATTATAATAAATTTTTGCAAAACTGTTCTTTAGGCGCGTTATTTTTGAGATGGGAAAAATCAATTGAATTCACGACACCGTTACCGACACCTCGTTTTTGTAAACGCAATTGTGCTCTTTATTTATATTAAGTTACGGATCAATCTTCTTTGCAAGTATTTTTACTTTAAAGGTTTTGGAAGTATTTTTTATTATTTTTCACTTCTGTCGACACTCCCGGAATGTCATTTTTTTTTAAAGTTCTCCCTACTGGTACAGCGTCTTAATATTTATTTGCTGCACCGGTCGACGTCATTACTTCAGCGCCGGTTGTCGCTGAAAACCAGCGCTAGGGGTCTGTCCTGCATATGGTCGTAGCATAATGCTGAGCGATAGCCGATTTGCGTGGATGTGACGCATGCTTCCCCCAACCTTTTCTCATTTTTGTGTTTTAAGCTCTATTTTGCGTCATGTTTACCGCAAATAGACGTTTATTCTTTCTTTTACGAATTTGATCTTTATTACTACTAGAAATTGTCCAACTGACAGGTGTCAGGAACGCATTCTCTCGACGCGACGGCCAGACTGTAGTGGGTAATACCATGGCATAATAATATATGGTATTCTCCTCCCGTGACAGCTGGGTCACGTGATTGGCCTAAGAATACGTCATCAGTTGCGAAGCGGGTCTCAAACTTTTTTAGTGGGGGAAAAAGATAAAAATAATACAACTGGTACTCAATTTTTATCATTTTTAATAAATCGACATATTTGATAATTTTTGTATTTTTTTACTTTGCTTCTTTTTTAATTGATTGCATATTATGGTTTTATTTAGTTCCCTCACTCGTAGATAGGTCCTCGTTCGAACTAAACAGAGTACTACTTCATAATGAATTTGAGGATACAAGTCCTTTGTGGCATCATGAACAATCCGAGTTAAATTTGTAAAAATGAATTTTTCATCGTGTAACGATTCACCGTGGTATTTATTAAATTCTCTCTCCATTATATCAGCAACCTTGATCAATTCTTTGCAAGGGTAAATTAGTTGTCCCCTAGACACAAAAAAAATCCAATCACAGGCTACGCTACCTGGATCAATCTTTCGTGTCTCGTCTCCAAGATGTGGATATTTTCGTAAAAACCTGAAAGCAACATAACCACTTATATATTTTAGACCTTGATCTCTGATTTCTTCAGCAGCTATTTGCGTTTCGATATTTTCAAGTAATAGGTTTTCTTCATTAGTCGGAATATATGAACTAAGATCGTGATTAAAGTCTACAGCATCTTCGCTCACTTCGGCGATATCCATTAGCATTTCTATATCTTTTAGTAACTGCTCTTCATCTACAGTCGGTTTATACGTGCTGAGATCATTTTCGATTGATGAGATCAAATTATTGTCTTCGGATACAGTGTCGTCATTGTTAGATTTTAAGTATCGATTTAACACTTTCGTTATAATAGAATCATCTTCACGATCTTCCAGTGGAGTTACTAAACAGGATATGGTAGGATCAACTCGAGTGTTGCTTGTATATTTGAATACATCTGCAGAATGTTTTCCAAGAATGTATAGTTTTAGTCGGTGTTTAAACGAAAGTCCAGTTGGGTGGTCGTTAGTAGCACCCATTCCTCTTATGTATGAGAAAAAATTCTCCAAAATGTCCTGATTCAATCGGAGGTTAAAATATACTCAAAATTTGAACCCAGCCTTTCCTGAAGATCAGCTAATAAATTCGGAAGCGATTTATTCGAAATTAAAATTCCTCTTTGAAAGAGGAGCTTGTTTGATTTCTTTTTACCGGTTTTTGTATTCTTGATTAAATCATTCATTTTTTCTATTGCTTCATTTTGCATTGATAGGTTTATCCCATATTTTTTTTTATGCTTCTCGAATTTCAGCCTGGCATTAAAAACGTCAAACCATTCATTGAATGTTTTTAAAACTTGTGATAGCTGAAACCAGTTTTCATCTGGCAAAAACCCTTTTTACAGTTTAGTTCTGTTTTTACAGTTTAGTATGGAACAATTAACCATTTTCATTGTGTATCTTTCACAGTTTACACAATTTTCCTTTTCACAATAACCAATGTTTGGGAACCACAGTATTTTGCTCACCGAGCGAAACAACGCTATAGATATGAGCGACACGACAATATCGATGAAATGGCGAACCGTCAGTATGACACTTGTCAATTCTATGTGTGGCCACTGTGTGTAATTGAATTACCCGTGCAAAATACATTTGTAACTTAACAAAGCAATTATGAATTAATAATTCAATATGTTCATTAATTTAAAACTAAATAGATGAATCACACGAGTTACTAAATAGTTAAGCTAGTTAGTAATTTACTTTATTTTCATTAACTAAATGAGAAAGTTCCTAAATTTATTGAAAAGGACAATCAATGGCAACACTTATCGTGACGTAGTCTTAGGCCATCGTCGGAAGAGAATACCAGGCGAAGCATATTATTATACCATGGGTAATACGAGACCTACCTACCTGTTATAATAATATTGATTTTAAACAAAACCTTTTTCTTTTCAGCAAAAAGGACGCTGCATCCCTGAGTACTAGAAATCCGTTCCGTAGCAGTAAGAAATACCTCGGAGAGAGAGACTCCTTTCAAAGTCCTGCCACCTTCGTAGACATTAACCTCAGTTTCAAGATTATCGCCACTCCGTATACGAAGAGTAACTGGGAACCTAACTTCCTACGCACCGTTGTAGAATGATTCTTATGGGCCATGCACAAACATCATAATGCCTTGATCACACGTACCGAGTAGGTGGGCGAGACAGCAAAATGATACTAGGCCGAGAGAGTTGGGTGGACGAGTAGGTGTTTATTATTGTTTTCGGTTCTTTACGTTTCTTCTCATTTAAGAGAGATCAAGAAACGTTACACATGGGTCGGGACCAAATATGTAAGGCGAAATTTAGATTGACAAGGTGGATGACAATGTTGAAAGAGACAGGAACTTTCGGGTGATGCGACAGGTGTTAAGAACGATGGCTTTTTGGAGCGTTAAGTATTATTATAAGCTTGTGTTGTCCCATTGCAGGGCAAAGGCATCCCTTCCCTCTCTCCACTTTTCCCGGTCTACTGCGATTGCGGGCCAATCCTTTAAGAAGGAGTCCAGCTCATTCCGCCATCTCTTTCTGGGCCTGCCGTGTAGTCGTTTCCTGCTATTTGGGATCCACTGAATGGTGATTTTTGCGTACCAGATATGGCCAGCAGTAAGTATGTATTTACACGTATTTTTTTACTTGAACACCGAGTCTGACAGTTGAGTTTCAACGCTGCAGACTAGCGAGACAGTGGATCGCAAAAAGATTATTAAAAATTGTACGTGAGTGTGCCGAGTGGCGAGTACGCACCACGTGCATGTTTATACCTGCCGAGTGGGCAAGCGAGTCAGTGCCAAGAAGCGCGGCAGAATAGAACAGGGGCCGAGTGACTGTCTCGCAGTTTAACCTGATGTGATTACACGTACCTAGCATTCGACCGGGAGCACTGTCTCGGCCATCTACTTGGTACGTGTGATCAAGGCATAATGGATTGAATCTCCATTTATTGAAAATCAAGTTTGTTTTCCATTAAACTTATATTTAATTTATAGCACGTTTTATTTATTTACTGAACTACTTTACAATATGCTTTTTTAAAGTAAATAACACTAAAAATATTGTGTTTTTTACATTAGGTTTATTGTATGACTTGTAAAAAAACACTATTCTTTTAGTCTTTAGCTCTAAAATTATCAGTACAGAACCTTGAATGTTTTGTGACCTTAAGGTGCTTGTGACGTGACGTACCAATTTCCCATTGCTTACGAAGTTTTCTTTTTTTATTGAATTAATACGTTCTACGAATTATTATAATATTAGTATTACAAAATGTAAAAAACGAATCACAAAAAATAGCTATTGTTGGGAATCGAACTTACAACCATTTTGGTTAGCAAAGCAACCGTGCAACCACTTTAGTTATTTGCTGTTGTTGAAATTTAGACGAAATTGCCGTTTTTATATTTCATGATTGACTGCTTAGCTCCATAAAGTTATAGCGTGATGATAATCGTGTAAAAAGTTAAATCGGTAACTATCTGCAATATCCTAACATTTTGGCGCGTCCTTTTACAATTTGCGGAGAAGAATACGAACATACTGTAATATAGCTCATCCCCCATAGCAAATAGTGTGATAATTTATACCCAATAATTTGACCAAACACACAGGAAATATCTATGTAAAATTTTAACAGAATCTATCCAGTAGAATTTGCGCGATGCTGGAACATACATACAGACAAAAATTCTAAAAACTATATTTTCGGCATAAGAATCGATCCTAGAACTCGTAGCAATTACTTTTTTTCAAAAATATTTAATATACAGTTTTGAATTCGCTCCGATTTTATTATATGTAGAGATTAGTCTGAAATTTTGATTTATATGTTTACATTTCACCAAATGTTCATAAATTTTGAAAACGACCTACTAACATTACATAAAATTAAATTAAAATAAATTTACACACTGCTAACGTAAAGATAAATTAAAGAATTTACAGTAAAATCAAAATCCTAAATTGTGTTAGTTATGACGTACTTAAACAATGTGTTAGTGAGTGCCCAAAACAATGCGCATCCGTTTGTTTTAGATAGGGCAATCCGCACGAGAAATAAACATCTGAAGGATGCCGTTGCTAGTGCCTTGCACACGCTGTGACAAGGAAGCTACCCTTTTACGCACAATCGCATGGAAGCCGTCCGTTCGCGCCTCCGCAAACATACCAGACGCACTACAATAGCGAGGCAGCCGCATCAGCATCCTGCAAATATTGTTATGAATCGGCGTTTTCAATATTTATTGATTAAAGACTTAACCTCATTAACATAATCAAAATTCAAACAGCTTTACCGAAAACTTTCGGCCGAATTAAAAACGGGAGTCATCGAAACGGAACACCGTATACCGTGGTCGAGAGAACTCGTATTTTTTAAAGCAACATTTTCCGCGGGAAGTTTGAAAATATGACTGTTTCGAAAACATTATTACCGTCGATACTACATTAAAGTAAGCACGCCCTGATTTAGCGCTGTGAGATGGAAAAAAGTTTGGGGACTATTCTAGTGAATGTTCGATAAAGTAGTGACATTTTTATCCGATATTTTTCGGGGACTTGGATCGTGATGGTCTGTTCCAAAAGAATCTGTCGAAAATGTAAACAAATGCATCAGAAAACGTAACCACAGTATAAATAAGTAACAGTATTATGATGAAAACGACCGAAACGATGCGCTTCAATATCTCAGTGTTTTTACTCTATGCAATAGAATCGATTGCGCGGCAGTTTCGCACGGCGCGCGCCGCGTTAATGCTTCCGCGCATTAACGCGGTAGGTAATTATTTCAAGGCCACTGCCGAGACATACTACTGTTACTTTATTATGAGTGCTTTGGTGAGTGATTCTTTGAATACTTAACCAAAATTCTAATTTTAAATCATAATTGATGTAATTATTTTTTTATTGAGTTCTATCAATGTTAATATTAGGTATAAAAAGGGATTAAAGGTAATACAATCCAACAGCATGTCTATGGTAACAATTTGTCATTGACAGCGCAGTAGAAGTAAGGGCACTTTGGATGACACAGTAGATATGATGATTGAAAACAATACTTAAATAAATAGTCTAATTTTCTGAAGAAGCAATCACGTTAATGGTCCCTTGTGACTTACAAAGCCCGGCTGTCACTCTCGGAGACGAGAAAGGATAAACGGCCACAAAAAATTACAACAAGTAAACTGAGGGAATGTGGGATTAACTGGTGTCAGTTTTGTTGGTCGAAAAGTTTATGGTGTAAGTAATTATGGTTATAAATTAAAGTAGTTAGATTTAAAAATCTTTTTTAATAGGGTAGTCAACCCGAAAGTCTGACCAGCCTTACCAAGGGTTTCGCGTTACCCAGTAACTGGGTTGTGGAGGTCCCATAGGCACTCGCTCCATGTACAATAAAATACTGGTATTCAGCTGCATCTGGTTAGAGTGGAAGTCGACCCCAACTTGGGAAAAGGCTAGGCAATGATGATGGGCTATGATGAGAAGAACATTTTGAAGGTGAACATTTATTTACAGCAATTGTTTACTGATATCACTCGAAAAGCCGCCACGCTTAAATAAAATTGGGCTGGACACATCTGCCGCATGTCAGACGATCATTGGGCGAAACTTATGTCCCAGGGACCAGTATTTTACATGGAGCGACTGCCTATGTATCTCTACAACCCAGTTACTGGGTAACACGATACCCTTGGCAAGACTGGTTACCAGACTTTCGGGCTTCTGACTCCCCATAACGACAGTCCGAAATATTAAAAGTCCTTGTATAAAAAGTGTTATACATATACCTAATTATGTTCTTTGAAGTCTTAGAATCAATGAATTCGGTGTTACTTGTACAAAAGATTTTTAAGCATTGTTTGCCTCGAAGGTACTTTCCAAATAATTGTTATATTGTGAATTTACATGGTTTCTTATGTAAGTATATTTTCCTTACCAATTTGTATACATTGACTGCCCCCGTGGTTCAATGGTTGGAAGCCCGATGATTGGCTTCGATTGCCAGGTCGACGAAAATTTTTTTTCATTTTTATTTTCTGTAGCTGTCCGGAGGCTGGATTTGTGACTTGCCCCCCTATCAAATAAGCACTATATACCTTTGCCTATGCCTTTGAAGGTTACAGGCGTGAGGTTATGATTATTGTTGTTACAAGACAAAATTTAGAATCAAGATAAATCCAACTGGTTGCTAATTTAATTGTAAAATTTATTATTTTTAACCGACTTCAGAAAAGGAGGAGGTTTCTCAATTCGACCGTATTTTTTTATGTGTGTTCGCGAATTCGTTTATTAACCAATTTTGATGATTATTTTTTTGTTGGAAAGGAGATATCCCAAGGGTAGTACCGTGATAAGGAAACCGCCCTCTCTAATTGATTGCATAACTGCCGCCTATAATTCCTATTCATTCGTTCTTTCATTCAGACTCCGTTCATTGTCATGGCCTGAAACACAGGTTTGAATAAACCTACATCAGGCAGGTCGCTATTGTATTCATTGGGCCTTTAATCAATATTATATAAGTTATACACTAGATTTATTTTAGGCATAGTTTAATTTTTTTCTACATTACTACTATTAATATGTAACTTTGTTATGATGTAACTTTTATGTAATTTATATGTGAACTTATGAATAAATGATTGATTGATTGATTGATTGATTGATTCAATCATTTGACATCGGCGACAAATCGGCTACAAAGATACTATTCTGATGATGGGATCCTGGGGAAATCGAGGGAAATCTTCAAATATTATAGGCAAACCTATAGCGATTTGGGTATTTTTTATAGTAAATCGTGAAGTAGATCTTAGAAGCACCATTTGGTGAAGTGCAACTGATGATGAAGACCACAAATGGCCACCGGAATTACTCAATAATAAGTATATTACGGGTTGTGATTCGATTACTTTAATATGGTTGCAATGCAATTTATGCTCGTCACAATGCATATGGAGAGGTGGAGCTGATGGTGAAGTACCAGGACAACTCCTCAACCATTAACGTCCTTGTATCGGGAAAAGCAATATTTTGTAAAAGGTGATGAGCAGTTGAGATTAGACTATTGTAACTTAGATAAATTACAGACTACCCCACTAAAAATCGAGAAATAAAAATTTGTTATATCACATTGATTTTACATTTTGTGATTACTTCCTCACACACTGACTAATTAGTTATACAATTTTAAGAAAATCGTCTACTTTTACAATGTTTAAAAATATATGAGCACCATGTATCTATCACATAATTAAATTATCTGTCGTTGCTTCATTTTTAATTATTTTTAGCTAATGTGGTATAGAAATTTTATTCTAGGTCTTCACATATAATTATTTAACTAATGTACGTACTTATACAAACTATTGTAAAACATTTTAAAAGAGTAACGGTGGAGTTTCTTGCCCATTCTTCTCTATAAGAAAACTATATTTTGGAAGGGGCGACTAGAATCAATTTTATTTTGTAAAGGATATGTTTCATTTTCGGCCATCAGAAGTACATTATATCAAAAAAGAGGAAAAAATACCATAAATTCGGGAAAAATATTCTCTGGTGGATTTGAGCCTGATTTGTTGTGCACAAAAAAAAAAAATAGTTTTTCAATTATTGCCATGTTTTATTCAACATGGCGTCTCGTTTGCTTGCATAATTCATGCGTTCTGAAATTATGTCTCATCAAATTAATGTTAAGTAGAAAAAAAAAAAAATGTGTGTGTTCTTGAAGTGTTTAAATAAACTATTATTCTATTGTACATATTTTTGAGTAAACATAATTAAGTACCACGATTTCATCGTTGCAAAAATCTTTTATTCGTGTTTCTGAACCCTCAAAATAACCTCTCGTTGATTGGCGTAAAAGACCAAAAGCCATGCCATAAAAATATTAATAAAAAAACCGCTTGTTAACAATTCAAAGAATAGCAGTCAAGTCAATCTCATTTTGGCTTTCGTGGTTTTCGGTGATATTTTACGTTTTCTCATTTTTATATTCTACGAATTCGGCTTTATATAACGGTTTTGTGGTTTAACATACCTCAGAAAGCATGTTAATCCCAATGGTTTAATTATTGGTCTCTGTTGTATTTTGAAGATCCTTGACAGTTGTTATAGTTAGATAGAAGTCAGTAAAGCTGATAAGTATAGTCATGCTAAGGGGTACCGTTTTACCCAGTTATTGGGCTGTGTAAGTTAGATGGCAGTCGCTCAATATAAAACACGTATTCTGCGGCATCCAGCTTAACTGGAAGCCGACCCCAAACCCGTTGGGAAAAGGGGAGATGACTCGTTCTATAATTACTTACGTTATTAGTTTATATGTTATCTATTATACCATAACAATCCATTCAGTAATTACAGCATCAACATAGCATAATATTCTGTAAGTATAACATTAGACAAATTAGACCCATTTGCTCAAGGAAACGTATTGAAATGTTTGCATCCAGCAGGAAATGAACACAGTATTTTAACTTATTTTATAACCTTATTAATCGAGATAAGCCAATACTACTTATAGAAATGATTCAAAGATTTGATAGTGCATTGGTGAGCCACTTTTGTCTAATATTTTATTAGAAAGATCACAGTTCTCATCTTAGAAGACTATTTAGGAAGTTGGTTCTGATGAACAAAAATAAACAAAACAATTCTAGGTTATGTAAATGTGATTTCCGGCCACCGTAGGCGCGGGCTTGCGGACTGTGAGCAATGGGTAGCTCACCGTCCGATAAGGACCAGGACCGGGTCGACGGCGCGTTGTATTCCACGTGCGCCTCAAAGAGATGTCAGCAGAATTGACGGGGTCCGCTAGGGCCGATGCCTGCCGGGGTTGCGAAGAAAACCGAAAGGGAGATCGTGGCCCCCGGCAACAGGGCAACCGAAGGAACACGGGTGGGTTTTAGTCAGTAAGAGTCTGACACACCCTCCCGCTCCGCCCAGAGCGGGAGAAGTTATTTGATTTCCCACCCAAAAAAAAAAAAAATGGTTATGTAAATGTCATCTCTACAACCTGTCATGGCTGTCATCACTCTTAGGACAAACGTCAAACATTTTTTATTTTTATCTTGTGCATACAATCC
Organism: Omphaloscelis lunosa; assembly: GCA_916610215.1. Taxonomy (NCBI): domain Eukaryota; kingdom Metazoa; phylum Arthropoda; class Insecta; order Lepidoptera; family Noctuidae; genus Omphaloscelis; species Omphaloscelis lunosa. Next base: position 10,998,457 of record OU744267.1, read on the forward strand.
ATTTAATATTATGAAAAAACTGTTACTTTATTCTATTCAGGGGTAATTTTCCCAGCTTTGGTAAAATGTACACGTGTTTATTTTTATATGGCCGGAGCGCCATATAAAAATAAACGTCTCCTTTTGACGTTTAAAAGTGCCATACAAGGGCCAAGTAGAAATAAATGATTTGACTTTGACTTTAACAAGAGTCTACCAAAAGCTAAACTAAGTGACAAAAGTTACAAATAAAAGATTCACAAAAAGAGGAGCATTCATTGTATTAGAGTTTTCAATAATATTTTTAGGAATGCATTTAAAGATCATGTCTTTGAACAGGGTGTAAAGTTCACTCATCCTCTATAGACAAAGGGACGACCCTCCAACGAGACGGGTGTCGTGTCTGGCGGCCAACTGTCCAACGATTGATGTCGGGAATTTATATATATGCTGAACGCGCGGTAAACTCAGCTTGCGCGATGCAGGATTTGTGTGACGTCAGGTCTTTGATGCGTTGTTCGCATGTGGCATTGTACATGTCACCACAAGCAGAATCGGGAATTGTTTGAGGTTCAATTCTGGCCTATTAAAAGCCCATATTTCTTACACAACCTAAAAATAGCACTCGCAATAATTATTCTTAAAATTTCTAGAATAGTCGCCTGCGCCCGCATTTCATTCCCGCTACCATTAAACAGATTGAGGCAGAAAAACAAGGATCTAGAAACTTGTGTCTCCATGCTAAATATACGACTGTGGATGGGACATGGAGAAGGCGTAAATGAAGTACTAACATTACAATACACCTTCTTTTCCGGAGGGTTACACAGAGGTGGATAGATCACACATATTTGAGCAGTTATGTTTTAAAGTCTCATATAGTAGGGGGCGAGCCTATTACCACTAACAGGGCACAATCTCTAAAATGTTTATTAAAAACGACTGTTCCATTAAATATGTTCTTGTTGATCTTGCATCTTTTATGGAACAGCTATTTTATTTTCCGATATTTCAAAGTATAATTATAATTTATTTGTTCAATAATATACCACAATTTAATTATTAGTAAGTAAGTAACCATATCATACTAAAAACTTTTAATATTTATGATAACTATTTACTCTTTAAAATATGAAATATTAACTGTAATTATTCCTTATAGCTACATATACAACATGTTTCAAAAAAGTGTGGTCGAAGCTAAACAAGCCACTCCATGGGACTAATGTTCCCATGCTATGTGACCTTTAAATTAAGCTTGTAAGCTACCAAAACGTTCGTCATTGGATGGTCACCCACAGAGCATTACAATATCTCGTGTCCCAATTGGTTAGCTCGCGCCATTTGCAGCAATCGCACGCTTGCCTCAATCCTCCATTTACTCAACACTCGGTGGTATTAAATGCAGAAAATAAAATTCGGTATAATTTAAAATTTTAATTAAAGTAGTTACTTAGTGCTTAACTGAAGTCGAGTCTGTTGCTAGCTTGTTTATGTGGGTGAAGAGGTCTTGTTCCTTTTGGCATTTAGCGGAAACTTTTGAAGTGAAAACTTATTTAGGCGCGTTGGGCATTTTTGAGATGGGACTATTGATTTCGCGACACTGTGACGATACCAGCTTTTGACCACTAAAAAGACATCAACGCGTTGATTACCGCGTTGCCGAGTTTTTTTCAAGTTTTCACTTCTGTCGGCACTCCCGGAGTGCCACCGTCATTTTTTTTAGTTTAGGATAGTAGGTATCCGGGTGTTTTTAACCCCTGACGCAAAAAGAGGGGTGTTATAAGTTTGACCGCTATGTGTGTCTGTCTGTGTATGGCACCGCAGTTCTTAAATGGATAAACCGATTTCGATACGGTTTTTTTATTTGAAAGAACGTTTTTTAGCGATGGTTCTTAGATATGTGTCATTAAAATTGGTTCAGCCGTTTGAAGATTATCAGCTCTTTTCTAGTTCTCAGAATGGATGTGACTATCTTTCACAGGTCTGATCGATAAAAAGTTTGGTATTCTGTTACTTTAATGATATTAGAAGAAAATAATAACCTTGAACTGATGCTGCAGCATCACCTGGAATTTGCAGGATACCCAACTCCCTTACCAATTTACAGCACAGGTGTCGTGATTGGGCTCATTGGAATGGTCTCAATGAATAGGTTATAGATAGATGGTGAACAGGGTCTGGTGATGGAGTAGGCAAGAGAAATGAGGAAATGTTTGTGTCGGGGTTTTTTAATATTTTAACTGTTAAATTATACTTGTATAAACCTATACTGTACTCGTATTACTGCTAGGGAAATATTAACATAATGTGTACTCTTGTTTTACAGAACAAATTGTGAACAATTTTATTTTATGTATTATGGTTTTTGCCTGAAATAAATTTATTTTATTTTATTTATTTTTTATTGTAAAAATAATGTTTATGCAAGTCCTTCCCAGTATTTATTTGGCATTGATTTGATTAATTTTGGTGGCCATTACTTGGTCAGAACTCAGAAGTCAAAAAGTCGGCCGTTCATTATTAGGCATCAGTTCAGACATGGTACGCACAGTACATACCATTTGAAAATTAAGCACTGTAGGCGCGCCCATGGCTTTTGGCAGCGATATACTAGCGATACAATCGCAAAATGACCGCGATACAGTCGCGATGCTGTCGATTTTATATGGCTTCTATCGCGATACGGCATCGATACAATCGCAATTCAGCATCGATACAGTTGAGATGCAGAATTTATACGGACACGATGCAGTAGCGATACAGTCGTACGCTATTAAAGTCCTGTGGACATTACAGGTTGCGAGATGGACACGGTCGAGACAACATGATCGCGTTGTCTTTGTTGCAGCTTTTACGCGTGTTTGCATCGATGCAGAAGCGATGCTGAATTGATATTATGGTTGTATCGCTATTGAATCGTTTTTGTCACATCACACTTAACACCACATAGTATATATCACGCCTGTATATATCACGCCTGTATTCCCCGAAGGGTTAGGCAGAGGTGCAACTATAGTACACCCTCATTTCGCCAGTCATGTTTAAATCCCATGTAACAGGGGGCAAACTTAATGCCATCAACCGGGTACAAATCCCGACTTCGGGCTGCTATCGAGAAATTCCAGATTCAAAAACCCAATTCCACTTTGCCCGACCTGGGAATCAAACCCAAGACCTCATGCTCAGTAGTAGCGGTTGCGAATACTAAACCAACGAGGCATTCTTGCGCTTCTGTCGTGCGTTGAAAATACGACAGAAAATACGGCTAATAGTAGCGATGAAGACGCGCTTTTACGAAACGCACTACTGAATCGCTGCAAAAAGTCGCCGTAGGCAACCGCCCTTAACATGAGCTTAACTTCTTAATTAGAAACGAAAAGGATTTACTGTCGTACTATCCGTCGAGAGCACTCCGATTGCAAATTAAAAAAAAAGCTAATACCGTTATTATAAAATTAATAAAACTTTTCCTATTTCTCTATGCTTATCTGTTCTCGTCGTGAAAAAAAAAGGATATTTAAAAAAATAAAGCTGCAAAAAGTTTTGCTGTATAAGCAACAGTGAAGTACACTCGGTAACGCAAGTCTCAACATTAAGCGCTCGTACAATGGTGCACGGCGGTGGAAACTTAATTGAAGCGCCGACTCCTGCAAATTCTGCGAGGATTTTTTTGAGAGCGCCATTCCTGCTTATAACCCATAATTCTGTGTTTTATTGGACATTTTTTTTTTGTTTTTTGTGGGTACTGAAAAAGTTTATTATTGAAGTTTTCAATATTTTCTCGTCATTAAAAGTTAGGCAACATCGTTGAAGACCAAGACGAATATGGAGGGATAAACCTGACTCCTACCTACCGAAAGGAATGTGGCCCACAATGTCGCCTCTCATAGATGTGAATTGTAGACTCATAGATAATTCAATTTCTTGACCATTTTCTATTTTGTTACATAAGTGCCTAAACTTGTTGAAGCTGTTTGTTTTTAGGGTTCCGTACCTCAAAAGGAAAAAAGGAAGCCTTACTGGATCACTTCGTTGTCCGTCCGTCAGTTTGTCAAGACTCATTTTCTCAGAACCACGTGGAGGTATCAAGTTGAAATTAATATCAAAGACGTAAATCTATGTTCTCTTGCTCTAAAAAAATCAAGCTTTTAAGTCAGCGCAATGAAAAAATACGGCCATTCATGTGACATATTCTGATACTCGCAAATAAATCAAAACAGGGTACTTCCCGTTGACCTAGAATCATGAAATTTGGCAGGAAGCAAGATCTCACAATAAAGAAAAAGTCCTATATTTATAACTTGTAGTTTTACCAACATTAACATACAAACTTCATTTCCAGTTAGAGGATTGACCGTGACGTGTATCGATGTATCGGAGAACATGTTTTTCAACTACAACGTTAAGTTTGTTTTTGGGATAAATTCATCCCAACTACGGAACCCTTCATTGTGCGTGGTCTGACGTGCACTTGGCCAGTTTTTTCTATTTCAAATAAACTTGCTTATAATTGAAATATGCTTGGAAATTCGAACATTATTTTGACAACCTTCTTCGAGATAAATCGAAATTGCTGTACTGGAAAAAAAGCGAGTATGCGGCCAACAATGAAAATCTTATATAAAAAATTACATTTGCAGTTAAAGAATTGACCGTGACGTATATCGATACAAAATTAACTTAACTTTGTAGTTGAAAAACATGTTCTCCCACACGGGAGAACATGTTTTTCAACTACAAAGTTAAGTTAATTTTTGGGATAAATTCATCCCAATTACGGAACCCTTCATTGTGCGGTTTTTTTGTTGTAATATTTTTTTTTTAATAGTTTTTTTTATCTTCACAAAGATGATAGCAATAGTATAAGTTTTGTTAGTGCGTAACAGAATCTAGGTCAGTGCTATTTTTAACTTGACGGAGGGTAGTTCGAGGGGTCTGCCCTCATTTTATGGTAACTAATGAGCCACTACTGTAACCTATTTAGTTGAGTCCCTCCATTCGATGCGTACACACGCTTGCTATCCGGAAAATGTGCTGTTTAAAATAAACTATGAACTTAATTTAAACTTATGAGATAAGATAGCTGGATACAAAATTTATTTAGTGCCCACAAAACAGACACATAAGAACAATTAAATGAAAAATAACTTTAATTTCGGAAGTCGGTGTCTTTGGTTTAGAATTTTGGTTTTTTGCCACCGACTTCCGAAATTAAAGTTATTTTTCACTTTGAAGTGTTTGTTTTGGAAGTTGCTTTTTTTTTGAAAAAATATTTTCTCTTTTTAGTTGTGGTACCTACCCCACATAAATTTGAATACCACTACCTGCTATGTAAATAATAGTGACAGGAACTTGTCATATATCATCCACATACTAAATAGGAAAAAATAGGTATTTATTGAAGCTAACTCAAAAACTATTCAAGCAAAGTTGATAAAACTTATATGAGAGCATATCCTTTCAAACAAAAAAAAAAAATATTATCAAAATCGGTCACAATTGACGGAGAAATCGACGGACATACGTTAAAAAAAAACATACATACCTACGAACCTATAACCTCCCCCTTTTTGAAAGTTGGTTAAATATAAGACGCCAATTTACAAAAAAGAATAAATATACGTATAGAAATGGAGTGACTTATGACATACTTCGAAATAATCAAATATACAAGGTGTGTTGTGCGTTGACGCTGATATTCTGCTGGATCCCTACAGTGACATACGTACGTCGAGCAGACGAGATGATTAGGTGTTGTGACATAGTGGTATGCGTGGAGTGAAATGGACAGTTTTAATAGAGATATAACGGAGAGCATCTAATGAATAAATAATGTAATATAAGTATGGTGAACGCACCCGTTTTTATAACAAAACAATCCGCCTGCCAGATGGAATTTCCCTTCATCGAAAATGACAAACTACCATACAAACTTTCGTCCCCTATAACCTGTTTAGGAGATTTTTTTTAAATCCTTCTCCTCTCACTTTCGTTATTTAAGGAACTCTCTCTTTTTTTTCAATGGGGTATTTTGCAAGGCATCGCCGCGTCGCCTCGCCATCAGTGCCAATGCCAAACCAACATTAACGCCAATGTCTTTTTATGCCAAAATCTTTTTATGCATATTATATGTACATAATAATTTCAATGTTTCACATCTGCCAGGCGACCCGCGACGGCTCATTTTTGTTTTAATTAGGAAAATCTCCGCTCTCCTATTTTTTTGGTAACCCCACCGTAAGACAGCGGGACTAAGTTTTTTAACTTAACGAAGGAAAACTATAGAAAAGGTGCTCTTCAATTGTTTTAGTTGGGTTCGCGAAGTCTGCAGCCGAGAGGTCGAATTAGAATTGATTGCTTTTGGTTTCGATGGATAATGAAGTATTTGTAGGAGAAATTGAAGATAAAATTAGAAATCTATGTACTCGTAGCTACCACTTGTACGTTGGTCCTTCGAGAAACATGGCCAGCCCATTGCCACTTCAGCTTGCTTACTTGCAAGCTATGTCGGTTCTTTTCCACATTATTTAATTTCTGATTCTGTTTCTACTATTGCAGACGTCTAAGAGCTTGGTCACGACTTTTGGCGGCGCAGCAAGCGGCGGAAGTAGAAAAAATACCGCTCGCGTTGCCGCTGCGAGCGGCACCTCGTGGAATGCTTCATACATTTTTTTTAAATTTGTTTTTACCTCTCGCCGCCCCGCGCTAAGCTACCGCTGATAGTGGCAAGGTCGTGGCCAAGCCGTAAAGGTGGCGACGAACTTGCCATCTGGTCAGACCTGCTTGTTTGTCACCCAATAACCAACTTGGTTGTTTGTAACAAACTAGTAAACCTTACTAAACATTTCAGTCCGCATGGTATACTGTGTGTTAATTAACGAAAGGCGTTCCCGTTTACCCGCAACAGTATAGCATCCATACATGCTAAAAAAAATATTACCATTCAAAAACAAAATGTTTTTATATTTTTTTTATAATAAAATATTCACAAAAAATATTAAATTGATACGTAAAAGAAACACTCTGTACACGCGCATTTGTATTTCAATGTGGAAGTATGGCAATGTCGATGTCGCAACAAACTTATGAATGACGACTCGCGTGTGCGGCGATCTATTGATGCGCCTAGCCCCGCCCCCGCCCCCAATATCCACCTTATTTTATTCGGAACTAAAAATAGCGAAGTTGTCGGTTTGTGCAGCGCGAATACGCTAAAGTACCCGTCACGAGAAGCTATAAATTATCGCACCTTTAAAGTAAAACCGTTACTAAACGAAAAATTTCATGAATTGAGGTATCAATACCATCTATCTAAAATACACGTAAACTATAAGATAAACTTTTAAATGGCATGTCATAATGTAAACAGAGATCTATCATAGAAACTCATTAAATATCTTAATAAACCCTGAACTCAGATTTTATTTAGAAAAAACAGTGACTATTTTCTAATATTGGCTCCCTATAAAATTTCGTTTAGTAACGGTTTTACTTTAAAAGTGCGTTATGTAAACAAACATCTTTTACTAAGTAAACATTTTATATTGCGAGATAATAATAAATTGACCATATTCAATCGACATGAAATATAGACGGGTTATATGAAAGTAACAACCTATTTAATTTAGTCGGATCATATTTTAACGACGCAAAGCGCTATCGTTTGTGTTTCTTGGTACCGGAACGCGTCCGTCGCGGCGTCGCAGGGATTGTAAACTATCGGGACGCGATTTTGAAATAAACGCGTCATTCGAGTTTCGAATGCGTACGAGTTTGTTTCATTGCTTTGCATATATCGCGGATCTGGTTGTTATTGTTAATTTTGTTATTGTTTCGTTATCACTTTTTTATTGTTGTTACTTTAATTGTTGCGTTAATTTTATTTGTTATTACGTATAATGGAGCCAGTAGCAAGTACATCTAAGGAAATAAATTCGCCACGAAAAAAACGTCAAAAGGTGCGTAATACAATTTATCTAAAATATATAATAAGTAAAAAGAAAGAGTTGTTTGTTCAAACGCGCTAATCTTTGGAAACTTAAGGTTAATATTAGAAGTAGGTTTTAAATTGTGAAGTAATTGGTTAGGTTAATTGGTATACCTGGAGATATAGCTTGTCCTTCGTGTGACAAGTGACTACAGGTGATTTTTACAGGTGACGAGCTTTACGGCTAATGAGAAAAATATGGTGATCAACGTATATAAGTACGTGAAAGGAAATTGGCCGTCGAATGAATATCCCGAGAAAACCGAAATAAATAAAAAAACAGCATCGATTTTGGGAATTGGCATAGCATCTGTGTATAATACATTAAAATAATATAAATCAGAAGAGGGAATAAAATCACCTATCAAGTCTAAAGACAGGCCTAAATTTTATCAGAAAGTAGACGATTTTGATAAATCCGTAATTAGGAAAAAAATTCACAGTTTCTTTTTAAATGGCCAATTACCAACAATTCTCAAGATTCTTCAAGCAGTCAATGACGATGAAGATATGCCAAATTTTAGCGAAACAACTCTCAGGCGGCTAATAAAGCATTTAAACTTTAAATATATAAAACGACAGCGAAATAACGCACTTATTGATAGAGATGACATAGCAATATGGCGGCGAAAATATTTGAAATCTATTAAAGACTATAGACAACAAAATCGCCAGATATTTTACATGGATGAGACATGGGTGAATGCAGGTTAGTGTGTTTTTTTTATTGCAGTGAAACGGCAGACTACCATACGGTTCGCCTGATTGTAAGCAAATACCGTCGCCTTTACCGTGAAGTGATGTGTATGATACATACATACATATATTTCGCAAATCTATTTGCAAAATATAACCCACGCGCCGCCGACCTTGAGACATTAGTTCTTAAGGGCTATCACAAGTGTGTATTAATAATAATGTACTTCAACTCTTTTACTGCGCAAGACGCTAATTATCAAATGTTTAATTGTTTTTACAGGACATACCGTAAATAAAACTTGGGTAGACAAACAAGTTAAAAGTAAGAAGCAGGCTTTCCTAGAAGGACTTAGCATTGGTGCACGTAACCCAACGTCAAAAGGTAAACGATTAATAATTACCCATATCGGCAATGAGAACGGTTTTGTAGAGGGCGGTGAAAATATATTTGAATGCAAGAAGACGGGAGATTACATCAATGGATGCAACACATTTTGAACAATGGTTTGAAAACGTTCTCCCAAAACTTGGAGAAAATGCAGTAGTGGTAATGGACAATGCACCATACCACTCAAGGCGTCTTGAAAGAATTCCTACTACTGCCTGGAAAAAAATGATATACAAAATTGGCTTGTAAGTAAGAATATTTCTTACGACGGCAATGAAATTAAGACCGAATTACTGCTAAAAGTAAAAATGTTAAAGACAATTTAAAAATTTATGTAGTGGACGAGCTTGCAAAAAAATATAAGGTGGAAGTATCCAATTGAGCTAATTTGGGCCAACGTAAAAGGATATGTTGCTCGCAAAAATACAAATTTTAAATTTGACGAGGTAAAACAATTATTACAAGAGGGACTGCAGCAGATTACTTCGGAAAATTGGAAGCGTTGTGTGGAGCATGTTATCAAGGAAGAAGATAATTTTTATTCCAAAATCGATGAGATGATTGATAAAACTGTAGACAGCTTCGTGATACATGTCACTGATTCTGACACAGAAATGAAAACATCTGAATCTGACTGATTATGAATTCTTAAATAATATATGTTAATTAATATTTGTTACTTAATCATTTATTAAATCTTAAACAAATTCATTTTTTTTGTTGGTCCAAATGTTGTGAACTCTTGAACACTTGTTTACAAAATTTATAGCTTCTCATGACGGTTACTTTAGGTACTTTACCGCGCTACTATTTTGATTTTAAACAGGACGTTTCAAATTTATTTTCATTTATTAATTTTTTTTCATTCGGTTTTTTTATACTTATTTTTCTATGCTGATATTTTTATTTCAATGTATTAATGATATAGATTAACGCGCTTAAGGGAACGCCCTCTGTTATTTAACTTGTTATTTACTGTATCTGAATATCACGGAAACGACAGCAATCAATTTCCCAGCTATGATGGGGTGTAGGGAGCGAGAGGAAATGGGAGGCCGTCACCTCCTTCTGCGAAGCAGTAATGCTCGCGAAGGAGGAGGCGGAACGCGTGAGGGAGAGGCAAATTTCGCGCCCTCACGCCCCTAACCCTAACCGCCGCAGGAGGAGACGCCCAGGGCGTCGGGAATCGCAGGCCGATTTCCGGCCACCGTAGGCGCGGGCTTGCGGGCGGTGAGCAATGGGTAGCTCGCCGTCCGATAAGGACCAGGCCCGGGTCGACGGCGCGTTGTGTTCCACGCGCGCCTCAAAGAGATGTCAGCAGAATTGACGGGGTCCGTTAGGGCCGATGCCTGCCGGGGGTGCGAATAAAACCGAAAGGGAGATCGTGGCCCCCGGCAACAGGGCAACCGAAGGAACACGGAAAAAAAAAAAGCTATGATGGGGTCGGCTTCCCGTAAAACTGGATGCAGTTGAATACCTGTATTTTAAATGGAGCGACTGCCTATCTGACCTCCAAAACTCAGTTACTGAATAAAACAATAGGTACTTTTTGGTAAGACTGCTTTTCGAGCTTCTGGAGACATGTAACGACTGTCAAAGATCTATAAATGACTGCCGGGACCAACAACTTAACCTACTTCCCGAGGCACGGAGGGGTCTCGATAAGTAATGGACGGTCATCCCATGGATCCATCCACGAACCGACCGCGGCAAGCGTAACTTTTAGTAAATGTGTATTCCAAGTTATTTTTTTGTAATGTGCATTTAGTTAGTGCAGAATAAACAATTTTTCTTTCTTTTTTTCTTTTCTTTAACTTAACCTTCGATCGACCCGTGTGACTGTTATTATTTAGCCATGAGCCCTCAGGCCAGCTTGTTTGCTACCCAAAAACATAAAGCAGCTAGTAGGTTATTACCTACTATTGGTAATAGGTAATATGGGCTGGTATCCACAACTCCATGTCGAAGCACGTATTTTGCGTACGGGTGAGAAAATCGGTTATCCGATTCACCCCAGCTCCTCAAAGAAGACCAGCAATGCCTTGGTGTCACTGACATCTCACGTAGGCTACCTGGGTTACCGAAGTACTTTGCCCTATATGTGGCGACCACCGGGTAGTTTAACAGCACATGAGCTGCTGTCTCGCGGACCTCCATGCAGGCTCTGCACAGCGGACTGTCTGTGACTCCTATGAAAAAGAGGTATTTATTAAGATATCCGTGGCCAGTTACAGCTGTAGCTGAACACAGCTGCTATTTTATTAATCGGTGAACCTGTTTCGTGAGGCGGTCGTAACTAACCTTACTTCATTTTAGGCCTCTTGGTTTATTTGAATATCGCGGAAACGTCAGCATCATAATGTAAATACGACCAACCAGTCCTCGAAAGATAAGTTTCCAACATACGACAAAAGTCCCCCAAACGACGAAGCCGAGCCCCTCAATTTAAAGGTCGTAACTCCATCTTTATTGCCACCCAATATAACTTGAGACATTTGAGACAGTAAAATTTTAATGTCTGGGTCTTCGAAGATTATTACTGTCTCTTGAGATGTTTTGTGGTGAAGAGGCCGTTTCTTTTGTGCATTTGTTTTTTCTTGTTATGGATTGAAGGAAGATAAGTAGACTGATGGGTAAATATGGGTAAAAAGCTTCTTTTGTCTAGAAATAGGCATAAACGGTAAGGTGTACAGTAAGCGTTCAAAAGTGCATAGGCACGTTAAGAGTCGTATTGCTGTGAGCACGCGGTATAGTCCGTATACCTGTATGTGTAAACAACATGGCACACACACCACAGAGAACGCAGTTTTTCGCTTTACACACTGTCGTATCGTCACGTACTTGCGCCGCACTACCGAAACAAATATACATATATTTCCTTCGCTTTTGTAAGACACGGTAACACACACGCATCATGCGCTTGACCTTGGCCAGTTTATGGAATTGCTAAAATTCGAACCAAACTTACGTGTGCAGATAGCAGAACGCGTTTAACGTTGGTCTGAGATGCAAACTGGTTTAGGTTCCGATCTCGTAAAGCACGGTGGACTTTTTGCAAATATTATTATTTTTGTTTGCAATAATAATATATTTTAACTATTGCTGCCTTTTTTATTAACGCTGTTATTGCAATAAAGGGTTTAGAATTAAAAATGCGTGATACGTGATAACAAAATTAAAAAATATTTATTAGTTATATTTATTTTACTTATAGATAACATATTGCTACAATTATTCGTCATTACGTCAGCTGAATAAGATGTGAAATAGATTTCAAGAAACTTAGAAGCAATTCGTATTATTTTGACATATTTGTGTTATGAAATGTTTTAAATTTTAAATGGATTTTTTTCACCATAAATATTAGCTAGCTTACCTATTATTAGTTAGCTTTGATCATGGTCGAAGTAATTAAGCAATAAATAAGAATATAAGACTACTCGAAATGTAAAAAAACCTTACTTACAAAATAGGTGATTTTAAGGTTAAGTATGGGCAGTTTGTTTACATTATTTATTTTACATTATATCTGGCTTTAGTAAATATTGGTTGGTATTGAGGTTATAGCTTAAGTATTCATTTTCTTTACGAAAAGAAGATTGAAACTAAACCTCAAATTTTAATCCTAAAATAATAATATTACTAAAATAATCTTAAACATTTTCGGTCTATCTGCGAGAAATACGACAAACACCATATTGTAACGTGCTTAAAAAAATAGTTGCCACAAATTCATGCAATAACGAATCTGCTCTTTATTAAGTTGGTACGGTAAATAGTTTAAGGGTAAAATATAGCAGTGTCCCACTTTTTTTTTTTTTTTTTTGGGTGGGAAATCATCAAATAACTTCTCCCGCTCTGGGCGGAGCGGGAGGGCGTGTCAGACTCTTACTGGCTAAAACCCACCCGTGTTCCTTCGGTTGCCCTGTTGCCGGGGGCCACGATCTCCCTTTCGGTTTTCTTCGCACCCCCGGCAGGCATCGGCCCTAACGGACCCCGTCAATTCTGCTGACATCTCTTTGAGGCGCGCGTGGAACACAACGCGCCGTCGACCCGGGCCTGGTCCTTATCGGACGGCGAGCTACCCATTGCTCACCGCCCGCAAGCCCGCGCCTACGGTGGCCGGAAATCGGCCTGCGATTCCCGACGCCCTGGGCGTCTCCTCCTGCGGCGGTTAGGGTTAGGGGCGTGAGGGCGCGAAATTTGCCTCTCCCTCACGCGTTCCGCCTCCTCCTTCGCGAGCATTACTGCTTCGCAGAAGGAGGTGACGGCCTCCCATTTCCTCTCGCTCCCTACCATGGCCCTAATCAGGGCCGGACGCGAGAGATCACCGCCGCCGATCGCCTCCACGAGGACACGGCGATGCTCCGCCCAAGCCGGGCAGACCTCCACCGTATGCTCCACCGTGTCCTCCGGGCGATCCACACAATGGTGACACCCGGGCGTTTCCTCCCGCCTTATCCTGAACAGGAACCTCCCGAAACAGCCATGTCCGGTGAGGACCTGTGTCAGGCGGAAGGTGAGGACGCCGTGGCGCCTCTCTAACCACTCCTCAAAGAGGGGACTTATCGCCGCAATTGTGGCGTGCCCAGCACTGGGTTGCGACAATCGCACTCTCCATGACGCCATGAGATCCCGCCGGACACTTGAAGTCTTAATATTATCGTGCGAAACTTAAACGTTCTTGTTTATGCCTTTCTGTCGAAAACGGCTTCCTAGCTGGTCTTCAGAGTGCACAGCGAACGGTTCATAATGACGTGTTTAATAATTCAGCAAAATATCTCGTTAGTATGAAACCATTTGTTTCATATTCATCCATCATTTGACGTCGCTGCTGCTCGATAATAAGCCTCTTCCTCATACCTCTTAACCCTCACAGTATTTCTCTAGAACAAAGTATAATAACATTGTATTTATTACACATAATAATTATTTATCATTCACTAATCGAATTAAACCTCATAATGAATTTAAATTTTTAAAGGCATCTTCTGTCTCAACAATACCTCTGTTCTATCAACAATACCTTTGATTAAGATTTATGTTTAGTAAAATATGTAATATTTAAATGATAACACTCACCATGATATTTGTGTAAATTACATTCACTTTTATAATAATATTTGATCTCCCTTCAATATTTATATTTGACTGCATTTTGATAACAATAACCACAACACCGCTAATACCTAAATACTCGTCACCAACAATAACCACGAACCAACAAAGTTTTATTAAGCGAATACGCGTAACGAACTGCGCCTATCTACCCCACATAAATAGAAATAATTTACTTAGTTTTCTGTGGTCTACCTGCTAAACCTTAATATTTATGTGAACAAGACGACCGAAAAAAACGAATGATTATTGAACTAGTATTATTAAAAAAAATAACAAAAACTATGAATAGTAATTATTAAAAAATTGCAAGCAAACCGCAACTGAGATTTGAACCCTCTCGCTCGGCTCGCCATAATCGCACATACCAATCGGTTATCCATTGAGCTAGTATGCCATATACTGTATTGATAGAAATTATGAACTACTATGAGTTGCAGACAAAGTGAGTGTGTGTGTGTGTGTCTATAGTATTGTAACATCATATAGAAGAAGGTCGTAAGTCAAACCGAAGCGTCAGTCTATTGCTTTGTGCGATTGCCTATGGACTTTTGGTCGGTACTGTACCTAATCTGCATTCGCAATTTAGTTGCCAAACATGTAAACGAACACGAGTTTTAGGAAAGACAAATGTAATACCTACACATAAGGTTCAGTTTGAACTACAACTTCATATTTTTTTATGACTTTTTCAACAGTACTAGTCAGTCTAAAATCAACTTTATTTATAATTTTATAAAGTTGATGTTTGTTTAAGTGGAAATAACATCAATTTGAAACAAGGACTTGAATAGATCTTAGGTGTTCTGTTCTCCTCGTGTGCCTGATACCTGCTGGTCCCTTATGGATACGTTCGAGGAGAAGAGCAGTTGTCGGGCCGGTGCACCCTGGGCATGAACAATAAACTCTCCGGAAAAGGTGTTGGTGTTTTTCGGAGAGGGTATTGTTTGTGGCGAATTTCTGCGGGCGGGGGAGCAGCATGCTCCTCAACGTTCTCCCGTATGTTCCTCTGATTTGCAGAGGGCACAGTGGAGGAACGAGGGAGGCGGGTTGCTCCTGATCGATCGACGTTCGTCGATTGGCACTGGAAGTGACCCAGCCGCTGCGGTGTAGGCGCATCAAAGCGGCTGTCGTTTCTCCCTCAAGAGCAATCTTAAGGAGAGAACTTTCGACGGGTTCGCTGAGTCAGTTTTTCTGGACAGAGAACGGAGGCATGCATAATGCCGCCGTCGGGGGCTTGGCTTAACCGCCCGGCCCAGAGGAAGGACACCTCTAAGATAAAAAACCACCTAATCCTAAGTTTTGAAGCGCGGCGAGAGGATGAGTGGCTGGTGGGGGACCAGTCTTTAGCGCTTCCCCTGTAGATACCTGCCGAACTCTACAGTATGTAGGCTTACCTAGTGCAAGAGGCTCTGCCTAGGTGGACATTTATTTCCTCACTACTCGTGGGATCAAAAATGGATATAAAGTTTACAAATCAAAAAGAAAACCAAGATGATATTGTGCCAATCTTATTGGCGGCGAAAGAACCACTTGCTGGCGACGGCAACAAGAGCCGAGGAGGCTCCTGTCCCTCAAGGGATCACAGCATGTCCGACCAGGACATAGGGCGCGGGTGCTCCAAATTTTGGGGCAAACGGTCGCGCGGGGCGGAGCGCGCAGGATCGGCGGGGCAATCCTCGAGCGAGGAAAGCCTCCCGGTCGCGAAAGTGCCCACGGTGAGGAGAGGCCGAGGACGAGCGGTTGCGGGTGGAGCCTCCGCTTCAAGGCCAGGGCGGGGCAATCAGGGTCGGCCTGATACGCCAGGAATCGGTGCGGAGAGCGACCCCGGGGTCTCGTCATCCGAGACCTCAACAGAGGAGTCGGAAGTGGTCACCGCCTTACTTGCAGGCTCGAAGACGCGGGCTAACGTCGCGAAACGTGCTGAGGGTGGACTGGTTACCACCAACCAGGTCGCCGAAACGGCCCGGGAGCGGCCCAAGACCAAGCCGGACTACCGGGGTGGTAAAGCAGACGCCACTGGCAGCGGCTCCAAATCGGAGTGAGCGGCCAGGTTCGCGGAGGTTGTAGTGGCCGCGATCAATGATGTGGCCTTAAAGAGGGCCAAAACCTCCAAAGACAAGGCCGTATCTGCAGCTACGGCCTCTATTATGGCGGCAGCGGAGGCCTATCAGCGGAGGCCTCCATCGGACGGAATGTCTGAGATGCGGGCGGAGGTCGCCCGCTTGACAGCCGTCATGGAGCTTCTCCGAAAGGAGAATGAGGAGCTCCGAGCGGACCTGGTTGGACTCCGAGGAGTCGGCCCCCGAGAAGTGCCCCGAGAAGTGCCGCAGGGGGTGCCGCATGGGCAGGGACGACCCGTGCCTGCTGAGGACCGGGTCCTGAACCTAGTGCGGCAGGAAATGGCTGCTCTACGGAGCAAGTTCTCCGTCCTGGAGGCCATTGTCTTACGCCCCCCCTTGGCGGCAAGCCAGCCGGCCTCGGGCCAGCGGAAGGCGACAACATACGCCGCCACCGCAGCTGCCGCAGCCGGACCAGGCTCGTTAGGGCAGACCAAAGGCGGGGCGGCTGCACAGGCGGCGAGGGCCCCTGCCAAAGCGGCAGGAGTCCCGGCTAAGGTAGCGGGGACCTCGGTCAAGGTGGCAGGGGCCCCAGCCAAAGCGGCGGGGGCCTCGGTTAAGGCGGCGAATCGGCCGCCCCCACCTCCCAAATCTCCTCCGGCTGACGCCGAATGGCAAGTAGCCGGGGAGAAGAAGAAGGCCAGCAAGGCGGCAAGAGCGGCCAAAAAGAAGGCGAGGCGGCAGCGGCGCAAGGAGCGAAGCGTTGCGGCTAGGCTCCGCGCCCCGAAGTCCGCAGCTGTAGTAATTACACTTCAGCCGGAAGCGGAAAAGAAGGGCGTGTCCTACCAGCACGTGCTCGCCAAGGTGGAGGCGGCGGTGGATCTCAAGGAGACCGCCAATGGCGTCCGGCTAAAAGTCACTGCGACTGGGGCCCGGATGCTGGAGATCCCCGGTGCGGACAATGGCCCGGCAGCGGACGCTCTGGCCAATAGGCTTAGGGCGACCATTAATGCGGACGAGGCCCGAGTGTCCAGGCCCACCAAATGCGCTGACTTGCGCATCCGGGGCCTGGACGACTGCGTGACGGTAGAGAAAGTGGTGGCCGCGGTTGCCAGAACTGGGGGGTGCTCTGCCGAGCAGGTGAGGGCAGGCACCATCCACCCTGATTCCACTAGCCTAGTCGTCCTAAACCGGGGTTCTGTCCCCACGTGTGTGCGGATGCGGGGTGAATCGGTGGTGGACATTTCGTTCGCAAGCCCCGCTCTGTCACCACGTGTCATTGACTGGCGCGTCATGGAGGGGGTGGAGACCTATTCCGATCACCGGTACATCCGGTTTGACGTCTCCACCCAGACCTCGAGCGCGCCGGTCCGACAGGCCCCTAGTGGTCCGCGGTGGGCGCTGAAGCAGCTGGACCGGGAGCTCCTCCTGGAAGCCTCGATCGTGCAGGCCTGGGTGTCATCACCGGACAGGCCTGCTGACATCAACGACGAGGCGGAGTGGTTCCGGGAGGCCATGTCCAATATATGTGACGTGGCAATGCCCCGGGTCCGGCCCGGACGTGCTTCGCGCCAGGTGTACTGGTGGTCGCAGGAGCTAGAGGCTCTGCGCATGGCATGCGTTGCGGCGCGACGCCGGTACGCCAGGCACCGCAGGCTCCGTATCCGCCCTCCGGATACGGAAGCCATTCAGGCGGAGCTGTACCAAGGGTACAGAGCGGCGAAGACCACCCTCCAAGCGGAGATCCTGCGGGCCAGGACACTGGCCCGCGAGGAGTTGCTGGAGACTCTGAACAGAGACCCGTGGGGACGCCCATATAAGATGGTGCGGGAGAAACTCCGCCCATGGGCTCCCCCGCTGACGCAGAGTCTCCGGCCCCAGCTTGTGGGGGATGTGGTGGGCGCTCTGTTCCCTTCAAGAGGGGAACATACCCCCCCGCCCATGGCTCCGCCTACTGCGGTACCCGATGCGGACCACACCGACGACGACGACGATGCTCCGGAGGTGACTGAGGTAGAGATGAGAGCGGCGGTACGCAAGCTAAATGCGAAAAATACCGCCCCAGGACCCGACGGCATACCTGGAAAAGCCTGGGTCCTGGCCTTGGGGGCTCTCGGGCCTCGACTAAGAGGGCTCCTAAGCGCATGCATGGAGAGGGGCCAGTTCCCACTTCGTTGGAAGACGGGGAAACTGGTCCTCATCAGGAAGCCGGGGCGCCCAGCGGACTCTCCGTCCGCCTATCGGCCCATTGTGCTGCTCGACGAGGTGGGCAAGCTCTTTGAAAGAGTAATTGCAGACCGCCTTGTCGGGCAGCTGATGCGGGTGGGGCCGGATCTGGCGGAGAGCCAGTATGGTTTCCGCAGGGGGCTGTGGCCCGGGGTGGGGTCGTCTTGGCGGTGTCTCTAGACATCGCCAATGCCTTCAACACCCTGCCCTGGAGTTGCATCAGGGAGGCACTCCGGTATCACCGGATGCCGACCTACCTCTGTCGTGTGGTCGAGGCCTATTTGACGGACAGGGCCGTCATCTACCTCGGTCACCAAGGAGAGTGGAACCGGCGAGAGATGTCGTGCGGTGTCCCACAGGGATCGGTCCTGGGGCCGCATCTGTGGGACATCGGATACGACTGGGTGCTGCGCGCCGACCTCCCTAGCGGCGTCAGCGTCGTCTGCTACGCTGACGACACGTTGGTCCTGGCACAGGGGGGGTCGTACCAGGCGGCGGCCGAACTAGCGACACGCGGGGTTGCGACAATCGTCGACAGGATCCGGCAGCTGGGACTCGAGGTGGCCCTGCACAAGTCCGAGGCCATGGGTTTTCATGGTCCTCGGAATGCGCCACCGTCGAATTCCCAGGTAATGGCGGGAGGGGTTCACATCGGCGTCGAGTCGACGATGAAGTATCTGGGACTTGTCCTCGACAGCCGGTGGAACTTCGTCGAACACTTCCGACGTTTGGCTCCCAGACTGGAGCGGGCCGGGGCTGCGTTGAAGCGGCTCCTGCCCAATCTAGGGGGTCCAAACGCCTCCTGCCGGAGGCTCTACGCGGGGGTCGTGCGGTCCATGGCCCTCTACGGGGCGCCGGTGTGGGCGCGTTCATTGAGGCTGCGGCCAGCCCGCCGGTTGAACGCGTCCCAGAGGGTCATGGCCATCCGGCTGGCCCGAGGATACCGCACGGTCTCCTGTGAGGCTGCGAGCCTCCTTGCCGGATTACCGCCATGGGATCTGGAGGCAAAGGTCCTCGCGCACATCTGGGAGTGGCGCGAGGAGGCGAAACGCCGGGGCTTAACTCCGCTGCCGCGAGAAATCGCGGCACAGCGGACGGAGCTCCGGCGGGATCTCATGGCGTCATGGAGAGTGCGATTGTCGCAACCCAGTGCTGGGCACGCCACAATTGCGGC
The DNA here is from genome assembly GCA_916610215.1 of Omphaloscelis lunosa. NCBI lineage: Eukaryota > Metazoa > Arthropoda > Insecta > Lepidoptera > Noctuidae > Omphaloscelis > Omphaloscelis lunosa. Next base: position 11,018,091 of record OU744267.1, read on the forward strand.
GATAAGTCCCCTCTTTGAGGAGTGGCTAGAGAGGCGCCACGGCGTCCTCACCTTCCGCCTGACACAGGTCCTCACCGGACATGGCTGTTTCGGGAGGTTCCTGTTCAGGATAAGGCGGGAGGAAACGCCCGGGTGTCACCATTGTGTGGATCGCCCGGAGGACACGGTGGAGCATACGGTGGAGGTCTGCCCGGCTTGGGCGGAGCATCGCCGTGTCCTCGTGGAGGCGATCGGCGGCGGTGATCTCTCGCGTCCGGCCCTGATTAGGGCCATGGTAGGGAGCGAGAGGAAATGGGAGGCCGTCACCTCCTTCTGCGAAGCAGTAATGCTCGCGAAGGAGGAGGCGGAACGCGTGAGGGAGAGGCAAATTTCTCGCCCTCACGCCCCTAACCCTAACCGCCGCAGGAGGGGACGCCCAGGGCGTCGGGAATCGCAGGCCGATTTCCGGCCACCGTAGGCGCGGGCTTGCGGGCGGTGAGCAATGGGTAGCTCGCCGTCCGATAAGGACCAGGCCCGGGTCGACGGCGCGTTGTGTTCCACGCGCGCCTCAAAGAGATGTCAGCAGAATCGACGGGGTCCGTTAGGGCCGATGCCTGCCGGGGGTGCGAAGAAAACCGAAAGGGAGATCGTGGCCCCCGGCAACAGGGCAACCGAAGGAACACGGGTGGGTTTTAGTCAGTAAGAGTCTGACACGCCCTCCCGCTCCGCCCAGAGCGGGAGAAGTTATTTGATGATTTCCCACCCAAAAAAAAAAAAAAAGTTGTTCTGTTCTGCACAGCAATTCGATTCGCTATCGAATTCGATTGTTAAGGTTTGCTTAGGGCGACCGCTACAAAGTGGTAACTTTTATGGAAGGAAATATTTAAGTGGTAAATAAATAATTGTAATAGGTATTTCTTAACATAACATAAGTGCTACTACAAAATATACATTAAGTAAGTGATTATTAAAAAAAGGAACCTGGCATTAGTTTGTGTAATTTATTTCATCACCACTGCTCTAAAAACGTTGAAGGAAATCATCGTGAGAAAACCGGCATGTCCTAGAACCGAAAATTTGAAGATATGTGACATCTATCAAAACCAATCCGCACTGGGCACGCGTGGTGGATTACGGCCCACTTTTTCTCACCGAGAGGAGGCCTGTGTCCCAGTAGTGGGACCATTATAGAAAGATTATGCTAAGTATATAATATTACATTTTTAGGGTTCCGTACCTCAAAAAGAAAAACGGAACCCTTAAAAGATCACTTCCTTGTCCGTCCGTCAGTCTGTCAAGAGCCATTTTCTAAGGAATGCGTGAAGGTATCAGGTTGAAATTAATATTACATACGTAGATTATGTTCCCTTGGAGCTTTAAAAAAACAAGCTTCTAAGTCAAGGCAATAAAAATATACGTTCATTTATGTGACATATTTTGACACTCGCAAATACATGAACCGACGGCGTACTTCCCGTTGACCCAGAATCATGAAATTTGGCAGGAAGCAAGATCTCACGTCACAAAAAGTCTCACAAAAACTCTGAAAATTGATAATTTGTAGTTTTATCAAATAAAATAAAATTTGCGATTATAAACTTACATTTGCAGTTGGAGGATTGACCGTTACGTAAATCGATGTATCGGAGAACATGTTTTTCAACTACAATGTTAGCACATGTGGCCTGGACTCCACCAATGTGGAGATGTGCAGAGATATCCGAAGCGGAGACGAGATGTTTTTCAGCTAGGTTGTATCCGCCAATCCGGAGATGCGTACTGGTTAGACTGGAGCGGAGATGTGTGCTGGCTAGAGCGGAGATGTATGTTGACTAGAGCGGAGATGTGTGCTGGCTAGAGCGGCGATGTGTGATGGCTAGACCGGAACTGTTACGGCATCCCTCAATGCACACAGCTCTCATCTCAGATACATATAAAATGAATAAAAAGGTAATTAAATAATCGAGAACTTTTTCAAGTTTCGGAGTAATATTTTCTAACAATAGTACAACACCAGTACACCACATCCACAGCTTCACCTATCTTCTACATCTAAAAGCACCAACATACATACAACATGCACTCAAATGCACTCATTCATCAACATGCGTTGCTAATGGAGCCCGTCAAAGCGCCCTCTCGGAACTAAAAGCACGTTTTGACCAACCCCGTGCGAGCGTGACTGTGAATTTAGAATTACACTCTCTGTGTTAAATGTTGCTTTGAAGTGTGCTAGGATAGTGCAGAGAATTAATATTCTAGTGACACTGTGTGAGAGGGACAGACCTATTTTTATCACTTCGCATATGATCAAGCCTGTACTCCTTCCCTATAGGGTTCGGCAAAGGTGAACATCTCACCAATTTTTTTGCCAGTACCTAATGTAAGAATCTATCCCCAGCTTATTGCTATCAACCGGGTACAAATCCAAACTCCGGGCTGCTACTGAGAATTCCTTAATGGAAAAACCCAATAACACTTTTCCTGACCTGGGGATCGAATGCAAACTTGTGCTAATCAAGATCAGAAGTTTAAAAAAACCTGTTATGAAAAGTTATTTAAACTAAGGGGTCCGTGTACGAAATCGACTGATTTTGATCAATTTTGTTCATTAGTAGTGAGAAAGGGAAACATAATTTAAACAAAATTATTTGTGATTTGAAAAGTCGAATTTTTTGTCTTGTACACAGTGGAAAGGGATTTTTATTTATTTATTTATTTAAACTTTTCACACTCAAACGGATTTCGGATTTTTCGGATTTTTTTTTCGGATTTTTCATTTTTTTTTTTTTGGAAAATCACTAAAATTCGCAACAAGTTTTCCAAAAATTGACGCGAGACTGAAGTTTGATCGTTTCGTTAGAAGAAACTACTTTGATTTTGAAAATTAAAAAAATATCATCAACATCATTATAATTATGGTCTACTATAGGGGAACCACTTTTTTTAACTTTCACATAAAATATAGCACAAAAAAAAAACATGTTGAAATAACCATTTTTTTTAAACCCTGTCATTAATGTATTTTTTTATTATTTAGCAAACCATATCAAGAAATTTAAAAATCACACATTAATCTTCAGCTATACTTGAAATAAAATCAAAATTGATAAATTATGATTATACTATATCTTCATTAAGTAAATCAAAGGCGAAATAATCCATCTTTTCGGGAGCGCAAAAGTAATGTAACTATTAACAGGTGTTGTGACCGACACGAATGGTTTAGCACCACGAAAACTGTACTTTTATACTTACACAGACTTAATGTTTCAATTATTTCAAGCTTTCTTACCATGAAGTTAAAAACTGAAAACTCATAACAGGTGGCAGCACAGCTGTACGTCTTAAAACCGCCATTGTTGCGTTTATGTTTACTTCTGTGTTGATCACAAATTATACGAAAACTAGATAAATATTTATGAGACTTGGAGTGTAGCACTATTATAAGACGAGCTAAGGACAGGGAAAGCGTCTACCACTGATCAAAAAGCAGCTTTAGTGGAAAAGTCAATAAATTATGAACGCTTTATATTTTATTTTGTGTTTGTTGACTTTCAAGTTCGTTTTTTGGTAAAGACTGCGATACAAATAACCTGATCAGAGTTAGAAACCAACTCCATGATCTTCCTGACTGAAAACCTCAGAGATAGCACTTCTAGCACTGATCTAATATGATAATATAAACACACACATACTTTACTATATTTTACATAATATAACATTAACATCTTAAGTGCCTGTATGTAATGAAAAAAGACTTAGTTCTCTTGGGAGCATCACCTATAAACCACTTTCTCCCATAAAAGGCTTAAAGGATAGCACATCGTATCGACGAAATATCGGATTCCAATTTTTTTCGGAGAGCTTTCCTCCACAGTTTTGTTCTAATAACATCTTTGGCAAATACATAGGTCTCCGTATTTTTGCAGAAAACAGCTGCGCAACTGAGCTCGATAATTAATTATGCATAAAAGAAGTGGCTTGTTTACAAAAAATGTATGGCTAGCTGTCAAATTAAAAGACGCTCGAGATCAGCGCCATCTGAATTGAGCAAGTGGCAGTTTTTATCAATATTAGATAAGTTATTGACGAAAAAGGGTTTTTTTCGTGCACGGAGCCTTAGGTTTATTTTAGTTATTTCTCGACTCAATTTAAGTTCCTACTAACAGTCAGAAGCTTGTATAACACTTTTACATTCACTTCCCGCAATCCGATGGTGTGACCTAAAAAGGTCGTTGGCGTTAATTCCCTAGTAACGTAATCCTCCGTTTTCTTGATACTAGTAAAAATATATTTTTACGAAACTGTTTATCTACCACTGCCATGTCCCTATGTTTTGTTTTTTGGCGTAATTATATTCCTCCTCGCCGACTGCCCCGTTGGTCTAATGGTCGAAATCGTTACTGCTGAGCATGAGGTCCTGGGTTGGATTCCCACGTTACGCAGTGTTTTTGGGTTTTTCCATATATGGAATTTTTCGGTAGCAGCCTCCGGACGAGTCTATTAAAGGCATAAATTCAGGCCGGAGCCTGGATTTATGCCCGGTTGATGGCAATAGTCTCATCCCCTATTACATGGGACTAAAACATAACTGGCGAAATATGGGTGTTCTATAGGTACACCTCTGCCCAATCCTTCAGGGAAACAAGGCGCGATGATATGTTTATGTTAAATTAAGTAATTTTAGAAAAAAATATACGAATAATACAAGATATAGGGACATGGCAGTGGTAGGTAGATATACATTATATCGTAAGAAATACATTTGGAATTGTATCATTAACGAGTGAGAAAATAAATGAATACGTTAATTAGTATAGAATGGTCGCCAACCACAAGACCGCATTTCCACTTAAGCGTTAAGATTGAGAATCTCATATAAGTAACAAAACTTCCTTTCAAAAACACAGTCTCCCTCGACATTACGCCCACAATCTTAAACAGATAACCACGCCCGATCAATTTCCGCACACCTCCGCACATCTACGTCAGCTGTAAAATACATGTTACCCTCTTTTTTCGCACGTAATCGGGTAACATCACGGCTCATTTCCCGACGCGGAATCAGAACGTCTTGTAAGTGATTGGAGCGCTCAGGTATTTTGGGGTAAACGTGTGTAATAAGATCGACTTTGGTGTGGCATTACCTTTAAGGTATTTCGATTAGAGTTGATGAGAGGTTAATGATAAGATGTTTGAACTATTATCGGTTAAGCTACGGTTTCCTTGAATACCGTCGCCTCTGTGGTCTAGTTGTTAGACCACCCAGAAGTCCCGGGTTCGATTCCCAGTGGGGGCAAAATTTTCTACTCGGTTTGTTTGGTGGTAGAGCTTGTTCTAAGTCCACTATCTTATTTATCTAAGTCCGTTGCCATAACAACAATGTTAACAGCATTGTTGTGTCGGCAGTTAGAGGTAAGATAGCCAGTTTCCCTGTGGTTGAGGATTCCGGGAGAAGCTCGTTTCCACCTTCGGTCCGATCATAACTTACCATCAGGTAAAATTTAGGCTAAGAACTTCCACACTCCGGATATAAAAGAGCGGTGGCCGCTACATAACGGCCGAAGTGACGGCTGTTGTGGAAATGACAGCAGCGGTGTTTGATTATATACGGTGTCAAACAACGCTCTCTAAATTCAAAATTTAAAAGTCATTTATTCAAACTAGGCTGAGAATCAGCACTTTTCGAACGTCAAAATTACATAAGACAGTCCCCCAAAACGCCCACCCTTCACCACTTCCTAGTGCCTTTATCTGGCAACAAGAAGTGGCGCAACAAACTCCCCAGCAGCACAGCTGTCTGTTCAAGTTAGAAAAATATATTCTTTACAAAACCAATAATAAAAACACCAACTTACTTTCATAAATAACGTTTTAATAACGTCATTCGCCAGTAAATTGCGGACACTATGTGGCGGCCAACGGTCTTCTAGGAGACCGTAGCTTTAGCAGGATTGCCGCTTCCCAAAACTGGCCAGTACCTACGAACTTTTCCTATTTATTTCTTTTTTATTAAAACTTTATGCAAAAGTAAAAAAAAAAAAACTGTAAAAAGGCGGACTTAATGCCTGAGGCATTTACTACCAGTCAACCTTAGGGTGATGCAGAGGCAAAACATGGCAGGTGAATTGAAAAAGAATAAATACTAATACATAGATGTACATATAAACAAAATAAACTTAGTCAGGAGAAATAACGATAGGTAGAGGAGAAAACCAATCCAGCAAATCAGCGCTGGGATGATTCTGCCAACTAAATTAAGGCTTAAGTATTCAGATAAAAGCGATATCGCTGTCGCGTAGCGGTAACTGGTTCGCCTTCTGGTTAGTACACACGGCTACACATCAAGCTATACATTTCCAGTTTATGCTGATCTCGGCTTGTACGGGATTTTTGTACAATGCGAGGTCAGCTTATATTGGAAATGTATAGCTTGATGTGCATCTACACATCAAGCGAGGTCAGCTTATATTGGAAATGTATAGCTTGATGTGTAGCTGAGTGCACCTACTGCGACCAACTGTGAGAAAAGGCCAGAAAGTTTATTAAAAAACCTCAATCAAAATCAATCAATCTGGCTAGCCTTTTCCCAACTATGTTGGGGTCGGCTTCCAGTCTAATCGGATGCAACTGAATACCAGTATTTTACATAGAGCGACTGCCTATCTGACCTCCACAACCCAGTAACTAGGTAATACGATATCCCTTGGTAAGACTGATTGTGAGACTTTCGGACTTCTGATGACCCGTAACGACTGTCAAAGATCTACGAATGACAGTCGGGACCAACGGCTTAACGTGCTTTTCGAGGCACGGAAGAGTCTCGGTATGTAGAAATGGTCACTCATCCATGGACCAACCTCCGTAAGCGTAGCTTAACCTGATAAGTCGATCCGTGCGGCTGTTAGTACTTAGCCACGAGCTCCTCAAAGTTATAAAAAAGCTCATTAGAAAAAAAAAGTGTGCATAATTAGAAGCCCAAGTTTTTAGAGGATCAGCTAAATATTAATATGGTTGTTGTTTAATAGTATTTTTGTTTATAATGCCTGTACCACACACACTTATTTCTAGAACATATTGTCAGCAGAGTTCCACGGTATCAGTCGTTATTATAACGATGACGCGAGATACGGTAGCGAACGTCACAATTATGGCTACGTGGAATATATTGTTCGTGCGGCACAAAGAGTGAGCGTACTGGAAGATACCCCCGGTTTCTGTTGTCAAATGATTTGATTGGCTTTTGTTATTTAGATCCACCAATCACAGCAGCTGGCAATGATTTGAAAGAAATGGGAGTGAATGATGACGTGACGGGTGACAGGGGAAAATCCACGGGGAGGAGAAAACGTGTAGCGCCGACTTATGGGACAAGGGCTGGAAGTTAATGAAACACAGCAGTTGGCAGGACACATTGCCCGCAAAAAATATTGTCAATGGAATCGGAAGGTTCTGGAGTCTGGAGTGGCAACCGCTTAACTGAAGGCGCAGCTTAAGTAAGCTTTCACAAGGTGGATCGATGAGCTGATGAAGGTTGCGGGAATAGGCTGGATGTGAGAAGCATAGCGCTTGTCAAAGTGTTGACGCTTGGAGTAGGCTTTATGTCCAACAGGGAACGTCTTTGGACTGAAATAATGATGATAATGAATAGCACCAGTTATCATGAATATTTTCAGTCTGGGGTAGTGGTCCAATTCTCTGTCCAACTAGTTGGAACATGAGTCTTTGCTAGGGGCAGTTGTCCAACTTTAAAAATAGTTGGACCACAGCACCTTTTGAGAGTTCCGTGGTTAGCATCTTAGTGTTTTTTTTTCGTTTCGTTTCTTCATTAAAAGCACGATTCTCATGTGAATAGGACGGAAGAGCGGAAATTTTAACGTTTTAGTTTTTTTCTGGGAGCGTTCAATCTTCTAGTTTTTTACGATGCCTGTTAGTAATAAAACATGTTCATTTTTAGGGTTCCGTACCTGAAGGGTGCCAAACGGAACCCTATTACTAAACCTCCGCTGTCCGTCTGTCTGTCTGTCAGCGGGCTGTATCTCATGAACCGTAATAAGTTCCTAGACAATTGAAATTTTCACAGATTGTGAATTTCTATTGCTGCTATAACAACAAATAATAAAAATTGATTAAATTAATTAAAAATTGAATTAATTTTACCATACAAGCATCGTGTTTTTTTCGGCGTTTTTTTTTTGTGTTAAAAATTTTGTTGTGTTAAATATTGTTCGGTGGTACGGAACCCTTACTCGCACTTGGCCGGTTTTTATGTTCTAGTTTATCCTTAGTCTTGGCTAACCAAAAAAAGTTAGCAAAAAGTTTGGTTGATCTCATTAGGTACTTTATATAGTTTCAAAGTTTATTCTTGACAAACAACCTTGCGAAGTTTTCCTAGTAATTATATTAGTGAAAAGGTAGACACTTAATAATACATTAGACACTTAATACATTAATAATTATTATTGTTCCACTCTATTATTGCCGCACTGCAGGTTAAAGGCCTCTTCTCATACACAGAAGGCACGAGCATTGATCATCGGTCACTACGCTTGCTTAAGACAGATTGGCGATTTCAGACTAAAGTCAAAGTGAAAGCCTTTATCATTTATTTCAAATAGGCCCATGTATGGCACCTTTGAACGTCAAAATTTACAAAATAATATAATTGATTCTAGTCTCCCCTTCCAAAAGGTAGTTTTCGTATGGAGGAGAATGGGCAAGAAACTCCACCGTTACTCTTTTAAAATGTTTTACAATATTTTGTATAGGTACCTACATTAGTTAAATAATTATATGTGAAGACGATGCACCTAGAATCAAATTACCACAATAGGTAAAAATAATTAAAAATTAAGCAACGACAGATAAATTAATTATAATTATGTAATGAATAAATACAATGGTCCTCACATATTTGTGGACAAGGACTGTAAAAAGTAGACGATTTTCCTAAAATTTTACAATTAATAAGTCAGTGTGTGAGGAAGTCATCACATAATGTAAAACCAATGCCATATAACAAAAATAATAAATAATAATTAAATTAGCAACCAGTTTGATTTTGTCTAGATTCTAAATTGTCCTATGGAGCAGGACCAGCATGTCTCCAAGCACTCTTATCTTGGATTTAATCCTGTAATTTGTAATATGCTTGTTTGCAAAGTGCACTTTTAATATGAGTTTTAAATTTTCTTTAATTTAATTGCAATACTAACATTAACGAGATGTACATGTAATTACGTTTTCCTTTGACGATGTCAGTTATTTCCAAGATAAACTTAAAAAGGAAAACTTCTCGTCGACTAGTCGACACTTCACGTGACCAGAGCTGGCTCGTTCTTTGGCCAAAAAATTAGCATTGCCATTCAATGTGGCATTGCTGCTAGTCTTCTGGGCACGTTTCCGGGTTGAGTTTCGTCCTTTAACCGTTTTCTGCAACCATATTCGTCATCAAGAAAACGGTTTCGTCCCTGAAAAATTCGACAACGACCCACCACTACTGTCTGGTGTCAATGTCAGTCAGCTCATGCCAGTGCAGAACATGCACTGCCAGTGACATAGACTAAAAATACAAGACTGATTTTTATCGATTTGAAGTCGATAATCATTATTTTGATTTTTCAATAATTAATCGATGTTTTATTTATTAATATAACTGTAATTAAAGCACTATATTGTATATAAGTATATAGTGCATTTAATTACTTATGAGTTAATTACATAGTGCTACTTAGTGCAAAGGTTTTCTTTTTGTAATTGTGTAATCAATTACTCAATTAATCGATAATATCACGAAAACCATCTTTATCATATTTCTCCGCTTCCAGATAGAGAATCGAACTGATTTTTGTTATTCAAGAATAAAAAAATATGACAAATTTTTTAGATCATATCTCAACATATTACATTTTGTCCCACCGTTTCCCATCTCATTTTGTAAAAGAAATGATCGTAAAGTACAGAAATAAACTTCGACTCATCAATTTTTCTAAGAATAATTATCAACTTAAAAAGTAACTGTTTTTTTTTTGGGCGGGAAATTATCAAATGACTTCTCCCGCTCTGGGCGGAACGAGAGGGTGTGTCAGACTCTTACTGACTAAAACCCACCCGTGTTCCTTCAGTTGCCCTGTTAATAAACTTCGACTCATCAATTTTTCTAAGGATAGTTATCAATTTAAAAAGTACCTAATATAAACAAAATACAAAACTAAATCACAAACCAAGTCGCTTCCATTAAATCCCACAAATTCACCGGAGCGTGCCACATTTTGACGTAGGCTATAGATTCAGAGCCACCCGTGCGAACCGACCGTATTAGTGATTGTCATATTTTTATACTTCATTGATCTTTAAGGCGAATCGTTGAGTACGAATGATTTTGTGTTTGTAGGGGGTGAAAGGGGTAAAAGGATTTTTGTGTTCATAATGGATGAAAGGGTATAGGAAGTGGTTCGGAAGCTAAAAGTCCTACTTTTTGAGCATCAAATGGTTTAAGGTCAGCGGGGTAGTTGCATGACAGACAGGTACTATGGCAATGGGTTTCATTTTGACAATTCAACAACATTCATTGCGTCATTTACGTTTTCGAGCAGAAAAATGTTTCAAACATAATGAAGTAATTTCTTTCAAAATCCTTCAGATTGTGATTGAAAGTGTGATATGCAATTGGGGTGCTGGCTAGCGACAATGTGACGTTTCTAATGTGACCACCTGAAAGCAAAGCTAACTAAGTGGTTGCAGAATTTGTCTTAAGACTCTACAGAAAATATTTTAACGATCACCTCATGAATCCTACTCAATACACGGTACATGTAATTATAATTAACTAGCTTCATCTTTCTGACTGACCGACCCCTTGACAATTCAAAAGTGCCTGTAATTAGTTTATTTGAAATAAATGCTTTGAGTTTGAGTTGAGTTTGAGTTTGAGAATTATTAGTCACTTTAACCAGCACTACAGCACTGGAACTATTATCACTCAGGGATATCCCTGACCACTCTTGAGTTTGAGTTTCAATAAATACTTTCTTATTGTACTACCGCAATTTCCAAGTTTCATGTGTCTATTTTGAGTGGTTTAATTAAACTGCCCGACTTTGACTGACAGTTGGTAACGGTCTCGCAAAACCATTTTGAATAATATAGAAGCCCTTTACCTCCGTCTTAATTTTTGGCGATTGTTCAAACATTTTTTTACACCCCATTTCACCCCCTAAGTGTTGATGTAACAAAATTCTCCCTTACATTAAGCCGTGCATGTCCGTCACTGAAATATGTATTTCTGTTCGAAAACAATTTATTGGCGAATACTGAATAAAACCATACAATACTTACCTACTGTACTAGCATCCTAGCATCCTCTACCTGCATATTAACATCAAACTATAAATTATTAACGAACTCACACGCTCAGTCACAAATCTAATTCGGCGGGTGCTGGCCGACAACCGGTCCGGGCCGTACGGTTCGTCCGACGCATAAATCTGGAGGAAGACGGAAAACCGGGCCGTAATAAATCTCATCGTGGATCCGGAATATTCATGAGACCACATACGTACGTTTAACGGATGTTATACAGGGTGTTTCGGGTAGTAAGTGGTTGTTGTGTAGTTTTGGTTCTTGTAGAGGCTTGGTAGGAACATTGGTATAGCATTTTTAGTTAAACGGATAGATTTTTTAAATATAATATGACACCTGTATTCTACGAAAGGTTAGGTAAAGGTGTATCCACATTTCGCCAATTATATTTAAACTTAATGTCATAGGAGATGAGCCTATTGTCAACAATCGCAAATAAATCCCCGAAAAATTCCCGATGGACAAACCCAAAGGTCGAGCAATATGTGGCTTGGGCTTATGGCACTCGACCAGCAATACAGGCTTAAAATAAATTGGGTAGTTTTTATTTCATTAAAGTTTGTAATGATTTGTGTTTTCCGTTCACTTTTAGAAAATGGAATGAAAATCATCAATCGTCCATCGTCGTCCATTTATTCCAATACAGTGCTTAGAATTTATTTTTCTGCTTAGCCAGGATAGCAGTAGTTTCGTTAGTTAACAATTTATTTTTCCGTTTTGTGTCTGCAACATTTGGCGCGGATGCACTACGCAAAAACAACAAAATTAGTTTTTACGGAATTCCAGCTATTCGAAAGCTCATGACCTACTTTTGAAGTAACTTAAAACGGATTTAACGTTTTTATGATTATTTTTAATGGAATTCAGGTAGCTTCATGTTTGAGGTGTTCATTTAGGATCGGCACCCTAATTATGTAATTGTGTTTGTCACTATATAAGATTTTCAATCGCAATCTATAAGATTTTCATGGAAATTGCTAATCCATTGCTTCTTATGTTTGAAAAATACGTCAGCTCGACAAAATAAATAACGCAATTAATGTTGTTGAGCTGTGAAAATGAAAGGCATTGTCATTGTAAGTATCTTACGCAATTACCCCGCGGGCCCACGGGAAACTAGTAATTGCACAGAGAAACGACCATTAAAGGATATTTTTCTAAACGAAAAGGTCTTTCTAGTAATTTTTTCTGAGCTTTTCTCTAGCAATTCCTCAGGATAAGATAAGTAAACTATAATTAGTATAGTCCCTACTTAACAGCTTTTAGTAAATAATACTATCTAGTCTAAAACAACAAAATTTCCAGATTCAAAATATTTCGTTTTTATTTGACGCTTTTTTTCCAATAACATTACTGGCCCCAGGTAACACTAGACAAAGCATTACCACTCCTCGAAAAAAACATTTCACACATAAAACCCATATCCAAAATTTAATTTCTACCCATATTTCACCCCCACATTTCACCCCTACATTGCAATGTTTTTCAACCCGCTGTATAGTGCGGGCATCAGAGTAGTGGTCCAAATATTCTCATGCGCCAGTGTAATAACTTTATTGCGGTGCTCTGTCGTCGAATAGTGCAAAAAGGGTAGGTTTGATATCTTTTTGTGTCTGTCTATAAAATGTTTCGACCCCTGAATTAATGATGGAAGTTAGATGTTTATAGTTGTGCGGTTTTGTTAGGGACAAAAAAGGACATATCTACTAAAATAAAGCGTAGTATTATATCCCTTATCGGCAATGTGTATAATCCGGTATTCTATAGAATGCCTATAACGGGCAGAAAATAATGAAATATAATTTATTCCATAATTTGCCCAGGCATTCTATACAATACCGAATGTTCAACCGGCAATGTGTGGATTACATAAGTATTTAATTAGAGGCAGCAGTTTATGGTATGTCCTCAGAATGTATTTAATGAAGATGACGTTCCTAGTCCAGATATAACACTCTGTTCCGTTGCATATTTACAGTATAAGAGAACAGGTTAGGGATTTGTGAAATGTAGTTGTAGACAGTGTTGCGATACTCAGAGGTGCTCAACAGTATTTTTTTTTTGAAAAAATAATATTTATGTTTATAAAACTAGACGAATTCGGTGATTCCAAACTGACTACTCTGACCAGCGGGTCTAAAACGCCCACATTAAGCAATTCCTCTAAAAGCAATTAATTTTCTGAATTCCCAGCAATTCTTCTGTGATGACACATATTTTAGCTGAATCATATTCAATTCAATTCATATCAGAATCATATTTGGTGTAAATATTGCAGCATAAAAAAATGAAAACCGTAATTTTTTTCAGTTAATTTTTCTTTACAGTTTTTATTAATCGTATGAGATTTTTATTTTTTATTTCTACAGATTAAATGTTATTTCATTATAATACAAAACTAACAAACAGATGAATTGCGTAATATGAATTGAACGCAGATAATATTATGAATTGTCAATTTGTGACAGTTTGTGTGATTCTTATTACGATTCTGCCAAAGAGGTCGTCTTAGGCCCCAAAAAGACCAAAACAAACTCTGATGTCACAGTCTCTTTTAAAGTCCATACAACATTTTGGTCAAGTCATATGAGGAACATGCTGGTTAATATCTGAAATGGTCTTTTGAGAAAAGAACCACACAAATTTGAATGGACCTGTCCAGTCAGTGCACGCTTTTGTCAGTAATCGGGTAGCTCAACTCAAAACTTAAGGAGCTCAACGACTCGACGAACAATACCAAAGAAATATAAAGGATAGTATTATAGCATATCCATTGATCAATGTTTTGCATATACCACATTTACGTTATACATTTCGTCAAATCAAGATAATGGTAGGAATAAGTAAAACGTATTTCACTAACCAATCCCCGGAAAATTTAAATAATCCTCCGATTTAATGTTCAATTAAAATAAGATGTTATAATCATTAATTCGCTCTAAGTTCAGGAAGTTTGTCGAGTCTTAATTAAATAAATGAATTTTCTCCGTACCGAAGTTAAGTCGATTATTTTGCTCAGTGAACTCTTGGTAACTCGTTTTGGTTAACTGTTAATGTTGGTACTCGATAGCGTTGGGTTTGGAGTGAGAATTATGTGAGGAGAGATCTTTTTAGGGTTCCGTACCTCAAAATGAAAAACGGAACCCTTATAGGATCACTCGTGTGTCTGTCTGTCACAGCCAATTTGCTCCGAATCTCATGGACCGATTAAATTGAAATTTGGGACATATATGTGTTTCTGTGACCCAAATACGAACGTATAACGTAAATCAATGAATTTTGAATTGTAGGGGTCAATTTTAGGGGGCAAAAAAGAAAAAAAAAAGTTTTGCTAACAAAACCGTGTGACATATTAAATGAAAGGGCCATATTGCGAGAATCTTAAACATATTTTTTATTTAATTTTAAAATAAATAGTTTTAAAGATATTTAAGAAATTCGATGAAAATTTACCATTCCACCCCCTTATCTCCGAAACTACTGGATCAAAAATTTTGGAAAAAATACAAAGTATGGCTCTTTACTCATAGATTACAGAAAAACCTATTAGAAGTCTATGGTCTTAAAATAACATGGTAAATCTCTCAATATTGTGCGTACTAACTTACATTTGCAGTTGGAACGTATGGGAGAACTCGTATTTCAATTACAATGTTAAGTTTGTATTTGGGATAAATTCGTCCCAACTACAGAACCCTTCATTGTGCGTAGTCTGACACGCACTTGGTCGGTTTTTATTATAAATGCTGTCAAGATTTCCACATAAAATCATCTTTTCTGACTCAGCAGTCAATGATGCTCTGAAAATTACATTCATCACCTGCCTAGCCTTTTTCTATATTGGGGTCAGCTTCCAGTCTAATCGAATGCAGCTGAATACCAGTATTTTACATGGAGTGTAACGTTACATTTTCCCAGAAGGGGAAAATGTAAGGGAAAATATAATAATATAATTGAATATTATAATATAATTAAAAAATACAAGGGGAGTACAAAACACAGTTTAACACTACTGATCGGCACTGCACGCTTAGGAGGTTAGGCCTCAGAGGTGGCCTGCAGCGGGAGGTAGTCTTCGGGAGATGGAGGCTCCGGCAGGGAGTGATTGACGGCTGGCGGTGGCCTCGGCGGGTGGATGACTCCGAGGGAAAGAAGAGTTGGCTCCGGCAGGGAGTGGGTGAGCCCCGGAATGGCCAGGGCAGGCCAAGATGGACTGTAAGAGAGTCAGACCCTTTTATTATTAGTAAAGTCGGAGATAGAATCGGAGATAGAATCCGAGATAGAATCCGAGATAGAATGGCCCGTTGCTTCTGACGGCCTCTGCTTTTATACCCTTCAGCTCGTTTCCAAAATCAATATTCTTTTCCATTTTCAAACAGTGGTTTCTTCAAATATAATCGGACCTCCTTGGAGTGCGTAAATTTCATAAATAAAATTTAGAACAATAGTTAATAATTTGGTACAATCATAATATAAAAAAATAAATTATAATTAATACAATATTTTAGCGATATCAATAAAAATAATTAAAACTATACAAACCAAAAAGTAACATAGACTAAGCCAAACAGAAAAATAAAAGAAACTGACAGTTTAACATTTGACATAGGTAAGTGTCACAACAAGAAAATCTACAGAAAATATCAATAACAATGAAATACAGAGCCTCAGGAATATTTAACACACCGGCAATGGTCATGCATTTATCTAGAGAGAACGTATGATAAAAGACCAACATTTTAACAACCAAACCGTAAGTAAAAACATGCAACATTACAGGAGTGACTGCCTATTTGAACTCGACAACCCAGTAACTGGTAACACGATACTTTCGGGCTTCTGACGACCCGTAACGACTGTCAAAGATCTACGCTCTGAAAATTCACACACCTAATTACACATTTCCACTCAGCCGAAAAAGGATGACATTCAAAAGTCACTGCTGTTTAAATACAGCCATGGTTTAGATATAACCTTTGCCTGTATATTCTCGGCGAAAATTTTGTAGTAGGTGCTGTTTAGATACCTTTTTTTTTGGGTGGGAAATTATCAAATAACTTCTTACGCTCTTCGTGCCAGATCTTACTGACTAAAACTCACCCATGTTCCTTCAGTTGCCATGTTGCCAGGGGCCACGAGCTCCCTTTCGGACTTCTTCGCAACCCCGGCAGGCATCGGCCCTAGCGGACCCCGTCAAGCTGTTTTGATACCTGCAATCAACAATTTTTCTTCTCCTCTAGTTGGGGCAAGAGATAATTATTAGTGTAAAGATTGGCCATGCAGACCACAAGGCTACCCGGTTTTCATTAGACCATACGACAGACAGATAGTTACCCAAAAAATCTCACTATATTTAAATATAGTGAGATTTTTTGGATTGATACAAAACTCATGGATTGATACTCTAACTACTCCGTACCTCGAAAAGCACATTGAGCCGTTGTATTTCACGACCAAGTTTTCACCCTCAAAGCTGGGAATACACGTCAGATTTTTTCATCAGATAGTCTGATCCGGCTATCGGAAGGCGTTGGAGCCATTATTCTGTTTGAAAGAAAAGAATGAAAGAAAGAAAAATAGGTTTATTTGTCACAGAGACACGTGCATACATAAGAGACAAGAGTAAACGAGAACAACAAAAAGTACATAATAAATCGCGGGCATAAAACAGAAATTAGTCGGCGGCTGCACGACATGACCGTGACAAGAAGACTTCCACTCAGCATGATGCTGTGCTATGGGGAACCCACAGCATAGCACTGATTTTCAGTGGTCACCCGAAAAAAAGATGATGTACGGAAATCAAGTCAGGTTCAGTGATTTGTTTATTAAATAGGTAGGTAGCAGAAAGAATGAACATTAAATACACGTCCGATCTGATAGTCCGATAGTTTGCATTGTTCTGATAGCTGGATCAGACTGTCAGATCCGAGTTTCTGATGAATAAATCTGACGTGTATTCTCAGCCTTAGTATCAGGTACTTTTTCGAAATAGATAGTCAGTTTTTCATCGGTATCTTCAAGTTTAAGCAACGCTAGCCGAAGTCGGTGCGTGACCATCCATTAGGTACATCCCGGGATCCCGGTTGTCATTCACGTAGATCTTTGAAAGTCGTTACGGGTAGTCAGAAGCCCAAAAGCCTGGCAGTCTTACCAAGGGGTATCGTGTTTCCCAGTAAATGGGTTGTTGTGGTCAGATTGGCAGTCGCTCCATCTAAAATACTGGTATTCAGTTGCATCCAATGAGACTGGAAGCAGACTCGAACACAGTTGGAAAAAGGCTAGGCAGATTCACTAATTGATACTCTTTATTAAAATATTTATTGATATATGTGCTGAATGGTGCTAATCCATGCGTCATGTTCGTGAACGGGCGCCGTCAGTTGCGACTTTGCCACGGCTTATTATTCATTTATTTTAATTTTTGAATTGTTCTTTGTTTTATATTTTTATTACGGACGCTTCTAACGTGCACGTCTTTCTGCATTGTTGTCACATGTATAATTTCAACATGAATGATGTAACCAATATTTTGTAACAATTTTTTATTTAAAAGAGTGTCCGTGGAGTTTCTTGCCCGTTGTTCTCCATAGATACCTACATACTACGCTTTGGAATGGGCAACTAGCTTCATATTATTGACAATTCAAAAGTACCTGTAAATGGTTTAATTGAAATAAATGCTTAGAGTTTATTTTCTGTTAAAACAATGGTAGCGGTCCAGTTTTATCACGACGATATTACAATGGTTTTTCATCGCGTTCAGCGATAGCTATCGCTTCCGTATTTACATGAAACAACATAATAATTTGTTTGATAGCAGTATTCTGTTCATTGTATCACTTTATACGTATCGTTTGGGGTCGGAATATAAACTGTAGTTTAGATAATTCTATCTACATATTTACCCCGTATTGTCCCACGGCTGGGCAAAGGCCTCTCTTTCCCTTTTCCAAAAACGTCTGTCTTTTTATTGAAGCTAAAACTTCTTTGGGCGCGTTGGGCATTTTTGAGATGGGACTAAACCATTGATTTCGCGACACCGTGACGACATCAGCTTTTGACCATTAAAAAGACATCAACGCGTTGATTGCCGCAGTGCATGGAGTAAAAGACGTCGTAGAGTAAAAGATAATCAATTAACAAGTTTCAAGCAACGACTCTCAAGTACCGGCACAAGTCATATAGAGGACAATATGTTAAGTGTCACCTTCTGGAATTGCGCCAATGAGCATGTGAAGATAGATATGTAAATGGTTAAATAATATCCACTTGCAGAAAGACGCTGTTGAGTATCTTTATTGCCCGTCCCACTGGTGCAAACTTTAACAAGTTTGTACTGGCCATCGGCGCTTTAAACGTCTTCTGCCATTGCAAGCCAGTCCTTTTGGTAGGAGTCAAGATTCTCCCTCCATCTTCGACTTAATTTGCCATGATGTCGCCTAGCATAAAAAAAACTCAATCAGTGACTCTTTTAGCCCACTTAAGATTATTTATCTTTTTAAGAATTTATTTATTTAACCATTTATATACATACTTAAATACACAGACTAGACAAAAGGAACAGAAAAATACGTACAAAGGTGATGCTTATTTCTAAAGAAATCTCTTCCAGCACACTTGCGATAGGACAGAGGATAAAAAGAGATGTAGACAACGTGTATAAGAGTAGTGAGAAAGTAAAATACATAAAATCAACTTAATTTACTTAATAAAATAAAACAAATAATATTAGAATATACGTATACTTACTTACATACATACAAAAATAAATAACACTACGATATTATTAATTATAATTTAACAAAAAAAAAAAAACTATATAAATACCTACGCAACTATGACAAAGAGGAAAGATAGTGTTCCTTCACTTTAATTGGAAATTAGGTAAACGATCATTTGAGGAATTCTAATAATGTGATCTATCTAGTGGTTGTAAGCACGACTACTGAGCCCGGGTCTTCCAAAGTGTTATTGGAGTTTTTGTTTTGGAAATTCTTTATAGCAGCGCGGAATTTGGATTATTTCAATAGCCAGCGAATTATTGAAACTCTGTACTCTTCCTCATAAGTTCTTTAAATTTGAAAATGAATTAATATTTTTTCGGCCGTACTTTAGTTTTCGCGAGCCCTGTTTGTGAAGTAAAGCAAAGTCAGTTTACCTTGTAGAATCTTATTGATCCCTTCTTTAAGTTGATTATAAAGCCCCTTGTTTATGCACCGCTTCACTTTTACCGCCATTTGTGGCAAATGACAGATGACATTCGTGAAGACTGACAGATGACATTCGTGGAGGCTGACAGATGACATTAGTGACAGCACCTCTACCTCACTACTTGTGTGGGTGAGACAGTGTTTACATATCTCATAAACAATTATCCAATCTTGACTTCTAACACTACAAATCCACATAAAATCAAGTCTAAAACATTCACCGAACACCTGAAAATCTACAAACCAAATAAGTGCCTGTACTTTAAAACAGTTTCCACTTCTGAGCTAATAATATAAAAGAAATATTTTAATATGTTCGTTTAGCAAGCAGAGGACACAATTTTCCGAGCTGAAGCGTTTGAAAGCAAATAAACTGGGGTAGAGCAGCGGCACAACTTTTTTAGGGGTCCGCAATAAATATGCTATTTTATTTTTATGTTATGTTATTTGGTGTACGGTTCAGAACTTACTGTTTTTCCCCATGGGCAGTGTAGTTATGAGTAAGGATGAGAATAAAATGACGATAAATGAAAGTTAAGGGTATATTATTTTATTTGATGTTATTGTGTAGGTGGACATCTTAGAGAGAAGTAAAGTGTACTGTGTACCAACATAAGGCAAAAACGTTTATTAATATTAGACTGAAATAAATAAGTGTTTTTTGACGTTAAGATAATAACAAAAGAGCACACAGATATATAATAAAAAATACAGACAATCAGACAATAATACAATTAACATATCGTCACGCCTTGTTTTCCCTGAAAGGTTAGGCAGAGGTGTACCTATTAGTACAGCCACATTCCACCAGTTAATAGAACACTATTATTGTTGATTATAATAAAACTATGATTACGTTAGTGTCAAAATCTAGTCGTGCGCCATTGATATGCTAAATCAATTCCATTTTACTTATCTTAAAAGTACGGACATATTCGTTACCAGAACCTTTATAAAGATAACTAAAGACTTTTATTTTTAAATTCAGAAAGTTTTTTCACAACAAAAAACATTTGAATCAACTCTGCTATAACAGAATAAGCAACTATCATCAAATACAAAACATATCTATTTTAACTGCAACAAAAAAAGTACGGAACCCATTTCACTAAGTATGACATCACGCGGTTTCCTTCACTAACTAGGTATGTTCAGTTTGTGTGTTTTACAGCTCAGTGGCGCCGCTGTGCGTCCGCTGACTGTTTTTACTGCCGCTTAGCGTTGATCATTACCAACCTGTATATAGAAAAGTTTTTCTGTTTGATTTTCGGAACAGCCCTGTATATTGGGAGATTATTTGTTTTTGGTAAATTGCTATGAAATGCCAAACTCAAACTCAAAGCATTTATTTCAATTAAACCATTTACAGGCACTTTTGAACTGTCAAAGAGTCGGTCAGTTAGTCAGAAAGTTGAAGCTAATTGCCTATTCCAAAACGTAGATCTCTATGGAGAAGAGCGGGCAAGAAACTCCAAGGACACTCTTTTAAATAAAGATATTACAAAATCCTGGGTACATCATTCTTGTTGCTTCTATATGTGAGAACAATGTACAAAAAATAATCAAAAGTAACTGAAAAATAAGCCCTGGCAGATAAGAGATGACCAGTTTCAACTGACGGCGCCCGTTCACGAACATGACGCGTGGATCAGCACCATCCAGCTCAACCATTTTGTAGGAAACCGAATGATCCAACACACTCGCCACCATCAGCGAGACATTTAAGTGAGCATGACATATTCTCAACTGCCATGCTCTTTCAAGTCAACACACATCTTAATAACTTAATAAACGGCTCCATGGTCTCAAATTTACAAAAATAAAAATGCTTCTAAATTATAAAAAAACTATAGTATGCAATGTATTTAAAAAATTAATACAATTTACCACTAAAAAGAAAGAAAATCATTACTAATTGCCTGGTTATTTAGTTGGCCGGGAAGTATTGGTAATCGTTTTAGTTACCATTATGCGGTTTTTATAATATCTAACGTGACGATATTATCGTGGACGTCCACTGCATCACGATAACACAAGGAAGTAAAATGTATGGAAATATAATTATGAAAACGGTTTTAAATTTCAGTCCACAATAACGTTATAACGTGCACGTATTTACATTCATTTTATGGACGTGGACGTACACGATAATATCGTCAGGTTAGAAATTATAAAATGCACAATAGTTTTTATGGTGATGATCTCAGAAGGTTTTGATATCGAAACTAATGACAAAATTATACAGATTTTTATTTTAACCAGTGCGCAAACTTAAACACGTGACTTTACTCATCATTATGAACAACACTTACTATGGGATTACACCTGAAATCACGAAAAAAAATCAGCTGTTCCCTACATTTATGTTCGCATAGCTCGTCAAAATCTAGGGAACAGCTGATTTTTTTTTGTGCACTGGTTAGAAAAACTTACCCTGTATATGTTGGAAATACGTCATGATTTGACTAATCGGAGCGCCAGCGCCGCCTAGCGGCACTTGACAGAGTCTACAACATAACGGTTGGACCGGCCGGAGCCGAAGCTAAGCTGAGTTCATTGGTGGCGGTCAAGCAGTGAACACGTTAAGGTGACGATAACCGGCTTTTAATGATTTTTACTGAAGATGACGTCTAAACGAGTATTGTTCATGATTTAGAATGAATATATGATATAACATTTTGTTAATATTTTATTATGGACATATTTTGGATTATGTTTTTATTACATAGTGAAATTAATTTGTAAAGTTATATCTAACGCGGATTAAAAACTGAGAATCGCGTAAACTCTATCTAGCGTATTTTTCTGAAACCTTCACAATTTTAAAGATAATTTAATTATTGATCTTTTAGCATGCGTGTTTTATTAAAATACATTTTGTTTTATGTATATTAAATTAATAACGCGTCTAATTTGGGACAGCAGCGCTCCTTGATAGGCGAGTCCTATTACTGGCTGGACGTACGACGCGTTGCGTGAGCTCAGTACAGAACACGCAAGCTAACCACTCAAGGTCACTGTCATATATTTGCGTCTTAAACTGTCGCACGTTCCGAATAGTCGTGTCGTGTACCTAAGTGTGTGAATTGCTAGTGTGATTAATTTGATGGTAAATTATAATGTGATCTGGATTGCAAACAGTTTTTCTATTGCGCATTAACCAACAATATCCACAGTTCGCCCACAGTAGTTAAAATATTGCTAATAATAACGAAAGAGACACCTACCCTCTCCGTCATATATATTTATAAGCTTCATTTTTAATTACTAAACTCCATTTCTCGTAAAAATCTCGTGATATTTTTTTTTTTTTTTTTGCAAATATTTCCTTAAATATCGTGATGGCCTAGCTAGAGGTTAAATTTTCGTTGAGCTACAGGAGTGGATTCATTACTTATTTAGTATCTAAAGTTACTTACTTCTAAGCAAGTTCGGTCAGCTGCTTACATTCTCACGCAAGTCATAACAAGGGAGAACTTGTTAAAGTAAACACTCATTACTATTTCTTCTGTAACTAGAATAGGTACAGTCAGAAGCATTCAATTAAAGACCTTACAGTAAGGCCAAGCCCGCACTGCGAATTTTATTCGCGCGGTTTATATTCAGTGTACGGCATTGCAACGAGTGCGAATTTTAAATCTCCCGTGCGTATAGTTCCATACGATGCCACGCGTTACAGAATTGCAGTACAAACGCGCGATTTTTAAACGCAGTGCGGGCTAGGCCTTTCGCAAAATTCGAAACAGAGTAAAGGCTACTACAGTCATTTGTAAGAACATTGAGAGAAATGTTTGAATAGGACATGATTAGATTATAGCATTGTTTGAGGATAAGAGAAAAATATACTTAGGTAGAAAATTGTGCAATATTATTGTAATGAAAATTAGGGGTCGATCAATTGTAGGTAACACTGCCTCGTTGGTCTAGTGGTTGCAAGCGCTACTGCTGAGCCCGAGGTCCTGGGTTCGATTCTGCTTATTGGTGACTCACCCGAATTAACTTGCCCGAATCCGGGCGAATGGACCATTTTAATAAATATTCTTTTTTCTTGAGGGGATTCGCACGAATTCAATTTATTTGTGGACACACCAGCAATACGTAGTAGTAAAGTACACTGGCGCATATGAGTGATTAGGGTAAAAAAAACAGCTGTTTCATACAGTTGAGAACAGTATGTAGAGAGCCAGGGGTAGGTAGGTGGGTAGGTGGGGAACTTTACTATGGAACAGCAGCTTTTTTCTTTCGCGATTTCAAAGTTGGTCCCATAGTAAAAGTTATTGGGTTTTTCTCTGCTTATCCCTCGTGAAATAAAAATTGCGATGGCAATTGAGGATGGCAATTTACTCACCTGCATCCGTCAAGGGGGTAAATCTACCCGTCATACTAAACAAGTTTCGCTATGAAACTTATATAGAAACCTATGTTCCCACTGTTAGGACAGTGGGAACATTATCGGCTGATTATGCTATGTGCATACAGACTGTACTTCGGAGAGTGTGCGCAGGAGCTCCACGACCTGATCCCACCATCTCTCTTTTATTATCGGACTACCAGGCGTACGGCAGGGCAGGGCTCGGATAACGGTATATTTTTCAAAATGGTTTCGTATTAAAAACCTTTTGTTTTGTTTCGATAAATTAATTTCTTTCGGTTACGTACGAAGGAAACGATTGGATATAAAAACGTTTTTGAAGAAGAACAAAATTGAAATCGTTCCCGGGTAATAAAACGTTTTACCCGTTTTTTTTTCCATTTTTGGGTTGATTGATAGGAAACTACGGTAAGTGTATTGGAATCAATGATGATTTTACATGAAGATAAGGTACATTTTAACTAAACAAGTTCATGCTTTTTGTTTTGCGGAATAAACGTTTTTTTTTTAGGTACGGCATCTCGTAGTGGGCTTTCCTGTGGGTGCTACTACACTTAAAACCTCCAGCCAGGGGTTATTCAACTATGCTAATTAAAACTAGGTGAACGCTCGCTAAGGGCACCCCCTGTGGGGTACGAACCTTGGCTTACGGCGTCAACTGGAGTGAGAACATCAAGGATGGGACGGGCTGGGGAATAAACGTTCTCATTCCGTTTTCGTTCCGAACAAAATGCTGTACAAAGAACTGTTAGAAACGTTTTAAAAACGTTATTTTAAATAACGTTTCCAAGCCCTGCTGTAGGGTACCATCCGCACTTGGTTAATATCACGTCCAGTCGTGCTCAGGGCTTCTCCTTCACATTTATTATGCGCACACCCAAATTGTGGAACTCTCAGTCAGCGTCTATGTTCCCTTCCACATATAACCCATCTGCCTTTAAAACAAGAGCGAACAGGCGTTTTCTGGGCACGCTCGATCCATCATAGACCTCATCCATCGCTTTCCGTCAGGCGAGATCGAGGTCAAGAGCAGGCTCCTTCAGGAATAAAAAATAAATAAAAACTAATGCAAATGAGAACGGCCACGGACCGTACAAATGAAACCCAGGCCCGGCACAAAAATTTTGTGCCGGGCCTGGGTTTCATTTGTACGGTCAAAAGTTAATCTCAGTTGTCATCATTGCCGAATCTTGTGGCTAACATGTTCTTTTTGCACATTACAGTTGTATAGGCGCTCAAGGAAAAATATGTTTTTTTTTTAAAGCTGTCATTAATTGACATTATTTCTTATGATTATTAGAAGGACTCTATAGAAAGTAAAAATAGGTACTAGTTTTAGTACAAAAATATATCCATATAAAAAAACAAAAGTAATGTAGTTGATTATATTTTACAATAGCCATCATTAACCATATAGTAACCGATAATAATGATATCATAATTACAATATTCTTTTTTACATTTAAGTACTAATACCAGTACTTTTAACTTTCTGCATGCTTACCTAATAATCATAAGAATGAATGACAATTAGGTATGATATCATTTACAAAAAAAAAAGAAGCTATATTTGCCTTGAGTGCCAGCTAAGTAATTACAATGGGCAAATATAATATTTTAGCCAGTGAATTTAGCAATGATGACAACGGAGAATAACTATACTAATTTAAATTTAAAATCTGAGATATAAATCTTTTGCGCCGGCTTTTGTTTTCTTTTTTTGGCCATCCTCCTTTCGCTGACTTTACCTACCTACTGCCAAAATGTATGCTTATTTCAAACAGCAGAAACTTAGTAATAAACAAAACATTGGCAAAATAAATTACTTCAGCAGTCTGAAGACATCAAATCAAATCCAGTGCTGCCAACTTGATTATTGTGAGAATCCCGATCTGCTGAGTTTGTGTATCTACGTGACGTCGGACGAGTTCATTTAGTAGACGATGCTGCTACTAAAGCTTTGGTATTCTGCACAATTCTTCTATCTTGATGTCATTGGGATCATTAGGAATTTTCACGACATTAAAAACACACGAGCGCGATAAATATAACGTGGTGTAAATGTCACATGTCTTCGAATTTTTTGGTTCTAGGATATGACGGTTTCCTCTACCAACCCGCACTGGATCCGCGTGGTGGATTATGGCCTACACCATTTCACAGAAAGAGGAGGCCTGTGTCCAAGCAGTGGGAACATTATGGGCTGATTATGTGGTGTAAATGGGCGCATTACACATCAATTTCTCGTACATGAAGCGTTTACAAACACAATATACCGTTATATTGTACCTATAATTATTGTAAACATCGTGAGGAAACATGGCATTTTTGAGAGATATTTCATGATGACATGTGAAGCCAAGTCAAAGGTCCATGTGCGGCTTTAAAACTCTGACACAAGTTCCCTAATTGAGTAACTTATTTTCGTATTTTGACAGTTCGACAACATTTTTTTCCAACTTATGAAGCAATCTGTTTCAAATCGAAACAAATTGTGATTGATCATGTATTACGCAATTAGGGTACAGGTTAGACACTAACCACACGAAAAAGAAAGAGGAATATTGTATAATTCGAATATAATTCCTAGACTGGATATGGTGACCTTAATAATAGTAATGCTGTGGACTATGTCAATTTGATTTTTTATTTTCTTATCAGTAACTTATTAAAATTATAATTATTTATTGTTGACATTATTGCATTTCGTTAAATATTTTCATTACTTACCTGACATTACCTATTGCATTTTATTAAACTAAATAAAAAAATTAAAAAAAATAGTATAATTGATACTATTGATACCACTGTATTATAAAAATTTAATTTAATTGGCAAAGCCTCCCATATATGTATATTTCTACGCTAAATGGCAAAATAGAGAGAGAACCTATAATATAATAATTGTAACATCCTGCACACTGTTGTAACCTATGTTTACAAATAAAGAATATTAATTGATTGATTGAGATTCGCCCCTCCTGGGACTTAAATATAACTGGCGAAATGTAGGTGTGTATAGGAACACCTCTGCCTAATCCTTTGGGGAAACAAGGCGTGATGTTATTTAGTTCCCAAAAATATTTAGTAACTCATTGAAATTATATTCAATTCAATATGTACCCTACACATGAAAAAAATGGACAGTATAGTGCATGTCACGAAAGAAGGCACTTTGAAGCGGCGCTAGTGTCTGTGCCATTGCATCACATTGCATTAAAAAAAGTGGTGGCACTCCGGGACTGCCGATAGAAGTGAAAACTTGAACAAGATCGCCTTGGTGGATGAAAAATACTTGTATAGAACATGGGTCCGTAACCTTATCTAAATAAAGAGCACAATCGCGTTTACAAAAAAAAAACCTCCCAAACCTTTGAAGAAAAAACACTTGCATAGAACATTGATCCGTAATATGATATAAATAAAGAGCACAATCGAATTTAAAAAAATGTGGTTTCGTCACCGTGTCGCGAAATCAATGGTTTAGTCCCATCTCAAAAACGCCTAACACGCCTAAAGAAGTATTCACTTCAAAAAATGTAGTTCCACAATTTTCCGTGGGCCTTCTTTTGTGGCGCGCACCGTACATTCACATGAATCAAATATTTATTTTAGACAATAGAACTGGACGACAAAATCCCAACATTTCAATAAACCATGACTGAATAACATAAACTCCATTTTATTATTACAGAAAATATGGGCACAGGGTTCCCCTAGTTTAGGAGGCAGGGTTTTTCAATATTTGTGCAGCCTTTTCTAAACCTATCTACCTATAAAATGTATTTGTCTAGTAATGTATGCAAAGGTATTTCGTGTCAATAAACATATTTTATATTTTTTATTTTTTTATATTAAATTCATAAACAATAGCTCCGAAACGCCTTTATATTGCAAAACGAGCTATTTGAATATGAAACCCTATAAATAGGTTTAAATTGTAGCAGTATAATTATGTCGAAAATCTTTTGACGTCTATTTTAAGGAAAAGTTGAGTTGGTAACCAAATCATAAATCGACCACCTGCGAGACTCACAGACCCACGCTTTTGTACCACCGAAACGATTATATTATGTTCTGTTTATTATTTGGTTATAAAGGTCATAGTAAATACGTATTCTGTGAAAATCTCGCGTCCTAATAAAATGTGATCGTCGTTCTAATTCGGGGTTGTCGCGTTCATATGTCACTTGTTGTTCGGAAAGCTGGAGGGCGCCCTCCGCCGGACGCAGCCTTACGGTTCTAAGATACAGCCCTCTGCAGACAGATGGTTAAACAGACAGAAGGTGATAAATTGGCCGAAAGATAGACAGACAGACGGTGTAGACTTTGAAATAGACTTTGAAATGCATGACTCGCGATTATAAGAAAAGAAAGAATTAAATAAAATTACGTTTATTGGAATTACAACACAAAAATACACCTTAAAAAAGAAAAGAAATCAATGTGATTCATTTACATCATTAAGAGTAGAGTAAGTCTCAAAATAACAGTAATAAATACACAAATAAAAGTTTATTTATTTATTTTTTCTTTTAAAAACAAGTGTGTCAGGGTTACGGAGCAAAATGTCCGGCTAAAAATGAATCTGTGTCCAGCTTTTCTATTTTTGGGCCTGGCATCCGCGGAATGCTGGAAACAAAGTGATTTTTACTATAATACGTGCTTGCGAACGTCTCTTGTTCAGGAACTCTTGCGCGTTTATGACATTACGCATCGAAATATGTTGTAATTAAACCATAGAACTACCTACCATTCGTAGATTTATAATATATGCCATTACATTTTATTCAACTTTTGATCAAATTCATAGAAACTTCGAAAGCAATCAATCAATCGGCCTATTTACGTTTCTCACTATCCGTAACGACTGTGAATGATCTACGAATATCTAAGTTTTCCTAAGCACGGAGGGATCTCGCTACGTCAAAAAAGACGCGTTGAAATGTTGCCACTATATAAAACGTTTTTTGAGGATGATATTCTCCGCAATTCTTCTCTATGTTAGGAGAAGAATTGCGAATAAAGTATGTCTATTTCTTTTTTATCTTTTTATATCTATTTAGTATATATAACATCACATTTTAATTTTATAAATTATTTTTCTCTAAGTACGCTGTACTGATACAGCGTTTTAATATGTGTTTGCTGCACCGGTGGACGTCCTTACGTCGGCGCCGGCTGTCGCTGAAAATCAGTGCTGGGCTTCTGTCTTGCATAGGGTCGTAGCATAATGCTGAGCGAGATTCGATTTGTGTCGATATGATGCATGCTTACCCCAACCTTTTCTCATTTTTGTATTTTAACTATTTTTTGCGTCATGTTTACCGTAAATAAACGTTTTTTCTTTCTTTCTTTGTTTGTATGTAATGCGTGGTCACCCATCCACGAACCGACCGCAGCAAGCGTAGCTTAGATCGCCCCATGCGGCTGTTACTATTTAGCCACGAGATATGCCTTTTAATATAATTCAACTTTCGTGTTTGCAAGCATTCAGGAGATTATTTTTGTCACAAGTCCCCATTTACAGTAGTCCTACTATTCTGCGTAGAAGAGTTTACCAACTTTCAAAGTGGGTTCCGCTTATTGATTTACCGGATCGAAGCGCCCTAAAGAGGTTTGTTGAGGGCTTACAAGATAGATTGAAGGAAAACTTTGCCAGCTCTTACACAACAAAAAGTTGGCAACACAATTAAATGTTTTTGGCGAGAAAAAGAACTTAGTTTGAGTGGTGAAGAGGTTCGGATATGGAAGAGGTTCAAATGTTTATTTCGCGAGGGACATTGTAACAGGATCTGGCCATTAAGGAGAATTGAGAGCTTTGGAGAGAAAGAAGAGAATTTTATCTAAAATCTGAGGGGCAATTCCCGTATTTTTAATAACGTTCGCATTCTAATCTCAAACACAATCTGTCAGAAATACTTATAATTTCCCTACATTTTTGACAAGTTTTTGACATTCATTGTCGCTGAGTTAGGAGAGCGACTAAAGTGCGTTCATTATAACTTGACCCGTGGCGCTATTGGTAGCACTGAATTTTACAGTCATGTGATTGGTAGTACTGTCCTGTCAGACGCCATTTTGGACTCTATTAGTATTGAAATTAAAACCGCAAAATTCAGTGCTACCAGTCGCGTCACGACTTCACGAGGCAAGTTATAATGAACTCACTGTAGATTTTGAAAGTTTTTAATTACGGGAATTTTTCTTCAGACATCTAAGGTGTTTTAAAGAAAGTTGTTCCGGGTTGTGTATGATGGTGTTTATCAACGCAATCAAGAAGTTATTTGTGCACATCTAAAAAAACTTAAACGCGATTCAGGCACCCTAGACCCTTCCCAGGTAACGGCGGGAGGGGTTTACATCGGCGTCGAATCGATGATGAAGTACTTGGGACTTGTCTTCGACAGATGATGGAACTTCGTGGAGCACTTCAGACGATAGGTTCCCAGACTGGAGCGGGCCGGGGCTGCCAATTTTTTATGGGGATACGCTAAGTCAGCCCGCGAAATTAAAAAATTCTCAAAATGAAAAATTTAACAGCAACATATTAATCAAATTTTATTGATCGATACTGTGCCAAAACTGTTAAAAAAGAAAAGAAAAATAGAAAGATATGATATATGTGCTGCGAGTTTCATTTATTGCATAGTTGCGGTGTGCTGGGTGGTGCACTTGTCTGCTTCGCTTGAATTTGTCGCCGCCTGTAGTTGGCGTCCGGGGCACGTGCCCCGGTTTGCCCCCTATAGATCCGGGGCTACCCTCATCATTATCATAATTGGAAGCCCTATTCCACTCACTGCTGTGTGTATATGACGCTTTTGTGCCATGCTTTCCTGGTCTGTGCGAGTCTTATCCAGGTCTTCCCCGCGATCTTCTGTATCTGGTCTGCCGATGCACCTTCTACCGTTTCTCGGCAACCATTCCGTTATGGCTCTACTCTACCTGACATCACCACGTGTAGCCAAGTGGACTGAAAATCAGTGGCTCGATTTTAAACCTTTATGGTTTAAAATCGAGCCACTGATGTGAAGGCTTCTTTTCTGTATGAAACGAGAATTCTGTCCAGGTGATTCTGTACAGGTATTTTAGGATGTATTTCTATTTTTTAAAGATTTATTATCATTAGCCTTCCTACCTTCTCAAGAACACGAACGCGCGGAATAAACGTAACATAAATTGGAACGATTTCAAAATTGGAAATATTCGTTTCTCATTTAATATTTACTTAGTTTAAGACTATTATTACAGGCTCATTATCACTGGTCGATGGGCCTTGTATGCGGGGTGCGGGAGATTTCTATAACGCATAAGTCCCGCATGCGGGGAACCGTTTTCTCGTGTCAATAGTACACTGTTATGTACATTGTTCTAAAGAAGCACTCCTCCATAATATTTGATCTCGTTTCTGTCTCAGGAAAACGCAGAAAATACTCTGTCTGCAAAACTGCTAAAGGCCTAACGAGCTTCTCTCAAAGAGTTTATACTTTCTTTGGTTCCCACTTATATAATAAAATAAATCGTATTACCACGATCTGTCACCTAACAACAAATAATGCTCTGGTTGAATGGCTCCTTAATTTGGATTATAATGCAACTGAGGAATTACTAACTCATCCAAAATAGTCCATCCTTCTAACTTCCCGACACATTCAAGCATTTTTTTTGTTTTTTTTTGCATTTAATTTTTTTTTAAACGACTTCAAAAAAAGGAGGAGGATCTCAATTTTTTTAAAAATGTTTGTTACCTCAGAACTCTCGACTGAGTGAACCGATTTTGATGATTTTTTTTAATTTGAAAGCTGGTGCTTCCCGTGTGGTCCCATTTCAAGTTCTGACAGTGCCATCCATGAGAAAACCATATAAGTCTTAAATTTGCATTAAGTATGTGCTCGACAAATGAACGAATAACTCAATATCGCGCCAACCGATTTCGATGATTCTTTTTTTATAGTAACTCGTGCAGTTGCTCTTGGAAAGCACCATTCGGTGAAGTGGAAGTGATGATGAAGACCACAAATGGCCACAGGAATTACTCTATAATAAGTATTTCACGGGTTGCGATTCGATTACTTTATTATGGTTGCAATGAAATTTATGCTCGTCACAATGCATATGGAGAAGTGGGGAAAAGTAATATTTTGTATTTTTTTCCCGTTAGGGAAAAGCAATATTTTGTAAAAGATGATGAGCGGTTGAGATTAGGCTATTGTAACTTAGATAAATTACAAACTACCCACTAAAAAGCGAGAAATAATAACTTTTTTACAAAAAAAAAAAAAGACCGACTTCCAAAAAAACACTACAACTGAAAAATAACTTAAATTTCGAAAGTTGATTGCAAGTAACTAAAATTCAAAACCAAAGACACCGACTTCCGAAATTGAAGTTATTTTTCATTTTGTAGCGTTGTTTTGGAAGTCGGTTGTTTTTCTGTTTTATATTGTTTAAATCTCCGAGTCTATAATTGATTTTTATGTTATGTCCTATCCCTTCACATTTACTAAGAAACTGATTATGGTTACATACCGTGTGGTGGGATCCTGGTGATCTGCTATACAGGTATTTCTAGTGCAGATACCAGTCTCTCGCAAACTATTGTCACAGTTTTTCAAGTCTGTCTGAATTATAAGATGCCATTGTCTGGGAAGATAAAATAAATTATTTGAATTTGAATAGATCCCGCATATTTGGTGTTGGAGATTTCTCTAAGGCATGCCTTAGGGCTCATATTCGGAGAATCGTTTTCATTCGTCGAATGGGGACGATTGCGTTAAACGGAGAAGCTGCACCACACGTTTGATACTTGTTTTAAGACGCAGATATATGACAGTGACCTTGAGTGGTTAGCTTGCGTGTTCTGTACTGAGCTCAAGCTCAATACTGGATGGACTCGCCCATCAAGGAGCGCTGTCCCAAATTACACGCATTATTAATTTATTATACATATAACAAAAGATATTTTAATAAAACACGTATACTAAACGATTAATAATTAAATTAACTTTGAAATGGTGAAGGTTTCAGAAAAATATGCTTGATAGATTTTGCGTGAGTCTCAGTTTTTTATCCGCGTTAGACATAACGTTAAAATAATTTCACTATGTAATATAAAACTAAACCCAAAATATGCCTATATTAAAATATTAAAAAAATGCTCTAATTTAACATATATTTTTTCCAAATCATTCAAACTACTTGTTTAGATGTCAAATTCAGTACAAAAGCATTAAACGTCGATTATCCTCGCCTTAATGGCTCATTTTCATTGAGAGTCTCCGCACGCTTTTTACCTACCAATGAATTTCATTGGTTGCTACACCCACTACGGGGATTCCTCGCAGACGGTGTACCGACCGTGTGAAATTGTTCTGTCAGTGTCGCGTTGTGCCTGTTTGCGAGAGCCTTTGACGTGTAACAAATTAAGCTTATCGAAAAAAAAAAAACCAAAATGATTTACGATAGTTGTATTTTCAATAAAAAAAATCGTTCAAATTTACGTTATGTTTACGTCACGCGTTCGTGTTAAGGGCTCAGGTAAATAATATTAAGACTACAAACAAAACAGGTATGATATCTCAATGTTAACCCTCCCGTCAACCGTAAGTAAAGAATGAATTCTGCAATAGTTGTACCCTTGTTCCAATTTGATAGGTCGGAAGGCTCATAACTTATTCATGGTCACAGACACCATGGAATGGAGAAAACATTGGTATTAATTGAATTCGCTTTCCTGAGTATTTCCTTTTATTTTTCGGGATATGGTAATTCAAGGATGTTTTTTGGGGGACTGAATGTTTTTGAATGAGATATACCTACCGTATCTTTTTACCCATTTGGTGCAATTTTGAATATACCTATTCTTGTTTACTCTTGATAAGGAGGATCCGCAGTTGTTTAGCCTAGAAATTGAAATTTTTTTACGTTTTTTTGCAATTTGCAGTTTGTATTTTGATCTAAATATGATTCGCGACCGTAACAAATTAATATGTATTTACAGAATTAAAAAAATAAAAAATAAAATAAAATATGTTTATTGACACGAAATACCTTTGCATACATTACTAGACAAATACATTTTATAGGTAGATAGGTTTAGAAAAGGCTGCACAAATATTGAAAAACCCTGCCTCCTAAACTAGGGGAACCCTGTGCCTTAGGAGTCAGTGTTCTACTGTAACTTCGTGTACTAAAGAAACCTTAAAAATAAGTGTGTTAATAAACCTATACTCAAACATTTAAGCTACAATGATTCGGACCTTAAAATTAGAATTTTGTATGATTGTAATGTGAGTGTATGTGTGTAAGGGGGGATGGGAGTGTGAATGGGAATTATAATCATGACAAACATATTACAATCATTAATACATCTCTCTAAGTTGTATTTGTTCCATAAGAACTTTCACCGACACTGACCTGCAAATTGCAAAAAAACGTAAGAAAATTTAAATTTCGCGGGCAACCACTGCGGGTCCACCTCTATTTCTTAATAAGGCAGAAAGTCACAAGAAACTGAGATTACCAAGCTGTTTACCAGACATGGTGATTATGATAATCTACTTGATTCTTTTTATGCCAAAATGTGTAGCAATTCCTTTACCGTCTCTGTATGGAGACTGGCTAATTAGTTAACAGTGAGACAGTTACAGCATTGGTTTATGTAGGACGCTGCAGCTTATATTTTCCTCTTGAACGAATCCTTTAGTCGCTTCTCGAAACCCACGGCAAGAAGGACGCTGATACTTAAGCTGTTAGATGTGATAATCGTCATGTCATAAACGACGGCGGATAATAGCGAGTATTCGGTAGTACTCGATTTTTTTTTGTTATTCGTCGAATACCGAATGTTTAATAATGTGCCTATTATTCGACATTCGGCGAATAGTTGTCCCTAAATAAAAATAAAATTTTAATGAACAGAAAAACTATAGACTCGAAAATAATAATACCATTATTAATTTTAAAAAAAAACAACCAAAAATATTTATATTTATTATCATTAATATAAAAAGTTAGCCAAAAATCAGTCATGTTGAAGTTAATTTGTTAGGCTTTATAATTAATAATTTAATATTTAAAGTCCAAAAGGGGCAGATTATAATCTATGTATCCATTCTAGTATATTGTATACTTATTATTTGAACCAACGACAGCCCCATTTTATGTCCAGGCAAATCACTGTCCATTCAAAGATTGCCTGGAAGAGATCGCGGAAAGCGATAAGGCCGCCCATTGTATATTTTGTAGTGTTTGATTTATTTTTTGTTATGTACTTTTGTGGTGTACAATAAAGTATATATAAATAAATAAATTGTGATGCAGAAAACACACAATATGCTTTTTAAATAAATAGCATATTGTGTTTTTACATTAGGTTTATTGTTTGACCTGTAAAAGAACATTTTATTTTATAGTCTTTAGCTCTAAAGGCTCTTTCAAACAGGCGCGACACGCGACGCGACTCAAAGACACCGCTCGTCGCGCGACGAGCGGTGTCTTTGTGTCACGTTGCGTGTCGCGCCTATTTGAAAGACCCTTTAAACGATCAGTACAGAACCTTGAATGTTTTGTGACTGTAAAGTGCTTGTGACGTGACGTAGCAATTTCCCATTGCTTACGAAGTTTTCCTTTTTTATAGAATTAATACGTTCTACGAACTATTATAATATTAGTATTACAAAATGTTTAAAAACATACCAGTAGTTGGGAAGCGAACTTACAAAAATAGGTTTGCGAAGCAATAGTCCAACCGCTTAGTTATTTGCTTTTGTCGAAAGTTAGCTAAAATAGCCGTTCTTATTTCATGATTGACTGCTTAGCTCCATAAAGGTATAGCATGTTGCATGTAAAAAGTTAAATCGGGAACTAACTGCAATATCCTAACATTTTGGCGCGTCCTTTTACAATTTGTGGATAAGAATACGAACATACTCTAATATTGCTCATCCCCCATAGCAAATAGCGTGATAATTTATACCCGATAATTTGATTGCAGACACAGGGAATATCTATGCAAAATTTTAACAGAATATATCCAGTAGAACTTGCGTGATGCTAGAACATACACAGTCAAAAATTCTAAAAACTATATTTTCGGCATTGGAATCGATCCCAGACTTCGTAGCAATAACTTTTTTCAAAAATATTCAATGTACAGTTTTGACTTCACTACGATTTTATTATATGTATTTTTTTTCGCTTAATTATCATGATTTGTTACCTGATGATGATGAGGAGACCGTAAAATATCTAGAAACTCCGTTTTTCGCTCGTAGAGTGTACATTAGAAGCGATTTATTTACTAAATATATTACGAGATGACCAATTTTTTTCGCGGCCCTGTGGGAAACTTCATTCGCGAGTTGTATTCGGTGGTCAAGTTTTCGCATGCCTCTTCTTTGACCCCAAAAATACCCGATAATAGAAAATAATAATTTAAAAAAATTCAATAACAATAAAATACCTAAATAATAATTTGATTTGTTTTAATAAAAATATATTTATATTAAAAAAAAAAACAAATTATTCTTTATTACAATTCACACAGTCACAATATTCAATTAAAATTTGTTTCTCCTGTCAAATAAATAAATGAGTCTATATTAATTTATCATTCAAAAATTATTTCTGCCGTGGAAAAATTTGGTGCCCCAGATGTCTTCATTGTAATTTATGTTACGTAGATATGAGTTTATGACTGAACCTAAAAAAAACTAGAAAATAACACGAGAACGCAACAACAACCAACTTTGACTTACATTGACATTATTGACAAATCAAATTCTTTTTTTTCTATACGCTGAACTGACTTGCCATCCCTTTTTTTTGAAAAGGGAACGCAAAGAATGAACGGCGAATGAGTTATTGACTTAGTTTAGTCAAATCGAATGTGAAATGTCATTGTGCAAGACATGCTTAATAAAATTTAAGTTAAGTCGGGTTTAGGGCAAAATAGAGATTTAATTAAACCGAGATTTTTATCATTTTGCTGCAAGTCGTCGTAAGTCCTTAAAAGAGACATATAGATTGTAATATTTCTCCACTTTTCGAGCCTATTTCAAGGCTCTCGTATCTAGTTTGAGAAGAAGGTAAATTGCCTCAATTTGTCAGTGTGAGTAAGTACGCATCCCGTCACAGTCGTGATGAAACGCACAATAGATTACAGTGTCTTATAGAGGTATAGAGGACACTTTCCTTTAGTTGGGATTTGATATAAATGGGGTGATCTGCTTTGAGCTTCTTTTGTTTTGGTTTCAGTTAGAACAGCTGGTTATTAATTGGCTGAAACGGATTAGAATGGTCACGTAAAAGTATCGAACTGACCGTTTAATTTATTTACTAGCTTCTGCCCGGTGACGAAGTTTTGCTCAGCCCCTGAGGGTCGTAGCGTGATATTATATAGCCTATAACCTTCTTCAAGAAATGGGGTATGAAATTCAAAAATATTTTTTTCAATTCTGACTTGTATTTCCGGAGATTACCCCCTACATACAAACTTACAAACAAACAAACAAATCTTACCTCTTTATAACATTATTAAATATAATATAGCTTCTGCCAGCGTCTCCGTCCGCGAGCCTATAACCTTCCTCAAGAATCGGGCTATCCAATGCAAAAAGAATTTTTCAAATTCGACTGGTAATTCTGGAGATTACCACCTAAATAAAAACTTACAAACAAACAGACAAACAAACTTTTACCTCTTTATAATATTATTAAATCAGTAATAAGTATAAGTATAGACGAATATTTTCAACGCAGGGGGGTCCAGAATCATGTAGTGAATTTATAGTAACAGGCTGCGGCGTCGATACCCAGCCACCCTGTATAACAAAAAAAAAAAAAACCAGCCAAGTGCGTATTGGACTACGCGCAATGAAAGTTTCCGCAGTTCGGATGAATTTATCTCAAATACAAACTTAACATTGTAGTTGAAATACATATTCTCCCATATATTTAAACTGCAAATGTAAGTTTGTACGCACAATATTGAAAGATTTACCTTGTTATTTTAAAACCATAGACTTCTTATAGGTTTTCCTGTAATCTATGAGTAAAGAACCATTCTACGTATTTTTTTTTCAAAAAATTTGGCCCAGTTGTTTCGGGGATAAGGGGGGGCAATGGTCAATTTTCATCGATTTTCTTAAATATCTTTAAAAGCATTTATTATAAAACTATATAAAAATATATTTGAGATCTTCGTAAGATGTCCTTTCAATTGATTTGTCACATAGTACCGTTTGCAAAACTTTTGTTTTTAATTTTCTTATTTACCCTCAAAAGTGACCCCATATTCAAAATTCATTTATTTACGTTACACGTCCGTGTTTGGCTCACAGGAATACATATGTGTGCCAAATTTCAACTTAATCGGTCCATTAAATTCGGAGAAAATTGGCTGTGACGGACGGACAGACAGACAGACACACGAGTGATCTTATAAGCGTTCCATTTTTTCCCTTTGAGTTACGGAACTCTAAAAAATACTTATTTATTTTTTCTGTTTCAAACACTTATAGCTTCTTTTTCAAAGCTACATAGGTATGAAGAGAATAATACTCTTGTATTCCGTAAAGGCTGAGGACAGAGATTTTTACCACAATTTGCTACTTTTACTTCAAATAATATTTCGCTTCTTTTTAGTCGTACTACATGCGTCGTGAGGGGCTTGTGGCTAAGTAATAACAAACACACGGGTCGATCTATCAGGTTAAGCTACGCTTGCCGCGGTTGGTCTGTGGATGGGTAACCATCTTTACACACCAAGACCCCTCCGTACCTCGGAAAGCACGTTAATCCGTTGGTCCCGGCTGCCATTTGTAGATCTTTGTCAGTTGTTACGAGTCGTCAGAAGCCTGAACAACCAGTCTTACCAAGGGATGTTTTATTACCCAGTAACTGGGTTGTGGTCAGATAGGCAGTGGCTCCATATAAAATACTGGTATTCACCTGCATCTGAAGCGTGACTACCAGTATTTTATATGGAAGCCGACCCCAACATAGTTGGGAAAAGGCTAGGCAGATGCAGATGTAAATCGTACTACGTGCAAAAAAATCATAACGGACAACTTAAAAGATTACGATGACCTTTTTTTTATTTTTGTGGGTGGGAAATTATCAAATAATTTCGCCCGCTATATCGTGTCAGATTCTTATTGACTAAAACCCACCCGTGTTCCTTCGGTTGCCCTGTTGCCGGCGGCCACTATCTCCCTTTCGGTTTTCTTTGCACCCCCGGCAGATGACGATGACCTGGAGAGGCAAAGACGTAGCATTGCATGTAGAAGTAACATGCTAATTTTGTTTTCTTCCATTGTTCAAAGCAAGTAAAAATAGCTCTGTTCCAGGCTTACTGTCTGTCGTTCTACACCAGTCAACTTTGGTACAATATAATAACGCGTTTCGGGTCATGTTCAACCTGCCCTGGCGGAGTAGTGCGACGGGGATGTTTGCTGAGAACAGAGTAACCGACTTCTTGCGCTCATGGGGAAGCTCAGGGCTTCGTTCTTTCGCGTGTGGTGATAAGTAAAAATTGTATTGTCAAAGCTGTTTTTCATACTGTACATTTATTAAGGGGGACAAAATAAATGTACTCATCAATGTTATGTACCCACATTTGTTTTGACTTCCTTGGAGTGAAATGATGGGTTGTTTTATTGTAATTTTTTTTTTGTTTATATTTTATGTTTGTTTATTTGTGTAATATTACTTTTGTTTTAGGATAAGTTTTCAGTTTTCATTTTATGGGTGCTAATGCTAGAAATAAACGATAAATAATAATAAAAAAAAAATAACACACTAGCATCCGCCAGCGGTTTCGCCCGTGTGATATCTTTATAAATTATAGCCTATGTTACTCAGTGATAATACAGCATTTTACTGTTGAAA
Organism: Omphaloscelis lunosa; assembly: GCA_916610215.1. NCBI lineage: Eukaryota > Metazoa > Arthropoda > Insecta > Lepidoptera > Noctuidae > Omphaloscelis > Omphaloscelis lunosa. The sequence continues at coordinate 11,057,910 of OU744267.1, forward strand.
GAACTTTTAAAATCGGTCCAGTAGTTTTCGAGTTTAATCATTACAAACAAAAATGCAAATATTATCTCTTTATGTAGATTTACTATGAAAACTTAATGTATTCGGAAAGAGAACAATTTATTTAATTCCCTGGAGGAATCTTCACGTAGGAACGCAGGATTAGAAAATGTTTCCGTTTTAATTTTTAATACAGTCAGGCCTTTAAAAGGTTCTCTTCAATTATTTATGGGGCAACATCTGGTATGTGGAACTATCTTAAATACGGAAGTGGAACGCGACATGAATGAAGGTATGATATAATTTAATTCGACTTTGAGGAAAACTAACAATGTGATCCTATAAAGGCTCCTACAAACAGGCGCGACACGCGACGCGTCTCAAAGGTACGTCACGTCGCGCGACGAGCGGTGTCTTTGTGTCGCGTCGCGTGTCGCGCCTGTTTGTAAGAGCCTTAAGGGTTCCGTTTTTTCTTTTTGAGGTACGGAACCCTAAAATCCTAAATAACTATGCCTGTACCTATTTCACTTTTGTATGAGTATATTATGTAGTTTTGCAACTGGATCATGGTCTTTAAATCTGAGCCACAAGCCAGAAGAAAACTAAAAACTTCCAAACAAAATCTTTGAAAACATAATTCCAACGAAAAATCTTCGTCTTTCGCCAAAAAATTGTAACTATAAAAGCGTTAAATGCCCGAAGAATATTCAGTGTCTTAACTCTTAACCGTCGAAGTTTAGATGAATATGAAGTAAGGCTGTGTATAGACCTGAGTGAAGAAAATATAGGGTGACAGGGATATGGATGCGAAAACTTTTACCATGGATTCAGTACCTACATGATTCTGAACCCTGGTGTGTTGACATTTTTCGTCGGTTATTTAAAAAACATCTGCTTTTTCATAGAAAATTGCAATACCTACGCGATCAAAATGTATGGATCAGCTGATTTTTTTCATAATAATCGTCTAAAAATTTCAACGCAGGGGGCTTCATAATCTTGTACTGAATCCATGGTAACAGTTTTCGCGTCGATGTCCCTACCACACTGTATATTGCATACCTATGCTAGATAGGATCAAAGCATCTGCCAAATATCTGTCATCTATATAATATCTGTCAAAACAAAGATTTTTAAGGCCATGTCCACAACAAACGTATAGCCAGACGCCGATTGTGAGCAAGCTCACTATAACCGTATCTAATAGCTCGTAATAGCATATTGTCGGTTCGGTGTTCTGAAAAGTTGATTATGTATATAGAAAACTGCGTTACGCTCTCTCGCAGTCAGAGGCTGTTAATAAGATTGTAATGAACGCGGCCTAAGGGTGTCATATTTTTTTTCATAGAGCGATATATTAGGTATATAAGGAGTGCTACCAGCGCCTTAACCAGGTGGATAGGTGGGAACTTTATCATTATTATTAAGACCTTGTAAACACGTGTGATATGCAATAAAGATTTGAATTTGCCTCAATAACGCAGTGGTTCGCTAGGCAACGATAAAGCCGACAAACTTGCCCGAAGGGGGTCGAGCATCCCGAACCCACCGCGCCCTTTCCCTTCGGGTACGTACTCACTCTAGTAAGGAAAAGCATCACGGACTAACATTACAAACTATGGGTGGACCAAGGTAAGACCTACAATTGATGGCCGCCTCACGAAATCCTCAGTTCTCCGACTTATAAAACAACAGCTGCGTACAGTTACAGCAGCTATAACTGGCCACGGATAGATTGTCATAGGAGTCACAGATAATCTTCTGTGCAGAGCCTGCATGGAGAACGACGAGACAGCAGCTCATGTGCTAAACTGGCAGTGGTCGCCACATACAAGGCAAAGTACTTCGATAGCCCAGGTACCCCCCGTGAGATTGACAGTAACACCAAGGCGATGTTGACTTTCCTTGAGGAGCTCGAGTGGATCGAATAATTGATTTTCCCAGCCGTACGCAAAATACGCGCATTGACGTGGAGTTGCGGACACCAGCTATTACCAATTATCTGGGTAGCCGCACTAGGATCCTTTGGCGTGTGGCCAAAATCGGAACTAACGCCATCTTGTATTTTCAATACAATTTCAAAAATATTTACCGTCGACGTAAAAAGAACCCCCCGTTCAAGTCATTCACGCTCCGAAACATCTTTGTAGCACTGTAGTTTGTCTCAGTTGTGCACACAGCCTAAAGAAGGGTAAAAATTATAATGATTGATATTCATCAAAAGTTAAGGAAGGCTTCGCTCAAGGCGGTTTACTGTTTAATTTCTGTACTTAAGATTATAAGGAGTTATCGATTTTGTGGTCTTGAACTCTTGCCATTTAAGTTAGAGACCAAGATGATTGTGGTTCGAACTTAGTAACCATATTTTTGTTAAGTACAAAATAAGCGAGAAATAAGAGTAAAATCGGTAACCTTCTCAGGAAGGAGGCGAAAATATCCATGAGAATTGTTTAAGCAAGTACTTACGAACTAATTAATGTAACGTTAGTACATCTATGGCCCGGGTCGACGGCGCGTTGTGTTCCACGCGCGCCTCAAAGAGATGTCAGCAGAATTGACGGGGTCCGTTAGGGCCGATGCCTGCCGGGGGTGCGAAGAAAACCGAAAGGGAGATCGTGGCCCCCGGCAACAGGGCAACCGAAGGAACACGGGTGGGTTTTAGTTAGTAAGAGTCTGACACGCCCTCCCGCTCCGCCCAGAGCGGGAGAAGTTATTTGATGATTTCCCATCCAAAAAAAAAAAAAGTACATCTATAGCTAGCTATCGATATGTAAATGATCACACATACAGTCCACTCAAAGTATTATTTAAGTTAGTCGAAATAAAATCTTCGCTACAAACACACGTCTATTTTTTTCTAAAAGTCCTATTAAACTAAATACAACCTTATTGCTATAAACAGAAGAAACTTGCTATGGAAACAACAACTTCGAGTTTAATTTCTCATATTTTAGTTTGGATCATATTTTGTTAAAAATATTAGATAGGTATTCTGTTCAGTAGGTACCAAGTGTGTGATTAAATAAAAAAATCTGCTTATTTAATACTTATAACATGCCGTTTTGTAAAATTCTGTTCTGATATTTTTTTTCTTCTTCCTTTTTATTTTGTAGATTATGTTACATCATGCAACGAATGAGGATCGACATCACAACAGGGATAGCTCTTGATTTACATCTCACCTGATGGTAAATGATGATCAGGCTGAAGGTGGAAACGAGCTTCACCCGAAATCCTCAACCACAGAGGAACTGCCTATCTAACCTCTAACTGCCGAAACACAACAATGCTGTTAACATTGTTGTTATGGCGTCAGACTTAGATAAGATGGTGGTAGCTAGCCAGGCAGACTTAGAACAAGCCCTACCACCGAACCAAGACTGCTTATTCTAAAACGAATTCCTAAAAAAAATATTAAAAATGATTTATTAAATTATTTTATTTTTATTTTTTTTATTAAATTATTTTTTTATTATTTAAAATTATTGAGTGTATTTATGTGTATTTATTTGTTCTTATATTTATATATATTTAGGTATATTATATTATATATATTGTTTTAATAGGTATATATATATCCTTATATTTAAATAAATATTTATTCCACAATTTTCGATATTGCACCTACCACTGCTCATCTCTGCATTACTCAAAGGTTGACTGGTAGAAAATGCCTATGGCATTAAGTCCGCCTCTGTACATTTATGTGCTTAAAGTAATAAATAAATAAAAAAATATTTGAGGGCTTCTCAGAATGTAAACTTTATACCCAAACAAGTCCCTACCTAACACATCGACAAAGCTCTCTACTCTTCCAAATTGCTTTCCGAAGCGAATTTGTCGCGATTCATCACTAGAGCACTCCCGGGTGGGCTATAAAGGAAATTTGGACTCTGAATTAATGGATTATCCGATTTCCAATGATGCCCGTTTGTTTTCCGAAGTTCGGGTCGGATATCTAGTATCTTTAATGTTTGTATACTATCATTCGAGGAAGTAATTGACGTACCTAAGTTTGTTTTAGTATAGACTGCACTAGCATAGGGAGAACTGAAAGAAAGAAAAGAAAAATTGCGCGTGTAGCACCGTACACAAGATAGAAGTGAATCTTCTTAAAAAAAACCGACCAATTGCATGTCGGATCGCGCATAATGAAGAGTTCCGTAGTTGGGATGAATTTATCCCAAGAACAAACTTAACATTGTAGTTGAAAAACATGTTCTCCGATACATCAATAGGTATACCAATAGGTATACGTCACGGTCTATCCTCCAACTGCAGATGTAAGTTTAATTTTATGCATACGGAATGTATGGGAGAACATGTTTTTGCAACTGCAAATGTAAGTTGGTCGATTATTATTATTCGTTAACTTGTAGAGCCTACTTAGTTGTGATAGTTTTCCTTTTAATTTCGTTGTATAAACTACTGCCGTTAATTTTTTTCACACATCCAAAACCAACCATTTAGCTGGCAGGGAGAGGGGCACTTGACTGTAACAATACTTAGCACTTTAAAGCTTAATATTTCGCAAACGGATCCCTGAATCCAAAAAAGGAACCTGAAGGACCTTTCCAACGATACCTCACAGCATGGGATTGAAATGAAAAAAAAAAAAAACTTCTCCACATTACGTGAAGGAGAGGTCCCTAAAATATTTTTTTCGGGTTCCTTTTTTCATAATTTTATTTTACCACTTTGTTGGCGTGATTAATATGTATACTCATGCCAAATTACAGCTTTCTAGTACTAAGAGTCTCGGAGCTAGACCGCGGACAGACAGACAGATGGACATGGTCAAACTATAAGCGTTACTTGTTGACTACGGAACTTTAAAACTAAGAATAAGAGAGATTTCGTGTGAGAGACAGAGAGAGTTATATCTTACTTCTCTCTCATGTAACGAAGTGTGCAAGAAACGTGACGCGTCGTTGAAATTTCACTCTCAATTCTCGTCAAATTATCGAACCAACGCCTAAGAAGTTTCACTTCAGAAATAATTTAATTATACCACAGAAACAATAAATGCCAGTGCCAATAATTGCTTTTTCACCTATAGTTGGTTCTATAAATATCTGGTGAAAGTGTAAACAAAACCCTTTAAAGTTTATGTTCTTGCGCAATTACTCACTAAAGGCAATTAGTAACACAAAATTTAGACGGTTTCAACTTTAATTCTCACTACTTTTTTCAACAATGTAAGTTTTGTTTGAGTCAATCAGCTCAGCCTATCGCTGTACACTGCTGGACAAAGGCCTCTCCTAGGCTCCGCCACAAAACCCTGACTGCACCCTAATTGCTTAACACACGAGTAATCACAACCTGTTTCGGAGTTCAACAACATTCATTGCGTTATTTACATTGTTGAGTAGACAAATTTTTCGAACATAATGAAGCAATGGATTAGCAATATCCTTCAAAATGATTCGGATTATGATTGATCGTGTTTTAGGCAATTAGAGTGATATCCTGCCTTCTTCATCCAGTCTGTCCCAGCTCAGCCACCTTCTTCGGTCGGCGGTCCACTCCGCGGTCTCCACTCGTTTGAGTAACATTAATAAATTGTAATTAAAAAATCATCGACGAAAATTGAGGTTATAAAATTAACCTCAATTGTCAAATGAATAAATCTTCAAGGTGATTTAAAATTATAATTTCAGATTTAAGCAATAATAGAATCAAAGCATTGTATTTGGTACTTTTTGTGATCCATTTGTTTACATTTCCATCACATACTTTTGGAACAGGCCTTTAGTCAAACTACATGTCTGTAGGGAGATTAGCACTTTCGTTTATCCAATACTGTGATAGTGTGAGAACCCCAGCTTTAAGATATATTATAAAGAAAAAAGATTTGTATTTTTTTTTTGTAATTAATATACTCAAAGACTGCTGGTCAGTCAAAAATTCTTGCACCCGTAGAATGCTATATTATCACTGAGTAACATAGGTTTTTTTTTAAATTTATTTGAAGGGCTTTGTCGCTTAGCGACCACATCGCCCAGAGTAACAAAGGTTAAATTCTACTTTATATTGTATTACTAGCTGACCCAGCTCGGCTTCGGACTTATCCCTACCTACCCAACCTACCTTACCTACCCTACCTACCATACCTTCCTACCCTATCTACCCTACCTACCCTATCTACCCTACCTACCCTACCTGCCTACCTACCTACATACCTACCAATCTACCAGATATCAGCAAAATTCATGCAAGCCTAGTACTTTCTGTTAGAATTTATGACATATAATACCGGGATTTCATAAATGCAAAATTTATTTAAAAAAAAAATTTCATCATATCTTTTGTTTTCGTGAATTTTTCCAATGTTTTAATATTTATTATCCTATTCCGGACGAAGACAAATCCAAAAACACAAATCATAGAAAATTGGTCCAGCCGTTCGTGAGTCAAGTGGTGTAACTAACACGACTTTTTCATACAAACCTATTGTCCTGTCATAGGATTTTTATCGCGATATTCTCACAGGATCGAGACTTATGCAGGTGAAACCTTGGCACGCTCGCGTTTACATATCTTCTTTTATTAATATATATAAATCTCGTGTCACAATGTTTGTCCTCAATGGACTCCTAAACCACTTAACCGATTATAATAAAATTCGCACACCATGTGCAGTTCGATCCAACTTGAGAGATAGGATAGTTTAAATCTCAAATTATAGTCGCAATTTTAATTTATTGCTAATTATTTGTCTGTTATTATTTGACAGTCACAATTATCTGTTAACTCCAAATGATTCTAACTGATGTCGATACCTTTCGACTGGGTTGAGTAAGTAATCAATAGATGGCGCTGCTTTGGTAAATCTACGAACGTGTAATATAAGCTACATTTTAACAGCATAATTACCACGTGTTGTTGACGCTATAAAATTAATTAAATTTATTTTGTAGTGAACGAAATACCGTATAATTCAGCTAATTATTTGTCTGTTATTATTTGACAGTCACAATTATCTGTTAATCATAGTATGCTATAAATCCTAACACAAAGTACTAGGCTTGCATGAATTTTTATATCTCGGGAGATGGTAGGTAAGTACGTTGGTTGGTAGGTAGGGTAGGTAGGTAGATAGGATAGGTAGGGTAGGGTAGGTAGGGTAGGTAGGGTAGGTAGGGTTAGTAGGGTAGGTAGGGTTAGTAGGGTAGGTAGGAAGGGGTAGGAAGGTAGGGTAGGGAAGGTAGGGTAGGTAAGTAGGGTAGGTAAGTAGGGCAGGTAGGTAGGGTAGGTCGGTAGGATAGGTAGGTAGGATAGGTAGGTAGGGTAGGTAGGTAGGGTAGATAGGAGCGTAGGTAGGTAGGTAGGTAGGTAGGTAGGTAGGTAGGTAGGGTAGGTAGGCAGGGTAGATAGGTGGGGTAGTTAGGTGCGCCGTAGATAAGTTCTTAATGCTACCCGTGCGAAGCCGGGCCGGGCAGCTAGTTATTTATTATATGTAAACGCGAGCGGGCCGATGGCAGATACTAGGGTGTCATATGAAATAAATAGATAGCAGACGTTATTTAATTACTGCCTAATTGAATAAGGCCCAATAATTTATCAAAGGCTCTAAATTTTTAGTGCCTATTTGCATTTTATTAGCTATTGTGTATAATTCCAGCCGATTGGATTTCAAAGTAATGAAGAATGTTTGATTGAATTGATTTTAAGCATTATCTACAATGGAAATACTTTGCTTGGATCTGACCTTTGAGCTTCATGAGCACAAAGTATTTCAATTATTTTGAACAATCTGAATACAGTGAAAACCGTTTATAACGACTTCGAAGGGACCGTCGGATTACGGTTTCGTTATAACCATAAACTTTGTTAAGTAAACAAAAATGATGGGACCTCAAAATTTCGTCGTAAAAACCGGTACTATGACGTTTTAAGCGAACTCGTTATAAACGGTTTTCAAGTTAACTTTAATTGCTATACTAACTAACTTTGACTGCCTCATTGGTCTAGTGGTCGCAAGCTCTACAGCTGGGCATGAGGTCGGGTTCGATTCCCGGGTCGGGAAAAGTGTTATTGATGTGACTGATGAAATTTACACAAACTAAAGCGCTTGCCTGGGTTAGAACCCACGACCTACAACTCGAAAGTTGAGGCTTTTATCACTAGGCCACCAATTCTCTCATAACTTCACTACGCGTTTTTAGCATGGAAGAGGGCAGATATGTGGTCGGTCGACGAATAATAGAAAATCTACAGGAAGGACAATAACCGAAATAAATAATAACTAATGAATGAATCTGTAATCCATCACTAAATTAGACTACTACAAGGTGTCTAAATGCAGCCTTGATTTCTTTGAGAGCCTATAAATTACTCTCCCACGTTACATTTTCATGCTTCACGAATTAAAATACTAGATGTGACAAATAGGAAAGTTGTTCCTGATTTTACAATTCCTACTAGATGTGACAAATAGGAAAGTTGTTCCTGATTTTACAATTCCCGGAAAGGCATTTTCTAAGTTGGGTACCCCAAAAATGTTGCAGATTAATCTGTTGAAATTTTGTTAATAACCTGTCACTTTTTCATTTCTGTTTCATTTTTGGGGTTCCTTATTTCCAAATGAAAAAAAAACCCCCAAAAGAACCCATAAAGAATCATTTGTCTGTTAGTCTTTCTGTCTGTCTGTTCGTCTGTCGCAACCAAGTTGATTCGGATCTAATGAATGGTACACATTTCAATTTCTGTGACTCAAACATGGATGTTACTTAAATTGTGTGGGTAATTGCCGTTTTTTTTTTTAAATTTCCTTTTAGGTTCATATTTGATAAATAATTTAATGCAAGCTTATTTGAAGATGCTGGTGAAACAGGCTGTGGCTCGTAGTCTAGAACAATGATCACCTCTGTGCGACACAAGCCGCCTATTAATAAAATTGTATCCATTTCCATTTTCATCTTTTTAAGTCTTTTTTTTTTTGTTATTTAGTTAAATATTTCTGTACTTTCCATCGTATTTGTGAACATAATTAATTTTTATTTTTTATTTTTTGCAACTAAATCAACTAACGATAACTAAAACGTCCTATAATCATTAAGTTCTCTGCTAGTGCTGTGCACTTCTGTAAGTGACGAGTTCACAATACCTAAAAGTGTATGTGATTTTTGTATGTGTATGTTTAAGTGAGCAAGTCGATGAGGTGCCAAATAAATAAATAAATCAAGCATGAGCCTCGCTACCAAATTTTAAATTGATTAGATAGAACAACCGTTCAAAATCTAACAAGATTTTATGCAAGTAATCTATCAAGATTACATATAGTGAACATTTATTTAAATACAAGCTTTTTAGGGTTCCGTACCCGAGGTGTGCCAAACGGAACCCTATTACTAAGCCTCGGCTGTCCATCTGTCAAGTCGGTCAGCGGGTTGTATGTATAATATGAGCCGTAATCGGTAGTCAGGTGAAATTTTCACAGATTGAGTATTTCTATTGCCAAACAAGAAACGTATTTTTTTCGGCGTTTTTAGCTAATTATTGTACGGTGGAAAGGGAACCCTTTGTGTGCGAGTTCGACTCGCACTTGACCGGTTTTGTGTTCCTATTTTTACGGAGTTCTGATCCCTGAAATGCGATGAAATGGGATAATGTATATTTTATGCGGGCTTTGGCCCAAATATGTTGTCAAACTTGCAAAATACTGAAAAAATGCGACGCAATTCCTGACTCTTTCATTATCTACGCGGGGCAAAAGTATCTAGTGATCTACATCAATGTTAGCGTCACTCACTGGATTGGTCCATTGATGAATTAATCCGGCACAAGATGTGAGGGATTAATAGCTCTCAGTGGAAACTGATGCGTTAGATAAGCTTTCGTTTAGTTCAGGTTTGAGAACAGGGAAATAAGCTTTTAAAGTTATTGTAAGGAATAGCCTATATTATATATTTTCACAGATTGTGTATGTCTGTTGCCGCTACAACAACAAATAATATAAAAATAAAATAAAGTAAAAAATTAAAGGGGGTCCTCCATACAGAGCGTTTATTCTGAAAGTGGGCAACATCGCAAATAGATGTCAAATATTTCGCTGTTTTGATTAATTTAGCAATATTACTGCATGGAAATATGAAATGCGTATAGAATATTAATAATGAATTGCAATTATAACACTGAATTTGATGTTGTAACAGTTTTAGGTGTAAAAAAGGCATTTGGAATGTTTCCAAATACTTTTTTACATCCAAAACTAAATATTTGGTGTTACGATATTAATTATTCCATTTCGTAATCAATATTTTAGTTCACTAGTTAGCCACATTTCTTATTCCCAAACAGTAATATTGCCAAATTTATTAAAACAGGTACTTTGATTGACAGCTATTTGTGACGTTGCCAACCTTTAGGATATACGGTACGGAAACCTTCGCTTGCGAGGCCATTTATATATATACATTTCAGCCTTCAAGCAAGACTACCTTCTGTCCATTTGTTCATATCTCACGTAAGCATGAAATAAAATATAATTACTCCTCGCTTCTATTAATTTATACAAGTAGGTAAGTACCTACTCGTTTTGTTCTGGGCATAAAACAGGCTTACAGAAACGTTAGAATTCCTTCCGAAATAATCTCTTATTTGTGGAAACAATTAAAATTCCTTGCTCGGGTTCTTGTTTTCAGGAAAACCGTACACGTTAATTGTATCTAAATTAAGCATTTACTGCTAGAATTATTTAACTCGGCAGGCGCAAACTTTTGTAAGTGCAATCATTTATTTAACATAATCAGCCTGTAATGTTCCCACTGCTGGGGACTTAGGCCTCCTCTCGGACACAGGCCTCCTCTCGGTCAGAGGGAGTGGAGGCCGTAATCTACCACGCGGACCCAGTGCAGGTTGGAAACAGAAAACATTATTTGCCATATGTCAGCTAGCACACGTCAATTTCAAGTGCCTTTAACTATACCAAAAAGAAATAGGTATACTTACCAACGAAGAGAGCAGCCCTTAATCGAAAACCTTTAACAAAAACCACTTGTAATAAACCCGAGCTTTCAACCGATATCTCTTCCATAAAACTTTATTATAACCACATATGATTCGCAAAATGCGAGCGCTTTAATCTTAAAAGTCAATTGTAGTCGTAAAAACGACCTCGGGGCTATTTGGGGCCATTCGGTACATCTGTTCTCGGGTGCCGATAATTTACGAAGCCAATACCGGGAGGATGCGAGGACGATAATTGTCTATGGTATTTTAGTTTTGTAAAATGGCGGGGTTTTAATTCCTAAATAGTCAGAGTATGATGTGTTGTTTATTTGACAAGGTATGCGCATCCTTCTTGCCTTCATCATCACGTTTAATCGTCTCGTCTGATTTCGGTCACGTCGGCAAATCTCTACGGAGATTAGCCAGGTACGCGTCCACAAGTGTGTACTCAAATATAGGTAAGTGCACTCTATTCCTTCACTCTCATAGTCCAATGGAGGGCAATCCGACACGACCGAGGAGAGTTCAGGCGCAGGACCAACGGCTTTACGTGCTTTCCGAGGCACGGGTATGTCACACCATCAACATACAAACTCCGGGCTGCTACTGAGAAATTGATAATAGAAAAACCTACTTTGCCCGACCTGTACCCAAATTGCGTAACTTATTTTCGTAAACGATTACGACTAATTTGTTTTATTTTGACAGTTCAACTACATTCATTGCGTTATTTACGTTGTTGAGTAGATTTTTTTTTCCTACTTATGAAGCAATGGTTTAGCAATTTGTTTCAAATCGAAACAGGTTATGATTGATCGTGTATTACGCAATTAGGGTATTGGGAATCGACCCCATCATCACTAAAAATAAACAGAAGTTGCCTGTAATTGTTGCAGCTGGGACACAGGCCTCTTCTGTGAGAGGGAGTGGGCCGCGAACTAAGTGTTGTCACATGTATTTGAATTTTTGGTTTAAGGACATGCCGGTTTCCTGACGATGTTTTCGATCGCCATTTTAAGAACATTAGTAGTGAAATAAATTACACAACTAAAGTGCATGCCTATCTAGACTCGAACCAAAACTGGACAGTTCCACTGGGCCGCAATAACCTCTGGTTCTAACCTTTGAATCAAATAGGAGCTATTAAAACATTAATTAACAGTAGTCCCCTAATTCCCGACTTTTACGGTTCAGTGGACAATGACACTCGTTGCACCGCTTCTCAGTATACCTTGATTTTATTCGCTTTCTCAGATAGGCAACCTAAATAAAATATGGGGAACCCTAACGGCTGACGGGCTCCTAGCCTGTAGTCGTCAGTAGGTACTCAGAAAGCGTAATGAACAATTGCTCGATCCGTCTGCACAAGTACATGCTGATGTTTTTATTATCAACACAATTTCTAGACACAATTATGCGTTTCATTTTCTCAATGTGCCACTTCTCTCACACAGTTAGGTACGCCATCGCCACATATATTTGCCCCAAACTTGGCTCAACTTGTCACACCGAATGACCTTGTTACAACGAGATTTGACCCAAATTGGAAGCAACCAAGCGACAAAGAAAATGTACTATGACTGACATTGACAGCCAATCGGTTATCGTTTTGTGTCTACTTCCCCCTTTTCTCTGCAAAAATATATTTACACTTCTGTTCAACTTTACTGCTTTTCTTTTAAGGCTTATTTTACTGCGTTTGGAGGGTTGTTATTAATTGTGATATATTGCTGTAAGGTCGTCCATCAAATAGCACCCTTTTAACGTCGGGAGCACACTATAGAAATGATACATTGACGCCATGGATGAGTACAGAATGAAACGTTAAGATGAACTATGGTTCCTCTGTTCAATCATCGTTTGATGGGTAAATAAAGATGGATGGCAAAAGTCAAGGTACCTAAATATAATGAAGGATGATATTATTATAGCAAATACAGACTTTATCTAAAAAAATATATGATAACTTTAAATTTATCAATTGTACCGTATTACCGCTCATACCACATTACATACCAAGCAAGGCACGTTAAAGAAAGGGAATAAATAATGCGCCTACAGAAAATGCAAAAGCAGCCAACAGCAATTAATCTTGTCTTTGCAATAATTAAATTGAAAAGCGTTCAAATTAAAATTCGAAATATTTTATTTCACATAAACCTACAAGGGTACTTATGAAACGTCAGAAGCTGGGTGCACGGTTCTAATTGGTCGTTTCCTATGGAGAAGAGCCGGTGAGAATTTCCACAGTTACTCTTTTAAAAATAAATGGTTTTTACAATGTTTTCAAATTAAAGTGTTAATAAGCATGAGAGGACAGTGTAGGCCTATTTACAAGTACCAGGTACTTAGCAGAATAGAAAATGATCGAAAAATCTACAGCCTACATCGTTCTAACACTTACAAAATCTAAAAGAAAAGAATCAATATAAATGATAAATAAAATAATAAAAATAAGAACACTTGACTAAGTTTGGGTACTTTCGAAATTGGTTTAAAATAACTATTAATAAATTCACTATTTTTATTCAAACACCGTGACAAAATAATTTACACCCTTTTCCTGAGTACAATTTAATACAACGCCATCTTTTGATATATACATAGAAACTCTTCAACTGTCAAACTTTATTACCATAATAATTTTACTACTCATAGCGGCGCTACTTTCTAAGCAAACAATTAAATTCAATACCCAAAAATTTAGTTCTAGTTTTCGCCGCATGTCGAAATAAACTTGTAAAAGTTACTTCTTACTAAAACGAAGAATTTAGAATATCCAATGCCAGGGACATCGTTAGCAGTAGGAAAAGTTCTAAAAGTTTTGAACACTACGAACAGTAAGAACTTTGTTTAGTACCATAATGACCAATGCTTTAAGTTATAATGACGAGCCGTAGTTACTAAGTTTGTTAAGCAAGGAGTTTTCTTGTCTTACGTAGTTTTTTGTTTTTGAAGAGCATTTTAGTTGGATGTAGTTTAATGCTTTATAATTTTAATGGATTTTCCGTTCTTTATCTTTGCATATATAAAACTGGTTGTGAGATTACGGCAGATCATCTGCTATTGGAATCCATGAGATTGGCTTTCTATTCTTTCTACACTGTTAGTTGGCTGGCTGGCCTCTCTAAATAACTGTAAATGATCCAGTTGCAATATGCTACATTATGCAACATTTGGCTTTTAAATAAAATTGTATCCAGATGATTGGTACATTGGTAATTTTGAAGTAAATATTGTCCGATAATGTACCATAATGACCGATCTTTTTGCTAAGCAAGGAGTTTTAGTGTTTTACGTAGTTTTTTTCTTTTGAAGAGCATTTTTTTGAATTTAGTTTAATGCTTTATGGTTTTAAGACGCAGATATATGCCAGTGACCTTAAGTGGTTAGCTTGCGGGTTTTGTACTGAGCTCATGCAACGCGTCGTAAGTCCATCCAGTAATAGCACTCGGCCATCAAGGAGCGCTGTCCCAAATTAGACGCATTATTAATTTATTATTCGTAAAGCAAAAAATATTTTAATAAAAACTTATACTAAAAGATCAATAATTAAATTATCTTTAAAATGCTGAAGGTTTCAGAAAAATTCGCTTGATAGATTTTGCGTGATTATCAGTTTTTTATCCGCGTTAGACATAACTTTACAAATTAATTTCACTATGTAATATAGCCATAATCTAAAATATGCTTATATTAAGTTATTAAGAAAATGCTCTAATTTAACGTATATTTTTCCCAAATCATTAACACTAGGTAAGTACTCGTTTAGACGTCATCTTCAGTATAAAATCATTAAATGTCGGTTATCGTCGCCTTAATGGAATTTTCGGTCATTTATCTTTGCTTGTATAAAATTGGTTGTGAGGACACGGCAGATCACCTGCTATTGGAATCTATATGCGATCTATGATCGGTTTTCTATTATTAGTAACACTGTGTTACCTAGCAAAAGTGAATAAAGGCTCCTACAAATAGGCGCGACACGCGACGCGACTCAAAGACACCGCTCGTCGCGCCACACGACGTACCTTTGTGTCGCGTCGCGTGTCGCGCCTGTTGTAGGAGCCTTATATCTTATATCTACTTGTTAAGGCACTTTCAAACAGGCGCGACACGCGACGCGACACAAAGGCACCGCTCGTCGCTCGACGAGCGGTGTCTTTGTGTCGCGTCGCGTGTCGCGCCTGTTTGAAAGAGCCTTTAGCCGGCTGAGGACTCTATGCCTGTAATTGTTCCAGTCCAGGTGCAATAAGCTAAAGATTGGACTATTGAATGTTATCCTGATGATTGGCACGTAGTTAGGTATATAATTCTGAAATAAATAATGTCAAATGAGAATTGAAAGAAGCTAGGTTATTTCTATTTAATCTAAGCTATTTTGTAAAGATACTCACAACAATAGGGAGAAATCAATACAAAAATATTTCAATGTAAGTATTGGAATTTAATAAAAAAATTACAAGGTCCTTCCATATCTATCACCTTTGATAAGTAAATATTGTTCAGGTCAAAACTGCTTTTACACATGACGCATAATGAAAACGTAACCTTGAATGGCGCTTATCACATTTTGGCTAACAGAAACACGAGCGGTTTTATTCATATTTGGAATGACGTCAATAGTTAATTTTAGCTCGGAGTTAAAGAACGGTAATTTCGAATGTAACATATGAGTCTTCGGTAGTATAGTGGTAAGTATCCCCGCCTGTCACGCGGGAGACCGGGGTTCGATTCCCCGCCGGAGAGAATCTTTTTGCGTTTTATATGTATTTATTATTGTGCTAGTTGCTAAGAATCATGGATTTAAATTTCAAACAGCTATATTTTGTGATTTTTTAGTTATTTGATAATTTTACAATAAAAATGTTGTGCTAATCAGAATCACAATGTTCGTAATAGGCCAAGAGTTCATGTCTTAAAATTATTAGTTTTTGAGCAAAATGTTGTAAAACATCAGTAAAACACGAATTTTAACAAAATTTGTGTTACCTTTATTTCGTTTAATGTGTTCAAGTAAATCAAGGTATTATAAGTATTTATGTTGTACCAATTGTTAAATATTACAATACAAAAAATTCATCGGTGCCACGCAAGTCTTCGGTAGTATAGTGGTAAGTATCCCCGCCTGTCACGCGGGAGACCGGGGTTCGATTCCCCGCCGGAGAGAATCTTTTGTGTTATTTTTAATTATTTGTTAGGTATTTTTTCAATAAAACGCACGAACGTTGATTTTTATATAGTTCATATTGTTTGTTTATTTTGTTTTTTTATTCTGCCTGCTGAGCAATGATAACCTAAACTTAGAAAAGGTACGTTTACCCTGTCCTACTTTTTTTTAAGAAAGGGGAGTCCGAGTTATATAAAAACCCCTATTCTTTTTATACAACTAGTAGTAATTTACGTAGCATAATCAGCCTATAATTTTCCCACTGTTGGGGCACAGGCCTCCTCTCTTCGAGAAGGAGTGGGCTTGGCAGTGCAGTTTGGTAGATGTCACGTGTCTTCAAATTTTTGGTTCTAGGACATGCCGGTTTTCTCACGATGTTTTCCTTCACCGTTTTGAGAGCAGTAGTGATGAAATTATTTACACAAAGTGCCTGGCTGGGTTCGAAATCGCAACCTATATGATAGAACTTGTAAGTCGGAGCCGTTACCACTGGGCCACCCCTGCTCAGTTAACTAGCACAAGCACGAAACAGTAAATAGTTTTAAATTTAGCTTGCTTGAATACTATAAATTTTACCTACGTAATATTAACCGTTCCATACCCAAATATTGACTAAATATCAACATTATCCTCCTGATGAACAAATTATGTGTGTTTATGCCCAATGAAATCCTCACCAAAAACTGCATTTAACCCCCATTTTATGGGTTCTGTAGTCAACAAGGAACCCTTATAGTTTCGCCATGTCCGTCTGTCTGTCGGTTCGTGGCTTAGCTCAGAGACTGTTAGTACTAGAAAGCTGTAATTTGGAATGCGTATCCATATTAAACACAAAGTGGTAAAAAATAATCATGAAGAAAAAATTTTGAACTGAAAACTTCTTTAGGCGCGTTGGGCACTTTTGAGATGGGAAAAGCAATTGAACTCGCAACACCGTTACCGACCTATTTATTTATATTACATTACGGTTCAATGTTCTATGCAAGTCTTATTCAACTTTTCACTTCTGTCGGCACTCCCGGGGTGCTACGTTTTTTTTAGGGTACCTTCCCTACATGCAAAGAGAGAGGGGATGTTTTTTAAAGTGAAAACTTCTTTAGGCGCATCGGACATTTTTGAGATGGGACTAACTCATTGATTTCGCGACACTGTAATGTAATTTTCCGACACCGTGGAGTAAAAGACATCAACACGTTGATTACCGCGGTGCCGATTTTTTTTTCAAGTTTTCACTTCTGTCGGCACTCCCGGAGTGCCACTGTTTTTTTTTTCTTATATATGCCATGGAGTATATGCCATGGAGAATCGTTGGAAAGGTCGTTCAAAAATATTGGGAGTTTGTGAGAACCATTTTTGGATTCAGGGATCCGTTTGCGAAATATTAAACTTTAAGATGCAAATTTTTGTTAGAGTCAAGTCTGCCACCCTGCCATCTAAATGGTTGGTTCTGGATATGTGGAAAAATTCACAGCAGTAGGTAGTATATATATATAACGAAATTAAAAGGAAAACTATCACAGCTAAGTTGCTCTACAAGTTAACGAGTAATAATCGACCAACTTATATTTGCAGTTGAAAAAAACAAGCTCTGCCATACATTCCGTAGGGGAGAACATGTTTTTAAATTACACTGTTAAGTTGGTTCTTCGGATAAATTTTACCTATCTGCGTAATCCTTAATTGTGCGTGGTCCAACATGCACTGGACCAGTTTTTTTTTACATTAGTTTATAGTAGCAGTCATTGATAAAAAAAAACATTTATTTCAGGTCCTAGACCCATATAAAATACAAAAACAATACACATATTTGTCTTTTTTTTTTAAGTCACTATTTGAGTCACAGATTTCAGATCAAATAAATTAATGTCAAAAGCATACAGCAAAATAAAAATTAAATTAAATAGGACAGTGAATTAAATTGAGTATGTGAATTGATAGCCTAGTGGTGTGACCATCTGACTGCCAAGTCATAGGTCTCGAGTTCAAACCCAAGGCACGCACTTCTGACTTTTCGGAATCATGTGCGTATTGTATAATTATCACTTGCTTCAAAAATGGTGAAGTAATACATCGCGAGGGAACCGGCAGGCCTGAAAGATATTTCTCGACAGCATGTGAAGTCAAGTCAGAGGCCCATGGGCGGCATAAAAACCCTGACACCAGAAAAATAAAGTAGTTAGAGGAAAGTAAATTCCCCCTCCGTAGCAGTACACTACTGCTACGGAGGGGGAAACTTACACTTACACTGCACTACTTAGTAGGAAGTATTGGATAGCTACCTTATCATCGGTACAAAAATTTC
Source organism: Omphaloscelis lunosa (assembly GCA_916610215.1). Classification (NCBI taxonomy): domain Eukaryota; kingdom Metazoa; phylum Arthropoda; class Insecta; order Lepidoptera; family Noctuidae; genus Omphaloscelis; species Omphaloscelis lunosa. The sequence goes on from OU744267.1 coordinate 11,076,332, forward strand.
TATGAATATTATTCTGCTATTACTACACGTGTATTGTGCCCAAAAAAGTCCTCCTTACCAAAAAATAACCCCTAGTTTGGCTTCCCTTTACAATAGTTACAAAAAGGGAAGTAAATTCCTTCTGTGCAGCAGTAACTTACACTGCACTAGCACGAAGTACCGGGTAGTTATAAATGTATAGCTTGCTCGCCTGCTATAAATGAATTGACCGTCCGAAGTTTTGTTAATCGCATAGCCCAAAAAAATCCCTCATAAAAAAACACCGGCCAAGTGCGTGTCGGACTACGCACAATGAGGGGTTCCGTAGTTGGGATGATTTATCCCAAATACAAACATAACATTGTAGTTGAAATACATGTTCTCCCATACATTCCAACTGCAAATGTAAGTTTGTACGCACAATATTGAGAGATTTACCATGACCTATAGACTTCTTATAGGTTTTCCTGTAATCTATGAGTAAAGACTGTATTTTTTTTTCAAAATTTTAGGTTCAGTAGTTTCGGAGATAAGGGGGGAATCACAGATATAGATAGACCTAGATAACGCAAGTATCACGATCTATATGAAAACCAACCGTGCCATTTTTTGAATACCTACTATGACGTCACAAGCAGTACGAAACGATTCCTTTATTTTTTCTTCTCGCATTTACACAGTTTTTACAATTTATAGCAGCGAAATCAACCATTTTCAATTTTTTTTACTGACGTCCGACAAGCGTGGCACCGATACAGACTGGGCGCGAAAGTGGCAGCTTACGATTATTGCACGTAAGCTGGGCACGCGAATGGCACGCGAAGTAGTTGCTCTTCCGTTATCTAAGTCTATCTATATCTGTGGGGGTCACTTTTGGGGGCAAACAAGAAATATAAAAATAAGTTTTGCTAACAGTACCGTGTGAAAGTGCTTGTTGCGACGATCTTAAACATATTTTTTATATAATTTAAAAATAAACACTTTTAAAGATATTTAAGAAATTCGATGATAATTGACCATTCCCCCACAGATATAGATAGACTTTTTTAAATATTTCTTGTTTGCCCCCAAAAGTGACCCCTATATTCAAAATTCATTTATTTACGTTACACGTCTGTGTTTGGGTCACAGAAATACACATGTGTACAAATTTCAACTTAATCGGTCCATTAGGTTTGAGCAAATTGGCTGTGACAGACGGCGGACAAACAGACAGACAGACAGACACACGAGTGATCCTATAAGGATCCCTCGGTTCCGTTTTTTTTTTGAGGAACGGAACCCTAAAAAACAACTGCCCTTACAAGACTTGTACGGACCTAAACTTACAATTTTTATCCCTACTTTTTCCTAAATTTTGGTTCTTTGTAAAACTTTTAACAGTAGTTTAAAAACGGGAAGTAAATTCCCCCTCCGTAACAGTAACTTATACTGCACTAGCACGAAGCACTGGACAGCTCTAAATGTAGCTTGCTCAGTTGCTATTAATCTTCCTCGCTCTGATTCCCGGCACATTGTAGTTAATGCAAGGGTAGGTAGATACAGCAGGGCTATTATTTTGAGATAGTAGAGAATATTTTTGGTTAGATTTCGTTGCGAAGGGTGCTACCTATAAAAGGATTTGATAAAAGTTGCATTCATATAATTTTCAGCACACTTTTTCGAAAACTGGATCTTATTGCACCAACTTTTAGGTTTACAATACGGTGTTAGCTCAGAAGTATTTAATACGCGTGCCCCTTACTTTGCATTCCCGCTCCAGAGTTGGAGAGGAAACCACAAATAACTATTCCATACTACTTCGTGTCCATTAAGTCAGAAATGTGCGATTATTTCTAATCTCAGCAAAAATAGTCTTTAGAAATATGCCTTTTATGTATAAAAATTTTGTTAAATTTTGTTTATTTTGTTTGATATATTTTATATAAACATTGTATTTCATCAATTTGTAAATAAATTAAGAGGTCGTGCACGAAATCGGCTGATTTTGATCAATTTTGTTCATTAGTTGTCAAAAAGGGAAAAAGAATTAAAACAAAACTATTTGTGATTCGAAAAGTCGAGTTCTTTGTTTTGCATGTGGCTGAAAGGGATTTTTCAAATAAGTATTCATGGAAAATCACAAATATTCGAAACAAGTTTTTCGAAAAATGACGCGAGACTGACGTTTTATCACTTTTTTACAAGAAACTACTTTTGATTTTGAACATTTAAACATATCATCAACATAGTTGTATGGTTCACTTGCGTGTAAAAAATGGCTAAACCATTTTTTTCAACAAAATATAGCAAAAAAAGTAATGTTGAAATAACCATTTTTTTTTAAACCCTGTGAGCTAGTTATTTTTTCCTGTTATTTAGCAAACCATATCAAGAAATTTAAAAATCACCTATTAGTCTTAAGCTATACTTAAAATAAAATCGAAATTTTATCTTATGATTATCTATACAATATCTTTATTAAGTAAATCAAAGGCGAAATAAACGATATTTTCGAGAGCGCAAAAGTGATACAACTATTAACCGGCGCTGTTACTAACACGAATGGTTTAGCACTACGAAAACTGTACTTACACAAGCTTAATGTTTCAATTATTCCAAACTTTCTTACAAATAGATAAGTTATTGACGAGAAAGGGCTTTTTTCGTGCACGGAGCATTAAAATATTAATTTGTGTTTTGAATAGATACATAAATATTCAGTTTTTTAGGTCTTGTGGCGGCTTCATACCTTTGCCTCTCCATAAACTTGTGAAGGCACGGTAGGCGAAGAAACAGCTAATTAAACTTTTGATTCACTAAGTACTTTTAAAATGTCATTACAGACTAGAATCGCCTGTAGTCTGTGTCTGTATGAAAAGCGGAATCAAACTGTATGAAATAATTATCTTACTCCACAAACAACGAGAATTAATTACGAACTACATTTTCATCTCTATTTGACTTACAGAAATAATAATTACTACGCACAAACAGTGAAATTAATTATTGTTTCAATACAAAATGTTATTGGATGTCCGCAGAATCTAATTAATAGTGAGATTGGCTCAATTCCCTTGCGTCGTCCTCGAACTTAGGGATCTCGGAGGAGATTTTTCTACAAGTCAAATGGGCTACCTGTTACACCGAACTTACAACGGTACTATGATCATTTGGTGCGTGGCTAAAATTGGAACTAATGCCGCTATCTTGTTTTTGAATGCAATTTCTGTGACAATTACACAAATGTTTACCAACAACGCTCCCTGCCAATGTAATTCAGGAGCCAATAGAACCTTGTATCAGTATATTTTGTGCTCGGAGCATTTTTGTATTCAAATGGCCTCCACAAGTAGCGATACTTTGATACATTTATACATCGGAAAAACAGTTTAAAAAAATTTGTCTGTCCGTCTGTCTGTCTGTCTGTTTGTTCTGGCTAATCTCCGAAACGGCTGGTACGATTTTGACGGAACTTTCACTGGAAGATAGCTGATGTTATAAGAAATAACTTAGGCTACTTTTGTTTTAGGAAAAGACTCATGAAATCTGTATCTATACATTTTCTATACATTTATACAAATAAACAAAATTGAAGTGTCTGTTTGTAATGTCAAAATAACAGCTTTTTACTGCAATATTTTACACATGACACTCAACTCAACAATGTAGCAGGCAGGATTCGAAGTCACTACCTTTCACTCGCCAGTCCCTAGCCCTTTTCGAATTCACATCTGACCATCTTTCGGAAACATCTCACTAAAGTCTATTCAAATCCTTGTATAAAATTGATGTTATTACGACAAACGAATATCAATTTTATTTTTGTGTCAATTAAGTTAAATTCAGAATGACAAATACTATAGAAAAAAATCATAAAAATGTACTTGTAGCGTAAACTGAACTTTATGAGTGAGTATTAAAGTTGTTTTTCCAAAAGCATATATTTGTTCCTAAGCTTGGAAACTAAATCGCGAACAGTTTACCTATCTTGATAGAGCCTAAACAATTTAGACAGTCACTATACCCATCAAAGGACCCGATCCATTAGTTGATTCAAACGAGAAAAGATGTTTCTATATTAGACGAAAAAGGTATTTCGGCTCTTTCGGCTCTCTGAATATATGTGTCTTGATGTTATTCCCTTGAGTCTGAAATACTTTTGAGTTGGCAGTTATTATGACGAATGGACACATAACGACAAGACCAAAAATAGATAGATAACTATCGGCATTTGGAAGCAGCTACCAATTTATTTACACAACATTGTGAACTGCTTCCGAATAGAAGGCATAAATAAGAGTATTTTGTTGTTTTTTGTTAAATATTGGACAATTTAACAGGAGCAATGGTGGCCCAGTGATAACGGCCCCGGCTTACGAGTTGTCGTGGCTGGAAACCAGGCAGGTGCTTTACTTTGTGTAATAATTTCATCACCACTGCTCTCAAAACGGCTAAGGAAAATATCGTAAGGAAACCGGTACGTCCCAGAATAAATGCGAAGATATGTGACATTTATTTTTATTTATTTATTTATTTATTTGGCACCTCAACGACTAACTCACTTAATTATACACATACAAAAATCACATACAGTTTTAGGTATTGTGAACTCGTCACTTATAGAAGTGCACAGCACTAGCAGAGAACTTAATGATTGTAGGACGTTTTAGTTGACGTTAGTTGATTTAGTTGCAAAGAATAAAAAATGATTATGTTCACAAATACGATGGAAATTACAATTTCCATTGTAATAAAAAAAAAAAAACAAAAAAAAAAAAAACATCAGAAATATTTAACTACATAACAAAAAAAACATCTACCAACCCGCACTGGTCCCGAGGGGTGCATTACGTCCCACTCCCTCTCGAAGAGAGGAGGCCTGTGTCCTAGCAGTGGTAACATCATAGGCTGATTATGAGTAAAATATTGTAATGTAGTATGCAAACTCAATATTATCATTTGGGGTAGCCTTTTAGAGGAATATTAAAAGAAAACAAATCTAGACGAAAAGGTTTATCAAAGGAAGGATTGTGTGAAAGATGATATGGCTTCTAAGGTGTGAATACTGAGATGATGGCTGGTATGTATGAAGTTGAGATGTATGGAAGAAGTTGGGATGTATGGAAGAAGTTGAGATGTATGGAAGAAGTTGGGATGTATGGAAGAATTTGAGATGTATGGAAGAAGTTGAGATGTATGGAAGAAGTTGAGATGTATGGAAGAAGTTGGGATGTATGGAAAAAGTTGAGATGTATGGAAGAAGTTGGGATATATGGAAGAAGTTGGGATATATGGAAGGAGTTGAGATGTATGGAAGAAGTTGAGATATATGGTAGAAGTTGAGATGTATGGAAGAAGTTGGGGTGTATGGAAGAAGTTGAGATGCTGCACCGACACCAATTTCTTTTGGTGATGGTGATGATGTATGCATGATGGCGTGCTTCAAAGAGCGGAGTAATGAAATGTTCGTAGGCGTTGAGACCAGGCAGATCCGCAGACAAATTTGTCGAACTTATGAAGTAATGGATTCATCAATGGAAAATCATTCAGCACCCTAATTGCGTAACACACTTTCAATTACAATCCGAGAGTTTTAACCAAATCTAGTTCAATAGCTTAATACGTAATATATGTATCCTATGATACAGTACGGTGTGCAACTAACACCATTGCACCAAGTATATCGGATTTATCGCCAGACCCGATACAAGTCGCTAGGATACAAGATGTGCGAATAAAACATGAGTCCCTGGTACAGTCCACCTGACCGCCAATGAATAATTTTATATATATGTACATAGATGTTTATGTATGGAGTCCGTGTTCAATTTATTTTATTTATTGCGTACTTCGTGGTTGTGATGCGATTCTAGTTTCTGATGGAATGGAGGGTCAGTGAGGAGGAATGGTTTGTTGATTGAGATAGTAACAGTAAGATTTTTGTAATATTTCGGTCGATTTTTCTAACTAAGAAGTTTGTTTACAGAATTTGCATTAATATTCCAAGTATAATCAAGCATCTATCTGCATGGGCGCCAGCAGGTTTATTTTTCGGGGTGTATCTTCATGACCGGGGGGCTGTGTTTAGGTCCACCACTGATATTTTTTCTAATCTCATTGATAAATTGAATCAAATAAATACTTTGTATGATGTTGCCACGTAGGATGTGTTTGCCACACATGCGCAACGACACGCATAATAAGACTATTTGCTGTTATTATAATTATGATGATGAATTGTGGAGTTTTCTGCAAGCTCTTCTCCATAGGAAACGACCAAATGACCTCGTGCTCTTAGCCGCTGACGTTTGATAACTGCCCATGTCGATCTATCTGAAGCTGGCAACTAGACGTATAAATTAAATACCCCAGAATAGTGTCAAGACAAACCGCCCCGGGCCCTCGGTCCTGGCGGTCCCCTAAATCTTAAGAAGTACTTTTTAATGATATCCCAAACACGGTTAAAATATATTCCGTAGGAAGCATTTCAGCGCTGTCAAAGTCAAAGTCAAACAATTTATTTCAAATAGGCCCATGTATGGCACTTTTGAACGTCAAAATTTACAAAATAATATAATTGATTCTAGTCGCCCCTTCCAAAAGGTAGTTTTCGTATGGAGAAGAATGGGTAAGAAGGGTCGCTGGAGGCTGAGGATGAAAATTTTCGAGCTTGCTTCGCTTGCTACAATCTACATTCTAAAACTTTCTGCATAAGTCGACAAAGGAACTCCTATTTATATTTGACTTTTCTAAAAAAAAAAACCTTACCTACGCAAGGTGGTGTGCAAAAATTTTCGAGCTCTATTCGCTCGCTCTTGAATTCTATATTCTTGTAACTTTCAAACTTTTCTGCATAAGTTAACTTGAAGCAACTTCTATTTCCGTTAGGATGTTTAATAGAAACCTAACCGGGAATTCCGAGACGAGGTGCAAAAAAATTCGAGGTCACCTCGCTCGCTCCCCTACATTCCTGTTAGTCATAAATAGCCTATGGAAGATATCAAAATGCACCTCCGTGAAAAAAAAAATCCTGCCGTTTGTGAGGTTCATGATGTAGGTAGATTATAATACACGTTATACTTGTTTTTTTTTTGCTGTGATTATAAATTTACCGGAGGCCTCATTTTGTTTTGCCGCCCTGGGCCTCTGATAGGCTTAGTCCACCAATGATTGGAGCCTGTCCTAACTGAACCCCGACTATGTGACTCGAAGGCTGGATGCGCTCTTGAGCCAGCTCTCTCATTTTTGCAGTTGACCACTGATATGTTATCGTTTGTTCATTCATACAAGGAGTAACTTTGGCAACTTAAGCAGAAAAGCTTAACAAATAAGAGAATGTAGGATTCAAGAACGAGCGAAGTGAGCATGATAATTTTTGCATCTCACCTTGAATGGGATAGGTTTTATTTTATCCGTTCACACAGAAAGAGGACTTACTGTGTCGATTTATACAATGAAGCTTAAGAATTAAGATGGAGTAGGATAGAAGAGCCCGCGAAGCAAGCTCGATAATATTAGCACCCCGCCTAGGTCCGATTATATTTTCGGAAATAGGAGTTCGGTAATCTGTCGACTAACACACAGAAACGATTTCAAAATTGAGAAATAACAGAATGCGAGAGCGAGCGAAGCAAGCTTGAAAATTTTAGGATCTCGTCACAAATAGCTATTATTATTCCCTATTATTGTGTTAAAGGCGTTTCCGGATGTTCCTTTCATTCTGAATGTTTCTACACCTGTATTTAATTTTGAAGCCAGGGAGGTGCAAGTGCACCCGCTTGCACCCTGTTACCGGTGCCCATGTCTGTCCCTATCTGTATGGCATAAATATATTAATTATTTTCACAGAAATATTTATCCATCAGAAAGTCCTACAGAGATTTTTCCTTAGGTACTATAGGTGTTTACTTGAGAAGTAGAAAAAAATGCGTAACATAAATGTACCTTTATACATTATTTCGGAAATCTGTAAATTATATGGGTTCCTTTCACAATCACACCATATTAGTCGCAAACAGTAACTAAGCTTCATAAAGGTCGCCTACAAACCTTCCTTTTATTTCTTTGTCTTAAGCAGTGTGTTTAGCTTCCCTCATAAAACCTTTCTGTATCTTATGTCCTACTACTATTCTAAATACCACTACCCACGGACGCCAAATACGGTTGTAACTAAACAAACCAGGATATTTGCATCGTCAAGAGTCGTAGGCAGAACAAACACGCTGCACGTAGCACGTTACAACTTGCCTGTGTGTCAACACTACCACCAGCGTGTTTGTGTGAACGTAGCGTTTCTTCTTACAACGGTCTTATTGAATAAATGTGCATTAATCTAAACAGATATGTTTGGCAAAATAAAGTAATGATTAGTCATTGATAAGGTAGAGATGTGCTTGTAACTAGAATAGTTCAGTGAGTTGTTTATTTTCACCCCGGAAAATTTAAACAATTCCCAGCTGTAATGTGATATTATGAAAATAAAACCATAAAAAGCTATGTTGAAGAAATCTTAAAATCTTTTTAATCATTTCAGGTGTTTAATGTAAGTAAACCAGATATTTGCATTTCATTCATTCATTCATTCATTCATTCATTCATTCATGTTAAGAGTCATAGGCAGAACAAATACGCTGCATGTAGCACGTTACAACTTGCTTTTGTGTCAATACTACCACAAGCGTGTTTGTAGCAAAGGGTTTGTTTTGCTTTACCTAATATTATAAACTGCAATGAAAGGTAAATCTACGAAACTGCGAAACAAATTTTAATGAGAGCAACTCATCGCTTGTGTTATACTACAATAGCGTGTTCAATGCAAGCGTAACATTAGTAAATCGTAAAACAATTTTTATAAATGAGAAATGCTAATTTAAAATTTTGACTTTCATGCATCGAAATAATTTGCTGTGCTTAAAATAACAAATATCTCAGACGCTCATTCCAAGATAAAAATATCCGCGAGTCAAAATATTTTTATTTCACATAGACCTACATGGGCACTTATGAAACGTCAGAAGCTAGGTGCACGGTTCCAATTGGTCGTTTCCTATGGAGAAGAGCCGGCAAGAAACTCCACGGTTACTCTTTTAAAAATTTCTAGGAGACCAAACAGCGGTAATTTCGCCCCGAGCGAGGGATGCGAGTAATTACCCGTCGCACTCGGACACTTGCTGATAGCCCAGCGACAAAACTATCGGAACTACATACTCGCTGCTCGCTGTTCGCCAACTCGTTTTCAGTTGCTAGCTCTACTCGCTACTCGTAATCACCAGCGGTGGGACAACTGCGTCAGTTCGCTTGTCGCTATGTAGCTGCCGCCACAAGCTCTATACTTCTAGAAGGATTAAATGCTTAATTCAATACTCAATACTCAATAACTTCAACTTATCTAACTTATCTTTCTCTTTTATCTTTTTTTTATCTTTCTTTCTTTTTTATCTTTTTCTTCTTTCTTTCTTTTTTTCTTTCTTTCTTTTTAATTGACCAATCAGCCAGCAAATTGGGTTTAACTTCGCGACTCCTTATTCCCAAAGGACTTAACTTGACCTGCCCCCTACCCGGCTCACCTTATTAAGCCTTTTACCCTTACCTACGATTACTATATGAAGTAAAAATATCAAATAACTTTGTTTTTCTAAGGTATAAGATATTTCAATCGGCATTTTAAAAGTCTTGTCACATTCATAAAATGTTGCTACTGCTGGGACGCAGGCCTCCTCTCTCTATGAGAGAGTGTGAGCCGTAACCCACCACGCGGGCCCAGTGCAGACTGGTGGATATCACATGTTTTTGAATTTTTGGTTCTAAGACATAACGGTTTCTTCACGACGTTTTCCTTCACAGTTATCCCCAACATTTTATTCCTTTGTCGGTTAAAAACTAATTAAATCGATTCTAAAAGACTATTCTGAACAAACTACTTTCAGTTTTGCACTACGCTGCAGAAACATTTTCATACAGAAACACAAATGCTGAGAAATTGTATAAATCCGCTTTAGTTTATATTTACATAGAACCTAGTACCGTGGAATGCAAACACGCTGTCGGTAGAACAAACGTGCTGACTGCTACTACGCTCCACGATGCAAATATCTACATAGTTTGTTTAATTACATGACAATTTTATGTACGTATTTCGTGCTCGTACAGTATATGTTTGTATCGTTTGGTATAGCTATCTAACCAATATCTTACTAACCAACTTCTCATCTTTCTTAGGTACACCTCCGCTTAACCCTTCGGGGAGGTGTTATGTTAGGTTATCTCACTTGCAAAAATACTAGGTAGGTCAAAGAATTAAATCTGTATAATCGTGTAGTTATAAACAGACTCTACGATGTTTGGTTACAATCCTAATCCTAACTAATATTATAAATGGGAAAGTGAGTTTTAGATGAAATTTGGCAAATGAGTAGACCAAAGGCCTGAGTGGAAAAGGACATAGGCTACTTTTCATCTTGGATCGCAGACGAAGTCATGGGCAACAGCTAGTGATCTATATTTTATTCTGTAGCCAGTTAGATAATGTTGTGAACACTTTCAGTAGTAATTTGACAAAAGCACAACCTTTTATGCTAGGCATAGTGCAATATAGATAACTGGCTGCGCCCCGCGGTTTCTTTTACATAAGTCTTGATTCCGTGGGAATGTCGGAATAAAAGTAAAAAGAAAATCCTACGTCCTAATCCAGCGTATGGTCTACTCATGTGCCAAATTTCCTCTAAATTTGTTCAGCCGTTTTAGTGTGAAAGCATAACAAATAACCAAACAAACTAACTTTCGCATTTATAATATTAGTTATGATAGTTAGGATTAATTATTACAAACGCAGTTAAAACCATCGAAATACAACACACGCTCACACACAAACATGCTGTGGTAGAATTCACATATGCAAGTTGTGACACGCTACGGGTAGAACAAATGCTGTAACTACGAATAAGTATATCCAATCTCTGTAGTAGTTCATTCTACTAATGGATACGTTATTGAAAACGTATAGCTATTTAATATGATAACGCTACGCTCACACACAAACACGCTGTGGTAGTATTTACACATGCAAGCTGTAACACGCTGCTGGTAGAATAAACGCTATAACTAGGTACGTCTCTCGGTGATGCAAATATCTGGTCGGTTTAATTACACTATGGTGGGATGTAAGGTAATTATCACGTGATTTAGTAAGGTCGTATCTACGAAGCTAGGTTGTGTTTTGGTTACAGGTCGACCGCAGAAAGTGGTGCTCTGGGAAGTGGGTAAGGTATTGTAATTGGTGGTAACACTGTTGTGTAAATACACTGGAAACTCAGGCGGGTAATGTACTCTTAAAGAGAACATAGTATAATTTTAAGATATTTATAATAAGAGGAGGCATTTGTTTGAAGAATCATTCATATTAGTAGACGTATCATATTGAACAATCATAATGGTGGTCAGCGGTCATGGCACTCATGACGATATCTTTCCAAAATCATTGTTATTTTAGCAGATTAAAATTACCAAGATTTCAAAGAGAGCTGTTCTGTTGTGTTATATAAGCCAAAATTCTGAAACTCTTGTTCAGAGGTATTTCTTGAAACTTCTACCTCTTCTACAACGAACCTTTATAATTCAATCGTTTACTTCACACAGCCCAACAACACCTAACCATCAAATCAACACGAAAAAACCTTTACACTGTACAAACCTACACAGATTTAAAGGTAATCCAATCACTACGCCTCCGGACGGGCATGGCGCAAGGATACTCAAATAGAAACGTACATACATAGCAATCAGCTTTGTGAATGGGCCGGTTCATAAAACGGCTTTCCACCTAACCCGATCTGGGTCAGACGGTTTCGGATCGTAGTTTCATGTTGCAGTTTTGTTTTTTAAAGTTTTGGGTAAATACTAGGTGGGTAATTTACAAAATTGTTTGGTTACATTGAAGTGTATTCTTATTTTGATCGTGATTGGCTCGCTATGTATGTCAAAATGTATTTCTTTGTCGTATTGAGTTTGAATGAAATGAAATGAAATGAAATTGTTTATTCTGTAAATAGGATATAGGAATCACTTTTACACGTCATATTAAAAAAAAAAATTAAAAAATTATAAGCTAGTTGAGTTCGGCGTTTCCTATCTGACTACTGTGAGAAGAAAGGCCGAAACAAACACAGACGTCACAGTCTCTTTTAAAATCCAGACATAATCTTGGTCGGGCCATATGAGGACCATGTAGATTAGTGTCTGAAATGGTCTTTTGAGGAAAGAACCACACAAATTTGAGTGGACCTGTCCAGTTAGTGCAAGCATTTGTCAGTAATCATGGAGCTCAACTCAGAACTTAAGGAGCTCAACTCAACGAACAATACCAAAGAAAGGACATTTGGGTAAGCCGTATAAACTACTCAAACTGCCAGACCATAATTAAAACTAACTGAAAAATGAAAATAATAATGATATCCACATAGTCCTCACATTCACAATAATTAATTAAAATAATATAATACTTTACAAAGTAATCATGTCATTTTGAATATAATTTTCAACAATGTCAATGTGTATATAAAACTGGTATATTTTGATAATTTTACAAAATAATTAAAATGTTAAGTTTTATCACAAGGCTTAGCAGAGCGATCAGCTCAATCCCATGCTTTTTTATCCTCTAAATAATCTGAAATTTTATAATACCCTTTTTTACAAAGTTTGGTTTTAATACAGATTTTAAATCTATTAATGGGTAAGTTTCGAATGTCAATGGGAAGTTTGTTGTAAAAGCGTATACATTGACCCATGAACGAGTTGCCTACTTTGTGGAGACGTGTGCGATGTACAGCAAGATTATGTTTATTCCTGGTATTTAAACTATGAATATCGGACATTTTCTTAAAATTTGAATGACTAGGCAAGAGGGTAGAAATGAAACATTGATATTTTAGACGATGTGGAGGGTCTAATTAAGGTTTTAAAATAAACGCAAGCGTGTGTTCCTTGTCTTACTCTCTATGATTTTGGAAAGGTATCGTCATGAGTGCCATGACCGCTGACCACCATTATGATTGTTCAATATGATACGTCTACTAATATGAATGATTCTTCAAACAAATGCCTCCTCTTATTATAAATATCTTAAAATTATACTATGTTCTCTTTAAGAGTACATTACCCGCCTGAGTTTCCAGTGTATTTACACAACAGTGTTACCACCAATTACAATACCTTACCCACTTCCCAGAGCACCACTTTCTGCGGTCGACCTGTAACCAAAACACAACCTAGCTTCGTAGATACGACCTTACTAAATCACGTGATAATTACCTTACATCCCACCATAGTGTAATTAAACCGACCAGATATTTGCATCACCGAGAGACGTACCTAGTTATAGCGTTTATTCTACCAGCAGCGTGTTACAGCTTGCATGTGTAAATACTACCACAGCGTGTTTGTGTGTGAGCGTAGCGTTATCATATTAAATAGCTATACGTTTTCAATAACGTATCCATTAGTAGAATGAACTACTACAGAGATTGGATATACTTATTCGTAGTTACAGCATTTGTTCTACCCGTAGCGTGTCACAACTTGCATATGTGAATTCTACCACAGCATGTTTGTGTGTGAGCGTGTGTTGTATTTCGATGGTTTTAACTGCGTTTGTAATAATTAATCCTAACTATCATAACTAATATTATAAATGCGAAAGTTAGTTTGTTTGGTTATTTGTTATGCTTTCACACTAAAACGGCTGAACAAATTTAGAGGAAATTTGGCACATGAGTAGACCATACGCTGGATTAGGACGTAGGATTTTCTTTTTACTTTTATTCCGACATTCCCACGGAATCAAGACTTATGTAAAAGAAACCGCGGGGCGCAGCCAGTTATCTATATTGCACTATGCCTAGCATAAAAGGTTGTGCTTTTGTCAAATTACTACTGAAAGTGTTCACAACATTATCTAACTGGCTACAGAATAAAATATAGATAACTAGCTGTTGCCCACGACTTCGTCTGCGATTTAGGATGAAAAGTAGCCTATGTCCTTTTTCACTCAGGTCTTTTGGTCTACTCATTTGCCAAATTTCTTCTAAAATTCACTTTCACATTTATAATATTATATTAGTTAGGATTAGGATTGTAACCAAACATCGTAGAGTCTGTTTATAACTACACGATTTTATGTATACTGATTTAATTCTTTGACCTACCTAGTATTTTTGCAACCTAATATAACACCCTCCCCGAAGGGTTAGACGGAGGTGTACCTAAGAAAGATGAGAAGTCGGTTAGTAAGATATTGGTTAGATAGCTATACTAAACGATACAACATATACTGTACGAGCACGAAATACGTACATAAAATTGTCATGTAATTAAACAAACTATGTAGATATTTGCATCGTGGAGCGTCGCAGCAGTCAGCACGTTTGTTCTACCGACAGCGTGTTTGCATTCCACGGTACTAGGTTCTATGTAAATATAAACTAAAGCGGATTTATACAATTTCTCAGCATTTGTGTTTCTGTATGAAAATGTTTCTGCAGCGTAGTGCAAAACTGAAAGTAGTTTGTTCAGAATAGTCTTTTAGAATCGATTTAATTAGTTTTTAACCGACAAAGGAATAAAATGTTGGGGATAACTGTGAAGGAAAACGTCGTGAAGAAACCGTTATGTCTTAGAACCAAAAATTCAAAAACATGTGATATCCACCAGTCGGCACTGGGCCCGCGTGGTGGGTTACGGCTCACACTCTCTCATAGAGAGAGGAGGCCTGCGTCCCAGCAGTAGCAACATTTTATGAATGTGACAAGACTTTTAAAAGGCCGATTGAAATATCTTATACCTTAGAAACAAAAAGTTATTTGATATTTTTACTTCATATAGTAATCGTAGGTAAGGGTAAAAGGCTTAATAAGGTGAGCCGGGTAGGGGGCAGGTCAAGTTAAGTCCTTCGGGAATAAGGAGTCGCGAAGTCAAACTCAATTTGCTGGCTGATTGGTCAATTAAAAAGAAAGAAAGAAAGAAAACAAAGAAAGAAGAAAAAGATAAAAAAGAAAGAAAGATAAAAAAAAAGATAAAAGAGAAAGATAAGTTAGATAAGTTAAGTTAAAGTTATTGAGTATTGAGTATTGAATTAAGCATTTAATCCTTCTAGAAGTATAGAGCTTGTGGCGGCAGCTACATAGCGACATGCGAACTGAGGCAGTTGTCCCACCGCTGGTGATTACGAGTAGCGAGTAGAGCTAGCAACTGAAAACGAGTTGGCGAACAGCGACCAGCGAGTATGTAGTTCCGATAGTTTTGTCGCTGGGCTATCAGCGAGTGTCCGAGTGCGACGGGTAATTACTCGCATCACTCGCTCGGGGCGAAATTACCGCTGTTTGGTCTCTTCGCGTGAAATCTGACCGCCAAGCGAGCATCACTGAGCGAGTATTATCTTTGATAGTTTTTGTCACTTGCTTCATCAGTTTTGACAAACTGATGAAGCGAGTCCTCGCCGGCGGCGGCGGTGTGAACAGTCAACGATCAACTATTAATATATGCATCTCTTTTATTTTATCTATTGTACGTTGCTTGAGCGAGAAAATAGGCGATAGTTAGTCGCTTCCTCGCCGGTGGTAGGACAACTGCCTAAGCACCACACTGAAGACGCGCAAAATTCTGCATCGCGCATGCAGGGTTTACCGCGCGACTAGCATATATACAGCGTCCCGACATCAATCGTCGGTCAGTAGCCTACCAGACACAACACTCGTGGAGGATCCTCCCTTTCCTATGGAAGATGAGTGAACTTACATCCTGTTCCTCATACCTCTATAAACTCATTCTTGCCCAAGGTTGTATAATCAACTGGGGAGGTATTATCACCATACTAATTTAAACCACTGTAAGCAGTGTTAGTCCGTTCCGATTTAAAGTATATGGCATAAGCATAGCAGAATCAGCTTTCAACGTTCCTACTGATGGGACACAGGCTTAAGCTCCTCTCTGTGAGAGAGACTGGGCTATAATTAACCAGTGCAGGTTGATGGATGCCATATCAGTTTACTCCTGATATTTTCCTTCACCGTTTTGAGAGCAGCGATGATGAATTACACAAACTAATTTACTTGCCTAGGTTCCAACCCACGACCTACGACATGCAAGTTGAGGCTGTTACTACTGGGCCACCACTGGTCTCAAGGGATATGGGTTTCAGTGAGATTACGAGGACATGAGACATTTCAGTTTGGGTCTGGTATTACAGGCGTCAGTGACCTAGCATCAACAACGTCAACGTCAACAATTAAGTCACCGGTAGAAAAATGTCAACTTGTCGTGACCGGGTAAATATTATGACGTTTGTCGGGATTTTCGTCGGGACTTCTGTTTTCGACACTTTTACATACTTTCATAATTATTACAAGCTTAATATTAACTTGCCTTGTTAGTGTGTTGGCAAATCTTGCAAGCTGAATTAACCACTTTCTCTTATCCTACGGAGTTGAAATTTTACAAGTTGATTCAGTTTTGAAGACACTTCATTTTTTATGATGCATGACCTGATTTGACAGCCAAGATAGGCTCCAGACGAAGGAACTCCACGACAGTTAATGGTAAATACACGGAATTTAATATACGCATTTAATTATGATAGTCCGTTTTAAAGTTTACCATGACCTGGCTACAACATCCAGGATTGGCTCCACACGAGGAAACTCCTCAGCGATCAACAACTGAGACACTCAATGTTATATACGCATTCAATTACGATAGCCCGTTCTAAAGTTCACCATGATCTGGCTGCTGCACCCAGGGTTGGCTCCAGAAGTGGGAACTTTTCAGCGGTCAACAGCACAGACAAAAAATTTAATATTCGCATTCAATTATGATAGCCTGTTCTAAAGTTCATCATGACCTGGCTGCTGCACCTAGGGTTGGCTCCAGAAGAGGAAACTCCTCAATGGTCAACAGTACAGACACGAAATTTTATATACGACATATACGTATTCAATCATGATCGCCCGTTCTAAGTACACCATGACCTTATTGTTGCACCCAGGGATGGCTCCAGACGGGGGAACTGCCAAACGGTCAACAGCACAGACAGTAAATTTTATAAACGCATTCATACACCATGACCTGCCTGCTAACCCAGATTGGCTCCATACGAGAGATTTCTTCAGCGGTCAACAGCATTTTGTATACGCATTCAATTATGATAGCCCGTTCTTATAGCATGACTTGGATAGCTTCATTTGGATGGCGACATTTTTAGCTTGAGGTGTGAACGTCCTTTTTACCCTTTAAGATAAGTCTCAAGCTTTTAAGAAAATATTAAAGTTCTACGTTTAGGTAAGTTTTATCTTGTAATTTTGAGTTCATTAAAAGCTTGTTTTTAAAAAGGTTATCACTTAAATTTTATTTTTTTGCTTTATTAAATGGCACCTTTTGTTGAAGTGTATCAATTTTGTAATTTTTTTGAAAAATCTAATGTCGCCATTCATGAAAAATTATCGAAAATTATCTTAAAAAGGCTATCATTAATATTTTTCCTGTTATTCAATTTTTTTTGAGTTGCGTTTGTAACCTTGCTTTACATTTTTTGCCATATCTTCGATGTTATTGGCTCGATTTGAATTTCAAAAAGCTTATGAATTATTTTATCGGATTACCTAATATTTTTTACTAAAATTTGTCGAAAAAAAAAACGCAGGTGAACACATTAATAAAAATAAAAAAACTTTTTTGTTTAAACAAGTGTACGTCCATAAAATCCCTGCATAGGGGGACTTTTTAAATCATTATTAATAATCTACTACATAACAACTACAAATTTTCAGAACATGATCGATACCTAACTGTAACTAAATCCGAGGAAAAACTCTAAAACTCAAAGAGTAAAATTTTCCAAAAAAATATAGGGAAAGTCAATTAAATATCCATGTTCTTAGAAGTGAGTACTAAAAGGTTAAAATAATAATAAGGATAATAACGTAATTAAAAACAAACACTCAATAGACAGTTATTTATAAATATTTTTTTTTTTAAACCAAGAATTTTAGTTAATTACATTTTCGAAATGCCCCCCACCCTACTGTAAACAAACAAAAGCCCTCATGGCAACACTTTTGTTCTACGACGCAATTCTGCAGGATTTTCTTTTATTTCCACAGTTGTAGCGAAAACCCCAGCCTTTGATTGCTTGCGGCTTTCAATGTGCACGGCATACACTTTTTGTTTCATGTAGCCCCAAAGATAAAAATCTAAGGGCGTAAGGTCGGCGGCCACCGAGAACCCACACGACATTAGCAAAACCACTTTCCCGACTCAATTTTCTGTAAATGTATGGGCTGGAATGATTGACGATCAACTTATTTGCCCTTTCGTGTTACCAAACAGGATAGATCAGGACGCGTATTTAGATTTTTACAGAATACGTTGCTGATGCTTTTGGATGAAGTAATGCTGGAAATAAGAAGGCGGATGCAGCTGCAACTAGATGGAGCTCCAGCACACTTCGCACGACTAGTTCGTTATTACTGAAACCAAAATTATCCGCGATGGAGGAGGAGGTCCCGTTGCTTGGCCGCCGCGATCTTGCCATGTTTATTTGTTTACAGTAGGGTGGGGGCCATGTCGAAAATGTAAGTAACTAAAAAAAACTTGTTTTTTTTTTCATTTATTTATAAATATCTGTCTATTGATTGTTTGCTTTTAATGACATTATCATCCTCATAGTTTTTTTAACCTTTTCAGTACTCACTGCTAAGAACAGGGATATTTAATTGACTTTGTCTATTTTTTTTCGGAAATTTTACTCTTTGAGTCTTAGAGTTTTTTGTCGGAATTAGGTATTAATAATAGTCTGTGAATTTGTAGTTGTTATATAGTAGATATTTAATAATGATTAAAAAAGTCCCCGTACACAGGGATTTTATGGAAATACACTTGGTATAAAAAAAACTTTGTTTTTTTTTAGAAAAATAAGTCTTAACGTCCGTTTTTTTCATAATCGATAAATTTTTATAAAAAAAATGTTAGTTAATCCGATAAAATAAATCATAAGCTTTTAGAAAAAATAAATAAAATTCAAATCGAGCCAATAACATCGGAGATATGGCAAACAATTTAAAGCAATGTCACAATCGTAACTCAAAAAATAATAATTGAATAACATGAAAAATATTAAAGGTCTATCTTTAATATTTTTCATGTTACTCAATCATTAAGTTAATTTTCGATTATTTTTCATGAATATACAGAAAAATACGGGCGGTCACATGCGCGACTTTATATATGTCGCAGTGTCAGCTAAACTAAATAGGGGACCACCTGATGGTTCTTATTCCTTGTTTACCATCCCGTATTAATATTATTATTATTAGTAGGAGAACCTAGGTATCCGACATAGCCCGAAGAATTGCAGAACTTAAGTGGCACTGGGCAGGGCACATTGCTTGCAGAACAGATGATCGATGGGGCCGAAAGGTTCTGGAGTGACGACCGCGTATCGGAAGACGTAGCGTTGAAAAGCCACCCACGACGTGAACCGATGACTTGGTGAAGGTCGTCATCCGCTGGATGCGAGAAGCACAGAACCGATTGAAGTGGCGGTGGTTGGGGGAGGCCTATATCCAGCAGTGGACGTTTTTCGGCTGAAATGATGATGATGATTAATTATGTATTTTCTTTTATAAAAATATTAAGATGAGACAGAGGTCAAACGCAAGCCTATCCAATACAAAAAAATCTCAGCAAAAGCAATCTTCTAAGAGTGTTAGTAATTAAGTAGAATGCCTAGAGTCCCTATACCTTTATGTTAAGTTCATTTTCTTAAAACGCTCGTGCCGTCAGGTTAAGCTGAACGAATCGCAAAGTAAGCATCCTTGGATCTTTTCGCCTTAATAAATTGAATGAGGGTATCATGGGTACTACTTTGTGTACGAAGGTGAAGTGATAAATATGTGAAAAGAGTTTTTATGTTGTCTTCCAACCTCTGTAGTTTACAATAAAGAAAAAAAAAGTATTTACCTACTCTTACGAATAATGTCTTTAAAAATTTTTTTACAAAAAAAAAAAAAATACACTACAAAGTGAAAAATAACTAATTTCGAATGTCTTTGGTTTTGAATTTTAGTTTTTTGCCATCGATTTCCGAAATTAGTTATTTTTCACTTTGTAGTTTTTTGGAAGGCGGTTGTTTTTTTTTTTTTAATGTTTTTATTTTTCAATTTTTATTAGTAGTACCTAACCCCGTACAAATTCAAATACCACTACCTGCTAACAGTGACAGGAAATTATCATATCATCCAGATACTAAGTGGGAAAAAATACGTATTATTGTAGCTAACTCAAAAACTGTTCCAGCAAAGTTAATAAAATTTATATGAGACCACCTCGAGAGCATACCCTTTCAAACAAAAAAAGAATTTTCAAAATCGGTCCACACTTAACGAGAAATCGGTGGAAATACATTAAAAAAAAAAACAAACAAACATACGCTACGAACATATAACCTCCTCCTTTTTGGAAGTCGGTTAAAATGGAACAGCTTGTTCGAAATGTGAGGCCTTCATTTGTTTTCAGTTTTTATACATGTACCGTCTTCGAACTATTGTACTATACGCAAATGTAAGTTTGTACGCGCAATATTGAGAGATTTACCATGTTATTTTAAACCCATAGATTTCTTATAGGTTTTCCTGTACTCTATGAGTAAAGAACTATTCTACGTAGTTTTCCAAAATTTTTGGTGCAGTAGTTTCGGAGATAAGGGAGGGAATGGTCAATTTTCATCGATTTTCCTAAATATCTTTAAAAGTGTTTATTTTAAAGTTATATAAAAATACATTTGAGATCCTCGCAAAAAGCTCTTTCATTTGATATGAAACACGGTACTGTTTGCAAAACTTTTGTTTTTACTTTTCTTATTTGCCCCCAAAAGTGATAAGTGATAAAGCGATTAAGTTGAAATTCATTTATTTACGTTACACAAATGTGTACCGTACAGAAATACAAATGTGTACCAAATTTCAACTTAATCGGTCCATTAGATTCGGAGAAAATTGCCTGTGACAGACGGACAGACAGAAAGACAGACACACGAGTGATCCTATAAGGGTTCCGTTTTTTCCTTTTGAGGTACGGAACCCTAATTACTTGCTCTCAAGAGTTATGTTAGCTATCATTAAGTACTTGGTTGAAAAAATACATCACAAATTGAAACCGCGCCACAGTGAAATTTTCGTGAGATTCATACTAAAAATGAGTTTAAATAGTAATTAATCCAAATGTTTCTCATTAATTAGCCCGTGTTCTGGTTCCCCTTTTAATCCATTGACTTTTGACGTATTTTTATTTTACTATTTTTATTCTCTTTTCCATGGATATAATCCTAAGTGGATTGGTTTTGCCAGCGAAAAAGGATTTGAAGTTGCGACATTTGGAAAAATCGGTATATTCGGTATTATAAAGCTTTGTTATTAAATTATTATTGTTTGTTTATAAGCTGTCAATGGTCAGTGTTGTAACATTCGTCGGTAATATTACGCAATAAAAATTGTCTATGGCTCTGACATTCAAGTAATAGAGAATCTTGACATATTTCTACTACTTGACTACGAGGCTTTTGGTTAATTTTTGAAAGTACATTTTATGTAATATTTTTTTGACATGTGCGTTTAGTTTGTGCAGAATAAACAATTTTTCTTTCTTTTCTTTCTCTAGTAAATATACAGGGACAAATAAAACTAGCTAGCAAAACTCCGCCGATGAGATCAGTATCGACATGAAAAATAGGCCATTATTGCGTTTTGTTATTGAAGAAAGATTCGTTCAAAGCACTTTGCTTCATATATTTGTTTGAGAACAAAACGGAAAACTACGGTCAAATTGGGTAGTAATACATATTACTAGCGACTACCCCGTTGCTATAGAAAAGTCAGTGTCTACGAAGAAATTCGAGTCTAGTCGGACCTCGAGCTCGGGCAGAAGAGATTTCGAGAAGGGTAGACCAGCGATGTTCTACAGTAGAGTAGGAATAGCGTCATACTGCATGTAGCATGACTACAATGGAAACGGATTTTGTGTCTGCGAAGAAAGCCGAGTCTAGTCGGACCTCGAGCTCGGGCAGAAGAGATTTTGAGAAGAGTAGACAAGCGATTTTTATTCTACTGTAGAGTAGAAACTTAATAGCATCATGCTACAACGCTTCGCATGACCACAATGGAAATGGGTTTTGTCGACGGAAGAATAGACAAAATGACAGATGCATATCACAATTAGACTTGAGTAACTCCGGAGCGATTCGTTCCGATGAACTACTCAAACACAGTGAACGAACTGAACTCGTTCAGTACTGTGCGGAATTATTGTTCCACAGTTCACCGGCTCATTATAATCCCGCGTCTCTAGTCTAGTTATAGTTCACAGTTTATAAACGAATAGCTAACCAAGTTCCAAATCCGGACTCTGTCGAAAACATGTCTATGCCACAGTTCATTTCGCTCTCTGAATCAGTAGTACTGTAGCTGTACTACAAAGTCAAGGAGCGAAATGAACTGTGGAACGAGTTCACTTCACGGAACGAGATTTGATGAACTAGATCCATTAAGTGAACGACAATGCCCAAGGCTACATCACAATTTGTCATTTTGTCTATTCTTCCGTCGACAAAACCCGTGCTGGTAATAAGCAAAGATTTTTATTATTTATCTTACAGATGTTCTATGTCACGAAGTCCGTTTGGCTATGAATGTTGTCAAGCGTGCACATGCACATTGTTTTTGTGTGCGTAACCTCGAGAGCGCTCAGTGTCGATCGGGACACGGTCTGGATCAGTAGTGGTTTTTAGTTCGCGCCAAATTGTTTCACGGAGTAAGGTCAGCATGGCAACAAAACGAAGAAGAGTTGTCCATAGTGAGGTAATATTTATTTATACGTTTTCAATTAAAATGTTATACAAAGATACTTAATATAGCAATAGAAGTATTTATAAAATGAATGTTTTTTTGTGTTATAAAATGTTTATATTACTTAATTATTTTGATTACATTTTGTTTTAGGGTCGAAACATGATAACTAGTGTTTATCATTTTCTGCGAGAAGAATATGAATTTACAAAATCATTAATGGAACTCAACTGTGATTTGTCTCATTTACGAGACATTACACGCCGTACAGCTGAAGCTACGGGTGTGAGCCAAAAAACAGTTCAAAGAATATTAAAAGAAGAGAAGGAATTGCCATCCACTTCATCAAAATTCACTTCACCTATGAAGAAAAGGAGAAAGCGAGATAATAAAGTGGATATAGATAATTTTACAGCCGATGTGGTTCGCAGTACTGCACAAGATTTTCATATTGTCCATAAAGAAATTCCAACATTAGCTAAGTTAAGAACAGCATTGAATGAAAAAATTGGATTCGAAGGTTGTTTAGAAACTGTTCGCAAGTTACTGTTGAAATTAGGTTACAAGTGGCGCAAAACAGAGAACAACCGTAAAGTCTTGACGGAGCGTCATGATATACAAATGTGGCGTTTAAAATATTAAAAAAAAATAACAGAGTACCGCTCTCAAAGTCAGCCCATTGTCTACACCGATGAGAGCTACGTCCTTTCGACACACGTGCGAAACAACACCTGGGCAAAAAAAGGAACTCCGTTTAAAAAAAAAAAAAAAATAGCACAGGCACTCGCTTTATTTTAGTGCACGCGGGAACTAAGGATGGTTTTACTGAAAATGCTTCCTTGGTTTATAAGGCCAACTCAACAGCTGGTGATTATCATTCAAATATGAGCTATGATAACTATGTAAAATGGCTAAATGAAAAGTTGCTACCCAATTTACTTCCGCGCTCTGTCATTGTCTTAGACAATGCATCTTATCACAACACACGGGCTGAACGACTACCGACGCAATCTACAAAGAAAGCCGATATGCAGCAATGGCTCAGGGATAAGGGTATAGCATTTGATGAATCTCTTCTTAAATTGGAATTGTACGATACAATAAAGAAGTACAAAGCCCAACACGTAATCTACAAGATTGACGATTTTATAAAAAGCATGTTGAAAAAATTTAAAAAGACTACTTGAAATATTTTGATCTCGATTTTGAATTTATAATCAATGTACAAGATGATTCTGACGACAGCAAAACGGAATCGGAAATCGAAAATTTATCTGATAGTGATTGAAAATACTGAATAGTCCTACTTGTTTCGTTTCCATTCTGTAACACCAATGCTTAATTAAATGCCTACATATTCTTAATATTTTTGTATTTATTGCAACCTAATCTAATTTATTTACAAAATGTATATACTTTTAAAACCAAAATTTTATTTAGATTATTAAATCTCGACTTGAATATATATCAGATTTTTTTGCTAACGTTACCTACTTTTACACACACAAGCGCGCTTGTCGGGATACGTCACTACTACAATCAAAGCCGAACGGACTTCGTGAAATAGAATATCTGTAGACAAAATCAATAAACAATTTTGCATACGTATAGAAAATTCGATTAATGTGACAAGTCTTCGGTAGTATAGTGGTAAGTATCCCCGCCTGTCACGCGGGAGACCGGGGTTCGATTCCCCGCCGGAGAGAATCTTTTTGTATTTTTTTTCATGCTCTTCGCCCTGGAGACAGCTGAAAAATATTCCGTCGTCTAACACCCGGTTTGAATTGAGAATTTGATGTTCAGATAAAACTCCTCTTCAGCATTACTTATGTTGACTTCTTTGTGTTTTTTGTAAATAAATTTTGAATATCATGGTATCGTGGGCTATATTAAAATAATCTGTAATAATAGTTTGAAAAGTTCGAAATTTCAATGAAATTAAAATTAAATAAAGTATGAGTGTGGAGGATGGCTGGTATAAACTTTAAAGTGAATAATCACTTAGTTAATTTTAATAAAACTTTCAACTCACCACAGACTCGAGAAATTCATCAAAATTTAATATTATAGAGAATTTACGCATTCGTCATTATTATAAGTTCGGAGTAAACCTTTTGGAATCCGTAATCTTGCTAATTATTTTCGGAATCAAAAGCTTTCGAAGTTTCTCAATTTGAATTTTGTTTTACGTTAAAATGTTTTATAAAGACTTCGTTTCTTCTACGCGATCTTTTTGAGAAAATAACAAGTTCCTATATTTATGTTGCTAGTTGCTACTTGGCTAATTAGCCAAGTTTTAAAGTGTCACTTATAATATCATTGATATTATGTATGTTGGATCCGGTCATTAGTACGGACACGAAACGAATCGCAAGCGCGCAACTGGCGTCATCACGTGGTCTACCCACACCTAAAGACTCTTTCAAACAGGCGCGACACGCGACGCGACACAAAGACACCGCTCGTCGCGCAACGAGCGGTGTCTTTGTGTCGCGTCGCGTGTCGCGCCTGTTTGAAAGAGCCTTAAAGCGCGCTTCTACAGTGCAGAGTCGTGATGTTAAGGCCACAGCGAGGAGGATTCAGTCTCTGATCGCATCGGAGTCAAGACGTCGCGGAACTATACTCGATTCGTTATGCTCAGTTATTGTGTTAATTGTAATTTATGGTTATTGTGTTAATTTGTGATTTTAATAAACCCCGTGTATCGCACCCAGTGTATGTATTGCTAGTGTGATTAATTTGATAGTAAATTATAATGTGATCTGAACTCCAAACGGTTTTTCTATTGCGCATTAACCAAAACTACCCATAGTACGCCTTTTTTTATTTATTTTTTTGAGGGTGGGAAATCATCAAATAACTTCTCCCGCTCTGGGCGGAGCGGGAGGGCGTGTCAGACTCTTACTGACTAAAACCCACCCGTGTTCCTTCGGTTGCCCTGTTGCCGGGGGCCACGATCTCCCTTTCGGTTTTCTTCGCAACCCCGGCAGGCATCGGCACTAGTGGACCCCTTCAAATCTGCTGACATCTCTTTGAGGCGCGCGTGGAACACAACGCGCCGTCGACCCGGGCCTGGTCCTTATCGGACGGTGAGCCACCCATTGCTCACCGTCCGCAAGCCCGCGCCTACGGTGGCCGGAAATCGCCTCGCGATTCCCGACGCCCTGACCTACAGTACGCCCACAGTAAAATATCGCTGATAATAACGAAAGAGTCACATACCTGTCTCCGACGTATATTTAAATGTCTCTTTCTGTGGTACGATCTGTAACATAAATGACTTGCTGCGATTCGTCTTGACGCTGCGCTGATTCAAAATGAACGAGGATTAGCTACTAATTATAAATATAAATTAATTCAATAACAATCTGCCAAGCCTTTTCCCAACTATGTTGGGGTCGGCTTCCAGTTTAATCGGATGCAGCTGAATACCAATATTTTACATGGAGCGACAGTCTATGTGACCTCCACAACCCAGTTATTGGGTAACGCGATACCCTGTGGTAAGACTGGTTGTCAGACTTTAAGGCTTCTGTCGACCCGTAACGACTGTTAAAGATCCAGGAATGACAACTGGGACCAACGACTTAACGTGCTTTCCGAGGCACGGAGGAGTCTCGGTCTGTAAAAACGGTCATTCATCCACGGATCAACCCCGGCAAGCGTAGCTTAACCTGATGGATCGACTCGTGCGTATTACCTAGCCACAAGCTCCTCTTCGATTTATTTAAAATCGAAAGATTTTGAATTAATTATACTTTTCACAGCACTAGTATATATATGTATACTTATAATAAAATGGGAAGGACTCATTTGGCATTAAAATCCAAATTAAGTGCTAAAAAATAAATCTCCGGTGCCTACCTGGGCTTGCGGGGTAACACGATACCCCTTGGTAAAACCGGTTATCAGACATTCGGACTTCTGACTACCTGTAACAGCTGTTAAAGATCTACAAATGACCACTAGGACCAACGGTTTAACGCACTTTCCGAGGCACTGTATGTAATGATGGTCGCCCATCTACGGACTGGTTTCGGCAATCATTGCTTAACCCTCAAAATCGACCCGTGCGGCTGTTATTATTTAGCCATGAGCTCCTCCAAGTCAAACTAAGTATTAAACACAAATTACCCTGCACGTCCTGTCCCATATTGGGTCGATCCCACAGATTGGTCCTACAAATGATCTAAGCCCGATATTGGCATAATTAGCAAGGTTGGCAGCGATTCGGTGGCCGCAGTATGATGTCGTTAGTATTTAATTGGTAGTTATCTAACCACCTTTTTTTTGGTAGGAAATTATCAAATAACTTTGGATGGCGTGTCAGACTCTTGCTGACTACCCACCCGTGTTCCTTCAGTTGCCATGTTGCCGGGGGCCACGATCTCCGTTTCAGACTTCTTCGCAACCACGGCAGACATCGGCCCTAGCGGACCCCGTCAGTTCTGCTGACATCTCTTTGAGGCGCGCATGGAACACAACGCGCCGGCGACCCGGGCCTGGTCCTTATCGGACGGCGAGCTACCCATTGCTCATCGTCCGCAAGCACGCGCCTACGGTGGCTGGAAAGGCCTGCGATTCCTGACGCCCAGGTCGTCTCCTCCTGCGGCGGTTAGGGGAGCTATCTAACCACTTCTTCCTTTTTATTTTATAATGAAAAAGAAAAAAAATATCTTTCCAAGTTAGATTTTTTACATCGAATCACTTTTTCATGAAATCATGACATTTGAGAATAAATCTAATTTAAAGAGATGTAATGATTATAATTGCGGATCCACCTTAATATTCGATCTTCAAAAACGGGACATTAACGCACACATAAATAACGTAATAACAACATGCGGTAGGTACAGCACGCTTCCGTTGACGACGGTGCGACACTGAGTCAGTGACAGTGTGTCAGTGTCGAGTTGTGTGTGTTGGGGTAGTTTTCAAATAATTGCCGTTTTTAAACAAAAAAATTAAAAAAATGTTTGGATGTAATTTTTATCATATTTATGGACGTTACGTCGTCAGTTACAGCAAACGAATAAATCAGCGAGTTTTTACCTGTTTTATAAATGTTAAAATTTATTGTAGGCAGAAAAAACGGAACTTAGGGTTACAAATAAACGCGGCAAAAATTCGATGATTATTTTTGGTCACAGTAAATACACTCACACACTTCTTGTCACGTCTGCCGCTAGCAGACAACCTGAGGCGACATGACGGAAGGGTTAACGGACTCTCTGCTGAATTAAGCCCGTCACAGACGTAGTTAATAAATCATAGCTAGGCATATTACGATATATTTTCTATAGTAATTTTCCAGCGACCTCACACGGATCTATAATATATATTTCTAGTACGTCACCAAAAACTCCGCAAAAAAAAATATAGCTACGTCTGTGACGGCCTTTAATGTTGCGACCAATCGAAAATATTAAAGGTCAAGGACAGGTCATGTAGAAATTACTTAGCTTACAAAAAGTTTTTCTTTTTTGCTTTCCTAATTTCTTGATTTAGGAGTCACAGGTTTACAGATACTGTAGCTTGATCATTTATTAATAAAGTGATTCATATTTTTTTGTTAATCTCTAATATGTATTTATGCCATGAATCAAATTCTCACACACCCGTTCTTTGGACACGCAGGTAAATTAGAAAATGACATTACTTTAATTTGAGTCTCCATCGTTGTTTAAAAATGTGTTAAAATGATTGGCCTTGCAGCTAATGTACTTTCAACTGTGCTTTCAGTTGTGTTGCTCTAAACCGAAAAAGTAAGTAACCACAGCTTAAAAAGTTCTGACAAGTGAAAACGGCAATTTTTTTAAAACTACGCGTTGCGTGTCGATAGTTGCTACTTGGCTAGTTAGCCAAGTTTTAAAGTGCCACATAAAATATCATTGATATTATGTATTTAAATGTCTTTTTCTGTGGTACGCACGTACGCTCTGTAACCTGGTTTGCTGAAATTTTATTCTTGATGCTGATTCAAAATGAATAAGAGTTAGCGTGGTACTAATTATAAACAAACTAATTCATCATCAGATCTGCTTAGCCTTTTCCCAACTATGTTGGGGTCAGGTTTCAGTCTAACTGGATGCAGCTAAATACTAGTATTTTACATGGAGTGACTGCCTATCTGACCTCCACAACTCAGTTACTGGGTAACGCGATAGCCCTCGGCAAGACTGATTGTCAGACTTTTGGGCTTCTGACGACGCGTAACAACTTTCAAAGATCTACAAATGACAGCCAGGATCAACGGCTTAACGTGCTTACCGAGGCACGGAGGGGTCTTGGTATGTAAAATGGTCACCCATCCACGGACCAACTGTAGCAACTGTAGTTTAACCTGTACCCTAATTGCGTAACTTATTTTCGTAATCAATTATGCCTAATTTGTTTTATTTTGACAGTTCAACAACATTCATTGCGTTATTTACGTTGTTGAGCAGATTTTTTTTTCGAACTTATGAAGTAATGGATTAGCAGTCTGTTTCAAATTGAAACAGATTGTGATTGTGTGGTATTACGCAATTAGGGTACTGGTCGATCGACCCGTGCGGCTGCTATCACTTAGCAAATATAAACTAATTAATAGGATTAATAAGTAAGCCTGCAGTATTTCATAGTGGGCGATGATAAAGTATCTACTCTAAAAATAAGATACGCAGAACAAGAGAAACGAAAGTTTTTTTCGAAAACACTAAGAGTACTTGATGATGGGCCAGGATCGCTACACAGTGGGTGCCTGATAACGGGCGTCGCTACCGGGGCAGGCCGGAGAAGGCACAATACAAGGAAGACTGGCAAAATATGGCGGAGACTTTTACCCAGAATAACCAAACAAAATATTATGCCTGTAATTCCCATAAGGTGCAGAGGTGTACACATGGCTTCATATCAAGCTAAACATTGTACAATGAGAGGTCAGTTCAAACTAGAAATTATAGCTTGATATGTAGCCGTGTGTACAGTAAGCGTTCAAAAATGCATAAGCACGTTAAGAATCATATTGCTGTGAACACGCGGTGTAGTCCGTATATCTGTATGTGTAAACAACACGGCACACACACCACAGAGAACGCAGTATTGCGCTTTACACACTGTCGTATCGTCGCGTACTTGCGTCGCACTACGGAAACAAATATATATTTCCGTCGCTTTTGTTAGACAACACGCATCATGCGCTTGACCTCGGCCAGTTTATGGGATTACTAAAATTCGAACCAAGATTACGTGTGCAGATAGCATAACGCGTTAAGCATTGATCTGAGATGCAAACTGGCTTAGGTTCCAACCTCGTCAAGCACAGTGCAGTTTTTGCAAATATTAATATTTTTGTTTGCAATAATATTATATTTTAACTATTGCTGCCTTTTTTATTAATGCTGTTATTGCAATAAAGGGTTTAGAATTAAAAATGCGTGATATGTGATAGCAAAATTAAAAAATTGTATTCGTTATATTTATTTTACTTACAGATAATATATTGCTACAATTATTTGTCATTACGTCAGCTCAATAAGATGTGAAATAGATGTCGAGAAACTTAGAAGCAATTTATATTATTTTGACATATTTGTATTATGAAATATTTTAAATTGATTTTTTCACCATAAATATTAGCTAGCTTATTATTAGTTAGCTTTGATCATGGTCGAAGTAATTAAGCAATAAATAAGAATATAAGACTAATCAAAATGTAAAAAAAAAACTAGTTACAAAATAGGTGATTTTAAGGTTAACTAAGTATGGGCAGTTTGTTTACATTATTTATTTGGCTTTAGTAAATATTGGTTGGTATTGAGGTTATAGCTTAAGTATTCATTTTCTTTACGAAAAGAAGATTGAAACTAAACCTCAAATTGTAATCCTAAAATAATAATATTACTAAAATAATCTTAAACATTTTCGGTCTATCTGCGAGAAATACGACAAACAACATATTGTAACTTGCTTAAAAAATCGTTACCACAAATTCATGCAACAACGAATCTGTTGTTTATTTAGTTGGTACGGTAAATATTTTAAGGTTAAAATATAGCAGTGTCCCACTTGAAGTCTTAATATTATCGTGCGAAACTTAAACGTTCTTGTTTATGCCTTTCTGTCGAAAACGGCTTCCTAGCTGGTCTTCAGTGATGCAAGCCTTCAGAGTGCACAGCGAACGGTTCATAATGACGTGTTTAATAATTCAGAAAAATATCTCGTTGGTATGAAACCATTTGTTTCATATTCTTCCATCATTTGACGTCGCTACTGCTCGATAATAAGCCTCTTCCTCATTCCTCTTAACCCTCACAGTATTTCTCTAGAACAAAGAATAACATTGTATTTATTACACATAATAATTATTTATCATTCACTAATCGAATTAAACCTCATAATGAATTTAAAATTTTAAAGGCATCTTCTGTCTCAACAATACCTCTGTTCTATCAACAATACCTTTGATTAAGATTTATGTTTAGTAAAATATGAAATATTTAATTGATAACACTCACACTTAGTCCGGTCTCATTAGATATTTGTGTAAATTACATTCACTTTTACGCAGCGCAATAATATTTGATCTCCCTTCAATATTATATTTGACTGCATTTTGAAAACAATAACCACAACACCGCTAATACCTAAATACTCGTCACCAACAATAACCACGAACCAACAAAGTTTTATTAAGCGAATACGCGTAACGAACTGCGTCTGTCTACCCCACAGAAATCGAAATAATTTACTTAGTTTTCTGTGGTCTACCTGCTAAACCTTAATATTTATGTGAACAAGACGACCGAAACAAAAAACGAATGATTATTGAACTATTCATTATTAAAAAATAACAAAAACTATGAATAGTAATTATTAAAAAATAACAAAAACTATGAATGTAATTATTAAAAAAATACAATCAAACCACAGATGAGATTTGAACCCTCGCTCGGCTCGCCATAATCGCACATACCAACGCACGCTATCCACTGAGCTAGCACGCCGTATTCCATATCGATTGAAATTATGAACTAGTATGAGTTGCAGACAAAGTG
Organism: Omphaloscelis lunosa; assembly: GCA_916610215.1. Taxonomy (NCBI): domain Eukaryota; kingdom Metazoa; phylum Arthropoda; class Insecta; order Lepidoptera; family Noctuidae; genus Omphaloscelis; species Omphaloscelis lunosa. The sequence continues at coordinate 11,108,217 of OU744267.1, forward strand.
AGTGTGTGTATCTATAGTATTGTAACATCTTATAGAAGAAGGTCGTAAGTCAAACCGAAGCGTCAGTCTATTGCTTTGTGAGATTGCCTATGGACTTTTGGTCGCTACTGTACATATACCACGGGTACACGTACATTTCCCCAGTTATGTTTACGTCCCATGTAACAGGGGGCGAGCCTAAAATAACAGTGCAAAATTCCAATTCGTTGTTTATTTATTCGAGTTCTGTTGCATTCGATGCGCACAGCAATATTTGTGTTGCGGTTCTTTTGCTAACTGGTTGGGATGCGTTTTGGCAATGATGACATTGCCGCAACGAGTTATGGGGTGGTCAGTTTGCAGCGTTATTTCATATTTTGAGTAAATATTGCTAGTATAATGTGTTTTATTGAGTTGAATGTGAAATATGAATTTAAGCTGTAATGTGTATGCTGTACTTACCATAGAATGTTTTGCATTTTCGTGAATACAAGGTCTTTAAAATCTTTAATATTTTTCATGTTGTTCAATTTTTTATGTTTTGAGTAGCGTTTGGCATATCTCCGATGTTATTGGCTCGATTTGGGTTCTGTTTATTATTTCTAAAAACTTATGAGTTATTTAATCAGATTAACGAACATTTTTATTAAAATTGGTAAACTATGCAAAAAAACGGAGGTGAAAACGTTTTTTTTTTAAAAAAAGCAAGGTGCTTTTTTTTAGAAAAACGTTTTCACCTCCAAAAAATGTTTTTAGTGGAATTTTGAAAAAAAAATAAAAAAAATTGAAGAATAGAAAAAAAATTCAAGATAGACTCCCATTTTAAAGTTATTTTTCGAAAATTTTTCACGAATTTCAGAAAATGCCCGCATTTTTCTGAATGAAACATGCCCATGGGCGACATTGTTTATGCAATTCAGTAAAATGAATGGGTAACATTTGTATTTATATTAATTCGTAAAAGTTTATAAATACCTACCTACTCTTCTCGTTTTCAGGATTATGAAATTAATTCGAAAAAATATATTTTATATTGTTTTAAAACTTTGAAGTTTTCTTTTTATAAAATTCGCGTTAATCAAACCCCACCTTAAAAATCCATTCCGAAAACATTAAAACTCATATTCGGCTTGAATTTAGTTTCTCAGTTCGCTAATTCTAAAGCTTTTAATTCACAATTCTTCATTGTTGACTTCGCTACAGTAATAATTGCTGGGTCGAGGCCTTAGGCGTATTTTTGAATGGATGCTTTTCATTGGCTTCCTAGCCGTAACAAAAGGTGGGTAGTTTTTGTTTGTTTTGTTCTTAATTAGGGCTAGAATGCTGCTTTTTCAATAGGTGGTTAATTAGAATCTTCGGTTAATGTTCTTTTTTTTGACGTCACAGTTTTTTTTCGTATGTGTTTTTTTAGACTCCGTATCATTGTTGTTCAATGTTAGGACGACAATACGATATGTCGACCATCAGTGGAGTGACAGCACATCAGCTCGACGAACATTAGTGTGATTGATTTTTTTTCACGACAAACGATGGTTCGATGAAACTTTTGATCAACAAACTATAGCGCGACACAATTTTAGCTCGACAAACTAAAAGGCTACAAACGTTTCTATGACATCTTTTGCACTTGGTGCGGACCGGACGCTCTCATTCGACTTGAAAGTATATTATAGAGTTGTTAATACTCTTTTAAGTATGTAATTTATTTATAAAATGGGAGGAAAGCTGCTAAAGTCGCAGGCACGGCAGATAGGAAAATAGTTTTACATCTCTATATAGTTCACACGGAAATCAAAACAAAACAAAAATAAAGTACTTAGTTCTGAATTCAAATGACTATACACGATAAATATAATAATTGATGGACATCAAATTAGCATTCGTTTGTATTCGGAAATGCAATGTTTCCGAGGGACATTAATAAAATAGAAATACTGTACTAGGGATTACTACTGTACTGACATCGCACTTCACTTACATTTTCACGGTCAGATTTTTACCGAATAGACGGCTAGATTTTGATCAACCCTTATGGTACAGGACCTATTATAATATCGTAGGACGATACAAATCTATGTTCGTAGGTAATAAAATTATTGTGAACAATTCTGTTCACCCCCAAAATAATATCAGATGAGGCATATAGTGCCACAGCGGCCTCTCGCTATCAATTACCGCTAGTCATGCAAACCACATGAATATGGAAGCGACACTCAGTGAATTCAGTCATTAGTCCGCAGTAGAGAGTGCTTCGCGGTAACGTGGGTGTATTTGATGCTGATTATTTTAAAGAATTTCAAGAATTTGAATATGTATGTGGATGGCTCTAAGAGTAGGAGAACACCGAAATGATAGATGGACTATGTGAAAGATGAAATAGCTAGAAAGGGGGCGACTACCGAGATGATGACTAAGGCCGCATTCCGAGTTACGCCTTACTCGCTCACAGCGCTCACATCGATACTTCGCGTTCCTATTTAGATATCACGGATTATGACAGCTCAGAACTGTCAAAAATTTGGAACGCTCGTGAACGCGCTCACACTGCTCACAGTGGTCGCTCAACGTCAAAATGTATAACATAACCTTAGAACTTGCACAAGATGGTTGAATTACAGTATTTCTTTGAGTATACACCACTAATTTTTTCTTCTTCTTTGGTTAGGTTAGGTTGGACTGTAGCCAGAAGCACAATTTCGAAAATGCCACGTTAGTTTAAAGTTATGATGCAACTCAAAACAAAAGAACACAACTGTCATTTTTTATATTAATTTAGGGCATGGTCGGTGTTATCGACCTTATCTATGACCATTCACGGGACATCGTTATCGCGATCACGCTAATACGATACGGTTGTTAGCACGCTCAAATCGGTTACAGCGTTACTCGGAAGGGAGAGAAGGATGGAAGAAAAACATGTTGAACCGACCACAAATAAATTGGGATAAGGGGATAATGATGATGGTGAAATGTTTTCCAGAATTTTAAAATAGTTTTCTAATTAAAACTTCTCACTAGTATATTTTCTATTTAACAAAACTAAAAATATAATATTCTAACCTAACTAAAACTATTAGCAAACTAAAATATGGCGTCGAAAAATTCCTCCGCATCGCCGTTGACTGGTAATGTACTGGCGGCATTGCCATGTTGCAATGCTTAGCCTCTGGTCAAGGTAAGAGCCAGCCCTTGGGTCACGGGAAGTGTCAACCAGTCATTCGCACTCGGACCCCACGGCCCTAGGGTTTCAACCCCAAACGGCTCGAAAATATAGTGACCTATAAAGTTATTATAATTTCATCGCTTGAGGTTTTCCACAGCCGCAGCGGCAGCGCTAGCACAGCATGCTGAGCCAGGAAGATGGGATGGCGCAACACACGTTGCGTCCCACACTTTAAGGCCTACCCACCTTCCATGGAAAGAAAGACATGCTGTCTGGTCTCTTGCCATCGTCGCGTGCCAAGCCATAGGGTTCTAATACCGCTTTAAATCCGACGGTGACAAGAGCTCGTCGGATATTAAGATATCATTGATGTTTTCCAATTGGAAGCTGATTTTACTGATACAATTAAATTCAACTCCTTCCTATGTTACTGCATTGAGGCCTGAATATAAGGAAAGAGCAAGGATCACAGCGCCACGTTCCCTTTAGGTGTGTCCAAATATTGAGCGGAAATCGTGCGCGGCTACCGCGCGCGAACGCTTCTGTCTACCTGTCACGCACAAGTTTTTTAGGAAACATTCGTCACTAATTGTGTTTGGACGTATTTCTGCGGACGTATTAAAGGCTAGGTAGATTGAATTACGTGCTGTGTCTGGGATGTGCCGCGCAGTTCTGCCGCGTAAACATTCATCGGTTTGGTCCTAACTAGAGCGCAGCAGAAATGTGTCCTGCAAACGCGGCGTGTTGCTGCCGCGGTCTTGCCGCTCAATTTTTGGACACACCTTAAGACGTGTACTGTCGATTTCGAAACCTAAACTAGGTTTCTCACAGTGAATCTCAACTGTTAGTCAGTGTAGCACATAATTAGCAGCACTGATCGTCTGAAGGTGATTTGAAGGATCTAAAGATAGCTATGAAGATTACGCTTCTAAGTTATTATATCTGCAAAGACATGAAAAAGTAAAAATTTTAGTTAGCTCATGTTTTATTCAGTGGTCAACAGTTACAAAAATGTCAGTGAAGTGGATGGGGGAGTAAGCTGAAAATAACTATATTATTTATACTGCCTCGTTGGTCTAGAGGTCCTGGGTTCGATTCCTAGGTCGGGAAAAGTGTTATTTGGATTTTCCTTGTGGAATATTCAGTAACAACCCGGTGTCTGGATTTGTGCCCGGTTGATGGTAATGGGCTCCCCCCTCCCGAGACTTAAACATAACTGGTTCACCGGTTATGTTTAAGTCCCTGGCAGTATTATAGGTACACCTTTGCCTAGCCCTCCGGGAAATACAGGTGTGATGTTATGTTATTGAATAATAATAATAATATCCAATGCATCAATTGGGGGTTGTCCTTAGATACACTTGCATAGTGCATAAAGGGATAATCGTCGGTTGGTGCCAATTTTCATTCAAAATGCCTCTGTGAGTTGGCTTCGTCCCTTCGTACGCCTTCCAAAGGTCCGGGACCCCAGGGTTTTGAAATATCTCAAGAGACGTATAATAAAATCTACCTAGCCTTTTCCCAACTATGTTTGGGTCGGCTTCCAGTCTAACCGAATGCAGCTGAATATCAGTATTTTATATGGAGCTACTGCCTATCTGACCTCCACAACCCAATATCTGGATAATACGATACGCCTAGGTAAGACTGGTTGTCCGACTTTCGGGCTTATGACGACCCGGAACGACTGTCAAAGAGCCCGGAATGACAGCAACGGCTTAACGTGCTTTCCGAGGCACGAAAAAGTCTCGGTATGTAAAGATGGTCACCCATCCACGGACCATCCTCGGCAAGCGTAGCTTAACCTGATGGATCGACCCGTGCGGCTGTTATTACTTAGCTACGAGCTTGGATGAAATAAAATGATTATTATACGTATAATAATCATTTTATTTTAGAAGAAAACATCCATAATTAGTTAGTAAACAGAATATTTAATAACTAATATGAAGACTATTTTAAATGCACATTGTGTTGGAAAAATGAACCCCACAGTAATTCCATCCAACCGTAAGTAACGCGAATAATTCTAAAGTGCTTTGCTTACCGTATGCCCCTGAGAGCAAATTTACCGTCTTTTGCAAAAAAACCGTGCTTAATTGCTCTAAAATTACCTTTGTTCCAACGGAAAGCTCCTAGCTATAGACATTTAGAGATTGTTTGTTTTATGAAAATCTCAATAAGTACCGGTTTTTCCTGTTGTTTTTACTATAAATACTGAAGTGCGAATCGGACTACTGATGTTGATCATACATTTTTAAAATGTTTTATTTTACATACATTTATTTACAGAGCCAGTTTTTGTTATTTTCATTGTTATTCAAAGCTAATGATTGAAGTATTTTCCGATACAAAATTGTATATTTTTATTTAGAAATCATTATTTTTGTACGCATTTGTTAACTTTTATTTTAATTTTAAATAAATATATATTTCAACTACACTGCGGTTGATGACCCAAAAAAAAAAATCATCAAATCATTTTTATTTTTTCGTGTTAATATATCGATACCTATCATGTCTGCGGAGTTTTGCTAGCTAATTAATTTGACCCTGTTTATGGAAGTTGTGCACTATGGAAGGAAGAGCTCGTGGCTAAGTAATAACAGTCACACGTGTCGATCCATCAGGTTAAGCTACGCTTGCCGGGGGGTATATTACTGAAGACCGAATGCTCTGACCCAAATCAGAGTACCCAGAATCACTGTTAATTAGTATCAAAACTAGTCCATCTGTTGCATTTATAATTACGTGCAATTGGCTCCGAACGGCGAGGCTTTTTCCGCTAGAAAAGTCAGCCATGTAGTCATGTAGCCGGTTGGTTATCAGCCAGTCGGTTATATAGGATAAGTTGAAAAGTTTCAATTGCTGTTTTGAAAGTCTGTGTTGAAGCTTATGGTTTGTGAAATCGAGATGCTACTTTTATTGGGATTTCTGGTAGAAAAGTGTAGTAGGTGTAGGGCTGTTGATTTTATCATCTGCAATAGATAAAGGGAGATTTTACGCGTCTTACTGAACTGCTTTCTCTAAGAAATCCTGTCCAAAATCCAAAAAAAAATAATAGAAAAGTAATCTGTTTCTGCATATCATATACATAACGTTTTCGTCCAGGCTTCTTCTGTTTAACTAGGTCTCATATCTGGGAAAATTAGTTTTCTCCGTGTTTTCACCCGAGGAGAGCTCGGTCGCCCAAAGTTTATATTATAACAAGTTAATGAATAATGACATGAGAATAATGACATGGCAGCAAGAAATTAGTCAGTATGTACTATCCTATACTATTAAATGAGCATTCTCTATTTTCACCAGAGCAGAGCTCGGTTACCCAGGTACTAAGTTTTATAAAGAGAAAAGATTTGATTTTTTGTATACGTTTGTTCTTTACGCTTTCACGCTAAAACAGTTGAAAGGATTTGGATAAAATTTGGCTTATGGGTAGGCCGTGACCTGGGTTAGGATACTTTTTATCCCAATACTCCTGCGGGCTCAAGACTTATACGGGTGACCCGGGGGCGCAGCTAGTTCCTTCATAAAGTTGTGAACTATTTTATTCCTATAATTAAAAAAAAGAACTCATGAACCTACCCTTCTTTATAATTGAAATAAAACGGTCTAAAGTAAAAAGTTTTTAATCATACATTTTTTGTTTTATCGGCCTCTCATGATCAAATTCCTTCCGTTCTTTATTGAATTCCTGCTTCCATATGTTTTATAACTACTCCCAATCAATTTCCAACCCTAACACAACACGTTAAGGTTCAATTTTCTTTATAAATAGACAGGTTTGTTAAAACTTATCGAAATTCAGCTTCAGAGGTATTGGCTTTGATACTGTTTGAAAATTTAAATTTAAATTCATTAATGAAATGTATTTTGATCGGGTTTATTACGATTTTTCCGTTACTTTGTAAACTGATTTTTTACGATAAGTTAGGTATCCTTCTTGGGAATAAATGCCAGTAAGTAATACATTTGAGTACGCACAAGTAAAGTCGGGAAAGTCAATTGTTATGCAAATTGATGCCCTGCGTTTTTGCCATTTCATACAACTGTTAAGAATGACAGTTGTGATTTGAATAAACGGACAATTTAAGTTGGTAGACAATTTGCTTTACATACAGAGCTACTTGTGGAATTTTGTGATTTTGCCAATTAACTGGGTTGTGGAGGTGAGATGGTAGGCGCACTAAATATTGCCAACATTTTTATAAGACAATACACAGCTTTGGGTTCAATCCCCAGGTCGGGAAGAAGTCCGATGGTCCGGGTTTGCAAAGAACTTCGAAAGGGATATCGTGGCCCCCGGCAATATGACAACTGAAGGAACACGGGTAGGTTTTAGTCAGTAAGAGTCTGATACGCCCTCCCGTTCCGCCCAGAGCGGGAGAATTTATTTGATAATTTCTCACCAAAAAAAAAGGTCGGGGAAAGCTGTATTCAATCAACCAACTCAGCCTGTCGCAGTCCACTGCTGGCTATACGCCTCTCCCAGGCTGTGTCACAACACCCTGTCCTCCACCTTCCGCATCCAGTCCGTCCCAGCCAATTTCTTAAGGTCGTTCATCCATCTATAGCTGGGGGCGTCCAACGCTACGCTTGCTGATACGCAGATTCCACTCAAGAACTCGTCTGGTCCACTATGTCGGCAACTCTGAAGCTCTATGAGGATTTTCAATATGGATTTCTCAGAAACAGCCTAGAGTCTAGATTTGGAAGGGAAGGTACAGGTAGATTCACAAAGTTAATCAAAAGGCCATCAAATTATCCCACTAATATCGTTATCATAGTAACATGAAATGCGAGAATGTTCCACATACAACGTCATTATATAGGTACTGAGGGTGTAAATATCGTGAGGAAAAGCAGTATCATTGAATTAATATTAATTATGTGATGAGCGTATGCCGTGAGCTCATCTAATTATGCGATATCTTATGCATTCTTCCTTTTCGAACAAAGCCGAGGAAATGATAAAAAATAACACTAGTTGTTGCCCGCGACTTCGTCTGCGATCCAGGATGAAAAGTAGCCTATGTCCTTCCCTAGGTCAAGGTTTACCCTTGTGCCAAAATTCACCCAAATTCGGCGTTTTTTGGTAAATATTGTACGGTGTTACGGTAATCTTGGCCGGTTTTTTTTGGTGATGTAGATGTGGCTGTACCTTACCGTTTTCAAAATGGTTCTTGACAAAATTCATGAAGAAAGAAAAATAAAGAAAAATAGGTTTATTTGTCACAGAGACACGTGCATACATAAAAGACAAGAGTAAACGAACACAACAAAAAGTACATAATAAATCACGAGCGTAAAACAGAAATTAGTCGGCAGCTGCACGACAAGACATCTCGAGATACAAACACTCCCGATACATTTTTTGATGCATTGCCACGTGCCGCGCCATATTATAATTTTATTTTATGAACAGATGTTTACAAGTTAATAAAAAAAATGTACATAGTATACATAATCAATTAATAAAAGTACTTATACCTAATCAATTAATAAAAATAACAATTTTATTCCCCAATTTAACTAAACCTATTAACAAATTAAAATATGGCGTCGAAAATTCATCCGCATCGCTGTCGACTATACTCCATTTGAAATAAGATTGGACATTTAAACAAACCTTTTTTACAGTCCATTCAACCAATTTTGAACTTTATACCCTAGGCATAAGGATGGCATTAAAAGCAAAGAGTGTTTACAATACCAGCTGTTTATTGCAAGAGCAAGTTGTCAGCCACTAACGCAAATGAAAGCAAAATCGGTTGAACGGACTGTAAAAAGGTTTATTTATGTGTCTAATCTTATTCCAAATGGAGTATAGGAATCTATCCAAGCCACATTGTATGGCAATGTTTATCCTCTAGCTTATATGAAACTAAGTTCATATTTGCTGACATCAAATGTTATCAATTTAATTTCCCTCTTCCCTCTCCACATAGGGCGCAGCCAGTCAGTTGGATTAGTAGCGTCTGAGCTAATTGCCTAAGGGACACCGGGAGCACTTAGGCACAATGATACCGTTTCCTTATCAAGAAAGCATATTATAAAATTAAAGACTACGTTGAAGACAAGGAAGTTTGGCAATTATTCCTTCTGCACATGTGGCTTCCCTGGTACCTGATAAACGGCATAATTATGTAAGAGTCTATTAAATGCTCCGAAATTACCATGTTTATTTTATTTATTTTTTTACATTCGTCCTTGACATAATCATCATCAATCAATCATATTATTTGACATTATATACCTACAGTTTAATTTCAACTCTTTATGGCTTTTGTGGACATGATAAATTTTACAGTTGTAATAGCAATTACGTAATTGCGATTAATTAAAAGAGGTTTTTAATTTTATTAATTTATTTATCTTTTGCATAGATTATTTTCTATTTTGTGAATGTGAGAACGCTGTAGGATTAGTGGACTGTTGATTTGTTGACCATCTTCCATTTTTTATTTTGTTAAGGACCTAGTAGGTACTTGTTGAAAGACCTACACTGTCCTCCCATATCTATTAACACAGAAAATTTTGTAAAAGCCAATTATTTTTAAAAGAGTAACCGTGGAGTTTCTTGCCGGCGCTTCTCTATAGGAAACGACCAATGGGAACCGTGCACGTAACTTCTGACGTTTCATAAGAGCCCATGTAGGTTTATGTGAAATTATGCTCGAAACTAAACTCCGCCGAAGCTGTGAACGGAACCCGGCTGAAAGTCGAGTCTTTGCAGAGAAATGTCATTGAGGTGGAAATTCTAACAGGCGTTGGCGAGACAGTGTTTATACCGCGTATACCACAAATTGCCCACATTTACCAGTTTAAGCGCGTGCAGTTCCCTGTGAGCGTATGCTTTGCGATCAAAAAGTCACAGGAGCCGACACTGAAAACTGAAGCCTGCGGGTGTCAACCTCAGGACAAGCTGCTTCTTACACGAACAACTGTACGTCGCTTGCTCCCGAGACACCATTCCGGAGTCTCTGTATATTTTGGCTACTGAGAATAAGACTAAAACAAACAAAGTATACAGGGAAATTTTATAAAAATGTCACTGTTATTCCTCGCGAACGAAGGCGCGGGCAGAAACCATAGAATAGATCCTGCTAAGCAGTGTCTGCAAACTAACTATGAGGTTAGCCTTGAAATGATAAGCAGCGTTAGCAAGCTAAAGTGATCACTGTCGTAAACGAATCTCATCATCTGCCTCGCCTTTTGCCAACTTTGTTAGGATCGGCATTCAGTGTAACCAGATGCAGCTGAATATCAGTATATTCCATGGATCAACTGCCTATCTGACCTCCACAACCTACTTACTGGGTAATAAGAATCTAAAAATTGCAAATTGGCAAAAATAAAGTGGGCAGCAACATGGTCTGTCGACTGAAGAACCTACCTGTTTTCAATGTAGGCTGACTAGATACGGAACTCTATAAGTAAACTGAGGTGTGGTGCTGGAAATAAGTCGAAGCTCTTTCCAGCAGTGAAATTTATAGGAAGAGTCCATTGAATCTTTCCTAATAATATCATCCATTATATTCATAGGTAAGAAGAGGGGAAAAGTAGAAATTGCTGGTTTTAGGAATTTTAGGAGTCTGGGTTTGTGCCCGGTTGATGTCAATAGCCTCGCTCCCTATTACATGCAAATTTCATATAAAGAGAGCCGCGACACGACAGCGCGACGCGAAACTTCAAGGAAATTATTCAAACAGAATCGCGTCGCACTGTTGCGTCGCGGCTGTCTGCGGGTGTCTTAACTGGCGAAATGAGGGTGTACTATTCACGTCTACCTAACCATTCGGTAGGCGTGGTGTTATGTTATATGTGAAGATCTAATTTCTAAATAACTTTAAACCAGGGACTGAATTACCCAAAAATTAAGGTACCTTTATAATTCAGTATGACGTCATACCGATAAATAAGGGTTACCGAAATAAGGACAGCTGTAGCGGAATTTTGAGGTTGGAAATGCATACCGGTATATTTCGGTAGAAGTACTTATAACCTTTATATATGTTTCGGTAGCAGTACCTTAACCTTTATAAATAGGGGTTTTCTTTGACGCACCGCCGCCACACCCTGTCTGTCGTTCACTTGCTGATTGTAACTCAGTATTCGTTTTTATTTCCGATCGGAAGGACACGACTGTGTAAGCACCCGCGCCGTACCGTCTCGCATGTTTTTCGGTACCGAAATCATGTACAGGTTAAATAAAGGTTTAGCCCAACCTTTATTTATAAAGGTATCGGTAGAGCTCAACCTTTATTTTAAACCGGTACCGGTATGTTTTTAAGGTATCTTAACCTTTAACCGTAACCGCTTTCAGTCCCCGCTATAAACTACTAAAAACTCATCCACACATTGTCTCCTCAGAATTTGTTTATGAATAACGAATTAACTTCTCTAACGCATCTCGAGCCTCTAATATTTCCTGCAGGAAATTGAAATACGCTGAGCTCCGCCTTTATGTTCGTAATCTTTATACTTTCCGCCTTCGGGGAAGGTACTTAGGTTTTGAATAAGAAAATTACGTTAACGCTGAACTTTTTTATGCTTCGATGGCAAGATTTTGTGAAAGGAGATAAGAGTGCCTAATTGGTTTGGAATAGTTTATATCAAAGTTTAATATCCGATTGAGGACTGAAAATAATGAGCGTCAAGGATCAAGCTCTGTTTTGTTCTGACCCTTGGTTAGGATCCGATATTTTTAAGAGTCTATAAATACCTCAGCTCAAATTCAGTCTTTATCTCGCTCGCACGATAATGTCAGTCTTTTGACAATGTTCAAAGGCGCCTCAGTCATTGGCGCACTCGGTCTCAACCATCCGGTTGGGTGTAGATCGGGCGATCGAGCAATATGGATAATTAGCTGTGCCCCGCGGTTTCACCCACATACGTCTCGATCCCGTGGGCATATCGGGATAAAATGTATTCTATGTTCTTCTCCAAGTCAGGCCAAATTTTATCAAAATCCGTTCAACCGTTTTACCGTAAAAGCGTAACAAATAAACAAACTTACTTTAGCATGTATAATAATATGTATATTACATATAATAATGTATGTAAAGTTAGTATGCGCAAAGTCACCGTTTACTACGCATTTATAATGAAAATATTTGCTTATATGATTCAAACGATAAAAATTATATAAATATAGTTTACAGCTGCGACTGCACGCTGACGACGCTGCCGTATGTGCGGCTCCATATCGAGCGTGTGTTTAACTGAACTTAATCTAGCTTAAACGTGGATCGGCACTGGAGCGCGCGGAATCGCGGATTGTGCAAAAGAATCTCAGGTCCACTATCGGCGCTCCAAGATCCTGGATCGTGGAGCACCGCTGGTCCAAATTTGGATCCTCCCGTATGGACCCAGCTAATGACCGTAAAAGTACATACTAATGACATGAAACCCACGAGCACTTAAAAAACTTAATGCTTTTTTTTATAAAAATGTATTTCAAATAAAAACTAAAAGCTTCTCTGTGAATAATTGATTACTTTCCATTTGCAGAGAATAACGTGCTCATTAAGCATTCTTTCAGTGATATTAAAATTACCATAATTGCTGTAAATAGCATATTTTAAACAAATATGATGACATTATTTGAAATTGAGAATTTTCTGATTACAAATTGTTTTGATTGGAAAATATTTTATGCATTATATATGTCGTGAATAAAATTATTGCATTTATTATCACGAAAACAAAATGCTTATGTGCTATACCTTCCGTTCTTCAAGGTGTAATTCTCCATGTAAAATATTAGTATTCAACTGCATCCGATTAGACTGGAAGCCGACTTCAACATAGTTGGAAAAAAGCTAGGCAGATGATAATGACCCAGTATTTCCACTTACGTTTTCGGTTTTTTCCCAGTTTCTCAATGAATTATCCCAAAAATTAAAAAAAAAAAAACTTCGTTTAGGGAGCATGATGATAGTAAATATGACAAATCATTTAACATATTTAATAGCATTAAATACCTACAAAACATTAATTAATTGAAACATTATTTATTAATCGAGAGATGAAACAAACCAACTCTAGGTATAATGCGGCTGAAACTGGCGTGTCCTGGAACCAAGAAAATCCAAGACATGTGACATCTACCAACCCGCACTGGGCCCGCGTAGTGGATTACGGCCCACTTCCTCTGACAGAGAGGAGGACGGTGTCCCAGCAGAGGGAACAATATAGGCTGATTATGCTTTGAAGCAAAAATATACTTGAATTAGACTTATAATAAGGACATGTCATGACCTTAAAAATATGGTAAGTAAAAAAATTATTCGACGAAAAGATAACTTGACTAAAATAAAATGTAGCTCTTTATGAGTTACTTCAAGCAATTTATTAAAAATTCTTTCGGACTGAACATTTAACAATTTTTTCATCTTTAGACCCGTAAGTAATTACCTCATTTCAGGGCTCATAAAACATTTTAAACACTGAAAAATTCTATGTTAATGTAAGATAAAAATTCTGAAAAAGAAAACTGAGTATTAATTATTTCTTAAGGAAACTAGAAAGAAGGTTTTATATTAACTCCTTTTGAGACGAACGGACTCTAAAGTGATGTTTAATTAACGAGATAAGAGCAAAAACTGTTGTAAATTACTTGAGATAGTCTGAAGCACGTTATGTAATCCAGCTTTGAAAGATTCTGTACAGAAAAATAATGATCCACTGTAGGGTTTTGATCTCTAATCTCAATCGATCTCTCACTGAGAATCGTGAGTCCTTTTAAAATTGTCAACGGTATTTCTCCATCTGTTACGATCAGTGGCCTGGTGGAGTGCGGCCACAGTATAAATACGGACAGTATAGAAACTACGTAGTAAACGTTCGAAACAGCACACTCAAACAGACCCTCTCATTGAAGAGACCCCAAAGCGATTCTCGCGGTGCTGTCAGTTGCGGGTGCCGAGTCGCCACGATTTAAAAAAAAATGGAGTTTAGGTAATTATTTCAACAAATATGCCTAGTTTTCATACTGTCTATATTTATACTGGCACCACAGTAGGTGCTGCGCTGATAGATACTTCCAGTTGCTCAGAAATTTGATCTGACCACCGTTTTGAGCTTCGGCCTCTAGTTATTTTGCACTCTATCTTTGCTGTTACCATTAGACGTTCCATGTTGGGGTACCTCTGTAGGCAATGTGGCCGAAGTATCTCACAACAAGGGTTTTTATCATCGGTGTATTTGCAGAATTTTTTCTCTTATATAGGCATAAACATCCAATTATAGGTAAAATATTTTTTTTTGTATCGTGCATAATGAAAACGTAAATAAAAAATAAAAAAAACAGACTTCCAAAAAGCACTACAAAGTGAAAAATAACTAATTTCGGAAATCGGTGTCTTGTAGTTATTTGCCACCGACTTCCGAAATTTAAGTTATTTTTCACTTTGTAGTGTTTTTATGAAAGTCGGTTGTTTTTTTTTTTTTGTAAAAACTTTTTATTTCTCGCTTTTTAGTGGGTAGTTTGTAATTTATCTAAGTTACAATAGCCTAATCTCAACTGCTCATTACCTCTTACAAAATATTGCCGATGCTGGGACGTTAATCGTTGAGGAGTTCTCCTGGTACTTCACCATCGGCTCCACTTCTCCATATGCATTGTGACGAGCATAAATTGCATTGCAACTATATTAAAGTAATCGAATCGCAACCTGTGAAATACTTATTATTGAGTAATTCCGGTGGCCATTTGTGGTCTTCATCATCAGTTTCACTTCACCAAATGGCGCTTTCCAAGAGCAACTGCATGAGTTACTATAAAAAATAACCAAATCGCTATAGGTTTGCCTATAATACTTGAAGAGCTCCCTCGATTTTTCCAGGATCCCATCATCAAATCCTGGTTTCCTTATCATGATACTACCCTTGAAATATTTCCTTTCTAACAAAAAAAGAATCATCAAAATCGGTTCATAACCGACGAAGTTATCTGCGAACACACATTAAAAAAATATATATATATACGGTCGAATTGATAAACCTCCTCCTTTTTTTGAAGTCGGTTGAAAAGGAATCTCTAGGTGTTTGTAAAAACCAAAAACATTTTCACCGCAATACATTCACCAATACTCTGGTATTATCATTATTAAAGATACACACGCCACATGTCACGCCTGAATCAATTAACTATCTTAAAGATACATTAGTTCAGTGCGGACAAAACAAACTTCTTTACGCACATGTACCAAAACCCTGAAAATATTTTTGTCTGCAATACATCCACCAATACTCTCGCGTATATATTATTATTGGAGGTACACTGGTCCCATGCGGAAAACGGAACTTGGTATCGGTATCAAAGGATCAAAAATATTTTCTCCCGAAAACATCAAATCATACTTTCGCAGATCAAAGCTACACCGATGATCAATTAACTGTTTAAATTTAGACACACATGACATAATATCACACCTGTATTTCCCGAAGGGTTAGGCAGAGCTACACCTTGAAAGAATATTCATCAATGACAAAATAATTACCTACTTCCTTCCAGCTCAATTCTAAGATCACTGAAACCCATTTAAGAGGATTCCTTTTAAGCCAGTATGAAAGGAGTTAGTCTTTACTATTGATACGTTTGAGGCGCATCTACGCAGTCAAAGCTTCATGAAAATCTAATCGTTGTGTGATCACGGCTTTGGTGTAGAGTGTAGGGGTGGTACGAAATTAAAAAATAATTATTTCGCTTCGGCGGAAACGACGAAGCCGTCATCTTGGATTTACGTTTTATTTACATCTTGGATCTTCGATTTACCTAGTATGGAGTCCACACGTTAAAATATTAAAATTATAATTCCTTTATGACAATAATTTTACAAATAATTTATTTGTTTTATTTTTAAATACATGTAAAAATTATTTATTTGATCAATAAACGATTTTATTTACTATTATTTACATTTTGACCCCCTCAAAAACTATGAAAACGACACCCTTACCTAACGAAAACTGTGACAGTTTTCGTATCCGCCATCTTGGTTTTTCATTTAGACCAAATTCACCATTGCTCTCTCGTCGCTCTTTATAATATTAGAAAAAGACAGTCACGATTATGAACGCTTTTTCGCGTGACGATTTCTGCCAGTTTACTGTCTAGGCCAGCAGTCCAGGAGGCCTATGACCAGCAGTGGACGTCTTTCAGCTGAAATTATGGGTGTTAATGCAGGTGAAATAAGTAGTTGTCAGATTAGTTTAAATAGCCTTTAAAAAAGATGCTATCCAAACGAAAGAAATTGCCATAATATATCCATAATTTGATCACAGACTATCGGATCAATGATAGTGTATATCTCCGCCCATACTGTTGATATTGGATAGATTTATCGGTGGTCGTATTCATAGTTCACGTGCAAATAGTTGTTTGGTACTAATTATGCTTCACCTAGGGTTGGCAAGCATCAGTTGATCTCTGAAATATCGTTAATATATTGAAAATAATGGAAATAAATAAGAGTAAGCCGATGTACGCACGGAGGTTTTAAAATCGCGGCGAGATTTTATCGCACATTGGACTTTCAACTCACGGTGTGAAGCCGACCGTAGAGAATCCAACGCGCTGGGAAGCACTCTCGTTTCAGCGCGTTGAAAAAACTCACTGTTGGATTTTCAACTCTCGGCGCTATGCAGAGGGTTAAAAATAAAGCGCATGAAAAAAAAATCGTCGCGATTTTATAACGTTCGTGCGTACGTCGGCTTAAGGTTGGGTAGCGGTGTTACGAGATGATTGTAAATAAAAGTAGACAGTGTTATGTAACATTGCCGAAATTCATTATTCCTACCTGTTGATAAGTGATTATTATCATGTTACCATATTAATAATGGTGGGCATCTCCAATACCAGGGGCAGTTCGGGTGGATTGTAATACGTATTTATTATCCTAGAGAAAGACAAAAAATATATGTCTCATGGCCCTGTGATCACACCGGCACATCCTTTTAATTCGAATACCACAACGCTAGTTGGTAGAAATATGTATGCTACCACAACGCTAATTTTCGTCCTATTATATTATCTGTGGTATGGTGATAGCAGTTCCCCGGAAGAAGTCCTTTAGAAAGAACTACTTTAAAATTTGTGTCACGTAACACAATTTTAAAGCAGGCTTTCGACTTGTTAGTTGAAAGCCTTTCAAATCATATCGTTCCCGATCTAACTTCCAAATAACCCAATTTACCTTACCGAAAAATTCAATAAAGTTTTCTAACCCTCCCTCGCCAACCCTGTATCACCTCGCAATATTCACTGACATGCATTATTCAGTTTCATTACTCCAAGCTACTACGGACAATAAATCGAAGGATAGCATTTATTCATTGGACGCATGTTTTTTTCATTTTTATACGCTTTTTAGGAAGAGGATTCTGTTTGTATGATGTGTTTATATTTTTGTGAGTGTGTGTAAATCGGGATTCTCTTTTTTGTGTTTTTTAAATGGTTTCGTAGAAGGGGTGATACAGGTGTAAGGCTTCCTGTACATCACACCGGAGCCGCACTGTCGCTGGACCGCATATTTGTGAAACGAAAGAATATCGCCCATGCGCCGCACCGGCGCGCGGCGTTGCGTAAATTTTATACTCATTCTAAGATATTATGTTTTGAAGAGAAAACTTCTTTAGATACGTTGGGCATTTTTGAGATGGGTCCAAACTAATGATTTCGCGACACTGTGACGACACCAGCTTTTGACCATTAAAAAGACATCGACGCGTTGATTACCGTGGTGCGTGGAGTAAAAGACATTAATGCGTTGATTACCGCGGTGTCGATTTTTTTTTCAAGTTTTCACTTCTGTCGGCACTCCCGGAGTTTTTTTCATCTTGCGTCCCGAGAAATTTTAGTCAGAAACTTTTAGAAGGTAAAAGTGGAACAGAAGTAGCTTTGTAACATATTGTTTTGTTAAAGGCTCAAAGGTCAGATGATATCTCTATGCATTGCCAACATGATGTTGCTAAATATTAAAATAAAAAGGTACAGCGACTAGAATATTAATTTTCTATTTTTTTACTGAGTTTTTTTCTAAGAACGCCATGTAGGATTCGTGGTTTCATTTAAACGTGATAGCCTCATCGCTACACTGTATACAACACGATTCTCATCAGCCAAAAACCAGCTTTCAAAAAGAAAAAAATCAGAACAATGAAAAACAAAACGCAATCATAAAATAATTTCCCTAACCGTTGACGTTCCCTAATTACCATTTAATCACGAAAGCGATATATGAAGGAGCCGAAATAAACGAGAATGCCCACTAATTGATTCCGTAGCTCAATAAAAACTAAACGTTGGAAGAAATACTCTGAAACCCTTAATGTTGGGGAGAGGAAGGCCGATTTGTTTCACCATTCAATGGAAAGAACCTGTGAGGAGCTATTAAGTTAATCCGCTTAGACCCTGTACCACAAAACCGACAATAAAACAACTCACGAACATCACAAATCATCCATTGCTGGCTTATAAGAGAAATTTTCGAACCAATCTCTAACAAAACCAGCAGTGGATTTGCGCTTAGCTTTTTCGTCCACAATTTTTTCAGTAATTAAAGACCTTTCAGAGTAACATTGTGGGTAGTCGAAAGGCGACGGCACGCACTGTAATCAGTGCTAAGTCATTTCATTGCCAGATAAAGAGCTACTTTCCTTCGGATAAATTAATATTATTCGAGATTGAAAGAGCTCGACGAGATAACGTGAGTTCTTACAACGAAGAGGTTTTATTAGATTTCTCTTAGCTATGTTATTACCATCTATTTGGACTCATTGGATTATTAGTTTCGTTAGGTTGGTTGCCTTTGCCTTTGTGATTGTAATGTTGTTGTTATGTTATTGTTCTTGTTTGAGTAGGCTTACTTTGGCTCTTATTAATTTAGCTTTAGCCTTTTCGTCTGCTATTTGTGTTACGCTTGTAACAATTAATTATTTAGCAATGTATGAATGATAGTATCTTGCGTAATGTAAGAGTATTAAACTACATCTATGAATATTTCGAGACCACCTTTTAGGATTAGTCAAAAATATTAATTTCCAATTATTAACCGTACTTACCTTTTGAATTGTCAAGAAGTTAGTCACTCAGTAAGTTAGATCGTTCATCTAACCACGTTGGTGGTGGTGGTGGTTGGGTGGTTGGATGGTTGTGGTTGGGTGGTTGGTGGTTGGATGATTGTGGTTCAGTAGTTTTAAAAATTCTGTTACTTATGGAAAAGAACGGGAATAACCACAATTGGCAATATGGCTACCAAGTGCCCACCCATAAGGGATTTAAAGTTTATTGTAATTTTGAATATATTCATCTAGATCTGGCGTATTTCTTTCATTGGTGTATTATTATTCACAAATTTTTACTACCTCGTTAGTCTAGTGTCCTTGTTTCGATTCCCAAAGTGTTATTGGGATTCCCATCAGAAATTTCTCAGAAGCAGCCCGTGGATTTATCTCCGGTTGATGGTAATAGGCTTACCCTCTTATTGCCCTACAAGAATCTTGATAGACCCTAAAGATTCCCCAATCAGGTATAGGTACAAAGGGAACCAATGGAAATTGGTTAGAAAATTACCTGACAAAGGCTATACAGTGATTCATGAGGGGTTTCATTCAGCAAAGCTATGGTTTGTCGCTAAAACTTGAAGATTGGAAAACTTTGGATATTTTCGGTAGAGCCGCGTCAATTCTTGGGAATTATTGCAGATGAACGAGATAGGTGAGGCAAGTCTTATGTCTATTGTTGTTTCTTTGAAAAATGTGAAATTGTAAATGGAAATAGTGATTTTACCTGACTGCGATGGAGCCCAAAGGTGGGTTGAACATCTTTCTTAGACTTCAGGATAAGCCTCAACTCAAGCCTCACAAAACAGCCTCAAGAAAATGTTATAATTCTATGTTTACGTAAGTTTTATTTAGTACTTTTTAGTACATTAAAAGATTGTTTAAAAAAAGGATATTACAATAAAATGCTTTTTTGTGCTATTTAGCATTAAGGTGCTGATAAACTTGAGCATTCACTTGTAATGAGAATTCTAGTGAATGTTACATTACAGAAAAATAGACGGGAGCGTTTTAGCGAGTATTGTAGCGAAAGGACAGTAAATTTGCTTCGAGTTTTTAGCTGAGCCGCCATCATTCCATCATCATCATTAATTTTTGCATTGTTCCGCTATCATTCCAAAGAATATTTTTTAACAGCGTTGACTAAAGCATTCGCTAGAATTATCGTGAAAATGTTTGTAGCGATGTTTGGTTCTATGCTTGGCTCTGTTCGTTGTTCAGTTCGACCAATTTAAAAACGGTAAATCCTCGATGTTTTGTTACATGTGAATGCTCAAGTTTATCAGCTACGATACTTGTAAAGAGAAACCCAGTGAAACCCAAACACACCTTTATATAAGGTGTGAAGCCAACCGAGTTGCTCTATCCAAGTCAAGCTATACTTTAGAACGGGCTATCATAATTGAATGCGTATACAAAATTACGTGTCTGTGCTGTGGACTGCTGAGGAGATCTCTCGTATGGAGCCAATCCTAGATATACGGAACCAACATGTAAAATATCGACACCGTAGGATAAGAGGAAGTGGTTATAATTGAGCATGCAAGATTCGGTCTAAACAAACATACAAAAATAACATTGCAAGTTCAATAAAAGCTTGTTATAGAAATAATAGTATAATAGAGATACTATTATAATTATTAAGTATTACTATTATATTGTTTATTCATTTAATTCTTATTAATTTACATTTTTAAATATTTCTTTAAAAAAAAAAAAAAAGGAGTTTCGCCGGTGTCGGGAGCAGGGTCCAAACTACCGGTGGTTAGGGCTACAGGGACAGGAACCTCCTCATAACGCGATCCGTAGCGAGGAGCACTGCCTTCTGAATCAGGCTCTTGATCTAACCGCCTAACGAGAGCCTCGAGAGATGTCGGTCGAGGCTTTCGGCCATCAGGCTATTGGCCGTTACGACAATTGGAACAATAATAGCTGAGTTCACATTCCATATGTCGACAACCTCATGTGCTAAGTCAAAATACTTTATTTGTTACTCTTTCTCAGCTTTCACGAGGTTTCCGTCATGTGAAATGGTAACATCGCCTAATATTGCGTGGCGCGCTAATCGACCTATCACCACTATATCAGGCTTATTGGCAAAAATAGTCCTGTCAGTAATGATAGACCAATCCCAGTATAATGTGACATGGTCATTTTCGAAAACTGGATCGGGCACATACTTGTAATACGGCCTCAGAATCCACAAGTTTAGGTATATTTCAAGGTTTATGACAGTTCTCTTTAGCCATAGAGAGCAGGGTAAATCACTTGTCCACACCCACCACATCACGATGCATACACACTTCAGCTTTAAAAAAATATTCTTTGAGATTGCACACCTCGCGGTTGTTGTTTCCGCGGGATGTACAATCTCATCACCGATGATCGTGGGTGATGCATCCAGTTTGCGGTCAGCAGTATACCGACCCTCCTATCCAGGGCGTCGAGTTCAGTCTGACTCCATTTGAGTATGCCGAAAGAGTACATCAAAACCGGCATGACCAACCGTTGAAGGCGCGCACCTTGTTTTACGCCTGAAAGAAGAATAATTAATACCTTCTTCAGGTGACCAAAGAAGCGTTCCTTCAACGATTGCTTCGTGTCAGTAACGTTGATGCCTAACGCTTTCGACATACCCAAATACTTGTAGCATTAGATGAGGAGAGACATCTAAGGTGTACGGAGTCCGAGAGTTGAGTTCCCTCGGATTCCATAATCTCCCCTCGCTTTACATGCATGACTGCACATTTGTCCACACCAAATTTCATCCTGATGGCGTTACTGAATGTTTCTTACTATTATATTATTATTTTTAGTAGGTATTGCAAATAATACAAGTAGGTTTTCATGTATGTTTCACTTGAGAAATGAAATAGTTAAGCTTCTCTATGAATTATTTATAAGTTATATTATCGTGTTACTCTGAGTATGCATCGCTAACATTTAGGAAGGAAAGCAGAATGGTATACTTACTAAGTAGGACCTTTTCCAAATCTTTTTTTTTCAGCGTATTTCCCCGATTACCCAAAGACGGCTGGACCAAAATTATCGTCATGGGTGTCGTTTTCATGGTTTTCGAGGGTGCTGATGTCGATAATAAGACAGAAATTAGAATCCAAGCTGGCGGCTTAACTTATTGTCTTTTTGACTCAAAAAAAGCTTCTATCAATTTGGTAAAGGTAACCAAATGATACTGCCAAAAAAACCAATCAATGAAATCCCAAACCGCTTCACACTATTTCCTCAACTCTTCACAATTTCGACGAACAGTTCCATGCAGAAACACAAATACGGCTACCACAAGAGCTGTACTAACAAATTCACGAAAGTGCTCTCAAATACAGTCGAGTTTTAAAAATTTAATGTGATTAAAGGCAAACTTGCTGGCAATATGCGAAGGCAATATGCGATTTGAGAGGGAAATAAAAAGGACCAAGTTATGTGGGTTTGGTAAATGTTAGGTAGACAGTATGATGCGAAAAAGAGTACGTAGATAGTGAGAATGAAAAATCAATTTCCTTTCACGCAGACTTTTTTCGTACATGATTTACGTATTACGATGGCTGGTTGTCAAGAAACAAGATAGTGTAAGATTCAATAAATAGTTTTCAAGATACGAGCGAACTCTTTAAAAATTTGGTTGATTAAATTTTCAATTTGTATGAAAATCATAGCTGGAAATTGTCATGATTTAAAACATATTTAATAGGCACTACACTACATATTCATAATAATCCTATACCTCCTATTTTGCCGGAAAATAATTAACAACTAGCTTTTGCCCGCGACTTTGTTCGCGTGGAAGTAGATAAAATACAGCCCATGTTACTCGCTGATAAAGTAGCTTTCTACAGAAGAAATGTTTTTTTTTAATCGGTTAAGTATTTTTTGAGTTTATCCATTACAAACAAACATACAAAAAATCAAATCTTTTCTTTTTATCCTTATATTAGTTTAGATATAGTAAACAATTCTCTCTACATGAGGTATTGATATAATTACTAAAGTTTTCTCATCCCAAAGGAATTCTAACCTAGACACACGTTTTCAAAATTGAACTAATAATAGTTAAAATATTGAAAACGTGCGTCCAGGCTCTTCAGGGAATTCAACTGTAAACATAAATTCTCACACACCTTAATTTATTTATTTACTAACTTCCAAGGGTACGACCATAACTCAATCGCAAAACAGTACAGAAGGTCAGCTCCATACACTGAGTGAATACGGATGCACACATAGCCACGCTTCACGTACAGAGAGTGCAAGTGCACTCGCGAACTCGCGACTGGCATTTGTTTGAAATCGCCACAAGTACAGGTCGTGCCATTAAAGATAAGACTTGACGCACCACGTGGTTTGACTTGCGCAGTAGACGATTTATGGGTCTCTTTAGCGGTATGAGGTCCCCGCTGGGGCGTCATCGGGGCGGGGCCAAGTCTCATCTTTAATGGCACGACCTGTACGCCTTTGTGTGTGTGTGTCCCTGTTTTCACCCGTTGTATGGAGCCGAGCCGACATTCTGTGGCTCAGTTGAAATACGGTTAGACCGGCTCAAAGTTTTCAATGTAAAAAACCGGTCAAGAGCGAGTCGGACTTGCGCACGGAGGGTTCCGTACCATTTTAAATTTTCATCGGCGAGGCCTTTATTCGTCAGAGAATTTTAACACTGCACACTGCCGTGTAGAATATTGCACTTTTAGATCAGCGCCATCTCTTGACCGATAGTGGAACTAACGTAATTAAAGTTGATTATTTCTGAAAAAGTGTCCTATTTAGAGACATCGCTTTATTTTTCCTGTAATCTTTACATAAACTTCTATCACATAGAATAATTTCAGATTTTTCTCTATGCAAACTTCGGAGATAAGGGGAGGGGGGTATTTTTTTAACTAAAAAACTATGCGGCCTAAACAAATGTTTGAGAATGTGCAAATAGCGCTCTTTCACATGATATGCCACATGCCCGCCCTAATAGCCCTACTTCGAATTTTTAAAACCCCCGTTCAGTCCCTGTTGCAAAAAATATTTTTATTTATTTCTTAATTGCATAATAGTTGGGCAAACGTCATCTAAAACTGTTGTTTCAAATTTCAAGTTGATAGCATTAGTAGTTCTTGAGATATCCAGCTGTGACAGACAGACGAACAGACAGACTGAGTCGCACCATAAGGGTTCCTTTTTACCATTTTCGTAGGGAACCTTACAAACAGGTGTTTGTTTTTGTTTTAGTAATAATTCATTTCGGATGTCGGAATTGCGTGTGACTTGGAAAATTGGTGGTGTTTAGGTAGGCATAAATCTGTTACAGATGTTTCTTGTACCGTAAAAGCTTTGTCGGTATCGCAACATTCTTAAAAGAGTGTCCATGGAGTTTCTTACCCTTTCTTTTCCAACAACTAGATTTAACTAACTGCCTCGTTGGTCTAGTGGTTGCAAGCGCTACTGCTGAGTACGAGGTCCTGGGTTCGATTCCCGGGTCGGGCAAACTGTTATTGGATTTTTCCATCTGGAATTTCTCAGTAGCAGCGTGGAGTCTGGATTTGTGCCCGGTTGATGTCAATAGGCTCGCCCCCTATTACATGGGACTTAAACATAACTGGCGAAATGTGGGTGTACTATAGGTACACCTCTGCCCAACCCTTTATACCGACATTAAAGTGCTTGTAAAGCAGATCCAGACAAGTGTAATGTATACATATACATGTGTGTATGTATATATTAATGTATGTGTAAATGAATGAATAAATGAATGAATGTCAGAGTCAAAGCATTTATTTCAATGAACCATTTAAGCCGGATCCAAAGGTTTGTATCGAGTAATATAACGCGAATTCTGCGTGTGGACGGGACTACGAGCATTACATGTAATGCTCCAGTCTACGAGCATTACATGTAAATGAATGAATAAATGAATGAATGTCAGAGTCAAAGCATTTATTTCAATGAACCACTTAAGCCGGATCCAAAGGTGTGTATCGAGTAATATAACGCGAATTCTGCGTGTGGACGGTACTACGAGCATTACATATAATGCTCCAGTCTACGAGCATTACATGTAAATGAATGAATAAATGAATGAATGTCAGAGTCAAAGCATTTATTTCAATGAACCACTTAAGCCGGATCCAAAGGTGTGTATCGAGTAATATAACGCGAATTCTGCGTGTGGACGTAGTACGAGGGGGCTCAGTTTGTTTTTAGCGCGAACACAGTGCTCGTTTGTATGCCATCCACACTTTTCGCATTACATTACATTACACAAATCTGTACACGTCTTTAAATTGTTAATTTAAATAAATCCTTTGACTTTGATATTCATGGGTAACCATGTAGAGAAACGGTAGTTCAAGCACTTTTAACCACACTTTCGTTTGTGCAACAATGAAACAATGAATCGATTTCAATTTCTGTTTAACATTGTGGTTTGATGATATTTCTGAATCTATTCAATCAGTTAATTCGTACTGATCAACTTCAAATGGGATCGGAATCGGGAGGAGCTCGTGGCTAAGTACTAACCGCACGGGTCGATCCATCAGGTTAAGCTACGCTTTCCGGGGTCCGTGGATGGATGACCATTTCTACATATCGAGACTACTCCGCGCCTCGGAAAGCACGTTAAGCCGTTGGTCCCGGCTGTCATTAGTGGATCTTTGACAGTCGTACGGGTCGTCAGAAGCCCAAAAGACTGACAACCAGTCTTACCAAAGGGTATCGTATTACCCAGTTGTGGAGGTCAGCTAGGCAGTCGCTCCATGTAAAATATTGGTATTCAGCTGCATCCGATTAGACTGGAAGCCTACTCAAACATAATTGGGAAAGGCTAGACAGATCCATTGAATTTCAAACGGGATATGTTCTAGAAAATTATGAGTGCCGTCATATCATATGAAGTGTGTAAGTAATAGTTATATAAGCTCCGGTTTATAATTTTGAAACTGAGTCTATGCGCTGTCGTAGTTTCGATCCTCAGGGCAAACGAATTGATGTTAAAATTTCCATTAGGAAATTCCTAGTAACAGCACGGAGTCCTGATTTTTTTCCGGTTAATGGGGCTGGGAAGGCTCGCCCTGTATATCGTGGGTAGGATTTAACATAATTGGCGATATGTGCATGTAGGTATACATTTCTGCCTATATCTGGAGCATACAGGCGCGTTACTAAAACCAGAACAGAAAATGTACTTAGTTATTTCTGTAGTGTGTATGTAGTATGTGTGTGTGTGAGAGTGTGGGTGTGTGTATGTATACACATACACACACCCACACCCTCACACACACTTACTATACAGTAATAGTATGAATAAAACACTAAAACAGATACTTCAAACATTTATTTCACAATTCAATGACTAGAATTAACTAAAGACTTAAGTCTAGTTCACATTAACTGTCGTCAAAAGTTACGATCAACGAACCGTTAGCAACTATCCGTTAATCGAAGATAGTTTCCTAGAACTCCTATTAAAATTAATTTGGCAGTTACGACCTACTGATGGTGACGCGCTTCGATAAATACGTGAGATATTTTGATTACTGCAACAAAGTTTTGATACGATAACAGAATTTTAATACATATTAATATATGAAGTTCTTCAGTTGAAACTTTTATTTAAATTATAGTTAATTTTTCAACATTGTAAAGTGGTTTTTTTTAAGTAAAAAAATATTTGTGGCAATGTAACTTTTTTTCAATATTGATTTTTTGGCCAGAAACCCTCGCGGGCGTCCTCAGAACACCGTACCAAAGTTCATCAAAATCCGTCCAGCCCTTTCAGAGTCCATAGAGGACAAACAAACACACAAACAAACAAACATTAACTTTTATTTATATAGACACCTACAATCCGTTTGAAATAAGGTTAGACATTCAAACAAACCAATTTTATCTTATTAATACGGAGGTTAATGCATTTTTCTCTAATTAATGTAAAACCATATATTATCGTAAGAAATTCACAAGGGCACACCCATCATCCAATCCAAATTTAAAAATCTACAAAACAAAAGGAAAATTGATCGCTTAATAAAATGTCCGACATAACAGTACACAACTTTAAGAACTTGTAACAACTTGGTTAGTTCGTGGAAAAGAAAGACAAGAAAAATGATCACGATCCTGTGATGCAAAAACTATGTAAAATGTGTTTTAATTTGTTTATCTGATTTGGTAAACAAACCTGGCGGGCGAACGTATTGAGAATTCGATTTGAGAGAATTAATGTGCTGGAATGGTTCATTCAAAGGAATTTTTGATCATAGCATAATTATGAAGTTAGAAGTATTTTATATAGATCTTAAAAAAATATTAACTGTAGGATTTATGCGAAAACTTATGATTTTCATACCGTAATTTTGTTTACCAAATAAGATGAAAAAAAAAAGAACTTTACAAATGTTTTAAAATCATCAAAAATTGCTCCATAATTTTTTAAACAAAATATAGGGACTATAATTTCATTTCTTGCCTAGACATTCCTTAAAATTTAGATCTTAAACGAAATGTAAACTAACTTCAAGTAAAGTTTACATTTAATTAAGTATGTAAACAAAATTGAATTACAAGTTCGAAAATTCAATTAAACGGCACGAGAACTACCGAAGCACGTCACCATATTTTATAATTAGTTTTGACACAAACATTTAAAACTTATTTATACTTTTAAAACATCAGTCTTTTAATAAAGATACTTCGAGACGAATATTTTTGTTCTTATATTACTTTTTATTCATTTTCTTTATGTATTACAAGTCTGTTGCTTCGGTTGAAGCATACGGGCAGTCACCAGGGTGCAGTATCAGTACATAGTGATTTAGTATAAATCGTGGTTTAAAAAAAGTCATGTCCGAAATCTGAATTCATAGTCAAGTGAATATTTAATCCTCGTGGAGGCGATCGGCGGCGGTGATCTCTTGCGTCCGGCTTTGGTTCAGGCCATGGTACGGAGTGAGAGGAAATGGGAGGCCATCACCTCCTTCTGCGAAGCGGTAATACTCGCGAAGGAGGGAATGCGCATTGGGAATCGCAGGCCGATTTTCGGCCACCGTAGACGCAGGCTTGCGGACGGTGAGCAATGGGTAGCCCGCCGTCCGATAAGGACCAGGCCCGGGTCGATGGCGCGTTATGTTCCACGCGCGCCTCAAAGAGATGTCAACAGAATAGACGGGGTCCGTTAGGGCCGATGCCTGCCGGGAGTGCGAAGAAAACCGAAAGGGATTTCGTGGCCCCTGTCAACAGGGCAACCGAAGGAACACGGGTAGGTTTTAGTCAGTAAGAGTCTGACACGCCCAACCGCTCCGCCCAGAGCGGGAGAAGTTATTTGATAATTTCCCACCCAAAACAAAGGGACTATTTAATGCGACTTTTGGAAATACTAGAAGAAAAAGACCAGAGGGATTATTTCGGTTCCTTATAACCAAATTACTCACATATAATAATAATCTTCGGTCATACTGTTTTTCGTTCGCAGTGCGCATTTTAACGCCGCGCGCAGTTTGGATGCGTTTTCGTACGAATTTCACTCGTGCGTGTTTTCAGAGTTTCTTGATGAATAACTAATCCATATTGCATTGCAATTGGTGAAGACAAGTCTTTAAGATTACTATCGAGTGTTGTCTTTGTAAGACTTAGCATATTTTGTATTGGAGATGCTCTCATGTCTGTAGAATTGGTGTAGCTTCAAAAGTCAGGGTTTAGACCAGTAAAGATGCTAACAGATTTGATTGATTTTTGATGATCGACCTACAAAAAAATACATGTCAGTCGTCAAAAATCGAGAAAATCTTAAGGCCTTTTTTTGGGGTGGGAAATTATCAAATGACTTCTTCCGCTCTGGGCGGAGCGGGAGGGCGTGTCAGAGTCTTACTGACTAAAACCCGTGTCTTTAGCTGCCATGTTGCCAGGGGCCACGGTATCCCTTTCAGACGTTCCCGCGATCCCGACAGGAAATCTGTAGGCCTAAAATTGTATGCAGTTACTTTTTGACGAACAATTTATTCAACACCTTTATTTTTCTAAAATGTGTACTCGTATACGAGAAGTTTTAATACTTCGGCACCTGTTCAAGATTTATTTATATGGCAATAGTATTTAGTGACAAAAATGTGCCTTATTTGAGAGATTTATGCAGACAACCAAGTGTCAGCACAAAACGTTACCAGGAGAGAGACGAAAACGTTGCGGGGTGACTATTTTGCCTTCCGAACCTACTTATTTCTTTACCTACATTCCTCAGTGCCTTGAAGTGGGATAACGTTCTTTGCTGCGTAGAAAATAGAGTTCCAAATCGAATAATATTCATCTCATAATCGTTTTATTTTGATCACCTTAATATTCTAGGTTGATATTGTCTTGAAGACCAAATGCATAATTATCATTTTGAAGATTTTTTAAAATCTCTTTTCGTGAAGTTACAAAGAAATCGATAAATGATATATAATACTAATTATTTTTACATTTTCTCATAACTTTATGGGTACACTTTGATATGCTTAAAGTAAAAATTATAATTACCTAATATTTTTTGACATATTTATGTATATTTTTGTTGTTATCTATGATGTGGAGTCCGACAGTGTCCTGAAACAAATAAATACATTAATAACAATCATTTAAAAACTTCTTGCTATCAAAGAAAGTAAGTTTATGAAATCCTCATAACCCACTCAACTTCCTTACTGTTGCAATAAACGACCATAAAGGCGCTGTTCCATAGCTGTCCACGGCTAAGCTATGCACGTAAACTTAGCTTCGCTTTGTATGAAAATATATGCGGGATCGTCTACTGCGACCACACTACGCACGGATGCGTGGCTGGCAAACAAATGAACCACGCAGCTAACGTGCGTAACCTCTCCGTGCACATCTTACGCAGCAGTCGAATTCCGCCCTAAGCTGTAATCTATACTCATAAGTACCTAACTTATCGTAGTATGAAGTTATTATTAGACCGGAAGAACCTATTTACCCATCCTCTTGATGACGTCATCAGAAACGTCATCGTTCCATATAAATCTATATGTAACGTGTGCAGAGGTTAATCAACACTACATTTCCAAACAAAATTATGCTAAAATTACTGTTATTCTATTATATTCCGTGCGCAGCAAAAGATCAACGCCTTTATTATCAAAACAGACTATTCAGTAAACACTACAACGTAAATGAACCTAGATAAAATGCCCACATGACAGTGACAAACGGCCAAAAGAGTATAGTTAAAGCAATGGTACGTAAAATTTAATCGGAGAGGCAACCGGGTGGTGAATGGTAATCTGGGTCTTGAAGTGATACCGAACTCCCCCGTACCGTCCGAATGGACCCCAAATGTACGGGGGCGGAGATATGGGGGATGGGGGCAAAACATTTTTTTTTGACGTGGCATCAAAATTTAAGCTCTAATAAGTGCATGGAATTTGTGTGTATCAATACCATTCGGTTGCCACCCCCCAACATCGTTATAATTGATATAATGTATGCAATTCTTGAGACTCCTTTCTGCAGTCCTGATTTATCACTGAAAATAGGGTGAATTTTATCAAAACCAGATAGCATTTATACACACAAATTTTTTGCACTTATTAGAGCTTAAATTTTGAATGCCATGTCAAAAAAAGAAATGTTTTGCCCCCGTCCCCCATATCTCCGCCCCCGTTCATTTGGGGTCCATTCGGACGGTACGAGGGGGTTCGGTATCACTTCAAGACCCAGAATACCATTCACCATCCGGTTGCCTCTCCGATTAAATTTTACGTGCCATTGCCTTGAACAGTAATTTGTGCCTACCTAATTTCAGCAACAGTTAGTTCCACTCAACTAATTAATAGTTGGAGGCGTCTCTAATTAGCTGTAAAATTATTTGTTGGTCTGTTTGGCAGGTCATTATGACAAAACAGATAGTTACAGAAGCTTCAAACGACGAGCGAAAACGCACGTTGGTACACACAGACACGCTCTACGTATAGTGAGTGTTAAGCGCACTCAGTTTGGGATCGTCGTACGTACACGTAAAAGTATGTGTGCGTGTGTCTGTTTTTACTCGTGGTATGGAGCTGACCTTTTATATCTACCTCTCTGTTTTGTGCCATTATTACGTTAGTTTCGTAGTTTGGAATTCAACATGGAATATGATGTGTAATTATAAAGCATTCATGTGCTATGGCGACTGTATTTATGATTCAGCCAGTTTCGATTTCGAAATATTGATGTTAATCTGTTTTAATTTTTGATGTTAACATTCGTAATTGATTTAGGGCCGATTTTTTTAATCTTCAGATATTTTATGTGTATCATAGGTTCATAGGAATAAAAATTTGATTTGACAGTTTCTGTATAGAAAATATGTCAAACCGCTGAAGTGAGTATGTACGGGAGATGAATAAAAGCTGGTATGTCCTCTAATTGGTACCCCGAGTAAATAATACTCCTCCCCGACCCTTTCTCGAAAACGAGGTGGCAGCAGTTGTTGCAACTGTGCACGTAGCTTTAAATTCCCCGATTAATAATCATGATCACAACTTTGATCCAGCCCGTCCCATCTTTGATGTCCTCCCTCCGGTGACGCCCTAAGCCGAGGCTCGTACCTCACAGGGGGTGCCCTTAGCGAGCGTTCAGCTTTTTAGCTTAGTTTGTATGCCCCTGGCTTTGTGTGTAGCAGCTTAAGGCAACCACAGGATTGACCGGTTAAATAGTCATGACCTCAGAGGTCAGCTATGAGATGCCATACAGAAAAAAAAATAGCTTGGTATATTGTCCCAAGTCCACACATGTACACGTATAAGGTTTGAAGAATATGAGGTAAAGGTTTACACAAGGAGAGTACATATAATCTTAATATTTATGTGATAAAATGATGTAAGTTTTGTTGTTAATTTGTTTGTTTGCGTGTTCACATAAACCTATAGATATTGACACAACAACTAGTGAGACTACACCGCCATATCTGTTCTTCAGATAAATGTCTGTTGGTCGAAAATTCGGCCCATAACAAAATAAGAACAACAAGTCGAACAAAAGAAGCTAGGGCTAGTTTTAATATACTTAAATAGGATTTAATTCCAGGGATTGAAAAAGAAACGTAAAATGTTTCTCTTTTTCTTCAAACCATATACAATTAAAACTCCTAATTAAGGTTAACTAACAAAACAGAACAATTTTGGTGAAATAGTCCCGGAGCGTTTCGTAATTACTTAGAAAACATTGGTCTGGATACAAGTACTGGTAGAGGTTACAAAAAAAATAGCATTACACCTAAAATTAGGAGCCAAATCAATATAACTCTACAATACTATGATCTAAAGAAAAAATATGATGTTATTATAAATGCGAATGACTAGCAGTGATAGTCTAGTGGTGTGACTGTCGGACTGTCAAGTCATAGGTCTCGAGTTTGAACCCAAGGAACGCACCTCTGACTTTTCGGGTTCATGTGCGTATTTATTATCATTTGCTTCAAAAACAGTGAAGGAAAACATCGTGAGGAAATCGGCATGCCTGAGAGATATTTCTCGACGGCATGTGAAGCCAAGTCAGAGGCCCATGGGCGGCATAAAAGCTCTGACACCAGGTTAGTCACTAACCACACAAAAAACAAGACAGACAAGAAATACGAAGACAGATTTGCTTCAACTAAAATTAAGCGCCCTGCACAAAATGTCCTTTTTTAATATGTGAAATCAAGCACTTATTGCACCAATTTCATAATTTACCATTTTTATATATAGCTGGTAACTGAGGGACATGAATGATGACAACCCATTTATATCTCTTATGTCTATACAGGGTGCCAAAATACCACCACATAGTCGTTATCATCGTTAGTACATGCAATCTTTGTTCAATATTACTTAGTTCAATGTACACATCAAACGAGCTTTATTTTTGTTTACGGCAGCGCGCAATGTAACACACGCAAAACATTGTGCTTATGGAAAGGTAGGGGAGTTGTATTTGAAGTTAAGTTATCACATTTAAAACTTGATTTCGTGAAAACAAGTTAGAACTTTGACCTGCAATATGTCGGTCCCTAGTTCCCTAATTACGTAACTTATTTTCGTAAACGATTATGACTAATTTGTTTCGTTTTGACAGTTCAAGAACATTCATTACGTTGAGCAGATTTTTTTTGCAACTTATGAAGCAATGGATTAGCAATATGTTTCAAATCGAAACAGATTGTGATTGATCGTGTATTACGTAATTAGGGTACTGATATGATCCAATACAAAAAATTATCATAATAACGGGGAGTACAATTAACTCTCGACTTCGACAACAGTCACTTTAAACCCGTTATATAAACTTTATATGAGCAACCTACTGACTGGCAAATCTTTTACAGGAGCTTCAAGCAGGAGCATAATAATGAGGTTTTCATGAAAATTCACGCGACAGAGGTCTTCCATTTCGACAATGATTATAAAATATATGATGACGTTTATCATTCGTTTCATTCATGCGTTCATCATTCAGTCACGATTAAAGAAAATATAGGCAATTTGACATTTTTGACAGATGCCCGAACCTCACGCATCAGTGCTGCCACCTAGTGAACATCATTTTAGAAAACCCTCATTCTCGTATTGCTTGTGTCGAAATAAGAAATACGTAGTTATTTTTACATGCAATGACGGGGCGCGCAATTTAAATTTAGACAATCTTTTGGACCATCCATGTATCAACACATTAATATAATTAATTTATCTGCCATTGGATTTCATTGTTTTTACATAGTGTAGTATAATATTTTATTATAAGTGCGTCATCTTCATATAATGATATAATTAATGTATATAAAATATAAAAGAACTAAGGAGTTTCTTGCACATTCTTCTCCATACGAAACCACCTGTTGGAAGCGGCAACTAGAATCAATTTTATATTCTTGTAAATTTTTGACGTTCAAGTGCCTTTTACGGGTCTATTTGAAATGAATTTATTGATTATGACTCTATTTTTGAAGTGAAAACTTCTTCAGACGTGTTGGGCATTTTTCAGATGGGAAAAACAATTGAACTCGCAACACTGTTACCGACACCTCATTTTTGTAAACGCCATTGTGCTCTTTATTTATATTACGTTAGGGATCAATGTTCTATGCAAGCATTTTTACTTTAAAGATTTTGGAAGTATTTTTTTTAGTTTTTGTTTCTGACGGCACTCCCGGAGTGCCACTGTTTTTTTTTTAACAATACTTACGTCTTGGGACCGCAGTGACTGTGGCCTTAGATGTACTGTCACTGTCATCAGACTCCGAACGAGTCTGGAAGCTTGTTTCTGTGAACAAAAGAACATACCTAATTAAATAATGATAAACTAGATAACGTTTATACACGAGTTTATTTGGAATCTCTTTATTAAAATTTCGAGTTCTCATAAATTAATTTTGATTATATTTCAACACTGAACCATGGAAACATAAAATAATTAGAACCTTTGTATTGAAGCACCAAAAAACGTTAGAAAATAATGTCTCGAAAGGTTATATAAACCAAAACTAATTCGTTAACACAAAATGTAGGTTTAATTAAGCACAATTCTACTTTTCAATAAATTTATTTTAGAACCTGTTTCACTACCTCCCTAGTAATAATAATTATTATTACATTTAGATCTTAATATTGTTACAGCTTCACAAATACTACCGTTGCCGGTTTAGAAATATTAAAATTAAAGTACAATAAATTAATATCCCCATTAATTTTTATATACATATAATTTTTCTGTAAATGCGTTTGTCACCTAACTCCTCCTAAACAGCTGGACCGACTTGGATGAAATTTTGTGTGTATATTTGAGTAGGTCCCTGGACGGTTTGAAAATACAATTGGACTTGGTAGGTGGCGCTGTTTGGACAGGAAAACGTCTGTCGGGTCCGCTATTATAATTATAAATTAAATGAAAATAGATAATTGTTTTTTTTTAACACAATGTCAATTACATTCGAGCAGATAACAGTTTTTGTAGCAGTACCTAGTGTGGTAGTTTAAGTTTTTATGTGGCAGATAGTGCCTACTCAAAAGTAGTGTAGGAGGCACTCAAAATTTAAATTCCCGATTCCGCCATCACTATAAAATTACATAAAATATAAGGTAATAACGATAAGTACCAGTTTTAGTGTCCCTAAAGCCGTTTGCCTATCCAATAAAGGAGAAGTAAAACAATCGTGAGACGAGATAAAAGAGACATTTTCTTACATTTACAACCTCGTGACAGATCAATTAAATGGAAGCTAGGAAGGTCCAATTGTAGCGCTAGATGTGCATTTTTAACGGTAGTAAAGAATTATGGGAGATGTGGCAGTAATGCATGATGAAAAATAGCAGAGATAGCCTAGTGGTGTGACCGGCAGACTGCCAAGTCATAGGTCTCGAGTTCGAACCCAAGGCACGCACCTCTGACTTTTCGGATTAATGTGCGTATTGTATAATTATCACTTGCTTAAAAAACGGTGAAGGAAAACATCGTGAGGAAATCGGCATGCCTGAGAGGAGATATTTTTCGACGGCATGTGACGCCAAGTCAGAGGCTTATGGGTGGCTTTAAAACTCTGACACCAGGTTAGTCACTAACCACACGAAAAGAAAAAGAATGTTGAAAATAGTTGTAAATATAAAAATAGAAAAGATATTTTAAAAGCAGTGTTATCAAATTAAGATAATCTAAAAGTTTCGAATGGCACTGAGCATAAGAAAATAACATAACATCACATTTTGTTTCCCTGAAAAGTTGGGCAGAGGTGTACTTGTAGTACACCCACCTTTAGCCAGTTATATTTTAAGTCCCATGTAATAGGGGGCGAGCCTATTGCCATCAACCGGGCACAAATCCAGACTCCAGGCTGCTACTGAGAAATTCCTGTTGGAAAAACCCAATAATAATTTGCCCGACTTGGGAAACAAACCCGAACCGAACAAGAAACCCGTTGTCTGAAGACTTGATCAGGCCAGATCAGTAATACTGCTTTTGATGGCTGCTGTAACCGGCTGGAATTAGGAAGAATTGAATTTATTTAGGAATAGGTTTTCAGAAACCGAAGGCTAGTTTTTTTTTGACATGAGAACGGATTTGACGGCTATAATTTTTTTTTTTCTTTTTGGCATAATCAACCTATAATGTGCCCACTGCTGGGATACAGGCCTCCTCTCGGTGAGAGGGAGTGGGCTGTAATCCACCACGCGGGCCTAGGGGTTGGTAGATGTCTCATGTCTTCGAATTTTTGGTTCTAGGACATGCCGGTTTCCTCACAAAGTTTTCCTTGACCGTTTTGAGAGTACGACCTACAACTCGTGATTCGCGGCCTTTCTTTATTTATATTTAATTTATTGTACACCACAAAAATACATAACAAAAACTAAATCAAACACTACAAAATATACAATGGGCGGCCTTATCGTTTTCCGCGTTACCACTGGGCCACCACTGCACTTACATTTTCTTTTTAGTAGTGTCGAAATAACCTAAAGTCAGGAAAATATATTGTTTACCAAATTGACTACCAGCCTAAATTATTGCATATTCGAATCACGAGCGTCATTCTTTGACAGTTGTTTTAATGATTATAACACGGCATATTTACGTAGTGCGTAAGTTCGATAAAAAAAAACAGTGGCACTGCGGGAGTGCCGACAGAATTGGAAACTTGAATAATTTTACTGTGCAGGAAATAATGTATCGAGCATTGATGTCTTTTTAATGGTCAAAAACTGGTGTCGTAACAGTGTCGCGAAATCAATGGCGTAGTTTCATCTCAAAAATGCCCAGCGCGCCTATTGAAGATTTCTCTTCAAAAAAAAAACAAATCTCGAACTGTATTTAATCAACCAACGTGCGATACATTATTTATTCTTCGTGTTTTATTTCTTTCAGTCGACTTTTCCAGTGTCTTGTTACTGTTTTCTCTCTTATTTGAAAGTAAACACCCGAAATGCTGAAACTAAACGGAAGTAGAGAGTCATCAATTTTATTAAATTGGATCAAGAGTAATGGTCAAACGAGACGATGCTTGAGGGCTGCGAAGTTCGCGATAAGGACTTTATAGACAGAGTGACTTTTAACAAAAATGGCTGGGAGATTTTTATGTTTTTACACTCTTGGGTGTCGTAAACGGGATTATGTCAAGGGCGTTGGCAGCAGTGTTATCATGTCTATTAATAACAGTAAATTGCATTAAATTTTTGCACGACTCATTATGCGAAGCTTTAGAGAGTGCTCTGCGATCGAAAATTTTGTTTTGCTTCATTTCCGCAACTGTTTTTATTGTTATATTCCTGCTAGTACACAGAACCTACTTAATGTATATACCATTGTATAGATAATTTACTGGAGATTATATTGTACTTCAAAAATTGATTTAATGCAGCTGAAACGAAAAAAGAAACCAAAATAGTTAAAAAAAAAAACCCGTTTATCAATGTATGAAACTTGAAAACATTGTAGCTTTCGAGAAAATTAATTAATTGTCTAAATGTTTTTTTAAAGATTCGTTCCAGCCGTAGGAGGAACCTTATTGAAAATGGCTCTTTTATCTATATATATAAAAATGAATCCCTATTTCCCTTGGTCACGACATCACGCTAAAACGGCTGAACGGATTTGGATGAAATTTGGGATATGGATAGACCTTGACCCGGAGAAGGACATAGGATACTTTTTATCCCGATATTTTTACGGGATCGAGACTTATGCGGGTGAAACCGCGGGGCGCAGCTAGTTTTATTATTATAATTCATAAAAAGCTAACTAATATAATATTTATATCTTTATTTCCAACTTCGACTCTCTTCCATTACCTAGCAACCAACAAAGCAAACCTAAATTGTAATAGTCTTTGACAGTACGTAAAGATTGCGAGGAGAGAAATTTAACCCATATTGATGGGTAAAAAAGTAGTCAAAACATACTTTATGAAAAGTCGTTTGAATATTTTTCTGTTTTTGAATGAGCGTTATGAGGCGTGCACTTTTGGATTTCCCATTTTTTTTTTTTTTCTTTAAAGTGGTCAAGGCTTTTGTCGTTGAAGCAAGATGACGGAGCCTTGCATTCTATAGTGGGCTTCTATAGGTCGAAAATAATAATTTCAGCAAATCCTAACCCATAGTCATCCCATGGAATTAAGACTCTAAAGCTAAATTTAAAAGTAGGTTTTATCGTGTAAAACATGTTTGCTAGATTTAGAGCGGTAGGGGTTACTGCTTACACAGTAATATTAATTGACGCATGAAGAATATTATGAAACATTAACGTATGTAAATTCTATCTTTTACAGAGGAAACAACGTTATTGATAGTAAAGATATTTACAGAAAAATAATCTGTGTTTTACACAGAGTCAGCTGGTTTTAGGGCCCTACAAAGCACAGACAGGACAAGTAATATATAAACTAATTAAATTAAGAAATAAATGTTTTCGTCGACTGCCTAATTAAATTGTTTACGAGAAAAACAGGGGGAGAAAGATGTGAGGTAAATGACGTAATAAATGAAGACGCATATTTTCATACATTGTCATTGTTTCGTTAATTTTGAATGTTGTTCGGTTAGACATTAATACCAATATTATTGTACAGAATATTTTCAATATTCAAGCCAAAACTGTTGACCTGATGATGAAACGAACGTCATGTTCGTGAACAGGCGCCGTCAGTTGA
Source organism: Omphaloscelis lunosa (assembly GCA_916610215.1). Taxonomy (NCBI): domain Eukaryota; kingdom Metazoa; phylum Arthropoda; class Insecta; order Lepidoptera; family Noctuidae; genus Omphaloscelis; species Omphaloscelis lunosa. Next base: position 11,147,075 of record OU744267.1, read on the forward strand.
GACTGGTCATCTCATCTGCCAGGGCTTATTTTTAATGTTATATTTTGATTTTTTTTTATATTGATCTGACATACAAGGCGGCAGAGACATCGACACGGTTACCATGGATTCAGTACATGATTCTGAATTCCCCTGCGTTTAAATTTTTAGTCGGCTATTAAAAAAAAAATCAGCTTTTCCATTTATTTTGACAGCGTAGGTATTGCACTTCTCTATGAAACAACAGATTTTTTTTTTAAATAACCGACGAAAAATTTCAACGTCCACGTTGCGTTGAGATTTTTTGTTCAGAATCATGTACTGAATCCATGGTAAAAGTTTCCGCGTCGATCTCCCTGCCACCCTGTATAGAAGCAACAAGAATAATGTGCCCAGGATTTTGTAATATCTATATTTAAAAAGTTTCCTTGGAGTTTCTTGCCTGTTTTTCTCCATAGAGATCTACGTTTTGGAATGGGCAACTAGCTTCAACTTCCTAACTAACTGCCCGACTCTTTGGCAATTCACAAGTGCCTGCAAATAGTTTAATTGAAATAAATACTTTGAGTTTGAGTTTGAATTTAAAACTTATAGATTAACTTTTTTGAGGGGTGTCTTTTAAAGTTATAAATGTAAGGGTAAAAGGGTTGAAGGGCAGTAGTTAAAATATTACCTAAATTTTAAAGAGAATAGAAACGTCCTCTTATAAATAAATAAATATTAAAATGGCTGCCGTTTTATGTGATTTAAGACCTCTGGCGGAATGAAAACAATATAGTAATTTGTAGGGTTCCGTAGTCAACAAGGAATCGTCTGTCTGTCTGTGGTTTAGCTCAGAGACTGTTAGTACTAGAAATTTTTGTTAGAGCCAAGCGTCCCCGCTTGCCAGCAAAATGTTTGGTTCGGGATATGTGAAAAAAATCATAGCAGTAGTATTTATAACGAAATTAAAAGGAAAACTACCACAGCTAAGTAAGCTCTGCAAGTTAACGAGTAATAATCGACCAACATTTGCAGTTGAAACAATATGTTCTTCCATATATTCCGTATGGGAGAACATGTTTTTCAACTACACTGTTAAGTTTGTTTTTGAGATAAATTCATCCCATCTACGGAACCCTTCATTGTGCGAAATGTACTTGTCCGGTTTTTTTACGTATTTCCATTATACATTGTATCCATATCAAATAATTTCCTAGATTTTGTAAATAACAGGTTGCGATTTTGCAAATAACTTACGACGGTTCATAGGAAAGCCCGAGTTTATCAGCAATAAACTTTGTACCGAGAAACGTAGCAACACCTACGCCGTAGCATCAATTACGTCATAGCAACGCCTACGCCGTAGTCACCGAGTTCGTAAATTGTAGCCGTGATGTTTATTAACTTTTATTGTTAGTCTATGGTTACCCAATTAACACAAAGTCAAAAAGAAGGTTATGATTTTAGCAGCAGATATGTGTGTTATGTCTATCTACTAAGGATGACGTACAGTAACCATTTATATCTTTCAGAATTTGATAAAAATGTATTGTTATTTCAGAAGTTATTTTGACCGGTATTATATTTATCTTTATCCAATAAAATATGTTATTTGAATTGGGCATTTAATTTAGATCAAATTATGCCTTGACATCATATCATTCAAATGAATACTTTAAAAGATATCACAGATTCAAAATTACGCGTAACAAAATAATTATGGTTGACGACAACGCGGGCGCAGCGTTAGGAGTCAATTACCTTTTTCTCGGCTATTAGGTATCTAATCCCGATAGTACGTACCCGTGGGATATTTTCCGACAGCCACGCAGGCGAAGCCGCGGGTAAAAGCTAGTATGATATAAAGAAGAATGATATAAAATGCTGAAATAAAATCTACCGAATAATTTTGTGTCAATTTACATGATGTGTAGTAGAGTTAATTGACTTCTCAAATGAAATTTAAAATTAACTTTTAAAGCTACCAGGAAACGCAGAAGTAATTTAATTACAAACTTAATTTGATGCCTTGTCAACGAAACAAACTTGATTTTACCCTGCACTTGAAAACTCGAAGAGATCGAAATTTTTTCGCACCGACAAAGTTTTAAGAGAAAGAACACATTTGACGAAACTTTGATTAATAATCTTAAAAAGCAATCTAACTTTGGCCGGCAGTGTAATTAAAAAAATATTTATTTAACTTGGACAATGAAAATTGATTAGCATAAATGTCAAAAACTGTCTTTACAGAAAATCTTCTCGATTTTTTTTCAAAGTTATGGGAGATACAGCAAATTTGTTTTTGTTGGAGACGGAATTTTTTTTTACTGAAAAAAAAAAAGAAAAAAAAAAAGAGTAACAAAATGTTCTAATTTTTTTTTTTTGCGTATCAGACTTTCAATCACAATTTGAACCATTCTGTTCTGTAGTTTCTGCCTATCCCCATGGGAAGAAGGCGTGAGTTTATGTATGTATGTGTATGTATGTATGAATTATTATTTTTTTCAATTTTTTATAAACAGGTTCAAATTAAATTAGGTAGAGTAATTTTCTAATACTTATGTTGATGTTTAAAAGTCTGTTTTTGTTTTTGTCGACTTTGGAAAAAAAAATCTCTACTTCTTCTTTTCATGTGGTTAGTGACTAACCTGGTGTCAGTTTTGAAGCCGACCATGGGCCTATGACTTGGCTTCACATGCCGTCGAGAAATATCTCGACGGCATGCCGGTTTCCTCACGATGTCCTCCGATGTGTGTGTGTGTCTGTTTCCTCTCCACTCATACTTCAAGTAACTACACTACCAGTGGTCATAGAACCCCACAAAAAAAAACAAGATCAAATCCTTTTATTTTTTAATTTAATTGTGTTTAGATATCGTTATCCATCACGTCAGTAGAGTTTCGCTAGTTAATTTAATTTGACCCGTAGATATATCGCTTGAATAAATAAAGAAGGAATATTTCTCAAAACCCTCGACAGAATTCATCCCAAATAAAATTTAAATTTCATTCAAATATAAACTTCCTCCTAATCCCTAAACATTTAACCTGTCAAAGCAAAATAATCCTAAAAATCAACTCGAAAGGCCTCGGTATAACTAAATAATAATTTAGCGGAGCTTTGAAGGGAATTCAATTAATGATAACAGCGTCTAGAATTTGAATAGCGTTCATTTGAGATGTCAGACTGATATACGACGAGGGACTGTCTCATAATTCAAACGAAACGTGGTAACTGGAAGCGTTTGTAGATTGTCGTTGAATATGTCTTTGGTATTTGAGAATCAATCTTTCGTATAAATTTATTAAGAACTAGCTGTTACCCGCGACGTCGTCCGCGTGGAATTCTATATATTAATTTTATTTATTTGTATAGCTGCCAGAAAAAGTTTCGTCAAAATCGGTCTAGCCGTTTCGTAGATTAGCCGGAACTGACAGACAGACGAAGATTAGACAAAATTTTAAAATATTGTGTTTTTGTTGTATGTACGGTATATACAGGGAATACAATGTCCCTTACGACATTTGAAATTTCCAGCGTCAATTTAGTAAAAAGCTGTTATTTTGACATTACAAATAGACACTTCAATTTTATTAATTGTATGTTTAGATTAAAATGCATAAGCATAATCATCCTATAATGTTCCCACTGCTGGGACACAGGCCTCCTCTCGATGAGAGGGAGTGGGCGGACCCAGTGCGGGTTGTTAGATTTCACATGTCTTCGAACTTTTGGTTCTAGGACATGCCGGTTTCCTCACGATGTTTTCCTTCACTGTTTTGTGAGCAGTGGTGTTGAAATAATTTACACAAAGTAAAGCGCCTGTCGGGGTTCGAACCTACGACCTACAACTCGTAAATCGAGGCCGTTACCACTGGACCACCACTGCTCTACTACATGAATTAAAAGAAACTGTACATAAATGACAACCTAATTAATTAATAAAAAATAAACTATTAAAAAATTATAACATAGCGTTGAATATCTTTCGTATACCACGTAATTCCTTTTATCAAGATGTCTTTTTATTTAAAGTCAAAGCATTTGTTTGTAAGGTACCATTTAGTCGAGGTTTTTAATTGTAAATAATGTCAAGTAACCTCTTTTTCTTCGTTTATTCAATTTGTTATTTATGCGGCCTACCTAAATGTCCTTTCTTTGGTATTGCTCGTCGAATCGTTGAGCTCCTTAATTCTGAGTTGAGCTGCACGATAACTGACAAATGCGTGCACTGACTGGACAGTCCCTCTCAATCTGTGTGATGCTTTCCTCAAAAGACCACTTCAGACACCAATCTACATGGTCGTCACATGATCTGACCAAGATTATGTCTGGACTTTAAAAGAGACTGTGACCTCTGAGTTTGTTTCGGCCTTTCTTCTCAGAGTAGTCAGATAGGAAACGCCGACCTCATCTAGTTTTTAAAAATATGATTGACGTTTAAAAGTGTTAGTACAAACCTATTTACAGAAATAAAATCATTTATCATTTAGGAAAAAAAATGAGTTGCCCATTCCAAAACGTAGATTTCATTAAGATAAACGGCCACGAATCTCAATGAATGCACATTTTCAATAAGTATTATTATTTCAATGTTTGTGAAAACAGTGCTTTCGTGACAAAGAAAAAGTGAGAATAATGTTATATTTTTTAAATCTTCATATAAAGGAAAACTGTCTTCTGTATGGCTCCAGCACAACGAGAGCGTCTTAAGAACTTGGTTGAAGCTGAATACCAGGCATTGGACTCTGATGTCCTGTACAGGAGAGACTGAATTTATCTATACTTCTATACTAATATTATTATAATATAATAATTAATCTTATAATATAATAGTTAATATTTTAATAATTATTGAAGTAAAAACTTCTTTAGGCCCGTTGGGCATTTTTGAGATGGGAATAAACCATTGATTTCGCGACACTGTTACGACACCAGCTTTTGCCCATTAAAAAGACATCAACGCATTGATTACCGCGGTGCGTGGAGTAAAGGACATTTTCTTTTTTCAAGTTTTCACTTCTGTCGGCTCTCTCGGAGTGCCGCTGTTTTTTATAATATTATTATTTATTACAACATAATATTATAAAGAGGTAAAATTTGTTTATTTTTTTGTATGTAGGTGGTAATCTCCGGAACTACCAGTGGGATAAGAGAAAATTATTTTTGCATTGAATAGCCCAATTCTTGAGGAAGGTTATAAGCTATGTAACATAACACTACGACTATTAGGAGTCAAGCAAAAAGAAAAAAAAAAGTCAGAAAGAACATCAAGCGAAAACGAAGTAGCAGCGAGGGCGATGCGATGCGACGCGGTAGGTCGGGGGCCGAAATTTAACGCGAACGAAGTCACAGGCAGAAGCTAGTTTAATAATACTATGAAAGGCACGACTTATTCATTTGCTTTACGATTTTATATGTTTGGGTCGACTTTCAGTTTAACCAGATGCGGTCAATGAACATAATTTCACATAGAACTACTGCCATCAGACCTCCCTAACTCAAAAGTGACTTTGTTTTATACTACTTACAGATAAGTAGTATAAAACAAAGTCACTTTTGTGTCACTACTAAACGTACACATAATGGACTTTGATCCAATTTTCACTATCATTTAGAGAAAAAAATAATTCTGGAAGGATCTCTATGTTTTAACATGTCGCTAGATCACTACAGTGAGATCAGAGCTTCACAAAATTACACCCGTGCAAAACAAGGGAGAATCGTTGTTATGAAATATTGAAATCTGGGGCAAATGTTAATTTGTAACGAAAACTCTCTCGTTTTGGTCAGCTTTGCGATTCACATAAAGTAGATAAAGTAGGAAAGCACTCGTAAGTCCGTGGTCTGATAACCATCCCCTAAATCTCTAAAGTTTGAAAACTACGCGATCCTTAATATAAATTTTGGTCAGTAAATGAGTTAGGGAGGTCTGATGGCAGTAGTTCTATGTGAAATTATGTTCATTGACCGCATCTGGTTAAACTGAAAGTCGACCCAAACATATAAAATCGTAAAGCAAATGAATAAGTCGTGCCTTTCATAGTATTATTAAACTAGCTTCTGCCTGTGACTTCGTTCGCGTTAAATTTCGGCCCCCGACCTACCGCGTCGCATCGCATCGCCCTCGCTGCTACTTCGTTTTCGCTTGATGTTCTTTCTGACTTTTTTTTTTCTTTTTGCTTGACTCCTAATAGTCGTAGTGTTATGTTACATAGCTTATAACCTTCCTCAAGAATTGGGCTATTCAATGCAAAAATAATCAATTAAAATGAAATGACATTTCCACAATGACCTGGATCGAAATTAAAAATAATGACTCATCTAGAAAATAAATTTAATTTTCTATGTGACAATACGTATAACCAAGCGATATTTATTGTTAAATTGCCTCATTCCAAATCCTGAATATTGAATAGAACGTACTAAATAGATTTATGTTGTCTCTCCAATTCATATTGTTCATGTTTAATTAAAGGCTGAGTTACTGTAAAATAAGGTTTCTCGGATCTAAGGACCTTTTTTTTTGGGTGGGAAATCATCAAATAACTTCTCCCGCTCTGGGCGGAGCGGGAGGGCGTGTCAGACTCTTACTGACTAAAACCCACCCGTGTTCCTTCGGTTGCCCTGTTGCCGGGGGCCACGATCTCCCTTTCGGTTTTCTTCGCAACCCCGGCAGGCATCGGCCCTAGCGGACCCCTTCAATTCTGCTGACATCTCTTTGAGGCGCGCGTGGAACACAACGCGCCGTCGACCCATCAAATAACTTCTCCCGCTCTGGGCGGAGCGGGAGGGCGTGTCAGACTCTTACTGACTAAAACCCACCCGTGTTCCTTCGGTTGCCCTGTTGCCGGGGGCCACGATCTCCCTTTCGGTTTTCTTCGCAACCCCGGCAGGCATCGGCCCTAGCGGACCCCGTCAATTCTGCTGACATCTCTTTGAGGCGCGCGTGGTCTGGTCCTGGTCCTTATCGGACGGTAAGCTAACCATTGCTCACCGTCCGCAAGTTCGCGCCTACGGTGGCCGGAAATCGCCTCGCGATTCCCGACGTCCTGGGCGTCTCCTCCTGCGGCGGTTAGGTGCGTGATGGCGTGAAATTTGCCTCTCCCTCACGCGTTCCGCCTCCTCCTTCGCGAGCATTACCGCTTCGCAGAAGGAGGTGACGGCCTCCTATTTCCTCTCACTCCGTACCATGGCCTGAACCAGGGCCGGACGCGAGAGATCACCGCCGTCGATCGACTCCACGAGGACACGGCGATGCTCCGCCCAACCTGGGCAAACCTCCACCGTATGCTCCACCGTGTCCTCCGGGCGATCCACACAATGGTGACACCCGGGCGTTTCCTCCCGCCTTATCCTGTGCAGGAACCTCCCGAAACAGCCGTGTCCGGTGAGGACCTGCGTCAGGCGGAAGGTGAGGACGCCGTGGCGCCTCTCTAGCCACTCCTCAAAGAGGGGTCTTACCGCTGCAATTGTGGCGTGCCCAGCGCTGGGTTGCGACAATCGCACTCTCCATGACGTTATGAGATCCCGCCGGAGCTCTGTCCGCTGTGCCGCGATTTCTCGCGGCAGCGGAGTTAAGCCCCGGCGTTTCGCCTCCTCGCGCCACTCCCAAATGTGCGCGAGGACTTTTGCCTCCAGATCCCATGGCGGTAATCCAGCAAGTAGGCTCGCCGCCTCGCAGGAGACCGTGCGGTATCCTCGGGCCAGTCGGATGGCCATGACCCTCTGGGACGCGTTCAACCGGCGGGCTTGCCGCAGCCTTAGTGTACGCGCCCACACCGGTGCCCCGTAAAGGGCCATGGACCGCACCACTCCCGCTTAGAGCCTCCGGCAGGAATCGCTTAGAGCCTCCGGCAGGAATCGTTTGGATCCCCTGGATCTAAGGACCTGCTGGTCTATTCTGTAAAAAGCGAAGTAATTTATAATCATCATCATCTGTACAGCCTTTTCCCAATTAAGTTGGGGTCGGTTTACAGTCTAACCGGGTGCAACTGAATACCAGTATTTTACATGGAGTGACTGCCTATCTGACCTCCATAGCCTAGTTAGATAGTGGGTAACACGATACCCCTTGGTAAGACTGGTTGTTAGACTTTCGGGCTTCTGACGACCCGTAACAACTGTCAAAGATCTACAAATAACAGCCGGGATCAACGGCTTAACGTGATTTCCGAGGCATGGATAAGTCTCGGTACGTAAAGATGGTCATCCATCCACGGATGGCAAGCGTAGCTTAACCTATTGGATCGACCCGTGCGGCTGTTATTCCTCAGGCGTAGTAATTTACAATAATTTATTAATTTCACTAAAAATAATACAACGGATTACACATACAAGATAGGCTCGTACTTGGCAGTATATTACATATATAACATGGGAGCATCTCTAGTCGAATTAGGACGAGTCCTGTACATACAGCGCCAGACCCCTCAAAATAGACAATATTAGCCCAAGAGACATACAAAAAGATGCATCAATGAATGATCTTAAGCAAGAAAATTTAAACGATTCATAAATTTATGTGTGTGTGTATGTGCGCGTGATTTTGTATAAGTGCAGAATAGTGAAAGGTGTTGGGGTGTTGGGAAGTGACCTTGAAGATTCCACTTCATGATAGCTCACTTCATCTAAGTTTTCTAGGTGTGATTTTTACAGAATAGATATGTCACAGTAATATGGTTATAGCCGTGATATAGTAATATCCCTAGGGATATAGCTATATACCGTAATATAGTTATAAGAAAGGGGTTCATAACTGTTGGAGTGCCCTAATTTTGTCACTGCGACCAATTTCGACGTAGCGTTCGCCGACCGTTGCCGCGACACCGCACGCTTCGCTCGCTTGGCTCGCGCGTAGTTAGTCACAGTTGTAACTTACTTGGTTGGAGTGCACTAATTACTAGATTGTGCTCGTATCATAGTTATATTCTTAGTAAGACAGTTATAAACTGCGACAAGTATAAGACTACTTGGAATCGAGTAATTTACTTTAGAACGTCCATTTTAATCACGGTTATTGAATTCGATGAAAGGTAAACATTTCTGTCTAAGATTACGTAATAAAGAGTTCTTAGTATAGAATGACTGGCTTCTTTAACTCCAGTTTCTTGTTAATTAATAGATTTCTGAGCAAGGCTGAAACTAAAAAAATAAAAACAAAAATTAACGTTTAATGATGAAAAGATGTTTATTTTGTAAATCGGGCAAACACTTTTACTCGTCAATAATATTTTAAAAACACGATGAGGTCTGTATTTCCTATCCGAGTACTCTGAGAAAAAACACCTAAATGAACTCAGAGGTTAGAAGACCAGTCATTATCTTGGCCAGATCATGTGAAGACCATGGTGATGAGTGTCTGAGATGATCCTGGTGATTTATATAATAATAATCAGCCTATAATGTTCCCACCGCTGGGACACAGATCTCCTCTCTTCGAGAGTGAGTGGGCTGTAATCCACCACGTGGGCCTAGTGCGGGTTGGTAGATTTCACATGGTCCTAGAACATACCGGTTTCCTCACGATATTTTCCTTCACCGTTTTGAGAGCAGTGGTGATGAAGTAAAGAGCCTGCTTGGGTTCGAACCCACGACCTATTACAACTCGTAAGTTTCGGCTGTTACCAAGGGGCCATCATTGCAATGGGTGATTTATAGTTTAATTAAAATCCAACTAAGTAGCATAATTATTCCTTTTGTAGTTTCACTAGGTTCTGTCAAACAAAACATTACTAACCTTCTCTCTATTATTGCCGCCCTGAAACACAAAGCAGCAAAACAATACATTTAAATAAAACTAATTATAATTATCAAGCCCAGTAACCAATTCACAAATGTTCAAAGCGTCCGCCTCAAAATACAATTTCCTGCAAAATTCGTTATCAAATTCCATTTTATCTCACTCGCCTGTATGCATGGTAAATATAAAACGTTCGATAGTAACGTATTTAACTGTATGGACGGGAATCATATTATTTGAAAAGCCTAATTATGCGCATATATGAATTAGTGATGAGTGAATAGTACGTGTTCGTGTTTTGGTTTTCGCAGTGCGTTAATAATCTATTTGAAAGCTATTACTGATTGTTCAATATTTTGGTTAGTGAGGTTCTCTTGGTTCGTTTGTTTTTCGGTTCTAACTTTGCCAAGCATACTAATGGTAAAACTACTTCCATATGTTTTTGTTTTGCATAATCAGCCTATAAGGTTCCCACTGCTGGGACACATGTCTTCTCTATGTCAAAGGGACTGGGCCATAATCCACCAAACGGGCCTAATCGGGTAGGTGGACATCACATGTTTTCGATTTTTTTGGTTTTAGGACGTATTTTTGGTAGGTTTTTGTTCAGAGTAAAATCATAACTGATCCAAAGTGTATTCCTTAGGGGACACCAAGTCTTATTTACTATTGAAACCACTATTGTTTTAGATTTAATAAGGTAAAATGATAAGTTACTGGTATTGATACTTTGTATTTGTTTACTTACCGGTATCAAACCTCGGTCTACTAGGCAGTCTGCTTGGTAGGTCCTGGTTCTCCACGTGATCAAACGTTCTGAAGCCCAACGCAAATTCCGCGTAAGGACTTATCTCGAACATTTCTGTGATAAAAATAACTATTCAGTACTATGTTTTTCATCAAGTTAGACAAAAAAATAACTTGCATAACTAGCATATAATATACTAATTATCTTAATGAACATACACGCTGCAAATTCCTGATGTAAGTTTCTCAACTCAAATATCGGAGTGCTGAAAGGCGTCCATTACTTAAAAATATCTGAAATTGTAATGATACCGAAAAACAAAGGCTAAATGCTTCAAGTTGCGTTGCTTTATGATATGTGTGTTGGCAGTGTTGGATTTACCAATCGGTACTGCTAAGGGGAAACTTCACGAGCACCACAGATTCACGTTGTTCAACTCATCGAAGATAGACAACAGAGGGGTCATTTAAGAGGGTGCATTCTAAAAATTGGCAACATCGCAAACGCTGTAAAATTTCAAATGTCACAATATTAGTTACTGCATCAATATTTTAGTGCACCACAGAGTAATATTTCATAATTTAATTTATTTGTGACGTTGCCAACTTTAGCCTTTACTATTGACAGTATTATCTTACCATTCTTGCTTGCCTTTCTATTGTGTACAGGCGAGGTGTATATCCTTGGCGCGTGTGCGTACCGCTCCTTCTGTTCCGACTGAGACGCTACGCTCTCATTACGAGATTTAACTTCATCAGCGATAGAGTGCCGGTACTGGGATGTATAGTTTTGTCTGTTAGGAAAGTAAACACTGATTAGTATTCAAAACTGTTCGCTTCGAAATACGATTTTGACCTCAGAACAAAGTTTTGCTGTTTATCGTTGGAGTAAATCCACTTTGTTTTTATTAGCTTCAACACAATATTTTTTTAAGGACTTTGGAACGCTATTGGTCGATAATTATAGCGTGATGGCTCTCTATATTCTGTTTGTATCAACTTATTATAACCAATTTTGTTGACTGGTTGATGTTTTCACCAATGCATGAGTGAGGGTTTAATAAGTAAATGAATAAAATTGCTATAACCTGTTTAGTCATTTTGTATTATAACCTTTAAGCCTATGAAAATAGAGATGCTGCTTTATTCTAAACAATAAACTCATCTACACAATACTCAACTCCATTGGACAGGCTAGTCTTAGCATAATCAGCCTATAAAGTTCCCAATGCTGGGACACAGGCATCCTCTCTGTGAGAAGGAGTAGTCCAAACCTGGGTCCCGTGCGCGTTGATTAATATCACAGACAGACAGACAGGTTGGACATACTAGCTACTGCATAATTATCATCATATATCCTTATTAAGTATTTAATTTTCATGGCAATCGAATGACAGTATTCAATGAGTAATCATGTCGGTTCAGATAATAGACAGATATTTAATAACTGTTTGTGAGTTGTACGGGCGTGTAAACACAAATTGTATTGTTTGTTAGTAATTATTGAATATAATAACTAATCCTGTTGGTTTGCTGTTAACGGAAAATTTGAGTTCGGTAGAATGACGATTTTTTCGGTACGAATATTTTCATGGTTCTTAGAGTTGTATTTCACGGGCACTATTGAACCACGATAATTAATTACTAACCATACGACACAGAAGAACGAAGAGTCCGTAAATCTTCCACGTAATAAATAAATAATAAATCACTCATTTAAAAACGCAGTGAATTGCAAAGGTACCTAACAAGAATGCCAAATTGATGAAAAACATTTGCTCCCACAGTAGAACAACAAGTCACTGTCCAAAAACCCACTAAATTCCCTTGTCCGAAACAAAACGTTGCTAGTCAATATGAATATCACTTACCGATGTCTTCTAAACAGTATACAGAAGAAAGCCATAAGGCACATGACTAGGAGTATAGAACTGCAAATGATGACCAGCATGTTCAGGTCAAACAGCTCTGATGGGGGACCGATTTCCTCTGTAACAAATAAATTGTATGTTAATATCAGTTTGATTCAGGGGCTTGTGGCTAAGTAATAACAGCCGCACAAGTCCATCTATCAGGCTAAGCTACTCTTGCCGCGATTGGTTCGTGGATGTGTTTCCATCTTTACATACCAAGACCTCTCCGTGCCTCGGAAAGCACGTTAAGCCGTTGGTCCCGGCTGTCATTTCTAAATCTTTGACAGTTGTTACGGGTCGTCAGAAGTCCGAAAGTCTGACAACCAGTCTTATCAAGGGGTATCGTATTACTCAATAACTGGGTTGTGGAGGTCCGATAGGCAGTCGCTCCGTGTGAAATACTGGTATTCAGTTGCATCCGGTTAGACTGGAACCCGCCCCAAACATAGGTGGGAAAAAGTTAGGCAGTTGATGATGAATATCAATTTGATTCAGTTCCTAGCTTCCACTTCAGACATTCAGCTGCGGCGGCCGTAGTTTGACTTAAGATATCCAGTTCGCCCGCATAACATAACATTCAGTTTTTATGGTATTAATCATGGACATTATGAACCCAAAAGTTTTGTGCCCGAACTAATTTTAGGAGAATAAATGATCTTCCAAGTCGCATTGGACCCGCGTGGTGTATTACGTCCCACTCCCTCTGATACAGAGGAGGCCTGTGTCCCAACAGTGGGAACATTACAGGCTGATTATGCTATATTATAAATATATGTTAAACTAAAAGCTTAAATTTTGACACTTTTTGAAAGTATTGCTAATTCTACAAAAAGAGCATTAAAGTACCATAAAGTCAATTTCAAAGTATGAAAACCCCATAAAGTTGAACAAGGGAATAAAGAAACAGTGACATTGTATAATAATGTATTGCAGCCATCAATCCGACCCTAAAGCAGTACGATAATATCTCTTCAGGCAAAGATTTAAATCTCTAGATTTGCCCTCACCATACTTACGTCGCTCGAAACCCATTTTCCAAACATTTTTTAATAATCAACGATATACGTAACGACTTTTATATAGAGGAACACTGACTCCCAAGTTACGGGTATAAAACTACACACATCAAAAGTGTCTAGGGATCAACATATATTTTTGCAATAACTTTTCTCCTGATTGATATTAATTAAAATTTTCTTTAAGGATTCATCAAATAAAGTGTTTTCGTTTGTCACAGTAACGATAAACCAAGTCACCTTTGCATTAATAAAGAAATTTGCCATTTTCCTAATAAAGGGATTTTTGACATTTGAACCACTAACATTAAAGTTCGAAAAAAAGACTGAAATAACAGTTTTCTTTAAAATTTTATTGGGTAACTTAAACAATTAATAATCCGTGTTTCTACCGCGAACACTAACAACACAAGAACATCGGTTTGGCATACTCAAAATGAGTTCATCCAAATCACGCTGTGGAATGGCCGCCCATGTTCGTTGCAACAACAAAAAAAGGTCTTCTTGCGACTGGATACCCTCCATATTCGGCAGAGCTCTTCTCTGTAGCATATCCCATGCATGCTCAATCGGGTTCAAGTCTGGCGACTGAGCAGGCCAGAGCAGGACATTGATGTTAGCTGCGGCGAGAGTCTGTCTTACAACTCTTGCGGTGTGCGGTCGTGCATTATCATGCATTAACTGAAATAAGGGACCGATTTGCACTTGTAGAGGAACGATGACGTCAGATACAATCGTCTCAGCATAAATTTGAGCGTTGAGGTTGCCTCTGATCCAAATCAACTCAGTTCTTCCGCCGATCCAAATACCCGCCCATACCATGATGGTTCCACCACTATAAGGATGGACTTCCTGGCAGGATTTTAATCGCTGTTGGCGTCCAGGGGTTCTCCAGTGTCGTATACGTCTTGTATCCGGTCTCATACCAATACGAGACTCATCAGAAAAGCACACGAAACGCCATTGTTCTTCTGCCCAATTTCTGTGTTCAAGAGCCCATTGATATCGAATCCTACGATTGTGCATTGCTATAGGTGGTACCCGTAGCGGTCTTCGGGAATGAAGTTTCACTTCATGCAAGCGGTTTCTGACTGTTTGGTCGCTAATTAAGTTCCCTGAAGAGTGATGAAGCCTCACGGCTAACATCATGGCGGTTATTGTTGGAGCTCTTCGAGTTAAGATTTGAATGTATCGGTCTTGTCTCCGTGTGGTGCAGCGATACCGTCCTCCATGGCGCTCAGCCACGGTACCAGTGCTTCGGTAACGTGTCCAAAGTCGACTGATAACACTCTGACTTCTATTCAGAGCTAAAGCCACAGTACGTTGCCGGGAACCAGCTTCTATCATTCCCACGGCTCTGAGCATTTCTTCCCTGCTTAAATGACGTCGCCGCTCCATAATAACGTTGGTTTTAATCAGTAGTAGGGAAACAGTAGCACTAATAATGTCTTCAATGCGTTGTATGTTTTTATAGGGAAAATATTGACAGCTGATTTTCATCTTTTACTCGAATTTGATTAACAGTTCCTGTTTCAAATTATGAAATGCACCAAAAAGGATCCATATAAATTTATATAATCATAAATTTATTACAAAGCCACATCTCAATCTCAAGAAATCCGCATAAAAATGCTTGATCCCTAGACACTTTTGATGTGTGTAGTTAAGGAGCCAGAGGGGACCTATGTTTAAGACAATTCTTCTGAATGTTGCAAATTTAATGTCTGTAACAACGAAGTCACTTTTTCTAAATAAATTAACAAAATTGTTTTTAGTTTTTAAAGGGGTGCGTGTACCTAACTTTTATATCTCGCTAAGGACCTATGAAAGTTATAAATTGCACATGTAAGCAAATAAACCAATTCAAGCTCAACATGTTTTGAGGTGTTTTTTTGGTTGTAAAGCCAATAAACGCATTTTTATTTGTTTTAACTTCTAATATACAAACAATACTGATAAGAGTGAGCTTACACACACACCGTGTATGGCGATTCGTTGCCAGTCAATTCAAATCACTGTGACCTTGTGTGTGTCAGAGGTGTCAAAACAAAACAGAAGCGCGACCATCTTTTGACACAGTAGGGTGAATCTAACGATTTAAATCTTTGTCTGCAGGATTGTTAGCGTATGTATTTATATCATTGATGTTTAGACACATATTGTTATATTGAGGTTTGAATGTGCTTGAAGGTTCTCGTCTTACAGGCATATTGTCTTCGAGAACTCTAATAATGAGACGCACTTTGTGAAGAGTTGTTCAGTGACTTGAGTTACATAACGTTCTGTTCTTCAACCGCAAAAGATGTTCTGAGAAATACCTAGAAATCTTATCAGACCATTATTTTATTTTAGAACATTTTAACTTAATATCATTAACTTGTGTTGTTAGGTTATTACCCATTCTTCTTCGAAAAAAGGAACAAGCGAGATTTAACTGACGAGTTATGACTAAAGTAATAACTATTTTATAAATGGGGCCAAAGCAAAGTAACAGTCAGTCAGTAGAAAGTCGGAATGTATTTTTATTGTTAAAAAATCCAAGGTCTAGGAATTTAAGCCTCACATTTGGAACTTACCATGAACATGGGTAAAATCTAAAATCTAATTTTATATGAAGACAACATAGTCCCAAAACTACCTCCCAACTTCCTTAAATTACGAAACCTTTGGAAACCACAACAGAATCTCATCAAAGCCATTATATAAAAACACAACGATGTTCTATAAAACGACCCCAAAATATAGTCAAATAAGAATCGACGTCACGAGCACAAAACAGAGCGACCATAATAAGCTTTACGACCAAATTTTGATGAAATAATTTATGTTTGACGCTTCAAAACATTCTTAGAAGTTGGTGAACTGGATGGCTTGATTTTGGTTATAAAGGTTTGGTTATTGTGCGTTCGATAAGCGCTTAGAAAACCGGTATTCGCTACACAAAATGAAATAATGTTTAATGTTGGTAGATTGTAAGAGTAGGTATCAAGATTTTAGTGACAAGGGAAAATTACTAATCTTGGAGTTCATATTTATAATTCTCTATGTTTCAAAGATATAAGTTATGTTGAAAGACCATTTTCTTCTACAGTTATTAAGCAGGGGTCCTGCGTTCGATTCCCAGGTCGGGCAAAGTGTTATTGGCTTTTTCTGTCTGAAATTTCTCAGTAGCAGCCTGGAGTCTGGATTTGCGCCCGGTTGATGGCAATAGGCTCGCTCCCTATTATTAAGCAGTGTACATTGTAATTAAATAGAAACGAAGATTTTTTGTCGGTTTGTCTGTTTGTCTGGATGTATGTTCCGGATTGGTGCAAAAACGACAGAACGGATTTGGATGAAATTTGGCGCACAGATAGTTTATAAACAGGATTAACACATAGTAGTACTTTAAATCCGGTAGAACGTTCCCGCGGGATATTTTCCAACCCCCACGCGGGTGATGTCGCGGGTAAAAGCTAGTTGTGACTAATATTGATCAAACAGTCTAAATTACATCATAAAACCATGTTTAAGATTATGACATTTTTACGTACAGACGAGAGAAAACCAGAATTAAAGGTGCTACAAATTTGCTCGATTTTTGCCGATCGTTATGCTGTGTTTTGTCTGTCAGCTTCTTAGAGATTTTTCTATTCGATTTGCTCGATTTAATCGATCGTCAGTGCTCAGGGATACGACACCGTCGCCGCGCCGTCACAGCGCCGCCACCGCACCTCTAAGCTGTGTATATGCAACGTTGCCAGATCACTGCTACACCGCGACGTTTCTAAGCTGTGTATATGCAACGTTGTCAGATCACAGATCGGGTCTTTACGATCGGCGTATTGTAGAGTGATATGGCAAAACCAAGAACGGTGCGGCAGCGGGCGGTGCGCTGGCGGCTCAGTCTACATGGTTGCGTGAAGCGGTGTCGGTGCGGCTACGATGCTATCTACACGAGCCCCTACTGTCGCCTGTTGACGATCGGTAAATAAAATCGAGTATCACTTGGTGATTTATCGATCGGCAAAAACGATACGCAGTAGCGATTGAAAAAAATACAATGGTCTGTTTTGGATACATGACTAAGTTCTGGATACCTATTTAATTACATAAACGAGCCTTACTTTATGGATATAATAATGCCGCTAAAAACGGCCTAGTGCGAAGCGGCCTCGCACACGAAGGGTTCCGTACCACCGTACAATATTTTAACACTACATATTTCTTGTATGTCCCCTTTTAATTTTAAAACTTTTTTTTATTTTTATTACTAGCTTTTGTCCGCGGCTTCGCCAGCGTGGGTCAGAAATTATCCCACAAGAATTTACTACCGGGATAAAAAGTATCCTATTTGTTAATCCAGGTTATAAACTATCTATGTGCGTCATCTAAATCCATTCAGCCGTTTTTGCGTGATTGAGTAACAAACATCCAAACGCACAAACCTCCACATTTATAATATTAGTAGGATTTGTTGTTATAGCGGCTATAGTAGTTCACAGTCAGAAAAGAGCCAGCGGAGCCTTAGTGATAGGGTGCCCTTGAGCATCATGTATCTATCACATAATTAATTTATCCGTCGTTACTTCATTTTTAATTCTTTTTACCTATTGTGGTATAGTAATTTTATCCTAGATGCATCGTCCTCACATATAATTATTTAACTAATGTAGATACCCCTATACAAAATATTGTAAGACATTTTAAAAGAGTAACGGTGGAGTTTCTTTTCCATTCATCTCCATACGAAAACTATCTTTTGGAAGGGGCGACTAGAATCATCAATTCTATTATTTGAAATAAATTATTTGACTTTGACTTTTGACTTTGACCGTTGGCACAGTTTGTGTACGGAACCCTAAAAAAGTTCAACTGTCTCATTTGTTTGTAATTCACTGTCCTTCAAACAAAAACACACGTTGTCGAACTTTTTATCAAAGAGCTTTGCTACATACATGACCCCAGGCTTACAGGGGCTGGCAGAACTGTATGAAAACTCATATTTCGTCAATTAATTGTAAGTCCCATGAAAAAGAGGTGAGCCTATTGCCTTTAACTAGCCACAAATCTAGATTCCGGGCTGATATTTTTTTTTTTTTTATGTGTAATATCTTTTCTCTCGCTTTCCTGCAATCTGTGGGTGTGATTTCGTGAAAAACGACGGAAGTTTGTAACAGGAAGCCGGGGAAGCGCGCGCTATTTGATTTGACCAATGAGCGCGCATGGTGCTAGAGTTAGCCGTCAGAAACGACCTTGACGAGGTCCCGCCCCTTTAATGTTGCTTATTCCCAAGGAGATGTCAGATGTTACACATTACATGCGACTACTGTAAGGCCTGCTCCTTTTTTGACAACCAGCTCTGCTTTATTCGCTCTTACGGGCTTAAAATCAGGGGCATATCGTGGCATAAGGTTTGAGTATGAACGTTGAAAGCAATAAGGCCGAGATTTGTAAACGTTACCTAGGCTAAGCGTCTTTCAGTGTGGCACAACTGTCAAACAAGTGCAAGATAGAGACGGAAACAGGTCTAACACAAAACTCGACCTAAGTAACGTTTCTAGATCAAGCATTCGATAAAGTCTGGCACAACGGCTTATTATACAAGCTGTACCAACTCGGTGTGCCGGATCGTCTCGTACTCATCTTACGGGACTATCTATCGAACCGCGTATTCCGCTATCGCATTGAAGGAGCACTTTGCTCTCCCCGCCCCATTCGTGCAGGAGTCAGTCAGGGCTCCGTGCTAGCTCCCCTCATGTTCACGCTATTTACTAGCGATATTCCAAACCCAGGTAGAAGGGCGCCCTTCGCTCTGTTCGCAGACGATACGGCCATCTACTTTAGGTCTAGATACCCCGACAATATCGCCCACACTCTCCAAGGCGCAGTCAATCGACTCGCTGCCTGGTTTCGAAAGTGGCGCATAGAAGTCAACCCCGAAAAAAGCCAAGCGGTTCTCTTCTCGAAACCGCGCACAAGGCTTAGAGACCCCCTCCCCCGACCTCTCACTATGTTCGGTAAGCAGATCCCTTGGGAGAAGCGAGCCAAATACCTAGGTGTTTTCCTCGACCACCATCTCACTTTCGCTGAGCACATAAAGAAGGTTCGTTCGCGAGCCGCTTTCGCTCTCGGTAGGCTCCATTCCGTCCTAAACGTACGCAGCAAGATGACACTTAAGTGCAAATTGCGAATCTACACAGCGTGTATTCGTCCCATCATGACTTATGCGGGTGCCGTCTTTGCTCATGCAAAACCCCATCATATCCATAGGTTGCAAACGCTCCAAAACCGATTCCTCCGTAGGGCCACAGGCTCCCCCTGGTATGTTAGGAACGAGAGTCTCCATCTCGACCTTAGAATTCCCACGATCTAATTTCTAAAACGCCTTGCAAAGCGTTACTTCGATTCCGCGGTCAAACATCGCAACCCTCTGGTTGTCGAGGCCGCCAGTTATGTCCCAAGTAGGATTAGCCGTACCCGCCGTCCTAGGCACATTCTCACCGACCCAGATGACCCCATAACCCTCCTCCAGGAGAGCAATAGGGCCACTAGCACTCTACACAAATACAGACGCCTCCCGTCATTCCGACCTCGCCGTCGAGGTCCTTTGCGATCGCGTCCGCGCCCCCGAGTAATTGATACTCCTCCCCGACCCTTGCTCGATAACGAGGTGCCAGCAGTGGTTTCGGCTGTGCACGTAGCTTTAAATTCCCCGATTAATAATAATGATCAAAACCTTGATCCAGCCCGTCCCATCTTTGATGTCCTCCCTCCGGTGACGCCCTAAGCCGAGGCTCGTACCCCACAGGGGGTGCCCTTAGCGAGCGTTCACCTAGCTTTTTAGCTTAGTTTTGTATGCCCCTGGCTGGAGGCTTTGAGTGTAGCAGCTTAAGGCAACCACAGGATTGACCGGTTAAGTAGTCATGACCTCAGAGGTCAGCTACGAGATGCCCAACAGAAAAAAAAAAAAAAAAAAAAAACGTTTCTAGATCTCGGCGTAAGAGTAGGGAAAATCACGAAACGATATATGGATAGTGTGAAAGATTAGCAGCCCGGAGTCTGGATTTGTGCCCGGTTGTTGGCAATAGGCTCGCCCCCTAATTACATGGGACTTAAACTGGCAAAATGTGGGTGTACTATAGGTACACCTCTGCCTAACCCTTCGGGGAATACAAGCGTCATGTTGTGTGTATTTGTGTGAATAATAATCTGGGTAAAAAGGGCGTGAATTCTGAGATGACGTATGGAAGAAATCATGCTTCGAAGACCTCAAATAAAAAGAGGGATGATGACATTTGCTTTTATTTTTCTCTCGGATCAGCATCAAAGGGAAATATTCCAACGAAATTCCGAGAAGCCGAAGATGTTGAGATATTTATGAGTGACATTTGTCATTCGATATTGGATCGGAGTGAGACTATTTTTATCTCGTAAAATAGAAATGGGACTTGTTTCAGAATGTTACTTTCCTTTTTGTGACCCTGTTACTATAGAATTAGGTTTCAAAGATAAATAATAACCCCTTTTAGAAAAAGCCGGTCGGTCCTTTGACTTTTTTTGTTTCGTCGAACCTGCCTCATTCGTCTAGTGGTCGCAAAACCTAGGTTTTAACCACGGATGGAGCAAACTGTTGTTAAGTTTTTCTAATATAACATTTCCAGTACAAGTTTGTATTTGTGCCCTAGTAGTAAAATGCACCTCTGAACACCGTTTCTAGGAATGCAAGTTCACAGACAAACTATCAAACTGAATTTAATTAAATGTGCTAAGCTAAGCACGGTTGGCACAGTGGTTAAGCGATTGAATGCTACGCTGCGTGTCGAGGGTTCGATTCCCGCACGGAACGAATATTTGTATAACCTTTAAGTAGTTGTTCCGGGTCTGGCTGTTTTTGTGTGTGAGTTTAAATATTTGTAAACGCACCCATAATACAGGAGAAATTCCTAGTGTGGAGCAACGTTTTTAAAAAGAAGAATGAATTTGGTATTGAGAAAGGAGATAAGCCTTCAGCTGTCCGCAATGGAAAATTTTAAAGAATAAAGAATAGAATGAAGTCTCAAGCTGATATATAATTGAAAAGTAGTGATAGCATAGTGGTATGACCGTCGGACTGCCAAGATCTCGATTTTGAACTCGAGGCACGCATCTGTGACTTCAGATTCATGTGCGTATTGTATAATTATCGCTTGCTTCAAAAACGGTGAAGGAAAACATCATGAGGAAACCGGCATGCCTGAGAGATATTTCTCGACGGCATCTGAAGCCTAGTAAGAGGCCCATGGGTGGCATAAAAACTTTGACACCAAGTTAGTCACTAACCAGACGAAAAGAAAAAAGAATATAATTGACATAAACTTTATTCGTTAAACTTTAAAGCTCCGCTTCCGCTTATTACTAAACGATAAATTCTCTTCAATGACAATTTCATCTCAGGCCTGTCATGGCAGATAACGAAACTTTTGATACTGAACATCAAAGTTTTGATCAAACTTGTGTCATTTGTTAACAATTATGTTCTTGGCAAACTATTAAGGCTGTTGTATAGACACGGTGACGACGGCTCGCTTCGAAACTGAAAATGTTTAAGTGAAGTAGACATTGCTGCTTTGATATTGTAAATTGATGTCATCGTACAAGTACCTACTAGTCAAAACTTCTTGTATTGGGCTTAAGTTAAAATATAAATCTATGAAAAGCAAAATTGATGTGAAATCGGACACAGCACGGTATGGTATTTACGAACGATCTGCCCTTCGTATACGGATCAGCAGAGCTAATGTAGTAAATTTGTGCATTAAGACAGTCACGCGAATGATGCATTAGCGTAATCAGACTTCGATGTTCTAATACTGGGTTACAGGCCTCCTTTTCAGTAAAAAGAAAGCCGTAATCCACCACAGGTCAGGTCAATATCTGGTCCAAGGTGGGTTGTTGAATGTCGCATGTCTTCTAAATTTTGGTTCTAGGAAATTTTCTTCTACATATTCTGCGAGTGAGGCTACATAAGTACCTCCTTCAGGGCAACTTAGCCCACGCCCGCTACGAGAACATAGTAAAAAACGAACTCTTTTTTTTGGCCCAGCCTTGGCATAATCCTTGACTTTTCAAATAAATCGCTCCTTGATTGCTCCGTGAAATAGCCCCAAGATCGGTTTGTTGTTACATAAGCGGGGTGATCGATCATGACTTACAAACTATTTACATTAAGGCAATAAGTGAGATGGTTCGTTAGCTGACCGCGTTCAGCGGAAGCAAGTTTTGAGATGATTTATTTACACGATGTTGTTATTGTTTTCATGTTAATCATATTAAAAGCAGTAGTATCAAAGCTCTTTGTGATTACGCACCGCAATTTCACCCGCATAGGTCTCGATCCCTTGGGAATATTGGGATAAAATATTCTATGTCCTAAGCCAGGGAATGGTCTACCCATGTGCCAAATTTCATCCAAATCTATTTAGCCGTTTTAGCGTGAAAGCGTAACAAACAAACAAACTCACTTTCGCATTTATAATATTAGTTAGGATAGGCAGAGAATCAGCACTTTTTAAACATCAAAATTAATTATAAATAAATTAAAAGAAAGAAAAGAAAGGAAAGAAAAGAAAAAAAAATAAAAGAAAGAAACGAAAAAAGAAAGAAAAGAAAGAAAAAAAATATACGTCATCTATAATTATTGCATCAGATGATGGTAAGGTGCGTGCCCATCTCAGAGACAATTCTAAAATGTCTCGTGTGCTTTTAATTACACCGGAATCCATAATTTTCAAAGAGGACCACAGTGATAGAACTATTCCAGACGAGCTCCTTCGTAAAACGCTCTATTACTATTGCTTATCTACTTACTTTTCAAGCCAAGTATGGTTGTGTTTTAGACCAGGTGCCGAAAAAATTGCAGTTTCTTGAGATATTTTAACTTAGGTTGTCAATATATCGGCAATTTTTTTGGTATAACCACCCATTTTTGGGCCACTTATGGATTTTTGACCAATCTGTTACGTAAATGTCAATATTATTAGGAGTTACCGAGAAAGGCATTCTTCCACTCCAAGGCTCTCCACAACCTCTTGACTTTTCGGATTCATGCGCATATTGCATAATTATCACTTGCTTCAAATACGGTGAACGAAAACACCGTGAGGAAACAGACATGCCTGAGAGATATTTCTCGATGGCATGTGAAGCCAAGTCAGAAGCTCATGGGCGGCTTATAAATGCTGAAAACCGATTAGTAACTAATCACACTAAAACCTGGTGTACCCTAATTGCGTAATACAACATAATCTGTTTCGATTTGAAAGAGATTGCTAAGCCATTGCTTCATATGTTGGAAAAAAAAAAAATCTGCTCAACAACGTAATGAATGTTGTAGAACTGTCAAAATGAAACAAATTAGGTATACTTGTTTACGAAAATAAGTTACGCAATTAGGGTACTGGTTAGTCAATAACCACACGAAAAGAAGAAGATGGTATCCGTAACCAGTGATTGATACAAAATAGCTTGCAGGTGGTATCAAAATAACGGTAACTATACCATTTTGTTTGAATTACACATGAACACAGCCACACAGGTAAATCAGTTTCCCAGAACCTATTTCCAAGTCACTAGTCTATATTTAAGCTAGACAGAGTTTCCCCGAAAATTAATATTAATGGAGTTCCAGTCACTTGCAACGTTGTCTAACTTTATGTACCTTAATGTGTCTTGCTAGGCCAAACTTGGTCGTAGGTCACAGGTGAAATTCTCCTCTGTGGGACTAGCACGAACGCGCGGAGTAAATGTAAAGTAAATTGCAAAGATTTTAAAATCTATACAGGGTGGCAGGGACATCGAGACGCAACCTGTTACCATGAATTCAATACATGATTCTGGAAAAAAAATCGCCAAAAATGAAAAAAAAAAAAAAAACAGTGGCACTCCGAGAATGTCGACAAAAGAGAAAACTTGAAAAAATACGGCACCGCGGTAATCAACGCGTTGATGTCTTTTTAATGGTCAAAAAGCAGGTGTCGTTACAGTGTCGCAAAATCAATGGTTTAGTCCCATCTCAAAAATGCCCAACGCGCCTAAAGAAGTTTTCACTTCAAAAATGCCATACATTTTGACTGCGGATGTATTGCACTTTTGTAGGAAACAGCAGATTTTTTATTTATAACTGACGAAAATTTTCAACACAATGGTCCTGGATCATGTACTGAATCTATGGTAACAAGTTGTGCGTCGATGTCCTGCCAAATTAAAGTCACTTTTCACGTCTGTCTGTATTACCGGCGTGTTCTTCTAAACTACGCAACGGATTTTGATGAGGTTTTCACCATCATTTAGAGAATTTAATTTTTTCCGTAAGGTTTTTGTGTATAATTTATTCATATTAATCTTATATATAATAAAGAAATCTCGACGTTTTGTCAAGTCGTAAAAACCATACGAAGCAGGGGCTAGTTCAAAATAAACGTTTCGCATAAAATATTTACTTAGTTTTATGAGTTTTCGTGACCATAAGAGATAGGTACTTATTGTATTTATCGCAAAAATTTTAACCAAAATGCTATAGGATAGTTTTATTTTCTTTCGATTAAAAAATCGTTTCAAAATTACGATACATTAACGATTCGCGTTTGTGCCTGAGTTTCCGTTTATTTAGCTTGTTTATAAAAAGATATATAAATAATTAAATTTATTTAAGTTTAATTTTCAGTTTTTTTTTTTCGATATTGTTGGCCTAAATGAAGAAGTACCATGGTTAAAATAAGGTTAAAATATTGCCAAATAATTAAATTTCAGCCTGTTTAATAAAAAAAAAAAATGTTTTGTTAAGTTGTATTTTCGATTAAAAAATCGTTCGAATTTACGTTACGTTAGCGTCTCGCGTTCGTGCTAGGGCCACTGGTTATTTAGGACGTAAAGTTGTGAAAGAGCTTTATTTGATGTTCCAGTTGAAGCTATTGGCTGGCTTATTTATAGAACGAATTTTGGTCGTTTAGGTATGTAGCTAGGGGCTATTTTGGGCTAAATTATTTTACAGGTGTACAACAGAACCCGAAAGTCTGACAACCAGACTTACCAAGGTATATCGTGTTATTAGTAACTGGGTTGACGTGGTCAGATAGGCAAGCGCTCTATGTAAAATACTGGTATTTAGCTGCATTCGGTTAGATTGGAAGCCAACCCAATAAACTTGGAAAAAGGCTAGACAGATGTTAATGAGTAGGTCGCACGTCAGTGGTAAAAAAAAGTATAAGCTGGCCTCATATTCTATTGCATACCGGGCCAGGCCTGCTTAAGGTCAAAGTGGCACCACCGGGTTGCAGTCGACTGTACTTACTGTAGATAAAAGCAATATTGGCTCATTTAATTAGTCTTTTATGAGTGATAGATATTTCTACTCTATAATAAACACTGAAAGCGTGTGAATCATAATATACAAATAAGGAAACATACAAAGATGACGATGTAAAATTACTACATTTATTTTGGGTAATTTACCTTTATGGCGTACATAATGAATGACCTTCTAAATTCTAAAAATAAAAAAATACTACATTTATTTCTCAATTCTCTTTTCGCAGCTCTACTGGAAGAAATTTCTTAAGAAATAAGCAGTGCCTTTATTTATTAATTTATTTAATCTTCTCGCACACTTTGAGGTACAAAGTCGGACTTAATGCCTTAGGCATTCTCTACCAGTCAACCAAGGGTGGTGAAGAGACAAGATGGCAGGTGCTCTGATTTAGAGGAGATAATAATAATAAAAAAAAATTAAAAAGATAGCAATATGCATTATAAAACTCTATGTATTTTTAACAGACTTCAAAAAAAGGAGTAGGTTCTCTATTCGACTGTATTTTCTTTTTTTATGTGTGTTACCTCAGAACTTTCGACTGGGTGAACCGATTTTGATGATTCTTTTTTTTATTTGAAAGCTGGCACTTCCCGTGTGGTCCCATTTCAATGGTCTAGTTTTCATAATGGCATCCATGAGAAAATCATTTAAGTCTTAAATTTGCATTAAGTATGTGCGCGACAAATGGACGAATAATTCAATATCGCGCCAACCGATTTCGATGATTCTCTTTTTATAGTAACTCATGCAATTTTTCTTGGAAAGCACCACTTGGTGAAGTGGAACTGATGATGAAGACCACAAATAGCCACCGGAGTTACTCAATAATAAGTATGTCACGGGTTGCAATTCGATTACTTTAATATGGTTGCAATGCAATTTATGCTCGTTACAATGCATATGGAGAAGTGGAGCTGATGGTTAAGTACCAGGAGAACTCCTCAACGATTAACGTCCCTGTATCGGGAAAAGCAATATTTTGTAAAAGGTTGCAGGTTGTAGCAGTTGAGATTAGGCTGATGTAACTTAGATAAATTACAAACTACCCACTGAAAAGCGAGAAATAAAAACTTTTATATAAAAAGAAAACAACCGACTTCCAAAAAAAAACACTACAAAATGAAAAATAAATTTCGGAACTCGGTGGCAACTAACTAAAACCAAAGACACCGACTTCCGAAATTTAAGTTATTTTTCACTTTGTAGTGTTTTTTTGGAAGTCGGTTGTTTTCTTTTTATAAAAGTTTTTACTGTGTGTACATAAATAATAAAATAAGTAAAGATTAAAGTTATCAGAAACATTCAAAATTTAGTCGCAACTTCATTATAGCGACAATCAATTTAAAAAAATATTGGTAAACGATATGCAATTTATAACAGACTAGCTGCGCTCCGCGGTTTCACCCGTATAAGTCTCGATCCCGTGGGAATATCGGGATAAAAGTATTTCATGTCCTAACCGAGGTCATGGTCTACCCATATACCAAATTTCATTCAAATCTGTTCAGCCGTTTGAGCGTGAAAGCGTAACAAACAAACAAACTCACGCATTTATAATATTATACTAGCAGCGCCCCACGGTTTAACCGGCTTAAGTCTGGATTTCGTTAAAATATCGGGATAAAATGTATCTTATGTGTCAATCCAGATTAAAAACTATCTGGGTGCCAAATTTCATCCAAATCCGTTCTGTAGTTTTTGCGTGACAGAGTAACAAACATTCATCCATCCTCACAAACTTTCGCATTTATAATATTAGCAGGATTACATAGGTCACTCAGAAAGTTTTGTGACTAACAGTTTTTGTCTATGGGATACTGGCTAGTTTTAATGTCAATTAAAACTATGACTATTTGTTATAAAAAACATAACAACATTCCAAATTCGAAATTCCCTCCACATTTTTTATGAGCAAAATCAAAATAATCTGACTCACCGAAAAATGGATTTACAACGAGAATATTTTCGCGCAATGATTTTGTATGAATTCAAATGTCGAGTAAAACCAGAAGAATCGTTTGAAAGACTTTGAATGGTGTTAATAGACAAAAGCCCTTCTGAAGCGACTGTCTTCCGCTGGTTCAACGAAATTATGCGTGGTCAAGTAATTTTGGCGGTCGAAGAAAGAAGTGGCCGCCCTATGACGGCTGTTACATAAGGAAACGTGCTAGCTATGAAAAATTTAATTCAAGACTATAGGCGAATTACATATGAAGAGGTTCAGCATATACTGCAGATTGGATCGGAAAGTGTGCATGAAATTCTACACGGGCATCTTCGGGTAAGGAAGATAGTTTCACGGTGGTACCGCAAAAGGAGATTTGGGTAGAATGGTGCCGAGACATGATAGCAAAATTTGAAGCAGGCTCGTCTCGACGCGTTTAAGATATTTTGGAGGAGTTTCGTAGGTTTGGAAATAATACTCGGACTCCAGATTGTATGAATAATGAAATGAATGAATTTTATTTGAATATGTTCCTACTTATATACTATTTACAATTATTAACTAACTAGTACGACTACACATATTTACAAAAGTTTTGACCAATCAGATCACAGCACACTGTTGTCCGTTTAATCCGCATGGTGTCGCCATAGACGCGCCCGCGCATCTCGCCGCGCGGGACACCGCGGTTATAAATATAGGTGACACACGCGGTGCACCGGCGACGCCCTAAGCCGAGGTCCGTACCCCACAGGGGGTGCCCTTAGCGAGCGTTCGCCTAGTTTTAATTTAGTTTAGTTTTTTGCCCCTGGCTGGAGGCTTTGAGTGTAGCAGCTTAAGGCACCCACAGGAAAGTCCGGTTAAGCAGCCAAGACCATAGCGGTCAAAACTGCGAGATGCCATGTTAAAAAAAAAATAAAAAAAAAGCGGTGCACCGGCATTCATCGAGGCGTCAGCGTCCAGTGAATGTGTGTGTGTAGTGCTCGTGCGTGCGGCAGAAAACTGGGGCGAAGCCCGGAGTACGATGGTGACGTGTGGCGTCAGCAGTTCCTGTCATGTACTCCTGTTCTATTCTTCTAACAGTTCCCTGTTTCTTGTACAGAATGTCGCAAAACGTGCTATGACCAAAAGTTCTTTTGAGAACTGTTGTGATCCATATTTCTTGCAAACGAGTCAAAAGGTGGTATGATGTGTGGTGGCTACAATATCATTACGGATGGATTTATCATTTTTGTTCCCCAAAATAAAAATAAAACTCAAGGGAAAACAGATTTCATCACCGGAAGATGCACTGGCTGCATTTGAGAAGGGGATTGAAGAGGTGTCTGATGCGGACTGGAAAATCTGTTATAAAAATTGGTTTAGACGGGTGTATAGACGCCAACGAGTTCTTGGAAATTTAAAAAAATAAAACCTGTATATTCTATTTTAGTATCGAAAAACTTTCTGAGTGCCTCATGTACATTATATTATAATATACATTGCGAACGTTACGGAATAAGCCCCTCTGTTATTTGTATTTGTTTCCAAGTTATCGAATGTTCATAGCCTAAGGCTATGATCACGAGCCGTTCCTGTAAGCAGATTACGTACACAGTAACTAACTAAGCCTTGCATTGAAGAAATTAGCGAACTTGTACTTGAACTGTTATAACATACGGTTGGTCCTTTGAGATTAATAATCGAGTTATCACAATTAATTAATAATGTTTACGTAACAATGTTTTACATATTCTTATGTAAGATCGAAAATATTTCTTCAAGGACGGAAATATTAAATAAAAATAAATTTACACATATGAATTTACATGATTTTCAAAACTAAGACTTAATAATAATATGTACAAGTATATAAAAATGGGGGGGGGGGGAATCAACAGAAGAAAAATAAATTAAATTCCTTAGCAGTTATGCATATTATTGATGAAGAAAAGTCTGAGAAATGAAACGTTACGCAAATTGACAACCAACTTAAAATGTCCGTATAACCAAATTAAAATTACATATGTCATTCTTTGACAGTTGTATGAAAAGGCTATAAACACGGCAAATTAAGGTGATAGGGCGTAAATTTGCTTCCATACTTATTTCATAAACTAGCTTTTATATTAGTGGACTAACTTTTACCCACGACTTCATCTGCGTGAAATTTCTTGTTCCGTCGACCCACCCCGTCGCATCGCATTGCTTGCCCGCGCTTTTATTTCGTTTTCGCTTAGCATTCATCCTAACTTTTTTTCTTCTTGTTCACCTCCTTACGGTCCTAGCGTCATGTTAAATAGCCATAGTCTTTCTGAAGAATTGGGCTATAAAATGCAAAATGATGTTTTCTAATCCGACTGATAGTTCCAGAGATTGATTAAACAAATTAAAAAAAAATACCAGTGGCACTCCGGCCGACAAAAGTGAAAACTTGAACAAAAAAATACTTGCAAAGAACATTGATCCTTAACGTAATATAAATAAAGAGCACAATCGCGTTTACAAAAATGAGGTGTCGGTAACGGTGTCGCGAGTTCAATTGTTTTTTCCCATCTCAAAAATGCCCAACGCGCCTAAAGAAGTCTTCACTTCGAAAATCTGTCAGCTTTATTATTAACTAGCTTTTGCCCGCGGACCGCGCCCGCGTGGTTGTCGGAAAATATCCCACGGGATTGTACCACCGATACCGGGATTGCATACGTAAAGCCGAGGAAAAGGTCACTGACTCCTACCGCTGCGCCCGCGTTACGGTCAACCATAATAATTTTGTCACACGTAATTTTGAATCTGTGATATAAACTATTCATTTAAATGAAATTATGTCAAGGCACATTTTAATTTAAATTAAATGTTCAATGTAAGTAACATAGTTTATTGGATAAGCATTTATATAATACTGGTCAAAATAGCTTCGGAAATAACAATGAAATTTTTATCAAATTCTGAAAGATTAAAATTGTTATTGTTGGTCAACCTTAGAAGATAGACATATGCCATCCCGGATTTTTTGTTGAAATTTTTAAGATAAACAATACCGTAGAACATACATTTTATGTAACATACATTTTTTTTGGTGACCTTAGGCGGAATCTTATTTCCTAGCCGCACGATTTTGCTCAATCGCTTTGTTTTGCTCGGTAACTGAATCTTTTTCGTCCGATTTACACAACACAGCACAGTCAGTCACACACAACCCAACGACACTTTATAATTATTATTTATTTGCACCACTTTCTTGCCTTATTTTATATTATTCACTCACTGCTTTATTTTTATTAATACCTCTTGTAAACAGTGGTATATTTTTTTTAATCAATATTATTTATTTTCTTTATTTACTCCAAAAATATTTTGCACAATAAAATTGACAGCCAATTCCATCGCAGATTTGTGCCATAGACTATACACTCCGGCGCGCGTCCCTTCGCTTGTCACAATAGATTATATATAATAGTCCATATCGTGAACAAGTGATGTTGGAACGTCGTGTCGGGTGTGCGGTGATTATTTAAATTTATCAAACAATGTTTTTGTTTTCCTTTTTTATTTGTTTTATATTATTATTTTTATTGTTTTATTTATTTTGTAATCCCCTGGGATTTATAGGTCCGTAGGTATGTCCGTGGCATCACAGCGGGCCCTATCAGAATACCAGCGCTGCGGTATTTATTTATTTTTAAATATCGCAGCATCATGCTGAGATAGGAGCCTTTTTGGCCTCGCACAGGTCGTATTTTCCTTTTTTTTTTGTTAGTCTAGAATGCTCCTTTTTTTTATTTTTTTTTATTATGTTTTGTAGTTCCTGTGCGTGTCCCAAATAAAATATTTTCTTTCTTTCTTTCTTAACTTTTACTATTTCCGCGGCGCACGCCAACAAAGTTCCCAGTCGGCATGATTTTTTCCGACATCTTCAACAATAATCGTCAAATGTCAGCCAATTAACATAAAACCTTAATGAATTATACATTAAAACCTTCCACATTAATCACTCCATCGATTGGTGAAAACTCTTTGAAAATCCGTCCAGAAGTTTTTGAGTTTATCGCGTTCAGACAGACAGACAGACAGACGCGGCGGGGAACTTTGTTTTATTGTAAGGATAATATTTTATAGATATTAATGTGGAGAAAGTAATGGCCTATTTCCTCATGCCTCTACAATTTAAACAATATTAAAATAAAAGTGTGAAGCACAATAAAGTAAGTGGACTCACCTCCATCCAAAGTCTTGGTAGCATAAGTATAAACAGTAGAAGCAGTCCCCGCATCATTCATCGCAGTCACTCTTAGTTGATACCAGTTTGCGGGAGCGAGAGATCCGACTGCGTAAGATGTGGGTATGGACCGAAGAGGTGGAGCCTGGAAGTGTCCTTCTATGTAGCTCCAGCCGAGGTTTAGGTCCATAGGCTAGGAGAGAAAGAATAGATTAGATAAGCTAAGTATCCGAGAAATTAGTGAATGTTACTTTTTAGGGTTCCGTACCAAAAGGGTGTCAAACAGAAGACTATTACTAAGCCTCCGCTGTCCGTCCGTCTGTCTGTCAGCGGGCTGTATCTCATGAACCGACCGTAATAGGTAGACAGTTGAAATTTTCACAGATTGTATTGATTTCACGTATTTCTATTGCAGCTATAATATAACAAAAAACAAAAAATAAAAAAAAAATAAGTTAAAATTAAAGGGGGAGCCCCTTTAATTTTAACTTATTTTTTTTTATTTATAGAAGAAACGTATTTATACCCCACTGCCCCAGAAAGAGGGTATGTATTTATGTATGTAAGTATGTACATACATATGTATGTCTATTTCTATGGCACGCTCCGTAGCCTAAACGGCTTAATACATTTTAACACATGAGGTGTTAGGTTTTGTCTTAATTGTGGGAGTAAGTAACATAGGTTATATAATATTTATACATATATTGAATCTGCAAAAACAAAAATATCCCCCATATTTTTGTTTTTGCAGATTCAATATATGTATAAATATTATATAACCTATGTTACTGTCACTGTTACTGTCACTATGTTACTTACTGACACTATGTTACACCTATGTTACTGTCACTCGGGCCCCATGATCCAAGCATTTCGACCCAGTATTTGCGCCGCTTGAGGATCTCAGCAGCCGCAGCAGCGGCGCCAGCACAGCCCGCCGTGCTAGGAACATGAGATGGCGTAATGGTGTCGACACAGGTTGCATCCCCCACCAGAGGCCTACCCACCTTCCAAGGCAACAACGTTATCCCATTTGGTATCTTCCCATCGTTACGTACCAAGCCGTTTGGTTCTAATACCGCTGGTACGTCGGCGGTGACAAGGACTCGTTGAATAATGTCGTTGATGCTGGTGTGCCGTGCTATGCGACCTGCGCTCCTGCAGCAGGACAGGCCATGGTGTCCGAGACTGTCGACAGCTTCACCGCAGTGACACCGATGTGGAGCAACACAAGGTGCACCCAAGCGGAGACACGTAGCTAGCCAAAACGATGAGTCATCCATCATAGTGTCCATGGTGGATGACGGGAGCGCCTAAGGCCACAAGCCTGACTCCCATTCTCCCACAACCAGCAGACGGGCGCGCTCACCAACATTAGGTAACGTGTTCAACAGGGTATTCCGTATACTAATGCAGAGCGGCACGTCCCATCGTCTCTGGGAAGACGGTTTGTCGGGCAGATCCGTATTGGGACAAGCCATTTTCCAAGCGTTCAACGCATCAGTCAGTATCTCAAAATCGGCTAGTGAGGAAGACAAAATGTTCCTGGTTTATTTATTGGTACTGTAGACCGAGGAGAGGAACGTCGGTTAGCTTGTACTTGAAAATTTTGCGGACACCGAGACCACCCAGGCGAATGGGAAGTGTGGCTAGCTGCCACGCTCGGTCGTCTAGGGTCATATTTAGGATTAAAGTTAGTGTTTCTAATAATTTGGTTTACTTTTTCTAAAAGTTGTGGATGCTTCCATAGATGGAAGGAACGGAGGCTATGAGTAAATTTTGGTCCAAAGCAATTTTGAAAAGTCTTTCCGAGACATCGTTGAAATTTTGTATTTTCTCCTCATTGAATGTTGAAAGTATTCATCAAAAATTGGGGACCCCAGGAGGTGAAGAGAGTTTATTTCCGTAATTTTGATATTTGGTGCTATAGTATTAAATTTTGCCATGTTTGTCTGTCAGTCGTTAGGGGAAGATAAATTTCACATTTTGGAAGGTTAATTTCTAGACCAATGGAAATGAATTAAAAAAGAAAAAGTTTAATCTTTTAATACTATGTCTAC
Source organism: Omphaloscelis lunosa (assembly GCA_916610215.1). Taxonomy (NCBI): domain Eukaryota; kingdom Metazoa; phylum Arthropoda; class Insecta; order Lepidoptera; family Noctuidae; genus Omphaloscelis; species Omphaloscelis lunosa. The sequence continues at coordinate 11,180,988 of OU744267.1, forward strand.
ATCACCTAGGTTTTCGACATTCAAATACCATACATTGAATTTAGAATTTAGTTGTCGAATAATTGAATTTATTGCCAAACTAAAAATGACTGGCCCAAGAGGGTCACCCTGTTGAAATCCAACGGCTGATTTCAAAAGGTTGTCTTTATAAAGTAATTTAGAGGGGTGCAAATTGATTGAGAAAACTGTAACTTTTGGGTAGGTATAACAATAATTATCTAAAATAAAGTCGCTTTCCGTGTCGGTTTGCTTGTCGGCGTAGTTTTTCCGAACTGCACAATGGATTTTGATGCGGTTTTTTTTTTCACCATAATTGAGAAAATGTATTTTGTAAGGTTTGTGTGCATAATGTTTTAATATGTTAGCTTAGATAAAGGGTAGAAATCGCGATGTTTCGACATCTCGCCACGGTGGGGGTCACTAGTGGTCCTATAATTCATCTTTAAGAAGTACCATGACTTACTGCTTTATTCTCCGCTCGTTGCCAAAGGTTAGATCCAAGGAGTCGGTAGTCCACTTCCCATCTGGTGACGTCACAACCACTGTCATCCCATCCACTTAGCTGGATGTAGATGTGGGTGGCGTTACTCCACAGCCAGTCGGTTGAAGGTGGTGATACAGGTGCTGTAGAGAAAGAAAATGGTTAAAGAAATAGAAAGCTAGAGTTTGTTCAAGGTATTTTATTTAAGAGTAACTATGAGGTTTTTTGCCCATTCTTCTCCATAAGAAACTACCCTTTGAAAAGGAAAACTAAAATCAATTCTATTTTCTCGTAAATTTTTAAGTTCAAAAGTGACTTTTAATGACTTAATTGAACTAAATGAATTGACTTTGGTCCAGAGACGGATCCAGAAGTTAAATACCATCTTCTTCTTTTCGTGTTTAGTGACTAACATGTACACTAATTGCGTAATACAACACAATCACAATATGTTTCGATTTGAAACAGGTTGCTAATTCATTGCTTCATAAGTTGGAAAAAAAAAATCTACTCAGCAATGTAAATAACGCAATGAATTTTGTTGAACTATCAAAATTAAACAAATTAGGCATAATTGTTTACGAAAATAAGTTACGCAATTAGGGTACAGGTGTCAGAGTTTTAAAGCCGCCCATGGGCCCCTGACTTGGCTACACATGCCGTCGAGAAATATCTCACAGGCATGCCGGTTTCCTCACGATGTTTTCCTTCACCGTTTTTGAAGCAAGTGATAATTATACAATACGCACATGAATCCGAAAAGTCAGAGGTGCGTTGCCTTGGGTTCGAACTCGAGACCTGTGACTTGGCAGTCTGACGGTCACACTACTAGGCTATCACTGCTATTAATTCCAAGAAAATAACATTTAAGCAGGAATTAATGTCTAAGTAGGTGCTGGTAATCAAAGGCAGTCTGACGGTCACACTACTAGGCTATCACTGCTATTAATTCCAAGAAAATAACATTTAAGCAGGAATTAATGTCTAAGTAGGTGCTGATAATAGCAACTTTTCGAGGTCATTGAATCCTCTTACTAAGCAGAAAAAAAAATATACAAATAGGGCTAGAAAAATAAAATGGCGGTCCTTATTTACGCACGTGAATCACGAGTAAACATTAGTGTTGATGAAGGACCCTATATAAACGGCTCTGTCCTAATTTCTCTGACCAGTCGATTAGCACGTACGGATTTTACTCATAGGATGATAGTGAAGAGACTCCAATACAGCAATTTACGTTAGTATAAATGTGCGTATATTTTCTATGATAACCTACAAATTATTTGTGGTAAATCGTTCCTATCACAGAGCACGGAATCACAGCGTAGGAATGTGCGTATATTTTCTATGATAACCTAAAAATTATTTGCGGTAAATCATTCCTATCAGAGAGCACGGAGTCACAGCGTATGAATGTGCGTATATTTTCTATGATAACCTACAAATTATTTGCGGTAAATCATTCCTATCACAGAGCACGGAATCATAGCCAGGAGCGCCTAGACACAGCAGTACAAATGCAATCCATCGCGTCAAAAGTACGTTGAACGCACAACTTCTGCCAGGGACTGACATTCAAAGCAGTTAGTTTCTGTCCGTCATGTGTGTCGCAGTGCGAGTAAAGGTTGACACGCTTGGTTTGTATGGAAAGTGTAGTCAATGCCGCCTCTAGCAGCGACCGCTGAGGCTCTGATGATGTGATCTGTGGTTCCTACAGTTCCAAAAATGGAAGCTTTTTTTCAATGTGACATAACTGGCTGATGAGACTACTTATTCTCAGATTCGGAAATCTTCATCAATTCGAGTGTTGTGAAATAAGTCAAAGTCAAAGTCAAATCATTTATTTCAAATAGGCCCATGTATGGCACTTATATGTGAAGACGATGCACCTAGAATAAAATTACTATACCACAATAGGTAAAAAGAATTAAAATGAAGCAACGACAGATAATTTAATTATGTGATAGATACATGGTGCTCACATATTTACAAACATTGTAAAAGTAGACGATTTTCCTAATGTTTTTAAAATTAATAAGTCAGTGTGTGAGGAAGTAATCACAGAATTTAAAATCAATGTCATATAACACAATATTATAAATGTTACAATTAAATTAGCAACCTGTTTGATTTTGTCTTGATTCTAAATTGTCCTATGGAACAGGACCAGCATGTTTCCTAGCACTCTTACCTTGGATATAATCCTCTAATTTGTAATATGCTTGTTTACAAAGTGTACTTTTAATATGAGTTTTAAATTTTCTTTCATTTAATTGCAATATGTCACAAGGTATTTTGTTGTAACATTTAACACAGTACCCCATAAAAGATGTATGTACTTTAGATAATCTGAAAAATGGTTGATCTAGTTTATCTTTATTTCTAGTATTAAAATTATGTCTATCACTTATTTTATTAAACAGATGTGGATTTTTCCTTACGTACATAATATTTTCATAAATGAATTGGCAAGGTACCGTCATAATATTAATCCTTTTAAATAGTTTATTGAGAGATTCGCGGCGACGTAGATTATAAATGGCTCTGACAGCTCTCTTTTGTAAAATAAAAATGGATTCAATGTCAGTAGCCCGACCCCACAGTAAAATGCCATACGACATAATGCTGTGGAAGTAGCTAAAATAGACCAATCGCGCGGTTTCTACATCTGTTAACTGTCTTATCTTTCTAACAGCATAAGCGGCCGAGCTTAGCCGCCCCGCAAGAGATGTTATATGAGGTCCCCATTGTAATTTAAATTCCAGTTTTTCCCCATTCAATATGATGTCACATTCGCTACTTCTAACATTAGGTCATTTAAATCTTTAATTATTTGGTTTTTGTTTTATTTAGTACCAAATTGTTTACCGTAAACCAATCTTGGAATTGCAGAATAGAACTATTCACGTCTTCAAGATTTTGTGACCGTCGGTTTATTTTAAAGATTAATGATGTGTCATCTGCAAATAACACCATCTTCGGTTGATTTTGAAATAATTGGGGTAAATTATTAATGTATACTAAAAAGAGGAATGGACCCAATATCGAACCTAGAGGAACGCCCATTGCCATTTCAGACCCTAATGAGTATATCTCATTTGAGCTATTATTATGATTGGATGGCCAACATAATCAAGAAGCAATGATTGAAGTTGACGTAGATTTAGATTGAGAAGATTCTCAGAAAACGAAACGTGCAAAGTACGTCACTCGAGCTTAAAATAGTGATGCTCCCGAGGTGAACACGATACTTTTTATCACCCTTTATGAGAAAATAAATAAGTGCAACTTAAAAATAAGGTAGTATCTACGTTTATTTATGCATTCTGGTAGTTCAACATTATCTACCCATTAAGGCTTCTCCTTAATGGGTATAAATATTTCTCCCATTATTGATACTGACAACAGAAATATTTGCATCAATAACGTATTACTGATCTTGAATCTTAAATTAAATGTATGCCTTTATGGTTTCATAGTTGCACAAAAACGAACATAGGTAATTTTTATTTGAGTTTAATCAACAGTATGGTGGTGTAGTTGTATCGAGTTTTATGCAATTCCAATATGAGTTCAAAACATTTGAATAACACAGTGACAGACGTGAGCCAATTTTCATTGCAATCTCCATTTTCGTCGTAAGTCCTCTAGGGTGCATACATACTGGGACCAACACCCCGCGCGAGCTAGCAGCACATTTTGACATTATAATAGCAATATTAAAAAATAGTTTTTTTATACTTGGGCCCCCTCAACGATCATCTGTGAATCGCGTGTCAGCAGCACTGTAAGTGTATGCGTCTATTACTTTAAATAATTACGTTCAAATGTTGGGACAAAATTAAAGCTAAAACACCAGCTAATTACGACTCACCTCCACCCAATGTAGTAACATCAATATGTGCCGGAGCTGAAGTCCCAACACTATCTGTAGCGGTTACTCTAACAGAATACTTGGTCCCACACTTCAGACCAGCCAGTGTGTGCGACTGTACTCCTTGTAGACGATTTTCTCTTGTCACTGGCCAAGCTTCTTGCCAGAGGCCGTCATTCTCTCTCCAAGTGAGGTTGTAACCTGAATGGGAGGTCATTTTGTTAATAACTATAGAAAGGGGATTAACAGGTATCCGCTGGATGCGAGAGGCTCAGAACCGGTCGAAATGGCGGTATTTGGTATCCAGCAGTGGACGTCTTTCGGCTGAAATGATGATGATGATGCGTTGTTCAGACAGAGACAGTTTAAGAGCAATTGTACTCTGACAGGGAACGAAAATGTGGTTAGTTTATGTTCAGGGGTTTAATAAAAGAGGTTACATAAGCTACGGTTTCCTGGAAGAGCCAAGAGCGTCCGTAATTTACGGCCGAATGATGTCACTGAAACGTTGATTATGAAAGTAAGTTGGTGTAGTTTCCTAGAGAGCGTTGTTGACATCGTAAAGCAAACCCCTCCCCCAAATATTTAAATCGCTAGATTTGCCCTCACCGTACTCAGTCACAAGACTTGTTTATATTGAGAAGAATGAGCTCACACATATAAATAGCGTTTCTATGTCAAATTAGTGTTGTTACTGCGTCATTGTGTGTCAGAGGTGTCAAAACGAAACAGAAAAAGAAACGCGGCTATCTTTTGACGTGGTAGGGCGAATCTAACGATTTAAATATTTACCGCTGTCATCATTTTCATGTCAGCCGTTACGCCGGCTGTACGTTTTTTTAGGAAAGCGTACCTTTAGAGTGCTATATGGATATTTTGGTATCTGAATGACATTGATAGGAAAGGGGCGTTGTTAGTAAACACTTATGAAATTGTATTGACATAACAAGATGGTGACGTTAGTTCCGAGTACCCTAAGCCGTCGGACACAAATGGCATAAACATTTCTTTTTTCTTTGTGTTGAGTATTTAATGATGGCCACGTGCCACAATAACCTTATAGCTTTGTACTACAGTCCGCGCGCGACTGCTAGTCACTGCCTAAGGTATGTGACCGAACAGGGGAGGGCGCCATTGACAAAATTAGAAGACTGAGTTAGCTTGGCCTTTGTCTACCTCCCCCGACTCACCGCTCAGTTACCTCAGGCGGTAACTAGCAGTCGCGCACAAACTATAATAAAGACCACGCACTCTAAAGACAATATCCACGTAAGTTCCGCCCCAATGCACCCCGCCACTCCCATATGTGCTAAACGCTAACTCTTCAGTAATAAAGATGAATATCGCATGAGCTTTTTGATCATGTTCGAGCACGAAACTAAATTGCATAAATCTCAATTCTTGTTTCGTTTGCAAATTAATATACAATTTACGGAGCCTGCTCTTAACGCTGTATTAAGTTATGTCATGAATAACGTCAGCATATTTTCGATTTTTAATGCTTGTCTTAACTTTATACAGGGTTCAATAGTGAGGGGGTTTACCCCTAACTCTATACGAATATTCGTATAAAGTTTTATGGCATCCAGTCTTGGTAATAATATTTTCAATTTGACGTTTTATGATTCAAGAATTCGAAAATTGAATCGGTTTTAGAACCAATCATAAAACAGTACATTTGAAAATGTTTGAAGATTTTTGTTAGTGCACTACCCAGGCAAGACTCCAATGTTAAGAATTCCTAAAATTAAATTATAGTAATAGATTTATTTTTTTAATGAAAGTGCAATTAATTTTAATTGAATTGAATTAATGTTAATTGAAACCTTCACATCAGTTACTTTTAAATCCTTATTTTGGGAGCTTTTCCGGCAAATGTATGAGTGAACTAAATTAATAGTAGATTGTTTGCCGAGGGAGCAAACAATTATTTTAAAGGCGAAAGACTTAAATAGTGAACTTAAAATAGTGTTGCTTCTGACGTGGACACTCTACTTTTATCACCCTTTATGAGAAAATAAATAAGTGCAAATTATGAATAAGGTAGTACCCGAGTTTTGTTATTTCATTCTCACTACTTGTGAAGATACACTCATTTTTTATAAAAATAAGTAAAATCCGAATTTGAGTAAACAATTACGAATGAAGGCGGAATGCATTCCGCGCGTTTTTTATTTTTTCACTTTCGCGTGCTTTACTGTATCATATGTTACTTATTCATATGTTCGTGATTGATCTCTTTTCCGATGATTCTAAATTCAAATCACTTTTAGTCCCTAGGGATTAAAAACCTATTTTGGTCCCTGTCTATGAAAAATAAACTAGCCCTTTTTTATAGATGTGATAAATAATACTTACTAATTCCAAATCCAATGGAGTCGTTCCCGTAAGACCTAATTTCGTCCCACTCCACCACAATATAGTCCTTATAAGGGGTAGCTCTCAACGTCGGTGGGTCAGGCAACGGTAGAACTTTGACCGTGAAGACTACTGAGTCAGAACCGTACAGGTTTTTGGCTAAGCAAGTGTAATTCCCGCTTAGTGATTGGTCTATACCTGAAAGAAAAGAAAATGTATAAGTAAGAACATTATTTCCCTTTCACAGAGGAAAAGCAAATAAATATCTAGTTAGCACTCGGTTTCTGAATTGAGAATTCGAAGTTGAGAACTTGTAAAACTGTACTTTAGAATTACTCAAGGTCTTAAGTAACGCCAAAGTAGAGTTCTCAATTCAAAAACTGGGGATTAGTATTTTTTGCATAATGAAATTTCACTCAAAAGGACTTAGAAAATTTGTTTAAGGATCCATTAGTTTTTGCGAAATTATGTCTAGGAAAGTCAAATATTTATAAGTTAAAACATTGAAATAAAGTAAAATTAGGGACTGATTTTCTATTCAAACTTTCATCCAGTTTATGTTATTTGTATTTTCTAAGTCTAGCGTTGAAAAGGACGTCTAGACACTTTCAACTTTTAGGTTTATACACAAACCGTAACTGCTGTAAAGGCGGAGACTGACTTGCAACGTTTGTAATGTATCATTCGAGGCGAGCTTGGTTTCAAAACGGCGATACATAAGACGCGGCGAATGCTCCCTTCGAGCACATGGCTCAAGCGCACTCCATTTCTTTTTACGAAATGACGATGCACTGAACGTGGGCACTATTTTTGTTTTTGCTTCAATGTAACCATGCGGTCGCAATGCTCACACCGAGCGGCTCGGCTCGCTGCACTGACTGTAACGCGTTACAGAAACTCGATACATTACAAGCAAACGTTGCAAGTCAGTCTCCGCGTTTATACCTGACACACACTGCCTCCTAAGTCACAGAATAGCCTAGTTTAGGATACCGGGTACAGTAAGTTGTCCAATCCATTGATAAATATATTTAAAAAGTCTAATTTACATGATGCGATGGAATTGTCAGTGGCATACTAAAAGTTGAAGCAACAAAACAAATTGGGTCGTTTGAACCGGGTTTGGACGATGCAAGTCATTTGTTGCTTCAATTTGATTGAATGCCACAGGCACAAAACTTGCATCATGGATTTAAGGAATTATTTTCAAAAATCGTTTATCAAAATACAATTTAATTTATTTATTATTTGTTGGGAATCGAACCCAATCCTTGCGCGCTGTCTGCATGAGTAGGCGGCGTGATTAACGCGTCATCGGAAAGCGAGATACAGCTCGGCCTCGGCTTTCTTAAACCCAATAATTAATTAATTGTTTGTCCGGAACAGTATATTACTGTAAATTAGAACAGCAATAAAACATTGCTCCTAAAAATACAGTCTACTTTTATTCCATCCCGAGCTAAAAATTCAATGTAATTTATGGAATGTTTGACATATTTATAATCTTACTTACTCTTAATCAACAAACTGTCATCTCGATTCCGTGTGAACCTCGGATGGTGAGTTATGATATTCTGGTTATGATACCACACGGTCCTAGGAGGCGGGGATCCAACACTTCTACACTCTAACAGCAGAGAGTTTCTAACAGCCACAGTTATCTCGCCGCCAAGGGATGCAACTCCGGCCACCACTGTATGAAGAAGTTTAAGTGTTAGAATAAGTTAGTGAAAAGTTAGGGTATTGGCTGTGAGAGTTAGTAAAATAGTTGGTTGGTGTTAGTTTTCTTTCTCAACGAAATGTAACTTTTTGTGTATTGAATGTTAGTTATTTAGGTGACACGAAAAGGCTCTTTTAGTTTCTACAAGCTGTGTGATGGGATTTATCTTTGGGTAAAATGAAGAACTTCCATTGCACATAAAACTTTGGGGGATGAATTTTCTAAAATCCTTTCTAAGTGCTCACCTTAATTATATAAAGAACTCTTGTGCAAAATTCATGCTTCTCGACTCAGCGGTTTAGGCTGTGCGTTGGCTGTCAGTGAGTGAATGAATTAATTTAAGATTTTTATTTAGTAGCCAAGCCGGCTTATATGGCAGTTCGTCATTTTTGCCAATGGGAAATCCAATTAGAGTTGACGACTTATTTATTGGTTGATTCGCACGAATTTACTCGCCCGAAACGGACGAAGGGACATTTTTAAATAATATTGTTTTTTCTGTAGGTGATTCTTAAGAAGTTAATTTATTTGTGGGAGAATCGACTTCGGAAATACGTATTAGGCAATTGGTCTGGTGTCTGGTCCGCTTATTTCTGAAGTTATCGATTCGCACGAAGTTCATTTATTTCTGGGCGAATTGACAACTCAGAAATAAGTACAGAAGCCGCATTGGGCATTTTTGAGATGGGACTAAACCATTGATTTCACGACACCCCGTGATGACATTTGATAATTAAAAAGACATCAACGCGTTAATTGCCGCGGTGCGTGGAGTAAAAGACATCAACGCGTTGATTACCGCGGTGCCGATTTTTTTTTTCAAGTTTTCGCTTTTGTCGGCACTCTCGGAGAACCACTGTTTTTTTTTTTAATTCCTCGTTATTGCTCACTTTCGATAAATAAGGAACTATTGTGCGAAATTTCATGCTTCTAGTCTCATGGATTTAGGCCGACTCTGTTAATGAAAAAAAAAAAATGTACATGTAAACCTATCGTTTCTAAGAAAACCTACTAAGAAGAGTACCTAATGATTTTTAGGAGATTTTCCTTCCGTCCTTGTAATTTAATCGTCTTATATTTATCGATGTAATGTTCATTAGTTGAAAACTCTATTTTGAGTTAAGCTGAGCTTTGTATATTTTTTTTTAAATTAATGTTGTTATTTCATATCTGTTTGTGTACAATACAAAATAATTTGGATACAATATAACTGTGTCTAAAAGCACTGTGATGTAAAATATAAAAAAATACCAGTAAATAATTTTGTCTTTTAGGCCGGCATTACACTATACTTCTAAGTTGCTTCTGTTCTAGAATAAGACTTATGATTATCTGTGGCTGATTATCTATGGTCTCTGATATAACGTCTCTCATCTATGTAAGTTCTGTTCTAATATTATTAAAGTTACTGATAATTATTATACAAATTTACATTAGAAAACAGCTTCCGTAAAATTTAAGTAAGTAACATCGGACTGCGTAAGAAGTAACAAGGACTTACTAGAGAGTTTACATTTGCAAATCTATCGTAAGTTAATTACGATAAATTAAAAAAAAAAAACACTTACTAGTATAATGGCGGCTTTAAATAAAACTTTTGAAATGCTTTTTCGAACGAAAATGGCTTGTCAAAAAAAGACCAAAGCAAATTTTTTTTATTTTATTCCTTTGTTTTTCAATGCTGTCCCGAATTTCGTGTTTATTTATGTTGTGTGCAAACATAAGACCGGAAGGGACTCGTGAAACTACTTGTAGTTCACACAAATATTTGTCGAACCGATCGTAAGATAAATACTTCGACAAACAACATCTTTACCTATAAACATACCTATGTAATATTGTGAAGCTCATATAACTATAAAAAGGTTGAGCAAGGCTCGGATACCGGTTAAATTTTGAAACCGTTATTATCAACTTTACGCAAAAACCTTTACATGCGGTTTCGCTCGTATAAACCGTTTTTTAACCGATTTTGGAGGAGTCTTTATATAAAGGTTTTTTCGGATTAAACGGTTTTAAGGCAATACTAACCGGTTTTTTGTTTAATTTTTATTGAGCGCGCCATCCTCACAAGTATTCACAAGTTGCAACACGTTTACGGACATGCCGCTCATCGTATAAACCGGTTAATTTAGGTTAAAATAAAGTTCTTAAAACGTTCACGTTCTTAAGAAAAGTTCGGAGTAAAACCAAAATAAACCGGTTTCGAGCCTTGCGGTTGAGTACCAAAAGAGGAAATGAAATTAAATTGTATGGACTAAGTGACTATGCCCTCTCGAGTTTGTTTCGGTATTTCTTCTCAAAGTAGTCTGCTAGGATACACTAACCTCATCTAGTTTTAGTTAAAAATGTATGTGTAAAAGTGTTATTTTTAACCAATTTACCAATTTAGCACTGCGGGCTGTGCCGGGGCAGCTGCTACAGGTGCAGAAAACCTCAAACGGCATAAATATAGCGACTATACTGGTAGCTATATTTTTGAGCCGTTTGGGGTTGAAACACTAGGCCGTGGGGTCCGAGTGCTCACCGAGGATATCGCCTAGTGGTTGGTCGACTCTTTACGTGACCAGAGGGCTAGCCAATTCTTCGGCAAAAGAGTCAGTATAGCCATCCAACGTGGCAACGCTGCCAGCCTTTTGGGCATTTTTCCCGCTGACAGCGATGCGGACGAATTTTTTGACGCCCAATGAGCTCTTTCCTTAATTTTTTTATTTTTTCCTTTACATACTTGTACATAATAGTTATTTGTATTATAACATTCAAAATGTATATTATATTAAAATAAATACCTGTTAAAAAATAAAAAATAAATAAAATAAATATCATTTATCATTTACCAAAACCACTTCAACAAATAAATTATACTTTGCATGGAATTACGCTATTTACCTACAGCTTTTAGGTGCATGCATATATGCTCAGTATCACTTGTAAGTACAGTTTTTGTAAGTCAATATGCCATATTATTTACGACCGAGTAGGTAGTATAATTATTATTTCTCTACAACCAATTTAAAAAAAAAAGACGACGGTTCGGACGGCGATTCAGCGAGTTTTTTTTTATTTATACAATTATACACCGATTTTTCCATTATTACAAGGTCAATTTATGTGATTATTTTTTCGTTTGGTAGAGGATGCTCGCGCGGTGGTCATTTTGTCGTGTTTAGATATCGTTACCCATCACGTCTGCTGAGTTTTGCTAGCTTTAATTTGACCTTTGGCTTGAATTTTGATTTTGTATTTAGCTTCAATAATTAATACGTATTTAAGAGCGTTTATTTTGAAAGTGGGCAACGTCGCAAATAGATGTCAAATATTTCGCTGTTTTGATTAATTTGGCAATATTACTGTATGAAAATATGAAATGTGTATAGAATAATTAATAATGAATTGCAATTATAACACTGAATTTGATGTTGTAACAGTTTTAGGTATAGAAAAGGCATTTGAAAAGTTTGCAAATACTTTTTTTACAACCAAAACTAATTATTTGGTGTTACGATATTAATTAATGCATTTCGTAATCAATATTTTAGTTTACTAGTTAGCCATATTTCTTATTTCAATACAGTAATATTGCCAAATTAATCAAAACAGGTAAATATTTGACAGCTATTTACGATGTTGCCAACTTTTAGGATAAACCCTCTTAGGCCGTTTTGTGTATGTTGATGACGTTACAGTAAGTAGTGATACACAATTTGTGTGGGATGCCACAACTAAAGAGTGAAAAATAAATAAGTTTTTTTTTTCTATAAACATACCTCTTTGCGAAGGAGTGTTAGTAACCCTCCTACTCTCTGGTCCTTCTCCGACTGCAGTACTGGAGGTCACCCACACGTCATACTGTCTTCCTTCGATCAACCCTTTCAGTTCTAACGTCTGGGACTTTTCATAGGCTTCGGCAGTGCTTTGGACGTCCACTCTGATTGCTTGGGGACCGTCGGTGCTGGTAGAAAAATGTATTACGTATATGATTTTCGTTATTTAATGGGGAGATCGAAGAGCAAAAAGTTTTGGTTTTGGATAAGTTCATAATGATAATACAACATGTCCTGGAATTAACGCACTCCATCAAACACCCAATTAGAACATTATTTTATAATTATTTTAAAGGTGAAGGAAAAGGATAAAGGAACAGGAGGAACAGGGTGTAAAGTTCACTCATCCTCTACAAAAAAAGGAGAATTCTCCGACCAGACGGGTGTCGTGTCTGGCGGGCAACTGCCCGACGGTTGAAGTCGGGATCTTGTATATATTACGATCGCGCGGCAAACTTTAATTGCGCGATGCAGGATTTGTGTGACGTGTCCGTATCGATCGGTTCCGTAAACGATTCTGAACAAACTAATTTCACTATGTGCGTTAATTCAGTTACACATTGTATACACGGTAAATTTTTAACCGGCGTACAAACAAAGGTATTGAACACAAAACACACACATTTATATAATTTAACAGAAGTTTTCGTTTTTATTTTGAGACAAAAATAATGCTTAGTACAAAATAATTAATACCTGAGTCACTTTTGTATGGAACTTCGGTTAAAAATTCACTTAATTTTGTACTCAAGGGTTAAAAGGAAGTTTACGATCGGTGAGAGCTAATCACCCGACTTTGAAGTCATTGGCAAACTTTCAGGTACTTATCAACAACTTTCACTATACACGGTGAATGCTTAACTCAACTCAAAGAATTTATTTCAATTAAACCATTTACAGGCGCTTTTGAACTGTCAAGGAGTCGGTTGGTCAGAAATATGAAGCTAGTTGCCCATTTCAAAGCGTAGTAGGTACCTATATAGGAGAACGGGCAAGAAACTTCACAAAAATATTGGTTCGTTGCAAAATATTGGTTATATCATTCATATTGAAATTATACACGTGAGAACAATGTAGAAAGACGTACACGTTAGAAGCATCCGTAATAAAAAGATAAAACAAAGAACAATTAAAAAATTAAAATAAATTAAAAATAAGCCATTGCAGCTAAGAGATGGCCAGCTCCAACTGACGGCGGCCGTTGACGGACATGACGCATAACGAAAGTTAATGAACCTATATCAGCACGTTAAAAAGTGCCATACATGGGCCTTTTTGAAATAAATGATTTGACTTTTTTTGACTTTCAGTAGTAAAAATAAATTACATAAGAATTTGATTTAAAAAAAATTAATACCCATTGCGCAGTATAAAATATTCCTAGGCCATTTTTGTATGGAACTTCGATTAATTTTTTAACGTTCGTTTGTAAGATGGTTTAAAATTCATTGTGTATTTATTAAAAAAGATCTTTATCCTTATTCGGCTTTTCTAATAAATTTAAATTTATTCGAAAAGCTGGATAGATTTTTTTTTCTCAGTAGCAGCCTGGAGTCTAGATTCGTGCCCGGTTGATGGCAATAGGCTCGCCCCCTATTACATGGGACTTAAAACATAACTGGCGAAATGTGGGTGAACCTGCTACAGAAACACCTCTGCCCAACCCCTGATGTTATATTATGTATGTTAAATTTTATTTATTTATTAGGTGCTTCAACAGCAGCACATACAAAAAATTGAAACAGAACAATAACATAATAAAAATACTGGTATGTATGCCTACACACAGCATTCACCATAAAAACACATCGTAATTAGCTAAAAAAGTTATGAAATAAAAAAAACAATTTTAGAAACAAAATAAGTGGAAGTAAATGAAAGTCACTTACCTAGCAGTAGGCTTACAATACACAGTATAATGAAGGAGCCTTCCATTCGGCTGTCGCGGTCTTTTCCAACTGACAAGGAGGGTAGTAGAAGATTGTGCTAGGAGCTTTATTTCTGCTGGTGCCTCGGGTACTAAAAACAAAGGAAGAGTGAACTTCTGTTTTTTTAATTTATACGTCGTAAACAGAGAGAAGTTTTGTTTTGTTACTTTTTGGCTAGTTTCATGATTTCTGATAAAATTCTGTTCCAGTTTTGAAACTATTAAGTAGGTGATGCTTATTTGGACATTGCAAAACTATCGATAAATGTTTGAACAAAAATGTATCACCCACAGACACAGCGTTTCTGTTATATCGACTTGATCCCTTAATATTTAATTTGTCGAAATGACTTGATTAAGATTAAGGCTTTTTTTGTGTTAAAACATGATCAATGATAAATGTAGGAAACAATAACTAACACTCTACTGTCAAGCAAACACTCATAACTTAAACTATACCTTTACACCCTTATTAATAAACGCGGGGTAAAGTAGCAACCAGTAATAACTTCCGTACATTTGTCGAGGTTTAAGTTTGGCAAAATGCTAGAAAATATAAAAACTTGACTTATTAATTCTGTTCTGAATTTTTATTATAATAATTAATTGTATTCTAAATGTTTATTATAAAAATTGATTGTATTCTAAATATTGAATTTTTTGTTAATTTGTATGTAGGATCGATTTTAAATTGTTATATTGTTAAATAGTGTATGCTCTAATGGGTTTTTTGAGTTACCATAATCTAACTATAAGACCAAGTGTATCGCCAAAAATCACACTAATAAATACTATGACTTTGATCTAACTTTACTGCTAAGCTGCTGTTATTTTTTTGTTGTGATGCGTTAGGTATATTATTAGGCTGGTTAAAGTGTAAAGCATCAGTAATTATGTACAGGATATGCCACATGGTGGGAAAGTACCTTGAATATTGTAGATGGAACATTTTACTGAAAGAAGACATTATTTGAATTACACATCAAATGTTAAAATTCATGATCTTCCTCTTATTTTTGACACTATGTTATTTAGCAAAAAATAATCCTTATGATGAAGCCTTTCGATCGGTATGATAAAGCTACAGGGTGATTATTTTTCTCGTGTAACGGGTTCGATTCCCGGTTCAACCATGTAATTATTTAAATATCTATGAATGCAGTTTAAATAGTTTTTACATTCAAATAATGTCTTCTTTCAGTAAAATGTTTCATCTACAATATTCGAGGTACTTTCCCTCCATGTGGCATATCCGTGGGACGCCCGTAATAAAAAAAATAAAAAAAAACTATAACTAGACGTAGAGCTACCAAAAACTCACCATCTTGCAACGTAGAGCAAACGATAGGAAACGAGTAAGGCCCGAGCCCGTAGTTAGAGAACCCGGCCACTTTGACAGTATAGTTAGTGAATTTGTAGAGCCCCTGCAGCCGAAGTTCAGTCACAAGCGACGTGGAGTTCATCCACTGTCGACCTGTTGGATAGATTTGCATAATGATAGAGACGGTGCAGTTCACTAGTGATTGCTTTGTGTAGAGTTTGATGGAGATCTGTTTTTGTTTGTGGTCAACGGGTTGGAAGTAATGGTAATAGTGTTGGTAGTTTTGTTGGGGGAGTGGGTTTGTTAGGGATATTCGTGAAATCAAAAGGTGAATCATTTTTAGTTGCATCGTGCATAAGTTTTATAACAAAAACAAGCAGTTTGCACGATTGGATTTCCCATTGGCAGAAATCACGAACTTCCATACATACCTTCATCCTCTGTTTAACCCCTTCAGAGGTTAACCCCTTTGATAGACTGGTGTGATCATCAAACTGCCTAGTCATACGTCACGAGATTCAAATCAAGGCATGTACCTCTGATTTTTCGGATTCATGTGCGTATTGTATAATAAGCAATTGCTTCAAAAACGGTGAAGGAAAACATCGTGAGGAAACCAGCATTCCTGAGACATATTTCTCGACGGCATGTGAAGCCAATTCAGAGGCCCATGGGCGGCATTAAAACTCTGACGCCAGGTTAGTCACTAACCACACGAAATGAAGAAGACCCCTGTAGTAGATGAATTGTCACAAACCCTTCATTACCTCTCATTTTTATTATGAAAAGAATTCTAGTGCAAAATTTAATGCTTCTAGAACCAGCAACTCAGCCTTTGCAGTGTCTGCCAATACATTTAAGATTTTTATTAAGCAGATTTTGTGGCCTAGTAGAATAGTGATGGCCCAGTGGTAACGGCCGACTTAAGAGTTATAAGTCGTGGGTTCGAACCCATACAGGAGTTTTACTTTGTGTAAATAATTCCATCACCATTGCCCTCAAAATGGCTAAGAAAAACATCGTGAGCAAACCGGCATGTCCTAGGACCACAAATTCGAAGATTATAATAGATTATAGCTCACTCCCTCTCGAAGAAAGGAGGCCTGTGTTCCAGCAGTAGGAACATTATAAGCTGATTATGCTATTAAGTAGATAGCGCAATCGCTTCCTTCCGCGAAGAACCAATTTTTATCATCAGCATCTATGAACCAATTTTTATGGACTTGCAAAGGCTATCCTGTTTATATTTTTTAAATCATACTTCAAAAATAACATTACAATAGAGAAAATAGTTATGTAAATACTGTATCAATGTTACCTAAAAATAAAGGAAATAATATTTTGTAATTGATAATTCAGTGCTTACCCTGAGCAGCATAAAGCACAGTATATCCAATAAGCGCCCCGGCCTGTTTGTGCGGTGGTATCGGCTGCCAACTGACGCGTAACGCTGTTGACGTCACACCGCCACATTCTACTGAAGATGGACCTTCCTCAGGAGCTGAGGTGAAAAAAAACTATCATGTTCTATTGAGTAAGTGGGTACAGGAACTGGACATGACAGGAACTTATAAGACAAGGTATTTCACTAGTGAACGAGTTGGTGCAATTGACGTGAATACATTTTTATGACAAGCCGAAAGGCTAAATAACTTGAGATAGTAGCTGAACCTCTATTGAAATCTTACTGTGAACTTATTTGTGGTTTTATAGAGGTAGGAGAAACTGGTTGTATAGTTCATTCATCCTCCGTAGAAAAAGGGAGGATCGTCCGACCAGACGAGTGTCGTTTCTGGTAGGTTACTGTTTGACGATTGATGTCGAGACGTTGTTTGCATATATGTTAGTCACGCGGTAAACTTTATTTGCGCGATGTAGGTTTTTGCGTGACGTCACATCAGTGTGACGTCACGCAAAAACCTAACGACACATGCAAACTACACACTAGTTTGCATGTGTCGTTGTAGATGCGGCCACAGTTTCGTTTCTCTGAGCTACCATAATATGGTTTCTTTAACGATATTTGAATTGAATGATACTTAGTGATAATCATACTATTATCGAATGGAAATTTATATGTGTAAACTAACGATTTCATAGAGTTCAAACTGAGATACGTGTGGTATAGGTAGGAAATAAATAAATAACTGATTACTATTGAAAAAAATTTAATCAATGCGTGTCGGTACTAAATGATTTAGAATTTGGTTGGCATCTAACAATACGCTTATATAAATGTCTTCATTTTGGTTACCTAAGTTAAAGATGCTGAAGCATCTAAAATAAACACGGGGAACCTCCATTAAAATAAGCACACATTTAAATTACAATAGTAATAATAACATAATTTACAAACAAAATAAACCAGAACGCAGAAGCGTCTTCCATTTTATTCCTCAACTCAATACGTAAATGGAACGTCTTAAGGTGGCAGTTAAACAAAACACAGTAATGATAATTAGAGAAAAAAAAAATGTAGTCACAAAAGCAAGGATTTTAAAAACATAATAAATAATATCACACCTTGTTTCCTCAAAGGGTTGAGCAGAGGTAAACCTATACACCCACATTTCGCTAGTGTTAGGTTTCAATGTATTAATACGTAATTGTTGGATATTATACTGGCAACACCCAAAGATTCGATATGTTAAAATGGGGGAACAATGGCCTTCTGGGTCGGGCGCTCGTGACGGTAAGACGTGCTTAGTGGCTGTGTCGGTAAAAAGATAGATTGGTATAGTATTTGTTGGAGATCTACTGTAAATTAAGGTAACCTATTAGTTTTATGGTAAATATTAGAATACTGATTAATAGTGATATTATGTGGAGAATAGGAGATGTGCAGCTCGGAGTCTGGATTTGTGCCCGGTTGATGGCAATAGGCTCGCCCCCTATTACATGGGACTTAAACATAACTGGCGAAATGTGGGTGTGCCTGCTACAGGGACACCTCTGCCCAACCCTTCGGGGAAACAAGGCGTGATGTTATGTTATGTAGGAGATGCGATGGTATGGTGTAGAATATTGAATTAGGTGTTGTAAAAAATATAAATGAATGACAAAATATCATGGTGTTTCATATTATTTTCCTTATCCTTGAAATATTGTCAATATGTAGTTTTATTAAACAGTTTTAGATTATGATATTCGGGTGACGACTTCAGGATTCATTTGGGGATTTTGAGGTTAAATAATTATATTAGGAATTACATTATTTATTTTAGAGCAAGGATGGTTCTTATTATACTAGTTATGTTTAAGTCCCATGTAATAGGGGGCAAGCCCATTGCCATCAACCGGGTACAATTCCAGACTCCGGGCTGCTACTGAGAAATCCCAGATAGAAAACATCCAATAACACTGCCCGATCTGGGAATCGAACCCAGAACTTCATACTCAGCAGTAACGCTTGCGACCAGTAATTAAAACCTTATTAATAAACGACCTTACTAATTAATAAGGAAGGGCTTATAACACCCCGGGGTTGCGAAGAAAACCGAAAGGGAGATCGTGGCCCCCGACAACAGGGCAACCGAAGGAACACGGGTGGGTTTTAGTCAGTAAGAGTCTGATACGCCCTCCCGCTCCGCCCAGAGCGGGAGAAGTTATTTGATGATTTCCCACCCTCAAAAAAAAAAAAGGGGCTTATAACACACTATCAAAAATATTGGTTAAGCATTAGATATTAAATATCAGATACTGGAGAATCATTGACAAACATGACTACCGCCTCCATTAAAATAACCAATCAATCTGCCTAGCCTTTGCAAACTATGTTCGGGCGGCTTCCAGTCTAACCGAATGCAGCTGAATACCAGTATTTTACATGGAGCGACTGCCTATCTGACACCCACAACCCTGTAGCTGGGTAATACGACAATTCCCCTTGGTAAGGCTGGTGTCAGACTTTCGGGCTTCAGACGACTCGTAACGACTTTCAAAGATCCACGAATGACAGCCGGGACCAACGGCTTAACGTGCTTTCCGAGGCATGGAGGAGTCTCGGTATGTAAAGATGGGCACCCATCCACGGACCAAGCAAGCGTAGCTTAACCTGATGGATCGACCTGTGCGGCTGTTATTACTTAGCTACAAGCTCCTTCTCGCCTCTATTAACTCCAAATAACCACACATTCTAAATACTATAGTATTAAATACATAAATTACAAAGAAAACAATCCAGAATATACAAACATAAACAGAACTCCTTAAGTTAGCAATTAAACAAAACACAGTAATGATAATTAGAGAAAACTTTCTGTATAAGCAAGGAGTTTCAAGTCAAGAATTCCTTAAATTATAGCACTTGAACCAAATGTATGAAACTGTTAACGAAGTTTGTTGTAGTAAAAACAGCAGCGTTTTCTAGAATATTGTCTAGCTTGCAGATTTTATGCTGGAGTTAATTTTCTTGGAAATAGATTCTTTTTATTAGTGTTCAGTCATAAAACTTTATTGTTCAGCAGATTGAGGCAAAACGTCTGTTTGACGTGCTATTGCCATTTCATACAAAACAAACAATGTCAGTTCTGATTTTTATTAACTGATAATTTCTAATTGATTGTGAATTTGCTTATTAATAATGTTCCCTGAATTTATTTGGTTTTACTTCTCTTATTTAGGTTATTAAGCACTTCGTATACGTACGTATACATATAAAAAAAACAACATTACAATATGAAAAATAACTTTGATTGCTGAAGTCGGTGTCTTTGGTTTTGAATTTTCGTTTTTTGCCACCGACTTCCGAAATTAAAGTTATTTTTAAATTTGTAGTGTTTTTTTTTTGAGAGTTGGTTGTTTTTTTTTTTGTAAAAAGTTTTTATTTTTCACTGTTTGTGTAAACTTTTCACACACAAAAAGGTACAAAGGCGGACTTAATGCCTTAGGCATTCTCTACCAGTCAACCAAGGGTGGTGAACAGATAAGATAGCGGACATCATTTTTATAACATCATCCACATAGACTCAGTGGGAAAAATACGTATTATTGAAGCTAACTCAAAAACTACTCAAGCAAAATTATAAAATTTAAATGGGATCACCGCGCAAGCTTCTTCTACCAAATAAAAAGATTTTTTATAAATCGGTCCACAACTGACGAAAATATCGATGAACATACAAGAAAAAAGAAACAAAAATTAATAAACATAAAGTCGAACATAGAACCTCTTCGATTTTTGGAAGTCGGTTAAAAATCTAATCTTGTATGATTAGATTTTTAACCGACTTCCAAAAATCGTATGATGTTTCAGAATTATAATAAGTCTAATTTAATATTTTTATGAAGTTTGAGAAACCTCTTTGATGTAAAACTTTTTCGCAGCAGATCATAACCACTGAAACTCAACCCTTTATCAACAAGTAAGCAGTTTTATTCAGTTCTTAAAATTCCACGTAATATTAATACTAAGAAATAACAAGCCTGCGATGCCTGCAATGGACTGCCTCGTTGGTCTAGTGGTCGCAAGCGCTACTGCTGAGCGTGCGGTCCTGGGTTCGATTCCCGGGTTGGGCAAAGTGTTTTTATATCTGAAATTTCCCAGTAGCAGCCCGGAGTCTGGATTTGTGCCCGGTTGATGACAATAGGCTTGTCCCCTATTACATTGGACTTAAAACATAACTGGCGAAATGTGGGTGAACCTGCTACAGGGACAACTCTGACCCAAACCCAACCCTTCGGGGAAACGTTATGTATGTAAATAACAAGCCTCAAACTTCATCCTATTTCGTATCGATAACAAAAATAAACATAAAATAAAATAACGTCTAAATTGGCTGACATTTTACAGTGAAAGTTTCATACAAAGCCTTGAAGATGGAGGCGTAGTCTAAAACAGTTTTGAACTTTTCACCTTAAATAAAGTAGGTACGGTATTCTGCAAACGAGCGAAGAAAAACCTTAAGTTTTACTAAAGAAAGTTTTCTCTCAAACATTATGAGTTGGCGTTATGATCAACTCATTTTGTTCTAAAAACTAGTATTTTAAAGTTATAGTGATATTAAAGAAATACCGAGCAATACTTTGTAAAATCTAGATGTGTATGTACGAAAACATTGACAAGCATCTTGGATTGAAATGAGATCTGTCACAAACACCATTGATTTTGCAGGCATTTTACAAATTATTATTTCATCCAGGAACATTTTATGAGCTGCACCCCGCGGTTACACTCGCATAACTCTTGATCCCGTGTGAATTTTGGAATAAAAAAGGAATTCTATTTAGCCCAGGTCATAGTCTATCTATGTGCCAAATTTCATTCAAGTCCGTTCAGCCGTTTTAGCGTGAAAACGTAACAATCAAACAAATTCACTTGCGCATTTATAACATTAGTTAGGGTTAATATTGAACAGTAAAATTTTAAATACATTGAGTTCAGACAAAATAAAATACAGTGGGTAATTAATAAACCAATGTCTTCAAAACGTCTTTAAACAAAAGTATGGAAGGTAAAGAGTAATTGAAGGGTACAGGGGCAAAACAAGGAAGGTCACAAAAACAGGATTTTGTGTAATTCACATTTTAATATTATAAAGTTTATATTTTTTTCTTATATTTAATTTTTTTTTAAAATTATTGGTAGGAACTTAAGTTTACTTTACAGAGATCAGCATTAGGTACAAATAAACTTTTTGCAAATATTAACAAATGTATAGAATTAAAAAAAAATGAAGTAATTAACTTTTTTAAAGTAATAAAACATGGAATGTCTCATCTAACCCATACAGGGAATAAGTCCAAATCTATGCATTCAAAATAGGCTTGAGCTTTTTTACAAATCGACTGAAAAATTTATTTTTAACTACACCGGCTCTAAAGCAATCACAACAACAAAAAGTATCCTCACTAAAACTGACATTGAAAGTTGGAAATTCCTTGTTCCGTTCCGTTAGACTAGGGACATTCCCAGTTTTCCACCTGTAAAATTTTGAAGATATGAGGAACTATGATTGTTTTTACACTTTTTACTTAATACTACATAAAAATACGCGCGAAAACATAAATGTTGCTATACTTAACTTATATTTGAATTTCTTATGACATTCCTTGTTTTGCTCTTGTACCCTTCAATTATAACAACAACATAAAAGGCACAAGAATGCTAACGAAGACGATAAAGGTTTACGAGACGAAGTTTGTTTTGGCAAAGTTTCGGCAATTTACATAGTTGATGGTAGATAAAATTCTGGCGTAACTCGCAATGAACGGTGTGATAATGGCCTTGGAGATGTTAGATCAGATATGCACTGACTAATTTGGAGACTAAGGCTGCTAAATTGTAGGATGAAATGGCTTTGGGGGGTTGAAAGAGTTCTCGAAATGGACTGTGAAGAAAAATAATGTTGGATTGCGAGGGCCTGCGATTGCGAGGGATCAAAGTGGGTTTACAAGAGAAGTGATACAAGGAAGATGTGGGTAAATATGTGAAAGGTGATCAAGAAAAGAAGAAATAAAATACTGAGAAGAAAGTTTATTTTTATTTTATTTTTATCCTTTGTTAAAAAGAACCAAGTTCGTTATAATTAATTACAATCTAGCATATAAGACTAATGAGCAATTTTAATCTAAATTATAATAAAATCCTCTTTTTCCAATTGCTGTTATTTTCATTTAAACGAATATCAACTTAATGGCAGTATAAATTAAGTTGATTTGAAAATAACTCGTATCATTGAAAAAGTCATAAAATGTTGTGGAAACTGAACGTTATGCGATAATAAAGTGGTTTTTCCAAAAATATATATTTGTTTACATGTTTGGAAACTAAATCGCGAACGCATTATAACTTAATTTTTTACGTGATAATTATAAACGAAGGTAATGAAGAAGAGATGAACGAATGAAAAAATAATGAAGTGTGCGATGAGAATAAGTAAACTTAATTTTATATCCCATGTTCAAAAGAAAACACAACAGATGCGTACAATATTTGTAGCTTCTTAATGAGAGTTGCCTCTAAACTAAAAAGAAACGAGGAAAATTCAACCGGAAGGGACACAAGGTTAATGAAGACTAATTGATCCTAACGGGATAAAATGTAACACAAACCTAATCAGAGTTTCAGTCGCCGAAGTTTTACCGAAGTACTATCAGGGATATTCCAAAAGCCATTAATTTAAACTAGGCTAGGAATCAGCACTTTTCGAACGTCAAAATAACATAAGACAGTCCCCCATTGCCCACCCTTCACACTACGTCAATTTGAAATACTACGTCAATTTGCCGTGTTATAGCCATTTCATACGACTGACAGAGAATAACAGTTGTTATTTGAATTAACGAATAACTATAGTCTGGCCACGCTAACTGCATCAGTAAAAAAACGGTAGAATTTGAAAATATATAGACGGCAACACCATTCTAACCTACGAAAAAGATTTTGATACTTTGTTTGTATTTTTGTTTTCGATAGGTTATTTTGTTTACATTCTGATTTGTTCCTGGTAAAGAATAGTCACTTTAGCACGATGCAGTGTGGATTTGATACAGTTTTGGCATCGTGTGGAGGTAGAGCATATGTACGACATAGTCCATTATGCAAAAATCAAAAGGCAAAATATCAAAATCATTAGATCTACTTACAACCCCGAAACTGACTTAGCTGACGGATGTAAAAGTTTTTTGCAGACTTAGCGTGGCCAACTCTATACGTCGTCGACGTCTATCTATATTTAAGTTAATAGTCGATTTGCTTATCGTTCTTTTGCTTTATACTTACGTCACAGTGTGTATACGTCCCAAAAAGTTCTATATTTTTGTACCTATAGGAGGATAGCATTTGGTTAGATCATTAATTTCACTTACCTCCTTCTCTGGTGTCCTGAAACAGCGGAACTGAGAAAGGTCCCGACCCAGCGCTGTTAAATGCGGCTACCGACACTGCGTACCTGATGGAATAAAATTTAGTTGTAGCTAAAGAAATGTTTGTGCAAGGATTTAGGCAGAGACTTTTGTATTTCTGAGGGACTATTTCCGTATTTTTATTTTAAGAACGTTCGCATTTTCTCAGTCTCAATCTGTCAAAAATACCTCTAATTTACCATAACTTTTGACATTGATTGTCGCCGAGATGAGATTGCGCCTGATGATGAGGTTTTGAACCTTTTTAATTACGGGAACTAGCCTTCTGACAAGGGGCTGTTTGATGGTGTTTGGTGGTGTTTTTTTATGGTGTACATAATAAAGAATATTCTCTCTATTTAGGTATCTGTTTTGAAAAAAAAAAATGGGGACTCAATTATTACGATTTTTTTCTTTTTCTGAAGGTAATCGAGTCTGACTAGACTCGCACGGAATCCTTCGCGGGTTCAGTACCATTGTACAATATTAAGCAAAAAACGCCGATAAAAAACACGTTTCTTGTATGGAAAATAAGTTATATAAAAAGAGTGCCCCCTTTTTTATATATATTTTTAACTTCATTTATATGTTGTTATAGCGGAAATAGAAATATACAAACTGTGAAATGTTCAACTGAACTGAACCGTAATAGGTAGTACGGTTCATGAGATATAGCCCGCTGACAAACAGACGGACAGCGGAGGCATAATAGCGTTCCGTTTGGCACCCTTCGGGTACGGAACTCTAAAACTGCTGGAATATAATCACAGTAACATGACTATTCGTATTTTTTTTTCCTACAATTTATCTACATAAAAGTAATTACGATTTCTAATTAGTAACGACGAGCATGTACTCGTATTTCTTAGATTACTAATATATCTACGCGCGTACTGTATCTATTTACAGAAATATATTGGAATGCTATATATGAAAATTAAGGAAATACATTTCATTTATGGTTGTAATATACACTGCTACCATGAATTCAGTACATGATTCTGTGGATTATATATTTCAACGCTCGCGGGAAGCGTTGTAATATCGGCTGTTATTAAAAAAAAAACCGGCCAAGTGCGTGTTGGATTGCGCACAATGAAGGGCTCCGTAACGGTAGTTGGAATGAATTTATCCCAAAAAAAAACTTAACATTAAGGCTAGTACAAACTGGCGCGATATCGCGGGCGCTCCAGGCAGCGCGAGCGTCTTTTAGCGCCCGCGATACCGCGCTGGTCTGCACGAGCTTTAATGTTAAGTTTGTTTTTGGGATAAATCTCTCCCATACATCGATATACGTCACGGTCAATTTTCCAACTGCAAATATAAGTTTGATTTTTTTTGATAAAACTGCATATTAACTAAGTCCAATTTTTTTCTATTTTTCGCTAAGAATTCTAAGTTCAAATTATTTTTATTTTTTAAATATGGAATTCTTTTTTGAATATTAGTCATTTGTGTAATGGTTAGCGTTCTGTTTTCATCGCATTTGTACGTTTTTCGTCATCATGGATACGTTAAAAATTCGATTAATTATGGAGTATGAGTACCGTCGTGGCAGCAAAGAGGCAGACGCGGCACGCAACATCAACGACGTATACGAAGCGAACACTACTAACGATCGCACCACCCGTTATTGGTTTGCCCGCTTCCCGGTAATTAATAAAAAAAATATAGAGAAACAATGGCGTTAACTTATTTCATGAAAAATGGCAATTTCATAGGTAAAGACCTAATATTTTCGGATTTTTTCCTTTATATGTGTTGTGAGACCTTGCTTCCTGCCAAATTTCATGATTCTAGGTCAACTAGAAGTATCCAGTAGGTTTTTATTTAGTATCAAAATATGTCGCATAAATGGCCGTATTCTTTCATTGCGTTGACTTAAAAGCTTGAAAATTTTTTTTAGAGCTCCAAGGGACCATAGGGTTACGTATAAAATTCTCGGGTTACGTATACGTGCTGGAGCGAGTACAGAATAAATTTACTAGACACTTGTATTTCAAACTTTATGGGGTTTACCCATTTTACCCGCTGATGTATCCTACACTGTTTGTACTGGGTATGGTGGGGTACAACGAACTCAGAGTGCGCAGAGAATTTACGCTCGCGGCGTATGCGCTAAAGCTCCTGCGTGGAGTAGCACATAATCCGGGTGTGCTGCGGCACCTGAAGCTGTGCGTGCCAGACCGGTGTGGAGGCGGCGGCGACCGCCACTGCTGGCCGTGCCGGCTGCCAAAACTAATCTGCTGTCAAAGACACCCCTCACCCGCACAATATGTGTACTAAACAAAGTGCATGAGAGGATTGATATATTTTCGTGCAATCTGAGTGAGTTCGCAAGAGTTCTGTTGAATATTGTCAGTTATATTTAAATGTTAATATTCTGTGATAGGTCTGATTTTGTATTTTAGGTTAAGATTTTATATTTAAAAAAAAAACAGTGTTTACAATCCACTATTGTATTGGGGTGATCCTGTAAAGATAGTGTGTGTAAGTTTATAATAAATAAATAAAAAATAAATAAAAGTATTTGATATTAATTTCAACTTGAGACCTCCACACGTTCCTGAGAAAAAAGGTCTTGACAGACTGTTGGACGGAAAACGAAGTGATCCGTTAATGGTTCCGTTTTTTCATACTCAGCTATTTCATACATTTTAATCGCAAAGTAATTAAAAAAAAAAAACTGTAATTTTATACAAAAATGCTTTTGTATAAAATAGCAGTTTTTTTAAAGTAACCGACGAAAAATTCCAACGCTGGTGTGTATAGGATCATGTACTAAATTTATGGAAACAGTTTTCGCGTCGATGTCCCTTACATCCTGTGTATCCTCAATCCTTCAGTGGACTACAATGCACAATGGTCTAAGTTAATTAATTGTTCAATTATTTACCTCACTCCCTTGAGTAATCCGGAAACAACCGTCTCTTGTTTAGCGTACAGCGATGCAGTCTTGATTGTTTTATCACTTGTTTCTTCTGTTTCTAAAAATAATTAATTTTACATTTAATTAAATACCGCATCATAATTACAAACACAAACACATAGAACAATCAGAGAACATTTGTTGATTGTTAAAAATAATTGATACAATTTGCCGTGATAAAAGCATTTCATTAAAAAAATAAAAAATAAACAAAGAATGCCAGTTGCCAGTGGCCAGTTAAAATTTACGAAAAATGTAATGTTATAGTAAAAAAAAAAAATAACAATCAAGTTTCCTGACTTAAGAGGGTTTATCCTAAAAGTTGGCAACCTCGTAAATAGCTGTCAAATATTTACCTGTTTTGATTAATTTAGCAATATTACTGAATGCAATTAAGAAATGTGGCTAACACGGGAATTTAAATATTGATTATGAAATGCATTAATAAATATCGTCATACCGAATATTTAGTTTTAGATATAAAAAAGTATTTGGAAACTTAAAAAAAAAATGTTACAGCATCAAATTCAATGTTATAATTGCAATTCATTATTAATATTCTAGGGAACTAGTTAGCCACATTTTTTTATTTCCATACAGTAATATTGCTAAATTAATCAAAACAGGTAAATATTTGACATCTATTTGCGACGTTGCCCACTTTTAGAATACACGCTTTTAACAAACGGATATAGTTGCAATGGTCACTATGAACAATTCTACAAAATCTTCAGTATCAATAGGAAAGCTTAATTTGGTCAATAATATCAAATAAACTCTTTTAAACCAACCTTTAATCCCCGTCAACTGAGGGGCTGCCTTCAACCGATATCCTATTATAAGTCCGTTGTGTGTATCAGCTGGTGGCGGCAGCCATCTTACTATGAGCTCGCCTGGTGATTCTGTTTGTTCTAGTTGTACTCCAAGAGGTGGCGATGTTGGCGCTGATGATTAAGTATTAATTTAAAGAAGATTTTTTTTTTTTTACCAAAAATACAATCAACTTCCTAACTACGAAGTGGAAAATAACTTTAATTTCGGAAGTCGATGTCTTTGGATCAGTATTTAAGTTTATTGCCACTGACTTCCGAAATTAAAATTATTTTTCACTTTGTAGTTTGGAAGACGGTTGCATTTTTGGTAAAAAAAAAAAAAAAACTACTTTTTTGTGAGTTGGTTTGTAATTCATCAGTTACACTTTACCAAATGGTGCTTTTAGAGAGCAAATGTACGATTTACTATAAAAATACCTAAATCGCTATAGGTGTGCCTATAATATTTGAAGAGTTCCCTCGATTTCTCCAAGATCCCATCATTAGATCGTGACCAAATAGCAATGGGACCAACTTGGAAGATTCTTTCAAACAAAAAAAGATATTTTCAAATCGGTTCAGCCGTCTTCGAGTAATCAAGGAAGCGACGCGACGCCTAGTTTGTGGCTCACCGAATTATGTTAATGATTATACTGTTACTTTCTGATGAAAAAACGTTATTATTGTTATTGTAATTATAAATAATCATGGATGGATGGATATTATTATTTGAAAAAAAAAAGAGGTATATGATGCGAGATTGAGTACGAATTTGTATGTGTGGCTGTAAGAATACAGGAAGACTAAAGAAACGATAGATGGATTTAGTGAAAGCTGATTTATGGGATAAAAAATGCTGTACCGACTCCAAATAAATTAAGTGAGGTGAGGGAAAGATAATGATGATTACTTTGTAATTATTAAGCGATATTTAGAAAGAAAAATAGAAACATAGGTTTATTTGTCACACGTAAAAGACAAGAGTAATCAGAGAACAACAAAATAAAGTACATAATCACCTTCTTCAGTAGTAGTAAATCTGACCGGAGTAGAGAAATGACTGAGATCCGCTTGGTTGCCACCTGCTACCCTTGCGGTATAACTTGTTGCTGGTATGAGATCATCTACTTCTATAATGTGCCGTAGCTCTTCTAACCTAATTGGATGAAATAAGATAATCAGTGTTTCAGTCAATAAGTCGTTTTAAAGTTGCAAAAGTTCTACGTGACTTAACATTGCACCTTGTGGGACAATGTAGTGAAATTAGTATTTTCTACAACTGGAGCAAGTTTACGCAACAAATCAATCGATCTGCCTTTTCCCAACTGTGTTGGGGTCGGCTTCCAGTCTAATCGGATGTAGCTGAATACCAGTATTTTACATCGAGTGACTGCCTATCTGACCTCCACAATCCAGTAACTGGGTAATACGATACTCCTTGGTAACACTGGTTGTCAGAGTTTCGGGCTTCTGACGAACCGCAACGACTGTCAAAGATCCACGAATAGCAGCCGGGCCCAACGAATTAACGTGCTTTCCGAGGCACGGAGGAGTCTCGGTATGTAATGGTGATGGTCACCCATCCACGGACCAACCCCGGCAAGCGTGGCTTAACCTGTTGGAACGACCCATGCGGCTGTTATTGTTTAGCCACGAGCAAGGTTTACACAAAATGTTATTAAAATTATTGCGTTTGGAGCAAGTATTTTGCGATTATTGTTTTGACTTTGTTATATGAAGTAAAACTGGTCTATTCTCAAAATGTACAATTATCGAAAATTCCACTCACTTTGTTGTTCTATTCTTCTAAATAATCAACGGTAGGTAGACATATTTCAATAGCATGTCCTATATATACATACCTCGTTATATTAATAACTCTAGCGTTGTTCCAGGACAATCTCTGACTGCTGCTGATCTGTAGGCTGTAGAACTGCGCCAGAGACCTGGTCATATCTCGCCAGGATAATTTCACTGATCTGCTCTTTATTGAGTCCACTGATAAGTCTGTTGGTGGAGCTGGCGGCTCTGGAAGAGACAATAGAGTTATTGCTGAATCTATTTTAAAGGATGGAGTTAATATTGGCACATCGTGATTTAGAAAGAGATGGCACCTTCATTCGTGGCATGACTTCTTTCTCTACTCTATGAAGAATATAGACATGTGCTACTAGGATCTTCTGACGTTTGAATGACGTTGGGGGGCGTTGTTGGTGAACGTTTGTGTAATTGTCACAAAAATTGTATTGAAAAAATTGTTTTACAAAAAATACAACTGATTTCCAAACTACAAAGTGAGAAATAACTTTAATTTCGGAAGTCGGTGTCTTTGGATCAGTATTTTAGTGTTTTGCCACCGACTTCCGAAATAAAAGTTATTTTTCACTTTGTTTTGTAGTTTGGAAGTTGGTTGTATTATTTAAAAATTTTGGAACGAAGTTCTTTAACGCGGCTTGTAAACTTTCAGAAATCATCACGCTAAAACGTGTTAATACTTGCGAGTGTCTTCTAATTCAAAGCGAAAGAAAGAGAGAGACAGAGAGAGAACGCCGGCAGAAAAAAAACAAAAGAAAAGAGCATAACAGATTACAGTGTCGAGGGATGAAATTGTACACATCGGCCCGAGTACACTGCATATGGAGAGAGAAAAAGAAAGTGTGAATTTGGTCAAAATTTAAATCCAAGATGGCGGCTCCGAAAATTTTCATATGTTTCATCATGGGTATCAGTTTCATGGTTTTCGAGGGTGTTAAAGCCGATAGTGAGGTGGAAATGTAAATCCAAGATGGTGGCTCTGAAATGTCCAAATTTTTCATCATGGGTGTTTTTTTCATAGTTTTAGAGGGTGCTAAAGCCGATAGTGAAGTCAATATGTAAATCCAAGATCCTGCAAAAATTTTGTTTCTTTTTATAATTCATACGTGAGAAAGAACTTCGTTCCTGACGGGGTTCCCCCGCCAGCACACTTTTTTTTTCACTTTTTGTGGGTTGGTTTATAATTTATCTAAGTTACAACAGCCTAATGTCAGCTGTTCATCACATTTTACAAAATATTGCTTTTCCCGATGCAGGAACTTTATTTAATTGATGAGGAGTTCTCCAGGTACTTCACCATCAGTTCCACTGTACCATATGAACTGTGACAAGCATTAATTGCTTACCAACCATATTACAGTAATCGAATCGCAACCCGTGAAATACATATTATTGAGTAGTTCTGGTGGCCATCTGTGTCCTTCATCATCAGTTCCACTTTAACAATTGGTGATTTCCAAAAGAAAATGCACAAGTTACTATAAAAATATCTAAACCACTATATATACACTATATATGGTGTGCCTATAATATTTGAAAAGTTCCCTCGATTTCTCCAAGATCCCATCATCAGATCCTGACCAAATGACAATGGTACCAACTAGAAAGTATACCCTTTATTTATTGGCTGCCAGCCTTTTGGGCACTTTTCCTATTGATAGCGATGCGAACGAATTTTTTGATGCCCTATGATTATTCCCCCCCCCCCCTTTTATATACTTTTACATATTATTATTATTAAGTCTTAGTTTTAAAAATCATGTAAATACGTATGTGTAAATATTTTTTTTCTTTAAATAGAGTTTATTTTCTCAAATCGGTTCAGCCGTCTTCAAGTAATCGGGGAACATACACAAAAAATTCCGACGAACTGATAACCTCCGCCTTTTATTAAAGTCGGTTAAAAACAAGATGGTAGCATTAGTTCTGATTTAGGCCACGCACCAGAAGGTCCTTGTAGCGTTGTAGCTCTTTATATACAATTTTGTTTATTTGACATCGCGCTGCATTCTACCATTTTATTTTTCGTGTCTTCTGTGGTAATGCTACTCGTGCTGGTAACCACAAAATAATGTCCCTACCTTTTTTTTGGGTGAGAAATTATTAAATAACTTCTCCCGCTTTGGGCGGAGCAAGAGGGCGTGTCAGACTCTTACTGACTAAAACCCATCCGTGTTCCTTCAGTTGCCAATAATGTCCTTACCTAACATCGCATTTAGAAAAAAATATACCCGAACATGGCATTTCAAATATAACAATCAGTTAATCACTAGAAACCGATAAACTCTACCACAGGCACTGGCTTCACCCGAAAGCAATTAAAGTTCGGGACCGCAATTAACGGCTCCCTATATTATGCGTATACTAGGTTCAAGTCAGAGGAAAAATTATGAGCTAGAACTAATGTTCATAATAAGAAGGGCTGAATCGTGGAGTGGTCATTTCTTATCCTATTAAACGAGCAATATTTATTTATATATCGTCGCTCGGCATCCAATACCGCGAAAGTGACATTTTTGACGAAAATCTGTTTTAAATGCAGAATCTCAGTATTTGAATGTGTAGAATGAAATAAAACAAAAATCTGATTTTCGTCAAAAATGTCGGATTCGCGGTATTGGATGCCGAACGACGATATATAATATTTGTATCATGTTCTCGAAAACGGCTCTAACGATTTCGACAAAATTTGCAGTATAAGGGGGTTAACGTGGGCTAAAAATGAATCTAGCTAGGTCTCATATTTGGGAAAATTCGTTTTCTTTATTTTCACAACGTTGGGATGTGATACAACGTTGGTATACCTGGACGATATCTTTATCTATTTTCACACGAGCAGACCTCGGTCGACCAGGTACTTGATTTAATAAAGCTGCTGGTCCACATTTGACCATGGCTAAGCTACGCACGTATACTTAGCTTTGCTTTGTATGAAAATGTAGGCGGAATCTTCTACTGTGACCCACGGCCATGTTATGTACGAATGCATGGCTGGCATATAAATCAACCGTGCAGCTAACATCGGAAATCTCTCGAAGCACATCCTACGTAGCAGTGACTTTATACGATCACTAAACAAGCACTGCTGTTTGATTAACGGGTTCCTCCCCTCTCAATAAAAATATTGAAACTTGACAGTTTGACCTAGAGTGAACTAGGTGAAGCCGATATCAGACGTTATCATTATTAATTTTTGACACCGATAAAATTATATAGGAATAAACGTTCCTACGTGTGTCCTTTCATTTAATTTTTCGATCATTCGGTAGGCGAGCGAAAGATGTATCAAAATCCAACATCATTGGATCGGTTCACTAATGAATGAATTTTTCACTCCACTTGCTCTAAAAGTCCGTCATTGCAGCATACCAGAGCGGGGAAAAATTGCATATCTTGCTCTAGAGGAAAAAGTAATTTCTTTTAAAATTTTATCTGTAACCAACGAGCCTACAAAAACGAAAAGGTCTTTATTATTATGTCAAACTAGCTTTTTCCACGGCTTCTTTCGCGTGGAAGTCGGAAAGTATCCCATGGCAACGTACTATCGCATACCGAGATAAAAAGTTTCCTTAAAAATTTTGATTGAACAAATTGTATAATTTTTTAATAAAATAAACTATTTAATATTGTATTGAATTATTTTATTTTCTCGTAGTGAAAAGAAGAATGGAATACACACGGTGCTAAAAACCCATTATATTCGGTTATTTTAGCCCCTCGTATAACAATCTATTATTTCACCTTTAAATTATTTTATGTTCAGACGTTTCACGTTACACGAGTGAAAGATGCCGAATCAAAGGCAAACATTAGTTAAAAAAAAAGACTGCTAAAACACATAACTGAAATATTACATGACAATAATATTATATGTGGGAGTGACTTAACACTCCCACACTTTAGACGAATGTAACGACACCTCATTTGTTAAAATCCATGAAGCCGTTTAGGCTAAAGAGCGTGCCGATCCATACATACTCTCGAAAAGTATCACCTTCCGTCTGGAACAGTCGGGTATAAATGAAGGAAAGAAGGAAAAGCACTGTGGGTTGTGGTATACCAAAGCATTTTGGTATACCACAACCCACAGTGTGCATACTATGAATTTCAGTTTCAGTTCATAACCTCATTAAGGTAATATCGGGAGCAGTATGTTTGCCACTAAACCCAAACCGATTGGGAACTGTACCATAAATCTGTTTGGCTGGAGCTGGCTAATCATGTTACGTAAATTATGTTCTGTTGGGCGTTTGTTTACGTTTCATATAGTGTTTTGCAGTAAATCAGTTTTTGAATGGATATTGAGAGATTAATCCAATTAAAATCTATTAATTACGTTCGTGAATATTTTTTGGAAATAAGAAGTAAAATGCACTTGTTTCTGTGACAATAAACCATTTTTTCTATATTTCAATTTTAATTAATAGGGAAATGCCTGTACACGGAACAGGGTCCAAGGTGCTGTTAGTTAGGCCCTCAAAGAAGCTTTTACAGGTACGAAGCCACAGTGCGACTCGACACAGAAAAAAAGTTGTGCGGTCGGGGGACCCCCGTCAGCAACGGAGTACTTTCTCACGTATGATTTAAAAAAAAAATGCAGCCGCCATCCTGGATTTACATTTTGAACTCACGATCGGCTTTTACACCTTTGAAAACCATGAAAACGATACTAATGATGAAAAAATTGAAAATTTTCAGAACCGCCATCTTGGATTTTCATTTTGACCAAATTCACACTTTCTCTCTTTTCGGCATGCAATGTACTCGTGCCGATGTGTGCAATTTTATTCCACGACACTGTTATCTCTTATACTCTTTTCTTTATTTTTTTTGTTCTGCCGGCGTTCTCTCTCTCTCTCTCTTTCTTTCCCTTTGAATTAGAATAAGACAGTCACAAGTATTAACACTTTTTAGCGTGACGATTTATGATCATTCATAGAAATTGTTCTACTAGAATCGCGTCGCAGTGTTGCATCGTGCCTGTCTGCGGGAGCTTTAATGCGTACTGTATCAAGAAAAACTGTTTTCTGAATCAAGTCCTTAATGCAACATCAAAAGGCATTACGAAAACCACATCATAATTATAAGTAGATACTAAAAGCCTTGATCTAATCACGACTGGTGGGTGCAACCAGTCGTGATTAGATTGTGATTGCTTTGTGCGGATTGTAACTAGATCTCATTCCTTTTAACCTAATTTTTGCATTTCATCTCGCCTGCACAGTGCTTTGTTGTGTAGGCCTAGTTACTAAGATCCATCTTCTTTTTTGTTGTTTTGTCGTTAACGTTCTGTATCTGCAACTTTTGCTTTTGGATTTTTGAACTTAATTGTTTTGTCACAATGACGATCAATATATATATTTTTTAAATTTCATATTACTGCTAGTACATTGCCATCAGTCAGAATTTTTGAAGTGGAAATTTTTTAAGGCGCGTTGGGCATTTTTGTGATAGAAAAAAACAATTAAACTCGCAACACCGTTATCGACACCTCATTTTTTTAAACACGATTGTGTTCTTTATGTATATTACGTTACGGATCAATGTTCTATGCAAGTTTATTTTTTAGTTTTTACTTCTGTCGGCACTCCCGGAATGCCACTGATTTTTTTTTACAAGCTTTTATTTAACTTGCTTTGTTAGTTAGTAGGTATGCGTCAAATCTTGCAAGCTGTATTAAACTTCCACTTATCCTACGGAGATTGATTTGATTTTTTTTATGTTGGTTCAGTTTCCAAGACAATGCATTTTTATGATACATGACCTTTAAGACAAGCCTCAAGCTTTTAAGAAAATATTAAAGTTCTATCTTTACATCAGGTTTATTTTGTACTTTGTAGTTCAATACAATCTTGTTAGCTCTCAAACCGTACATACTGGCGGGATCAAAATTCACTATCATTTATTCTATTCAATTCAATTCAAAACATAATTTATTTAAGACGTTGTCATTATGATTCGCTTGGAAAGACGCGAGACTAAGCGGACGTGTGTTTTGTATTTATTAACTATATAATGAAATAAACAATTACGACAAATAAATATAATTATTTGCGCCGTCAGTATATAAGTAAAGTGTGTCGCGTGTGACTTGTAAGTTTTTACCGACTTTCAAGAGTGTTTTTACCGAAGTTGCAAGATGAACTAATTAATTTTTATAAACGATAAATAAAGTGTTTCTAGTACACACATCAAAAGTGTCTAGGGATCAACATATATTTTTGCAATAACTTTTCTCCTGATTGATATTAATTAAAATTTTCTTTAAGGATTCATCAAATAAAGTGTTTTCGTTTGTCACAGTAACGATAAACCAAGTCACCTTTGCATTAATAAAGAAATTTGCCATTTTCCTAATAAAGGGATTTTTGACATTTGAACCACTAACATTAAAGTTCGAAAAAAAGACTGAAATAACAGTTTTCTTTAAAATTTTATTGGGTAACTTAAACAATTAATAATCCGTGTTTCTACCGCGAACACTAACAACACAAGAACATCGGTTTGGCATACTCAAAATGAGTTCATCCAAATCACGCTGTGGAATGGCCGCCCATGTTCGTTGCAACAACAAAAAAAGGTCTTCTTGCGACTGGATACCCTCCATATTCGGCAGAGCTCTTCTCTGTAGCATATCCCATGCATGCTCAATCGGGTTCAAGTCTGGCGACTGAGCAGGCCAGAGCAGGACATTGATGTTAGCTGCGGCGAGAGTCTGTCTTACAACTCTTGCGGTGTGCGGTCGTGCATTATCATGCATTAACTGAAATAAGGGACCGATTTGCACTTGTAGAGGAACGATGACGTCAGATACAATCGTCTCAGCATAAATTTGAGCGTTGAGGTTGCCTCTGATCCAAATCAACTCAGTTCTTCCGCCGATCCAAATACCCGCCCATACCATGATGGTTCCACCACTATAAGGATGGACTTCCTGGCAGGATTTTAATCGCTGTTGGCGTCCAGGGGTTCTCCAGTGTCGTATACGTCTTGTATCCGGTCTCATACCAAAACGAGACTCATCAGAAAAGCACACGAAACGCCATTGTTCTTCTGCCCAATTTCTGTGTTCAAGAGCCCATTGATATCGAATCCTACGATTGTGCATTGCTATAGGTGGTACCCGTAGCGGTCTTCGGGAATGAAGGTTCACTTCATGCAAGCGGTTTCTGACTGTTTGGTCGCTAATTAAGTTCCCTGAAGAGTGATGAAGCCTCACGGCTAACATCATGGCGGTTATTGTTGGAGCTCTTCGAGTTAAGATTTGAATGTATCGGTCTTGTCTCCGTGTGGTGCAGCGATACCGTCCTCCAGGGCGCTCAGCCACGGTACCAGTGCTTCGGTAACGTGTCCAAAGTCGACTGATAACACTCTGACTTGTATTCAGAGCTAAAGCCACAGTACGTTGCCGGGAACCAGCTTCTATCATTCCCACGGCTCTGAGCATTTCTTCCCTGCTTAAATGACGTCGCCGCTCCATAATAACGTTGGTTTTAATCAGTAGTAGGGAAACAGTAGCACTAATAATGTCTTCAATGCGTTGTATGTTTTTATAGGGAAAATATTGACAGCTGATTTTCATCTTTTACTCGAATTTGATTAACAGTTCCTGTTTCAAATTATGAAATGCACCAAAAAGGATCCATATAAATTTATATAATCATAAATTTATTACAAAGCCACATCTCAATCTTAAGAAATCCGCATAAAAATGCTTGATCCCTAGACACTTTTGATGTGTGTAGTATGTCTAACCTAGGAGCGAGCCCGTTTGGTCGTAGCCAATTACTACGGCGAAGTCCTCCACCGACGCCTAATGAACCATTACCCCCCAGTGACCAAAGCCCACCAGTACCCGAAAAGTACGCCAGAGGTACAGAAATGGTTAGGATCTATTGATACGATTCTGAACGAAGTCTGCACTATTGTCGGTGAGGGGAAAATGAACTCAGACCAGAAGCTTCGTGTCTCCACTCTTTGCCGTAAGGTCTCGAGTGGGACTTCTCAGATGGCTGTCTTATACCAATCGTTGAAGCAGAAAACAATCCAGGCCCATACCACAATCCAGCACCTACAGGTTCACCAGAACGTTGCGAACTCTCTCCAGCAGTTCAAAGAGGTCGTAGAAACGAAGCTTAATCCATCAGAACATACCACTTTTGCTAGCATGGTGAAGAAAGGTTCCGATAACTACATCCGTCCTGCAAATTTGAGATCAGTCGCCATCTATCCCAGTGATAAGACCCAAACAAGTGACGACACCAAGTCGCTTGTTCAAAAGATTATCTCCCCCGAACAACTTAAGCTCCATGTCCGTAGCCTGAGAAAAGTGAAAAATGGAGGCGTTCTGATTAGCACCGAAAGCAGAGGCGATATTGACAAGCTTAAGAATTCGGAAAAATTAGTATCATCGGGCCTTACAGTAGAAGAACCTTCTAAACGCCGCCCTAGGGTCGCCGTGATTGGTGTTCCCGTAACCCTTACCGAGAAAGAGGTATTTGATTGTATTTACGAGCAGAACCTTTCAGATAAGTTGCCGAATATCACTTGTGAGTCCTTCCTTGAGAGCATCAAATTGAGCCATAAATCGGGTAAAAAAGACCTTCCTACCTGTAACTACATCCTGGAAGTGCCTGCTAGCATAAGAAAACTACTTATAAATCAAAGCCGAATTTTTATAAATTGGACATCATGCCCTGTGAGAGATTTCACGATAGTCACCAGGTGCTTCAATTGCCAGCAGTTCGGACACGCAGCCAAGTTTTGCCGGGAAACTAGTCCTACTTGCAACCACTGTGGAGTGACTGGACACTCCTTCAAGGAATGTAGCAGCAAATCTTCTCCCGCTCAATGTGCGACGTGCAAGCGCTTCAAGAGGAAATGTGACCATCCAACAGGTGACGTAAGTTGCCCGGCGCGCAAATATGCAGAGATCAACTACATCAACTCAATAGACTATGACGGTGCCTAAGAGCGCCACCGAATACTTTATTTAGTTAGCACACAAACAGGTAGCTTATCCTATATTTATATTTCCACTTAGTTTGTAACAATCATGACAAATCAGCTTATTTGTGATCTAGATAGTTTTTCTGTGTCCGAATCTAAAATCTGTAATGTTAGGGACTGTAAACACCATATTCAACCTGGTGAAAAAACCTTAACCCTACTCACACAGAATATTCGCAGCATAAATAGAAACATGAACGGATTCGAAGTGTTGTTACAGAATCTTGATTTAAGCTGTGATATAATCGTCCTAACAGAATGTTGGTTGTCAAAACAGACAGTCAATTTACCATCTCTTGACGGTTACTATTCTTATAAAACTGACAGAAACATAAACCAGAACGATGGATTAGTAGTTTATATCAAAAATAATTTACGAACAACAAAAGAAGAACCTGTATCCCAAGATAGTAATTGCTTAATAATTAAAATTATTCCCGATACAGTAGTTATGGCTATTTATAGGCCGCCTTCTCAAAATATGGATAGGTTTTTAGACTCGCTCGACACCAATTTAAAAAACATTACATCTTTTAAAAACATAGTACTTTTGGGCGATATTAACATAAACATTGCTTCCGGGAACACCGATACCCATGTACACAATTATTTAAACATTTGCTCATTTCATGGACTTTTACCAGCTCACTATCACCCTACGCATCAGAGTGGCTCATGCTTAGACCATGTCATTTTAAAATCAAAAAATCCATCTAAAACATTGGTTACTAATTCTTCGCTTACCGATCATCAAGCTGTTTTACTAACATTACAAATATGTTCACCTAGAAAAAACTGCATGCATAGCTACACTAAAGTCAATATGACAAACCTGGAAAGTGACTTACGCGGTATTAATTTTGACCCAGTTTATAATTCAGACGATGCAAATATTACGTTAAAGTATTTCATAGATTCGCTACAATATGCAATAAGGAAAAACACGTTTACTAAGACAATGCCTAGAAAGTATAGTTGTATTAAACCCTGGATTACACCCGGTCTCGTTCGTTGTATAAGACATAGAGACAAACTTCACCTGAAATTGAAACTCACACCTGATAACGAAATACTTTCTGTTACGTACAAAAGGTATCGAAACTTCTGTAATAATCTTTTGAAAAAACTAAAAAAGCAGTATGATAAAAATGAATTACAGAAGGCGGGGACAAATAGTAAACTTGTGTGGAAATTTATAAAAACGAATACATTTAGATCGAAAAATCCCGAACCTCCGTTTGACTTACTATCTGCAGAGACAAGCCCATCCGAAGCAATGAATAAAGTAAACAACTTTTTTGCTAACGTTGGTAAAAACTTGGCTGAAAAATCTTTACATTCTAGTAATTCTTCCCGTCAAAACCCGACGACATCCTCTACATTAAATTCATTTGTTTTATTAGATACTGACGTTTGCGAAGTAGTAAGAATAATAAACGGGTTAAAAGATGTTTGTGCTACTGGGTGGGATGACATACCTAATAATATACTTAAGAGGTTTAAATACCTCCTTGCCCCGCCGCTAACACACATTTTTCAGCTATGTTTATCTAAAGGTATATTCCCTAAGTTGCTTAAAAAAGCTGTCGTCACACCTGTCTTCAAATCTGGAGACAAAAACTATGTGAATAACTACAGACCCATCTCAGTGTTAACAGGCCTTTCAAAAATTTTAGAAAAAATAATTAACAGTAGATTGATAAAATATCTGGAAGATAACAAACTACTTTCAGATGGTCAATTTGGTTTTAGGCCCAAAAGATCAACTGGACAAGCAGTACACAAATTGACTAATTATGTGACTACCAATCTAGATAATGGTATGCACACAATTGGGATCTTTCTAGACCTTGCCAAGGCCTTCGATACCATTTCATGTACTTTACTTTTGCACAAGCTTGAAACACTTGGGATAAGAGGAGCACAACTTCAACTATTTTCTGATTATCTTAGCGATCGTCAGCAATGTGTAAAAATTGGTCAGTATACAAGTTCTGAACTTAAAAATAGTTGTTTTGGAATTCCCCAAGGCAGCATTTTGGGCCCTACGTTATTTTTAATCTATATAAATGAACTTTGCTGCTTGGCACTCCAAAATGGTGTCATATTGTCTTATGCGGATGACACCGCTCTATTGTTCTCAGCTAAATCAAGAGTTGAAGTCTATGAACATGCTCAGAATGGTTTTAACATTGTGTCTAATTGGCTTCATAATAATCTACTAACATTAAATACAGATAAAACAAAATACATTTTATTTACAATGAGAAATACTAACATACCGCTTACTAATCTAAACATTTACTCACATAATTGTAGCACGTGCGCTGACACTGCATGTTCCTGCCCCACTTTAGCTAAAGCTGACCATTTAAAATATCTGGGTGTCACTATTGACTCCAATGTAAACTTCCGTAAACACATCGATTTACTTTGTGCTAGAGTGCGCAAATTAATATATGTCTTTAAGAATTTGCGGACCATAGCAGACTTTAAATTAATTAAACAGATTTATTTAGCTTTGTGTCAATCCATTCTTACCTATTGCATAACTTCTTGGGGCGGTGCTGCAAAAACAATTTTACTCCCTCTAGAGCGTGCTCAAAGAGCAATTCTAAAGGTTGCAACATTTCGCCCTTTTACATTTCCTACGCACCAGCTCTACATAGCATGTAATGTACTAACAATACGGCAATTATTTGTACTAAACATAGTATTACACCAGCACACTGCACTTCCTTTTGACCCATCACCTAGCGACAAGAGAAGGAAGGATTTGGTTTGCATAAAGCCTCAAACTAGACATGCGTTTGCTAATCGATTTTATGTGTTTTTAGGACCTTTTCAGTATAATAGGCTCAACAAGTTACTAAGCTTCTATAGTGTACGTTACAAAAAATGTAGTAAATTGTTAGCAGAACATTTAGCGACACTCAATTACACAGACACAGAAAATCTTCTAGAAATTTTGTCATGACGATAATTTATCCCTCGTAAGTATTTACTTTTGTATATTTACATAGGTTTAGTTTTAGATATAAATGTACCAATATGCTTTTTCTCATAGTTATTAATTAATTGTTTTATATTAGTTTAGTTTTAAATTTTATTGTTCCAATTTAATTAAAATGCAAAGTGATGGCCTGAAACACAGGTTTGAATTAACCTAGATCGGGCGGGTCGCTACCTAATACTGTAATTCCGAAACATCATTACTGACTTGCACTTGTAATTAACATGTTTTAGTTTTAATTTATTTTTAGGTATTATAATTGTTTGGGAAATCTTACTGTTGCCTAAATGTACACTTTTTGTAAACGTTTTTATTCAATAAATATTATTATTATTATTATTTATTTTTATATATTTATATATCTCGGGACCTTAGGGTCCCGGTCTTTTGGAAGGCGTACGACGGGCCGAAGCCAACTCGCAGAGGCCCCTTAGACAATTTTATATGGAATGAGGCACCAACCGACGATTATCCCTGTATGGACTATGCAAGTGCACCCAAGGACAACCCCCGGTTGGTGCAGGACTATTGTAGAACATGAAAATAAAACTTATGCTATGGGTTTGGATGGCTATAGTGGATTTTTTTCCTTGAACTATGGGATAACTATGTCCCCTGCCTGACCAATGTTATATACTATACAAGGATGAAATGGCAGGGGGTGACTTGCACACTCAATAATGGGCCCCCGGAAAACTGTCGCTAGCACACAGTGACGTAGCAACTAGGGGGCAACATGTCTTGAGGTGCTTGAGGAGCGGAGAGGTATTCCACGGCTTTCAGAATAATCCCAGAGCCCGGAAGATGGTCAACATCCCTACGAGCACTTACTGGAATACTTCCTTCCTCCGAGCACATTTGCTCTTGCGAATCTCCACTCAAGCCGGCCAATTAAGGCAAGAATGAGGTGGGAGCTTCGTTCCTCGTCAGTATTCACTCCAGCCGGCCAATAAAGGCTAGCCAGAGGTGAGGAACAAGACTTCTCCTGGGAGATAGGGTCCGTGGGGTCGCTACTGCCCAACAGCTCGCCACATGCTGCCCTGCGAGTTTTTGTATCTCTCTTGGTCTGGCTCCTCATCCTAGACCCGTTCCGGCAAAGTAAACTCTACCGGCACAGACCTAGAGTTCGGAGCGCACAAGCCCCACCACGACGTCAACGTAGAGATACGGCGGTGGGGCGTAGAGATACGGCGGTGGGGT
Source organism: Omphaloscelis lunosa (assembly GCA_916610215.1). NCBI lineage: Eukaryota > Metazoa > Arthropoda > Insecta > Lepidoptera > Noctuidae > Omphaloscelis > Omphaloscelis lunosa. The sequence goes on from OU744267.1 coordinate 11,224,115, forward strand.
TATTATTATTATTATTATGTAAGACGTAGTAGTCATATAGTGTTAGCACCACAAAAAAATCTTATAAAGTTATAGTTAGTATATACAAAAATAAAGCCACAGGAAGAAATAAAAATAAAAACGAAAATAAAATCACAAAATGGCACCGCACAGGAGTGCCGGCCGGTTTATGCCAAACCCTGGACGCGTCCACCCGCAGTGTGTAGTCGCATCCATTGCCGCCACATCGGCGAGTCCCAGCGGCCCACAAACACACTCAGAAGGCTGTTCGAGCTGGCCCGCATGCGCCTCATAAGAGACGCACAACGCTTCCGCATGATGGCATGAAAACCATTCACGCTTTTAACCGCAAACATTGCTGAAGCGCTGCAGTGGTGCGGCAGCCCGAACAGTACCCTAAGCGCGTTATTTTACTGCACTCGCAGAGCACTGTATGTACGCTACGTGTACTTAGTTCACAGGCTGCAGGTGTAAAAAGATTGACAGAAAGCCTTAAATAACGTCACTTTGACCTGCTCAGTACACCTGCGGGCCAGCATATTCTATGCCACACTCTCATTTTCAATCTGCTTACTGCTACTGTATTTCTCATAAATCTAAAATATAAATAGCACTCGTCACACTCTACAAAAATCAAACTTACCCAGTATAGTAAGTTGCACACTAAATACATCAGCCCCAAATGGATTGCCGGCTCTGCACTGATATAGTGCACCGTCGCTTGTTTCTGTTTGTAACAGTTCCAGTATGCTTGTCATTCCGTCCTCCGATTTGGCTTCTGATATTTTTACTCTGGAAGAAAGGCTAAATTAGTGTTTATAGTTTTATAACATTAATATTTTAATTTGTGCGTGTCTGCCTATAATGTACCCACCCACTGCTGGGACACAGGCCTGCTCTTTGAGAGAGGCAGTAAGACTTAATCTACCACGAGGAGACGCCCTGGGCGTCGAGAGTCGCAAGCCGATTCTCGGCCACCGTAGGCGCGGGCTTGCGGACGGTGAGCAATGGGTAGCTCGTTCATTAAGGACCAGGCCCGGGTCGACGGCGCGTTGTGTTCCACGCGCGCCTCAAAGAGATGTCAACAGAACTGACAGAGTCCCATAAAGCTGATGCCTGCCGGGGTTGCGGTTATTGTTCGAAAGGGTTACCGTGGCCCTTGGCAATATAGGCAAATGAAGGAACATAGTTGGGTTTTATTCAGTAAGAGTCTGACACACCCTCTCACTTCACCCAGAGCGGGAGAAGTTATTTGATAATTTCCCACCCAAAAAAAAAAGGCTCGGGTTGCTGGATGTCACATGTCTTTGTATTTTTAGTTCTAAAAGCCGGTTTCCTCACGATTTTTTCTTTCACCGTTTTGAGAGCAGTGGTGATGAAATAATTTACACAAAGTACTACCCTACTACTAAAGGCTCGAACCTACCATAAACGCGTCAGTTTCTACTGGGCCACAACTGCTCTAAAATTGATTATCCTTATACTTACATATTATAAAATAAAGTCCCCCGGCGCGTCTGTCTGTCTGTCTGTTTGAACACAATAACTATTGCAAAAACTCAAAAAATATTGAACGGATTTTCAAACGTTTTTACCAATAGACGGAGTGATTCATGCGGAAGGTTTTAGTGTATAATTCATTAAGGTTTTGAGTAAATTGGCTGAAATTTGACGATTATTGTTGAAGATGTCGGAAAAAATCATGCCAACTCATGCCGATCATGTTCTACAGTATTGTTTATCTTAAAAAGTTCAACAAAAAAGTCCGCGATGGCATATGTCTATCTTCTAAGGATGACCCACAATAACCATTTTACTTTCAGAATTTGATAAAAATGTCATTGTTATTTCCGAAGCTATTTCGACCGGCATTATATTAATCCTTATCCAATAAACTATTTTATTTAAATTCAGAATTTAATTTAGATTAAAATATGCCCCATCATTTCATTTAAATTAATAGTTTAAAAGATATCACAGATTCAAAATTACGCGTGACAAAATAATTATGGTTGACCGTAACGCGGGCGCAGCGGTAAGTGTCAATGACCTTTTCCTCGGCTTTTAGGTATGTAATGCCGGTAGTACGTTCCCGTGGGATATTTTCCGACATCCACGCAAGCGAAGCCTCGGGCAATAGATAGTTTTAACACAAAACAAATCCATAGTTCTACCCCGTTTCTTCGTTTTTACTTAGCGTTCTGACTTTTTCTTTTTGCACGAATCCTAAGGGCCGAGTCGTGATTTTAAATAGACCTTAACTATCAAATGCAAAAAGATTTTTTTTAAATCCGACGAGTGGTTCCAGAGATTAGCGCGTTCAAATAAACAAACTCTTCAGCTTTATTGAAATCAATGTAGTTTTTTTGTTATTCATCTATGAATAATTCGCGTGTGTTAAGATTTAATTTCCATAAATATATATTCCTATGCTAAATATAAATTCATACTCTCAGTAAGTATGAATTTATATTTAGCACGAAAATCGATAGTATTGTTAGAAGGTTTTACTATAAATGTGTCCCAAAAGCTTGATGAGGGATAACAAGATTTCGTTATCATAATATTGGTATCGTGTTATGATACGACGTGTTGCCTCTGGGCAACATAAAGTAGGTACAGTCAGCCTAAAAATATGACATCAAGATACATCGACAAGAATTCGTTTGATTGTCTATTACTTTTTTATTCTTTTTTGGTTTTTAATTTATGATAGAACTCTTTAGATCATGAGCTACACGAATATCAAAAAAATATTTGGCCTAGGTCTTCAGGGGGAGGAGTGAAAATTGATTCGCTGTTACAATGGGCTTCCTTGTTACAATGTACATATACAGGGTTATATGTTGGCAATCCTTTAAGGGGATGTAGTCATTTACAACCAAATGACCCCTTTTGACTCGTAAAAAGCTGTTATTTTGTATTTAAGATTGGGTACTCAATTGTAGTACACACTAGATTCAGTATTATAGAACACAAATCTATTATACAGGATTATTCGTTATATGTCGGCAATCGGTTAGGGGGATGTAGGACGGATCATTTGCATTCAAATGACTTCGAATGATCCCTTTGCCAATGTCAACAATTTTCGAATCATTTGACATTTGATATTTTATTTCATAAATTTTAAAATATAGAATGTTAAATTACTCGAAAATGGTTGACATTGGCAAAGGGATCATTCGAAGTCATTTGAATGCAAATGATCCGTCCTACATCCCCCTAACCGATTGCCGACATATAACGAATAATCCTGTATAATAGATTTGTGTTCTATAATACTGAATCTAGTGTGTACTACAATTGAGTACCCAATCTTAAATACAAAATAACAGCTTTTTACGAAATACATATAATATATACGGTACTTATAAGAAAGAAAACATATATTTTTTTTATTTTTATATGTCTGTCTATTTGTTCCGGCTAATCTCCGAAACAGCTGGATCGATTTTAACGGGACTTTCAAGGAGTAAATTAAGCTACATTTATTTTAGAAAAATAATTAGGGTCCACGCGGGTGAAGCCGCGGGCAGTAGCTACTCTGTAATATGTTTTGTGGATACTCATTGATCAAATATTACGAAAAATATTGTAGACAATTTCATGATTTCTTGTCGATGTTAACATCTTTTTGAGGATGACTGTACTATGCAATTTTACTGGTAATTAAGGCTTGAATGTAATTTTATTATCTATGCAATAAAAATTTAAGTTCTCAATTAATATCAAGATTTCTTCCAAGGAAATGCAGTTTTGATCAATTTAGACGAAATAATGTCACTATTTAAGTAAATATTTTTTGCAAAGAATTCCAAGCGTTCATAAAAAGGTAGGGAGTAGTGTTGGCCCAGTGATAATGGCCGCGACTTACGAGTTGTAGGTCGTAGGTTCGAACCCAGACATGCGGTTTATTTTGTGTAAATTATTTCACACGAACAGGTTACTAAATATATCAACGTCTATTGTATTTTTTAAATTATTTCATCACTACCGCTCTCAAAACGGTGAAGGAAAACATCGCGAGGACACCGTTCTAGAAGCAAAATTTCAAAGACACAATGACATCTATCAACCCGCACTGGAACCGCGTGGTGGATTACGGCCCACTCACTCTCACCGAGAAGAGGCCTGTGTCCTAGTAATGGGAACATTATAAGCTGATTATGTAATAAAAAAGTAGAGAAAAGGAAAGAACTAGCCTTGTGTTTATAAAGTGCTAATTCCTTGAAAACTTTGCTCATTCCATTAAACTAAGTTGACCTAATTATAGGCCGGATGAAGGGTAGAATAATCGGTATCAATGAAATGAACTAATTAACTCTTTGCTGATTTATTTATTTATTTCGTTTATATATAATTTATTGTACACCACAAAAATACATAACAAAAAAAAAACACTACAAAATATACAATGGGCGGCCTTATCGCTATCCGCGATCTCTTCCAGGCAACCTTGGAATGGACAGTGATTTGCCTGGACATAAAATGGGGCTGTCGTCGGTGCAAATAAGCATACAATATACTAGAATAAATACACAGATATATAATACATATCCTAAATAATAGATAAATAAATACATACATACTTACTAAACATATAAGCAACAAAAAATAAATGAAAACTTAAGATAATTACAGTTACGAGAACAAGATCACAACGACAAGTAATGTTCCTTTACGAGTCTCTTAAATACAGGTAACGATTGCGCGCGTTTTATTTGAACTGGCAACTGATTTACTTATCTTTGAAGAATTATCTCGTTTCTATTTATCTTCTTCTTTTTGTGTGGTCAGTGAAGCAGGACACAGGTGCAGTGATGACTGGTGCAGTAAGGCAGTGACTGAGTCTTCTCGTGTAGTTAGTGACTAACCTACTGTCAGAGTTTTAAAGCCGCCCATGGGCCTCTGACTTGGCTTCACATGCCGTCGAGAAATATATCTCAGACATGCCGGTTTCCTCACGATGTTTTCCTTCACCGTTTTCAAAGCAAGTGATAATTATATAATTCGCACATGAATCCGAAAAGTCAGAGGTGCGTGCCTTGGGTTTGAACTCGAGACCTATAACTTGGCAGTCCGACGGTCACACCACTAGGCTATCACTGCTGTTACGTTTATTTATGAAGGAAATGCTTAATTTGTTTATTTAAGTTATGCTTTCTGTGTTATTAGTTATGGTGTCCTTTGTTTTATGCCCTTTATGAGTGTTACAGACACTACCACCCGATTTCTGAATTGAGAATTTGAATTGAGCATTTCTTAATTAATGTGATTCCTTCAATGTAGCTCACGAAATTCAATAATATTTTTCTATTTTTTTTTTGCATAAAGTTGAATTTCGTGGGTTCTCACCTTAAGTGATGCCACAGTAAAGTTTGTCAACTTCAAATTCTGAATTCAAAAACCAGGTGCAACAGTTTAGGTAACGTTTTACGTTTAAATCTTTCTATTTCTCAGTGTTTTGTTAGGATGTGTCAGGGTGGGTTATTGTTCCATGTTCCATTTTTAAATTTAAAGCCCATACTACCTCAGCTCAAGTTCACTTTTTACCTCGCTCGCACCGTACTGCTCGCGGACTGAGTGAGAGCGAGACGGAGTGGGGTGCTAGCGGCTCCGAGGCGCCAATAATTGAGGTAAGTAATTTCTTTTTACGGCGAAAATAATGGTAATTAAAAAAAAAACAAAAAAAAATAGTCGCTGCTTTAAGGCACTTTCAAACAGGCGCGACACGCGACGCGACACAAAGACACCGCTCGTCGCGCGACAAGCGGTGTCTTTGTGTCGCGTCGCGTGTCGCGCCTGTTTGAAAGAGCCTTAATAGTTAGTTCAGTTATAATGCAAAGTTTCATGATCAAATTTGAAGTATTTTTTTTAATACCAGCGGTTTATTGTTCGGTTTGTAGGTAACTTTGGTTTTTTTTTTCTATTGAGTAAATTTTATGGAATCGTGTTTTCGTTTAACGTAGTGCTTAACATTAATCCTTAACTTTAACATATATTCATTTTAAAATGAATGCCGCAGTATTTTCGATATGATCCTCATCATGCTAGGCCATTTGAGGTAGAATAGGCCCTTAAGTTAATTACGTACCTCTGTGTTAAAGGATTGATAGGCTTCCCATTCCTAGTCCACATAATTCTGATTGGGTCGTCTCCTTTAGCTTGACACTCAATAGTGATATGCTGACCAAGTTTAGCTGTCATGTTTTTTGAGAGGACATCGAAAGCCACTGGTTCTGGAAAAAAAAACGAATATTAAGTAAATTAAGTTTAGGTAGAAAAGGATTAAGGTTTGCCGTTTGAACTTCTATATCTTTACATATTATAAATTAAAGTCGTTTTTTGTGTCTATCTGTGAGAAGGTGTTATTAGAGAAATACGTTATAGAGAATTTATTCCGGAAGGTTTATGTGTCTAATACATTAATATATTAAAGTTCTAAATAAAGAAATCTGGATGTTTTGTCCAGTCGCAAGAACAGTGCGGACCAGGGTCGGGTCACAGTATTCCAGTGGCTCCCAAATTATAGGCTGCGACCCACTGGTGGGTCGCGAGTGAAAATTGAGTGGGCCCTGAAAAATATTTTATTTGGGACACGCACAGGAAATACAAACAGTAATAATAACTAAAAAGGAGCGTCTGAAGCTAACAAAAAATTTCGCATTAACGAAAAGAAAAAAAAAAAAAAATCAGGTAAATATTAAAACTAAATAAATTAAACGTATCAAACTCATTGAAGTTGCTGCTAAAGCTGTAATGACAAATAATAGGAAAAAAATACATCCTTGTCATTGAAATAGCACTCCTTGTATATAATTAAGTTTTTTAATTTTCGAACGTAACTGAATGTATTTTTCTTATTTGAACAGTCCTTCATTCATACAGTTAAGTATGCCCCTTTTTCACCATGACAGTCAAGAGGTGCGTCCCGAATTTGGAAGCTTTTGTTAGGTGGGTAGCGGTCCAGTCAACTTTGTGCTCTAGTCTATTATAATTAGGTTTATATTTAAAGCAATCTTTTCTCTTTATGGGGTAGCCCAAGTTGCTTATGCTGCCCGTGCTAGTAAAAGTGTTTTTTATAGCATCATTCGGTATGCTAATGATATCATTTTGTTATTCACATCCACTGTTTAGAATGGTATTTAGCATAGACTAGTATTTGGCTGCATCCAGTAAGACTGAAAACTGACTACAATATAGCTGGGAAAAGGCTAGGCAGATGGGGATGATGTTAAGAATATAAATTTTTGTATATAATTTATGAAATTTCGTCCGTTCTGTCTTTTAATTAAAGGTTGATTTATTTTTCGGCTTATCCAAGAGTAAAAACTATTTCGAATATTTTAGTACCGACGCCTCGTTGGTCTAGTGGTCGCAAGCGCTACTGCTGAGCTTGAGGTCCTGGGTTCGATTCCCAGGTCGGGCAAAGTGTTATTGGGTTTTCTATCTGACATTTCTCAGTAGTAGCCTGGAGTCTGGATTTGTGCCCGGTTGATGGCAATAGGCTCGCCCCCTATTACATCGGACTTAAAAAAACATAACTGGCGAAATGTGGGTGAACCTGCTAAAGGGACATCTCTGCCCAACCTTTCGGGGAAACAAGGCGTGATGTTATGTAGTACCGACGCCGTTTTACCTAATACAGACTTTTATTAGCAACCTTGATAAAGGACATTATCAAAATATTTACAACCTAAGTAATAAAGATAAAGAGACGAAAATAATAACAGTATTCTATCATAAAAATTCCCCAACAATTCCCGGTTTCCTCATGAAACAGAACCGTTTACATTTGCATGTTTACAAAGTATATTTGTCTTAAGTTCTTAAGGAAGAGCTTAGCAACATTCCCTAACAAGTAATAAGGGTGGGAAAGAAAAACAAACTTTCGCGAAGAACCCCGTTTGTAAGTTGTTAGAATTAATTAAGATCTGCGGTTGATTCGGATGACGTAAGCAATGAATTTTAATCGTGTCTTTTTCTTTTGAATAAATGATTCTATTAAGTATGAATTGCTTTATTTTAAATGCTTTCAAGTTTAAGTTTATACAACATGTAAAAAAAATGCTGCCCGATCCGATTATTAGGTATCCGCCCGATAAGGACCAGGCCCGGGTCGACGGCGCGTTGTGTTCCACGCGCGCCTCAAAGAGATGTCAGCAGAATTGACGGGGTCCGCTAGGGCCGATGCCTGCCGGGGTTGCGAAGAGAACCGAAAGGGAGATCGTGGCCCCCGGCAACAGGGCAACCGAAGGAACACGGGTGGGTTTTAGTCAGTAAGAGTCTGACACGCCCTCCCGCTCCACCCAGAGCGGGAGAAGTTATTTGATGATTTCCCACACAAAAAAAAAGGTTTCGTACTAAGAGGGTCTATTTATGTGTAAATTTCAGAAAAAAATTAAAAGAAAAAAACCTCATATTTTTTTTTATGGGAAATTTTACAGGCTTAATAACATGGAGCGCGGGCAGCCGTCGTTCAGCGGGTTTCAACAAGTCATAACATAAGACCCCTGTTGAAAATTTGCTATTTTTTTTATGAAGAAGCAAGATTTTTTTTATTTTCAATAATAATAAGATTTTTTATTACTTTTAGTTAATGTTATTGCAGTACCTATGTGTCCCTTTCGGATCGGACAGGGTTTTCTTACGAATTTTATATTGAGACTTAAACGAAAGCCTACATAATGGTAGATGATTTAGGTAAGTTATAGTTGAATCTAGTACTAAAAAATTATGATGTGGATATATTTAGTAACCTGTTCTGCTTAGCTATTTCTAAAGAGTCTTAAAAAGACCCTGAAAGAAATTGACACGTGTTTCACGTCTCAACGAGTCATCTTCGGGATGACGATTGACTTGTCGCGAACTCGAACACGGCGTGTTGCCACACCAAGCACTGAGCGCAGACTGAGCTTGGGGGCCAACAATCGCAGTAAAGTTGCCAAGGTCACCTTTACTGCGATTGTTCGCCCCTTATCGCGCTGATAACGGTCCGAGACGAGGTGGGACGAGCAGTATATACGTGGGTTGAATGGGTGATAAAGTTCAGTTTTATAATGGATTTCCGCAAGGTCACGCCTGAATCAATTAACTATCTGAATCTAGTACTGGCTATCATCATACCTGTAGTATTGATACACATAAGTAAGTACACATACATAACTCACGCCTTCTTCCAATGGGGGTAGGCAGAAAGTACAAAACGGCACCTGCTACGATCCTTACAAACTCCTTTTGCTTCGCTTACGTTCATACATCTGGTCATACACGCACGCCGGTTGCGAGTACTACGCACCTAACATCACCAATAGGGTCACTATATGTCCTTTTAGGGCGTCACTTTCAGTGTTTTCCACTCACATCTGCCTTGTAAATGCCTTTTGTTAGTCGCCTGTCACTCATCCTCTCAACATGACCAAACCATCTAAGCATGCTCTTTTAAATTTTTGTTACTACATCTTCTTTTAAACCGTACCGTTGCCTTATCACATCATTCCTCTAATCCTCATTAGTATTGTTAAGATTCATCATTATACTACGTTCTGCTAAAAATATACTCTATTCCATGTCTTTAAGGTTCTATATATACCTACATTACTTTTCTACCGAATTATAAATTACCATTTTCTATGGCACTGAGGTCCTAAATTTTTAAACAAAATTTTCCAATTCTAAGACATAGTTGTGGAGAAAACTAGACTAATAATAACGATCGTAAATCTAGAATTATTTATCTCTTTATCGAAACCTAATATTAAACAAAGTTTCAAAATTCAAAGAAACAATCAAACTTATACTTTGTGCTACCGAGAAATAGACTTAATATTCATTGGCACTGCTCAAAGATCTTGACTTATTGAACAGACTTCGGAACGATTACAATCAGCTTTGCTTTGAGATTTGTGCTAGACTATAATTTCTATTGCTAGGTATTACCACTCAAATAAGCAGGGGAAGAAGGCTCAGATATATGTATACAGTTTGAGTCTTTATATTATCGACGGAAAAATATTTAAAAAAATCTAATTTGCTTTTGGTTCTGTTTGGCGTCATAGCGAAAAAATTTACGATTATTATAAAAATTGATGAAAAAAAAAATTTGCTAAAACAACATGTTTATTTTCAATTGAGGGTAGTTTTTATGAGGACACCTAGTTGCTTTCAAATAATTTAGGAGTTTGTTTTATCGCGATAGATAATTTAGTTTAATAAGATTTTCTCATTTCGATATGTGCACCACTGTATATATATTTCCCCCCAGCTTGTTCTTTTATCTTGTATCCCATAATGGGGTTGGCAGGGCTGTTGTACACTAACATTAAGCAAGTTTTTTTAAGCCTTACGTAGTACCTCATGGCTAAATAATAACAGACGTCTGTGTCGATCTTCAAGGTTAATCAACGCTTGCCGAGGTCGGTCTCTGAATGGGTCACATACATTACATACTAAGAATCCTCCGTGCCTCGGAAATCACGTTAATCCATAGTTCCTGGCTGTCTTTTGTAGATTTTTGACAGTTATTCAGAAGCCCGAAAGTCTGACAACCAGTCTTACCGAGGGATATCGTATTACCCAGTAACTGGGTTGTGGAGGTCAGATAGGCAGTCGCTCCATGTAGAGTACTGGTATTCAGCTGCATCCAGTTAGACTGAAAGCTGACACCAAAACAGTTGGGAAAAGACTAGGCAGATAGAGGGTGTTTTTGATTTTCCCGCGTATCAAATGGGGTGCCACAAACTACCGTTATTCCAATGTACCCTTTGTGTAGTCTGGCTTACTCACTAATGTCACAGAGAGACATATTGTGGTAATGTGTTCTTCGTAAATGTCTGGAGACATTGCAAAAGATTTCCCGAGATCGTCCAATAAATACGAAGCTTATAAGTATATACTTTAGCTTTTTATATTTTGAGCTTTAAATAAAGTCGTCTAGGAGTTAACCTTCTGCGCTCATCTTTCTAGTATGAATACCTACTGCTCACTCACATGAATTTCAATTTATATCTGAGTTGTTAGTGAATGATTAATTTCTGGAAGACTACCTCTACATTATGCTATCCTAATGGAAGTTGCGTAAATGTTTCTATGAATACATTAATTTGTAGCAAAATTAGAAACTTGACATGACTATGATGAATGGCGGAACTTTTCTTGAATAAAATACTTAACTTTTGAGCTAGGCTTATTCATGAACGAAATTAATGAAAAACTGTGATGTGGATTTAGAATTTTCTATGTCTGGGTTTATGTAACCACTCTAGCACATAGGTATTAACTATAACTACTTATGGCTTAAAAGTCAGTTTCATTTTTTTTTTAATCTGTCAAATAAGAGTAAAGTAAAAAACAACCGACTTCCAAAAAAAAACTACAAAGTGAAAAATAACTTCAATTTTGGAAGTCTGTGTCTTTGGTTTTGTATTTAAGTTATTTGCCACCGACTTCCGAAATTTAAGTTATTTTTTACTTTGTAGTGTTTTTTTGGAAGTCGGTTGTTTTTTTTCTTTGTAAAAAAAAAAATTATTTCTCGCTTTTTTGTGGGTAGTTTGTAATTTATCTAAGTTACAATAGCCTAATCAACTGCTCATCACCTTTTACAAAATATTGTTTTTCCCGATGCAGGGACGATAATCGTTGAGGAGTTCTCCTGGTACTTCACCATCAGCTCCACTTCTCCATATGCATTGTGAAGAGCATAAATTGCATTGCAACCATATTAAAGTAATCGAATCGCAACACGTAAAAAAAATATTATTGAGTAATTCCGGTAGCCATTTGTGGTTTTGATCATCAGTTTCATTTCACCAAATGGTGCTTTCCAAGAGCAACTGCACGAGTTACTATAAAAAATGCTCAAATCGCTGTAGGTTTGCCTGTAATATTTGAAGATTTCCTTCGATTTCTCCAGGATCCCATAATCCGACCCTGGTTTCCTTATCACGGTACTAGCCTTGAGATATCTCCTTTCCAACAAAAAGAAAATCATCAAAATCGGTTCATAAACGACGAAGTTATCCGCGAACACACATTAAAAAAAAAAATATATATATACGGTCGAATTGAGAACCCCCGTCCTTTTTTTGAAGTCGGTTAACAAAGATAGATCAAACTTTTTGATGAAAAATATTGTTGCACATAAATGACAAAGTTAATCTTTTTTTGCAGTCGTTTCCATCAGCACACTTAGTAAATCAATTAAAATAATTAAATTCAAGAATACTCCCATATCAAATTCGCAACATAATTACAAATTCAATTAATTAATTATAAATCATTACAACAATATTCAATTAATCAATCTGCCTAGCCTTTTCCCAACTATGTTGCGATCGGCTATAGGTCATTACAACATTATTACAAAACAATCAATAACTATTATTTTAGCTGGAATATTAATTGTCATATACCAAGAAATAATTAACCTCGTATACGGTCCTCAATATTCCATTATCAGATTTATGTATTCGGTTCATAAAGCCTGCGACTTTCTCATGACTGCGTAAAAGTCATCTACTCTGTTTTCGGAAAACATACCGGGCGCTCTATACCGCCAAGGCAGACCCAGTATACATCTGAATGGGTTGTTATAACAACTAGTATGCGCCACCACTCTTGAATATAAATAAAAATAAAATGATAGTTAAATAGCTTTTAAAAAACCTTCCACTTACTGTTAACGGAGATCCACACAGTCTTACTGAGGGCTTCGCCGACTCCATTTTCTACATGACAGGTGTATAATCCAGCATCAGAGAGTGCTACTGAGTCGAATATCAGCGATCCGTTGGAGAGGCTCAGGACACCACCTCCGGCTACTTCCAGAACCGGTCGCCATGTTTCTGATACAACTACAACAATGTTAAAGGGCATATGAATATTAGAGTTACATGCATAATAACAACGTTTTTTTGACTCGATAAAATATAGCCTCAGGCGTCGTCCTAATTGGCTAACGCTATTGGCTATTTCGTCGTACGACGAGATTAAACACACACATTTCTTTAGTGTCCTAATTGAAGCTTGCAAGTCATCGCGCGAGCACAGGAATTGCTTAATAATGATCGTACGATAGCTTTACAGCAACGCGGTGGCATCGCATGATGCCCATCGCGCGATCGGCTCCTACGATCGGATCGTAGCCAATAAGGACTTAATACCATTACTAAAAAACTACGGTACAAATAATGCATGTGAGTAGACTGCTAAAACTATACGAACTTCTGGATTCCAAACTACGTAAAAGCCTGTAGGTACCTTGGAAATCATTGCTCATCCGTGATTAGTTAGGTAATTTCGCTAACAAATCACATAAATAACACTTTCAGAATTAAATGACTTACTATTAAAAGGATAATCAGCCTAATATGCTCCCACTGCTGGGACACAGGCCTCCTTTCTATGAGGGAGTGGCCCGTAATACACCAGCGGGTCCAGTGCGGTTAGTGGACACATAAGTAATGTTAACTTTCTGAGGGTAGCTTAGTAGTTCTGGTAGAATTGTATAGAACTTTTAAATGTATGTATACAATTCTACTATTAATGTACTATTATGTAGGATGTACGACGTGTGTGTTGTAGTTTTACTTCTAAAATGAAGAACATCCTACATAATACTACATTCTAAATACCATGCTAAAATCATAAACCTCTTTTGGCTTTGCCGTAATTGGGTAAGGAACAATTTCTGATTCTGAAGGTTGGCAATGAAATGCCAAACCCCTGTGGTGGCCACTTGAGCTGATTTATCCCTGCTTTCACTACAAATGACTTAATGATTTAACGCTAACAGGTGTATGGTCCAGTTCCAGATAGTGGAATCGAGTCGAATATTAGGGCGCTATCTCTGGCCACTTCTAGAACCGGATGTTTTTTTTTTATTTAAACGAGTGTCCGTGGAGTTTCTTGCCCGTTCTTCTCCTAAGGCCTACTACGCTTTGGAATGGGCAACTAGCTTCATATTTCTGACTGACTAACTCCTTGACAATTCAAAAGTGCCTGTAAAAGATTTAATTGAAATAAATACTTTGAGTTTGAGTTTGTCGCCATGTTTCTGATACGGCTACAACAATATGAAAAATTCTATAGGTACATATATGAATATGGGAGTTACAGACGAATAACATAGAGATATTCTAATATTGTTGCCACGGTTGGCAATGTATCAGAAAACCTATCGCGGTCTGTAGTGTTGGTGGCCACATCCATTTTCCAACCAAGGTCTTTCGGTTTGTTTGTCCATTTGCGGGTAGATTATGGCCCGATCCTTCTCATAGAGGAGAGGCGTCAGTCCCAGCAATGCGAATATTACAGCAATGGGTAGCTCGCCGTCCGATAAGGACCAGGCCCGGGTCGACGGCGCGTTGAGTTCCACGCGCGCCTCAAAGAGATGTCAGCAGAATTGACGGGGTCCGCTAGGGCCGATGCTTGCCGGGGTTGCGAAGAAAACTGAAAGGGAGATCGCGGCCCCCGGCAACAGGGCAACCGAAGGAACACGGGTGGGTTTTAGTCAGTAAGAGTGTGACATGCCCTCCCGCTCCGCCCAGAGCGGGAGAAGTTATTTGATAATTTCCCACCAAAAAAAGGCCTGATTATATAGTAAGTATATACATTATGTAAGTACCTATAGGCTGTATGTGTCCATGGTTGGATATTGTAAACAAGTCTTTGATCTGTCTCAGAATTTATAAATTTTAAGTGAACACTTCTTTAGGCACGTTAGGCGTTTTTGAGATGGGAAAAAACAATTGAGCCCGCGACACCGTTATCGACACCTCATTTTTAGTAAACGCGATTGTGCTCTTTATTTATATTACGTTACGGATGAATGTTCTATGCAAGTATTTTCTTGTTTAAGTTTTCACTTCTGTCGACACTTTCGAAGTGCCATTGTTTTTTACATTGGTACCAGCATGACACTTTTGAGAAGGCAATAAAATTTTCACTATTCTCTTTGAAGACTGATTTTACTTAAATACGCCCGACTTATTTTATCCCCGCACTGACATACACTCGAGAGCAATGAATCCGGGTCACTTAAAGAATGTTAAAAATCTCGGAAACTAAAAATGATAGGTTAATGCAATAAATTGTATTTAATAGACAATGTAATACTCCTTAAATGAAGGTATTAAAACTTCTTAGTTATTGTAAAGTTATATCATAAAAAAATAAAATTTGAAAAAGGGCCACTTTCGAAGATGGAACTACGAAATTACAGCATTTGGTTTTGCTTTTGTTTGTAATCTGTCATTTATGTGGGTACATAAACCATGTTGATAGTGCTCTATATTCATTATTCAAGCTGAAATTACAAAAAGATACTTTTCTGCCTTTCAGATAAATGTAGAAGATACGTAAAATGCTTTAAAAACTGGTATTTCTAAACAGATTATAACTGGAAAAGAACAAAGAAAAATACTAAAAGGATTTTACTAACAAACACTCTTCACAAAGAGAGTATCGTACAAGAAATTCTCAGAATTTTGGCAAAGTTTCAAGATTCTGTTTGAGATTTCACTTACTGTTTTTGAACCAGAATACGACATTGAGGTTTTAGTATGTTTTACTACGCTTGTTTTCTCGCCTCCATTTTTCTGTGGACCATTCTTCACATAAATATTTGATGAGCTTGATCTTATTTGATTCTTATCTAATAACTAAGCATAACCACAGAATATGACAGAAGGTACACTTCGCACAGTCGACAATTTTTATAATATCATACTGTAAAATTCGTCTGAAAATAGACATAGCATATTCAGCCTATAATGTTTTCACTGCTGGGGCACAGGCCTCCTCTCTGTGTGAGGGACTGGACTGGTCATTCACCACGCGGGTCAAGGGCGGGTTGGTAAATTATTGTGTACTATATAAGTAGTCCTCCAGACCGATTTCGGCCATGGCGGCAAATATCAACGAAGACTAGCGTTCGGCGCTGGAGATATTAATAGTGCTCAAGTGTGTGCGCAGACACAGGTGCATTCTCTTTTTCCTCACTCTCACAGTCCGATGGGACGGCAATCCATGTAGGATTGCCGTCCCATCGGACCGGAGAGAGATCAAGTGCAGGACCAACGGGTTAACGTGCTTTCCGAGGCACGAAGGTGTCACACTGTCAACTTTCAACAATTCCAGGCTGCACCTCTTATAAATGCAAGTGTGTGTGTGTAAGGATATTAAAGTACTTACTATCTTTTTTCAACCAGTGTGTTTGTGGTTGTGGGTAGCCGTTGGCGCTGCAGGATATGTGACCTCCTCGACCAAGGAGGAGAGATGAATTCTGAGGTTCTTCACTCCATTTTGGGGCAACTGCATCAAAAATAAAATCATAATATCGCTATGTTTAGGTATATTATACGAGTTTCGGTTCATGAAATGCTTCCGGTATCTAGAACGAAAATCAACGACTTGTTAAAATTAAACTTACCTTCTCCAAGTCTAGTGATCTGATTGTTTGTTGATAAATCAGTCAATCAATTACAGCAGTTGACCGGTATTTGACTATTTGTTAGCAAGTTTTTGTGTTGATTTTCGTTTTAGAAATCGGTTGTAAGACTACTGTCTCGTAACGTAGTAATGTTCGAAGTCGTACCGCTCGCGCTCGTTACGGGGTCGAACGAAGTCGGCAAAGTTAAAAAAAAACGCGTAAGTTTAAATGCAGCTTAGTGGTGTGTCCGTCGAACTGCCAAGTCATAGGTCTCCAGTTCGAACCCAAGGTAACTGTATAATTATCACTTGCTTCAAAAACTGTGAAGGAAAACATCAAGAGGCCTTGCCTGAGAGATATTTGTCGACGGCATGTGAAGCCAAGTCAGAGGCCCATGGGCGGGCGGCATATAGACTCTAACACCAGGCAAGTCACTAACCACATGAAAAAGAAAGAACAACCATAAAGCCAAATAATGTCTACGGTTTCTCTTTTACTACAAACCCTCTTAGTTCATAAAGGCCATGATATCGTTTTTCCATTTTAATTAATTGAAACTGATACAGTTCAGTTAAAATACAGAACATTAGTCATATCATTGTTTTTATCTGATCCGATTTTACTTTCATGAATTATATATTCTCTCCCGTTGAAAACATGCTTCAATACCTAGAAATCGCACCTTTTATCCGTTTCAGCGCTGTTTATTCTTATTCGAATCACACGTAAAGCGAGATTTTTAATAAGAAAACACAAATTGTGTTTCAATTTCAAAATAAAGTGATTTTCATGCTTTCATTGGCGTGTTCCTAACAATTTATCTAAAACGAAAAATATAACATTTTCTTTCAGAAAATTATCTCGTAGTCAAGTGAAATATTATAAGGAAGACTATGAAATATTAATTTCATGGCAACATATAGGTAGGTACGTACTTTATTCCGAAAACCATTAAGTCAGCGAAGCTTTATAACAGCCCAAATAAAAACATATAACGGTTTATTATTAAAAACACCTAGCGAACGCTTTAATTAGTCGCAGGGAATAATGAAACTCAATATCGTAGGGCAACACAGAATATGTAGGTACAGAAGGTCGGCTCCATACAATGAACGAAAACGCACGCACTCATAGACACGCTTCACGTACAGCGAGTGCTAGCGCACTCGCGACTGGCATTGGTTTGAGATCGCACACGTACGCGTCTATATTTGTGTGCGTGTGCCTGTTTTCGTTCATTGTAAGGAGCCTTCCTTCTGTATCTATCTATTTAGTAAACCTAGCGAGAATAAAGCGAAATTTTATTTCGAGATTTTTGCTGTAAAGACTTCGTTAAATATTTTTCGGTTTTTATTCGTGTATTAAGCGTAGTTGTTTTTTCGTTTATTTGTATTTACTCTGTTTGATATTGTAGTGGTTTATTTTCGTTTCTGGTAGTCTGTAATTCTGTATTCTTGTAAATAGCTTTCATTACTAATTGAAAAGGTCTTGTTATATTCACAATGAGCTCTTTAATTGTTACAAATTTATTATTTATTTACTCTATCTTTAATTAACACTTTTCGGGACACTAAACGCCCATAGACGTCATAACAATAAGACTTCTATTGTCTCGTTCAGTGTCTTGGAAAGTGTGAATTATAATTAACACTTTAGACATCATTATAGGACAAGAAATAGCGCCCTATGAAGATTAGTATCACATTGTTTACACATTGAAAAATTCTCTATTTTACGAGAAAAAGTATTAATCATTTGAAAAATATTTTTTGTGAATTCATTTAAAAAAACGCAAAGATCAAAATCAATTTCTAGTCATCCATAATAATGTTCGAAACGTAAAAGTTAAAATTAAAAATAAAGTCTCTGTGATACCATCTTGACTTTCAATCAGATACCAGGGGAGAGTAGAAAAATCATTTATGCGTCCTTTTTAATAAAGAAAGAAATAAAGAAAAATCTGAAAATAAAACCGCAATTCACCTTTGATCAAG
Source organism: Omphaloscelis lunosa (assembly GCA_916610215.1). NCBI lineage: Eukaryota > Metazoa > Arthropoda > Insecta > Lepidoptera > Noctuidae > Omphaloscelis > Omphaloscelis lunosa. The sequence goes on from OU744267.1 coordinate 11,242,541, forward strand.
CACTTGGATTTAATATTAAATATTCATGATAAAACTCATTTTAATGAGTGTTCCTGCATAAACAATGCTAAATTGTGAGATGAATACTTAGTGTCATGGAATAACATTTTGCATATTTAAGTGTTGACTCGTATATGTAAGAACCAAGTTTCTGAATCAGGAGACGTTTTTGAATTAAAATTAATGAATAAAATGCAGAATTCGTTAAAGCTTCATTATATTGAACTCAAATCAGTTTTTATATTCAAGATTATGTAGGTATACGATTGAAATTTAAATATTTCTTAATGTACTAAATAACTCCTTTTTATAAAGTTGTAGTAAAAAGAAAAGAATAGTGAGTAAATATGTAAAATTATAACAACAACTACCACACAAAACACATTCATCTAAAATTATATTCAACATTAGAACTTAACAGCCGGCACAAAACACTACTATAAATGATATGAAAATGGTTTTCAAACAAAATAGGTTGGTTGGTATATTGGCTTATGCTAGCTGTCATATGGCCAATAATGTATCATTTAAATTATTTTTTGTGCTGCATAATGTAAATTATTTTGTATACTATTGTATAGAATCATTTCTTTTTCTAACTTGAACAGACAGCTGTGCTGCTGGGGAGTGTTGCGCCATTTCTTCTTCCCAGCTAAAGGCACTAGGAAGTGGTGAAGGGTGGGCGTTTTGGGGGACTGTCTTATGTAATTTTGACGTTCGAAAAGTGCTGATTCTAAGCCTAGTTTGAATAAATGACTTTTGAATTTTGAATAATAATTATCGTAGAACAGACCGTGCGGCTGCAAATACGATCTTTAGGTTAAAGACTTACGTTCTGTTTTCTATTGGCAGTTTCAACATTCATCATTTCAGCTGAAAGACGTCCACTGCTGGACATAGGCCTCCCAAAGCACCGCCACTTCGATCGATTCTATGCTTTCCGCATCCAGCGGATTCCTGCGGCCTTCACAAGGTCATCGATCCATCTTGTGCGAGGCCGTTTTTATTGGCAGTTTACTCAGTGTCAACTATTCGACACAGATGAGTTAAATTTTTCACTTTAACACAGAATACTACGGAAGACAATAAGCGAAAACAGGTTCACGCACATTTAGACGCGTACTTATGATGATCTCAGCCAAATGCCGGTCGCGAGTGCATCTGTACTCGCTGTACGTGAAGCATATCTATGTGTGTGTGCGTTTTCGCTCGGCGTATGAAGCTTTCTTCTGTACTATTCTACGCCTTTACTTTACCTTTTATGTACAGATTCACAGTTCGGTTCACTTTGGCGACGTGGTTTGCAGCAACGCAAGTGTAGGTACCGCAGTGATCCAAAGAGACATTCTTTATTATAAGAACGCTGAATACTTCTAAGGTCCTCTCAACGATCTGAAAATTTATGAGAATTTGAAGGATTTTGATCCACATTTTTAGAATGGTAGGAGTTAGGAAAATTAAGATTTTAGGATTGTCGACGTGCCTTTATTATGATACTATTATGAAAAATATTTTAACGGTTTGTTTAAGACTAAAATATGTTTTTATTCGGCCGAGATTTTTTTGTTTTTAGTCACGATTGGTTTTTGTTCAGAAACCTCAATGTCAGCAGAAGACTTTGATAAAAATCAACACCATTTTCATTTGTAATTGTGACTGTATACCTGAATACATTGGCCAGATAACCAGAACTATTTTTATCAACAACGACATTATCTTTGTTATAACCCTTTGAAACTAGTTGTTCTACTTTGTCTACAAAATAAAATATTTCAAACAATACAACAGAAACCTTACCTTCAAATGCGTCGGAATCTTCTTCCCATCCTTCAACCAAGAGTAATAAACAGGCGAGTCTCCGCTCTTAAGATTACAATGTATTTGAACAATCTGTCCTTCCTGTAAATCCGACGGTAGTAATATCTCTTCCAACTGTGGTGCCTCAACTACATGTAACTCGAAAGATCTTTTAGCCATTTCACCTGACGGACTTCTAACAATGCAAGAGTATGCAGCTGCATTATCAGTTTTAGACACTTTAGGTATATTTAGTGTACCATCGTTGGAGACTATCGGTACGTCTCTTTTCTCTCTTAACTTCGGTTTTCGTCCAAATATTTCTGTACTTGCTGTTTTGTTTGCTGATCTTTTGTAGCGATTATTCTGTGTTGCTATATCTGTGTTTATTTCCTTTCCTTTGTATTCCCACGTTATTTCTCTGTAAATGGAAGTATTAAAAGCTTCTGTGTTACTGTTTGCTTTAGTAAAGATGAGAATACGTGATTATATAGCAGCGTCTTTAGTAAAAGGAATGGTGTTAAGTAGTTCTGCTAAAGAAGCATTAAAGATAGGGACTACAGAACTTGGGAATATAGAACTGATTTTATTTTATGTTTGAGTGGCTTAATACTTTATATTTAATTCAAAGAAGTAATCAACTATGCAGCACAAAGATCAGGAAATTAACGATTTCCTTGTTAAATTCTACTAAATGACGAAGCTTAGCTTCGAGTCGTTGTTCCAAAAAAGAATTTCCAGAATTTGATAAACATGCACATATATTCAGGTTTCCGATACCACGAAACTACGAAAAAGTTAGCAAAAAACCCGATTCAGTGCCAAACTTTTCAACTTTTTCCCAATTAGCGGTATAGCAGTATAGCAGATACTCTGCTGAAAAACAAAGAAAACATATTGGAAAAATTTTTCAACAAAATTGTACACGTTCGTTCTTTATTTGCCATAAAAATATTTGATGGAGTTCCCGGGAAGAGATCATAAAAATGACATCAAACCTAAAAGTGTTCTTCGTAAATGTACTGAATATTATTGTTTATAAATAATGTTTGAGGCAGAAAAGAAGGGAAAATGGAAAAAGACAAAAGAATATCGGACACGACAAAAGAAATTGATTTTCATTGGAAGGTTGAATTCGTTGGCGTTGAAAGATTTCAATTGATTGATTTTAATTGTGTTAATGAAAAGAATGGAAATGAAAAGGTTTTGTCGTAAAAATAAATTAAAGAATTCAATAAACTTCGTACAACCAATGAAAATTTAGCTGAACGCAAGGAATTTAACGCTTGTTTTTATTAGGACGGTCTAAAAGCGCTCTAGTAACGTGGCATGCAGCTCTATCATCTGAAATTGCCTTTTTTATTCAGCAACAGAATTTAGACTAAAATATTTTTGCATTCTCGTTGAAAAAATCTCTGAAATGCTTTGTCTTGTGAAACAATGGGTTTGGATGGCCAATTCTGAAACTATGTGCAACAGAAAAACTACAGTGAAATGAGTAATTGATTTGATGCGAAGTGAAACGAAATGTACCTATTTGCTTTTAAATCCTTTTCACTGACCCAGATTAACAGCAAATTTTACAAAAGATTTTTACTAACGGCAACAAAACAATACACGGTTGAAAAACGCTAAAATTAAAGGTAATTGAGAGTTCAAGAATCTTTTGGCGCGTGGTCAAACGGGGAACTAACGCCGCCATCTTGCTTTTACTACACAATTTCACACAACCATTTCACGAATGTTTACCAACAGCGCCCCCACGTTAATATCATTCAGGCGCCAAAAGATCCTTGAAGCACTCTAGGAATAATTTTTTCAAAATATCAACTAACTTCCATGGTGATTCATACAACACTGACGAGCGTGCAGTCTTTTTAAATTCTTGTTTCCAATTGATTTTAATTCCAGTTAGACGAATATCAATTTAATGCCTGTGTCTATTAGGTTGATTTCGGAATGAAAAAAAAATTGAAAAAGTCATGAGAATGGTTGGAATTGTAGCGCAACCTGTACGTCTGGGTATTAAGTGTTGTTTTTCCAAAAACACATATTTGTCTGCATGTTTGGAAATTTAATCGCGAACGTAGTTTACACACGGCGAATCAACGGTACAGGTCTTACTCGCCACATAACTAATGCAAATATAAATCAGGCTTTAACTAACGATAAATACAGTCTGTTCTACCTCGTAAAACAAATAAACATCAACGTATAAATAAAAAGGTATCTTGAAACCTTACCTTACTGGGTACCCATAGTACGGGCACTTTAATGTGACACTTTGTCCACTCTGGACTTTGAAAGGCGGCAACGTCCGGATATACGGCGGTCCTAGAACAAAACATTTTGTTTCAAACAGTTTGTATGCGAGAATAAAATTGGTTTTGAAGTTTGTGTTGTATTGGAAGGGTACAGAATTGAATTTATTTTGAGTAGGTACTTCTGAAATATTTACGACTAGCTTCTGCCCGCGACTTCGTTTGCGTGGAAGTCGATAAAATACAGCCCATGTTACTCGCTGATAAATAAAAAAAATATATATTTCACATAAACCTACAAGGGCACTTATGAAACGTCAGAAGCTAGGTGCACGGTTCCAATTGGTCGCTTCCTATGGAGAAGAGCCGGCAAGGAACTCCACGGTTATTCTTTTAAAAATAAATGGTTTCTACAATAGTTTCAAATTACAGTGTTAATAGGTATGAGAGGACAGTGTAGGCCTATCAACAAGTACCAGGTACTTAATAAAATAGAAAATGGTCCACAAGTCTACAGCCTACAACGTTCTCACATTCACAAAATCTAAAAGAAGAGAATCGATTTAAAAGATAAATAAAATAATAAAAATAAGGACCTATTTAAACCAAATGACATGATGAAAAAAAAAAATAGCAAATTGTAGGAAATAGATAATGTGACATTCTATAGGTGAAATCATTTTTTAAATCGGTTAAGTATTTTTCGAGTTTATTTATTTCAAACAAACAAAAAATCAAATATTTTTTCTTTATGAGTTTAGATGGTATAGATGTGCCATTATTAAATTAAAATAAATATGATTATATATACATATTTACACGCTTGTTTTCCCCGACGGGGTAGGTAGAGTTGTACCTACAGTACACCCACATCTCGCCAGTTATGTTTAAGTCCCATGTAATAGGGGGCGAATCCTATTGCCATCAACCGGGCACAATTCCAAACTAAAGGCTGCTACTGAGAAATTCCGGATAAAACCTCAATAACACTTTGCCCAACCTGGTAATCGAGCCCAGGTCCTCATGCTCAACAGTAGCGCTCGTGGCCACTAGATCAATGAGGTTAAGTGACATTAGCTTAAAGGCTACAGCCAGAGAATCAGAAAGATAGAAGAGAAGATCCAGAGATCGGTACTATAAATGTAAATCCATTAATAGAAACAATGTAATTTGCAATCCAAACCCACAGATTACTAGCAAGCAACTGGTAGTAATCTTTAAAAAACCGGCCAAATGCGTGTCGAACTACGCACAGTGGAGGGTTTTGTAGTCGAGATGAATTTATTTATCCCGAAAATAAACTTGACATTATAATTGAAATACATGTTCTCCCATACATTCCAACTGCAAATGTAAGTTTGTACGCCCAATATTGAGATATTTACCAAGTTATTTTAAGACCATAGACTTCTTATAGGTTTTCTTGTAATCTATGAGTAAAGAGCAATACTAAGTTTTTTTTTTTTTAATTTTTGGTGGGTCTGCACCCATCAAAAATTTTGAAAAAAAAAAAAAAAAAACTTTTCAAAAAAGAAAAAAGAAAACTTTTCAAATGCCTTTTTTTTTGTTGTTTTTTATTAATTATTGCAATTCATAGTCAATATTTTATTTAGTTCACTAGTTAGCCATATTTCTTATTTCCATGCAGTAATATTGCCAAATTAATCAAAACAGTGTAATATTTGACAGCTATTTGCGACGTTGCCAACTTTAAGAATAAACGCTCTTAATGTAAAAATACGATAGACAAGACCATTTTCCATTTAACTTGATCCCAACATCTTCCAACCCATTTATTTTGAGTCCCATTTATTTTTACACGAAGAGTTTTAAACAGTACATAAACGGGGACGACCATCTTTTATAGGTATATACAGCATAGCATTAAACATTCGAATTGGATATAAAATATTATGGTTTCTGGAGAAAATAGGTGAAGTTTATGCACATCAGAACTTATAGCGATCAAGAGATTTATCAAAATATGAACTTGAATTAACAAAATATATATATTTTTTGGAAACAGTTTTAAAGTAATAATAATAATGTGTACATTTATATTAAAAGGAAAGAAATTGCCACGTTTTATGGCAAAAAATGAATGTGGATGTTTTTTTTTATTTGGTATTTTGTTAAAGTAAAGAAAACCGTATCACAGAAACTATTACGACCATGCTATTAATACATAACGGGTTTTAGTTGTTTATCTACGAGTTTTCACAGAAAAAGGAGTTGTTTGCATTACATTTACCCAGTTCAACCAAAATTAGTGAATACAACTAATAAAAAAAAAAGACTCTAAAAGATGAATATCTAAAATTAGTTTAAAGCACAGAAATTAAAGTTACTATAACCCACATTGAATAATCCACTTTTATGTTCAAACAGTTATATTTGGTTGATTCATCCAAATTGAAAGCCATAAGTGGACCGTGCATAAAACCAGCTTATCCTTCTTCACGGCAAAGACTGCTTCACTGTGTGTTGGTTATTTCAGACCGTTAAGTCCAGATCACATTTTCATGCCCGGATTTAGATCCAGGAAAGCAAACTTATCGCACATAAGTTGCTTAAAAAAAAAATAAAAAAATGGTGGCATTCTGGTAGTGCCGACAGAAGTGAAAACTTGAACAAGATCGCCTTGTGGAAAAAAAATACTTGTAAGTATAGAACATTGCTCCTTAACCTTATCTAAATAAAGAGCACAATCGCGTTTACAAAAATGAGGTGTCGTCATGGTGTCACGAAATCAATGGTTTAGTCCCATCTCAAAAATGCCCAACGCGCCTAAAGAAGTTTTCACTCCAAAAATATTTTGAAAACAGGTTTTATGGAAACCTTGGCCATACTTAAGGCTCATTTTCACTAGTCGACAACGCAGCATGTGGGTAAGTTGATAGCCTCGGTCGGTACACCATCAGTACAGAGTCCCCGTAGCGATTGTAGCGACCAATGAAATTCATCGGTCGGTAAAAAGCGTGCGAAGACTCACACCTAAATAATGAAAATGATTAGTGAAAATGAGCCTTCCAAGCAACTGCCAAACGAGCGGTGCAGGGTATCCGTATACCGCAATCGTTTCCTATCGACTAATGAAAACGGTTCCACGCATGCGGGCCCCGGGAATCTTGGTATAGTATGGAAATGGCGACGTCAAAAGTGACGTGTCAATGGTGTAAAGCTATGGTTTCCTAGAAGACCGGTGGCCACCACATAACGGCCGCAGTGTCGACTTCATGAAAATGATGGCAGCGGCAAAGATTTAAATCGTTAGATTCGCCCTACCACATCTAAAGATAGTTGCATTTTTGTTTCTTTTTAACACACAATGATGCAGCGACTTGATTGTAATGGAAACGCTAGTTAATAATGTGTGAGCTCACTCTTCTCAGTATCGACACTTTTTCTCACTACTAAGTACGGTGAGAGTAATCTAGCGATTTACATCTTTGGGCAGCGAGGTTTGATTTTACGGTGTCAAAAACGCTCTTTAGGAAAACATACCAACTTACTTTTATAATTAACATTTCAGTGACGTCATACGCCGGTAAATTTTAAACACTATAATAAGGCTGCCACCACACTTCTAGGAAACCTAAGCACAAAGCGAGAAATACAGCTACAGTAGCCGTGCGATTATAATAATTTTTATCCCGGTAGTATGTAGTACTACCACTGGAACTTACGTTCCAGCGGGAGCTGCCTACTGTCCACTTTATCAAATCACAACTGCCATTCTTTGACATTTGTTAGAAAGGGCTTTAATTTGGCGATGTTACTGTATGGAAATATGAAATATGGCTAACTAGTGAACTTGAATATTAATAATGAATTGCAATTATAACACTGAATTAGATGTTGTAACTGTTTTAGGTGTAAAAAAGGCATTTGGAAAGTTTGTAAATACGTGATTCTAAAGATCTTTTTTACATCTAAAAATAAATAATCGGTGTTACTATATTAATTATTGCATTTCATAATAAATATTTTTTAGCTCACTAGTTAGCCATATTTCATACAGTAATATTGCCAAATTAATCAAAACAGCGAAATATTTGACAGCTATTTGCAACGTTGGGCAACGTTGTAAATACTTTCAAAATAAACGCTCTTAATGTGACAAAGTCCAAACCTAACGAAAGTAGTATCTAAAGTCATTATCCCCTGCACACTTTAGAATCTACTCTGTTTTACATAGCCACCAAAACCTACATCGTTCTAACATACAAAATCAGAACAGAAGGATCTAATGCCACAGTATCATGTACAGTTAAAATTTTCGTTTCACTAAATAGGAATCTCTTCAATTGAATTTCTGCTAAATTTAGCATTAGCCGTGTGCTTGTTACAGGTTTAGCCCAATTAGCCCAGGATCGTTAGCTTGCTAGCATCATTTGGTTACATCACTGTACTCTAGTAGGTACTGAAATAAGCAGTCTACCTTTTAGTCAAATTAGTTTGAATTCCATATTAATTTGAGCTTCAAAGGGAAAGGAAAATTTTGCAATGATGTCGCTTTTGATACATTTTTTTGGGCTTAAATTTTTACTTTGTCATGAAACTAGATACCTGACATACACGTAACGTAAATTCGACTACGAATCACTCCATTTATGAGACATATTTTGATACTGGCAAATAAATCAAAACCTATATATACTTCACGTTGACCTAGAATAATGAAATTTGACAAAAAGCAAGGTCTCACAGCACAAGTAAAGGAAAAAGTCCGAAAATCGTTAACTTATAGTTTTGTCGCTGGGCTACCAGCGAGTGTCCGAGTGCGACGGGCGATTACTCGCACCACTCGTTCGGGGCGAAATCACCGCTGTTTTTTGGTCTCTCGGCGTGAATTCTGACCGCCAAGCGAGCATTGCTGAGCAAGTATCGCTGAGCGAGTATTATCTTTATTAGCTCTTGTCAGTCAGCGACAAACTAGAGGAGCGAGTCCTCGCCAGCGGTGTCATAACTGCCTTACTACCTGAGTACCTAGTTCCTAGTGACAATCGCTTTCAAAGCGTTTCGTATTTCTACAACACTTTTCAAAGGGATCGATTGTTTTTGGTAGTTTAATATGTCAGTCAGTCCCATATATTTTTGACATTTCCATCATCGTTATCGCTGACAGAATGTCACTTTGTCTAGGCCCTCTGTTCTTTATGTAATAGTTTGTGGGTTTGTGGCGGCATCGACATCGCTACATGAGAACTACGCATTTTACTGACGTCACGCAAAATCCTGCATCTCGCAAGCAGAGTTTACCGCGCGGCCATGCAGTATGCGTCTTTATAATGTGCACCAGCCCGTCCCATCTTTGATGTCCTCCCTCCGGTGACGCCCTATGCCGAAGCTCGTACCCCACAGGAGGTGCCCTTAGCGAGCGCTCACCTAGCTTTTTAGCTTAGTTTGTATGTCCCTGGCTGGAGGCTTTGATTTAGCAGCTTAAGGCAACCACAGGATTGACCGGTTAAATAGTCATGACCTCAGAGGTCAGCTAGGAGATACTGAAAAAAAAAAGTGCACATATCGAAATGAGGGTTTTTTTTTTAATTTTTGGTTTTTAAGGTACGTAATGATGTTACTGAGAAATTTTACGGTTATTGTAAAAAATTATGAAAAATAAAAAAAAACAAGTTTATTTTCAATTGAGGGTAGTTTTTTTTCCACAACTTTCTATTTTATAATGACGACTAGTTACTTCAAAATATTATGGAGTTTGTTTCATCGCGATAGATCATTTAGTTTAAAAGTTGAACCGTTTTGTTTTAAAAATTCCATAAAAAAATTTACGTAGGTTTTTTTTAAATATTCGTTCCGTCGATAAAATTAAGCATGGATTCCGTCATTTCGATATGTGCACATTATAAAGACACTCACACTGTATACAACGACCCAACATCAAACGTCGGGCAGTAGCCCACAAGACACAACACCCATCTGGACAGAGGATCCTCCTTTTTCTATTAAGAATGAGTGAACTTTACACCCTGTTCCTCATGCCTCTATAAGTTCAAAACTCAAATGACTAAACCCACCAAGGAACCAATGGGAACTTATTTATGCTATGCACTTCTAAATATTTAATGAAAACTTCCATAAGGGCGAAGTAAAGCTTCTAAAATCAGCAAAGCGAATGAGTAGTCGTGGGGATCAATGCCCGTTCCTTCTCGTATTGATTCTTCAAACACATTTGGGTCGTATGCAACCAAAAATAAATTAAAGTTTATTTGTGATACAGAATTATTGATTTCAAACTAAACGTAGAGTATCACACCTTTATTTTCCTAAAGATTAGACAGAGAAGATGTAGGTACACTTATATTTCACCAATTACTGTTAGCTCTATTTACAACTTTATTTCCAATTGATGTTATTTCCACTAAACAATAATGTTATACTAGTGCAGTGGTCGGCAAACTCATTAGTCAATAGAGCCAAATATCAATACTATAACGAATAACTTATGAGAGCCAATCCTTTCTGTGTATCTAAACTGTCTCAATACACTTTTCTTAATTCTTAAAACACCCATCCTCTTTCACTCCACAACGCTTCTTAAAATTAACTTGCTAAGAAGTAGGATGCCTTCATCATCATCATCATATCGGCTCATAATAATATTGGAAAACAAATTAACCTTGGAAAACTTTGAAAGGTACAGTAAATGATAAATTTTTGATGTCCTGTTAATTTTCGACATGATGAAAAATTTGAAAAATTCGAATTCGAATTCAAATTCAAATTCAAAAGTTATTTATTTAAACTAGGCTGAGAATCAGCACTTTTCGAACGTCAAAATTACATAAGACAGTCCTCCAAAACGCCCACCCTTCACCACTTCCTAGTGCCTTTAGCTGGGATGGAGAAGTTAAGTTTGTTACTTCCCAGCAGAAATTTTCCCGAGCCACTATCTTGGATTTTTATTTTGACCAAATTCACACTTTCTCTTTCTCCGGTATGCAGTGTACGCGGGCCGATGAGTACAATTTTATCCCACGACACTGTAATCACTTTACTCTTTTCTTTTGTTTTTTTTTTTCTGCCAGCGTTCTCTCTCTCTCTTTCTTTCTCTTTGAATTAGAAGAAGACACTCGCAATTATTAACACTTTTTAGCGTGAGAATTCCTGAAAGTTTACAAGCCGCGTTAAAGAACTTCGTTCCAAAAACGAGAGTGAGTACACTTGCATAACATCAACAGCCACTGGTAGTGTAGTGAAATTATTAGTTTAGAAAAACAGTTTATTTTTGTTTTATCACGTTAACACATCGATACCAATCACGTCTCTAAAATCAATATCTTTGAAGTTCTCTTTAAGCCAGCTAATTTAATTTGACCATACATCGTATAAATTCGAAATATAACTGCAGAGTAAAATTATTAGGACATTTACCCACCATCCTAGCACACACTCACGATCCATTTCAACCTTATTACGTAGTTAAATCTACCGTCCAGTTAGAATCGATCCAATAGCTTGAAATCGCCTGGAAATTGCTTCGGTAGCTTGTGGTTACAGTATTAATTTTAGTATTTCTGCAATATCTGCTTGTCAGTGAAGCGGAGTTTACTGCTGAGAGTGCACCTGACGTACGTAAGTATCGGCACTTGTATGGTTAAATTGATATTGTATTAAGGACTAGCAATTATATCTTCAGGATAGTTAAATACATATTTAATTAAATTTCATATTGATACTTGGCTGCATGCGAGTTTACCTGTGCCTGTGTTTAAAATAATATGTTAGTTCCTACTTCTGACACTTAATGGCGCCATCTTGGCAGATCCTCACATATTTTTTCTTAATGTATCGTGTACGTTTGTTATTCAAACTACTGAAATCTTGTGTACTTATTATTTTATCTCGAAGTATACATAATAATTTTTTTATTTAATTCAAATTACTGAAATCTTGTAAATGATAAATGATTTTATTTCTGTAAATAGGTTTGTACAAACACTTTTACACGTCAATCATATTTTAAAAACTAGATGAGGTCGGTGTTTCCTAACTGACTACTCTGAGAAGAAAGGCCGAAACAAACTCAGAGGTCACAGTCTCTTTTAAAGTCCAGACATAATCTTGGTCAGATCATGTGAAGACTATGTAGATTGGTGTCTGGAGTGGTCTTTTGAGGAAAGCATCACACAGATTGAGAGGGCCTGTCCAGTCAGTGCACGCATTTGTCAGTTATCGTGCAGCTCAACTCAGAATTAAGGAGCTCAACGATTCGACGAACAATACCAAAGAAAGAACATTTGGGTAGGCCGTATAAATTACTCAAAACTGTCAGACTATAATTAGGACTAAGTGAGAAAAAATTAAAAACAAAAAGAAAAAGGAATGACCCACATAGTCTTCACATTCACAATAATTTAAATAATATAATACTTTAAAAGTATATAAAATTCATTAATGTCAATGTGTATATAAAAACCAGGAAATAATCTTGGTCAGAGCATTTCATTTGAGGACCATGTAGATTTGTGTCTGAAATGGTCTTTTGAGGAAAGAACCATACAGATGTGAGTGGACCTGTCCATTCCATGCACGCATTTGTCAGTAATCGTGTAGCTCAACTCAGAACTTAAAAGGAGCTCAATGATTCGACGAACAATACCAAAGAAAGGAGATTTGGGTAGGCCGCATAAAGTACTCACAACTGCCAGATGATCATTAAAAGTAACTGAGAAAAATAAATAAATATATATATGACCCACATAGTCCTCCTCACATTCACAATAATAAAAAATAATAAAAAAATATTATACTTCACAAAGTAAATATCCATGTCATTGTGTATATAATTTTAAAGTTAGCAAAAAAAAAAAACTAAGTTCCGAAAGTAAAACATAAAAAAATTATAAAATTGGAGCAGCTCAATCCCATGCCTTTTTGTCCTCAATGTAATCTTTAACGGCATAAAAAGCCTTCTGGCACAACTTGCGTTTAGTAAACTTTGCGTTGTGTATTATTTTTCTCGAAGTATCCATGCTAGGGAATGCAATTCTGCAAGATAATTTCAATCCTGGTATTTACGGGACTGACTTCCTTAATCCTGTGGCTTATTTTCGGGATCCCTCATGGTGGACGTAGACTTCTTAAATTAATCATAATAAAATCAATTTGAACAAGCTTTTAAAGGTCTTATCACCCACTTGTATAAAAGCATGACAAAAAGTTGGCTTCCCTCCCTGTCATACAACGGCAATGAGAATAATAACATGATAATAAAATAAGGACACACAAAACCCACACCTACAACTTACAATCACAAGCACACTCACACACTCACTTACACATAAACACTCACACACACACTATAACATTATTTAGAATTACTTTATTTTATTTTGATAGTTCGCTGCCCTTAATAACAGTAACTATTCTGTCCATTTTCAAACATCCTGAAATTTTATTTAAGCTAACACAAACATGTTTTTCAAATTGTAAAAGACAATTATTTTTAAAAGAGTAACCGTAGAGTTTCTTGCCGGCTCTTCTCCATAGGAAACGACCAATTGGAACCGTGTACCTAGCTTCTGACGTTTCATAAGTGCCCATGTAGGTCTATGTGAAATAAAAATATTTTGATTTTGATTTTGAATTAAAATTTAAGATAACGCATTTCAGGCCCCCAGCTGCCCAGCACTGCCTAATTTGGGGACCACTGTTTGAATACTACGTGAAATATTCTAGTTACAGTTATTTTCTGAAGTTTATTTTGTAACAATGAACCAATAAATAATATTATTCTTCTTATTCTTTTTGGTACATATTAAACTCTTTATTAATATTATAGAAATTAAGACATAGTAACTTAAACATCGAAGAAAACACAAGAAATAGTACATTACTGTCCCGCCCAGCAATTAGAACATTGATGGAGGCCGAGGCTAAATCGAGGCACACGTATATGTGTCCATCAATGCCTGGTTGCGGCCAAGGCTTGTATAGTACTTTTCTCAAACAATGCGTGGAAATTCAAACAAAGTAAATTAATTATAAATTCCAGAATCAATGACGAATAAAGAAATTTTTCACGCGCCAATATGTTCATTTGTTTTTCTTTACTTTCAACAGCTCTATTTGCCAGTTCGAATTTTAAATAAAATCGTTGATAAGTTACCTCCTTGGTTGCCATGTGTTTTTTTTAATTTGTTTTTTAATTTTTTATAATGTTTTAATGAGTGTGTTTTAGTTTAATTTGTAATGTCCTGTGCGAGTCCCAATAAATACTTTTTATTTATTTCTTTCTTTCTAAAAAGTTCGTTCCCTTTCATAATAAGACGACAGATATCAGTTTTTGAAGTAATTTATTTGACCGCTAAAAACGACTGATATGATTTTCATAGTAATATTGCCGGCCGCCTACTCGCTTGTTTTTTTTATCTCGAAGACGGTTGTCAAAATAACGTTCGAATTTCCAAGAATGTTTGAGAAAATTAAATAGGTAGTATATTGAAAATAATTGCGCAAAAAAGTTAAAGTATTTTTTGTTTTTTCGGCTAAACGGCTCCGAACCTTACAGACTAGATAGCCAGTAGCAGAAAAGGCTCATTCTGCTTCTACGCTAGCAGGAACAATAATTAATGAATTAAAGGTGAATTAAAGGTACATTGTGTCTTCAATTTATTGTTGACCGTTGCCCGTCGTTACTTGAACTATGAGTTATTCTGTTTTTTTTTTTTTTTTTTTCTTGTTTAGATATATCGATACCCATCACGTCTGTGAAGTTTACACAAGAAAACAGTTTTTGTTGATATTTTGATATTTATGATATTTTACGAGACAGTGTTCCCCACAATTACCAGTTTAAGTGCGTGCCCGTTCGTTCCCTGTGAGCGTATGCTTTGCGATGATTATCGACAAGTCACAGGGGCCCACACCGAAGGCTGAAGGCTGCGGGTATCGACCTCAGGACCTTGTCCTGAGGTCGATACTCTGCTTCTTACACGGACAACTGTACGTCGCTTACTCCCGAGTCACCATTCCTGGCTCTCTATATATTTTGGCTGCCGAGACTAAAACTACAAACGTAGTATACAGGAAAGTTATATAAAAATGTGGCTGTTATTGTAGAATATTATGGTGTTGCGATTTCCACGCGAACGAAGTCGAACGAATGAAGTCGCGGGCAGAAGATAATTTTTATAATAATTTGATATTTCAATATTTATATATCTACTATATAAAAATAAGTCGGGTTTTCCTTCCTGACGCTATAACTCCAGAACGCACGAACCGATTTCCACGGTTTTGCATTCGTTGGAAAGGTCTCGGGCTCCGTGAGGTTTTAGGTAGGGTAGGTAGGTAGGATAGGTAGGGTAGGTAGGGTAAGTAGGGTAGGTAGGTAGGGTAGGTAGGTAGGATAGGTAGGGTAGGTAGGGTAAGTAGGGTAGGTAGGTAGGATAGGTAGGGTAGGGTAAGTAGGGTAGGTAGGTAGGATAGGTAGGGTAGGGTAAGTAGGGTAGGTAGGTAGGGTAGGATAGGTAGGGTAGGTAGGGTAGGTAGGGTAAGTAGGGTAGGTAGGTAGGGTAAGTAGGGTAGGTAGGTAGGGTAGGTAGGTAGGATAGGTAGGGTAGGTAGGGTAGGTAGGTAGGGTAGGTAGGTAGGATAGGTAGGGTAGGTAGGGTAGGTAGGGTAGGTAGGGTAGGTAGGGTAGGTAGGGTAAGTAGGGTAGGTAGGGTAGGTAGGGTAGGTAGGGTAGGTTAGCTAGTTAGGCTACCCGTGCGAAGCCGGGCTGGGCAGCCAGTTTCTGATATTTTTTAAATTTGCTATTTGTTATTTCAAGTTGCGATTGATGATGCCAAAAAAAAACTTCTTTTTCTTTCATCATGTTTATAGATTCCCATCAGTTCTGCGGAGTTTTGCTAGCTAATTTAGTTTGAGGTTAGCTGAGTTAGTTTGAATGGTACACACGGCTACATATTTATCAAGCTATAAATTTCCAGTATAAGCTGATCTCGTATTGTATAGGAGCTCCGTACAATGCAAGATCAGCTTAAGGTCTAAACAGACGGACGGCATTTGAACAGCACGCCAGCTGCAAAATCTCAGTTTGAATGCTTGTGAGTTGACATAACTGCAACTGCATCGAAACTGCTAACCGACTGCGCAGTCCGCTAAAATGTAGTCCGTCTATCTAGAGTCTTATACTGGAAATGCATAGTTGATTTGTAGCCATATGTATATGCTGTAGTCAAATATTTCATTTGATTTTTGCCAGTCAGTAAGGAGGTAGCGAGACAGACTGGCTAGGGCGCAGCACTCGCAACGGCCATTAAAATTCTGATGCAGCTGCAAGCTGTTATTAAGTCTGCACCTGCCTTAAGAACAATATCATCCACAATACAGAAACTTTATGGAGAGGATAAAGTTTGTAAACTACCCTTATCTCTTTGTTATTCTATTTTTATTTTATTAGAGTTTGGCTTCGAGTTTCTTCATAAAAGTTGTGGGATACTTTCATACCTTAGCTTTAAAAGATATCACGTATATTTATGTGACTGTTCTTGTATACTGGTTAGAAAGCTTAGGTAGATTTTTAAGACTAAAACTATTAGGTCGCGCGCACTTTAGATACGTTTTGGTTCGAATTTCACTTGTGCGTACACGTACAACCATGTTGAATAGAATATACAATCACAGATTTTGATATATTCTAGTCTATTCTACAAACATTACAGCAAACATTACGGCATAAGAGCTATTTGATGAAACGCACTGTAGTACTATACTTTAACGTCTGTGCTGTATTTTCAAATACGGTACGTTATTTTACATACTACGTACCTACAAACACTGAAAGTTTATTTAAATACTTAGAATTCTAACTTTGATATCAAAACTAAACTTTCTCGTGTATCTCTCTCGAAACAACATTTAGTAGAAGGGCTGTAGTCTGTATAAGACCAGCTGGAGCACAAAATTGTCAACTGGTGCGCGAAATACGGATGGCGAAGACAACTTTGGACTTGGTCGGTTTCCTAGGCATTCGAGTGTGCAAATTGTTGTCCCGTTTAGACTCCTAGAAGTGTTAGGGCTGCTAAGTTTATTTTGGTGATTAGCTTAGCTTAGTGGTTTGGTCTAAGGCTCCTCCTCTGACCGAGAATTTAGACCTTTATTTGATCCCCACACGAGAAATTTCTCGTATCTGAATTATTCTTGGTCTAAGTCTTAGTATTTATGTGAACAAATTTATTCTAAAGTTTTCATTGATGTACTAGCTGTACCCGCAGCAATCACGTGACTGTGAATTCTATTTCGGCCTTTCTTCTCAGAGTAGTCAGATAGGAAACGCCAACCTCATCTAGTTTTAAAAATATGATTGACGTGTTTGTACAAACATAGTATTGAAATAAAATCGTTTATCATTATTGTCAATATACGTTAAGAACCTGAAGATATAGTATATTTATAATTATTATTGCGGTCCTAGCCTTTACAACAAAGTAAGTAAAGATCTAAAATTAAAGAATCTTGATAGCCAAACATGCAAGAAAACTATGGATAAATAATCGAAAACACTGGACTACAACATCACTGAAAATCTGCCTAAAAAATTGGTATAATCAGGGCACATAAATAATAAGGCACACATAACTGTACGCAAACAGAAACATACATAAAACATTTACATATCCATACACATTCCCAAACGCATAACAACACGGACAATTCCAATCATGTAACTTAATTAATATAACTGCCGCCCTAGCGACGCACCGTGTAGATCACACCTTAGAACCCTCCTTAAATCTCATCCTTATTAAACAAGCTACTATTCTTATTCCTTTTCTGTCCATGCAGTAAGATTGTGGAACTCACTTTCGCCTAGCATTCGTGATTTAAAAACTGTTTCTCATTTCAAATATCGAGTAAAAGAGCATTACCTCTGCTCTCAACTGTGAGTATTTATATACCTATAGTGTGTATATGTATATATTTAAGCTTTATGTATGTATTTATTTAAGTATATGTTAATTTATTACGTTTATAATTGTAGGTATATTTTAGTTTAAGACTTTGCATATCCATATTTTCTCTTCTTGTTCTCACACACTATTGTCTACATTTCTTTCTCATTTCTCCTTTCGCAGGTCTGCTGGAAGAAATTTCTTAAGAAATAAGCAGTACCTTTGTACTCAAATTATAATTATGTAATTTCCCTATGTATTTTACCGTGTGTAAATAAATTATAAAATAAATAAATAAACTGTACAATGATTTGTTACCTATACAGTATGTAATCAATCTGCTTAACTGTGTGACTTGTAACTGGAACCTTGTGGGAATCTGTTGTACTAAGGTTGAGGAAGACTAGCCGCTCGTGATAGTTTTATACTAGTACGAGGGGATAGGGCGAATCAGTCCAAAGAATACCAAACCATTTTTTACAATCTACCATTTCACATCCTCCAACTATTGACCTGCCAAAATTTTAGTGCCAAATTAATTTTAAGCGATTTTTGGTCTATGCTGGGCTTATAATTAAGTTACTCTGTATGGTTGTCTCATATTTATGAATAAAGAAAGAAATAGTAATATCCTTTACAACATTAGTTGATGTTGTTAATTTAAACTATATAACGGTATATAGCTATATCTCTAGGGATATAACTTTATCACGACTTCAACCATTTTACACATCACACATCACACACACATCACATCTTAACACATCATCTTTATATGTCGCAGTAAGATGGTTGAAGCAGTGATTAAGTTTTATTCCTAGGGCTATAGGTATATACCGTTATATAGTTTTATGAAAATGGATCATAACTGTCATAATAGGACCCTATCTTCTATGATACGAGCACGATCTAGTAATATAACTATTAGGAAACTCCGACCAAATAAACCGTGATATAGTTATATCCCTAGATATCTATAGGGATATCTCTAGGGATATCTCTAGGGATATAACTTTATCACGACTTCAACCATCTTACTGCGACATATACATGAATGATGTGTCAAATATCATTAGTATAAAGACGTGTAATTGACTTATTTTGGCCCTTTTCATCTGAAAAATATCCAAAAATAAAATTACACGTCTTGTTTGTTTCCTCGATATAAAATAAGAGTAGTGAACTAGATAAATGGAGTTCAGCAAAGCACAGCGCAGTAGGTATCATAGATATTGATAAGTCACCGTTGCCGCGTTGGGGGAACCAAACAAAAAGAGTTACCCTAAAAATTATAACTAAACTTACCATAAACGTTGACTCGATCATAGTGTACCACCACACTATCACCATGGTGAGCAACACACGCGAACAAGCCACCATCATCTACCCTCAGATGTGAAATGTTGAGTTGAGTGATGACTCCGCTGTCTGGGGCCATTGTTTGACCGATTGTGTATCTAAAAGAGAATTAAATGTTAGCGAGCCGATATTACAAATATGGTATGGGATAAAAAAACAAAAGGGCAGTAAAAGCAAGTAATCATCGATGCACTTCGCACAACTCGCTGTATCACAATTTTTAAAGATGAACACGATCATCAAAAAATATTTGGTAGTCTGTGGTCCATCGTATGTGTGGTCTGTGGATATCTGTCCAAGTAAGAGACGTTGAATGTACGTTATCATCCCAGAGATAAAGTTATAATCCTGACTTTAATATTATAAATGCGAAAGTGTTTGGTTAAAAAGTTTGTTTGGTTATTTGTTTGTTACGCTTTCACTTTAAAACGGCTGGATGGATTCGCAGGAAATTTGGCATATGGGTAAAAAATGACCATGACCTAGATTAGGATACAGGATACTTTTTATAACGATACTCCCACGGGATCGAGACTTATGCGGGTGAAACCGCGAGGTGCATATAGTTTATTATATTACTAGCTCACGGTCTACCCATATGTCAAATATCATCCAAATCCGTTTAGCCGTTTTAACAAAACAACCTCACTTTTACAACGCAAGTAATATTATCAATGCGAAAGTGAGTTTGTTTGTTGGTTTGTTAGTTTGTTTGTTTGTTATCTACGCTTTCACGCTAAAACCACTGAACGGATTTTAATGAAATTTGGCACATCATAGATAAAAACTTTATTCAGTGCATCAAGAATGAAAATGCAGTGCGCGGGAAAATCCAACCGCGATATTTTTACGTCCGTGCGTACGTGAGCTAAGTGGCCACTACACAAAGGCCTCTTTTTATACAGAGTAAGACGAGCATTGATCACTATGCTTGCTTACTAGGTGTTGGCGATCAGCATTCTAATTGCGTAACATACTTTAAATCACAATCCGAGAGATTTGAAGGCATTGCTTCATAGGTCTGAAAAATTCATCTGCTCTACAACGTAAATAACACAATGAACGTGGGTGAAGTGTCAAAATGAAACCCATCGCAATCAATTATCATTAATTTGTGTGTGTTTCGCAACTACCCCGTAGTCTAGGTATACAGGGTGGCAGGGACATCGACGCCAAAACTGTTCAAAAAAAAAAAAAATCAAAATCTATTTATTTGCCAGAATGTAGGTTTACAAAGTATGATCTTAAACTATAATGGCCCCTTTACATTCTACCATTACATATGGTGTGCAAATATTTAATATAATCTGCAAAAAGTTATTGTTACAATTAAGTGCATTCAGAACAAAAATAAAATAAGAAAATTAAATAGTCAGTAACAACAAATAAGATCACATGCATCGATTACTAGGAATAAATAAATAATTTAATTGATGTCAAAGTTATACCTATGTCAGTTCAAGTGATGAAGTTTTATAAAAATGTCAGATTATGAATGTAAGTATGTCATAAATAATAGTATATTATAATTGATAATGTCATAAATATTCTGAACTGAAATTTTTTGTATGTTTTCTTAAAGAAAAATCTGCTGTTCCATACATTTTAACCGCATAGGTATTGCACTTTTCTATGAAACAGCCGATTAAAAAAAAAAATAACCGACGGAGAATTTCAATGCAGGGGGTTTCTGAATCATGTACTGAATCCATGGTAACAGTTTACGCGTCGATGTCCTTGCCATCCTGTATAGCTCAATAAGACAGGCCGTTTGTTTTTGTAAAGCTGAGGGACGCCTATGTCCAGCAGTGGACGTCTTTTGGCTAACACTATAATCATAGCTAACGTTTAGTTTTAAGTAATAAATGATTTCGTTTATTTATTTTTTGTTTTTATCTGATTTTAAATCGACCTTTTACGAGTTCGGTGAAAATGATTAATCAACGGATTAATACGAAAAAGTAACTCAAAACTATTTGACCATACAATTTCAGTATTAATATTTTTAAATGTATATTTTATGAAAATAAATATTTGTTTCCGCAGTACCTACATTTAATTAAGCCGTATTTGCAGATGCAGATAATGTTTACGAAGTAATTAACGAGTGCATGTTTCCATACTTTTTCATATCTGTGAGTCAACAATTATTTATTTTTTTGTCTTTCGGTACGGAGCTTTATTTTTCGTCTTCGCCCGCATGCGTGTGACCGCATCTCTCTAAGAATGTAAAATAAAACCAATGTTGTTGCCCTAGGATTGCGGCATAGAGCCGCATGCGGGCACCATAAAATTTCTTGAAAATACACAAATTACAAACTTTTCAAATCAGATCTTTTTACTTTTGGCATTGTTTATACAGACATATGTTAGGTAAATTAGAGCTCCATTATGTCCTGCCTAATAGGCATACAATAATTATGTCAACATGCAGTATAAAAACATTCTTAGTCATCATTGTTATTTTGTAAGATTTGCTTTATACTTATAAAGCAAATCTTACAAAATAACAATTAGGTGTATGGTGACAAATTGTAGTAGGCACTAATTATGAAGAAAATTATGGACATCAATCATCATTAAATCATTTTCTTGCTGACTTTACGTCCTGAACCGCATGGTACCCGCATGCGGTTCAGGACGCAAAGTCAGCAAGACAATAATATTTTAGTACGAATAATAAATTATCTTGTATTTGATTTGGGTTTAATACGAATATGCACGAATGACAATATGTATGTATTTTTTTTAGATAATAGATCCGTTTTAATAGTTTATTTTGTAAACTAAGTAGCACGACACTGCTATACAGCATGTATAAGAAAGTCGTGGTCATATTTACGGGTGTGGTACAGACTATCAAACTCAAACTTTCTCTATGGAACCAATATTGTAATCTTGAAAAAATCTCAAAAGCCCAATACAAAACATCACCTACTCGACCCAAATGTTTGGAACGGCTGATTATAAAATTAAAATTCATTTGTTTCAGGTACCACATAACCCATGTTAGAAAACATCTTTAAATTATTCATTAATAAATACAAAATCATACATAAATAAATACAAACGAATAAATACAAATAACATATATATAAATACAATATCAATACACAAATTAGATACATCAAATGCTAATTATATTCAATCATAATTTACTCATATTCATTTCAGTAGTCTCTTACGTGCGACACTATATAGAAAGAAAGAAAGAAAGAAAAATAGGTTTATTTGTCACAGAGACACGTGCATACATCAAAGACAAGAGTAAATGAAAACAACAAAAAGTACATAATAAATCACGAGCATAAAACAGAAATTAGTCGGCAGCTGCACGACATGACTGTGACAAGAAGGCTTCCACTCAGCATGATGCAGTGCTATGGGGAGCCCACAGCACAGCGCTGATTTTCAGTAGTCACCCGAAAAAAAAAAAGAAGAAGAAAAGACGTACGGAAATCAAGTCAGGTACAGTGATTTGTTTATTACATAGGCAGGTAGTAAGATAAAATAAAATAAACAGTGCTTAGAATGTAAGACTTATATGTAACTTGTCTGTCACAGCAGGGTCGCACATAAGGACAGTCCAACCTTTTTGTATATGACGACATCTTTCTGATACATGCTGTATAATAACATAGTCCTCCAGACCGTATTTCGGCCATGGTGGCCAATCTCAACGGAGACTTGCCTTCGGCGCGGGAGATATTATAGTGCACAAGTGTGTGCGCAGACACAGGTGCACTCTCTCTTTACTCACTCTCATAGTCGTATGGGACGGTAATCCGACACGACCGGGGAGAGATCAGGCGCAGGACCAACGGCTTAAAGTGCTTTCCGAGGCACGGAGCCAACACACCACACCCGCACAATCACACCGCCAACTTCCAAACTCCGGGCTGTTACTAAATTCTTAATAGAAAAATCCAATAATCAAACTACTACGAGACCAACGGGGCAGTCAATAATACATATGTAACATAAATTATTTAAAGGAAAATTTATGTTCCCGTATGATAAATGCATGTAGCTATTACCAAGTTCTGCACCGCAGTTTTTAAATGACTGTCATTTTATAGGACACATTCCTGGAATATATTCCATTACGGAGCGCCAGTCTATACGGGATTTACTTAAGAACTGTTCGAGGATATTGATTTTACGTTTATTTTCTAAAGTGATTTGACTATTCGAAAGTGCTACTGGAATAGAGTTACCATTTTATTTTATATTGACGTTACGATAGCATCAGGATATTTGATGGCGACAGGATTTTGCTTCATCTACCATTATGTCATTCTTCTTCTTTTCGTGTGGTTACTGATTAACCTGGTGTCAGAGTTTTAAAACCAACCAAGGGCCTCTGACTTGGACTACATTCTGTCGAGAAATCTTGCTCAGAGCTGCTGTTCATGACATTGGTTTAATGATTTACCAGCATAGCACAACTAGCAGTGGTGGGGCAGTGGTGAGGCAGTGGTGGCCCAGTGTTATCGACCGCGCCTTATAAGTTGTAGCTCATAGGCTTATTTACAAGCGTCTCAGAGACTTCGCCGAGACCAAGGGCCTCATCCCCAACGAACAGTTCGGCTTTCGAACTGAGCACTCTAGCGTGCATCAGGCCCACCGCATCATTGAGTTCATAAGCGATGGTTTCCAACGCGGCTCTCTGACGGGTGCAGTATTCTTCGACATTGCGAAAGCATTCGATAAAGTCTGGCACAACGGCTTATTATACAAGCTGTACCAACTCGGTGTGCCGGATCGTCTCGTACTCATCTTACGGGACTATCTATCGAACCGCGTATTCCGCTATCGCATTGAAGGAGCACTTTCCTCTCCCCGCCCCATTCGTGCAGGAGTCCCTCAGGGCTCCGTGCTAGCTCCCCTCATGTTCACGCTATTCACTAGCGATGTTCCAAACCCAGGTAGAAGGGCGCATTTCGCTCTGTTCGCAGACGATACGGCCATCTACTTTAGGTCTAGATACCCCGACAATATCGCCCACACTCTCCAAGGCGCAGTCAATCGACTCGCTGCCTGGTTTCGAAAGTGGCGCATAGAAGTCAATCCCCAAAAAAGCCAAGCGGTTCTCTTCTCGAAACCGCGCACAAGGCTTAGAGACCCCCTTCCCCGACCTCTCACTATGTTCGGTAAGCAGATCCCTTGGGAGAAGCGAGCCAAATACCTAGGTGTTTTCCTCGACCACCATCTCACTTTCGCTGAGCACATAAAGAAGGTTCGTTCGCGAGCCGCTTTCCTCTCGGTAGGCTTCATTCCGTCCTAAACGCACGCAGCAAGATGTCACTTAAGTGCAAATTGCGAATCTACACAGCGTGTATTCGTCCCATCATGACTTATGCGGGTGCCGTCTTTGCTCATGCAAAACCCCACCATATCCACAGGTTGCAAACGCTCCAAAACCGATTCCTCCGTAGGGCCACAGGCTCCCCCTGGTATGTTAGGAACGAGATTCTCCATCTCGACCTTAGAATTCCCACGATCCACCAATTTCTAAAACGCCTTGCAAAGCGTTATTTCGATTCCGCGTTCAAACATCGCAACCCTCTGGTTGTCGAGGCCGCCAGTTATGTCCTAAGTAGGATTAGCCGTACCCGCCGACCTAGGCACATTCTCACCGACCCTGATGACCCCATAACCCTCCTTCAGGAGAGCAATAGGGCTACTAGTACTATACACAGACACAGACGCCTCCCGTCATTCCGACCTCGCCGTCGAGGTCCTTTGCGATCGCGTCCGCGCCCCCGAGTAAATGATACTCCTCCCCGACCCTTGCTCGATAATGAGGTGCCAGCAGTGGTTTCAGCTGAGCACGTAGCTTTAAATTCCCCGATTAATAATAATGATCAAAACTTTGATCCAGCCCGTCCCATCTTTGATGTCCTCCCTCCGGTGACGCCCTAAGCCGAGGCTCGTACCCCACAGGGGGTGCCCTTAGTGAGCGTTCACCTAGCGTTTTAGCTTAGTTTTGTATGCCCCTGGCTGGAGGCTTTGAGTGTAGCAGCTTAAGACAACCACAGGATTGACCGGTTAAGTAGTCATGACCTCAGAGGTCAGCTACGAGATGCCCAACAGAAAAAAAAAAAAAAAAAAAAAAAGTTGTAGCTCATCGATTCGAGCCCTGACTGGCGCTTAACTTTGTGTAGGTAAATAATTTCATCACCACTGCTTGCAAAACGCTGAAGGAAAAACATCGTGAGGCGGTTTCCTCACGATGTTTTTCCTTCACGTATGTCCTAGAACCGAAAATTCGAAGAAGTGTGACATTTACCAACCCGCACTGAGCCCGCGTGGTGAATTACGAGCCACACCCTTTCACAGAGAAGAGGCCTGTGTCCCAGCAGTGGGAAAATTATAGGCTGATTATGTTATAGCGCAACCACCGTAGAAACGAAAGAAAAAATTAAAGTTTTTAGAATGATTTGTCTGGCGAAATGTCAAAACTAAGGAAATAAATGTCACTTTCAAAGAGATCGTTCAATCCTTCGTAGATTTTATGCGTGCACTATTTTTGATCATATTTCGCGTAAGAGTTTTTTAGCCATCAACAAGGTGGTTTCCTTAATATTAAAAAAAAAGAGAAGACTTATGTATGTAATAGTATACACTAGGTTGAGAATTTCTTGCTTTGCTCTGAAGCATTACTTATACCTCTTTTCTCCACACGGTGAACGAGTAAACTTAAACTTAGAAGGAAAATCAGGACTTCTTCATCTGCCTAGCCTTTTCCCAACATTGTTCAGTCGGCTTCCGGTCTAACCAGATGCAGCTGAATACCAGTATTTTACACGGAGCGACTGCCTATCTGACCTCCACAACCCAGTTACTGGGTAATACGACACCCCACAGGATATATCAGACTTTCCGGCTTCCGATTACCCGTAACGACTGTCAAAGGTCTACAAATGAGCCGGGACCAACGGCTTTAACATGCTTTCCGAGGCACGGAGGGATCTCGATATGTAATGGATGGTCACCCATCCAAGGACCGATCTCGGCAGAAGTAGCTTAACCTTCGATCGAACCGTGCGGCTGTCATTTTTTCGTCAAGAGAAAATTCAGGACTTAGTAGACTGAAATTCCCAAGAGATCTTAGTGATCAATGCTCGGAACATCTCTGTATGAGAAAAGAGTTTTATTTTACTGTAGAACAATTAAAAATGGCCATCTTAGTGGCCATAGGCCCCCAAACGTCACCATATCGACCGGTCCTCTGCTTCTCACATCGAACGGATTCCCACCCACCTTTACCAGGCAATCAACCTTGAGGGAGACATAAAAATTGCCAAGCCTTTCAATATTATTATTTATTTATTTATTAAGACAAAGTCCACAATTGTTAGTTACATAAATTATCTTACAAGCTATGTTATAAATTATATGTTATAGTTATAAATTAGAAAAAGGTAGGTACTTAAAAGGTGTAGTCATGAAACCTCCTGCTCGAGATTAGGATAGATTGCCACGCTATCTGATCGGAATTCGAATGAAAGCTTTCACGACTGCCGAGTCATACTTCTCAGCAATTACTTGAAGGAAACTGTTAATTTTACTGTTATGCTATAAGTTTTATGATTAAGATAACATTATTAAAATAAACTTACCTAGAATCAGTATTAGACGATATAACAATACCATCTCTTTCCCACACGAATCTGCCAGGATGTGGTCCATTCAGCGTACATTGTAGACTGACCTGCAACCAAGAATCAACTTTAACTTTCCGAAACAAGGTAGAAATTGAAGTGGCGAAGTAAGAGTATAAAATTGAAATCTGGAAACAAAGAACGGTTCTGAATATAATACAATGTTGAATTTAAAATGGCTCTTCAAATGAAAGACCTGAGTTTATATTGTTTGCTGAAATAATTTCTCTTTATTATCATAGTTGGGTTTGTTCAAAATTGAGAATTATAGTTGTCATTATTATAATAATAGTTCTCCAGACCGAATTTCGTCCATGGCGGCCAATCTCAATGGAGACCAGCCTTCGGCGCGGGAGATATTAAAGTGCACAAGTGTGTGCGCAGACACAGGTGCACTCTCTCTCCCCTCACTCTCATAGTCCGATGAGACGGCAATCCGACACAAACGGAGAGAGATCAAATACAGAATAAGCAGAAACATCGGCTTTTGTTTATTTACTGATAACTACAGAATGCAATCCTCAAAAAACGTTATTCTAATATTTTAATTCACACTGCATTGCAGTTACAAGTGTGTGACGCAAGTACTTCGCAGGTTTCCAGAAACTAATGTGACGTAGGTACCTAAACATAACGTATATTCGAATGATTTTTCATTGAAAATAGTCAACTGTATCAAGATTTAAAATCGTTCCAAATTAGAACGATTTTTTAAATGAAAACTTCTTTATACGCATTGAGCATATTTGAGATGGGAAGAAACAATTGAACTCGTGACACCGTTACCGACACCTTATTTTTGTAAACGCAATTGTGCTTTTTATTTATATTTTGTTACGGATCAATCTTCTATGCAAGTGTTTTCTTGTCTGGAGCTCCCGGCATTCATCTATGAATGGGTTAGGAATTTCCTTCAAACCTTCGGAATGTGATTCCTAATTTATTGCTTCACAGGTTTGAAAAATTCGTCAAATATCAGTGTGTTACACAATTACCCCACAGGTCATGACGTTTGATGCGCTTCTTTAAGTTTGTTCTAAATATTGATTTTTCTTAGTTACTTAATGATTTTTGATGTGGTTTTCACAATCATTTTCAGAATTTGTTTTGGAGAGTTCAGTGCATAATTTTATGCTAGTGTTCCCCAAAGGGTTGCAGGAAGGGGTGCACCCACATTTTGCCAGCTATGCTTGAGTCTCATGTAATAGGGGGCGAGCCTATTGCCATCAACAGCCACAAATCCGGGCTGCTACTAAGAAATTCCAGACGGAAAAACCCAATAACACTTTGCACTTTTCCCGACGCGGGAATTGAACCCAAGCCCTCATGGTCAACAGACGCACTTGCGATCACTAAACCAACGAGGCATTCAATGCTTCATAATACATGTTTAGTTTCTGAACATAATTAAACAACACAAAATTTAATAATATTAAAAAAAATGATATTAAAAAAAAAAACATAATATTTTTACACTGTTTATAAACACTGTTTTTACACTGCTTATAAATATCATCATCCCATGCTTATCTAGGGATGTTTACGAATTGAAAAATTAATAATCTGTTTTTATGCTCAAGTACTTATAAAAAATAATTTGAGCCCCAATTAAAGGTCAAAAAAGGGAAAAATCCCGAATCCCTGTTGTTCATTGCTAAATCACGTCTGCCGAAGCAAAGCAACATAATTAAATTTTGTAAGGGGCAGCAAAGACATGCTAATTTTTTCCGTGAAAGCTTACGGCTCCCTTGGGCTGACTACAAAGATAAAAGCCGAGAGTAGAAAAATAAGTAATACTTAAATTGATTACGCAAATACTTGATATTTATTGGAGTTGAATTTTTTCACGTTTTATTTATTTAAATTTATATTAAAATACATATTAATAGTAATAAATATATTGTTATAATATATATGACGATAAGGTATGTCTTTTTGTTATTATCAGCCATATTTTTACTACTGTGGATAGTGTTGGTTATTGCGCAATAGATAAACAGTTTGCAGTTCAGATTGAATTATAATTTACGATCACATTAATCACACTAGCAATTCACACACTATAGGTACACGACACAACTATACAGAACGCACGACAGTTTCTAAACGTCTTCACTTCTTGACCGCCACCAATGAACTCCGCTCAGCTTCGGTCCGGCCGGTCCGAGTGGTATATTGTAGACTCTATTGAACGCCGCTAGGCAGCGCTGACGTCCCGATTAGTCAACTCAGTAACGTATTTCCGACATATATGTTGATAATTTATTTTTATAATTTTTTAAGATTTGACTCTAAGTTAGTCTAAATAGAACAACCAAAAATATACAAACGATCTATTTCTTTAGTTAAACTTTAAACGCCTCTTTCTGGTAGCTCATGAAAAATGGAAATCCGTAGCGTGCTACGCAAGCATAGTCTGTTATAAAAATATCTATGGAAAATGTAAACAAATGGATCATAAAATGTACCTGTGGATGCCAATTTGTAGTGCCACTTACAAATAGATTGCTTTGATTTGATTATTTGAATACGTAAAGCAGGATTGTAATTTTAAATGACTTATAGATAAACCACAATTCCAATAACCTCAATTTTCGCCTATGATTTTTCAATTATAATTTCATAATTATATTGAAAGAATAATTGTTCGAAAAAGTTGAAGATATGAAATTGAAACCCTGTAAATACGGATTAATGTTTTACTAATTGGGATGTGAGTGATTGCGGAATTTTATCTGAACAGGGTTTGTTTACACTTTCATCAAATACTTTGAAACAGAATATACCTACGTCTTAATCTGCGAGCGTAGCTTTATTCCGTAGCACGCAATGTTTGCAGGTTTTAGTAGTGTGGTATAATAATCTTTTCACCTTATCCGGCAACAGCAACCCAGCCTACTTTTCTTTCTTTCAGGGTATTAGTATCGTAAGGCAATACGCTTTGTGTGATAATCTAGTACTACCTGGGCAATCGAGCTCTGCTCTGGTGAAAATAGAGAATGCTCATTTAATAGTATAGGAAAGTTCATACTAATTCCATGTATACCTAGTACATACTAAGATAGTTAATTGATTCAGGCGTCACCTTGCGGAAATACATTATAAAATACAATAGAAGTGGATATATTTAGTAACCTGTTCCGCTTAGCTATTTCTAAAGAGTCTTAAAAAAACCCTGAAAGAAATCGACACGTGTTTCACCTCTCAACAAGGCATCCTCAGGATGACGATTGACTTGTCGCGAACTCGAACACGGCATGTTGCCACACCAAGCGGTAAGCGCAGACGGAGCTTTATGAGAGAGATGTCGCGACGCCCCCTTGCGGGGGCGTGGCAAGGTCAGGGCTTCGCCCTTCGCCCGCGGATGCAGCACGTTGGCCCATAAATATGGGCCCCTCCTTATGTTCGCCTATAGTGGCTTAACGGAAACGACCACATTCTGTTAAGCAAAATGCGTCGGTGTACTGAGCTTTATCGCCCGTCAAACCCATTTATATGCTGCTCGCCCCTTCTCGACTCGGAACGGTATCAGCGCGATAAAGGGCGAACAATCGCAGTAAAAGTGACCTTGGCATACTCGTATTTAATTCGTTTAACAGTGTAACGTTTCCTGTATTATTTTTGACTATTTCTAAGTTCTCTAGTACTGACATACACACAAAAACATACTAATTCCAGGTTGCCATGATAGTAGGTAGTTACTAATTACATATTGCCATGTCATTATTCTAAGGTAGCCATCTTGTTCTACACTTTGGGCGACCGAGCTCTGCTCGGGTAAAAATACGGAGAAAACGAATTTCCCAGATATGAGACCTAGCTAGATTGATTTTTCATCCTCGTAAACCGTTAGAGCTGTTTTCCAGAATGTGATTACAAATATATAACATAACATAACATCACGCCTTGTTTCCCCGAAGGGTTGGGCAGAGGTGTCCCTGTAGTAGGTTCACCCACATTTCGCCAGTTAAATACATATATACAAATATTGCTTATTTATTATTATAGGAAAGGACAGGATTATTAAAGGAGCCTCCACAAGTCAGTGAATACTTTGTGTTAATTATTTCATCACCACTGCTCTCAAAACGGTGAAGGAAAACATCGTGAGGACACCGCAATGTCCTAGAACCAAAAAATTCGAACACATGTGACATCCAACAACCCGGACTGGGCCCGTTTGGTGGATTACGGTCCACTCCCTCTCACAGAAAGAAGGCCTGTGAGCAGTGAGAACATCATAGGCTGATCATGGATGTAAAAGCTTTTCTCGTACCGCGATACTGAGACAACGTCCAAAAAAATCAAATTAATGATGTTATGAATATCTATAAATAACATTGAATCTATTAGGGCGAATGATACCGCAGTGAACTAAAAAGGATTTAGGTTCCTCAGTTTCAAGAATGCCATATTGGATTTTTTATCAGGAACCTCGTATTGGTAAAAAATATGTGGTACATATTTTATTGAGTAGCTCTAATACTTGGAATTTGTCGGTAATGTGGTTAACTGACACAAACCTGACTAATGATATTATATTTATTTATTTTCTGAAGGCTTAAAGATTAATAACATTATAATAACAATAATCTATAACTAAATTGGTTATTACAAGCCCCCACAGATAAATACAAAAGGATTACTCTTTCAAAACCTAAGTTAAATGTTATCTGTATAGCAACATTAGAAGCAAATAAATGATTTCCATTCTATTCGTCCTAGTTATTCCCTCAAAGTTGGTTAATTCTGTTCAATCTTAAGCCAATTTGTTCAAATAAGCCAATCCGGACAACAAACGGTTCAAGTGCAGGCAGGTGCATCTTGTACAAAGAATGGCTTTGCTAACAGCTTCCTTGGAGTGCTTGCATTGGTGCAGATAAAGTCAATGCCTTGTTCACAATAAATTTCGTTAAAACTGCGACCGGCTCTAAGAAAGTACGTAGTACGCCCACA
This sequence comes from Omphaloscelis lunosa, assembly GCA_916610215.1. Lineage (NCBI taxonomy): Eukaryota > Metazoa > Arthropoda > Insecta > Lepidoptera > Noctuidae > Omphaloscelis > Omphaloscelis lunosa. The sequence continues at coordinate 11,274,500 of OU744267.1, forward strand.
CCTATCTAATATTAGTGTTTACATGTAGAAGTGGGTGCTGTCGCAGCCCCATCTGGTTAGTGCGTATCGTTAATTTTGAAACAACATATTATAAAACAAAGTCCCACGCGTCTGTCTGTCTGAACGCAATAAACTCAAAAACTATCAAACAGATTTTCAATCGGTTTTCACCAATGGACGGAGTGATTTATGCGGAAGGTTTTTGTATAACTCATTAAAGGTTTTGTGTTAATTGGCTGAAATTTGACGATTATTGTTGAAGACGTCGAAAAGAATCATGCCGACTGGGAGCTTTATTGGCGTGCGCTGCGGAAATCTTAAAGTTACATAAAATAAATGTTCCACAGTATTGTTCATCTTAAAAAGTTCAACAAAAAGTCAGCGATGATGTTGATGATGTCTATCTTCTAAGGATGACCCACAATAACCATTTTCCAATAACCATCTTTCAGAATTTCATAAAAATGTAATTGTTATTTTCGAAGCTAGTTTGACCGGTATTATATTAATCCTTATCCAATAAACTGTGTCACTTAAATTGAACATTTTATTTAAATTAAAACATTTCTTGACATCATTTCGTTTAAATGATTGGTTTAAAAGATATAACGGATTCAAAATTACGCGTAACAAAATAATTTTGGTTGACGGCAACGCGGGCGCAGCGGTAGGAATCAATGACCTTTTCCTCGGCTATTAGATATGTAATCCCGGTATCGGTAGTACGTTCCCGTGGGATATTTTCCGACATCCAAGCGGCCGCAGCCGCGGGCAAAAGCTAGTATTTCATATTATTACTATATATTTTATTTCTGTAAATTAATCGTAAAAAAAAAACACTTTTATAAAAGTTAGGTAATGTTTTAAAACTAGATGAGATCGGACATGTTAATATCACACCTTTTAACGTAATTGTGGATGTACTATAGTTACACCTCTGCCACAGATAATATAATAGTACCTCTGCGTAATCCGTCGGAGAAAAACAGGCTGTTGTTATGTTATGTGTTATGACGAGACCTTGCGAAGTACAGTTCGTGCCACTAAAGATGAGACTTGACACACCACGTGGTTTGACTTGCGCAGTAGACGATTTATGAGGTCTGCGCCGGGGCGTCATCGGGGCGGCGGAAAGAGCGGCGGAAGGCGCGGTCAAGTCTCATCTTTCGTGGCGCGTATTATAAGCTGCTGTGATTGGTTGACTAAATAGAGAATTGCCAATCAAATCAACACATCGGAAGTTGTTTTTTTTTTATTTTGTTCAGGTGACCAATACTAATAATAAAGATAACGAGTTTGTTTTTTTTTTTGTTTGTTTGTTTGAACGCGATAATCTCAAGAACTATCATACATATTTAAAAAAAACCTTGCATTTAATAGCCTAATTCTTAAGGAAGGTTATAGGCTATTTAACATCACGCTATAACTATTAGGAGGCGTGCAAAAAAAAAAAACGCTCAGCGAAGACGAAGTAATAGCGCGGGCGAGCGATGCGATGCGTCGGGGGAACAAGAAATTTTACGTGAACGATGTCGCGGGTAGAAACTCGTCCTAATTATCCTTACTTATAAATTATAATATTATAAATGAGAAAGTGAGTTTGTTTGTTTGTTTATTTGTTTGTTACGATAACGAGCCATAAAAAAAACCCTGAAAGAAATCGACACATGTTTTACCTCTCAACAAGGCATCCTCAGGATGACGATTGACTTGAGGTGAAACTCGTTTCGATTTCTTTCAAGGTTTTTTTATGGCTCTTTAGAAATAGCTAAGCGGAACAGGTTACTAAATATATCCACGTTCATTGCATTTTTTGTTTGTTACGCTTTCACACTACAACGACTGAACGGATTTAGATAAAATTTGGCACATGGGTCGACCATGACTGGGTTAGGACATACGATGATACTTTTAATCCCGATATTCCCACGGGATAGAGACTTACGTTGGTGAAAACGCAGGGCTCAGCTAGTTTAACTATACAGTAATTTAGATTGACTTTCAAAAACCGATTTGAATAACGCATGAAACAAATATTTGAGTGGTCTGTAGATAAATTGTTTGGGGTTTGTAAACCTACCGAAAACCGTTTAAGGGGGATGCGCTAAGGTAGCCCGCGAAATTCAATTTTTCTTTCGTTTTTTTGCAATTTGCAGGTCAGTGTCAGGTCGTATGTTGATTAAAATATGATTTGCAACCGTAACAAACATGGCTTTACGTAATTATAATCATTATAATCAGCAATACAACTCCATAAGTAAGCATAATCCTCAAATGTCATGATTTCATGAAATTGTCATTCAATAGGACAAGAACTTAGAGAGATGTGTTGATGATTTTTATGATTATTATTCTAAAAATTAACATTTGATACGGCCGGGAATCATATCTTAATTGACATACAAACCTGAAACTGATTTGAAAATTGCAAAAATCGTAACAACATTTTATTTTCGGGGGCTACTTTGACGCTTTTGCCCTAATAACATAAAACATCACGCCTTGTTTCCCCGAAGGGTTGGGCAGAGGTGTCCCTGTAGCAGGTTCACCTACATTTCGCCAGTTATGTTTTAAGTCTCATGTAATAGGGGGCGAGCCTATTGCCATCAACCGGGCACAAATAAATTGTGCCCTAATAAATCCATCCATATTCTAAAGAACATAATGAATACCTCTACATACTTACATCAACGCCAGGCATAACAGTTGTCTCGCTGAAGTGTTGTGATATGATCATTTGTAGGCTTCTTCTGTATCGATACTGCACGTCATACGAATCTGTAATAAAGGGGACAATGTTAGCCGTATTTTCAGCTCATTCTTCAAATAAATGCAAACACTACCACCCCGTGTACTAACCAAAGCGATTGGTTACGCGTATACGCGATCGTTGCTTTCATAATTATGTCACTTATTTGTTCGGAAAGCTGGAAGGCTAAGGCGTTGTAATAATTGGCTACGATCGTACGAGCAAACGATGCGATTTCGTCACACGACGAGATTAAACACACACATTTCTTTAGAGTGTCCTAATTGAAACTTGCAAGTCATCGCGCGAGCACAGGAAATGCTTAATAACGATCGTACGATGGGATTGATCGTGCGATGGTTCTACCAAAGCTACAAATCTCTTTTGAGTGTCCTAATTTGTCACGCGTCATCGCGCGATCACAGCAACGGGACGACATCGCATGATGCCCATCGTGCGATGGGCATCGCGTGAGCTATTAGGACACCTTTTGGACTATCGCACGATCATTTTCATCGTGCGACAAAATCGCATCGTCTGGTCGTACGATCATTAGCCATTTAGGACGACGCCTAAGGCTGTCAGCGTCGTAAAAATAATGCGAAGCAGTTGGTAGTAGTCCGCATTGTAGATTACAGCCCACTCTGTCTCGAAGACAGGAGGCCTATGGCCCAGCAGTGGGAAAATTATAACCTGATTAAAATAGTACCTAGTTAAATGACGATTTTTGTTCAACTTACCTTTCCATAGTACATCATGTTCTATTTTCCTCAGTTTATAATCCCCGATACTGTAACGCGACCTGAAAAAAAACATGACTATAAGATACCAATTATTTATAATGAAGTGAAAGACGAAACTTTTCCTAAATGAAGAGGATTTTTACTATAGAATACGTGAGGGAATTTAAGTTTATTTGTTCTTGGATTTGTGTTACTAGATTTGTTAATGATAATTGATTTCAATTCTTTAATTAGGTTTGAACAAACACTTTTACACGTCAACCGTATTTTAAAAACTAGATGAGGTTGCCGTTACCTATCTGACCCCTCTGAGAAGAAAGGCCGAAACAAACTGAGAGGTCACAGTCTCTTTAAAGGCCAGATATTATTCGGTCAGATCATGTGAAGACCAGACCATGTAGATTGGTGTCTGAAATGGTCTTTGACCAGATTGAGTAGACCTGTCCAGTACGCATGCATTTGTCAGTATGTAAGTTTGTTGTCGCGCTAAAATCTACACGTATCTACCGTGTTTTGTTGGAAGTCGGTTTTTTTTTTTGTAAAAAGTTTTTTAAATAGAATACAAAACCAAACTAAGCTCTAACTGCTTCACTACACCCATATCCCCTACTACCATGTACAATCACCATACTTCGAATAACCTTGCCATCTTTGATCATTACAAGTGGAATGCTACTTCACTATCAAAACTCTTGAGAGACAGTTAAATAGATAAACTATTGTATTCAACCATCAACCTCAAAATCAAATCTGCCAAGTGTCAACCAAAAGTCACTCAAAAAAGATAACTCCACAGAAACTGGAAACGCCAACTATTACAGAAACATCTATAGTCACCCGATAAAACCCGGACATCCTTTGAAGATTACCGACCAAATAATTTGGAAACTCATTGAGCCGAAAAACCTTATTACTCTCCAATCCACTTTGAAGTGACTTGAAAGGTCTTTGAAGATGTATGTAGAAGCGTAGAAAGTGTGTCTATACATATAATAAAATCGTAGTGAAATCAAAACTGTTCATTGAATATTTTTGAAGAAAAGTAATTGCTGCGAGGTCTGGGATCGATTCTAATGCCGAAAATATAGTTTTTTGAATTTTTGTTTGTTGTTCCAGCATCACGCAAATTCTACTGGATAGATTCTGTTAAAATTTTGCATAGATATTCCCTGTGTGTCTGGTCAAATTATTGGGTATAAATTATCACGCTATTTTCTATGGGGGATGAGCAATATTACAGTATGTTCGTATTCTTCTCCGCAAATTGTAAAAGGACGCGCCAGACAACTGTACGTCGCTTGCTCCCGCGTCACCAGTCCTGACTCTCTGTATTTTTTGGCTGCTGAGAACAAAAGTACAAACTTACGTAGGTAGTACCTTTACAGGGAAGTTTCATAAAAATGTGGCTGTAGTGTATTGTGGTGTCTTACGACTTCCACGTGAACGAAGTCGCGGACAGAAGCTAGTCTACAATATTATGTTACCGTATGTATACTATCAAAAACTATCTTTAAAGTTAATCGTCTTTGATGTGAACCTAAAGGGGTATATATGACCTTGTGCAGAAAGGGTGAATGATGCGTGGACGCGTGAACGTCGAACGGGTCCAATGATCTTTAAAAGCGATTAACCAAATTTAAAAGATGATAGGGATTTTCAGTTTAGAATCGATATTGACAAAGATATTATAAGAACGGGAGGGTTGTTGTAAATTACGCGGGGTGGATTACTTTAGGACACTTGATCAAAATACCATTCGGACATTAGTAGCTTTGTAAGCAGCTATCAAATTGTCATGTACATTGTTAATCCATATAATTATTATGATCATAGACTATATCTGTGAAAAATATGAAAAGATCTATTACAGTCCACGCATTATACTCATATCACCTAAATTATCAAAATGTCTAGCCTTTTCCGAACTTCGTGTCAACTTCCAGTCTAACCAGATGCACCTGATTACCAGTATTTTACACGATATGACTGTCTATCTAACCACTACAACCCAGTTACTAGGTAACCCGATACCCCTTGCTAAGACTGGTTTTCTGACTTTCGGGCTACTGACTCCCGTAACGACTGTCAAAGATCTACGAATGACAGCCGGGACCAGTAACGGATTAATGTGCTTTTCGAGACACGGAGGGGTCTCGATAAGTTATGAATGGTCCACGGACCGATCTCGGCGAGCATAGCTTAGACTCGTGCACTTCGTCACGATCTCTATTAATCGCCTAAATTATATGACTATTAAATGATACACACATCATAGTAATTTTTCTTTAAAAAAGGTAATTCAATAACGGCCTTTCAATCCTTCCAAAATAAAACTAATCAAACCATTTCTTCTTCTAGAAACGCAAAGCCCAACAGACATCCTGCAATATTAGCAAAAGCCCGTGCTTCTCGTAGAAAGAAACTACAAAAAACTCTGCTTGGTTGAGAGCACAGGCGTTTCCTCAATAACTTGGTTTGCTTAACTCAGTTTGTTTCGAAGTGCACAGTACAGACTGCAAAGGTAGAGGTTCCAGGATGAATATATCTCGTCACCCCCTTCATTTGAGGGAATAATTCTATTGAGTTTACTAGCCGACCCGGCAAACGTTGTTTTGCCATATAACTAAATGTTTCGGGTGGACCACCCTTATCACTTAGGGGTATGAAAAATAGATTACGACCGATTCTCGGACCTACCGAATATACATATAAAATTTCATAAAAATCGATCAAGCCATTTCGGAGAAGTATGGCAACTAACACTGTGACACGAAAATTTTATATATAAAGATATTATTTGTATGTTTTAAGGGTTTTGCACCTATGTTTCTACTGTTTTTTGTGTTTTTACTACCTCGTTGGTTTAGTGGTCGCAAGCGCTATTGCTGAATATGAGGTCCTTTTTTTTTTTTGGGTGGGAAATCATCAAATAACTTCTCCCGCTCTGGGCGGAGCGGGAGGGCGTGTCAGACTCTTACTGACTAAAACCCACCCGTGTTCCTTCGGTTGCCCTGTTGCCGGGGGCCACGATCTCCCTTTCGGTTTTCTTCGCACCCCCGGCAGGCATCGGCCCTAACGGACCCCGTCAATTCTGCTGACATCTCTTTGAGGCGCGCGTGGAACACAACGCGCCGTCGACCCGGGCCTGGTCCTTATCGGACGGCGAGCTACCCATTGCTCACCGTCCGCAAGCCCGCGCCTACGGTGGCCGGAAATCGGCCTGCGATTCCCGACGCCCTGCGTCGGATAGGGGCGTGAGGGCGCGAAATTTGCCTCTCCCTCACGAGTTCCGCTTCCTCCTTCGCGAGCATTACTGCTTCGCAGAAGGAGGTGACGGCCTCCCATTGAGTATGAGGTCCTGGGTTCGATTCCCGGGTCGAGCAAAGTGTTATTGGGTTTTCCATCTGGATTTTTTCAGTAGCAGCCCGGAGTCTAGATTTGTGCCCAGATGGCAATAGGCTTGTCCCCTGTTACATGGAACTTAAACATAACTGGCGAAATGTGGGTGTACTATAGGTACACCTCTGCCTTCCCCTTCGGGGATTACAGGCGTGATTTTATGTTATGTTTTGTGTTCTATTTTTACGCAGAACCATTTCTTTTTGAAGTCGGTTAATAAGATCTTAATTAATATTATAAATGCGATAGTGAGTTTGTTTGTTTGTTTGTTTGTTACGCTTTCACGATAAAACGGATAAACGGATTTGGATGTAATTTGGCACATGGGTGTACCATGACCTGGGTTATGATATAGGATCCTATGTATCCCAGTAGTACGTTCAATGGCTGGTAAGGCAATAAAAAGTTCAAGTTATTAAATTTTTCGTAACTGTGTCCATACTGGATTAAAGTGGATTGTTAAAAATCAAACACTTGTGTAATCTCAATGTCGTATAATCACGGTAACACAGGTAGAGGTACACTAAAGACGGTTAATTTCACGGGAACTACTAGGTCTAGAACAAACCGAAATAAGAAAACGCGTGTCGGATAGAGCTCGAGCGCGTGAGGCGGTTCGTAACGTGTACCCGACCGACCACCAGCGAGGTTAGGCGTAAACTCCGTGCGTCGTTGGCGCTCGGGGCGCGTGAGCGTCGCGGTTGCGTTATCGCCCTCTCTCTCTCTTATGACTCGAGTGCATAATCGTTAAAGCGAGAGGGAAGACGAGCGTGGCGGCGTCCGGAAGTACGTGGGCCTGAATTGTTTGCGACAAATTCCAATTACTTTATCCACTAGTAAATTGTCATTAGTAGTAGTCTGGAGTTTGGATTTGAGCCTAGTAGATGGCAATAGAAAGCCCCCCGGTTGCTAAGTACTCATGATATACTTAGCTAACAAAATGTCACGATAACAGTACCAACCTCTTCGGGGAACACAGTGCAGGCGAGAACATTTTACCCGATCCGGGGATTGAACCCAAGCCACTACACTAAGCAGTTGCGCTTATGACCACTATCATTGAGGCAGTTATTAAAATTATCATAATACAAATTATAATGAACAAAAAAATATAATTTTCATAAGGAAAATCAGGACACGACACTACCTTTTTGACCTACATTGCACGAAAAAATGCTTCTAAAAAGACATTTCGGACACAGAATTTCCACGCTACTTTCACGGAATTCCACTTTTTGTTACTCTCTGCCTGTATCTCTAAAAGCATAGATTAAAAATTGATTTTAAAAGGTGATAAATTGGAAAGGCTATGACATAGTAGACTAGCGGATAGAGATATACCTAATGGCTTCTCGTGCCTACGAAAATGGATTAAAATGGGCTTAACTTAGACTTAGAATTTAGATAAGTAGAAATATTTTTGATACCCTTATTAAATCAGTAGGGGGTTCAGTTTTTGCCTTATTTACTAGCTTCATTAAATTACTTTTCAGAGGCCCAGGCATAACGACTTTTGCAAGGAAAATTCAACTATATCCTATAGCATTTTGGTTTAAATTTATGCGACAAGCACACTAAGTGTCAACGACAACATCACGCCTTGTTTCCCCGAAGGGTTGGGCAGAGGTGTCCCTGTAGTAGGCACACCCACATTTCGCCTGTTATGTTTAAGTCCCATGTAATAGGGGGCGAGCCTATTGCCATCAACCAGGCACAAATCCAGACTCCGACGACTCTGTCAACGACAGTTATAAGAAAAAAGTCTTAGAACTAAGTAAATATTGTAATTATGGACAAGTACAAATTTTTACAGTTAAAATTTAAAAAAAGCCTCGGCACAAACATTTCCTCATTTCTCTTTCCTACTCCTTCACCAGACCCTGTTCAACATCTATCTATTACCCTATTCATTGACACCATTCCAATGAGCACAAACACGATACCTGTGCTGTAAGTTGGTAAGGGAGTTGGGTATCTTGCAAATTCCAGGTGATGCTGCAGCATCAGTTCAAGGTTACTATGTTTTTCTAATGGCATTGAAGTAACAGAATACCAAAATTCAAATCGATCAGACCTGTGGAAGATACTCATATCCATTCATCAACTAGAAAAGAACTGATAATCTTCAAACGGCTGAATCGATTTTGATAAAACATATCTAAGAACTATCGCTAGAAATCCAGCTTTCAAACAAACAAAAAAAAAACATTCAAATCGGTTTAAGAACAATGGTGCCACAGACAGACACACTTAGCGGTCAAACTTATAACACCCCTCTTTTTGCATCAGGGGTTAAAAACGAGTACCTACTATTAAATTAAAAAACGTTCGAATCTGCGTTAAGATCGATTTAGATCAAACGAGCTAATGCATATTCTATCCTCACTCTACCATTTTTTTTTGTGTAAAATGGGACAGAACATTCGTTCGTTGGTATCTCGCTACTAAAATGCCAAGCATATCAACAAAAGAATACTCTAGCCTAAACCCACCTTTACGTTTACTCCACGCGTTCGTAGCCCACTGGTTATTATTTTACTAGCTATATTGTTGCTTTGATTACAAAGTTAAATAAAATAGAAAGAAAGTGAAGTCAGATTATGGTAGCAAGCAGGCTAGATTGTGCGCTTGTGAACCACTGCTTCAAGGTATCGGCTGGGCGTGTCACCTTGCAGTAGTGATGCCACAAATTGTTTCTGTGTTAATGATTTACTAACGTATTTTGTAAGTTTCTAACACTATGAGTCTTGTTGCTTGAATTCAATGATTAAATTAAATAATTAGTCCGATACTATATTAGTCTTTGAACTCTCTCATAGTAAAGTTTCTTACCCATTCTTCTCCATACGAAACAACTTCTTGGAAGGGCCATAATCAGCCTATAATGTTCCCACTGCTGGGACACAGGCCTCCTTTCTGTGAGAGGTAGTGAACCATATAATCCTATACGCGGGCCCAGTACAGGTTGGCGGATGTCACATGTCTTTGAATATTTGGTTCTAGGACATGCCGGTTTCCTCACGATGTTTTCCTTCACCGTTGTGAGAGCAGTTGTGATGAAATAATTTACACAAAGTAATGTGCAGGCACTTTAATTTAAGAACGAATTCATGACTAGTAAGTCGTGGCTGTTACCATTCGGCCACCGCTGTTTTCAGGAAGGGGCGCCTAGAATCAATTCTATTTTCTTGTAAATTTTGATGTTCAAGAGTGCTTTTTTATAATAAAAGATTTGACTTTGCAAACTCTAGCATTGTTCGGATGTGCCCGATCGTGCCAAATAGGCTTGGCCTCTGTTACATGGGACTTATACATAACTGGGCGAAGAAATATGCGTGCTATTAGAACACGCATAATTCGCCTAGTTATGTAAAAGTCCACTTTTCTCCGAAGGGTAAGGCAGAGAAGTTTCTCTGCCTTACCCTTCGGAGAACAGAGGCGTGATGTTTGACCGAAAAACAAACGAATTTAGTATTAACCGCACTCACTTTTTAAATCACCATATTTCTAGTACTTTCTTTATCCATCAGTTTGTTACAAGAAATAGCTTTTTAACTGACATGTAACCAGTTCGATCGATTTTACTTTGAAGGCACAGATGCTACAGGCACAAAACAGATAGGTACAGAAAGTCGGCTCCATACAACAAGCGAAACGCACGCACACATAAACACTTTTCACGTAAAGCTTCTCCAAGAAAAGTATGCGCTTCGGGAATCATCGCCTATATTCGGTAATACGTACGCGCGATGATTGAGATCTATTAACTGTAATAACAATTTTTGTACGTGCCTATTTTGTATTACCTACAATGATTACAAAATTATAGAATAATAACTCTTTGCAATTCCAAAAAACTTTTCAAATTTTTTTAGTGACAAATAACGATTTACGACCGGAGTATGTAGCCTGACTAATAGAAAATTTCATACAAAGCGCGGCAGTACAAAAAGTACAAAACGTAGAAAAAATGCCTCTGTGGGATGTTACTATGTGGCGCGCCGTTCGTGCAAATTTTTAAACACAAAGAAGCGCATACCTTTTCTGGTTTATCTGTACGCCTCTACGTGTGCGTGCGTCTATTATCACTCGTTGTATGGCGCTGACCTTCTGTACATATCGATTTTGTGTGACACACACGGTTTGCAGGAACGCATTCAACCGATGTATTGAACCTACATTATTATGATCGGAGTCGATTAAATGCTGCTGCTTCGAATACCTGTTTAGATTCCTATGCATTGAGCTTGATAACATAACGTTACCCACGTTATGTTTTATAAAAGGTGAACTGGTGCAAGTATTATTTCTCTATTTGGAGTTCAATTAAAATATTTTTAACTCACATATCATTTCCTGGTATAATAACCGAAAACCTGAAATGGGGTTATCAACAACTACTATAAAGCAAACTTAAAAGCGCAGAAAAAAAAAGCTGCTCCCTCCGTTTTGTCGAGTTATGTGAACATAAAAGTATGAAGCAGTTGAACTTTTGTTTTCGCACCTAGTATGTAGATAATAAAGAAATATACCTACCGTCTAAAAACGGTAGCGATAATGGTACAGATACAAGAATAATGGACATTTTTTTTTAAAGTGAAAACTTCTTTAGGCTCGTTGGGCATTTTCAAGATGAGACTAAACCATTGATTTCGCGACACTGTGACGACACCAGATTTGGACCATTAAAAAAACATCAACGCGTTGATTACCGCGGAACGTGGAGTAAAAGAAATCAACGCGTTGATTATCACTGTGCTGATTTTTTTTAAAGTTTTCACTTCTGTCGGCACTCCCAGATTGGGACTGTTTTCTTTTTTCTATGTAGCTAAAGCAATTGAAACATTCCATTTTGTAAGACAGTCCATATTCAGAAGAGGCGCCTTTATTCCTATTAGTTACTGAGTTTTATTTGGAATTTTATGCTCCAAGTAGAATGCCACAAGGGATAACTCTTGGTCCCATACACTTTAATATAAGCAGCTTTTTATTATACCTTACATAAAATTACGGTATCATGTTACCTTCCCATGAATATTTAAGTGTTCACAGGAGAGTTAAGGTGCAGTGGGTGAAACAAATTGCTAGCAGAATGGATGGCCGATGGGGCCGAATATTTCAAGAGTTGCGTACCGCGTAACGGAAGGCGCAGCCTGGCTAGGCCCTCACAAGGTAGACTAACGATCTGATGTCGGTCGAGGGAATACGCTCGACGCGGGAAGCGATCAACAAAAAAGAAAGAAAGAACAATAGATTTATTTGTCACAGAAACACAGGCATACAAAGACAAGAGTAGGTAAGCAGAAAACAAAAAAGGTATAAATTAGAACAAATATGAGTATAAAACAGAAATAGTCAACAGCTGCACGTCATGACTTTGACAAGAAGGTTTCCAGTCAGCATGATGCTGTGCTATGGGGGACCCACAGCACAGAGCTGATTTTCAGTGGTCTCCCGAAAAAGACGAACGGAAATCAAGTCAGATTCAGTAATTTGTAAATAATAAAATAAAATCAACAGTACTGCAGGACTGTTGTAAATGCAGGACGTGACGACGCTTGGGGAAGGCCTATGTCCAGCAGCGAACGTCTTTTGGCTGAACGATGAAGAAACATCTAAGTGTTGCAAAAGAACCATGGTTTAAAACCACAGCTAAAACGTTACTTTTACAAGTCTGTCCCAAGAACAACTAAGTGTGAACATAAGTTTTATCTCGTGGATGTAAGCGAGAACGAACGTCACTTGTTTTATTGTTGTTGTAAAACTCGAGCGAGTCTCTTTACGTCCCTTACCTTAGAAAGTAGGCTTTTCGAGATTTTCCGATAATATTTTGTTTGGATTCGTAGAAGGCCTTTGATTGTGGTAAACGTTTGTAAGAGCTATAGTTTTGGCTATGGATATTTTAGACATTAAACATCTTTAGTATCTGACCGTCAAATTGAAAGGAATTTATTTACTTAAATTGCTTTTGTTATAAAAAGAAGACAAACAAAAATTATGAGATGGGTGGGTAAAGTCTTCTGTGAAGCAGTAATTAAATGAATTGTTACTATATGCACAATTATTGACGATGTGACTAAATTATTATACCAAATGTTGCCATTTATTCAAAACATCATTCTAAAGATAACCTCCTTCGAACAAAAATTAAATAGCCTCCTCAAGGATACTTGATAAATAAATAAAACGGTCCCAAGATCTCTCGATGTTTCACGAAGTTTCACGAAACTCATGGTAGGGGCGTCCTTCACTGATGCTTAGAGTGCCCCACTCTCACCTACACTTGTTATAATGTTCGTATACCATTATATATAGGAATCCGCTTTATTACCCCTCTGATGTGTGCTGTAATGGAATGCGGAGATTTTTTGCTTATTTGTTGAGCGGCAACCCCTAGGGGGTACGTAAAAGTACGTAAATAGGGAAAAGGGAGTACAAAGGATTTGGGAGCTTCACGATTTTGCGAGGACGGTTTTGCAAGGTCATTGTAAACTGAGACTGACTATAATGTTGAGTTCTTTGTAGAATATTGCCTACCGAATTTTATCATTGCTATGATACAGCTATTATGGTTGAAAACGAGCGTCTGGAAATGGTTGAGCATTACGGTTATTTGGGACATGTTCTATCTATTAACATGGAGCATCGCAATAAAGAGATTTCCTGGAGAATACAGCTTGGGTAGGCGGCATTTGGTGAGCTGGAACATATTTTTCGATCCAAAAACATTCCACATTACCTAAAAACTCGCCTTTTCAAGCAATATGTCCTGCCAACAATGACCTACGGTGACCTAACTCGATTCCTACCGGCGTCCCTTCGGAAATTCGGAACACAACCACTCTATCATCACTGAATAATCACACAATAAGTATTTGATACACAATTAAAACATTACAAAACGCATGCTTGAGGCATGCCTCTTATTCATCAGTCCGGAAATAAACCCACAATCTCTGTTGGTTTATTTTCGGACTTGGAACAATGCAATGGGACTTTAATTCATTATACAGTGCGAGTCCTTATAACGTGCACATATCGAAATGAGGGAATCTATGCTTAATTTTATAGACGGCATAAATACCTATTTAAAAAAAATCTAAATATTTTATGTGGAATTAAAAAAGAAATTGTAACAAAACGGTGTAACTTTTAAACTAAATGATTCATCGCGATGAAACAAACTCCATAATGATTGGATGTAATTAAGCGTCCTCATAAAATTGTGGAAAAAAACTACGTTTAATTGAAAATAAACATGTATTTTTAGCAAAAGTCTGTTTTTTTTTTCATAATTTTTTACAATAAAAATTCTCAATAAGACGCCAAAGAGAACAAAAAAAAAAAAATATTTACATTGTTTAAATATTTTTTCCGTCGATAAAATGAAGCATAGATTCCCTCATTTCCATATGTGCACATTATAAAGATTCACACTGTATACTTTCCGAGTTTATCTTGGCCTTTACTAACATCAGTGGAGGAAAAACATCGTGAGTAACCCTGGACTTATAGTTAACTAGTTTTTGCCCATGGTATCGCCCGCATGGAGGTCTGAAACTATCCCATGGTAACGTACTACCAGGATAAAAGTATCCTATGTTCGGTTTTCTTCGCAACTCCGGCAGGCATCGGCCCTAGCGGACCCCGTCAATTCTGCTGACATCTCTTTGAGGTGCGCGTGGAACACAACGCGCCTTCGACCCGGGTTTGGTCCTTATCGGACGGCGAGCTACCCATTGCTCACCGTCCGCAAGCCCGCGCCTGCGGTGGCCGGAAATCGGCCTGCGATTCCCGCCGCCCAGGGAGTCTGCTCCTGCGGTGGTTATAGGGGCGTGAGGGCGTGAAATTTTCCTCTCCCTCACGCGTTCCGCCTCCTCCTTCGCGAGCATTATCGTTTCGCAGAAGGAGGTGACGGCCTTCCATTTCCTCTCGCTCCGTACCATGGCCTGAACAAGGGCCGGACGCGATAAATCACCGCCGCTGATCGCCTCCACGAGGACACAGCGATGCTCGGCCCGAGCCGGGTAGACCTCCACCGTATGCTCCACCGTGTCCTGCGGGCGATCCACACAATGGTGTCACCCGGGCGTTTCCTCCCACCTTATCCTGAACAGCCAAGACTCCCTAGACCGCTATTTACTATTATAACAGTCCTCCAGACCGACTTTTGGCCATGGCGAATAATCTCAGCCGAGACCAGCCTTCGGCGCGGGACATATTATAGTGCACAAGTGTGTGCGCAGACACAGGTGCACTCTCTCTTCCCTCACTCTAATAGCCCGATGGGACAGAAACCCGACACGACCGGAGAGATCAAGCGCAGGACCAATGGCTTAACGTGCGTATTTTCTATTATGAAGAATATGAACATCAAATTAAATAGCTAGGCTTACAAGTATATTTTTTATCTCTAATGAGAAAAAATTTGGGTACTTTCGTAGTCTCTTTAAGAAAATTATATTACAGAATAGTCTTGACATACTTCAAGGAAAAGTAACAAATTATATTTCGCACTGTCGCCTTAAGATATTTCATACATTTTGTAATTCCTTATATTTTTGAGAGAGGTGGATGTTTTATTAAAAGTGGAAATTATCATTATCTCAATGTTCATCGAGTTTAGAGTGAAAAAAGTTATAATATGAGATATTTATATAGCTCTTATGTTTATGTACCTATCGAAAATGGCGACTATTAGTAATAAACTTTAATTGGCATTTAATGTCATTAAATAGAGTCCAAATAGTGGCAAAACAACATAGGTAACGGTGGGCTTCCATTTTCTCCCAATTTTAATTTTTGAATTGTTTTATTACTGACGATTTGAATGTGCACGTCTTTCTATATTGTTCTCACAAGTATGATTTAATTTAAAAGAGCTTCCGTAGAGTTTCTTGCTCGTTATTTTCCATAGGAAGCTACTAGACGGACGGCTTTGGAATGGGCAACTACAAGCTTCATCTTTCTGACTGAATGCCAAGGCCCTTGACAATTCAAAAGTGCATGTAATTGGTTTATTTGAAATAAACGCTTTGAGTTTCCCATTTTTCCTCCCCCGTGTTGTGAAATCAAAACAGCGAAATATTTGACAGATATTTGCGACGTTGCCAACTTTCAGTATTAAACGCTCTCACGTTGTTTTTTTTTTTCACGCGCTTTTTTTGTGTGTCTCATTTCGTAGTTGACCTCTGAGATCATGACTACTTAACCGAGCTTTCCTGTAGATGCCTTAAGCTATTACACTTAAAACCTCCAGCCAGGGGTCTATTTTCGACGTTGAACACGTTTAGTATAAACGCTCTTAACACTACTTGGCACTCTAATCACGTAACATCCTGCCAAATAAATCATCCAAGAAACTTATAAATCTTACCTAGTCTATTTACAACCAAAAATTGTTTCTTACCGTTCATTAAATCGGGCCCTTTCAGCTTCAGGAAATCGAATAGCATCCGCAGTTCGAAGAACGGCTGAAACAAGGAAATTGACTTTAGAAATGATTTCTAGGAATGCAAAAACGATTTTGTGGAATCGAATGTGGTACATAGTAAGGTTATGTGGTGTTACAGTTGGCGCTTATGTAGTGGGAAAAAGGGCAAAAGATGCAGAGTAAAACTAAGTGTCACTAAGTGTACATTATGCAAATAAATTAATAAATAATTTCGTAATTGCGAAACTATTATAATCTACTAGCGACTCAACTCCCCTCTAGCCCCTGCGTCGCGCCGTTTTTACAACTTGATCGAGATGTTTTTATTATCCAGTATCTAGGTGACCGAGCTCTGCTCTGGCGAAAATAGAGAATGCTCATTTATTAGTATAGGAATAGGACAGGATAGAATAAACGTTCCGGAATAAATTGTCTAAATTATAGTGAAAACTGCATCAAAATCCGTTGCGTATTTTAGAACAATAACGCGATCACACAGACAAATACGAAAAGCGACTTTAATTCACAATATGTATAGAATACAGGGCGTCCCACGGATATGCCACATGGAGGGAACGTATCTTGAATATTGGAGATAGAACATTTTACCGAAACAAGACATTATTTGAATTTTAAAACAATTTAAACTACATTCATAAATATTTAAATAATTACACGGTTGAACCGGGAATCGAACCCGTTTCACGAGAAAAATAATCACCTGTATCTTTATCATACCGATCGAAAGGCTTCATCATAAGGATTATTTTTTGCTAAATAACATAGTGTCACAAATAAAACGAAGGCCATGAATTTTAGCATTTTTAATACAAAATTAATAAATTTATTAAATGCTCAAAATGAGTCCCTTCCTGTTGAATACAAAGTCGCACTCTTTTGATTATTTCGCTCCCTGTCGATTTTTTGATCTTGTTGTGGTGGATATTTAGAATAATACGTCTAAGTTCTGTTTGTAGCTCGTGGAAACTTTCATACTGGTTCTTGTAAACTATTTTTTTTACATCATTCCATAAAAAAAATCTAACGGGGTTAGATCAGGGGATCTCGGCGGCCATCTTATTTATCCATTTGTCCCGACCCAGAGATGAAAGTGTTAATTGAGAGTTCATTAAATATCTATGAATGCAGTTTAAATTGTTTTTTTTTTTAAATTCAAATAACGTGTTCTTTCAGTAAAATGTTCCATCTACAATATTCAAGGTACTTTCCCTACATGTGGCATATCCGTGGGACGCCCTGAATATATATAGTATATTTAAGCAAAATTCACGACCAGTTTATTTCTTAAAACTTTTGACAAAAAAAAAAAAATACTACAAAGAAAAAATAACTTTAATTTTGGAAGTCGGTGGCAAAAAATGAAAATTCTAAACCAGAGACACCGACTTCCGAAATCATAGTTATTTTTTATTTTTCACTTTCTAGTGTTTTTTTGGAAGTCGTTTGTTTTTTTTGTTTAAGTTTTTATTTTTCACTTTTTAGTTGTTTTACTCTTTACCTGTTATGTAAATAACAGTGACAGGAACTTATCATATCATCCACATACTAAGTAGAAAAAAATACGTATTATTGAAGCTAACTCAAAAACTATTCAAGCTAAGTTTATAAAATTTATATGGGACCACTTCGAGAGCATACCCTTTCAAACAAAAATAATTTTCAAAATCGGTACACTATTGACGGAGAAATCAAAAAACATACATACATATAATAACCTCCTCCCTTTTGGAAGGCGGTTAAAAATCAACAGTGTTCGGACTTACTGGTACTAGGGAAGATACAGACGCGGGTTGTGGGTTCGATCCCCAGTTCGGGCAAAGTATTATTACATTTTTCCATTTAGATTTTAGTTAGGCAGCAGGCGTCTGGGTTCGTACCCGATTATTGGCGGAAGGCCTGCTCTGGCGTGGCCGTGAGTCATAGTGGACGATCTATCCTGAATTTGTATTCAAAGCGAAGCTAAGTACACGTAAGCACGTGTACTAAGCTAATTTTAATTACGGTTAATAAGGCAGCTCCACAAATTCAAATTCAAATGTCATTTATTCAAACTAGGCTGAAAATCAGCACTTCGAACGTCAAAATTACATAAGACAGTCCCCCAAAACGCCCACCCTTCACCGCTTCCTAGTGCCTTTAGCTGGGAAGAAGAAGTGGCGCAACAAACTCCCCACAGCTTCCCACGATTAAGCTGCTTAGCTTAACAGTCGTTGAGCTGCCTTACTAACCCTATTTACTGACAACTTTATAAAGAAATAACAATTTCTTCAAACAACTACGCTATTAAAGTAAAGAGATCTCGAAGACGGGCGCAATAACCCGAGCGATGACGTCACAACCGAGCGTCGTTAAAACTTGCACAATTAAGTTTGCAGTTACATCGCATGTCAGTTGTTAGGGCTTAACCGGTTGAATGCCGTAATTACAGAAACAATTAAAAAGCCATTGTGTCTCGCGTGGATCCACGTTCCGGCCATACGAAGGGTTAAAACTCAAACAACCTGCTTGCAACTTGATTGTTACATAGTAGATTGGTTTTGGATATTTTCTAAGTATCAAAATTATAATCTTCTCTTGCTTAATCTTAGCTTGAATTTGTCACACGGGAGGATAATACACATAACATCACGCCTGTATTCTCCGAAGGGTTAGACAGATGTGTACCTATAGTACACCCACATTTCACCAGTTATTTTAAGTCCCATGTAATAGGGGGCCTATTGCCATCAACCGTGGAGTTTCTTGCCGGCTCTTCTCCATAGAAAACGACCAATTGGAACCGTGCACCTAGCTTCTGACGTTTCATAAGTGCCCATGTAGGTCTATGTGAAACAAAAATATTTTGATTTTGATTTTTAAACCGAGCACAAATCCAGACTCCAGGGTGCTACTGAGAAATTTTAGATAGAAAAACCCAATAACACTATGCGCAACCCGGGAATCGAACCCAGGACCTCATACTCAGTTTGCGACCACTAGACCAACGAGGCAGTCAGAAGGATAATATAGCATTTATTTTACCGCACTTGGACTTTTTACACTGCATGTTGGAGATTTAAAGCATTACCACTTTTAACTCTTATAAGAACAGCGGTTGAGGATAGGGAGCGGAAGGGCAGTGGAAGGAGGAAATCGAAGTGAAGTGAAGTTTTCTTTTTATGAATAACAATAAAACTTCCTCGTTAAACTGCCTCGTTGATCTAGTGGTCGCAAGCGCTACTGCTGAGCATGAGGTCCTGGGTTCGATTCCCAGGACGCGCAAAGTGTTGTTGGGTTTTTCTATCCGAAATTTCTCAGTAGCAGCCTTTTTTTTTTTTTTTTTTTTTTTTTGAGGGTGGGAAATCATCAAATAACTTCTCCCGCTCTGGGCGGAGCGGGAGGGCGTGTCAGACTCTTACTGACTAAAACCCACCCGTGTTCCTTCGGTTGCCCTGTCGCCGGGGGCCACGATCTCCCTTTCGGTTTTCTTCGCAACCCCGGCAGGCATCGGTCCTAGTGGACCCCTTCAATTATGCTGACATCTCTTTGAGGCGCGCGTGGAACACAACGCGCCGTCGACCCGGGCCTGGTCCTTATCGGACGGTGAGCCACCCATTGCTCACCGCCCGCAAGCCCGCGCCTACGGTGGCCGGAAATCGCCCCGCGATTCCCGACGCCCTGGGCGTCTCCTCCTGCGGCGGTTAGGGGCGTGAGGGCGCGAAATTTGCCTCTCCCTCACGCGTTCCGCCTCCTCCTTCGCAAGCATTACCGCTTCGCAGAAGGAGGTGACGGCCTCCCATTTCCTCTCGCTCCGTACCATAGCCTGAACCAGGGCCGGACGCGAGAGATCACCGCCGCCGATCGCCTCCACGAGGACACGGCGATGCTCCGCCCAAGCTGGGCAGACCTCCACCGTATGCTCCACCGTGTCCTCCGGGCGATCCACACAATGGTGACACCCGGGCGTTTCCTCCCGCCTTATCCTGTGCAGGAACCTCCCGAAACAGCCGTGTCCGGTGAGGACCTGCGTCAGGCGGAAGGTGAGGACGCCGTGGCGCCTCTCAAGCCACTCCTCAAAGAGGGGTCTTATCGCCGCAATTGTGGCGTGCCCACTCAGTAGCAGCCTGGAGTCTGGATTTGTGCCCGGTTGATGGCAATAGGCTCATCCCCTTTTAGGACTTAAACATCACTGGCAAAATTTGGGTGTTGATACAATAGGTACACCTCTGCCTAACCCTTCGGGGAATACGAGCGTGATATTTAGTTATGTTATGTTACGAAGCACCTTCTACAAGAACCTAGCAATATTGTCGTTACCGAAACATCCTCAAAACTTGCTCAATTAAGTCTGCAGTTACGGTCCCATGTCAACTGTGAACACTTCAAACTTGTAGATTTGTTTCAGTGAGTTTAATACTTGAGCTGGGTTATGATGTAAAACTAGACCACGTTTTCAAGCGGAATTGTAATAATTTTAGCTAACACCTTACATTATTCCATATGTTAATGCTTCAAGAGGCCAGTTGCATCGGGCTGGTTCTTTATCCGACTACGGCAAAGTTCAAAGGAAGGATTATGTTTTAACAGTCTATGTATGTATGTGTTAACGTAGGTACTTACTTACTCAAGAAATCTGTGACGAACGAACACCATAACACACCCACACACACGCACATACAGACTCACAGACGCACACACACACACACACACACACACACACACACACACACACACACACACACACACACACACATACACACACACAATCACTCACAATAATTATGGGCTTATGTTAACTTTATTAAAAAAAAAAAAAAAAAACAATTGTTCTGCTTGCAATTCTTTTGTGAAACTGAAGTATGTATGGGCTTTTGTACCACTGCCCCTAATACAAATATTTTATTAACTGAGGGTGCTGGGTGCAACACCTATCTGTTTTGTTAACTAGCATAAGTCAAGTGTGTGTCAGATGATACAATTTAACGTTAACATTGATTGATATTTGATAAATAACCGGCCCAGTGCGAGTGGGACTCGCCCACGAAGGTTTTCGTATCATTATCTAAAAAACCGAGGAAAAAAAAATCACGTTTGTTGTATGGGTTGTGTCCCCTTAAATATTTATTTTATTCTGTTTTTTGAATTTTTTGCTATAGCGGCAACATAAATATTTCATCTGTGAACATTTCAACTGTCTAACTATCACCGTTCACAACCTGGTGACAAACGGACGGACAGCATAGTCTTAGTAATAGGATCCCATTTCAAATTACGAATGTTCCACCGTACTGCCTAAACTCCTCATACGATTTTGATGAATGAGGTGTCAATCGAATCGTTATACAGTACGGGTGACATAGTCTACATTTTATACGAACCGAATTAATATGCCTGATATTACATCCAAAAGTGGGTGCTCTGATATTTTTTTGATGTCCTCTCGTTTTCCTGCAATCTGTGGACTGGGAAATCTGTGGGAGTGATTTCGTGAAAAGGGATGGAAGTGTATTACAGGTAGCTGGGGAAGCGCGCGCTTTTTGATTTGACCAATGAACGCGCGCGTTTTTATCGAACCGCATTTCGAACACGACGCTCGATGTTTTGTTACAATCTGTTTTTAAAAATCAACGAGCATATTGGTGTAACATTTTAGAGCAAAGACACGAGCGCGGGCGACGCGGAGTGAGGTGCACGGACCGAGGGCAGGTCGTTAAAATTAACTCAAGGTAGAAGGAAATGTTACAGGTAAATGCTCACTCACCGTGAGCATTACATCGAATGCAGCGTCGAGCATTCACAGGAACGTTATTACATGGAAATGCTTTTTGAATTTAGCTTTTGCTTGTATTGTACCATTTGTAAGAACGTTACATTACATGGAAATGCTCGACAAAATGCTCTAGTGTATACTCACTTTTAGCGCAGCGCACATTCGACGAACGCCTTCAAGTGGGGTTAGACCAAACGAACATAGAACCTGAGCAAAGGCATTCTTTTAGCAATATTCTTGACATTTTAGTATGAATAGATACGAAAGAATGCTATGTCTCTGTTCCCATTAAAAGGATTTAGTAGATTGGGGAAAGAATGTGCATTCGTTCGTTTGGTCTAAACAAACCTTAGGCTATGCGAAGAAGTTTTTTGACAATGTCCCACCCAAAAAAAAAAAAGGCTACGGACACGAAATCAACGAGCACGGGGCGTACGAAACCCTAAAACAGATTTATTATTTGTCTGTTACCTTTTCGTAACGGCTGAATGGATTTAGATAAAAGGCATACGGATATGCCATGCCCTGGGTTAGGGCATAGGATACTTTGAATCCTGGTAGCATATTCACGCCGGCAAAGCCACGGGTAAAAGCTAGTATTTTATTATAAATGCGAAAATGAGTTTGTTTGTTTGTTACGCTCTCACGCAAAAACGGCTGAACAGATTTGGATGAAATTTGGCACATGGGTAGACTATTAGCTGGATTAGAACATAAAATACTTTTAATCCCGATGTTCCCACGGGATCGACACTTATTCGGGTGAAACCGCGGAGCGCAGCAAGTAATTTATAAGGATATCACGCAGGATACCGCTGGCGGAAAATAGTTAATTTTAAAATATCACAAGAACCAATAACTTTATAGTTACTTTGTTAAGCTAATATGGCTTTTAAAACTTCCAGTGTCAGTGACTTGACTCTAGTCCTAGACTTCAAAGTTCTATATTTGTTACCGAGTACCGCTTTGAAGCAAGTCAGGCGGTTAACGAGGTTCTGAACTAGACAATTTATTATTTACTAGAACAACTTGTGGGCATTAACATGATTTTATGAGGTAATTTTATTTAGTATTTTCTAGTTTTGGAAGTGACAGGAATTTAATTATGTGATGCAGTTACGCGAACTGGAAATTTATATTTACTTAGTTCTGTGAATTAGACCTCGCGAACAGAAACTATTTTGCAACAATAAATTAATAGTGACTGGGCGACCGAGCTCTGCTCTGCGGAAAATAGAGAATGCTCATTGAATAGTATAGGAAAGTTCATACTAATTGTATGTGTAGTACTAGTAATTCCATGCTGCCATGATATTAGGTACTTAAAAATTCCATGCTGCCATGTAAGGTAGCCATCTTGTTCTAAACTTTGGGCGACCGAGCTAGCCCGATTTAGCCGTGAAAATATGGAGACGAATTTTCTCAGATATGAGACCTAGCTACATCGATTTTTCGCCCCCGTAAATATATATTGCAACTTTCATCGAAATCGTTAGAGCCGTTTTTCAGAACTCGATTACAAATATACCTATATATACGAATATTGTTCATTAAATAGTATAGGATAGGTACCACTAAAGTTATTTATCCTAATTTAAACAACTTTAGTAGTGAAAATAACTATTTCAGTTTAAAATCCTAAAGTTAATAAACCTAAGATAGTTAATTGATTATGGCGTGACCTAGCGGAAGTCCATTATAAAATGATGATGTGGATATATTTAGTAACTTGTTCCGCTTAGCTTGGTGTGGCAACACGCCGTGTTCGAGTTCGACAAGTCAATCGTCATCCTGAGGATGCCTCGTTGAGAGGTGAAACACGCGTCGATTTCTTTCAGGGTCTTTTTAAGACTCTTTAGAAATAGCGGCACAGGTTACTAAATATATCCACACCATCATTAAATTATACATTTACATTAAATTAAACATTAAATAAACAACACATTAAATAATAGTTGGATACAACTTGAAAATAAAAACGCGATGCTGCTGTAGGTTACTAAAAAGCATAATATGGTGGCAAGATGATAAATAAACAGAAATAAACTACCCCATAACTAACCAACTAATATTTGTTAAACACGAGACTTTACTTTTGAACCTTTTTTTTTTCTTATCTTTTTGTGTGGGCAATTATCAAATAACTTCTCCCGCTCTGGGTGGAGCGAGAGGGTGTGTCAGACTCTTACTGACTAAAACCCACCCGTGTTCCTTCAGTTGCTCTGTTGCCGGGGGCCACGATCTCCCTTTCGGTTTTCTTCGCAACCCCGGCAGGCATCGGCCCTAGCGGACCCCGTCAATTCTGCTGACATCTCTTTAAGGCGTGCGTGGAACAGAAATAAACTAACCAACTACTATCTGTTAAACACGAGACTTTACTTTTGAAGCTAACATTACACCTAAGAAAACTCAGTCACACAAAATGTTCGACGGGACTCAACCATTTGGGGAGCAACAAACAGCGCGATTTAGCCGTGCACAGTAGCGCCATCTAGTGACCTTATTGTGAAACGTTTTAAAGAATTCTGAAAATTATTTTCTAAATTCACTAGTTTTGTAGTGAGAATGTGCTCCATCAATCACTGACGGGGTCCGATAGGGCCGATGCCTGCCGGGGTTGCGGTTATTGTTCGAAAGGGTTACCGTGGCCCCTGACAATATAGGCAACTGATCCTTCAGTTGCCTTCACGCGTGTTCCTACACGGGTGTTGTAATTTCCCACCCAAAAGAAAAAGGTGCTCCATTAATAGGTGTTCCCTACCTAATAGGTAAAGGGCCGATTCCACTGGTAGAAATATAAAAGTGAGCGTGAGTGAGTGAAGTGTGTTCTTAATAATTAGTGCCTACTACAATCTGTCACCATACAACTAATTGTTATTTTGTAAGATTTTCTTTATAAGTGACAGCTAAGATTTTTTTTATACTGCATATTGAAATAATTATTATATACCTATTAGGACATAATTTGATCTGATTTGAATTTACTGCATTTTGAGAAGCTATTCTGCTCGATCCTCATCAGATCTTCACCAAATTTATATGAGACCCATTTAAAATACCTTTTAAATAAAAAAAGAACCAGCGAAATCGGATTTCATAAGGTGGAGATATCCAGTACCCCCTTTTTGCCCCTTTTTGGAGGAAGTACTCCAATAAAAAACCTCCAATAAAAAATCCCGACGATAACAAATCTATAGAGTCGTAAAACTTGTATACAAATTGATGATTGATTGATTGGTTAAACAAAATGATTAACTCTTACTTATCAATGAAACTTAGATGTACACATCGAGAGTCTAGTGTTATGTTATCTTTGAAACTATGTATTTTTGGGAACACTTGTTCTAGGATTTTTGTATTATTTTTACTTGATTATGGGACATCAAAAGAAATAAGATTCTATATGATAATACTATACTGTATTATAATTAGGTTCATTTATCGCCGTGACATAACATACTGCTAACTTCACATGACTTCGAGCAGCCTTCCAAGTCGTTAAAACTTTAACAATATTGTGATCAAGTTGAATACAGACTTGTTACTTCAATAATAGAGATTGTAACTAGTTGCGAAACTGTAATATTCTGTATCTTTTAAGTTTAAATTGATTTTCTCTGCATGTGATGTGTTAAGAGCTTTTATACAGAGAGTGGGCAACGTCGCAAATAGCTGTCAAATATTTCGCTGTTTTGATTAATTTAGCAATATTACTTACTGTATAGTATCGTAACCTCGAATATTTTAGTTTTAGATGTACCTAACAAAAGTATTTGGAAACTTTCCAAATGCCTTTTTTACACCTAAAACGGTTACAACATCAAATTCAGTGTTATAATTAATTGCAATTCATTATTAATATTCTAGTTCACTAGTAGGTATTTCTTATTTCCATACAGTAATATTGCAAAAATTAATCAAAATAAGTGAATATTTGACAGCTATTTGCATTGCCAAATTTTTGGACGAATGCTCTTTAACTGGTGAGTAATTTAAAAGTCTAGTTTCAAACAAAATTTCAATAATTTTGTGAAATAATACAATGTATCATTTTTAATTTCATAATTATTTAGATTCTGATTTAATCTATCTAAAAAATTTGGATATGAGCCCAGGCTGATACTCAGAACCGGGTTCAAAAGAATCTGAAGACTTTTGTGTTCCGTTCTGGCAATTGTCTTGCCGCCTACTACACAGGTCTTCTACAAAGACATTTAAGGGGACTACAGGAGCTAAATGCAAGTTTTATAATGTTTAAAAGTATATGATTCACACTATAGTAAACAAAATTAGAAAAAATATATATATATATTCTTCAGGATATATGCTAGGTATTTTTATGTTTATTTATATTTTCAACACACTGTCTGTGTGTTGAAAATATACTACAACTAATATGATATTATAGAAAAAAAAAACACGAATATACGTCTAAAAAAATATTTTAACGATTAAAGAACATATTTATATACATGCAATCATTCTGACTTTTTGTCGATTATTCTACCAGAAACTTATTAACGTAAAAAGCATTTGAATTTTTTAGTCCAATCAATAGGATCTTTTGTAAATTGATAATTGCTTCATATTTTGCAATAAATTACTATCGTTGTGTCATCGCACTTCTCTTTCTTTTCTATGCAGTCCGACAGTGACCGCTCTTTAGCCGTTGTCAGCCTCTTAAGGTTCCACTAGTCGACGGCTCGAACTCGTTGGTGGCGTAGCTAATATGCATGCTAATTAGGAAAGTTATTTATTTAGTTTTATTTATTTTTTATTTATTCATCTTGTTTTTTTATTTATTTATTAATATGTTTATTTGTTTATTTAGCGAAAAAGACGATGATTTATAACGAAAACGTGCTCGTGAAATTTCATGAACAGACCTTTGGGCGTATAGATATTGTGGAAAAACTACTGAATGTATCAACTCAAAATAAAATTATTTGAATTTTTCAATAAATTATCTATCCCTGTAGAGGTTTTATTTTTCCATTCTTAGTGTTGAAAATGGAGGTTTTGACGCTCATAAGTTGCAAACCAATACATTTTTCTCAATTCTGTTTCCATACAGGGCTAGATAATGACGAAACAAATAGATAAAATTTTTAGTTTCGAACATGTATCGTCAAACAGACGAGTAATCACACTATTTTTGTACCTACATATTCGTTATATATATATATATATATTTTTTAACTGACACAAATTTATTTTATTTAAGTATGCATACTACATTTACATCCGTCACATCACACTCTCAGGTCCAGTTGAAAACCAGCGTCAGGCACTCATTGTTCTCTTGCATTTTTGCTGAACTGGGTCTTGTTGGCGCAGCCGTGAGGCCCACTCCCCTGCTAATTTCTTACATCGCACTTAACACTTTTTATTTGATATTAATTTTTATTTTTTTATAATATTGTGTGCTTTTTGGTCTGTGAGAAAGAAAGAAAATACATTTATTAAAAATGTATTTTCTTTCTTTGCTTTTCTTTAATCACCATACCGTGAAACCTGGCAACTTTGCCACTTTACGGTGGGTAAAAAAGTTTGTAAAGGTATTTCTTAAAAAAACTCTATGATGTTATAAAAGGCAACCAATGAGATATGTAGTAAATTTTATGCATTATTGAAACACAATCTTATATCTATTGTTTTCTCATTCTATAATGATGCTTTAGTCCAAAAACCTTTTATGGCAAAGTATCACTTGTGGTAAGATTGCCATCCCAAAATTTGGGAAAAATTTAAAAGAGTTACCATAAAAACACAGTCATCATTACCGCATGCTTGGTCACAGTAAAAATATACTACAGTTGTATAATATTTTACACTGGCAATTGAATTTCCAAAATGTGGCAAATTCACCCGCCTTGTTTCGATTTTTTCAAACTAAATAGGAATAGCTGTCAGAATTGCAGCAGTAAAATTAGGGGTAGGTAAGTAGGAAACAAAACTAGCCACTATTTTAGTTTCTTTCTTGTGACAGCCCTAGCCTCTATAAAAATATGGCAAAGTCTATAGTCATATTTGCTAACAGTGATTTCTTAGGTTAAATTGGTTAAAGAGACGTAAATTATCATGATTTTAACTAAATAATATTATTAAGAACGTGATATGAAAGTTTGATTTATCTACACAAGGTATATCCCACTTATTTTCATTAAAGTTTCGGGACACAAGGTCAGTCATAGTTAGCGCGAGAAAAAAGTAACCGCCAAAAAATGACAGTTCTATGAGAGCTGGATTATCATATACAATAAAATGTTTCCAAACAAATATTCAAATTTAATTTAAGGATATTAAAAACGTTAAAAAAAATAAAATTTTGACATACCAAATTATTTTGCCTCTTACGGCGGTACATGGCAAATTAAACAACCTTTGGCAAAATTGCCAGGTTTCGCGGTACTACGTTTGTATGCAAGAATAACCGACTAGTGTACCTTTAAAATTACTTACGATAGACGGGATAAAGTGAACAACATCAAACCTACTTGGTATTACCTACAGGGTCCAACTCGCTCAGTTTAGTTCTATGCCTCGTGTCATAAACTCCGCATGAGTGGTCGCACCAGGTCGCTGTGTAAAAAATAATATAATTTTCGATGAAAATATATGCCGAATAATTGTACATATTCCGAACTTCGTAGTGGTAAAATCACTGGACTCAACTACGGTTTATTTTCGTTAGTATTTTATAATTTACCGGGTATTCAGATAAATTAAATATTTTTATTAGATATGTCGAACTATCTGACGTTTGATATCGATAAAAGTGTATCGTATTACATACATACATAACATCACGCCTTGTTTCCCCAAAGGGTTGGGCAGAGGTGTCCCTGTAGCAAGTTCACCCACATTTCGCCAGTTATGTTTTAAGTCCCATGTAATAGGGGGCGAGCCTATTGCCATCAACCGGGCACAAATCCAGACTCCGGGCTACAACTGAGAAATTTCAGATGGAAAAACCCAATAACACTTTGCCCGACCCGGGAATCCAACCCAGGACCTCATTATCAGCAATAGCGCTTGCGACCACTAGACCAACGAGGCAGTCAAGTGTATCGTGTTAAACTTGGCTATGTAACAGTTTTTATATATTAGTCCAGGTAAAGCGGCCTATAATGTTCCCACCGCTGGGACACAGGTCTCCTCTCTGTGAGAGGGAGCGGGCCGTAATCCACCACACGAGCCTATTGCAGGTTGGTAGATGTCACATGCCTCCGAATTTTTTGGTTCTAGGCTTACTGGTGACTCGCCCGAATCCCGGCGAATCGAACATTTAAATAAATATTAGTTTTTCTTGAAGCGATTTGCACGAATTCAGTTTATTTGTGGATGATTTGCAACTCCAGCAATACGTAGTAGTCAAGTACACTGGCGCACAGAAGTGATCTTCACGATATTTTCCTTTACCATTTTGAGAGCAGTGGTGATGAAATAATTTACACAAAGTAAAGCGCCTGTCAGGGTTTCGATCTACGACCTACAACTCCTCGTAAGACTACTCGTAGCTTGATACTAGTCAAAAATAGATTCGTAATTTCCATATACGTATAATCCGGTCTGCTATTGAGATATTCCTGGTGGAAAAATCCAATAAAACTTTGCCCGACCTGGGAATCGAACCCAGGACCAGTAGTAGCGCTTGCGACCACGAGTCGGGATATATTACCCTTTAATATTCTGCTGTACTATCACAATCATACACGAAAGCATTAAAACAATATTCACTATCCATGATAATTGACGGTTTTTTAATGACGTCACGCGCACGCGGTACATACGAGCTCAGTTATGACGTCAGTGCGTCATCATCTATCACGTACAGTAGCGTACAAAAGCTGTTCGCGAATTTAATAACGAAACTATTGTGAATATATTGGAGCGAATTTCTTTTGTTGATGGATTTACCATGAAAGGTTGTGGAATACATGCTAGGGTTGCTGTCAATGCAAGTTGGTCGCATTATATACCAAGGTTCAAAAAAATACCTGAAAAAACTTTATAGAACTCAGTAGGTACTTATGAATATGAACAACTTTTACTTATATGTAAAATCAACTTTAAAGTATACCTAAAGATAATCGTTCCCACTGCTGGGACACAGGCATTCGCTCTGTGAGAGGGAGTGGGCCGTAATCTACCACGCGGGCCCAGTGCGGGTTGGTGGATGTCACATGACTTCGAATTTTTGATTCTAGGACATACCGTTTTTTTTTTTTTTTTTGAGGAAGGGAAGTCATCAAATAACTTCTCCCGCTCTGGGCGGAGCGGGAGGGCGTGTCAGACTCTTACTGACTAAAACCCACCCGTGTTCCTTCGGTTGCCCTGTTGCCGGGGGCCACGATCTCCCTTTCGGTTTTCTTCGCAACCCAGGACATACCTAGCTGCTTTCTCACGATGTTTTTCTTCACCGTTTTAATAGCAGTGGTGATGGAATAAATTACACAAAGTAGATTGCCTGCCTGGGATCCAACCCACGATTACGACACGACAACTAAGCCGGGGCTGTTACCTCTAGGCCACCACTTTTTTTTTGTGTGGGAAATTATCAAATAACTTCTCAGACTCTTACTGCCTAAAACCCACCCGTGTTCCTTCGGTTGCCCTGTCGCCGGGGGCCACGATCTCCCTTTCGGTTTTCTTCGCACCCCCGGCAGGTACCTCTGGTCCACCATTGCTCCTTATTTTAAGGTATAAAAAATATCTATTCCGTATATTTTTATCGTGTAAACATTTTATTTTTCTTTGGAACTGCTGTTTTTGTACTTCCGTAAAAGATTTTCCAGGTATTTTGTTTTGACCTCACTTTAGTGCTTGGATACTTTAGTTATTAATACTAATTGCGCCATACACGATCAATCACAATTTGTTTCGATTTGGAACAGATTGCTAATGCATTGCTTCATAAGTTGGAAAAAAAATCTGCTCAACAACGTAAATAACGCAGTGAATAATGTTGAACTGTCAAAATGAAACAAATTTGTCATAATTGTTTACGAAAATAAGTTAAAGATAGTTAACTGATTCAGGCGTGACCTTGCGGAAATCAGTTATTTAGTAGCTTTTCCGCTATTTCTAAAGAGCCTTAAAAAAACCCAGAAAGAAATCGACACGTGTTTCAACTCTCAACGAGGCATCCTCAGGATGACGATAAACTATTAAACAATTACGCAATTAGGGAGTGGATTAAAGTCAGTGAAAACATTATTCCCAACTCATGATCTCTCGCTTGCTAACCTTCGTCTTAAGGCGAAAGCATTAGGGTATCCCGCGAAATTCAAATTTTCTTACGTTTTTCACAATTTGCAGGTCAGTATCAAGTTGCATGTTGATTAAAATGATTCGGGACGGTAACAAATATGGCTTTACAGAATTGTAATCATTAGAATCAGCACTACAACTTTTATGACGTAAAATAATGTGAATTTCGTGGGCTACCTTAACGCATCCCCATTAAGTTTGCTCAAGTAACTAACATTGCTTGGCTTGGCCAATGCATGTTGGCGATTGCAGGGCATAGATTATTATCGTAAGTCAATGTTTACTCACGATTTTCTCACAATCTCCCCCACGTGATGTTTGATTAACCATAGAAGTATGAGGAACAGGTTGTGGAGTTCACTCATCCTCCATAGAAAAGGCAGGATCCTCCGACCAGACGGGTTTTGTGTCTGGTGGGCTATTGCCTGACGATTAAGAGGATGATCCTTAAATTGTATGTTAATTTGCATTAATATTCTGAAAATAAGACAGTTACGTAATTGGAACATCTTTCACTCGATTCATTTTTTTCGAAAATCATGTCTTTTTTAAAACCAAATCAAGATTATTCGGCTTTTATGGCTAAAATAATGATTGAAAGTAATAAAATATAGTTAATTATCCAGATATAAGATATTTTTTCTCTAGATCAATTATTACTTTAGTTATAAACGAAATAAGAATTCAATCTTACGAAATTTAGTTCCGTGCTCGTACACGACCAAAGAGTGCACGCGATATTCACCTTTATTACTGATGAGTTAGCGTTTAGCAGATAGTGGAACGGTGGGGTGGATGGGGGCGGAGTTAACGTGGAAAATGTCTTTGGATTGCCAGGTCATAATGTCGGGACGTTGTATATATGCTAGTGGCGCGGTAAACTCTTCTTGCGCGATGCAGGATTTTGTGTGACGTCAGCGTGATGCGTAGTTCACATGTGGTACTGTAGATGCCGCTACATAACTAAGACATTTGAAAAAAGTTTTGTAATCAGGCGTTGAGTAGGTACTTTGCGGAAATCCATGACAATAAAATGATATGCAATTTCAATATTTAGTTTTACGTAACATAACATTACACCTATAATCCCGAAGGGTAAGCAGAGGTCTATCTATAGTACACCCAGATTTCACCAGTTATCTGTAATAGGGGGAGAGCCTATTGCCATGAACCAAGTTATCCAGACTCTTGGCTACTACTGAAAAAGTCTAGATAGAAAACCTTAGAATAATAATGTATCTATGATTATTGCTAAAATATCAAATACTAGCTTCCGCCAGCGGCTTCTCTCGCATGATATCTTTATCAATTATAGCCTATGTTACTCAGTAATAATACAGCATTCTACTGGTGAAAGAATTTTTAAAATCGGGCCAGTAGTTTTTGAGTTTATTCATTACAAATAAACAGCCATACAAAAAATCTAATCTATTTTCTTTATAATATTAGTTTAGAAAATTTTCAGAAATATTATTTATCTGCTTAAAAAGTCGTCAGTTTTTTCCTTCGATCAACTGATATTTTATAAAAGAAATCGTCCATAAAAACGAGATAGATTGACGACAGTTTAAACCGTTTGAGAGCGACTTCACCTCTTTTATTTTGCAAATCGTGGGCCATCAGGATATCGAATTCGCCGTGGAATCGTTCAAACTATTTGTGTATACAGCACTATGCACCTTATTTCTTTATTTTATTTCTATCTGGGATTTGTTTCTTTGAAGTCTTAATTCGACAAAGAGTATTGTGAAAAAATAAGAAAATACTGTTTTTTTTCGTATTGTGGCGTTCTGACTTTTCGATCTGCCTAGCCTTTTCCTTAATATGCTGAGGTCGGCTACTAGTCTAACTGGATGCAGCTGAATAGTAATATTCTACTAGGAGCCACTGCCTATCTGAAGTCCCACAGTTATTGGGTTGGTACCTATCACGATCATCATCATTTCAGTCGAAAGACGTCCACTACTGGACATAAGCCTCCTAAAAGCACCACCACTTCGACTAGTTCTGTGCGACTTGCATCCAGCGGATTTGTACGGCCTTCACCAAGTTATCAGTTCACTTTGTGGGAGGCCGTCCAACGCTATGTCTTCTGGTATACGGTTACCACTCTAGAACCTATCGGCCATCTGTTCTGCGAGCAATGTGCCCTGCCCATTGCTACTTAAGTTCGGCAATTCTTCGGTTATCTTGGTTCTCCTACGGATCTCTTCATGCATGATTGGATTATTTCCTTTCAATGAAGCCCAAGATTGCCGATACTTCTTACTAAAGGTGCCGGAGCGGTCGCGGCACACCGACCGACAAGATTCAAAAGATACCTGAGTCCTGTTAGTTGCAATATGCATTAAGGGTTAATCCACAGGACCAAGGTGTAGTGTTTGCAAAAGATGGTAAATTTTTGAAGTGAAAACTTTTTTAGGCGCGTTGGGCATTTTTGAGATGGGACTAAACCATTGATTTCGCGACACCATGACGACTCCTCATTTTTGTAAACGCGATTGTGCTCTTTATTTATATAACGGTACGGATCAATGTTCTATGCAAGTATTTTTACTTTAAAGGTTTTGTAAACGCGATTGTGTTCTTTATTTAGATAAGGTTACGGACCACTCTTCTATACAAGTATTTTTCTTCCACCAAGGCAATCTTGTCCAAGTTTTCACTTCTGTTGACACTCCCGTGTCAGAGTGCCACATCTTTTTTTTTTACGGAAAATCTTTTGCTCAATTAAGTATATTTTTCTAAAAAAAAAAAATATTAATACCTTGTTTTCTTTATAAAAAAAATACGTATTAACGAACTTAAATGAAAAACTTCCCGAGCGAAATTAATAAAATTTATAAGGGACCATTGCGCAAGCTTCCTCTACTAAATGAAAAAAAAAAAATTTCATCATTGATCCACAAATAACGTAAATACCGATGAACATAAAAAAAAAGCTAGCTGACGAATATAATTATAACCTCCTCCTTTTTTTAAGTCGGTTAAAAGGAAGAAAAAAATTAAATGAGATTGAAAAGGCTTCGTCAGAGAACTCACAGGCGGCTTTAAAATATCTCAGTAATTAGGTCGTCTAATTGGTTTAAGGTAAAAATATAATGTTGAAAGTCAGTTGATTTTCATGAAATAAGATATTTTAATTTTCTACGGTATATTTACAGTATCATTCTATAGGTAGTCTTTTTAAGATTTCAAATTGCATCTTAAAAATAAAATCCTCTATCTTTTTATAACCATCTTTTTTATATAAAGCGGTCAAGTGCGAGTCAGACTCGCACACGAAGTGTTCCGTATCACCGTATAATATTGAACACTACATATTTCTTTTATCACGTTTCTTGTACAGGTACACCTACGCAAGAATCCCCCTCCCCCCTATTGCCACTATTTATTTTTATAGCGGCCATAGTAGTAAGTACACACTTTGAAAATATTACCGTACAAAAGACAGAGCCCTGTGACAGACGGATGGACCGCGGAGCCTTAGTAATATCCCTTTGAGTATGTAACCCTAGTTATGCTTGTACTAATAGTGAATACAAACACATCAACATGGTGCAACGATAGGGGTTTGATATCTCGTGCGGTTTATTTTTACATAAAGTGACTTATAAAATAGTTTGCAGCAAAATCTGCTGCAGTTTCCTAGAGCCAGCATAACATAAGCTCATAGATAAAATAAACCAAGCCAAGCTATGAATTTTTATTTTAAAAAATACGGATTCGGGAATTCTACTTCAATTTTAAAGAGGGCTCTGTTATTTAGCCCCAAACGGTAGACGCTTTTAAGAGTAGTGCTTCTCAGAGCACTTTTCAATGAGGAACGTAGAGATGTAACCTAGATAACGGCATTCATGGAGGCCTTTGAGGCGCCTAAGCGCCCTACCTACCTGAAGTTTGGATACAAAGGGGTTTTGAAGTAGGCCTTTCAAGTTTTTTAATAGGCCTCATATTAAACTAAATTAATATATACCTGTATTTATTCATGAATTTGAATTTATTGGAAAACTTTCAGGAAGTAAAATTAGTCATGAATATGGATTTTTTTACGTTGGGACCAACTGCAAAATAGCGCAAAAAAAAATAAAGCTTCTTTTTCATACTATATTCATAGCCATTGAATTTTAG
Source organism: Omphaloscelis lunosa (assembly GCA_916610215.1). Classification (NCBI taxonomy): domain Eukaryota; kingdom Metazoa; phylum Arthropoda; class Insecta; order Lepidoptera; family Noctuidae; genus Omphaloscelis; species Omphaloscelis lunosa. Next base: position 11,309,998 of record OU744267.1, read on the forward strand.
TATGAGACACTAAATAAAAACCATTTGGAAAAATCGTGGTAATATTTTGTTCGTAAAAACAAAAGAATTCAGCTTTTTTCCGTGTCCCAAATAACTTTATTTCAATTTTTGCCCAAAATATTTCCTGTACCCTTCAATTTTCCCTATTAGTCCCTAATGCAAAATTTACTTCCTTGAGATGCGACCAAGGAATAAACAAAGAAGGGACGCGCAGAATTTCAAGTACCTAAGTCCCGTAGATTATAAAAATAAGGTTGGTGAAGTAGTGGTTACAAACGGTAGCCAGTTATGATGATATAGGTCACCAATCCAGTTACTGAAAATCTCCTAATAGAAAATCCCAGTACCATTATTATTCAACCCAGAGCCTCGCACTAAGCAGACGCGCTGGTGACAACTAGACCAAAGCAGCCATTTTATTATTTCTCGCGCCAAATATCCAATAAAAGAAAATAGGACCACAGAGAACCGTGACCAAAGCAGTAATATTAAACCTTTTTTTTTTTCTGTTTCATTAAAGATTCGATAATTTGAATAAAGAACTTTACAATCTTGAACAAAAAGGTACTGAAGTTCATTCAACTTTTTAAACAAATGACTGTTATTTCAAATACACCTATCTGCCCATAAAGCACAACAGCGCTTAAATCTTCGTGTATATCTGAGGACAACACTTCATAAATAAATGACAAACATTTACATACATACAGTGCTGCAGCACCGCTTCAATCCAACAAAAGATTTTATAGCACCACAGACGTTTAGGCAATGTTTAGCTGAATCGCTCCCACGGGCCATGAATATCATTCACGGCTTACAGTGGAGGCCAGAGAATTGTATACAATAACAATAAACATTTATAGTTATTTTTTTCGCGTTTTGAAGGGTCTAGATAAGTTTTTTAGGGTTCTGTAACAGAAAGGCGTAATGGAAACCTTAATAGTAATGATATTTTACTGTTACATAATGTATTTTTTTGCTCATTTATACTGATTGCTTTATTTAAAAAAAAAAAAAAAAGTATTCTTCTAGCAAATTGTGACCCACACGAATTTACACGAATTTTCACCTAACTCTAATTTAATTATCTTGCGTCTTCATTCACATTAATAGGGGACCCAAAACTATTTCGTCCATATTTTAGACCAAAACAATCCTTTAGTATTTGAAAAGGCTTCGTTACTTAAATCTGGTAGACTAGCTATTATTATTTTTACTGGAACATGAGCTGCACTCGTATAACTTATGCCGATGACATCGAGCTGTTCTCATACAACTAAGATTGCCCATAATTATGTGTTGTGTTTTTCTTGTTCCATTGTATCGCAGATTAGAAAAAGAAACAATGTATAATTATTGTTTTCTATTATATTCATTATAAGTGTCGATGCTTGTACATAGCACTTACATTTGCAAATTGAAGGAAACTTTTAACATTACCCTACAAAACGTAAAAAAAAAAATTGCTGCTGAACCCTCAGCGAGTTTCCAATGCACGGTTCATCGCACTTTACGCTTCAACGTTCGTCGAATGTTTGTGAAAATAGGAGTGTCAAGATTGTTCAAGAGTTTTATGCGACAAAAATGAGTTCCTGTTTTTTTTTTTTTGTTTGTTTCCGGACGTTTGTTGGATAGGAAAAGGAATGGAGCCGATTTTCGTATTACCGAAAAAGGTATGGTGGATTTATTTTTGTAATAGGCTGGATAGTGGGTAAAGAAATAGTTATTTCATCCTTAAATTCTGTTTTGTTTTGTCTAGGCTAGTTGACCTTCGTCTTGAGCAAGCGTGGTGATCAATGTACGAGCATTGATCACCACGCCCTTCTCTGTATGAGAAGAGGCCTTTGCCCTGCAGTGGGACAATACGGTAGTTGCCTAGGTAAAAAAAAAGAAATTCTATTTAGTCCGTCTTTCAGATAATAAAAAAATATTAGACACGTATTTTTTGCTTTATCATATTAATCAAAAATAACTTAGAAAACACGCATTAAAGTTGGGGAGTGGGGGCTCGCAACGTCACAAATCAGTATAAAATCTAGCAAGCAGTGACGTCATGCCACATTTTAACTCAATGTATCGCCGTAATCTTTTGATTACGTTAAAATATAAAAAATACGTGTTCCATATTTTTGATTAATCTACCTTCCGGACTAAAAAAAAATTTTTATGAAACAAGCCTATTTATAGACTGGTACTCATCATTTGCCTAACCTTTTCCCAACTATATTGGGGTCGGCTTCCAGTCTAACCAGACGCAGCTGAATACCAGTATTTTATATGGAGCGCTTGCCTATCTGACCTCTACAATCTAGTTACTAGCTAACACGATACCCCTTGGTAAGACTGATTGTCAGACTTTTGGGTTTCTAATTACCCGTAACGACGGTCAAAGATCTAGAAATGACAACTGGGACCAACGACTTTAACGTTTCGAGGCACGGAGGGTTCTTGGTAGGTAAAGATGGTCACCCATCAACGGACCAACCACGGCAAGTGTAGCTTAACCTGATCGATCGCCCCGTGCGGCTGTTATTACTTAGCCACGATAATAGACTGATATTAATATTATTATTTTCGTTGAGCTTCTGGTTCGACTAATGATTATTATTTTACTTAATTAATACTATGGAGCTGTGTTACAATTTTATATATTGTGCACTAAATTATAGCAATTTACATCTTCTATTCATATCTATATATAACTTTGAAGTGTCCGTTTGTAATGTTAAAACAGCTTTTTACTTAATATTAAAGTATACACGGTACATACAACATAAACGCAATTTATAAAATATTTCTGTCTGTTTGTTTGTATCTCCGAAACGGCTGGACCGATTTTGACAGGAATTTCACTGGCAGTTATACAAATAAATAAAATTGATGTATAGAATTCCACGCGGATGAAGTCGCGGGTAACAGCTAGTTTAATATAAATTAAAATCTATTTTTGTGTCTAGCTGTGTGCCCGCATTCTTTTTCTAAACTACTCTACAGATTTTGATGCAGTTTCCATCACCATTTAGAAGAAAAAAAAATCAGTAGGTACATTGATATTAAACTTTCATTTTAAAAAAGAAATCTCGATGTTATGTCAAGTTGTAAAAACCGTGCGAAACAGAGGCTTGTCTCTAAAATAACAACCTTTTTAAAACACAACTTAACTAAAATTAGGTAGAAAAGGTTTATGCTTATGTAAAATAGGTATTAAGCACGTAACAATATTTCCCAGAGAAATATAATAAAAACAATTTAATCTGTACCTAGTGCCGCTTTGAATGGGTAATGTCAGGCTCTTGTTTTTCCTTAAAATGTAATATTTCCACTAAACAATGAAAGCATTATAATCATTCCGCTCCAGAAACATGACAGGAAATAATTTAATTTTAGAGTAACATTGAGCGAGGAAAAACAGTCGGGAAAAAGGCAATTTCAAATAAAAGACGGAAAAAATTACTTTATTTAAGAAGTCAGATTTAATTATTTGTACTCACCAATAACTAAAAAGAAACGCCTCCAAATATTCAAATCCATTTCGAAAAACACTTCTTAAAAATAATTAAATTTGAAAAAGTTTGGAACACAAAATTAACAGTTCCATTTTCATAAACTCATTTTTGCACACGTTAACATAGACAATAAAAAAAAAATGCTATTCTTTTTTTTTGAGTCTCGTAATTTAGTTCGCGGGTTCTCGGGTTTCGGAGCGCATACGTCTACCCTCGATCGCGATTCGCGGCAAACTGAGGGTGGTCGGTCGTAGGGTGTATAATGTAGTACATCTGTTCATGCCAGTTGTATTTCCCTCCCGTTCGTAGAATTTGATGAAGTGATAGTTTTAGAACAGTTTGAAATTTTGAATTTAGAATGTTTGGGAAAATTTTGTGGTTGAATAAATTGAGGGTACGTAGTAATGAATGTTTTTTGGTTTTGGTATGTGAGTTTGGGCAACTAATGATTGAAGTTTAGTCATGAATGCGAAAACAAACAATGAGTGTCGAATTAGTAAATCATTAAAAAGGTTAGTTATGAATACGAAAACAAAAACAATAAAGGTCTAGATTTTATTACTTTAATTAGAATGAACATAAATTGAAAAATACCAAACGTCTAACCACTGTATAAATAAGTAACAGTATTATATTTCGGCAGTGACATTGAAATAATTACCTAAGGCAGCTCGGTAGATAAACCTTCAGCGCCCATGCGTAACCGCCGCGCACTCGATACAGTTGTGTACTATAATATACACTGAGATTTCGAAGCGCGTCTTTTCGGCTATTTTCTATGAAGATATAATACTGTTAGATAATTATACTATTTTAAAACTAACTCCTATACCGTAATCAGGGAAAATATTTTGTTAAATTTTGGACTTTAACTACAATAGCACAAAAATATAGTTTTAGTTAATTTCTATGAAAAATGTTACCACACTCAACAACTACCAACAGCAGTCGTTTCACAGTTATTTTATTACCAATGCTTTTGTGTAACAATGATCTTTATTCAGGTTGCTGTTTGTTTGCGTGATTGATACACATTGATGTGCAAATTGATTGTCTGTTAAATTCAATTGAAGCGATTGGCAATATCACTACTAGAAACGTAGAGGTATGGTGAACAGGATGTGAAGTTCACTTATCCTCTATAGAAAAGGGAGGATCCTCCGGCCAGATGGGTGTTGTGTTTGGTGGGCAACTCAATATTAATCTATGGGGCAACTGTCCGACAATTGATGTCGGAAAGTCATCTATGTATGTCGGAGACAGGTATGTGAGTCTTTCGTTATTATCAGCGATATTTTAACTACTGTGAGCGTACTGTGGGTAGTGTTGGTTAATGCGCGATAGAAAAACCGTTTGCAGTTCAGATCACATTATAATTTACTATCAAATTAATCACACTAGCAATACACACACTGAGTGCAATACAAGGCGTTTATTATAATCACAAATTACAATTAACACAATAACTGAGCATATCGAAGCAAGTACAGTGCCACGACGTCTTAACTCCGATGCGATCAGACACTGAAAATTTTCCTCGCCGTAGCCTTAAAACATCACGACTCTTTAGAAGCGCGCTTTAGGTGTGGGTAGATTACATTATGTCACCAGTGGCGCGCTTGCGATTCGTTTCGTGTCCGTACTAATGACCGGATCCGACATGTACCTATATTCTGAACGCGCGGTAAACTCTGCTTGCGCGTCGCAGGATTTGTGTGACGTCAGGTCTATGATGCGTAGTTTTCATGAGTTGTAGATGCCACACTACAATTGCAATTGACGGTAATTGATCGTTTCGGGGACTCTTCAGAGATAATTATGGATGAATTTGTATGTCGATATCCTAAACAAATAAGAAAATTTTTTCGTCGATTCCGTTCGAGACTTTTAACCAGCTCAGAGTCTCAAGACCTCTGTGCGACACAAGCCGCCTATTAATAAAATTATATCCACTTCCATTTCCATCTTTTTAAGTCTCTTTTATGTTATTTAGTTAAATATTTCTGTACTTTCCATCGTATTTGTGAACATAATTAATTTTTATTTTTTGCAACTAAATCAACTAACGATAACTAAAACGTCCTATAATCATTAAGTTCTCTGCTAGTGCTGTGCACTTCTGTAAGTGACGAGTTCACAATACCTAAACTGTATGTGATTTTTGTATGTGTATTTTTAAGTAAGTCGTTGAGGTGCCAAATAAATAAATAAATAAAAACAAATGAAGGCAATGTTCCATCAATTCAAACAATTCATAATCGCAAGTCTCTTATATTATTTAACAAATGAACATCAACATAACAATCTCTCCCATATGGATTCCTTTCAGAATCGCATCGCTTTCCACTCAGTTTCACATCGACAATCCGTATTAGGGGGTACTTGTTACAATTCTATATTTATACCCCCTTGGGTTAGGAGACTGAGGGATCATCTTTGTAGCTCTCGCTTCAAAGCAGCCGTAAAGTAGAAAGAGTGGCAGAAGGTTGACATACGATGACACGATGAAGTTGTTCGTTAAATATTTTTAAGTAAATAAAGGTTTCGTGATAATCAAGGAATTGTGATCAGTCTAGAAGAGTCTACTTATCATTATCAGCCTATCATGTTCCCACTGCTGGGATACAGGCCTCCTCTCTTCGAGAGGGAGTGGGCTATAATCTACCAAGCGGGCCCAGTGCGGGTTGGCAGATGTTACATGTCTTCGATGTTTTGGTTCTAGGACATGCCGGTTTCCGCACGATGTTTTGATTCTCCATTTTGAAAGCAGTGATGATGAAATTATTAATGCTGGGGCTACATTGTTGCGTCATCGCGGACTAAACTTCTCGCGCTCTCTCTTGCACACTTCTTGACGTCTCAATGAGCAACAAAGAGTGCGCGATGTATAAGTTCGTGATAACGCGACAATGTAGCCCCAGCATTACACAAAGTAAAGCACCTGTCGTTGCTTCATTTTTAATTCTTTTTACCTATTGTGGTCTAGTAATTTTATTCTAGGTGCATCGTCTTCACATATAATTATTAAACTAATGTACTAACTTATACAAACTATTGTAAAACATTTTAAAAGAGTAACGGTAGAGTTTCTTGCCCATTCTTCTCGATACGAAAACTACCTTTTGGAAGGGGCGACTAGAATCAATTATATTATTTTGTAAATTTTGACGTTCAAAAGTACCATCCATGGGCCTATTTTAAATAAATGATTTGACTTTGATTTTGACCTGCCTGGGTTCGAATCCGTGATCTATAAGTCGTAAGTCGGGGCCGTTACCACTGGGCCACCACTGCTCAGAACTGTTCAAGAACAGACTACTGGCCTGTGGGTGTGCTACCCTACGTTTGCTCTGCGGTCTCTACTAATGCTGGGGCTATATTGTCGTGTTATCGCGAACTGTAGTTCACGCGCTCTCTGTTGCTCAGCAAGACGTCGAGCGGTGTGCGAGAGACAGCTCGCGAAGTTTAGTTCGCTATAACGCAACAATACAGCCCCAGCATCAGAACTGCTGAAGAACAGTCTACTGGCCTATGGGCGTCCTACCCTACGTTTGCGCTGCGGTCTCCATGAATGCCACGGCTACACTGTCACGATAATTGAGCGAAACGTCGAGCGATGTGCGAGAGAGATACTATTTATTTACTCTTGTAATATAGCTACTAACATACATACATTCATACATAACATCACGCCTGTATTTCCCAAAGGGTTAGGCAGAAGTGTACCTATAGTACACCCACATTTCGCCAGTTATGTTTAAGTCCCACGTAATAGGGGGCGAGCCTATTGCCATCAACCGGGCACAAATCCAGACTCCGGGCTGCTACTGAGAAATTCCAGATGGAAAAACCCAATCACACTTGTTCTACCCGGGAATCGAACCCAGGACCTCATACTCAGCACTAGCGCTTTGTGACCACTAGACCAACGAGGCAGTCCAACTACTAGCACTATAGCTACTAAATATAAATTAATAAAACAAAATTGAAAATCTCCTCATTGGTTTTGATTTGGCCACTAACGGGTGTTAGCACGCTTTGTTTAAAGTGGGTAAACTTTCTGTCTATCTTCCTATTATGTAGCCATGCAACATAATATTCTGCAACAATTGTTTTCACTTAACTGTGATTGTCCCGAAGTGGGTATTATCATATTTTATTGCTATTCCTTTTATGTTCAGAAGATTTTGGTAAGAAAACGTAAATTTATGCAATTCAAAGAGAGAATATAAAACAGGTACCTATGGTCAACCTCGTAATTACTTTACCATTTGTGATAAAAACTTTCAGTAAATTGAAACTTCAGTAAGGGCTGAAACACATAACCGCGTTGCGGCGCCGCGCCGCTGAAATCAGCAGTTTGCGTTGCGGCGCTGCGGCTTCGCGAAAAAGAGCGTTTTACTATCGTATGGTAGGGTAACCAGTTCCTCGTGATTATTTATTGTGAATGGACGTGTCTTTGGCATAGATTGTCGTAAGAAACGTATTGCTTGTTTGTTATTAAGAAGACCAAAGATATAAATAAATCGATGTCAACGTGAGACATTTTAATTTTAAAACTGCTACCGGGTTACGCGTGTTGTTTGCAAGAGTGATAGAAACAAACTGAATCATTGTCAACAAGTATGACGTCATAACGCTGGAATTTGAGCCGCGTTGCGGCGCCGCGCCACTAAAATCGGCAGTGGCGCCACTGCCGATTTCAGCGGCGCGGTGCCGCAACGCGGATATGTGTTTCGGTCCTAAGGTTGAAACCATCTAACTGTCACATGGATAAATAGACCTTGATGTTAGATGCGCAACGGAAGCTAGACATGACCAACTTTAATGTTTCATTGATATAAATTGTATTATGATAATGTTATATATTATATTATTTATTGACGGACAGTCCTTTGTTTATTGTGCAACCATACCATTTTATTTATTTTGTAAAACACCTTTGTATAAATATTTAATTATTTTTTAAACTTAATTGTACCATGTTGATTTTATTATTAATTGCTACTCTCATCTATTAATATTTTTTATTTTATTTAAATCTTTACACACATTATAATACTGATTTACATCCGTAAGACGTACTCGTAACATAAGGTTCAGTTGAAAACCAGCGTCAGGCACTAGTTGTCTGGCATTTATGCTGAACTGGGCCTATTTGTCGCAGCCGTGAGGCACACAATACTGTTTTAAGCTTTCTGTGTTTTTTTGTTTTTTATTTGTGTGCCTTAACCTGGGTCAAATAAATTTATTTTCTTCTTTCTTTCTTCTTCTATGTTTTGTGACGTACAAGCGAAATTCAACATTAGGGTGGTATAGTACTGTAGCGGTTACACCGCCACATATAAACTACGCATCATAGACATGACGTCACACAAATCCTGCATCGCGCAGTTAGAGTTTACCGCGCGATCGACATATATACAAGATTCCGACTTCAACCGTCGGCAGTTGCCTGCCAGACACAACACCCATCTGGTCGGAGGATCCTCCCTTTTCTATGGTGGATGAGTGAACTTTACACCCTGTTCCTCATACCACTAAAGTACTTTTATATCACGAAGCGACGCGCGCTTTACTTGTGATTACCAGGTGTACAAACACGCGCAAAATTCGAAGACATTCGAGATCTACCAACCCGCACTGGGCCTGCGTGGTAGATTATAGCTTTATTTTCCATCCCATTTTCTCTTGACGAGAGGAGACAAATGTTTCTAGCAGTGACAACATTACAAGCTTACTATACTTATGCTACAAATATTGCAGCAAACTCCTAGACAAAGGCATCTTTAATCGCAGGGTGTGTTAATCTATATCGTCACTCTACCAAGCCTGAGGTTATTTTGATAGACTGTTCCCATGGCAACCATAGTTATCAAATTACAAATTTTGATCTTGTTTTCCAGATTAGAATTGGATTTGATTCTAAGAACCGATTTAATGTTAACTAGCTACTCGCCCCATCTTGGCAACATGTCATATAGCATCGAGATTTTAACATCTTATCAGGCTTTCCAACAATATTATTTGAATAAAGTTAATGAATTTTATTAGCTGTTATCCGGGACTTCGTCTGCGTGGAATTCTATAATTTAATTTTATTTTTTTGTATAGCTGACAGTGACAGTTTTCGGAGATTAGCCGGAATAAAAAGACAGACGGGCAGACATTTTTTTTTAAATTGTGTTTATTATTATTTAACCATTTATGTACACACATATATAAATAGACAAGACAAAAAGAACAGAAAATTACGTACAACGGTGATGCTTAAAGTTACTCCTTACAACATCAGCTATCTTCCAATAAAAGTCTCATCAAAATCGGTCCAGCCGTTTCGGAGATAAGGCGGAACAACCAGACAGCCAGACAGATGGACAGTTTTTTTTTTCATTTTTTTTTCATGGATGTACCGTATATATAGTTTCACATGCATTTAGTAAAAAGCTGTTATTTTGACATTACAAACAGACACTTAAATTTGATTTACTTGGTATGTATATATATAGCTTGCAGAGTAAGCAAGCTGAAGTGGCAGTGGGCTCGCCATGTTTGTCGAAGAACCGATGGCCGATGGAGCAGACGAGTCGTAGAATGGAGACCGCAAATAGGCAAGGGTATAGTGTGGGACGCGCCCCTAAGCTAGATGGACCGACGACCTCAAATAGGTGGCTGGGACGGACTGGATGCGGAACGCGCAGGACAAGATGTTGTGTATCAATCTGCCTATCCTTTTCCCAACTATGTCAGGGTCAGCTTCCAGTCTAACCGAATACAGCCAGTGTTTTACATGGTGCGACTTTCTTTCTATCTGACCTCCACAACCTAGCTACTGGGCAACACGGCACCCCTTGGCAAGACTGGTTGTCAGCCTTTCGGGCTTCTGACTACCCGTAACGACTGTCAAAGATTTATGAATGACAGCCGAGACCAACTACTTAACATGCTTTCCGAGGCACGGAGAGATCTCGGTATGTTATGGTTCGTAACCCATCCACGGGCCAACCTCGGCAAGTGGTGCTTAACCTTGAATATCAACCAGTGCGGCTTTTATTATTGAGCCACGAGCCCCCCAGACAGGAATACCAGTTGAGACCTTTAAAAACTACCAGTAAAAAGACCTAAAACATTAATAATTTATGAAACTACTCTTCAACATAGCCCACTAAAAACCTAATGCATCCATCCAACAAATCATAAAAATAGTACACCTGCACCACTTAAGTTCAGCACTTAAGCACATTACCGTTGCCTCAACCCCCGCCTTATGTGTGAGGAAATAGGAGTCATAATCGCGTGATCTAATTAAAATATCACATGTACCAATTCTGCTATAAAGACAACCACGTTGTAATGTTGGTAGCAGATGTTGCAGGCGGCCATTACTGTATGTCATCTCTGCTAGGGAGGGGAAAAGGTCGATAGATTTTAAACAATACATTTTAAAGCTATCGATAACTTTGAAAGGTTTAATATTATGGTTATTGTGACAAAAGCATTTTATCGAAAAAAACTTTTCTTTTGAGTCTTGGTGTCGTAAGCTAGACTGCTGAAGGTGTGGCCCTATGTTCGAACCCTGGTTCGCGCAGTGTTTATGTCGGCTAAAACCACCGTCCGCCTAATCGGCCCATTTTTTACTCCGGTTCAGTTTTACGGTGTACTTTCAGTGTAATCTAGAATAGGATAGGAAGGAATAAGAACCCTTCGTTTGGTCCATTAATTAAGTCCGCCTGGTCGCCGGGCGGCGCGACTGGCACCTACGAGCCGCAAGCGTAGTCACGAAAATTGCCGATGTCAACTGAACTCAACCGAAAGTAATGACCGGCTTGCACTTTGGCCGCCTAGTCGGCCAAAGTCATAGTTGGCGCATCTCTAGATTATAATTATGTATTTATTCATGTAAAAAAGTAGCTACGTAAACTACTTATTAAACATAACATAAACTTAAAATATTAATGGCATAAAACGTGGCATATGGCATAATGGCCATTCTATTTTCAGGAACACGTAAGACATTTTCAACTACCTACGCAACGCATGTTAGCTCCGCAATTACTACGTCACAGCTACGTCAACCGCCGTAGCACATTACAGAGAGCTACGCAATGCAGTAGATCGACTACAGGCTACGAGAGTACGTAGCTTTAACTTTTTGCATGGGTTGCATTACCAATTTGATTCCTATTAAGTCCAGTGGCATTTTAAAATGATTTTTAAAAAGCTTTCTGCTCTTGTTTTCTATTAATACTTCCGCAGACGAGTATGTCATGAAAATAATAATTGTATTAGGTTGTATAAAAAATAATGAAATATTAAGAATGCACGCTATTCTGAAAGTGGGCAACGTCGCAAATAGCTGTCAAATATTTCGCAATTTTGATCATTTTGGCAATATTACTGTATGGAAATATGAAATATCGCAATATAGTGAACTAAAATATTGATTGAAATACAATAATTATTATTGTAACAACAAATATTTAGTTATAAATGTAAAAAAAGTATTTGAAAACTTTCCAAATACCCTTTTTACACCTAAAACGGTAATAACATCAAATTCAGTTGTATAATTGCAATTCATTATTAAAATTATAGGTCACTAGTTAGCGATATTTCATATTTCCCACACAGTAATATTGCCAAATTGATCAAAACAGGTAAGTAGCAGTCAATCTGCTATTTGCGACGTTGCCAACTTTTAGAATGACAGCTCTTAATATGCTACATAGTGAATTACATCTAGATTCGACATCCTACGCACTTTATTTATAATGCTTCTAGGAAAATTCTTCACTATTTATGTTATTTATTAAGTACTTTCGACTAAAAGACCTAAATATTATAAAATAAATTACTTTACTGAACGAGTCGAAATCGTCATGTCAGCGTTTCTTGGACCCGCTTAGGTGGCGACGCACTGTGGATCAAAAAAGGCTCTCGAAGACATAGGAACTAAAATTTTAAAGCGTCGGTTTTTTTGGTTGAAATGGCTTCTAATACCCAACATCATGCATAAACATATCAGTACCTGGGCAATCGAACTCTGCTCTGTAAAAATAGAGAAAGCTCATTTAATAGTATAGGAAAGTTGATACTCATCCATGTATAGTACTTACTTATTCTATGTTGCCATGTCATTATTCATTATACTTTCATTCTTATTCTATACTTTAGGCGACCGAGCTCTGCTCGGGTGAAAATACGGAGAAAACTAATTGTCCCAGATATGAGACCTAGACAGATCGATTTATCGCCCCGTAAACCCCTATATTGCAACTTTCATCAAAATCTTTAGAGCCGATTTCGAGAACGTAGGTAAGTACAAATATATATCCAAATACATGTAAATAAATATATATATATATATTGCTCGTTTAATAGTATAGGATATAATCTGGTAGGCAAATTGGCAATTATATTGCAAAAAATATTTTTGACATACTTCATGTAACTAGATATTGTTGCCATTTCAAGCAAAAAAACGACAATTTAAAATTTAAGCTCCTATGTCCTCGAGAGCCTTTTTTCGATGCACTGTGCGATGCCCGTCTTCAGTCACCCAATCCTGGCCCATCTGTCCAATAAATACGCTTCACCCGGTCTACCTTGTAGGTTTATCACCACGAATAGCTTGCAAGAATCGATCTTCCTTCATTATTTCTCGAGTAACTAAATAAAAGCTTTTAAACTATCGACTAAACCCCCTCACTAAACCATCTAGCTGTCTAAAAGCTATTAGCAGTTGGCGACGGAGCCACCTGTGTCTGTCATTTCCTTACGAGAGATTACGTACAAGCATTAAGTCGTATAGACGTCGTACAGTCGTTGTGTAGACGTGTTTTAGCCAATTACCCGGTTCAAATGTCTTGAGAGTTTCGCTTGAAAAATCTGAGAGACATTCGGGTAGATTTTCTTGTTAATTCTTGAGTGGAGATGGTGTAATTATGTGTTTGTTTTGAAGAGGTGTAGAGGAAGCGGGTATGAGTAATATTTTGAATTGAAGTGACGTGACGACATTTTTATTTTGGCCACATTTTGGTGCTAGTTTTATGGGCACGCTACCAGTCGCAAAGGAATATTTAGATTCTCGTTAAAGAATTTAGGTAGGTATTATTCTAGTAGTAGCATAATGTTTTTTTGAAAGAGTTTATGCAAGAAAGTAAGTGCGTTTATTATAACTTGACTCGTGACGTGAATTCTGCAGTTTTAGTTTCAATACAAATAGAGGTCAAGATTTCAAGATGGCGACTGACTCAAACGTAATACCAATCACATGACTGCAAAATTCAGTGCTACCAATCGCGTCATGAACGCACTGCAATATTACTGTTTCTGTTTCCAATTATCATTGCTTCTTTGTTCCATTTTGAAAGCTATGACTTTGTGTCGAAAATGAACGATAGGAGCAACGCAATTACATATAAAGTACCCTAGAGATTGACGTGACAATCGTGTTCTTGTAGAATTTGCAGTACAGTCCTTTCATAGTTGTTTTACGTCCGATTTTGTATCATTGTCAGAATTAAAGAGAGGCTCGTGGCTAAATAATAACAGCTGCACGAATCGATCGATCAGGTTAAGCTACGCTTGCCGCGGTCAGTTCGTGGATAGATGACCATCTTAACATACTCAGACCCCTCCGTGCCTCGGAAAGCACGTTAAGCTGTTGGTTCCGGCTATCATTATTAGATCTTTGACAGCCGTCATCTTGAGCCCGAAAGTCTGACAACTAGTCTCACCAAGGGGTATCGTGTTACCGAGTAACTGGGCTGTGGAGGTCAATTTAGGAAGTCGCTTCATGTAAAATCTGCCCAGTCTTTTCCCAACTATGTTAGGGTCGGCTTTCAGTCTAACCAGATGCAGCTGAATACCAGTATTTTACAAAGAGTGACTGCCTATCTGACCTCCATAACCCAGTATTTGTCAGAGTTTCGGGCTTCTGACGACCCATAACGACTGTCAAAGAAAGATCCACAAATGACAGCTAGGGCCAACGGCTTAACGTGCTTTCCGAGGCACGGAGGTGTCTTTGTATTTAAAGATGGTCAGCATCCACGGAACAACCCTGGCAAAAGTAGCTTAACCTGCAAAGATAACAAAATTATACTTCGAAAGCAAATGAGTTCGCTTTCGAATCGTGTGCGGTCACTCGAGTGAGGTTCAAAGTAAACTTTACAGAATAGTATTTCTGATTTACAAGTTCAGAACAATACTTCGCTAATTTCATTTCTCCCATTCCATTTCAGTGTATTCCTGCGTTGCTATGCCTAAAAATTCGATGAAATCCATCGGAGCTAGTAACGCTTTGAAGTGTTACCAAAAAGATAACTGAAAAAAGTTCCTTTGAGCTTTCGCTCGATCTAGAACACGTTACATTTTTAAAGGAAATCTCTTCCATTTTTGGATCACACCTAGGTATATCAATGTTTTCAAAACGTTAGGGATGAGTTGCAGTACATGTGATAATATGTATTGTTAGATGGTAAACAGAATCTGGTAATCTGGATAACGAAATCCTAATCTTAACCATCCCAACTAATGCAACTAACGAGGTGCGAAAGTGAGTTTGTTTGTTTGGCTTTCACGCTAAAACGGCTAAACGGATTTAGATAAAATTTGGCAAATGGGTAGGCCATGACCTGGATTAGGATATAAAATACATTTTATTCTGATATTCCCACGGGATCGAGAATTATACGGGTGAAACCGCGGGGTGCAGCTAGTAATGTCATTAAAACTTTGTTTTTAGAGCAACGTCTCTGTAACTCATACCTGTCATATTCTAATACTCAAAGATATTTATTTATAAACCTTGCCGTAAGTTAAGTTATGATGAGCAATTCTTTCATCATATATTTTTTTTACGTTTAACGGTAATTATAGAAACAATTAAAAAGCCATTGTGTCTCGCGTTGATACGAAGGGTTAAATGTCTCTTAACTTTAATCAATGTTTATAAATAAGGGATATATACTGTAGCGGTTACACTGCCACATGTGAACTACGCATCAAAGACATGACGTCACACAAATTCTGCATCGCGCAGTTAAAGTTTACCGCGCGATCGACTTAAATACAAGATTCCGACTTCAACCATCGGTCAGTTGCCCGCTAGACACAACACCCGTCTGGTCGGAGGATCCTCCCTTTTCTATGATGGATGAGTGAACTTTACACCCTGTTCCTCATGCCTCTAAAATACTAACGCCCATACATACTAATATTTCAATTATTGCTTCAAACAAGTCATTATCGAAATAGCACTTTCAATACAACAAATTAAACTGTTAAATGTGGACAAATTCAAAAAAGAACTATTTAGAATTTTGACTAATAAATGCTATTACTCAATAAAGGACTATTTCGACGACAATTCTATAATTACTGCCTTAGAACACCCTACCTGACCTGTTTTAATGACCTTGAATTTTGTTCGACATTATCATTATTGATTATGGCATGTAATTGAACTATTTGACATTTATTTAGAAATTGATTGTATGTTTATTTTTCTTTTGATATGCTATGCCTATTTAAACTGATTTTATTACTGACGTGAAAGTTGACAGAATTTCACCAATTTGTTATTTTTAAACTTAAACAATTATATTTGTACGCCTCTGGGCAAAACATGGAGGATCTACCTATTTATAACACCTCACACTATGTGTAACTTGACCTGTGTTCACAAATAAAGCTTTCTGATTTCTGATTTCTGAAATGCAACTCTATCGCCAATATGGGTTCTTACGTCAATTTCCTCTCTCACAAACTATACTTTTAACAAAATTACATCATACTAAGACAAAAACTACTTTCTTACAAGCTTAAAGTTCGAACTTACTAATTGTTTCACTCACTTACAAGTTTTTTGAAACTTTCTCTATAAGAAGAAAATAACGATTATTGCTTCCTTTCCGCCGAAGAAACTTAGGAAAGTTTTCGTTTCAGTTTAAATAAGGCAAGTTTAAGGAAGCTAGCGTTTTCTTTAGGTTACGTAAAAGAAAAGATGAGAAAGTTTTTGTAGCTTCTCGTGTACTTAATTTTATACAGGGTTAATTTTAATTATCTAGCGAAACCCCGCAGATGTAATGAGTAGCAATATCTAAACATGATCAAACTAAAAATAAATTATCTTGATTAGCTTTTTTTTGGGGTCATCCTTAGTTTTTTTATTGTTTATTAATTAAGGAACAAAACAAAATATAAACAGAAACATCACAGAAACTTCATCGGGTTTGTCCAGATGTTGAAACACTTTTATGTAATCTTAATACTAAAACAAAGTTTAACAAAAAAAAAAAAAACAACTTCCAAAAAAAAACACTACAAGTGAAATAACTTCAATTTCAGAAGTCAGTGTCTTTGGTTTTGTATTTTGGTTATTTTGCCGACTTCCAAAATTTAAGTTATTTTTCACTTTGTAGTGATTTTTTTGGAAGTCAGTTGTTTTTTTTTTTTTTGTAAAAAGTTTTTTAAACAATTATTTCACAAAAAAATACAATATGTAGACGTGGATATATTTAGTTACCTGGTACGCTTGGCTATTTCTAAAGAGCCATAAAAACCCTGAAAGAAGTCGACACGTATTTGTCATATGTCGTGAACTTGAACACGGCGTGTTCGAGTTCGTGTCAATCGTCATCCTAAGGATGCCTTGTTGAGAGGTGAAACACGTGTCGATTTCATTCAGGGTTTTTTTATGGCTCTTTGGAAATAGCTAAGCGGAACAGGTTACTAAATATATCCACGTCTATTGTATTTTATAATGGATTTCCACAAGGTCATGTCTGAATCAATTAACTATTATTTCACTAACACAAAGCTTTACTATTACCGAGTGCCATAGGATATATTTTTTGGTATATATGTTATTGGCTTCCACGCGGACGGAGTCGCGGGCAGAAGCTAGCAATTAGATGTTTCTAAAAAAAAACCGGTCATTTTAAATTTTGAACGGTGAGGCCTTTATTTGTCAGAGAATTTTAATACTGCACACTGCCGTGTAGAATATTGCCGTTTTAGGCCAGTGCCATCTCTTGACCGATGCTGGAACTAATTTAATTTAAGTTAATGATTTCTGAAAAAGTGTGCCATTTAGAGAAATCGTTTTATTTTTCCTGTAATCTTTACATAAACTTCTATCACATAGAATAATTTCAGATTTTTTTCTGTATATGATAAGCCTATAATGTTCTCATTGCCGGGATATAGGTCTCCTCTCTGTGAGAGGCAGTGGGCCGTAATTCACGACGCGGGCCCAGTGTGGGTTGGTGGATGTCACAATCATGTCTTCGATATTTTTGTTCTAGGTCATACTGGCTTCCTCACGTTGTTTTCCTTCACATTTACATTCCATCACAGACTTCAAGATTATTGTTTTCTTCTAGCTTGACTAAGGATAAACAGTGAAGTTCTTAGACAATAACAAGTTACATGCCAAGTCTGAGTTTCTTAGTTTTAGCGCACGTTTTAAAAGCTGCATAAATCTGACTTGTGGCAGATTGTTTTTAACAAGATGGTAGCGTTTGGTACAAAATACAAGCAGTTAGGACAAAGATGCCTGTGTCCGAAGCATCGCCGTGTCCTCGTGGAGGCAGCGGTAATCTATCGCGTCCGGCCCTGTTTCAGGCCATGATACGGAGCGAGAGGAAATGGGAGGTCGTCACCTCCTTCTGCGAAGCGGTAATGCTCGCGAAGGAGGAGGCGGAACGCGTGAGGGAGAGGCAAACCCAAAAAATATTAACGACAATAATCACACTCAATCACAGATTAACACAGGTGACTAACTCCGCAAAATCATTTAAATAAAAAGCGACTATTTAAACGACACAATAAAGTGCAATTCAGGTCGCACAGCGCTAATTACCAACAGTTATATTTACCTAGAAGTTGCCTCTCTTTACAACGATAGGTACACTCACTAATTGGCCCAACAAGTCGAGTACGCCGCGTACTTGTAGCTTCATAGCTATTATAAAATGTGGAGTGAACCATCTGTATTCATCTGTGACTCAATAGAATTTGAAGCTAATTTTATTTCTTGCGTATATTGTTTACAACCTTTATCCAACTTCTAAAAAACAGAGTAAAGTAGTATAGTATGATAAGAATAACATGTTTTTCCTTGCCTTTTCTGTCCTATTCTAGGGAAAATCCAGGAATCTGGACTATACTGCACTCAAAAACAAGGATAGCTAGATGTGGTTCGAAAGGCCTGGGACTTATAAAAGTGGGACTGGTTAAGACGTCAGTCGATGCGAACAAACTAAGAGTACGGCGAGGTTGCGGCAAATCAAGAAGGAGAAAATGGGACTAATTGGATGGGTTCCTTAAGGTGGAACTAGTTGATATTTTTTCCATACAAATTTCAGGGGGGTTTTACTCCACTTTTTGACATGGTACATCCAAAGTTAGACATGGTATCGTTTTGTTTCATTATTAATTTTGTCTGTGCGGAAACAGAATAGTAAAATAATGAGCCATTAAAAAGTTAGGAGCCCACAAAGATTCCTTTTTCTTGCTAATTTTAACGCAACTTTGGGGGTAAATAAGCAATAAAAGATGTGTAAAATCTCCAAAACAAAGGCGGCACCGACAAAGCTCAATTGTCGAAGAGTTCAATAAACTTTATTTGTAATTGATTTATGCAGTGGTTTTTTCATAAAACCCTGTTTTCAAAAGGACTTTTCGTAATTTTTACGCACTCGTTTTACTAAAATAGTTCGGAACGGTGTTTGTGTGCGTGCAAACTAGACGTTGTGCACGTAGACCAGTGTCTAACTGCTCATCACTGATACTATCTCTGTCGGACACGATGCCAAGTGACACAGTGTGCTTTTCGGCCATGCCCACTAGTGAGTTCGAGCCCGCGACTAGTGTCACCTTAAGAACTAGATAGAGGACGCAATATGAGGATGAAACAGCATAAAAATACATAACCTATCATTGAAAATGCTTTTTCGATCGCTTTAGTCACCCGTTTTAAAAAAAAATGCGACCGGGGGGCTAGAATCTTATACAGAGCTAAAGAATCTTATAGTTATCAAAAAAGATATCGAAAAAAAAAAACTTGGAGAATTTAAGGGGCTTCAAAATGATACCATTCTGGTTTCGATAGGATGTTTACCCCTTTCGGAGGCACCTTTGTTTAACTCCTCTGATTTTTAAGTGCCTTAATGAAATAAAGTAATTTTCAATGCTCCGGAAAGTCATGGGATGGGACCATAAGTTCTGTGGATTTTTATGTTTATCAGTATGAAAAGCTTTTCTTCTCTCACATGGACCACAAACAAAGGAATTGCGAATTCAGACGAAGTTAAGCTCTTGATTATTCAATTATTAAGATAGTTAACATTCGCGGCGGGTTGGTAGTTAAAAAGGTATAATTTCATAAAGTATACGAATTATATAGTTTTTGTCTCACAATCGTATATTAAGGATTTCCGTATATAATTTAATGATGCGAACCTGCAACTTTTAACTCCGTGGCCACGCCCAAGCAACACGCGTTTTACGACAGTGACTGCGGAGAAAACAAATGATTTTTATTTTATTTTAACTGGGGCATCTCGCAGTTGACCACTGAGGTCATGGCTGCTTAACCGGGCTTTCCTGTAGCTTAAGCTTCTACACTCAAAACCTCCAGCCAGGGGCAAAAACGATTCTAAATTAAAACTAGGCGAGCGCTCCCTAAGGATACCTCCTATGAGGTACGAATCTCGGCTTAGGGCGTCGCTGGAGGAGGACAGCAAGAAGAGACAGGCTGGATCAAACTTATATTTTCATCTTGATTATTATACGGGGTATTAAAGCTACGTGCTCAGCTGCAACAACTGCTGGCACCTCGTTTTCGAGCAAGGGTCGGGCGGGGAGTATTATTTACACGGGGACGCGGTCGCGATCGCGAAGAACCTTGGCGGTGAGGTCGGAATGACGGGAGGCATCTGTATTTGTGTGCTGTACTGGTGGCTCTATTCTTCTCCTGGAGGAGTGTTATGGGATCATCTGGGTCGGAGAGGAAAACAAATTAAAGAAGTTGTTTTCTTTTACAGCATGCCACGAGTCACCACAACGCTATACGACTTGCGGAGCGACGAACAGAAATAGTTGACGCGCGCGCATGTCGCTTGATGCAAGTCACATCGCTGGAGGCCATGAACGGGGCCTAACCCTGGGCATTACTGATGCTTGGGTTACTTGGGATTACTTGTATAACTTGGTTTGTACACAGAACGTTTGGCAGTATCATTTCTGCGGTGTTCGTTTTTTAAAGATCGTCTTTTTGTGTCGTTTTCGTAGTTTATGGGTCAAAATTAAAATCAAAGATGGTGGCCGACACCAAAATTTACCAAAAGTGCTGAGTTGACAATTATTTTTTGACAGACGAATTGAAAACTTCCAAAGGTCTAAATATATCCAGATAGCTATCTATCTGGACATATTTAGACCTTTGGAGGACCTTTGAAGGACATATTTGGACCTTTTTTTTTACGAGATCACAGCTTTGTCTGTACAGTCGATTAAATATATTTTATTTATACTAGCATTACTATCGTTAGTTTACGGCTATTTGTGGTCCAAACAGTGGTTTGGTTTATACAAGGTCTTTATACATTATTATAACTTATACACTCATTTACGGTGAAATAGAAACATAATTCATTAAGTCACCTATCTTTTAACAACATGAGAAAAAAAAAGAAAAACATTAAAATATCACTATTTGAGATTATTAATTACTTTTTTTATATTAAAAACTTATGGTAAAAGTTTTTAATATTCTTTTCTTTTATTATGACAATGCATGTCCCACACATTTTTATTTAGGTAAGGTGAAAATCACTCAATCATGAACAGAATTAATATAAGTCGAGAAGTTCATTACCCCTATTGAATGACTATTGACTATATGACTATTAATGATTACGAGTACATACATATCTCTATGAATGATTACATAAATAAATTCAGGCCTTTTAATGTTGCGTCATTGTTCACGCATGTTATTGTCAAACTGCGTGTTGCTATGACACAAGCTTTAGGCGCTCTTTTCTTTGGGGTACCTACTTACGCACCGAAAACAAAAATCAGCACGTCATCTTCGGACGGCCAATGAGAGGTCCTCAAGGAGGTCGTCAAAGAGGCACCAATAGGAGCAGTTTACGAAGACTTCCGAGTACTCCTTCGCGGCACGTTAAAACCGCTCGTTTTCTTCAAAAACTAACACATTAAAATCGACCTTGCTCTGTATAGCTTCATTATCTCAAACTTTAATTACTGTACCGAATACTAACTCAAAATTGCAATAAATCAAGTTCTAATATCTTCACCAAGAAGTTATCATTTACTTCAAACCACAACCACACCTTGAAGAGGAAGACGCTTAACGCAAGAACAGTCATAATTACCGAAAATAAAGGTATTTTCTTTCTTTTTACTACTGCTACGATCCTTATATACTCGTTTGGCTTCGTTTACGTTTATACATCCTGGTCATAAATGCACGCCAGTTGCGAGTACTACGGAGAGTGGAGTTTCTTGGCCATTTTTCTCCATACGAAAACTACCTTTTGGAAGGGGCGACTAGAATCAATTCTATTTTTTGTAAATTTTGACGTTCAAAGGTGACTAATTGAAATAAATTATTTGACTTTGACTTACGCACCTGACCTTTCTGAAGAACAACACCAAAAAGGTCACTGTACCCTATTGTCCTTCTCGGGTGTCCCCTCCTGGCGTTTCAACTTGCCTTTGCCTTGTAAATACCTTTTGTATCTACAAAAATTGGCTGTGACAAACAGATACACGACTGATCTCAGTCGTGTATCTGTTTGTCACAGCCAATTTGCTCCGAATCTAATGTCTTACCGATTAAATTGAAATTTGGTACACATATGAATTTCTGTGACCCGAACACGAACGTGTAACAGTTTTTTGTCAACTGTTATACAGAGTCATATCAAATGAAAGGGCTTAGTGTGAAGGTCTCATATTTTTAATTTATTTTATATTTAATAAAATAGAAGAAATTTGACCCCCCCCTTATCTCCGAAACTACTGAGTCTAATGTTGAAAACAATACAGAAAATAATTCTATAATTATAAATTACAGCAAAACCTAGATGAAGTGACTATAGTCTTAAAATAATATTGTAAATCTCTCAATATTGTGCGTACGTTTACATTTACAGTTGGAATGTATGGGAGAACACGATTTTCAATTACAATCTTAAGTTTGTTCTTTGGATAAATTAATCCCAACTACGGAACCCTTCAATGTGTGTGGTCCGACACGCACTTGGCCGGTTTTTTCATTCAAGTTTGATTGATTTTGTAGCCTTGTGTAGGTTTTTCCATAAGCTTATTTAAAAAATCTTCCATTTGCATAGAAACTAGCTCTTCTGTGCAGAATTTTGCAGTGAGTGAGGTTACAAGCTATTACGAATATTAGCTATGTTAAATGCTAGTGCATTCAACGTAGGAATGGATAGAAATACCGGCTGCAGTATAAGAATATTGCATATCCTTACTGCTGGAAGTTTTGCAAAGTACCTAATGTATTTTTTAAATATGAGGTCTAAAATAGCAGGTTGAAAGCGATCGCGGCACTCATAACAAGCCACAGAGAAATGCTTCTTAAGGCCAAGCGTATGCTGAGACGCAGTTAAAAGTGTGCAACATAGCACAGTACAGATTTTGCAGGGTAGGGCAGGCGAGGCAGACGTAGACCGCGAGTGCAAGCTGCGACGCTGCTACACAGACAAATTCGCATGCTAGCTAGTACACATAATCTGTCATTGAAACAAAATTATGAATTAGTGGTAAAAAATAAGTGATGAACTGCACGCGTCGCGCAGAAATCTGTGCCGGCTTTACACGAGACGCATAGCAGAACAGACATATGTCTGCGTCGCTCATACCTGCTTCGCCGCCGCAGTGTACGCAGCTGTCAGTATGTTCATGCATTACAAAGTCTACTCTACTCTGCGCTGCGTATACCTGCGTCACCTGCGTCTCAGCATACGCTTAGCCTAGGAGTCGAGCACTTTTGTTGTCTATCTATCTATTTCTATAGTATCTTTAAAAACTTTTTAATTTCGCAAAATTTTAAATGCAATGTCAATGGCAATGTCTTTGGTAACTACAGAAAAAAAAGCATTGAGTCCAAAGAACTAGCACATAATAAAACTCAACTCGAAAACCGAAATTCCTATTCAAAATTCGAACCCAAAACCGTCATTAAAATCCAAATTAAAATTCTTCTTAGTTTCTAAATTAAAAACTCGTATTGTGTCTTCAAAAACTTGTAAGTTCGTTCCAAAATTTCGATCTACCCACTAAGTTATTACTATAATCTAAAGTTTTAAAGCCTTCGACGGGAGTTGAGAGCATCATACCCGTTCTGAAACGATGAAAAAGTTTTCAAGCGTCTGAAAATTTCAATATCACTAAAAGGATTTTGCGATTCGGCTGTTTTTGAATAGCCCTTGTTATTTTGAGTAGATTTAAGGGACTAGAGTAAAAAAAGAGTACTTGTTTTTTTTTTTAATGTTAAGTGGTTTTAGAGGTATTAATACTTTTTGCTTGCGTCTACTTTAAGAATTGTATTCTTGCTTTGTATTCACTGGACAACTATTTTGTGGGCATGTTGACTGACGCCTAGAAAAACAGTACCTATGCCGCAATTTTGCCAGTTATCCTATACATAGGGTGACTGGTAATTACTGAACGAAAACCTGCGAAAAAAAATCAGCTGTTCCCTACATTTCGACGGATTATGCGAACAAAAATGTACAGGAACAGCAGTTCTTTTTTTCGTGATTTCATTTCGTTGTTCATAATAATGAGTAAAGTCATGTGTTTAAGTATTGGTCACTAATTACCAGTCACCATATACATAATTTTACATATTATAAAACAAAGTCCCACGGCCGCGTCTTTCTGTATGTCTGAACGCAATAAACTCAAAAACGACCGAACCGATTTTCATATGGTTTTCATCAATGGACAGAGTGATTAATGAGGAAGGTTTAGTTGTATAAGGTTTTGTGTAAATTGGCTGAAATATGATAATGACTGTTACGTACGTTTCCGTGGGATAATTTCCGACCTCCAGACGGACGAAGCACCGGGAAAAACTAGTCCTTTACAATACTTCAGACTTTGAGTAACTACTCCATAATCAATAAATTATCAGATGAATTGGTATAGATAAGGCACTAGTAATTTTGTTATTTTACCTTATGAGTTTAGGCTCGCGCGATGCGACTGAGTGACAATTTCTATGAAAGCTTCATGGAAATTGTTCTACAAGAATCGCGTCGCAACGGTTAAGCCGGTGTGGCTTGACCGTTGTCTGCATCAGCCTTGTAAGTATCCAATTGTCTTCCACGTCATAAAAAATAACTATTTCTTATAAAATCTCTTTCGGAAAAATCTCAGAAATAACTATAAGAAACAATCCATTTAAGGTGAATAGTATCAAATCCCGACGGCGGGTGCTATCGGACGCCCCCAGGTCTCTTCAACTCATCTTTTATTCATTCCTGTTTTTTTTCTGTGCGTACCAACCGCTGGTAACACTGTACCTGTGTAGGGACAGTGTTACCAGCGGTTAGGAAAACGTTTTGTAACTTTTTATTGTATTTTGCAATTTGCATATGATACTTTGCATCCCGGTAGAACGTTCCCGAGGGATAATATCCGATAGTAATTCATTAAATCAAGATCTCAAACAAAGGTTATCAAAAATCTCGTAATATCATTTCACCCTATGTACTTATACATAGGAGGCCCCTCAGATATCCTAAGAGGTACTTACTGCAACTTTAGGTATCGCAGGGGGAAGAGACTTGTGGCCCTTGGCAACATACAGACCACTGAAGGATAAAAAACGTAATTCTTAAGAGAATAAAGATTCCACTGATGATAGAACGAAAAACATCGAAAAAAAAAAAAAAACCTGGATCAATCAATCTGCCTAACCTTTTCCCAACTGTGTTGGGGTCGGCTTCCTGTTTAACCAGATGCACCAGTATTTTACATGAAGCGACTGCCTATCTGACCTCCACAACGCAGTAACTGAGTAATACGATACCCCTTGGTAAGAATGGTTGTCAGACTTTTGGGCTCCTGACGACCCGTAATGACTGTCAAAGATTCAGGAATGACAGCCGGGACCAACGGCTGAACGTGCTTTCCGAGGCACGAAGGAGTCTCGGTATGTAAAGGTCATCCATCCACTGACCAAACCCGGCAAGTGTAGCTTAACCTGATGGACTGATCCGTGCGGCTGTTACCCAAGCTCCTCCCCAAGCCCCTCCCACAAGCTCTCAAGACAGGATAGTTTATATGAATAAGTCTGAACAATCACACACACACGCACAGTAACAGCCCGGAGTCTGGATTTGTGCCCAGTTGATGGCAATAGGCTCGGGACTGAAACATAACTGGCGAAATGTGGGTGTACTAAAGGTACACCTCTGCCTAACCCTTCGGGGATTACAAGCGTGATGTTATGTGTGTAGGTATGAAATCACCAACCCGTCTTGAGCAAGTGTGGTGATCAATGCTCGTGGCTTCTCTGTATGAGAAGAGGCCTTTGTCTTAGTCTAAGTAGTTAATTGATTCAGGCGTGACCTTGCGGAAATCCATCATAAAATGCTATTGAAGTGGATATATTTAGTAACTTTTTCCGCTTAGCTATTTCTAAAGAGTCTTAAAAAGACCCTGAAAGAAATCGACACGACAATCGAATCGAGTCGAATCGACATCGACTGCGCTCGGTGCTTGGTGTGGCAACACGCCGTGTTCGAGTTCACGAGAAGTCAATCGTCATCCTGAGGATGCCTCGTTAAGAGGTGAAACACGTGTCGATTTCTTTCAGGGTCTTTTTAAGACTCTTTAGAAATAGCTAAGCGGAACATGTTACTAAATATATCCACTTGAATTGCATTTTATTAGTCTAAGTATTTCAAGCCACACTGTCTCTTAACAGCACTTTTTTAATCACCAAATATTCTTTAAACTTCTACTCATATAATATCGCCGTACAAAGTTATAAATATTATTTAGGTATACCAAAACCTTTACGACCTAAAAATACGTCGACGTACCTAATTTATGTATGCAAAGCTTCTAGAAAAATCAGTTTTATCAAACACGAAACAAAAGTCAGTCAGCAAAAAGCTTTTTAAACAAAAACATGAAACATGATAATAAAACGCAATAAAAACAACTTTTCCAGTTTTATCACCAAAAATTCCAATTAAACATTTTTCCCTTAATAACTGTAGTATTTTTTCGTTTTGGCAACACAACACAGGTATGAATCGGGGCGGTCCAATAAATCCGATATAAAATACGAATCGGTGTTTACCTTGTTTTCTTTTATTTCCCACTTTTTTGTTCTCACTTCTGCTTCGTTTGCCGTATTCGCGATAATGTCAATACATTTGATTTATTGTTTAGAATATTTTTCATTATTTCGTTTTAATATAATTCAAATCTTTTCGCTCTAGTTCAGATTTTAAGTGTTTACAGTAAATTACCACAATTATTTGTATGAAGTTTTGAAGTGTAAACTTCTTTAGGCGCGTTGGGTATTTTTGAGGTTACTAAACCATTGATTTTGCGACACCATGACGACACCTCATTTTTGTAAACGCGATGTGATCTTTATTTATATAACGTTACGGACTAATGTTCGTTAATTTTTTTTGCGGAATGGACCAGTTCTAGACCTTGATCTCGCCTGATGGAAAGCAATGAATTAAGTCTATGATGGAACGAGCGTACCCAGAAGATGCCTATTCACTGTTTCTTTGAATTTTACATGCAGGATCACATACCACGATTTCCTTGTGTTTTAAAATCGTAAATCATTGTATGACCATATATGGTTTCTAGATCAGTTGTTGACCTTTCATCTCTCGCAACCAGAGAGAAACTTTTGCATATAGTTAGTTTTTCTATATTATCATTAGCCTAAAACAGTCCACTGCTAGACATAGGCCTCTCTCCGTGAAATATACATATTTAAAAAAAACATTTAGGTAATTCAGATAATTTTTGTCCTTAAAAAAAATATATAAGAAAAAAAAAATGCCCATCTTTGACTAGCTGTATCTTCGCAACCAATATACCTAGAGTGCTTGGGTTGGGCTCAGATTTTATCAAATTTAGCTTGCTTCACAAAAATAATGAATCAAGATACCTAAAAACGCATCCTTTAAGGTATATTTTTCTAAAAAACTGAAACAAGTGCCAAAATTTCGCAGTTTTTCGAGCACCATGGGAGTAGCACAATATTTTCATGGTTGCAAACTTGGCTATAAACTACTCTCAGGGGCATTCTTGCAGTTCCGTGCAGTAATCGTGCTTTCATATCACATAAAAAGAACTGTTCAAAAAACATTTCACGAACTAAGCATGAAGCCAAAAAAATTCAACATGAGAAAAAGACGAAAAACCATGAAAAACGTATAAAACAATGTAATAATGAAACCGACACGGCGACACGGAGACCAATTGCAATTTTTCATACGATTGGCTCGATTCCAACGTGATTATCGCGAAAACTACGCCAGGTGAAATATGTATGAACTATGAACAGAATAAAATCTCTCCTTTGGATTGTTTTCATTGATTGGGTACGGTCGGCCAAGAAAGTGGTGGTGGAATTTCGTCAACATTTCCTATAAGCAAATCAAAATATCGCTAAGCTAGGGATAAATCTGGGCGAAAAATCGAGGCGGAATTTTGCGAACGCAACTTCGCTCATTGTAGCTTTTTCAACTTAGATATGGCACTCTCAGAACATTTTGATTTGCCACACTGGAGCGGAATCTTGAGTGCACAATTCCACCGGCCTATCGCCTGTAGTCCTAGCCGTTATCATTAACTTGCGATCACGTTAATATAAACTAAGAACATATCGCATTATTATAAAACTCAGACAGCGTTTGTATTTCACAATTTCTTGTTTTGTGACGTGCAAACAAATTAGAAACAAGAGTCCCAGTTTTTTAGGATTCCGTACCTCAAAAGGAAAAGACGGATCCCTAAATAGGATCATTCGCGTGTCTGTCTGTCCGTCTGTCACAGCCAATTTTCTCCGAATCTAATGGACCGATTAAGTTGAAATTTGGTACACATATGTATTTCTGTGACCCAAACACGAACGTGTAACGTAAATAATTGAATTTTGATTATGGGGGTCACTTCTGGGGACAAATAAGAAAATTAAAAAAAAAAGGTTTGCTAACTATACTGTGTGACATATCAAATGAAAGGACTTATTAGGACAATTTCAAATATATCTATATTTTTCATAATTTTAAAATAAATAAATTTAAAGATATTTAAGAAAATAGATGAAAATTATCCATTCTCCGAAACCACTGAGCCCAAAAAAAAAAAAAATACAGAGCATGGTTTTTTACCCATAGATTACAGGAAAACCTATGAGAGGTCTTAAAATAACATGGTAAATCTCTCATATTGTGCGTACAAACTTACATTTGCCGTTGGAATGTATGTGAGATCATGTATTTCAACTACAATGTTAACTTTGTGTTTGGAATAAATTCATCCCAACTACAGAACCCTTCATTGAACGTGGTCCGACACGCACTTGGCCGGTTTTTTATATATTACTGTACTCCGATTTTATACGATTTTCGGCTTGGATCAGCCCTAACTATGTTCCAGAGGTATATTTCTGGAGGTTTATGTCGTTATGAGGGGTATTTATTTGATTTCCAGTTGAAAGGTTTTTGTTCTATTTAATTTGTTTGATCCAAGGATCGAATGGAAATCTTTAGTTATTTGTACTGTCCTACCAAATCCTTTCAGTTCCAAACTTCTATTCTTATCACTAACGTTTCTGCATGTGGTCACATTCTCAAGCAAGGTACTATCGCCGACACGCATATCTGAGCAACGTAAAGAATTCTTTCTAGCAGCGCTCGGCCGCTATAGTAATGCTTACCTAAAAAAAAAAAACAGGTTTGTTGTATGAAAAATAAAGAAAATATTTAAGGGGGCTTGTTTTTTAGTATTTGTTGTTATATCGGCAATAGAAATACATCATCTGTTAAAATTTCAACTGTCTAACTATCACGGTTCATGAGATACAGCCTGGTGACAGACGGACAGGCAGACGGACGGACAGCGGAGTCTTGGTAATAGGGTCCCGTTTTACCTTTTGAGTACGGAAAACTAAAAAAAGGAGTGGCAAACAGCTGTGGTCATCGTGTGCACGGTATTTTGTCCTCAAAGTGATTAGATCATATGCGTGACCGCGATGGTACCTACCTTACCATTCCAGTGTCAATATTGGTCCTTTGATATAATTTCGTGGTACAAAGGACCAGAATTTATTGTTCTCTGGCATTGTTTGGTGCTCGCAAGGCCAGGTCGTTTACAAAGCTTAATTGTAAGGGCTCCGAGTATGAATTACACATGGTTTTATTTACCGTTGTACTTTGCAAGTTTGTTCCTACAATATTTGATCAGTTAGTTTGCCTTAAAATACATTTAAGGTCGGGTAGTTTGTGGGATTGTAAGTAGTTTTTCGTCAGGCGAAAAATCCAATTATGTATTGCCACCTTTTTTTTTGGGTGGGAAATTATTAAATAACTTCTCCCGCTCTGGGCGGAGCGGGAGGGCGTGTCAGACTCTTATTGACTAAAACCCACCCGTGTTCCTTCAGTTGCCATGTTGCCGCAGGCCACGATGGGTTGCTAATAGTAACAACACTTTTGGTCGTATAGTGTCTGCAACGTTCTTTTTTTAAATATGGATATTTTTTGTCAATTCAAACCTCAAAGAGTGTCATTACGGGTCAAAATTAAAATCCAACTGCCACCAAAATTCTTCGAAAGCGCTGAGCGGCATTCTTGTTTTTTTGACAGACGTAGGTGTTGGGACATTCCTCCTACTTTTTGCCCGACTGCCCCAGACGTAGGGTAATGTTTTTCGAGAGTATGTATATATGTTTATTTCTTTGGCACGCTCTGTAGCCTAAACGGCTTAATGAATTTTAACATGTGAGGTGTCGTTAGATTTGTCGACAAAAAAGGAGGGGTAGATTAAAAAAAAATTACTACATTATTGGTACCAAATAAAAGCTAGTAATGAGTCAATACCAAATATATATATATTAATAAAACCAAAAAGCTTGAAATAAAGCAAATTATTTAAAAAAAAAACCCGATTGCAAAGACACATACCTACTTATCTGAAAAGAGAAAAACAAGCATTATAATCTAAAGAATTTTGGTATTGCAAGCCAATAAACCTGAAATTATGGTGTAACTTTTGTTTGTCCCCCGCGTGAAATAGATTTCGTTTTTTTTTTTTTAGATAATTTTTTTGAAGTCGGAAAACAAAAGTTGTGATATAGGGCGATTACTTATTAATCGTAATTCCTTTATTATCTTTAAATAAAAAATGAATGCAAACAAAAGAAATAAATTTGTATAGAATTTTAAAATAAGAATTGTCGTATTTCATTCGCTCCTCGGTGTGCTTGGATTCCGAAGCGCTCGTTCCGCACAGTAGCTTTCACCGTATCGTATCGTATAGTGCTATTTGCATCAGTTGACTGTCATCATTATCATTCAGCCGAAAGATATCCACTGGTGAAATGATGATGTGGATATATTTAGTAACCTGTTCCGCTTAGCTATTTCTATAGAGTCTTAAAAAGACCCTGGAAGAAATCGACACGTGTTTCACCTCTCAACGAGGCATCCTCAGGATACACAGACTGCGCTCGGTGCTTGGTGTGGCAACACGCCGTGTTCGAGTTCGCGACAAGTTAATCGTCATCCTGAGGATGCCTCGTTGAGAGGTGAAACACGTGTCGATTTCTTCCAGGGTCTTTTTAAGACTCTATAGAAATAGCTAAGCGGAACAGGTTACTAAAGATATCCACATCATCATTTTATAATGGATTTCCGCAAGGTCACGCCTGAATCAATTAACTATCCACTGGTGGACAAAGAATCGCCACTAAGACCTGTCCTGTGCTTCTCGCGTCGAACGGATTCCCCAGCACAGTGGGTCACCTCTTCACTGCACCTTCCAGTACGCGGTTGCCACTCCAGAACTTCTCTGCCTACCATACCAACAGTAACTAGTGCAGCAGCGGAAATTCGACAAAATTAGAAGTGTAATATTATATATGTGAATAAACTTTTTGTGAATCAATATTAGAAATTTAAACGACCCAGCACGATTAAAAAACAATACTAACATCAAAATGTCCAGTACATCGCCACTAAAAAATTCAGACACAGAAATGCTCACGGAAGGAATGCGAGATATCAAAACTCAAAACTGGAATCTCGACGTAAAAATTTCGTCGAATTTTTTGTCGTTGTCCGAAACTATGGGCCGAAATTCGATAGATTTGAAAGTCGATTCAATGATGGCGAAGTAACAATTTCAGCATTGTCTGACACTATGAGCAGAAAACTTGATAGACTTGAAAATATATATATATATCTATTCAATGCGAAGAACGATGAGACTGCGATTCTGAGGCAATCCATAATAGAACAACAGAATAAGTTGGACAATACTGTGCAGTCGATTAAATACGTTTTTTATTTAATATCATTACTATCGTTCGTGTACGGCTATTTTCAAGTGGTATCCCAACCGCGGTTCGATTGGTCGAAGGTTTTTTTTACAGTATTATAGCTTATACACTCATTTTCGGTGAAATATTAACATAACTTATTTTGCGTAAATTTTAAAGAACATGAGAAATAACATTAAAATATTACTATTGGAGATAATACTTACTTACAACTTATATATTTTTTTTTATTAAAAACTTTTACCGTTTTGCTCTTGTGTTTTTTTATTATGGCAATGCATGTCCTACCCACTTTTAGACTTAGCACGCACTGCGATTAAAGGCTCGTACAGACCTTTACAGTATTGTCGCGCCCACGATATCGCGCTGGTCTTCACGAGCCTTAAACGCAATCGGTTTGAAATCGTCGAAAAATGTAACGAATAGTTTTCTATACGAGTGCACGCACTAGTGTTTTTCTTCAGTGACTGGCTACATTGGGCACACGCGATCTTCACGTATTCCATAGTTATAGTTTTGTTCACAAATGTCATGATTTCATGAAAAAGTCATTCAATGGAACAAATCTTACTTAGAGAGATGTATTAATGATACTATTGATTATAATTCTGTAAATATATATTTTTTTATGGTCGCGAATCGTATTTTGATTAAGACACAACCTGACACTGACCTGCAAATTGCAAAAAAAAAACGTTAGAAAATTTGAATTTCGTGGGCTACCGTTGCAGATCCACCTTAAGGCGCCTGTAACCGTTATTGATGTTGAGCATCGAATGATAGTCTAAGCGGCCAACTCTCTACCCCGCACCAGAATATTTTGAAACGAGAGGCGTCATTGTCTAACAGGGAAGAAACAGGATTATAACAATCAGTTAATTTGTTCTTAGGTATAAGAACGACATTAAAATGGCTTTACATAAAAGGGAAACATTAAGTTGATCCTCTAGAAACTAAATCATCTTTTAATGACTTTCACTTATTTACCAATACACTTCTTTTTGAATCGCATCTCGCAGGTCCACCTAGGAGGTTGTCGGCTGCTTAACCGGACTTTTCTGTGGCTGCCTTAATAAATGAAGGCCTCCAGCCAGGGCATTAAGAAACTAAGCGACTACACGCTAATGACACCACCTGTGGGGTAGGGACGTTGGCTTAGGGCGTCGCTGAGGGAGCAAGGGAGAGGCTGGATTGGATTAAACAATTGATCAACTTTAAAATGTACTTTTAATTAGCAAAGGACCAAAACTGCGTCGTTGATTTTATCAAGATCCTACGTCGTTAAAGGAAAGTCAGAGAATTTCATTATTAAGCAAATTGCCTACCAACTTTAACGGTTCGTTTATTCAAATCACAAGTGTCATTCTGTGACAGTTGTGTGAAATGGCTATAACACGGCAAATTGACGTGGGTTGGCAATTTGCTTTAACAATTAATTTTCCTTACTGTACTATCCAAATACTCAACGAAATAAAGTACTTATCCGTACCTTTTCCCCACAAACAACTGAAAACGAGGGGAAAGCAAACAACATTAGTTAGCGCTCAGAGTCTAAGCAGAATCCTCCATTTCACGAGGTCAATAACTTCGAACGCACTTCACTCGCTATTGACTTTACAGAACATCTATGTTGATTTTGTATAATAGTGTTGTGACTCATCGTTTCTGGGCTCGCCCAACGTTTACTGGGGACTCCCAGTAAACGTTGGGCGAGCCCATTGGCCGAGCGCGTTCGGCCAACACAAAATACATGCAAATCAAACGACACATCACGCAAAAAGGCCCAGTATACGTTGGACGAGCCCGTCGCTCGGCCAACGTATACTGGGTCTTAAGAGTTCTTATAACCACTACAGAGCAATCAACGTTAGCTGCCGTGTTTACCAAAAAAAATATGCGCAGAAACTAAAGTCTGTTGTGATACAATTTAATTACGTATCAATCAATATCTGATGAAAATGTACGCAAATGGCTCAGAAGCCGTATCTGTGGATGCATATATATAGTGCCACCAACAAATTGAGTGATTTTTGGTTTGATTATTTGAATACTTAAGGCGACGATAACCGAGTTTTAATGATTTTATACTAAGAATGACGTCTAAACGGGTAGTGTTAATGATTTGGAAAAATATATGTTAAATTAGAGCATTTTTTTAATATTTTAATATAGACATATTTTGGATTATGTTTTATTACGTAGTGAAATTAATTTGTAGTTATGTCTAACGCGGATAAAAAACTGAGAATCACGCAAAATCTATCAAGCGTATATTTCTGAAACCTTCACTATTTTAAATATAACTTAATTACTGATATTTTAGTCAGGGACTTGAAACGTTACTCAAAATAACGTTATGCAAAGTTCCAGTAACGATAATTTGTACCGTTCCACCAGGATCGCAACAAAATTAATTCCTTGGCTATAACGATACGAAATCTTAAACTGTTTAATAACAATATTAAAAATATATCGTTATTAATATATCGGTATAACAAAATAACGTTATTCATTTCGATACGCAACATTGCCAAAAAAAAATTGTGAAGATGACACTATCACATAAATATAAATATAAGTAGGTAGGTAACCACAACTGTTCATTCACAACACTGTCTGTAAAAGATGCGCATCTCGAACGAACTTAATGTTTGAATACGGCGGCGACGGTAGCTTATCACAGCCGGTGCCGGCCGCCGTAAAAGCTTCGCCGTCGCGCGACGAGCGGTGTCTTTGTGTCGCGTCGCGTGTCGCGCCTGTTTGAAAGAGCCTTTATGGACGACGACGAAGCGGTGGTCAGCGGAAAAAGTTCTTAAGAATAACGCTATACAAATTAATATGTAACGTTATTATAAGCGGATATAAGCATAATGTTACTGATACTTATAACGTTACTTAAAATGTTGTTCTACAAAAATGATATTCTATAACGTTTTTTTTTTTGTAACGTTATTGATATTTTTCGATATTAGTATAGTTACAAATTTTGGAGTGTTATAAGATAACATTTAGTGTAATGGAACGAAATTAATTTCGTTTTCAAGTCCCTTTTATTAGGGTGGGAAATTATCAAATAACTTCTTCCGCTCTGGGCGGAGCGGCAGGGCGTGTCAGACTCTTACTGACTAAAACCCACCCATGTTCCGTCAGTTGCCATGTTGCCGGGGGCCACGATCGACGATCTCCCTTTCGGACTTCTTCGCAACCCCGGCAGGCATCGGCCCTAGCGGGCCCCGTCAATTCTGCTGACAACTCTTTGAGGCGCGTGTGGAACACAACACGTCGACGCGGGCCTGGTCCTTATCAGACGGCGAGCTACCCAGTGCTCATCGTCCGCAAGCCCGCGCCTACGGTGGCCAGAAATCGGCCTGAGATTCCCGACGCTCAGGGCGTTGCAACGGTACAGCCGCCGCAGGAGCGGCGGTTCCGAGCTGCATGGAAAACATTCCCCGCGCGGGTGAAGAGAGGAAGGGTTTGTTGTTGTCATTTTCAACCACTGCGCGCACCGCGGACGTCTGTCACTGAAATTCAACACAGGTTTTGAGGTTACATTGTCTTTTGAATAGTTGTGAACAAGTTGTGATAAATTGGAACAAGTTGTGATAAATTGGAAGTCATTCCGACATTTACACAAAATGTGCAGATGTTCTCTAAAATTATTTTAATACGCGACGACAACTTGTGTATGAAAACAAAAAACACACGCAGGAGACACGGCTTAAGGAGTAACTTTTATTTTAGTAAAAGAATTAGGGCCCACGTGGGCGAAGCCGCCGGCAGCAACTTGTTGTTTAGTAAATTTACTACCAACTTACCGTATGTTCAAATCAAAACTGTCATTCTTTGGCAGTTGTATAAAATGGCTATAACAGGGCAAATTAACGTAGGGTGACAATTTGCTTAACAATGCATTTCCTTGAAATGTTGTTGGTTGTACCCACGTAAATGTAACATGTATTTGCATCCGTTGATTGCAACAAACCTTTCCCATAACTATATTCAAAGCTTTTCCTTTAAAAAATAAACTGTGAAATTTTTCTGTTTTAGTTTTATTTAATATTTTTTTAAGTGCAAAAGTTTAAAGTATACTTTCAAACACCATTGTGTTAAAGAGAAGCGTCGATTTTCGATAAATATCAACACCTACCTACCTGACTAGGGAATGGGGGATCCCCCCATTTTTAATCTAAGATAAAGGGTACATTGAGTGCTTAACCATCGTGTCTAGCTAAAACTATGTTACATTTACACTCCTTTTACACCTTAACATCTAAATCATAAAGTCTCTTTTAGATGTCTTATGTGTGCTTAGTAACTTTGTATCGCGATACTTGACGACTATTTTAGTTATGCGGTTGGGTAGTCTTTAATTTTGAAAGAACAAGGTTGAGTTTCGATTGATTGTAGTGTCGATAATAATGTGGTTTTTTCCGTATCTGTAGATAGTAGACATGACAATAGGGCCTCTTGTTTCACCGGTCGGTGAACGTACAGGGAGCGATTTCAGTGCATAAGAGACAGCGATTACCATTCCTAGTGAAATTTGAACAATGATGGTGGGTGTCCAGCCCGTCCCATCTTTGATGTCCTCTCTCCGGCTGACGCCCTAAGCCAAGGTTCGTACCCCACAACGGGTGCCCTTAGCGAGCGCTCACCTAATTTTAATTAGCATAGTTGAATAACCCCTGGCTGGAGGTTTTAAGTGAAGTAGCTTAAGGCACCCACAGGATAGCCCGGTTAAGTAGTCATTATCTCAGAGGTCAACTACGAGATGCCCTACATAAAAAAAGGAGGTGGGTGTTCAACACCGCCTTTGGACATCTGCAACCACACGATAGTGTGTATATTCCTAATTGTTGTATTAACATAGATTTTAAATAATTTGTAATGCTAACAATGGACCTTTGAAGCCTGATAATAAAGGTTATTATTATCTCCTTTATTTCTTTTAAGTACTTGCTTATAAATTATATTTTAAAATAAATTTTATAAAAAAAAACAAAAAGTATATAAAAAACCGGCCAAGTGCGTGGCGGATTACGCACAATGAAGAGTTCCATATTTGGAATGAATTAATCTCAAGAAAAAACTTAACACTTACGGACAAAACTTTTTTTTAATTTTTTGTAATCCGTAAGAGATTACAAAACTTTTTTTTTAATTTTCCGATTTGGCCCTGAAAAGTGACCCCATGTTCAGTCTGTCTGTCAAGACCCTTGTTCTCAGAAACGCGAGGACGTATCAAGTCCCACAAGCAGCACAGGTAAAGTAAAATGTACGAAAATCGTTCATTTGTAGTTTTATCAAATAAAAAATATTTTGGAGTCTGACACGCACTTGACCGGTTTTTTCAATACAATTTATGTGACAATCTCACAAACGTTTACCAGCAACGCCCCCCTGTCAATGTCATGGATGCGCCAAAAGATCCTTGTACCACTACTTCCCCGGACGAGCTCCTTTCACAAAGAATTTCCGCTATTCTTTCACCACTATATCCTGAGGCTTACACATCTGCCTATCCCCCTCTTCATTGACAATAGATTATCTACGAGCCGGACACTTCATTATACCGTATTATATTCAAGAACACAACGGACGAAAACGCTAGCGTTCGATGCACTGAAGGTAATGCTTTGAAAGACACACAAAGAGTTTACCTAGGACAAAAGCTACTATGATAAGTATCTTACCTTAGTATTTTACAGGTACTTAGATATATTAATATCAGGCCTCTATTCTCGGACAGACTGAGGTGTAGTTGGTTTCGCAAATTGACACCCTACGTCAATTTGCCGTATCATACAACTGGCAAAAAATGACAGTTGTGATTTGTATCATCATCATCATCTGCCTAGCCTTTTCCCTACTATGTTGTGGTCGGCTTTCAGTCTAACCAGATGCAGCTAAATACCAGTATTTTACATAGAGCGACTGCCTATCTGACCTCCACTACCCTGTAATTGTGAATCGAATATACGGACTATTAAAGTTGATAGTAATTTTGCTTATGTATTTCCCTTAATTAATTTCCCTTACTTTCATATCGCCAGTTATGTTAAAGTCCCATGTAGGTAAAGGGGGCAAGCCTATTGCTTTCAACCGGGCACCAACTTTGAGCCGCTACAAAAATATTCCTGTTGAAAAAACCCATAATTATAATACGCAAGCCAATTGCGTAACACCAAAGATTTAAATCGTAGATTTGCCTGACCACAGTATAATAAAGTAACAGTATTATGTCTCAGCAGTGACAATAAAATAATAACCTACGGCCGCTCGGTAGATAAACTTTCTGCGTCCGTGCGTAACTACCGCGCACTCGATACTGTTGCGTACTGATATACTGAGATTTCGAAGCGCGTCGTTTCGGCCGTTTTCTATGAAGAAAACCAGAATAAAATACCTACCAGAATAATACCAGAATAATAATAGTGTTTCAAAACAATCAAGTCAAGTTTCTGCGACATTGTGTGTGTCAGAGGAGATACTATGAGAAACGCGACCATCTTTTGACGTGTCAGGGCCAATTTAACATTAAAATCTTTGCGTAGCACACTTTCAATCACAATTCCACGGATTTTGGAGGAAATTGATAATCCATGGCTTCTTAAGTTTGAAAAATTTGTCTACTCGACGAAGTTAATCGCGCAATGAATTTTGCTGAATGTTGCCGAAAAGGCGTTGCTATTGCGTGTTGTGATATTACCCCACAGGCTGTCCATAGTAAGCTTGAAATCTACCGAAACAAAATGAAATGTATATTTCAGCACAATTTATTTTTAACATTAGTCTATCTATTTACATCTAACACTAAAATATATAAATTATGTATAAGTATACAGAGGAAAAAAATAAAGTACAAAAATTTTAGCACAATTGAATTTAATTTTATACTCATTCTGGCTCCTAAATGAAGCATACTTACTTGAATATTCATTGCAATATTAACAGCAGTGTTAGCCTAGTGGTGTGACCGTCGGACTGCCGAGTCGTCTCGAGTTCGAACCCACCTTTGACTTTTCAGGTTCATGTGCGTATTGGATAATTATCACTTGCTTCAAAAACGGCGAAGGAAAACGTCGTGAGGAAACCGGTATGCTTGAGAGATATTTTTTGACGGCATGTGAACTGTGAAGCCAAGTCAGAGGCCCATGGACGGCGTAAAAACTCTGACACCAGGTTAGCCACTAACCACACGAAGACAGAAAGAATTATAATGTTACCACTCTAGCACAGAAACGTTGAAATTAATTTTATATGCTAGTAAATGACATGTCTTATGACGTTTTAAACATTAGTTTCAACGTAATTTCTCTTACATATGATGAGGAACCGTTTTTATTGGAGCTCTGAATTCAGCGATTGTACTACCTTTTAGATTACGCTCATGCTAAATATTGAGCCTAAAGATGTTTCTAAGCTACGTGTATAGGGTATTAAAAAGCTGCCTTTTGCCTTCAATTAGGAAGTCTCGTGCACCTGCCTTCTAGGGCATAGGATTGATTGGGAGATTTTGAGGATTATAATTATGATTCTAAACAATTATTAATGTTTATAAAAAAAAAAAAGTTCAGTTTTCCGTGGAAAAACTAGTAAGAATCATAGGTAGTAAAGTACTAAAAGAGATTATTAGTCTTTACTGATTTCATACATATATATAATGGGCCTATAATGTTCCCACTGGTGGGACACAGGCCTCCCCTCTCGGTAAGAGGGAGTGGGCTGTAGCCCCACGCGGGCCCAGTGCAGGTTGGCTAGATGTCACGTGTTTTCGATTTTTTTGGTTCTAGGACATACCGGTTTCCTCACGATGTTTTCCTTCACCATTTTGAGAGCAGTGGTGATGGAATAATTTACACAAAGTAAAGTGCCCGTCTGGGTTCGAACCTACGACCTCCAACTCGTAAGTCGCGGTTGTTAGCACGGGGCCACCACACTCACATACCAATGTCGTATTAGTTTTCTAAACAGGAAGAAAATTGATCCCCCGCTGTTACATTTCCTAAGCCCAGTAATTTCATGGCCCCACCATAATGCCATGTTTACGGAAATGAGGGGAAATGAATTTTATCATAATCTTTGTAAGAAGATGAAGAATTAATGAACGTTGAGACAGGCAAATTACTTTACTAATATTATTTTAAAGAATATCCCTACCAGAAATATCTTTGAGGCAATATTTGCCGATTTAAGTAAGTACATCCCGTCGTGTTTGGCTCAGGATAATTGATCAGGAGAACAGTTTTTCTTAAAATTGATCAATGTTTTTTTTTCGTAGGGAATGGACACGTATTTTTTTCTTTTTTTACGTTATCAAATGATTACGCCGAAACATTGAGTTAAAGTGTGCCATGACGTCACGAGTATCTAGATTTTTACTTACTTGTGACGTAGCGACCCCCACTCTCTAACTTAAATATGTTTTATCTAAGTAATTTTTTGTTAATATGATAAAGGAAAAAATATGTGTCTAATATTTTTTTATTATCTAATTGCCGAAGTATCGTTATACTTTATACAATAGGGATGATGCCTGGGTCAAAAAAAAAGAAATTCATCAACATCCTC
Organism: Omphaloscelis lunosa; assembly: GCA_916610215.1. Taxonomy (NCBI): domain Eukaryota; kingdom Metazoa; phylum Arthropoda; class Insecta; order Lepidoptera; family Noctuidae; genus Omphaloscelis; species Omphaloscelis lunosa. The sequence continues at coordinate 11,350,687 of OU744267.1, forward strand.
GATCAAAAATAAGAATGTTGATGAGAATGGGGGTTTCCATGAAAATTCACGCCACCAGTTGGCGCCACTTTAACAAGAGGTCTTCCATTTCGACAATGAATAAAAAATATATGATGACGTTCATCATTCGTTTCATTCATTCTTTCATCACAGTAATGACTAAACAAAATATAGGCGCTTTGATACTTTTGACAGGTGCTCGGACCAATGATCTTAGTTCTGCCTGCCACCTAGTGAACGCCATTTCAGAAAACCCTTATTGACAACCACAGTCAAAATGCGGACTTTGGTAAGTAAATTAAGCGTTTCATACGAATGTCAACTTTATTCATATGAACTTATGTTCACATTTATATGAAACGCTTACCTACTTAGCAAAGTAAAGTGCGGTCTGTGAATCTTGCCCTAAATCGTGCTGCAGTATAATATATCAGTACTTCGAATTGCATGACTGTCCAGTCGCTGCTCGCACACACAAGGACATAGCATAATCACAATCTATAATGTTCCCACTGCTGGGAAACAGGTCTCCTCTCTTCGAGAGGGAGGGAATGGGCTGCATTCCACTACGCCGGCCCATTGCGTTTAGGGTAACATCTACCAACCCGCACTGGGCCCGCGTAGCCCATACCAAAACTTCGAAGACATGTAAAAGTCTTCGAACTTTTGGTTCTAGGACATGCCGGTTTCCTCACGATGTTTTCCTTCACCGTTTTTGAAGCAAGTGATAATTATACAATACACACATGAATCCAAAAAGTCAGAGGTGCGTGCCTTGGGTTTGAACTCGAGACTTATGACTTCGTAGTCTGACGGTCACACCACTAGGCTTTCACTGGTCTTATTCACTGCTCTATTTCTATTACGGATAGGTATTCCAACACCACAAGAAAAGGGATAACCTATTTGAACAACACCCACAAACGTGACGATGAATATTTTATACTCCATAAGCTTAATAAATCCCAAACTATTCATAAAAGCGATTATAAACTTTCCATTTGAACTAAAAACTTTTCTATTATTATTTCAGCGGCCATTTTGTTATGAAAATATCCAATCTTTAAGCACTTATAATGTGTACAATGGACGCGCGTCTAATAAATACCTTTCTTTTTCAGGCTTCAACGTAAGTTTGAATACACTTGACGACAAGACAAGTAGACCCATCTATCTAGCTGTTTATTAATAGGAACCACTTCTGTGACGGACTGACTGACTGACTGATAACTGAAGGTAAAACATATGAAAATGTGGAACATTTATGTTTCTTAGAGCCCTAGCAGGCAAAATTATTTTTTTAGTTTTATGAGTGGCATACACGCTTCCGCTTTCAAGGTTTTATTATCTGTCAGTGCGAACTATTTTAGAGTAGCCAATAGCGTGGTGAAAATTTATCCAGTTAGGAAGGTTGGTAGATAGTCTTGGTAGCAAAGCTCAGGATTCACAGCGCCTGACCCATGAAAATTAATCAAGTTTCAGAAGGTACTATTAATACACAGTCGTAAAATACTTGCTAACAGAGAAAAACCCGAAACGCTAAAATGTTTTAAATAAATCAGACGGATTTTCTAATTCAATATAGATGCTTACAATCAACCGACCATCAAGCGAAACAAAAAATAAATAAATAAGAAACAACATTAAACACAAACTGAAACAAAATAAAATACAATTTAAAACATTGTCGTTCATTGTGTAGGTACAAAATTATTCTGGCTTGCAGTGCACGTCTGTACAATACACGTCAGGTCCAGATTTCCACCACTGCAACTGTTGCACCGTGTTTTGTTTCCTATTTTATTTTATTATCCATTTCGAGTTGTTTATTAAAGCTTTTGCATTTTTTTTTTATTTATAAAATCTGTTCTCGATATTTGTCATACTGTTTTGAGAGTCTGGTGCTGATTTTGCTGTTTAAATTATTTTGAAATAATTATCTAGAGGACGTTTTATTTTTTATAGAATTGAATACTCTTTATGTGCACCATAAATAAATAGTAGGTACTTGATATCTTTAGTTTCAATTTTTATCATTTCCATCTAAAGGCTCGTGCAGACGCAGCGCCCGCGATATCGCGCTGGTTTGCACGAGCCTTAATACAGTTATTCAGTTTTGTGGCAGTTTCAAACTGATGGCCAAATAATAACAGGCGCACGGGTCGATCGAAGGTTAAGCTACGCTTGCCGTGATCGGTTCGTGGCTGGGTGACCATCTATTACATATCGAGATCCTTCCATGCCTAAGAAAGCACATTAAGCCGTTGATCACGGCTGTCATTCGTAGATCTTTGATAGTCAGAAGCCCAAAAGTCTGACAGCCAGTTTTACCAGTGCTACCCAGTAACAGGGTTGGGAGGTCATATAGGAAGTCGCTATGTAAAATAATGGTACTCAGCTCCATCAGGTTAGAGTAGAAGCGCATCCCAACATAGTTGGGAAAAGGCTAGGCAGATTGATTGGTTGGCAGTTACCTAATCCGTTTCATTATTATTACGCCTAACTCATCAGAACTTGTATAAGAAAAACTTTTTGGTTTAATCCTCCTGTAGACAGGCGAGACGCGACTGTAATAGAACAATTTCCAAAATGTCTTACTAGAGTCGTGTCGCGCCTGTCTACGGGAGCCTTCAATGAAATTACATCTAAACTATTAGAAAGGTTAAGTAGAGTAGGTAGGTACTTATTCATGATAGGAAAAAATAAGTACCTACGTACTACTTATTTCCTCTGAAAATCCCATTACCTAATAATATTGAGCTAATGTACAAGTTTCAATATTTTGGACAGTTAAAAACCTTTTTATAAATATGCATTTACATAACTTTTCTCATAAGTACTTTAAGTCTAAACGGATTGTTACACAGAAATCCTTACATAGACCGATTCTAGGAATTACAGTCCACTTCTGAAGCACTTGAAGCTGTGATTAAAGCCATACAAAATGGAACAGGCACTTAAACGAGGTATGTATGAAGCCGCATCAAGGATTCAGGACATTGAGAAGTTAGAATTGGTAGAATCAGCATTATACTGCAAGCTTGGGTTTACCTATGAGTACCTACATACTTGTTTTTTAATACCATCCGTCTATAATAGGAATAATGACTAAAAATATTTTTTTTGTCCGTCTTGTAAATTATTAAAAAATATTGGACACGTACTTTTTCCTTTTTTTTTCAAGTTATCAAAATAAATTACGGCGATACATTGAGTTAAAATGTGCCATGACGTCACGAAGAAGATAATGTAGATTTTATACTTACTTGTGACGTAGCGACCTCCACTGAACTTTAATGCATTTTATGCATTTTTTGCAGGTTCCTCCTCTAGTTCCTACCTCTCGTAGAGCTAAATCCACATGTCCATCTGTCTCTCACAAAATCGCTTTCGCTAGCCGCCAGCTTTATGTTATAGGTTCATTTATTTACAGAAGGGTCAACAAACATATTCAAATTTGTAATTTAAATAAACACGAATTGAAAACTAAATTGCAAAACTGGCTGTATAATCTGGACTATTCCCGTACAGAAGACCTTATTAATAAATAATGTAGGCACGTCATTTTTACTTCAATTATTAATCTACAAAAACTATAACACATAAACACGTACAGCACTACACGATCTCACCCCACACGACTACACACACAAAATCCCCCCCCTCACACATCACATCCCCATTCACATTCCCATCCCCCCTTACACACATACACACACATTACAATCATACAAAATTCTAATTTTAAGGTCTGAATCATTGTAGCTTAAATGTTTGAGTATAGGTTTATTAACACACTTATTTTTAAGGTGTCTTTAGTACACGAAGTTACAGTAGAACACTGACTGCTAAGGCACAGGTTTCCCCTAGTTTACGAGGCAGGGTTTTTCATTATTTGTGCAGCCTTTTTTAAACCTATCTACCTATAAAATGTATTTGTCTAGTAATGTATGCAAAGGTATTTCGTGTCAATAAACATATTTTATTATTTTTATTTTTTTATTAATATGATGAAGCAAAAAATATGTTTCTAATATGTTTTTATTACCTGACTGACAGACTAAATAGAATTTCTTTTTTTTTTTGACCCAGGCATCATTCCTATTGCCCTTCAGTAACAACAATTATTTCGAGTTACCAACAATATATTATCTCGAGTTCGAACCCAAGGTACGCACCTCTGACTTTTGGATTCATTTGCGTATTGTATAATTTTCACTTGCTTCGGTGTAGGAAAACATTGTGAGGAAACCGGCATTCCTGAGAGATATTTCTCGACGGCACGTGAAGCCAAGTCAAACGCCCATGGGTGGTTTTAAAACTCCGACACCAGTACCCTAATTGCGTAACTTATTTTCGTAAACAATTTTGCCTGATTTGTTTTCATTTTGACAGTTCAACAACATTCATTGCGTTATTTATGTTGTTGAGCAGACAAATTTTTCAAACTAATGAAGCTATAGATTAGCAATATCCTTCAAAATAATTCAGATTATGCAATGAATGTTGTTGAACTGTCGAAATGAAACTGATTGTGATTGATCGAGTTTCGCAATCAGGGTGTTGTTTAGAACTGATATTTAGCTCATGAGTCATGGGGCATCACAGTCATGCTAAGGTAGCTAGGTAGGTTGGGAAAGATTTAAGGTTCCCGCAGACAGGCTCGAGACGACTCTAGTAGAACAACTTCTATGAAAATTTAATGGAAAACTTTCTACCAGAATCGCGTCACAACGTCGAGTCACGCCTGTCTGCACCGCCTTTACAATTTAACTAGCTGATGCTGAATCTCATAATATTGGGTACCTATATGAAGCAATTACTGCCAATTAATAAAAACTTTTACCTATATTATCTAAATACTTCTTCAGGTTACTCCATATTCTTCATAGCTCAGAGACCACTGGAAGAGGAACATGTCTTTTAGAGCTTTAATTGCCCGTGACCTACTATCCGGGTCGGTTCCTTTCCGAACTGCAGCCATAAATAAGTACTTACTAACCTAAGCTCTTAGCTACTTGAAGATTTGTCCAATCGAATGTCCTATGTAGGCTGGTAGGTATATCTGCCTAATGGCCAATTCCTATATTATAATTTACGGATCGTTATTGGATAAAATTAAGACTCTTGTATCTTTGCCAATAATGAAGCAATGACTTCATAGTTTTAAAAAAAAATTGCTTATGAATCTATTTTTAAGCCCAGTTTGGCAATAAAATATATTACAGTACGACACAATTTAAATGTAACATCGGCAAAATTCGTGAAACCGATTACCATTTGAACGGAGTGCGCCTTCAATATCACCAATTTTTATTACTGCTTTAGGTAAAAATGAGCTTTACGCAAACGCAATAACTTGTGAAGTCATTTACCCAAATACATTCGTAAAATTGAAATTAATGAATGCAAATTTTCAAATTTACGCTACACCTAGGTTGTCATACTGTACCATTGGTAAGCAAAACGATTTGTTTTAGTTTATAGGAACCGAGCATTATCGTCCAAAAGCTGAGGACTTGCAAACAGTGGAGGAATTGCATTACACAGTAAAAGCAGCAATGGCTTTCATGATGACAGTTCAACTACATTCATTGCGTTATATTACGTTGTTAGCAGACAAATTTTTCGAACATAATGAAGCAATGGATTAGCAACATCCTTCAAAATCATTCAGAAATTATTGAAAGTGTGATACGCAATTAGGGTGCTGATTCGTGAGAAAAACAATCGTTGTTTGCAAAATTAGTCATAAGTATAGTCAACCTCGTAAATCTTTTTTTTTGGGTGGGAAATTATCTTATAACTTCTCCCGCTCTGGGTGGAGCGGGAGGACGTATTAGACTCTTACTGGCTAAAACTCACCCGTATTCCTTCAGTTGCCATGTTGCCGGGGACCACGGTATCCCTTTCGGACTTCCCCGCAACCCCGGCAGAACCTCGTAACTCAAGGTCGAATGTCACTTGCACGTCATACAACGACAAGGTATCAAATATGTCTATGTGACAGTTAGATAGTTTAAATTTACTGGGAATTGTTCACAAAAGGGGTGAAGCAAATATGAAGCCGACGATTTTTAATTTGCTAGACAAAAATGAAATTTGGTGTCGACATACGGTGACCCCAAAAAACGCCCATCAAATTAATTTCTTCTTTGTTTTATCGTGTTAAGATATCGATACCCGTCACGTTTGCGAAGTTTTGCTAGCTAATTCAATTTGACCCTGTGGATTTCTCCGCAAGTTTCCTAGCTCAAAGGATTAGAAGAGGAACGCGTAGTTTTGAACTTAAATTGCCCATGAATCGATGTCCCGCTAGGTTTATTATAGATTCACAATGAGAACAGTGCTGTACATCTAATTACCTATAAATACTCCATTTGAAATAAGATTAGACATTAAAATAAACCTTTTTTAGCCGATTTTGAGTTCTATACCGTAGACATAAGGATGGCATTAAAAGCAAAAAAAGTGGTTACAATACTAACTGTTTACTGCTGCTGCCGTTTGTTATGCCACAACGCAATAGAAGTCAAAATCGGTTGAACGGACTGTAAAAAGGGTTTGTTTAAATGTCTAATCTTATTTCAAATGGAGTATAGGTTCTAGATACAGATTTAAAGTAGGCCTAAATCTGTGGTTCTAGAGATACCAATTAGAAAATATATTTGACATAAAAAATGTTGGGAGTTATATAAAAGCATGCGGTCCACTGAAACCCTGTAACCCCTTCGGACTTTCCCGCAACCCCGGCAGGCATCGGCCCTAGCGGACCCCGTCAGTTGTGCTGACATCTCTTTGAGGCGCGCGTAGAACACAACGCGCTGTCGACCCGGGCCTGGTTTTTATCGGACGGCGAACTACCCATTGCTCACCGTCCGCAAGCCCGCGCCTACGGCTAAGGTGGCCGGAAATCAGCTTGCGATTCCCGATGCCCAGGGCATCTCCTGCGGCGGATAGGGCTCACGCTGCCGCCGCCGCCGCCGCCCCGTTCTTAATATACACTTCGATTCAAACTTAGTGGCGGCTCGGAACATGAGGCGAGTCGTTGCGCAGTAACTAATTCATGGGTCAGCGGGGGTGAGGGGTGGGGTACTGCGCAGCGAGTTGCGCACTTCCGAGCCGCCATTAAGTTTGAATCGAACTGTACCTATATTTTTTAGTAATTAAAATATAAATACATATTTAAAAAATCACAAATATAATTTCTCCGCCCGGTAAAAAAAAAAAACAGGGTGGCATCTCGATGCGAAAACTGTTACCATGGATTCAGTACATGATTGTTTTTTAAAACCGACGAAAAATTTAAACTCAGGGGGAGTTTAAATTTTTCGTCGGTTATAAAAAAATAAAAATAAAACAGCTGTTTCATAGAAAAGTGCAATACCTACGCGGTTAAAATGTTTTTTTTTTTTTTTTTTTTTTAATAACCGCCGGAAAATTTCAACGCAGGGGGGTTCAGAATCATGTACTAAATCCATAATAACAGTATTCGCGTCGATGTCCCTGCCAACCTGAATTGAATTCAATGTTGAATAAAGACTCTTTCAAACAGGCGCGACACGCGACGCGACACAAAGACACCGCTTGTCGCGCGACGAGCGGTGTCTTTGTGTCGCGTCGCGTGTCGCGCCTGTTTGAAAGAGCCTTAATAGTAAAAACGATACAAACACATGCACATGATCTTACAGTTGTAGTTGATGAAGGAAAATACTTACGTCTCCATAGAAAAATTGTATTGAAATTGTAATAAATGAAAAAAGTGGGCAAAGTTGGCATGTTTCACGGTACCTTTTTACGTGAATGAAGTCAACATTTCAGATGACAATTTCAGCACATCGGTAGAATAAAAGCGTGAAAAATATCTTAGTAAGCAATTTCCTTTTCATGACGCAAATTGTACAGGAACGTGCAAAAGCCTGCGCTTGCTTCCTAGAATTTTATCAATGCTTCTGTCCACAGATGTTTCTGGCAGTCATGTTAAGTAGTGGCTTTTAGGAAATATTGCTTATGAGCATTAAAAAGGCTCATTTTTATTGGTCACTAGCAGAGCCCCGTGGTTTCACCCACATAAGTCTCGATCTCGTGAGAATATCTTGATAAATAATATCCTATATGTTAATCCAGGTTATAAACTATCTGTGTGCCAAATTTCATTCAAATCCGTTCAGTAGTTTTCGCGCGAAAGAGTAACAAACATCCATCTATCATTTTATTGGTCATATGGATTCGTATGCCGGTTGCGGGAGATTTCTGTAGAGCATAGCATAGGGCCCGCATGCAAGGAACCGTTTCTAAACGAGTAGTAATAACTTTATATGGGAATATTTTAGATAATGTTTATATTACATAGTAAAAATAATTTGTAAAGTTATGTCTAACGCGGATAAAAAACTGAAAATCACGCAAAAACTGTCAACCGTATTTTTCTGAAACCTTCACCATTTTAAAGATAAGTTATCTTTAAAATAATCATTAATAATTATTGATTATTTAGTATATGTGTTTTATTAAAATACTTTTCGTTTTACGTGTAATAAATTAATAAGGCATCTAATTTGGGACAGAGCTCCTTGATGGGCGAGTCCTATTACTGGCTGGACGTACGACGCGTTGCGTGAGCTCAGTGCAGAACACGCAAGCTAACCACTCAAGGTCATTGTCATTTATCTGCGTCTTAAAGGCTCATTTTCATTGGGTGTGTCACTATGCCCACTTTACCCCGTCTGCGGGGAGTCCCCGCATGCTTTATATCGACCGAGTTATCGACTATTGAAAATGAGCCTGTTCTCCTCATCACTGCAAGTTATGTTCAAGTGATAGAGGGCGAACATCGTTGATCTAGTGGTCGCAACTCGCAAGTTACTACTGAGCTCCTAAATTCGATCTCCTGGTCAAGTAAAGTATAATTAGATATTCACCTATGTAAGTAACTAATAACAATAATTACTTAGTTTAGTATCTGGGCGACCGAGCTCTGCTCTGGTGAAAATATAATAGAGAATGCTTATTCAATAGTATAGGATAGTACCTACTAATTCCATACTGCCATGATAGTAGGTACTCACTAATACCATTCTAATGTCAATAATGTCATGTCATTATTCATTATCTTGCTCTAAACTTTTGGCAACCGAGCTCTGCTCGGGTGAAAATACGGAGAAAACTAATTTTTCCAAATATGAAACCTAGGTACATCGATTTTTCGCCCCGTAACCCCTATATTGCAACTTTCATCAAAATCGTTACAGCCGATTTCGAGAACGTGGGTACAAATCTATATAGAAACAAATATATATACAAATATTGTTCGTTAAATAGTATAGGATTAACCCGGCTTTGACTGCCCCGTTGCACGTTGGTCTCGTGGGGTCCAGTGATTCCCGGGACGGGCAAAGTGTTACTTATTGGGTTTTCCATTTGGAATTACTTAGTAACAGCCTGGAGTTTAAAAGTTGGCGGTGTGATACCCCTGTGCCTTGGTAAACATGTTACGCCGTTGGTCCTGCACCTGATCTCTCACCGGTCGTGACGGATTGCCGTCCCATCGGACTTTAAGTGCGAGGACTGTGTCTGCGCACACACGTAGCCCACATTCGCACGGACGTAATAAAATCACGGCGATTTTTTTTCGTGCACTTGATTTTCAACGCTCTGTTGAGCGCCGAGAGTAGAATATCCAACAGTGTGTTTTTCAACGCGCTGGGAAAAGAGTGCGTCCCAGCGCGGTGGATTCTCAACGCTCGGCTTAACACCGAGAGTTGAAAATCCAGTGCGCGATAAAATCCCGCCGAGATTTTATTACGTCCGGGCTAGGTCGGCTTATTGTGCACTATAATGTCTCGCGCCGAAGGCTGGTCTCCGTTGAGATTGGTCACCATGGCCGAAATTCGGTCTGGAGGACTATTTATAATAAGTAACCCGGAGTCTGGATTTGTGTCCAGTTGATGGCAATCGTCTTGCCCTCTACCCTACACACACTTTATCACAGGCCGAAATATGGGTGTATTAAATAGTTATATCTATGTAAGTAAGAATGGGGGGGTAGGGGTATCGTATTGCCTAGTCACTGGGTTGTGGAGGTCAGATAGGTAAGCGCTCCATGTAAAATAGTGGTATTCAGCTGTATCCGGTAAGATTGGAAGCCGAAAAATATATCTAACCTAACCTACTGCTCCCTAGCCCTCGGAACACAGGCGATATATGTCATGGCATGTAATGTTATTTTTCCACACCACAGCACATTATAAGAATACTGTAGATAGTTATAACAAAGCCATAATATCCTTCTTTCTCAAACCTAAACGCCTTATTCAAAATCAGTTGATCCCACCAATCAGAGCCACCATCAATATATTCATAGCTTTTCCAAGCAATACTGTGTAACAATATTTCCAGCCATTTCTCTTCAGAGGGAATTCTGTTGGAGTTTTCTTTTTCAATTTCAAACTGTCTCTAGTCTCGGGCTTGCGAAACAAGTGCGGAAATAGGGGTTGAGACGTATTCGTGTGGATAAGACGTAAATAAAATATTCTTTATCACTACACCCATGCTATAAAACCTCTATAAAAGATTCTGAAACAGTTAGCTTATTGCCAACATTAAAACGGCCAGTGTCATAGTAACCTTAATATCATCCAAATGAGTGTAATAATGTTGTATTAAATTTCATTATGCAACTCGAATTTCAAAAATAGAACATTATCATGTATGCAACTCCTTGTTCCAATCAACTTTTGTAATGGAACGTTGAAGCGGAGGACAGCAGCACCCGCTGCGCGCATGCGCGGTGATGTGCTGGTGCGGGCGACACTCATACGTGCACTTGTACTGAATTTCGTGGGATTTTATTTATTCTTGATCTTGAATTACAAACACCCAATGGTTTCAGAACCTTTTATAGAGGATTCATATTATGGGTGTAGATAAAGTCTTGTATGCAACTTTATATAATTTGGTATTAAAAACACTTATGTGATACTATTATGATAATAGTAACCCACATTCGTGTTTTAATACCTCTTATCATACAACAGTTGCATAAATAACTATAATTTATTTTGACAACGACGTAACGAGTAAGTGCGAGGAAAACTGGGCATGCGTGATATCGCCGACAACATGCAAGACAATGGAATGGTCACGCATAGATGAACAACGCTGACAAATCAACCAGCGCCGTAATTGCGTAACACAATTTAAATCACAATCTGAATGGTTTTAAAGTATATTACTAATTAAAAACAAAGTAAAATGAAAATAAAAACAAAGTCCTATACGAGACCAACAGGCTCCTATCTCAATACGGTGCTGCGACACTTAAAAAACAATACCCACAATAACGCAATGAATGTTGATGAACTGTCAAAATGAAAGCCATTGCTACTGTTACACAATTACCCCGCCGATCATGTAAAAAGGAAAAGGGTTTAATTAAAATAAACAGTCACATCCACACTAACCTCGCGAATATCAGAGCGACGCCATGTCTAAAATTCGCTGTTATAGGGAGAGCTTCGAAAAAAGACCAGCGCGAGACACTCCGTCTAATAGAATTTAAATTGTTACTCCTTCAGTTTGTTTATATTTTGTCTGATTTGCATTTCTTGGGGTGTATTTGTTTAAAATACCAACTGAGAATGTCTTGGTGATACATATGTCATTTATATAACACTATTTGACATTCCCATTTACGTAAGTAATTATTTCTTCAAAAAAATATGTATGGTATTTTAAATCTGAGTACCTACCAAGGTGAAGAACTCACGTAGGTACCTATTTTAGTCACACGCGGAGCCCTCATCTAGATTCTACTTAATATACCTTCAGATTCCTACGGAAAATAACAGCACGTTGTTCTTCTACCAGCCCGTCCCATCCTCGATGTCCTCCCTCCGGTTGACGCCCTAAGCCGAGGTTCGTACCCTACAGGGGTGCCCTTAGCGAGCGTTCACCTAGTTTTAATTAGCATAGGTGAATAACCCCTGGCTGGAGGTCTTAAGTAGTATAGTAGCATAGCGTAGAGGTTTAGTGTAGTAGCTTAGGGCAGCTTATGACTACTTAACCGGACTTTCCTGTAAAGCCCGGTTAAGTAGTCATGATCTCATAGGTCAACTACGAGATGCCTTACGTAAAAAAAAAGTTGTTCTAATTTTATGCACCGGATTTCAAAGGCTCGTGCAGACTGGCGCGACTTGTCGTGCGACGCGACACCAGTATCTAGGTAAGTTTACTTAATATTGTTCTACCGTGAACTTTTCAGAAATTGTTTTATTATAGTCGCGTCGCGCTTGTTTGTGGAAGCCATAATGCGGTTTTCACCATCATTCAGACAATTTATTCCGAAAGGTTTATGTGTAAGTATAGGTACATTACATTCATATAAAATGTTCATATTATCCTACTATTAGGTAGGTACCAATTGGCTGCTTCGGGAGGTTCCTGCACAGGATAAGGCGGGAGGAAACGCCCGGGTGTCATCATTGTGTGGATCGCCCGGAGGACACGGTAGAGCATACGGTGGAGGTCTGCCCAGCTTGGGCGGAGCATCGCCGTGTCCTCGTGGAGGCGATCGGCGGCGGTGATCTCTCGCGTCCGGCCCTGGTTCAGGCCATGGTACGGAGCGAGAGGAAATGGGAGGCCGTCACCTCCTTCTGTGAAGCGGTAATGCTCGCGAAGGAGGAGGCGGAACGCGTGAGGGAGAGGCAAATTTCGCGCCCTCACGCCCGTAACCGCCGCAGGAGGAGACGCCCAGGGCGTCGGGAGTCGCAAGCCGATTTCCGGCCACCGTAGGCGCGGGCTTGCGGACTGTGAGCAATGGGTAGCTCACCGTCCGATAAGGACCAGGCCCGGGTCGGCGCGTTGTGTTCCACGCGCGCCTCAAAGAGATGTCAGCAGAATTGACGGGTTCCGCTAGGGCCGATGCCTGCCGGGGTTGCGAAGAAAACCGAAAGGGAGATCGTGGCCCCCGGCAACAGGGTAACCGAGGGAACAGGGGTGGGTTTTAGTCAGTAAGAGTCTGACTTGCCATCCCGCTCCGCCCGCCGAAGTTATTTGATGATTTCCCAACCAAAAAAAAAAAAAAAAAAAAAAGAAAAAAAAAAAAAAAAAAAAAAAAAAAAAAAAAAAAAACAGGTAGGTACCAATTATAAATGTTAAAGTTTGTACTAATTACCTACCTAGTTTATAGCGGGCGATGCGATGTGACGCTTTGGGTCTGAGGAACAAGATATTTCACGCCGACGAAGTTGTAGGCAGAAAGCCAGAAGCTAGTCTATCATAATTATACTTCTCAGTTTTAAATCAAATCAAATCAAATCATTTATTTTGCAAACATGGGTAAAAGATACATAGATGTTTCATAATTACTAAGTTCTCCACATTTTACCATCCAATGGGCATGCAAATAGTGTACATACAGTTTCAGTTTAACATACCTGAGAACATAATACAATTAAAAAAGAAAATGTCAAACATAAATAAAGATAAAAAAGTAATAAAAAAAATGTCAAACTGAGTAAAAGTATGTCAAACCGTAATAATATTAAGTCAATCAGAGCAATAATATATAATAATAATTATGTCAATCAGCAAGTGAATCATCACTAAGAAACTGTCAATCGTGTAATAGCATTTAGTAATTAAAATTTAATTTAGCGCCCTTTTAAATTGTAATACAGTCAAATTTTACTAGACTTTGACGTCTATTCGCAAACAGAATAACATTCCTATAAAGTTTTCGTATCAATATCGAAAGCAAAAAAAGAAACAAAAGGCTGAATCGGCGCTTGTCATTGTCTCCGAGAATCGAAGAGTATTGAATATTGAATTAACGTCAAACGTCAGTTGAGTATGGAATGTTTTCTACGAAAATGGGTTTTATTGGTCCACGAATGCTTTGTGTGAGTGGCAGGCAGTGTCGAAAACTCGAAATGTGGCCCTACTATTTAGACGATTTGTTAACTGATGAAAGGAATGCGTTTAAATGTTTGTAAACCTGGGTGGGTTTACAAACATTCAAACGCATTCCTTTCAATACAGAAGAAATTCCTAGAGTGGGGCAAAGTAAAAAAAAAAAAAATCGGCGTACCCATCTTTTTGAAGAAATCAAGCGTCATGAATTCCGATATTATTGTTTTAATATACGTGGAAAGGTATACACAAGTGCACAACAGGCACTTTTAACGAATAAAAGTAGATGATTTCCTCATGGATTTATAATGTCAATAATAGTATCGTAAGAGACTTTGCTATTTTTTTCGGTAAGGAGCCTCAAAAAACTGTCCGGTAAAAATTCGAATTCGATCAAATTTCACAGTCCTATCACAATTATTTTACCTCTGACATTTCATCACTGTTAAAATCACAGTGATCTTTATATACATTATAATAAGGTTGCTGTTCGATTGCTGCTACTGACACAAGTCTGTCAAAATCAAAGTGATCTTTATTCTCGTTATTATATGGTTGCTGTTGGATTGCTGCTGTGAGAAGGTAAAATAACTGAAAGGATTGTATAATGTAGATAGATAAGTATGTCACGGTTTAGTATGAACTTCGGTATAATTACCGTTAGAATAAACTGTCTAAAAATTGTGAACTGCAACAAACCATTCACAATTTACCGGATTATTTTTTCATAGTTTATAATCTATCCATGGGAAACTGACAAATTGTGAACTGGTACCAAACTTGCTTTCGACGTAACGAACGTTACACTAATACTAAATAGCCTACCTAGCTGCGAGAAACTGGGAAGTAGCGCTCGCCGGCCGTTGCCGTGGCACCGCTCGCTTCGCTCGCTCGGCTCGCGCGCTATTGGTCATAGTTCTAACCTAAGTAACCTATTTCACCCAGATCACAATTTTTCGACAGTTTATAATCTAAGGGTACAAATAGGTACCGATGGATTATAAACTAACGGTTCTCACAAAGATGAACATGTAGATACCTAACTAAGTATAACAGTTAAACGAAGAAAAGCGAATGACTTCCTCATGATTTATTTATTGTCAATAATTCAGTAGGTACATTGCCCGCAGAAGTACCAACAAAATGGAACGTCTAATGATGACAGAAAAACTTGAAGGCTAAAGACCTAAACGGTGGTCATATCAAAATATCCAAGTTACTGAAGATACCTATAGCACCGCCTCCGCCAGGCCATTGATCGTAACAAATGGAGAAAAACCGTTGACAATTTGAAACGAGTCTGAATCTCAGCAGTGAGAGAGTGATTAGAAAGAGAGAGACAGAGTAGTATCTTAAGAAACATTGCTATTTTTTTCGATAAGGTGCCTCAAACAGCTTTTTGACATTTAAGTTAATTGTTATTCGATGGAATTTTAATTCATTGAATGACCTATTGACAAATCATGCAAAAGACATGCTAAAAAGCTTTGGATGACAACTTAGACGATATTTACTACGTATTTGCCGTTTATACACAAACAAACATACCTAGTATTACAGTCCGTTCGGTCGTCGAATGCGTTCTTGACACCTGTCAGTTTCGTACTAACGAGTAGCTATGTGTTTTGCTAATTCGATCCTTATTAAATCTACTAGAAATTGTCCAACTGACAGGTGTCAGGAAGGCATTCTCTCGACGGCCGGAATGTAAACGGAATACCAAAGTTTTTCCGTGTACACTATTTATTTTGTAAGAATCTGTTGATAATGTAACATTTTTTTAAACTTAGCCCAATAGGTACCTGCCATCAGGGGTGTGACGTCAGTAAGTTGGTACTTGAATGAAAATTTAATTAAGTGGGTACAGTCATTTATTTGCTTACAATAATAAAAAAATGCAATTTAAACGCTACTAAAGCTAAAATCAGAAATAAGATAAGTATCAGAAATACCTACCTATTTTATTTTAAAGAACTACCTATTTTATGTTTTTTTTTTTAAATACAACATTATTAGCAGGTAGATAAATAAGATAGAAACTTAAGAAATTTTTATAAGTTATCAAATTTTATACTTGCACACTATTAAATACACAGCATAACCTATTATTTTAAATAAGTATCTAGCTACTTAAATTCTCTCGCATTCAGTCCTTTTCGCGTGCATAGATATCGGATATTGTTTTCCTCTTTCAGGTTTTATCAAATTGCACATAGAACTTATCGGACAACGAATAACTGTTGTTATAATCCAGGTCATAGATATTTGAGTGAATATTTCTCCATATTATGTGCTATTTAAAAGAGGCTGGGAACTTCTTGAATCGAAACTAAATCAAAGTTTGCAATTTACGTTCATGCATTATTTCTGGTTGTGCTTTGAGCATACCTAGGTCCTCTTCAAAGTCGAACATCTACAGATCGAAAGTTTCATCAATAGCAAGCGGATCATTCTCTTCAAATTGCACCATTTCATCATCGGAAATTGCCTTGAATTCTGTTTCAGTACCAGGAATAATTTCATCGGTAATGAATTCTGTTTCAATACCAGCAATCTTTTCATCGGTAATTAGTTCTGCGTCAGTACCAGCAATAATTTGATCGGTAATGAATTCTTCAGATGAAGACGTACCACCAGGACTTGCTTGTTCTGCACTCCCTCTACCAGACATAAAGTTTACGGCATTGAAGTCTACCGGTGATGTTGTACTTGTAGATACGTTTACGGCATTGAAGTGTACTGGTGATGCTGTACTTGTAGATACCCCTTTATCTATTCTTACATCCATTTCAGGCCAAGCTTCGATTACACGATTTTCAATTTTTTTGAAAACTTTGTCAAATGGTGACTTTTTTCTTATACCATTACTTTCGTTATTCAAATACAACTGCACCCCGTAACAGGCAATGCCCCAGTTTTCAAATTTGTTCTTCTTCATCCACATAGTGATCTTATTTTTTAAACGACTTAATTTCTCTATGTCTGGAGTTACTTTAGTAATTGCAATTTTAATAGGTGCGAATGTAGTAAGATGTTTGATTTGATCAAGTGCTACTTCAAAAATCTTACTGCTTATAACTACTTCTTTAGGTGGCCCAAAATCCATAAAGATTCTAAGCAGTTCCACACAAATTTCGCTTTCCTTAGAATCATCGCTCAGTGGTCTCAAGTGAATGAACCCAGTGAATATGTCTTGGCAAGTCATAATGTGAGTAAAAGCATAATCTGCATTTTCACTCATTGATAATATATCTAGAGCTAAGCGATAGTACGGCTTTTTTATTCCCGAACAAGTGTAACAGACTTCGCGAATATTTTGAACCGCAAAATCATTTACTATGTAGTCATCTTGCAAAATGTGCTTAAGCGTCTCAGTTGTTGGATGGCAATATTTTAAATGTGTTTTCCAAAATATTTCAAAGATATCTTCCCACGGAAGGAACACTTTATATTTGCCATCCTCGCCTTTTAACAACAAACGTTCTTTTCCATCCTCACTTTCAACAATCATATATTTATCTCGGTAATTATTAATGTAGCTGCTATCCTGACGCGATTTCTCTTCTTCTATTTTGATGCTTAATAATAATGGATCGAGACAATTTTGACTCTTTATTGAGTTTGCTTCCGAGCTTTTCGTTGACCTATAATGGTCGTATAATGTTTCATTAAATTCAGTTTTAATTAATTCTATTTCTGAATCGCTCAAACTCCAATTATCTTCGTATTTATTGGCAATTCTTACCGATAAATCCTTGCTTGTTGACGCCATTTTGTAAAACACTGAACAGTAAAAACGTTGTTGAAACTTGAAGTCAGACGATAGAATGAAAATGATTCATGCAAACAAAACGTAGGATATGCAACACACAGTGAGAAAAAGAGAGAAACATAGTGTTTTTACATTATACGATTGCGCCCTGCCTAGTGAGAGTGAAATAGCAACATTAAGGTTTAAGAGTGAGCGGGATAAATAGTAGACTTCATTCCAAGTCAGAACGATTTCCTATACAGAATGCCCAGATTATCAACAGGTACGGTAAGTTTTGGAACTAGACATAAATGTACTGAATTTGACATTGCCTTTTGCAAGCAGCGCCATTCACAACAATGTCAAGTTATACTGAGCATTCTGTTTGTTGTAAATAAATTTTTTGGTTGTTATTGTTTTGAGGTTGTACTAACTTATAATTTTAATGTTATTGTATATAATAAGTATACGATTATCTGACTAATGTGTTATAATCTGAGATTGTATGATAAGGAAAACATTGGACCCAACACGGAAACTATAGAATAAGCAATATTATTGTGATTGCAGTGAATTTAACTGCCGGTAAAATAACCCCTAGCTTAAAAATCTTAAAGGAAGTGCTTATTGAACAAGTAAGTAGTGAAAGTACTTACAATATGAACAGTCGGTGAGCCAAACTAATTGGAATACGCTCCTTTATTTGATGTTCGTAATTTAAAAACGTAGATGAAATAATACATAAGAAAAGCCAATAAGTCATTTTATTGAGTTTTCGTTCCAAAAAGTTTGTCTTATGGAGAAACACACCTCTTTAATAGTATTGCATTTTGTTGCATAAAAATAACATAGGTAGGAGAGTTCTCCTACCTATAAAAAAAGGCTAGGTAGATGATGACTTAGATAGTTATCTAAGTCATCATCTACCTAGCCTTTTTTTCCAACTATGTTGGGGTCGGCTCCAGTTCAACCGGATGCAGCTGAACACCAGTATTTTACATGGAGCGACTGCCTATCTGACATCCACAACCCAATAAATGGATAAAACTATAGCTGGTTGTCAAACTTTCAGTTACTGACTACCCGTAACCGCTCTCTCAATCTCTCTTTGACAGATTTTTGATTAGTAGATACAAATGACAGAAACAACCAAAGATACAATACGCGCCATGAAAGATGAGACTTGACCGCGCCTCCCGCCGCTCCTTCCGCCGCCGCGATGACGCCCCGGCGCAGACTTCATACCGCTAAAGAGACCCATAAATCGTCTACTGCGCAAGTCAAACCACGTGGTGTGTCAAGTCTCATCTTTAGTGGCACGCACTGTACAGTGTGCTTTTCGAGGAACGGAGGGGTCTCTTTTATGTAATTGACAGTCACATATCCATGGACTGGCCTCGGCAAACATAGCTTTACCTTCAATAGACTCGGCTGTTATTATTTAACCATGAGCCCCTCGTGAGAAATATGGGAGTACTTACTTTAATTAACACAGTTAAAAACCAATTAAGTAATTGTACTTAATTGATTTTTAACCATGTAAAATTTAAAATTTCTTTTTTCACCTTTAATTATTGAATTAAAGATGGATGAAAAGAAATATAAAACTTTAAAATTCAAGTAAAAGCTTAAAACAATAAAAATGTACAATACTTTCATGAATCCTTCTAACAGTGCTTCTGACATGCCAATAAAATCTGAGATTGTTTGTTCCATTAGAGGCCAAAAGAGAAAGTAGGAAAATACCATAAGAGAGGAGGGGTGGGGAGGAGGGAGAGAAGGGAAAGACCAAAGAAATGAATGATTCGTTTGAAGATGAGAGTATGACCAGAGAGTGGGTGAATACTATGATGATGGCTGATTGTGATGTATGGAAGAAAACATACTGTGACAACCACAAATAATATGGGATATTAATGAGGATAAGATGATAATGATAAGGTAATAAATTAATTTATCAATAAGGTTGTGATTGATCATCATAATAGAAGGGAATAAGCTAAAACTTATATTAGAATCGATCTGTATTAAAAAACAAAAACAAAATCTTTTATTTTATTTATTTACTTTTTTTTAGGTGTACCAACGAGTTACATTACAATTATTATCTTTTACAAAAATAAAAACTTAGTTATTATACATTGTTCTGTAATGCACACTCAATTACAGGTAACCACAGCTTACACATTATCTATTATTTATTATTCTGACACTTGAAATTGAGACCATACTATACTCCATTTGAAATAAGATTTAGACACAAACCTTTTTTACAGTCCCTTCAACCGATTTTGACTTCTATACTGTAGGCATACGGATGGCATTAAAAGCAAAGAAGTGGTTTTGGTACGAACTGTTTACTGCAGCTGCCATTTGTCATGCCACCAACGCAATAGAAGTCAAAATCGATTGAACAGATTAAAAAAAGTTTTGTTTTAATGTCTAATCTTATTTCAAATGAAGTATAGATAGCTCTGTATCAATAGGTACTTATTATAGTAACTTCGAAAGGAACTTCGTTCCAACCGGGTGTGCCACAAGACCTCCCAATTGCTTTAATATTTATTAATTAATAAAATAAATAACTTCTCTTAAGATCAGCAGAGTTAAAAACACTATTCAATCGATTTAAGTATTTATTGACAAAATAAGACTAAATTATTAACGAAACAATTAAGTTTTTTGAAGTAAAAACTTCTTTAGGCGCATTGGGCATTTTTGAGGTGGGACTAAACCATTGATTTCGCGACACTGTAATGCAATTTACCGACACCGTGGAGTAAAAGACATCAACGCGTTGATTACTGCAGTGCCGATTGTTTTTTTTTTTCAAGTTTTCACTTTTGTCGGCACTCCCGGAGTGCCACTGTTTTTTTTTTTTTTTAAATCTAATGTGATGTCAATTATTATTAAGTCTAGTTGTTCAGGATTAAACAGTGAGAACGGAATCATAGCGAACAATATTTATTTTAAGTTTCGAGAAATAGTACCACCTCGCTCGATAGATGGCGTTGTAGTCAAATTAGATGTCGCTATGGTTTCGTTACCGCCGATAGTATAAGGTCTAAGAAATTATTTTTGTTGGTGTGAGCCGTTGCCGGCGAGGATATCAACATCTACGCGTGCTATAAACCGCCCGCGTCTCCCATGGACATGGTCGAGATGCGGGCCCTACTTAGCACGCGTGACGGGAACGCGGTCCTCCTTGCCGGCGACCTAAATTGTAAGCACCCGGCGTGGAACTCTAACAATATCAACAACGGGGGGAGACGGCTCTTCGCGGACGCAGAAGCCTTCGGGTATACGGTGTCCGGCCCGGAGACGCCAACCCACTACCCGGATGACCCAACGCGAATGCCCGATGTGCTGGACGTCGTAGTCCACCGAGGGCTACACCGCCAGATCACTCAGCAAGTGATCGACGACGAGTTACGGTCCGACCACCAACCCGTACTCGTCGTCCTATCGGGTGTGCCGACCCGATTGAAGCCTCTAGCGCCACGTCGACGTACCGATTGGACTACCTTCGGAGAGATGCTAGACGCCACCACGCCAGCTCGGCCCATCGTCACCTCCGCGGACGTGGACCAGACAGCGGGTGACGTCACTGCTTGCATCCAAAGCGCCTTACAAGCGGCGACAACTTCAGTGCCGCAGGGGAGAGGGCTATTGCCGCCCCTGCCGGCACATATCACGAGGATGATCGCCGAGAAGAGGCGCCTACGCAAGCAGTGGCAACAGCTCAGATGCCCGAGTCTTAAGACAAGACTTAACCGTCTCGCGGAGAAGGTGAAGGCCGAGTTAGTGGCCCACACCGCCGCGGGCTGGGAGGAAAGAATAGACGCGACGACGGACAGCTGGCCGTCGGTACACGCGCTCTGCCGCCAACTAACGAGTACCCCAGTCCCGCCGCGCCCTCTACTGAATAACGACGGGGCGCTCAAATACGCATCGGAGGACCGGGCGGAGGTCTTCGCCAGTCACCTGGAGCGTCAGTTCCGGCCGAACCCTGCGACTGATCATGACCATGTCGCAGCAGTCGAGCAACACCTTGGAGGCTACTTCGCGACGCCGATAGCTCCCGAAGAAGACCCCATCTTTTTCTCGCCTGGGGCAGTGAGACGCGCCATCCTGCGGACCAAGCCCAAGAAGGCCCCCGGTGCTGACGGTATCACCAACACAGTGCTGCGCCACCTGCCGTTCCGTACAGTAGCGGCACTGGCGCGCCTGTTCACGGCGATACTGCGCACCGGGACCTTTCCCGCGGCCTGGAAGGAGGGGCGCGTCATAATGCTGCCCAAGGCGGGGAAAAATATCCTGAAGCCGGAGAGCTATCGGCCAATCACCCTGCTGCCGTCCATCTCCAAGGTGTTCGAGGTGCTCCTGCTGCGACACCTCACACCACACATCACGCCGCGACCTGAGCAGTTCGGGTTCCGGTCGGAGCACAGCACGACGCTCCAGCTGTCGAGGGTACTGCACCACATGACAGCAGCGCTGGATAAGAAGGAGTACTCGGTGGCAGTATTCCTCGACATGGAGAAGGCCTTCGACCGTGTGTGGCACGAGGGCCTTTTATTCAAACTCGCCACCTCGGACGCGCCCCGTCGCGTAGTAAGGGTGGTGTCTAGCTTTCTCTCCCACAGGACCGTCAGGGTGGTGGTCGACGGCGCGCTGTCTAGCGCCCGCCCGGTGCTCGCCGGAGTACCTCAGGGTAGCTGCATTTCGCCTGCGTGCTACTCACGTTACACCGACGACATCCCCACCACTGCAGACGCGCTGCTAGCGCTGTATGCTGACGACGCCGCGTACATCACTAAATCGCTAAACGCGAAGTACGCGGCGTCCAAGATGCAGCGCGTCCTCGATGCGCTCCCCGCATGGCTGTCTAAATGGCGGCTCTCGGTTAACGTGGGTAAGACGCAGGCACTCATCACCGGGTGCGCGCCCCTCCCACCACCCCTGACACTACATGGAGCAGCAGTCGATTGGTCGCCCCGGGCTAAGTACCTGGGTGTGACCATCGACCGCCGCCTCACGATGGGGCCTCATGTCCGCAAGGTCGTCGCGCAGGGGAAGGTCGCCCGCAACCTCCTTTACCCAGTGCTCTCTTCCAGCATCCCGGCGCGCGTCAAGCTGAGCGTGTACAAGATGTACATCCGCCCAGTCTTGACGTACGCCGCCCCCGCTTGGTTCGCCCTCACGAGTGAGTTGAGCCGAAAGCTGCTCCGCGCGCAACAGCATATTGCGCTGCGGACCATTGTTGACGCTCCTCACTTCGTGAGGAATGACGTCATCCAGCGGGATCTCGGAATCGAGAGCCTGGATGAGTTTGTGCGGCGACTCGCGAAGGCCATGTTCGCGCGTGCCGACGCTTCTGCCTGGCCCCATGTCAGGCAGATAGCGCCCTTGCACGCGCGGCCGCCTGACGCGAGACCCCTGCCCCGCGACCTGGTAGCGGACCCTTGACCCCATCGCACCGGATATGACGCCTCGAGTAAGCAGCACCCAGGTTACACGCAGCTTACTCGATATAATAAGACTCTACAGATGTACACATACATCTGTTGTGCGGCGTGTTCTAAGTTAATATAGGCATGTCGCGCAACTGCATACAGACAACCATATCTATACATGCATCTAAACACAACACGAGCGGGCGCGACGCGGGCCGCGACGCACGTAATACACTGAGCGGTGTTACCCTACAACACTAGCCGCTCATACATACGAGACTGCCTGCCTCTCAATCCGCAAACGGCTCGATCTGTGAACGGGGCGAGAGGTAGACTACATATTAACATGTAGGTGTGTCGAGTCGGCATCCTCGTCGCTGGTCGTCTTCGCTGGGCCTCCCCCAGGTAACTGGGGGTCTCACCTGGCGGGGATTGACCGCCGGGATGTCGTGAAGAAAGCGGCGCTACAGGAGTTAGCGCCGTGGCGCGCCTACAATAATATTCAGAGCAACCAAACACACAGACGCATCTTGCTCGCAAGATGCGTCAATTTCTACGACGCCGTCCGAGGCGCACAAAATTGAGGGGCCCATATTAATGGGCCACTGTATGGCTCCCGCGGGCGAGGGGCGATGCCCCGACCCCGCTCGCCACGTCCCCTTGCGGGGACGTCGCGACGACCCGGTATGTTGGTGTGAGCAGTACATCCAGTACATTGTGATTCGGTTCGGAATATTATACGTGATTTAAAACCAGTCCAGTGTACTTAATTTCACTACCCGCTCCAAGTCGACCCTCGGTCTCGTTCATGGTCCTTCGGAGTCGGAGCAGTCGGGAGTGTTTTTGGTAGTCTCCGGTGGTGGTAGAGATTACCACCCTTCGCGTCACTACTGAGCAGTGGATCGCTGTTCAGAGCATCCCCTTCAAGTGGGGTACTCCAGGTGAAAGGTACCCAGGAGGTGGAACCGGTTGGAGCAGGGAAGCAGCCAGGTGGAGCGTGGTGCAGCAACATCTGGTGGGCACCATCCGGAGGAGCGACGCAAGGGAGGTGACGAGCGGCAGATCGTGGCTAAGCAGAGGGCGCCACTGGCGGTGCTAGTGGTGCAGTACAACAGCGTGCCAATTGTGGTACAGTACAGCGTGCCGCAACCGTGGTGCAGTACAGCACGACATCATCAGTGTATCAGTGAGTGAAGTTATTGTGAAGAAAAAATCGTGAGTACATTTGAAATCTTATTCAGGAAGAATTAGTTTATTAAATTAAAAATCTCAGAAAATAAAAGTGCATCATTTGAAGTGGAACTCTTGAAATTACCAGAAGATTAACAGCTGAGTAGAAAATTAGAACTTGTAAAAATTTTATGTGTAAAGTGGTTCTGACGGGGAATCCATGCCCGATTTTAGACCCAAGTGACATAAAGTGCAAAAACTTGTAAAAAATACAAAACTTTTACTTTGAAAATTTAATCATACGATTATTTCTCTGTGGTTTTGGTATCCTTGTTATATTCTATTTGTTTTTGTTAAGTCTGTATCCTATAATTGTTGCAAAATGGAGTCTTTCCTTGCTATTCAGGAGGACATTAGTGCCAAAATGTATAAGGCTAAATCTAATTTAAAGAAAACGCCTAAAGAGCGATTAACACATACATATTTAGAGACCCGTATTGAGAATTTGGAACAATTATGGAGTACATTCACGGCTACTCATAAAGAGATAATAAGTACAATAAAAAAGGTTGAATTGTCTAACTCTAGTTATATAAAAAATGGGCTTTATGATGAAGTTGAGGAATTTTATGTGGATTTTAAAAGCGAATTAAGGGAATTATTATCTAAGGGAAATTCAACGGCGTTAAATGAGGATTCTAAGTCTATGTTTTGTCACAATGAAAAGAGTTTCAGCAGAGTTAAGTTGCCAGAAATAAAAATCCCTTCATTTTCGGGGAAGTATTCAGAGTGGCAAACATTTAGGGATTTATTTTTTGGATTGGTGCACGAGAATCCTTCATTAGACGATGCACAGAGGTTTTTTTATTTAAAGGGACATTTAAGTGGGGAGGCTGAGCAGTTATTAAGGAACATAAAGGTTACATCTGAAAACTATAAAATTGCTTGGTCTAAATTAGATAAAATGTA
The DNA here is from genome assembly GCA_916610215.1 of Omphaloscelis lunosa. Lineage (NCBI taxonomy): Eukaryota > Metazoa > Arthropoda > Insecta > Lepidoptera > Noctuidae > Omphaloscelis > Omphaloscelis lunosa. The sequence continues at coordinate 11,375,944 of OU744267.1, forward strand.
TAACAATAAAAAGTTTATAGCAAATGGTATTATGAAGAGATTACTAAGTCAAAGGACTTTATCTTGTGAATCGGCTATTGAAATAAAAAGGCTTTTAAATACTACTTCAGAATGTTTGGAGTCAATAAGTAATTTAGGGGTAGATGTCTCTTCCTGGGACCTTATTGTCGTGCATATAATTAGTGAAAAGTTAGACAAAGAGACCAGGAAAGTTTGGGAACTCAAAGTGGCTTCGGATTTAAGTGATGAATTACCTACGTTTATTCAGTTTTCGGAGTTTTTAAATAGCCGCTTTAGAGGTTTGGAAAATTTAGACAAGTCGGATAACAAGGACAGACATCCACACCCAAAAAGAACTCAATCGTTTCATGTTTTAAAAGATAAAAAGTCAGTATCATGTGAATTTTGTTCTGCCGATCATAAGATTACATCTTGTCCTAAATTTAGTAAGGAGTCAAATGAAACTCGGCGTAATTTCGTCCGGGAACATAATTTGTGTTTTGTTTGCCTATATAACAACCACTCTGCCAAAGCTTGTAAAAACACTTTTAGATGCCAGGTGTGTAAACGCCGCCACCATACATTGTTACACCCGCAGGGTGAGGTAGGGTCTGATATTGGTGAAGGTAGTAGGGCTGCTCGCACGGAAACCTCATCAGTAATTAATGAGAAAGACGAGGCCGCCAATATGGCGGAGGATAAACCACTAGTCTCATGTCTTGCGACAGGAAACAGAAGAAAAACTGTATTATTAACTACAGCCTTAGTACAGGCTGAGTCGAATAATGGGACTTACTGTGTGGTTAGGGCGTTACTGGATCAGGGATCTCAGGGTTCATTTGTTACAGAATCCACGGTTCAGTACTTACGCTTAAATAAAAGACCGTCAAAAAATACGGTGTTAGGGGTTGGTGGAAGTAAAAGTACAACTTCGACATCCATGGTGGTTATCAATCTTCGTTCGAGAGTTAATCCGTCTTTTCAAATAAAGGTCAGGGCTCACGTTCTGAAGTCGGTTACAGCTCTTCTCCCCTCTTCAAGAGTAAGTCGGGTAGAATGGGTAGTAGACTTGAGCGATAATGATTTGGCTGACCCGCAATATTTCAAACCTAATAAAATAGATATTTTATTGGGTGCTGAGGTATTTAGCCAAGTCATTCAGAACGGAGTCAAGAAAAATCCAAACGGTACGCTCTTAGCGCAGGAAACCACCTTAGGTTGGATATTGTCGGGCTCATTCGAAGTTGACAATAAGGTACAAACTCACTCACAAATTACCGTGATGCATGCCAGTGTCCACGATGACGAATTGTTGAGGAAGTTCTGGGAACTAGAGGAACCACCTAGAGCAAAAAGGATGCTAACGGAGGAGGAAATATATTGTGAAAGGTTATTTACAACTTCCACTACAAGAAATAAGGATGGCAGGTACATCGTGAGATTACCGCTACGCGAACCAAGCTCGGTTGGTAGGTGCGCTGAATCCAAAGTGATTGCTGCAAAAAGATTAAAAGGATTAGAAGTCAGGTTAGGAAAAAATAATAAATTAAAGGCAGACTACGTGAATGTCATGCAAGAATATTTAAGACTTGAACACATGGCAGAAGTAACAGAGCAAGAAAAATGTAATAAAGAGGCTGTTTACTTACCTCATCACGCAGTAGTTCGTGAGGATAAAGATACTACAAAGGTACGGGTCGTGTTTGACGCCTCCTGTAAAGGAACTAATGGTAGATCATTAAATGATGATCTAATGATTGGTCCGCCTTTGCAGGACGAACTACGTCATACGGTTATGCGCTGGAGATTCCATAAGATATGTTTAGTAGCGGATATCGTAAAAATGTATCGGCAGGTTTTGGTGGATAGACAGGATTCGCCATATCAACGGATACTTTGGAGGGATAGTCCTGAAAAGGAGCTACAAGAGTATGAATTATTGACCGTTACATTTGGTACGGCCTCGGCGCCATATTTAGCTGTACGTGCACTACAGCAATTAGCTTATGATGAGTGCGGGGATAATTCAAGCATAGCTAACATAATTTTAAAGGATTTTTATATGGACGACTTGATGTCAGGGACTGAAAATATAGAGGATGGGTTTAAAATTTACACGGAATTATCTCAAGTACTAGCTAAGGGAGGCTTTAAATTGCAAAAATGGAAAAGCAATTGTAAGGAATTATTAAATAAAATTAAAGATGGTAATGATGAAGAACTAATAATAAAAATAGACGAAGTAACGAAGATACTAGGACTTACCTGGGATGCTCGCGATGATTGTTTTCAATACACTCTGGAACTCACGTCGATATCTGGACCCGTAACTAAAAGGAAAATTGTCTCGGACATTTCACGACTGTTTGATCCGTTGGGGTGGTTGGCACCAAGCGTGATTCTGGCAAAGGTGTTGGTTCAAAAATTGTGGTTGGCCGGGTTACAATGGGATGAAGAAGTGCCGAATAAATTATTACTGGAATGGAATAATTACCGAAAAGGTTTAGCTTCTCTTGTCAGCATAAAAATCCCACGATGGTTAAATATTGGTTCCAATATTCGGAAGGTGGAGTTGCATGGATTTTCCGATGCATCAAAAATAGCTTATGCAGCCGTAGTTTATCTTAGAGTGATTGATGACTTGGAAAACATTCACATTTCTTTAGTCACTTCAAAAACAAAGGTGGCACCCATTAGACAAGTGTCTATACCAAGATTAGAACTTTGTGGGGCTGTTCTTCTAGCCAAACTGATGGCGGAAGTAGGAGAAGTAATGGGTATCCAAAAGCTTGACTGGCATGCATGGACAGACAGTGAGGTGGTCCTAGCTTGGCTTAATAGTCATCCTAGCCGCTGGAAAACTTTTGTAGGCAATCGAGTTTCAGATATCTTAAACATCGTGGATACATACCATTGGTCCCACGTATCGTCTAAGCATAATCCCGCAGATTGTGCCTCCCGCGGCGTGTGCCCAGCTGAATTAAAGTCTACGGTTATATGGTGGAATGGTCCGGATCTGTTGCGACAGCAAGTAATTGAATACAAAAGACCAAAGCATCTCGATACACGTATAGAAGAAATTAACGTGCATACAAGCCTCGTAGAAATTTCATTTTGGGATAGATTTTCATCCCTTTCCAGGATGATTAGGGTAGTAGCCTACTGTAGGAAGTTTTTGCAATTACGGTACAATTGCTCTGACAAGGAAAGAACTAAACAGTTGTCTACAAAAGAACTAGAGGAGGCGATGGATATATGTATTAGAAAGGGTCAAGAAGAAGAGTTACACGATGAAATACAAGAACTTAAGAAAATGGGTTCTTTAGGTAAAACGGGAAGGAAGTACAAATCGTTGAACTTATTTTTGGACCCCAAAGGGATAATTAGAGTAGGAGGTAGATTAGAGCTATCTCAGTTGAGTTATGATCGCAAACATCCTATACTAATTCCGAAAGATGTCTTCCTCACGAAGCATCTAGTAAGCGAGGCGCATCAAAAAACTATGCATGGGGGGCCTCAAGCCATGATTGCTTACTTAAGATCTCGGTATTGGGTTGTAGGAGTTAAATCTCTAGTGAAGGCCTATTTTAGAAAATGCGTTACTTGCATTAGGTACACAAATAAGGCCAGAAGCCAACTAATGGGACAACTACCATCTCCTCGTGTTACACCTACTAAAGCTTTTTTGTACAGTGGCGTCGATTACGCTGGTCCGATAAACGTCAGAATGTCCAAGGGTCGTGGCAATAAGTCGTATAAGGGGTACATCGCACTCTTCGTCTGTCTGTCTACGCGGGCGGTTCATATCGAAGCAGTCAGTGATATGACGTCTAAGGGTTTCTTAGCTGCTTATAAGAGGTTTGTAGCAAGGCGTGGACATTGTGTAGAATTACATAGTGATAACGGTACCAATTTTGTTGGCGCAGCTCGAGAGCTGCAAACATTATTTAAGGAACAAAATTCCAATTTCATTCCAGAATTGGTTGAGGCTTTGGCAAATAATGGTACAAAGTGGAACTTTATTCCTCCTCATGCTCCAAACTTCGGTGGTCTATGGGAGGCAGGAATCAAGTCTACTAAATACCATCTCAGAAGGGTTATAGGGAACTCCACATTGACGTTCGAGGAACTAACGACAGTGTTGGCGCAAATTGAGGCATGCCTCAACTCAAGACCACTTTCCTGTGTCGATCAAAATGAGTTAACGGTGTTAACTCCGGGCCATTTCCTGGTTGGGGAACCACTCGTCCTTGCTCCAGATTCGAATTTTGAAAGGGTTAACATTTCTAGCCTGGAACGGTGGCAGCTTACCCAGAGAATGTTGCAGGACTATTGGCGGCGATGGTCACAAGATTACTTGAATCAGTTTTTACAACGTCATAAGTGGGCTCATCAAGCCCCAGAACCATCCATAGGTGACATAGTTTTGATAAAGGAGGATGATTTACCTCCTGGCAAGTGGTTGCTGGGTAAAATTGAATCAAAACACCCTGGTCCCGACGGAATTACTCGAGTCGTGACAATTAAAACTAGAAATTCCCTGATAAAGAGACCTGTCTCTAAATTGGCTATTCTACCCATAGCAACTTAAATTTTGTGCATGTGAAGTATATTTAAGGCTATTGTATTTTTTATAATGATAAGAACGTGTTAAGTTTGTAAGAATTTGGTATGTCTTTGTATACCATCGCTCGTGGTATATTACGTTGTTAAATAGGTTAGTGTATTAAGATTTGTATCTGTGCATCCCACATCAGATGGACATGTTGCACGGTGGGCGGTTCAAATTAAGGGAAGGACATTTGTAATATGTCCTTGGTGGGCGGTATGTTCAGGATTAAACAGTGAGAACGGAATCATAGCGATCAATATTTATTTTAAGTTTCGAGAAATAGTACCACCTCGCTCGATAGATGGCGTTGTAGTCAAATTAGATGTCGCTATGGTTTCGTTACCGCCGATAGTATAAGGTCTAAGAAATTATTTTTGTTGGTGTGAGCAGTACATCCAGTACATTGTGATTCGGTTCGGAATATTATACGTGATTTAAAACCAGTCCAGTGTACTTAATTTCACTACCCGCTCCAAGTCGACCCTCGGTCTCGTTCACTAGTATTGGTGATAAAAGAGGTTTTAAAAAAAAGACCGTTACAATACTGGAAATTCGGATTTTCTATTTTTTATCAAATAAAGCACATAATTTCAATACTTACATGTGTTTTAAAAAAAGTGTAAGTAGGTAGCAACTAATAGTAAGTTAAAATAAAGAAAATAATACATAATTCAATTCCAAGAAAACTTATTATTATGAGGTACTTCCTTACAGGAATTCACCACCATTAAAACTATAACATTAAAAATATAACTGTAGCTTCACAATATATTTTTAAACCTATTGTATGTACACAAAAATATATCAAATTTTAAGAAAATGTCCGATATTCATAGTTTAAATACCAGGTATAAACACAACCCTGCTGTAAGATGGCAAAAGAGCCTTTTTGAAATAAATGATTTGACTTTGACTTCCACTACTACACTAGGTACTTATACTTACATAAACATCACGCCTTGTTTCCCCGAAGGGTTGGGCAGAGATGTTCAGATTCACCCTCATTCCGTCAGTTATGTTTTAAATCCCATGTAATAGGGGGCGACCCTATTGCCATCAACCGGGCACAAATCCAGACTCCGGGCTGCTACTGAGAAATTTCGGATAGAAAAACCTAATAACACTGCCCGACCCGGGAATCAGACCTAGGACCTCATGCTCAGTAGTAGCGCTTGCGACCACTAGACCAACGAGGCAGTCCGAGGCAGGCAGGCAGTCGAGGCAGTACTTATATTTTTTTATACTATCATATGTTAATATTATTATTAGGTTTCTCCATCAGAAATTTCTCAGTAGAAGCCCGGAGCCCAGATCTGTGCCCAGTTGATGGCAATAGGCTCGCCACTATTACATGATACTTATCGGTTTGGGTGTATAGGTACACGTCTGCCAAACCCTTCGGGGATTACAGGCGTGATGTTGTGTTTTAAATAGGTACAGTAGGTACTATCGAAGAAACGCATATCTGTAAACTATAAGGACTATTCTTGCTTGCAGCGCTCGGCCGCTATAGTATCGCTTCCCTACGAAAAAGAGTTTGCTATTTAGAGACATCGTTTTATTTTTACTGTATTCTTTACATAAACTTCTATCACATAGAATAACTTCAGATTTTTCTCTGTGAAAATTTCGGAGATAGGGGTGGGGGGGACGGTATGTTTTTAATTTTCGTTAAATGACGAAAACTATATGGCCTAGAAAAATAAAATATGTTTGAGAATGTGCAAATAGCGATTTTTCATATACCCCACATGTCCTAGTAGCCTCATTTCGAGTTTTTAAGAAACCCGTTCACTCCCTGTTGCAAAAAAAAAAACATATTTTTATTTCTTTTTTAATTGAAAAAAAAAAAATGGTCAAACGTCATCTAAAACTATTTCATATGTCAAGTTGATAGCATTAGTAATTCTTGAGATATCCAGCTGTGACAGACAGACTGCTTCGCACCATGAGGGTTCCCTAAAAAGGGTTGTGTGCACGGGATCTTGTTTTCCAATTGGTTAGATAATGCGTTACCCCGATGGTACGGACAGCACTGCCTACCCCTTCGGAGATTAGCTACAACAGCGTGATGTTAGTATCTAGGCACGTAGGTATAGTTAACTGAAATAAAGGATTTAATTTCATTTGCAGAACCTGTAACCAATGTTTCTCTTCCATTCCCGATCGCAGTACTTACCTGTATAATTTTTTTTTTTTTTTTTTAACTGAATTGATCAAGCGTTCGGTATAAAAACTTCCACCATTCGTTCTTCGTGCTAGAGCGAAATAGAAAGTAAATATTGTTCCTGCTACGGGGTGTAGTTTTTAAAATAGGTAGATTCTGTATTTTTTTTCCTGTGGACGTTAGCAGCCTGTTTTTTAGTTTTGACATTTTATTTTTATTTTATAGATAGGGCTATAAAATAAAAATAGAATGTCAATTCTATTAGGGTTCTGTACCTCAAAAGGAAAAAAACGAAACCCTTTTATGATCACTCGTGTGTCTGTCTGGCTGGCTGGATGTCTATATATTCGTCTGTCACAGCCAATTTACTCCGAATCTACTGGACAAATTAAGTTATAATTTGGTACACATATGAATTTCTGTGACCCAAACACGGACGTGTAACGTAAATAAATAAATTTTGAATATGGAGTCACTTTTCGGGGGCAAATTGGAAAATAAAACGGTTTTGCAAACTGTACCTACCGTGTGACGTAAATGAAAAGGCTTTTTGTGAGGACCTTAATTTTTTTTAAATCACTTTAAAATAAACACTTTTAGAAATATTTAAGAAAATAGATGAAAATGAACATTCCCACCCTTATCTCCGGATCTATTGAACCAAAAATTTTGAAAAAAAATACAGAAAATTGGACAACCTATAAGAAGTCTATGGTCTTAAAATAACATGGTAAATCTCCTAATATAGTGCATACAATACAACCTTACATTTGCAGATGGAATGTATGGGAGATCATGTTTTTCAACTACAATGTTAAGTTTGTCCTTGGGATAAGTTCATCTCAACTACGAAACCCTTCATTGTGCGTGGTAAGACACGCTCTTGGCCGGTGTTTTATTTTATTTTCGATATTCTGTGATGGTTTTCCGTCAACCCAAATAACTTCAGTTGCGTAGTGTTAAATATCATAGGTATGTTTGTTTTGTTGTTGTTCGTAAGGTTTTTACATTTTACAACTTGACAAAATATTTCTTTATAAGGTATTATGGGTTACCCATCATCATCATCATTTCAGCTGAAAGACGTCCACTGCTGGACATAGACTTCCCTTAAGCACCACCACTTCGACCGATTCTGTGCTTCCCACATCCTCAAACTCATACTCAAAGCATTTATTTCAATTAAACCATTTACAGGCATTTTTGAATTGTCAAAGAGTCGGTCAGTTAGTCAGAAAGTTGAAGCTAATTGCCCATTCCAAAACGTAGATCTCTATGGAGAAGAACGGGCAAGAAACACCAAGGACACCCTTTTAAATATAGATATTACAAAATCCTGGATACATCATTCTTGTTGCTTCTATATGTGAGAACAATGTAAAAAAAATAATCAAAAGCAATTGAAAATATAAGATTAAAAATAAGCCCTGTCAGATAAGAGATGACCAGTTTCAACTGACGGCGCCCGTTCACGAACATGACGCGTGGATCCAGCGGAGTCCTGCGGCCTTCACAAGGTCATCGGTTCATCTTGTGGACCTTCTAACGCTAGATTTTCCGGTTAGGTTCCGGTAGTTCCATAAAGGTATAGCGTGATGATAATCATTTAAAAAGTTAAATCGATAACCATCTATAATATCCTAATCTTTTGGCGCGTTTTTTTTTCCTAAAATACGAACATAATATAATATTGCTCATCCCCCATAGCAAATAGCGTGATATATTATACCCTAGGGAATATCTATACAAAATTTTAATAGAATCTATCTGGTAGAATTTTCGTCATGCTAAAACATACAAATACGACCTAATGTAATATTGCACATCCCCATAGCAAATAGCGTAATATGTTTTACCCTACAGTTTGACCAGACCTATAGGGAATATCTATGCATAATTTTAACAGAATCTTTCTGGTAGAATTTGCGTCATGCTGGAACATACTATAGACAAACAAACAAAAATTTAAAAATTATATTTTCGGCATTAGAATCGATCCCAGACCTCGTAGCAATTACTTTTCTTCAAAAATATTCAATGTACAGTTTTGAATTCACTACGATTTTATTATACATAAAGATGAAGAAACACAAAACGTAGGCCAGATAAGTTCTAGAACGTGCTGAAAACAGGCAGGCCCTAACCTAATTGCGTAACTTATTCTCGTAAACGATTATTACTAATTTGTTTCATTTTGACAGTGCAACAACATTCATTGCGTTATTTACGTTGTTAAGCAGATTTTTTTCCTAACTTATGAAGCAATGGATTAGCAATCTGTTTCAAATCGAAACAGATTGTGATTGATCGTGAGTTAGGGTATAGGTCGTTATGGCAATTCTTGGTGGAGATTTACAGCAGTGGGGGAGGATCAAATATGATAAAAATCAAACGAGTGTGGTCTTCGTTAAAAATATGTCTGTTATCTAAACAAGAAATCTTAAAAAGTTCACCATGTCCTCTAAAAATGAGGCGAAATCACCAAAACATGGAACATAAAAAACAATAATTTGGGCAATTTGAGTCCATCTCGGGGCTATTTACCCAAGTTATGTCCTTTGTATTTCAGTAGACTGCCGCCGGGCGATTTATTATGAAAAAAAAACCGGTCAAGAGCGATTCGGACTCGCGCACCGAGGGTTCTGTACCATTTTAAATTTTCATCGGCGAGGCCTATATTTGTCAGAGAATTTTAACACTGCACACTGTCGTGTACAATATTGCAGTTTTAGGTCAGTGCCATCTCTTGACCGATACTGGAACAAATGTAATTAAAGATCATTTCTGAAAAAGTGTGATATACATCGTTTTATTTTCTTCTATCACATAGAATAATTTCAGATTTTTTTGTATGCAAACTGCGGAGATAAGGGGGGGGGGGGTCAGAATTTTTTAACATTTTTCGTCAAAAGTCGATTGTGCAAATAGCGCTCTTTTATATGATACCACACATGCCCTAGTAGCCCCACTTTGAATTTCAAAACACCCTCGTTTAGTCTCTGTTGCAAAAAACAATAGATATTTTTTTTCTCTCTTAATTGCAAAATTGTTGGGCAAACGTCATCTAAAACTATTCCAAATTTCAAGTTGATAGCATTAGTAGTTCTTGAGATATGCAGCTATGACAGACAGATGGACATGTCTGTCCGTTTGTCTGTCATAGCTGCATATCTCAAGAACTTATTAATGTACTTATTAACTATTAATGAATATAAAAATCTTTTTTACCATTTTGGTACGGAACCCTAAAAACACGATGGGTAGGCGGGCAAATGGTGTTGTAACCTTATGGGTGGACATAATGTAAAACACAATGTATTTTTGCACGTTTTAAAATGTTTTTGCGAATGAATGGATGCTGAATGCGGTAGACGCGTTTCGAGTCCCAGAGTCCTCCCCTTTTTCCTTTCAAACCTTTCTGGCTTGTGCGATCTGTACCCTAATTGCGTAACTTATTTTCGTAAACGATTATGACTTTGTTTCAACAACATTAATTGCGTTATTTACGTTGTTAAGCAGATATTTTTTTCAAACTTATGAAGCAATAGATTAGCAATCAAGTGATTGATCGTGTGTTACGCAATTAGGGTACTGGTCATGTTGGCCCTGCACACATGATCAGATCGGCACACCACTATCCACTATACTACCTGGACGCCGATGTCAATTCTCAATTCTTTATTACATTCCTTAATGTTGATAAAACAGTTCGTAGGCTTAAAATTATTGAAATAAATATCCCCCCTGTCGGGCACAGCATAGTAGGAGAGAGGAGGAAGAGCGCTTATTTGAAGAGCGTTTATATTATTTAAGTATGTCTTCTGGTAATACGGTAGTTGCCTAGGTAAAAAACAGAGATTCTATTTAGTCCGTTTTTCAGATAATAAAAAAATATTAGACACGTATTTTTTGCTTTATCATATTAATAAAAAATAACTTAGAAAACACGCATTAAAGTTGGGGAGTGGGGGCTCGCTACGTCACAACTCGGTTTGAAATCTAGCAAGGCGAGACGTCATGGCACATTTTAACTCAATGTATCGCCGTAATCTTTTGATCACGTCAAAAAAGAATAAAATACAAAATATGCAGTTGGTTTACTGCTTGACATGACAAAAGCTTGTGATAAACTACAGTTTGAAATATTATTAAATAAATTATATGCATAGGAATCCGCGCCAAATGCTATGATTGGTTCTCATCCAACAGTTTTATTAATAAATTAAAACTCTTTCGATTGGACAAAAGCTATTATAGTATAAAAGTAAAAGACGATAACTTATAATTTACAAGAAAGACATACTTAACTGAAAAAGTACATATAAAATGCATAATTAAACAAATAAAACAATAAATATCTTAATTTCAATTCATAATAAATGTATTAAATACAATGCAATAACTGTACTACATTACATATTAAATACAACACTACAATGCACGGTTCAGAACCATGTACTAAATCCATGGTAACAGTTTTCGCGTCGATGTCCCTGCCACGCTGTATAAAATGAGGGGAATAAATGAGTAAATTATCGTAGTAAGTGTTGATATGATCCATAGGGTGATTCGAGCAATTTTCAATAACAGAGAGAGCATAGGTAACAGCACATTCTTTTATCTAAAGCAAAACTTCACACCTGTAAGTATTCCTCGCAGAGGTAGGCAGAAACGTAGGAATACTACACCCACATTTCACCAGTTAGGTTATAAACCGCTTGTAATAGGAGCTTGCCTATTGCCATACCATTTACCGGGCACATTCATGCTACTAGCATACACGTCGATCGATCCATGCAAAATGTAACAACGAAATGCCAGGGAAATTAATTTTTAAGCAAATTTTATTCGAATCACAACCGTCATTCTTTGATGATTTTCTGAAATGGCTATGATACGGCAAATTGATGTAGGTAAGGTGTCAAATTTTTTCACAACTGACTGACTGTACCTACGAGCCCAAAATCTAACATCTGCAACTCTCAGTAGATATAACAATGCTGTACCAAGTACCGCCCAATCAAAATCATTTGTTGCCAACGAATCAATAGGTATCATTCTGAAACCAAGGACCGTTCTGTACTGCATGCAAATCTGGTGGTATTTGAACAACTTGCGAGGGTACTCCAAACTTCTATTGTTTCAACACATTTGTGGGTGGAACACGAGGAAAGGTGCTACAGAAGTTTCATTTCACGCAATTCTTTTTTTTGTGATACTTAGACCGTTCTTCCCGGGTTTGTCAAAAATGAATAAAGAGTAGTTACCTGGGTTCAGTCCCCCCAAAACCGAGTAAAGTGTTTTGGGTCTATCCATTAGGAATTTCTTAATAGCAGTCGAGAGTCTGAATGTGTGCCCGCTTGGTGGCAATTTGGTTTGCTTTCTATTACATTTTGTTTTTCCAACGTAAATGTCGAAATATGTGTACCTAGTGTACATAATACACTTCTAGCTACCCCTTTGCGGAAAACACGTTATGCTCTTGAGAATAAAAACTTTGACGTTGTCGCCTAGCGTAGTAGCGTCTATTTTATAGAAAGAAAAAAAAAATCTGGCACCGAAGACTTTCTGGATGTACCATGTCAAGTTTTCGAGAAATGAATTGCTAGGATTGCGAGAATGGTCATTTCTACCTTACCTACCTCTTTGTAGGTAATATGCTTAAGTATACTAAGCAGGGTTGGCATAAAACAAACAAGTTGTTTTAAAACACGTATTTTAAACAGTGTTTAAAACAGTTTGAAATAAAACAGTGATATTTTTTAAAATGTTTAAGCTGATACTATAAAACAAGTTTAAAATAATGTTTTAAAAGAGAAAAAATCGTTGTTTTAAATCGCAAATGAATGGAAATAAATGAAAATTTATATATTTTTAGGACTTGAAATAGCTCGAAAAAAATTTTATTAAAAGTTCAGATAGTTTTATACACTTCGTTGCCGGTCGAAATGAAGTAAACCCCGCAACTATTTTGGGGATTCCCCTTATTTGAATATAATCCATCCTACCTATGTCACTTGTCGAAAAAAGGTAATTCCCCGTTTAGTATCTGTGTTACATACCTACTTAGATTGATTACAAAAGAAAGTATGTTCACAGATTAGATTAGTTAGTCTTCTTTTTTTTCTTCAAACTTTAACTACGCTGTTGTGATTATTATGTTTTTCTGACTGTTTTTGCATGTTTCCTTATTTAATTTTAAAATTGTCTAGAAATGAATTAATTTAGGCCTGATCGATTTGTTGAAAAAAAAAAAAAACGGTTGTTTAAAACGTTTTAAACTGTTTGTTTTATAAAATTTATACAAAAACTGTTTTTTTTTCCAACCCTGATACTAAGCTTATTTTATCATACTTTCCATGTGAATAAACCTTCTAAACTCCCTCTATTCTATTTCCGCTCAATAGAACTGAAACTATAGTCGTTGATGCGGAAAAGAGATAGCACCAAACGTGTATACTTCCATCTCGGTTTCGCAAGGAACAATGTTAGGTCCCTGAACTTTGAAACTCCGTGTTGAAGAATTTTAAAAGGGACTTAAAGGCCTCAATAGTACTTACACATGTGGCCCTTGTATATCAATGAGTTTTAGATGAAAACGCGAATGGAAAGTGATTTAAATGTGGCTTAAAATGAGCCCCAGTTTCTCGGTCAGTGGGTGGGTGTAGAAAGGTATTTGAGAGATTATATAAGCTTGGAAGGTGAAGCAAGATTAAGTCTCTAGAAATGAAGTTACTGCGGAAATGTGGATGCTTCTGGGTCATGCGAATTTAGTTCTTGCATAATCTTCTCTCGTGTCGGATTTATTCCGTTGAGTTTTTACACGACTGCCCAAAAATTTATGTTTTCAGAGTTCATTTATTTATATGTGTGGGTTTACTAAACCCCTGGAAAGATTTCGATGTAGGTAGGTATTGTAAGGATTCTTGCAGTATCAATGCCAAAAAGCCAGAAACGTTACCTACGGACTTTTAAATTATTTTTTTTTTGCAAGTTCTTTTCTCTAACTATCGACTTAATTATTGACATAGCATTCAAGAGTTTTTTTTTTCGTGTGGTTAGTGACTAAGCTAGTTTCAGAGTTTTTATGCCGAGCATGGGCTTCTGACTTGGCAATTTTTTTATTTATTTTTTTGTTTGTGAAATTATCAAATAACTTCTCTCGCTCTGGGCGGAGCAGGACGGCGTGTCAGACTCTTACTGACAAAAACCCACCCGTGTTACTTCATTTGCCATGTTGCCAGGGGCCAGGGTATCCCTTTCGAACTTTCGCCTCTGACTTGGCTTCACATGCTATCGAGAAATGTCTCTCAGGCATATTATAGGAGGTGGTTTCCTCACGATGTTTTCCGTCACCGTTTATGAAGCGAGTGATGATCACAATACGCACATGAATCCGAAAAGTCAGAGGTGTGTGCCTTAAGTTCGAACTCAGGACCTATGATGACTTGGCAGTCTGACGGTCACACCACTAGGCTATCACTGCTATGTTTTCGAGTTGTATTCGAGACTACAACTGCTGAATGGGTTAAGTAATATTGTTTCGATGTACCATCAGGTTGGATAAAGTATTATTTCCATGAATTTCTGTTTTACCAGGTCGAATTATGGATTAGAACCCGGTTTAGCAATAAGCTCGCCTCCTATAACATGAGACATAAGTAACTGACGAATTCGTAGATCACAAGAATAAAAAACGAATCTCCTTGCTTTTCCTACTAATATACACAGTACCACAATTTGGCGTTTTAAAAATCAAAAACTAAATGTCCGCGTCGCTCGTATCGTTGCCGCTGGTACATGGTATACCCCTGAACTTTGTCTTCTTGAGGCTCTTTTAAACAGGCGCGACACGCGACGCGACACAAAGATACCGCTCGTCGCGCGACGAGCGGAGTCTTTACTAAGCCGGCTTAAACCGGTTTGACCTCTAGCGGGCGTCGGTGCACCCCCCGCGCGCCTTGTCTTCTTAGTGAATCTTGCGCGGGGACACTACTACAGCTACATAGCTGTGCGTGTAATAGTGTTCCCGCGCAAGGCGTTAGTATGAAGCTTGCAGTCTGCTCCTTTTTTAGTCTTGTGCTGTAGATACGGCCCACCCCTGCGGGGAATACAGGCGAGATATTATATTATTTAAGCCCTATAGTAATCCGTGGTTTCAGTGTCTACTTCAACTTCAACAAATAAAATAAAACAACAGCAATTTAACATACTTAGTTATAAAGAAACCATTTATTTGAATTACCTTTCACACAAGCCTGAAGTCTGCGACAATAGATTCTTCTTAGTAAGGTATACACCTAGGTGTTGCAGAGAATGTATGTATAGTAGCTACCGTAAATGATTGATTTACTACTACCTTAGCAGCTTGTTGCTTCCTTACTTGATTATTTCTCTTGTATCTTCAATTTTTAATGTGTTTACATACACTAATCTTAGATGTAGTTTAGGTTTGATTTCTAGGTTTTAGCCAAGGCCTGTAATCTTTTTCTACTGAGGGCTATAGATACCATATTGTCGATGTAAATCTCGCTTGAATGAATAGAGACATCAATCAATCTGCCTAGCCTTTTCCCAACTATGTTAGGGTCAGCTTCCAGTCTAACCGGATGCAGCTGAATACCAGTATTTTACATAGAGCGACTGCCTATCTGACCTCCACAACCTAGTAACTGGGTAATACGATACCCCTTGGTAAGACTGGTTGTCAGACTTTCGGACTTCTGATGACCCGTAACGACTGTCAAAGATCCACTAATGACAGTCGGGACCAACGATTTAACGTGCTTTCCGAGGCACGGAGGAGTCTCGGTACCTATGTTAAAATGGTCACCCATCCACGGACCAACCCCGGCAAGCGTAGCTTCACCTGTCAGATCGACTTGTATGGCTGTTATTACTTAGCCACGAGCTAAGTAATAACAGCCGTACGATATGCTATACAACTCTACTATACTATACCGCTCCATATACAACGAAAGTGAGCACTTAGAAATGATTTTTGAAAATTCATCCCATAAAGAGGTTATATAGGGGAAGCGAGGGTGTAGTTCGTAATTTTTGCCGATATGAAATCACATCAAGGATATTTTCTAATTATTTACAACACCTATCTACTAAAGATTTGAGGGCCAAGCGCAGGTAAGTATTGCCAACAAAACTTCGGCCCGCCATTTTCTACCCGATCATAACACTTTGGCGCCAATTATGTTCCATATTCGAATCAAAATGGCATCCAATCTAATCACATTGGCTCCAAGAATCGGGACAAACCAGACCAATCCCGATTTGATTGCTATCCGTACTGTTGTATTCGAATCCAATTTTCTTTACTGGCAATCTATTTTTTTGAGGAGAAAGATATTTTTGAGACAATGCGAGTCGCGTGATCTTTTTACCGTTTGGAGAGCCGATGTTATTGGTATGACGTTTATTTCTTCTATCTACATAACCATGAGAGTAGATACCTACCTACAGATATCTCATTTTTTGTCAAGTTAAAAATTAATTTCTTATAATCGGAAGGTTTCAGTCAGCAGTGCTTATCTGCCTAAGTAGGTACTTCGGCAGATAAACACTGCTCTTTCAGAGTGGTAGGTACCTATCAAATACACATCAAAAAGGTGAAAATTATTTCAGGAGTCCACCTCATTAGCCTCTCCTGGTAGTACAAATTGAGCTCTAACTGATCACAAATACCGATGTTAGATCCGGTAAGTACCTAGGAAATTCAGTAGGTTCTAACTTAGTTTGCGGTCTGAAGATAGTAAACTTAGGTAACAAACTGCTCTTCTCCTTCTCGCTCAGCTCATAATCCAGTAAATATCTAAACTGATCTTTATCATTATACAGTAAGCCGTACGTCAGTAGTAACACTTTGACATTGAACTGGTCTAGCTTAGTACTTAAGGAGTTTCAATAGGATAAGAGGCCAGTTAGAATCCGGGATAGAATACGGAATGAGGTGATCCGGTAGAGAACCAAAGTTGTCGACATAGCTCACAGAATAAGCAAGCTGAAGTGGCAATGGGTCGGCCATATTAGCCGTACAACTGATGACCGTTGGGGTAGACGTGTTCTTGAGTGAAGATCGCGAATCGGCAAACGTAAGGTGGGACGCTCTCAGGCTAGGTGGAGTGACGATTTTCGCAGGGTGGCAGCTGGATGAGAGCTGCCGAGAATCGAGCGAAATGGCGTGCAATTGGAGAGACCTATGTCTAGCAGTGGATTGCTGTAGGCTAATGATGAAGAGACCAGCTTATACTAGTTTTGTGACCTCTGACGTGTGGCCTACCATTCCTAACAGTCTATAACTGTCTCAAAAGAAAATGGTAGTGGAACCCACAAGAAAACGTTAATTCCTCATCCACTATTGTTCCCAAAAGTTCATTGAGCCCTACCTATTTTACCAAAATAAACCTAAGATCTACCTCCACAATAATAATAGTCATGAATACGGTTCTCGAGCAAATCAGTCCCTCCCTTTACGGGTCCTTATGTTGAACTAGTCATTTACACGATGTTACTAACATTTATGACTCCGCCGTGTATTCAACCCCTTAGTTTTGTGCGACGTGAGAACGATGTTACTGTGAGAAAATATTATTCCCTTTTAGTTCTCTTGTTTTTGAA
The DNA here is from genome assembly GCA_916610215.1 of Omphaloscelis lunosa. Classification (NCBI taxonomy): domain Eukaryota; kingdom Metazoa; phylum Arthropoda; class Insecta; order Lepidoptera; family Noctuidae; genus Omphaloscelis; species Omphaloscelis lunosa. Next base: position 11,393,355 of record OU744267.1, read on the forward strand.
CGCTTCAGCATGGTGTTAGGATACGATGATGCGGTTTAAGCAGTACGGTTTAGTAGTAAGGTTCGCGACTTACGAGTTGTAGGTTCAGAGTTTTCGTTTGTGTAAATTATTTCATCACCACTGCTCTCAAAACAGTGTAGGCCAACATTGTGAGGAAACCGCCATGTCTTAGAACCAAAAATTCGAAGATATGTGACATCTACCAACCTGTACTGGGCCCGTGTGGTAGATTGCAGCCTTCTCCTCGAAGAGAGGAGGGCTCTGTCCCAGTAGCGGGAACAATATAGGCTGATTATGCGATGCGGTTTACGACTGGTGCACGCTAGCCTAGAAGTAACCTATCTACATATTACCTACTTGAACTAATTACTAGTCACTCTACAAAATAAACAAATTTTTAATTTTCTTGCTAACCCATATCATAAATTACAGTGGGTACCTGAAGACGGCTTTCAAAAATCTACGACTTCTCCCCGTGCTTTAAAACCGTTTGGCTTCTGCCACTTTGAACATCATTAGGTATCTCAGAAGAAATCGTTCTATAATTATGGAAATCTTCACATGTAACATCTATATCGTTTCATCCTTTCAATAAGCCTGTTGCCCCATTCCACTCTCCGGGGCATCTAAAGAAAATTTATTGTTATTAGTGTTGTACTCATTTTTACTGACACTAAACTTTGTGTAGGTATCTATAGAATACCCTAAGGAGGGTAGTTCGGATATAATTTATTACAGTGTCCGGCTAACATGAGGATTATATGAGATTACGAGTGTTTTTAAGGGGGAAATGTTTAGCTTTTTTTCTTTAGAAGCTTTTCTTTTTGACTCAAATTGTGTCAATTACCTGAACAGTACCAGGTGCACAGAAACCAGTAAGAGATTGAGTCGAATGTCTTGATTGGCTGTCTATTTATCAAACCAGCGTGTCCAATCGTCTAGGACTCTAGAAGGCTGTTAGTTTAGTGCCATTACAGTGCTAGAAAAACTACGTTCTACCACAGATTGATATAGATGGGGCACTCCGCAAGATTGTTTAAATAAAAAGCGACTCTTGCTACGACACAATAAAGTGCAATGCAGGTCGTACAGCGCTAATTACCTACAGTTATATTCACCTAGAAGTTGCCTCTCTTTCTATAGCGAAATTCTTAGTTCTTCTGTCTACGTTACACTCATGGAATTGGCCCAATAAGTCGACCCCGCCGCGTACTTGTAGCTAGTGATGGATTAATTAGCATTCGCATGCTAACAATGAATGCGAATGCTCATTTAGCATTTAGCAAATGAAATGGGGTTGCGAAATTCTGTGAAGTGCGAAGTGAATTTATCGCTTCGTACTTTTTTATACTATCATACGTCAGAGCTTGTTAATATGTTTTAATTCGCATATTAACAAAATTCACATACTTCATTATCATCAATTATCGTCATATTAGCAAATAGCATAGCAATAGCAATTAGCATACTAAGACTCAAGAATTCACATGCTAATGATATTTATGCGAAATCGCATTAATTTACATTACTATCAAGAACGCATTCTCGCGACGCCAAACTGTACTATAGTGATTTACCCTACCTATTCCATTGGTTTGAATACTGTTCAATGACTGTTGCGGTCGTCTAAGTAGGTATATGCCTACCTAGATTACAACCTGGAATGCATAAATGAAGATCTGCCATGAAAACAGTTTCTTACGAGCCAACTTTATTAACTCTCAATAAAATAAACATTCCAACCTACATATATCCCGGCATAGTTTTGCCAAAATCCCTTCCATACAAGCTTGTACAATAATTCTTTGAAAGCCTAACATTACTTAACTCTTGTCTGCGGTACATCTTGGAGTGTTCCCACAAAACGTGATGTGATAAAGTGGATTTATGTAATGTAACTATAGGCTTGTTTCTGCGTGACGTCGGGAAAAATGGCGCAGACTTTTTCTTATTTTATCTTTATTATATTACAGGAACTATTGCGGGTAGTTAGGAAAATACCGTGTATTTTTTTGAGGTTAGTTTGGGGAAATCGTACTCGGTAGATATTTTTGCTTCGAAAATATGTTTGTTGTAATATTAATGCACTTATTACATTCTTATTATTTCAAAGAAAAAAAGTCAGAAATAACAATAAGCGAAAACGAAGTGAGAGCGGGGGCGGGCGATGCGATTCAAATTCAAATTCATTTATTTGTTTGAAAATGTACCAAAAATGGTACCTTTTTCATGAGATCTTAATGATAAATAATTAGTTCCTCAAAAATCTACCTTAAAGGCATACACTCTTTCACATAATTAGTTATTTATATTTTAAAAAGAATAATCAACAAATTAAAATAAAATAATTACAACAAAACACAACATAACTTAAGACAGACAAAACAAGCAAAGTATACATATAAATAATTAATGAAAATAAAGATAATAAAATGTCAAAATTAAATTAATATCATTTAAAAAATAACTTACAATTTATCATTAAAGAATTCGTCAATAGTATAATAACATTTTTCCAATAAAAATTATTTAAAAAACTGTATTTTAAACAGGGTGGCGGGGATATAAAAAATAAAATTTAAAGAATTGGCGGGCGTTGTGCTAGTTACTAACACAATGGATTGCATCTGGGAAATAAATGATTATTATTATCGGCCTTGAGTTATTATGTCGCATCAAAGGACCAACTTTAAAATAAGGACCAAATCAGTGTCAACCCACCCAAGGTAGGTTCATACGGAACTGTGCTTATGAAAATGAATTTAATTAAAACCAAATGTTAATAATGATGATAGAATTATTATACTATGGACTTTGGACTCGAGCTCTTTATTACAGCGTATTCAAAGGTTTACACGGAAATTAAATTTAAGTTCATTTTACATAGAGTTAGAATGTAAACAAATTGCATTTAGGTACCAAGGTACGTACTTAATGTGTTCAACATGCAATTAAACAAACAGTTGTAAAAATCAGCTCAATATTTTGGACGTGATTTAAATAAATGATCTTTTTGTTATAACGAAGCTGATATATGCCAGTGACCTTGAGTAGTTAGCTTGCGTGTTCCTGTACTGAGCTCACGCAGCGCGTCGTACGTCCAGCCTATAGGACTCGCCCATCAAGGAGCACTGTCCCAAATTAGACGCATTTTTAATTTATTATTCATAAAAAAGGTATTTTATTAAAACACGTATACTAAAACAGTAAAACATCAATAATCAAATATATTTAAAATGGTGAAGGTTTCAGAAAAATATTCTTGATAGATTTTGCGTGATTTTCAGTTTTTTTTTTATCCGCGTTAGACATAGCTTTACAAATTAATTTCACTTGTAATATAAACAAAACGTAAAATATTCCTACATTAAGTTATTAAGAAGATGCTTTAATTTAACATATATTTTTTCCAAATCATTAACACTACTCGTTTAGACGTGATCTTCAGTATGAAATCATTAAACGTGGATTTACAATTTCTCGGCTAATTTGACACCATTGAAACATGGCATAAAATATCGTGAGGAAATCTTGTAGTGTATTTATTTCTTTTTCTTTTTCGTAGCACTCTTGTCAGGTCGTGGTCTTCATGTAGTTTCTTGTCCAGGGGCTGATGTGAATCGCCTCACGATTTCTTGCCATCTACTCCGGTTTTTGTGCACCCACGCACGGGTTCCCCCTTGTATCTATTTAATAGTTAAATATGTAAACACTATCACACACAAATCAGTAGTGAGGTAGGTGTAAAAAAAAAAACATGGTAGCTGTCACTAATGTCAACTGTCAGTTCCTCTCGAATGGCGGGAAACAGATAAAAGTAAAGCAGTGTCTATACGAGAGGCTTGGTATGGTAATGAGCCTGTGTTGTAATATAATAAAATTTTAAAACAATGATAGGTACGTTTGCAAAATAAATTAACTAATGTAAATTGATATATATTCCGTACCTACTGGTACAGTATACCGTCGTTCGCACGTTGAGAATCCAACTGATTTTGCTTTGAAAAAACACACTGTTGAATTTTCAACTCTCGGCGCTAAGTAAAGCGTCGAAAATCAAGTGTACGAAAAAAAAATCGCTGCGATTTTATTACGTCCTTGCGAACGTGGGCTAACAGTCTGACTTAATGCAATGGGATAATTAGACTGATGAGCAGTAAGTGACATGGTGTTAAAGACATTCACAACATACTTCCGGCCTATGTTAAATGGTAGAAAGGTACCTACTTATGGTTCACAGAACTTCAGTCTTAACAAAAACCTTCATACTCATAGCCTACGCAATAAGGAACCCCTTCAGAGTTTCAAATGAGTTACATTTTCCTCAATCTTAGCAGTTTTGTTCATAAAACAGGACGCACACCTCTAATTTCTCTAACTTAAACTAATTAACATAAGATAACAAGGAAATTCCTACCGAGTCCACAAACATAGTACAATATAAAGTTGTCAAGCGTAACTCCAAAACTTACGTTATTATGTCTCCATGTCGCCGTAAATTATTTTGAAGTTATGCTATTTCGTTCCGGGATCGGGGCGGCCATCTTGGAATTTTGCAGTTCAGTTTGTAGTGAATGATGGCGGGAACGTGTGTGATAGTTTTGAATATAAATGTCGTTGCAATAAAAAGTTGTAAAAGCGTGACATGGCGAGCGAGGAACCACTCGCTCGCATGTCAACTGCTACAGGCCGCACCTAGTTGTAGCCGGCTAAAACTAGGTGTAGCCGCACTTCGGGTTTTAGCCGTGACATATATAAATGAATAAATAAATGATACACGTGCGTTATCCAAATTTATTAATGGTCGACGCAACATATCTTTTTCTTCCATACTTTTTTATTAATCGACATCTCAGTAGTCACCCCTTTCTAGCCATATCATCTCACACAGTCCATCCATCGTTTCTTTGTTATTCTACTACTCTGATAGCTTACAGTTTTGAGTATAAATGTGGAGGACATTCATACTCAAAACTTTCCTCACGAGATTTTAATCATTCCTCCGTATTACATACCATGACAACCGTTTTCCACACAACTTTTCAGTCACCGGTGCCACTTTTAGACATATAGGTTAACTAAGTAGATATCCGATATTCTCAAGAACAGTAGGGTCAGTAGGAAAATGAATTATTGTATATCCAGCAGAGGCCAACATTCCTTTACATACCGCAGTACAGAAACTCAACCAAAATTCCACTGTTAGCTGCATTTCCCGAATGTTGAGAGTGAGAGAATGTTGAGAGTTTGAGGATTCTAATTTAATTACTGGGTCAAGAATGACCCATATACTATTCTTCTATTCAACTGTGGCGGCATCTACATCGCCACATGTGAACTACGCATCAAAGACATGACGTCACATAAAATCCTGCATCGCGCAAGTAGAGTTTACTGCTCGATCAGAATATATGAAATTTCTCCGACATCAATCGTTTGGCAGTTGCTCGCCAGATACGACACTCGTCTGGTCGGAGGATCCTCCCGTTTCAATAGAGGATGAGTGAAATTTAAACCTTGTTCCTCATACTTCTAAACTACCACTATTATTTTATTTTACTACTATTCTTGCTGAAACGTTTCTAAGAGAGTTGACTCGAGTTTGGACTACACAGTGGACCAACCAATATATTTGAAAAGATCAATATTAGGTTGTAAAAAATGTCACAGCATAAGCTGAGATAGAAGCCTTTTGGCCTCGTACAGGACTTTCTCCTTTTGTTTTAATTTTAATTTGTTTTATTTTTATTGTTTATTTTTATTAATGTTTCAATGAGTGTGTTTTAGTTTAATTTGTGATTTCCTGTGCGAGTCTCAATAAATATTTTTTCTTTCTTTCTTTCTTAAAATAGTCTTTAGGAGTTAACTGCTATAACTGTAATTTTAACAAGTCAGCTGCTTAAAATTTTTAGGACAGTGGATAGAGAACGCTGCTCGCTGCTAATGTTTCTGCTTTTCTCGGCAAAAGATTTTTTGGAATGGCATCTATAAGATACCTGTGGACATTTTAAGCACCAAGGAACTCCCACAATTTAAAACTCAAATTCAAATTCAAAATATTTTATGTCATATAAACCTACAAGGGCACTTATGAAACGTCAGAAGCTAGGTGCACGATTCCAATCGGTCGTTTCCTATGGAGAAGAGCCGGCAAGAAACTCCACGGTTACTCTTTTAAAAATAAATGGTGTTAATAGGTATAAGAGGACAGTGTAGGCCTATCAACAAGTACCAGGTACTTAATAAACTAGAAAATGGTCCACAAGTCTACAGCTTACAACGTTCTCATATTCATAAAATCTAAAAGAAAAGAATATATATAAAAAAAAAACAAATATAAATTACGTAATTTTTTATTGACAAAGCTTACTACACGATCCAAGATTTTTTTAATAATTAGTGCCTACTACAATCTGTCACCACACACCTAATTGTTATTTGTAAGATTTTCTTTATAAGTGAATTTAAAGATTTTTTTATACTGCATGTTGACATAATTATTGTATGCCTATTAGGCAGGACATAATGAAACTGTAATTTACCTAACATCTGTCTGTATAACCTATTTACCTATGCCCACAATAAACAAAAATATTTGATTTATAAGTACATTGGTATTCAACCGTCACTTATAAGGGTCTGGTTACCTTGCTGAATGACTAATCTTTTAAAATGATGATGTGGATATATTTAGTAATCTGTTCCGCTTAGGTATTTCTAAAGAGTCTTAAAAAGACCCTGAAAGAAATCGACACGTGTTTCACCTCTCAACGAGGCATCCTCAGGATGACGATTGACTTGTCGCGAACTCGAACACGGCGTGTTTCCACACCAAGCACTGAGCGCAGACTGAGCCTTATCGCCCGTCCAACCCACCTATATACTGCTCGCTTTTTATAATGGATTTCCGCAAGGTCACGTCTGAATCAATTAACTGACCAATCTTTTCACCACGGTACGAGATATTCTCGTAATTGTTTGACGCGACACGATAGGAGAAGAAATCAATATTATTATTGCTGATACTCACACAAATAACTTACTTCTGTAATTAATTATTGTTCCAGTCATAATTTTGTAAATCAGGATACTTAGGTAGGTAACCAATATACTCTGTGTAGTAAGTACTAGTGCTGCCAATATTACAAGCGTGTAAGATCATAATTTGTACAGTATTCCAATATCGTGTCTTTGAGGGGTACCTACCAACCAACGGCGACGGCCGTACGTCTAAAATGGTTGTAGTGCAGGGATGGCCAAACATTTCATATTACGTGTGCCACATTTAATTAAAAAATGCTTTTGTCTTGTGACGCCTTCGTTTACAGCCAAAAAATAGTCATTAACTGACAAAAGTTAAGGCCAAAGCAACATAACACAAAATCACGCCTGTTTTACCCGAAGCGTTAGGCAGACGTGTATACCTTTAGTATACATATAATTATTTATTGACACCAAACATATTAACACCACACGTACGTACGTATATAACAACCATAATGCGTAAAAATAAACTTGTAGACTATAATGAAAATAATACAAGATGGGAGCATCAGTCTGCAGCCGAACTAGGTGAAAAATCTGTATCTCGGCATACAGCGTCATACCTCTCTGATAAATGGATTGGAAAAATTTTAGCTAACATTTACAATTTTGTTAAATCTTACAGAATATGTATTAATATACAGTATTTTTTTAAATTAAAATAGAGAAATTGATCGATTACACTAAAAAAAAGTGAGTGTGAATGCGTGTCTGTGTGTTACTACACTCATATTTTGCCTTTTACGTTTAAGCCCTGTGTAATAGGGGGGGCATCAACCGGGCACAAATCCAGACTCCAGGCTGCTACTGAGAAATTCCAGATGGAAAAACTAAATAATACTTTGATTGAATCAAACCCAGGACCTCTTATTCAGCAGTAGCACTTGCATCCACTAAACCAACGAGGCAGTCCAAAAATAACTTACTACTTATTCATCAAAAAAACATAAATGGATGAAATCTGAAATTTCTCAGTAGCAGCTCGGAGTCTGGATTTGTGCCCGGTTGATGGCAATAGGCTCGCCCCCTATTACATGGGACTTAAACATAACTGGCGAAATGTGGGTGAACCTGCTACAGGGACACCTCTGCACAACCCTTCGGGGAAACAAGGCGTGATGTTATGTGTTTATGTAAATGGATGGTTATGTTATTTTAATGTAACTAAATGATAGAATTCGCTGCAGGTCCGAGTTACTGAAAGAATTTTCGTTTTCGTACGATTTCATACTAAAATTCAGTTTCTGACGCAGAAAATTGTGTGTGTGCATAAATGCTGTAGGTTTGCCACCCCTGCTGTAGGGTATCAGATACATAAACCTGCGTTCTAACAAGGTTGGTTATCTCTGGTTCTGTATTTATTACGTGTATGTATGTATGTGGATGTTGGAAGTGTCGTATGCATTTGTAGCAGCCATGTGAGTGAAATTGGGCGCTTCTGAAGATGACTGTCCGTTGTTGTTTTTGTAGAGATAGAATAGAATATCTTTATTTTGCATAAATTATGTTACATAAAAGGTCTTAAATATTTTAGAGCTAAAGACAATAAGAATAAAATGATGTTTTGCAGGTCATACAAAAACCTAATGTAAAAATCACGATATTTTTAGTGCGATTTACTTTAAAAAGCATATTGTAAAGTAGTTCAATATCACAAAAACAAATGTGCTTGAAATACTTAATTATAAATAAAAACACTTCAATTATTACTACAGAGATCGAAAAAAAAATCTTTAGAATTGAATTATATTACTACTAAGATCATACATTTGGAATACCAATTACATATAATTTAATTAAGAATTCACTTATAGTGAAAAAAATAAAACTGAAAATATCTTTAGAATTAAATAATATTACTACTTACTGAGATCATAAATTTGGAACTTTGCATATAATTTAATAAAGAATTCACTTAAAGTGTAGAACACATTATGACTATAGCCTTTTCTTCAAGCATAATTTAATGGTTTTCTGATCTGTTTAGATATGCGAAGTTGAGTTGCGTTGGATTACGTTATAAATATAGAACCTGTGCTGAATATGTTCGCGTTTTACTAAAACCTAGTCGAGTCTCCAAGGAAACGGTAAGTAAATTTTTGGATACTCAGTAGAACTTCTTTGAGGACAGGCTGCGTGTCCATAGCACATATGCAAAAAAAATCTTAGGAGATAAATCTTCGCTCATAACTTTCAGTTTCAGTCCATCCAAAGGCGTTCTGTTAAAGATCGTAAACGTCCAATGAGCATGATTAATTCAATGAGGTCCTGGATTTGATGTCCATGTCGGGCAAAGGGGAATTACTCAGTAGCAGCCCGGAGTCTGCATTTGTGCCCGGTTGATGGCAATAGGATCTCCCTCTATTACGTAAGACTTAGTTATAAGTTGCGAAATGCTGGTGAACACCTTAGCTTAACCCTTCGGAGAATTACAGGCGTGATATTATGTGTTCTGCTGTAAAATCCAGCCATTTTTCGTATTTACCGATAGTTTCAGCGCACGACAGCGCTGCAGCGACACAAACGTCTCGGCTCACAACACGTTTACGAGCGCCGCCAGTGATGTGTGAAACTTACTCCGCTACTAGATACACTATAACTAGGTACTATGGTATAGGTAGCTACCTCTTCAGCTACGATACAGGGGAATGGACACCTTTTTTTTTTTGGTGGGAAATTATCAAATAACTTCTCCCGTTCTGGACGGAGCGGGAGGGCGTGTCAGACTCTTACTGGCTAAAACCCACCCGTGTTCCTTCGGTTGCCCTGTTGCCGGGGGCCACGATCTCCCTTTCGGTTTTCTTCGCAACCCCGGCAGGCATCGGCCCTAGTGGACCCCGTCAGTTCTGCTGACATCTCTTTGAGGCGCGCGTGGAACACAACGCGCCGTCGACCCGGGCCTGGTCGTAATCGGACGGAGAGCTACCCATTGCTCACCGTCCGCAAGCTCGCGCCTACGGTGGCCGGGAATCGGCCTGCGATTAGGGGAATGGACACCTGCCGATTTATTCTGTAAAAAATGTCACCGCGAAACTAAGGCGCCACCTACACCTACAATAAGTTTGCACATTATGATTGAATCCGCCCTTGCCCTCAAACTATTCATTATTTTCACGCATTACATAACATTGATGACCCATAAGCTTCAATGTTTTTGGCTTATTGGTGACTCGCACGAATTTACTCGAACGAATGCGGGCAAATCGACAATTTTAATTAATATTCGTTTTTCTTGAGGCGATTCGCACGCATTCAATTTATTTGAGGGCGCGTCGACAACTCCAGCAATATGTAGTAGTAAAGTACGCTGGGCAGACAAGTGATTAGGGTTTTTAAAAAATAAAAAGTCGAAAAATGAGTAAATTATTATTTAGATTAAAGGCAGCACAATTAACTTGAAACTGGCATTTACCCACACGGTAATACGTTAGTGGGGTGCGTCATTTCAGAGTAGACAAGCTAGGTATATCCTACACGGAGCAATGAAAATAAATGGTGCAATAAAAATTAAACTTGCTCAACTTTTGTTCAATCATTGCGCATTCCAAAAACATTGCACAATTAGTGATACTGTGCAATAAAATTGATCGTTTATGGTCCGCTCGGTGGAAGGAGCTTGGAGTGAGCTGTAAATGGAGTCGTTCCTTAGCATCAGGTTGAATGACAACTCACGTCAAGCTTACTTCACTTACCTTTACGGTAATATTTACATGGGAACAGCAACCTAAGGTCCATTTCCCAAATAGTGCCACAATATTGCATTTTTTTTCATGTGAAACTCCCTTCACGAGAATATACACGTAAGACATTAATTTAGATTAATGTCGGGATGGATCCTGCCTCTAAGTAGCCACGGGTCTATCCAGTTCAAGGCTTGCGTCGAAAAACCTTATTTTTGAGCTCTTTGTAAACTTAGATTACATAAGTACACACGGCTACATATCAAGCTATACATTTCCAGTGTAAGCTGAACTCTCATTGTACGGAAATCCTATACAATGCGAGATCAGCTTATACTGGAAATGTATAGCTTGTTATGTAGCTTTGTGTATTGTCACTTCTTATGTGCTCTCGCAAGAGCAAGCTCGTAGTTAGTACGTTCTAAGTGCGTAAATTATCAAATCATCGGCACTCAAAATAGGAAAATTATCTAGTCCAGGAAAAATTGCAATAACTAACAGGACTTCGTGAAATAGTTTAAGCAAATCCTAAAAGGCGAGCGGCAACATTTTATGGCTTTTTTCAATATTTTTCGGCTAAAGGCAAAGAGCCTTTAATTTCATCCTTGATACCAAAAGATTAAAAACATGCATATTAATAAGTATTTAGTATTTCCTGCATATTTGTTTTGTGATATTGAACTACTTAACAATATGCTTTAAAAAGTAAATAGCACAAAAAATATTGTTTTAAAACGACTTCAAAAAAAGGAGGAGGTTCTTAGTTCGTCGATTTTTTTTTTTTATGTATATTCCCCGATTACTCAAAGACGGCTGAACCGATTTGATTTTTTTTTTTTCGAAAGGTTATACTTTTAAATTGGTGCCATTGTCATTTGGTCACGATCTGATCAAGAAATCTTGGAGAAATCGAGGGAACTGTTCAAATATTATAGGCTCACCCATAGCGATTTCGGTATTTTTTATAGTAACTAGTGCATTTGCTCTCAAAAAGCACCATTTGGTAAATGGAACTGATGATGAAGGACACAGATGGTCACCGGAAATACTCAATAATATGGGTAATAATATGTATTTTACGGTTTGCGATTCGATTACTTTATATGGTTGGTAAGCAATTGATGCTCGTCACAATTCATATGGTTCAGTGTAGCTAATGGTAGAGTACCTGGAGAACTCCTCAACAATTAATGTCCCTGCATGGGGAAAAGCAATATTTTGTAAAAGGTGATGAGCAGTTAACATTAGGCTATTGTAACTTAGATAAATTGTAAACTAACCCACTAAAAATGTTTTTTTTTTTTTCAATAATATAACCGACTTCCAAACTACAAAGTGAAAAATAACTTTTGTTTCGGAAGTCGGTGGCAAAAAACTTAAATAGGTACTGATCCAAAGACACCGATTTCCGAAATTAAAGTTATTTTACACTTTGTAGTTTGGAAGTCGGTTGTATTTTTGGTAAAAAAAAAAAAAGTATAATCTTTAGAGCTGTAAAATAATCAGAAAGTCAAAGTCAAAGTCAAAGTCAAAACATTTATTTCAAATAGGCCCATGTATGGCACTTTTGAACGTCAAAATTTACAGAATAATATAATTGATTCTAGTCGCCCCTTCCAAAAGGTAGTTTTCGTATGGAGAAGAATGGGCAAGAAACTCCACCGTTACTCTTTTAAAATGTTTTACAATAGTTTGTATTAGTACGTACATTACTTAAATAATTATATGTGAAGACGATGCACCTAGAATAAAATTACTATACCACAATAGGTAAAAAGAATTAAAAATGAAGCAACGACAGATAATTTAATTATATGAAAGATACATGGTGCTCACATATTTACAAACATAGTAAAAGTAGACGATTTTCCTAATGTTTTTAAAATTAATAAGTCAGTGTGTGAGGAAGTAATCACAGAATGTAAAATCAATGTCATATAATACAAAATTATAAATTTAACAATTAAATTAGCAACCTGTTTGATTTTGTCTTGATTCTAAATTGTCCTATGGAGCAGGACCAGCATGTTTCCAAGCACTCTTATCTTGGATATAATCCTCTAATTTGTAATATGCTTGTTTACAAAGTGTACTTTTAATCTGAGTTTTAAATTTTCTTTCATTTAATTGCAATATGTCACAAGGTATTTTGTTGTAACATTTAACACAGTACCCCATAAAAGATGTATGTACTTTAGATAATCTGAAAAATGGTTGATCTAGTTTATCTTTATTTCTAGTATTAAAATTATGTCTATCACTTATTTTATTAAAAAGATGTGGATTTTTCCTTACATACATAATATTTTCATAAATGAATTGGCAAGGTACCGTCATAATATTAATCCTTTTAAATAGTTTCCTGAGAGATTCGCGGCGACGTAGATTATAAATGGCTCTGACAGCTCTCTTTTGTAAAATAAAGATGGATTCAATGTCAGCAGCCCGACCCCACAGTAAAATGCCATACGACATAATGCTGTGGAAGTAGCTAAAATAGACCAATCGCGCGGTTTCTACATCTGTTAACTGTCTTATCTTTCTAACAGCATAAGCGGCCGAGCTTAGCCGCCCCGCAAGAGATGTTATATGAGGTCCCCATTGTAATTTCTCGTCTAGCGTGATTCCTAGGAAAACCGTTTGATTAATAAATTCCAGTTTTTCCCCATTCAATATGATGTCACATTCGCTACTTCTAACATTAGGTAATTTAAATCTAATGCATTTGGTTTTTGTTTTATTTAGTACTAAATTGTTTACCGTAAACCAATCTTGGACTTGCAGAATAGAGCTATTAACGTCTTCAAGATTTTGTGACCGTCGGTTTATTTTAAAGATTAATGATGTGTCATCTGCAAATAACACCATCTTCGGTTGATTTTGAAATAATTGGGGTAAATCATTAATGTAAACTAAAAAGAGGAATGGACCCAATATCGAACCTTGGGGAACGCCCATTGCCATTTCAGACCCTAATGAGTTTACGCCGTTTACCTGAACTTTAACCTTTCTATCTTTCAGGTATGATCTAAGTAAAGCAGAACACAACCTTGAATGTTTTGTGACAGTAAAGTGCTTGTGACGTAGCAGTTTCCCACAGCTTACGAAGTTTACTTTTTTGTGGATTGAATACATTCTACGAACGCAACTTAGCATTATAAAAGAAATACAACGTATAAAAAAATCACAAAAAAAAATATACATATATATGAGAATCGAACTTACTACCCCCGGATTACAAAGTAATCGGCGTAAGAATCGATCCCAGACTTCGTAGAAATTAGGTACTTTTTTCAAAAATATTCAATGTACAGTTTTGACTTCGCTACGACTTTATTGTATGTACACAATCGCAGCAACTTTACTTACCCATACTAAAGTCAAAGTGCGGTAAGAAATTTCCGAGTAAAAAAAATAATTATGCCTATTGCCTACTTTCCGCGAATTCCCATGAGTTAGGTTTAAGTGGACTTAAGATAAAGTGGAATTTCTCTATTTCCTATTCCATGCTGCCAATATTCCTTCAAAGAAACTGTAGATCAAAGATAAAGAACAATGTTCATAACAAATTCCCTGCAATTTTGAAATATTCCCGTTCAGTCAGTTGAGCTAAATTAATAAAAAAATTGCTAAGTATTTGTTGGACAACGCTATGGGGTTCCGTAGTAGGAATAATAATCTTATATCCTATTTTTCATTTATAATACATGATTATTGTTTAAATTATTTAAAAAAAAACTTAAAAACATAGTAGCCCATCAGCATCAGGAACAGGGTCTAAGCTGTTGGTGGTCAGGGCTCCACACAAAGAAAGAAAGAAAGAAAATACGTAAATAACAATTTGGGGGAAAATATGCGTCACATCCACGCAAAACGGCCATCGCTCAGCATAATGATGCGAGACCATGCGTACCGTGTCCAGGATTGCTGCTTTCTGAATCAAGCCCTAGACCCAGCTGAGCAATGAGAGCCTCCTTTTTTTTTTTTTTTTTTGGGTGGGAAATCATTAAATAACTTCTCCCGCTCTGGGCGGAGCGGGAGGGCGTGTCAGACTCTTACTGACTAAAACCCACCCGTGTTCCTTCGGTTGCCCTGTTGCCGGGGGCCACGATCTCCCTTTCGGTTTTCTTCGCAACCCCGGCAGGCATCGGCCCTAGTGGACCCCTTCAGTTCTGCTGACATCTCTTTGAGGCGCGCGTGGAACACAACGCGCCGTCGACCCGGGCCTGGTCCTTATCGGACGGTGAGCCACCCATTGCTCACCACCCGCAAGCCCGCGCCTACGGTGGCCGGAAATGGCCCCGCGATTCCCGACGCCCTGGGCGTCTCCTCCTGCGGCGGTTAGGGGCGTGAGGGCGCGAAATTTGCCTCTCCCTCACGCGTTCCGCCTCCTCCTTCGCGAGCATTACCGCTTCGCAGAAGGAGGTGACGGCCTCCCATTTCCTCTCGCTCCGAACCATGGCCTGAACCAGGGCCGGACGCGAGAGATCAACGCCGCCGATCGCCTCCACGAGGACACGGCGATGCTCCGCCCAAGCTGGGCAGACCTCCACCGTATGCTCCACCGTGTCCTCCGGGTGATCCACACAATGGTGACACCCGGGCGTTTCCTCCCGCCTTATCCTGTGCAGGAACCTCCCGAAACAGCCGTGTCCAGTGAGGACCTGCGTCAGGCGGAAGGTGAGGACGCCGTGGCGCCTCTCTAGCCACTCCTCAAAGAGGGGTCTTATCGCCGCAATTGTGAGCCTCCTGAGGTGTTGATCGAGGCTCTTCGCTAACATTCTTACTTACTATTATTTCCAAACTGTAATATAAGCCCAACACACTGATCCACAATTGAAGCTTGAAAAGTCTAAAATTATTTCTTTTCTTTGTAAACAGGACCCAGCGGTTTAGACTGTGCGTTGTCTGGAATATAAGATTTTTAATATGTAGATCTGGGGTCATATCTCATATTTGTCTGTGTAATCTATATATATAATAAAAAATAAGCTTAAATAAATGTATCCCACTTACGGAAAAAATAAAAGTGATCTAAAAAGTACGAAAAAAGAAAATATTTCAGACATAAATCAAAACAGAAAAAAATGCTCAAGGTAAATTAAGGCCATCGTCGCATGCCATTATAATTTTGTAGGTGTTCCTGGCACCCACATGGTATACAGGCATGCGACCACGGCTTTACCTTGACCATTTTAGTACAATAGGTACTAAAATGGTCAAGGTAAAGCCGTTCTTCGTCTTTCGTCAAGGTAAAGTATTGATTTCTCTCTGAAATATTTTCTTGTTTCGTACTTTTTAGATCACTTTTATTTTTCCGTAGCCGGATTACAGTTTTATTAAACTAAATTTTTAATTTAATTTTTTTTAAAGCTTGATTAATGTTGCGACAAGGTAAATAATAGTAATAGAATAGGACAGAAATACGTATAGTAAATATTTTAATCATGCTTTTTATTATTTAATAGGTATTAATTTTACAGCTGCGCCGTACGTAACGTAATCTCCTTTTTGTTCTCGTTGTTACGAAATTAAACATATTTATTTACTTAGACGATATGATATATACTTATGTAATACGCTCGTCAAAACCTTTCTTTTGATACCAAACAAGTCATGATTATCTCAAATTATGTTTTTTCGTGGTAAAAAATTTACATGTATCTAAAGTCTACCATATTAAAGTTAGAGAGAATTTATAATATAGCCTATGTCACCCGGACCATTATTACGAATCTATTGATACCTCATTCTTCAAAATCGGTTCAGTAGTTTAGGCGCTATGGTAGAACACATGTAAAAGCAAACATACATACATACACCCATACATAGACTGCTAAAATGATAACCTTTCCTTTTGGATTTGCCATAGTCAGGTAAAAATGAATCCCTATTTCCCTCAGTCACGGCATCACGCGGGAACGGCTGAACCGATATCGCATTTTTTTTGTGTGTTTTTTAGAAGATTGTTCGTATGAAAGAAAAAAAAATAGAAAGTTGCGCGGAAAATTAGAAAATTTAAGAAAGCTTAACGAACATATTAACTTTTCTAATGTAACCTTAGCGCTTTTGACATAACTGTCAGACGTTTGACAGTTGGCGCGATTGACAGAATGCGCGCTGCAAACACAGTTTAAACAGGACAACGTCTGTCGGGTTAACTAGTTGGCTGTTATTTTATATACATATATATATATTTTTTTATTTGGGAAAATAAACGGTTACTGTTGTAAAATCTATTTGGAAGATACTTTTTGTTAGGTTTTATGTCATTAATAATGTCGATAAAAAGATATTCGAAATTTAATATGCTTGTAACTTGACGTTTGAAATAGCAACCATCGTACAATGTTTTCTGAGTTTTTCTTTTCCTTTCTTATTTCCCTATTTCCACGAACGTGATTCTTCATATCTATTATCATACCTATTACAATCACAACACGTTATCAGCACGAAGCTTTGTATATTTTATCTACGATCGAATTTAAAAGGAGATTGGTGGTGAAAATATGTCGTCTGCAGTTTCTGGTATGTCACTAAATGGTATTCCGATACTTTGTAATAGAGAAGGATACACTGTGTGGAAATTTAAAATGAGAATGCTATTAATCCATGAAGGATTGTGGGAAACCATAAGCGGAGTAGTTGTCGAAGGCAATAAGACGGCCGACGATGTACGGAAGGATGAAAAGGCTCTTTCTAAAATATGCCTTACTGTGGATGGCGCTGCTATTTCGGTTGTTCGACCAGCTAAGACCGCAAAGCAAGCGTGGGATGCTCTTATGAAATCCTACGAGGATCGAAGTTTGGGTCGTAAACTGTCGTTGGAACGTAAGTTGTACAGGTACACCTTATCTGACTTTTCTAATTTAGAAGCTTACATAAATGCAATAACTACAACAGCACTAGACCTGGCCGATATTGGCAAAACTATAGAAGATAGTTCTTTAGCAGCTATTATATTGGGAGGTCTAACGTCTCGCTACGAGCCTATGATAATGGCGCTTGAGAATGGGAGCGTTGAAGTCACAACAGATTTGGTGAGGACTAAGTTGTTGAGTGAAATGACGAAGGAGACTAAAGATGATGTGGCTGCGTTGAATGCTAACAGGCAGGTTATTTGCTATCGTTGTAAGAAGCCAGGGCACAAGAGTCCTAATTGTCCTCTCAAAAAGAAGGAGAAAAAGGCAAAGGCGAGTTGCTCTATAGAAAATTGTTCTAAAGATAAGGGAATGAATGTTTCTAGTTCAGGGAATATGGATGCATGTGTCACGGAATTGGCTTTGGATGGTGTCAAGGAATTGGCTTTGTCTGCACCAAGTATTCAGATGTCTGAGAAGTGGATTATCGACTCTGGTGCGTCTACTCACATGACTCCACATGCTGAATGGTTTAATAGTTACCGACCCTGTGATGGGAAGATAACTGTAGCAAATGGTAAAAGTTTGCCGGCTGTGGGTTTAGGAGATGTTGCTATTGACACAAAAACCGATTTCAAGAAGATTAAAAATGTTGTACATGTTCCTGGCCTAGATTGTAATTTACTCTCAGTCAAAAAGGCAGTAGAGAAAGGTTTCTCGATTGTTTTTGATACGAATGGCTGTAATTTTTATTATTCTAATGATGTTTCTTTTATAAATGATCCTGTTTTACATGGTTCTATTTGTGGTGGATTGTACACTTTAGATTGTACAGTAAAACCGCAAGGTGTTTCAGCTTATAATGTTCACACTAATTTGTCCCAGTTTCAGCTTTGGCATAAGCGTCTAGGACATCTCTGCCGTATTGGTATGGATCTACTCAAAAAAGGTCTAGCTGTTGGTGTTGAGTATACTGAGGTTGACAAAGAACCATGCGTACCTTGTGTAGAAGGTAAGCAGGCCCGGAAGCCTTTCAAAGGGATAAAGTATAAGAAGGCTTCGTCACCATTAGAATTGGTCCATACGGACGTTTGTGGTCCCCTGACCACTGAATCTTTTAAAGGTAATAAATACTTTATTATTTTTGTAGATGATTATACACGTTTTATATCCCTTTATTGTATGTCATCTAAGACAGAAGTTCAGAAGTATTTTTGTGCTTTCCAAGCACTTGTTGAGAGACAGACTGGCAGTAAGATTCAAACCCTTCGGTCAGACAATGGTACTGAGTATGTCAACAAGGAGCTGACAGATTATTTGCAGGCTCAAGGGATTCGACATGAAACCTCTGTACCATACAGCCCTCAACAAAATGGGGTAAGTGAACGTTGCAATCGTAGTATTGTGGAGAAGGCCCGTTCCTTGCTAGCACATAGTTCTCTGTCGAAAGCTTTTTGGCAGGATGCTGTTGAGACTAGTGTTTATTTAAAGAATAGGTCACCTCATCGTGCACTTGATGGTAAGACGCCATATGAAATGTGGTGTGGTAGTAAACCCGACCTGTCTCATTTAAAGGTGTTTGGTTGCCGAGCTTTAGTTCACGTGCCTTCATGTCAGAGAACTAAGCTTGACATGAAAACTTCTGAACATATCTTTGTTGGATATTCAGACGATCCAAGGAGTTATTATTTCCGTAGCGCGGAAAACCCTCGGAGGTTGATTAAGTCACGGGATATTACGTTCTTTGAAAATAATTTTTCAGGATTGAAGGATAAATCTGTTCAGCCTGAAGTTGTTGTGAGCCCTAATGTCATTAATCTTTTTTCACAAACTTCTTCAGATACCACATCGCCACAGGAGATTTCTATCTCATCTGCTTCTATTTCTTCACCTACTTCAGAAAGTGTGGACATGGAGGTAGAGCAAATTGACGATTTTGTGGACGCGACTGATGAAGCTGGTGGGGTTGGCGACATAGAGTCTCTACATTCAGGTGAACAACGTGATCTGTCCTTGGTTCCTTCAGATGAACCCAACGATGTATGTCCTGAGAGAAGATATCCTAATAGAGTACGTAAACCTCCAGATTATTATTCATATGGCACTCACGGTGTTGATTTGTTGTGTGATGATCCGAAAAGTTATCGTGAAGCTATTAATAGCGATGATAAAGATAACTGGATTTCCGCAATGAAGGATGAGTACAATGCCTTATTGAAAAAGCAGACTTGGACATTAGTGGATAAACCAAATAAAAAGGTTATACCGTGTAAATGGGTATTCAAGGTAAAGAGGGACGCGAACGGTGCAATAGTTAAGCATAAGGCGCGACTAGTTGCGAAAGGTTTTAGTCAAGTTTGGGGGACTGACTATAACGAGACTTTTGCCCCTGTAGTTCGAAATTCATCTCTACGTACGCTTATAGCGTTGGCGGCAGAAATGGATTTAAAGATCCAACACATGGATGTTGATACCGCATTCCTCAATGGGGACTTAGAGGAGGAGGTGTACATGCAACAGCCTGAGGGATTTGCTGAGCGCGGGGCAGAAGGTAAAGTCTGTTTGCTCAGAAAATCAATTTATGGTTTGAAGCAGGCAGCTCGAGCCTGGAATATCAAATTGCATCAAGTTCTATCGAAAATTGGCTTTGCACGAACATCTGCGGAATCATGTGTTTACTTGAAAAAGTTTGGTAATGAAATCATAATACTTGCAGTCTATGTTGACGATCTAATTGTCTTTTACAAAGAAAAATGTTTGTTTGACGCTGTCAAAAATGACTTAGAAAAATTTTTCTCGCTAAAAGATTTAGGTGCATTATCATATTGTTTAGGCATAAATATTAACCGTGTTGACGATAAAATCATGGTCAGTCAGAAGACCTTTATTCAGGCAGTGTTGGAGCGGTTTAATATGAGAGATTGTAAGGAGATGTCTACACCTTTGGAGAATAACAAGTTGGAGAAAGGTAATCCATCATCTCTTGGTGAATATCCTTACCAAAACTTGATAGGATGTTTAATGTACCTAGCTGTGAATACGAGACCCGATATAGCTTATGCCACAAGCTATTTAAGTCAGTTTAATAACTGTTACGATAAGAGGCATTGGTTGGCCGCTAAAAGAGTGTTACAGTATTTGAAGGGTACTATGGATTACTGTATTACTTACAGGAAAGTCGGTAGACGTTTGTGTGGATTCACGGATGCTGACTGGGCGAACTGTGTACATGACCGTCGGTCGTACACTGGTTTCTACTTCACGCTAGCGGGCGGACCTATTAGCTGGGAGTGTAAGAAGCAGCCGACGGTAGCCTTATCGTCTACAGAAGCTGAGTATATGTCCTTAACCAGTTCTGCAAAGGAGGCTATTTTTCTCAGACGGTTAGTGTGTGACATTACTGGTTTTTCTGATAGGGTGTTGCTATACAACGACAGTCAAAGTGCACAGAAACTTGTGCTAAATCCAATCCACCACAATAGAACCAAACACATTGATACGAGATATCATTTTATTCGTGAAAAGGTTACTGAGGGTGTTATAAATATAAAGTTTATACCTACGGATAAAATGACAGCCGATGTTTTAACCAAGCCCTTAAGGCGCATAGCTCATCTTAGGTGCGTTGTTAATATGGGTTTAGTGATAAACAAGTAGAATAATCTTCTATTTATTTATTTTTCGTCGGTTTATATTTTGTATTTGTGTTTAGTCTGGTAGTAATGTTTTATTATTTTCAATTGTGTTTAGCATTACTACTTTATCTTTTTATTTCCATTAAGGGCGGATGCTGTAAAATCTATTTGGAAGATACTTTTTGTTAGGTTTTATGTCATTAATAATGTCGATAAAAAGATATTCGAAATTTAATATGCTTGTAACTTGACGTTTGAAATAGCAACCATCGTACAATGTTTTCTGAGTTTTTCTTTTCCTTTCTTATTTCCCTATTTCCACGAACGTGATTCTTCATATCTATTATCATACCTATTACAATCACAACAGTTACACATTACAATATTACAAAATAATTAGAGCTAAGTAAGGAGGGAGCAAATGTAAAACCCGCGACATTTTCCACATAATATTAAAACAGGGTATTAAATTTTTTTACGATGTGCAATTACAATTACATCATAATTGTATGCATAATGTGGTTAATGATAAATGTAAATAGGCATACAACAATATTAAAAAAATAAATACAGTCTATAGTTTGAACATTATGGAGTTAAATCTATGATTGTTTTGCGAACAAGGCATCGAAATTTTCCAACAGAAACAGCAAATATGTCAATATGTATTATGGAAGGTCTTATTATACTGATTAAACTGGTATGGCTAGTTGGTTGATAAAAATTAAAACAATTGTTGCTCTACAATGCAAATAAAGCAATGAACGTGGCTAAACTGTCTTGTATATGTGTTACACAATTACCCCGCAGGTTTTCTGTGTTGAGCTACGGAACCTTAAAAAATCTGCCTGCAAAAGAAACTAATAGCATAAATTAAATTTCCTTTAAAAGTTTTCTATTAGCATACGTCGGATTTATGCTTAAAATGGAATGTTAGAGACGCAGTCATTTATTAAAAAAATCTAAGCTCTTTTGAAGTGGAGTATTTTGCAGAATTTTCTTATTTAATAAGTATTAATTTTGAGCTTGTGGCTAAGTAATAACAGCCGCTCGGATGGATCCATCAGGTTAAGCTATGCTTGCCGGAGTTGGTCCATGGATGGGTGATCATCTTTACATAACGAGACCTCCGTGCCTCGGAAAGCACGTTAAGCCGTTGGACCGGCTGTCATTCGTGGATCTTTGACAGTCGATACGGGTCGTCAGAAGCCCAAAAGTCTGACAACCAATCTTACCAAGGAAATCGTATTACCCAGTTACTGGGTTGTGTAGGTCAAATAGGCAGTTGCTATATGTAAAATACTGGTACTCAGCTGCATCCGTATAGATGGGAAGCCGACCCCAGCATAATTGGGAAAAGCTGGGTAGATTTACTGAGTACAAATGCTCGGAGTTTCTTGGAAGGATAAAATCAGGAATTACTCTGGAAAAGAACCGAAGTTACCGACATAGCTTGCAGAGTAAGCAAACTGAAGGGGCGGTGGGCAGGCCATGTTTGTCGAAGGTCCGATGGCCGGTGGAGCAGACGAATCCTGGAGATGGGACCGCGTATCGGCAAGCGTAGTGTGGGATGCCTCGTAGCAAGATAGACCGACGACCTTAAAAACGTGGCTGGGACATACTGGATGTAGACTGAGGAGGACAGAGTGTTCTGGCGTAGCCTGGTAAAGGCCTATGCCACAGCTACGGACACACCTACATAAATCCCACCATATATTAATCATACCATAAAAAAACCGGTCAAGAGCGAGTTGGACTCGCGCACCGAGGGCTCCGTACCTACCTATTATACCGCCATAATAAAATTGGTATCATTTTTATCGGTAAAAGAGATGTGGGCAAATTTAGATTTTCGCGAAAACTTGTAAGTACCAAAATTTACCGTAATTTTCTACTTTTTTATTTTTCGGAATTTCCCCGTTATTTGTGCTAGTAAGACCTTGCTTTTTGCCGAATATCGTGATTCTATTTCAACGGGAACTACCAGGAACTACTATATACGTTTTCGACCCAAAACCTATAAGGTACTTCCGGTTGACTTTGTTGAGTTGTCAATTTTGGTTAAAAGCAAGGTTTTATAGCATAAGCAAAGGTGGAATGCAGAAAAATAAAAAAGTTGAAAATTAAGGTAAATCATGGTACTTACAAGTTTTCGCGACAATCTAAATTTGCCCATATCTTTTTATCGTGATGACTCAGGACCTTGATTTTTATACACCTAATAGGGACTATAGACTTCAGTGTCTGATATAAATTTTAACTTGCTAGGTCCACACATTCTTGAGAAAATCGGTGGTGACACATGGAAAGATGGACAAGAGAGTGATCTTATAAGGGTTCTTTTTACCTTTTGAGGTACGGAACCCTAAAAATGAACAAATGAAAATATTAACGAAGAATTTTTGTCAGTTTGTCTGAATGTATGTTCCGGATTTGCGCGAAAACGGCTAAACGGATTTGGATGAAATTTGGCTTACAGGTAATTTAAAACCTGTATTAACGATGAATACCTGTAGTACATTCCCGTGGGATATTTTCCGACATCCATGCGGGCGAAACTGCGACCAAAAGCTAGTATAGACTATAAAATATCACTAGAAGCAACATTCCTCCATGCCTATTTTAGAATTAAAAGTGACGTAACTTTTTCATTCGTAGGTAAATGCTCCCGCAGACAGTCGCGACGCAGCGGCGCGACGCAGCGGCGCGACGCGACGACACCGGTAGAGCAATTTCCGTGACGATTTCATAGAAATTGTTACATCAGAGTCGCGTAGTCGCGCCGTCTCTTCGCGCCTGTCTGTGGGCTTTCATTGTCAAAACATTTCTATTCATTATGATCAAAATTGAGTATCATTAACGAAATACGTACCATAACTCAAACTCAAAGCATTCTTACCCAGCACGAGTTATTTATAACAATTCATTAAATAAATTGTTCTACCCAAAGGGGCAATTCACGAAGATATTAGGTCCCTAACAATTATTAAAATTATCAGCGAGGACCCTTTAAGGGAAGATTAAATTTTCGACAGCGTAAGCGTCATCTTTTATTTTTAATTGTGCTGTAGTAAGCAGTTTGGAGGAATGGAGAATTTCTATTAGCGTCTCAATTTAGGAGGATAGGTTTTGAGCTCAGAATAATTAATTTATTATCTGGTAGTTGTTACCAGCGACTGTGTTTGCATTCAAACTTCAACTCCCTGTTTGATCAGCTTAACAGCTTTGCAAATTAAGTAAAATGTAGGTGGGTACTGTAGAGGATTGAAGGCTTTCGCAGACAGGCGCGACCCGATAGTCTGACGTGATTTTGTTAGAACAAATTCCCCGAAGTTTTCATTGATATTGTTCTACTAGAGTCGCAAAACATCGTGAAAAATCGGCAATAACAAACATCGTGTTCGGCATGCCTGAGAGATATTTCTCGACGGCATGTGAAGCCAAGTAGAGACCCATGGGCGGCTTTAAAACTCTGACACCAGGTTATGTATGGTTTCAGAGTTTTAAAGCCGAGATTCCTTCGCGATGTTTTCCTTGATCACGATGTTTGTTGTTGTCGATTTTTCACGATGTTATGCGACTCTAGTAGAAAAATTTCTACTAGAGTCGCATAATTGCTTTAGGTAATCCGTGTTTTCCAAGTTATTTTTGATAAATATGATAAAGCAAAAAATACGTGTCTAATATTTTTTCATTATCTGAAAGACGGACTAAATAGAATTTCTTTTTTTTTTTACCTAGGTAACTACCGTATTGGAAATTAATGCATTTGATCAATATTGACATTCATGCAAGCAACATGACGAGATCAATTGTCAAACGTCTAAATTATAATGACCAATATCATTATCCTAAAAATAGGTCGGCGCTGCATATTTATCAGTCGTCATCTCAGCATTCACCCCCTTTCTAGCAATACCATCTTTCACACAATCCACTCATCGTTTCTTTGGTTTTCCCCTACTTGTCTTAAATTGCAGCCATGTTACCACTGCTGGGACACTGGCCTCTCTCTGTGAAAGGGACTGCAGGGTCATAATCTACTACGCGGGTGCGGGTTGGTAGATGTCGCATGTCTTCGAATTTTTGGTTCTAGGACATGTCGGTTTCCTCTCGATGTTTTCCTTCACCGTTTTGTGAGCAGTACTGATGAACTCACCCGATAAAACTGGGCCACCACAAACACTGCTCTCGTTGTAATTATAGACACGAAAAAAAACCTGGAATAGAAAATCTTGTACATACGTTTTTTTTTTCCTTAATTAGACCCCCATAGAAGCAAAGCCTTGGACATGTAAAATTACTTCGTAGGTTTTTATTTATCAAACACTGGTCAGTCGGCGGTCCACCAAAACGAGCATAGTGAAATAAATGTCATAAATGTATAATTCTGCGGGCACTTTGAACTGTGGACTCGTGGGTGAACGCTTTTTTACTTTGCTGCATATTTTTGGCAGCGGTAGTGTTGCGGTAGGGCTGGGCTTTTGTGAAAGCGGGGGCTGTGTTTAATAAAATGTCTTCTTATAATTTTGATCATAAGATCGAGACAGGTAGGCCACATTTTCATGCAGTGGTTGCGTTGCGAGACGAGTCTTCGCTGAGTTTAGGAAACGATGGCATCAAGAGTTGAATTGTGATTTCACAAATTGACTTGCTACATTACAACACAGAAAAAGGTATAGACTATACACAGTGTAGATATCTACGGGAGACCATTGCCGAGCAAAATGGTCAGTTTCGAAAAAAAAAAAAACCGGCCAAGTGCGTGTCGGACCACGCACAATGAAGGGTTCTGTAGTTGGGATGAATTTATCCCCAATACAAAATTTACATTGTAGTTGAAAAACATGTTCTCCGGTACATTGCTAATGCACTGCAAATGTAAGTTTGTACGCACAATATTTCTGTAATCTATGGGTAAAGAACAATTTTCTGTATTTTTTTTTTCAAAATTTTAGCCTTAGTAGTTTCTGAGATCAATTCAATTTTCACAATCAATCATCATGTTTCTGGGTCAATTTTCATCGAATTTTTTAATATCTTTAAAAGTGTTTATTTTAAAATTATATAAAAATATTTTTAAGATCTTCACAACAAGCCCTTTCTTTTGATATATCACACGGTACTGTTAGCAAAACTTTCAATTTTCTTGTTTGCCCCCCAAAAGTGACCCCTATATTCAAAAATAATTTATTTACGTTACACGTTCGTGTTCGGGTCACAAAAATACTCATGTGTACCAAATTTCAATTTAATCGGTCCATAGGATTCCGAGAAAATTGGCTGTGACAGACGGACAGACAGACAGACACACGAGTGATCCTATAAGGGTTCCGTTTTTTCCTTTTGAAGTACGGAACCCTAAATTTCATTTTTTTTCTGAGCCTATGATTTAACAGTTGCAGAAACCAATTCATACTAAAATCGATCTTGCAACGTCCAAAAAAATGCGTGGGTAGAATTTTGAGGCGTGGTCTACCCAAATGTGATGTCATCATCAAAAAAACTACCACTTGCAGTAACAGCAGTTTGTTACTCTCTTTCTGTTGTCTTACAATCACACACACCCTACTCATTAACGAAATGCACAATCACACCCCCCACACTCAACACTCTAAAACAGTTTCGAGTCGCAACAAAATATTTTTAGCTCTAAAATATTTCTACTGGACGGACATTTTTGTACTAACATTCTTTTTTCGCACACTCAGCAGTTTCCGTCGCTCCGTGCCGCTTAAAATCTGAGCTTTAAAACGTTATGTGCCTGCTTAAGGGAAAGTTGTTTCGGATTTTGTAAGAGAAAATGTTGACACATGAATAGACTTTTGTTATTCTTATTACTGAATTTGTGCTTTTTGTTGGTAACTCGTTGAAAGTCTCGTCGACGTAGATTGAATACACAGAATGTCTGTACATCATCTTAGAAAGTTGCCGCTATAGTTATTACCCGCGCCTTTTTAAATGAAAGTCAAATTAAGTGAATTTTAAATATATATGCTGTCAGATTTAACGATGTGTATCCAAAAGTAAAAGTAGATGCTTCTGAAAACTCAAATTCAAAAGATTTATGTAAATTAAAACATTCAAGAACAGGTTTTCCGACTGTTAAAGTTGAAAAGTTGCACAGTGAAGTGTTACGGTGAACAGTAGTTGTCATTGGACTCTACAACACAGCACAATAACTAATGGACTCAATAGTGAACAATAAATGGTGCGATAACTCAGTATCGCTAGACAACAACTTATGGCCCATCTCTAGGCAGATTACAGAGTAGGTACGCCTAAATGTGTACGTGTCCCTTTTTCATTTGTTTGTGAACGAGACCTCTCAACTTTGTCTCATAGTTTCGTATAAATAACATCATGTTATGTTATGTTATGTTATATATCAAGTTATGTTTAAAACCTATAAACAAGGGGACGAGTCTGCTATATCAACCGGGCAAAATCTAAATTCCTGATGGAAGAACCCAAACCCTCTCAGCCAACCTGGAACTTAAAAATCAAAGACCGCCATCATTATTTGCGCTTGTGAATATAATATTTACCACGCTATAAACCACAAAAATATAAAAACAAAACACCCGGATATAAAGGAAGAAAGAAAAAAATAAAATAAATTACAATCATTACGGACACGTCAAAGTCACATCATTTATTTCAAATAGGCCCATGTATGGCACTTTTGAACGTCAAGATTAACAAAAAATATAATTGATTCTAGTCGCCCGCGCCCCTTCCAAAAGGTAGTTTTCGTATGGAGAAGAATGGGCTAGAAACTCTACCGTTACTCTTTTAAAATGTTTTACAATAGTTTGTATAAGTACGTACATTAGTTAAATAATTACAAAATTATAAATTTTACAATTGAATTAGCAACCTGTTTGATTTTGTCTTGATTCTAAATTGTCCTATGGAGCAGGACCAGCATATTTCCAAGCACTCTTATCTTGGATATAATCCTCTAATTTTTTCCTCTAGTTATAACAGTATGTGCCTCACGGGTGTATCAAACAGGCCTAGCTCAGCATGCATGCTCGAGAACTAGTGCCTGACGTTGGTTTTTAACTGGACCTCATGTTACAAGGACGTCTTATCGATGTTAATCAATTTCCTAGTGAGTGTATGTGTGTGTGTGTGTGAGTGAGGGTTTGTGAGTGTATGCGTGTGTATATAAAAACTATCTTTCCAGGATAAAATGAAATTCCACCCGGCTTTCAAAATCGACCTTCGCCTTAACAACTGAGGACGAAAACCGTGCATAATTAATATCTTTGAGCGGACACACATTGCATATTCATGAACGAGACGCCTCAGCATAAAACTAGATTATTAGACTGTTTTCTATCATTCCTAATTGTTATTAATTGTGTGGTAATATTTTTGATTATTATAAGCTTAATTTTGTGTAAGTCTAAAGACGGTTACTTGAAATTCTGGTTGCTGGTTGGAAACCTGGGCATCTTACTTAAGTACAATTAGGAGGAAGAAAAACAATCTGCCTAGCCTTTTCCCAACTATGTTGGGGTCGGCTTCTAGACCAACCGTATGTAGCTGAATACCAGTATTTTACAAGGAGCAACTGCCTATTTGACCTCCACAACCAAATAACTGACTGACACGATACCCCTTGGTAAGAGTTGCTGTCAGACTTTTGAGCTTCTCACTTCCCATATCGACTGTCAAAGATGACAGCGGGGACCAACGGCTTAACGTGCTTTCCGAGGCACGGAAGGCTCTCGATATGTAATGGATTACCCATGAATCGACCACGGCAAGCGTAGCTTAACCTTTGATCGATCCGTGCGGCTGTTATATCTTAGCTACTTAAAATGACATTATTTGATGCTGGACTAGACAGGTAGTTTGTTATAGGTAAACCAAGGAAGCAACAACCTTAATGTAAAGAAGAAAGAAAAAGTATTTATTGAGACACAGGACATCACAAATTAAATTAAACTAAAACACTGTGACGTTGCAAAAATCACAACCTACACTATTTGCGCTGTAGCATGGTGCGGGTGACAGTTTCAGTAACATTTCGTTTCACTCTTGAAAGTTGCCGCGATTTACAATTTATGACTTAATATTTCAGTTGTACCACATTCGTAATATATTAAATAATTAATAACTGTAGTAAATTAAATTAAACCCAACCAGAATGTTCTAATCAAGAAATAAAATCAAATTGAATGAAAAATTAAGCAAAGTGTTATGCGTATAACGTAACGCCATAGACGTATTTAGTGATGGGATGTACTGCTACGATGGATAGTCGATATTTTTTATAATAAAAAACGTATTTTGTGCGTAGGTCAATTTTTATTTTTAAAAGGTCTAATTATACAACAGAACATTTATAGGGTAAGGTTGCTTAAAAGGTTGCTAAAAAAAAATACATGTTATTCGTCTAAACTCATATCAGAGTCAGGAACATCTGAATTGTCACTCAATTCATCATCTGAATCTGTGACGGATATTATTAACGATGACTCAATTATGTTGTCAATATGTATGTCACGATCCCAATCAGACATAATGTCCCTTTTTGTTTTATTCACGACCTTCGACCAGTCTTCAGGTTGAACATTGTTGATGGCCTCTTGTAATAGGGCCAACATCTTATTTGCCGTAAATGGCGGCGAAGTATTATTTCTTGCGGCGTAACCTAAAAATAAACGAACTTATAAAAAAAAGTATTCAAATAATCATCAATCAGCCTAATCTAGTATCTGGTAATGTTTTTAAACTAGGTACATGCTACGATCGGAAAGCTGATTTTTTTATAAAGCTTCAAAATGGGAATTGAAATTAAAAGCATACCTTTTATTTGGGCCCAAATCAGCTCAATAGCGTTATACTGGCAATGGTAGGGTGGTAGTCGAAGGACCTGGTGGCCTTTTTCTTTTGCCATCTCGTCCAGAGCATAGGTAGGAGTTGGTGGCTTATGGCGTCGGACTAAGGCAATAAGCTCCGTCTTTAACATTTTTATATCTGCTGTAACTCCGTTTTCACTCAGCCACTTCACCAACTCGCTTTTGCGGTTGGATTGGTTTGGGGGTTTATTAACTTGCACCGAATGGTAGGGTGCGTTGTCCATTATTATGGTCATAGGCTCTTTTAAATTGTTTAATAGACCTATGAACCAATCTTTAAATTTTTCGTAATTCATCTCCTCATGATACTCCGTAGTTTTTTTTGACTTAAAAGCCAGCAAACAATCAGGGACGAATCCACTTGCTGTACCTGCGTGACAAATAATAAGGCGTTCGCCTTTGCCTTCCGGCACTTTGGTACACGATTGTGCCGTATCGTCGGTCCAACTTTTACCCACTGTGTGGTTGGCGTTTAGCCACGTTTCATCCAAAAAGACAACTTTGCTCCAATCACTTATGTTTTTGGCCTTCCTTAAAAATCTACATCTTGCTAGGGCAATGTCAGTCCTATCCATAATAATCTTTCTTTTGTTAACTTTTTTGTAAACAAAGCCAATATCTTTTATAACTTGCCGTAGCGAAGTAATACCTCCTTTGAACAAGTCAGCTTCTTTTAATGATTTTAGAAGCTTGAGCAATGTGGGTAGCTCCATTCTTCTATAATAATCATAAATATGATTTCTAATAGCAACCTTAGCAAAATCATCCAAATCTGTGATTGGCTTCACCTTGGTCCGCTTTTTGTTGGGTGTCGATAATTTATTTTCAAACATCCCATCTTGGCCAATTTTCTCACGTGTTATACGCGAAACAGTATTGCGGCCAATATCAAGAGCTTCGGCTACTCGTTCTACAATATGATTCAATGGTAACAACGGTCCATTATTTTGTTGTTCTCTTTCAAAGTAGTCTCGGAGGCGAACAACAAGCTCCCTGGCCTGACTACCCAAAACAGTTTTTTTTGTATGCTTAGGCATGGTAATAACAACAAACTCAACAAACTTATAACAAATAACAATTTAACAAAAATGAAAACAAACAATGAAATCGTAATACGTGTCACATTAAGTCACAATATAACGCGCTTGCACTCGTACTCGCACTCACAGCATCGCACGGGTAAACAACATGGCCGCCGCGCCGATGCACCATAGAGCAAAAATGTTGTCACGAAAAAAAAAACATAAACCCGATTTTGATTATTTTATATAAGTACAAAGATAATTATGTAGCCATAAAACATTTATATTGACAAGTTTATACACGTAGCACACACGTAGTTACACTGCACAACTGAATAATACACTAATTTTCATAACAATATTAAAGAGAACTAGATTCACGCTGCGAGTATCGTTAGCGATAAAAATGAATTGCATAACCTCACATCCCTACGTGGTACTGACAAATGTCAACGTCATACGGGCAACTGTCACCCGCACCATGCTACAGCGCAAATAGTGTAAGCGACATCTCGGTATTTACAAAATCGTTGTATAGATGGCGCTGTTCCAAATTTCAGTTTTCATTATTATTTTGATGTTCGGTTTAAGACATTTATTTTCTCAAAGAACAAATTACAGTTCACTTATAGAGAAACTTAAATAAATTACCAATAGGTTGATTTACATTACGACGTTCAAGCCATCCAAGTAAATGAACATTAAACTTTTATGTATAAAATATAAAATAGTTGTGTAGTTTTACAACTTGACAAAAACATCGAGATTTCTTAGTTTATACGTACGTAACTTGATGTTAATTACATATTCAAAATTAAGTAACAGACGGATTAAATTTCCCACATTTGGTTAGTTAGATAATTGACTATTAATAAATTAAAATATTATCATAGAATTCCAGAAGTGGACTGTCACTTGGGAGTTCTGTTGAGTCTGTGGTAGGATCTTTCTCGAAGGTCGATTAGAGGCAAGCCTTTTGGTCTAGCGTGTAAAGAGAACGGGTTCTTCCCGATTCCGGTGATATACGCGCTGATGGAGATTTAACAGCAGAAATGAACCTGTCTGGCTATTTACTGGCCTGAACTGGTACGAACGCGTAAAGACGTGACGCCCTGGTGTTGTCCAGTGGTCTGGCGCAATCGAAGTTAGTCCCGAGTCCCGAGTTTTTGGAGATTGGAGGTTAGGTCCGACAAGCGTGCGTGTTCTGCTTGATTCGGACTTTAGAGGTTTGACCCGACGAGTGCAGGCAGTGTGGCCATCCCTTTGGATTGGAAGGCCTTACCTATCCGCATCCTCGTACGAGGAAGTATCGCCGCTCCAGGTAACATAGCGTCATCGTATCTTCTACGGACTGTTCCCGTAGGTCGCGATTGTTCGTGGGAACCCAGGCATTTACATGGTATTCCATGTCAAGGGACTTGATTCCGCCAGCTGAGAGAGATAAGTTATCTGAGACCATCTGAGTGATTAAGTTAAGTATAATCGATGAGAGAGTGATACCATATGTAGTCATAGTTTAACTAAACATTCAGAACTAGGTAATAAGACCAGTTGTTATAGAATTAGTGTGTTAGATTATGTCTCTGGGTGCTTTGCCCAAATGTAAAATTCCTTTTATGAGCACAACCATAATAGGTTACTTGGAAATTCGATTGAGCTAGAAGTTATTAAGCGTTCATCTCACGTACCCTCACACGCGACTCTGAGCTTGATGTATTCAGTCTCATACTTGAGTTTCCACTAACATACCTTGTTACGGAGACGGGGTATGTTAGAGGATAACCAGTGGTAGAATCTTGGGAAAGATCAATAAGTTTAGTGGCTTGCCGCGTTTTGTGTTAGTATACCTATATGTTTGTTTTATTACAACAAACCTTGTAATGTGTAAAGAGGTATTTGTTTACTTTAGTCTGGTTATTTGACGGAAGAAATTTTTAATCTCAAGTTGACCGGGTGACAACACACTCATAAAATAAAAACAATAAAAAATAAAGTAAAAGCTGAAAGTCCTGTACGAGGCCAAAAGGCTCCTATCTCAGCATGATGTGGCGACATTTAAAAATAAAAGTCGCAGCGCTGGTATTCTGATAGGGCCCGCAGTGATGTCATGGATACATAGATACATAAATAATTATTAAATAAAATAAAATAAATAGATGTGTGAAAAAACAGTGGTACTCCGGGAGTGCCGACAGAAGTGAAAACTTGAAAAAAAATCGGCACCGCAGTAATCAACGCGTTGATGTCTTTTTAATGGTCAAAAGGTAGTGTCATCACGCTGTCGCGAAATCAATGGTTTAGTCCCATCTCAAAAATGCCCAACGCACCTAAAGAAGTTTTCATTGAAAAAAAAAAAATGTAGTCCGCGTGTCTGTACCCGACTTAACATCAGTTACTTGTCTATGTCTAAGCAAGTTGCCTACCTAATAACTGAAATTGTCCGTATATTCCATAGATAAAATAAAAATAAGTATATTCAAATCATAACTGTCATTCTTTGACAGTTGTATGAAATGGCTATAGCACGGCAATTTGAAGAAGGTTGTCATTTGCCTAGTAATAGATTTCCCTGCCTGTTTATCCTAAATAAACAACTTGGTAAGTAGTAGGTAACATATTTTTGAAATAGGTAACTCCTTTGTTATAAAGTGTCAGTCTCATAAAGGACACTAGGGTCTAATGGAGAGTAAGAGATAGACATTTTATGAATGTTTGCTTGCTTTATTATATTATACGCCTTACTTAAATTTCCCAGTAAGGTTGGATATGGTTTATAGACAGTACAGATTCTATGCGATTATCTCATGTCATCTTATGTAGATTGAATGCAACCAAATAAAAATAAAAATAACAAAATATTTTATTCCACACTAGCTTCTGCTCGCGACTTCGTCCACGAGCCTATTAACCTTCCTCAAGAATTGGGCTATCCAATGTAAAAATATGTTTTTATTTCTGACTGGTAATTCCAGAGATTCCTCCCTACATACAAACTTACAAATAAACAAACAAACAAACAAATTTTACCTCTTTATAATATTGGTATAGGTAAGCCGATATGGGCACATAAGAAAAGTCAGAAGCTAGGTGCTTGCAATTTGACCATGTTAACCAAGTACTGAAATCCCAATATTCTAAGGTTAAATCAGTTGACAGACTTTCAAGCTTACGACTCCAGTAATGATGAGGCTTAAGTATTTACAGCTGCAAGGCTAGATCGATCAGTCGATTCAGACGCCCGAGAGTCTGACATCTCTGAGAGACTCACTAAGGGATATCGTGTTATCAGTAACTGGGTTGTGGAGGTCAGATAGGTAGTCGCGTATGTAAAATACTAGTATTCGGCTGCATCCGGTTAGACTGGAAGCTGACACCAACATAGTTCGGAAAGGCTAGGCTTTGATAGATTTAGATTTAGATTTAGGATTTATACTGTTTGGGCATAGTAAGTAGGAGGTTACGTTTAT
Organism: Omphaloscelis lunosa; assembly: GCA_916610215.1. Classification (NCBI taxonomy): domain Eukaryota; kingdom Metazoa; phylum Arthropoda; class Insecta; order Lepidoptera; family Noctuidae; genus Omphaloscelis; species Omphaloscelis lunosa. The sequence continues at coordinate 11,427,939 of OU744267.1, forward strand.
TGAGGTGTCAGAGCCGTTGTTCAGATCGTCAAGGGTGCAGGTATATTAACGGGCATAGTGTGGCAGTATCTATATCGCCACATGCGATCTACGCATCACATTGACGTCACGCGAAATTCTGCGTCACTCAAGCAGGGTTTACCGCGCGATTAGCATATATATATCTTTCCGAATCGACTACCGTCATCAATCGTCGAGCAGTTGCCCACCAGACACAACGCCCGTCTGGTCAGAGGATCCTTCCTCCCTATAAAGGATGAGTGAACTTTACACCTTGTTACTCATACCTCTATAGTCAGTTCAGCAGCATTGCACTCGCACTGGATGTTGAATGAATCGATAATGCCCCATTTTTACCGAATTCAAAAAAAAGGAAAAGATTCTCAATTCAACTGTATTTTTTATGTTTGTTACCTCAGAACTTTTGATTCTTTTTTATTTGAAAGCTGGTGCTTCCCGTGTGGTTCCATTTCGATTTGGTCTAGTTGTGACACTGGCATCTGTGAGAAAACCATATAAGTCTTAAATTTGCATTAAGATGTGCGCAACAAATGGACGAATAACTCAATATCACGCCAACCGATTTCGATGATTCTTTTTTATAGTAACTCGTGCTGTTGCTCTTGAAAAGCAACATTTAGTGAAGTGGAACTGATGATGAAGACCACAAATGGCCACTGGAATTACTCAGTAATAAGTATGTCACGGGATGCGATTCGATTACTTTAATATGATTGCAATGCCAAATTTATGCTCGTCATAATACATATGGAGAAGTGGAGCTGATGGTTAAGTACCAGGAGAACTCCACAACGATTAACGTCCCTGCAACGGGAAAAGCAATATTTTGTATAAGGTGATGAGCAGTTGAGATTCGGCTATAGTAACTTAGATAAATTACAAACTACCCACTAAAAAGCGAGAAATCAAAACTTAAAAAAAAAAACAACCGACTTCCAAAAAAACACTACAAAATGAAAAATAACTTAAATTTCAGAAGTCGGTGGCAAATAACTAAAATACAAAACCAAAGACACCGACTTCGATTTTTTTTTTTTTGTAAAACAGTTTATATTTTGCGAGATTATGTTAACAGCAACCTAATCTTCTAGCTACCAATTGACTCATCGATTTTAATATGACCACCGGGACCGTTGTGTAACCGTTGACCGTTGTTTGGTGTAAATAATTTACTTTCCAATAGTGCTAAATGCAATGATCCCATAAATCCCTACTTCTTTTTCTTCCTAAATACGTCACTCAAAATGGTCCAAAAAATGTTCACTGTGTGATCATTAAGCTGTTAGATAACATCTCTATCAACACCGTATCAATTCTTTGTTAATCCACTCGACTAGAACCAAACAGAGTGGAAGCGAAGAGCATTTTAAAACAATTAAACACCCAACAATACATGGGGAAGCAGAGGATAATCACAATAGCGCGTAGGTAAGCGTCCAAGATCATAATACAATGAAAAGGGTACTGAATTTGACACTTGAATATGCTCAATCCAAGCATTCAGCTTTTCTTAATGTATAGCCCTGTAGATTTTACTATAGTTGTCACGCTTTAGGATAGCAATAACGGTCATTGCCCTTTCCCTAATATCTCTCCGTAGGAACCCAAACAATAAACTATGTATGGTTTTTCGTTATTGGAACATGTTGAAGATCACGGTAGATATTGATTCAGGACGTTAACGGATTTCTAATAAAATTTATCTAGGTGGGCCAATGACCGCTATTGCTATGCTAAAATGCGACGACTATAGTAAAAACTTTTGTTACCATTAGTACCTTGCAGGCTGTGACTAAATATGAGCAAGTAGGCAGTAGGTAATGTTTTTTGTTACTCACTTGCTTACTTGTGTTAAACTTCTTTATTCCTGTTTGAAATTACCGTAGATATATTACCTATAAGTTTTGCAGACTATAATGAAGTTTTGAAACTCAAGAAAAACTTGCAAATATTTTCCAAATATTGAACTGAAGGTTACTATTATCGCTAATCAATTCGGGTATAAATTAACTGTCCTAACAAGGCACGGAAGAGAGAGTGCATCTGTGTCCGCACACACGCTATTGTAAACTATTACATCTCCCGTATCGATGGCTAATCTCCGCTGAGATTGGCCGCCTTGGCCGAAATTCGGCCTGGAAGACTATTATTATTAACTTATTATTAACGGCCCAAACATCTTACGGTGGTATTTGAAGTACCCAGCCATCTAAAACCTCTCCTGTCCAACCTGCGTATCCACTTAAATGTGCAGTGAAGTCGTATCCTATCTCACTTCTAAGCTCTGCGGTAATTGCGACATAAGTACAGATAGACGCCACGTCCCCTTTTGATTCGGAACACTTCATTTACACTAGTGCGACGAACAAAACATTGTTATAGTGGTTTTTACTAAGCGCTACACATGGTTGGCATACACTGAGAACTTCTAATTTAAGATTGCAATTTTTTTCTGATAACAAGATAATTCTGTTGAGATTCAGAGTGTCGAAAACACCTAAATTATTTGGCCTGTTCCTGAAACTCCTAAACGCTGTCATAGCCATCAGCGTCATCACTATTCAGCTGAAAGACGTCCATAAGCCTCCCGAAAAATATTGACTAGAAATCAGTAATATCAAATACCTAATAATCACTCAGATCCACGTTTTCTTAGTAAATAAACAGGAAAAATATTTGCGTCATAGGCCACCGACATATTGTCCCGATGACGTCTCCATATCGTCCGACGGTGTCGGCCCGACATCGAGACGATGTACAGCTTATTGTCATGCGGTATGCCACAGCAGCCACAAATAGTCGCGTTGCGCCAACAAAAGCTTACAACGCCGCGCGATTCCAAAAGTGTACCTAATTGTGTATTTGGGTGCACTGTGTCGTCCGCCGATAGCGGCACTACACCAACACAGTGTGAATGCGTTTCGTAGTAATTAAATGGTTTCATTTAATTACTACGAAACGCATTCACACTGTGACACTGATAGTTTTATCAGTCCGACGATATCGTGTCGTTATCATTATCGTCCAATGTGAAAGCTCATACCCGGTCGCAGATCTGACGGAAGATACGTCGCGTATCACAGCCTTACACACTCAACCGATGATGCGTTAATGCGTCTAGCGTACTAACTGGAAGTTAACGAAGTTAAGCCCGACGCAGCTTCGCAGCTTCCGTCAGATGTGCGACCTCCCATAACACTAAAATCTAGCAAAATCAATTACAAACCAGACTAACCCTAAAACAATACCCCCCTTTTTATCCTCTACCCTTATCCCAACCCCCGGTGTGCTCCACCCTGTCTGAGTGACGCTCAAGAGGGGAACAAAGCAAGGAGGATGTTAGAGAGTGATATCATCCGCGTCATATTGAGAGATTTACTGACCGGCTGAGCTTTTACGGGGTTTCAGTTAGGTACCTACGTGGTTTTGCTTTAGCTTTTTATCTGTATAAGCTGATAGATTGTTGTTGGTGCCACCATCGACAATAATTCAGATGACAACTACGTGCATTCGAAGGGACAACACTGGTTTTGGCGTCTGCCATTTTATGTGACCTGTCAAACTAATGTCAATTCAGTACTTAATTTTTTTCAACCATTTTGAAAAGGACTAATCAATTAAAAGTCTACAATATTGTTACAATACATCGTTCACCAAATATTTTATTCTGTATCCCCAACAATTGTAGCTCAATAACTTTACTGAACCGATTTGATTGAATTAAGTAACAAATTCTTGTGTATTTAGCGTTAAATATTATAGTACAACCGATCGAACGTCGATATTGAGACTTTCTCCTTAAACTGGCCTAGCGTAGTACAGAACACCAATAGATTACGAGGCCAGTTTATAGGTTACCTACTGGTTTTATTACTTAAGTCTGGCCACGCTAAGTCTGCAATGGAATAAATGGGCAACACCAAAACGTTTTATATACGGTATACTTTTACATCACACTGCATCGTGCAAAAGTGATTATTCTTTACCAGGAATAAATCAGAATATAAAAAAATAACCCATCAAAAACAAAAAGACAAACAAAGTATCAAATTCTTTTTTCGTAGGACAGGATGGTGTTGCCGTCTATAGATTTTCAAATTCCATCGTTTTTTTACTTATGCAGACTTAGCGTGTCCAGACTCTAATGTACAAGTTCTCGTTAATGTAACAATTTATTTGCTTTTAATTATTATTCTAGAACTTTGAAAGTTGACACAGTCTTCGTCACACATTTAATGATGCTTGACGCTATTCACAACCATTTATGCTTCCATGCCGGATCGAACATCAATCAATGTTATCGAAGGAGTCCTGTAAAAGCAGTTCACAAATCCGAAACCCGAAAATTTTGACAGTTCAAACCAAATAGACAGCCACTATTCTTCCGACGGCTATTTGCGGTCGGGGACTTGGGAAATCAGATAATCGAAAATGTGTTATTTTCGACTCGGAAGTCAGTCGAATATTGGTGAATAGCTATGCTAGTTCTACTACATAAACATACACAAACCAACTGGAAATGCTGCACAACATACCACGACAATTGAGCTGCCTTTCACCAATCCTTAAAAAAGATGGGAGGTTCCCTTTTCGTTCTAAAAACCACGCCACACTTTTTCATAACGGAGTTTTTTCAGAAGAATCTTACTTGATATGAAAATAGGTAAACTCGTGAACAACAAGTACTTACTAACTTACAAACAAGATCCGAGTTATTCAGCAAAAAGCATTACTTCGCAAAACTGAAACAAGCTTACGTTGTTTTTTTATTTATTTTTCAAAGAGAAGGGTTATGTTTCAGTAAAAGTTATGCTTTACAAAGCGATGTGTGTGTGTTTGGATTTATCATGTACGGGTTGCTGGTTGCTTAAAGCGTTTAATGTTTAGCTTTGCTTTGTGCAGAAAGCAATATTTGTTATTGAATAGCTACTCTAAATTCTCCATGAGAACGTGACCAATTCAAATCACTGAGTTAACAAATCTAAACTAATATCTACCTATACATACATACGAATAAATAAAATTCAAGTGTCTGTTTGTAATGTCAAAATAACAGCTTTTTACTAAATGCATATGAAATTATGTACGTTACATACAATAAAAACTAAATTTTTAACATTTTTGTCTTTCTGTTCCGGCTAATCTCCAAAAATGCTGGACCCATTTTGACGGGACATTCATTGGCAGGTAGCTGATGTTATAAGGATTAATTTAGGCTACTTTTTTAGAGAGTAGGCTTATGCGGGGGTACCGCGTGGCGCAGCTAATAATTAATGATCAGCTAATACAGGCTTTTATTGAAGGAACTCACACGCTTTGCTCTGCAGTGGGACAATTCCCACTCCAGGGTCACCACTGTGTGGATCGCCCGGAGGACACTGTGGAGCATACGGTGGAGGTCTGCCCGGCTTGGGTGGAGCATCATCGTGTCCTCGTGGAGGCGATCGGTGGCGGTGATCTCTCGCGGTGGCCCTGGTTCAGGTCATGGTATGGAGCGAGAGGAAATGGGAGGCCGTCACCTCGGAAGTTATTTGATTATTTCCCACCAAAAAAGGGTAATGACCTTCCTACCTACCCTTTTGAGTTAGTAAACAGACAACAAATGATCGTGAGGTCGAATCCAGGCAGGCACTTTGTATATTTATTTTCATCATTTTATACAATACCACATTTCACCAGTCCCATGTAATAAGGGTCGAGTCTATTGCCATCAACCGGGCACAAATCCAGACTCCGGGCTACTACTGAGAAATTCCTAATGTAAAAACATAATAACACTTTGCCCGACCTGGGCATCGAACCCAGGACCTCATGCTCAGCAGTAGCACTTGCGACCACTAGACCAAAGAGGTAGTGAAGTGAAATAAAACTGTTATATTTCAGCTTTCACTGGACAAGCAGCCCCAAATAGCCGTGGACTTTTATCAGATTACGGAGACGACGCTCTACAATGAGGAAATACGTTTTTAAAATGAATTTCATGCGAAATATAAATATTATATGGAAGAGATGTTCTGACTTTTTCGCTTCTTTTATCATTTTCAATTCACAATTAGGTTTTTTCTTGTGAAATATGATGTAGGTAAAGATGTTATTCTTCTTTTTAGCGTGTCGATGGCAATTTATATAGGGTCAGCCCAGAATTTGGCTAAGAGTTTGGCAGCTTCAGTAGCGAGATAAATATCACCCGTCTCTCCAGTATTCCATTGCCTAGTCTAGGATGCATATCTGGTACGGCTCGCAAATCCTTCCATATTCTAAGGGCACGTCTTCCCTACCATTACCGCGCCCCCCGGTCTACTCCTTGATATGCAATGGCCTCTGTAGCCCCATGAAGCATGAGGTTCCACGGGCTAGTGCAAATTGTAACGGTTAAGGCTTTGCAGGTAGGCTGCGCAGGCCGTTAACTGATAGGTAGTAGTTTAGGTTAGGTAATTGAAACAGCTGGAAAGGTTAATACATATATTTTTAACACAGTAGTAACACGGCTAGGTCGCGGGTACAATCGCACTGTTCTGTTCCGAGCAGTAACACAATTAAATGGGAAGGGTACTGTCCTTGGCAGCACGTGGTAGACGTGGGGGCCCGTTCAGCACCGGCTCCGCAGTAGGCCGGACGGCCCTCGTAAGGCGCTGGTAGTCAGCGTCGGTAGCACGTGGAGGTCGCCTGCGCTAACAGGTAGTCTTTACAACTTGTTTTAGATGTAAACGATAACTGTGCGTTTGCACTGGCAAAACATTCACGACAAAACATGTTGAAATCTCTATTTCCTGTCAATTTTCCGTACAATGTTTGACAGGGACTAGAGATTTCAACATGTTCTGTTGTGAATGTTTCGCCGGTGTAAACGCACAGTAAACGACACAAGTAGACACAACATGTTTTATACTTTGGTGTAATGTTGACGTTCTACAAAAACAGTTTTGATCTACAAATCTTTGGTTTCCTAAGAAATGGGTTAGCGGTCACACAATAAAGGCTGTCAAAATACGTAGAGTTTTTAGTCACCTTAATGTCAAATACTGGTTAAAATGACAGAAGGCCGTTATTATGCATAACGACGCATGAAAGCCTTTACCAGAAGTGGTCATCGTAATAGTGGTTCAGCAGCTTCAATATGATCAGGATTGTATGTTATAGCAGTTTGTCGTGGAAGTGATACAACAGCGGATCCCCCGACATCATCTCTGTCATCATAAGATGCGACACTCTGCTAGAGTGACTGTCACCAGCCAGTGTCACTCTTATCCGACCTTTTCTGTGACTTCAGTAATTTTGTAACAATACTAGACAGCGCCAGTTCCTGACCGTCTTACTTATGACAGAACCGCTCTTCTAGAAAATCGTAGCTTACAGGCTCGTGCAGACCAGCGTGATATCGCGGGCGCGACAGGCAGCGCGACCCTTGTAACGCCCGCGATATCGCGCTGGTCTGCACGAGCTTTAAGTTGGACCCGCAAAATCTGCAAAGGTATAGCCTGCGAAATTCGAATTTTCTTACGTTTTTTTTGCAATTTGCAGGTCAGTGTCAGGTTGTAGCTTGATCAAAATATGATTCGCGATTATAACAAATAATATATGTGTCGGAAATACATTACTGAGTTGACTAATCGGAACGCAAGCGCTGCCTAGTGGCGTTCGACAGAGTCTGAACATAACGCTTGGACCGGCTGGACCGGAGCTGAGCAGAGTTCATCGGTGGCGGTCTAGCAGTGAAGACGTTAAGAAACTGTCGCGCATTCCGAATAGTCGTGTCGAGTACCTGCGTGTGAATTACTAATGTGATTAATTTGATAGTAAATTATAATTTGATCTGAACTGCAAACGGTTTTTCTATTGCGCATTAACCAACATTACCCACAGTAGTTAAAATATCGCTGATAATAACGAAGGAGTCACATACCAGCCTCCGTTATATGTATTTACATAATTATAATCATTAGAATCATTAATGCATCTCTCTATATTAGATTTGTTCCATTCAATGACTTTGTCATGAAATGATGTCATTTTCATGAAATCAACATTTATGAAAAACTCTCTATCAGTTTTACAACACCTATTGATAATAATCAATAATTATTATTTTATTAAAAGGCAACTAAGGCCCATAAATAGAATAGGTACACAAAATAATTTTAATAAACTAATACATATTAAAAACCTTAAAAAACTATGACTATACACATAATGTTGACGCCACCTGCTATGATCCTTACATACTCCTTTTGCGTCGATAAAAGTCTGCTGGTAATAAATAAATAAAAAATGAGCTGAGAACGATGTTTCTGATGAATTAGGGTTTTAGTTTGATCCCTTATATCTCAGACTGAATTAGGTATGAGCTGAAAACCTCGTAAAATTTAAGTGCCTGACTGAGGGAAATGGGTTACGATGATAGACTAATCGATAATTTACAAGATCTAAAAGGAAAAGTACAGAAACTCGATAAGTCGTGTCAATTTTGGAATCTTTATAATCTAAAGTTATAATTATCATATATAAACTCACCCCTTCTCCCATGGAGGTAGTCAGAAACTATAGAACGCGGTGGTGTTCGAAGCAGGAGGAGTATGTTTGTATGTAAGGATCATAGCTGGTGTGCTACGATCCTTACATACTCCTTTTGCTTCGATAAAAATCCGATAAAATCTTCTTATCTGATCTGATTAAAATCTACGTAAGTGGGCTTAAAATTGGCCACTTAGTACCTTCCGACTTACAACTGATTATTGGCATTATGGTCAATATAAACTGATTTTAACTGGATTTGTAAATCTAATTTTCATTAATGCTGAAAGACACGCAATTTCACAATTTGAAGTCTTTGCCTAATAATGGGGATATGGGTTATATACAGTATCTGCTACGGATTTTATTATCATTATTTTATATAATCAGTACTGTCTCACTGATTGGCAAGTCCATAGCTTTCCACAGTTCCATATGCGTTGTCTTCTGGGGCCATTTCCCATAAATGCATCTAAATTGATACGTCAGCATTTAGGCCCCCACTCGGCGACGACGCCCGTCTTCTGGAACCCACGGCATGACGATTCTGGCCCATCCATCCCGATGCATCCCACATTGCCCTGCTAATCCCACTTCAGCCTAGCAGACTTATTGTCCACATGATTCCTGTTTTGGAGCGTATCATGATACGTACTCGTTGAATTTACTACCCAATACCCTTTATCGACCGATACGGATTAGACAAAACAATATACTATTGTACTTATTTCTTACGAAAAACATTGCGAAAACTAAATATCAAATTCTCAAAACATAATTGGATCGTCTTGAAAGTAAGGTTGTTAGAGAAAGAACGTTCAATAAACGTCTGTGTCAATCGGCGTATCGTCTTTCTATAATGGATGGCCTGTCGGTGCCAAGCGTCGGGTTAATCTATTATAGCGTTTCCATTGATACACGGCTTTTAAAAAGCATGTTTTTAAAAAGAACGAGTTTTCTTGCAGTAGATTAATTACATTACAATCCGGACGACCTGACATGATCATGAGATTCTGCCTAGCGTTTTCCCTAGTATATTGTGGTATATATCCAGACTAACCAAATGCCTGCCAGTATTTTACATGAGTAACTGCATAGCTGACCTTCATAAACCAGATACTGGTGTAACAAAATTTCCCTTGGCTTGATCGTTTGACAAACACGAAAGTCAGCACCTACCGGTAGAGACCTGTGGTACGGAGTCTTCAGGAATAATGAAAGGTACTTACCTACTAGTCATCTGGCGTAGAACTGATTGTATAAGCATGTGATCACGCTGTGAAAACTTAGATGAAGTAAGCTGTCAATAGTGTAAATCAAGGATGTTACGGAAGTCCTTTTACCAGAACTGAAACCGGAATCAGTGGTTTTAAATTTTATTGACCGGAATCGGAATCGGAACCGGAACCAGAGTCGAAAGCGGAAGTAGAAGAAAGATGTGTTAAAGGAAGGCTTAATGAAACAATAGAAATATAATTCAGTCTCTTTACAAAGTGCAATACCTACGCGATCAAAATGTATAGATCAGTTGGTTTTTTTTAAATAACCGACGAAAAATTTTTCGTCGGCTGCTGGGACCCAGGCCTCCTCTCTTTTAGAGGAAGTGGGATGTAATCTAACACACGGGCCCAGTGCGGGTTGGTAGATGTCATATGTCTTCGAATTTTTAGCTCTAGGACATGCCGGTTTCCTCACGATGTTTTCCTTCAGCGTTTTGAGAACAGTGGTGATAAAGTTATTTACACAAAGTAAAGCGCCAGCCTGGGTTCGAACCCACGACCTACAACTCATAAGTTGGGACCGTTACCATTAGGCCACCACAGTTCTCGACAGAGCTTATTCTGATTAAACTAAAAATACTAAAAGACGTTGGCGTTGACGAACGTTCAGTATATTAATTTGCAGTACATATTATTAACCACTGAACCCCTGATAACAAAATAATTATCATGGGGTTTCTACTAGATGTAATTTGAATAGCCGTGCCCAAAATTCGCTTGAATAATCTTTTATCATCTGAATTTCCACTCGAATAAATGCAACACAAAGATGGAACCTCTTCATTATTATGTAGGTACTAATTTATGACTTCAAAGAATGGTTACGGATGAGTAGGTACTTAGTCATGACTGTATGCAAATAGGATACACAATAATTATTTTTTAATAATTATGTGCGCATAAAGAATAATGCTTCCTAATTTCCACGGAAGAAAAATGTTGTTGGCATGTAACAAAATGAGGTTTTTACCTAAAGTACCTTTGTTCATGTTTAAAAAAATAAATGTAGTCTGCCTGAATTCTGCTGTTTCATTATAAAAATGACAGCAATTTTTAACATATTCTTTGTAAATAATGCTGCGTATACACTGATAACAAAGTTGGGTTTTGTTTACAATATATCTTGTTGTCAGCAACATGTTTACAACAATACAAAACTGATGTTCTGAATAAATTAATGTTGTGCAACTTTGTTTTCCTATAAAATCTCGACTTTTTCGAGAAAGAGGCAGAACTCAAGCAAACTTAGGAGTGTGTTTGAGTTCTGCCTCTGTCTCGAAACTTTTTCCTCTGTTTCTTCTGCCTCTGTTTCTACTTCTTTTCTTCACGTTCTATTGTAAGAAAAATACCGAAAACATGTTCTGTAATTTCATAACAGTCATATCAAATCGATGCGCCAAAATGCAACGCGATTCAAAATCGAAAAGATCAACTAAAAGAAAAGAACTATGCGATGTCACTTTGACGTAAGTAGTCTTCTTTAAAACCTTCTTTCTGTTCCAATTTTTTTCTGCACTAAAAAATATCGGACCAACTAAACCAATGGAAACATTCATCGTTTTTGATGATCACATCTCAAAAGGGGTTAATGATAGCATCATTTTTCACACCCAGACCCTGATGTGTTGCTAGTGATAAAATGTTGCAAGTTTATATTGAATTTAAAGACTTCATTCTGATACGAACTCATTTGTATGAACTGTTTTGCATACTTACTGAAGATGATTTTGATATGTCTGCAGAAATATCTAAGATAGTTTGGAAAGAATAGAAACTTTGCAGAAGGGTATTGCATATTATGATGGCCTTAGTTGGAAGACATTCTTTGCTGGACAAAGGACTCCTCCATAAGATTATCTATCTATCTTTTTTAGATGCAGATAAAATGAAATGCTGGTCGTTCGTAAGGAATCATTTGTGAACGGCTGGACCGATTTGGGTATCTTTTTTTCTTTCCGAATAAGGTTTTTAGGGAAAGAAAGTTTGGAAAATTTGCCTGAAAAAGTGAAGAATTTGGGGAAGACTGAAATTACTTTTTTCAATGCGATTTTTGTCATAGACTCATTACAATTTGGACATAATAAAATTTTCACTTAATTCTCAAAAATCTGTAATTTTTCAGGTTTTGTCTGCTAACAGTGGTCTTCTTACATAATAGGAAAATAGTCTGCCTATTGTAGAGCCTGCCATGTCAGACACTTGTGAAAAACTTTAGGGTTCCGTACACAAAGGGTGCCAACGGGATATTACTAAGGCTCCGCTGACCGTCCGTCCGTCTATCACAGGGCTCTATCTTTTAAACCGTACTAGATAGACACTATGACCGCTATAACAACAAATAATAAAAATAAAACTACGGTAAAAATAATAATGATGACAAGAAACGTGTACCTATTTTTTACTAAAGTATTTTTTTTAATGATGTATGTGTATTCGAGAAGGGGCTCATGGAACATGGATATGGACATGGATAACAGCTACAGAGGTCGATTGAAGGTTAAGCTACGCTTGCCGCGGTCAGTTTGTGGATAGGTGACCATTCATTACATATATCGAGACTTCCGTGTCTCGGAAAGCATGTTAAGCCCAACGGCTTAACGGTGGAGAATACCGCTAGAGCCTTAGTTTCACAGTAAAAGATGATAACTGTAATTTTTACCGGCATAAAAAGCTATTAATATAATAAGATTACTGTTATTATTTTAATTTACAAAGTCGTATAACAGCGCAGGTAATGGTCCTACATATTTTGTCCCATAATGAAAAGTGAAGAAAATAACATGTTCTAATGGAATATATTTTTTTTTTGTTTGGCCGGCACTTTCCTAATTTTGCCCAAAATAAATGATTTTTGCCATTAGCAAGTCTATTTTGAACAAGTTCAACTGTCTTGCAGTTTTTGGTAAATAAGTACCGAAGTAGTCTCGATGACAGTACAGTTATTTGATATAATGAAGACCTGACGCCGACGCCGCCCCTAGATCTCCGCCTGCGGCCATGGCCCCCTCTGCCCCCCCACGCTACGCCACTGGCTCAAATATACATTTTCATTATGTTTGTATTCGTAAACTCTCGGTACATAATTCATGCCACTATGTAGTGAACACAATTACGTAACGCCATCTGCCCACAAGACATAATCTATTGCTACTACGTGGACACGTTGACTGTTGAATATATACTACCACGAACGACAGCTGATATTCTAGAACTCTAGATGGTGTACGTAAGTCGCATTAGAAAATAGTTTTACTTAATACTGTAAAACTGGTTGTGTTGTTGTAACAGATAGTCACGCGTCTTCCATGAAGGATCAGGTACCTAAGTACCTAACCGTTCATGGAGAAGGGAGTGGTTTTATGCTCTTTTAGAGATATGAGGAACAGGGTGTAAAGTTCACTCATCCTCTATAGAAAAGGGAGGATTCTCCGACTAGAAGGCTGTCGTGGCTGGTGGGCAACTGCCTAGCGATTGATGTCAGGGAAATTATATATGCTGTTCGCGCGGTAAACTTTAATTGTGCGATGCAGGATTTGTGTGACGTCAGGTCTTTGATGTGTAGTTCGCATGTGGTGATGTAGATGCGGCCATACTCTATTATGTGGCAAATCATATTTAAAACTTTTCACAGTTCTTTAAAAGCGTAGGTAGAGCGAGCAAGACAATTCTGTCCACTGTTGTCAAATAGTAGAAGTGTATAAACACATTTTAAAACGTCATACGCTATGTTTCAAACTGTATGGTAAGTGCTGACCGATAACTACGACGGAGTAGATCAGATGTAAAAGGTGCAGAACCGGGTGTTGTGTCAAAATTTTCGAGAGCCCTATGTTCAAAAGTAGACAGCAATATATTGAGATCATTGACTGATTGATTGAGAAGCTCGTGGCTAAGTAATAACATGCGCACGGGTCGATCCATCAGGTTATTAAGCTACGATTGCCGGGGTTGGTCTTTGGATGGGTGACAGACTACTCTTACATACCGAGACTCCTCCGTGCCTCGGAAAGCATGTTAAGTCGTTGGTCCCGGTCGTCATTCGTGGATCTTTGGCAGTTGTTTCGAGTCGTCAGAATTCCGAAAGTCTGACAACCAGGGGTATCGTGTTACCCAGTAACTGGATTGTGGAGGTCTGATAGGCAGTCACTCCATGTAAAATACTGGTATTCAGCTACATACGGTTAGACTGGAGGCCGACCCCAAGTTAGTTGGATAAAGTCTTGGCAGATTGATTGATCCTACTTATTCGAAGTCAATTCGACAGTATAGAACTACAAGGCAATGCCAATATTCTTAAAATTTATCACTCTAGCGGGATATCAATAAACGAAACCACTACAGTAAGTGATCGTATAAGTAGATAAGTTTTACTTCGCTTTTGTTTTACGTCTCATGTTCTAAATCTGCTAAGCAAGCCATTTCAAGATTAAATTCTTGGCATCCGGGTCGCGAGCTGTAGATATAAAAACTTTGCCGTGACAGCATTGAATTACTAAGTGTCTTTTTCGATCTTCTATCACTTTATCTGCTTGAAAACCAGAAGCTATTATTTTAATCTACTTAATATTCATATTGTGCCTAGTGTTGCCTAGACGTGTGTGTAATTACCCGATTACGGCGGAGGGTTATGATTTTGACCGGTATGTATGTATGTTCATCTGTTTCCTTATAACTCCTAAACTACTCATCTCAGACAGACAAATAAAAATTCCGGAGTCACACGTAATCTTTTCTTGTTTTATGTTAACACGACGTGTGACTTCGGATTTTCTTTTTTTTTCTGTCATAGTTAGGTTTTCGTTTTTATAACTTTATTTTTTTTAATAATTAATTATTATGACTACTTAAAATTATTGCCCCACATAATGTTTCACGCTGCTAGTTTGCAAGAGACGAATAGAAAGAAAAGTTTTCGGTAATCTTTCATTCCCGGAGATTCTCGGTATCACTCTTGTTGTCCGATCTTTTCTTAAAATATCTCACAGCGAAAACTAAGGTGAAGTTTGATTGTGTTTCCACTTATTGCTAGCGATTCACACTATTTACTCAATTCAAGCTCATTTCACCTAAGGGGAGAGCAGCGAGGAGGATTCCTCTATTCGCCAGCGCACACTGACAAGAAAAATCCTCTGCGATACCGCGAGCGTCTGCCAGCTTACCGAAGTATCCGCCGCCGTATGCAGCGGCATCCGCCGAGTAGACACCGCTCACCTGGATTTGATTTTTCCACTAGCAACTACGCAGTGGAAAAGTTGCTTTTGAACGAGTGTGCCAGACTGGCAGACTTCAGCACATACCAGTGCATACCGGCGCATACCGGTGCATACCGCCGCCTTCCGCCGCGGTATCCTTCGGCGTACTTTTCGATGCTCCAGTGAAAACTACGCTGCGATGCTCCAACGTCGATCACCGAGCATTAAAATATACACCTTATTTCGATTGGATAAGTATTTAATTTAATTGATTCATTTTATAATCAGTTCATAATACAATGCTACTCCGCTTTTTGTGAAGAGGAAAGCAGAGGTATATTATGGTATCTACTGTACATTAGAATATAATTTGACTATTTTAGAACATCCATTAAACTAAACTTAAAAAAAAATAAAAAAATTGATAAATTTAAAATCCTCTGGATTTTAAATTTTCCCCAGTCAGCGCAGACATAAGTTTTCTCGGTTCACAGACTTGATCGGCTGGAATACATTTCATTCCTGAACTGAAAATCCTTTTGACATACTCTGGAAAAGGAAAATTTTATACTGATTTCGTGAACACACAGTAGGGGTAGATCCAGTATGTCACAGAGTAATTGATGTTCTGTCGAAGCTTCCTGTACTGTGTGAAACGGCCCGATATTGGGATCAGCTACTCGATATTATAAATATTTTAATAGGATTGTTGAAGATGATCTTTGAAGATGTATCCGAGCCAAGTGGATATTTTGAGTAGAATATATAATATTTAAGTACCTACTTAAAAAGATTTTAGTAGAAAAGGCTTGAAATAACTGAAACCCTCTTATGGGGTCATTGTACCCATCATTATGAACAACTTTTACTACGGGACAAACCACGGAAAAGATAAGGACCTACCCTGAAATAGCGAAGGAAAAATCAGCTGTTCCGTATATTTTGTCGAGTTATGCGAACACAAATGTATGGAGCAGCTAATTATTATTTTGCCATGTCTTTTTTAGTCTCATATGAAAAGTTAGTCATAATGATGAGTCATGTATAATAAGAAAAAACCGGCCAAGTGCGTGTCGGACTACACACAATGAAGGGTTCCGTAGTTGAGATGAATTTACTTATACCACAGAACATATAAAGGAGGTTAGAAGGGCCTTGTGGGCGGGGCACGCGCGCCGCGGTTATGAGCAAATGCTCAATATCAACCGAAATTTACTTTACCGGCCAGCAATCGCGCTCTTGTTTTGACAGCGTACGTGAGCTCCGCAAAAAATATTAAATTATGCCGTCTTGCGCTATTATAACGTGTCGGAAAAGAAGTCAGGTGTGTAGTGTAGCACGAGAAGGGATTTCTTTCCACCGGTAAGTCCAAAAACATTAAAATACTTGTGATATTTGTAATTTTAACATTAGCATTATGAAGTTTGTAGACAAACACGATATAATCGCAAGCAGACGAATAGTAATATATTGCTTGCAATAGATGGGTACCATTTTGCACTACGTGAGCGATCGCGCAATGTATTACGTTCACTGCGAGAGTCCCGAGTACCGAACCAAAGGTTCAATTCCACGAAATCTAGGCATATCGATAGTGTTGTGCCAATTTGTAAACAATGTCGATAATTACTATGATACAATTGATTATTATCGATAGTACACTTTATAACTAAAACAATATTATTTATTACGACCAATATTACGAGGTTTTTGTATTTTTTTTTGTATTTAAGTTTTATGTAATTTTTCAATTGAAACTGACATATTATGACTTATTATGTTTTAGGTTTCCAACAGATCCAGGTATAAGAAAACTGTGGATTGAGACAACTGGTAGAATTGATTGGATACCTACTAAATGTAGCACAATTTGTTCGCAACATTTCGATGATGATAATTACATAACAACAAAGTCAGGGAAAAGAAACTTAAAATCAGGCGCTTTTCCGCAAAAATATATCGTTATGTGTTGTTCAGTAAGTAAACTGATTTTATGTTTTAGAAAATTTTATTTTAGTCTCGTCAGTTAATCAGTTTTTTGTCTAAAAATGGCGACATCAAAATCATCTTTTATATTAATTTTTATAAAACTTCTGGTTGAAAACGAAGAAAATTGAAAATTATGCCTTTTTCTTTACGTTTTTTTTATACTTCTTTGATTACTTTTTTTTTTAACGTGGTAAAATCATCAAATGAGTCCTCCCACCCATGGCAGAGCGGGAGGGACTGTCAGACTCGTACTGACTAAAATCCACAGTGTCCTTCAATAGCCCTTTACGTACCGGGGTCACGGTAAATCATAAGTATATTAGTGTTAAATTGCATTTCATTTTGAAAAAACTCCAATTTAAAAGAGAGCAGGCGTATGCTACTTAATAAATACGTATTATTTCAGGGACAATATTTTTTTCTTTTTGAACGTGATAAGCACCGGAAATGTAAGGTTGAGAGGCAACCCACTTTCTCTAATAAACAAATAAAAAACATGGAATATATATTTACCATGTTTATTATTTGTTTATTAGAGAAAGTCATCAGTCCATTGGGAGGACTCATTTGATGATTATACCACGATAAAAAAAAAGTCATCAGTCCATGTTGATAATTAAATTGGTTTTAAAATTCAGTTTTGTATTTTTTATTTGTTTCTATATTCGTATGAATACATGTTTACAACATGCATTACAGAAGTCCACATAGTCCACAATACTTGTAAAGAAAGAAGCAAGATTACATTAATTTTATCGATATCAATAATCGACAGTTTAGTCGCCTTACCATACATGAGCTTTTACGCGTGTATGAGTGTACGTCAAACGCAGAGTTTGCGTTATTGTGAAAACCAATAGCAAACTCACGATCTAAGTGCGTGTTGTTTATTTGTGTGCGTAATCCGCGTAGGCATTGGTCTCTTGCTTGTAGTGAAGTTAAAAAGTGGGAGATAAACGGCGACACGCGTTCTGATGCAAATCCGAAACTATTTCCTTTCTAACCTCCTTTATATGTTCTGTATACCAAGAACAAACTTAACGTTGTAGTTGAAAAACATGTTCTCCCATACATTCCAACTGCAAATGTAAGTTTGTACGCATATTATTGATAGATTTACCATGTTATTTTAAGACCATAGACTTTTTATAGGTTTTCCTGTAATCTATGAGTAAAGAGCCATACTATGTATTTTTTTCAAAATTTTAGGTCCAGTAGTTTCGGAGTTAAGGGGGGAAATGGTCAATTTTCATTGGACTTCTTAAATATCTTTAAAAGAATTTATTTTAATATTACATTAAAAAAAAAAAAAAAAAATGTTTAAGATCGTCGCAACAAGCCCTTTCATTTGATATGTCACACGGTACTGTAAAAGTTTTGTTTTTCTTTTTTGCCCTAAAAGTGACCCCTATATTCAAAATTAATTTATTTACGTTACACGTTCGTGTTTGGGTCACAGAAATACATATGTGTACCAAATTTCAACTTAATCGGTCTGTCTGTCCGTCCGTCGCAGCCAATTTGCTTCGATTTCAGGCAGGGGACATAGTTCTTCCATAGGTCAAGGTACTGATTCCACTATAGCCACCCAAACCCATAGCCCTGTTTGCATTGTGCATGTTCTGCAATACTCCTGCACTAACCGGGGGTTATCCTTGGGTGCACTTGCATAGTGCATACAGGGAGAATCGTCGGTTGGTAACTCCTCATGATTTATTCAAATAGTCTAAGGAGCCTCTGTGAGTTGGAGATATTATGTAAAAAACGTATAATGACCTCAGAGGTTTGGGGTAAACCAAATCTAAGATTATACAGCACTGATCGATCCATCTGCGAGATGAGGACGAAGAGCTACCAAATTTATGTACACACTGATGAATACTCGTGCATGACACATCGTGATTTCGAGACCCATTTGTAATCCAACGTTTAACTATCCATCTTGGTTGTCATAAGTCTGCATAACATTCGTTCAGAAGTCCAAATGTCGGCAAAATCGTGATTTCTTTACTGGCCGGTGGAAAAAGTGCCAATAGCAATGCTTGATGCAGCTTAAATTGTGTGTAGTGTAGGCGCGGTAGCGAGACTTGCTGTACAGATTTAATTCCCAAAATGCTTTCATTAATATGGTGGTCATCAGCGATAAGATTATGATTTAGAGTCCTCATTCATGCCTGTAAAATTACAGTTTAAAATTAGAACAGCAGCAGTGGCCTAGTGGGGTGACCGTCGGACTGCCAAGTCATAGGTCTTGAGTTCGAACTCAAGGTACGCCCCTCTGACTTTTCGGATTCCAATCTAATTATCATGTAAGTATAATTATCACTTGCTTTAAAAACGGTGAAGGAAAACATCGTAACGAAACTGGCTTGCATGAAAGATATTTCTCAAAGGCATGTGAAGCTAAGTCAGAGGCCCATGGGTGGCATAAAAATTCTGATACCAGGTTAGTCACTAACCACACGAAAAATAAAGAAGAAAAAAGGTTAGAGCAGCCTGATTTTATCCGTGTAATGAAATCACAACTGTAAGTCTTTGACAGTTATATAGCACGGCCAATTGATGTATGGTATAAATCTACATAACAATGAATTTCGCTGACTGTAGTTTAATAAGTTCCAAGTTTAAAGAACAACCTTTGCGAACAATGGAATATTTCACGAACCAACAAATCTTCTTCAATACAAGGCACCAGCTGAAGCATAACACCAGAAATAAAATAATTAAAAAATATAAAAAGGCAAACATTAATCCCTTGATGTTGGTAATTAGCAAAATTGTTGCCTGTCTCGTAACTTATTATCAAGTTACGTCAGTACTCGCAGGCGTCTCGCGGCAATTTGTGCGAATTATGTCGCACTAGTGAACCATTTCGGTTTTGCGTGGGTTTTTTCGAAAAATATCTTATGCTTTATGGGATATTTATTATAATATTGATTACAGAATATATTAGGCAGGCAGATTTTCGACCAGCTATTTATAAAAATATTAATTGCAGCTCGTCTCGTAACTTATTATCAAGTTACGTCAGTACTCGCGGCAATTTGTGCGAATTATGTCGCACTAGTGAACCTTTTTGGCCTTGCTCATAATTTTTCGAAAAATATTTTTGGCTTTTTGCGATATATATGATATGCAGATTATAATAAATAGTTTTGTACCAACTATGTGTGTAATATTATGAATTGCAGCTTATCATCGTAACTTATTATTTAACATCGTTAACACTAATAATAATTTGTGGGGATGGTGTCGCACTTATGAACCATTTCGGATTCGCTCGGGTTTTTCGGAAAATACTATTGAGTGTAAGACATTTTTCTCGAGTTTTCTTTGAATATTTGCGCATTATATTATATTGCACTCGTGAACCTTTTGGGTTTAGCGTAGAGCCACCGCCGTCGCATCTCTGCCGTTCTCTGTGAGCTTTCGTTTAGTTTTCACATAGGTACCTACTATAACTTCTTTTTTTCGTTACTATCTTTTTAAAGTTAGCTTCAACAGCTATTTTAATTAGTGTTCCGTACCTCAAAAAGAAAAAAACGGAGCCTTTATAGGATCACTCGTGTGTCTGTCTGTGCGTCTGTCACAGCCAATTTGTTCCGAAAATAATGAACCGATTATGTTGAAATTAGGTACACATATCAATTTCTATGACCGATATACGGATGTGTAACGAAAATAAATGAATTTTGAATAAGGGGGTCACTTTTAGGGGGTAAATTGAAAAAAAATAAAAAAAGTTTTACAAACTGTACCGTGTGACATATGATCTCATTTTTTTTTTAATTATTTTAAAATAAATATTTTAAAGATATTTAAGAAAAAAGATGAATATTGACTATTGGACTCCTTATCTTCAAAACTACTGCACCTAAACTTTTGGAAAAAATACAGAAAGTAGTTATACATATACTAATAAATTACAGAAACACCTATAAGAAGTCTGTGGTGTTAAAATAAGATGGTAAATCTCCTAATATTGTGCGTACAAACTTACATTTTCAGTTGGAGTGTAAGGGAGAAAATGTTTTTCAACTACAATGTTAAGTTTGTCCTTGGGATAAATTCATCCCAACTACTGGAACCCTTCATTGTGCGTAATCCAACACGCACTCGTTTTATTCATCAAAAACACAAACAAGTTAACTGTTTTCTATATAGAACTCTTCCTCAAACACTCGTAGGTAAGCTTTTTGAACCATCACGAAGCGTGATTGTTAATGCAATTGTCTAAAATTGTTAGTGGTATGCGAGGGTGAATCCAATTGTAAGTCTTTTTAATGTGCTAATTGGCTTCGGGTGACGCTAATCAGTATCCTGGCTTCATTCATAGAGTAAGAATGAATAGAAGCGAAACTCTACACCCTACATTCCTTTTGTTTTGAGTCGTAAAATGGACAGATCAATGAGAACAAACTAACCTGTGCTAGGTCTATATGATCGAATGCGTGACTTACAAATGATGACTTAGATGAGGTCAGAAAGATCTGAAGAAAATTGAATTGACAACCATCTTTTGGCTTGGACTAGGGCGGTCCAAAAATCATCTAACGTGACATTCATCAATGGCTATGGCTTACTTCCTCACATAATTTTTGGAAATTAAAATCTAATGCATTATTTTTTTTTTCATTTAGTACCAAATTGTTGACTGTAAACCAATCTTGGATCTTTCGAATAGAGTTATTTACGTTATCTGCAAATAACGACTTGTTCGGTTGATTTGAAGTAATTGAGGTAGATCATTAATGTAAACTAAAAAGAGAAACGGACCCAATATCGAACCTTGAGGAAGGCCTGGTATGAGCGGTAGGTAATTATCCCGGCAGCATAGGCGCTATTCATAGGAAAGGATATGAGCTTCGCTTCTGCAAGGTTTTCTTATTCATGCTTTATCTGACGGGAGGGTGGTAATCATTTTGCCTTGTAATTTTGATGTTTAGCGAACTTTCTGTGTTATAGGAGAGAATATTGTTTTGTGTGTGCTTTCGTTTACTTCACTGTGTTCATTTACGTAACTTGATGACTACGAAATTACGGAGGAAAAGTCGAGAGTAAAAACAAAGTTTATTATTAATATGTTTTATTAAATGCTGACATTTCTTAGTAATTTACAAAATATATTCACACTTCACTAATACTACTTTACTTACTAAACATAACTTTGGCACAAAATCTATGAAATTAATGTTTAAATAAGTTTTTTACTGAAGACCTAAAATGGAGAATTTTAATACTCTATTTAAAAGTCATGTTCAATAGCTCCTTGGATTCCAACCTCAGGCCTGTCATGTCCAAACTTCTTCTGCAAGTTACCACCGGCAACAAATCTGGTGTTATGGTCTAGCTTCCAGACTCCGTCGCCAGTCAGTTTCATCTGAAATTTCAAGTTATGTTTAGCTTATTAGCAACAAAAGAAAATGTCGAAAGCAAATGTTTCAAAAAACTCGAAAGATGTTTTCGAACAATGTCTCATCATTATTATTATTTCAACTTAAATTCATCCACCGCTGGATATCCAAGCTACAACGACAATCTCTGATTTTTCAACTAGACACAAGAAATTCAACATAACAAAACACCACTCACAACAAACACTTCAAACACCTTAAAGAATATACAGAGGTATATATTATTATAGTAAACCCACATTCCATCAGTTATCTTTAGTTTAAGTTCCAAAATATAGCGAGCCTATTGCCATAAACCGGACTGATCCCCAGAATATCCTTATTGAAAAACCCAATGACACTTTTCTCAACCCTTGGATCGAGCTCAGAAACCCACTTGCTATCAATAGACCAATGAGGCAGTCAATCGAACAAAATATTATATCAAGTAAATTTTTAGAATACGTACACCACTTCCACCTCCAATCTCCTTATGCACATCGAGGCCGGCTCTTACGTTGTCGTTTGCATTGTTCCAGTTGAACTTGCTTCCTAGAACACTGCTATCACCATTAGCACCGAGCACTCTCTCTCCATACGCTTGTCCCTGGAGACGACCACGGTGGTCGTTGAAGATGTCTCCCCTGTAACCGCCCCTTCCCTGTGGAAAGATATATATTTTGGTTAAAAAATTGTAATCTACCACTATTCTGTTACAAAAAAGAGATGGTGCTATTCGAGCTACGTAGCTTTATCTCTTTCTTACACCAGAGTCAGATTATTTACCCTTTTATGAGAAAACATTTAGGAACGAAGGTCTTTACTAAATTATGATGCCACTGTTTAAGAATATCCTGATTGGACCATAACACGTATCAGTTATCTTTTTGACAACAATTTTGAATCCACTGCAAATTCCAACGGGCCTTTTCTGTCTGCTGGTGTTTCAGTCATACAAAATCTATTAGATTTGTTAAAGAATGGAACAGATTCTGCTAAAGAAGTTAACCGGGTCTTGTTCAAAGATGGTAAAATAACCGTCGAAAAACACAGTCAAATATACTTACAAATAAAGAATCATCCGTGCTGCCCAAAGTGCCAAAGACTTTGCCTCTACCAGCATTACGCTCCCAAGTAGTATCTCTAGGATGGCGTCCATACCCAGAACGAGGGTAGTAATAGGCTGCGTCTGGGTGGCCCAGTACAAAGCCTGGGGGTGGTCGCCGATAGTGCACTTTTGCGTGGGCGCAAGCTACTAGAGCAGCGAAAAGGAATAGAATGAGGGATTGCATGGTGAACTGGAAAAAAAATTAATAGAAATATTAATTACTGAAAGATCTTGGATTAATTGTTTGCGTGCAAGAAGTTTTCACTGACATTGAAAGGCACTGAAAGAAGATATGTATTGCGACTAACCCGATAATGAATTACGTGCTACTCAATGTGCCTTTTTAGTTTGTTATCATATGGTGAATCGGTGCATGAATGTTTTTCGTATTTTTAAAGAATGTTCTAATTCTGTTTCCAGAGAATGTATAATATCATGAAAATGAGGAAAACACCTCGCCAGCTAGCTTGCTTTGCACTTGCAGAGAGCAAGGTCACAAATCGTCTCGCTGCAGGCACGTTGACGAATGTGATAACCCTCTTACCCTTTGATAAAATTCGCAGAAGCTTCTTTTTTAAGTCTTAGAAATTCTTCAATGGGAGTAAGGTTACAAGTAGTTTCGACATATTACTGCTATGGACAGTAATAGTTTAGTGGTGTGACCGTCAGACTGCCAAGTCATAGGTCTTGAGTTCAAACCCGAGGCATGCACCTCTGACTTTTCGAATTCATGTGCGTATTATAAAATTATCACTTGCTTCAAAAACGGTACAGGAAAACATCGTGAGGAAACCGATATGCTTGATATTTCTCGACGGCATGTGATGCCAAGTCAGAGGCCCATGGGCGGCTTTAAAACTCTGACACGAGGTTAGTCACTAACCACACGAAAAGAAGAAGTAGTTTCAATTGAAGTGAAATAAGATAAAGAAATAAATCAAATTAGAATATACGTAATACTTTCATACTCCATCTACAGATTAATTTGTATAAGTAATTAACAAACACATACCTGATTTTAATGGTACTTCTTCACAACACAAGAAACTGTTCTATACTGTGCCTTTTTCAACCCCGTACCAATCATTTATACTAGCTTCAATATCTGTGGTGAATACCCTGTACTAAGAGGAAAACGGACTTATTTGAGATCACGTGTCACTGTTTGTAAATATGTAGTATTATCTTTCTTAACTGAAGTGACTATTAAATCAGAACAGGATAAAAATATGTAAATAGGTGTAGATACATGGCAGTGAAGAGCCATGTTTGGGTCTTTGATTTGTGTTATTATTAATTATAATTTAATTTTCTAAGCATTAAATATTTTTAGATGATAAACTTACATGCATTTGTTTTGAGAGCCAATTTCGAGTATTTAATCCATCACTTTAATCGTGCAGATATGGTTTGATAAGTTCGCCAGATGTGGCTTAATATTAAAAAAAAAATATGTTACCTGTCAATTGACTAGAATTCATTATTTAATAAGAGTTCATAATAATATGATAGAGTAAATATAGGTAATTATTACGTTTCAAGTCAAAGTCAAACCAGTGATTTCAATGAATGAATTTTGAATTTTTGAATTTTATTATGGTATACATAATAAAATTCAAAAATTCAAAATTCTATGGCCATTTATTAAAAGTAGGCTAAGAACAGCACTTTACAAAAGTCAAATTTACATAAAACAGTCCTTCAAAAACGTCCGGCCTTCACCAGTTCCTAGTGCGTTAGCTGGGAAGAAGTGGCACAAAAAACTCCCCAGCAGCACAGCTGTCTGTTCAGTTCAAAACTTGATTTATTTATTTATTTAAACTTTTCACACTCAAAATGTTACAAAGGCGGACTTAATGCCTTAGGCATTCTCTACCAGTCAACCAAGGGTGGTGAAGAGATTGGATGGCAGGTGCTCTGTTTAAGAGGAACAAAGAAAAAAATATTAAAAATATATCATTAGAAAAATATAGGTAGGAACAACAGTACATAAATAGGTTATAACTTATAATACACATACATATTTAATGTAATATACATATATTTATTATATATACATATATATATACAAATTTAAGGCAGAGAGATGTTGAGATGACTCTACTCTATTTGTTTTGAAAAAAACTCTGCAATTTCCGCTTAAATGCATACCGACTGGTGGCCGTCCTGATATCAAGAGGAAGCGCATTCCATAGAAGAATGGACTGAATGTGAAAGGAAGAATGAACAAAGTCAGAAGAATGAGACTGACAAAGTAGGAGAAGATTGTTAGAAGATCGCAAATTCTTAGTGTGTGAAGAACATAGATATTGGAAGTGAGACACAAGATAAGAAGGAGGAGTGGGAGAGTTGAGAATGGAGAAAAGCGTGGTCAAAGCGCGCAAACTTCTTCTTTGGCGAATGGACATCCAATTGAGCTCAGACCTATAGCTCGACACATGATCATATTTCCTGAGATTGAAAATGTACCGGATACAATTGTTGAGCAGTCTGTCGAGCTTATCCAGCAAAACCGAATTCAAGTCAAAGTAGCACACGTCACCATAGTCGATGATAGGGAATATCAAAGCCTGCACAAGCATGGTTTTCGTCTTGCGTTTTCGTTTTATTCTATACAATAGTACCTACATATGGAAAATAATTTACACTACGCAACAACAGACATTAAATTAAATTAATTGCTATATGTCAGCTAGCACACGCCAATATACACACATCAAAAGTGTCTAGGGATCAACATATATTTTTGCAATAACTTTTCTCCTGATTGATATTAATTAAAATTTTCTTTAAGGATTCATCAAATAAAGTGTTTTCGTTTGTCACAGTAACGATAAACCAAGTCACCTTTGCATTAATAAAGAAATTTGCCATTTTCCTAATAAAGGGATTTTTGACATTTGAACCACTAACATTAAAGTTCGAAAAAAAGACTGAAATAACAGTTTTCTTTAAAATTTTATTGGGTAACTTAAACAATTAATAATCCGTGTTTCTACCGCGAACACTAACAACACAAGAACATCGGTTTGGCATACTCAAAATGAGTTCATCCAAATCACGCTGTGGAATGGCCGCCCATGTTCGTTGCAACAACAAAAAAAGGTCTTCTTGCGACTGGATACCCTCCATATTCGGCAGAGCTCTTCTCTGTAGCATATCCCATGCATGCTCAATCGGGTTCAAGTCTGGCGACTGAGCAGGCCAGAGCAGGACATTGATGTTAGCTGCGGCGAGAGTCTGTCTTACAACTCTTGCGGTGTGCGGTCGTACATTATCATGCATTAACTGAAATAAGGGACCGATTTGCACTTGTAGAGGAACGATGACGTCAGATACAATCGTCTCAGCATAAATTTGAGCGTTGAGGTTGCCTCTGATCCAAATCAACTCAGTTCTTCCGCCGATCCAAATACCCGCCCATACCATGATGGTTCCACCACTATAAGGATGGACTTCCTGGCAGGATTTTAATCGCTGTTGGCGTCCAGGGGTTCTCCAGTGTCGTATACGTCTTGTATCCGGTCTCATACCAAAACGAGACTCATCAGAAAAGCACACGAAACGCCATTGTTCTTCTGCCCAATTTCTGTGTTCAAGAGCCCATTGATATCGAATCCTACGATTGTGCATTGCTATAGGTGGTACCCGTAGCGGTCTTCGGGAATGAAGGTTCACTTCATGCAAGCGGTTTCTGACTGTTTGGTCGCTAATTAAGTTCCCTGAAGAGTGATGAAGCCTCACGGCTAACATCATGGCGGTTATTGTTGGAGCTCTTCGAGTTAAGATTTGAATGTATCGGTCTTGTCTCCGTGTGGTGCAGCGATACCGTCCTCCATGGCGCTCAGCCACGGTACCAGTGCTTCGGTAACGTGTCCAAAGTCGACTGATAACACTCTGACTTGTATTCAGAGCTAAAGCCACAGTACGTTGCCGGGAACCAGCTTCTATCATTCCCACGGCTCTGAGCATTTCTTCCCTGCTTAAATGACGTCGCCGCTCCATAATAACGTTGGTTTTAATCAGTAGTAGGGAAACAGTAGCACTAATAATGTCTTCAATGCGTTGTATGTTTTTATAGGGAAAATATTGACAGCTGATTTTCATCTTTTACTCGAATTTGATTAACAGTTCCTGTTTCAAATTATGAAATGCACCAAAAAGGATCCATATAAATTTATATAATCATAAATTTATTACAAAGCCACATCTCAATCTCAAGAAATCCGCATAAAAATGCTTGATCCCTAGACACTTTTGATGTGTGTATTTACAAAAAATATCGATATCTATACGAAAATAAAAACTAAAAAACTAATACCCGAATGAAAGCCTCCAGGCGTAAAGGGCGTGGCCGTTTACAAATAGCTATTAAAAAGCTGTAACTCGAAGTCACAAATGATAAACTAGGACGATCGAAATAAAAAAAATAAAATAAACAGTTCATGACTAATAACAATAACAAAACCAATAATAAGCACTTTAAGAAGTCAACAATAAATATGTCGAAGTAAAGATAAAAAAAAACAGTTAATTAGGTATAGTTTACACCGTGTAACTACATATAATTTTAATCTAAATTTTGAATTGCACATTCCAAACGAAAGTTTTAATATGAATATTCTTGCTGTATAAATATAAAACTTGGCCTCCACAGCCAATTAACAACTTTTCTTATCAATTAACTGCACAATAATTATTTAACTTATGATAAGCGGGATTTACTATTACTTATCGTATAAAGAACTCTATGACGTGTTGACATGATTACTAACCTACTTTCGATAGCGCCTCATCATCAGATTATGAAAGCGAATATTGCTTAAAAGGGAGTGACTACTCAGTTGACGTTTGATAGAGATATATGCCATGACACTAAGTAACGAAAGCGTCATACCCCCTTTCGGTAACTCACATAGCGACGTAGATTACGCAGCTTATTCAGCGTAAGTATAATGTTAGGAACATTATTAACCTCTCACAGTCAAAATCAAAAATCAAAGTATTTTTATTTCACATAGACCTACATGGGCACTTATGAAACGTCAGAAGCTAGGTGCACGATTCCAATTGGTCGTTTCCTATAGAGAAGAGCCGGCAAGAAACTCCACGGTTACTCTTTTAAAATAATTGGCTTTTACAATTTTTTCAAATAACAGTATGACTAGGTATGGGAGGACAGTGTAGGTATTTCAATAAGTACCAGGTACTTAAGAAAATAGAAAATGGTCAACAAATCTACAGTCCACTGAGCCTACAGTGTTCTCACATTCACAAAAGAGACTCTGTAAGAGGGAGTGGGCCGTAATCTACCACGCGGGCCCAGTGCAGGTGTCTGGTAGTATAATTTCTTCGAATTTTTGGTTCCAGGACAGGTTTCTTCACGATTTTTTTTTACACCGTTATGAGAGCAGTAGTTAATTAATCAAGTCAATCTATCGCAGTCCACTGCTGAATATAGCTCTGTCCCAGGCCGCGCCACAACACTTTTGGCTGGTATATTGGCGTGTGCTAGCTGACATATGGCCAATAATGTATCATTTAAATTATATTTTGTATTGCGTAATGTAAATTATTTTGCATACTATTCTATAGAATCATTTTTTTCTAACTTGAACATACAGTAGTGCTGCAGGGGAGTTTGTTGCGCCACTTTTTCTTCCCAGCTTAAGGCACTAGGAAGTGGTGAAGGGTGGGCGTTTTTAGGGGACTGTCTTATGTAATTTTGACGTTCAAAAAGTGCTGATTCTCAGCCTAGTTTGAATAAATGACTTTTGAATTTCAATTTGACAACCTGCCCTCCACCTTCCGCATCCAGTCTCTCCCAGCTACCTTTTTAAGGAAAGCAGTAATCATGAAATAACACAAAGTAAAGTGCCTGCTTGAGTCAACTTACGATCTATAACCCCTATATCCCCTTCCTCCCGGATCCCTGTACGGTACAGACGTGTTTTAAGTTAACTATATTGTCAAAATTTAATTTAAATAAATAAAATCATACACCAAAAAAAATTGTGCAAGTACCAGGCGCGCATAAACAGTACGAAGCCAGGAGTAACCAGTGTGCGACGAGCATCACCTATATGAGCTATCTCTATGCAACAACTGCGTGAGTAATTAACTAACTCGCCAATAAGGTCAAAACCACACCCCTCGTCGCTAATCACCAGCACTACTTGCGCGCACGCGACTCGACGGTCACCGCCCACCTACCGTACCGGTGCGCACACACTAGGAGCGTAGCTGTCATCTAGTACCAGGAGTACTCGTCCAAGTTTGCGGCGCGCGAGTGAAACTGAATAAATATGTCACTTCAACGTACTCCTCCACAAGTAGCGACCTCCTCGGAAGCTCTGATGTCCCCATACCGCGGCGGCTCTGAACCGAATATACCCACTTGCGGTCTTGATGAAATAAGTCTTAGTGACTTCTCAAAAAATGTAAGTACGCGAGTACCTAAACGGAAACATGACCAAGAATATAAGGAGGAGTGGCTGGCCTTCAAAACAGAGATTATCGGTACATTGAAAACTTGGTCTGATTCTCAAAATAATAAGATCGACCAAGTACTAACTAGCGTGAACGAGATCCGTCAGGAATATCGTGAACTCCGTAAATCCGTTGAATTTAACTCAGAAAAGTTCGATGAAATAATTGCGAATGTAGCAAAATTAGAGAGTGAACGGCGCAATAACCAAAAATACATACAATCACTCGAAAATAAATTAGAATCTATGGAGCGAAGTTTAAAAGGTTCAACTATTGAGATACGGAACATCCCAATAAACGATACGAAGGAGACCACAAAAGATCTGATCAACGTAATTAAAAACGTGGGAAAAGCCGTCAGTGTAGACATTGAAACAACAGGTATCCGTGATATTTTCCGAGTGAACACCAAAACAGACGGTTATAAACCTATAATCGTTGAGTTTACTAGTAAACTAATGAAAGAAAATATGTTAGCTGCTGTAAAAAAGTTCAATCAGGTCAATAAGGACAGCAAACTAAACACTACCCACCTGCAAATAAAAGGGCCGCAGACACCGATATACGTAGCGGAAACTCTAACTGCAAACGCGAAGAAGCTTTCTTATTTGTGCAGACAATTTGCCAAAGAACACCAATACACCTTTTGCTGGGTGGCTCACGGGCGGATATTCCTACGTAAAGCCGAAGGACAAAAACAAATTCGAGTTGATAGCGAATTAGATCTCACTAATCTTAGAGGGCAACACTGACTATCCGCCGCAATTATTAAATTTGCTAAAACATGTTTGTTACCTTTTTTAGTTATAACTTTTTTAATAGATTTTTTACTTTTTATGTTCATTTTTACAACTTATATGCATGTTAACTTTTCATTGATTTTTGTCTGTATTTACACAAACTCCACTAAACAGATCATCAAACTCTACACTCTAAGTCATCTATCTTTTAGAACACACAATACTACATCCAAGGCTCATGTTAACGCATTCTCTCACGGCTTGTATACCCACTTAGCTACTGCACCCATTAAAACCTTTTATTTACAACAGAGCTTTATAAAAGTAACACTTATGCATTTACGGAAAATTCGATCATAATTCCCAATTATCAATAAATAATGAATTGGATGAGTTAACGGTTGCTGACTCCAGGACTTGTGCTATTGATGACTGCTACAGTTTAATTTATACCGAAAATTCCCCTTTGAACATTATTGTACAAAATATAAGAAGTGTTAACCGAAATTTTTCAGGATTGCAAACCCTTATCAAACAATCAGGAATTGACTGGGATGTGATCATTCTAACGGAATGTTGGTTATCTCGGACACCGTTTATTCCACTCATAAGTGGTTACCAGTTCGCAAATACACATGCTAACAGGACACAAAACGAGGGCGTTATTGTTTATTATAAATCTACCCTTACCTATAAGATATTAAAACCATCGCTCATAGATGGCAATTGTCTGATTATCATTATCAATTCACAAACTGTGGTTCTCTGTATTTATCGCCCCCCGGGGGAAAGAAATGTGTCAAAATTTCTTGAATCACTAAACAATATTTTACTAACATTATCGTCATACAATAATATTTTTCTTACTGGCGATATTAACATAGACATAGCGCCTTCTTCTTCCGATGCAAGAGCGGAAATTTACCTTAATCTATTAGCCTCTCACGGTATGTTGCCAGCGTACTATATCCCTACCCATTCTCAAACATGCCTTGACCACGTAATTGTCAAGGCAAAACTTTCGGTGAAATGTTTTGTTGCTCGTACGACACTAACCGACCACTATAGCGTCATTATAAGCCTTTCCCATATGAGCTCCTCACACCATCTTTCAAAAACAATAAGACGTATTCATTATCCATCCCTCGACGAAAAAATGAAAACTATTGATTTCGACAGTATTTACTCTTTAGATGGGGCTAGTGAAGCTGTATCTTTCTTCCTTAAGACCCTAACCACTTTACTGATTGCTTGTACTAAAAAGATCACTGTTCCAAGACGTAAGCGACTGATTAAGCCGTGGATTACTCCTGGACTGCTACGATGCATGCGCAATCGAGACAATCTTCATCTCAAGTCTAACAAGCATCCAAATGACGAAGTTGCAAAAATAACCTATACACGTTATCGTAATTTTTGTAATGACATTCTAAAAAAAGTTAAACAAGAGTATGATAAGGCTGAACTCTCTAAATGTCAGGGTAACACTAAAAAATTATGGGACACCATCAAAAAAATCACCTACACTACCAAACAGAAAAATCCACCCATGGATCTAATTGATCCAAATCAGCCCAAAGACTCTGTCAATGAGATTAATCAATTCTTTGTAAGCATTGGTAGGTCTTTGGCGGGATCTATCACAGTGTCTGACCCTGCCTCATACCAGATTTCTTCTCTACCGCCTTGTCTCCTCTCTTTTGTCCTTCTGCCCACTGATGGGGATGAGATCAAAATCATCATAGCATCTCTTAAATCCACTAATGCCGTGAAGTGTGACGACGTTCCCAGTGAATTAATTAAAAGATACTGTAACTTATTATCTGACCCTATCGCGTTTATCTGCAACATCTGCCTTTCCACTGGTGAATTTCCCTCGGATCTCAAGAAATCCCTAGTTCACCCAATTCACAAGTCTGGTAGCAGGGACTGTGTCAATAACTATCGTCCAATATCCATTTTGCCTACACTATCTAAAATTCTTGAGAAAGTTATTAATAAGCAATTAACCAACTATCTAGAAACAAACAAACTCTTATCTCATAATCAATATGGTTTTCGTAAAGGCAGATCAACAAGCGATGCCGTACATCAACTTACTGATACCATAGTTTCTAGGTTGGATGAGAGGAAAAAGGTCCTTACGATTTTCCTCGACTTAGCGAAGGCTTTTGACACCGTCTCTGCGCCACTTCTACTGAAGAAGCTTGAACACCTCGGAATTCGTGGCGAACAATTAAAATTGTTCAAAAGTTACCTGAATGGCAGAGTTCAACGTGTTGTAGTAGATGAATGGTTGAGTGATGACTGTGAAGTCAATATCGGTATTCCTCAGGGAAGTATTTTAGGGCCTACCCTCTTTTTAATATTCATCAATGACCTCTGCCAGTTAAACCTTATTAATGGCAAGATTATTACATTCGCGGATGACACGGCTCTTCTTTTCTATGGAGATACTTGGGAGGAAGTGTACGACTTTGCTCAGAAGGGTTTCTCGCTAGTTATGACCTGGCTAAACAACAACTTACTCTCTCTTAATACAGGCAAGACTAAATACATAACATTTACATTAACAAACACTCACTTCACTCAACACCCCTTATTAAATATCACGGCCCACTCATGTAAAAACAGCTCTTCCTGCTCGTGCTCATGCCCAAAACTCGAAAAAGTGGACTCTATCAAGTACCTCGGTGTGACTATAGACAAAAACTTGAACTTTAATTCCCACATCGATCTGTTGTCCAAGAGGATTAGGAAGCTCATCTTCATTTTTAAAAGCCTACGACGTGTTGCAGATGCAAAAGTTCTTAAGACAGTATACTTTTCACTTTGTCAATCTATACTAAACTATTGCATTTCTGTCTGGGGTGGGGCCCCTAAGTCATTTATGATTAAAATCGAGCGAGCACAAAGAGCAGTGCTAAAGGTGGCCCATGCTTTACCGTTTTTTCACTCTACCTCTGAACTCTACGTTAAATGCAAGGTTCTTACTGTTCGGCAACTGTTTATCGTTCAAACAATCTTGCGTAAACATTCAACCTTGTACTACAACTCATCCTTAAACGCTCATAAGCGCATTAAAACAAATGTATGTTCTACTGAACTGTGTAAAAGTAGTCTCTCGCACCGCAACTTTTGTTTCCTTGGCAGCTATTTATACAATAAAATAAACTCAACTTTAAAAATATACCCTCTTACTAAAGCAAAGTGCAAGCAAGTTCTCACCACTTATTTCCTGAACCTTGATTACGAAAGCACTGAAAGGCTCCTTATTGTTTTAAGATAAATGTGTTTTTCAGCCTGGCCTATACACCACACTACATCACACCGCACCACACCGCACCACATCTCACTACACTACATCACACTGCAACACACTGTACCACACTACACCACACCACACGATCTACACTACAACATACTTCACAGATACCAACACTT
Source organism: Omphaloscelis lunosa (assembly GCA_916610215.1). Classification (NCBI taxonomy): domain Eukaryota; kingdom Metazoa; phylum Arthropoda; class Insecta; order Lepidoptera; family Noctuidae; genus Omphaloscelis; species Omphaloscelis lunosa. The sequence continues at coordinate 11,462,106 of OU744267.1, forward strand.
TTCAATAATAACTTTTAATTTTTTATTTTTTTTTTTTTTTTTTTTTTCTTGTTTCTCTCTATATAGGTAAAATAATTTGTAAATATTATCTTTATGATTTAATGATCAAACACTGTTTTTGGGGGGGGGCCTGGTAATCTGTGTGACAGGCTTTCCTAGTGCAGATACCAGTCTCCCACAAAGGATTTATCAGACATTGTAATCTTTATATTTTTAAGGCGCCTTTGTGGAAGAGAAATAAATGTTTATTTATTTATTATTTATTTATTTATTATAACACGTAAGTCACTGCAGGTTCCACTGGACCAGCACTGCTCTCAATTACGCAGGCCTCAAAAGATATGTACTTCTTTATTCACAGGGAAAACTGTCGTTTTCTTAAGACCTGTGAAGCAATTGAGCCGGGCATCATTTCTCGTCATCAAGGGACAATCGTAAAATAGCTATAAAACTCTTTAGTGTTTATTTTATAACAGGCGTTACCTTTTTGTTACCAATTCTACACTTAATGCCGTTATAAAGCTATTTATTGTGTCCTTTAATGATAAAATATTACTTGGGTTGGATGGCTCAATAGAGATAATAGCGTCAATCGAAGTTAAGCTGTGGGTGTTGAGGTCAATCTGTGGATGGGTGACCACTTTTGACCTTTTCTTGAATGAATGTTTCATTACTGCTTTTCTTAATTATCTTTATGAAGACATTTTTCATTCATAAATTATGTAAGTTATTAAAACAGATGTTACTTAACGGAATCCATTATTAAAATTACTTTTTTTTGGTCAAAACTTTTTGTCTTTCATTATTTAATTACGAATGTCTTTTAATCTATACTGAATGAATAATTAAATAAGTTACTTTCATTACTAAAATGGTCCAGACGACATATTTATTTCTTGGGCTAGACTTATTTCAGTATTATTCCTGAAAAGTTGACATCTTCGTTCTATTCTATTCTATTTTTTAATACTTGCCATATTTAAAAAATTCAATAGAATAGAACAAAGCAAAGCCGATGTCGACCATTCTACCGAGATGTCTAAAGTGAGTTGGAAAAGCAAGTGTGTATCGAGATATTTGTTTTTTTTTTTTAAATAAAATGAATGATAAAGGCATCTTTGTTATCTACCACGAGAGTGACAAATGTCACCAGAGCGACAAATGCTTTCGCGAAAAAAAAAAAGAGAAAGGATAGTATGTATTTAAATATTTGTTTATTATTAAAACTTTAAGTACAAGTTAAAGAAAATACTATACAAAGGCGGACTTAATGCCTGAGGCATTGTCTACCAATCAATCTTAGGGTGATGCAGAGACAAAACATGGCAGGTACAAGTTATGGGGTAGATAACTCGAAAAATAATAAATATAAATAATTACTTAAAAACGGAATAAACTTTGTCAGTATTTATTAATAACCAACCTAAATAATCTTTCGTTATTTTTTTTTTTTTTTCAATATTGCCCAATATTGAAAAAAAAAAATTTATACTGACAAAGTTTATTCCGTTTTTAAGTATCACGTAAAACGATAATATATCAAATATCCTTAAATATTCCTATATGTCGAGTTTTAATTTTTTTTAAACGTTTATTAAGCTTTCTGTTCCGTCATATTTTTATTAATCTTTCAATAACAGCCACGCAATTGGTTTTCAAAAACAAAGTACATATATGTTGTACCTACTTCAATCCACCAGAATGCTAAGAAGAAAGACCGTAAGGAAGATTTTTACTAAAAAAATATAAACTATCAAATACCTAGCCAACTATTTGTACATTCTTAACATTTTCCCTAATCTCATTCCAAAGAGTTTTGAACTCAGTTAAGTTATCGATAGAATTTTAAACCGGATGAGATATATCAACTTTATAACTTGGTTGAACTAAATGCAGCAACTCATCCGATTTGAAAGGTGCTGTGAAAAATGGAAATATTTTCAGAAAAGCTATTAACTTGGTCGCTCGTGATGAATTGTTTGGACGATGTTGGGAGATGCATTTTGATTGTAATTGTACCTGGGCGATGAGTTAGTATAATTAAATATGTGGGTTTTTTTAATAAAAGCAACATACATTATATTACCTCTCTCAGATTTTACTTACGGCATCAGCAGGTTACTGACTGCCTAGACAAGTGACAATTGTTTTCATAGTGTTTCGTATTTCTACAACTGGATTAACCATGCTGTTCGTTAGATTATGTCAGTCCTATAACTTCTTCTCGTTACTTATAAGTTAATTTTCTTATAAGATAACTATCACCTGTCTCTCCACTAGTCCATTGGCTTCTCAAGGATGCGTATCCGGTACGGCCCGCAAATCCTTCCATATTATTATCTTAAGGATGCGTCTTCCGTACCATTACCGTGCCGCTAGTGCAAATTTCGCGCCCTCACTCCCCTAACCGCCGCAAGAGGAGACGCCCTTGGCGTCAGGAATTGCAGGCCGATTTCCGGCCACCATAGGCGCGGGCTTGCGGACGGTGAGCAATGGGTAGCTCGCCGTCCGATAAAGACCAGGTCCGGGTCGAACGGCGCGCTGTGTTCCACGCGCGCCTCAAAGAGATGTTAGCAGAATTGACAGGGTCCGCTAGGGCCGATACCTGCCGGGGTTGCGAAGAAGTCCGAAAGGGAGATCGTGGCCTCCGGCAACATGGCAACTGAAGAACACGGGTGGGTTTTAGTGACACGCCCTGAAGTTATTTGATAATTTCCCACCCAAAAAAAGGGGCTACTGCAAATCTTGGGGTTCATTTATTTATAACCACGATGGGATCGGTGTATTTCATTCATTAATTAATTTATAAGTTAGGTTTCTAAGTTTTTTTCGCGTGTCGGATTGCGTTATTGAGTTATTCCAATTGGAAATAGCAACAATAGCAGCATGAGTCTGTATTTCTATCCGAATGATGGCTTGCCTCATAAACATGGATTTTACTGGCTAGGCCTTTTCTAACCACGTTAGGGTCGGCTTCCAGTCTAACCAGATGCAGCTGAATACCAGTATTTCATATGGTGCAATATTTTAAATTCTTTTTACCTATTGTGGTATAGTAATTTTATTCTAGGTGCATCGTCTTCACATATAATTATTTAACGAATGTACGTACTTATACAAACTATTGTAAAACATTTTAAAAGAGTAACAGTGGAGTTTCTTGCCCATTCTTTTCCATACGAAAACTACCTTTTGGAAGGGGCGACTAGAATCAATTATATTATTTTGTAAATTTTGACGTCCAAAAGTCCCATACATGGGCCTATTTGAAATAAATGATTTAACTTTGACTTTGCAACTGCCTATCTGACCTCCACGGTCAAATTACTGAGTATCGTGAATACCATGATACCCCTTGGTAAAACGATGATACTTGTGTTTTTCAGAAAATTGTTATACAAAAAACACGAACGAAAAAAAAAGCTTGGATATAGAAAAAAGCTGGGTTTTATAATGGCTCGGCATAAGTTGAAAGTAAGCAGACAGTGATAGTTAAGTGCTTAATGTATCCGTGGAGAGGCAGTCGCCGCTTGGAAATTGAAATTGCTTAAGGTATGGTTTCGTTGGTACGACTTTTTGAGATTATTTATAAATTGGATAATTACCGAACCTGATTAAGTAACTCAACATGTTACCTTGTCAGTTCCAAAATTGCCTTTACGAAAATAATGCCATAACACCAAGGTTGTTGCTTTGCCAAGTAAACTTTTCTCGTTTTAAAATTCTTGGACCACCGAATCTGCTATAGGTACGTTAGTTATGTAGATAAATTTGCGATACAATGTGAAAGAAAAGAAAAAAGAAAAATTGATTTATTTGTCACAGAACCGTGCATACAAAAAGATTATGAAAACACGAAAAATAAAAATAAAACAGAATAGATCTATCTGTGTGGTTTCTGCGACCTACGTCGACAGAGTTGCAGCATAGGTATCTAATACCAATACCGCAATTTCGATAACATTTAAGTAGGTATTGCAAATGTCAATTTCATAATGATTAAGTTCAATGGCACCTTATCTGTGAATTTCTTTCAAACGATCATCATTTAAGCTACCAATTAAACGCAAAGGTGAATGTATAAATAAAGTAACCATATTCATCAGCATAAACAACACAGCAATTTCATTTTCGAAAAAATCGCCGCAGTGAAACCAACCACTAAACAAAGTCTACTTTATGAGAGTTATTCAGTTTTAATATTTCGCTAGCGAAATAAGCTCTAATGGCGAACATTTATGATAAAACCTTTCATTAGAATATTTAAACGATTCTGTTTTATTTCTATTAGTATAAGCTGGTATGAGATGCATTTGATGATACCACGAGGGATTATGTTTAAGTGCCCCGGGTGCATCCCGGGCCTTTCCACTATCAGCCTTGCTGATTGACTGAAATTTTCTCAGCAATAAGCTGAATATTTCGTACATACATTAGTACAATAGGGATGATGCCTAGATTAAAAAAAAAAAAAACGATTAAGTCCGTCAGTCAGATAATAAAAAAATAGTAGACACGTATTTTTTGCTTTATCATATTAATAATGAAATACTTGGATAAAACGCATGAAAGTTAGGGAGTAGGGGTATCTACGTCATAAGTAAGTATAATATCTACATACTCGTGACGTCATGGCACATTTTAACTCAATGTATCGCCGTAATCTTTTGATAACTTAAAAAAAGAAATAATCCCAGTATGTCAGGGTGTGTTACTGTGTTGGGTTGGAGTACAGCACCGGGTAGTGGCTGACTGCTGACGTCGACCAGGAGAGGGTACACAGGGCTCTGCTTGAGGGTAGACCCGTTGAAGCCGTGGCTGGCTGGCTGTGTGACTCGCCTCACGAAAGCTTTTGGGAGTGATGACGATGTCACGCTGAAGTAGTTGCACGAAGACTGCGCTGATGATCATACTCAAGGTCACTAATTTAGAGGTTTAAGGAAGAGGGTGTAAAGTTCACTCATCCTCTTTAGAAAAAGGAGAGATCTTTCGACCAGACGAGTGTCGTAGCTAGCGGGCTAGTGCCAAACGATTGGTGACGGAAAAGTTATATATGTGCTGTTCGCGCGGTAAACTCTAATTGCGGGATACAGGATTTGTGTGACGTCAGGATTTTGTGTGACGTCAGGCCTTGGATGCGTAGTTCACATGTGGCGATATAGATGCCGCCACAGGCATAAATGTTGCCGTTTATTAATGATTAAATATGGACGTACGGTTCCAATTAATCTGTGGGGATGGTTGGACGTTATTTGTTTTAATAATAGTCACATGATTGGCTATTGGTACATTCTTGTATCACATAACAATACGCTAGTAATCGCCGAAGGGTTAGGCAGCGGTGTACTGGTACACCCACATTTCACCAGTTATGTTTAAGTCCCATGTAATAGGGGGCGAGCCTATTGTCATTAACCGGGCACAAATCCAAACTCCGGTCTGCAACTGGGAAATTCCAGACGGAAAAAACCCTATAACATTTTGCCCGACCCGAGAATCCAGGACCTCCTGTTCAGTAGAAGCGCTTGCGACCACTACACCAAGCCAACGAAGCAGAACTCCGCATGTGGCGTTGCTCAGAATTATACCTCTATATGTCATTTGACTTTTAAAGTCTTCGGGTAATGTATCTACGTCAATCAAAAATGCAATCATCTTTCACTAAGCAGTTTTATGTTCAGCAGTTAACATTACGTTTTCACACACCTTCAGAATCCCAAAATTCTCATCCACAAGGAAAACAAAACCCAAGATTGTAATAAATATGTAAAGAGTGAAGAGCGAGTGCCCCATTAAATTGGAGCGAGCCCTCACTTAGTCACATTGAGTGTTTTCCTAACAAATTGCTTTTGAATTTAGTCCTGATATTATATTTAATGTAACGGCTGAATTTATTGCTTTTAAAATTTATTACGTTTCAGTTTGAATGTCTTTCTTCGTCTCTCGGTATTTATTTTTAGAGCGAGCTTTGCATGGAACTTGATCGCTTATCCAATCGATTTTTTGGAGGACGACGGTCTTAAAACCCGTTCACATGATGCTAGTTTCTTGGCGAAAATTACAACAACTGTTTAATTAGACGGTGCAACTTTTGTTGCTTCAATTTATGGTATGCCACAGGTAATTAAATTTAGCTTTACAGTGGTTACCACACCACTTTAGTTTTGGGTCATGATCGCTACTCTGTTCCAATCAGTGGAATTCCGTAAAGCTTGAATCTAATATAGTGGTGACCATCAGAAAACTTTTGAGACAAGAAAATCGATGAGTTCAGAGACATGAATAAACTAACTTGGAACCCACATCGAAACCAAATAGAAATGAACAGTAAAGGAGTAAGAAATACCATAGTAACAACTTCCCTCCATATAAGGCAGGCAATAGAAATGACTAGGTTATAAGTAAATCAACATAAATAAGAGAAACTATAAACCCTTCCTAAAATCCGCTTTAATTCTACACAGCACTATATCAGCTACGTAAACATTACATCCTCTCTGGAACATGCGACAATGTCCTATATCCACGCTTGCCGCATAACGTTTTATAAACACTAGTGTGTAATCTAGGAGTTTGTATAAGAGAAGTAGATAAAGGAAAGATTGGCAAAATCATCGGCATTGATAATAATAGAATTGGTGAATGCAGATACGAGGATGCTACTGCATGACTCTTCTGAGGCATTTTTGGTAACGCAACATTGCGAAAAAGCCTCCTTCATCACTTTTGTACATTTTCTATGAACTAACGCTCACTTTTTTAAATGTAAACGCGTTGCGCTGCAGCCCGTTGCGGCTGTAATATGCGCTTGGCTTTAGTTTCTATTTTGGTAAAGATTTAAAAAAATACTTTCTTATGTTTATGAAATTCGATAAACACCAACGCAATCAATCTTGCTAGCCTTTTTCCAACTGCTGAGCTCGGCTTCCACTCTTACCGGAAACAGCTGAATACTAGTATTTTCCATGGAGTGACTGCCTATCTAACTTCTACAACCCAGTAACTGGGTAATACGATACACCGTGGTAAGACTATATATATAGCTTGAATGTACCCTACCAAAATTCGCTGCAAATCCAAACCTACAGTGCTGCATCGCTACGTAAACATTGCATCCCGTGTCCCAGATCCACGTTCACCGCATGACGTTTTACAAACACTAGTATATAATGTAGCGACTATCATTCTATTTGATTTTGCTTGTTAAATTGCGGAGATACGAGCTTTCACTATTCAGAATTCGTTCAATGGAATTGATAATATGGAATTTGGTAGTGCGTTTGTTGGAAAAAAAATTCGATCTGCCTAGCCTTATCCCAACTATCATTCTAATCGGATGCTGCTGAATACCATGATTTTACATGGAGCGACTGCCTATCTGACCTCCACAACCCAGTTACTGGGTACAACGATACCCCTTGGTAAGACTGGTTGTAAGACTTTTGGGCTTCAGACTACACGTAACGACTGTCAAAAATGATGAGAATGAGATGATATGATGAAGACGATGTTCATGATGAGATGTTGTGTCTGATAATGACTGTGATGATGATCAAGCGTAAAGAATGAGTTCTTAAATTTCTAATGCCCTTTTCCACCGACAACTAAGAGACACAAATGAATCCCTAAATAAAACTGCAGTGTTGGATTTTCAACTCTCAGCGCTGAGCCTAGCATTGAATATCCAACAGGGCCATTTTTATTTAGGGATCCATTTAAGTGTCACTTAGTGAGGGTAAAAACGGGCATTAGTCTCACAAAAATATCGAAATAGTAAATGGACAATAATAACAAATCCTCCCAAATAATGCACAACTAAAATGGATGCACTCCGCATTTCGTAACTCACTCATTCGATTTGACAAATGAGGTGTCATTCGATCCGTGCCGAAGAAAGAGAGTAGAAATATCTTTTGAAATTGAACTGGCACATTTTAAAATATGACGGGATGGAACTTGATTTAAAATGAATGACTGACTGGATTTAAAATGAATGAGGAATTTTTATTTTATTGGGTGACCTATGTAACAAAACATCAACAATACCAGAAGCACAGTAGTGGTGGAGACAATGATGAAATAACTCATGGGCCACTTTTTGAATCTCTTCAAACTGGAATACTACGAAATAGCTAAGCAGTAGAAATAGGTAGGGTGTAAAAAAGTGTAAAGAATCTAAGAAGGTTTTTGATGAAGTACCTACATACAGCACTTTTTTTCCGGGTTGTAAAAAAATCGTTAACTCAAAGGGACCAGAGGGCTGGCTCGTTCTTTTGCCAAAGAATTAGCCATTGAATGTAAAAATGCTGCCAGTCTTCTGGGAACATTTCCGGATGACAGCGATGCGGACGAGTACTTCAATGCCTGTGTCCTTTTGTTTTTGTATTTATTTGTATAGTTAGTTAGTTTAATCATTTAATTAAGCACCAAGTGTAAATAGTTTGTTGTTTTATATATTGTATACATAATAATTTTTATATATATGAAATCATTGAAAACCCACAGGACAGCAGAACAGAAGAGATTTTCCGTTGAAATAATTATGACATAAGAAATCCACAGTCATATCAACGAATTTGATACGGCGCTCCGAAGCTCGACATCTATATAAAATCTATATTGAATTCATTCTCCAAATTTGGAATCAAATTCTCAAACAATACGAGTACAGCTGCATGTAACTAAAATCCTTGATATGTTTCCGTTCGACGTACGTTTAGAGGAACATGCTACAATCACAGAGCGTGTTGTGTTTCCGAGCTGTATTTACTCTCTATGTATATCGGGTTGGTGGTAGGAAAATTTAGTGAAATTTGCGATTAAACGAACTTCGAACACATCTTAGTATTGTATACCTGTAGTTCCACAAAACAGGTTTTATGTGGAACTACAAATTCACTCGTTCCACTTAGTTTCACCACCTTAAGATGTTTTGTCTTTATTTTTAAGTCGAATGTCTTATTCTGGCCGTCAGTTTGCCGACAATACTTCATTCCCATTTTAGTGCTTCCCAATAATGTGCATAAGAATTATTTATGTTATTTTTTCGTAATGAAACTATTAAATTATAATGGTTAATAAGTTGAACAGGATGTAATCTTAAGTTTAGTAAAATTTTTTCAAAACCTTAGATTGCATTTCCATGTTTTATCTAGACATAAAACACTGCAGACCGTTGCACCGCTGGCCGTACCTCTGATGAAAACATGGTTTAAATTAAAGTACGCTACACCACCTCTACCATAAATATCAGATGAGCTGTGGGCTAAAAGAACAACTCTTTCGGTCCCATTAAATGTTAGGCAACATCACGGCAGACCAAGACGAAGACGGAGGGACGAGCTTGACTCCTACCGTAAGGACTGGCCCGTAATAGCAGAGGACAAATGTGTGGGGGAAAGGGAGGCCTTTGCCCAGCTGTGGGACATTATGGGGTAAATCTTAATTATCTTTATCTTAACTAAATAGATCGATAGACGCTACGGGTGTTGGGGGCCAATTTAAGAATTTTATTTTTACTATTTGTTGTTATAGTTTCAATAGAAATGCACAATCAATGAAAATTTCAACTTTCTACCTATTACGGTTCATGAGATACAACCTGCTGACAGACAAAAGTACGGACAGACAGCGGAGGCTTAGTAATAGGGTTCTGTCTGGCACCCTTCGGGTACGCAACCCTAAAAATGATACACACGGATGTAAGTTTCTACCAATTGATAGAGTGTCTCTGAGAAGACGTTTAGACTAATTAATATAATCTTTTAGTCTAATGAAGAAGCTCGGAAAAAATATGCGTATTTTACAGCACCATAACTTATGTAAAATAAAAGGGATAAATAGTCCTAATCCAAATCTTATGTTTACCTGTGTGCCAAATTTAATCTAAACCCGTTCAGCCGTTAAGTCATGAAACGGTAACAAACAGACAGAAAAAAATACTTTAAAATATAGTTTTAAAAATATTGATGGAGCCATTGAAGCTAGCAAATTAAACGGCACAATTTATCTGAATACTGCAATTAAGTGCTACCAAAATTATGTACCAATCTACGGTTATGTACGCAAGCTACGTCTGAGTGAATTCTGTGAAATGGACCCGATCCACAGCTAACGTGCTCCAATCAAAGTACCTACGTCGAATGTTCCGTGAACTGTATGTGCGAAAAGTTTGCGATTCAAATGGAAACTAGCACTGGTATAATGTATATTAAGTTTCCATAATATAATTATTATGTTGTATGTTAGATTTAATAGAATTAATGTCTTGTCTCGAGCTATACTTACATACCTGTGAAATAAAAGCAAAAACAAAATTTTCGCAGTCGCCATCTTGGATTTTTATTTTGACATCACTATCGGATTTAGCACTCTTGAAAACCATAGAAACGATACACATGATAAAATTTTTAAAAATTTCGCAGCCTCCATCTCGGATTTATATTTTGACCTCGCTATTAGCTTTAGTACCCTCGAAAACCATGAAAACAACACCCACGACGAAAAATTTTGAAATTTTCCCAGCCGCCATCTTTGATTTATATTTAGATCTCACGATCGGTTTTAGCACTCTCGAAAAACATAAAAACTGAGAAATTTTTTGCATTTTGGATTTAATTTTAACCAAATTCGCACTTTCATTTGAAGTGAAAGTGTGAATTTACACTTTCTCTCTCTCACTTTCTTTCTCTTTGAATTAGAAGAATGACCGCTTTTTCGCGTGACGATTTATGCCAGTCCGCAAACCGCAATATAGAACTTCGTTCCGAAAATGACAGTTCATACTCAATTTAATAAAATTTGCCATTTTAAGTACTCTAAAATTCTACATTCGATAGGACCTCGTAGAAAATGGTGCAAAACCAACAATCAATGGTCCTCAACTGCACCAGACTGATGTAACTGAAAGTCAGGGAAAGTCGATTCCCGCCACCGTTGGCGCGGGCTTGCGGACGGTGAGCAATGGGTGGCTTGCCGTCCGATAAGGACCAGGCCCGGGTTGACGGCGCGTTGTGTTCCACGCGCGCCTCTAAGAGATGTCAGCAGAATTGACGAAGTCTACTAGGGCCGATGCCTGCCTGGTTGCGGAAAAGTTCGGCTGTGAGATCCCGGAAACATGGTAACTGAAGGAAAATGGGTGGGTTTTAGTCAGTAAGAGTCTGACACGCCCACAAGAAGTTATTCGATAATTTGCCACCAAAAAAAAAGAAAAGGGAAAGCCTTTTTACAAAGAGATGATTCATGCTGACAGAAACAGTAGGTCACAACCGATAGATAATTTTTTGATACCTTTCATGGAATTTGTGGCGAGTACCTTCACGCCACAAATGAATTAAGCAAGGTAGAAAATTATTATACCATGGGTAGAAACAGAAAGCAGCAAATACCGGCAACCTCTTTCACTGAGAGCCTCAAATATTCATCATTATCTGCCTAGCCTTTTTCTAACAATGTTGGGGTCGCCTTCCAGTCTTTACATGGAGCGACTGCCTATCTGACCTCCACAACCTAGTTACTGGGTAGCACGATATACCTGGGTAAGACTGGTTATCAGACTTTCAGGGTTCTGACGACCCATAAAAACTGTCAAAGATCTACAAATGATAGCCGGGACCAACGAGTTAAAATGCTTTCTGAGGCACGGAGGGATCTTGGTAAGTAAAGATGAATCCATCCACGGACCAACTGTGGCAAGCGTAGCTTAACCTGATCGATTGACCCGTGCGGCTGTTATAACTTAGCCAAAGCCCCTCGGAGAGCCTCAAATACTCTTCAATATAATTAGATATCATAGCCCTATAGGCTAGCATGGCTATGTAACCCAAATCCATGCATTTTGTGAAATGGACCCGACCGGACATGTAACATGCTTCAATCACAGAGCACACTCTAGAGAGCTGTATTTACTCTGTATGTAGGGGTGCGAGTGTCCATTGTAGTTGCATGGTAAAGGCTAAAGTTTATTTGACAAAACCTCTTGGCCGTTTTCGAGGCAAATAAAGAGGAGAAAATATTCGCGTGCTTGAATTTAAAAATAGGTTTTTTTAAAGCGAGAAATTAACAAAATTGTTTAAGAGTTCATCAATGTCAATAATTTATTTGGGGGATATTAAATTGTCCCTCTAAAAACTTTGTCAGTACAAGCTAAAGGTAAAATAAAAAATAAAAAAAACATTATTTATACTAAAAGGCACACAGTTTAAACTGCATGTAAACAAAATCAAATAAAAAATGTAAAGTGCGATGTACGATATTTGAACATTAATTACGGAAACGATTGACGATTTGAAGTTTCCTTTTCTTACCCGTGGTCCCTCCCGTAGTCCCTGGAAGGTACCACGGGTATTTTTTTTACCCGTTATCCCTCCGAGAAGTACAATGCTGCCGAATTAAATTTGACCTAAGTCAAGTCATCGTTTAACTGCCAGACCGAACCCTTTGTGATGGCTTGGCATATCAAATCATCTATCCCTGAGCTAAACGCGTTGTTGAAATAAATAATTTCCTCACATTTACATGTGTAGCTATCCTATTTATAGGTACAGGTATTCAGATGCATCTGGATAAACTACACAGAAGCTGACCCGAACTTAGTTGAGAAATGGCTAGACATATTATGATGATAATGGATAATGAAGGAACAAGATAAAGAAATTTGTTACGCCACTAATAACTACAACATAATCCCCAAAATATCGTGCTGCACGACAGCGAAAACGCACCACTTCCCGTGCAGCGCCGAGTCAACATAATGGATGAGCATTGCATTTGGCGAACGCCCAAATTTACTGCTGGATACAGTATGTACTCGTATATAATGTACCTGTCTAATGCTCCGAACTGTTCCTATGTTTTGATATCGATACGTTCTAAATGTTGGAGTATATTAATAGGAGTATATTCTCTGGGGGTGATATGAAAAGCAGTAATATTTTTTTTAAAGTTCTTCCGATGATCTTTTTTCATCACACTAACATTTTGTCGCTGGCATAAATTCTATATTGCACGTTAACGTTACTGGTACAGTAAACTGCACATCATGCAAAAATCGCCCTTATAGTTACGACGTAAAGGCAAACACAAATTGCTTTCACTGGTGTGCAGTCGGCTGTACCTATATCTATACTTCTATTATGAAGAGAAAAGATTTATATTTTTGTATGTAACGAATAAACTTAAAAACTACTGGACCGATTTGAAAAATTCTTTCAGCAATGGATAGCTACATTATCAGCGAGTAACATAGGCTATATTTTATCCCCGTACTCCCACGGGAACGGGAACTACGCGGGTGAAACCGCGTAGTTCCGCTAGTGTTCTATATTCCTGTAGATAGTAGATACACCTCCTACAAAACGTCGTTCTTGTAGTAGGCTAGGAATATTTATCATTGTTGCTATGGCTGAGAATTGAACTTACGATATCAGGCTCGTAATTCTGAGAAATACGCTGCAGGGTTGTTACTATGGCTTGCGGACGGTGAGCAATGGGGAGCTCACCGTCCGATAAGGACCAGGCCCGGGTCGACGACGCGTTGTGTTCCACGCGCGCCTCAAAGCGATGTCAGCAGAATTGACGGGGTCCGCTAGGGCCGATGCCTGCCGGGGTTGCGAAGAAAACCGAAAGGGAGATCGTGGCCCTCGGCAACAGGGCAACCGAAGGAACACGGGTGGGTTTTAGTTAGTAAGAGTCTGACACGCCCTCCCGCTCCGCCCAGAGCGGGAGAAGTTATTTGATGATTTCCCACCCAAATAAAAGGGTTGTTACTATTACTGTGATTGCTTTTACTTTCAGTGTAACTAACGGCACACACTATATTAAGTTGAAGGCTGGCAACGCATCGCTATTGTCATACTGTGTTCAGGTAGAAGTTGAATAAGAAGAAAAAATATTTATTGGGACTCGCACAGGAAGATACAAACGTAATAATATAAATTTATTTATCTATGATACAAAAAAAGAAAAGAAATGAAATACGTTTATTTGCGGTAAACATGACGCAAAGAAAGAACGCAAACACAATTAAGAACAAGTTGGGGGAAAATATGCGTCATATCTACGCAAAACGGCCATCGCTCAGCATAATGCTGCAACCCTATGCAAGACAGAGTGCCAGCGCTGAAAAATAGAACAATAAGAACAAAATAAAAATAAAGTCCTGTACGTGGCCAAAAGCACCCATTTCAGCATAGTGGTGCGAAATTTAAAAAAAAACCGCCAAGAGCGAGTCGGAAACGCGCACCGAGGGTTCCGTACCATTTAAAGTTTTTATCGGCGAGGCCTATATCAGTCAGAGAATTTCAACACTGCGGTGTAGAATATTGTAGTTTTAAGTCAGCGCCATCTCTTATCCGATAGTGGAACTAATATAATTTTTGGGGATAATTTCTGAAAAGTGTGCTATCGTTTTATTTTTCCTGTAATCTTTACCTAAACTTCTGTCACATAGAGTCATTTCAGATTTTTCTCTATGCAAACTTCGTAGATAAGGGGGGGGGGGGGTATTTGTGACAGACGGACAGACAGACTGAGTCACACCACAAGGGTTACTTTTTAACATTTTGGTACGGAACCCTAAAAAGGAATGGAGGTGTCTACAGTATTTCTATCAGACGGGCAGTTTATATTATTATCAGAAGATAATATAGGAATCCAACTAAGAGCCAATCATGTGACTATTATTAAACCACGTTTAACGTCCAACCATCCCCACAGATTAATTAGAACAGTATGTCCATATTTCATTATTAATATACGGCGGCATTTATGCCAAACCGATAATGCAACATAAACTGCTTAATTATTATATAGGCTACAATAGCAGCGGTTGGCATACTGAATGTTTTGTAGGCTGTAATCCAGATTTTGTGTGATAGCCTGTGAATTATGCTTTGGGGAAGTTTGTGTCCCCAACATGCGTTCTGGGGATCCATAGCAAACATGGACATTTGTTTGGAGGGAGAAAGGGGAGGCTTTGCGTCGAGGGTGACAAACTATAGGTTACCAAAATAAAGTATTGCTCGATTAACATACAAGGCAAAGTTACATTATAGCAATAATAGACTTTTTGATTGCATAACATTTAGCGGGGTACTTAACGCTCCTAGACATAATAACAATAAAGCTTCTATTGTGTTTTGTTTAGTGTCCTTCAACCAATTTAAAACAATAGTCGAGTAAGACAAGATTTAAAAAAAAAAAATTAAATTGTGTTAAAAATTTTAATACAACTCGGGTACCCAATTGAAAATTAAAACATTCAAAAGTAAGTAAAATAAGCACTTTTCGAACGTCAAAATTACATAAGACAGTCCCCCAAAGCGCCCACCCTTCACCACTTCCTGGTGCCTAATTCCTAATTACATTATGCAGCACAAAAAATAATTTAAATGATAAATTATTGACCATAATGTTAGCTAGCACACGTCAATATACCAAAAAAAAAACATCGAGAACTTTACTGAAGCAGAAATAAAAAATAAAAATAAAAACTAAACGTAAACAGAACTAAATATCTGAATAAAGCCTCCACGCATAAAGGGCGTGCCCGCTTACATAAAGCTATATAAAGCTGTAATTGGAAGTTATAAATAATAAATTAGGACCATCGAAGTAAAATAAATAAACAGTTAATTACAATTGATGCAGCCCACCGTACATATACAATAGATATGCATGGTCTTAAAATAAGATTCGGGAACAGGATCTACATTTTTTGCCATTTATGACGTATAATTTTTTTAATCAAGTCCAAATGTTTACATAACAAAAAAAAAAAAACGATACGCGTGCAGTTGTTTATTAAAAAAATAATCTATAAAAAAAACTTGAAATATAAAAAGTGTTAAAGTTTGAGATCATTAAAAAAATCTGTTAGACTATAATAACATTTGGCTATCAAGTATTTTTTAGATGTAGTTTAAATAGTTGTAGGCATTTCATACAATGATCCAATGAACGCTGACATAAATAATAACAACGCATGACAATTATGAAAATAAGCACAAATACGTTGGTCTTTACAGTATAGTCAAAAAGAAACATCAACATAAAAAGTAAAACTAAGTAACTATTAATACTCAGGAAAATAATTTGTACAAACACCTATCACAGAAATAATAGCAGCCAATTAAAAATAGAACAAGGAAAATAAAACACTAAACGCCAAAATAATCCCCGTGAAATTCTTCATACGGCACGTTTCTCGTGACTCAGAGACTACCAAACAAAACGCATCGCTTGTGTGAAAAATGAATCCCCTTTATCAACAAAGGTCAATTCAGTTGACCTTGTTATCAGTGCAATTATAATAAGCACGTTGAATGTTTTATATTTAGTTAGTTAGTTAGTTTAGTTGTTTATTTAGTTTTGGCAGATGAGATGATTGTGATAACGATTATTGGTGATTTTTTTGGCTTGCGTGTGACCACTTACTCACGTCACAGTATAAATAAGTAACAGTATTATATATTCGTAAAAAACGGCCGAGACGACGCGTTTCGTGTATTAATGTATTATCTCAGTGTGTGTGTGTTTAATCTCAGTGTATTAGTAAAGCAACAATAACACTGTTACTTTATTATATTATGCTTACGTAACGGTAATAAGTAACACGGCCTGATGCCCGCAACTCCACAACAAAGCGCTTATTTTGCGTATGCGGGTGGGAAAACTGATTATTCGAACCACCCAAGCTCCTCAAGGAAGGCCAGCAATGCCATGGCATTACCAGATACCTTGGTTACCGAAATACTTAGCCCTGTATGTGGGAACCACAGGACAGTTTAGAAGCTCATCATCATCTGAGGGTAAACGAGGATGCGGTTGGATTAAGTGTACGCTTCCCTGGAAGTAACCTATGAAGGGACGTGAATAACTATTTCAGGTTGCATAAAGTTGTACACAAGGTTATTAGTAGGGTAGGTACATACAGGTACAATCAGTCAAAATAATCCCCGTGGAATTCTTCATACGGCACGTTTTTCTTGTCAAACAAAACCCATCGCTTGTGTGAAGAAGTGAATCCCCTTTATCAACAAAGGTGACTACAGTTGACCTTGTTATCAGTGCATTTATAATTAGCACGTTGAATGTTTATATTTAGTTTTGTATTGATCAGCTTAGATGATTGTGATAACAACACTATTGGGGATTTTTTGGTTTTACCATTAACTCACGTAAAGGTAATATGTGCCGATGGCCGCAACTCCACAACAAAGCACGTATTTTACGAACGGGTGGGAAAGTCGATTATTCGATCCACCCCAGCTCCTCAAGGAAGGCCAGCAATGCCATGGTATTACTGACAATCTCAGAGGATACCTGGGTTACCGAAGTACCTACTTTGCCCTGTACAACGTGTTCCTTTTGATATTCCATAACTCTAGGATATTAATGACACCATGATAAAGAATCAACTGGCATATGAATTATTTTTCAAATTTCTTTTTTTATATTTCATATAAAATAATTCGACAAAGTCACGATTAAAAACACACATGGTGTGAAAAAATTAGACTATATTTGTCCATAAAACATACATATGCGAAAATATTTAGACTATATTTGTCCAAAAAATAAATATATGACATCGTCGTATTTTATAGCTTAAATTTGAATGATTGGTTTGTATGAAAATGATTTACTCGTACTTATCAATGAAACTTCGTTACACACATTGAGAGTATAGTGTTATGATCTTCGAAACTACGTATTTTTGGAAAATTTGTTCTAGGACTTTTTGCATTATTTTTAGTTATAGCATAATAACTTAAGAGTTATGGGATATCAAAAGGAACACGTTGTATATGGCAACCATCGGGCAGTTTAGAAACTCATGCTGGCCATCTGATGGTAAGCGACGATTCGATTGGATCAAGTGTACACTTGTCTGGAAGTAACATATGAAGGGACGGGGGGGATAACATATATGGGACGTGAAGGACTATTGTAGGTTGTATAAAATTGGACACAACTTATTTATTAGTAGGGTAGGTACATACAGGTACAATCAGGAAAAATAACGATAATTTTCAGAACCTATATTCGAATCACAACTGTCATTCTTTTACAGTTGTATAAAATAACTAGAATTGACGTAGTGTGTCAGTTTGGTACACAATTAATTTCCCTAACTGTACATAAGAACTACAAACCATTGTAGTCTGAATGAATAAAGATTAATAATAATATTTTTATTTACCCGCAGGGTAGCATGTGGCGAGCTGTTGGGCAGTAGCGACCCCACGGACCCTATCTCCCGGGAGAAGTCTTGTTCCCCACCTCTAGCTTGCCTTTATTGGCCGGCTGGAGTGAACACTGGCAAGGAACGGAGCTCCCACCTCATTCTTATCTTAATTGGCCGGCTTGAGTGGAGATTCGTAAGAGCAAACGTGCTCGGAGCAAAGAAGTATTCCAGTAAGATCAATCCAAGATCAAGCCGTAGAATACCTCACCACTCCTCATAAATACCTCAGGACATGTTGCCCCCTTGTCGCTACGACACTTTGTGCTAGCGACCGTTTTCTGCGGCCCAATATGAGTATGCAACTCATGCCATTTACCTGTGCGAACTATATTAAATATAGTTCTAGATAACCAGTTCACTTAGCCACCTAAACCCATAATTCAATATCTTTGTTTTCATGTTCTGCAATAGTCCTGCACCAACCGGGGGTTATAACCGTCGGTTGGTGCCACATTTCATTCAAAACAACTGACGGGCCTCTGCGAGTTGGCTTCAGCCCCTCGTACGCCTTTCAAAGGTTCGGGACCCCAGGATCCCAAGATATGTCAAAGACATTTGAAAAATAATATTTTTTAATATTTTAAAATGTTTTTTTTAATAATAATATTTTAAAATGTAATCAATAGGTATATATAATAATGCAATAAAGGACATAATAATGATAGGCTAATTATTAGGTAAATCTTGAGTCCCAATGGTCCCAACGTTACAAACGATCCTAAATTATATAATTTATACAACGTAATACCAAACATTCTATTGTAATTCCAGTGAAAGTAACTGTCAAATCATTACCAAAACCCAATCAGGGGAATTCCTTAATACCTTCAGGCGTTGTAATAAATATTTACCGTTGGCAAAATAAACCAGTCTAAACTATCACTAAGTTAAATTCACGCTACGTTGATCGACAAAAAAGAACATTGCAATTCTTAGTGCGCGAAGTAATCTAACGCATTAGGTAACTACGTCATCAGCAATGTAGACGTCACGTCCATACGTTTTATCGCGTTTTGTAAGATAAGATGGAGTCCCGGCTATCTAAAATTGTAAATAAAGTAACAATGTAATTAATTAGTTATAAAATAATGTAAATAAGACCGTCCCAGTTAGGTAATTAATTTTGCCTCTGAAGGTTAATTTCTAATGTATGACGAATTTTGTACGGTCTATTTGATCAGCTGGGAAAAGTTAAACGTACAATGTTTTGCTCATGATTTTTTATCAGTTTTGGCTATTATGAAGATCTGGTATTACATAATATGTAATTTAATTGGACAGTCACGATCAGTGTCATAGTGTGTGTGGTTATCATAGCTTTTTGTTAAGACCTAGCTATTTTCTATGCAAACATATCAATGGTAGTTAGTATATAAATGCAGATATATATCAATGATACGTATTGATTGTTTGAATAATCAATGCATTATGGCAAACAAAGTTTTTATTAAAACCTTATGATTGAAATCGGTTGCCTAATGTCAGTTGTTTCGGTCAAACTATTTCAGCAATCAACATGAGATTTGGTTTGATGTGTTAGGTTAGGTTTAGGTTAGGTTAGGTCATCAGAAACGTAAGAATTAAATAAAATATTAAGAGGGATATAAGAATGAACGGTGTAGGAAAACATCGTGAGGAATTCGGCATGTCCTAGAACCAAAAATTCGAAGGCATGTTACTTCTAGCAACCCGTACTGGGCCCGCGTGGTAGTTTACAGCTCACTCCCTCTTGAAAAGAGGAGGCCTGTGTCATAGCAGTGGAAACATTATAAGATGATTATATTATGAAGAGGGATTGCAGGAATAAAATGTAGGTAAAAATAAAAACATAGAGCTTGGCGAAATGTGGGTGAACGGTGAGGTGAAAACAGCCGTGATGTTACACGTTATTTACAACTCAATCTTATCTCCGCACTACTATTCGTCACAAATATTTAATCGTTCAGTAAGAAAGATCATTATGAAATGCATATGACTCACGTCATCACAAAATAAGTACCCGTTCCTTTGAATACAGGGAAATCACCTCAGATACTGAAACTAGTATAAATGATCGGTTTGGGATTGAGGGAGGTACAGTTTACAACAGTTCCTTGTGGAGAGAACAACTAACAGTTTTAATAAGGTTTGTATTTTGTCAATTACTAGTAAACAATATGGGCTTCATGGAGTGTCCTGTAGGCTCTTAATATCCATATTTATACCAATCTTGAATTCTTAATATCACCCGTTAGATGCTTTTAGGTTGACTTAAAGTTTTAACTTCTTCTTTAATTGCCGTTTACAGGATCTACAGTAAAACGCGGGTGGCCTTTGAAGACTGCCTCGAGAACTACTTCTATTTCTGATATTCTGAGTTCGGATCTTGGGTTAGGCAGTGTTTCTAAGCTAAACTTTTAGTAGCAGCTCGTAGTTTGGATTTGGGCCCGGAAATGGCAATAGGTTCGCTCCTTATTATACTTATGGCACTTGTCAAACAAAACTGGCGGAAGGATATGGGCACCTACTCTGCTTATCCCTCATACGTACCTATAAGCATAATATTACGATATGTTAATAATCTCTTCTTTATTATATTTCAGATCACCATGCAGTCCACCGTTCTATTGTGTCTCGCTGCTCTCGTGGCTTGCTCATACGCAGGTTACAGGCTACCAGGATTGGATGAAAATAGGTGGTTAAAAGACTTGCATTTTGAGCGTAATGCTGGTAAAGGCAAAGTCTTTGGCACTTTGGGCGGCAATGATGCTGGATTATTCGTAAGTAATTCAACTATTAATTTGTCAAAAGATGAACAGTTGTGTTTTGAAAGAGCTTGAAGGCTAGAGACGATACTCATGGAAGTTCAGAGCGTTAGCTCCACTACCTAATCTTCAACTCATCGAAAGAGCTGATATATTATAACTATAAACTTAATATTCTATTTGAGTACAGTAAAATATGCAAACCTCAGCTAGATAGAAAATATACGTAGGTACTGAAGAGCATGATTCTATTTTGTTGATATTTATTGTTCGTTTTGGGGTGCTACGTAACCAAACACTGATGGCCTTTTAACACTTCATATATAAATGTATTCCATGGACTATTATGCTCAGGATAATTATTTCCAAACGTTTTTCTAACTAAAACATAATTGCACAGGGTCGAGGCGGCTACAAGGGAGACATCTTCAACGATCAGAGAGGTCATCTTGAGGGGCAAGCGTACGGAGAGAGAACACTCGGTGCTAATGGTGATAGCAGTGTCCTGGGAAGCAAGTTCAAGTGGAACAATGCAAATGACAACGTAAGAGCTGCCCTCGATGTGCATAAGGAACTAGGAAAGAGTAGTGGTGTAAGTATCATTTTACTACCTACCGATGATGTAGTAAATGTTTGAATGTTTATTTTGCTAAAAATAGTACTTTACATTTCCTTATAGTCTACATTAATAGCTAGGTTTACATTCTTTCTACTCCCCCCGGCCTTGCATTTGGAATAACAACGTTTTATAGTCAGCAAGATTCTAACAATTCCCTTCTTGTCCAGGGTGGAAGTGACCCATGAAGTATCCACATTTTAAAATGGTTGACTGTTCCTTGGAAAAGATTCTAAAGTTAAATTATTGTTGACTCAAACTGCTGTCAAAGAGAGTTTTGATTCCAATATCAATCAGTGCGAAACAGGAATCGGATACTAAATTTATCACTTTTTTATCTCACATCGATCTTGTGTTTACTTATCTATGAATCTATGACCGACAGTAAATAACCGGCATTGAATATGATCGCTCTGGGCCAAGATATTAACGCAAAATTTTCCATTTTTCAGGCGACACTGACCGGTGATGGGGTATGGAAGGTTGACAAGAATACCAGATTCGTTGCTGGAGGCATCGTGGAGAAGACTTTCGGACATGACAAACCCCAAGTTGGACTGGAAGCTAAAATTGAACACGACTTTTAAGTAGAATTTAAAATTTTCTTCATTACAGTATGTGATTAACTCAAGTTTGAGTCATAATTGATCATTTCCAGTCAGATCTTTTTAGATGGAGCGACAAAATTAGACACCTCTTTTCTGCATTTATGCGATCATTGTATAACTAATATGTATATAGGTAACTTGATTGTGTTCGTTTCCGTATTATTTATTTATTTCTACTTAACTTTTAGGTTAATAAGTGCCAAACTGTTTTGTATTGTAAATAGATTACTTAATCTCGTAAAATTGTAAATATTAATTATAGTTTCTGTAAATAAAATCCAATGACAAAAAAACTTGCTTTTTACTTAACATCATACCTAATGCTTAGTTGTGCTTATCAACTTATAAAAAAAAGAAACTCAAAAGCAGAATATAAACCCTAAGTCTAATTAAGGTTCCTATAAATTAATGTAAATTACTAATTTTTAGTCGACGCCAAAAAACAATCAGCGCAGATCAATAAAGCAGCGTTGATAGTTGTGTTAAATATTGTAAAAGATATACTATCATAATTTGAATTTAGAGAGAACTACCATCAAGCAGCCATAATTTTACTTATCGTCTTTATTTTTGTGTGGCACCAACTCAAAATTAGTTATTTACATTAATTTAGGAGCTTATTTTGACTAGGGGTTTATCTTTTGCTGTTCGGTTTGTGTTTCGTCAGTTTAATTTTTGTTACATAGTTTTGTTTTTTTTTTACTTTTTAGTTTCCTTTTCAAAGAGCACCTATTTATTTGCTCTACCAACTACTTTTTACACTTCTAACATTAAAAACCTTAATAAATTGCAACAAGGGTGCACCAAGGGTGACGGCACGGTTGGCGCAGTGGTTAAGTGATTGACTGCTGCGTTGCGTGTCGCGGGTTCGATCCCCGCACGGAACAAATATTTGTATGACCTACAAGTAGTTGTTCCGGGTCTGGCTGTTTGTGTATGTGAGTTTAAGTGTTTGTGAAGCGCACCCACGATACAGGAGAAATTCCTAGTGTGACGTTTTAAAAAAAAGAAAAAAAAAATTACTTCAAGGTACATACAGGTAAAAGCCACCACAGTAACCAAAATTAAATTATGTTAATTGACAGCTTGGGTACATGTCAAGTTTACAATACAAGTAAACTTAATACTAAGGAAAAAATATGTTAAATATAAAAGCATCATAAAGGCTTCACAACAAAATATCAGACAAACAGTTAAGAATTTTAGATTTCTGCTTCGAGAATCGAAGTTTGACTCGATTAGATCACTACAACTATTGAAGACCTTGCGAAACCTAGCATAATATGTAGAGTTAGATCCCAAACCGTTCTTGTCTGTAGAGGACAACGTGAAGTATTAGGTCTAGGTGGAATTCTTTTTGGAGCACGAAAGTTAATGAATACGAGCAGTGGCGGTGAGTCGAAAATTCCTTTAAAAAATTACCTACAAAGATTGAGTCGTTTAAACATCTTCGTCCTAAAGTGTGTATATTTAAGAACTTCAATAAATTTTTGCAACATGGTGTTTTTTAGCTAAACATAAATACATAATCAGCCTATAACGTTCCCACTGCTGGGACACAGGCCTCCTCTCTGTGAGAGGGATTTTGGCTGTGCACACAGAAAAAGCTAGATGCCAAACGAATCGTTTTTGAACGGGTTCTAGACGCAAACTATTAGTAACATAGTACGGCCGCCACACCACACTACAGTATTATAATAAGCTGTGTTCTAAACCATAGTAAAGTTTTAAGTTTAGATTTCTGTCTTACTTTGAGTAAAACCTTGGGCCCTAGATACGAGCCTTGTGGAACTCTAGAGTAGATGTGATATACGATAGATTGATAACCGTTAATTACGACAAAGAAAAAAATCTGCTAAATAGTTAATCACCCATTCAAGTTATCTGCCAGTGACACCATAAGCACGCAACTTATAAGAACTGATTTTGTGAGAAACCTTATCAAAAGCCTTGCTGAAGTCAGTATAAATGACTTCAGCCTAATAATCAAACAGCCTCAATCAAAATTTCCACCAGAATCATATTAGTACTTGCGGATCGTGATCCAACAAATCCGTGCTGATGACCGCTAATGAATAGCTTTAGATTATTTTGGAAATGCGGGCAGAGTAGTGACTCAAACATTTTGGCAAACTTTGAAAGAACTGAGATGAGTGATAGATTTTTATGTGATTATTATTCAGTGGCGGAATAAGTATGTTGGGGCCCGGGGCGGCAAACGTAAATGAGCACGCCCAGGTATGTAGAAAATGTTAGAGATGTTAGAGTGACTGAGCGAGTATGAAATTGCAGGCTGTTTCGAAATGGATAGGTTGTCATTTGACTATTCATACATAAATAGGAGACACTTTGTCGACTTAGTATTATAAGAATTTAGGATTTAATAATGCTAAAGTGAGGGAAGCAGGCTCGAAAATTTTAGCATTCTACCTTTATAATTGGCAAACGTAAGAAAGCCCATGGGTGGCATAAAAACGCTGACACTGGGTCACTAACTACACGAAAAACAAAGGAAGAAGGGGAGCTCCAACCACAAAGTGTCTTTTATTTACTGAATATAATCCAAGTTTTAGATTTGATTCAAAAGTATTTCTCAAGATTTGGGGCCCGCAGGACCCGAAGACCCAAAGTAGAAACCCCCCGCCCCATAGAACGCCAGTGTAATTTTTATCCAATTTATGTATAGGCGCTACCATTGCCAGCCAGACGTTAAGAATTTGCTGTATATGAGCATATATGTGGACACACTAACTCCACCGCGCAAGCTGTGATAAATATTGGCGATATGCCATCAGAGCCCTTCGTTAGTATCTAAACTGTTTTTTTTTTGTATGATCTCCCAGCTAACAGATGGATTTCAACAGCTTTCTGCTTCTTCGTCAGACCTTCGATGACCGAATGAATGAAATAAGCCCAAACACGATGAAACTGTTGAGGAACTCTCACAACTGTCTTCCTTCTCCATTCTCAGATCACCTCCAGCTTTCTATTGTGTTGAATGTTTATCAGAACTACATATACGTTCCAAGTTTCAGCAGAATCGGTTCACAAGTGAAAATTCATTAGGTGAAAAATCAATCAGCCCCAATTTTCTAACCTTACGGGTATTTTTTTTTTGTATTTTTTTTTTCGTCGGTTTAAAAAGAGCATTGCATATGTTTGTGCCCAAAGAAATCAAACGCATGTAACTACGTCATCAGAAATATAGACGTAATCTCCAGAGGTTTTGTCGTGGCTTTTAAGATAAGATGTGGGTTAAACAGTTATCATAAATTATAAATTAAGAACCTATGTAATTATTAGTTATTAAATATAAATAATGTAGATATGAACCGTCCTAGTAAGGTATTTAATTCATTTTGTCACTGAAGGCTAGTTCAAATGTGGGACGAATTTAGCACCATTCAATCAGCATTAATTTAATTTTAGTAGCAGCTGCTTTGGTTATTTTTAACAGTTGCTCTTTTTTGTGAAGATATGGCATTATATAGATCATTTAATTAGACAGTCACAACCAATGTCTAGGTCCTATACTAGATTTTTAAACTTTAATCTAAGCTGCCTAATAGTTTCCTAGGTATGCATTGATTGTTTTAAAAATGCCGTGAAGCGACCCCAGTTTCTTTTGAAAGCCTTATGAAGGTAATAGGTTGCCTGATTTCATATCAAGTAATTTACCTACAGTTGTTATTTCGGTCAACTAATGATAGTCATGGAATGTGATAACATTTTAGTTATTTCGTTGTGAAATTAAATAAATAATTAAGTTTTGGGTAAATGGTGAATAAACCAATTTAACTGGCGAAATGCGCACTATATAGAAACGCTTCTGCCTGTCCATAATAATTCAGAAACAGCCGTGATGTTATGCGTTATTTACATATTCAATCTTATCGCCGTACTGCCATGCATTCACACACACTACCGTAAAATTATCCTGTTACAATATGTAATCGCTCATTACGAAAGATTGTTATGAACTATGTATAACTAACGTCATCTCAAATAAGTCCCCGTTCTTCTTGGCACAGGGAATTCACCTCAGATATTGAAGCTAGTATAAATGATCGGTACGGTATTGAAGAAGGTACAGTCCACAACCGTTCTTTCTGGAGAGAAGAAGTAACAGTTTTGATAAGGTGTGTATTTTATCAGTTAGGAACTAGTAAATAATATCATAGGGCTTCATGGAGAGTCCTATGGGATATAAACTCTTAATATCCATGATAATACCAATCTTGAATTTTTAATAGCACCCGTTTGGTGCTTTTGGGTTGAGTAAAGGTTTTAAATTCTTCTTTAATTGCCGTTTAAAGCGTCGATAGTAAAACGCGAGTGGCTTTTGAAGACTGCCTCGACAGCGGTATCTATTTGTGGTATGTGGTGTGGTTGGGCCACAAATCCGAACAAAGTTTCTGAAATACTTTCAGAAACTTTGTTTAGATTTGTGCCCGATAATGGCAATACGCTCCTTATTATAATTATTATGGAACTCATCAAACAGACCTGGCAAAAGGGTATGGACGCCAAATCTGCTTATCCCTCATACGTACCTACAAACATAATGTTACGTAGTGTTAATAATCTCTTCTTTATTATATTTCAGATCACCATGCAGTCAACCGTTCTATTGTGTTTCGCTGCTCTCGTGGCTTGCTCATACGCACACTACAGGTTACCAGAGTTGGATGAAAGTAGGTGGTTAAAAGACCTGCATTTTGAGCGTAATGCTGGTAGAGGCAAAGTCTTTGGCACTTTGGGCGGCAATGATGCTGGATTATTCGTAAGTAATTTAACTACCAATTTGTCAAAAGATAAACAGGGGTGTTTTTAAAGAGTCTTAAGGCTAGAAAATTACCTAATCTTAAAAGCTTTACCTAATTTGAAGATAGGGTAGGTATTACCCTTTTCTTAATATTCTATTTGAGTACAGAAAAATATGCAAATCCCAGCTAGATAGAAAATATAGGTACTGAAGAGGATGATTTTATTTTGTTAATAATTATTTATGGTTTTTTTGGGGTGCTGAGCAACTAAAAGCGCATTTTAACACTTCACACTGATGGCTTTAAGACTTCACAGATATTCCATGGACTGTTATGAATAATAAATGCTCACGATAATTGTTTCCAAACTTTTTCTAACTAAACCATATTTCTACAGGGTCGAGGCGGTTACAAGGGAGACATCTTCAACGATCATAGAGGTCGTCTCGAGGGGCAAGCGTACGGAGAGAGAACACTCGGTGCTAATGGTGATAGCAGTGTCCTGGGAAGTAAGTTCAAGTGGAACAATGCAAATGACAACGTAAGAGCTGCCCTCGATGTCCATAAGGAATTAGGAAAGAGTAGTGGTGTAAGTATTATTTTATTATCAACGATCATAAACATTACAGATTTCTCCCCACCTGCTGGACCTGGTGAATTAAATGTGTGAAAGACTTTCTATCTGGGGCAAGACTTTAACGCAAAATTTTCCATATTTCAGGCGACACTGACCGGTGATGGAGTGTGGAAAGTTGACAAGAACACCAGATTCGTTGCTGGAGGCATCGTGGAGAAGACGTTCGGACATGACAAACCCCAAGTTGGACTGGAAGCTAAAATTGAACACGACTTTTAAGTAGAATTAAAAGATTTTCTGCATTACAGATAGTTGAGTGATTAACTGAATTTAGAGTCATATTGATAATTTCCAGTCGGACCTTTTTAGATGGAGCGTCAATATAAGACACCTCTTTTCTGCATTTATGCGATCATTGTATAACTAATATGTATATAGGTAGCTTGATTGTGTTCGTTTACGTATTATTTATTTATTTCTACTTAACTTTTAGGTTAATAAGTGCCAAACAGTTTTGTATTGTAAATAGATTACTTAATTTCATAAAATTGTAAATATTAATTATATTTTCTGTAAATAAAATCCAAAGACAAAAAAAAATGCTTTTTACTTAATATCATACTGCTTAGTTGTGCTTATCAACTTATAAAAAAAGAAACTCAAAAGCAGAATATAAACCCTAAGTCTAATTAAGCTCCTATAAATTAATTTAAATTACTAATTTTGAGTCGGCGTCAAACAAACAATCAGCGCAGATCAATCAAGCAGCGTTGATAGTTGCTTTAAATATTGTAGAAGATATATTATCATAATTTGAATTTAGAGAGAACTACCATCAAGCAGCCATAGTTTTACTTACCGTATTTATTTTTGTGTGGCACCAACTCAAAATTAGTAATTTACATTAAGTTAGAAGCTTATTTAGACTAGGGGTTTATTTTTTCTTTTCAGTTTCTATTTTCATCGGTTTGTTTTTTTGTTACAAAGTTTGTTTATTTTTCACTTTTCTTTTCAAACAGTAGTTATTTATTTAATAAGGTCTACCAACTACTGTTTACACTTCTACCATAAAAAAACATGCTATTTTAACTTAATAAATTGCAACAAGGGTGCAACAATTAATTTAACCGCCACATAACCAAAATTAAATTATGTTAATTGACAGTTTAAGTACATGTCAAGTTTACAATACAAGTAAAAGTATAAAGTAAAACTGAAGGAGTTAGATAGTTAAGAATTTTAGATTTCTGCTTAGTTAGGAAATCATATTTATTCAACCGATTATAGATTATACAGGGTGTTTGGTGCATCGTGTGCCAAATTGAAATGGTCGACTGGGGGGGTCACCTGCTATCCTTTCAGACCCCTAAACACTTCTCATGCCCTGTGGATTTTTTTTCATCAACTTTTTATTGTTTTATGAAAAAAATACCCAAATTTTACATTCAAGTACAAATAATAAAAAAAGTGTAAATCGTAGACTCTGAATTTTAATTTAATTTAGATGTGTATTGTATTATAGTGCTTTTAAATTCAAAATTAGTGACATTAGTCATGTAGTTCTTTTTTAATTACTCGCAAAGTTTCGGACTTCAATTAAAGCTGTCCATGTTACAGCTATTTACATGGCTATAAAAAAAATACAAAAGCGACCGGGATCTTCCAACTCCCTGAGAAATTCTCTAGTCTATTCTCTTGCTAGTGATGTGCCACATGCCATAAAAATCTTTTTACAACTTTGTGAATTCGCTAGAATTGTGAATCGAGTCACAAAATACTAAATTCCAAATTACGATTTAAAAAAATATTTTTGCTTAAATGATACCTCAAAAACTCATTAAATCTGTTATCTCACTCTTATAAGGTGAAATCTGTCTTGTATCTCTCTTTGGGGTAGGGGGGGGTACTAGAAGTAAAAAATAATTGCATTTTTAACATTTATTTAATAATTTTTACATATTCTGCCCAAACTGTTGGCCGCTATTGCGAATGCAGGCCCGACATCTATTTCGTATTTCCACAGTTGTTGTACGAAGTCGTATTTCGTCCTTTATTTTATTGAACGCCTTTTCAATGCGTTGAAGTAGTACCTCCCTAGTCGGAACCTCCGTGGCGTATACCAGCTCTTTGGCACGTCCCCAGACATAAAAGTCTAGCGGAGTTAGGTCTGGGGAACGTGCCGGCCATGCAATAGGGCCATCGCGACCAATCCACGCATTAGGGAACACATCGTCGAGATATTCCCTCACAGTCAAACGCCAATAAAAAGTCGATGAAAAAAAATCCACAGGGCATGAGAAGTGTTTAGGGGTCTGAAAGGATAGCAGGTGACCCCCCCAGTCGACCATTTCAATTTGGCACACGATGCACCAAACACCCTGTATATGCCAACATGTAAACAACAACATGTAAATGTTGTTGTTTACATGTTGTTACATAAGTTTGAACGCTTGCAAAATTTGTGTTTGCTTTGTTTTCGGTCTTAGAAAGTATGACCATGTTTCTCACCTTCGCAAGGAACTCAAGTGACTCCAAATCAGCATTCGCGGAATACTCGGATTTAATGTCTCCTCTTATGTTGTTGTTTACATAAGTTTGAGCGCTTGCAAAATTTGTGTGTTTGCTTTGTTTTCGGTCTTAGAAAGTATGACCATGTTTCTCACCTTCGCAAGGAACTCAAGTGACTCCAAATCAGCATTCGCGGAATACTCGGATTTAATGTCTCCTCTTATGTTGTTGTTTACATAAGTTTGAGCGCTTGCAAAATTTGTGTGTTTGCTTTGTTTTCGGTCTTAGAAAGTATGACCATGTTTCTCACCTTCGTAAGGAACTCAAGTGGCTCCCAATCGGCATTCGCAGGAACACTCGGATTTTATGCCTCCTCTTCAACATCTTACACAACCCGTCTTATCCTTCCTACCTGCGAGAGGGTTTTTCTTACGTTCGCTCTAGCGATGCACCGTGTAGATCACACCTTAGATTCCTCCTTAAATCTCATCCTTATAAAACAAGCTACTATTTTTATTCCTTCTCTGTCCATGCAGTAAGATTGTGGAACTCACTTCTGCCTAGCATTCGTGATTTAAAAAGTGTTCTCAATTCAAATATCCAGTAATAGAGCATTACTTCTCCTCTCATATGAGTATTTATTTGCCTATAGCACAGTGTAATAGTTCGTATGCTTATATATTTAAGCTTTATGTATTTATTTAAGTATATGTTAATTTATTACGTTTATATGTGTAGGTATATTTTAATACTTTAGTTCAAGACTTTGCATATTCATATTTTCTCTTCTTGTTCTCACACACTATTGTCTACATTTCTTTCTCATTTCTCCTTTCGCAGGTCTGCTGGAAGAAATTTCTTAAGAAATAAGCAGTACCTTTGTACTCTAAATTATAATTATGTCGTTTCCCTATGTATTTTATTGTGTGTAAATAAATAATAAAATAAATTAATAATACATAAATTAATCATATTGGAGTCGATTTGATCGCTACAGATATTGAAAACCTTGCAAAACCTAGTATATTATGGAGAGTTAGATCCCAACACCGTTCTTTTCTGTGGAGGAGCATGATTCGATTGAGTAATGGGTCTAACCGAAATTCTTTTCGGAGTATGAAAGTTAATGAATGCAAGCAGTGACAGCACGTCGATTATTCCTTAAAGTAAAGAAATTCCTTATTTGTTTAAACAGCTTCGTTCTTCTTAAGTGTGTATTTTAAAGACCTTCAATCAATTTTAGCAAGAAGCTGTTTTGTAGCTATACATAATCAGCCTATAAGTTTCCCACTGCTGGGACACAGGCCTACTCTCTGTGAGAGGGTTTTTAGCTATGCCGACAGAAACAGCTAGTTGCCAAACGAAGGGTTCTAGATGCAAACTATCCGTAACTTAGTACAGCCACCACACCACATTACAGTATTCTTATATGCTATGTCTATTTCTTTTTGTTTTTTACATCTATCTAATATATTGAATCACATTTTAATTTTAATAAATTATTGTTCTTTAAGTACGCTGTGCTGGTAAGAAAGAAAGAAAGAAAGAAAATACATTTATTTAGCACAGACTAAGAGACACACAATACACCAGATAGTTGGGTAATTATAGTCGTACATCAGGAAAAAAAATAAGATAAAAATAAAAAGTGCAAAGTCCGATGTAAGAAATTAGCAGGAGAGTGTGCCTCACGGCTGCGCCAAAAAGGCCCAGTTCAGCAAAAATGCCAGACAACTGGTGCCTGACGCTGGTTTTCAACTGGACCTGGTGTGTGAGGTGACGAATGTAAATCAGTTTTATACTGCATCGTGATGTGTGTAATGTGTATGCATAATTGTATAAATAAATTAAAATAAATTAGTGTCACATAAAAACAGTAACGAGTAGGTACCTATGTATAAAAAGCGTGATATTGAGTAACATTGCAAAACTAAACAAAAAATAAATAAATACTGATAAATAGATAAGTGACATGACCGCATGATTAGACCTTCTTATGCAAATAAAGAAATTCTCCGAAATTAGTCAGAACAGAAACCTGCTTTAATTTAAACGATGCCTGACTTGCCATGCTCCGACACATTGTTATAATAATTTATTAATCCGTGCACTGTAATGTCATCGTACAATACGCTGCAAGCAGCCGAGCGCGGCGGACTATTTTCGGACAGTTTGCATCTTGTGTGTGCTTTGAACTTGTCTTAGCTGTTGTTTGCATTTGGATTAACCAAATACGAAGGATATGACGTCTTTAAATAAGTCAGCTAAAACACTATTTGCGAAAGTGGAAAAGAAATTAAAAAACAAACAAACGAAACATAAAAGGATGAAAGGTAAGCGCTAGTCGATAATAGAAATATTTGATGTACTTAATCAACAAATAATGAATTCCGGCATAATATGAGATACGAAAACTACCCACTTTTAATTTTCCGTCTCCCTTTCACAGCCTCATGGATGTCAAATCACAAACTGCACAGAGGTTCGCCCACTGCCGGTTGTTGGTGAAGGATGGGTAAAAAAGGCGCCATCCCCACATTGTACGTCTCATTCATGTGCAAATAGGCCAGGCAACATTTGGTACGTTGACAAGCGAACATGATTCAGCGATGCATAAGTGGGAAGGTATAACAGAAGGTATAACATTTGTTACTTGAATGACCTGGATGGATTGGTGAGGAAGCCATCCTGACGCCGCTCCACCGTTTGTTAAAGTCGTCGCGTGCAAGTGGGCCAGGCATTTCGGGTAAGTACTTGCGCCTGCGTTGCTACAAGGCACATTATGTGAATAAATATATATATATAGGCGGTTATTTTAGTGTGCTATTTTTCATACCACAGGTCTCATAACATGCGACATGACGTTGCGGCGGCGCGGCGCGCGTCCCTTTTGTACATTATATAATTGAGAAATTCAGTGCGACCATATCCAACTTCCGTTGCGATTCTATTAGATACTGCCGTAAACGTGTTCTAAAAGTGTCTATTGTGCTGATTATTCTTATCGGTGGTGGCAGGTTATTCCACACTTTGGAAGCCGTCGTGGTACACCGTCTAAATATTTGTTTGCTGCACCGGTCGACGTCATTACATTGGCGCCGGCTGTCGCTGAAAACCAGCGCTGGGGCTCTGTCTTGTATAGGGTCGTAGCATAATGCTGAGCGATAGCCGATTTGCGTGGATGTGACGCATGCTTCCCCAACCTTTTTCTCATTTATGTATTTTAAACTTTTTTTTTGCGTCATGTTTACCGCAAATAAACGTTTTTTCTTTCTTTCTTTTTATGTTCTAAGCCATTGTAAAGTTTTAAGTTTAGATTTTTGTTTTACTTTGACGAAAACCTTTTGCCTAGATGTGAGCCTTGTGGGACTCTTAAGGACTGACATATACGTTAGATTGATAACCGCTAACCACGACAAAAAAAAACCGGCCAAGTGCGTGTCGGACTACGCACAATGAAGGGTTCCGTAGTTGAGATGAATTTATTTATCCCAAGAACAAACTTAACATTATAGTTGAAAATCATATTCTCCCATTTATCCCAACAGCAAATGTAAGTTTGTACGCACAATATTGAGAGATTTACCATGTTATTTTAAGACCGTAGACTTCTTATATCATCCTGTAATCTATGAGTAAAGGGCCATAGTATGTGTTTTTTTCAAAATTTTATGTCCAGTTGTTTCGGAGATAAGGGCAGGGGAATGGTCAATTTTCATCGATTTTCTTAAATATCTTTTAAAGTAATTATTTTAAAATAATATTAAAAAATATGTTTAAGATCCTCGCAACAAGCTCTTTCATTTGATATGTTACATGGTACTGTAAATGGGTACGGCAATACATTTTTTTTTTTTAAATTGACTTGATTGCCCCCATAAGTGACCCCTATATTCAAAATTCATTTATTTAAGTTACACGTCCGTGTTCGGGACACAAAAATACATAATTATGTGTACCTTAGATTCGGAGCAAATTGTCTCTGATAGCCGGACAGACAGACAGACAGATAGACAAACCCACGAGCGATCCTATAATTATCATTATTTCCTTTTTTCCGTTTTTTCTATTTGAGGTACAGAATCCTAATAAGAAAAACATACTTAAAGAAATAGAGTGACATTATGACATACTTCAAATCAAATAACGATTATACAAGGTGTGGTGTGTCTTAAGGTTGCACCAAATGGGAGTCCAGCTCAGCATGTGTCAGGCAAATATACCTGAGGCTGATATTCTGCTGGATCCCTGCAGCGACATACGTACTTCGAGCAGACGAGATAAATTAGTGTTGTAACAAAGCGCGGAGTGAAACTATGTAAGTATACCCGCAACTTAAACCCTACCCTTAGGTATATAATAACTACCCATTTCAATAAAAAAAAGAATGATCAAAAACGATTGAAAACGATTGATTCAAAAATGATTGTGCCCGGTTGATGGCAATAGGTTCGCCCCCAATTACATGGGGCTTAAACATAACTGGCGAAATGTGGGGGTGCCTGCTACAGGGACACCTATGCCCTTCGGGGAAACAAGGCGTGATGTTATGTATATGATCAAAAACGGTCAATTCTGCAACAAGTTATATGTGGTCACATTAAAAAAAAAAAATAGATGCGTCGACTTGAGAACCTATTCCTATTTGTCGTTAGTTAAAAAGAACATTTTTATTTGTTTGTGCCCGAAGAAATCTAATGTCATCATTTCCAGACGTTTTGTCGTGTCTTGTAAGATAAGGTATGGATTCCTCGGTTATCATAAATTATAAATAAAGCATATATGTAATTTTTAATGATTAAATATAAATAATGTAGATAGGAACCATCCTACTAAGGTATTTAATAAATTTTGGCACTAAAGGCTAAGTTAAAATATAGGACGAATTCAGCACCTATTCGATCACCATTGAATTTTAGAATTTCAATTGCAGCTGCTTTTCTCATTTTTATCAGTTGCTCTTTTTTGTGAATACCTAGGTCACATTACATAGGTCATTTAATTGGACAGTCACGACCAATGATTGGTTTTTAAACTTTAAGCTTAGTTTTTTTTGTTCCTAGGTATGGATTAATTGTTTTAACAATGCCGTAAGGCGATCCCGTTTGTTTTGAAAGCCTTATGAATGTAATAGGTTACCTGGTTTCATATGAAGTAATTTACTGTTGTTATTTCGGTCAACTAATGACAATATTTACATGGGATGTGATAACGTTTTAGTTATTTCGGAAGGTTTGTGTTAGTCTACCAAATACATGATGCATAAGAAAGTTATCAAAATAATGAAGGCTGGGGTAAATGGTGAATTAACCAACGCATGTAACTGGCGAAATTCGTACTGTACAGAAACGCTTTTGCCTATCTCTATTAATTCGAAAACAGCCGTGATGATAAACGTTATTTACTACTCCATCTTATCGCCATACTACTATGCATTCACACAGATTACCGTACAATTATCCCGTTATAAAATATAATCGCTCAGTAAGAAAGATTATTTGAACTACGTCTGACTCACGTCATCACAAACAAGTCCCCGTTCCTCTCGGTACAGGGAATTCACCTCAGATACTGAAGCTAGTATAAATGATCGGTTTGGGATTGAGGAAGGCACAGTTCATAACAGTTCCTTGTAAAGAGAAGAAGTAACAATTTTAACAAGGTGTGTATATTTTGTTAATTACTAGTACATAATAGATAGGGTCTTACAGTGGGATACGGGATATTGGCTCTTATAGACATTATTATTACCTTCCTATCTTGCATTGCCAATATCACCTTTTTGTTACGTCATATTGCGTTGAGTTTAAGTTTTAGATTCATCTTTAATTGTCGTTTATGGCTTAATTTGGCATTCAAATAAATTTTCGATATTTTTTTTTAACTAAGATAGGATTTCTCCACATATAAGTGTAATTGACTCACTTCCAAATGGAACTTATAAAACAACGGCCGAAAGTGTATGGGTCCTTAAACTCTTGCTGTCCCTCATACATACCTATCTATAAGCATAATGTTATGTTGCGTTAATAATCTCTTATATATGTTTCAGCTCACCATGCAGTCCACCGTTCTATTGTGTTGCGCCGCTCTCGTGGCTTGCTCCTATGCTCAAGTATACAAACTACCAGGAATGGATGAAAACGAATTTTTCAAAAAATTGCAATTTACGCGTAACGTTGGTGGAGGCAAAATCTTCGGTACTTTGGGCGGCAATGATGCTGGATTATACGTAAGTAACTTTACTATTTATTTGTTAATAAACAGGGGTGTTTTAAAAAGCCGAGACAATACTCAAGGACACTACTCAGTGCACCGGCTCCGCTACTTAATCTTTACATTTGTAATTTTTCTATACTCAAATATAATATATATTAGGTCTTTACCTATGAAATTGCCGTTTTTCATGAAATAAGTTAGCGCCCTTGGTTCTCTATATTTTTTATTTTTATTAATCAAAGTAATTACCCATGCAATCAATGCATTTTTGCCAACGTAGTGGTAGCTTATTGATGCCCTTTTTGAAAAAGTCTGCTGGATGGGAGGCAACAAATTCTTTAAAGGCAATTTGAACTGCTTCTCGGTTATTGAAACCTCAAAAAGATGATTCTATCTTTTTACTATACAGAAGAACATGCTTCGATTTTGTGGATATTTATTTATTCTTCGTTTTGGGGTACTACGCAACCAAACACTGATAGCTTTAACTGGCACTTTAATTGGCACTTCACAGATATTCCATGGACTGTTATGAATGATAAATGCTCACGATAATTATTTCCTAACGTTTATCTAAATAAACCATATTTCTACAGGGTCGAGGCGGTTACAAGGGAGAAATCTTCAACGACCATCGAGGTCGTTTCGAGGGACAAGCGTACGGACAAAGAACGCTCGGTGCTGATGGTGACAGCAGTGTCCTAGGAAGCAAGTTCAAGTGGAACAATGCAAACGACAACGTAAGAGCTACTGTCGATGTGCATAAGGAGGTCGGAAAGGGTAGTGGTGTAAGTATTATTTGTTATATACGAACTTAAACATTACGGATTTCTACTTACCTACCGAGGATATATATAAATGAGCGAAAACCTTCCAACCCTCTGGTTAGAAGCATTGGGAATCACAACGTTTTATACTCAGTAAGATTCTGTCAAATGCTTTCTTACCCAGTGTGAGAGAGACCGATGAAGAATCCAATTCGTAACATTTTAAAATGGCTGACTGTTCGTTGGAATAAATAGATTCTGTAGTTTTTTCATCTATGACCAACCATAAATCCCAAAGACCAGAAAAATAAGGATCAAGCTGTGGCAAGACTTTAACGAGATATTCTCTACATTTCAGGTGACCCTGACCGCAGACGGAGTATGGAAAGTTGACAAGAACACCAAATTTATTGCTGGAGGCAACTTGGAGAAGACTTTCGGACATGACAAGCCTCAAGTTGGACTGGAAGCTAAAATTGTACACGACTTTTAAGGAGAGTTAAAAAACTTTCTTCACTGGTGTTAGTTCAGTGGTCAACTTTTCTGTGAGATCTTTCTTTAAGGAGATTTCAATACTCATAATTTTTGCCACTTTTCTGCATTTATATTCAGTATAAAATATGTTGTTAACTTGATTGTGTTCATGTCTGTATTATTTATTTATACTTCAATTTTAAGTTATTATGTGCCAAACTGTTTTGTATTGTAAATAGATTATTTTTCGTTATGTAAATTGTAAATATTAATTATATTTTTTGTAAATAAAATCCATAGAATGAAAGACTTGCTTTTACTTTTTACTTATCATCGTACTGCTTAGTTATGTTCACCTATTAAAAAAATTATAAGTAGATATTTAGCAAAAGAGACTGATTTAGAGATTTTGTCATTGTTATGTTAAGCCAGTAGTGTACCGTAGTGGTCCTACATACCGCAGTGTCCCCTACCTTCGATCAACAATACCTCAAGACGAAAATCTATACGCTATTTTCTATGGAGGATGAGTAATACTGCATTATGCTCGTATTGTTCTGTAGTATACCGCAAATTGAAAAAAAAAAACCATCTAAAAGGTTAGAATGTTGCAGATATTTACAGATTTAACTTTTAAATTATATAATCACGTTATATCTGGAGCTAAGTAGTCAATCATGACGAAAGCCTATAGTGAACTATGACCAAAGCAATTAGCTTAGTGGTTCGACGACTGCTTTGCAAACCTGTAGTTGCAAGGTCGATTCCCAACTATCAATATTTTTTGTGAATCTTTTTTTACCTTTTGTTGTACTATTATTATGATAGTTTGTAGAACGTTAACAGAAAAACACGACGTTTAGGCTTCTTTTGTCATCTATGGTTAGTTGACTGTTAATGAGAAATCCCGTGTGTTTAATATATCTTTATGCTATATATAATTCTTCTGTTCGTGTGTTTGTCACCTAACTCCTTCTAAGCTGCTGGATCGATTTGGATGAAATTTTGTATATACATTTGAGTGGGTCCCTGGATGGTTTGAAAATTGAACCCGGTAGCTGGCGGTGTTCGAACAGGACAACGTCTATAAGGGCCGCTAGTATATATAATTCTTTTGTAAATGTGTTTGTCACCTAACTCCTCCTAAATGGCTTGACCTATTTTGATGAAATTTTATGTGTATATGTGTGTAGGTTTCTGAATGGTTTGCAAATATAATTGGATCTGGTAGGTGCCGCTGTTCGGGCCAGGCTAGTATTTTTATATTATTTTAGTGACAGCCGTTCCTGAGGAATAATCTGTAGGAATTCATTAGTCAGGGTTGATACCCTGACTATTGGTGGCGGGTTGATACGCTGATGCGTAGATGCAAGAACACAGGCGTTGATTAACTGGGCAATTCTAGAGCAGCTCCGGCGTGCGGGTACACACACATCTACTCAGGGTCTCGTCCGTTTTATTCACTGTGTAGTTCACATTCATACTTGCCACCAGATTTTTTTAAAATAATTGTAGTGCAAGTGATAAAAAACAAATTAGATGACTGACAAAAGTAATCCTAACTAATATTATAAATGCGAAGTGAGTTTCTTTTTTTACGCTTTCATGTCTTAATGGCTTAACAGATCACAATGAAATTTTGCGTACAGGTAGACCATAACTTGGGTTAGGACATAGAATACTTTTTATAATGATAGTTTATACCCGTGGGATAATTTCCGAACTCCTTGCGGGCGAAGTCGCTTGCGTAAGTTAGTTGCAAATAAATAGCTTTGGCAATAATCATTGCAAATGTCTTGGACAGGCTAACTGATAACCACCTATCTGAGTAGACATATACTTTTACATGATGCGCAGTTCGGATTTAGACCTGGCCGGTCCACCAAGACAGCGATACTTTGCCATAAGCACACAGTCAGATATTTATTTATTTATTTTATTTTATTTTATTTATTTGGGACAAACAAACAGTAACACATTATATCTGCGCAAATAATATAAACAAAGATATTATATAAATGTGAAACTCACACCGTTATCCACAGCATATGGAATATTATGTTGATAGAAAGACTTTATGCCTGTTCTTAGATCTGAGTAGGGCTTTTGACATGGGTTGTTATGATGTCCTATGGAAACAGTTACGAGATGCCAATGTGCCTAAGAAGTTATGTTCTATTCTTGAGTATTGGTACAATAGGCAAATTAATTATATAAAATGGGACGAGGCTCTCCCGGACCCATATACTTTATGCTGCGGGGTGAGACAGGGACGTATATTTTCTCCACTTCTTTCCAACCTGTGCAAACACACAAAAAAAAACGCTTTTTTATTATTGTGTTAAGAAACTAGCTGTGACCCGCGACTTCGTCAGCGTGGAATTCTATAAAAAGCTTATGATACTCCTTATAACATCAGCTATCTTTCAGTGAAAATCTCGGCAAAATCAGTCCAGCCGTTTTGAAGATAAGCCGGAACAAACAGAAAGACAGACAAACATTTTAAAAATTGTGTCTTTGTTTTTATGTACCGTATATACTTTCATATGCATTTATTTAGTAAAAAGCTGTTATTTTGACTTTACAAACAGACACTTCAATTTTATTTATTTATATTGCATAAGGAACTTCTGACGTGGCACCTCATCAGAAATGTAGACTGTCTAGTTAGTTACTACGTACGTGTGTGAACTCGTGGGTCTTGTAATGATAAACTTGGAGTCCCGGTTATCTTATAATAATTATTTAAGTAACTATGTTATTAATGTTGTAGTTAAGAAACGACTTGGAAAACTTCGTCAAGTTATCTTGAAATGAAGTAATCGGGAAAAGAATCGGGGTTACTGACATGAGACTTGCAGAGTAAGCAAGATGAACTGCTGAGTCAAGACGGACTGATAGCCCATGGAACCGATGAGACCTGGAGTGGAGACCGCGTATCGGCAAACGTAGAGTGGGGACTCGATACGCGGTCTCCAGCTAGATGGACTGACAACCTTAAAAATGTGGCTTAGACAGAATGGATGCGGAAGGCGGAGGACAGGGTGTTGAAGTGCAGGCCGGGAGAGCAGCTATGTCCAGCAGTGGACTTCATTAGGCTGAGTTGATTGACTGATTGATTGAAGAAAAGTCTATTATACGTTGGACTTGACTAAGTTTAACTTTAAGCTGGCATATTGAGCGCCCAAAACGCAGCGTACAAGACGCACTCCTCGAGCGCCTGTTATCACTAGGGCCTTTATGTAAGGCCACATTGATAAAATGTTTTGTCTGATTACAATCAATCTCTTTTGGTAAATAACAACTTAACATTTTAAAGTAGGTAAGCACAAATAAGCAGTATGATGTTAAGTAAAAACCAAGTAATTTATTCTATGGATTTTATTTACAAAAACTATTATTAATATTTACAATATTATACAATTAATCATAATCTATTTACAATACAAAACAGTTGGGCACATATTAACCTAAAAGCTAAGTACAAATAAATATTGAAGAAACGAACACAATCAAGTTAACTACATAATATATTATAAAGAAAAAGAAAAAAAAAAAAAAAAAAAAAAAAAAAAAAAGAAAAGGGGTGTCTAAAGATAAATATTGAAAGCCCCGCTGGGACCAACGGCTTAACGTGCTTTCCGAGGCACGGAGGAGTCTCGGTATGTAAAGATGGTGATCCATCCACGGACCAACCAGGGCAAGCATGGCTTAACCTGATAGATTGACCCGTACGGGTTTTATTAATGAGTAATACCTCTGCATAAAACCCAAAATTGGTCAAAAACCTGAGCGAAGTAGTATTCTTATTTATTTCATCGACCTATTTCTAGCTGATCAAATACAGAATTCGACACACATTTGAACTTGACCTTGACAGTTAACAATTATATTTAGTAGGTACCTAGGTCGTTTCTTATCTACAATAATAATTACATATTTACTTAAATAGTTTAAGATAACCGGGACTCCAAAATTATCTTAAAACACACACTAGTTGACATGCGTAGGTACCTAACCTATGTATCGTCTAGATTTCTGATGACGTTACAATTTCTTTACGACGTTAAAATTCTTTACGCGCAAAAATTACGATGTTCTTTCATTTTGCTAATCAACAGAGTACCTATATAGCTTTTTAACCGACTTCAAAAAAAGGAGGTGGTTCTCAGTATTTTTAATCGACTTCCTTTTTGCGTTTGTTCCCCGATTACTCAAAGACGGCCGGACCGATTTGCCAAAATATTTTTTTTGAAAGGGTACTTCTTCAGTGGTTCCTTATAAATTTTAAAATCATTATTTGGGTAGTTTTTGGCCTGTATGATCGAATGATACGGTGAACATAGCGTGTCATTTAGCCCTATTATAACCGTCACATATGGAAATTCACGACATTCACAATAAGTTTAGGTAAAAGGAGTCACTATCCTCAAAATTGAGAGCGATTTTGGAAAAAGTTAGTATTACGATGGTGGACATCGGTCAAGCTTAGAAATACTGCGTTTTTTATTAGGGTTCCGTACCCGAAGGGTGCCAAACGGAATTCTATTTATTACTAAGCATCTGCTGTCCGTCCGTCCGTCTGTCAGCGGGCTGTATCTCATGAAGATCGTAACAAGTAGATAGTTGTAGTTTTCACAGATTGTGTATTTCTATTGCCGCTTTCAAATAATAAAAATAAAAATAAAGAGGGTTTCCATACAAGAAACGTGTTTTTTTCGCCGTTTTTTGCTGTTACAAAATATTGTACGATGGTGGGACCCATTGTGTGCGAGTCTGACTCGCACTTCGCCAGTTTTTAGGGTTCCGTACCTTAAAAGGAAAAAATGGAACCCTTTTAGGATCACTCGTGTGTCTGTCTGTCTGTCACAGCCAATTTGCTCCGAATCTAATGGACCGATTAAGTTTAAATTTAGTACTCATATGTATTTCTGTGACCCAAACACGGGCGTGTAACGTAAATAAATTAATTTTTAATGGCAACGACTTTTGAAGGGCAAATAAGAAAATAAAAAAAAAAGTTTTCCAAACTGTAATTGAAAATTATAAAAAAATGAGTTCCTCGTAACAAACCCTTTGTTACGAGGAACTCATTTTTTTATAATTTTCAAATAATTACATTTAAATATATTTAAGAAAATAGATCCCCTTATCTCCGAAAATACTGAGCCTAAAACTTTGAAAAAAATACGGAGAATGGTGAGAATAAATATGAAGAAACAATATTGTCCGTACAAACTTTTATG
Source organism: Omphaloscelis lunosa (assembly GCA_916610215.1). NCBI lineage: Eukaryota > Metazoa > Arthropoda > Insecta > Lepidoptera > Noctuidae > Omphaloscelis > Omphaloscelis lunosa. The sequence continues at coordinate 11,504,878 of OU744267.1, forward strand.
TGTAGTTGGAATGTATGGTAGAACATGTATTTCAACTAAAATGTTAAAAGTTTGTATTTGGGATAAATTCATCCCAAGAACGGAACCCTTCATTGTGCGTGGTCCGACACGCACTTGGCGTGTTTTAATGTGTAACAAAGCAACCCACATCAACCAAATTTTACCACCAAGCTAAGGTACTTACTGTAATCTTTGTTGCAGCTACCCTTCATTCCCAGGAGTCGTCACTCTATACTTATCTACAGACATACTCTAACTTCTGAACTTATTTAATTATTCAACCGTCGGCGCTCGGGAATACTCGTGGATACTCGGGTGAGCTCGGTAAACTGCAAAACTTTGATAATTACTAGCATTCTGAGTGGAGAAATTGTTTGTTTTTGTTGCAGCGGTGGGTGGTAAGAATGTGTTTAAAATTAAAAGGAATTAATTCTGCTTGTATTATTTTTACACCAGGGAATAATTTTGAAACGCTTGAGCTTATATGTAGTTCAATTTTGGATTGGCTCGTGACCTTTGATTAGGTAGTCAGGAGAACGGACGGTGAGCAATGGGTGCGGACGGTGAGCAATGGGTGCGGACGGTGAGCAATGGGTAGCTCGCTGTGCGGTAAGGACCAGGCCCGGGTCGACGGCGCGTTGTGTTCTACGCGCGCCTCAAAGAGATGTCAGCAGAACTGACGGGGTCCGCTAGGGCTGATGCCTGCCGGGGTTGCGAAGAAGTCCGAAAGGGAGATCGTGGCCCCCGGCAACATGGCAACTGAAGGAACACCGGTGGTTTTTATTCAGTAAGAGTCTGACACGCCCTCCCGCTCCGCTCAGAGCGGGAGGACTTATTTGACAATTTCCCAACCAAAAAAAAAAAAACTGTTGAGCAAATTATTGAAATCACAATATTCAGGCGCCGATAGCCAACTTTGAATGATTTTATGCTGAAGATGACGTCTAAACAAGTAGTGTTAATGATTTGGAAAAAATATATGTTAAATTAGAGCATTTTTTTAATATTTTAGTACAGGCATATTTTGGATTATGTCTTTATTACATAGTGAAATAAATTTGTAAATTTATGTCTAACGCGAATTAAAAACTGAGAATCACGCAAAATCTATAAAGCATATTTTTCTGAAGCCTTCACCATTTTAAAGATAATTTAATTATTGATCTCTTAGTATACGCGTTTCCCTAAAAATGTCTTTTGTTTTATGTATAGATAATAAATTAATACTGTGATACAATGATTTTTCATTAGTCTATACAGGCACCAACATACACTTTTCTGTAATGATAATTTTGTACTCCAAAATTTGTTTTTGTGAACCCTAAATGTGTTTTTTCTGAAATAAAAATTTATTTACTTAAAATTTTTATTCTTTGTGAAATTGCTTGGTCATACCGAAGTAGGATATCAATTTGCTTAAAAATGCTCCTGACTAAAGAGGCTCGTTGTCTATTACAGTCCGCTTGGCCAAAGCTCAAGCCTAATTTGTGCGGGGTTCTAATTTTATTTTATTGGCCGTCGGCGTGCAAATGCACTTTAAGATTTCGATAAATTTCGCACCTAAAGATAATTTGCACTTCGGCCTTTCTGTGAACAGCTGTCACAGAGTTTTAATATTAATCACCACGGCTGGCAAAAAGATTGTTTTTTTTGAAGAAGGATTTTAGTTTGGGTGTTGTTCACTGCTTTGTCCTGGACTTTGGACTGCAGTTAGGAGGGTGCTGCAGATGCAGACTGCAGATCAGAAAAAAATATTGGTATGTTTCTATTAGCGCCATCTATGAGAAATGTGCAGAACCGTTTATCAAAAACGACCATTTGGAGTTTCTTCTTGAAGTTTCCGGATACGGTACCCTATAACAAAAAAATACTTGCTCAAAAATAATTTCATGAATCGACGTATAAAAATCGGGTTGTCTTTTAGGTACGTATTGAAGAAAAACAGTACTTAACAAAAAACATTACTACATACAACGCCACCTGTACATGCGTTTATGAACTATTCACGCAACTAACAAATCAACGTATCAAGCAGCATAATAGTTGCAATGAATCGCAATAGATGGCGCTGTCTTAGAAGTACTAGTCTCAATTTTTTCAGTGGTCGCTAGGTGGCTACTGTTGCATCCCGGCAAATATTTTTTAAAGGTAATTAGATAAAATCTAAAGAACTCCGGCCAACCTAGAAATAGAATGTATTTAAGCTATAAATAGAACACAGGTGCAGCTTACACGGTGCAGCTGCATTTTCAACATTGTAAAAAAAGTAAATATGTCATCTGATGATCTTTTTTTAAACAAAATTTTAACTTTTTTTTCTTTTAGTAAATCTCCTCCTTTTTTAAAAAAAGGAGTTTATTACACACAGTTTCACTATTCATCGGAATCGTTTCTTTTTAATAATCTGTAGCAAATTGATTTTAACGGGTGTAGGCATGACTTGGTTACACTAATAATTGATAACCGCGACTGATTCATTAACCGCGACTGGTTTCTGTTTACGCCTATTTACTGACAAAAAATGTGCCTTTAACAGGTTATGACTGTTTTCACTAACACTGGGTGACACCTAAATAAAATGTATAAACAATAGCGTACTGTTGAATTTTCAACAATATTAAGGCGACGATAATCGACTTTCAATGATTTTATACCGAAGATGACATCTAAACGTGTTGTGTTAATGATTTGGAAAAAATATATCTTAAATTAGAGCGTCTTAATTACTTAATATAGGCATATTTAAGATTATGTTTATATTACATAGTGAAATTAATTTGTAAAGTTATGTCTAACGCGGATATAAAACTGAGAGAATCTCGCAAAATCTATCAAGGCTCGTGCAGATCAGCGCGATATCGCGACAGGCAGCGCGACCCGTGTCGCGTTCGCAATATCGCGCTGTTCTATACGAGCCTTAAAGCGTATTTTTCTGAAACCTTCACCAATTTAAAGATAAATTCATTATTGATCTTTTAATATACGTGTTTTATTAAAATACCTTTGTTTTATGTATAATAAATTAATAATGCGCCTAATTTGGGACAGCGCTCCTTGATGGGCGAGTCCTATTACTAGCTGGACGTACGACACGTTGCGTGAGCTCAGTACAGGACATGGAAGCTAACCACTCAAGGTCACTGTCATACATCTGCATCTTAACGTTTAAGTGTCGCGTTGTGTAAGTAAAAATGAGGAAGGATTAGGTTCTGTGATTGAACCATCTATGTAAAACATAAAATAACAAATCAAATATGAGTTATTTTTGTGTTTTGCTCATAATTCAGAGCTCTTTCCACAGCTATTGAAAAATAAGAAACTTTTCCACAATTGGGAGTTATTGAAAAGGGATGAGGAGTTTTTTCTGCAAATAAATTACTGCTGATTTACGTGCATCGTGTGGATCAAGTTCTGAAATAAAGTTTTTTTTTTTTTTAACAATGTTCACAAAAACTCTCAGACCAAATAAAAAACCAAGAGAGCGCTGTCAACAGGGAGGTGAAGCCGGTTTCGTAAACCACTATGCACTAAGCACTAAGTGAGGTGTAGTTTGATTGTAAATGGTTGTAAATGTGTCTATATCAGTGTGTATGCGCAGAGCGGAGGTGTAGTTTTGGCCTGTTTCATTGGTATTCTTCGCAGCGATTGTCTTATTTTTTTTTTTAAGCGTTGCCCCTCACTATGAATTTCTCCTGTATTGTGGGTGCGTTTACAAACATTTAATCTCACAAACAGCCAAACCCGGAAAAAGTACTTATATTTGGTCTGAGTCTAAACTTAACTGACTGATTAATATTTTTAACTGTTTATCTATTTATCTGTTTGTTGTTTTTAATATAATGCGCGATAGCCTAGTGGTGTGACCGTCAGACTGTCAAGTCCACCTCGGATTCATGTGCGTATTGTATAATTATCATTTGCTTAAAAAACGGTGAAGGAAAACATCGTGAGGAAACCGGCATGCTTGAGAGATATTTCTCGATGTGAGGCCAAGTCAGAGGCCCATGGGCGGCTTTAAAACTCTGACACCAGGTTAGTTACTAACCACACGAAAAGCAGAAGACCTACGGTTTAGGTTGTGACTGAGTGGACTTTTAATATTCTGACGTACCTAGTCTAAAATAATAATAATAATAAAGTCAAAACCAAATTACCCTACGGTAAAAGTCGCTACAAATTACCTTCTAAAATAACCACAAATAATAGTGTAGACACTTTTATTAGTGCAGATACTACCAAAAACGAATTGAAATAATAATATCGTCTACCAGGATTACATAAGTGAATGTAAGTACCAAAGGGGCGTTTACACCATTCTCTTAACTGATGTTAGGAAGCCATAAATCTTGATAGACATACCGAGATTTACTGAGCAAGAAATCGTTTTGATATCTGTTTGAATCCTAGATTATTCACATCTCGTTTTTGCGTTCGATTTCTCTAACATAAATCTATTGAACTATACTCCATTTGAAATAAGAATAGACATTTATTAAACAAACCTTTTTAACAGTCCGTTCAAACAATTTTCACATCAATACCGTAGTCATAGGGCATTAAAAGCAAAAAAAGTAGTTGCAATACCAACTGTTTACTGCACCTGCCATTTTTTATGCCACCAACGCAATATAAGTCAAAATCTGTTGAACGGACTTTAAAAAGGTTTTTTAAATCTAGTCTAATCTTATTTCAAATGGAGTATAGGTACTGTAGGTAGTTCCTGTGCTGGATGGTTGCTACCCTAAATTTTGTTGGAAAATGTTTGAGCCTATGGATTTATTTTTACTAAAGTGTGCCCTCTTTCCGAGGTTCTCAGATAAACTTTCAATAGATAGTGATTTGGCAAAGTTATGTAATTGAATTTCTTCCCTAAGTGTTCGGAAACGGAATGTGTGAAGATTTTGAACCGGTAGCAGCACTATCTGAAAATATATACTCCGGTTAAAAATACCTGAGAAACCGGTTAAAAACACGTGTAAAGAAAGAAAGAAAGAAAAAGGTATTAAGGCGACGATAACCGACTTTTAGTGATTTTATATTGAAGATGACGTCTAAACGAGTAGTGTTAATGATTTGGAAAAAAAAACATGTTAAACAAAAGCATTTTTTAAATATTTTAATATAAGCATATTTTGGATTATGTTTATATTACATAGTTAAATTAATTTGTAAAGTTAGGTCTAACGCCGATAAAAAACTGAGGATTTTAAGCGTATTTTTCTGAAACCTTCACCATTTTAAAGATAATCTAATGATTGATTTTTTAGTACACGAGTTTTATTAAAATACCTTTTGTTCTACGTATAATAAATTAATAATGCCTTTAAATTGGGACAGCGTTCCTTGATAGGCGAGTCCTATTACTGGCTGGACATACGACGCGTTGCGTGAGCACAGTACAGAACACGCAAGCTAAATACTCAAGGTCATGTCATATATTTGCGTCTTAATGAAACTCACACAGGAAGTCACAAATTAAATTAAAACACACTCATTAAAATATAAATGAAAGACAATAAAAAAAAAACAAAGTAAAATTAAAATAAAAGCAGAAAGTCCTATAGGAGCCCAGAAGGCTCCTATCTCAGCATGATGCTGCGCTAGTATGTAGATGCAGCTCGTAGATCAGATGACTACCTCATCAGGGGACTAGGTGTAGGTACTACAGAGCACGAAATAGCCGCGCCCCGGTAGCGTCGTCGTCTAGAGACGGGAGTACATACTGATAAAATTTGTGGTGCCATAATTCCTATTAATATACGTCATTTGTGACATAGAGCGAGTAAACGGTGACCAGCTTCAGCTTGGTTGATACTTATGGAAAGTTTGCAGCGGCCGCCGTGAACTTTTTGTTTTTGAAGTGAAAACTTCTTGAGGCGCGTTGGGCATTTTTGAGATGGGACTAAATCATTGATTTCGCGACATCATGACGACACCTCATTTTTGTAAACGCGATTATGCTCTTTATTTATATTACATTACGGATCAATGTTCTATGCAAGTATTTTTACTTAAAGGTTTCGGAAGTATTTTGTTTGTAAACGCGATTGTGCTCCTTAATTAGATAAAGTTACGGACCAATGTTCTATAGAAGTATTTTTCTTCCACCAAGGCGGACTGTTCAAGTTTTCACTTAAAGGCACTTTTTTTCCACTTTTTAATTTTATTGTTTTTTGGTTGGAAATTATCAAATAACTTCTCCCGCTCTGGGTGGAGTGGGAGCGCGTGTCAGACTCATACTGACTGAAACCCACCCATGTGCCTTCATTTGCCTGAGTATTCCTTGGGGCCACGGTAACCCATTCGGACTTTCCCGCGACTATGGCAGGCATTGGCCCAAGCAGACCCCGGCAGTTCTGCTGACATTGTTAAAAATTATATTCAAAATGACATACTTAATTACTTTGGAAAGTATTATATTATTTTAATTATTGTAAATGTGAGGACTATGTGGATATCATTATTATTTTTATTTCTCAGCTAGTTTTAATGATGGTCTGGCAGTTTGAGTAGTTTATGCGGCTTACCCAAATGTCCTTTCTTTGGTATTGTTCGTCGAGTTGAACTTCTTAAGTTCTGAGTTGAGCTCCACGATTACTGACAGATCACACTGACTGTGGTTCTTTCCTCAAAAGACCATTTCAGACACTAATCTACATGGTCCTCATAAGGCCTGACCAAAATTATGTCTGGACTTTAAAAGAGACTGTGACCTCTGAGTTTGTTTCGGCCTTTCTTCTCAGAATAGAAAACGCCGAACTCAACTAGCTTATTTTTAATATTTTTTTAATATGACGTGTAAAAGTGATTCCGTTATCTTATTTAAGTACAGAATAAACAATTTCATTTCATTTCATCATTCGCATCATTCATTTGTTCATCATTCAGTTACAACAAAAAAATGTTTAAAAATGGTTTTATGAAAGTGGTGCCACCAGTCAACGTCATTTCATAAAACTCTCATTTCAATAACACACACAATAATAAGAGCAACTATTACATAAAGTAAACACCTTTTACTACTTAATGCTTACCTAACTACAGCTAACATAATGTAATCGACATTCACAAAAAAGAAACAGAAGCTTTAGAGTAATTCGGTGCAACTAAATTAGAATATTCAAATTAGATTGAGGCTATTTTTAACCAAGCTGTTTTTAAAAAACTCGGATAACACGACCAACGGCCACCTAAATTACTTCCGTGAATTTCAAAATTACTGATAAAAGAGTTAATTATTAAGTTGATCTGGTTCTTGAATATCAACATACTTTAATTGCAAAAGTGGTTTAGGAATTGAAAAGGAAGATAAAATGATTACCTACTGTCGTGATGGCCCAGAGGTTTAGGACTCACGGTTTGAACTCTGGCAAGTGAGTGCCCTAGCCATTTTTTCAATGCAATATGTACTTGAAGGTAAACTGAGGGGCTTGTGGCTAAGTAATAACAGCCGCACGGTCGATCAGTCAGGTTAAGCTACGCTTACCGGGCTTGGTCTGTGGATGGGTGAGCATCTTTACAAATCAAGCCCCTCCGTGCCTCGGAAAGCACGTTAAGCCGTTGGCCCTTGCTGTCATTTGTAGATCTTTGACAGTCGTTCCGGGTCGTCAGAAGCCCAAAAGTCTGACAACCAGTCTTACCAAGGGGTATCGTGTCAGTCAGTTATTTGGTTTGGAAAAGGCTAGGCAGATGATGTCCTTGAAAGTAAAACACAAATAAATCACTACTGAAAGAGATTTGTATGCTGAGCTGGCCAATCGAGAAATAGCACCTTCTAAATGAAGAGGTACAAAAAGAGATGTGTAGAAGTAGACTTAGTGCACCGATCACCAAAAATAAGAAATTGGTGTTAGTGCAGGAGCATGATGATCATGATCTTTTTAAATCTTTGACACCATCAACCTCCTGTGAAGGAAACAAAACTGTCCGTCTTGCTGTCAGCGGGCTTTATACCATGAACCGTAATTGTTAGACAGTTGATGAAAAATCTTTTTTACTATATTTTATTTCATTTCCATAAAAAAAAACGTGTATTTATTAACTAAAATACTGAAAAAAAATGTGTTAAATAATTGTACGGTGGTACCATTCATGTGCGAGTCTGACTGCACCTGGCCGGTTTTTTTTCTCAGTCTCCGTTTGCCTGCATTTGGCAAAAACACAACAGACTGGTGCTGTTCCAACACCACTTTAAGAGATATGCTGCCTCGCTGCCTAACTTTCTGATGCAATAGAATGAATAGGTAGTCTAAATAAAATAACGCCTTATTTTCTGATTCAATTAAATGTCGTTCTAAAACCAACAGACAATGATATGTTAATCTTGACAAAATAATTCGGAAACAGAATTGGAATTGAGATTGGAGCTAACGACGCGTCCGATATGCATGAAGTAGTATTGAGTTCTTACGTTTTAAGTAACCAGATAATTGAATTAATTTATTATTTAACAACTCGTATTCCATTCGGAAACAAAGAAAACTTCATTACGTAACCAGGACAAGAAACTTGTTGTGATATCGAACTATTTTTACGGTTCCGTACCTCAAAAGGTAAATAAAGGAGCTAGTCCGTCATGTCCGCCTGCTCGTGTGTCACCACCGATTTTCTCAGGAACGGGTGGGCCTAGCAAGTTAAGATTTATAGCAGATACTGAAATCCACAGTCCCTATTAGATGTATAAAAATCAAGGTCCTGAGTCAACATGATAAAAAGATATGGGCAAATTTAGATTTTCGCGAAAACTTGTAGGTACCAAAATTTACCTGACTTTTCAACCTTTTTTACTTTCGGTATTTTCAATTTACTTGTGCTATAAGACCTTGCTTTTAATCAAAATTGTCAATTCTTGGTCAACTGGAAGTAGGTACCTTTTAATTTTTGGGTCGAAAACCTATATGGTAGTTCCCGTTGACCTAGAATCACGAAATTTGCCGTTAAGTTTATTTATCACATACACATCCTACTATGTATATCATATTATAAATGCGAAAGTTTGTGAGGATGGATGCAATGCAACGTAACGCAATGCAACGCAATGCAACACAAACGCAACGCAACGCTTCAACGACAAGTCTTGTGCTGCTTTCATCAAGCGGATTCCAGCGATCTATACCAGGTCATCAGTTAGCCTTGTCGGGAGCCTACCTACCGCAGCTATGCTTTCCGACGCGCTCGCCCCTCCTAAACTTACCAAATATGCCCCTAAGTATTTCATATACAAGAGTAGTAGAAAACGAATTCTAATATTGTTATTATAATGGTTTCTCTCAATCTGCTCCAAGATTTTCAACATATACCCGTCAGTATATAGCCACCATGAATGAGACTATCACAAGACGCACACTGCTCTGTTGCCAATTAGCCACAACGCGGTCCATGAATGGCTTCGGATATAATTGTGACTGGCAAGAACGATCTTCAGACGAAGAGAATGTAATTCATCTTTTGTTTGATGTGAGGTACATTTATGTCAAGTGACGGGCAAACCCACATCGGATGCTCCGTTGAGTGAATGATTGACAGGTCATTAAATATTTTGTTTCGCTGTTCACCATTCAGATATAAGTAATATCGCTGTCGCGCTCGGTAGCGGTAGTGGGGATCTACTCTTTAAGCACAAAATCCGTAGTTTCGGCCGAAGTTACGGGTGTTTCCTAATCCGTGTCACTTACGGACATAAGATGAGTTCGGGGCCTCAACTAAGAATGAATGACAACACGATTTGACAGTTGTCCCTACTCCCGATGTGTCTTTGCTTTGAAAAATTGAATTTGACTCTCGTTTTCACGGATCAACCACTTTCGGACGGGCCCGTATCTTCGTTAACGGAGTAAGAGAGTAGACCCCCCAGTTCGCCTCCACCTCCTTAATTGCGTAACACACTTTCAATCACATTTCGAGAGTTTTGAAGGATATTTATTGCTAATCCATTGCTTCATAGGTATAAAAAATTCGTCTGCTCAACTACGTAAATGACGCTATGAACGTGGGTGAACTGTCAAAATGAAACCCATTGCGATGAATTGTCTGGTTAATAACTTTGAACCCGTATCGCTACCGAGTGCAACAGCGATATTACTTATATCTGTATAGGCTTTAATAGCGATCAGCGTAGCGAAACAAATGATTTAATGTCATAGGATAATATAGATAACATAATCAGCCTATAATGTTCCCACTGCTGGGACACAGGCCTCCTCTCTTTGAGAGGGAGTGGGCCGTAATCCACCACGCGGGCCCAGTGCGGGTTGGTAGATGTCACATGTCTTCGAATGGTTCTAGTACATGTCGGTTTCCTCACGATGTTTTCCTTCACCGTTTTGAGAGCAGTAATTATGAAATAATTTACACAAAGTAAAGCGCCTGGTTGGGTGCGAACCTACGACCTTCAACTCGTAAGTCGCACTGGGCCACCACTGCTCTACTCTAGGATATATTTTATGTTTAGCTAGTTATGAATTCTTTTATTTAGCTTTTATTTATTCTTAAAAAGGTATTGGTATTATTACTTTGATTCTCGCTGAATTGTTAATTCAGCTTACTTTTTTTCTTCAGATCTGGGATCCGTGAAATAAAGCGGATGTAACAGTAGGTACATTACTTTTGTAATCAAACAAGCTCGTTCTTTAAACCCTTATAGGCTCACTCATGTGTCTGGCTGGGTGTCTGTCTGTCCGTCTGTCACAGCCAAATTGCTCCGAATCTACTGGACCAATTAGATGAAATTTGGTACACATATGAATTTTTGTGACCCAAACACAGACGTTTAGCGTAAATAAATGAATTTTAATTATGAAGGTTTACGTTTCGGGGGCAAATAGGAAAATTATAAAAAAAAAATTGCACAAACTGTACCGTGTGACGTAGCTATCAAATGAAATGGTTTGTTGTGAGAAATTCAAATATATTTTTTTATAATTTTAAAATAAATACTTTTAGAGATATTCACAACGACATGGCGGCAGGCCGAGACGAAGATGGCGGGACGAGCTTGACTCCTACCGAAAGGACTGGTCGACACTAGCAGCAATAAAGAATATTGTGTGAAAAAAGGGAGTGGAAGGCCTTTGCCCTGTAGTGGGACAATACAAGCTAGTTAGATTAGAAATATTTAACAAATTAGATGAAAATTGATCCCATTCCCCCTTTACTCCGAAACTACTGAGTTTACTGAGCACTCCAGGAGTGCCGACAGAAGTGAAAACTTGAAAAAAATCGGCACCGCGGTAATCAAAGCGTTGATGTCTTTTTAATGGTCAAAAATTGGTGTCGTCACAGTGTCGCGAAATCAATGGTTTGGTCTCATCTCAAAAATGCCCAACGCGCCTAAAGAAGTTTTCACTTTAAAAATACAGAAAATAGTTCTATACTTATAGTTAGGAGAAGTCTATGGTCTTAAAATAACATAGTGAATCTCCCGATATTGTGCGTAGGAACTTACATTTGCAGTTAGAATGTATTGAGAACATGTTTTTCAACTACAATGTTAAGTTTGTCCTTGGGATTTGGAAGCTTGTCTTTGGGAAGTTCATCTCAACTACGGAAGAACCCTTCATTGTGCGTGGTCCGACACGCTCTTGGCCGGTTTTTTTATGTACACATACCCCCATACATAACATAACACCCGTATTACCCGAACGGTTAGGCAGAGGTGTACCCCCACATTTCGCCAGTTATGTTTAAGTCCCATATATTAGGGGACTTTTATTTATTTTTCAGTTCTGTTTGCTCTTATAAAACGTAATTTTATTTATCTGAATGTTAAATGTTCCATACCTAAATATGGCAGTGTGTGAATGCGTCCAATTTTCTTACATAAAAGATAAACTAATAAGCACCTAGATCTCCGAATTTCCTACGATTACAAATTCCGGCTGATTTGAAATTTAATTCCGAGCTTTCATGATCTATTCACTAGACGCGAAGACACGACAAGAAATTGCTCCGAACTTGGCAGTTCTAATATTGTTATCCATCTTTATATTAATTATTATTGTATAGTGAGATCTGAATAAAATGCTGTGCTTACCTTTAATTTAGATGCACGCAATGCTATTGTATTTGTAAATGTTATATACTTTGAATGTCCGTGTGTGTATTTAGTTGGTTTGCCTAAATAAATAAATAAAATAAAAAAATAAAATATTTTTGAGAGGTAAGCAAATACGTTTTTTGGATAAAACATAATTAGAGAAAATAAAACATAATTAAATTAGAGGGAAGTTACACAATGCGGATATATTGCAAAGGGTGGAACTAGTCGTGCCAGACGGGTATGTGGGTCGTCGACGTCAACCGCGGTTGCTGGCAGTAATGCGCGCGCGAACTGACTTGCTGCGTAAGGTGCCGCTGACGAGCGCGCTCCGCAGTCTCAACCTCATTGCTGATGACGTTGACATATTCTGTTGTGCTTTGGGTGAATTTGAAAGAATAGCTACCTATATGTAGAATTTGTTATGGAACAAGCAGTAGAATTATTTAATTTTTAAGTGTACAACAATATCACATTGGGTCAAGCCTGTAAGGATATTTGCATAATTGGAGTGAATAAATAAATAAATAAATAAATACATAAATAAATAAATAAAATAAATAAATAATCGAAAGATAATGTTATTATGTTATAAGAGGTCGTTAAACTGGAACAGTTTTATTTTTTGTTGGAAGCACTTAGCAGCAATATGAATGTAATTTGAATTGTATGTAGGTAATCATCATCGTAATCTAACTTAATGGCGTGGGGCGGCGTAACATGGGTAATTAATTTAATAAATCATTAATAAAGATACGGTTATATGATTATCATAACGTCATCATCAGGCAGCCAATGGAAGACTACAATTCGGATAAAGGCCTCTGCAATACCTCAGCATTTACTTTAACTTGAGTTACTTCATCTAGACGGTGCCTGGTGAGACACCCTGTGAAGATCGTCATTACACTGAGATAGCCCGAAGGCGTCCTCACTATTACTTACACTAGCCGATTTGTCGCCTTCACTGAAAAACGGTTACAGCTAATATGGTTAGCCCATTGCCACGTTCCTCTTGCTAATTCTTGAATACTCTGGACACTTTGCGATGATCGTCGTTACACTTATTTAGACCGAACGCGTCCTACCCTACTAATTACACTAGTCGATTTGCAGTCTCCACTGAAAAACGGTTACGGCTTAGCATATGGTCAGCCCATTGCCACCTTCAGCTTACTAATTCTTGAATACTCTGGACACCCGGCGATGATCGTCGTTACACTTATTTAGACCAAAGGCGTCCTATCCTGCTACTTACATTAGTCGATTTGCAGTCTCCACTGAAAAATGGTTACGGCTTAGCATAATTATAGTCAGCCCATTGCTACCTTCAGCTTGATAATTCTTAAATAATCTGCCGGTCTATTCTGCAAAAATCTCACCGTGATCTGACCTGATGCTAGGGATTGACACTATTGGCAGTTCACTTTAAGCTCACTTCACCTACGTTTAAATGGTGATCTGTCGGATTAGACCACATATTTATTTATTTATTAAACCTTTATCCACAAGTAAAAAAAAACTTTACAATGGCGGACTTAATGCCTGAGGCATTTTCTACCAGTCAACCTTAGGGTGATGCAGAGGCAAAACATGGCAGGTGCAACATAATTGATAGATAACTCGAAAAAGAATAAATACTAATACATAGATATATACATACATACATATATTATAAGCAAAATAAACTTAGGAGAAATAACGATAGGTAGAGGAGAAAACGAATCCAGCAAATCAGTGCTGGGATGATTCTGTCAACTTCTTATGAATATGTTCACGTTCCTTCACTTTAAAAGATAACCGACTGGTTGCCGTCTTGATGTTCAGAGGGAGCGCATTCCAAAGAAAGACAGTCTGGACGAAGAAAGAAGAGTGAATGAAACCAGAGCGGTGAGAAGGACATCGTAGAAGGCGATTGTTGGTGGAACGAAGATTTTTACTATGAGCAGAGCATAGGTGTTGAACATGGCACATATTTTCTAACGGTCCCCTCATTCATTATAATAAGTAGGTACTTCCAATGGCAAATAATCACTACATAAAACATATGGATTGGTTATAGCAATTTGTTGTTATTAGCTTTTAATTAAAAACACTTCTAATCCACGTGACAAAGTCTCTTAAGCACGGTAGTAATTTTACGACACATTTTAGTGCCTACAACTCAAAATGAATCGCACGGAACCTTTCTAAAATTGTTGGTGGTCTTTCTACTGATTTTTTACGTTACAATTAAGTTTTATACTAATTAAGAAGTAGTTTTATTGCTCTGTAAAATAGTTAATAGATAGGCACTTCAGTAGTATCTAGAACTTACCTAAAGCATTTTGTGAAGAAGCTGTTGGTTTTCAAAACACCTTTGTTCAAATTCTTATTTCTTTCAATAAAAATGGACAACACATTTTCTTCAGCAAGAACACCGGAGCTACAGATAATCGGAAGGCGCCATCTAGCGGTAACATTTAAAACTAACGTACATACTTAATGTGGCCTGTGTAAATTTTTCTATGTATTACAACAGACGCTCGTCCGGGGAAGAACTACCTTTTCCGTCCCAAGCAGCGCAGCGTTGCTATGTTCCGTTTCGAAGGGTAAAGTAAGGTGCAAGAAACTTTTCAGCTTTGTCTCTGAGATGATTACCTACGATGCCTCTAACTGTTACTATAACATCAAAGCATAATGATAATCAGCCTATGCCTCCTCTCTTCGAGAGAGAGTGGGCTAAAAATCTAATACGCAGGCCCAGTGCGAGTTACGCGGGGGTCGTGCGGTCCATGGCCCTTTACGGGGCGCCGGTGTGGGCGCGTTCAATAAGGCTGCGGCCAGCCCGCCGGTTGAACGCGTCCCAGAGGGTCATGGCCATCCGGCTGGCCCGAGGATACCGCACGGTCTCCTGCGAGGCGGCGAGCCTCCTTGCCGGATTACCGCCATGGGATCTGGAGGCAAAGGTCCTCGCGCACATTTGGGAGTGGCGCGAGGAGGCGAAACGCCGGGGCTTAACTCCGCTGCCGCGAGAAATCGCGGCACAGCGGACGGAGCTCCGGCGGGATCTCATGGCGTCATGGAGAGTGCGATTGTCGCAACCCAGCGCTGGGCACGCCACAATTGCGGCGATAAGACCCCTCTTTGAGGAGTGGCTAGAGAGGCGCCACGGCGTCCTCACCTTCCGCCTGACGCAGGTCCTCACCGGACACGGCTGTTTCGGGAGGTTCCTGCACAGGATACGGCGGGAGGAAACGCCCGGGTGTCACCATTGTGTGGATCGCCCGGAGGACACGGTGGAGCATACGGTGGAGGTCTGCCCAGCTTGGGCGGAGCATCGCCGTGTCCTCGTGGAGGCGATCGGCGGCGGTGATCTCTCGCGTCCGGCCCTGGTTCAGGCCATGGTACGGAGCGAGAGGAAATGGGAGGCCGTCACCTCCTTCTGCGAAGCGGTAATGCTCGCAAAGGAGGAGGCGGAACGCGTGAGGGAGAGGCAAATTTCGCGCCCTCACGCCCCTAACCGCCGCAGGAGGAGACGCCCAGGGCGTCGGGAATCGCGAGGCGATTTCCGGCCACCGTAGGCGCGGGCTTGCGGGCGGTGAGCAATGGGTGGCTCACCGTCCGATAAGGACCAGGCCCGGGTCGACGGCGCGTTGTGTTTCACGCGCGCCTCAAAGAGATGTCAGCAGAATTGAAGGGGTCCACTAGGGCCGATGCCTGCCGGGGTTGCGAAGAAAACCGAAAGGGAGATCGTGGCCCCCGGCGACAGGGCAACCGAAGGAACACGGGTGGGTTTTAGTCAGTAAGAGTCTGACACGCCCTCCCGCTCCGCCCAGAGTGGGAGAAGTTATTTGATGATTTCCCACCCTCAAAAAAAAAAAAAAAAAAAAAGGCCCAGTGCGAGTTGGTAGATGTCATGTCTTCGAATTTTTGGTTCTAGAACATGCTGTTTTCCTCACGATGTTTTCCTTCACCGTTTTGAGAGCAGTACTGATGAAATTATTTACTCAAAGTAAAGCGCCTGCCTGGGTTCGAACCCAATCTATAATTCGTAGGTCGGGGCCGTTACCACTGGGCCACCAGTGTTCTCTGCCTAGCTAAATCAAATCAAATCAAAATAAATTAAATTGCTTATTTGCTAGAATGCAGGTATACAAATAAGGTCGTGAAAAATTAAAGTTGAGCCATACATTCTGCCCAAGATTCGACATGCAAAATTTAAACGAATGAATACGACCCTATAATAAAAAATAAGAACATTAAACACAATTATCAGATAAAAATTAACAGTCCAATCAATACAATTAAAATCAATTCAGTCAAAATGCAATTAATAAATACATAATAGTCAAAGTAATATCAAAATACATTTAAAATGTAAAAATACAAACAAAATGTCAAAATACAATTAAAATGTCAAAATACAATTCAAATGTCGAAATACAATTTCAATGTCAAATTACTATACAGATTTAAAAAAATACTAATAAAATTTCAAAATACAATTTATTTAAGTCACATAATTTCAAGGTCATTAACGGAGTAATAACATTTTTCAAAATGTTTGAAATGTGTATTTTTTTAAATATTTCTGTAAATAAATTTACCATTGGTCCCATACAAATGACACTTTTTCTTAATAGTGCAGTTTTATAGCCACTCGACATTTATAAGTTTTTTATATTGGCTTCTTATGAGGCCTGAATCTGAAACTTTAGTGAATAACTTCGCATTTGTTTTAACAAATATTTTTAAAAACGTCCCCATATTTTAACGGTTAGGTAATAGAAGCATCTCACATAAATACATAGTCAGTGCAACTACAACATAACACTTCCGTGTGTCTTAGCAGCAGTTGGATAGAAATAAACAACAAAAGAATTTGAGTTTATTATAATAATGATCGGACATTCTTTCTATCAAACTAGATAGGTACACATGGCTACACATCAAGCTATACATTTCCAGTATAAGCTGACCTGGCATTGTACAAAAATCCTACACAATGCGAAATAAGCATAAACTGGAAATGTATAGCTTGATGTGTAGCCGTGTGTACAATGTATTTAATGACAATGTTCTGTAACTATGCAAGTATAAAATAAATTAGAAGGTACATTAATAATATCACTGTAACACTCTACATTTATAATATAATATACACTCAATACCAGACGAAATCACTTTCTTTTATGTTGCGTATCTACTTTCAATAAACCTCGTTTAATAAGAGCAAATTGAGGATTGGGGAGCTGGCATAAAATTGCTAATCTTGTTTTTTTTTTTTTCTGCACTGTTAGCGTGTTTGACAGCTATCTCCTGATATACAGTGCAGTAGGTCCGGTGACAGCAGCGTTGTGTAGACTAATATTTTATAGACAAAAGTTTTTTTTTGTTATGTTTGTCGGATGAACTCAAAAACCACTAAACCTATTTAAAAATTCTTTAACCTATAGAAAGCTACATTATCAGCGAGTAGCATGGCATATTTTATCGACTTCCACGCGAACGAAGCTAGTCGGTATTAAAAATAAAACCTACCGTGGGACTACAAGAAAGTGCGGAGTTAATGCAACGTAAATTTGAATAATTTTCAAATTGAAAATACTTAACGCGCACATAGTATTTAATTTGTTTTACAACTTTATTCTTAACTATGGGGGTCACCTACTGATTGTGATTGTCGCAAAAATTGAAACCAAAATGCTATAGAATAGTTGTAATTCTGATTAAAAAATCGTTCTACGTTATATTTACGTCACGCATTCGTGCTAGGGCCTCAGATCTTGTCAATTTTCATAGTGATTTCGTTATTTTCAATTGCCTAGAGTTTGCTGCACTATAAAATGACGGCTTCAAACCGTTCAGCATTTTATACGTTTCTGAAAACATCAACGTTAGTCTTTGACGAAGAGTATACCTAACTCAAGAAAAGACTTTCACACCCAAACAGCCTACTAATTGTAAAATAAGAAAGCGGTGCATTCCTACATGACCACAAAGTAAATATTATTATTATACCAAGGCTCTTTTTAATGATAATGCTATTAATATGATAATGCTATTAATGATATTTAATGATAATGCGACATAATAATTTACAATTAAAATATACCTACGTTTATTTTCATTTATTACATATTATTCTAAAGCAAAAAATGTATCATAGAAACTTGTAAAAGCTTTTGCATGACAAAATCCACCATTGAATTCCCATCGTCATCCTTTTGAAATCTTCCTGACATTACCTACTGCGATCACTAATCAACTGTCGGAAACGTGGGTGTTATAGCATACTCATAAGCGTTCATTGAAACGGCTAGTAGGAACTGTTTCAAGTTACGATACATTTGATAATGATAGGGAGGAATAACGCGATTAGCTTGGAGACCAATTACCAGTAAGCAACACGCACGAATGAGCTAAGATGGGTTGTTAAACAAATGAAGTGAGCAAATATGATTTTTACTGCCATTAGCCGTAACCCCGATGAACATGAAGTGCCGGGCTGTTCTGTCAAATTTAATCGTGATAACTTCGGTAAAGTGAGATTGAAGCACTGGCTTTAAGTGAGCTGGCGAATCTAGGGATTAACACTATTGGCACCTCACTTCAAGCTTAATCGGGAGTGAAATATCTGGTATTATCATTCGGGTTGAGTTGCCTCGGGCCGAGCTGTCACTGACCCGAGATTTTTACAGACTAGATCGGGTATTCTTGTGAAGAGGAAATCGGTAGGACGTAAGGTAGGACGCCCTCAGGGAAGGTGGAGCAGAGATACGAGCAGCTTGGCTGATAGCAGCTTTCTAAGAGTTGCCGAAAACCCAATTTTCCTTAGGTTTGGATGACATGACTAGAACTTTATTTGAGCTTACTGGCTCTGCAAGATATGACGGTAAATCTAGTTCTTTATTATAAGTGCCCCTTACTCAATAACAGCCATTTGTAAGTAAGTCCAACTCACCCTGGTCAGTCAGTACCGCTTGCACACTTTCCGAGAATACACTTTTCGCAGTGCTAGCTACGCTGTAAATTCGTACCGACACAATTATTAAGATCAGAAAAGATTAGAAAAGGTGTTGATTGTAACTATTCACATTATAGGTGGTTATCTACTAGCCCCATCATCGTATTGTTTTTTATATTTACACTATAATAGGTACGGTACGTCATCGTAATTAAAAAATATCACCAGATGAGTCTCAAAGCCAGTTTGGTCCTAGAACCCTTTCATATCGAAAGCTCTAACGATGTCGAACTAAGAACTAGTTCCTGAACGGCGGCACATAACACAAACTGCGCCAAAAAATGAAAAAGTAAAGGTAATTGGTCCAAAAGAACGGCCACGGTATGTGTATAGAGTTGGTGATACCACACTTTGAAATGAAGTTTGGTTGAAAATTGAAGTGTTTTATTGCTTCATTATTTACACAATTTACTGATTCTTGTTTTATTTCTATTAAAGGAAATGTAATAATTTAATTTGCTTGATATTAACTTTCATTTATTACACAGGTTTACCATCAGCGAAAATAAACAAGATAAAAGAATAGGACAGTAAATTACTGAGAAAATATCACATGAAAGTAAATATCATTCATTGTACAGACATTGAAACAATCTTCTGTCTATTTACCAACTCTTGTTCCAATTAATTTTGTTGCTATTGGCTTTCATTTGCTGTGTTAATAAAAACCTTATATATTATTTTAACAGTTAATTGAATTTAACCAATATATAACCAGTTTATTTTAGTCATTATCCTTAACATCCAAATCCCGTCTTTACCAACTGCTGGGCATAGGCCTCTCTTTTTCTGTGCCAATCCCTACGCTCTTGTGCCAGCTTCATCCAGGTTTTGCCCGCGATGGCACCAATATCGCCCATCTTGCCGTCCGGACGACTAACATCTCGTCCTCCTCCTTCTTCTATATTTTAGTACCTAAAGGAAACTCTAGAAAAAATTGGTAAATGAACCGAGATATTTTTGTACCTCAAATAATTCATTAGTTCCATGTATAACCCGTCGACATTCAAAGCAAGAGTGAACAGGCATCATCTGGTCTTGCTTGTTCCGTCATAGACCTCAAGCATCAGTTTCCATCACGCGAGATCGAGATCAAGAGCTGACCCATATCGCAATAAAAAAAAACCGGCTAAGTGCGTGTCGGACCACGCACAATGAAGGGTTTCGTAGTTGGGATGAAGTTATCCCCAGAAATAACTGAACATTGTAGTTGAAAAAACTTGTTCTCCCATACATCGATATACGTCACGGTCAATTCTCCAACTGCAAATATAAGTTTGTAATAATAATAAAAAAATTGCTTGATAAAACTACAAATGAACTATTTTCGAACTTTTTCCTTTACTTGTGCTGTGAGACGTCGGTTTTGATTTATTTGTGAGTATCAAAATATGATAAAATATAAATGGCCGTATTTTTTATTGCGTTG
Source organism: Omphaloscelis lunosa (assembly GCA_916610215.1). Lineage (NCBI taxonomy): Eukaryota > Metazoa > Arthropoda > Insecta > Lepidoptera > Noctuidae > Omphaloscelis > Omphaloscelis lunosa. The sequence goes on from OU744267.1 coordinate 11,525,350, forward strand.
TCCCACAAGCGAATTTTTTTTTAGAGCTGCAAGGGAATATAGACCTACGTGTTTGAAATTAATTTCAAATTCATAACTCCACGCGTTCCTGAGAAAAATGGTCTTCACAGACTGACGAAAGGACAACAAAGTGATCCTATAAGGGTTCCGTTTTTTCCTTTTGAGGTACGGAACCCTAAGAATAAAAAAGTTTGGTGACAGAAACTAAAACGAAAGCTTAATAGTTAAAAACTCTTTCAGTTGGACTAGATAACAAATAGCTATGGTACCGTAAATTCGGAGAAGGCCAGAAAGGACGAAGGTTTCCTGCATATTAATCATTCCACTTCAATCCAAGTCCAATGACCCAATGGTCTAAAGCTAATATTCTGGGAATCTAATAATTTGGCTTGAAACTTGGAATTTATTTAAATAATCCGAATCGTAAATTTATTTGACCGGCGCGAAATTATCAAGGCTCCTTGTATTTGACCATCTTATTTATATTCATTAGTTTGTATATATAATGAAACTTTGATTACCAAGGCCCGAGGATATTTTGGTTTATGTATTTCTCTTCAACTTAATTACTTAGCTGGCTTTTCCATTTTCTGCAAATTTATGGCCGAATTCGTGATTGATTTTGTTTTAATAAGTTTGTTCATTTTGATTGAGTATTTCATTTAGATAAGGATTGTGTTCTGGTAGGCACTGCTTTTTCTGATAGCACTGGTGAAGTTGAGTAATGACTTGACTGTACTTACATTTCATTAGGGCCTGTTTTAAAGTGTCAATATATATATTTAAAAAAACTATACAAAAGATAAATGGAACAGAATATTATCTGTAAAAATAAGAAATCAAATGAAATTGTTTATTCTGTAAATAGGATATCGGAATCACTTTTACATGTCTTATTAATTTTTTTTAAATTAAAAATAAGCTAGATGATTTCGTTGTTTCCGCTTTAAGCTATTTGAAACTTACCTCGGGGTGTTGAAACAAGCCGTTGTTACTATTTTAAAGCGATGTCCACAATTATTAACTGGACAAAATAAGAAGTAGATACAAAAATAATAAGTACACAATATATTATGTCTATTACATGCATGATCAAGGACAATTTATTACGACGCAAAAAATATTACTAGAAGAAAAATATGGACAGAAAAGACTGATGAGGGCTTAGTGACGATATTTTTCGAGATAATTGAGTATAGTGCTGTCTACTATGTAAGACAAATGAATCACGTGGGTTGACTATAATAGTATCTTTTATTTTTTTCGTCTAGTAAGTAATTATTGTATCTATGTTGATGAAAAGTGCTGAGAAATGTTTTAGTAAGTGTCGCCAAAACAAACTGTAATCATTATATCTACTTCTGTTATTGAATGGCGTTGTCAATTAATAATAACAAGAGTACGAAATAAAACATATAAACATCGAACGCTAAAGAAAATAAGTAACTGGAAAAAATATGATATTTTTCGTAGGAGTAGATAGGTTGAGTGTGGCTTCAATTTTTTCTTAAAAGTACAAACGTACCTGCAAAAAAAAAGTCAATTAAGTATTATCTTAACTACACTAAACAGTATGAACTGTTTGATCTAGATAATTAAACGCAAAAAAAATCTATAACATAGATTTTTTCCTAGTTTTTTTCACACTGAAACGAAATATAATTAACACCAAATTCCATAAAAATTAAATCAAAATACAAATTACAAAAAAAAAGTCTAAAAGATCATAATCAAAAGCACTCGGTAACAACCACTCTATAGAATTCCCTCCACCTTTCTACGACACTCCTCTCTGAGACAGTCACTTCCGGTCTCTATAAAAATGTTTGGGCATTTGTCTGAAGCTATCACTGCAAGCTACGCCGGCTGACACGCCATACCAAGCTGTAGAAACATGAAGACTTTTGTAAGTGATCGATATTTTTTTTTGTCTAAAGTGATATAAGTGCGTGTTGTGACTCATAGATGGCAGTAGTGGATTTTGGATTTTTTGTGACGGATTTTCAGTGAACAATTTGGATATTATTGGCACTTCAAAGATAGCTAAATATTTAATATGATTAAGTAGGTACTGTTTTTGTGAATTATAAAAGTTCAGTGTTCTATATTTTCTCAAATTCGGTTCTTAAAATTGAAGCAAATTAGCACCCAAAATACATTATAGCCATCTTATTATTTAACAATGGTTTAAGAAATTATTTAAAAATTGTGACTAGACCACGAATCTACCAAAATCTATAAAAACTCTAAATACCTCCTTAACATACAATTGATGACTGTTACAATTCAAAAGCAAAGTGCTCCCAAAAATTACCTAAGAAACTAACACAAATTCGTGACAAAGAAACAGACATATCAAAACCACAGAACTGATAACTACTAAGGATGTCACAAAACAAACCACAAACATTTAAAATAACACGGTTAAACCACCACATTCATTCCTTTGTTAATAAAATACTATTAAAATAGACTTTTGATTATAATCTAAATAACAGTTTTGTCACAGTAAAGATATTTCATTGTTACCAAACGTTTTTGTTACGTGTAATAAAGGAATTCATTACACTCACCTTATTAATTATGTAGAAGCTGGCGTAATTAAAACTGTGGAAAAGATTCTAGATACCACAGAATTTAGTGTAGATAATGATACAAACACTGTTGATAATCGTAATCGTAGTGTTGAGTTGGGTCAGAATAGTATCCAGGATAAAAACAAGGATGCTCCGTTAAGTGTAAAACAAGATAATGTAAGAAAGGAGCCCTCTTCGTCTATACATTTCTATCAGTCGTTATCCAGAATAGCTACCAATGCTATCCATAACAGGATGCTAGGATAAAGTTGTGAAAAGACAAATCAAGTTACATAATACCTGTGAATTATATCTATAGAAAAAGAGAACATATCTGAATTATATCCTTCCAAAATTCAAACGGAAGATGATATTTAAAAAAATTCGACGAATCATATGGAAGCAACAAAAAATTATACAGAAGTTAATTGAAACAAGTCAACGGACAAGAACTAGTATTAAATTAACATAATCACATCGTCAATCAATTTCATAGTTTGGAGTAGACAAATTGTAATGTAATTTTATTGGCTACCATAGGAAACTTTCATTAATTTGCCTCCAGAAAACAATTTCGACCACCATGTTTTGATACAGATAAAGTTCAAATTTCAATGGCTTTTAATTTTTAGAAGTTATAGATTTTTCGGTTTTATGCTAATCAATGTCTGTCTTACACTGTGTTGCCCTTTAGAAATACAAAACTTTGTACTAGATAAAAACAAACTTGATACTAATATCGAACTTCGTTAAAGGTTACTTTAATATCTTTGAAGGATTTCTAGTCATTTTTAAAGTAGTTTTTGGCAAACTTTTAGTTAAGATCTACTTTTGTCTAGACAATTTAGTTTTTAATTGCATCATTTAGTTTTCAATGAAGAAAATAATTATCAATTAATTGAACTTTTCTGCCTTACCTTTTCACCTTCAATTAGTATTTTTGATAGCAATCACTATTTATAAGAAAGCGTGTGTCTTTCAGAACTTTCTCATAAGCTTTTAATGAAATTCGATACAAATAATACTAGTACTGATTGTGCAGATTAACTTTTAACTTGTTTACAAATCAGTGCGTCGAACTTGGACCGGTTTTGCAAGGAATAAGTAAAAGGGATAACACCTTCACTATCTCTAAGACCAGTTTTTGAGACACATAAGCTACCTTTCGCTTTCATTATACTATGCGTCTTACTCTCCGTGTTTTGTATTAAGAGATTAGTAGATTGCCAAGCAAAATAACCTCTTACGGAATCCATTCAAATATATTATACTCGTTGGTAGAGTCAAACTTCACAAGATTAAAAAAATATCGCAGATATAAATTTCAAATTAAGTGTACCGAAATAATATATTCTTGGCCTTATCTCATTAGCGAAATGTAAATGAACAACAGCGCTGGCTTTCACAGGCCCAAAACTTCTAGCACTTATGAGTCCAGATAGCAGGGATCTATTACCTCGTAAACCTGGAATTTCCTTAAGATAATTTGTGACAGCCATAACTTGGGCTATTCCGTCCCACATAGACATAGCTTCACATATAACCTTGGCATTCTTCCCTTACACTTTCCGCCTAGTTACCGGTGCTTTTCACGGGAATCGTCCATAAAGTTACCCAAGTTCTAAGTGTATGAAGAAAATACTCTGATTTATTATACATATCTAATACTAGGTTTTCTGAAAGACAAATGTTCGAGTTTTTGTTACAATAATATTGCTCTAAGAAATTGATCCGCTATTCTATAGCAAATAGTCCGTTGTTTCTAGTAATTTCATATAGTACGTCAAGTTTGATCTCCGACCACTTCTAAGAATTTTTTTTTTACATCATAATCTTACTAGTTTACTTGTAAAAGCTGCTTGTCATCTATCTGATATTAATCATCTTTTATGATTCACGGTTACTGAGACTTATTTCTAAGGCACAGACGATAAAGTTTTCTTAGATACAGCTTTATTTTCATTAGAGTTATCAATATCAAGTAAAACATGGAATTCAGTTTTTTCCAGTCCCTATTATCCAGTCTCTATTAAGTTTATAATCCCACTTAAAGCACTTACCCGCAGTCAAAAGCCATCTAAATCCATTCGACTATCCTTTGCCTCATATAGTGCCCACGTTGGTATTGTTCCAAACTTTTGTTACCCATTTGAACACTTTCACCTCATTTGGCGCACCTTATTCGTCTGATCGTGTCTGCTGGCAGAGTGCCCGAAACTATTTCGTGAGTTTATTAATAAGATTCATTATGAAGTAGGTTGGTAGAGATTATTATGCGAATTTTTTGCCATAATTATTATCTTTAAAAATAAAGTTTCCTGTTTTTAATTTTGTTTAAAAAAAAAAATTTAATGCTGAATATTTTGAGTCTAGACAAGTAGACAGTCTGTTATAGCTTCAGATGAAATATATAGTCAACTATGTTATAGTAATACTGTTTATTTAGTTAGTTACATTGTTATTGTTTCCGTAAAGAACAGCCTTCCCACTGTCACCAACCCATTAAAAAGGCAGATGAGTAGCAGCGGCGTCTGTCTGCTAAAAACTATAAACTGTGATTAGTAGTCTGTCAAGTTCTGTCAAGCGCGATATTTATAGCAATTTTTCTTCTCTACATTGTTTAAATTGGGGTTTTAATAAGCACATCTTTAGAATAAGCTTAAATCCTTCTAGCGTTTTCAGTAATAAGTTTCAACAACAGAGAGAGGAAAATTAGATTATAGAAGAAAAATGTAAGACTAAAATAATTGAATTCCCGAAATTCGAACTTCTCAATCAGTATTGTCTACTGTATTTACAACTAAAACAAGCACGGAAATAAAACGGATAAAGCAAAGTCCTTACTCTCAGCATACAAAAGTAAGTAGGTAGGTTGAGAAATTCTACGGTAGAATAACTCGGATACTATTTCTGCGTTTTTTGCTCTTCGCTAAGGAAATTGCAAAACCGATTCTGACACAATTTCCTTCCAACATAATTCGTTATTTATTACGTTGTATTACATAAATATGTCATTTTGTTAAATCTGAAAGTTCAATGGCACAAAAGAATCAACCACCCGTGAATGAGTGGTTTTTGTGTGAGCCGTTTTTTGTGTTTCCATTCCAACGATTGCATAGTAAGGTGTGCTTAAAAGAATGTTATGCAAATTCTTCTATGTATAACGTTTTCTTACGATGTTGTGACATAGTTGAGTGGTTCGGGTAGACTGACCTTTTGTAGTTCATAGGAACTTGCTCTGATTTTCAGATTCAGAACTTATTTTTTTGCTGTGTCATATTTCTCGGAATTGTTTAATCAACTATGGATACATGATCGAATATTGCTTCGTTATTTATTGAAAAATATTCGTCAATTTATATCTCTACTCTTCAAATAATACGGCATTGTTCGCGTTGATTTGCATGACATAAGAAGATTTACTTTCTTTTGTTTTTTATTGAAATGTGCCAAAGTGTAGTAATTTCTTCTGGTATTTTTCTGAAATTCTAATAATCCAAGTATGGCCATGATAATTTACATTTATTTCTGCTTTCTATATCTAATGGAATTCTCAAGTCGTTATCCCGTAATACTAATATTGCAAAACCTCATGATGTACATACATTTAGCATCATCAGACGTAAAAAGTATCAAAGGGTGAATGCTCTACCAAAAAAATCTACTGATCACATTGACTTTTTCTCAAATGTGTTTTGAGAAAAAGTCAATGTGATCAGTAGATTGTTTTACCACAAACACTAAAAACACAGAAGCTAGTTGTAGTAAGCCAAAACTCACCAGAGAAAGACAAACAGTCAACATAACACGGATACGGAAACACGTAATGTAACACAGCAGAGCTGAACATTAAAAGATCATTATATCGTTCACTGTTACATCAATGTTTGCAAACCCTGATTGCACAGGGAATAATGTACTACACGTAATGTTAAGATAGAGTCGTTGTATGATCTAGCGCGGTCTATAATTTTGAACGTTATGTAGGTAGATAATGTGATAGATAGTATCGGTATTATGAAACTCGATCTAATAAGTGTGAAAGTTTTTTTAATTAGGAATTTAGTAACACAGTCTCCTCTATTTAAAGATCATTCTGGTGATATCTTCTTCCGTTCATCGGGACACATACGAAAGCTACATGTTTTTTTTATGGCATTTAATATTAAATATAACATAACTATCAAATATTAGAATCTCAATCCATAAATTTTCAATCTGAAGGCGTATTAATTATCTAAGGATCTAGGTCTATTTTATTCGGTATTTATAGACTAACGCAGGTAATGACTGGGAAACGAACTCGATTAAAGACATCTGCAATAAACATAATACAGAATCAGTAGTAATGTTTTTATAGCTACCAATTTTTGCTACAAAGACCTTTTTACAAACAAAATCAATTTAAGTAACGAGAGCTCTTTTGAGTATAGAACCAATTAATTTGGCAAGATGTCGGTAGAAACGCAGTGAACGTATAGTGAAAGGAGATTGTATGACACTCTAAAACATCCTTTTTTTAAACATGTTATAAAATAGAACGATTCTGAAAGTAAACTACGCTATGTAACAAGATCACGCTCACATTGCATCAGCGTCATCGTTATGAGCTAGTAATGCGTCCAGTGACATTGGAATTCCCAAATCATTGATGGATGCATTAGAAACGTAGATTGGTAGTACTGTAGCTATTATCGCATTCATTGCTACCGCGAATGATTTCTTTGTAGGTAATATCGATGTTTGCTGTAGTGTGATAACTTATGTGACACCCAGGGGAAGAAATGTGCTAGTAAATTTGGCACTACTTACGCTAATACTGTAACTTTAATCAATCATATAATAAGATACATATAAAGTTACTGCATAATAGCTGTAATTTTCAGTGTGACAAATGCTATAAAATAAATATGTGAGTTTATCATTATCAAGTATTGATATGATCGGGGTCTTCTGTAGCTTATTCTACTAACATATTAAAATATTAACTCTTGTAAAAACTGACCAAATATTTTTTGTTTTACTTTCAATTTGTTTGCCGAATTGAGAAAATTCCTGATTGAATTCAGATAATAATAGGCTGTTATGCTGATTAGAGAACAAAGTAAAGCATGCAATTTGGTTATAACATTCGTTTCGGTGTAATGGATTAAATGATGACTGAAATAAAATTACCGAAGTGGTTTATAAAAATAATTTAGATAATAGAAAGGCCTGGGCCAAAGCTAATTATTTGGTATTTAGGATTAATCCATATTATTATGGAGGAACATACAATACTATGGGATCTGTGCAGTTTTTTGGTAAAGATACACGAGTTTTAATTGTAAATAGTCAAAATCAGGCATTGACTGAAAAAGAGTTTAAACACTTTTATTCCAAAAGCTTCAGGATCATCAAAAACAAAGCGGACATTTAATACAATTACACTCTACAACGTTTATCCGAGTCAATTCACGAAATAAGCCTTAAAAAGATTACTCCAAAAGTAATTGTGAAAGTTGTTTTCAGTATTTTTTATCATTCCAACTTTGTAATTAAGGCGGTCATTCAGTCCAAATTGGCTGTTAAAACACCGGTTGTTAAGCTGATTTGCTTCTTTTGTGTCTAATTATCCTTCTGGTTATGAAATCTGCTGTTTGATTGTACTAAATGAGTTGAATGGTCTTTCACGGTCTATGAAGTCTGTTTTAAAATGATTTCAGTTATTTTGGTTACGAATTGAGGCTTTTTTAATTCAGTTAAATTGGGAATGCTTTTGAGTTGCTATTCACAACAGGTTGATAAAAGATTGAAAATGTTGCATAAAATTATTTTATTGGTTACCTACTCTGACGATTTTACTAGTTATATTTGTCGTATACACGCTATGTGATACGTTGAATTGAGTAGATAGGTATTAATATTAATAACTCAGATATAAAGATCTCAATAAAAAGTTATGTTTTTTAAATAAGTATTTTTAAACCAAAAACTCGATATTTATCATCTTTTCTTCTTTCCAGGTGTGTTTGTTGCTGGCAGTTGCCTCTTGCAAAGCCGGGATCTACTCCAACGAAGTTGCAGGAGGTGGTGGTCACGGGGACAGTTCAGGGTACGAATATTCAGCACCAAGCGGCGGCGGAGGCGGAGACTTCTCAGGCGGACAAGGACATAATCTAGGTGGATTGGGCGGACAAAGCTTTGGAGACGGCGGCGGTGGCCATGATTTCTCAGGTGGCCAATCCCACACTCTCGCTCTAGCCCAAGGACATGACGGAGGCCAAGAGTTTAGCGGATTCGGTGGCCAATTCCATGGTGACTTCGGAGGCGGCAATGGCGGTGGTCATGCCCAATTTGCTGTTCATGACGGGGGAAACCAAGGAGGTCAGGATTTTAGCGGTGATTCATATCTTTTAGCTGCTCAAGAATCTGGTCATCAGGGACAAGACGATGGTGGTTTTCAGGGTGATGGCGGACACAATTTTGGTGGCCAAGAACAAGGCGGCCATAGTTTTGGGGGTCAGGGAAATGGCGGACATGACTTTGGTGGACAAATACAAGGTGGACATAGTTTTGGGGGTCAGGGAAATGGCGGACATGACTTTGGTGGCCAGGGACAAGGTGGTCATGATTTCGGTGGCCAAGGACAAGGCGGACATAATTTCGGTGGGCAAGAACAGGGCGGTCACGGATTCGGCGGCCAAAGCGAAGGTGTGCATGGATTCGGTCCCGGCTCTTTCACTCTTCACGACGGTAGTCAGGAATACGGTGACGGCCATGATTTCGGTGGTGCTGAAGCTATCCCAGTGGGCACACACGTTGATGAAGAGCACCCTGTCGAAGTACCCAACTACAAACATGTTACTTTCGCCATTCCAAAGACTGTCCACATTAATGTCCCCAAACCTATTCTCATCGGTGTACCTCATCCTTACCCTGTCAAGGTTCCCGTAAACAAGCCTGTTGCTGTACCCGTTGAGACTGAAATCTCCATCCCCATTGAAAAGGTTGTACCTTACCCTGTAGTCAAACACGTCCCCTACCCCGTTGAGAAGCACGTGCCAATTAAGGTCGAGAAGACTGTCACAGTGCACGTGCCCCACCCTTACCCTGTTAAGATTCCCGTATACAAAACCATCCACCACCATAAGCATCATTAAGGAGTAGTAACGATTAATGTTCTTCGGAGGAATTAACAATTTTGTTTCTACTTGGAACAATGATTTTGATATTTTATTTGTTGACTCAGTTTTTCACAACTATAAGTCTGATTATACTATCCTGTGGAAAGTTCCAGGGAGAGAAAGATATTACGTTGACTCTATTTTATAAAAATTTTGGAAGGAATTGTTAATTTTTTCGATGAACTATTTTAATTGAGTGCCTTGTAAATAATTTTTTGTTAATTTTAAGTCATTTTCAACTGTCTTCATGTTGTAGTTGATTTATTTATTGAATGTTGTTGTTGTTGTTACTGTTGTTATTGTTGTTGTATGTTGTTGATTATACGTTTACGATTGTTAAAGATTTGTTGATTTGATTTTTTTTTTGTTTCTTTGTTGTCTTAATTTATTTCTGCCGGAATTTTTAAAAGAGGTACAAACGGAGTAATTTTATATTGGAATGTAGGAAAAACCACAGCTCTCGTCAATTATTTAGGATGATTTGTTTAAATTGCTCCAAAGCCGCACTCTTTTTTTTTCTTGACATAATACCTACTCTGCTAGATTTGCTTATTTTATCAGTACTGCTTTAAATTGATTATGACTCAAATAACTAAAGAAAATCTCTTCTTTTAACATAAGAAACCGCTGTTTTGTGGGTACTAATATGACCTTAGTAGTTAAATGATTCAGGCTTGACCTTGCGGAAATCCATTATAAAATACAATAGACATTTATAATAATAGACATTTACAATAGATAACTATTTCTAAAGAGCCATAAAAAAACCCTGAAAGAAATCGACACGTGTTTTACCTCTCAACGAAGCATCCTCAGGATGACGATTGACTTGTCGCGAAATCGAACACGGCGTTGCCACACCAAGCGCTGAACGCTGATTCAGCGAGAGTCAGCGTTCAGCGCTTGGTGTGGCAACACGTTCTTTAGAAATAGCTAAGCGGAACAGGTTACTAAATATATCCACGTCTTTTGTATTTATGACCTTAGTTAGACCTTAGTTACCACAGTAACATCATAGAGTACAATACTTATGAAAGGGCCATATATGAAGTTAGTGTCAAAGCTATCATTGATTTGTTATGAAAAAAATATTTTTAACAAAAACACAACCTACTTCCAAACTACAAAGTGAAAAATAACATTACATTTCGGAAGTCGGTGGCAAAAAACTTAAATACTGATGAAAGACACCGACTTCCGAAATGTAAGTTAAAACATTTTTTGTTCGCTTTTTAGTGGGTTGGTTTGTAGATTCATTAGTTCCACTTTACCAAATGGTGCTTTTCGAGAGCAAATACACGAGTTACTATAAAAAATACCCAAATCGCTATAGGTGTGCCTATAATATTTGAAGAGTTCCCTCGATTTCTCCAAGATCCCGCCATCAGATCGTGACCAAATGACAATGGGACTAATTTGAAAGTATACCCTTTCAAACAAAAAAATATTTTTTCAAATCGGTTCAGCCGTCTTCGAGTAATCGGGGAACATACATAAAAAAATACCGACGAACTGAGAACCTCCTCCTTTTTTTGAAGCCTGTTAAATAAACACTGCTATCTGTATTTACTGTATAGCTTCATCTCTCTTTAACTCTACAAATACAAGAAGATTTCTCAAACATTGTCACTGTCATCATCATTTCAGCCGGAAAAGTCCACTGCTGGTCTTACGCTTCCCCCAAACACCGCCACTTTGACCGGTTTTGTGATTCCCACATCCAACGGATTCCTGCGGTCTTCATAAGGTCATCGGTCTTCATTGTGGGCGGCCTTTCAATGATACGTCTTCTGGTACGCGGTCACCACTCAAGAACCTTTCAAACATTGTGTCATACATAAATCGAGGCAGCCCTAATAAATTATAATGATGGTACTTATGGATTTAAATAAAAAATAACATAAAATAATTTAGCACCTCTATGTTACGGATCTTAACCATTCATATATTGTTATTTTACACTTGAGCGATCATAGTACTAAAATGTCATAATACGCCCTCTGAAGCTGTCAAATGTAATGAGCGATGAACCACTGTTTGTAGTTACGCTGTGGTAACATTTAAGAAACTCATTTCAACCAAAGGCTAAAGAACGTTAAAAGAAAACTACCATGCACGTGATTTAATAAAGAATAGTTGGCAGTAGAAAAGAAATAAACAAAACTTAACAATAGCAATTGTAATGCAGAACTGAGTGTAAAAAGTTTATGTAACTAAGTTAGTATTTACAATAGCGCAGAAGGTCTACTCCATACAGCATAAGCATAATCAGTCTATAATGGTCCCACTGCTGGGACACAAGTCTCCTCTCGGTGAGAGGGAGAGGACCTGGATCCGCCACGCGGACCAAGTGCGGATTGGTAGATGTCACATTTTGAAGTGAAAACTTCTTTAGGTGCGTTGGGCATTTTTGAGATGGGACTAAACCATTGATTTCGCGACACCGTGATGACACCAGCTTTTGACCATCAAAAAGACATTAACGCGTTGATTGCCGCGGTGCGTGGAATAAAAGACATTAACGCGTTGATTACCGCGGTGCCGATTTTTTTCAAGTTTTTTTTTGTGTCACTGTTTTTTTTTTGGGTCTAATTCTATGCCGGTTTTCCTCACGATGTTTTCCTTCACCGTTTTGACAGCAGTGATGATGAAATTATATATATAATGTAAAGCGCCTACCTGGGTTCGAACCCACGACCAACAACCCATAAGTCGGGGTCGTCGGGGCCGTTACCACTGGGCCATCATTGCTCAATTCATATGTCGGGGCCGTTACCACTGGGCTATCATTGCTCAATTCCCAAGTCGGGGCCGTTACCAATGAGCCACCACTGCTCCTCAATGACTGAGTACACTGTCTCAAAAAAACCCAGTCGCGTACGTGCGTTTTCATTCGTTGTGTGAAACAGACCTTCTGTACTATTCTGTCTAAGGAATTCGGTTCCTACTATTTCAACATAATATGGCTGTTGCTACCTTTTGTGTCTGATCAACACTGATGGAATAAAATTGTTTATTACGAAAACATGTTTGTGTATTCGGCTGTATGAGCAAAATAAACTTCAGTTGGAGGTAATTGGTATAAAATTACTGTGAAAATGTTTTGTTGGGTGAAAATGGAATGGAAATATAATCAGGTTAAGTGTATATAATGAGATGGTGGTGATGGAAATAAATAAAAATACAGATGGGTTAAAGCTGACTGTTAACAATGAATTGGTTAGAATTGGCGGAACTGTCAACACTTTCAATACAAACCAGGCGTCTCACTCTTTACACCCGATGTCTCGCTGAAGGTAGCGCGTGTGTTGGAACATTTAGCTCCCTTCAAAATGGTTGACCTGAATGGTGCTTATCCATGCGTTATGTTCATGAACGGGCGCCGTCAGTTGGGACTGGAAATCTCTGCGCTTATTGTGTTTTTTTTTGTGTTGCTATTTGCTGTACTCAGGTCGCATTTACGGTATACTTTTTTTTTTTAAATCGTTCTTACATTTAATTATTTAACATTAATGATGTAACTAATATTTTTGTAACAATATAATTTAAAAGAGTGCCCATGGAATTTCTTGCCCGTTCTTCTGCATAGGTACCTCCTATGCTTTGGAATGCGCAACTAAGCTTCATATTTCTGACTGACCGGTTCCTTAACAAATAAAAACATACAAACATAAACTAACGCCTTGTTCCCATGGGGGTAGGCAGAAACTACAGAACGCTACCATCCTTACATACTCTTTTTGCCTCGTTTACGCTCATACATCTGGTCATACACGCCCGCCGGTTGCGAGTACTACGCACCTGGCCTTTCTGAAGAACATCACCAATAAGGTCAGTATAATTATGACCTTCTAGGGCGTCAATTCAAAATTAATTCATCAACAATTCAAAAGTACCTGTAAATAGTTTATTTGAAATAAATGCTTTGAGTTTGAGTTTGATTTCACACTATAGCACAAATGACGTATAGAAACTGACGGCTTTGAATGATGGCTACGACAGGAGTTGTGCACTCAACACACTTTGGTCACCTTGCGTTTTACGAAACCTGCCGTCTCAGGACACCGACGAAAGCGGCGCGCAACCTGGCGATTCCATGTTCTGTGCTTAAAACCTACTTACAGCGCGTCCAACTTATCTGTGCAGGCGGCAAATCACAGAACTAAAAATAAATGTACCGAATTTGTCATGCTGGTGCATTTTCCCTTGACAAGCAGCGCTTCTGTGAACTGCAAATTTAAACTGGTCTTGCTGTACAGTCCGGCCGTCGAGAGAATGCGTTTCTGACGCCTTATCAGTTGGACAATTTCTAGTAGTAATAAGGATCAAATTTGCAAAACACATATTCGGTAGTATGGAACTGATAGGTGTCAAGAACGTATTCTCTCTACGCGATGGCCGGACTGTAGTGGACATGAGGTTTCAAGTCCTATACCAAGATACCTAACCTTTTACCTATTATGATAACCTAATAGGTATCATATCTCTAACATCAGTACCGATGTCAGAAAGCAATTAGTGTATTACCTATTTTATATTGATAAGCACTATTCCTAATCGTATCATTAGCACCCAACACTTTAATAATCCGCCCTCAGAACCGATAATTATCTCTCCGCTCCTAACCTGCATTAATATACCAGTAAACACTAACTTACTTAACGCCTAATATCTACTAAAAGCTAATAACATTGTATATAGTTGCCAAGTCTCACATGCTGTAGCCAAGTACAGGCAAGTACGGGAGAATACAGCCAAGAACAAGCTAAGTACAGGATGTAATTCGCGATCTACAGCGCGACTGCCTCATATTGAAACACAGTAAGTGCTTCAAACTAGATTCTCCAGGAGAGCGCAAAAACAGCTGCCTAGTTGTTTTTATTGTTAATTAGAGTTCCGTACCTCAAAAGGAAAAACGGAACCCTTATAGGATCACTTGTGTGTCTGTCTGTCCGTCTGTCACAGCCAATTTGCTCCGAATCTAATAGACCGATTAAGTTGAAATTTGGTACATAAATGTATTTCTGTGACCCAATCACGGGCGTGTAACGTAAATAAATGAATTTTGAATATGGGGGTCACTTTTGGGGACAAATAAAAAAATATAAAAAAAAGTTTTACAAACTGTTCTCCATGTCAAATGAAAGGGCTTATGGCGAGGATTTCAAATACATTTTTTTTGTAATTATAATATAAATACTTTTAAAGATATTAAAGAAAAATAGCTGAAAATTTAACAAACTACCGAGCCTAAAATTTTGAAAAAAATACAGAGAATAGTTCTTTGCTTATAGATTACAGGAAAACCTATAAGAAGTCTATGGTCTAAAAATAACATGGTAAATCACTCAATACTGTGCGTACAAATTTACATTTGCAGTTGGAATGTAAGGGGGAACATGTTTTTCAACTACAATGTTAATTAAGTTTGTTCTTGGGATAAATTCATTCCAACTACGGGACCCTTCATTGTGTGTGGCCTAACACGCACCTACCCGGTTTTTTTTCTTGTTTACGTGCAGTTCATTATCAATATAATTTCCAAAAACTTGCTAGGTTCTGAAATGGTCTTAGTGACTTTAGGCACATTTTTTTTTTTGTTTTTCGATAGTTTAAGGTACATTTAGGTACTAGGTTTTAGCGGTATTAAAATCTCCATTATTGCTAAGATTTTAAGACAGGTAGGTGTTTTTCTACTTCATGAGAGTAAAGATTTTCAAAGTCAATTCGTATTTTTTTAACTTGTCCGTTACTGTGTTTTAATATGGGGCAGCCGAGCGACTTACAGTGCAAGGAAAATTAATTTCTCAGCGTGGGTGGGAGATGTTTTATTACCTACCTCCTTGGTGACTAAGAGGCCCCTGGCATACGCACCCCCCTGACGCGAGGTGGGCCCCTGCCCCGCGACCTGATTGCGAACGACGACCCCAGCGCTCCTTAATTGACTTACTTGACTAAAACGACTCTACAGATGTACACACACATCTGTTTCGCGGTGTGTTCTAGGTTAATATAGGCATACCCCGTAACTAGCCACAGACAACCACAACTATACGTGCATCTACATAATCGTGTGTCGGCGCGGCGCGGGCGTGCCATGCGCCACACACAGACACTGAGTAGCGCTACACAACAATACTAGCCGCTCACACACACGCGACAGTCTCCCCCTCCAATCCTTAAAAGGCTAGATCTGTGAGAGGGGCGGGGGGAGGAGGGGCTACATACCTCCCCGTAGGCGCGTCGAGTCGGCATCCCCGTCGCTGGTCATCCTCTGCTGGGCCTCCCTCAGGAAACTGGGGGTCTCACTCGGCAGAGATAGACCGCCAGGGTGTCGTGAAGAAAGCAACGCTGCTATAAGTACGGAAATTTTCAATGCAACCAAACACACGAGTGCGGCTTAAACCCCGCAGTCACTACCAACAGCCGACAAAGGCAACTAAAATGAGGGCCCCACATACTGTGGCCCGCTACCACAGTATGTATAGCCTCCGCGGGCGAAGGGCTACACTCTGACCCCGCTCGCCACGCCCCATTGCGGGGGCGTTGCGACATCTACACAGACTAAGAGGTTTGAACATGGAAGTGGCTTATTCATAACTACAGTCCGGCCGTCGAAATAATGCGTTCTTGACACCTGTAAGTTTCAAATAACAAATATACTAATGTGTTTTGCGAATTTGATCCTTTTTTTGTTAATAAGTAAATTCCTTTTAACATAATTTCATTTAGACACACGTATTTACATGATTTAAAAACTAACAGACTTAAAATTTGATCCTCATTCGTTCTAGAAATGTCCAACTGTGTGAAAAATACCACGTTTGCGGAGTCTCGCTATCTATTTTAATTTGACCCTGTATCATTGAAGTAGAGATAAAAAGCTTACTATTTAAATTGGGTTCAATTTTAAAAGATTTAGCGAGGTATTCCACTCAGAGCACTGATTTCAATAGCACTTCTCCAAACCGCACCAGGAGCATTCCACTAACCGCACTGAAACAAAATTTTGATAAGTGCGATTAATTGCCAGAACCGAATGGGTTTCAAATAACGAATCATTATCATCTGCCTAGCTTTTTCCTAATGATGTTGGGGTTGGCTTCCACTCTAACCAGATGCAGCTGAATACTAGTTCCATGGTTTATATTCAAATATCGAATATACCTATAAAATATAATACTGCCAAGTAATAAAAAATTCTAATACGAAACAGATGAGTTTTAATGGGTTTGTATGAATTTTCCTGAAATAACAGAAAAAAATTGAATATTGTCTCTCGGATCGGTAATGACATGACACATGTCAAAATTTGAATATTGTCTCTTGGACCGATCCAATATTCAATTTTTTCTGGAATTCCATTACCTGTAATTCCACGAATATACCGATTCGTCTGTGTATTCTAAGCCGCTATTTCTTATTTATTGGGCTCTCGGTTAATGCATGTTTTTACAAAATTCCAACAGTCTTTAGAGTAGTGGTTGTCCTGTGTTAACGGCCGCAAATTACACATTGTAATAACATCATTTAATAATAATGGCACAGGCTGTTTGTCGTGCCGCCATGTCGTACTGTTGCTCGTGCTATGTCGCCAATTCCTCGCACTCTGGCCGCGCTTAATTATCTCTTGGATTCTAACCCAACAAGCGACCTGTTTGTGGACGAAGATTTTATTGATATGTCAGGAGTACTGTGAGAGGAATTTGTGAGTATTGTTACCTTCTTTTATTTTATTTATGTTTTCATGTTTTTATTTTTGTATATTTTAATGTGTGTTATAGTTGTCTCTTTTATTTTTATAATTTTAGTTACCGTAATTGATTGAAACACAACAGTTGCAGAAAAAAATATGAAAATACTTCTAAGAATTTAAATAATAATTATTACCTACATTATTCTTATGCAATACATAAAATTAAAATAACTAATATACTATACCTATATACACAAAAATAATAATATCAATATATATATATATAACTATACACCCAATTAAACACATCTAATAATTTATATATTAAATTGCTACTTAGCCCTCTTCCTCTATTCTAATTTTGCTGTGCCCGACAGGGTCCATATTGACCTTTTACTTTGATAAAACACCTATGTAATACATATGGAATGCAATAAAGAATTGAGTATTGAGTATTGTAGGTCGTAAGTTCGAACCCAGACAGGCGCTTTACTTTGTGTTAATTATTGAGGTGAAGGAAAACATCGTGAGGAAACCGGCATGTCCTAGAACCAGAAATTCGAAGGCCCGTTTGGTGGATTACGGTCCACTCCCTCTCACAGAGAGGAGGCCTGTGCCCCAGCAGTGGGAACATTATGGGCTGATTATACAACAGTCTTGAGAAGTGCTCAATGAGAACATCATGCCACCATATAAATGAAGCGATCATTCTGGCCCACAGTGTAATTAAGTTGTAAAACTAAATGTCAAAATTGAACTCGAATAAAAACTCGTTTCTTCACCAACACTTGTAGCAGTTTTAAATACATAATGACGTTTTACTACTAATAACATCCTAAGGGAACAAAATTATGACTAATTTTTCATTCAAAGCATTACATGAACGCAGACATTTCACATTTGCATGTGTCGAGTTCAGAGAACCTTGTTTTGTCTCTTGAGACGTAAAGTTCAGGCCAAATTAAATGGGACACAAAAAATAAGACAAGAATTTTTTAAAGTGAAATTTCGTAGGCAGCGATTCGATGATTGGACGAAAATTGAGAGTGATTTCGTTACATGGGTGAAAAGAAAAATACAAACTCTCTGTGTCTCTCGGACTAAATCTCTGTAATTCTTAATTTATTATGAAGTTTCTACTACTTTAACGTGTACGGTGCTGAACGCGCATTTTTTTAGAACATATTTTTAATTGTATTATATTTGCATTTGATATTTTCCCTTGTGATTTAAAAACAATTCTCACACTAGGATATCCTTAGAATATCGGGTGCTTTTACCAACAGAAATCTTAAACTCACTAACATCTAGTCCGGCAAAATCTATCTGTACGCTACACAAATATTGGGTTTAACCGGATTCGGCCTGCACACAAGCCAATCCCAACCATGCAGATCTAGTTCGATTTTAAATCTTTTTTAAACCATAAACAGCATGGAAACAGCTTTGTTAACTGTCAATATAAACAGGCAGAAATCCATTTCGATTTCATTTATTTATTTGACACAAGATGACACATTTTGTGTGAAAATAGGTTTACCTTATCACTAAAAACTAATTTACACAGTGAAATAATTGTTTGAAACGAACCACAACAGTACAACTATTTGCGCCATACTGTGGTGCTAAGTAGGTGTATATATTACGGACTAAATGGGTGATTAAATTGTCCTCCAGTGTACTCTGTCTGATGCACTCAGTGGCTCAGAACAGCTGTAATGTGGAGTAAACGGTACACGTTTGTTCCATTTTATTTTCTATTTTACAGCTAATAAAAATACATGGTTATTTTCTTTGGGAGTACATAAACTATTGTTTTTGGCGGCTCAATTGGAGTAAAAGCTGTGTAATTGGCAAATAGTGGGATCCCTACATGAAACAAACAATTATAATAATTATGGCTAACAGTCAGGGGTTGAAGGTCTGGGTTAGCATTTTTTTTTAAATTTTTATTCACGGTAACGAAAACATTCTCGTCTCGCTTCACCACAAAATAATTACTACAATTTAGTGCTAAACGCATTTAAAACATTATTCTATTTTTGGCAATCGTTTGAATATGACAGAGACAGAGAAATGTTTTGCATTTAGTGATTTGTGATACAAGCTTAGCGCAGGAAAACTAGAAAAAAAAAAAAAAAACTCAAAATATTCTACTGGTTAGTGTGTCGTTTATTTTTCCGCCACTGTACCATAACAAGTACACAGACGCGTGTGCACTAAGTAGCACCTAAGATCGCAGAAACCAGGGAGATGTGTTAACGTCACTGCAAATTAATATTGAGACATGAATGCAGCATAATTTTACAACTAATGTACAGTACAAATATGTTCTTATTGTCCCTCGGCAAACCTCGTGTTCATCAGTCGTCGGATTTCTATCAGTTGCCCTTTGCACTTGGTGCAGACCGGACGCTCTCAATCAACTTGGAAGTATATAGAGTTGTTAATACTTAATGTATTTTATTTAAAAATGAGAGGAAAGCCGCTAAAGTCGCAGGCACGATGGATAGGAAAATAGTTTTACAGCTCGATATAGTTCACATGGAAATCAAAACAAAACAACAATAAAGTACTTAGTTCTGGATTTAAATGATTATAAACGATTAATTTAATAATATTCGGAAATCCGATGATACCCGAAGGGCATTAAGAAAATAGTTAGACTGTATGTCAGTTTTGCATGCTACTCAATACGTCTCAAATAAAAATGCTTTTCCACACCTTTTTTTGCCACAATACCTGCGGGATACCATATAGGAAAAAGGTTCTATTAATGCACGGGCTAATTCATTTAGAAAGTTAAACATTTCGTGCAATTTATACGGTTTTTATATTATGTATACCCAGGTTCAATGATCTCTTACAAAACTTCAAGAATAAACAAATACGAACCCACACCGCCACAGAAAAACAAAAGGTTTTTGTACCACAACAATAATAAATTTCTCGTACAGGGAGACAAGAGAAATAATGTTAAACACATGTCCTTACCACGAGAAAAGGGAGAAAATTCTCACCTTTTTTTCGTGTTAATAACTGTACGTAGTTTAATTTACTGTTGGCATAATATAATAAAGAATAGATGACAAAAAGCCGGCCAAGTGCCTGTCGCACTACGCACAATGAAGGCTTCCGTAGTTGAGATGAATTTATTTAACCCAAGAACAAACTTAACATTGTAGTTGAAAAAAAAGTTCTCCCATACATTCCAACTGCAAATGTAAGTTTTTACGCACAATATTGATAGATTTACCACGTTATTTTAAGACCATAGACTTCTTATAGGTTTTCCTGTAATCTAGTGAAGAACCATTCTCTGTATCTTTTTCAAAATTTTAGGCTCAGTAGTTTTGGAGATAAGGGGGGAAATGGTCAATTTTCATCTATTTTCTTAAATATCTTTAAATGTATTTATTGTAAAACAATTTAAAAAAAAATTGGGATCCTCGTAACAAGCCCTTTTATTTGATATATCACACGATGCAGTTTGAAAAACTTTTTTTTTCTTATTTTTCCCCTAAAAGTGACCCTTATATTCAAAATTCATTTATTTACGTTACACGTCCATGTTTGGCTCACAGAAATACATTAATGTGTACCAAATTTCAACTTAAACGGTCCATTAGATTCGGAGCAAATTGATTGTGACAGACGGATAGATAGACACACGAGTGATCCTATAGGGGTTCCGTTTCTTTTCCTTTTGAAGTACGGATCCCTAAAAAGTTTTTGACATTCAAAGGTTGAGTTCAAAATCGAACTTCCATAATGTTGGTCTTGTGGTTTCAAGCGTGCTGACTATCCAACTGAGACAAAAAGTATAGCGGATACGTCGGGCGAAGACTCTCATGTCATCTCAGGAGTCATCTGGAACATAGTGCTGTCATATTGGCTCCACATGAGACTAAATATTTAGTGATGTTGGAGCGAGTCCAGTACAAATTTGTGCGCCACCTGTACATTAAACTTTACGGGATATACCCATTTTACCCTTTGATGTACCCTACTCTATTCGTACTGGGTATGGTGGGGTACAATCAACTCGGGGTGCGACAGGAATTTGCGTTGGTGTCGTACATGGTAAAACTGCTTCGAGGCATAGTGCATAACCCGAAAGTGCTGCAGCGGTTGCACTTGTACGTACCCAACCATTATGTATGGAGGCGACGGCCCCCGTCACTGCTGGTCGTACCATCAGCCAGGACCAACTTGCTGGCTAAAACCCCTCTGACTCGAGCAATTCAGACCATCAATAATATTCACGTCGAAATTGATATAAATTGAAATAAATAAATAAATACTGTTGTTTACATTATTTATTTATTTCTATACACTTTATTGTACACCACAATAAATACATAACAAAAAATTAATCAAACACTACAAAATATACAATGGGCCGCCTTATCGCTTTCCGCGATCTCTTCCAGGCAACCTTGGAATGGACAGTGATTTGCCTGGACATAAAATGGGGCTGTCGTTGGTGCAAATAATAAGTATACAAATATACTAGAATAGGTACACAGATATATACATATCCTAAATAATAGATACATACATACAAGCTTATAAGCAACAAAAATAAATGAAAACTATAGATAATTACAGTTACAAGATTACAACTACAAGTAATGTTCCTTTACGAGTCTCTTAAACAAACAACATTACTATGTAATAAACAATGATTTATATTTTTTTCTTTTTTTTGGTGTGTGTGACTAGGCTATTGCATTCGGTTAAGACCTGTAATGGTATTTTTAAGGTATTTAAATAAATAAATAAATGTACAGTTAGGGAAATTCATTGTTTAATAAACTGACTGTTATAGATATTTCATATTGCGGCACAAGCACGCGCGTGGTCTTGTAGTCGCCAGCGCGATTGCTGAGAGGTCCTTGGTTCGATTCCCGAGTCGGGCAAAGTGTTATTGGGTTTTCGAGTTTGAAAGTTGGCGGTGTGATACCCCCGTGCCTCAGAAAGCGGTAAGCTGTTGGTCCAGCGCCTGATCTCTCTCCAGTCGTGTCGGATTGCCATCCCATTGGACTATGAGAGTGAGGGAGGAGAGAGTGCACCTGTGTCTGCGCACACACTAATTGTACACTATAATATCTCCCGCGCCGAAGGCTAGTCTCCATTGAGATTGGCCGCCATGGCCAAAAAACGGTCTGGAAGACTATATGTCGTGGCCAGATCTTAGAATTGACCATGTCATGAAATGGCCAGCTACAATGGGCCATATTGTTTAAACGTCAACGTTTAATGATATGTCATTCAATGTTTGGCCATATCATTAATGTATATAGTTTAAGGTGTAGTAAAAATACCCAAGTAACTGCGACCAACTTGGAAGTGACGCTCGCCGGCTCGCGCATGGTTGGTCACAATTCTAACCTAACCTAACCCATTTGATCGGGATGCCACATAAGCGGCGTAAATTTTAAAAACGAATTTTAAGTGCTATGTTGCATTTCACACCGCGGCAGCGGCCGGCGAGCGTTACTTCCAAGTTGATCGGTCTCCATAATATCATATTTGGAAACCCAATAAAAGTCCATCGACATTTTTGCGCAGTCACTCTACTTTGTTTGATTTGTTGTAGGCCGCCGCCATGATGCACAACAAAAACAAAGCGACATATATGCCTCTACCGGTGGATAATCTAATTATTTTACGATATGATCACTGATGTGTGGCCACATCATGAAGTAGTCCTGCGTTTAACTAGTCATATCAACAAACGTTGAATATTTAATGATCTAGCCAGGCCACATCATGATGTGACCAGCGGTCGATGTTTATTTCATGAAATTATCAATTTTAAGATTTGGCCACGATATAGTATACATACATAACATAATATTCAGCCTTTTCCCATGGGGGTAGGTAGAAACTATGATAACAACTATAATATCGTCGTCTTCATCTCTTTAACAAGTCAAAGTGCAACTCCATTATGAAGTCTCAAAACTTCTGTTCAACGCGCGCCTCAAAGAGATGTCAGCAGAACTGACAGGGTCCGCTAGGGCCGATGCCTGCCGGGGTTGCGGGGATATCCGAAAGGGCTAACGTGGCCACTGGCAATATAGGCAACTGAAGGAACACGGTTGGGTTTCAGTCAGTAAGAGTCTGACACGCCCTCCATATTCACCCAGAGCGGGAGAAGTTATTTGATAATTTCCCACAAAAAAAAAAAGAAAAAAGAAGTGAATGCTTTTTTCATTTTTTTTTTCATTTAAGGGAATAACCAACAAAATACGCTGTTAGATTAATAAAGGCATACGCAAATGAGCCAGTTAGCCTTCGCTAACGGGCTCATTTGCATATGCCTTTATAAAAAATACTACGGGATACACGCAAAAAGCTATCAATATGATACCGGACATTTAAATTGTAATTGAAATAGAATACCATCCAATATGATCGGCTAAAAATAAAGACAATAGGAAATTCGAAAGCGCCCTAATCGAATAAAAAAAATATCGGTTACATTGCAGACGATGTCGTTATTAGATTTTCGTGAATGACAAAATTGCAATTGTTCCCGCATCGATTTGAATCGGAATAAATTTGGAATTCTCTAGTTGGAATGTAATTATTGAATACAAATGGAATATTTTCTTCCACGTTTTATTTTCGATGGTACGCCAGCGCCAGATTTTTATTATTATTTCTGTCCTATCGTGCTCCTGTTCTCATACAGAGAAGGTATGAGCATTGATTGGTGATCAATGCTCAGTTTTTTCTATCTCACTTGCTCACTATTTAATGAGATGACGAATTTTAACATTTTTGGTGATGTAAACGCATACCGTAACGCAGTAGAATGTAGTCATGCCAAGTTTTAAACCTGCGACCGATTGCTTAAGTAGCGTGTCCAGTACCTTCGGGAAACTACGGTTAATAATGAAGCGCTAACAAAAAAAGATAAGAACTTCACGGCTAAACATAAAATCAACAGCCCTAACAATACATTCTCTCAACCCATTCTAAATCGAATGATACACTCGATTCGATTACGCAACCAAGCAAAAAATGATCGAATAACTCGAATACAATATTGTTACATCACTACAGACGTAATTCTTTGGTTATACTTTATTATGGTAATTAGGCCAGAATTATTTTGTGTATTACATCTGTCTGTCTGTGGCGTCTTGTTTCAAATAAAATGTAGTCGAAACAATGAGGGAAGAGTGACGAATTTCGGGAAGAAGCTGTCGTTTTTTTGCGACTGAAATTATTTCAGTTGAATTGTTTTCTTTGTTTGTCGACGGAATTAATGGTTAAGCAAATTAATATGGTACCCAGTTATCTTCAAATCACGTTTGTCATTTGACAGATATATACATAATTATAGTCCTTCAGACTTTATTTCGATCAATCTCAACGGGGACTAGCCTTCGGCGCGGTATAGAGATTGAGGGAAGAGAAATTGCACCCGTGTATGCGCAGTATACACGGGTGCAATTTCTCGTCCCTCATTCTCATAGTCCGATGGAGCGGCAATTCGACACGACCGGAGAGAGATCAGGCGCAGGACCAACGGCGTAACGTGCTTTCCGAGGCATGGGGGCTTTCTGGGCTGTTACTAATAAATTCCTAATGAAAAAACCCAATAAAATTTTGCCCGACCCGGGAATTGAACCCAGGACCCCACGCTCAGCAGTCGCGCTGGCGACCACGAGACCGCGTGCGCTTGTGAAATATTTATAACACGTCAAATTGACGTAGTGAGTCAATGTATTATGCAACAAATTTCCCTACCTGTATATGAGAGTCTTCGCCGACGCATTGGCCATCTTTGGTGTCTCAGTTGGATAGTTTCCACTATATCTGCCTAGCCTTTTTCCGACTATATTGGGGTCGGCTTCCAGTCTAACCGGATGCAACTGAATACCAGTATTTTACATGGAGCGACCGCCTATCTGACGTCCACAACCTAGTTACACGGTAACACGATATCCTTTGGTAAGACTCGTTGTCAGACTTTTGGGCTTCAAACTACCCGTAATGACTGTCAAAGGTCGATGAATAACAGCCGAGACCAACGGTGCCGAGATTAACGTGCTTTCCGAGGCACGGAGGAGTCTTGGTATGTAAAGATGGTCACCCATCCACAGACCAACCCCGGCAAGCATAGCTTAACCTTTTGGATCAATCTGTGCGGCTGTTATTACTTAGCCACGAGCTCCTCTAAATTGGATAGTATGTACTCATGAGATTAAATACCAACGTCAACATACCACCGACAATAATCAGTTAAACTATCACCCCTTAGTTTATCACCCCGTAGTTCATTACACACAAACCTACAATTTCCAGCTCATCACCTTCAGTATCCATAATCCTAAAATGTCCAGTACGTTACACCGTCACACTTACAAACAGACTACACTAGACTAATAACAAAGGCAAGTTTCTGTCAGCATAAACGTGTTGTCTGCACTGATTTCTGTAAGCTAGCCAGTGTAGGTCATACCACACATATGAACTCGGAAAGGGATCATCTCCGTATCGCCTCGCCGTCAAACAAGCGTCAACCTAACGTAAGCACGTAATCAAAGCGACGATACGTTAACTCGGTTAGGCGACGCCACGCTTACGGCTCGCCGTAAGCGCGCGCAACAGAAGTGTGCTGAAGGCAGGCCGCGGGAGGGGCGAGAGGGGCAAGGGTGGACGAAGAGACGTAAGCTCGGGTACGGAGAGACGTAAGCGCGGGGACAACGAGCCGTAAGCGCGGATACTGCAAGTTGACCAGCACTGCACCGCGGTTCGTGAGCTTGTCCCGAGGCGAGGCGATTACGTTACGATTCCGATTAATGTGCGTTGCAATAGGGAGTTTCATACAAATAATACTGGATGGCTCGAGTTGGTACGGTCACGATCCCTTTCCGAGTTGATACGTGTGCTCTGACCTTTATTCACAAAGGCTTCGGCTTAAACATTTATTAGGTATACTGGTTACGGATCTAGCTCCTTTGTAGTGAAGTTCCAGGAAATGGAAACGGGATAGGGGGTGTAAAATGTATGATATCAAAGTTGGTTGTTTGATTAGAATTGCTAGCGTAGTCTGGATACATAGCAATTTTGAACATACAGCAAAATGCATCCAGTAGTGAATTTCACAGAATAGATGTCTGTGAAATACTAGCTGCTTATCAATTTATTAGTGTTCATTTATTCTGGGGTTTAATTGGGTTTAGTTAAGTGACTAAGCCCAATTAAATGCCAGAATAAGGTCATATTATCTAAAATATATAATTTTAAAAAACAATGTTCGATACGAAATGTTAAATTATGCTCGTCGTGGAGTCCAAATAAGTGCCCAGTCTCGATTTGTGTCCACTCATGGTACTTAACTGAGAGATAACAAACTATCTCACACGTATCATCTCTTATCTGCCAGGGCTTATTTTTAATCTTATATTTTCAATTGCTTTTGATTCGTTTTTGTACATTGTTCTTACATATAGAAGCAACAAGAATGATGTAGGATTTTGTAATATCTATATTTAAAAGAGTGTCCTTGGAGTTTCTTGCCCGTTCTTCTCCATAGAGATCTACGTTTTAGAATGGGCAATTAGCTTCAACTTTCTGACTAACTGACAGACTCTTTGACGATTCAAAAGTGCCTTTAATTATTTAATTGAAATAAATGATTTGAGTTTGAGTTTGAGTAAGTCATAGGCAATCAGAGCTTCTAGCACGAATGCGTGGAGTAAACATAACGTAAATTCGGTCAATTTTAATTTTTGAATCGAAAATACAGCTATCCTGTAGCATAGCAACAAGCACAATAAGTATCACGATACTAATTAAACATTACGTGCATAACGAGTACTTATTTTCAATTTTAAAATTGAATTGTTCTATTTTTCGTTACGCTTACACCACGCGTTCGTGCTAGGCCCACTGATTTATAAAGACACATTTAACTTATAATAATAATAAATAACAAAAAAGTTTAATTGGACTAACAAATTATAAGCCTATAGACGTATGAGGAACAGGGTGTAAAGTTCACTTTATCCTCTACAGAAAAGGGAGGATCCTCCGACCAGACGGGTGTTGTGTCTGGTGAGTTACTGCTCGACGATCACAGAATATAATACTCTCTAACGAGACCGACGATTAAGGTTGGGACGATGTACATTATATGCAGGATTTTGCATAACGTCAGTGTGATGCGTAGTTCGCATATGGCGATTTTAATCCACATAATTAAAATAAAATTTAAAACATTCATAATCATGTTACAGACCCGCTTAACCGTCTGTCAGTATACTAAAGCATCGTTAAAATAAACTAGTCCAATCAAAACAATAAAATAAAAAACTAAAGATCCATTGAACTTCACAAACATTGAACTGTTGAACCGTGTTGTAGCCCCAAGAGGCGTTACACACATTTGAGAACCAGTGACTCAAAAAAAAAATACAGAAGGTCGGCCCCATACAACGAGCGGAAACACGCGCACGCATAAATATACGCATAACCTATGTATATAGTAATTTTCAGAAAAAAAGAAAACAAATCCGCTGTTTTTTTTTCAATGGGGATTTTTATTGGGTTACATGGGACGCAGGTGGCCGTCATTGTCGCAACCCAGCGCTGGGCACGCCACAATTGCGGCGATAAGACCCCTCTTTGAGGAGTGGCTGTAGAGGCGCCACGGCGTCCTCACCTTCCGCCTGACGCAGGTCCTTACCGGACACGGCTGTTTCGGGAGGTTCCTGCACAGGATAAGGCGGGAGGATACGCCCGGGTGTCAACATTGTGTGGATCGCCCGGAGGACACGGTGGAGCATACGGTGGAGGTCTGCCCAGCTTGGGCGGAGCATCGCCGTGTCCTCGTGGAGGCGATCGGCGGCGGTGATCTCTCGCGTCCGGCCCTGATACAGGCCATGGTAGGGAGCGAGAGGAAATGGGAGGCCGTCACCTCCTTCTGCGAAGCGGTCATGCTCGCGAAGGAGGAGGCGGAACGTGTGAGGGAGAGGCAAACTTCGCGCCCTCACGCCCCTAACCGCCGCAGGAGGAGACGCCCAGGGCGTCGGGAATCGCGAGGCGATTTCCGGCCACCGTAGGCGCGGGCTTGCGGACGGTGAGCAATGGGTGGCTCACCGTCCGATAAGGACCAGGCCCGGGTTTACGACGCGTTGTGTTCCACGCGCGCCTCAAAGAGATGTCAGCAGAATTGAAGGGGTCCACTAAGGCCGATGCCTGCCGGGGTTGCGAAGAAAACCGAAAGGGAGATCGTGGCCCCCGGCAACAAGGCAATCGAAAGAACACGGGTGGGTTTTAGTCAGTAAGAGTCTGACACGCCCTCCCGCTCCGCCCAGAGCGGGAGAAGTTATTTGATGATTTCCCACCCAAAAAAAAAAAAAAACTGGCCGTCATTTAGCGGGTATCTACAAGTCATAACTTATATTTTTTTTATAGAATTAGGATAATTTTGGTACTAAGAACGAGAATTTGAAACAACAATAAACTTTTTTATTTTCAATAATAATTAGTTTTTAAATTACTTTTTCGTAATGTTATCACAGTACCTATGTGTTTTTGTAACACTGTTCGTAATTGTCAAGACAAGGTTTGGATGACAGTTTTTTTTTTGTTGAAAATTCACCAGAAAATTCGGAAATTTGGATGGTTTTTTTGTTTGAAAACAGACAACGCACAGCCTAAACCACTGAAGATGGAGACATGAAATTCATCCGTGCGACACCAGGCACGAACAGTTAGTCATTATATATTTATTAATGTACTTAGCAACAGTCAAGCATTACTGGTTGGTTGTGATATCGATGGTCTAGAAGACAGATGTTATATTATAGGTGCAGCTTTGGTCATTTTTCTGGAGAGCAGATTAATGAAAGATGAAAATATAACACGCTATAGCACAAAAATGTGAAATGATAGTGTGTTTATTTTTTTTCCATTAAATAGAGTACTTATCTGTGTTATCATGAGTAGAAAACAAATATTACTATCTATTAAATATTCCGAAGAATATTCAAAAACATGAAACAATACCATCAGTAACTACTTATGTGCGAAATAATTATTGTTTTAGCGTTAAAGTGTTCACTAAACGCTATTGTGTATTGCAATTAAGTTCGATTCCAACGTTAATTATACAAGAATTTAAGAGCAAATAATTATTAATTTTGGTTAACGTGTGCGAACAAGTTGAGTATTATGACCGGAGATAATAGTAAAATTTACAGATTATCCATGTACAAAGGGTGGGTTAAACCCTTCACGGGATACGTCGCACCTTCTTTTCTGCCAGTCATGCACGACTATTTGCAAACTGCAGGGTTTAAATGCGGTAAACGACAGAGCTATTCAGCATAATATGTCACTCCTACAATTAAGAAGAATCTAACGACACCTCATCTGTTAAAATCCATCAAGCCGTTTAGAATACAGAGCATGCCAAAAAATAGACAGACATACATACATACATACATACTCTTGAAAAATATTACCCTCCTCCTGGGGCGTTCGATACGGTGCAGTGGACAAACGGTCTTAGTGTCTCAAAGTGTTAATAATGCTGTTAGCCTCATATTTTGACTTGACAGCGATCTCAATTAAAAGTCACTCGCGCTTACTGTACGTGAAGCGTGTCAATGTCTGCGTACGTTGTCACTCGTTTTTATGGAGTTGACCTTCTATACTTATCTTTTTTGTGCCTCTCGGTCTATTTATCTGACAAATCGAAAAAAATCCTTTCCCAACATTTTGCGAACAAATTCTCTGAACGCGTTTGGGGTTTGATTTTATTGGACCGCTAATCGTTGGTGCTAATAGATTTTCTTTTTCAGTTCGGCTGTACGAATTTTGGCGTTGGCTTGCTTTTAAAAGAGCTTTTGTTACAGGATTTGTTATAGTAACTGTTTGTTTGTATTACATAATAATCAGCCCTGTATAATCTGAAGGGCTAGGCAGAGGTGTATTATCTATACCACTAATATACTAATATTGTTCGGGCGCCTCCGACCACTCGGCAATCTTCGGCAGCTGATTTCTGCTTTTAATCAAAATTGACAATTCTAGGTCAATCGGAAATACTCTATAGATTTTGGGTCGAAAACCTATATGGTAGTCCCGTTGAGTTACAATCACGAAATAAGGCAAAAAGCAATGTCTTACAGCACAAATAAAGGGATAATTCCGAAAAATAAAAAAAAATGAAAATTTTGGTAAATTTTGGTACTTACAAGTTTTCGCGAAGATCTAAATTTGCCCATATATTTTTACCAATAAAAATGATACCTATTTTATTGTGGCGGTATAATGGGTAGGTACGGGACTCTTGGTGGGCGAATCCGACTCGCTCTTGACCGGTTTTTTACACTTAAAACGGTCACAATATTAAACTCATTGTTATAATTGCAATTTATTATAAATATTCTAGTTCACTAATTATTATATGCGATATTTCATATTTCCATACAGTAATAATGCCAAATTAATCATAATAGGTAAATATTTGACAGCTATTTGCGACTTTGTTAAATTTTAGTATAAACACTCTTAATTCCTAATGTATATCTATGCCCTAATTGCGTAACTTATTTTTGTAAGCGATTATGCCTAATTTGTTTCATTTTGACAGTTAAACAACATTCATTGCGTTATTTACGTAGTTGAGATTGTTGTGATTTTTTTTCCAACTTATGAAGCAATGGATTAGCAATCTGTTTCAAATCGAAACAGGATTGTGATTGATCGTGTAATACGCAATTAGGGTACTGGTTAATTTAAAGATCGATAGAAGGTCTACGTTATGGTGTAATGTGGGAACCACAGATCCGGTCGAAGTGGCGATGCTTGGGGAATGTCTATGTACAGCAATGAACGGCTGAAATCATGATGACGATCTTTTCTTTTTTTCCTGTGGTTAGTGACTAACCTGGTGCAAGAGTTTTAAAGCCGCCCGTGGGCCTTTGACTTGGCTACACATGCCGTCGATGCCAGTGCCGTGATGACGATGATGCTGGTGCCTTTAGAAGAGTGTCCGTAGAGTTTCTTGACCGTTCCTCTCCATAGGAACCAACTTTGCCAAGTTTTAGTATAAACACTCTTAATTCCTAATGTCTATCTATGCCCTAATTGCGTAACTTATTTTCGTAAACAATTATGACTAATTTGTTTCATTTTGACAGTTCAACAACATTCATTGCGTTATTTACGTAGTTGAGCAGATTTTTTTTCCAACTTATGAAGCAATGGATTAGCAATCTGTTTCAAATCGAAACAGGATTGTGATTGACCGTGTAATACGCAATTAGGGTACTCGTTAATTTAAAGATCGATAGAAGGTCTACGTTATGGTGTAATGTGGGAACCACAGAACCGGCCGAAGTGGCAGTGCTTGGGGAATGTCTATGCAGTGAATCAGCAGTGAGCAGTGAAATGATGATGATTTATTCTTTTTTTCGTGTGGTTAGTGACTAACCAGGTGCAAGAGTTTTAATGCCGCCTGCGGGCCTCTGACTAGTCTACACATGCCGTCGATGCCAGTGCCGTGATGACGATGATGCCGATGCCTTTAGAAGAGAGTCCGTAGAGTTTCTTGCCCGTTCCTCTCCATAGGAACCTACTATGCTTTGGAATGGGCAACTAACTTCCTCTTTGGAATTAAAACAATTTAGTAAAATAAATAATAGAATGATAATTAGTAATTAATGCAAATTAATGACATATATAGAATATAAAAATTAATACAATTTAATGAAATATAATAATTAATACAAATTAATTAAATATAAAAATTAATACAAATTAATGAAATACAAAATTAATACAAATTAATCTACCCTACCTATTATTACCTATTATGTTGCCGTGCCCTAACCGGGGTTCATGTTGGAACTTACTTATTTAAATGTAACAACTAAATGTACACATGAATGCAATAGTTTGAGTTTGAGTTTGAATTTTGTGACTGACTGACAGTAAACTGGTATAATTGAAATAAATGCATCGTTTGTTTCAGATTTTTTATTCTGTTGCAGGACGCAGTTTTTTTAAGGATGCCACCTCCAAAAAATTACGCATCCTTTATTACATATTTCTCCAGTAAGAACAATGTGTAGGAACGCAGTTATCTCCCAAAAATATGCGTACAGCGAAAAAAAAAGGAACAAATTAGTTCAAAAGCCTTTCATGAAAAAATGTTCTCGCAAACCCTTTGTTTTGTCCACATTAGCATATTTCGTTCATTAGTAACTAAGTAACATGTTATGTGTAAATAAATACTGACTACCTGTTACGGTTAAATGCCCTGATGAGATGGACGGCGAAGTTATTTTACTAGGGCATTGACATACATTAGGCCTACCTTGGGCTAAAAATCAAAATCGAAAAACAAAAATCTGTTCATATAAACGTTCCCCAAAGACCTAAAGAACGTAATTAACTAAATACTTACAATAGAAAATGCAACCAAAACCGTCCATAACAATAAACTAAATTCTAATAAACCACCGCTTTCCGCAGACAACCTTCAAACAGGAACCAACTCAAAAATACTATCCAAACTTTCTACTTTACCTTTCAAAAACAGTTTAATATTTTTCGGACATATTTGTGTCCATTGCTATTATAAACAAGTCCGTAAAAATTTCGCTGGCTAGTTGCGAACTCGATAATAATTTCCTCGATTTTTCTGGATGCTTCCACGCTTGGTTTGAGAAGGGACCACTGTACTTAATACTAATATATTTGACAGTCGTTACGGGTAGTCAGAAGTCCAAAAGTCTGAACCAGTCTTACCAAGGAGTATCGTGTTACCCAGTAACTGGGTTATGAGGGTCAGATATGCAGTCAGTCCATGTAAAGTACTGGTATTCAGTTGCATTCGGTTAGACTGGAGGCCGACCCCAACATAGTTGGGAAAAACCTAGGCAGATTGATTTGACTTAGTTAGGTACCAATGGGATGGCTCGTTCTTTGGGCAAAGAATTAGCATTGCCATTCAACGTGGCAATCCTGCCAGTCTTCTGGGCCCGTTTACGGATGACAGCAACGTGGAGGATGACTTTTACACCTAAGTGTCCATTTTGTTTTTGTATGTTATTTATGTAGTTAGTTATTTAATGTAATAGCTAAAGTAAATAGCTGTTTTATAATTGCATGCAGAGCAGCAATAATGAATAGAAATAAAATGGCAAGGAAGCCAGATGGACCGACGACCTTAAAGAAGTGGTTAGGACAGACTGGATGCGGAAGGCAGAGGACAGGGTGTTGTGGCCCAGTCTGAGAGAGTCTTATGTCCAGTAGTGGACTGCGGTAGGCTCAGTTGATTGAAGAAAACTATAATTAGTTCTTATCCCCTACTTAACTCATAAAAGGAAAAAAAAAAACTCACGTTCGTTAAATGTATAGGGAACTCTCGTGCAAAATTTCATGCTTATAGACCCAGCGGTTTTGGCTGTGCATTGATGGTGACTAAAAAGTCCTACTAGAAAAATGTTATTGGGTTTTTCCATATGGAATATCTCAGTTGCAGCGCGGCGTCTGGTTTTATGCCCAGTTGATGGCAATAGGCTCGCCTCCTATTACACGAGACTTAAACATAACTGGCGAAATGTGGGTGTACACCTCTGCCCATCCCTACCGGGAATACAGGCATGACGTTATGTTATGTTATGTATATTTTACACAATTGTATTGAAAATCGAAACCATCAACAATTTGACGTATGTCCCTGGTTCAACCAGTCAGCCTGCTTAGCTGGTAATAAAATTCGTACTTTCGTTAGATCGTTGGCGGTTGTTGTTTTTACACTATCTGGCCCTTAATTTGTTTTGGATGAGGGTGTGGGAAAGGGCGAGCCCTTTTCTTTTTCCTGTAGTTATGTAATAGACGCTTGTTTTTCGAGGGAAAATCCTTGTAATACCAAAATTTCCCTTAGGTTGCTGAAGTGTGCTGCAATCGGGACTCAATATTACATAAAATCACACAAGAAACTCGTATTACTTAGTAACTGGAACGCTGCATAAAAATGTTTGGTATTCTGCTGCATTCGGTTGGACTGGAAGTCAACCCCTTAGCCTGGATGCCAACAGCCTAGTGGTGCGACCGTCGGACTGCCAAATCATAATCCCCTTGAGTTCGAATCCAAGGCACACCTCTGACTTTTCGAATTCGAATTCATTTGCGTATTGTATAGTCATTTATCACTTGCTTCAAAAGCGGTGAAGGAAAACATCGTGAGGAAACCGGCAAGCCTGAGATATATTTCTCGACAGCATGTGAAGGCAAGTCAAAGCCCATAGGCAGCATAAAAACTCTGTCACCCGGTCACTAACCACACGAAAAAGAAAGAAGATGAAGTTGGGAAAAGACTTGGCAGATAATAATGATACAGGAATTCTCTAAAGGATTAGGCAGAACCTATCAAGTACGACCACATTTTGCAAGTTATAAGTCAGAAGAACCCGTCGTGGCTTAGTAATAACAGCCGCACGGGTCGATCCATCAAGTTAAGCTACGCGTGCCATGGTTGTTTAGAAAAGAAAGAAAGAAAGAAAATACGTTTATTTGGTTCGTGGATGGATGATCATCTTTACATACAAAGACTCCTCCGTGCCTCGGAAAGCACGTTAAGACGTTGGCCCCGGCTGTCATTCGTGTAACTTTGACAGTCGTTACGGGTCGTCAGAAGCCCGAAAGTCTTACAACTAGTCTTAGCAAGGGGTATCGTATTACCCAGTGACTGGGTTGTAGACGTCAGATAGGCAGTAAGCTCCATGTAAAATACTGGTATTTAGCTGCATCCGGTTAGACTGGAAGCCGACCCGAACATAGTTGGGAAAAGGCTAGGCAGATTGTTTGAAGACAGAAAGCCCGTGCCAATTTCTTTTACCCGAGCATAAACGCTGACTTTGGTTTGCTACAACCTTCTGATTTTACAGTAAAAAAATCCCAAAATTCATTCTAACTGTGTTTAGGTGGATAACCGCCTGAATACACGTATTATTTTAAAAAAAAATCACCTAACATGTATTTGGGATACCTATCCGGTAGAATATATTTAACTAGCTTTAACTCGCAAAAATTAATAGTTTTTTTTTAGGTTTCAAATTCACATTCTCTAGGCCACCTTTTTAGGTCATGAGCCATCCAAATATCAAAACATATTTGGCGTTGGTCTTAAGAGCGTGAAAAGTGATTCGCTGACACAATGTATAATAGATTCCCATCTTTGTTCGACGTCTTTCGACGAATTTCGAAGAATCGTAACTATTCGAGGTCGACTTAAGTATGATCACTTGTAAAGCCTTTTTTAATCACTTCCACGAAAAAAAAATATAGTAGAGGGAGTAAAAAAATAACATTGTAGCCAATTAAAAGTTTTCAGTGGCCTAGAAAAAAACACTGATTATATTTTTCCTAACTTGTGGGATAAGACCCAAAACTTCAGAAATCCTTCTTGGAATTTGAAAGTCGACCCAAACAATCCGTCAAGTATTAAGTACTGTTTGGGACCTTAAGCCTTAAGTAAACCTCACTTTCTCGCTACTAATGTGATGATTTACCCAAGATTTTTACTGCGATTTAAGTCCCTGCGGTGGGCACCAATCAGTACCCAAATTGCGAAACACACTTTCAATCACGATCCGGAGTATTTTCAAAGGATATTGCTAATCCATTGGTTTATATCTAACTCTATAGAGATTATGTCTGTACCAACTTATTATATATAAAGATGTAAGTATATACTACTGAATGAATAAATAAAAAATATTATATTTGAAAAATTCGTCTGCTTGACGACATAAATGACGCTATGAATGTTGATGAATGGTCAAAACGAAAACCACTGCCATAGTAACTGCGTCACTCAATTACCCCACAGGTTGTACTACTGAATGGACAATATTTTCACCATGGCGGTATTTTAAACCGTGGCGGCATCAACTACGCTACGTGCGAACTACGTATCAAACACTACGTCACACAAAATCCTGACGTCACACAAATCCTGCATCGCGCAATTAGAGTTCACCGCGCAATCGACATATACATATTTTTCCGACATCAATCGTAGGGCAGTTGCCGCCAGATACGACACCCATCTGGTCGGAGGATCCTCCCTTTTCTATAGAGAATGAGTGAACTTTACATCCTGTTCCTCATGTCCCTAAAAAACTAGCTATTTATTTTCAAACAGTTTTTGCACGAGGAAAAAATAGGAATGCTTACTGTGTACCAAATAAGGAGACAGCTAACTTGATGGAAAGTGGTCACTAGTGCTTGGAACCGAAAGGACAGGTTCCTGGGTACCGGTTCCGCTTACCGGTACTCCACCTTGGAAGTAACGAAATCTCATATTTTTACTAGGAACCTCGTACAAAATATGAGATTGTTGGCAACCTTGAAGTTATTTTTCTAATGCATATTAACTATCCTTTTTACTTACTATATCTGTTTTCGATCCCTAACTCACGGAAATATTTTTTTGGTACGTTCTGGTACAGTACTGATATTGATTGGAAATACCAATAATACAGGTACTACGTCTGGTACGGGTACCAACAGTAAAAATACTACTCTGGTACTTGTATCACTCCAAAGCCAATAACAGAGCCAGAGCCACCAACAGAGCTTGAAATACCGGTTTCCAAAAAAACCGGTATTTCAAGCTCTGGTGGTCACCGCTGCCTACGGACATCAGCAATAGTACGGACATCAGCATCGCAGAGACACAATGTCTTATATGGCTGGTAATTACACTGATATCGGCATATTTGGAATATCTTTAAGCGTTACTTAGCCACATGCCCCTCTGCAAAAATACAACACAGAGCTACCAAAAAAAAATGATCGATCAATTAATGCCTCTAATGTTTTTTTGTTATAATTGGTAATAGTACCTTTGGGTGGGTGTACTATAAGTCGCACCTCTGCCTATCCCACCAGGATATACGGGCGTTATATTAAGCTAGTATACCTTTTGATCAGTGTATAAGGAATTTCTACAATTCTAGTTAATGGCATTCCAAAAAGAAGTAATGATCAGGCCAGTGACCTATCAGTACCGCTCTCTGTGTAAACAATTTGTAAAACAATTCGGAGCCCACCTTGTGCCTGCTGCTAAGTAAAATAAGGAAGATTTACAATTTACGTTTGAGACGGGGCTTTGAGAAACGCGATTCCATTCAGAGTAAGTAATAATTATTACTAATAATTAAAATCTTGATTAAAGATTTGTAGTAAGTTTTCATTACAAATGCAAGTTGTTGGACTGCACTGCGTACCTGCAGTAAAAGATTCGAGATCGAGAACTTTGAACAAGAAAAGACACGAAAACTATTACCATAGATTCAGTGCAAAAAAAAAGCAGTGCCACTCCGGGAGTACCGACAGAAATGAAAATTTGAACAAATTTATTGAGCAGGAAATGTATCGCGCGTTGATGTCTTTTTAATGGTCAAAAGCTGGTGTCGTAACAGTGTAGCGAAATCAATGGTTTAGTCCCATCTCAAAAATGCCCAACGCGCCTAAAGAAGTATTCAGTTCAAAAACAAAATTCGTCAAGTCCGCCTTTGTACCGTTTGAGTGTGAAAAGTTTAAATAAATAAATAAAATTAGGCATTGATTTTTCAATAGTGGTTTTCCTTTTTAAACATTTCGGAAGATTCTCTAAATTATATCTAATTGTTACCTACATTACAATAGGTACTAACGTTATTTATCCGCAGAAACTATTTTGTTCATTAAATACTTGAAAAAGGGCCTTGGTTTTATCACTTGAAATTACTTAAACGGTAATGAGGATGTGGATAGATTCCACATTGCAACTCAGAATCAAGTGCAGAGTGTTTTTTCAGCGTTCAGGTAGGTCCAAAACATGAGTGCAAAATAACATTGTTAATTGATACAGGCGTGACCTTGCGTAAATCCATTATAAAATTCAATAGACGTTGATATATTTAGTAAAGTATGTTGCTACATCGAGCGCTGGACGCGCTGTCTTTGCGTCCAGCGCTCGGTGTGGCAACATACTGTGTTCGGGTTTGCGACAAGTCAATCGTCATCCTGAGGATGCCTCATTGAGAGGTGAAACACGTGTCGATTTTTTTCACAGTTTTTTAAGGCTCTTTAGAAATAATTAAGCGGAATAGGTTACTAAATATATCAACGTCTATTTTATTCTGCAACATCACGCCTGTATTCCCCGAAGGGTTAGAAAGAGGTGTACCTATAGTACACCCACATTTTAGTCCCATAGGGGGCGAGTCTATTGCCATCAACCGGGCACAATTTCAAACTCCGGGCTGCTACTGAGAAATTCCCGATGGAAAAACCCAATAACACTTTGCCCGACCCGGGAATCGAACCTAGGACCTAATGCTTAGCAGTAGCGCTTGCGACTACTAGACCATCAGTCAGATAGGTACAGAATACTGAAAACAAAATCAGTAATAGGTGCGTAAATCACGATATAATGCACATCCTAACTACATATATGTTTAATAATATTATGAAAGCGAAAGAGAGTTTGTTTGTTTGTTAGGCTTTTACGCTAAAACGGTTGAATGGATCTGGATGAAATTTGGCACATGGGTAGACCATGACTTAGGTTAGAATATAGAATATTTTTCATCCCGATATTCCCACGGGGTCGAGACTTATGCGGGTGAAACCGCGGGGCGCAGCTAGCAGTTTAATATGTCAGCAAACTCTTGTATAAAAATCTTAGTATTAATTTCAAACAAACACCGATTACTTACACAATCGCTACCTCACTATCCCCACCCAATGTTTAACATTCCTTCCTAGCGTTGACAGAAATTGGCCCCTACAAAATGAGAGTGATAATTTCAGCGGGGCGTGACCTGAGTGACAACGCAGCAGATTTAATATCGCGGAAGCCCGCTCCCACATTTTCTAAATTAGCTTTGGTGTAAATGAAGGATGGATATAAAATAATCATTTGTTTTTGTTGTGATTGTATGCTGCAGAGAGGAGAATGTAAGGAGCTACACCTGATTTTTCTAACTGTGTGCCTATCAACATCAAAATATTACAGTGTACGTAGGTTTAAATAATAATAATAACAACTTTACGAATAATATGACAGAACTGTAGACACAAGTTGTCTAGACCATATTAAGAGGCGTCGGGGTACTGAGGAGGTAACCAGGCGTGTGAATTCAGTACTAACAACCTCCGACTTTGACAGCTCCAAGCTCACAGAAAAATCGAGTTAGATCTATTATGTCCAATGGTTTAAAATCTTTAAGGCCAGTAACAAGTGAGAGCCAAATACCCGGCATAAAAACAGGCCAAGAGCTAGTTACGTTCACCCAGTAAAGTTTTCATACATAAAAAATACATATTAATTATTATAGTTCACTTTCTTTTAATTATTTGAAATTAATAATTAGTCTCTACTTACTAGATACTAAAGGGCTATACTGTAGGTAGGCTATATGGAAAAAGGCACCAGCTAAATACAACTACACGAAGCCAAAGCGGCTGGT
Organism: Omphaloscelis lunosa; assembly: GCA_916610215.1. Classification (NCBI taxonomy): domain Eukaryota; kingdom Metazoa; phylum Arthropoda; class Insecta; order Lepidoptera; family Noctuidae; genus Omphaloscelis; species Omphaloscelis lunosa. Next base: position 11,565,296 of record OU744267.1, read on the forward strand.
GGAAACGCACTTGGAGGTTAAGAATGACCTAGAAATAAAAAAACAACAAACACTGACCTTATTAGTGATGTCCTCCAAAAAGGTAGTAAGAAAAGGAGTATTTAAGAGCCAGCATGTTGCGATCTTTAATATCTGCCTATCCTCTTAGGAAAAAGGCATGATTATATGTGTTTATTTTAATAAAAGCCAGTACATTATTACACACCAAACATTGAAGCTTAAAACTTGATCAAAATTGCCAAAAGAACAACATGTAAACCCAAACAAAATAACGGGGACTTTTGAGATTAATGCCCCAATCACTGTACAATATTTTTGTGTTATTATAAATCTGAATATTATGGGTGTATTATTGACTTGATATTAACGATTTTTATTTTTTATGCATCTCGCAGGTCTAGGAGGTTGTCGGCTGCTTAACCGGACTTTCCTGTGGCTGCCTCAATAAATTAAAGTCTCCAGCTAGGGCATAAAAATTAGAAACTAAGTGACTACACGCTAAGGGCACCCCCTGTGGGGTACGGACCTCGGCTTAGGACGTCGTTGGGGGAGGACAACACGGGACAGGCTGGATCGGATTAATATTAACGAAATGCCAGCTTGGGAACTTATATAGTAGTTAATATTTAGTTCCGCAATTCGATTTGACCTCTTTCGTCAAACTGGTGATCTAAACGGAATACCACACTCGCAACAGCCAGTTTTCTCATAAGTCGACTGTAGAAAGTAACTGATTTGAATGACCGATATGACAATTTTGCTTCTGCAGTTAGCTAACTACACAGCAAAATTGTGTAGACCAAGTCAAAATCTTATACAAACAATAATATTATTTCTTTAATCCAACATAAGTATTGATCTACAATTTTCAATATGATAGACGATCAACACACGAAGCATCCGGCTATCACAAGAAAATAAATATAGTAATATTTTTAATTCAAATAAATGACACAAAGAAGCTTTTAATATTTTTCCTGTATCCCTCTCTCAATTTTGTTCTACATTTATTATATTTATTTCATTTATTTTGTTATACAATTTATTAAGACACCGTACCCCTGCGGCCAAAAACGAATGTTCAAGCGACACGCGTCTTGCGACAGCGGCTGCGGAGAAAACAAATGAAAGAACTTGTTTTTTAGTTTAGAGGTATGAGGAATAGGGTGTAAAGTTTCCTGCCGGGGTTGCGAAGATAACCGAAAGGGAGACCGTGGATCCGGCAACAGGGCAATCGAAGGAACACGGGTGGGTTTTAGTCAGTGGGAGTCTGACACGCCCTCCCGCTCCGCCCAGAGCGGGAGAAGTTATTTGATGATTTCCCACCCAAAAAAACGGACCCTATAGAAAAGGGAGAACCTCTGACCAGACCTGGATGCTGTTTCTGGCGGACAATTGCCCAACGATTTATGTCGGGAAGTTGCATATATCGCGCGGTAAGCTCTAATTGTGCGATGCAGGATTTGTATGTCGTCGGGATTTTGTGTGACGTCAGGTCTTTGATGCGTAGTTCGCATGTACGATGTAAATGCCGCCACAAGAGCATGGCATGAGTCACCACGTCACACGACGGGACTTGCAGAGTGACGGATGGAAACAGTTCACCCGCGTTCGACCGTACGTATCGCTTGACGCAAGTCGCATCGCTAGAGGCCGTGTACGGGGCCTACTAAACCATGAGAGGCCGTTGTATGAACATATCAGGAAATCAGAAAAGACATGACGTAAAAATGTTTAATTAGTGGTTGGTTGGTCGCTATAAGTTGGTCAGTGACGGAACGAAATTTCGGGCTGGGACTCAGGTCTCTTCTCTGTGAGTGGTCGTATAGTGGATGCCACATGTTATATTATTGAATTTTTGGTTTTTACTCCATGTTTTCCTTTACCGATTTTAGAGCAGTAGGTAGTGGGCGTTGATTCATATTACTTACAAGCGCCCCTTTATTTATAATGTGTATAGATAAAGGAAGATAAGCAGATAACATAAAAAAATATACTTTTTTGCCCGTGCCGATATGGTTACTCTGTTACTGTCATGGTAAGTATAGTGCGGTTTAATAACAGCCTTTAACATAACAAAAAGACGTTGTAATCTACAAGGAATAAGTTAACTTCCGACAAAAATAAGCGGGAAATTGGAGTGACGTCACTGCCATCGGCTGTCACCGGTTATTTCATGTATCAGCGTTAAATTAAAAAAAATGATGCCACATTTTGGTATTTATTGCAAGTCATCTTTAATTTAATTTTTTCTTTAATTTTCCGAGGTTATTGAATTACCGTTGGTAGGTGTTGATTTGATCACTCAATATTAAAAAAAAAATCGACTCTGAATGCGAATACAAGCAAAAATAAACATTTTTAACATATTTGGTAAGTGGCTCTTTTAGGTTCACAATGCAGTGTCTTGAACACGCGTGCTTTTTATTTTGCATTCTCACTCTAGTGCGGGAAAGGACTGTTTAGCGGGATCGAGTCAGACACGAAAAAAGATATCTGCGATCCTATTACCCCACGTCCTATTCAAAAGCGATCGTCGCGGTCTTATGTCACTTTTTGTTCAGAAAACCGGAAAAAGCCCTCTGTCGGCACGACTACGCGTTCAGGGTCACCGAAAAAAGGAACGTAATTATGTACGCGACGATCGCTTTTAAATAGGACGCGGGTTTGACATCTGTCACAAATAATTGTTATAAAATAAAATGTTTATGAAACATTAAGAATTTTTACCATTTGTCAATGCTTAAAAATGTACTTTTACGGAACTTTTACGTACTAACCCTTTCAACCCGTTCATGACAGCATTATTTAGTTGGCTTGCACCATCGAAATAATGCTCCCGTGAACACGTCCCGCGAGCAGTGGACAGGATGGTCCAGTGGTAATACGAGTTATACCTAAGTTTGGGTTTAAACCCATAATAAACTTTATGTACCTAATTTATTTCATAATTTGGTACTGGTGTTAGGTGTGGTACACACTTCTTCAATCGGGTCGGCATGTTTTGGCACAGCCAGGAGGTAAAATCGATATAGATATATGTTCGGGAATAAGCCACTTGGCTTTAGCTTAAATTGTGTCAAGCCGACCCCCTATGAAACAGTGAGGTAAGATGCCGATCAAAATTTGGCGACCGGCAGAAGCTGAATGAAAGCCGAATATTTGTAGTAACGGCTTCGGGTCGGCATCATTCGGGTCGGGTTGTTATTTGATAAATACTGCCGAATCGAATGTAGACCACATTACCATTTCCCCACCGAAAATTCTTAGATACTTTAAATAAAATAAACCTTATTTTTAAGGTATTAAAGAAGACAAAAGAGTGTTAAATTTATGAGCTTTCCCAACCTAAAGAGTACATGCAAAAGCTTTGGAAATCTTTTGTTTTCAGCAGTCTAGGTGCGAAGGTTAATCTTGAAACAAATGAACGTAGGAAAATGGCGAGAACTTAAGTATGTAAAGATGTGGGGTAATGTGTTAGGTACGTACCTGCATTTGGGTAGGTACGCTTTGTTGCGGGTGCGACAAAATAAATTTTGTACCTATAGGCAATTTTTTTGCCAATTTCTCGAAAATTTTAACGCGTTTTACTTATCTTTGATTTAAGACATACCTAATATTTTTTTAAAAATTGTAATATTTAATTGTATAGACTTTTATGAAACTAGTGGATAATAAACCAACAGGTCGAGTAAGTAAACTATTACTTTCTTATTAAAAATGTAGCCAATTATTTCTGGTGACTGTTTTTACCTTAGATAGGAACACAAAGTTTAAGGATTAATTGGGATAAACAATATTGAAAATTACCTCTATGTAAATCTTAATTTATGTATTTTGTATGGAGCCTCGCCAAAAAGCGTCACCTTATGAAAACCAATTAATTTAGTGGGATTTGCATTCGGTTCCGAATTGCGAACAATGGGAATTTTAAAAGTCATGGTTTTACCGATAGAAAATTATCTTGAATGGGACCAACCTGATTTGGGTCAAAAGGACATTTTACTGCTGAATATAACAGCAGTAAAATGTAAATGAAGGGAAATGTAAGACCATTGGAATTTTTTGTTAGTTAATTTAAATATTTCAAGAATAAAAAATAAAATTGTAATGACAGTATTCTCAATAAGTTTTGCCTTCACCGTCAATTAGTCAAATTCATAAACATGTATATAAATCTTTATATATATAATTCTTCTGTACGTGTGTTTGTCATCTAACTCCTCCTAAACGACTGGACAGATTTGGATGACATTTTTGTATGTATATTTGAGTCGGCCCTTGGATGGTTTGAAAATACAATTGGACCCAGTATGTAGCGCTGTTGGGACAGAACAACGTCTGTCGGGATCGCTAGTATTCTTATCAGTCTACGGCGCGTTGTGTTCCACGCGTGCCTCAAATAGATGTCAGCAGAATTGACGGGGTCCGCTAGGGCCGATACCTGCCGGGGTTGCAAAAAAGTCCGAAAGGGAGATCGTGGCCCCCGGCAACATGGCAACTGAAGGAACACGGGTGGGTTTTAGTCAGTAAGAGTCTAACACGCCCTACCGCTCCGCCCAGAGCGGGAGAAGGTATTTGATAATTTCCCACCCAAAAAAGAAAGGTCATCACTTGTTTTTTTACCACTGATGTTTCAATAACAGATTGTTTGTACAAGCTAGGATGCGAACGTGTCTATGTGGCTGCGTCGCAGCATACGCTTGCAGCCTAGTTCTGCCTCGTCTGCCCTACCCTGCAAAGTCTGTACTGTGCTGTGCTGCGTTACCTGCATTTCAGTATACGCCTAGCCTTACCGTGGAGTTTCTTGCCAGCTAGATACTCTTCACCTTAGGAAACGGCCAATTGGAACTCATCTAGCTTCTGACGTTTCATAAGCGCCCACTGTAGGTTTATGTGAAATAAAATATATTGAATTTGATTTTGATAAGCATCGATTTATAAGTAGTTTTGTGGTCTTTGATATTGCTTTTGCCAAATACAATCTAATTATACTTTACAACTTTTTTCATGTAATGTTCTATCAAACACAGACCACTAAAGATACATCTCTTTGAGAACATCGCTGGAGGGGAAGAGTTTTATCAAACGGACGAGCAGCGATATTTATTCGAGTGTAAAGATTACAGAATTATTCCACTAAGATCGTTTCACTTGATTTCGGAGTCTATGAGGCCCATGTTTAATTAACTCTATGTCTTGTGTTTTTGTTTGATGTATTTACCGCCAGTATTGTAAACTTGGTGTAGACTACGTATATTGTTGTAAAGCCTCCTACCCACCTATCTGTCCGTCTGTCCTGTAAAAATCTCAACATAGATGAAGTAAGATGTAATTCCACCAGCCGATTTATTCTGTAAAATATCAAAGTGAAACCTTAGATGAAGTAAAATGTCATTCCACTAGCCAACTTATTCTGTAAAATCTCACCGTGAAAACTTTAGTGAAGTGAGCTGTCAATGGTGTCAATTTCTAGCATCAGCCGGTATATTCTGTAAAAATCTCAACGTAAAAATTTAGATGAAGTAAGCTGTCATTCCACCAGCCTTACTATTCTGCAAACATCTCACCATGAAATCTTAAGGTGAAGTGAGCGATCAATAGTATCAGCTGCTCTATTCTGTAAAAATCTCACCGTGAAAACTTAGGTGAAGTAAGCTATTCATTGCAGTATACATTGCAGTATGAAACTGATTTACATCCGTCACCTCCACTTCAGGTCCAGTTGAAAACCAGCGTCAGGCACTAGTTGTCTGGCATTTTTGTTAAACTGGGCCTATTTGGCGCGGAGACGCAAAGCAGGACATACACATGTCTGCCGGGGTTGCGAAGAAGTCCGAAAGGGATATCTTGGCCCCCGGTAACAAGGCAACTGAAGGAACACGGGTGGATTTTAGTCAGTACGAGTCTGACACGCCCTTCCGCTCCACCCAGAGCGGGAAAAGTTATTTGATAATGCCCAACCAAAATAAAAAGGACAGATGCATGTCTGCATCGCACATGCCTACGTCGCAGCGTACGCAGCTCTCAGTACATTTATTGCAGCCTTATTTACCGTCGCGTCGCGCTATTTAGTAGTAATTGTTCAGTAATATAATAGCATGCTTACTTTAAGCTAGTTGTGAGCATATTATGTACAATACGCGCCACGAAAGATGAGACTTGACCGTGCCTCCCGCCGCTCCTTCCGCCGCCCCGATGACGCCCCGGCGCAGACTTCATACCGCTAAAGAGACCCATAAATCGTCTACTGCGCAAGTCAAACCACGTGGTGTGTGAAGTCTCATCTTTAGTGGCACGCACTGTATGTCAGAACCTAGCATAAGGTTTTAAACTTCAAATCTAGTAAGTAGCAATGTTCATGTCATATTTAATGTATTTTTTAAGTTTATATATTTATATACATACATACGTAAACTTACGCCTTCTTCCCATGAGGGTAGGCAGAAACTACAGAACGCCACCGGCTACGATCCTTACATACTCCTTTTACCTCGTTTACGTTCATACATCTGGTCATATACGCACGCCGGTTGCGAGTACTACGCACCTGGCCTTTCTGAATTACATCACCAATAAGGTCAGTATATTTCCTCCTAGGGCGTCCCCGCCCGGCCTTTCCCTTCACATCTGCCTTGTAAATACATGTTGTTAGTTGCCTTTCATTCATCCTCTCAACATGCTCAAATCATCTCAGTATACCCTTTTCAATTTTTGTCACTACACCTTCTGTAAATAATCTTCTTTATTTGAATTTATTTATATTATAAACTTTATTGTATCTACACCAGAAAATACATAGCAAATAATAAATTGAACACTACAAAACATACAATGGGCGGCCTTATCGCTTTCTGCGATCTCTTCCAGGCAACCTTGGAATGGACAGTGATTGGGTGGACATAAAAACAGGGTGGTCACAGGATTTTATGTCCACCCAATCACTGTCCATTCCAAGGTTGCCTGCCGGCCACCGTAGGCGCGGGCTTGCGGGCGGTGAGCAATGGGTGACTCACCGTCCGATAAGGACCAGGCCCGGGTCGACGGCGCGTTGTGTTCCACGCGCGCCTCAAAGAGATGTCAGCAGAATTGAAGGGGTCCACTAGGGCCGATGCCTGCCGGGGTTGCGAAGAAAACTGAAAGGGAGATCGTGGCCCCCGGCGACAGGGCAACCGAAGGAACACGGGTGGGTTTTAGTCAGTAAGAGTCTGACACGCCCTCCCGCTCCGCGCAGAGCGGGAGAAGTTATTTGATGATTTCCCACCCTCAAAAAAAAAAAAAAAGGGTGGTCACAGGTGCAAATTAATAAGTTTATAGATACAATATACTATAATGATAGATACATAGATATTATTTATGCTATTTAATAGATACATAAATATATAGGTACGTACTTAAATATACAAGAAAACTAGCGGTTCCGACAGACGTTGTCCTTACGAACAGCGCTACCTACCGGGTCTAATTGTATATTCAAACCATCCTGGGACCCACTCAAATATACACACAATATTTCATCCAAATCTGTCCAGCTGTTTAGGAGGAGTTAGGTAACAAACACACGTGTAGAAGAATCATATATACAGAGATTTATATATATGTTTTATGAACTTGACTGATTGACGACGAAGGCAAAACTTATTGAGAATACTGACATTTCAGTTTTTATTTTTTGTTCTTGAAATATTTAAATAAATTAACTAAAATTTCCAATGGTCTTACATTTCCCTTCATTTACATTTACTGCATGTTATATTCAGCAGTAAAATGTCTTTTTGACCCAAATCAGGTTGGTCCCATTCAAGATAATTTTCTATCGATAAAACCATGGCTTTTCAAATGCCCATTGTTCGCAATTCAGAACCGAACGCAAATCCCACTGAATTAATTGTCGTGCTGAACGAGCATCATTCCACGTTTAATAATGAATAATTGCGTATGTGTTGCTAGTCACTGCTTGAGGTATGCGTGCGGTAAGACGGGGGAGGTAGACAATGGCCAAGTTAACTCAGTCTGCCAATTTTTTCAATAGCGCCTTCCCCTGTCTCACCGCTCACATACCTCAGACGGTAACTAGCAATCGCGCGCGGACTGTAGATTACAGTATCTGTGAATATTTTACTTAAAGTTTGCACTTAGACAAAGACTTTAATTTTTTCTTTGACCACAAAAGATAAGCTAGAAACTTCCACCAATAAAAAAAGTTCCACAACTTACAGACCGACAAGTTCTCCTATCAAGATCTGCCCATAAAACTAGTATAAAGGATTCACCAAGATATTCCTTTTGTGCAGTAGATAGTCCCAAGTTTGAAGCCTGGTTGCATACGTAACGAGAACATTTGTGCAGTCGGTAGTACGTGACTGAACTACTTATGTTGCTGAGGAAGGTAGAAACTGTAAAATGGAGGTATCGGATTTAATGGTATGGTCAGATTGTGATAACCAGATATTATTTGACGACATTATCTAGCATTGCTTGGTAAAAAAACATGGTTTTTGATAAAGTTCTGTAAAAACAATACAACAGTAGATTAGCTCCGTCGAAATGATTGATCTACTGCTGGAACTCGGAAATTTATGAACGGCGTTGTCTTAAAGGATTATTGCGGAAGACTTTAGAATTTACCTTTAATCATCGGAAGCGATTATAGACGACGGGTGGTGGATATCGAAGGGCGCGCAAGACTCCACGAGCTCGACCGAGAGCCACGGACGTAGTTGTTAGCCGGAGATAACCAACCGATGTACTATTAGAAAGAAAGAGAGAAAGAAAAAGTATTTATTGAGACTCGCACAGGAAATCACAAATTATACTAAAACACACTCATTAAAACATTAATAAAAAATTTAAAATACAAATAAAAAAAAAATAACAGAAAGTCCTGTACGAGGCCAAAAGGCTCCTATCTCAGCATATGCTGCGACATTAAGGACTGGTAGTGCCATCAGGGAGACGGAGCGGATTGCAGCTGTCACTTGATGCAGTGTATAAAGTTTGAATATGCAATAATAACAACAATATAAATACTTACATTAAGACCTATTTAGATATAAGCGATATTGCTGTCACGCTCGGAAGCAATACTGGTCCAAAATCGCTACCGAGCGCGACAGCGATATTGCTTACATCTGAATATACCTTTCCTTTTATCTGAGTCCTGCGGTTTAATTCAATTCAATTCAAAATATTTTTTATTTCACCTAGATAGACCTACAAGGGCACTTATGAAACGTCAGAAGCTAGGTGCACGGTTCCAATTGGTCGTTTCCTATGGAGAAGAGCCGACAAGAAACTCCACGGTTACTCTTTTAAAAATAATTGGCTTTTACAATTCTTTCAAATAACAGTATGACTAGGTATGGGAGGACAGTGTAGGTATTTCAATAAGTACCAGGTACTTAAGAAAATAGAAAATGGTCAACAAATCTACAGTCCACTAAGCCTACACTGCTCTCACATTCTCAAAATAGAAAATAATCTATACAAAAGATATATAAATTAATAAAAATAAAAACCTCTTTTAATTAAACGCAATTACATTATTGCAATTTCACCCGCATAAGTCTTGATTCCGTGGGAGTAACATAACATAATATAACACCACGCTTTGTTTCCCCGAAGGGTTCGGCAGAGGTGTCTCTATAGCAGGTACCCACATTTCACCAGGTATGTTCAAGTCCCATGTACTAGGGGGCGAGCTGATTGCCATCAACTGGCCACAAATCCAGACTCCGGTTTGCTACTGAGAAATTTCAAATGGAAAAACACAATAACACTTTGCCCGACCCGGGATTAGAACCCAGGACCTCATTCTCAGCAGAAGCGCTTGTAATCATCCACATAATAAGTACCCCCGTCAGGAACGAAGTTCGTTCTCACGTATAATTTAAAATAATAATTTGTTTTTTGTAGCCGCCGTCTTTTTTTTTTATGTGAAACTATCAAATAACTTCTCTCGCTCGCGGAGCGGGAGTCAGACTCACCCGTGTTGCTTCAGTTGCCATGTTGCCGGGGCCCACGATTTCCCTTTCGGACTTCTTCGCAACCCCGGCAGGCATCGGCCCTCGCGGACCCCGTCATTTCTGCTGCCACCTCTTTGAGGCGCGTGTGGAGCACAACGCGCCATTGACCCAGGCTTGGTCGTTATCGGACGGCGAGCTACCCATTGCTCACCGTCCGCAAGCCCGCGCCTACGGTGGCCGGAAATCGGCCTGCGATTCCCGACCCCCAGGGCGTCTCCTGCGGTGGTTAGGAGTTTGCCTCTCCCTCACGCGTTCCGCTTCCTCCTTTGCGAGCATTACTGCTTCGCAGAAGGAGGTGACGACCTCCCATGCCTTCTCGCTCCGTACCATGGCCTTGAACCAGGGTCGGACGCGAGAGATCACCACCGCCGATCGCCTCTACGAGGACACGGCAATGATCCGCCCAAGCCGGGCAGACCTCCACCGTATGCTCCACTGTGTCTTCGATTTACATTTTGATCTCATATCGGCTTTGGAACCCTCGAAAAACATGAAAACGATACCGATGATGACAAATTTTAAAATTTTCAGAGCCGCCATCTTGGATTTTCATTTTGACCAAATTCACACACTCTCTCTCTCTCTCTCTCAGCATACAGTGTACTCGGGCCGATGTGTACAATTTCATCCTACGACAATGTAATCATCACTTTACTCTTGTCTTTTGTTTTTCTGCTGGCGTTCTCTCTCTCTCTCTCTTTATTTTTGAATTAGAAGAAGACAATCGCAAATTTTAAAAATTTTTGGCGTGACGATTTCTTAAAATTTACAAGCCACGTTAAAGAACTTCGTTCCAAAAATAATATTCAAGCTAACTCAAAAAGTGTCCAAGTTAATAAAATTTATATGGGACCACCTCGAGAGCATACCTAGTCAAACAAACAAAAAAAAAAAAAACAAAATCGCTCGACAGTTGACGGAGAAATCGGTGGAAATACATTTAAAAAATAAATAAGTACGCTACGAACATAGAACCTTTTTAGAAGTCGGTAAAAAAATGGCCCAGAATTTTACAGAGTGGATATTAATATTTATAAACACTCGATAAAAGAGCCCAGAAGTTTCAAAAGACAGTCGATATGACCTATAAAACCAGGCACACATGATATGTAGATCAAACTGAACTCAAACAGCACTTTAGTCACCCATACACACACAGCCTTGAAACTCGATCACAGTCAATTCAGCGTTCTCACAATTTTTATTCCATCTAGCTTTGAACTCTGCAAAGATTTGACAAATGAAAGCTACGCAGTACTAGAGAATGTCAGCGCGAAAAATACATTTTTGCCAATCAGGATTCTGGCCACGTCGTTTGAGAATGTCAACTGAAGCGGGTGACGGAGGAATTTCATTTCTACCCGCTGTGGAACATCTGTGACTCGTCGAAACAAAAGATACGCTATTGTTGCCACAGAGTAACTAAATCAGTATCAAAACAGACTTACATGATATAGCAAGGCAAATAATATTATATAATACACACATCACGCCTTGCTTCCCCGAAGGGCTGGGGGATAATAATAACATATTTTCTAATTTTATTCTAGCAGAGAGAATAACTTCTGTGTGTGTTAAACATATTAAAAAAAAAAAAAAAACAGTGGCACTCCGGGAGTGCCGAAGGAAGTGAAAACTTGAAAAAAAATCGGCACCGCGGTTATTAACGCGTTGATGTCTTTTACTCCGCGCATCGCGTTAATCAACGCGTTGATGTCTTTTTAGTGGTCAAAAGCTGGTGTCATCACGGTGTCACGAAATCAATGGTTTAGGCCCATCTCAAAAATGCGCCTAAAGAAGTTTTCACTTCAAATAATCCTAATTAAATTTTTCGGAGTCGTCAGATTTATTGAAAGCCCACAATAATTATTTTCGTCAGATTTGCCTATTTAAGTTGGTTTTGCATTCGGAGGTACGATGAAAAAAAAAATGGTTTCTGAATTAATAAATTGAATTGAAACAGTTGAAACAGCTAACCAAGAATGACAGTTCTAAACACTCTGGGCAGTCAGATCCGCTACTTTACCAAACTTGCAGAGTGACAGTTAAATTACGGTATGAGTATATTTTCGTACAGTTCTTTCGAGCAAGAAAATTAAACCAGTGCTAGTAAAGAGACATTACAAATTGATGGCAGCAGCAGTCCTGTTTTGTTTTGCTTGCCTCAATATTCTTACTACTCGGTATCTATTGCAAGCAAACCCTTTGTAAAATTGAAAATGATGAATGTCAACAGTCAACTCCATTCAACCTCAGAATGCATAAATGTCACGTTCCGAGATGCAGTGGATGCAAATTCTGCCAATCAAAAGCCAGCAACGATTGGTACAACAGCTGAGTTCACTAACTGCGACAAACAGATAGACTGTGGTATTCCTTAGTACTCGTGAAAAATAAAGCTTACACTACATTTTTAATAGAGTTCATGTCAATAATCCAGTGATTTGCTGGCAAAAAAATCAGGAAAAGGAGGAAATACTACCGTAAAGTTATGTTATGTCCTCAGAAATTATTATTCCGTTTATGTACTGAAAAGTTATTATGTAGCCAAATAAAATAGGTATCAAATTGTAAAAACAAACCTTGAAATGACACAAAAAAAGGCAATTTACATAAATATGGTCATAATTAGTTCATTTGTGTTTGTATAAATAAATTGACGGAAATAGTTATTTATGCTACAAGTGCGGAAAGTAGGTGATTTCCGACGAGTGTATAAGTCGACACGATTCGGAAATCATCTTACGCATGTGTACCATACGTTTTACTATGCATTGTGCGAGGAAATAAAAAAATATATTTAAAAATTAATTTATAAATATAATATAAATCTAGAGTAATTAATAACGTGTTTAATGAAGTATTAGTTTTATTGTTCTAGTGCGAAAAAGTGACACTTTCCGCACAATATGTCTGCTTGGAAAACGATCTTTTCGAGCACATGCATTGTAAAATAAATTAAAATCCTTGGCCTTAGTTCCTTATTAAAAAAAAACTTTTTTACAAATAAAAACAACCGACTTAAATTAAAGTAACTTTTCACTTTGTAGTGTTTTTTTTCTGGAAGGGAGTTGTTTTTTGTTTGTATGATAGTTTCTTATATTTTACATTTTAGTTATGGTATCAATCCACACCAATTCGTATACCACCACTTGCTATGTAAAAAACAGTGAACTATTATAACATCAGCAAGATATACAAAGTGGATTAAATACGTATTATTATCAAAGCTAACTCAAAAACTACCCAAGCAAGGTTATAAAAAAATTATACGCGACCACCGCGTAAGCTTTGTCTACCAAATGAGAAAATATTTTTAAATCGCTCCACAATTGATGAAAATATCGATATACATCCATCGGCTCGAAGGTACCTTAACCTCTATGAAAGTTGCGGGTTCGAGAGCATTTTACAAACATAAACTTTAGAAACCAAATTAAAGGAATCAATCCTCTAAAAACCTGTTGTAGATCGAATTTCAAATTTGACTTAACTAAGTAGGTTAAGTTCGTTATTACTTCCTTATCCTTACATAATATTATAAAATAAAGTCCCCGCCGCGTCTGTCTGTCTGTCTGCCTGTCTGCCTGAACGCGATAAACTAAAAAACTACTGAACGGATTTTCACCAATGGACGGAGTAATTCATGCGGAAGATTTTAGTGTATAATTCATTATGGTTTTGTGTAAATTGGCTGAAATTTGACGATTATTGTTGTAGATTTCGGAAAAAGTCATGCTGACTGGGCTTTATTGGCGTGCGCCGCGGAAATCGTAAAAGGTACATACAATTTATGTTATACAGTATTGTTCATCTTAAAAAGTTCAACAAAAAAGATGACATATCTCTATCTTTTAAGGATGGCCCACAATAACTATTCTTATCTTTCAGAATTTGATAAAAAATTATTTGTAATTTCCGAAGCTATTTTCACCGGTATTATATTATAAATCCTTATCCAATAAACTATGTTACTTAAATTGAGTATTTAATTTAGATTAAAATATGCCTTGACATCATTTAATTTAAATGAATAGTTTAAAAGATATCAAAGATCCAAAATTACGCGTGACAAAATAATTATGGTTAACCGTAACGCGGGTGCAGCGGTAGGAGTCAATGACCTTTTCCTCGGCTTTTAGGTATGTAATCCCGGTATCGGTAGTACGTTCCCGTGGGATATTTTCAGTCATCCACGCGGGCAAAGCTGCGGGCAAAAGCTAGTTAAACATAATTAAATTGATGACCTGTGTCACGAGATCACGACCTCTTGTTATGTTCTGGTTAACTTATGTGTCGTTGACTTCTACGGTGGATAGTTTCTATCCGGACACTGCTCAAATTCGAAGCATTTATTTCAATTAAACCATTTCATTATAAATTAGCGTTGGAAGGCACACAAATAAGCCCCCATAAGGTGGACCGATGACCTGGTGAAGGCTGTATATATCCGCTGGATGCGAGAAGCACAGAACCGGTTGAAGTTGCCGTGCTTGGGGGAGGCCTATGTCCAGCAGGGGATGTCTTTCGGCTGAAATGATGATGATGATTTCATTATTAAACCTGTCGTGGTCCACTTGGAAGTCCCTGAACCGTCTCAGGACACAAATGGTAAGATCTAACTCAAACATGGTAAAGTGGGGCTACCTTGATGGAAACAGTAGAGAGTGGAAAGAAAGAAAGAAAGAAGAAAAGAAAGAAAGACTGAAAGAAAGAAAGAAAGAAGAAAAGAAAGAAAGACAGAAAGAAAGAAAGAAAAATATTTTATTTAGGACTCGCACAGGAAATACAAACAGTAAGAAAAATTTACTAAAAATGAGCATCTAAAACTAACAACGATGGATGGATGGATGGTGGATTTGGAGCTATTTTGTATACTATTATCCTCTACCTCCTATACTGCCCTCTGTTTTCCAAAAGTTGCGGTCAAAGTGACCTCTGCGCTGCCACCGACAATGCCGTGGAATTGGCGAAGTTCTGGGCCGACAAGACCTAAAATACAGTAATTCCAGCGAAATGAAGAAATAGAAACCAGTTACAGACATTTTTGAATTGACAAAAGAGTCGGTCATGCAGAAAGATGAAGCTACAGTGCGTTGACTATAACTTCACCCGGTGACGTGATTGGTAGCACTGAATTTTGCAGTACTGTTCTGTCAGTCGCCATTTTGAAATCTATTTGTATTGAGACTAAAACTGTAAATTTCAGTGCCACCAATCGCGTCACGGGTCAAGTTATAATTAATGAACACAGTGTAGTTGCCTATTCCAAAGTGTATAGTACCTATGGAGAAGAACGGGCAGGAAACTCCAAGGACACTGTTAAATTAAGTATATTACAAATCAGGCCTTTAGTCAATAAATACCAATTAAAGACATAGTATTTTTGAAATAAAAAGGTTTAACCGAAAGATTTACTAACAAGCAAAAAATAAAACAACCTCTGATAAAATAACAAATGTTTAAATAAATATCGTGTAAATAGAGAATGTTTAATATCGTTGTGAAAATACATTGTTTTGTGTTTATTGAGACGGAAAACAATCACTCATTTTGTCTAGAGCTACAATATTGATTTACCGTCAAATGAACTGTTCTGTGATACCTAATTAGCACAAGCAATTAATAATATAAGAAAGTGTATAGTTAATTAAGATTTGATACCAAGCTGTTTTAAAAAAATGTCTTGCTGTATAGTGCTGCTGTCGTGAGATTAGTTACTGCTAATTTGATATTAAATGATCACAACTTTTTACTAGAAGTTGTTACCAAAAAGTTGCAATTCATCGTTATGATTTCATTTTGCTATCTAAGGACACGAAATTAGTTCAAAGTGCGTGCTAGTTTCAGCTTGATAAGCAGAAATTAACCGAAATTGTCTCGCAAGAATCCATCTTTGGGCCTAGCGGAATAAATGCAACGTTTTCTAACGCATTCGAAAGATTTCACGTTTCGCACATAATATTTACTTGGTTTTAATTTTTTTTTTCATATCTATTGATGATAGTAATTGTGCTTGCCACAAAAATTTAAACTAAAATGCTGTATTTTTTATATAAAAATCCTTCGAATTTTCGTAACGTTTACGTCGCGCGTCCGTACTTAGGGCGTCTTGTCATAAACAATTGAAGTTTAATAAATGCTGTTTAAAACAATACATGTGGGATTAAAACCGTGCAATAGTTTGTAAATGTCCTGACATTTCTTCAAGTACCGCACAAGCTATTTAACGTGAAAGAGGATTTTCTGTTTCCGTTAATGGGATTCTCGTGTTTGCTATTAAGTGATGACACCACAATTCTCATTTGTTGTTAAACTATAAATGTATGGTCTGTTCCAAAATTATCTGATTAAAACACAAACAAACGGACTAGAAAACGTACCTGTGGATGCCATTTTTTTGTGTCACTCACAGTGCAATGCTTTGATTTGATTTGATTTATTTGAATACTTAACCCGAAATAATATTATTGGAAGAAATAATGGAAATAAAGTTTAATCTTCTTAATACAGATAAATGTGTTTCAGAGTCCCTTTAATAACTGATTGCGAAAGAATTTTAACCTGAACAAGGTTTGTTTTTACTTTCATCACATAGTACTTTTGGAACAGACTATAACCATAATTACCCTGTATACTATTATACAGGGTAATTATTGTACCGCGTACCGAACTGCGTACCGGAAGACGTAACGTTGGAAGGCCTCCAACAAGGTGGACCGATGACCTTGTGAAGGCTGCAGGAATCCGCTAGATGCGGGAAGCACAGAACCGGTCGAAGTGGTGGTGCTTGGGGTCTAAGTTCAGGAATGGACGTCTTTCGACTGAAGCGATAATACTATGATACATGTGAAGAACTTGTGACCAAGTAATAAGTCCAAAAATCTGACAGACTTACCAAGGAGTATCTTGTTGCCCAGTTACTGGGATATGGAGATCAGATAGGCAGTCAGTCAAGGTGTGCGTGTCGCCGTCAATTTGAAGATGGGTCACCATTCTTTCCTAAACATGACCCTTCTAGGAGAGGAAATTAAACCATCGATCCTGCAATCGTTACAGGTAATCAATAGTGTGGAAGTCTGTCAACTAAATAAGCTGTAGGTTTAGATAAGATAATCGCTAACTCAGTAATTAGGTTGTAAAGAAAAGCATATCTAGTTATGCATTAAATGATGAAAGTGGATATCAAACGGTACTAACTACTTGTGGGCTTACACATTCTTTAAGAGATAAAGATGATGGAAAATTCAAAAACATATGAGACTGATATCTGGGGCCTAAAACGGTTGTTTTGGAAGAATCATAATATCCAATACCTTTAAACGAGCTATTCTTGTATATACAAGAATGGATGAATCTCTGAATCTCGGAAACGGCTGCAACGATTTTCATGAAATTTTGTATGCAAGGGGTTTCAGGGGCGATAAAGCGATCTAGCTAGGTTTCATTATTAGAAAACGTAGTTTAAAAGAAAAAAAAAAACATCCAGATATTTATAATATTATCTTTCGATTTCTTTCAGGGTTTTTTTTTTTCAAGACTCTTTTGAAAAAGCTAAGTGGAACAGGTTACTAAATATATCCACTTCTATTGTATTTTTTGGTCGCTCTTCGTGAAGGGACCCGCTAAGCATCCCGGGCCCCCAACTCATGGTAGTGGAAGGAACCATGGGGCTTAGTTGGTAAGCATACTCCAACCGACTAAAACCCCATGGTTCCTTCATATTACCCTCCGTTCTTCCAAGACGGTGGGTACCCATGAGTATTTTCGCACAGAAAAATAGGGTCCGTGAATGGAAATATATGTGGCATGATATCGCCGTAATAATCATTGCTTATTCCCTGTCTATAGAAGGGGCCTTTGCCCTTTAGCGAATTACATGCCGATATTATAGTTATTATCTTATCTCAGAATGTACGCGGTTTGTTTTGTAGTGCTTGACGTCACTGCTAATGTTTTACTGTTATATAAATCAAAGCTTTTAAAAAATAAAGCTTAGATGTGTTCCGAAATTACCATCGTGTCATTATGAAGATATATTTTTAATAAAACGTGATAATAAATCTCAAATAGTGTTATAGTGAATAACAATACTTTTATCACATTAAAAGGACGAACTTAGGAGTAAAAAACAAACTATTTCAAGTTACATTCATGTTATTACAAACACAAAAAATGAAGTAATTTTTTAAACGCCTACAAGAAACGGTATTTCAAATTCTTAACATCAAATAAAATAATCTATAGAGACCAACATCAATCGAGAAATAAAACTGAATGTTTTCCAGTCAATATTGTTTAAGTAGCTTCAGGCAAGCGTCGTACATCACATAACATCAAGCCAATTATAAAAAAAAAAACAAAATGAGAACCACAAGTCCCCAGGATATACTTCAATTACCCGGTGATGAAGAAGATAGCACAGCTCCTGAAAAAAATTACAGATTTCCGGAGGTTATGCTAACAGTATTAGGCATATTTATTGCCATTAAACTTACTATCTGCCTTTTTTATGCAGTATACAAGTCGTATAAGAAAATAAGGAATTGTCTTCGAAGAGCTGATAATCAATATAGCTCTTAATAGCCTTTGGATCAAAGTGAACACGGTTGTCAAAACTATTGAAGAAGAGGCAATAAAGGGAGGGTCCATGGGTAGTCTGTAGATACCTTCAAGATTCCATTTCAGTCCATCAGTCGCAAGCGTTGTTGTGGAGGACGGTGCGATCAGGATGAAGGGCTAACAGAGCTGTTAATCAGTTGCCGTGAGAAGGATTATTGTAAATGAGACTCCTGCTTCTCTGGCCGAAAGTATATTGGAAGAACGATGTGGGGCATCACTAAAGAGTCCTAACCATCCAAGTGAAGAAGGTATATTTTATTAAGCATCTAGCAAGATCCTTTGCAGTCTCCAGCATCGATCTTCACATAATTGGCCTGAAGGTTAGAAGTGTTGAGTGAGTAAAGAATGAACTGTTAGTTAGTGAGAAAAATATCAACACATAACAATGTGTATTGAAAATTGAAAATAAATAACAACGATTAAATTGAAGTTAGTATTGAATTTACATCGTTTTATTTGTTTAGTAAATACAGGGCGACGATTTAGTCACCTGCATCCGTTAATGGTGTGATTGTACCCGTTTTACAAAACATCTTTCACTATGGAACTCATACCTATCTAATTCGTGAAAAAATAAACAAATCAATTCTTAATCAAGTCAGTAGACAAGTAGACAGACAATTTTGATGCATGTATGAAAAGTTTTTTTTTTACGACTCGCGTTTTATAGCAAAAGTTGATTAGCATGACTGGTAGAATTACCCCCTTGACTGATGCAGGTAATTAAACTCCGCTCTGTATAATTCAGAAATAATTAAAAGAAAAAAGAAATATTTAAACAGCTGAGAAAAATCTGATTGGTAAAAATTATGCTCCGTCCGAGGGATTGATTGATGGATTTTTATTATTTTTATTGTATAATATGTACAATAAAAATAATAAAAATCCATAATAAAAGTCACAAAGTGTAACAGTAGGGCTATATCTACTTTTGTTTTTCTAGAGACTGAAGTTGAAAGTCAAAGTGAAACCATTAATTTCAATTACAGTCTAGCCGTCGAGAGAATGCATTCCTGACACCTGCAAGTTGGACAATTTCTAGTAGTAAAAAAATAAAAACCACAACTGCCCTGCCAAAAACTAACTAAAAAGTAAAAGACAATTTGTATTAGTTAATCTGTTTATTCAAATCGAAAGATAAATAAAATTGTCATTGTTGTCGGGGGACCGTTGTGTCGTTTTGTGGAACAATTTTTAATCTAACAGGTCTGGACTCAATGGACTCTATACATGCAAATTTGTTTATGCATTTAAAAGTTATGGTGGAACAAAAAACCTCACATATATACATGAATTTTGAAAACATTACACTCCTTTTTAGCAGTCGTGTAATAAAAATCAAATTCCCAAAACGCATATTCGTTAGTATAAAACTGACAGGTGACAAGAACGCATTCTCTCGACGGCCGTACTGTAGGCACATAATTTATTTAGGGCACTTTTTAATGTCATTTACAAGATAATAGAATTTATTTTTGAGTCGGCGCCACCACTAAGTCCTTTTGACGCGGCGTTAGTGATCACATTGCACTAAAAAAATAGTTCATCAATTTTCCGCGGACTTTCATGGCGCGCATTCTAGTTGCCACATTAAAAAGTCAGTTGTCTTTATAGAAGAATAGGAAAGAAACTCGAAAACGTTCTAAAATGTTTTACAAACTGAAAATGCTTTCTCACACTGTATGATAATGTAAGGCACATTAAGCCATTTTGTATCCTTGTTTTCTCCTTTAAGTATATTATAATACGTGACAAGTTTACAGCTAATGAAATATTAATGAACCCGGTAGCTGACAGAGCCGTGCCAATTTCGCGGTAACGAGAATCGTATAAGGTTATGTGCGTGACATACGATTTGCAGCTTCAGTAATGTGATAATTATGTAAATGCTTTCAAGGATATTATGTTTCAGTGTATAGTAATAGTCGGTTAATTTTAGAGGTGATTATGGCAAAGTCAGAAAAAGGGTTGGGAATAGTTTGAACTGTGTGTTCGTTTGTGAGCTCCTGTAGCCAAAAAAACTGAGCTTCAAAATTGGAAAACCTTGTTCTAAAAGATTAATGTGGCTTTTGTACCATAAAAACATCTCGATCAAACCTTCAAACTCAAAGTGTTTATTTCAATAACCCATTTACAGGCACTTTCGAATCCGAAGTCAAGAAGCGAATATTCCCGATCAGTAACACTGTTGACGATCGGGAAAAAAAGTTTCATTCGTTCACAGTGTTGACGAATGGGACTGAAGTTAAACGGAACGAAGTAATGAATGGAAAAGAGTTCCGTTTGTCAACACTGTGAACGCACGGAACTTCTTTCTCGGAATTAATTTTCCACTTTGTAGGTAGTGTTTTTTAATTATTGTAAATCAGTCATAAAGTTGAATTTAGTTGCTAATTTCAAAACATAGATCTCTTTGGAGAAGAACGGGCAAAAAACTCCTTGGCACCATATCAAAACTACATACTTAGGTGGAAAGTAAATCGAATTATGGAAAGTGATTGATCACATGATTTAACTGCGAAAGGGAAATGCAGAAAAACGACTGAAAACCAAGGACTCGTCAAACAATGTCATCTTCATCTGCCGAGCCTTTTTCCAAACTTTGTTAGAGTTGGCTTCATATCCTATCGGATAGAGCTGAATACGAGTATATTTCATGCCAACGTGACCTACACAATCCAAAAATCAGTGATTCAAGGCAATGTTAGTATTCTATTTATTTAAATATTAAAAATTTATGCACAAGAAAAAAAATACTGTACTAAGACAGACTTAATGCCCGCTTCCTCACAGGCCAGAAAGTGCCAGACCGTGAGAACCGTCGATCCGATGAGGCCTGTGGTGGGAATGCTCGGCACGGGCCGCTTGACAGGCGTGGCCGTGCGCCAGGCCGCGACAGATCTTGACAGGCCGTGGAACCGCGGCTTTAGGGTGACACCGATAGAAAATATGGCAGGCGCAAAATAAAAGATATTATGTAGATTGCTATAAAATAAAGATCCTAATACATAGATATATACATGCATTTATACAAATAAACTTTGTCAAGAAAAATAACGACCGGTTGAGGCGAAAACGAATCCAGCAAATCAGCGCTGGGATGTCTGTCAACTTCTTACGAATGTAGGAATAAGCATAAGCATAATCATTCTATCGTATTCACACTGTTGGGACACAGGCCTCCTCTCTCCCAGAGGGAGGCCTGTGTCCCGTTATCTACCACGTAGTGGGCTGTAATCTACCACGCGGGCCCAGTGCGGGCTGGTAGATGACACATGTCTTCGAATTTTTGATTCTAGGACATGATTTCCTCACGATGTTTTCCTTCACCGTTTTGAGAGCAGTGGTGATGAAATTATTTACACAAAGTAAAGAGCCTGCCATGGGTCGTGGCCCGTGGGTTCAAACAAATTGAACCCACAACTCCTAAGTCGGGGCCGTTACCACTGGGCACTGCTCATTTTATTAGCAATATCTGGATCTAATAAATTTTTGTTTGTTTTTTGGTAGTTTTGTAAAAACGAAAGGGGGTTTCGGGGGAAATAAATTGATCTAGCTAAGATCAATTTATTGCCCCCGAAACCCCCTGCATACTAAATTTCATGAAAATCGTTGGAGCCGTTTCCGAGATTCTGATTATATACAAGAATTACTCGTTTAAAGGTATTAGATTAGATTTACATTTAATCCATCTTTTGTTCCATCACCTTAATACGTCAAAACCACAGCCGAAATCATAGATTAAACTTAATTGTCTCAACATCCACGATATCAGAATACCGCCATCTAATCTATCCTTTGATACAACGGTTCTATAGGTAATCAATTAGCATCAATTGGGCCGCTCTTGGGTACTGGTACATACTCTATATTGCTATTAACGTCTATACGGATTTAGGTAACGGATTAACGTCTGAAGTGGTTTGAGTGAAATTATGTCTGACAGGTAAGGTTAAAATTAATAATTTGACGTACAGGTGTCAGATGTGCTATGATTAAAAAATATTAAGCAACAAAGCCCGTTACTTCTTGTTTATTATCGTCCCGAATTATTATTAAGAATATCTCATGTCGTTGTGAAAATATTGATTAGCAATAGCGGGTCTGATAGGTTTCGCCCAACGTTCATTCATATTTTTACCACTGTACGAGTTAGGCCGTGCGTACTTTGGACGCGTTTTCGTACGAATTTTACTCGTGCGAACACATACGAACACGTACGAACGATCCTGACCTTCCAAGTACGTTGACGGAGAAAAACGTATTCAGAATGCGCACTCAATTCATACGACCACGATCATACGTTTACGTACGATACAAATTCGTGTCCACAGTGCACGCGGTATTGTCACAGTAGAGATAAACTACGATAACATGGCGCGCCCCTCTACTTTACTGTTTCAATGGGTCTAGTGACTACACTCACGAATAAATAAATCCTCGGATTTATTTTTGTTTGATGGTCGTCTCAGTACGCACACAATGCGTTGTGAGTCTTGGTGGCGCTTTGTAAATACATTTCACAAATACTTTCAACCGTGTAGAATTTTGGAGGGGCGCGCCATGTTATCGTAGTTTATCTCTACGTCCGAAGGAATTAATAACCTACTGTCTTTTCATTATAACTTGCCCCGTGCCGCTATTGGTAAGCACTTTGACTTAAAGCTGAAACGCACTAGCGGCAGGCCGTGACGCGGCGTGCCGTTGCGGTTGGTCCCACTTCAATTTTTATGTGAAACCGCTTGATACCAACGCACTGACTTGCGGCCAGTCGTCAACCGCTCCGGTTGTCTTGGAGCTGCGGTGGGCCGCACCGGTTGAATGTAGCGGCGCACCGCATCCCCTCCACGCATTCGGCGCGGTGTGCCACAAGCGCTTACCGCGCTTAATTCTTCATACGATTTTACTGACATCCTAATGTATCTAAAGAACTTATCTTCATATTTCTTTAGTTCTGATATAAAAATATTAAACTCTTTGCTACCATGTAGTGTCTCCAGTAGAGGGTGTATCCAAAATGGATGTTTATTTTACGACGACGTTTTCCACGATAATTTAAATAAATAACTACAGCAATTTCTTCTACGTCCATCATGACCAACATTTCTAAAAGCACTGACGACGAAATGCGGCGGACCGCTACAGAACCGAGACGATACGGTTAGCCGGAATACGGCGTGCCGTTGCGGCAGATCGTTTAAACTGCGGCCAACCGCAACGGCACGCCGCGTCACGGCCAGCCGCTAGTGCGTTTCAGCCCTAAACTATTGCTTGAAACTAAGCTTGACAAGCAATGTTGCCAACATAATGGGCAAGGGACAGGTTATAGTGAATGAACGGTATGTACATACATTTCCACTAGATACCATCCATTCATAATTTCAGACCTCACTGAAAACTCCACTTTTCCAAAAGGTAAATATTAACATAAAACCATAAAGCAAAAGAGAATTTTCCTTGAAGTAAAACTGTCATGTCAGCGATGTCAGCACTGACATTAGAGTATTATCTATATTATTGGATAAAGCTATGTAAAATTCAAAGAGATGATAGAAAAACTGCGTTTTAAATGAGAAATGCTAATTCTTTACGTCGTAACAATCCTTTTGGAATGTTTGCATGCCGCCTGTGAGTACTATTTGCTTGTAATTCGACTTCCTAAAAAAGAAGTGTTTAGCGACGCTGCTTTACGGCAATATAGATAGGGAAGAAGTGTTTCCCCGGCCGAATAAGTAAGTAATTTATTTACCAAAAAAACATCAGTGTTGTTTCAATAAAATATGAGTATGGCTATTACATATTACCTTCAAAATTTAAAATCTCGTGTGACGACCCGCCATAGGAGTCAATGACCTTTTCCTCGGCTATTAGGTATGTAGTCCCGTAATGGGTAGTACGTTCTCGTGGGATATTTTCTGACATCCACGCAGGTGAAGCCGCGGGAAAAAGCTAGTTATATATAAAACAAAGTCCCCCCCGCCGTGTCTGTTAGTCTGTCTGAACGCGATAAACTCAAAAACTACTGAACAGATTTTCATACGGTTTCCACAAATGAGGAAGGTTTAAGAGTATAATAATTCATTAAAGGTTTTGTGTACGTTTTATCCCGCGCTAAAAACCGTGTTAAGCAGGGGCGGGTTGCTAGTTGAGTATAAAATTGCTAGCAGTAAAGTACTAGTTCTATTGACTGATGCCGAATTCAAAGTCAACACCAACTTAAAAAAAAAAAACTGCTGTGATGAATATGAAGCATTTCGTAAAAGAATGTCTCGTTGGGCTGCAAGCACATCTGCAGAAATCAAAAAGTAGTTTAGTATTCCATCTGGAGATTCTCAGTAGAAGCATGGAGTCTTGTGCCATGTTGACAATAGGCTCGCCCCCTTTTACATCACGTCAGCGCCGGCTGTCGCTGAAAATCAGGGCTGGGGCTCTGTCTCGCATGGGGTCGCAGCATTTATGCTGAGCGATGGCCGTTTTGCGTGGATGTGACGCATATTTTTCCCCAATTTGTTATTTACGTGTTTTTTTTTATTATCTTTCTTTGCGTCATGTTTACCGCAAATATGGCGAAAAATGAATCATAAATAATATTTAATTCTGTAAATTTGTACAAAAAACATGCGACAAAAATATATTATACTAATTTTTGTCCGCTGCATCGCCCGCGTGGATGTCGGAAAATCTCCTACAGGAACTTACTACCGGGATAACATACTAGCCGAGGGAAAAGTCATTGATTCCTGCCACTGCGGCCGCGTTACGGTCAACCATAATTATTTTGTCTCGCGTAATTTTTGAATCTATGATATCTTTTAAACGATTCGTTTACAGGATAATTATGATGTCAAGGTATATTTTAATCTAAATTAAATGCCCAATTTAAATAACATACTTTATTGGATAGGGATTAATATAATACTGGCAAAATAGCTTTGGAAATAACAATTAAATTTTTATCAAATTCTGAAAGATAATAATGGTTATTGTGGGCCATCTTTAGAAGATCCCATTGCATATACCATTGCGGACTTTTTCGTTGAACTTTTTAAGATGAACAATCCCGTACAATATAAATTTTATGTAACTTTTACGATTTCCGCGGCGCACGCCAATAAAGCTCCCAGTTGGCATGATATTTTCCGACATTTTCAACAATAACCGTCAAATTTCAGCCAATTTACACAAAACCATAATAAAAAACTTTCCGCATTAATCACTCCGTTCATTGGTGAAAACCGTTTGAAAATTCGTTCGGTAGTTTTTGAGTTTATCGCGTTCAGACAGAGAGAAAGACGCGGTGGGGGACTTTGTTTTATAATATGTAAGGATAAGGATTTAAAAACTGCATCAGGATTGCGATTTTTTTTTTAATTTAACTAATTGAAGGTGACGCGACCTGTCCGGGAAATACAGTCGTACTAACCATTTATGTTGTCAATTCTGTTACAGATCTATACGACGAAGATGATCCAATATTCAAGCCTCGCATGCCATCGTCCGACGAACTAGAATTTGAACCAGTACTACTAACAAAAGACAAGGAAAAAATGACTGTAATGAAGAACTTAAATTGTGAAGACTTTACAAAATATGCAACGAATTGTACTTTTGAAGCTGCACTGATGTATAATTCTAGTAAGAAGTCTCCACCGATGCCTGCTAAAGTTAGTGATTGGTGCAAGTAAGTATTGTATACATTTGAAAACCAAAATTTCTAATTCTTCCAGGTACCGTAAACCGGCCATCATTGCCCATAGCGAATATCTTTGCCTGAACACGTAACTTAAATCTAGGCGGTTCATGGACGGTTTAGTTTACGGAGAGCCGATTGAGTTTGCAAGATCGTGTTCGTGAGTTGCGCAGCCATGAACACGAACGACACGGAGAAATTTATTGTTGAAATTCAAAAACGAGAATCTATTCAGAATTGTGAAAGAGTAGTGTATAAGAATAGCGATTTAAAACGGAGACAACGGTTTTTTTTCTTTTGTTGATTTCGGGAGTAATAATAGATAACACAAGCTACCTCGTCGGCGTCCATTTTATTAATGGAACCACAGTACCTACTCCGCCTTCGAGTGGCCCAACCGCTTTATGCGGTTCAACATCGCGGTTGGCCGCTATTGCGGTCAGACGCTATTTCAACCGCGTCAGGCGGCTGTTTGCCCAAACGAACCACCTAGGCGGCCAACCGTTGGTGCGTATGAGGCCTAAGCTCCTAAAACGGTGAAGAAAAACATGGAAATACATGTCCAAGAACCAAAAATTTGAAGTCATGTGACATCTACCAAGCTGCACTGGGCCCGCTTGGTAGATCCCATCCCATCCCTCTCAAAGAGTGGTTGCCTGTGTCCCAGCAGAGGGAACATTATAGGCTGTCTAAATAGATGGCTATAGTTCACAAACAACATCTTGTCTTTCAGAGCAATACGCCACCTCACAAATTGTGCTATAGACTGGAACTCGGATTGTAAAGACGTCACCGAAAGCCACTTCAACGAAGAAAGTATCCGTGGACACATGCATGTCCTTAACAATATCTGTGATGACGAGTGGTTTTTGTCTAGTAAGTATTTGTCTACGATTATTGAAAGCAGTAGCAGCCCGGAGTCTGGTTGATGACAATCGGCTCGGCCCTCTATTACATGGGACTTAAACATAACTGGCGAAATGTGGGTAAACCTGTTACAGGTACACCTCTGCCCAACCCTTCGGGGAAAGAAGGCGTGATGTTATGTGTATATAAAAACCCATTATCAGGTTTAAACCAGTGGACCCCTGATTAGCAGGCGCTAAACAAGCCACTAACCCACATCCATGAACTGGGACCGCACTGGGCCCGTGTCGTGGAATACAGTCCACTCTCTCACAGAGAGGAGGCCTGTGTACCAGTAGTGGGGAAATTATGGGCTGATTAGCGTTTGCCCACAGCTGTAGCGCTTTGTGAGTGCACCGGTGTACGAATTCTACATAGCTCGCTAAGAACAAGTTTTTGCTGGGACAGTTTTTGTTGTTTCGTATGTTTTTTGTTTTTGTATTATGTTTGATTACGTGCTTATTTATTTATTTAGTTTTTTTTTTAAGTATACAAATTATGTATTAGGTATGTTAAACTGTTTCTACTCCCCATCACTTGTCCTTATGGGTTCATTAGTAAACCAGCGTCAGACAGCGTCAGTCTGGCATTAATGCTGAAATGAACCTTTTTGGCGCAGCCGTGAGGCACACACTATTGTTTTTAAAACATTATTTTTTAATTTTATCTTTGTAATTTGTGTTTTGTGTTTCATGAACTGTGTCCAAATAAATGCTTTTCTTTCTTTCTTTCTTTCCCGCGAATTCTCCCGCGTGGAATTCAGAAATTATCCTAAAGAAACGTACTATCGGGATAAAAAGTATCATATGTCCTAACCCAGATCATGGTCTACCTGTGAACCAAAGGAGATGGGGAACGGTGGGCTCAAATGTAATAAGTTGAGAAATGATCTAAAAAAAAATTCATATTTTTTTCCCTTAAATATCAAAAATTTATTTATTTAAACTTTTCACACTCAAAACAAAGGTACAAAGGTGGACTTAATGCCTTAGGCATTCTCTACCAGTCAACCAAGGGTGGTAAAGAGATAAGATGGCAGGTGCTCTGTTTAAGAGGAACAAAGAAAAAATTATTAAAAATATATCATTAGAAAAATATAGGTAGGAACATACACAAACAGGTACATAAATAGGTTATAACTTATAATACACATACATATTTAATGTAATATACATATATTTATTATATATATACATATATACAAATTTAAGGGAGAAAGATGTTGAGATGACTCTACTCTATTTGTTTTGAAAAAAAACTCTGCAATTAATCAAAAAATCAGCTCAATTCTCCATCCGGAAACGGAGAATATGATAAAGATAGTTTTCGTGAGATTATCGATTAAACTAATCGATTACACAACTAAAAAGAAAATCTATCCACTAGGTAGCACTAAGTAATATAATTAATTCAAAGTAATTAAATGCAATATACTCGTATACAATATAGTGCATTTTATTTAAATAAAAAATAATTAATGACTGAAAACCCAAAATAATGAATCAATTTCATATCGATAAAAATCAGTCTTATATTTTTAGTCTATGTCACTGGCAGTGCATGTTCTGCACTGGCATGAGCTGACTGACATTGACACTATATGTTAGTGGTGGATCGTTGTCGAATTTTTGACGGACGAAACCGTTTTCCCGACGACGAAAACGGTTGCAGAAAACGGTTAAAGGACGCAACTTATCCAACATGGAATAGAATTTCGTTTTCGACGAGCGCAGTTTGTGCAACAACACTGTTTGAATTTGAACCCAGGACGTAAAACGGTTTCAAAACGGTCTTTGTAAACAGTTTGTCGTCGCAACGCCCACCCCTACTAGACAGCTGCCGCTTGTTTCGTGTTTTCCGATGCGTTTTGAGTGTTTTCTCGATTATTTTTCATTTTCAACGACCATTGCTTTATTTTTTAAGGTGTCTGATCCTACCTACCTTTACGACCCTTGCTTTCACACTGGACACCGAAGATCGGTCACTCGATTGACTTGGAATTACTATTTTGGATTTTACCGCCGCTTTGTGGATTGGATATTGTTGAAACTATGGATCGCTGTGTGGATTGTGGGATAGTAACTAGTCACTGCAATACACTAATATATTTTTGAATCTATAACTTCACACAATTTTCATCTCATTACATTCAGGCCCAAGAGTGTATGTAATCATTTCCGTCTCCTTTCATCAAGCCGTTCAGTCGTTAAGGCTTAAAAAAGTAACAGACAGACAGACAGAGTTACTTTCGTATTTATAATATTGTTTACCAAAGAAGCAGTTAACTAATAATAATTCTGTTTCAGGATACGACGTACTACCCGTGTGTATCGAGGGCGCTTCCGATACTTGGGAGAGGTGCTACACTGTTTTCAAGAAGTTGGTAGACGAACAAAAGAATACTACACACGAATGGACTCACTTTGATACACATTTTCATATGTGCTGGTAAGTAGTTTTCGTTAATTGATTCAGTCGTGACCTTGCGGGAATTAATTATAAAATACAATAGACGTGGATATATTTAGTAACCTGTTCCGCTTTGCTATTTCTAAAGAGCCATAAAAATCCCTGAAATAAATCAACACGTGTTTCACCTCTCAACGTTGCATCCTCAGGATGACGATTGACTTGTCGCGTGAATGTATCCACGTCTATTGTATTTTTTAAGTACTTTTCGGTTATCGGTGTCTACTTTTTAGTGTGTAAATATTGATGCTAAGTTGATGGAAAGATGGATGCCTGAGTGAAACAAATGTAAATACAAGAGATCCGTTATTATTTCGAATGGTATAATGGCAAAATACATAGTCAGATATTTTTTTTGAGGTGATACAGTTTGCGTTTTATAACCGACGAAAAAAGGAGGTGGTTCTCAAGTCGGTTTTTTGGTATACAGAATAAATTCTCATCATTTCTGACCATGTAGAATGAAAATAGGTTACTAAAAAGGTTAAATCATGACACTTAAAGTTTTGGTCCAGCCTCTACCGCTTATGAACGACACGCTTAACAAGCATAAATTATGTGACATACGCAATAAGCATTCCGCCATATGTCAGCATTTCGGACAAACACAAAGGAGGTCACAAAAGGCTTAGACTAAATGCTCTTTCCGTGCGTGCAATGCAAGCATCTACGACTAACCTTTATAGCATTCCATTGAAACATGTTTACCTACCCCTCAAAGCCTCAATATTCAGTCTTGCATATATTCACAATATTTGCCTTTTCATCACGTTGGAGTTATTTCGGAGCCGAATAGTACGGCTAACAGTTATTTGCCAAACATAGTTGAAGAGCATTCGAGTGCATGAGTCCTGTGTACTTTCGGATATTCTGGTCAGGAGGTATGCAATGGTCGGACCATTGCAGTGATTGGATATTTGGCACTTCTTGTATTGGTTAATACTGCAAATTTAATAAAAATATACTATTTGGTGGATATCAGTGAATGTAGTAGGGAATTATTGTTATTATAATTAGTTAATTATATTTATTTTTTAAATGATACATATTTATATAAAATCATACAATTTACCCGCTGAGTTGATTAAAACCTGCAAACGGTGCAGGTGTGCATGTCCTACAATTAAATGCATTAGGGTGCTTACATAAAGAAACAGGTTTCCGGTGCAGGAGAATCTGTGTGGATCGGTACCGATCGGTGTAGGTATAATATTCTAGGTTTAAACTAGTCGGTGACGACTACCTGGACCAAGCCATGCGGGTTAAAGAAACAGGTTTCCATAAAGAAACATCCTCACATTCAGATTCCTGCACTGATTGGTAACAACCCGCACGGGTTTGTCTGTGCTAGAAATCTGTTTTTTATGTAAGTACCCTTAATCTGCACAATATGGTGTGACTGATTTGACAGATTATGTGTCATAAACGCGGAGAAAGTATTGTAAGATATTGTATATAAGATATTGTAAGAATCACAGCACTTTGTGTTCCGAAGCTTCTGCCTTGATTATCAACATTATTTAGTCATTTGGTAGTTTAACCTGGAAAGTTTTCCGGGAGTTTTAAAAATAGGTTATTATATTGATTTCGACGTACTCTTTTCAAATTTCCACTTTGCTATGACGTATCTTTGCCGCTCGCGCCACCATTTCAAATGAGTCTGAAAGGAGATATTGTCAAAAACTTTTCGCTTTTGGGCGGCATTTTTCCAACATGGCGGCGCTAGTAAATAAACGAGGTGGCAGAGTGAAAAATCGACATAAAAAAAATCACCAATTTTGTAACCTCCTAGCAGATGACCTGGAGAAATTTGTATCAGTAACATTTCGCTCTGTACTGAAGACGATAAACTTGCAAATCCTGGTTGATAAAGACCCACAATTATTTGATCTTAGCGGTGCCAAAGTAAAAAATCAAAAGAGCACGTAGAAATCAATAAAATCATAATTTTTAAAAACTTCCGGAAAACTCTTTAGATGACCCCCTTTTTGAACACCACATGACTGTACTACATTGGCACTGTGTCAAGTGAATAACGCTTCCCACCCGTTACGACCAAACCAAGCTGGTGATTTTCGAATTGCCTTCCCGGTAGCTATTAAAATAAGACAATCAACCCCCTTTGTAGCAACGCATTTCCAACAACTAGTTAAACAGAATATCGGTCAAATACAACGCCTGCGTGTTTTTATTTAACGAGCGTGCTTCAAACTAACGATGTATGATTCCAGTATACGTAATATATATTTTTTTTAAATGCATTGTCTCTCACATAATCTACGAGTAGAAACCTATATTTTCTACTATTGATTTCCGCCTCGTTAGTCCAAGGTCTATACAAGTCTAGTGCAAGTAAAACTGATGAGCGAGGGTTTAATCCTCGTCGGGAATGTTGTTTTTAGTCATTTTAATTTTTTATAATTCACAGCAGTGGTCAGCACTTTTTTGTTTTCTGAACTGTAACTGGGACTTGAAACTAAATTTTCAACCTGAATTCATTTATATGAAAACACCTTGCATTCCATCGTGACAAAAACCCGGCCTAATTTGTCGGAAACCTGACCTACTCTGATGAACCGTGGTGACCTTGCTCGTTCTTTCTCTGTAATCATACAGCATCAGGTTCTGGTTTAACAGTGGGACAACAATAGCATACATTAAGCAAATCGGGATCAAACTTTTTCAGTACGGAACGAGCTATCACGTGTCCTCATAAACTCCCGTACAACTAAAAAAGACATAGTAGATTATTCATATGTGATTATGTTGCCGAGCAATGGCCAAGTCAGTCATTTAATAAAGAAACAAAGATGACAAATAGATAAGTACAAAATAAATTAATAGGCTTAGTTTTACATTACACACACACTTTTTACGGTAGAAAAACTGCGTCGAGACTTGGATTTTTTTAGATGTTATGTTTTTATGGATCATACTTTTCCAGTACGGAACGCGCTATCTGAAGACGAGCCAAGCGAAGTGCATTGGCACTACCTACCTCTTCTCGAAGCGCTTTGTCGTTTTTTTTGAACCCTCATAACTTTAGATTATACCAGATTAACAAAATTATTGGGATATAATGTCAATAGTAGACTTATTAAACATAATAAATTAAGTTTCAATTCTATAGCTTTTTATATACTTTAGATAAGATTGATATCTAAACAACCTGACAACTGATTTCATCACCGACTCACTCATTCACTCACCGATGATTATAAAAATTCTTAGGGTACTTCCTGAAGTCCTAGAAACCTAAAATTTGGTATGTAAGCTAGTATTAGTACACAAACAACAAAAAAAAAAAAAACTAACGGGATGGAAGTTTGTATGAGACTTCCGCAAATTTTGATGCTAGAGGTCTGAAAATTTATATAAGGACTCCTTGTTATAAATAATAAAATACATATTTCAGGATTTTTTAATGATAAATGATAAATGATTTTATTTCTGTAAATAGGTTTGTACAAACACTTTTACACGTCAATCATATTTTAAAAACTAGATGAGGTCGGCGTTTCCTAACTGACTACTCTGAGAAGAAAGGCCGAAACAAACTCAGAGGTCACAGTCTCTTTTAAAGTCCAGACATAATCTTGGTCAGATCATGTGAAGACCATGTAGATTGGTGTCTGGAGTGGTCTTTTGAGGAAAGCATCACACAGATTGAGAGGGCCTGTCCAGTCAGTGCACGCATTTGTCAGTTATCGTGCAGCTCAACTCAGAATTAAGGAGCTCAACGATTCGACGAACAATACCAAAGAAAGGACATTTGGGTAGGCCGCATAAATTACTCAAAACTGTCAGACTATAATTAGAACTAAGTGAGAAAAAATTAAAAACAAAAAGAAAAAGGAATGACCCACATAGTCTTCACATTCACAATAATTTAAATAATATAATACTTTAAAAGTATAAAAATTCATTAATGTCAATGTGTATATAAAAACCAGGAAATAATCTTGGTCAGAGCATTTCATTTGAGGACCATGTAGATTTGTGTCTGAAATGGTCTTTTGAGGAAAGAACCATACAGATGTGAGTGGACCTGTCCATTCCATGCACGCATTTGTCTGTAATCGTGTAGCTCAACTCAGAACTTAAAAGGAGCTCAATGATTCGACGAACAATACCAAAGAAAGGACATTTGGGTAGGCCGCATAAAGTACTCACAACTGCCAGATGATCATTAAAAGTAACTGAGAAAAATAAATATATATATATGACCCACATAGTCCTCACATTCACAATAATAAAAAATAATAAAAAAATATTATACTTCACAAAGTAAATATTCATGTCATTGTGTATATAATTTTAAAGTTAGCAAAAAAAAAAAAAAACAAAGTTCCGAAAGTAAAACATACAAAAATAATAAAATTGGAGCAGCTCAATCCCATGCCTTTTTGTCCTCAATGTAATCTTTAACGGCATAAAAAGCCTTCTGGCACAACTTGCGTTTAGTAAATGATTTGAATTTATTAAGGCTTAGATCTTGTACGTGGCTTGGAAGTTTATTATAAAAGCGTTTACATTGACATCTAAAGGAGCTACCTATTTTCTTGAGCCTTGTTGTAGGTACAACAAATTTGTGTTTGTTCCTAGTATTTATGTTATGGATATCACTGTATTTTTTAAACAATTTTATGTTTTTATGGGCATATAAAAGATTATCAAAAATATACTGAGAAGGCACAGTCATTATATTTATCTCCTTAAAGAACAATGCCCACCTTCCGTACATTTCAAAACCTAATGATGTATAGTTATAAGATATAGTAGAAATACTTCCTGTAAGTTTAGAAAGTAATGTCTAATAGTCATTTCGGCAATTTAAACGCCACGAACTTCAAAAAATAGGTATTAATGTTTCTTTTTAGGTTAGGATTTGCCGTCACCAGAAATAATGAAACAAACGTGCATGAATTAATAACGCTCGTAGTTTACTCTAAAATAGGAATAATTAGCTAACTATGGTCTAACACATCTATTTTACTCAGTTAATTAATTGAAACTAACTGCCCCTAAGTCAATGCTAAGACTCCATGATTGTCACTATAAAATGAGTGTTGAGTTGAAAACTGCATTCTCTAGTACAAATTATTTATTTTCTAAGACTAACATTTGGTTACCTACCTACTGGCTAACACCACATAATATGTACAATTTGTGGTTAAATAAGTACATTGTTATCACACTAATAATTGCTTTTAATTTAATTAAGTATACCTAGGTATATACTAACTAGATTAATTTATTTATCTTCCCAGTATAATATAACAGTATAGTATATTATATAACTTCCCAGTGGCATTCTAATGGATAATAACACAGCAATATAAAATAGTAGCAGGTACCTTGTCATAAGTACTTACTAACCTATATTTTTAGTATAAAAACACCTTATCTAGTCAGATAGTTTCCATATATACCTACCTCTAAAATGCCTAACTTAATTCATGTTTTCAAAAATGATCACTTATTTACCAACCTACATATCTGTTGAATGAAACGGGGAAAATAAAACACTATGTTACAGTGGAATAGTTTATTGATATTCATAATTTTCATCCAAATCTCTTATAACTACATCATCCAGAAATTCTGCTGGAGCAGATATATTGTTTTCGTATCTAGCCCATCCAAGGTACCACACTACCGTCATCACGTGAGCGCAACATCCGATAGTTCGTCGACCGACCAAACAATTGCAACAATATTCAACTATCTCGTTTCTGCCAGGCACATTCTATTATTCTACTAAAATATAAACATAATATTGTTTTCTTGAATTGTGCCTGGACTTGATTTTTCCTCTTATTAGTGTTTTATCACCACTTCCTCTAAGATTATATTGAGAAGTCTTGTGTATCCCTAATTCCCTGCATACTTCTATTCGATATTATCCGTGAAATCTTATATTTTCTCCATAGTATGACCTTGCTTGTCTTATTTGGTAAGTACCTAGAGCAAATAATATTAATTCACTTTAACTTAATCTAGGAAACAAAAATAAATTATCTCTGATGCAAACGCGATGCGCCGATGCAAATCACAGAACTGTCAAATGTCAAAAAAATCCATTTCACTTGCGCACATTCAATGAAACACTGAATGATTAATTTAATTCAATTATTGTGTTATTTTTTAATTATTTACTTAATCCCATGACTAATAAAAAAATAGTTACTGATCGAATTAAACGTAAAATAAGTATAAAACTAAGGAACCAAGTTAAATATGGTCAACCAGCAATTTGTAAAAGGAACGTTTTAAAGAATTGATGGTTTGGATGCGTTCAAAATATGTCAATACGTTTAGAATTAGCTTAAATAAATGTAAAAATATCTTTTTTTCCTGCGTTTCTTTTAACATTGTGATAAGCGTAATTAATATACAATTCAATAAGCTATATTTTAAGATTTATTTCATTTCTATACACAGTCAGGTCAAATATGAACATTCTTCTTTATCTCTGAGAGAGTGTCTCGGACTTAATTTATAAATAGATCGAACAGCTCTTTTCTGCAAAACAAAGATAGTTTGAATGTCGGCGGCATTTCCCCACAACAGAATACCGTACGACATTACACTATGAAAATAACTAAAGTACACTAAACGGGCTGTCTCTACGTTAGTTAAATTACGAATTTTTCTAACAGCATATGCTGCGGAGCTTAGCTTTTTTGACAATTTATCTATATGTGGGCCCCACTGAAGCTTAGCATCCAAAGTTAAGCCCAAGAATACTGTGCTATCTTCAGGATTCATATTTTTGTAAATCATCCCCTAACCTTTAAATTAGAGGATGGAAGTCTGTATCGGTTTTCCCTAACAAATTCAAAAAAGGCAAAGATAGTGGGGCTATGAAAAGAGGCACCTTTGATGTGCAAGAAATACACCCAAAAAAAGAAAGAAAAAAAAAATATTGAGCAACTTACAAAAAGAAGTGAAATCCCACCAAAAAAATAAATTCCTGTAAAATATTGCCAAGACGAAATTGTCAAAAAGTTATCACATCTCATGTAGAACCAAGCTTTTAACTCTATACGCCCTAACTATACAATCCCTAACTTCACAAACTCTACACCCTAGTCAAAATATGTGGCTCATCACAATGTCTTCATAAACTCCCGTACAACTAAAAAAAGATACCACCATTTATCTATGTAATCCTTTGAATAAAAGCCATCCACCGTTCACCCTAACCGCTGTACCAATGAAGCGTGAATTCAAATCGACATCGCTACAGTGCTACAGATATTTCAACACAAAATCCGAAAGCGCGTGACAAATGCATTTCTTTCTTTCTTTTTTTTTTTTGTCCACAGTGCCCGAGGTCAATTCAGGCGATGCACGTTGGATTCAATTTTTAACATGCCTGACCTCTGCCCCTACGAACACGCCGTCACGTTGCAAAAATTTTCAGTAATTGTCTCCGAAGGAGATGTGTTTCAGGTATGGAATTTTTTGAGCTTGATTTGTGTCGTTACAGATTTTTTCACACGTTTAGACCGTCGGCTAGCTGGAAATGAGTATCCGGCAGCAAATATATTCCAACAAAAGGCTTTCGCGTACCATTTCAACTCAACTCCTTTGTTTAGAGTTAACGAGTCGTCACCTCGGTCTACGTCGTCAACTGTATTTGATAAATGCCACCACCACCAACGATTGGTATGCATGGTCTGTGTAAGTGCACAATGCATTCGCAATAGGTGCTAATATGATCTTCTGTGGATATAAAGTTCACTTTTCACGTTTTCATTTCACTTTGCGTCCACTTTTTAATACTTAGTACAGTAGCGTTACTTTGAACAAATTATTTCATACCGACTGAAATCATAACAATAAATAAATAAATTAGATAACAGTTCTCGAAAATAGAAATATCAAATGTACTGGGATCGATCCATCATCACTGACAGGACTATTGTTGCCAATAAGCCTGATATAGTGGTGGTGGATCGAGGAGAGTGGCGCGCAATGATTATTGATATAACGGTCCCGCATGACGGGAACCAAAGCTGAGAAAGATAAACAAATCAAGTATCTTGACTTGGCTCGCGAGGTTGTCGACATGTGGGATGTGGACTCAACGATCATAGTCATGACAGCCAACGGGTTAATCGCCAAGCGCCTCGACCAACACCTAAGGAGGCTCTCATTGGGTAGCTGGATCAATGGCTTAATTCAGAAAGCGGTACTCCTGGACCCGGATCGCATTGTCAGGAGGTTCCTCTCTCTAGAGCCCTTTTTTTTTGGGTGGGAAATCACCAAATAACTTCTCCCGCTCTACGGGAGGGCGTGTCAGATTCTTACTGACTAAAACCCACCCGTGTTCCTTCGGTTGCCCTGTTGCCACGATTTCCCTTTCGGTTTTCTTCGCAATCCCGGCAGGCATCGGCCCTAGCGGACCCCGTAAATTCTGCTGACATCTCTATGAGGCGCGCGTGGAACACTACGCGCCGCCGACCCGGGCCTGGTCCTTATCGGACGGTGAGCTACCCATTACTCACCGTCCGCAAGCCCGCGCCTACGGTGGCCGGAAATCGGCTTGCGATTCCCGACACCCTGGGCGTCTCCTCCTGCGGCGGTTAAGGGCGTGAGGGTGCGAAATTTGCCTCTCCTTTTACGCATTCCGCCTCCTCCTTCGCGAGCATTACCGCTTCGCAGAAGGAGGTGACGACCTCTCATTTCCTCTCGCTCCGTACCATGGCCTGAACCAGAGCCGGACGCAAGAGATCACCGCCGCCGATCGCCTCCACGAGGAAACGGCGATGCTCCGCCCAAGCTGGGCAGACCTCCACCGTATGCTTCACCGTGTCTTCCGGGCGATCCACAAAATGATGACACCCGGGCGTTTCCTCTCGCTTTATCCTGTGCAGGAACCTTCCGAAACAGCCGTGTCCGGTGAGGACCTGCGTCAGGCGGAAGGTGAGGACGCCGTGGCGCCTCTCTAGCCACTCCTCAAAGAGGGATCTTATCGCCGCAATTTTGGCGTGCCCAGCGCTGGGTTGCGACAATCGCACTCTCCATGACGCCATGAGATCGGCAGCGGATTTAAGCCTCGGCGTTTCGCATCCTCGCGCCACTCCCAAATGTGCGCAAGGACCTTTGCCTCCAGATCCCATGGTGGTAATCCGGCAAGCAGGCTCGTCACCTCGCAGGAGACCGTGCGGTAACCTCGGGCCAGCCGGATAGCCATGACCCTCTGGGATGCGTTCTACCGGCGGGCTGGCCGCAGCTTTAGTGAATGCGCCCACACCGGTGCCCCGTAGAGGGCCATGGACCGCACGACTCCCGCGTAGAGCCTCCGGCAGGAGGCGTTTGGATTCCCTTGATTGGGCAGGAGCCGCTTCAACGCAGCCCCGGCCCGCTCCAGTCTGGGAGCCAAACGTAGGAAATGTTCGACGAAGTTCCACCGTCTGTCGAGGACAAGTCCCAGATACTTCATCGTCGACTCGACGCCGATGTGAACCCCACCCGCCATTACCTAGGAACCCGACGGTGGCGTATTCCGAGGTAACTAGCAGCACCCTGCGGTTTCATCCGCATAAGTCTTGATCCCGTGGGAATATCACAATAAAAAGTCCTATCTTAAGTGTTAATTCAGGTTATAAACTATTTGTGTGCCAAATTTCATCCAAATCCGTTCAGAAGTTTTTGCGTGAAAGAGTAACAGACATCCATCCATGCTCACAAACTTTCGCATTTATAATATTAGTAGGATAGAATAGTGGGAATAGGCACTTTAAATTAAAATATACCTTAGTTGGTATATTTTAATTTAAAGTGTTATAAATCTTCCTCTCTTTTACTTTGTTGTGTTCGACAGGTTCCACAATGATCATGTTTTTGTAACCTATCACCTCACATTGTGCAATGATTTTTTTTTTTAATGTTTGTAATTTTGATCGTCGTATCTACACATAAGTCAAACACTACCTATCCCACTTAATAATAAGCGCGAACTAAAGTTATGTCAACACTAATTTTTGCAAAATATACCTAAGGGTAGTTAATCTGAAGGTTCTACGTACTATATTGTGCAAGGGAAGAAAGGCGTGAGTTTATGTATAATGTGTATATATTTGTATATTGTGAAATTGTATTGTTTTTTTTTTTGTTTTGCTTATTATTATATTTTTCCTGACACTGGCACTTTTCAAAATAACAAATGATTCAATTTCAAAACCTGTATTTTTACCATTATTGAGCTAAGTAGTAAGTCGCTCAAGCACCTAGTTTCAGTTCATTTCTGCTTTCCTAGTAGTTTTAATAAATAAACAATATAAGCATTAAATATATAAGCAATAACAATATAATATAACAGTTAAATTTTAAAACGAACCGTACCCTTCATGTTCTTCTCTACGTTTCATCGTAGGTGCGTTTTGAAGAATTAAATTATAATATTTTTAATTTTATTTTGTTAGCGCACCTGAATGGTGCGTTTCAAGGAATACTTTTGGTGCGCTTCATTTAGTGCGCTTCAAGGAATACTCTTCATCTTCAACCCAAAAAAAAGTCAGCTGCATGGAATTTAGGGGAATGTTTAAGTCAGTCGTGTAACATATACATGATTTTTGTAATGGCACATTTGGATTATTTTCGAACAGGTACTGTTCGAAAATAATCCCGTACTAGTCTATAAAGCCTCTAAAGAGAGCTTTGGAAGATGTTCTACTTTTTTACTTAACCATATCTACAAAACTTAACCATATCCAGCAACAAATTTGAATGACGTAAAACCATTAGTAACTCATTGCAATCTAACTCTTATCTCATTACTATAAAGTATAAATTAGAATGATTGCCTTGAGTTTGACAAAATTCTAGGCCATCATTCTTATTTATACCAATGACTTGCGAATGGTTTTACGTCGATCCTGAATGTCACTAAGCGCGTGAAAAGCGCATCACAATCGAACATTGTTATTTCTATGAAATTTTGTATTCTGTTTGGTTTTTGATTTCACTGACGTGTTCAGATATTCGAACAAAGGTCCATGGAAGCGTGATTATTTTTACTCGCCAATTTATAGTTATCGATACTATCCGCATATGAATTATAATCTTTTATTCACGCTTTTTGAACGGATCAATAGTTTCATATCGCCGATCTCTTTTTGTTTTAAATAATGTTCATTTTTATAAAAAAAAATCATCTCTGAAAAACATACATATTTTTCATGAGATTTTCGCTTTTTGCTAAAACAACATTTATCAGCTCCAGGACGACGCTATATTTTCATGACGGGGTAATATTTTGCGTGGGTTAATTATCTGCAAAGATCAACTAAATTCATTGCGAACAATCTGTAAATTGGTTACCATTCTTTACATATTTGACCCTTCTCATTATTATCAACTTATAACAGTGGAACTGCATGATGGTGCATGCGACAGGTTACAAATGATGAAAATGAATATATTAGGTGTCGAAAACGAAAACGACTTGACAGATCCATTAAAATAAATAAAGATCCACATACGCACCCGCGGATGTGAGCCACCGAAAATCCGGATCCGCATCCGTGGATGTAAAAAAATCTGCAGTGGGACAAAAAAGGCTACAACATAAAAACCCGATAGTTAACAAAAGCTCAAAAAACCCCTTCAAATTAATAATTTAATCCCCAAAAACATCATCACTCGGTCCCAGCGCTGCATTTAACAATTCAAACTCATTTGCATTTAATATTACATTGTGCTACGTGTTAGTTTGACAAAAACTACCTTTCCTATGCATTACTTTCTTGTTTGACTAGTGAATGAAGTTATGAACAAAGTTTACCTCGTTCTACATTTATTTTGTAGGTATCATACGTTGTGCGTTGAGATGGCATGACCACTAAGGTGATTTGAATTTATTTTGAATTTTCTTGAAAAAAAAAGAAAAATCCAAGAATAACAATAAGAATTTCTTCATACTCTCTTTGGTATGAAACATTTTTGAAAAATTATTTTTTTATTGATTTTTGTAATACTTAAAAACATTGTCCTGATGAGCTTCGCCATTGTTTTTATAGGGTTCGGTTTTCATTTATATAATGCGTTTAGATTTGTATTATTCAGTTTGTTTTTTAATTATTTTTGTTACGTAGGTCCTTTTGGACCAGTTTTAATCTTCTGTCTCTCAATCACTTCCCAATAGATTTAACTGCCCAATGTTTCAGGTTTTTGGAATTTATATAATGCCATACCATTTTAACAATATTCCTACCATAACATAATAAAACTAATAAACTTGTACTCGGTCAAAGTCAACGGGGTTTGACCTTTAGAATTCTCATCCTTGTCCTTGACCTTGACCCTTGACGTTTTAATTATCTACCTACATTTTAATAATCGCCGCTGTAGTTACGCCACACTCACGCACAATCCCATTTGTTTTGCGGCCGCCCGTTCTCGAGTCTCGTCAGCATTCCTGAGTAATTCCTGGCAAATTTTGAATATCCTAAAATTTTGTTGTAAAATACATTACAATTTAAACTATTTCTGGCACTTCTGCTGCGTACGCTTCATGTTACGGTTGTATTTTGAAAAATAAAAGTTCGTTGCAATGTGAAACTGTATTGTTTTTGCGATGTTTTTATTTGAAACTAGCTTATGCTCGGGACTTCGTTCGTGTAGAAAGCGTTAGATAGGTACACAATATACTAAAATAACAGCCATATTTTTATGCTACTTAGGCCCCCGTCCCGCCCTGCGCAGGGCGTGCGTTATTGCGCGACGCCGGTACGCCAGGCACCGCAGGCTCCGTATCCGCCCTCCGGATACGGAAGCCATTCAGGCGGAGCTGTACGAGGGGTACAGAGCGGCGAAGACCGCCCTCCAAGCGGAGATCCTGCGGGCCAGGGCAGTGGCCCGTGAGGAGTTGCTGGAGACTCTAAACAGGGACCCGTGGGGACGCCCATACAAGA
This sequence comes from Omphaloscelis lunosa, assembly GCA_916610215.1. Classification (NCBI taxonomy): domain Eukaryota; kingdom Metazoa; phylum Arthropoda; class Insecta; order Lepidoptera; family Noctuidae; genus Omphaloscelis; species Omphaloscelis lunosa. Next base: position 11,607,934 of record OU744267.1, read on the forward strand.
TGGTGCGGGAGAAACTCCGCCCATGGGCTCCCCCGCTGACGCAGAGTCTCCGGCCCCAGCTTGTGGGGGACGTGGTGAGCGCTCTGTTCCCCCCAAGAGGGGAACACGCTCCCCCGCCCATGGCTCCGCCTACTGCGGTGCCCGATGCGGACCACACCGCCGACGACGACGACGATGCTCCGGAGGTGACCGAGGTAGAAATGAGAGTGGCGGTACGCAAGATGAATGCGAAAAATACCGCCCCAGGACCCGACGGCATACCTGGAAAAGCCTGGGTCCTGGCCTTGGGGGCTCTCGGGCCTCGACTAAGGGGGCTCCTAAGCGCATGCATGGAGAGGGGCCAGTTCCCACTTCGTTGGAAGACGGGGAAACTGGTCCTCATCAGGAAGCCGGGGCGCCCAGCGGACTCTCCGTCCGCTTATCGGCCCATCGTGCTGCTCGACGAGGTGGGCAAGCTCTTTGAAAGAGTCATTGCAGACCGCCTCGTCGAGCGGCTGGTGCGGGTGGGACCGGATCTGGCGGAGAGCCAGTTTGGCTTCCGCAAGGGGCGCTCTACGGTGGACGCCATCATGCGCGTGCGGGCCCTCACGACGGGGGATGCTGTGGCCCGGGGTGCGGTCGTCTTGGCGGTGTCTCTAGACATCGCCAATGCCTTCAACACCCTGCCCTGGAGTTGCATCAGGGAGGCACTCCGGTATCACCGGATGCCGACCTACCTCTGTCGTGTGGTCGAGGCCTATTTGACGGACAGGGCCGTCATCTACCCCGGTCACCAAGGAGAGTGGAACCGGCGAGAGATGTCGTGCGGTGTCCCACAGGGATCGGTCCTGGGGCCGCATCTGTGGGACATCGGATACGACTGGGTGCTGCGCGCCGACCTCCCTAGCGGCGTCAGCGTCGTCTGCTACGCTGACGACACGTTGGTCCTGGCACAGGGGGGGTCGTACCAGGCGGCGGCCGAACTAGCGACACGCGGGGTTACGACAATCGTCGACAGGATCCGGCAGCTGGGACTCGAGGTGGCCCTGCACAAGTCCGAGGCCATGGGTTTTCATGGACCTCGGAATGCGCCACCGTCGGGTTCCCAGGTAATGGCGGGAGGGGTTCACATCGGCGTCGAGTCGACGATGAAGTATCTGGGACTTGTCCTCGACAGCCGGTGGAACTTCGTCGAACACTTCCGACGTTTGGCTCCCAGACTGGAGCGGGCCGGGGCTGCGTTGAAGCGGCTCCTGCCCAATCTAGGGGATCCAAACGCCTCCTGCCGGAGGCTCTACGCGGGGGTCGTGCGGTCCATGGCCCTTTACGGGGCACCGGTGTGGGCGCGTTCACTAAGGCTGCGGCCAGCCCGCCGGTTGAACGCGTCCCAGAGGGTCATGGCCATCCGGCTGGCCCGAGGATACCGCACGGTCTCCTGCGAGGCGGCGAGCCTCCTTGCCGGATTACCGCCGTGGGATCTGGAGGCAAAGGTCCTCGCGCACATTTGGGAGTGGCGCGAGGAGGCGAAACGCCGGGGCTTAACTCCGCTGCCGCGAGAAATCGCGGCACAGCGGACAGAGCTCCGGCGGGATCTCATGGCGTCATGGAGAGTGCGATTGTCGCAACCCAGCGCTGGGCACGCCACAATTGCGGCGATAAGACCCCTCTTTGAGGAGTGGCTAGAGAGGCGCCACGGCGTCCTCACCTTCCGCCTGACGCAGGTCCTCACCGGACACGGCAGTTTCGGGAGGTTCCTGCACAGGATAAGGCGGGAGGAAACGCCCGGGTGTCACCATTGTGTGGATCGCCCGGAGGACACGGTGGAGCATACGGTGGAGGTCTGCCCAGCTTGGGCGGAGCATCGCCGTGTCCTCGTGGAGGCGATCGGCGGCGGTGATCTCTCGCGTCCGGCCCTGGTTCAGGCCATGGTACGGAGCGAGAGGAAATGGGAGGCCGTCACCTCCTTCTGCGAAGCGGTAATGCTCGCGAAGGAGGAGGCGGAACGCGTGAGGGAGAGGCAAATTTCGCGCCCTCATGCCCCTAACCGCCGCAGGAGGAGACGCCCAGGGCGTCGGGAATCGCGAGGCGATTTCCGGCCACCGTAGGCGCGGGCTTGCGGGCGGTGAGCAATGGGTGGCTCACCGTCCGATAAGGACCAGGCCCGGGTCGACGGCGCGTTGTGTTCCACGCGCGCCTCAAAGAGATGTCAGCAGATTCGAAGGGGTCCACTAGGGCCGATGCCTGCCGGGGTTGCGAAGAAAACCGAAAGGGAGATCGTGGCCCCCGGCAACAGGGCAGCCGAAGGAACACGGGTGGGTTTTAGTCAGTAAGAGTCTGACACGCCGTCCCGCTCCGCCCAGAGCGGGAGAAGTTATTTGATGATTTCCCACCCTCAAAAAAAAAAAAATAAAAAAAAAAGGCCCCCGTCCCGCGTCGCATCGTCCGCCCGCGCTGGATGTTTGTCGTTTTGTTCGGCTCCCAAGGGAATAAGCGTGATGTTAAAATAGCCTATGGACCTTCCTCATGACTCACTTCGTCCATTTGTAAAAAACCGTATCAAATCCGTTTGGTAGTTTAAGCAGCGCATGCAAATAAATCTTTCCTAATTGCTAGATAAAAATATCTGTGATATGATAGCTCGGCTAATACGTATGAAAAAAATATAATTTATAGTATTTGTGCTATACACTAAGGAATAATATAGTTTTCTACCAGTGATTTTTGAAGTGAAAACTTCTTAAGGCGCGTTGGGCATTTTTGCAATGAAAAAAAAAAAAAACTGAACTCGCGTCACTGTTACCATTACCGTTATCGACACCTCATTAATAGTATTTCCAGCACAATAAAATTGTTAAAATTTTTACTTCTGTTAGCATTCCCGGAGTGCCACTGTTTTTTTTTGGAATTGGTTCATTATTTTCGGAGATTACCCCCTAAATACAAACAAACAAAAAATATTAAGTAGAGTATAAATTTCGAATGTTACAATCTTGGAAGTTATAATATGCAGTTTGCAGGAATAGAGGAAGCTAGAGCATTAACACCTTTAGGCAATTACTTATCTGCTCAGGAATTATGTAAATACACTGACGAGCAATATGAAAAAGCTACTTGCAAAGTGCCAAGAAATCTAATTATCTCCTAAACCACAAAAGCTAGTTACATGAAGTAACAGAAATATTGAAAACTGTTTTATATGTGTTTTTTTACACGCTATTAAATACACCTGACTGTTGCTTTTTATTTCAAGAAGCTATCTTCGGAAATATTTCATGATAAGGAAGTGAGCAATATAAAAAAGCCACTTACTTATGTCTCGAAATTCTAATATTCCTACTAATCAACTGCCACAGTTATTCGTTGCTCAAGCAAGACTTGCATCTGTCTTATGTGCTGTGGAGTTCAACAAGGCGCAACTGAACTGATATTCTCAATATAAAAAGAATGGCCAACCATTACCATACTACGAAAACCTAATGGGCAATCTAACTAATCCTCGGAGATGAAAAAAAATAAATTGATAATTACGCCATTCAGCGGCTTCGCTCGCGTCATATCTTTATAAATTATAGCCTGTGTTAGCCTCCTCTCGCGGGCTGCAAGTCCGGTGTATGTGCGGTGCGACGCCGGAACGCACCGTGGGGCATACCATGAATATTTTTTTGTAGGACGCCGCAGCGACACCGCTCTGGCTAATATAACAGTCTACTGGTAAATATTTTTTTTTAATCAGTCCATTCCTTTTGAGTTTATTCATTACAAACAAAAAAACTAATCTTTTATCATTATAATATGTAGAAGAATGACCACATTTCTGCAGCCATGCAGCGTTTCTGAGTTCCGGTTTGAAGGGTAGTGTGGTGGTACGATTGCAAGCATTTGAGACATTTTAGCTCTGTCTCTGAGATGGAATCGCATCCGCCATACCACTGGCACAGTAATAAAGTACGAGTATTATGTCTCGGCAGTGACTTTAAAATAATAAGCCGCTCGGTAGATGAATCTTTTGCGTCCGTGCGTAACTGCCGCGCACTGCCGCGGTATTGTTGCGTACTGATATACACTCAAATTACGAACCGCGTCGTTTCGGTCGTTTCCTATGAAGATATAATACTGTTACTTATTTATACTATGCCACTGGTGTAGCGGATGTCCATGGGTGGAGTTAATCACTTTACATTCGTGGGCCTAGCCCGGAAGTGCGAAGTAAACGTAACGTAATTTCGAACGATTTTAAAATTATAAGTACTCGTTTCGCACATAATATTTACTTTGGTTGAAGACTTTATTAATATCTATCATCATCATCATCATTTCAGTCGAACGACGTCCACTGCTGGACAAAAGCCCCACGCACCGCTACTTCGACCTGTTCTGTGCTTCACGCGGATTCCTGATTAATATCTATGGGTGATACTAAACGTGTAGTTGGTCGATTATTACTCGTTAACTTGTAAAGCTTACTTAGCTGTGATAGTTTGCCTTTTAATTTCGTTATTTAAACTACTGCTGTGAATTTTTTCACATATCCAAAACCAACCATTTAGCTGGCAGGGGGGACACTTGACGCTAACAAAAATTGGCACCTTAAAGCTTAATATCTCGCAAACGGATCCCTGAATCCAAAAATAGTTTTTACACACTCACAAGTTTTTTGAAGAACCTTTCCAATGAGAACCCACACAATGGAAAAGAACAAAAGAATATATCCCCACTTTACGTATAAGGGAGGCACCCTAATTTTTAAAAAATATTTTTCCACTTTGTTGGCGTTATTAATATGTAAACCCATGGCAACTTACAGCTTTCTAGTACTAAGAGTCTCGGAACTAGATCGCGGACAGACAGACGAACATGGCGAAACTACTTGGGGTTCTTTGTTGACTACGGAACCCTAAAAATGTAGATTAATATCTATCTTACACTCGTGTATTCTCTTTCCCAGGACTGCGACACAAACATGATGTACAACAACTGCCCGGGCGGTGACCCCCGACCCTCGGGCAAGTCTCTCTCCAAGCTGATGAACATGGATTCCGACAACAGTCTCCCAGATGCCTCTGACCGCCGGAAGCCTGTTTTTTGTCTATTATTTCTTGTTCTTCTTTGTGGTTTGCTACAGTAAAAGTGTTGGTTATCATGTTTATTTCTTTTTTCAATTATTTTTATGGTTTACTAGCGACTCGCCCCTGCTTTGCACGGTGTTTACGACTTGACAAAACATTGACATTTCTATAATATATGCAATAGTTTAATATTAATGTATTGAACAAACTTTCTAAATGTAGGTGATAACCCCATTAAAATGCATTGCGCAGTTTAGAACAACAACGCGGTAACACAGACAGACGGCAAAAACCACTTTAATTTTTGTTTAGATTTTTATAGAGATAGTTAGAGAGCATGCGTTATTTAACACAACTGTAAAATTGGAACACTGGTCATGTACAATTTCTTCTAGGCATGAGCCAAGTGGCCATAATATATTTAGACCATTATCTTCATTATTGTGTGGAAGTTACTGATCGCAGAGTATGTTCTGCCAGCGCTGACCTCTCTAATAAACGTCAAAGGAAAAGCATCGTTACGGATAAAAGAGCTTTGTAATCGCAGTTCATTATGATTGAATATTACGAATAAACTTCTGCCTATCCTCTTAGCCCAGGATAGCCTAACCTAACCTGTGTGACTGGCAAATTTGTTAAACACTTTCAAAACGTTGTCTTTAAAAAAGCTTGTTTTTAGCGATAAGGCCCACTGTGTCACCCTGTGTAAAACTACATTTATATTTGCAATTACATATCATGGTACACACATAATAAAGAGTATTCTATTCTATCCTCTATGCTCCAGTAAGGCTCGTGCTAAAATAAAAGACTATCGAATTGTCAAGTATTCATACCGAATTAAACAGTATTTCCTCTACCGGAGTTTAAATCATCTCCACCTTTCATCCACTAAAAAAAAATTTGACATAACATCACGCCTGTATTCCCCGAAGGGTTAGGCAGAGGTATAGTACACCCACATTTCGCCAGTTATGTTTAAGTCCCATGTAATAGGGGGCGAGCCTATTGCCAACAACCGGGCACAAATCCAGACTCCGGGCTGCTACTGAGAAATTCCAGATGGAAAAACCCAATAACACCTTGCCCGACCCGGGAATCGAACCCAGGACCTCATACTCAGCAGTAGCTCTTTCCGACCACTAGACCAACGAGGCAGTCAAAAAAATAAAAAAGAAGGTAAAAATTTTTTACTTAATTCAAAAACCACAGCGGTCAAAAATTCGAAAAAGTGCCTAAAGCAATTATTTTAATGGCATCTGTAACATCTATTTAAATGCCAAGATGTTTCGGAGCTCCATGGGCCCCATAAAGAAATTAAGGAGGGGTAACTGGGAACTGGGAACACTTTGTAAAAGTTGTACAATTTCCTTTCTCTCATAATAAGGCTCGGTTGAATTAGCTTTAAATTATATTTATTGCATTGCTTACCGTTTGCTTTTGTGAAATATATTAGCTTTGTGTTTTTTTACTTTTTCAATAAGTGTTATTTACTACCTTAGCAAGTGTGTAATGATTATTGTGATGATGATTTTCGATGATATAATGATGATTTTCTTTTTTACATTGCCGTGCTCGATTTTTTTATGTTGCGTTTGGTTGCCTATCAAGCAAATAGTTTTATGACAGCTATGCGCACGATTGCAATAAGTCTGCGGCGCGTGAGTCGCCGACGGAACGTAATGTTGCCATTTTAAATATTATATTTGTGTAAACATTTAGAACTAAGTATTGTATTTATTTTATTTTTGATTTGTTATTTCACTATATGCTGCACCGGTTGACGTCATCACGTCAGCGCCGGGGGTCGCTGAAAATCAGCGCTGGGGTTCTGTCTCGCATGGGGTCGCAGCATTTATGCTGAGCGATGGCCGTTTTGCGTGAATGTGACGCATATTTTCCCCCAATTTGTTATTTATGTGTTTTTTTTTAATATCTTTCTTTGCGTCATGTTTACCGCACATAAACGTATTTTCTTTCTTTCTATCTTTTCTTAATTGTAATAAATTTAAAGAACTCTGTTTACCCAGTAGAAATATGGCCAAGTATATATTTATATTTGTCTAATAAGCAGGATCTTAATAAAGACAAATATAAATTCACGAACCAAAAAAGTAAGTTCATAAACTACACTATTTGCGCTGTAGCATGGTGCGGGTGACAGTTTCAGTAACATTTCGTTTCACTCTTGAAAGTTGCCGCGATTTACAATTTATGACTTAATATTTCAGTTGTACCACATTCGTAATATATTAAATAATTAATAACTGTAGTAAATTAAATTAAACCCAACCAGAATGTTCTAATCAAGAAATAAAATCAAATTGAATGAAAAATTAAGCAAAGTGTTATGCGTATAACGTAACGCCATAGACGTATTTAGTGATGGGATGTACTGCTACGATGGATAGTCGATATTTTTTATAATAAAAAACGTATATTGTGCGTAGGTCAATTTTTATTTTTAAAAGGTCTAATTATACAACAGAACATTTATAGGGTAAGGTTGCTTAAAAGGTTGCTAAAAAAAAATACATGTTATTCGTCTAAACTCATATCAGAGTCAGGAACATCTGAATTGTCACTCAATTCATCATCTGAATCTGTGACGGATATTATTAACGATGACTCAATTATGTTGTCAATATGTATGTCACGATCCCAATCAGACATAATGTCCCTTTTTGTTTTATTCACGACCTTCGACCAGTCTTCAGGTTGAACATTGTTGATGGCCTCTTGTAATAGGGCCAACATCTTATTTGCCGTAAATGGCGGCGAAGTATTATTTCTTGCGGCGTAACCTAAAAATAAACGAACTTATAAAAAAAAGTATTCAAATAATCATCAATCAGCCTAATCTAGTATCTGGTAATGTTTTTAAACTAGGTACATGCTACGATCGGAAAGCTGATTTTTTTATAAAGCTTCAAAATGGGAATTGAAATTAAAAGCATACCTTTTATTTGGGCCCAAATCAGCTCAATAGCGTTATACTGGCAATGGTAGGGTGGTAGTCGAAGGACCTGGTGGCCTTTTTCTTTTGCCATCTCGTCCAGAGCATAGGTAGGAGTTGGTGGCTTATGGCGTCGGACTAAGGCAATAAGCTCCGTCTTTAACATTTTTATATCTGCTGTAACTCCGTTTTCACTCAGCCACTTCACCAACTCGCTTTTGCGGTTGGATTGGTTTGGGGGTTTATTAACTTGCACCGAATGGTAGGGTGCGTTGTCCATTATTATGGTCATAGGCTCTTTTAAATTGTTTAATAGACCTATGAACCAATCTTTAAATTTTTCGTAATTCATCTCCTCATGATACTCCGTAGTTTTTTTTGACTTAAAAGCCAGCAAACAATCAGGGACGAATCCACTTGCTGTACCTGCGTGACAAATAATAAGGCGTTCGCCTTTGCCTTCCGGCACTTTGGTACACGATTGTGCCGTATCGTCGGTCCAACTTTTACCCACTGTGTGGTTGGCGTTTAGCCACGTTTCATCCAAAAAGACAACTTTGCTCCAATCACTTATGTTTTTGGCCTTCCTTAAAAATCTACATCTTGCTAGGGCAATGTCAGTCCTATCCATAATAATCTTTCTTTTGTTAACTTTTTTGTAAACAAAGCCAATATCTTTTATAACTTGCCGTAGCGAAGTAATACCTCCTTTGAACAAGTCAGCTTCTTTTAATGATTTTAGAAGCTTGAGCAATGTGGGTAGCTCCATTCTTCTATAATAATCATAAATATGATTTCTAATAGCAACCTTAGCAAAATCATCCAAATCTGTGATTGGCTTCACCTTGGTCCGCTTTTTGTTGGGTGTCGATAATTTATTTTCAAACATCCCATCTTGGCCAATTTTCTCACGTGTTATACGCGAAACAGTATTGCGGCCAATATCAAGAGCTTCGGCTACTCGTTCTACAATATGATTCAATGGTAACAACGGTCCATTATTTTGTTGTTCTCTTTCAAAGTAGTCTCGGAGGCGAACAACAAGCTCCCTGGCCTGACTACCCAAAACAGTTTTTTTTGTATGCTTAGGCATGGTAATAACAACAAACTCAACAAACTTATAACAAATAACAATTTAACAAAAATGAAAACAAACAATGAAATCGTAATACGTGTCACATTAAGTCACAATATAACGCGCTTGCACTCGTACTCGCACTCACAGCATCGCACGGGTAAACAACATGGCCGCCGCGCCGATGCACCATAGAGCAAAAATGTTGTCACGAAAAAAAAAACATAAACCCGATTTTGATTATTTTATATAAGTACAAAGATAATTATGTAGCCATAAAACATTTATATTGACAAGTTTATACACGTAGCACACACGTAGTTACACTGCACAACTGAATAATACACTAATTTTCATAACAATATTAAAGAGAACTAGATTCACGCTGCGAGTATCGTTAGCGATAAAAATGAATTGCATAACCTCACATCCCTACGTGGTACTGACAAATGTCAACGTCATACGGGCAACTGTCACCCGCACCATGCTACAGCGCAAATAGTGTAAAACCCGACTACTGCAAAATCACGCTCTAAAAAGTACACCTACAAAATTATAATGGCATGCGACCACGGCTTTACCTCGACCATTTTTGTACCTATATCTTGATTTCAGTCTGAAATATTTTCTTGTTTCATACTTTTTAGAGCGTGATTTTTCAGTAGTTGGGTTTTAGTTTTTGAACTTACATTTTGTATAAATTATTTTGGGGTTATAATTTCGTGATAAAGTATTTGTAGAGCAGCTTAATTTTATTTTTGTTTGGATTTTATTATATAATAGGTATTAATTTTACAGCTGCGCCGTACGTAGCACATTCTCACTTTTGCTGGTTTTTAACAATTTAAACATACTTATTTATTTACTTAGACAATATAATATAAATACATATTTGTAATGTTCTTGTCAAGCCCTTTCATTTGATATCCAACATGGCACAATTTAATTCCTATAGCCCTCTATAGGATATAATTGTGCCATGTTGGAGACGCTCTATTGCATTTAATGTGACGTCACATAGCCTATAACCAGTGGACAATTAGGACGCTTTCAATGATACATCATTTGTCAAATTATGATCGGTAGTTTAGAAGTTATGAGGTAACAGATGAACATACATACATACACACATACATACCGGTCAAAATCATAACCCTCTTTTTTGCTTCGCCGTAATCGAGTATTAATAGACTTGTTTTTCATTACGTTACTAATCTCGTTTTACGTTAGTACTCTAATCGACCATTTTAGAGAATTGATAGACTAGTGGTGTGACCATCGGACTGCCAAGTCATAGGTCTTAAGTTCGAACTCAAGGCACACACCTCTGACTTTTCGGATTTATGTGCGCATTGTATAATTATCAATTTCTTCAAAAACGGTGAAGGAAAACATCGTGATGAAATCGGCATGCCTGAGAGATATTTCTCGACGGCATGTGAAGTCAAGTCAGAGGCCCATGGGTGGATTATATCTCTGACATAGGTTACTCACTAACTACACGAAAAGAAGAAGTACTTTCGCCTCAGGTTTTCCCATCCAATCATAATCGTCAAAACTTCTAAGCACTGCCTCCCCCACTGCTAAGCAAGTGGGGAGGCAGTCCTTAGAAGTTTTCTAAGTGAAGTAGAAGTGTCCTATTACTTCTAAAGTAAACATCTGGCGTACCACATAACAACTAACCAACCTTTTCTATATGAAAACAAGCTACCCATCAAAATGAAATTCTGTACCCTTTTTAAGAAAGTGGGACGACCACGAAGAAATGCGGGTGTATCAATTCGACCGCACCTAGGGTTACCATCCTTTCGGACAAATCCGACTTTTTGGCCCCTCGTCCAGAATTTGTCCATAAATGTCCGGCGTTCTTTGGCATTCTCGGGATTTGTCCAGCCTTGTAATTCGTCCGGACTTTTCAACCTTAGGGAATTTTCTTCAAAATAGAAAAAGTTAAATGAGTAAATATTCCAAAAAGAAAGATTAAAAAGTAAAATGTTCGAACTTTTTTTGCAAATATTCGTTTTTTTTGGCAGGACTTTTCAAATTTCGAAATGGTAACCCTAACAGCACCCAACCAAAGTTTTGTCCTCGCGAGAATAGAATTCAAAGGATTTCTTCCACATTGGCCTTCCCTAAGAGCCCTTAATAAGTAAGAAGGTACGTGAGAATTGTCCTAACGATGCGCAAGGGACAAATTCGGTACAAATAAGGGACACTATTGGCGTAGACGAGGACAGCTGTTTTTGGTTGGTCGTTATTTTAAATGCTTTTAAGATATTAATGAGGAAGACTGGAAGACGCTAATGTGAAGGGTTTATTGAGGACAACAGAAAGAGTAAACTGTTTTAGTTTTATCAAAACATTCGGGGTTTAAGAAAAACTTCAATGTTTAAAAAAATATTGAGCGATAGATCTAGAAAAATCAGAAAAGAAGAAGGGAAGGTTTATAATGGTCTTTTATATTTTTCATGTGGTTAGTGGTTTATAATGGTAAGAGAAGTGATCCCAAATAAAATTGCGTTCAATGGGTAAAAAGCTAATTAATCTTACAACAATAATAAAGAAATCTTCATCTTCATTTTACTGCCCTATACTTTGCCATCTTGTTTGGAGTCGGCAACGTAAAGGAAATCTCTGCTGTAATCGGTAAAGAAACACTGACGTCATCTACTTTGTAAAATATTATTGACATGTAAAAGAGTCTGTGTAAACCTATTTACGCAAATATCATTTATCAATAATCATTTCCATTCTCAACAATTTTTTTTTTTATGCACTCTGTAGATCTAATTCTGACCACACAACTAGATATTCGAACTAGAGGAACTTTTTCTGCGCTCGGTGTTTGGTGTGGCAACACGCCATGTTCGAGTTCACGACAAGTCAATCGTCATCCTGAGGATGCCTCGTTGAGAGGTGAAACACGTGTTGATTTCTTACAGGGTCTTTTTAAGACTCTTTAGAAATAGGTAAGCGGAACAGGTTACTAAATAAATCCACTTAAATTGCATTTTTTTGAGAAACTTCAACATCTCCCAATGTTTGTCGTAATTCATAACTGCACTATAGTTCAGAGCATTGTTTAGCCAGTTCACTGAAGTTGAAAGGCTATTAAATCGACCCAAGTACATTTAATTGCGCATAAATCATAACGTACGTGGTCATGCATAAAACTCGTAAATCAAATTCCATTTTGTAGGCCTGTTATGTATTTATTTGTGGCCTAATATTAATATATTTCAGCACTCTATGTATTATGACAGTGCTTTCATTGTTTTAAACATGGATGTATAGAGTCCGCGCAGTAGTCTGCGCGCGGTTGAAATCGGAACTAATCGTATGTCGCCGCGCGCCATCTTGTCGTCAAATTATGTATAGAATTACTTAATTAATTAATATTATAATAAAAATAATATAGATTTAATATTTTAAATAAAAATATTAAATCAATATTAATATTTTATTATTATTAATTATTTATTAATATTTTAAGTATAGTTAGTTATGCAAGCCTGCGCCACCAGTCACTCGTAGACTTATCCTGTGCGCACTCTATTCAAAGAAATTATGGAGGTATGAGGAACAGGGTGTAAAGTTATCTCATCCTCTATAGAAAAGGTAGGGTCCTCTGACCAGACGGGTGTCGTGTCTGGTAGGCAACTGCCCGACGATTAATGTTGGAAACGTTTATGTCGGAGTCAGGTATGTGGCTCTTTCGTTATTATCAGCGATATTTTAACTACTGTGGGCGTACTGTGGGTAGTGTTGGTTATTGCGCAATAGAAAAACCGTTTGCAGTTCAGATCACATTATAATTTACTATCAAATTAATCACACTAGTAATGCACACACTGTAGGTACACGACACAACTATTCGGAATGCGCGACAGTTTGTAAACGTCTTCACTGCTTGACCGCCAACGATGAACTCCGTTCAGACTCTGTCGAACGCCACCTGGCATCCCGATTAGTCAACTCAGTAACGTATTTCCGACATATATATATGTTATGCTGACCGCGCGCTAAACTCTGCTTGCGCGATGCAGGATTTGTGTGACGTCAGGTCTTGATTCGTAATTTGCATATGTCGTTGTAGATGCCGTCACAAAATTAAGCAAATTGACACCCCACGTCAGTATATCAATTTCATACCACTGTAAAATCATGACAGTTGTGATTTGAATACACGAGCAATTTTTGTAGTCAGTTTGCAAAAAAAGGGTAAGCATGCTAAATTAGCACACAGGCTATGTTTGTCGAATTACCAATACATAGTTCCTATAAGTCTTTGAGATCGCGGATATTCAAATGCAGCATGAAAAAGCATATAAAGGCCTATTCAGATATGCTGAAGCGATATCGCTGTCGCAGTCGGTATTGATACTAGTTCAAAGCGACTAATCATGGGGTCCACTCTCTAAGTCCGTTAACGAAGATACGGGTCCGTACGAAAGTAGTTTATCCGTCATAAAAAGTGTCAAACTAAATTTTTCTGACGGGCAAAAACACATCGGGAATAGAGACAACTGTCAATTCGTGTTGTCATTCATTCCTAGTTTGGACCCCGAACTATCTTATGTCCGTAGTGATGCGGAGTAGGAAACGCCCGTGACTTCGGCTGAAACTACGGAATTCTTGCTAAAGGAGTAGATCCCCAGAAGGGGGACCAGTATCGCTACCCACCGCGATAGCGATATCGCTTTTATCTGAATAGGCCTTTATTATGGAACGGTAATCTGAAGAAGGCTGGGGCAGACTAGATGCGCAATAGCGAATAATGGAGAACTGAGTGTGGTGGTAAAGGCAATGTCTTGCAGTAGATTGCATTAATTGTTTAAGTTAGTACTGTAATGGAATGTAATGTTACTGGATTAAGTAATAGCTGACACTGTCATAATCACCGCTTCTTAATTTTTGCTATCTCAAATGAATTCTTTGTGAAAACGCTTATAACAAAAAATAAAAAACCAATAACCTGAAAATATATGGTGTAAATTTTGTTTGTCACACCAAATTTCTATAGATTATAAGTTTATAACGCTTTTTTTTTTCGCTTTTCAGTTAAATATGTTTGCAGTCGGGTTTTTTTAGTTTTTGGCGCTTAAAATTCGACATTTTGATTTTTATAAATTTTACTATACCCAGTGACCCTCGCACAATAAAGACGAATCTCTGTAAAATCAGTTCAGCCGCTTTGTAGTTACGAGAGAACATAGAGACGGACACATGCAGTGGCAGTGACATAGACGCGAAAACTGTTACCATGGAAAAAAAATTGCTGTTTTACAGAAAAGTGCAATACCTACGCGGTCAAAATATATGGATCAGCAGATTCTTTTTTAAATAACCGACGAAAAATTTCAACGCAGGGGGTACTGAATCCATGGTAACCGTTTTCGCATCGATGTCCCTGCCACCCTGTATACATACAAGCATACATAATACAGGTCAAACACATAACCTTTTTTTGGCGCCGTAGTCGAGTAAAAAGTGATTGTCTTATGCTCAAAAGACCTCTTGACATTATCTTTTCTTTCGTCTCAATGACCTGCAAAAAATTGACATACTTCAATAGGACTGCCAAAAGCAAATCTGTTAAAACTTCACAGGAACAGGAACAGGAAAAAATATCAACAAAATGAATAAGCTCTCCCGGGAAATCAAACTGACCGCAAAGAAGACATCGGTCGCGAAATTCAAAAAAAGATATCACAAAAATCATTAAAAATAAATTTTATTAACTGCCGCACTCACAGTCGTCACTTAACATTCAAACTCAAAGCATTTATTTCAAATAAACCAATTACAGGCACTTTGAATAGTCAAGGGGTCGGTCAGTCAGAAAGACGAAGCTAGTTGCCCATTCCAAAGGGTAGTAGATACCTATGGAGAAGAACAGGCAACGGACACTCTTTTAAATGAAAATATTGTGACAAATAAATCATTAACTTTTATTTACATATATTGATTGGAACGAACTGACTCGTTGGTCTAGTGATTGCAAGCGCTACTGCTGAGCATGAGGTCCTGGGTTCGATTTCCAGTTTGGGCAAAGTGTTATTGGGTTTTCCAACAGGATTTTTTATGGTACCAGCCCGGAGTCTGAATTTGTGCTCGGTTGATGGCTATAGGCTCACTTCCTATCACATGGGACTAAAACGTAACTGGCAAAATATGGGTATACTATAGGTTCACTTCTGTCTAACCCTTCGGGGTGTGATGTTATGTTTTTTACTTATGCGTAATTCTATATTAAGCTAATATAATTGAGACGGTGTTAGTTAAAACTGAGTCCTCACCTTTCTAAAACTATGTCAGATTAAAAATTCATTCATTTCTTTTGTGTTGGCATAAAGACATGCTGCTCAATTAAAGTAAATGCTTGATTAATTTCAAGTGACGTGTTTTGAATCCGTCAGTGACAATGTTTTAATTTTGTTGTCAAATTTTGATTGATAATGTATTTCGTAAAGTCTCTGAGTGCGGCGCTAAGATTTCTTCCTTTTAAGAAAACGTTGAGTTGTTCCTTATCGGTGGGTAGATCTTGTTTTTTATTCTGTTACGTGCCTGTAATGTCAAATGAGTGGACTTTTGTAACCTTTATGTACCGCTAAGTTGTTGGTTTGAGGCGAGAGTTAGACGGAAATATGTGGACTATAAAAGAAGCTTGAAGTGTCTTGTGATGGAAATTATTGGTTATACATCGGTGTGTAGTGTTACATCTATCAGTGTGAACCAGGGACTTGAAAACGAAAATAATTTCGTTCCGTTACACTAAATGCTATCTTATAACGCTCCAAAGTTCGTAACGATACTAAAAACGAAAAATATCAATAACGTTACAAAAAAAAAAACAACGTTATAGAATATAATTTTTGTAAAACAATATTTTAAGTAACGTATCAGTAATATTATGCTTATATCCGCTTGTAATAACGTTACAGATTCATTTGTATAAAGTTTCTAAAGAACTTTTCCCGCTGACCACCGCCCCGTCGTCTCCCAACACTACCACCACCACCACCAGCAACCTCCGTTACGGTGGTCGGCGGCCGGTAGGTGGTAAGCTACCGCCGAATTCAAACATTAAGTTCGTTCGAGAGTACGCATCTTTTACAGACAGTTTTGTGAATGAATAGTTGTGGTTACCTACCTACTTTTATATTTATGTGATAGTGTCATCTTCACAATTTTTTTTTGGCGATGTTGCGTATCGAAATGAATAACGTTATTATTTCGTTATACCGATATATTAATAACGATATATTTTTAATACTGTTATTAAACAGATGAAGATTTTGTTCCGTTTGTTAGTATCGTTATAGCCAATGAATTAATTTTGTTGCGATCCTGGTGTAACGGTACAAGTTATCGTTACTGGAACTTTGCGTAACGTTATTTTGAGTAACGTTTCAAGTCCCTGGTCTAAACTGTGTGTCACAGCATCATCATAACTTGAGGTTACGGCACATTTATTTCGTCAATCTATTCTTGAAATCTTTACAATAATCGTTGAAATTATTACTCCGAACTTACATTACAAATTGAATTGAAAATGAGGCCTTCCACAATTTTTTAGTTTGATTGTGTCTGATTTTTGATTTTGCGTTTTAAAAGAATCTCCGCTAGCTTACTTGACTTGACCCTACTAATCCTACTATTGTGTGTGCACTCATCATCATGATCGGCCTAGTCTTTTCCCCATTATGTTGGTGTCTGCTTCCAGTCTAGCTGGATGCAGCTGAATACCAGTACGTATCTTACGGGGAGCGTCTGTCTATCTGACCTCCACAATCCAGTTGCTAGGCAATAAATACGATACGCCTTAGTAAAATTGATTAGAAAACCCCGCTAATTGTTTTTCCATTATAAGAGTTATTTTAATATAGCTCTTACTGAAACTAGAGAAAAAGAAACAAAATCTTAAACGCAACATTTAGGTCTACACCAAGTATCTGCTAAGAATCTTCTACAGTAAAAGTCTACATTCTACCGTGTATAAGCCCCTCTTAACCTTTATATGCTGCACTCAAGGCGTCCTTAATATCGTCCAGTGCTATCATCTTCCCGCATACATTTGTTTTCCTATGTCCGGTCACAAATTTAGAATTTTACTGAAAAAAATGTTGAAGATAATAATGAAAAAGTAAACGCGTATACAAGTGAGGCTACCCGCCTCTGCGGTCATCCTTCAGCTTTTTGCTTTTAAGTTTCTACATAATTTTCTTCTTGGGATGTTGTGATTTTGGGAGACGATATTACTACGGTATTTTGATTATACAAATCGATGTTTACCGTCAATGATTAGCAGTGATTGGAGTAGGTAGATTGATTTTACGTACTCGAATCATGAATAGTCATAGAAATCATAAGCCTTTTTCCGGGATTTCATTTTGTTACTTACTGCACGCGTAGCATGACCACCGTAGAAACGAGTTGTGTCGACAGAAGAATAGACAAAAATGACGTTCCGTGTAGACAGGACGGCAGTAAAGTAGAAAGACACAACTGCACTTTTTACGCAATTCACTCTTTTCATAATTTGACTCAGAATTGTTTGTTTTGTCATAGGATTTTTTTTTTCTTTATTTGATTCTCAATTTTTATTGATATTAAGAGTGTCGAAGTATCGTATTTTGGAAGAAAACAACGTTACAGTAATATTGGATCTAACCATTTCCTTGGTAATGGTGCCGATTCTCTTGTACACCGAACTAAACTATCTAAACTATCACTAAAACCCCTTTATTTTTGGCTATGAAAATCTTAAAACTATTCTGCAACAAAAAATCCCTAAATTTAAATATAATTTTCACACAACTTAAATCGTATTTGAGAATCGCGAGTCCACGTGGTACTTCTTTGTCCTACCCCGTGATTTTTTTTAGAGCCAGAGGCGCGAAGGCTCGGGCTCGACGTATTTTATATGGAATTTTTCACTTTTTGTAAGTGTGGAAAATAAGAAAAATTATTACCTTCATGTTCAGTCTTAGGGGTTTGAGGGTTTTATAAAGGGGGTCGAAATTTTCATTATTTTTGCGATTAGACACCCCATTTTCGAGATATAAGCAAAAGAAAAAAAGATACAGTACTATTTTTTCATATGAATTCGAGGTGTTGGTGTGAATTTTAATCATGATAATTATTACTTATCACAGTTTTGCGTTCAAAACGCTCTCCTTTACAGGAGAGCGTTTCATGATTTTGTAGATAACCGTATATACTTTGTGGCCGTTGAGAAAAAAGTTTTCTACCGTCTTTAGCATGGCGATTACAAAATCAAATACCTTAGTGATTTTGACAGTTTGGGATTGAAAACTTTCTTCTGAAACAGTCTACATGTAAAAGGACCTAGACAAAGATCGTTAGTAGCGGAAGACAAAATGACAGATTGTAAAATTATTTCTACGGTGCGATGTCAAACATGGAGAGACGAAATGTCAATTTGTATAGAAAGAGCTACGTCTATTCTTCGTAGAAATAGAAAGCGTCATGCTACGCGTACTGGATTGAATCAAATATTGTAAAAGTAAGAATTTTCAATCTACTATATAAGAAATTTATAGAATGGAAAAACTATTAAAATTGTTTTATTTTTATTTATCAAGTAATAAAGTTAATCTTACTGTTGTGCGTCCATTCTAAATTTGCATAATATGACTAATTTAGTAGTTATTTCTTGTAAGTATATTATCTGCTGCTTGTAATTGTCACTATTCTTGAATAAATAAATAATATCTTTTTATACTTCTTAATATTTTTTCGCATTCAATGCAATAACAGCAAAAGGGTTAAATATTTCTTATTCATATTGATGTGTTCTTTATTCTACACATTACAACATTTGAAATTTCTTAAAAAAATCTTAATAATTACTAAATCCCGGAATCCCGGATCCATACTAATATATACGTGCCAGTTCACTGACCCCAAATCAATCTACCTACTCCGATCACCGATGATTAGTCTCTATGAAGTTCTGTTACAGGACTAGTACAGTAGTAGTTTGATCAGCGTTTCCGTTAACCTTTGCTACATCTATTCTGATAGGCGCCCTACAAACCATATTCGCAACAAGAGTAGTAGCATCGTAGCATAATCGGCCTATAATGTCCCCACTGCTGGGACACAGGCCTCCTCTTGGTTCGAGGGAGTAGGCCGTAATCTCCCCACGCGGACCCAGTGTGGTTTGGTAGATGTCACATGTCTTCGAGCTTTTTGGACAATAGTAGTGCATTCAGTTTTGATTAAATAATGTATTAGGGAGTGCCTGCGCTGCCGGCGCCGGCTACCAAAAATAACGCCATTGGGAAGCGACATGACATTACTGCCGGCAGCCGAGATAACATCGGCTGCCGGCACATTACATACTCTGTAGCCGGTACCGCTGGCCATAATGGACACCAGCGGTGTAGCGTTTATGGAATCCCTTCCAGTATTCAGAACTCTAACTAACTAACCCCAACTAAAGTATTTTTTTTTCTATATATTCTATGTAGTTGTTTTTGGCACTTGCCTTCCGCTCTCAGAAATGTATTACGCATCCCCGCTCGTGGGGGGTCCCACAAAGGAGTCAGGAGTCCCACAAACCCTGACTCGTCCATGAGTCGGGGTTTGTGGGACTCCTGTCCGTAATGACAGTATATCCACTAAAACTCAGCGGTATTCCCACATCGCCGTGATGGGTGGGTTATGGGAAACCGGCTCAGCCTTTACTTCCGCAACCCTCCCGGCACATGCCCGCCTAGCTGGCAGGCCAGGTGTTCCCGGCCATTCTCGTCTGGCGCTGGTAGAGGCCTGTGCAATACAGGCAAGGCTGCCCCCACATCTGCTGCCTGCTGGCCTCCATCCGGGAGGAGTCGGAGATGACTTTAGAACTGACGTCTTCTTCGACCCCTCCTCCGCCTTCGGAGCGGCGTCGCGGCAGGATCGCCCTCCCGCATGCGCTCCGCCGCCTCGTTCTGAGACATGACGTGTTTGCAGAAGGAGGCGACTAACCTAACCTAAATAACCTTTTTTGCGAGTTAAAATATTTAACCTTATCTAACTACACACATCAAAAGTGTCTAGGGATCAACATATATTTTTGCAATAACTTTTCTCCTGATTGATATTAATTAAAATTTTCTTTAAGGATTCATCAAATAAAGTGTTTTCGTTTGTCACAGTAACGATAAACCAAGTCACCTTTGCATTAATAAAGAAATTTGCCATTTTCCTAATAAAGGGATTTTTGACATTTGAACCACTAACATTAAAGTTCGAAAAAAAGACTGAAATAACAGTTTTCTTTAAAATTTTATTGGGTAACTTAAACAATTAATAATCCGTGTTTCTACCGCGAACACTAACAACACAAGAACATCGGTTTGGCATACTCAAAATGAGTTCATCCAAATCACGCTGTGGAATGGCCGCCCATGTTCGTTGCAACAACAAAAAAAGGTCTTCTTGCGACTGGATACCCTCCATATTCGGCAGAGCTCTTCTCTGTAGCATATCCCATGCATGCTCAATCGGGTTCAAGTCTGGCGACTGAGCAGGCCAGAGCAGGACATTGATGTTAGCTGCGGCGAGAGTCTGTCTTACAACTCTTGCGGTGTGCGGTCGTGCATTATCGTGCATTAACTGAAATAAGGGACCGATTTGCACTTGTAGAGGAACGATGACGTCAGATACAATCGTCTCAGCATAAATTTGAGCGTTGAGGTTGCCTCTGATCCAAATCAACTCAGTTCTTCCGCCGATCCAAATACCCGCCCATACCATGATGGTTCCACCACTATAAGGATGGACTTCCTGGCAGGATTTTAATCGCTGTTGGCGTCCAGGGGTTCTCCAGTGTCGTATACGTCTTGTATCCGGTCTCATACCAAAACGAGACTCATCAGAAAAGCACACGAAACGCCATTGTTCTTCTGCCCAATTTCTGTGTTCAAGAGCCCATTGATATCGAATCCTACGATTGTGCATTGCTATAGGTGGTACCCGTAGCGGTCTTCGGGAATGAAGGTTCACTTCATGCAAGCGGTTTCTGACTGTTTGGTCGCTAATTAAGTTCCCTGAAGAGTGATGAAGCCTCACGGCTAACATCATGGCGGTTATTGTTGGAGCTCTTCGAGTTAAGATTTGAATGTATCGGTCTTGTCTCCGTGTGGTGCAGCGATACCGTCCTCCATGGCGCTCAGCCACGGTACCAGTGCTTCGGTAACGTGTCCAAAGTCGACTGATAACACTCTGACTTGTATTCAGAGCTAAAGCCACAGTACGTTGCCGGGAACCAGCTTCTATCATTCCCACGGCTCTGAGCATTTCTTCCCTGCTTAAATGACGTCGCCGCTCCATAATAACGTTGGTTTTAATCAGTAGTAGGGAAACAGTAGCACTAATAATGTCTTCAATGCGTTGTATGTTTTTATAGGGAAAATATTGACAGCTGATTTTCATCTTTTACTCGAATTTGATTAACAGTTCCTGTTTCAAATTATGAAATGCACCAAAAAGGATCCATATAAATTTATATAATCATAAATTTATTACAAAGCCACATCTCAATCTCAAGAAATCCGCATAAAAATGCTTGATCCCTAGACACTTTTGATGTGTGTAGTTCAGTTCCGGGTACTTAGTATTTGATTACCGGAATATGGAAGTCATTGATTATGGGAATATAATACTGGAAAAAATAATGCTTTATTACATGTTTTTTAAATTATGCCTACCCCGCCTATCTACTCCAATATGCCGAATTTCCAACCCCGTTTTCCGCTTTTTTTCCTAACTCAGTGCCGGCAGCCTATTCAGCAACCGGCGCCAGCAGCCAATCAGGAGCCGGCGCCGGTAGTGGAGGCACTCCCAATGTATTATCTACGAGAAATATATTTAAAAATAATAATAAGAGAAATATACGTTTTAATAAATATACGTGAGTAATATATATTGGTCACGGCAGCACGCGTGAACGGCTGAACGGATTTTGGCACATGAGTAGACCATGACCTGGAGAAGGATACTTATATCCCGATACCTTTTATCCTGATATTCTCACGGGATCGAGACTTATGCGGGTGAAACCGAGGGGCACAGCTAGTTGGTAATGAAAAAGTTTAACGAGTTCTTGGAAGATGTCAAGTCATGTTTATTAAACCTACTTTGCTAAGAAATAAAAAAGTATAACGAGTCAAAAGAGACTTTAACTAAAACAGATGAAAACAGTAGTAACAAAAACACGGACTTAGAAACGTGTGATTTGCTCTTTTCGACGAGGTTTTGACTGAGGAATATAGCTTGTATGTACACTAGTATCGTAAACCTTAATGTCTTTCTTGCTTATTTGTATCTCTAAGCCCACGTAGGGTTTTATGCTTCACGCTGACTCAGGCTCGTAAAATAATGGTAGAAGTAGTGCATGTTGCCTTTTTGATGTATCTCCGTTATACATAACGTGACTGTTAACTCCACAGTTATCCCTAAGGGTAACTGGGTGACACGTTTTGGGCCGAATATTAACTCATGTAAATGGGGTACATTTGTGATTTCGTAAAAGCTGGTAAAATAAGGTTTTCTTTGCGGTAGTTTTTAACATATTACATTATTTAACTTTTTGGATTATTCGGATTTAAGCTGTGCGTGTGGATTTAAATTTTGAGGAAAGTCTTCTCCTATTAGTCGATTGCATTTTTTTCTCTTTCATTATGTATCACGGTTAGTGATACTTTATTCACATTAAAATCTAACTTTTTCACTTATCATCATCATCATAATAAGCTTATAATGTTCCCACTGCTGGGATATATGCCTCCTCTCGGTGAGAGGGAGTGGGCTGTAATCCACCACGCGGGCCCAGTGCGGGTTGGTAGATGTCATATGTCTTCTATTTTTTTTTGGTTCTAGGACATGCCGGTTTCCTCACGATGTTTTTCCTTCACCGTTTTGGGAGCAGTGGTGATAAAATTAAATACACAAAGTAAAGCGTCTGCCTTTTTTTTTTTTTTGAGGGTGGGAAATCATCAAATAACTTCTCCCGCTCTGGGTGGAGCGGGAGGGCGTGTCAGACTCTTACTGACTAAAACCCACCCGTGTTCCTTCGGTTGCCCTGTCGCCGGGGGCCACGATCTCCCTTTCGGTTTTCTTCGCAACCCCGGCAGGCATCGGTCCTAGTGGACCCCTTCAATTATGCTGACATCTCTTTGAGGCGCGCGTGGAACACAACGCGCCGTCGACCCGGGCCTGGTCCTTATCGGACGGTGAGCCACCCATTGCTCACCGCCCGCAAGCCCGCGCCTACGGTGGCCGGAAATCGCCCCGCGATTCCCGACGCCCTGGGCGTCTCCTCCTGCGGCGGTTAGGGGCGTGAGGGCGCGAAATTTGCCTCTCCCTCACGCGTTCCGCCTCCTCCTTCGCGAGCATTACCGCTTCGCAGAAGGAGGTGACGGCCTCCCATTTCCTCTCGCTCCGTACCATAGCCTGAACCAGGGCCGGACGCGAGCGATCACCGCCGCCGATCGCCTCCACGAGGACACGGCGATGCTCCGCCCAAGCTGGGCAGACCTCCACCGTATGCTCCACCGTGTCCTCCGGGCGATCCACACAATGGTGACACCCGGGCGTTTCCTCCCGCCTTATCCTGTGCAGGAACCTCCCGAAACTGCCGTGTCCGGTGAGGACCTGCGTCAGGCGGAAGGTGAGGACGCCGTGGCGCCTCTCTAGCCACTCCTCAAAGAGGGGTCTTATCGCCCAACCAACGACCTACAACTCGTAAATTGGGGCCCTTTCCACTGAGCCACCACTGCTCTGCTTTCCACTAATAAGTAATTTAAATATAAATTAAACTTCTAAATAACTATAATTTAGTAATGCAAAAACTATTAGCTCATCCAATAGGGAATCCGAAATTAAAATGCAAAATGCATATTCGCATTAATTATATTATTTATAATTTGACAGTTCTGCGAAGTCTCTTAGTTTAACTATCTGTGACAACCAACATTCTATCGTGAAAATATATAAATTTTGAAATTATCGTCTAATATTCGAGCCTCAGCATAAACGACTTGATATAATACTCGAGAGCGCATTAGGGTCCCGTTCTAGGATAATGTTGATCGTGAGAGCTCTTAGGAGCCACTTACAATGTACTCAGATCAGTTTTAAACTAAGTAGGTACATTTTACTAGGTAAATTGAAATCGTTTTAGAATTCATTTGGATATGCTTTACCCGTGAAAAAGAAATTAAGCATTTTTTTTTTTTGGTAAAATTAAAGAGTTTGAATACAAAAAAAAAAATGAAAAATGCAATGTATGTCAAAAAATGATCTTTGTAAAATGTTTACTCAGTTTCCCAAAACTAAGAAGTCATCAAGATAATAATTATATTTAAAACATCCCTAAAAATTAATTCCACGGGGATAGGTAATGGTTTAACTGGCTATATTTTACTTTATGTTTTTTTCCAAAAATTACTTAATGTTCATCTTGCAAGATATCCTATCATTTTATTCAGCTAAATGGAACCTGATAATAGCCACAGACAACGTCAAGATGTCATTGATTCAAAAACACTTTTATTTGTCATCTATGGACAACAGATCGAGGACAAAGAATGAGCAGTCCCAAGGCTCCAAAGCATCTTGAAAGAGTATCCCAACAAAAAATATGGAAAAAAAATTTGAGGAAAGCAAGATACTCAAATACATTCATATTTTTCCTCCTTTCGGCTTTACAAGACGTTGTCCCATTTTCCTTAATTTTTAACATGAGTCGTATTGTTTGTTGTTTGACAAAAGTAAAGACCCAATTTTCTGTGGCACCCTCATTTCTGTCATCTGAAAATTACTCCTTTGCAGAGGGGAATTACTTTGATTCCAATCGTATTTGCAACGAGATTCGTGTTGGGTCGTAATCATTTGCCTTGTGATCTTGGATCACTGAAGTATTTTGATTTGGGAAGTAGAATTATTGATAAGGCAATCGTCTTCTTTTCGCATTTGATTTATCTATAAATATAACTTACCGTTATCAAATAAGACACAGTCATTTTTGAATTTTGGTATAGTAGGTTACCAAAATACATAAATGACTGTCTTATTTGATAACGGTAAGTTGATTGATAGATACTGGGAGTTACCATACACTGTAAAGTATTAAGTGATTTTGTACAATTCCGGTGCAATAATTAGTACCGTCACTTGGGCCTGCTCTGCGCTTATTCTTCCCTGCTAACGGTTCACAGATCACGGGCCTTGTTTTGGAAAATTAAAGGGTTAAATCACAGTTATGTGTAAAGGTGTCTTAATTACTAGATTTGTAGGGATTTTAATAAGTACTCGTATTTTGCATTATGTGAATCATTTTAATTAAATACAATATGTAAAAAAAACCCTTTCCGATTCGAAAGGGGCTCATAGATACTGCTTTCGTGCTAGTGCACGTGTTGCACACGTGCTGCTGCATATTACTTAAAAATAATAAAACATCTAATTATAATTGAAAATAAAAAAGTTATTGCTATTTAAAAATCACATTTTTAGTACCAAAAATAACCTAAATTCATAAAAAATTTGTAAATTTTCAAATTATGAACTTATGACTTAAGTATAAGCACTTGCTAAACGACGACTGCCCGCGCCCCAGGTAAAGTTCCCCCATTGAAAAAAAAGACACGATTTTATTTTTTTCGATTTTCCTGAGGATTACCACATAAATAGACTCTCATACGATACCTAACAAGACCCTCATGGATCGGACAGGGTTTTTTTAAACCTTTTGTATATGAAATGAAAATAATAATGAAATGGTATTAAGTGTGTTTTTGATTGAAAGTTAATGGGGATACATGTTCAACTTTTATAGATAATTTAGATATTTCTGTATATAATAGGAAACAAAAATCTTTTTCTTAATAACAAATTTTCTTATTACATTCTCGCGGTCTAATAAAGAAGAAAAACATTTACTATAAGGTTGGTATATTTTCAAATAAGGTCGGTTATTCCCGAAACCGTTCGCATGGAAAAATCCACATCGCCGGAATTTGGTAACAGGTGTGTGCCAAAACTTGAATGAGTTACAACAGTGAAATACGGGAGCATAGTTTGAAGGATAAATGTACCATATTTTCTGTGAAGAAGAAAGTAAAACGTATGTTTGATATAAACTTAGTTGAAAGCGAAAAATGTTTCTATGTAACAGCTGTTTACTTGTCTCGAGAGTAGATAGATGTAAAGTCGGGACAAGTATGAACCCTATGTCCCGGGTTCTGTTATTAGTTGAAAATAGCACTCATTTCCTCGGCAATTTATAAGCTGCATATGATTGTTATGACCCCTTTTAATTTTTTTTTTTGTCGCATTCAAATTTTTGGATCGAAGTTCTTTAACACGGCCGCGGTTGGGATAAACCGGCACAAATCGTCACGTAATGAAAAAGTGTTATAAGGTTTTGTTGAAGTCAAAAGTTCTTTAGGCTCATTGGACATTTTTGAGATGGGACTAAATCATTGATTTCGCGACACCATGACGACGCGTCATTTTTGTAAAAGCGACTGTGCTCTTTATTTATATTTCGTTACGGATCAATGTTCTATGCAAGTATTTTTACTTTAAAGGTTTCGGAAGTATTTTATTTTTTTTTGTAAACGAGATTGTGCTCTTTATTTAGATAAGGTTACGGACCAATGTTCTATGCAATTATTTTCGTTCACCAAGGCGATCTTGTTCAAGTTTTCACTTCTGTCGGCACTCCCGAAGTGCCACCACTTTTTTTTTTAATACAGAGCCATCTATTATAAGTTTGACGTTGTGTTTTGTACACTTGAAACTTGAGACCATACTAGATGATTCTGTATAATATACAGCTTACTTTTATGACATCTGTTAGAAAACGAATGGAAAGTGGTTACCTATATGTGATCCTTTAGACTCCCACAGTACTAAATAGTTTCACTACGCATTGCAACCTAAAGTGGTAATTAATTTTATGGGCCTGTAAACACAACAAACAGCAGCTTCTCCTCTCAAATAGTTTTACAGGCATAGGTCTTATTGAAATCTTTGAATATTACTTCATAACTATTAGCAAAGTGAGTAACTTAATAGTGCAAAAAACAAGTCCTGAAACTTTCCGGCGGCCAGGGTTTAAATCTTTTAGTCTTGCTGGATCCTGTAAAAATATCCGTGAATACTTAAATAGACCGGCAGAACGCCAAAGCAAATGTCCGTATGTCATCAAGCTTAACCCATCTCACAGAGAATTTAGAGGCTCGTTATTTTCCAGTGGCCTCTCACTTGAGCAGGATTTATCGGAAGTTATATTCCTATATCTATCTTCCTCCCTCATACAGATTAACAGTACCCTAGAAAGGGACGGGACGATTATTATAACTCGAATATTGCAGGTGCATTGAGAATTTAAACTTTTATTAGTTTGAGCTTGGGTGTTGTCATGATCTATATCTTTTGAAGTAAAAGTTGGGGGGAGTATTTGCTATTAGTAAGGATGTAGATAGAAGAAAAAAAGTGGTGGCACTCCGGGAGTGCCGACAGAAGTGAAAACTTGAACAAGATTGCCTTGGTGGAAGAAAAATACTTGTATAGAACATTGGTCCGTAACCTTATCTAAATAAAGAGCACAATCGCGTTTACAAAAAAATATATATACTTCCGAAACCTTTAAAGTAAAAATACTTGCATAGAACATTAATCCGTAACGTAATAAGTGAGAAAAGCACAATCGCGTTTACAAAAATGAGGTGTCGTCATGGTGTTGCGAAATCAATGGTTTATTCCCATCTCAAAACTGCCCAACGCGCTTAAAGAAGTTTTCACTTAAAAAAACTGGGAAGTGGTGATTTATTTTTACTGAGTATTCTGTAATTTTTCTATTAGAGTTTTATGAACGATTTTATAGAGGAATGAGAAACAGGGTGTAAAGTTCACTCATCCTCTGTAGAAAAAGGAAGATCCTCCGACCAGATAGGTGTCGTGTCTGATTGGCAACTGCCCAACGATTGATGTCGAGACGTTGTAAATATACTATATACTCGTAGCACGGTAAATGCTGAATGGTTAACGGAATACCTTCGGATCCTCATGAATGAAAAAGCTAGATTACACAAATGATATTTTCGTTTATAAGTAAATAACCTTTAATCAAGTATGAATAACGTACATATTCGCTTTAGCTCGGAATCAACGAACCAATGTTAGTTTAAAATATTATGTGTATCTTCTCAGAAACTATTTTAACGTTAAATACAAGATTAGAATCATAACTCTAATCTAAATTAAGTTTCAGTTTGTTCAGCATAATGAAAACTGTGTTATCTCGTCGACACTAGTAAGAAATCTTTGAATAATATTGCGTCTTAAAATACTGTGACATTTCCTTACATATTATAAAACAAAGTCCCCCTCGCGTCTGTCCGTCTGTCTGAACGCGATAAACTCAAAAAATACTGAACTGATTTTCAAACCGTTTTCACCAATGGACGGAGTGATTCATGCGGAAGGTTTTTGTGTATAATTCATTAAAGGTTTTGTGTAAATTGGCTAAATTTGACGATTATTGTTGAAGATGTCGGAAAAAGATCATGCCGACTGGGAACTTTATTGGCGTGCGCCTCGGAAATGGTAAAAGTTACATAACATTTATATTCTACAGTATTATTTATCTTAAAAAGTTCAACAAAAAAGTCTGCGATGGCATATGTCTAACTACTAAGGATGATCCACAATAACCATTTTTATTCACAATTTGATAAAAATTTCATTGTTATTTCCGAAGCTATTTTGACCGGTAT
Organism: Omphaloscelis lunosa; assembly: GCA_916610215.1. Lineage (NCBI taxonomy): Eukaryota > Metazoa > Arthropoda > Insecta > Lepidoptera > Noctuidae > Omphaloscelis > Omphaloscelis lunosa. The sequence continues at coordinate 11,636,809 of OU744267.1, forward strand.
TATATCAATCTTTATCCAATAAATTATGTTACTTAAATTGAGCATTTAATTTAAATGAAAATATCCCAAAAGATGATTTTTATTTAAATGAGTAGTTTAAAAGATATCACAGATTAAAATTGCGTGGGACAAAATAATTATGGTTGACCGTAACGCGGGCGCAGCGGTAGGAAACCTTTTCCTCGGCTTTTAGGTATGTAATCCCGGTATCGGTAGTACGTTCCCGTGGGATATTTTCCGACATCCAAGCGGGAGAAGCCGTGGGCAAATGCTAGTATTCTATAAATATAGAGTTGGTATAAAAAAAAAACTGCTGGGAAATAGGCCTTATCTCGGTGAGAGGGAGCGGGCATCCATCATACGGGTCCAGTGCGGGTTGGTAGATGTCACATGTCTTCGAATATTTGGTTCTAGGACATGCCGGTTTCCTCACGGTGTTTTCGGTTCACCAGTTCTGTGCTTCCTGCATCCAGCGGATTCCTGTACCCTTCACAAAGTCATCGATTCACCTTATGGGAGGCCGTGCAACGCTACGTCTTCCGGTACGCGGTCGCCACTCCAGAACTTTTCGGCCCCATCGGCCATCTGTTCTGCGAGAAATGTGTTACACTGTCGGTTGCTGTGGTTTTCCTGCGGATCGCTTCATTTCTGATTCGATCACGTAGAGACACTCCAAGCATAGCCCTTTCCATTGCCCTTTCGGTGTCTTTTAGCTTTCTAATATGGCTTATTGTGAGCAACCACGTTTCAGTGACATAATTTATGGTCACTGGTCAAAGATCCACACCATTGAAACACTGCGGTATGTGGATTGTGGAAGTACTTGAATCAAAACAAAAACAACAAAACTAAAACCTTAACAACATTTCATGTCCAACAGTTTCTTTTTTCACTTATAAAACGACAAGAGCCCTGAATATATTTTTATAACTATGAGAAGCATAAAAATTTATGTTTCGCAGCAAAATGGACACTTGGACGCATCGTTGTAGCGACTAGCGCTGCGCAAAATTGTCCCGGGCTATGTAATCTTACGGCACTAAATTGCCTCGGGCTATGGGATCTTATCTCTTAATCTTTTCTTATTTTAGAGCTTCAGATATTCATGTTGATGTTGAAATAAAAGGGACAATAATAGGCTCTGTTGGGTTCTTGGGATAGGAAAAGTTAGTTTAAAGGGAAATGTCGTTGTGAAAATGGACTTAATGTTTCGTTTGAAATAGTTTTTGATGGCGGTATATCGCATTTGTAAGATAAAAAAGAAAATTCAGAAAATTATCCATGGAATATCTACATTATTTTCGTTTTTTGAAGTTACATTTACTCTTACCTCTTCCCGGTGATAATGTACGCTTTAAGACATCCAGGAAGAGGCTGCCTGGTGTATGGTTTGCTGATGACATTGTGCTTGTTATCGGGAGCGGCCTCGAGGTCCAGAGCGGACTGGAGGTGTGGTGGGCTTTCCCACTTAATCTTCCGACTTAAGCTCAGGACAACGGTTTCCAGTCTTGACTGGATATCGTTGGCCTGAGATTAAGTCGGATCAAAACAGAGGACTTGTTTTGTGATTTTGGCGGTCTCTTCAGTCCTGCGCCCATATCTCTCGCCGAAAGTAAACCAAGACGTAACACGCTGGATCAACTCAGGATGGATGAAATAACGACAGGGCACGGTAACCTTGGGCCGTGAAGAAGACGGAAGAAAAAAGATTGCATACAGTGAAGATGAGAATTTTGAAATGGATGTGTGAAGTGACAGAAATGGATAAAGTAAGAAATGGGTATAAAAGAAAAAGTCTGGAAGTGGCGCTAGTGACAGATAAGTTGAAAGGAAATCGTTTGGTCTGGTATTGGTATGTGACAAAGAGTGATGATATAAATGATAATGGATGGACAGGGAAAGCCAATGAAAAGATGGATGGATTATGTGAGGAATGATATGAAAGAGAAGGCAGTGAATGAAAGCGTAACGGTTGACAGGGGAGAATGGAAAAAGAGAACGTGTTGTGCCGACCCAAAGTAACACGGCACAAGAGCAGGAAGATTATAATGAGGTAACTTTTCAGTTTTTCGGATAACTTTTAGACATAACTTGAGATATAAAGTAGGTTTACATATTAAGACTAAGCAGCCTCTTTGATATAGTGGTCGCAAGCATTACTGCCTAATCCGAGATCTCGAGTTCAGTTCCTAGCTCGGGTAGAGTGCTTTTGGATTTTTTATCTGGAATTATCAGTAGCAAACTGGAATCTGGATTTGTGCCTGGTTGATGGTAATAGGCTCGCCTCATATTACATGGGACTTAAACATAACTGGCGAAATGTGGGTCTACGCCTCTGCCCAGCCTTTCGCGGAAAACAAGGCAAGATTTTGTGTATGTATATTAAAACATGTCGATCCATCAGGTTAAGTACGCTTGCCGGGGTTGGTCCGTGGGTGGGTGACCATCTTTACATACCGAGACTCCTTGCCTCGGAAAGCACGTTAAGCCGTTGGTCCCGGCTGTCGTTCGTAGATCTTTGACAGTCGTTACGGATCGTCAGAAGGCCAAATTTCTGACAACCAGTCTTACCAAGGGGTATCGTATTACACAGTTACTGGGTTGTGGAGTCGCTCCATGTAAAATACTGGTATTCAGCTGCATCCGGTTAGACTGGAAGCCGACCCCAACATAGTTGGAAAAAGGCATCAATCTGCCTAGATTGATATTAAAACAAACTCCTCGGCTCGGCTAGACATGGTGTATCTATGTGCCCCAATCTGTTTAGCCGTTAAGGCGTAAAAAGGTAACAGACATACATAGTTACTCTCGCATTTAAAATTTAGGATGAATATGGATAGCACATCGTTTTTTTCTGTAAATTTTCAGCCTGTAAATGAATCACCAATTCAGAACACACTGAATTGCACTAACAACATTTGGTTTTTCATTGATATTTCAATTTTAACCACTACGTTGAGTGTTAACACTTTTTTATCGGTGAAATAAAATTGAACTCCAGTATTTTTTATTTATTCAATATTGGTGTTTTATAGGTTTTCTTTTTTTAATTGAAACATGGAAATCTGTGAAAAAATGAAAATTGTGAGTGTGTGAAATACAAGGTTATAGGTCAACAATCCATTAGGGGATGTAGGAGAGGTCATTTACAACAAAATGACTCCTTTTGAGTCCTATGCAAATGTCATTTTTTTTTGAGTCATTAGACATAAAAAAGGAAATTTCATTCATTTTAAAATATAAAATGTCAAATTACTCGAAAATGGTTGACATTACTATCTGCATGACATTAGGATGGAAAGATGGATGGAAGGGGATGTAGAAGAGGTCATTTGGTTGCAAATGACCTCTACTACATCCCCTTAACGGATTGCCGACATATAACCAATTTAACCTGTATAAATCGAAAAACCCGGCCAAGTAAGGTTCCCGTACTACTTAAACTATTACGGTCTTATTACAAAACAAAGTTATTCTTTCGAGTATCAAGCAAGTTTTTGAAATAAATCGCGGAACACAAATTCTAAATATTAAATAATCATTTTAAGTAGGTTGTAACTGTCTGCAGACAGTCATCACTAAGTTTAGGAAATAAACTTGTCATCTACAAATGCATCTTTAAACCTGTTTGGACATATGGTATAGAGCTCTGGGGATCGGCAAGCCACTCAAATGTTGAGATTATACAGTGCTTCCAAAATAAAGCAATAAAAACCTTGAGTGGTGCACCTTGGTTCACAAAAAAAAACATGAGTACATGAGTACCCACAACTCCCAACTATCAAGAAGGTTATAGACAGGTCCTACAATAATTATAAGGAAAGACTCCAACGACACAAAAATGAACTCGCTGTGACACTTCTCAAGTCCTCAGACTCTTCTTACAGCCTTAAAAGAGTGCGAATAGCGTCAATCTAATCAACACTAATAAAATATCTAATAACGAGATGACGCATCGCAGGATGTGAAAAATCTCAAACTGCCAGTGATGACACAAAAAATCTGATTATAGGGCTGATTGCAGATGGACGAAGACAAAAAAAGAAAAAAGTTGGTTGTAACTGTAATGACCGTAATGTTAAAATCTAAAACCCAATTCTCGTACTTAAAAAACTTTAAAATTCCAGTCGTAATCTCATCTCAGAGTGACAATCAATGTCAAAAACTTATAAAAAATGTAGGCATTTTAGAGGATCTGATAGATTGTGACTGATATTAGAATGTTAACGTTCTTTTAAAAATATGGATCCACCCTTCTGATATAAGGTAATTTAATATTGTCTACTACATTTACAGCGGCAGCAACAGTAGCAGCCCGGGGTCTGGATCTGTACTCGGTTGATGGCAATAAGCTCCCCCCTGTTACATTGGACTTAACAACAATACACACAAAAACAATAACAATTACAACAACAACAAAAATTACAACAACAACATCAATTACAACAACAACACAACAACAAAACACACAACATTTACACTTAACAATTTTTCTTTTTACTTAATAAAAAATGAGCAAAATGTGGGTGTACTGTGGGTAGTGTTGGTTAATTCGAAATAGAAAAACCGTTTGCAGTTCAAATCACATTATAATTTACTATCAAATTAATCACACGAGTAATACAGACACTGGGTGCGGTACAAGGCGTTTATTATAATCACAAATTACAAGTAACACAATAACTGAGTATAAGGAATCGAGTACAGTTCCACGACGTCTTAACTCCGATGCGATCAGAGACTGAATCTTCGCCGTGGTCTTAAAACATCACGACTCTGTAGAAGCGCGCTTTAGGTTTGGGTAGATCACATGTAATCGCCAGTGGCGCGCTTGCGATTCGTTTAGTGTCCGTACTAATGACCGGATCCTACATATATGTATATTCTATAGTTACCAACACTAGCTTAAGGGTCCAACCCTAACCAGATGCGTTCCACAAGGGACTGCCTAATAAATGATGTGTTACAAACTTTATAGTTCGGAACATGTGGCCAACATAGTTATCTGAGTAACACAACTTTGTAGGGGATTTTAGAGTAATTAAATATTTTGTAATGTTGGGTAGTTGCGTTGCTCCGTAGTGATATAATAGTTGAGATGGGATTAAAAATGTATCATTGTAAGTTTTGCATAGGCACGTGTGAGCAGAACAGACTGCTGATACGTGCATAAGCGACCCCGAATTACTCGTAGATTTCAACCACCTGTTTCAACACGGTAAAAGAAAACATTGTGAGGATATCCTAAAAACACAGATAGAGTTATCTGTGTATGTCTCAAAGCCAAAACCAAAACACTCGAGGTCTTATTAATATGACATCCACAAACCCGCGTTAACATTCTAATATCTTATAAACTAATATTTAAACTTGTCGTTTAAATATTAGTTTAGATACCACACACCACCTACCGTAATAAACCTACAGTAAACTATATAATGTAAAAAAAAACCTAATATTATAATATTACATTTAGTTCTACTACTATTTTGCTGTGCCCGAAAGGGTCCATAATCATCACATATAATTTTAACTTATCACCTTTTACACATTATGGGATGCAAATAAAGTATTGAGTATGGAACATGTCGTCAAAATGTGGGTGTATAATATACTTCTGCCTACAGGGAATTACAGGAGTTATGTTATTCCACAGAATTTTCAGTAAGTATCAAAACAAAATCCTCCTGAATGGAACAAAATCAAAAGAGATTCGTCCCCCATAACTTAGGACAGACAGCAGAAAGAATTACGTTCCGGGAGCTGACCACAACAATGTATAAGGCACGACAGCACCCTTTGTAAGGACGGAAATACCACAAATAATGGCTTCGCATAGGGATGGCCAACCTCGGGAGATCAGTGGTCCAATTCGACACGATGTGAAACGATGGGACACTTAATGTCGTGTCCTGCGTGTCCTACCTGTCAGCCGCACGTTACAGGAACTGATGGACGTTAGTGATGGCGCTAAACACGTGGCCTAATTCGGGCTGAGCCTATTTAGATTGCCAACGACATGCTAAGAAGAAGAGTGGTCCGATTTGTAAAATAGGAAAATGATGTTACCTGAAATCTGACGGAAATGTACAGTCCGGGGAAATTAATTGTTTATCAAATTCACACTGACTGACGCATACGGCTGTCAAAGACTGACAGTTGTAATTTGAATAGATGAATAATTTGAGTTGGCAATCAATTTGATAAACAAAGAAAAAAACCTTTTTTTTTATTTGGCACTCGCACAGCATTAAAACTAAGAAAATTTTATAAACAACAATTTCAGAAAAAATACAAAAAACCAACACAACAAATACAATAACAATAAACAACAACAACAATAAAAACAACAATAATAACAATAATGTAACAATTAATTTCCCTGCTTTTACACCAAGCACGTAACGGCTATCAAATGCAAAAATATTTTTTCATATCCTACGTTTCAGAGATAAGCGATTAAAAAACAAACTCTTCAGCTTTATTATTAGTAGGTATAGATTTCCTTTGACCTACATACGCCTGAGACTAAAGGTCTATCCTTTGATTAAGTACCTCTATAAATCTGGGGGCTATTTATTTAAAGGATCAAAACAAACCCTAACCCAAAATTTTAAATACACTATGACCTATTGTGACACCCCTCACAAAACAACACGTCCTCCTCAAGGCCGTTAGTTAATTGTAAAATTGACATTGGAGGTACAGATTTCAATTTCATCTGATGAGATTACGTGGTATACAAAAAAACTACGTACTCACAAAGCTGCTTCCTCATTAGGAGCATTCACCTGTAATGTAACGTGACATATTCGATTTTGAGCATTACGTTACAATACTGCCTCCCTGACTGACGAACATTCGCCTGTAATGTAACGTTTCAGCTTAAATATTACAGGCATTGCGCACTGCAATGCTCAGTTCTCCTCCCTCACTGATGTAAAGCTCGAATTGTATCATTACAGGTTGCGCACTGTAATGCTCAGTTCTCCTCCTTCACTGATGTAATGTTCGACTCTGAACATTACATTACAGGTGGGGGCATCCGCCTGTGTAGGAGCACCTTAAGATGTATTGTTTTTCTATTCAGCAACTGTGTATAGTACAAATCTATTTTATATTTTGTATGCGGATCCCATTAACGATCTAAAATTCATGTACAGTGCATGTCCTTTAGCTTATGTAACAAACGTTTGCCATCCCTGACCTTAACTCAACAATGTTTCCCGTTAACAAAATGGCTAGAAATTCATTAAGTTAAAATCTAAAGCTCTTGTATTAACTCTAAAATACGAGAACCGTATCGATTGTATACTGTAATTGAATACAAAATCAGCTGCACTAACATTGTTGAAGATAACACAAGATTTACGTTGAAGCAACAAATTTTAAATTATGTTTTTTATATTCAAATGAATAGAAGTGCAGTAGGCTGCACATCAGAGGTAAAAACACCAGGAAAAGCTGGTCTCTTATTCTATTTGAACTCCGTACTACGCTAGACCAGCTCAAGGTCACAGTGATACCACGGACTTGCGATCGAATGTACAAGAATCTCTTACTTAGATTCACAAAGACTTCCACTATGAATTCACTTTATTTTAATTTCTTTCCAATGCATAATCAGCCTATAATGTTCCCACTGCTGGGACACAGGCCTCCTCTTTGTGCAAGGGCCATAATCCACCACGCGGGCCCAATGCGGGTTGCTAGATATCACATGTATTTGATGTTTTTGGTTCTCGGACATGCCGGTTTCCTCACGATGTTTTCTTTCACCGTGTTGAGAGCAGCGGTGATGAAATAATTTACGTAAAGTAAAGCGCTGAACCTATGATCCGTAAGTCGTGGCCCTTGCTACTAAGCCACCACTGCTCTCTCTTTCCCATTATGAACAAAATACTGAGGTATAAAAATAAGTAGTAGACTAGATGTAATTAGGTATCGTTATTGGCGGAGGTTGAAATTAACTCATTAACAAGATATGACAATCTCCGTTAAACCCAGGCAAGTCTAAAAACAGCACGTCACATAGCCTATATAACCAGCGGACGATCAAGACTCTTCCAACGCTACGTCATTTGTCAAATTATGATTAGTAGTTTAGAAGTTATGAGAGAGTAGATGAACATACATACCCACATACATAATTATACATACATACGTACATATTGGTCAAAATCATAACCTTTTTGCTTCGCCGTAGTAGGGTATAAAAGAAGTAGTCAATATTGTTTTGTGCAATAGTGCAGTCTCACCTCTTGACAATTCTGAAGTGGTTTGAATATGTCCGAATAGGTATATGAAATTGTTGCATAATTAGGGGGATTACAACATGAGTGTGTGTTGTGGGTTTGGTTTTTAATAATGTCACGAGAGTGTTTTAATACCTAGTTATGTGTAGTTTCATACACTGCTTTATCTACTTTCATACATTGGGATTGAATCTACTAAATAAAATATCAAAGTAAAAGATCAAGATTAAAAAAAAAAAAACACGAAATTCAGTCCTACAAAATGTATGAATGGCACCTGCACCCAGCACAATACAGCGCAAGCGCTAAAGCGGGCGCTGCTGACCTTCGCGCAAAAAAAAAAATGAAAAAAAAAGAAAAAAAAAATTGATGGAATCTCCTTGGTGATATTAACTTCTTGGATTTTCCCTGTATCGTCATGGTAAAAAAGGAATGTTTTATAGCATTATTTTGTTAGAGAAAAAGTGTTATTATAATATTATTATAAACCAGGAGTAGAGACGACTTTTTAAAAAAGGGAAACATATAACGTTAAACGTAAACAATCTTTAATTAAATGACAATTTAAATGAAATTAAAATTATAACAAATCAACAAAAATGTAAACGCCTAACACGTCCAGCACGCTCAAATGCCACAAGAAAAGTGAGTCTCCGCCGCTTGGAACGCGCCGCAGGCGCTATCGCCCCTCCAGCCGGTCTCGCCACCGTCAGGCGATCCTACGACATCATGACGTGCCACTAAGCCCCGCCTCCTGACCGTTTATTTCTAACAATATTCTAATTTCGGTATTGTGCTTATAAAGTATGTCAATATAAACTCGTTTTGAAGTTTATAATTCGAATTTTACGTTACGAGAGTAGATAAAAACTCATATTTCGACTCCCAATTCGAGTATCACAAAAATCATGATTTTTTGTGATACTCAAATTGGGAGTCGAAACTGTCTCTCTTAAATACAGATAACTCAGTGATCTAGCTAGGAGAGTAGCGATTCACCCAACTATTAATTGTACCTACACCATGTAAATTAATGTATAAAATGATATTATAATTCTTAGTCATAAATAAAGATATAATTAAAAAATATTAAACCACATGAATGAAAGACATAAGGTTACCAAAGTTCAATTCCACAACTTAAATTATGTCAGTGGATCTTAAAACATACAATTTTGGGGGACAAAAGAATCCAATTTATTTGGTGTAAAAGTTGAGGGAAATTACCTCGCGAACTTAGTTTTGAACTTTGAATAATTGGACGATAAAAATTTGTATGATTTCTTTTATGGATCGCAAGCTTTGTTTTGTATAACTACGTTGTCTGTGGATTTCGAGGATTTTTTTTTTTTTATGAGGATTTGAAGGAAAATGTGAAGTAAAACTGTACCCAGCAACAGCATTATAATTGGGCGTATAATTAATAAAGGCTACATTTGATTTAAGGCAACCAATCTTGTAGTTAAGCATTTTGATGAAGTTATTTTTCTTTTTCCATAACTTAGGAAATTGTTGAAGAAGGAAGATGGCATGGAAACCATAAAAAGAAAACCTCTGTCTAGTCACGTGCATAGAAAAAATTGGCCATATCTTGTTATCGCCATAATTAAGAGGATTTGGAAAACCAAAAAGAGCAAAAAAAAAAAAAACGCGATTAACTTTGAGGAATAAAATAATTGCTGGTTGAAATAAATCCTTGATTTACACAACATTTTTCATACCTTCGTCAAATACTCTCATTCGATCATACGTAGGGGATATGGTACACATTCGATGACGCCTTTCTTAGATTTTTTCCATAAAATATTTCCCAGTTCTTTTTTGCACTTTTGGATTTTCTAGATTTCACCATCGATATTTGTTAATATTTTTGAGCGGTTATGAGTTTGATAACAAAAATCATGAATAAGATCGGACTCATCCGAGGGATGAAAGAAAACTTATAGAAGAAGATTTAGAATCCATTGTGTGCGACGACGTGAAACGTGACGATATTTTTTTTTACACACTTATATCAAGATCTAAAAATTTATTAATCTTATAATATCAAATCTCTATATTTGAAAATTTCCCTACTAATATGAACTCCATGTATAATTGCGGGTAGAAACGATTTTTGTTGGCTATGTTGGACAAGGCGATACAATTACGAGAGTAGAACACTCTCACACTCTGAAGCGTGGGGCATACAATTTTCATACTATGCTTTGTCTCTGAAAAATAATTTCTCATTTGCTTGCTAGCCAGCCCTATACTAAACTATCAGTAAACATTTTTAATTCCAGCTATCTATAAGTTAAGGTTACTTTAACAAGGAATGGTTTAAAGTTTTTTCCGTAATATCCTTCGGGTATGACTTGGCTAGAGTTTCCACTTAAAAAAGTTCTTTCAACGTTAAGAATAAAGTTGAATTTTAATTTACAGTTTCGTAATAAAAAAGCGGATGTTTCTGTGTTATACACATTTCTGGTCTTATTTTGGAAAAGAAAGACCAGATAATATTATTACAGTTTACGTTTATAAAAGAAACAATGTAACCCAGAATATAGAGTTTAATAAATAGCAATTATGTATAATAATATTTAGTAAGTATAATTTATTTTGGAAGTGCCTCTGCTGCCGGCGCCGGCTCCCGAATCGACTGCCGGCGCCGGTTGCTGAATAGGCGGCCGGCGCTGAATTTGAAAAAAAAAAAGCAGAAAATGGGGTGGACAATTTGGCATATTGGAGTAGGCATAATTAAGAAAACATGTAAAAATATTTTTTTCCTTTAATATATTTCCATAATCAATTATTTCCATATTCCAGTAACCAAGTACTACCCGGAACTGAACTAGTTATATAAGGTTAAATATTTTTACTCGCACTAAAAGGTTAGGTTAGAACTGTGATCCCCTCTGCACCAGCCAAGCGAACGAAGCGAGCGGTACCGCGACAGTGGCCGGCGAGTGCGAAAAACGACTAAAATATATAGAAAAAAATACTTAAGTTAGGGTTAGTTAGTTGGAGTTCGGAATACTGGAAGGGTTTCCATTATTATTTTGGTTTTAAAATTTAATTTTTTCAGTTTAGTTTCTGGAATTTTCAGAATCTCACGGGTTTCACACCCACCCGCCCGTGAGATTCTAGTTATTATTCTGAGAAGGTAAATTGCTCTGTACTGCAGTGAAATTTTTATCTAAGTCAAGTTGTACAAAATTTCTTACTATGCGGCAAGTGTTTAATATGGGAGCTTTTTGTAGTATTAGGTATGTGTATTTGGATAGATTGAGTGTATTAAAACCATTGAATTGTTTCGAGATAACACCTGTTGTTGATATTACTATTGGGACTATAGTGACTCTATTCATTTTCCTAACTCTGATAATTTTCTCTTGTAGTTCTGTATACTTCCTAATTTTTTCTGTAATAGTTTTTTGTATGTTATTCGTGTTTGGGACTGCTATATCTATTATAAATGTGTGTTTGCTTACCTTATCAACTAGTATTATATCAGGTCTGTTGTTATATATGGTGTGGTCTGTAATTATTGTGCGATCATAATATATTCTGTAGAATTGGTTTTCTAAAACAGGTCTAGGCATAGACTTATAATATGGTGTGTCCCTACACAAGACAACTCGCAACTAAACTTAAACTCATGCAAGATATCTTGCATGAGTTTAAGTTTAGTTGCGAGTTTTTGGTGTATGATATTAACAAGTTGATTATGTATATGCGTGTAATCATTTTTTACTGTACTATCTTTTATTATATATTTTCTATATTTTTTAAAAATTTATGAGTTGATCTTGAATGGCTAACATAAATCCTTCTGTTTCAGGAAATAGCTCACTTAATTCTGGCCTTTTGTTAAAAGCCTCTTTATCTATGTATGTTTGGTGTAAATCGTTGGGATGTCTTCCATGTAGTTCTTTTAGTCTCCACTTTCCGTGTATCTCTTCTCTATATCTCGCTTTATCAACTGTCTCAATATTGCTATCATCGCTAAGGTTCAGTGGTGTATACTGTTTGTCTATCTCTATAATTGTTTTGTGTAATTGAATGTTGTTTTTCTTCCGCCAGAAAAATTGTTTTAAGTTTATGACTTGTCTTTTATGAAGATGTGATATTTCTATTAGTCTCCTGCAACCTTTTTTTTGACATTATAACTCTCTCTATTGCTGATTTAAGGATGGTGATATCTGTGTTGTGTCAGTGTGGTTCTTGTTTTGACTTTCTGGAAGTGTTAGACCATTTTATTACACCTTATATATTTATAAACCAGAAATGGTTTGTATTGGTACTCACATTCGCAATAAGAACACTCCTAAATCACTTAAATATAACCATAAACGCCGAACCGCTGTCCATTATGGGAGCCGGCTGAAACGGCAACCGATGTTTTTAATCTCGGCTGCCGGCAGTAATGTCTTGCCGGTTCTCAGGGGCGTTATTTTTGGGAGCCGGCGCCGGCAGCGGAGGCACTCCCATTTATTTTTTAATTTGAAACGGAACACGGTACTTACAATCTTATGCCTTTCCAGAATATCAGAACAACCTTTCGCACACAAGTGTTTTTTGACGGACGGAAAATTTATTTATCATTATTTTCTAAATCCCAACATAAAAGATAAGCAAGATCGTGACAAAGTAATTAAAAACAAAACCAATATTATTATATAGGCGCCATGCTTTTAGCATCGCACTTAGTATAAAAGACGCTTGTTTTGTATTGAGAATGTGGTCTCAGTAAAAGCGGGAAACTACTGCTGTTTTCTTGCTAAATAAAATTAAGTATAACATATTATAACATCACGCCTGTAATTCCCGAAGGGTTAAGTAGAGGTGTACCTATAATGCACACACATTTCGCCAGTTATATTTATAGGCGGCGATCTTATTGCTATCAACCGTGCACAAATCCAGACTACGAGCCACTACTGAGAAATTCCTAATGGAAAATCCCAATAATACCTTTCCCGACCTGGGAATCGAACCCAGGACCTGATGCTCAGCAGTGGCGCTTGCGACCACTAGATTAAATTCAAATTTAAAACATTTATTTCAGACGTAGTCCATATACTGATAGTAACACAAAAAAACCTTATAAAGCTATTGCTAGTATATACAAAAACAAAGCCACAGGAAGAAATAAAAATAAAAACGAAAATACAATCACAAAGTGGCACCGTATAGGAGTGCCGGTTTATACCAAGCTCTGGACACGTCCACCCGCAGTGTGTAGCCGCATTCAATGCCGCCACACCGGCGAGTCCCAGCGGCCCACAAAGAAAGATATAGAGGCAGATATAAGGTTTATAAGTTCTGTATGTCTTATTATGGCACCATAGGATAGCCTGGTTAAGCAGTTGAGAGCGAGATGCAATACAGAAAAAAAAAAAACGTGTGTGCCTTTTTGGTCTATTGTCGCAAGCGGGAAAGATGTTCTCAGTACGGATTTTGAGATCGATTTTCAAGTCGGTTAAAGTGTATCTTCGAATGGTACTTACTAAAAACCAGTAATTTAAAACTGAGGTAGGTACAACGGGTGAAAAAGACCCTAAACGAAACAAAGTTATTTATACTCATCGTCATTGTGATATTTTTTCGTATTAGACAATACCTAATAAACAAATACAGTTTCGTATTTATATCTAATATTGGGCAGGATATTAAAGGATGGTATAACTAAATATGCTAATTATAACTCACACACTACACACTCTCACCCATAAAACACGTAAACGCGCGACTTGGCCCTTTTCTATGCATAACGCTCACTCATTTACAAATCGTTCACTCTTTCATTTTTGTATAATTTAAATACTCCTTTCCTAGAGTATATCAAAAATATTTTTTTGTGTATATATTGTATTTTTTTTTTCTTGCATACTGTTTTATAGAACCATTTATTTTCTAACTTGAACAGACAGCTGCGCTGTTGAGGAGTTTGTTGCGCCACTTCTTCCCAGCTAAAGGCACTAGGAAGTGGTGAAGGGTGGGCATTTTGGGGGACTGTCTTATGTAATTTTGACGTTCGAAAAGTGCTGATTTTCAGCCTAGTTTGAATAAATTACTTGAATTTGAATTTAAACAACCCATTTATTTTATTTTTCTGCATGTTTACATTGTCTACATTCAATTAATTTGCATAAGTTAATGATAAGTGTAAGCGCGGAGTTTCCTAACACAAGCAATTTCTTGCTTAAACTTACGTTACTTTGTTTGATGATCAGAATGCGGAGATAACGGCTAAGTGGGTATTTTTACACCCTGTATATAAACCACTTTGGGTATTCTTAGCCAACTGGAACTAAACGCTAACATAACCTCAAATGAAAAGAGTTCAAGAGAGGTTATCCTAATATTTAGTTTAATTAAGGCAAATTAAACTAAACTGATTATTTACTGATTAGGCATTATTTTCTTTATATGTTCTGTGATCTTAACTGACATAATTATCTGCTAAAGATGTGCGATCATAAATTAATTTGAGAGACTTATTAGACTTTATTATAATTTTATCTCGCCTCTGCCTTGCACGGATACAATGGCGATAAGTCACAACATCGAGATTTCTGTAGATCATACTATTTCATCATTTGCCTAGCCTTTTCCCAACTATGTTGGGGATGGCTTCCAGTCTTACCGAATGCAGCTGAATACCAGTATTTTACATGGAGTGACTACCTATCTGACCTCCACAATCCAGTTACTGGGTATGACTGGTTGTTAGACTTTCGGGCTTCTGACGACCCGTAACGACTGTCAAAGATATAAATGACAGCCGGGACTTAACGTGCTTTCCGAGGCATGTAAAGATGGTGACCCATCCACGGACCAACTGCGACAAGCGTAGCTTAACTTGATCGATGGACCCGTGCGGCTATTATTACTTATCTAAGTGCCCCTGTGAGATTTTTGTAATATTTCTAAGTTAAATATTAGTGCACTGTACACACACACCTTCCGGAATAAGTGATGATGAAAATAGCATCAAAATATTATATACTAGCTTTTTCCCGCGGCTTCGCCTGCGTGGATGTCGGAAAATATCCCACGGAAACGTACTACCCATACCGGGATTACATACCTAATAGCCAAGGAAATGGTCATTGACTCCTACCGCTGCGCCCACGTTGCCGTCAACCAAAATTGTTTTGTTACGCGTAATTTTGAATCTGTGATATCTTTTAAACCACTCATTTAAATGAAATAATGTCAAGGCATATTTTAATTTAAATTAAATGCTAAATTTAAGTAATACAGTTAATTGGATAAGGATTAATATGATACCGGTCAAAATAGCTTCGAAATAACAATATTTTTTTATCAAATTCTGAAGGATAAAAATGTTTATTGTGGGTCAACCTTAGTGAATTATACACAAAAACCTTTTGCATGAATCACTCCGTCCTTTGGTGAAAATTGTTTTAAAACCCGTTCGGCAGTTTTTGAGTTAATCGCGTTCAGACCGACAGACAGACGCGGCGGGGGACTTTGTTTTATAATAATATGTATAAGAATAAGGATTACGTAGTTTAGCAGACTCTATAAGCAATTTACTATTTATATAGATTTAAATATACATAATAAATTAATTATAGAATTAAACCGGTAATTTATCTGTCATTCAAAAGTACCTAGGTCGATGCACTTTCAATGAAAACAAGTTGGCTCTGACGTCGATGGTTTTATATCAATAAGTAAAACGAATGACGCACTTCAGCACGATAATAATATGTATACACTTCAGCACGATAGTTGTAGGAAGAAAATACCAGTTGTTGGTATTTTCTTAAGGGAGCCTAACCTAACCTAACCTAACCTTACCCTATACAGGAACTTTATTGCTCGTCTCACAGAATGCCTTTAAACGGTGGAATTTGAAAATCTATACACAGCAACACCATCCTGTTTACGAAAAAAGAATTTGATACTTCGTTTGTCTTTTTGTGTTTGATAGGTTATTTTATTTATTTATATTTTTATTAATTCCTGATAAAGAATAGTCACTTTAGTACGATACAGTGTAGAAAGGCAAAGTATCAAAATCATTAGATCTACTTACAACCCCGTAACTGACATAACTGACTGATGTAAAAGTAGGTATACCATATAGGAAACTTTTTGGTGTTGCCCATTTATTCCATTGCAGACTTAGCGTGGACAGACTCTATCACAAATCTAACTTGAATAAACATTCAGATATAAATATCAGTAAGCTATACAATATTGATACTGTTCGGGATTTGGACACACGTCCTACATAGCCATTTCTCAGCCATTTCGCTAACAGCAAATGGCCGAGAAATTCAACTATAAATTGGATATCGGTTAATTGGTTATTGGTGTGGTAATTGGTTGGTTAATTGGTTGGTTATTGGTTGGTAATTGGTTGGTTAGTTATTGGTTGGTTATTGGTTGGTTGGTAATTGGTCATTTATGGATGTGGTTACAATTTCCTCAAAACCACATAACATTATACAACGCCTGTAATCCTCGAAGGGTATAGTTAGGGAGGTGTACCTATTAGTACACTCATATTTCGCCCATTGTATTTAAGTCCCATATAATAAGGGCGAGCCTATTGCCAGGAACCGGGTACAAATCCAGACTACAGACTACTGAGAAATTATTAGGAACCTAGGAGCGATAGATCCTTGATTGAATATTACGGGTAATCTATGATATACTTATAAACTAGACTCCTTTTTGCCAGTTACTCTCTAAAGAATACCTCAAAAGCCACAAAATGATGAAAAGCAACACCTTTATAGGTGCTTCAACTTTCACCCCCACAAAAAACGCTCATTATCATTCATCAAAAATAATCACAATCATAATCATTTCCACGCTTGCATTAAGGCCACGCCGGTTCCGCTCATGAGTAAAGTTTCCTCCACCATTATAGAGATAAGGGTGAGAATTGAACGCATTTAGTTGATATCTTGGAATTAAACGAACCTTCAGATGGCTAGGTATTGTGCTGATGGTGATGTAAGGGCAACTTCTTATCGTTGTTACTTGAAAGTGACTGTTAAGTTAACACGCGGCGTTTTTAGGACCGTGGTCGCTGTACATACAGCAGGCTAAGTTTATATTCATTGGCGATTTTAAAGGGGTGAAAATGTATGAAAAGGTCCCTATTTTTAGACCCCATGGTAAAACTTGTCCACGTTCTAGTAGTACTTGCACCCCCCGAAAGACTTATCATCTGCCTTTTCCCAACTATGCTGGGATCAGCTTCCAGTCTAAATGGATGCAGCTGAATACCAGTATTTTACATGGAGCGACTGCCAATCTGATCTCAACAACCCAGTTACTGGGTAACGATACTCCTTGGTAAGACTGGTTGTCAGACTTTCGGGATTCTGACGACCTGTAACAACTGTCAAAATACAATTGAAGTGGATATATTTAGTGACCTTTTCCGCTTAGCTATTTCTAAAGAGTCTTAAAAAAAACCCTGAAAGAAATCGACACGTGTTTCACCTCTCAACGAGGCATCCTCAGGATGACGATTGACTTGTCGCGAACTCGAACACGGCGTGTTTCCACACCAAGCGCTGAGCGCAGAGAGTCTGCGGTCAGCATTTATTTTCATTATTAATTTTCACTTACCTAAGTTAAGTTTATTTGACGTAGATTTACTAGTTAGGATACTATGCAAGAATATAACTTGCATATCATACCAAATCAATAACTCTAGGTAGAAAAAAAATAGTGGCACTGCGGGAGTGCCGACAGAAGCGAAACCTAAAAAAATACTTCCAAAACCTTAAAGTAAAAATATTAGAACATTGATCCGTAACGTAATATAAATAAAGCGCACAATCACGTTTATAAAAATGAGGTGTCGGTAACGGTGTCGCGAGTTCAATTGTTTTTCCTATCTCAATAATGCCCAACGCGCCTAAAGAAGTTTTGACTTAAAAAAATAAATATAATAAAATATTTAATTAACTAATCAAAAAATATGTTCCCCTTCTTAATTACGTTTATGCTTAACACTCACACCACTGATGAAATATTTATATAACACATACAAGGCAGTGAAACATACTGCAAGTATGGTTGAAAGTCCTATTAACACAGTTAGCACTAGTTCAAGTTCTAAATACTCTGCCCACGACATGTTGGCGGCAGGCGCGCGCAGATGTCTCGCGCCACCGTGACGCAGCACGTGCTCCGTCCACCACACGGCGCGCTCTAATGGAGGCATAGGCTCATCCTTAATCACACTACGCAATTTTTGTATGTTACGCCGATAGCTGGAACCAAAAAGAACAAAACTTAAAAAATACCGCTTAAAAAATACCGCTTCAAAAATAATTATATAAACGTTTCTATGTAAATATGCAAAAGTTTTCTTGATTTGTTAAGTGGTGTCAGATTAACGCTAACATTACATTTTTAGCAGTGGAAGTTTAGGAACTGGATTCATTTAGGATACTATTATTACACACGGAGGAATATTGACGTGCAAACTGCAATTTTTATCCCACCAAGTGACGCGGGCTTTTCTTGTGGTTAACAAGTGAACAAAACACACTGTGAATAATATGTGCGTGAAGACGAATACCAGCACAACACGCAGTACCAGCACATAGCACATAACACGCACACGGACACACACACTTCCGACTTCGCCATGGTCTCGAATGGTACCGAGAGCTCTTACGCTTACACACACACATTTACATCATGTTTTTATACTTGGTAACCACAAGTAAAGCGCGCGTCGCTTCGTGAGATGTAAATACTGTACCATACATTGAGCACAGACATGATGACCCCCTTGCGTCAAAATGAATATATGGACCAGCTGTTTTTTGTTTCGATAATTTATTGAAATTTCAAAAATAATTCTAAAATCATGTACAAAATTCATGGTAACAGTTTGTGTATCGATGCCGATAAACCCTGTATTGAAAACAAAAATATTTTCCCTGCCACTCACAATTTTTTTTTCGATAATGTCTAATAATAATAAAAATAATAAAAATTGAGCTCCTTTTAATTTTATAAGAGTTTTCCTTTTAGCTTTTAGCATGAGGAAAATTGTGAAATGAATATTTAATTTTTGATATAATTTAATAATGTGGAGGATATTATTTGCTTCAACAACACAAAAACAAATTTTGAAAGTAGATATATTTTATGAGAATAAATTATTTAAAAAAAAAAATGTGTAGGTACATACTATAATATTAATGACAGGCATTTTTTCAGTTTTATGTTCAATTTCGACCGTTATTATCTGAATCTTGGGGGTGCTACACAGTTTTCGGCTCGGCATGACTCAGCACAGCCAGGCGGTTTAATCAGATATAAGTAGATAATGTAGTTTTTAAATATATTTACGGGAACAGCCGGTTGGCTTGGCCCTAATTATGCCGTCACAACCCGAACATGATTTAGCTAGGATAGATGCCAAACGGATTCCGGTACGAGCCGAATGAAAGCCGATTATGCGTAGTACCTAATTGCGGCTTTGTTGTTCAAGAATACTGCCAAAGCGAATGTGCCGACCGAACATGGTGTTACAATCTCTTATCTACCTTTATCAAAGCTAATACTGTTCCTATAAACAAAAACGAATCGTTTTACATACCATTGGTAACATTTTTTGTTGGCAAACTGGGCATATAAATAGATTCGTAAGCAAATTTTACTTGTGATAGCTACTTCATATGGGAGGGTCTACTATGCAAAGCTAAGTGCTGATAATTTTTATGTAGGCATGTAATACAATGAGATGCTGGCTGATAGAGATGACACATAAATTGAGTTTTAAGACTGAACTAGAGTATCTCAATTTATTAAGGGCAATTGATTAGCGGTCCATTATATCATTATTCTTCTGAAAGAAGAATAATAACTTAAAAACAACAACATGTCAATATTTCCCGAAGCGTTCGGTAGAGGAATAATATTTGGCCTTATAACATGATTAGAGTGTAAACTTTACAAACCTGCCATCTTCAATTACAGTTGTAATAGCATTTTTAAACTGTTCCTCTGTAATAGTATCCAGGTCTAGACGAACTCCAATCTTCAGGTAAACATATTTCTCCACATTAAACCACTGGTCAGCTAACATTGGCACACCAATCAGAGGTACTCCTGCTGTGATAGCCTCGTCTGTTGATTGTAGACCTCCTTGTGTTATGAACAGCTTTACATTGGGGTGTCCTGAAAATCGAGTAGATACTGTTTTAATGAAATAAAAAATAAATCATTGTGCCTAAATTACTTGAAGGAAGCCTTTAAGTAGAAAATTGGGGATGTTTTGCGTTCAATTTCAAGTGAATAAAGCCACGGGTACGCCGATTTCATCGAGTTTTCCTTTTCCTAATAATGCCTATACCGTAACAAGTTATTAAATAATACGTTTAAACAATGCTGGGGAATCCTGACAAGTTAGCTACGCTACCAACTTTTGTGATTGTCTTAATTTTGACAACGTCAAAGAGAAGGCAAGATTACCCATGCATATAAACTCGATTTAACTTTAAAAGTATAGCCGGGATAGCCTAGTGGTGTGACCGTTGGGGACTGCCAAGTCATCAATCTCGAGTTCGAACCCAAGGCACGCATCTCTAAATTTTTGGATTTATGTGCGTAATGTATAAATTATCACTTGCTTCAAAATCGGTAAAGGAAGATATCGTGAGGACACTGGCCATGCCTGAGAGATATTTCTCGACGGCATGTGAAGCCAAGTCAGAGGCCCATGGGCGGTATAAAAACTCTGACACCAGGTTAGTCACTAACTACACGAAAAGGAAAGAAAGAATTTTAAAAGCGGTCTACCTTAAGCGATTTTTAATGCCCACATGCCCCTTGCCATATCGAAGCACTTCAAATTGTAGCATTGATTTGGGCGACGGGTGATCTCTTAATGGAGAAAACAAGTAGGGTCAGGAAATCTTATAACTCAGCAGATATGATGTCTTCACAGAAAATCCAATGAACTCAATTTGATTTTCTGTGAAGACATCATATCTATTAATAATCGCGACTTTTAATGGTGATACATAACTTTTATAAACAATAATCTAAGCAAATATTTTCAACTTACTAAGCAGATCAGGCTGTGGTAGCCACTTGGATATCCTGATATTCTTACTACGTCCTGGCAGCTCATCGGTGTTCCACTTCCAAAGCACATCGTAAGGCAACTGAGAGAAGGCTTTCACGATCACCTGAATCCTTTCTGGTGGTAACGTTGAAGGATCCACGTTAGTACCAAAGCTGATGTAGATCACGCCATTCTTAGAAGAATCTAAGTACGACTTAATGTCCTTGAACAAACAAAAAAATAAATTGTTAGAACCGTTGGTAATGATATTTGTAAGTACCTATCTACAGAGTGACATGTAGTAAAAGTTCGATTAAATGAATAAGTCCAATTATACTTCTTTAGGAAATTTGACATAAACCAATTCTTAAAATCCCTAAGCGGTGGTTTGAATGTGAGCACAGGCCTTAGTAGATTCTGCCTGGGTTGCGAAGAAGTCCGAAAGGGAGATCGTGGCTCCCGACAACATGGCAACTGAAGGAACATGGGTGGGTTTTAGTCAGTAAGAGTCTGACACGCCAACCCGCTCCGCCCAGAGCGGGAGAAGTTATTTGATAATTTCCCACCCAAAAAAAGGTCTTAATAGATTACAGCACAAAATATTTAAACTATCATCATCTGCCTATCGTTTTCCCAACTATGTTGGAGTCGGCTTCCAGTCTAACCGGATGCAGTTGAATACCAGTATTTTATATTGAGCTACTGCGTATCTGATCTTCACAACCTAGTTACTAGGTAACACGATACCCCTTGGTAAGACTGGTTATTAGACCTTTGGGCTTCTAACTACCCGTAACTACTGTCAAAGATCTACAAATGACAGCCGAGACTTTCCGAGGCACGGAGGGGTCTTACTATGTAAAGATAGTCACCCATTCACGGACCAACTGCGGCAAGCGTAGCTTAACCTGATCGATCAATCCGTGCGGCTGTTATTACTTAGCCACAAGCCACTTAAACTATATCTATACAATTACCTTTTTAAATCCTAGTTCGTGACCTAGTCAATTATAATTTTGCTCAATCATCTAATTATACAAAATGAAATACATTTGAATTGAATTAGTATTCAAAGGTTTGTTGTGTTGCTATTAATAAACCGGTATTAATAACCGGTTTATC
Organism: Omphaloscelis lunosa; assembly: GCA_916610215.1. NCBI lineage: Eukaryota > Metazoa > Arthropoda > Insecta > Lepidoptera > Noctuidae > Omphaloscelis > Omphaloscelis lunosa. The sequence continues at coordinate 11,659,255 of OU744267.1, forward strand.
TCACAGTGATGTTATTGTCATAGATGAATACAGATGGGACACTCCGGAGTTTAGGTATGAAGCTACAAGTACGCGGCTGGCCCGTCTTGATGGGCCAATTCAGAGAGTGTAGCGTAGTCAGAAAATCTAAGAGTCACGTGATAGAATAGCGGGGCCACGATCTCCCTTTCGGTTTTCTTCGCAACCCCGGCAGGCATCGGCCCTAGTGGACCCCTTCAAATCTGCTGACATCTCTTTGAGGCGCGCGTGGAACACAACGCGCCGTCGACCTGGGCCTGGTCCTTATCGGACGGTAAGCCACCCATTAGCGCTGTGCGACCTGAATTGCACTTTATCGTGTTATAGCAAGAGTCGCTTTTTTATTTAAATGATTTTGCGGAGTGTCACATCTGCATGAATCGGTGGTATAGTAGGTATTATATATTTTTTCATGATTATACTTAGGTATCTTATTACTTAAGCAGTCTTATCTCGTCTAAACAGCGCGTGCCAAGTCCAAGGATAAAGTTAGAATGTCAATGTAAGGGAAAATGTCTTATCTGAATATTTTAAAATAATACTAAGCTGTCTCCTAAGGTTTCATTCATATCCTAGGTACATGTTTTGATATGAAAGTAAGCTATATGTTAACTGAAGGCATCAAGGATAAGGATCTATCTGTATATTAAATTCAATTGATTCTAAACAGGCTTTAAATATTCAATTCCTTCTTCTTGTTTTTCATTTTCTGATATTCTAACATCTTGCATGGCATGTGCTTATATACTCATGTTTTGGACAAATAAATCTTTACCTTTTTCCTGTGTTACTGATATATTTAACTTTCTGCTACTATTAACAATACAACTCAAGATCTTGCAAGGTCTTTCTGCAAAATAATTATTATTTTCATTTACAATATTTTGTTGTATCTACTAGTAGTAAGTTAATTTTATCAATTAAGGTAACTAGGAAAGAAAATAATAAACAATTGTGTGGAGATACGTGTGTGATATAATGTCATTCGAGTGTCATAATGTCATAATTAGGTCGTCTTCTTATCATGTCGATCTTATGTTATAGTTATAATACTGCAAGTAAAACCGGTAGTTCTAGACCCCGGTTCACAAGGCGGCACATTGACATTTCTATGGCTCGGCGATACTGAAGCATTCTGCGGCATACTACAGCATTGACAGCAGCCGTAAACCCGTGTGACGGTATCATCAAAATGTTAGTGGTACAGGTATGAAAATAAGTTTCAATATCATTTCAAATCATCAAAAATCTAAGACGCATGTGAAGTCCACCACCCGCACTGGGCCGGCTTCCTCGCACACAGATGCGAGAAGAATCCCAGCAGCAGGAAGTTCAAATACTTTTCATGCTAATTTGTTACACGCAATTGAAGCATGTACCTATTTGCTTCAGAGCCAAGGTCAGTATAGAGCATAATTCTTTGTTTTTGTTCAGATTATGCTTTTATACACACGCTATATTACTTATCATTACAAAATCAACAATATATTTAACGACACGACTTATCAAACATTTCAATGAATGAATGACTGACGGACAAAGCATTGAATACAAAAATATAAAATTCAGAACATGTTTTTGGAGAACGTAAATGCAGAGAGAAATTATTTTTCAAAACTACCCCTGCAATTATGTAACAGTGGTTCAAATCTTGTGTGCGAACAAATTTATGAGCAACTGATAATAATAGCGCTAGTAATAATAATAAAATACTACACCATATTAAAGAATGCGACCTTGGAAAAAAATTGCTTAATTAGAACGATTATTTGAAGAAGGGAAGTTACGTACTAAAGCTTTGAATGAAGTACTCACTGCTGGTAGTTCCTTCGGAGGTTTCTGATGTAACCCTCCCATATAAATCACAGACGGAGGAACAGGTCTTATACCTTCAAATATCGGATGCACATTCAGGAATAGCATATCCACATTGTTCTCCAATTTCTCAACCGGTGGTATCTCAGGACCAAAATTTTGTCTAAGTATTTTATTCTCAAGCAATTCGTTGCTCTCATACAGTTTCATAACGCGATAATGATTATACAATTCTGAAAGTTTCTCCCAAAAACTAAGATTGTACAGCCTCTGTCTCACGACAGCTGGATAGAGGATCGGATGGTCAGCTGCTCCAATCAAATCGTAATTCCCAGGAGCAGCTCCTAAGGAACTCACTAGAATCACAGGCACGTTCTTATAAATATATGAAAATGCTAATGCTGGCCTTACACAAGCTTCAAGCAGTAGCAAATCAAACTTTTTGTTCTTATCATTTATAAGTTTTTGCACCTCTTTGGATTGGATTTGGGCATCAAACACCGCAAGAAATGTACTGAGAATTATGAACATTTGGGACTGTAGATCGTTTTTACCTCCTTTCGAAGCCGCTTTCATGAAATTCTCTTGCCATATATTGTAAGAAATATCATGGACGTCGATTTCTGTTAGATTAGGAGGTGCTCCACCATTCTTGAAGAGTGGGTCTGGTGTGATGATGGTGATTTCATGTCCTCTCTTGGCTAATTCCTGAGTTAAAGGACGGAAGACCACTTGATGACTGATAGATGGAACTGGGAACACTGCTAAGATTCTCGCCGCTTCATTTGAACTAATAACTAGAATAGAAAACGCGACTAAATATAATACTGACATTATTACTCGAGCAGCGATGTCCACATACTAAGGTAAATTAGAGTCAGAGGCTGTTTATATGCCATTTAACGTTACGCTTATTAGTGATCCGTGTGAGACTAAGTAAAACGGAACAATAATGTGGAAATACTGTATTTAATTAAATTCGATTAAATGCGTAGGTACAGTTGTTAAAGACTAAGTTCTAACTTACATAAAATCATAGATTTAAGTAAGATTTTTTTTAATTTTTTTATTATTTGTTTTTTTTTTATATATATATTTCTATGCATAAAACTATGTTTCATGGTACTTAGGTACTGTTTTGTACCTTCATAAAACCAACAGAGTTAATTAATGGGGCGACGAGAATGTAAAAGAATACTCACCCTCAAAACGATTTACAAGTAAAGTTTTATGAGGAGGCAACACAATTATTTTTATCTGTCAATAGTAATAAAACGAAATACAAGATATTTCTCGACGGCATGTGAAGCCTAGTCATAAGAGGCCTATGGGTGGCATAAAATCTCCGACACCAGGTTAGTCACTAACCACACGAAAAATAGAAATAAAACGAAGTCGCTTTTTGCGTCCGTCTTGGTGACTGCTTAGATCTTCTGAACTACACAATAAATTTGTGGTTTTCACGATCATTTAGAGAATTGATTTCGAAAGATTTATGTGTATAATTTATTAATATTTAACTTAGTTAAAGCGCAGAAATAGATGATATTTTGACATGTGATTACATTAGTAGATTGCATCCAGACGAAGCAGGGGCGGGTATCTCTAGTATTATAATCTTCTTAATCATTATCTGCCTAGCCTTTTCCCAACTATCTTGGGGTCAAACTATATAATAGGTTTTTGGGTAAGTAACTACTGTAAGGTGTATAATAATAATCCCACCGCCGTATCTCTACGTTGACGTCGTGGTGGAGCTTGTGCGCTCCGAACTCTAGATCTTAAAGTTTACTTTGCCGAAACAAGTCTAGGGTGAGGAGACAGACCAAGAGAGATACAGAAACCCGCAGGGCAGCATGTGGCGAGCTGTTGGGCAGTAGCGACCCCACGGACCCTATCTCCCGGGAGAAGTCTTGTTCCTCACCTCTGGCTTGCCTTTATTGGCCAGCTAGAGTGAACACTGACGAGGAACAGAGCTCATTCTTGCCTTTATTGGCAGGCTTGAGTGGAGATTCGCAAGAGCAAACGTGCTCGGAGGAAGGAAGTATTCCAGTAAGATGCTGGTAGGGATCTTGACCGTACTTCCGGGATTGTCCTGATAGCCGTGGAATACCTCTCCACTCCTCATAAGCACCTCAGGACATGTTGCCTCCTTGTCGTTATGACACTTTGTGCTAGCAACCGTTTTCGGGGGCCCATTGTTGAGTGTGTAAGTCACTCCCTGCCATTTTATCCGTGTATATATAAACATTGATCAGGCAGAGGCCATAGTCCTTCCATAGTTCCAGGTAACCAGTTCACTTTAGCCACCCAAACTCATAGTCCAATATCTTTGTTTCCATGTTCTGCAATAGTCCTACACCAACCGGGAGTTGTCCTTGGGTGCACTTGTATAGTGCATACAGGAATAATCGTCGGTTGGTGTCACATTCCATTGAAATAGTCTAAGGGGCCTCCGCGAGTTGGCTTCGGCCCCTCGTACGCCTTCCAAAGGTCCGGGACCCCAGGGTTCCGAGAAACGTCAAAGACTTAAATAATAATAACAGTTTCTAACAACAGGCGTTACCCACCTGCTCCATAAGTCAGGTAATCCCGCGGAACCCAAGAATTATAGACCGATCACATGTTTGTCGACGGTCTATAAACTTCTTACATCCATTTTGAGAACGAAAATTAACACTCACATTGATAGTAACTCAATTATGTCAGCCTCTCAAAATGGATGTAGGAACGGATCCCGCGGTACTAAGGAGCTTCTCCTCATCGACATGGCCATAAGCCAACAGGTTCGTCGATCCCGCAAGGATCTGTCGACATGCTGGATAGACTATAAGAAGACCTATGACTCGGTGCCACATACATGTCATGGCTCATGAGGGTGCTGGAGTTGTATAAAGTAGATACAACTCTGCGCACCTTCCTAATGTCGTGTATGGGGCAATGGAGGACGGTCCTTCGCTACCCAGGATGTCGACAGACCCAGGGGAATGACGAGCCTGTATGGATTAAACGGGGAATATTCCAGGGCGACAGTTTGAGTCCACTCTGGTTTTGCTTAGCTCTGAATCCTCTAAGCACACTGCTAGAGGATTCAGGTCTAAGCTATAGGCTGAGGAGAGGTGGTCAGGTCATATCTCACCTCCTCTACATGGATGACTTGAAACTCTTTGCCCCCAACAAGTTGCGACTGATGGAGCTACTGAAGGTAACTGAAACATTCAGTAGCGCCATCAGAATGGAATTTGGTGTGGACAAATGTGCAGTCAGGCATGTAAAGCGAGGGAAGATTATGGAATCCGAGGGAATCCAACTCTCGGACTCCATACACCTTAGATCCCTCTCCTCAGCCGAAAACTATAGGTATTTGGGTATGTCGGAATCGTTAGGCATCAACGTTGCTGACATGAAGCAATCGTTGAAGGAGCGCTTCTTTGGTCGCCTGAAGAAGGTATTAATTAGTTTTCTTTCAGGCGGAAACAAGGTGCGCGCCTTCAACGGTTGGGTCATGCCGGTCTTGATGTACTCTTTCGGCATACTCAAATGGACTCAGACCGAACTTGACGGCCTGGACAGGAGGGTACGTACACTCCTGACCGCAAACCGGATGCATCACCAACGTTCATCAGTGATGAGACTGTACATCCCGCGGAAATGCAGAGGTCGAGGGTTTTTAAATGCAAAGACCCTCCACAACCGCGAGGTGTGCAGCTTCAGGGAATATTTTTTTAAAGCCGATGTGGGTATGCACCGTGATGTGGTCGCAGTGGACAACGGGCTCACCCCGCTCTCCATGGCTAAAGAGAACTGGCGCAAGCCTGTAGTACTTACTACACATGACTGCAAGGAGGTATGGCAAAGCAAGGCGCTTCACGGGCGCTTCTTTCGGGCTCTTCACAAGCCCGGTGTAGATTTCTTAGCGTCCGTATCCTGGCTACGTTTCGGTGACCTTTTCGGGGAAACCGAAGGTTTCATCTGTGCAATTATGGACGAAGTTATCTTGACGAATAACTACCGGAGACATATTATGAAGGACGGTACGGTTGACGTGTGTCGGGCATGCCATCGTCCGGGTGAGTCCATCAGACATATTATCTCTGGTTGTTCGCGTCTAGCTAACGGCGAGTACTTGCACAGACATAACCAAGTGGCCAGGATTATTCACCAGCAACTTGCTTTGAAATATAAACTTGTAGACTCTGAGGTACCGTATTACAAGTATGTGCCCGACCCAGTTCTTGAAAATGACCATGTCACGTTGTACTGGGATTGGTCCATCATTACTGACAGGACCATTGTTGCCAATAAGCCTGATATAGTGGTGATAGACCGATTAGCGCGCCACGCAATGATAGTGGATGTTACCATTCCAAATGACCTCGTGAAAGCTGAGAAAGAGAAACAAATAAAATATCTCGACTTAGCACACGAGGTTGTTAACATGTGGAATGTGAGCTCAGCTATCATTGTGCCGATTGTCGTAACGGCTAATGGCCTGATGGCCAAAAGCCTCGATCAACATCTCTCGAGGCTCTCGTTAGACGGTTGGATCAAACGCCTGATTCAGAAAGCAGTACTCCTCGATACGGCCCGCATTGTGAGGAGGTTCCTGTCTCTGCAGCCCTAACCACCGGTAGCTTGGACCCTGCTCCCGACACCGGCGGAATTCTATTTTTTATATTTTTAAATGTTTTTATATTTTATATGTTTTAATATTTAAAAATGTAATTAATAAGTATTTAAATGGAATAAAGGAAAATAATAATAATATTAATTTAATTCAGATAAGTAGACATAGAGTTAAGACTTACATACATTTATTAGCTTACGGTAACTAATCTAATTATCACACCAATTCATGAGATCAAAAGTTACCTTATAAGCAATAGAAATTATATACCTACATAAATTCAACAAAAAAAATCCAATGCGAAAGCCCCATTGGTTACATTGCATGCAAAGATCCCAAATGCTTTCGTATTGGACTATCAATACTTTCATAAATTGCTCTCAGAATGCTGTTGCCACTGCCACAGCTCCTCTGCATCAGGGAGGCAGCTCTCTTGCGCAGGATTGCGAAGTAGTCATTCGTGCGAGCCTCAGTAAACATGCCTGATGCACTACAGTACCGGGGCAGCCGCAACAGCACTATTACATATTATTATATTGCACAAGGAGGATATCATAGGTTCTCCGGGTATATTTGATCCACAAGCTGCACGTGTAAAAGGACTTTAAAAGAGTAACGGTGGAGTTTCTTGCCTATTCTTCTCTATACGAAAACTACCTTTTGGAAGGGGCGACTAGAATCAATTATATTATTTTGTAAATTTTGACGTTCAAAAGTGCCATACATGGGCCTATTTAAAATAAATGATTTGACTTTGACTGGCAGTAGGCCTTAAAAAGTAGCACCTTTTTTTCTGTAGTACAACGTGCAAACCTGCGGGCCAACATGTTGCAGGTGAGGGCCACACCTCTCAGAAACACTGGAGGAATAATATTGAGTAAGTTAAATTTACCTCTAAACACCACAAGTTCACTCTTTTTCGTATTATACAGAAGATCGTGTGTGTCTGTATACATTTCACAGGTAGTCAGCAATGTTCTTAGAGCATTTATTGAGGGGCTGAGTAAAGCCACATCATCTGCATAACTAATGCTGTTCACACACTGTCCATTTATATAGCAACCAACTTGTGTGTCAGCCAGCTTTTCAATAAGTTCGTTTATGTACAGGTTGAAGAGGGCAGGTGAGGTCAGTCCCCCCTGTCTCACTCCGCACTCTAGCCTGTACATATCCAAGAGAGCATCCGACCATCTGACTTTATTGGTTTTGCAGCTGTACCAAAATTTAAACAAACCAATTAACACACTTGGGAACCCAGTTAGAGTTTTTCCCACAATATATCATATTGAACTAGGTCAAAGGCCTTGGAGAGGTCAAGGAAGGCAGCATACACATTCGTATCTCTGTCGGTATAGTACCTGACAGTACGCTTGAGTGACAGGATTGCACTCTCAGTAAACAGCCCAGCCCGGAAACCGAACTGAGCGTCATGCAATTTTAGATGTTTATTTAATTGTCGCTCAAGCAGGCCGTCAAGAACTTTAGCAGTTGTTGTAGCCAACGAGATGGGTCTGTACTTATTTTTATCAAAACTATCACCAGTTTTATTTTTTAATATTGGTACAACTATAGTTTTCATTAAATTTATTGGTAACTAAGAATGGTTGATACAGAAACTAAAAAGCATAGAAAGAATTCTGGGTAAATGAGGTCCAGCAAACAAGAAATGTTCAATACTTATGCCATCATGTCCCGGTGATTTGCCTCTTGTCATACCTTTGATCACTTCACAAATGTCCTTTGCTGTAATAACTATTTGGTCAGTATCACACATGTGGCTCTCAATATCAAACATGTGCCTAGCTGGAAGTGGTGACTGCACCTTAAAATTATTCATGAATAAATTAGCAATTGACCTTGGCTCTACTTCATTACCAACACTGACTAGAATACCCGGCTTAAGGTTTTGTTTACCAGTCTGTTTCCAAAATTTCTGAAAGATTTTGTTATTATAATTTTTAATAGTAATTAATAAAACATTTTCAACATAAAATTAAATAAACCGAATAACGGCACGTGTTATCGATTTGATGAATCGTTAGAATCGATATGATGACTTGGCAACACTCGGCGAGGTCAGGAATTCTAATCTTGATAGCATGGCATCATGGAGAGTGCGATTGTCGCAACCCAGTGTTGGGCACACCACAATTGGCCCGATAAGTTCCCTTTTTGCGAAGTGGCTAGAGAGGCGCCACGGCGTCCTCATCTTACGCCTGACACAGGTCTTCACCGAACACCGGCTGTTTCGGGAGGTTCCTGTTCAAGATAAGGTGGGAGGAAACGCCCGGGTGTCACCATTGTGTGGATCGCCCGGAGGACACGGTGGAGCATACGGTGGAGGTCTGCCCGGCTTGGGCAGAGCATTGCCGTGGCCTCGTGGAGGCGATCGGCGGCGGTGATCTCTCACGTCCAGCCCTTGTTCAGGCCATGGTACGGAGCGAGAGGAAATGGGAGGCCGTCACCTCCTTCTGCGAAGCAGTAATGCTCGCGAAGGAGGAGGCGGAACGCGTAAGGGTGAGGCAAAGTTCGCGCCCTCACGGCCCTAACCGTCGCAGGAGGAGACGCCCTGGGCGTCGGGAATCGCAATCTTATTGCCGGCCACCGTAGGCGCAGGATGGCGGACGGTGAGCAATGGGAAGCTCGCCGTCCGGTAAGGACCAGGCCCGGGTTGGCGGCGCGTTGTGTTCCACGCGCGCCTCAAAGAGATGTCAGCAGAACTGACGGGGTCCGCTAGGGCCGATGCCTGCCGGGGTTGCGAAGAAGTTCGGAGGGAGATTGTGGCCCTCGGCAAAGTGGCAACTGAAGGAACACAGATGGGTTTTAGTCAGTAAGAGTCTGACACGCCCTCCCGCTCCGCCCAGAGCGGGAGAAGTTATTTGATCATTTCCCATCCAAAAAAAAAAGGGTTGTGCGGACGTGTAATGGCTGTATTGCTTAAGAAATATAGATTGGTATAGAAATGTTGGAGACCTATTAGTTTTATTGTAAATACTAGAATACTGAATAAATAGTGATATTATTTGGAGAATAGGAGATGTGATGGTATGGTGTAGAATATTGAATTTGATGTTGGGAAAGTAACATAAATGAATGACAAAATATGAAAGAAAAGAAAGAAAGAAAGAAAGAAAATATTTTATTTGGGACACGCACAGGAAATACAAAATATAATAAAAAAAAGGGAACAAACATTAACAAAAATAAAAAAGGAGCATTCTAGACTAACAAAAAAAATACGACCTGTGCGAGGCCAAAAAGGCTCCTATCTCAGCATGATGCTGCGATATTTAAAAATAAATAAATACCGCAGCGCTGGTAGAATACCAGCGCTGTGAAATATAGGGCCCGCTGTGAAATATCTTGGTGTTTCATATAATTTTCCTTATTCCTGAAATATTAGTTTGATTAGGTAGTTTCAGATTATGATATTGAGGTAACGACTTTAAGATCCATTTGGGAATTAGTTTATATTTTGAGGTTAAATTAGGTTATATTCGGTATTAAATTCGTATTTTAGAGCAAGGGTAGTTTCTTATTACACTACTTACTTTAATACTTAATTATCTTAATCTTATCTTTCTTTTTAATCTTTAATATTCACTTTTTACTTACTTTAATCGTTTTAAAATGAATATATAGTAATCGTTTTTATTGATAAGTGCTATACAGAGTACCTATATCTCCTCGAAATAGCAGTAATAGGTAATTTTTCGAGTTTTTATTCTGTAAATTGGCTTTTTAGTATTCGTCTACTCACCAGAGAATCTATCAAAGGCCACCTTAAACTAATAAAAACTAGGATAATTATGTAGTAGGTATGCTAAAAGTAATTGCATTTTTTGTCATAAAACATTTTTTACCAGATGGCGTTATTTCCTAGATAAAATATTGATAAAAAATCTAATCACACACAAACAATTTAATCAAGAAAATTAACAACGAGTTAGTGGTTTTAATAAAATTAATAAATAGTTTTAATGAAAAAAAAAAAAGTCGGTACGGGACTTTATTTATTTACAATCAGCATAAAATGTTCCCACTACTGGGACACAGGTCTCCACTGTTCGAGAGTGAGTGGGCTGTAATCTACCATGAGGGCCCAGTGCGGGTTGGTAAATATCACATGTCCTCGAATTTTTGTTTCTTGGTTTCTCACGATGTTTTCCTTCACCGTATTGAGAGCAGTGGTGATGAAATTATTTACACAAACTAAAGCGCCTGCCTGGGTTCGAACCTACGACCTATAATTCCTAAGTCAAGCTGTTACCACTGGGTCACCCAGTTCTTATTGGGCCACCACTGCTGTTAGACCTCGTACAGAACGTAAGAGACCTTAAAAGTTTATTAACTATATATTAACAAAGTAAAACTATATATTAACATAGTACTGACCTTAAAAGTTTATTAAATATATTGACTCAAAAGACCAATTTTTATATATATGTTACGGCTAAAACCCGAAGTGCGGCTACACCTAGTTTTAGCCGGCTGTAAGTAGGTGCGGCCAGTAGCAGTTGGTTAAACTTGCCTAAATGGACCCTGGCACTCGCAGGCCGCTGCCGCGGCACGGCTCGCTTCGCTCGCTCAGCTCGTTCGGTGTGTTTTGTGGTCACAGTTCTAACCTAACCTAATATACCTTTCAGCCATTTTCAACTACAACTAAATTTATCCAACTGCTACCGGCCATACCTAGTTATGGCCGGCTAAAACTAGATGTAGCCGCACTTCGGGTTTTAGCCGTAACATATTTTTTTTTTTTAATTTCTCCTGGATAGATGGATAGAATACTCTTTATTATGCACAGCATAAATATTACAGATATAAATGTAGAAATTTTACAAGGGGTGACACAATGGGTAGTCTTATCGCTAACAGCGATCTTTTAAAGACAACCTTTGGATGGATTAAGAGAGAAAGGAGAGACATCACTGCAGGTAGTCTGTGGTGTACCATTTACATTTATACAATAAGTATATATATTTACAAAACTTATAAATATAATATATACAGTAATAATTATAAAAATGACGTTTATGGAGAGAGATAGTGTGTTTTCCTTGCTTAAAAGGTGACATAAGTATCTAATGTACTATCGGGGTAACGCATATCTAACTAATTTGAAAACAAAATCCTGTGCACACGACCCTTTCATAGGTAGGCGTTACTGTAGCGTCTGAGCGTTGCAAGCAAGAATAGTCCTTACAGTGTACAGATATACGTTTCTCCGATAGTATATGGTTACGTATTATAATAACTAAAGTTATTCTAACTATTTTCGAGATAACTACGGTTGAGTCACATATGTTCATAACGATATTGGTCGACTCAACTACTGTTTTACTTTCTTAATTTTGATTAAACTAAAATTAATCGCACTAACGAACGATTAATCTAATGATTTTTTAAGGTATTGGATATTTCAACTACGTGTGAAATACCTAATGGACGACTCGCCTACAGATTATTAAAACTGCGCGTTGGATTGATTTCTAAAGTGGTAGGTAGTTACAATGTCAATGTCTTCTGTCTATAGTATTTTATATATTTATTGAGTAAGTATTGTTTTTTTAGTCAGCGTAGTCGACGGAGCCTTCTATTTCTAAGTTGTTTTAAAAGAAAATAACCACCAGTCCTAAATATCGTGATAATATATCATTGAATGACAGTAGACAATATTACGATACGATACGATATGATACGATATTATTTATATTTAGGACAGTTGATACTCAGTACTTCGATATTTTCAAGAGCGAGCGTAGCGAGCTCGTAAATGGGGGCACCCCCACTCGGACAGGTTAGGTTAGAAGAGTGTGTGTGTGTGTGGTTTCTGTGTGGTTTTTTTTTTAACTACATAGAAATAGTAGCCCCGCAAAGCAGGGTTCCGTGGACATTTTTAAGGAGCACACGATCGACCACATATTTGATGATCTGCATATTATTATGAATAAATAACAAAATAAAATTATTTACCTAAATTTAATCAATTACGTTTTACTTTGGCACTATTGAAATTCTTTGAAAATACTTTTTTCCATACTAAATAAATACTTCATAAAAGCACTTTAGTAATAATAAATAATCCTAGTTATACGGTAAGTATAAGTTCTAGTTCTAGGTACTGCGATATAGCGGCTAAAATATTTATAGGATTAAGTGAACACCAAGATGGCGGCTCAAAGAAAAATATGAAAAAAAAAAAATAGTGCTAGTGTGTGTATCTTTGACTTTGACTGACTCCAAATAAATGAATATAAAGAAAACAGAACGGTTTACGTCATATTAAAGCAGTTTTCACGAAGTCACAGTCCAGCAGTGGAGGTCTTGCGGTTAGTGATAAAGGGAAAGAGGACGATAAGACAATAAGGTTAACAATGCATGCAGGTTTTGTCACTAAAAGTATTAGAAACCTATCATCTTCAATGACCCTTTCAATTGCATTCCTCAAGTTCTATTCAGTAATGTTTTCCAAATCTAATCTGACTCTGATCTTGTGATACAGATATTTTTCCACATTGAACCCTTGATCTGCCAATATTGGAATACCAATTAGAGGTTCTCCTGCTGAGATAGCTTCGTCTGATGATTTTTTTTTTATATAGGTCATCTCGTAGTTGACCTCTGAGATCATGACTACCGGGCTTTCCTGTGGATACCTTAAGCTACTACACTTAAAACCTCCAGCCAGGGGTTATTTAACTATGCTAATTAAAACTAGATGAACGCTCGCTTAGGCACCCCCTGTGAGGTACCAACCTTGGCTTAGGGCGTCAACCGGAAGGAGGACATCAAGGATGGGACGGGCTGGATCAAAGTTTTGATCATGATTATTAGTCGGGGAATTTAAAGCTACGTGCTCAGCTGCAACAACTGCTGGCACATCGTTATCGAGCAAGGGTCGGGGGGAGTATCATTTACTCAAGGATGTCTGTTAATTGTAGACCTTCTTGTGTTATGAACACTTTGATCTTAGAATGTTTTGTAAAATACAAATTGTCATCTTTAAACTCCTTGATTTTAGAATATGAACCATTATCAAAGTTCTAATAAAATTCAAACGTTTCCGATTTCATTCTAATTTACAAACCTACCTTGGACTAGTCATCGCGAGGCCTACTGCTGAGCATGATATCGTGGGTTCGATTTCTGGTCGCGCACAGTGTTATTCGATTTCTCCATCTGGAATTTTTCAGTAGCAGCCCGGAGTCTGGATCTGTGCCCGGTTGATATCAATAGGCTCGCCACCTGTTACATGGGACTTAAACAGAAGTGGCGAAATGTGGGTGCCCTAAAGGTATACTTCTGCTTAACCCTTTGGAATGGAATGAAAGGGAATACAGGCGTGATATTATATTTATAAACCTTCCGAAACTTATAATTAAATCTATTCATGCTGATTCATTTTATTAATGTTTCCAGTTTTGTTTTTCTGTTCCTCATAACCAGGGTCTAGTTTATAGATTCGAATGACGGTTTTAGAACACGGGCTTAAGTCAACGAACGTGTCAAATATGGCCAGTGTGTTTCCGTATGTCACAAAGCAATATGTAACTTGGGTTATTCCAATTTCAAAAACGTAAACAAACAGGAAAATATGAAGTATGGCTTATTCCAATTTATAAACCCACTTTGTGAGTACTGTAATATGTGTCACATAATACCAATTATCATCATCGTTATCATTTCAGCCGAAAAACGTCCACTGCTGGACATAGTTCTCCCCCAAGCACCGGCACTTCGACCGGTTCTGAACTTCCCGCATCCAGCGGATTTCTGCGGCCTTCACCACACCTACACCATAATGGTAATATTATAATGATGGTGATATTATTAGGTGGTTGGTGGTGGTTATGATGTACATTACTTACCAATAAAATTACATAAAAAAGTATTGACTCTGGCAAGTATCTATCTACAGAAAAGTTCAAGGTTACGGCTTATGTGTATGCCTTCCGCACAGATATCAAAACAATTTTTTGATTAATTATCGCGTTTTGGTTACTCACCTCACACTGATAGAACTAATGTAGGTAGTTTATCTACAGTGTATTTTGCCTTCGAAAAACAGCAACGAAAAAAATATGAGTATTTGTAAGTATTAAGGCTCTTTCAAACAAGCGCGACACGCGACGCGACACAAAGACACCGCTCGTCGCGCAACGAGCGGTGTCTTTGTGTCGCGTCGCGTGTCGCGTCTGTTTGAAAGAGCCTTTAATCGCACTCTAGAATTTATTAATGTATGATGACCTACATAAAAACTTGCTTCAGATTTATATAATTAATTAATAAAATTAATACTTTTCTCGAAATCCTCGTAACGTTAAGGTCCAATTGAAAACCAGCGTCAGGTACACGGCTACACATCAAGCTATATTTCTCCAGTATAAGCTGACCTCGCATTGTACGGAAATCCAATATAATGCGAGATCAGCATAAACTGGAAATGTAGCCGTGTGTACTAGTTGACTGGCATTTATGCTGAAATGGGCCTATTTGGCGCAACCGTGAGCCACACAATACAGTTTAAAGTTTCTTTTTTACCTGGTTCAAATCAATTTATTTGCTTACTTTCTTTCGAACAGTAAGTAAAGTATAGCTATTTCTTAACGTCCCTCGGCAAACTTCGTGTTCCGTTAGTCGTCGGACGTTAGCAGATGCCCTTTGCACTTGGTATAGACCGAATGCTCTCAATCGATTTGGAAGTATATAGAGTTGTTAATACTCTTTTAACTTAATGTAATTTATTTAAAAAATGGGATACAAGCTGCTGAAATCGCAGGCACGAAAATAGTTTTACAGCTCTATATAGTTCACACGGAAATCAAAACAAAACAATAACAAAATACTTAGTTCTGAATTTATTTGTTATTCGGAAATCCGATGATATACCCGAGGGACATAAGAAAATAGAAATATTGTGCTAGAAATTGTCCAACTGATTGTTGTCAGGAACGCTTTCTCTAAACGGCCGGACTGTAGGCTATAACTTCACTACCGCAGTAGGTTTGATTGGCATCCTAATATCCATATATTAACGTATATTATAAATTGGTGTAGGTATATTGTCCGTCTTTCCCGGCAGCTCATCTTTGTTCCACTTCATCAGCACATCATAAGGGAGATGTCTGTAGTGGTAAAGCGGTTGCGGTTGATCCCAAACTAAAGTAAACCACACCATTCTTGGAAGAATCTAGATATTTCTTGAGATCCTGAATAATAAAAGTAACTTTCAATAAAAAATACACTTTATAAGAACTGCAGAGGCTATCGTTGGGTAGTTAGATAAAAAAATTAACACAAAAAGCGCGCATAGCAGGACCACCGTAAAAACGGAAGAAACGTTAGAAAAAAAAGGGCAGGTCGTAGAAATATTTTTTTTCTATGATGCTTTGTCAAAAATAAAGAAAAGAAAATTTATTTTTTTGTAGAATAGAGATAGAAGTGGTCATAATACGCGTAAATTAATCAAAATATATTCACAAATTAATGGTACTCGTAAAGCAGTTGGGGCAATTGCTGATGCAATCCTTTCATATACCTTAATCACAGACGGAGGCACAATTCGAACTGCCGGTGTTGCGAAGAAGTCCGAAAGGGATATCGTGGCCCCTGGCAACATGGCAACTGAAGAAACATAGGTGGGTTTTAGTCAGTAAGAGTCTGACACGCCCTTCCGCTCCGCCCAGAGTGGGAGAAGTTATTTGATAATTTTCCACACAAAAAAGGCACAGTTCGAATCCCTTCAAACACATGATGAATATTTAAGAACTAGCTTCCGACAGCGGCTTCGTCCGCAAGATATCTTTATAATCTTACTCAGTTATAATATAGCATTCTACAGAAGAAAGATTTTTTTAAATCGGTCCTGTAGTTTTTGAGTTTAATCATTACACAATTATTTTTTTTCCTCTTTTTAATATTTGTGTAGATGTAGACTAACACAACAAACGAAACAACAAATTTTTTTTCGTTATTATTAGTGTAGATAATTATGTTCATAAATTGTTAAGTCACGGTGATGTGATGCTTTTGTGAATAATTTATTGACGTCAATAAAATTTATTTTGAAATATTATATTAGTCTTATTATTTTTTAATTTTCACAGTAAACAACAAATATTAATACGAAGACTAAAAAATAAAAAAAAATGAAAATGGTGCTACATAAATATTAAGTCACTTAATATTAACATACTTACTGTTCATAATGTGTGGGTTTTCTTTTCAAATCGAATACTAGAATAATATCTTCCCGAAACAAATTGCTTAAAACTACTGATTTGGATCTGCCACAGATATTAAGCCAATAGCAATAATACACTTCAAACAAATTGCTTCGCTTTTTGAAAAGGCGCATAGATTAAAAATACATTTTAATAACTTTGTATTTTTAATTAACCTGGTCTGTCCCACTCCCGGGCAACGTTATCTACGTTAAAACCATTTGATTTTGTTGATTCAAGGGTATAAAGCGAACCGTGTATAATTGCCATAAGTATAGGGTTTACACTTGAGTATTATAACGCCTACATAAATATTAGCATTTAAATAATTACGTATATTACTAAGTATATATGGCTGATAGTGGTGCTGTTAGAATAATCAAAATTATAACACGCAATTCGTGTTATAATTTTGATAATACTAAACAAACGAGGAAGTCAACTGTTTCTCAGACAGCGTTTTATGTAATTGTAAGGTTTTTTTTACGATAAATCGAGGTTTTAGTTGTGAGTAGGTAGATAGATTACAAACTTATGCACAATTAGAAGATAAAAAAAAAACATTTTTTAATTGCTCTTGATACTAATTTCTTAAAATTATTAGAAGGTAAATTATAATATTTTGAAGTTTTTAGTCTCAGTAAAAACAAAAAAGATGGTAAATACATATTTAATGAAATACTACATTTTAGATTAATAGTTTAATTGCGTAACTTATTTTCGTAAACGATTATGACTAATTTGTTTCATTTTGACAGTTCAAAAACATTCATTGCGTTATTTACGTTGTGGAGCAGATTTTTTTTTTAACTTATGAAGCAATGGTTTAGCAATCAGTTTCATATCTAAAAAAAATGTAACTGATCGTGTATTACTCAATTAGGGTACTGTTTTTCAAATCAAGAGGAAATCAAGAGTTTTTAATTTTACTCCCTCCTTTTCTTAAAGCCTTACACAATAAATAAATACCAAAAGCTAGCGATGACATAGTAAACAATAATATTATAAACACAATTACTATTAGTTCTAGTTCTAGGTACTCTGCCCACGACATGTTGGCGGCGGGCGCGCGCAGATGTCTCGCACCGCCGTGACGCAGCACGTGCTCCGTCCACCACACGGCACGCTCCAGTGGAGGCTGTGGCTGATCAAGCATCCAATTACGAAGGTTGACTATGTTGCGGCGATAGCTGAAAACAATTTGATAGATGAAATTATTTAATATCCTTAAAAATCAACCTGGGGGCCATGTCTACTAATTTACAAACGCTGTCAATGATCTCGCCATTGTGAGTTTTTGAAAGATTTTTGGAAGAGTACGAAAGCGTGTAATGCGAGACACGACAAATACTAAGAGAGATTTAAAAGTATACAGCGATACGCGGAAGTTATTGCAAGAATGGAATTGATTTAATGTAAATAGGAATACAAGATAAAGTTTGTTAGAATTGCGTTATGCAAAAAAAATAATACCAAATCCATATAAATTCGGTGAAAACTAACAATGGCGAGACCATTGCAACGTTTGTAAGTTAGTAAATTTAGGCCCTAGATAAGAAAATAAAATCGTGACGCTATTCCACATTAAACACCACTTTTTCTAACTTGAGGAACGAATCCACTCATTCGCCTCCTTAGACTAAATAAAAACAAGACATAGCGCTGCGAAAAATACGTACAGTGAAGCATGCTAAAACTACAACTCCGCTCTATGCATACGCACACACGCACCACGTACAACAATTTACAATCAAACTACACCTCAATAAGTGAACACATATTTACGAAACCGGCTTCACGTCATTGTTGACAGCACTATGTCTTGTTTTTTTATTTGGTCTGAGTTCACCGCGCACACAATTAGATAAACGTGGAAGTAAGTTCATAAAGAGCTGTATGTATTAAGTTTATCTAAAGAAATTTTTGTTGTGATTAGCTGCTCACTCAATCAAAGAGCATTTAATTGGCAATCAACCAGCATGCGATCATGTCACTGGTAATTATGTGCAGTTAGCGTAAATGCTTCATAGCAACAATAATGTTAATTAACTTAATCAACCAAATATAGTACATAGGAGAAAATATGACACATTAATCGTTAGAAAGAGACTGTCACAAAGGTATGAGTGACAGAGATGACGTTCTATGTATGTTACCGTATAATAATGATGAACTTGGTCAGTTTATAATCTATCGGTATTTATTTTCGAAAAATTGTGAACTGCAACAAACCATTTACAATTTAACGCATTATTTTTCGATATTTTATAATATATCGGAAATAATACCGACAAATTGTGAACTGGTATCAAATCTGTGATCAAACTTGCTAGCAACGTAACGCACATAGCGCTAATATCTAGCTAATACTAAATAGCCTGCCTAGCTGCGAGGGACTTGGAACCAGCGCTCGCTCGGCTCGCGCGCAGTTTATCATAGTTCTACTATATGATAGATTTTATGAACTAACGGTTCTCACAATCTTACAATGACATACATATCCGATTATTTCTGTAACACCTTATGCCATATTTTCGCCGGCTTGTTGCCGCACATATGCCGTATATTGTCTGTCAGTCAGTCAGTAACATGACCGACTTGTAATTTTAATGGAACATAAATATTAAAATAATAATTATCGAATTGTAACCTGTCGTCACCAATAACTGTGTTTAAAGCATTCATCAAATCTTCTTCAGTAAGCGATTCCATATCCAGTTTGACTCCAATCTTATGGTATACATATCTTTCGACATTGAGCCATTGATCACCAAACATTGGCATACCAATCAGAGGTACTCCTGCTGTGATAGCCTCGTCTGTTGATTGTAGACCTCCTTGTGTTACGAACAGCTTGACGTTTGGATGCTCTGAAAAGATGAGACTTTTATTTTCTGTTTGAAGACATATCAAATAGAATATCTTCGTTTGAGATTAATATAACGAAATAAGTTACTTATCATAATTATGGTTGGGCTTAATAGATTTTTGTAGAAGATGCTTATAAAAATAACAATATATACTTAGTAGGTCCGACTGCGGCCACCACTTGGAAATCCTGATGTTGTCTGTTCGTCCAGGCAACTCCTTCGCATCCCATTTCCACAAAACAACGTACGGCAATTGAGACAGAACTTTTACTAGAATTCTCATTTTTTCTGCAGTAAGCACAGAAGTGTCCACATTTGTTCCAAAACTTATGTATATTGCACCATTTTTGGCTGAATCTAACAATTCTTTGACGTCCTGGAAAAAATGGCATCCCTAGAATAGTTACTTAGAAAGAACGTTTCATGATATATCTGATACAAAACTTAAATAGAATTAATATATGTGCGAAGTAACAAACAGAATTGGTCTTTGTTTGTTTTGTAATCAAGTAATGAATGGCGTTATTGACTCGTTGAAACCACAGCAGAGATTAAATAATTCATACCAACATGAGATGATAATGAGGAGTGTCTATTAACATATAAACTCCTCAATAATATACCATGTTGCCTATAAAATAGGTTAACTCTTGCACAGTTACTGCAGGTGTATTTACTTAGGTCTTGAATATGTAAGTCATAAAGTAATTGGAAATAAAACTTACACCTGGCAATTCTTTATCAGGTTTCTGATGTAGACCACCCATGTACACCACAGAAGGAGGTACAGGCCTTATACCTTCAAACACTGGATGCACATTCAGAAACAGCATATCAACATTGTTCCATAATTCTGCAACCGATGGTATTTCAGGTCCAAAATGTTTTCTTAGAAAGACATCTTCAAGTTTCTCATACTCATCATTGATTCTTGCTACCTGATATTCATTGTATATTACCGTCATCTTCTCCCACATAGTCAAATTATGGTTCTTCTTGCGATTGATCGAAGGATAGAGGAATGGATGAATAGGGGCACCCACCGCTTCGAAATTACCATAAGAAGCACCAAAAGAACTCATTTGGATAACAGGTACTTTATAAACAAAAGAAAACGCAAGAATAGATCTCAAACAAGCTTCTAATATTAGCTAATCAAATTTTTCATTCTCATCATTGATCAAGTTTAGAACGTCATTGTGAGATAATTGTGCATCAATTACTGAGCGACCTAACTCCAGAAAGAATCTCACTTGATCCCGTAAATCCCCTTTGTTATCTTTCGGTATCGACATAAACTTTTCCGTCCATATTTTGTACGATATGTCATGGACGTCGATTTCTCTCAAGTGAGGTGGTGCTTCTCCTTTCGGGAACGCTGGATCTGGTGTGATGACTGTGACGTCGTGACCTCTTTTGGCTAGCTCTTGCGTGATGGGTCTGAAAACCCCTTGGTGGCTTATAGAAGGTACTGGAAACACTGCTAAAATCCTAGCCGCTTTAATGGTATATACAAATAAAACACTGCATACAATTAAATTAAATGACACTGACATTATGACTGTCGACGATGACGACTAAGTTATAATGTTTCTGATATCTTCCTTATAACATAATTATCGTACAGTTTCTGAGCAAACAAGGGCGGTTACAGTGTTTTACCGACCATCCGTAGCGTAGCATCGGTCCTGATCCGCATTGACCCACTGCCGGTTTGTAGCATTCAGTGCTGTCCTGATGGTGTCGACATTCATGTTGTCACTTCTCATGCGGATAATATACGCATATCTGCGGTCAGTGCTTCGGTGCTGATCCAGCACTGAACGCTCATTATATTTATAGTACGTCGGTTGACCGACGCACGGCATGCAGAGAGGTTAGTTTATCAAAAAAAAAGT
Source organism: Omphaloscelis lunosa (assembly GCA_916610215.1). Classification (NCBI taxonomy): domain Eukaryota; kingdom Metazoa; phylum Arthropoda; class Insecta; order Lepidoptera; family Noctuidae; genus Omphaloscelis; species Omphaloscelis lunosa. Next base: position 11,680,709 of record OU744267.1, read on the forward strand.
CATCAATTAAAATTAGGCTGAGAATCAGCACTTTTTAAACGGCAACATTACATAACGATGCTTCCGGCAACAAATGTCGTAAACGCCATTTTGGCGAAAATGCGTTAAGAATGCAGCCCTACTTAATTTTTGGCGCTGCGTCGATCTAAAAATGTGAAAAAAATATTCGCCTAAAAAAAATACTTTTACACCCAAAATTTTTACTAGTATAATCAAGATTTTTTAGAAAAGAGGGTATGTATAACTCATATTGCTTAGAACCGAATAACCGTGCAGGTCGTATAATACAACGTACAAACAGCTGTCGGTCGTAAAAACATGAATACATAATTAATTGTAATTACACCCCACAATCATTTTTAAAACGTAAGCTCTGCTGAGAAACAATTGTCGTAATGTCACTTGGTCTTGGAGAATTGGTTTGAAAATTGAATTATGTAGGTCGTACTCCTAATTTTGTTAATATTTTCATACTAAAAAGGGGTCGTAACACAAAAAGTATAAATATGTCGCAATTAAACCCCGTTAAGAAATTCAAATGTTTAATTTTTCTGAGAAATAAATGGTTTTCAAGCTACTCACTGGATTTCAAGTAATTGTGTTTTACGTTCGTATCTAATCATTCAGAAAAAACATCCATAGATAATTATTACGGCCTGCTTTGGTCATGACTATTATTGAGGTACAAAAACCATCCGATGATGTAAAGCACATTTCTAGTAAATATCTGTGGTGTAAATCTTTGATAGTATTGCTGCACTTGCTTTCGCCGAGTATAATTATTTATACAGAGTAATCCTTTGTGTGTGTTGCCGTTTCCGCACCGCATCGCTCACTCGTTCCTGACCAACCAAACTTGAGACCTGTAAGAGGGGGACAACAATACTTTCTAGGGTGAAAGCAGGTATGCGGGGCGTCTCATATTAATTTTGTCGATGTTATTGGCCGCACGCACGTGTCTATGTTTTGATTTAGTTTAAAAGAAAACTGTCTTCGTGAAGGTTACGGTCGATTGTAGCAGAAACCATTGAAGTGTGTTGAGTGGAACTTTTGTTTGTTATTAATGTGAGTGCAAAAATGGACGGAACACATCATTACGAAAAAGAAGAAATCGTCGAGTCTTTATTGAAAAGAAAAAAGTACCTAGAATCAATAAGGAACGTGCGTAACTCAATGATGGAAAGGTATGTGCCTGCCTACTTACTAGTTTAGATAACTTTTTACTTGTATCAAATCTGATTTTCTTATTTATTTACAAGCTTTTGTTCACTTCGCGGTTTAAGTACCTATCACGCCGGTTCACGTCACGGCATGCATGCGGGTGAAACGGACGGACGGACGTATACCTAGTACCTATATTATTATCCTTACCCGTATTCATGCCGTGACGTGAACAGCAGCAATCAATTGCACAAATAGGTATACTTACCTACCTTGTAGTACCTACCTAGTTGCGCTTGTTATTCAGCTCAGAGGGCCCTAATTCAATTCTAAAAGCTGTTTACAATATAAAGTCACAAATTATATCCACTTAAACTTGTGCACGTAGTAGGTAATTACGGCAAGTTTATTTCATACATTATAATTCGATAGTGTCCGGGCTGTAGTAAAGTACTAGGTATCTCGGTGTTTACGACCTTTGTTGTTGGATGCATCGATGTGATTTGTGTTTTACGCTAACAATTTTCTAACACTAGTTTAATGGTAGATTTATTCCTGGGGGTGTAAAATATTGATAATTCCATCACCAAAGGTCGTAATAAACAAAAAATTAAATCATTCTGAGTTCCTAAAAGTACTTAGACTAAAAACCTATCCAAACAACATAACATTTTTAATTTATTGAATTCAAATACGCTACTTAATATTAAAGTATTGTTATTAAATTTGCAGGTCTGAGGGTAAAAATACGAGTACCGGTTATAGAATCGCTGGAGAAGAGGAAACAAAAGATAAAAAAATAATAAAAGCTGGGTTTTTCAAGAAAAAAATTAACATTTTATCTGTATATTCAAAACCTAAAGATTCGGGTACATTTTTACTTGTAGAGCATAAAGATTTCGCCAAATATACTCATCCGATGATGCTAGCAGATTCGTCTTTAATAACCGCAACACCTCTGCTGCAACAGGGCCCATGTACTAACGCTGTACAGCGTGAAGGTCTCGCTGAAAATACTCACCCGATGACGCCGACAAATTCGTCTCTCACAATCGCAACACCTCTGCTGCCAGGCCCAGCTACTGACGCCGTACAGCGTGAACGTCTCGCTGATGATACTCACCCGATGATGTCCACTGATTCGTCTCTCACAATCGCAACACCTCTACTGCCAGGCCCATCTTCTGACGCCGTACAGCGTGAAAATCTCGATGAAGATACTCACCCGATGATGCCCACTGATTCGTCTCTAACAATCGCAACACCTCTACTGCCAGGCCCATCTTCTGACGCCGTACAGCGTGAAAATCTCGATGAAGATACTCACCCGATGATGCCCACTGATTCGTCTCTCATAAACGCAACACCTCTGCTGCCAGGCCCAGCTACTGACGCCGTACAGCGTGAAGGTCTCGCTGATGATACTCACCCGATGATGCCCACTGATTCGTCTCTCATAATCGCAACACCTCTACTGCCAGGCCCATCTTCTGACGCCGTACAGCGTGAAAGTCTCGATGAAGATACTCACCCGATGATGCCCACTGATTCGTCTCTCATAATCGCAACACCTCTACTGTCAGGCCCATCTTCTGACGCCGTACAGCGTGAAAGTCTCGATGAAGATACTCACCCTATGATGCCCACAGCGTCGGCTCTCATAATGGAAACACCTCTTCTGCCAGGCCCATCTACTAACACTGTAAAGCGTGAAGGTATTGATGAAAATACTGATTTACTGGTTCTAGATGCAACCGCTCTCCAATCGTGTTCGCCTACCAGCGATTTACAGCTGTGTCCAATTACTGGTATTTTACAGCGTGAAATTACGGTTGAAAGTGCTCATTCGACGATGCCTGACGATTTGTTATTTATAACAGAATCTCCTCAGTCAAAACCAACAACTGATGTAAAGCAAGATGTAAGGCAAAAACGGAAAAAAAGACGCAAAGTCTTAATAAAATCGTATACAGATTTTCTACCAAGTGAAGAAGAGTGTCCGTTTTCAGCTGGCAGCTCAGATGAATGGAGTATGAATGAAAGCGAATATTCTAGCGACAATGATGATAAAAAGAAAAAAAGACGACGTAGCAAAAAGATGGTTATAGGAAATAGCAGCAACACAGTAAAGGATAATATGACTGAAAAGAAAAGTAAACCTGTAAATAAATATAAAAAGAATAAAAAATTAAGAGATGAGGGAAAAGCTTTCAAAAATAGAAAAGGGGAATTAATAGAAAGTAAGTCTTTAAAACAAAATCCTTGTGTGCCCGACAAATGCAACAGGAAATGCTTTGAAATAAATGAAGAGAAACGAAAGACTATTCACGAATTTTACTGGTCTCTCGATAATCAGCGCAGAAAAGATTGGATTGTACGATGTGCACGACCAGTACCCGTAAACAGAAAAAGGACTGAGTCTCCTAATAGTAGAAGAAACATTACTTACGAATATTATATCAACGAAGGAGAAGGCCGCAGACAAGTCTGCCAGAAGTTCATATTAAACACATTAGACGTAACACAAAAGTTTTTACTATATACACTTACAAACTCCAAAGAGGGTATGGCAGAAACTGAAAAGAGAACAAGACATTACGCATCAAAATATTCGGAAGCAGCAAAAAATTATGTAAGAGAATTTATAAATAAGTTGCCAGTAACGCCATCGCATTACGCTCGAAAAGATAGTAATCGTGTCTATTTATCTCAAGATGTAAAAAATATTTCAAACCTATACCAAATCTATTTATTTGAGTGCACAAAGGAAGAAAAAGAAAAAGTAAGTGAAGGGGTTTTTAGGAATATATTTTGTCAGGATTATAGTCACGTAGGCTTCCACATTCCTAAAAAGGACAAATGCATCGTGTGTGTTAAAGCAGAAAATCAAAAAGATATAACTGAAGAGGAACAAGAAAAGTTAAAAGATCACATCCTAGAAAAGAAAGCAAGCTATAGAAGGTTTGCTGCTCATCAAAAACTACATACTCTTAACAATGATACTGTCACTTCTAGTTTCGACTTGCAAAAAGTCTTAAACACTCCTCATGGGGAAAGTATGTTACTCTATTATTCACGAAAATATGCAGTCTATAATTTTACTATTTACGAAAGTAGTACTCAAGATGGATATTGCTTCACATGGGGAGAAAGTGATGGAAAAAAGGGCAGCGATGAAATCGCAACTTGTTTGTATCAATATTTAAAAATTGCTGATGAAAAAGGCATTCGGAATTTACTGTTCTATTGCGACTCGTGTGGGGGACAAAACAAAAATAAAACCGTTCTAGCCACATTAAATTATTATTTAATGTTTTCTAAAAACTTACAAGTTATCCAAATAAACTTTTTACTGCCGGGACATACTTATATGCCAGCAGATTCAATGCACGCTACAATAGAGAGGGAAGTTAAAAGAATCATAGTTTGGAGTCCATCTCAGTGGCCTTCATTTTTTCAATCAGCTAGAAAGCGGCCAAGGCCTTATATAGTCAATGTGATGGACTACTCAGATTTTTTGAACTGGAGTGAAATAGCATCAAACACTTTTACAAAAGAAACCTTAAAGAATATTAATTGGAGAAACATTAGAGTAGCAACTTTCAGAAAGACCAATTTAAACCAAATAGAACTCAAGTATTCAATGAAAGAAGATGTAATTACACATCGAATCAAGTTGTTCGAAGATGTCAAGCGCAAAAGAAAGGGAAAAGGGAAGAATAAATCAAAAGAAAATACAGAAGAAATGTTAGAATTACAATATAATCGAGTAAAGCAGTTGACTCCAAAACAGCTATATACGGATAAACTACCAATTACCGCAGCTAAATACAAAGATCTGCAACGATTGTGTGATCAGGGGACAATACACAAACGGTTTCATGCCGAATACAAACAGCTTCCTTGTCAGTCTCATAATGTCATTGATACTCTTCCTGAGACTGACGAAGAAGATGAAATTTCTGATTAATTATCTTCTATCAGAAAATCAGGTCTTCAAATTTCTGGTTAATAATCTTCTATCCAATGACAGAAGATTATTAATCAGAAATTTGAAGACCAGATTTTCTATAACTCGTCGTCGTATTAAGTTTTGCATCTACTTTTTTATTATCTTGTCGATAAAACTTTCCCATTTTCACCAACGACACTAAAAGCTAGGTAGACCATAGTACAGAAGCTTTCCGAACAAACAAGATCTAGAAAGATGAACTACCTAAATTTTTAAGGGCGTTGGTGAAAATGGGCATTGTTTATTAAAATTATTAGAGCAGTAAGCTTGGTAGAATGTTTACTTATATTTTTTTGTAATTCATTATCAATACGTTTTAAAAAAATGTCGTGATTATAAAATCTTCTTGAAATCAATGAAACAAAATGATTACTTAACATTTTGAATTATGTCTGGCTGGTTAGGTACGCTGTTGGAGGTAGAACACTATAGGCATCTTGTAACAAACGCTTGATTAAATTATACGGGACGATGCTTATAATATACTTACTTAAGTGTATTTTTATACCTTTAGGACCTGCCAGGTCCTAAAGGTATAAAAATTTCGAGCTGCGACACAAACAATGATGATGAATGATGATTGATGTACAAGATCCTCTAATGAAAATTTAAGTGATTGGTCTAGACATTTTTTTACTTTGAATTTGTATTAGTGCCTTGCTTAACCATTATTTTGATTAAACGATGACGGTCAATGAATAAAAAACCTTTTTTAATTATGTCAATTTGTGTTTTATTTTATTGTTTTTATTACAAGTAATGAAAACTCAACTTACAGTCTTAAATTCATTGATTTGCTTCAGATATTTCCATGTTTGTTACATACCATCGCATCAGATCGTATATGTAATTTCAGTATATGGTTTTTAAAACCAAACCCAGAACTATTGTATTTAAAAACTGGTGCATACTTCTAACTTCCGTTAGACAAATCGTTCTCCATTGATTTGTTAGTGGTCGTAAATACCAAATTCTTGAATTTTCTGGGGTGTATGTCCAAGCTAACTTTTAAAATAAGGCTTTGACATAAATAGCAATAATATATTATGAAACACCATCGTATTTTACGTATTTCTTGTATAGAACACAATTTTACAACTTTTAAAGTTAAAAAGATATAAGCCAAAAACGAAATTATTTTTTGTTTTTCGTTGATTACCAAAAGTGCTATTTTGGTGTTTACGACCTTTGTTGTCGGAAGCATCGATAAGACAGTCCCCCAAAATGCCCGCCCGTCACCACTACCTAGTGCTATAGCTGGGAAGAAGAAGTGGCGCAAAACATTCCCCAGTAACTTTACTGATGGACTTCGTACGCAGTGCGTAGCATAATGCACGTGTGTTAGGTCAGTGTACCGTTCAAAGAATATTCATATAAATGATAAACTCAACCGACGTACGGTGAAGCACTGTAACCAGCCTTAAATCCAACAATACCTACGTCTTTATCTATTCAATGAATATATAAAATTACTAGCACTTCGCCCGCGACTTCGTCTGCGCGTATTTTGTACTTTCCCCTACGAACTTCAACACCCCCTCCAACCTTTTAAAACGTAGTTTTGGATAATTTATAAAATTTATTTTAATTTTGTAAATAATAATGGCCTATATAAAAAGGGAAATGCCCATTTGATAAAGAGGTTTTGCCCATGAAAGAAACAAATCATAGGCATAAGGGTTGACATCATAGATAAAGAAACAACCACTTTTTTTACAAGGAACTCGGTTGGTCTTTTATAAATCATAATAAATAAATAAATAAATATATATATATATATATATATATATATATATATATATAAATTAAAGGTTAGTAAAAAAACATATTTATAGTTTGGTATAATCCATTCTGCAATTATAGTTCTTCATTGTATGTCTCTTGTGCCTATATTGCTTTGGCATAGATGATGAAAGTGCTTTCTTAATACAGATTGACCACATTTTACGCAATCATATTTGTCGATGCCCAACATTTAGTTCTTGTGGTGCAGAAGGCTGTTGTGAATTCCTTGCCAACATCCAACATTGGTGACACACCAGACTACTATCTGACATAATTGCATACTGTCATAAAAATAATTTATACCTATTAATAAGTATGCTGTAACATCAAAAGTTCTTTATGTATTAATACATTGATTGACACTGGTCTCGTGATAGCATTTTTGATGATCATACAATTCATTAGTTATGTCACATCAAATATGTGGCAATGGCTTGAGACGAAACAAACTTCAATTATTTCTATGGTTTTCTTGACACTAACCAACCGAATTATTCAATTCAAATCTAATGTTCCGTAGCTGTGCAATAAAAGTTGTTGAGTATGTATCTTGTTTGTTCATAAAGTAACTTACTTGATGTGGTGTAATCCATTGCTGAAATATAGACCGAACTTACACATTGCTTAAGGTAAATCTAAAGAAAGAAAGAAAGAAAGAAAAACATTTATTTGAACACAGTTTGTGAAACACAACTCAAATCTCTTATCTTCGTGTATCCAGTTGTCACAGAGATGGCTCCGTGGTGAGCTGGTAAGTTCGTTTAAATCAGGTTCAATATTCATGTCAAGTCTTTCGCAAGAAACAGGTACGGTATCCATAGACAAGCCGGTGTCATCCTGGTAGGCGGGTACAGAATCCAATGTAAAGCCAAGGTCGTCATCGGGAGCGATTACAGGGTCCATGATGGAGCCTCTCGGCGGGATGGCCTCGGCATGAATTTGGGCAAAACGAAAGTCATGTACAATTCGTATGACTTGCAGAATCCAATCCACATCGAAGGGTCGTTTTTTCGAAGTTCGAGCCGGAAGACTTGCCCTAGGGCAAGTCATCCAGCTCGATAGGCACAACTTTGAGAAAGAAGACGACAGAAGGATCTAGTTAGGTTAGGTTAGACGCTGCCCCGTTTGGAATACTTCGTCAAGTCTTCTCGTCACCAATCCCGCAGTGTTTGAAGACTAAGGTTAGTGTGTCCTGCTCGTTATGACGTACGGTGCCAAAACGTAGACACTGACAGTCGGGCTAGTCCACAAATTCAAGGTCACTCAGTGCGCTATGGAGCGGACTTTGCTCGAGGTTTCTTTGAAGGATAAGATCAGAAATGCAGTTATCCGGAAAAGAACTGGAGTTACCGACATAGCTTGCAGGGGAAACAAACTGAAGTGGCAGTAGGCTGGCCATATTCGTCGAAAGACCGATGGCCAGTGGAACAGACAAGTCTTGAAGTGGAGACCGCGTATTGGCAAGCGTAGTGTGGGACGTGGACCGACGACCTTAAAAAGTTAGCTGGGACAGACTGGATGCGGAAGGACATTATAACCTATGTTACTTAGTGATAATATAGCATTCTACTTGCGAAAGATTTTTTAAAATTGTTCCAATCATTTTTGAGTTTATTCATTACAAACAAAAATACAAAGCTTTTCTCTTTATAATATTAGTATAGATATCGGTAGATAAGCTATAAAAGTATAAATAATTGGGTAATAAAAATAAAAGATTGCATGCCACCTACCTCTACCTTCATTGTCATGAGACTCACGATGCACACAAAAATTATACTTAGTATCTGGGCGCCGGAGCTCAGCTCGGGTGAAAATAGAGAAAACCAATTTTCCCAGATATACGACTTAGCTAGATCGATTTTTCACTCCGTAAACCCCTATATTACAACTTTCATCGAAATCGTTAGAGCCATTTTCGAGAACGTGATTACAAATAATGTTATATACTAGCTTCTGCCCGCGACTTCGTTCATGTGAAAGTCGTAAGACACCTCAATATACTATATATTATGTATATTATATAAAAATATTGCTCATTTAATTTTGATAGTATAGGATTTAGCAAAGCGATTAAGTCCGAAGACGCGTTATTAAGAAGAGAATTATTGCTAGTATCATCAATTGCCCACTTTCATACGGTGAATATCTTTATGTCGGTTAGCAAGTGGGGGATTCATAAATACACCTCAAGGAAAGGGCTAGTGTGCAAATAGTGTTCTTAAAAATACGTCGACTAGTCGCGTATAATAATATGTTTAAAATCTCTCTTCGTTTTGATCCTATTTTCACCAAAGCTGCTTTGCTCGCTCAGCATTGATGGAAAACCAATCCTTAAGTTAAGCCGTAGCCTTGAAAGGCGATTATCGAAAGAAAATAAGAAGGTGACTCGTGTTTTGTAATTATAACATAGTGTCAACGGCATATCGACATGTAACAATTTGCCGGTGATAGCACCTTTATTTCGCAGCATTAAGGGTCGTTTTCATACGTAGGCGTTGTAATAGAGGTAGGTGGGATAGGATTGTGAAAAATGACTTAAGTAACAGCGCCTGTCTGTTATTAGCAACAGATTGTATTGAACTATCCAAGCATGGTCGGTCATTAAGAGGTTGGTCATGAAGATGGTTTTCGAATTTGAAATTGGAATTTCGAATAATAATCAGCAATAATAACGAAACAAAAGCGGAGCGAAGCTTAGTGTAGTGTGGGATGCATCCTAGCTAGATGAAGCGACGACCTTTAAAAGGCGGCTGTGACAGGCTCGATGCGGAAGGCGGTGGACAGGGTGTTGTGGCGCAGCTTGGGAGAGGCCTATGCCTAGCAATGGACCGTAATATTCTGAAATGGTTGAATAATAAAGAAGAGCTGCAATCGTTTTGAAATGGTAAACAAATTGCTATGAAAAATCAATCAGGCACATTCAAAAATGAAACAGACGACGTATAGAAATAGTAATGTTGCCGTGTAAAATCAATGAGGCACGTTTGGTTAGGTTCACTAACCTAAAATAAGTCATTGTAGCCTTAGGGTCTAGCCTGGCGTGGAGGTCTGCCCAGCTTGGGCGGAGCATCGCCGTGTCCTCGTGGAGCCGATCGGCGGCGATGATCTCTCGCGTCCGGCCCTGGTTCAGGCCATGGTATGGAGCGAGAGGAAATGGGAGGCCGTCACCTCCTTCTGCGAAGCGGTAATGCTCGCGAAGGAGGAGGCGGAACGCGTGAGGGAGAGGCAAATTTCGCGCCCTCACGCCCCTAACCGCCGCAGGAGGAGACGCCCAGGGCGTCGGGAGTCGCAAGTCGATTTCCGGCCACCGTAGGCGCGGGCTTGCGGACTGTGAGCAATGGGTAGCTCACCGTCCGATAAGGACCAGGCCCGGGTGGACGGCGCGTTGTGTTCCACGCGCGCCTCAAAGAGATGTCAGCAGAATTGACAGGGCCCGCTAGGGCCGATGCCTGCCGGGGTTGCGAAGAAAACCAAAAGGGAGATCGTGGCCCCCGGCAACAGGGCAACCGAAGGAACACGGGTGGGTTTTAGTCAGTAAGAGTCTGACACGCCCTCCCGCTCCGCCCAGAGCGGGAGAAGTTATTTGATGATTTCCCACCAAAAAAAAAAAAGGGTCTAGCCTGGCGATAATATCGTACTGAATGTCATTAAACCCAGCTGGTGAATGATGTTTAGTTTGAATTTAGAACCTCAACTCAATCAAATTCGAATAAAAACATTTACAAAAAACTATTTGAAAATTGAATTGACAATAAATCCCTGGCTGCACTCAGAATTCTAGTCTTAACTAGAATTCTGAGTCGTTTCTAGAATCGTTGCGCTTAGAAGTTAAATTTGGATAACACCCCGTTACAGACCTAATGAAATACCCCAATAACACTTGTTTTGTTGGACTTGGAAATTGAAAAATGGAAATTGTTTTTATTTCAAATAGGAAAGTTGTCTACTTTTACAATGTTTGTAAATATGTGAGTTCCATGTATCTATAATTAAATTATCTGTCGTTGCTTCATTTTAAATTCTTTTTACCTATTGTGGTATAGTAATTTTATTCTAGGTGCAGCGTCTTCACATATAATTATTTAACTAATGTACGTACTGATACAAACTCTTGTAAAACATTTTAAAAGAGTAACGGTGGAGTTTCTTGCCCATTCTTCTAAAAAAAACTACCTTTTGGAAGGGGCGACTAGCATCAATTATATTATTTTGTAAATTTTGACGTTCAAAAGGGCCTATTTTAAATAAATGATTTGACTTTGAATTTGAAAACAAGACCTTGATGAACAGTTTAAAATTAATATTTGTTATGGATAGAAAACCTGTTACCGAGGACCTAACAAATTGCTCGATGTTAATTGTCAGGCGTTGAAGGCGATAAACATCAAAAAAATATTTTATTAAATTTCGAATAACTTATATATTTTTAGTTACAACTAACTTGATAAAAAAAAAACAAAATTATAAACTAACATAACATAACATCACGCCTTGATTCCCCGAAAGGTTGGGCAGAGGTGTCCCTGTAGCAAGCACACCCACATTTTACCAGTTATGTTTAAGTCCCATGTAATAGTGGGTGAGCCTATTGCCATCAATCGGACACGAATCCAGACTCCGAACTGCTACTGAGATATTTCAGATAGAAAAACTCAATAACACTTTGCCCGATCCGGGAATCGAACCCCGGACCTCATGCTCAGCAGTAGCTCTTTCAACCACTAAACCAACGAGGCAGTCAAAATTATAAACTTAACTAAAACTATTCACAAACTAATATATTTTTAGAGAATACTCGATTCATCCAATTACAGTTATTTTATAATATCATCAAGAAAGTCTGTCTCATCGTCGTCTTGTATTTCGTTGCGTCATTTGTTTTGGAATATTTTTGATGAGGCTTCCCTGATATGATTTATTTTTAGTATAAGTTTATCTTTAGCTTAATAATATAATCGTTTATGTAATATTTTCGTAACAAGATATACTTTTTTATTAAATTTATGAATAACTAGCTCTTACCCGTGACTGCTCTTGCATCTTAGGAAGACTACTATAATAAATGAACCTGAGTATAAAGTGTATATTAATTATATTATGTTAATACAGACGGCCTTAACAAATGGCAGTCACTTTCATAGCGTTTCGTATTTCTACATGACTTTCAACAGGATTGACATAAGGCTTCAGTAGCATATGTGATTTTTTAGTCATTGTTATCACTGATAGAATGTCTTTGTGTCTAGGCTCTCAGGTCACAGTCTGCCTGTAAGCCAAAACAGTCGGCATCATAATTGACCTAGATGAGGGTTATTTCTTTCCATCGTTAGGTATATTCTTGCTCACAGTTTGCTCATACCGATTACTTGGTATGTGGTCCATATATTGGACGTTCTCTTTTTATCCAAATCTTTAGCGTAATTGAGTACAACTCATTCGAACAGAATATCAAAACTTTCTCATATATACTATTAGAGCTATTATATCTACAATAGTAGGATTATTACGATAATTTTGTCACTAGGTATCAAAATGAAAATATCATCTTATGGTGATAAAGTTTGTTTATTTGAGTACAATGACATTCGTTTCGAAGCACATGTAAATAATAATGATAACTTCAAGTTTGAAATGACGTACTAAATTCGCTAAAATATTGAATATTGTCATGAGTCAGACTAAATATTTTAGTAGTAGAAAAACTCTTTATGAAGGTGCTCGCCCGCGTTTTTCGGAACAAAGTTCCTCATTGTTCGTGTCACATTTGACTGTCACGACACTTTCGTGTCGTGACGTGTCGTGACGGCCAAATGTTACACTTTTTCGGTCTGGCTCTCATTCGCCAAGCGTGCAAAAGCGAAAGGAAAATTGCTCCAACCGGATGTCGTACGACACCTGACGACTGTTTTTTGTTATTGGATGACTAACAAGCCGATGGCCTACCTGTGTTAAGTGGTCACTGCTGCAATACCAGAGACATCGCAAAAACAAAACGGAAAAGTGTAGCATATGTATGTATATATATTTGTTTTAGTCTTACCACCATACCTATTTCTGCCGCCAAATAAGTATGGCTAGAGAAGTAAGTGCTTGAGAGAGTTCAGTCATTATCTGATGATGAATAATGAAAGGTTTACGTTTAACAAAACACTTCCATTGGTCAACAGAAGTATTTTGCCTTTTTAATCGATTGTCATTTAAATTCAATGATCGGCTGCTCTCTTCCAGTTGCTATGCTATTGTTGCCCTAGCCGGAGGGATTTCTATTCTACTTTTGCCGATTTGCGGTCTTCAATGAAGACCATGATGGCAGTTTGAGTTGGGCTCTAACCGAATGGTTGCTGGAAGGAGTGTTGGCAGACCATCAGTTAAATGGAGTGGATGACCTACAAAGGACCTACGTAAGACTAGGATGAGACTTGCATAGACCAGGAAACCATGGGACTAACGGAGGTGACCTTTACTCAGCATTAACTGCATGCCTGCCAATGATAATAATGATGATTTTTCGAGAACACGTCTATCCCAATGGTCATCTACTTCACGCTTAATAAGGAAAGCCCATAGCCACGTCATCTAGCTTGTACTGTTTATTTTTGGTTCTGTACAGCGTTTTTTTTTAAATTTAGCTTTTATTGGATTTTATTAAGACACAAATTGCATGCATTCATAACATTTTCTAAACGTAACTTTATATATTTTTATATATAAATTTATATTAATAATTAATATACATTTATATTATCAATATTTTTTTTCTGCTACTTACTAATTATTTTCATGATTTCAGTGAGTCTCAGAAGTGACATGATTGATACACAAATTCCTACCGCTCATAAATGTACACACAGTGACGTTTTATTAGCATGGTGACATACATTTCTTAGATTGTACTAATAGATGAGTCAAGTTCAAGACCAAACTGCCGTCCACAAAATGATTTGCATCTATTTTTAACCTTAGATAATAATATTGACATCATTAAATGATACTAGGCTAGTTATTACGTACATGGCAGTCTGTGCGGTAAGCCCACCCACTGATGGATGTAGGGCGTAGGCTTCCTTTTCCATATGCCTTATTCTTCCAGGTTTCATACGTCTCTAATTCTAGGCTAATTCACGTATTTTCATGACGCGTCGATTCAATTGCGGTACAGTTGCGGTCAAGTTCAAGTTTGAGTGATTAACCGTATTGATTGAACTGCGCTTAGCAGGAGAATGCGTCCTTATTACGGAATGAGAAAACGTTATTTTGATTGAAATTTGACTACAACGGTACTGCAACTGAACTTTTATTTGTTACGTGAACCCACTGGTTTTTCCCGCCACCTTGAAGATGACCTGGCTTCGATGGCCTAACCTTGGCTAACTTTCGGCCAAATTCATATATTCCATCGGCCATCTTCACGTTAAACGATTCCAGTTTTGGCATAATTAACATCTTTTCACCGACTTCATAAACTTTCACCCGAAGATTTAATTGTGGACTAATAAATATGGACTATTAGCAGGCATAAAATATAGCAGGCATAAATGGAATGATAATTGACTGTTTGCCCACGAAAATTACCAACGTATTTCTCGACGCGATTACCTGCGCTCAGTTGCCATAGAACACATAAGACCATAAAGGCGGCAACGGCTTTTCTCCAAAGTATGCTCAGAAATATAAGGGAACGACGTATGCTATTTTTGGATATAAATAAAAGCGATTTGACACCTCAGGAAAATAACATACCTTGCAAAAGAACAACGAAGGCTAGATGACTGTGGGAGGGCCCTTTGGTCCTCCCACAGTCATCTAGCCTTCGTTGATCGATCGACCAGAACAGCATGTCACAAATGTTATAAACCTGATTGTAATGTCATCAATCATAAATATAGTGTATGTATCCAATGTTTTAACCAAAGTCTAAATGATCTCGATAGGTCACGAATTGATGACTGAAATCTTTAATTTAAAGTGCCTATGTTGATTTTTTAAAGTTTTGTACGATTTAGAAACGAGTTTTTTATTTTTTGTTTTAAGTAAGAGATAAGGCTTTATTTCTAGTTTTTGATATAAGTATCAATAAAGACTGATTACATATAAAATATGTTTATTATTTATTTCCACCCCATTAAGTAAAGATCCATAAATTACTTTGGGACACTGCAGCGCCCTGCGCGTGGAATCGTGTAATTTTTAGAGGTGCGTGTAACGGAGTGCTAAAAGATATTCTGAATAGTCCACCTAAGTTTATTTTTAAAACAAAATACTCAATATAGGGGCCTTACTTGGCATAATTCGACAATTGCTTACACAGTGATAAGATAACTTCGGGTGCACAATTAACAGTCAAAACATGATTCTGTTCATGTGGCCACTCAAAGATAAGCATGATATGGCAAAAAGCAATATATGTGTTACGTTAAACGACTGAACTATGGTAAATCCTAAAAAAAACAGTAATTCATGATGTTTTATCATGAATTACAAAATGAATGAATTAAATTATTTTTTACTTTTTTATTATTGTGGCATCATGCTGAGATAGGAGCCTTTTTGCCCTCGCAAAGGTCTTCTTTTTTGTTTACACAATTTTATTGTTTCTGTTTTTTTTTTATTGTAAAACTCCAAACCGTCCCATGATAGCTAATGGTTAATTTTAGACTACTAGCAGCCATTCTGTAAATAGGTTTTACGGTTTCAGACTGGTGAATTTTGAAGATAATTTTACAAAGTGAAACTTAGAAAACATGAGCGTACGAAGTGAGCTCGAATATTGGGTACCCCACAGAACAGTTTATTCTGTGGGGCTCCTCGACTCAGACAGGATAGGTTAGGTTTAAGTTAGTCGAGAGCAAGTGAGCGAACGAAGCCAATAAGCCAATATATGTAAAGTGCCAAATTCTAATGCCCGAAAAATCGTCATAATTTATATCAAAACACATTTACCAAGTCGTGATGGTAAATCTTATCATTTACTAGTAAAACCAAAGATTTACCAATACTGAAAATAAATACTGTATTAAGATAGGAAGGACGTGTTTGTATCGTGTGGAATATTATTTGTAGTTTTCTTATCATTAGTGATGATTACTTAGCAATGTTTATGTCATTGAAGATAAGATAATCTTGCCTTCCGCGTTTAAGGCGCCTGTCTTTTGCAGATGGTTTCTTCAAGAAGTCTATTTATACTTAAAGTCAAAGTCAAATAATTTATTTTAATTGGCCACATGAAGGCAGTTTTGAACGTCAACATTTCCATAAAATAGAATTGATTCTAGTCGCTCAATACAAATAGATAAGGCGAGTCTTGTTCATTGTTGATCGTTTTGCTGTCGCTAGGACCAGGGTGCATTCATGGACCAGTATGTTTAGCGGTCGCTAGGCACAGTTTTACATTCACATGTTAAAATTAACGATTTATTTTAACTTAATGCAAATCAATTTTAAAAACATTAAAATAGAGAATTTTTGCATGATTTTTTAAATTTATTCCTGTAAGCCTGCATCCTAACCGATGCGATCATCGCGTTCATTTTGTTCGGCGGACCCGAACGCGGCGTGGTCGTGTCGACAGAGAGCGCTTTCCGATTTTCCGAACAAATGAGTGACACTGACATAATTATGAACGCGTATTAATGCAGAGCGATGCTACCAACCACGCTAAAAATAGATTTTTATATAAATTTACAGAATAATAAAATGTGAGTGATATATATTATATTCTGTCAATACAAGAAAACTTTATTCGCTAATAATTAAAATGTTTCTTACAATACTTTCATTGATAAAAACTTGTTAAGCTGGCACTTATAGCAATACGTTTCCGTACTGATGTACTGATTTGCAAAGTTTATCTAAGATTAATTATAAACATCACTAGCAGCGCCCCGCGGTTTCACTTGCATTAGTCTCGATCTCGTGAGAATATTGGAATAAAAAGTATTATATGCATTAATCCAGGTTATTAACTATATGTGTGCCAAATTTCATCCAAATCCGTACAGCAGATTTTGCGTGAAAGAGTAACAAACATCCGTCCACCCTCACAAACTTTCGCATTGATAAATATTATTAGTAGGATTACAAGTTTGGTTACATTTGCGTTAAGAGCGTGCATTCTGAAAGTGGACGACGTCGCAAATAGATATCAATTGTTATAATTATGTCATATGAAATATATCTAAGGAAAATATTTGACAGCTATTTGCGACGTTGCCAAGTTCTATGTAGAACGAACGCTCTTAAGTTTGTAACCCTTTAACTACTTGTGAATTAGATAAAGATTTAGCACTTTATTTTAGTTTTTCTCACGCATGCAATTTTTGTTTTTGTAAAAAGTTGATATTATCTTTTATCAGGCTCCAAGTTTTTAATCACACCGAACGCAAACAAGAAAGTAATTTTACTACTACCTACTACTAGGTATATAAGAAATCGTTGGTTGCAATGGTGACTATGATTAAATTGCCTACTTTTCAGTCAATTCAAAGCTTATCGTTTAAAATTACTGCAGTCGCCTTTCTAATATTATTAGGTTATTTAATATTCTTGTAACGTCACTGTCGCTTTTCACGATAAAATGAAATTCACTTTGTTATTGGTTGATCTATATCCATTTTCTAACTATGTGTTAGGTGTTATTCAATATTGTGAAATAATTCAGAACGATATACAAACTTAGCTTCAGTACTTTGTAGGCATTAATCGAAGTCAGTCGGCTACTGATAATAAAATATTAAAATGAGAATATTCTCGTATATAATTCTGTGTTGTGTATTTTTTGCAAGTCACATTGACGCGGCAAGAATATTAGCAGTGTTTCCTATTCCGTCTATCAGTCATCAAGTAGTATTTCGCCCATTAACCCATGAACTAGCAAGACGAGGACATGACGTGACAGTTATTACTCCAGATCCCGCCTTCCCTAAAGGAGGAACACCACCAAACTTGACAGAAATTGATGTCCATGACATATCGTACGATATATGGCAAAAAATATTTATGGCATCAACCCAAGGTAACAAAGATGATGTAATCATGGTGATGGACACAATTCTTAAAGCGTTGACCTTGGTAGTAGATGCGCAACTCAAAGATGAACAAGTGCAAAGTCTGATAAATGATAAGAGTAAACAGTTTGATCTACTATTCTTAGAAGCCTGTGCACGACCTGCACTAGCATATTCTCATATTTATAAGGCACCGGTAATTCAAATGAGTTCTTTCGGAGCAGCACTAGATAATTATGTAAATATTGGAGCTCCAGTACACCCGATTCTTTATCCATCTGTTACTCGTCAGAGACTTCACAATCTGACTATGTGGGAGAAAGTAAAGGAATTGTATTACGACTACATGACCAACAAACTGTATGAAAAAAGTCAAACGGCGGAGGATACAATGTTGAAAAAGCATTTTGGAGATGACATTCCACCGGTAGCAGAGTTAAATAATAATGTAGACATGCTGTTCCTCAATGTTCATCCAGTGTTTGAAGGTATTCGGCCTGTACCCCCAGCTGTGGTATATATGGGTGGTCTGCATCAGAAACCTCAAAAGAAATTACCAGCAGTAAGTACCTTTACATACAAAAGTAAAATTTAAAACCAAATAAATATTCAACGACAGAGTTCATCCAATAAAAGATATTATAATATTTACTAAACTATATTATTATAATGTTTTTTATATGAGATAAATTATATTATTTTTCAACGTGCTAATCATGAAACTAAAAAGTCAATATTTTAATATAAATCTAGTCGTAATGCAAATAATCAACACGGTAGACCTAGTAACTTTGAAGATCAAAAACTTACCAACAAAAAATATTGAATATTCAACTATTTTTTTATATAGGTTAGGAGCAAAAATATGTAAAAACTTAGCAAAATTCAAAATGATTTTCTCGTGGAATAACGATCGCAACTTGACATAAGCCCTATGCTGTGTGGGACTGTGGGTTCCAAAATACTATATTCCTTAGAATATAAAATTATGATCAATACAGAAGGAGAAAATAACTCTAAAAAGTTGATAATTGTATACATATTAGTGCCCGTGACTGTACCTACCTACATAGGTATAGTATATTTTTTAATTTTTTAATACTTTTTCAGGATCTCAAATCGTATCTAGATTCATCAAAACACGGAGTAATATACATAAGCTTTGGCACAAATGTGGATCCAACTGTTCTTCCTGCAGACAGAATTGAAGTTCTAGTGAAAACTTTCTCTCAATTGCCTTACGATGTTTTGTGGAAATGGAACAATGATGTACTGCCTGGACGCACTGACAATATCAGAATATCAAAATGGCTGCCGCAACAAGATCTTTTGAGTAAGTAATCTTTTTTTTTTTTGTAATATCTAAACCCGAGATCTATAAGCGTTACTTAAGCCCATGCTTTTACATGAGATACATATGGTCCCGTCTCTATCTTGAACTTGTAGTTTGATAGTTGTGCGCCATGAATAACGCTTAGTTAAAGTACATGCTGAGTAACGTTTGAAGATCACGGCCGAATTTACTTCCTTTAACGATAGAGTAGGACGTAGATAAAACTGTATGTGCAGGGACATCTCATTTGTTACCGTGAATAGGGATTATGCCCGGGTAAAAACAAAAATTCTATGAGCATTGCTTTGCGAAGATTATCAACAAGTCACAGGGGCAGACACTGAAGGCTGCGGGTGTCGACCTCCGGACAAACTGCTTCTCACACGGACAACTGTACGTCGCTTGCTCCCGTGTCACTAGTCCTGACTCTGTATATTTTGGCTGTTGAGAACAAAACTACAAACATACGTAGGTAGTACCTATACAGGGAAGTTTTATAAAAATGTGGCTGTTATTGTAGTATATTGTGGTGTCTTACGACTTCCACGTGAATGAAGTTGCGGACAGAAGCTAGTCATTTAATTTTAAAAAATGACTCAGATAAAATGCATTAAAGTTGGAGAGTGGGGTTGCTATGTTATAAGTAAGTTTAAAATCTACATAGTCATGACGTCATGGCACATTTTGGCGCATATTGCCGTAATCTTTAGATTACGTTAAAATAGAAGAAATACGTGTCCAATATTCTTTAATAATCTACCTGCCGGAAATAAAAAAAACATTTTTTAGTCATCATCCCTATTGAGCACATTATTATAGACCCACACCGTGGAACTTTTACGTCGGTTATTTAAAAAAAAAAAAACAACTATTCAATACATTTTGACCGTGTAGGTATTGCACTTTGCAGGAAACAGTTGTTTCCCTGTCCCTGCCACACTTTTAACGCTCCCGAACTCCGAAATTGAGCCACCCTGCACTTTTTGTATAAATAGGTAAATCTATATATTTTTAAATGGTCGTGAATTCAATTTGGGAACAATGATGACACTAAAATAAAGCCCAATATGTCAGCTTCAAAACTGTATAAAAACTTTTTCTTTCTGAATCATCATTATTTTGATGTTTTAGGCCATTATACCTTACATGCAATGCATTTGCATGTAAGGTATAATGGTACTGGTATTTTATATTAAATTTTTATGTAAATAATAAGCAAACCGTACATAATAAGTATCATCTTTGTTGCAATCTATTCGATCTCATATTTGCTATGGCTAATAGCCCTATAGCCAAAAGCCTCGGCCCTGGCAGAAAAAGGCTCTTGTTAGGCAATCAAATTAAGGGTTTGATGGAAATTCTAAGTTCTTAGATTTAGCTTGCATTGACAAATTCTCTCCCTGGAGCCGAACGCTTGGTAGGTACACGTCCCGGATGCCGATTAGCTTACAACAAAATTATAAATTGTATTATTTACCTGAAGTAAAAATAATAAAGTCAAATGAATAATTATGTCTGAATGGAACTTTCTCTCACAAAAGACAACATGTGAAAATAAAGAAGACTGGAAATATATAAAGTTACTTGATTTTTGTATATTTTATTCACAGAACATCCCAAGATCAAGCTGTTTATAACACAAGCGGGACTCCAGTCAACAGATGAGGCTATAACTGCAGGAGTACCTCTAATAGCTATCCCAATGTTTGGTGATCAGTGGTATAATTCAGAGAAATATGAATACTTGAAGATTGGAAGGAAGCTAATCATGGAAACCCTTACCGTGGAACAGTTTAAGAATGCCATCGAAACTGTTATTAAGGATGAAAGGTAAGCATTAGTTGTTACGAGAATTCATATAAGGACATCCTCTATTTTGAAAGATTACAACCTTGCAAATAGTTGTCAAAAATTTCGCTGTTTTGATTAACTTTTTAATGAAATGAAATTGTGAAATATCGCTATGTAGTGCACTCAAATATTGATTGTGAATTATTGCAATGAAAACACTGAATTTGATATTTTAACAGTTTTAAGTTCACAAAAAGCACGCAATGCTTTTCACCTAAAACTAAATTATTCAGTGTTACGATATTAATAATTGCCATTATTTATAAATAGTGCATTACAGACAGATATTTCATAATTTCATTTAGTAATATTAATAAATTAATCAAAATTATTTGACAACTATTTACGATATTACCAACGTTCAAAATGAACTTTGTAAACAAATCTATGTCTTCGTTTCCATTTTAAATGTTTCATGTTTTTTTCTGATTTCACTTTATCATGATGTCCTGTCAATTTGTAGTTAAGTTGTCTTATGATCGTCCACAGTTTTATTCAGTTGGAGTTAAATGAAATTGACCCAGTAGACATGCCCCAAGCGTATGTACAATGCCACTGATATGCATTTTAAAAGGCACAAGTATAGGGCTTTCACCAAAGAAACTGACCTCGATTAGCATGCCTAAACCTTATTGAAGAGCTGTCGGTATCAATATTCCACAGAGGTATTGATACTGACAGCCCTTGAACGCACTTTTTTTTTTTTTTTTTGGTTTTTTTTTTTTTTTGAGGGTGGGAAATCATCAAGTAACTTCTCCCGCTCTGGGCGGAGCGGGAGGGCGTGTCAGACTCTTACT
Organism: Omphaloscelis lunosa; assembly: GCA_916610215.1. Lineage (NCBI taxonomy): Eukaryota > Metazoa > Arthropoda > Insecta > Lepidoptera > Noctuidae > Omphaloscelis > Omphaloscelis lunosa. The sequence continues at coordinate 11,702,654 of OU744267.1, forward strand.
GACTAAAACCCACCCGTGTTCCTTCGGCTGCCCTGTTGCCGGGGGCCACGATCTCCCTTTCGGTTTTCTTCGCAACCCCGGCAGGCATCGGCCCTAGTGGACCCCTTCGAATTTGCTGACATCTCTTTGAGGCGCGCGTGGAACACAACGCGCCGTCGACCCGGGGCCCTTGAACGCACTGTAGATGTGCTGATCGCGTTCAGATTCATTGGAGAATATTCGCTCTTACAAAAGTAACACTTGTAAAACATAATTATTTTTTTAATTTCTAGTTACCGCAAAAACATGATTCAACTACGCAGCGTGATGCGTGATGAGATCGAAAGTCCACTGGAGCGTGCCGTGTGGTGGACGGAGTACGTGCTGCGTCACGGCGGCGCGAGACATCTTCGCACGCCTGCCGCCAACATGTCGTGGGCGCAGTACCTAGAATTAGAACTAGTACTTACCTTACTGCTAGGACTTCTGATAGCTATAACAGTATTCATTATGATTCTCCGGTCACTTTATAAGATTACTATCGGGAATAATGTTACTATCAAAGTGAAACATAGTTGATGCTCAATTTTGATAAATTAATTTAGTAAATATTGTCAATATTTTTGTCATAAGTTTAGTTAGACCATAATTTATCTAAATAATAATCTTATTCAAATATCCTACGTATATTATTATTACATACCTAAATCGGCACAGCATGTCTTTCACAGAAATATCATTTTTTCTTATGATGATAATAATTTTATGTACACCTGCAACCATTTATTTGGAAGAAGCATTCAAGATTTACTCATGTGTTTCAACGATAACAAATTACAATTTTTTTTAAATGTTAAAAATGATATATACCTGCACACGTGCAGCGTACGCGTACAAACCGTGCGTACTACGCGCCTCTCACGCGTCACACTCTGCGCACGTACGCACATCGCAAACAGCCTACGCGAGTTCGCGAGCATTGATTTGTATGAATTGTTTGTGCTTCATTAAATAATTTAATATGGACGCGTTCGAGATCACTTCGCGAAACCATTAATATGTGCAAGTCGTGAATATAACAACTTTCAAGCTCGCTAAAGTGTCCATACTGTTCCAAAGGTGCAAAGGTGCAAGATGTTTGTTCCAAGATGTATGTTGACTTGAAAGAGCATGGCAGTTGAGAGTATGTCATGCTCACTTAAATGTCTCGCTGATGGTGGCGAGTGTGTTGGATCATTCGGTTCCCTACAAAACGGTTGAGCTGGATGGTGCTGATTCACACGTCATGTTCGTGAACGGGCGCCGTCAGTTGAAACTGGTCATCTCTTATCTGCCAGGGCTTACTTTTAATCATATATTTTCAATTGCTTTTGATTATTTTTTGTACATTGTTCTCACATATAGAAGCAACAAGAATAATGTACCCAGGATTTTGTAATATCTATATTTAAAAGAGTGTCCTTGAAGTTTCTTGCCCGTTCTTCTCCATACGTTTTGGAATGGGCAATTAGCTTCAACTTTCTGACTAACTGACAGTCTCTTTGACAATTCAAAAGTGCCTGTAAATGGTTAAATTGAAATAAATGCTTTGAGTTTGAGTTTGCACGTGAACTGCACTGTTCTGTACGTGCACAGGTGTTGATCTGCCATAAAAACATAATTTAGTATTTGTGCAAATCTCTCTCTTTCTAACAAATTATTAGTAAACATAAATAGACATATACTTACTTTGAGCGGGCGCTAACTCAACCGTCCACTGCTAAGTAGGGTGTACACCCAGTGGATTACCAAATTAGTTGCGTAATTAATTATTTGCCAGCCACGCATTCGCCTCTAGCGTGACCGTGGTGGGTGGCAGTGGAAGATCCCGCCTACATTTTCATACCCAGCAAAGTAAAGTAAGTAAACAAGCGTGGCTTACCCATGGGCAGCTGTAGAATGGTGCCTTAATGTAAAGATACACAATTAACACTTGTATACGTTATGAGTATGAATATTTGACACACATTGAAAAAATGCAGTAAATGACCTAACTACTCAGTAGTAAAAAGTATGACCAGTAAAGGGTGTCAATGAAAACCTACTACTGAGTCCACGCCCTCTATCTATCCCTCTATCTCAAAGAATACGTGTAACTGATGAAGGCTAACCTGACAAGTAAAAAAAAAAACTGTAAACAGTTTTTGTGGTACGAAAACCTTAGTGTACGAGTCCAAACGATGTATAATTTCTGCCACTAGCTCATCAACATAATAGGCTGGGACATCAAAACAATGAGTATACTATTTAGTATCACGTTTCACAGCGGCACGGTCTAGTCGGCCACATACGCAATGATTCCTACATTATTATCAGTAGGTAGTCTCGTACGATAACGTTCATATTATGTAATAACAAGATAAATGATTTGCACTTTGCTCTGAAAATCATGACGATGTACTTACTTTGAACATACGTTTTAGTCAAGTATATCACCATGATTCTCAAGATACTCGCTATTTAAATAGGAGACTTCACAATAAACAGATTATTTCCGTAAGCAAATTCTAAGTCAGTACTTGTGTTAAAATGTCGGTATTTCATTATTTAGTTGCGTGTTTTAGTTTTATTATAGTTTTAAATCATATTGAAGCGGCTAGAATCTTAGCAATGTTCCCAATTGCTTCTATAAGTCATCAAGTAGTGTTTCGGCCTTTAATTCTAGAACTAGCAAAACGTGGCCACGAAGTGACAATCATTACTCCAGATCCTGCGTTCCTAAAAGGAGGAACTCCTGCCAACCTGACAGAAATTGATGTCCACGATGTATCATACGCTGTATGGCAAGAAAAATTTATGTCGCTTCCTAAAGGTCATAAACGTGATCTTTATCAGCATTTTCAGTCCTATTTAGAATCAATACGGCTAATGTTTGAAGCGCAAATAAAAGATGAGACAGTTAAAAATCTGCTTAATGATAAGACTAAGCAATTTGATTTAATATTGATGGAAGCTGCTGTAAGACCTGGGCTAGTTTTATCTCATATTTACAAGGCGCCAGTGATCTTGGTGAGTTCTTACGGAGCTTCATTCGATAATTACGATGTAATTGGTGCTCCAGTCCATCCGTTGCTATATCCAATCTGTGTTCGTCAAAAACTGAATAACCTCTCTTTATGGGACAAAATTAAAGAAATGTATCTGCACGTCAATTTAGAAATAATACAAAAACATAGCTATACATTAGAAAATGCTTTGATAAGAAAACATTTTGGACCTGACGTCCCGCCGATTCAAGAACTGAACAATAATGTGGACATGATATTCTTAAATATACATCCAGTGTTTGAAGGCATCCGACCTGTACCTCCTACTGTGTTGTTCATGGGTGGTCTACACCAGAATCCTGAAAAAGAATTACCAAGAGTGAGTATTGACTACTTATATTCATTTTGTCATTTAAAAGTGCCTTTTAATGGATGAAATAAACGATTTGACTTTGACTTTACCAATAATAATGAATGTATGTTATTTGAGAAAAGTAATAAAATAATAATATTATTTGTCTTTCAGGAACTCAAATCGTATTTAGATAATTCTAAGAATGGAGTTATTTACTTAAGCTTCGGTACAAATGTGGATCCTTCGTTACTACCTCCACAAACAATTCAAACACTAGTGACCGCGCTCTTCAAAGTCCCGTATGATGTACTGTGGAAGTGGAACAAAGATGAACTGCCAGGACGAACTGAGAACATCAGGATATCCAAGTGGCTTCCACAGGCAGACTTACTGAGTAAGTAATTTTCTGCTACTGATTCAACCAATCTATTAACTCAAGCTACTGCAGTCCACTGCTAGACATTAATGAAATGAAATGATATTTATTTCTGTAAGTAAATCTATTAAGATAAGAGACACGTAACTCTAGACTAGAGAGACTTATCCGTTACGCCATAACACTTGGTGACCTTTTGCACAAACTTTTTTTTTATCATGGCAACTCGCAGTTTTGACCACTAAGGTCTTGGTTGCTTAACCGGACTTTCCTGTGGGTGCCTTAAGCTGCTACACTTAGAGCCTCCAGCCAGGAGCAAATAAACTATACTACATTAAAGCTAGGCGAACGCTCGCTAAGGGCTCCCCCTGTGGGGTACGAACCTCGGCTTAGGGCGTCTCTGAGGGGAGGACAGCAAGAAGGGACAAGCTGGATCAAAATTTGGTTAATATCATGATTATTAGGCGGGGTATTTAAAGCCACGTTCTCAGCTGCAACAACTTGCTGGCACCTCGTTATCGAGCAAGGGTCGGGGAGGGTTTGCACAAACTCTGTCTCAGCAGTCTTTTATAGGCGTCATTAGTCCTTCTTTCTGGGCATCCAACGTTTTGCGTTCAGATACGCAGTCTTCACTCATAACACCTATATTTCACATTTAATCACTCAACAATATCCATTACTTAACCATTTGTTTGGGATAACTTAAGCCTTCCAGTTTCCAATGCTGACTTACTGTCACGATTCATCATATTTTTTATGACAACATGCAGCCAATTAATTTCTAATGAGTGAATTTTAATTTGCAGAACATCCTAAAATAAAGCTATTCATAACGCAAGGAGGTCTACAATCAACAGACGAGGCTATCTCAGCAGGAGTACCTCTGATTGGTATTCCTATGTTGGGTGATCAGTGGTATAATGTGGAGAGATATGAGTACCACAAAATTGGACTAGGATTGGATATGGAAACACTGACTGAGGAGGACTTAATTAATGCAATTGACAAAATTGTCAGGGGCAACACGTAAGCATTTTCTTTTTTGTATTACTTGTATACCTTCTCTTGTTTCAATTGTTAAGCTGATATCTGACGCTTTACTTTTTGTATCCTCTCATTCGCCATCTTTCACTCGAAGTGAAACCTCTAAACATAAAAGTGAAAAATGAATTCATTAGTGAACAGATTCAATGACGTTCGATTTCGGTTCTCGATATCTTTCACTCACTTATCGAATTATCAAAAAATGAAATGAAAACAGCAGATGAACGTTCATTCCTATGTCATTTTGTCGGTGGCTTGTGAACGTGGAATGAAATAAAAATAAACATTCCTCCAAGTTAACCATTCACTCAAGGGAAGGGTCTGATATCAGCTTTAAATGATAACTTTTACATTTCGAAGTTGAATAAAACCTTCTTTTAATTCAATTGTTAGTAACATTTACCATTAAATCTTGCAAGTTAGTTTAAGATAACTTTATCATTATTAATCAAGTTAAATCTTTTTCTGTATCTCAGATATTATCGTCAAAATTTAGTCAAACTTCGTAGCGTGATGCGCGATCAACCACAGCTTCCACTGGAGCGAGCCGTGTGGTGGACGGAGTACGTGCTGCGTCACCGCGGCGCGAGACATCTGCGAGCGCCTGCCGCCAACATGTCGTGGGCGCAGTATTTGGAACTTGAACTAGTATTTACCTTACTGTTAGGACTTCTGATAGTAACAGCAGTACTTGCTTTTATTGTTCGTTTTATTTATAAGATTACTTTAGGAAATACTTTAATTGATATTAAAATAAAACGAAGTTGATTCTCAACTAAGATATGTAAGTTAATTAATAGATTACCAACGAATTATTGATTCATAAGTTCAGGACTTATTTAAAACTCCAAACCTAGTTATCCTTGATTACATTTATAGGTAGGGTGTAAAGTTCACTCATCCTCTATAGAAAAGGGAGCATCCTCCTACCAGACAGGTGTTGTGTCTGGTGGGCTACTCCAGACGATGTATACATGCTAGTCGCACGGTAAACCCTGCTTGCGCGATGCAGGATTTTGGATGCGTGACGTCAGTGTAATTTGTAGTTTGCATATGGCGATATAGTTGCCATCACACATAAAACCCTCTAACCCTACATTACAGATATAACAAATTATTATGAATGATAATGATAACAACATACATACGTTAGCAACCTCCTCAACGACATACTTCAAATATATTTTAGTAAAACAATATTCAAATGAGATCATGGTACTACCATCCTAAGACGATTATCATACTGCACCGCGCTCGGTCGCGTAGCGAGGAGCGGCATAGCAAAAAGTACGCGCGCAGGTTGTGTTTTCCATACATACTAAGATAATGTTCAATCTGCCGCCCCGCGCTACTCGACGGAGCGCGGTGTAGTGTGCTAATCGCCTGAACGACAATAATAATATGCAAGTATTTATATATCAAAGTCATTATTTACCTAGCCTTTCCCAACTATGTTGGGGTCAACTGCCAAAATGTGGGTACATTTTGCCAGATATATTTAAGTCCAAGTACCTGGGCGACCAGCTTGGTCGCTGCTGTGTTGAAAATAGAGAATGCTCAAACTCAAACTCAAAGCATTTATTTCAGTTAAACCAATTACAGGCAGTTTTGAATTGCCAAGGGGTCAGTCAGTCAGAAAGATGAAGACAGTTGCACATTCCAAAGCGTAGTAGGTACCTATGGAGAAGAACAGGCAAGAAACTCATTTAATAGTATAGGACAGTACCTACTAATTCAATACAGGCATGATAGTAGATACTTCAATAATGTCAATATATAAAGAACAATATAATGAATAATGACATGTCATTATTCATTATATTGTTCTAAATTTCGGGTGACCGAGTTTTGCTCAGGTGAAAATACGGAGAAAATTAAATTTCCCAGATATGAGACCTAGCTAGATCAATTTTTCGCCCCCGTAAGCCCCTATATTGCAACTATCATCGAAATCGTTAGACCTGATTTCGAGAACGTGAGTAGAAATCTATACAATGTCGCCCACGGGCATGTGATCGTCCGTATTTTTCTGAATATTCATGAAAAATTATTGAAAATTAACCTTGAAAGGGAGGTCTATCTTTGATATTTTTCATGTTATTACATTTTTTATGTTTTGAGTAGCGTTTGCCTTATCTGCGATGTTATTAGCTCGTTTTGGATTCTGTTTATTGTTGCTAAAAGCTTATGAGTTATTTTATCGGATTAACTAACATTTTTATTAAAATTTGTCGACTATGAAAAAAAGAAACGGAGGTGAAGACATTTTTTTCTAAAAAGTCCATAAAGTGGCGTGTCGCAATCTTGCTGTGGATGACCCCGTCTATATTTTATTACAAAGCGAAGCTAAGTATACGTGCCTAACTTAGCATTACAATATTTAGTTTGATGAAAAAGGTGTAAACGTAACATAAATTAGTGTGATTTTTGAGTAACAAACACAACTTTAGCTATAGCATTGAGCACTTGATGGCTTGACGCTAGTGATGGTGCGAAACACGTAGACGAATCTTGGGCCGAGTTTTGATTAAAGCATTTTGTTTTTTTTTTCGATTAGCGAACAAGCTCATTGATCCTTAAAGATAATTAAATTTTATGTGATAAAAATAAATTTAAACAACAAAATTTACGTTAGTTACGTTTACTCCCTATTTTCGCGCTAGGCCTAATCTACGTTGAAAACCTGAACTACATTCACCTATTTCTTTTTGGTCAAAAATTATAACGTAAGGAAAAGAACGATACAAAAAGATACAAGTATGTTAACTCGAATACAAAAAATAAAACAGATAGTATTACAAGCATAGAACAGGAATAGGCGGCAGCTGCACGTCCTGACTGTGACAAGAAGTCTTCCACTCAGCACCTCAGGGAGTACCACCAACAACGGTTAGAAAGAATTATAAAACAGTAAAAATATAAAAGATTCCGTATCTTCCCGTTACTTATGAAAGGTCACAAGAGTTAACGATAAACCAAATGGTCCCTTTCACAGTGAAATATAGAGGTAGTGATAAATTTCTACGTGGATTGCTGGTTTCACATTGTTTTAAGTATTACTGACTACAATATATTTTGACTAATGTTTTAGATTGGTAGAATTTTTGCATTACGTTTGGATCAATTTTTGCATATCTATTGTTTGAACTTGTTGTCATTAAATGAACATTAACCCGGATACTGGGATGCTACTCTGTTCTTATGGAAAACGGGGATCAGAACCAAGACATGTGTACATCGCACACGTCTCCACAAAGTAGGCAACTCTTTCATTATACGCTTTTACAAAAAACTTCCCATTGACATTCGAAACGTACACATAAAAAAATTTAAAAGCTATATTAAAACCAAATTTTGTAAAAAAGGGTACTATAAAAGTTCAGGTTATTAAGAAGATAAAAAAGCTTGGGATTGAGTTGCTCGCTCTGCTAATCATTGTGATAAAACCATAAAACTTGACATTTTAATTATTAGGTATGTAAAATCATCAAAATATACGTATTTTTTATCATTTCATTGATATTGTTGAAAATTATATTCAAAATGACGTTATTACTTCGTAAAGTATTATATAATATTATTATTTTAATTATTGTGAATGTGAGGAGTATGTGGATATTATTATTATTTTTATTTCTCAGCTCGTTTTATGATGGTTTAGCAGTTTGAGCAGTTTATGCGGTCTACACAAATGTCCTTTTTTTGGTATTGTTCGTCGAGTTGAGATCTTTAAGTTCTGAGTTGAGCTCCACGATTACTGACAAATGCTTGCACTGACTGGACAGGTCCACTCAAATCTGTGTGGTTCTTTCCTCCAAAGACCATTTCAGACACTAATCTATATGATCTCATGGTCAGAGCGGGAGAAGTTATTTGATAATTTCCCACCCCAAAAAAAAAGAGTATGAGTAAGAGTATCAGTACGATTGTATGAGTGATCTAAAGTCGTGAACATCAATTTTTTAGGTTTCCGAACCTCAAAAAAAAAAAACGGAACCCTTATAGGATCACTCGTGTGTCTGTCTATCTGTCTGTCTGTCCGTTTGCCACAGCCAATTTGCTCCGAATGTAATGAACCGATTAAGTTGAAAATCGGAACACATAATAAATATTCTGTAACCCAAACACGAACGTGTAACGTAACTAAATTAGTTTCGATATCTTTTGGTCACTTTTCGGGAGCATACGAAAAATATAGTAAAAAAAGATTTGCCAACTTTACCGCTGATTCAGAAAATTTAAAAATTAAGTTTTGCTAACAGTACCGTGTGACACATCAAATGAAAGGAAAATTAACCATTCCCCCCTTATCTCTGAAACTATTTTTTTTTGGGTGGGAAATCATCAAATAACTTCTCCCGCTCTGGGCGGAGCGGGAGGGCGTGTCAGACTCTTACTGACTAAAACCCACCCGTGTTCCTTCGGTTGCCCTGTCGCCGGGGGCCACGATCTCCCTTTCGGTTTTCTTCGCAACCCCGGCACGCACCGGCCCTAGTGGACCCCTTCAATTCTGCTGACATCTCTTTGAGGCGCGCGTGGAACACAACGCGCCGTCGACCCGGGCCTGGTCCTTATCGGACGGTGAGCCACCCATTGCTCACCGTCCGCAAGCCCGCGCCTACGGTGGCCGGAAATCGCCCCGCGATTCCTGACGCCCTGGGCGTCTCCTCCTGCGGCGGTTAGGGGCGTGAGGGCGCGAAATTTGCCTCTCCCTCACGCGTTCCGCCTCCTCCTTCGCGAGCATTACCGCTTCGCAGAAGGAGGTGACGGCCTCTCATTTCCTCTCGCTCCGTACCATGGCCTGAACCAGGGCCGGACGCGAGAGATCACCGCCGCCGATCGCCTCCACGAGGACACGGCGATGCTCCGCCCAAGCTGGGCAGACCTCCACCGTATGCTCCACCATGTCCTCCGGACGATCCACACAATGGTGACACCCGGGCGTTTCCTCCCGCCTTATCCGAGCCTAACAATAAAATTCACAACATAGGTCTATACTCATAGATTACAAGAAAAACTATAAGAAGTCTATGGCCTTAAAATAACATAGTAAATTTCCCAATATTGTGCGTACAAACTTACTTTGCAGTTGGAATGTATGAGAGAATATGTTTTTTAACTACAATGTTAAGTTTGTATTTGGGATAAATTCATTCCAACTACGGAATCCTTCATTGTGCGTGGTCCGACACGCACTTGGTCGGTTTTTTTGCTAATATTCCGTCAAATATTTTAGTTTTTACGTCAAATTAGGTTATAACAAGTTACTTTATTATTTATTCAGTTGAAAATTATTCTGAACAAAATACCTTAATAATACCTAATACATAGAAAAAATAATTCTCGATATATTGAGAATAATGAATCGTCACGGTCACAGAGCATGGAGACTCATCGGCGGGCGGCCGATGCTAGAGGCGGAATTGTTAAAAGTTTTGATACAAACCAAGCGTCACTCGCAATATGACAATAATCATGTATAATCAATATATCAATTTCTGTCGAATTCCGATGAGATTTTGCTGACTCAAAATTTTTAAAGAGGTACCAATTAGGTTCTAATATCCATGTTTTATATCTAACCTCTTAGTAATCTTGGCTACACAAAAATACAGCCGCCAAGCTGACGTCAGAATGGCGGGTGTATAAAACTATTGCAATAACTTGCGATCCCACGAGGTACAAATTATTTGACAAGTGGTACAAGTTGGTACTAAATAGGTATTTGTTTTTTAGATATATTTCGAGCATTTCTGAAAAATACACCCACGAACCTGACATTCACTAGGAATGAGCTTTGAATGAAAAGAAAGAAAAGAAAGAAAGAAAATACATTTATTTAGCACAGACCAAAAAGCACACAATATAATTAACAGCAGATAAAAAATGAGGCCTGTGACAGAAGTAATGTGCTCAACGCAATTTCACCGAATTTTTTAATTAGTACATAATGTTGTTTCTAGATGCTGCCAGCGCAGCGGCGGCGGCGGCGTGGCAATTCCGTGCTCTGTGGACATGACACAAATAGCCCTACAGTCTAATCTCATCATGGATTGTATGATAAACTAGCCAATAATAAAATGTTATCGATCAAATAATGGAACACGTACAGTCCACATAACTGCACTTATGTAGGCCTAAAAAACGCCACTAATCCCGCGATTGGCTTAGCCACCTACTGGGCCCAACTTATTTAATAATTTACCATCGACTCGAAAAGAAGAAGGGTGCTCAAACTCAGGGTGCTAAAGTATCCTGCCGGGGTTGCGAAGAAATCCGAAAGGCAGATCGTGGCCCCGGCAATATGGCAACTGAAGGAACACGGGTGGGTTTGAGTTAATAAGAGTCTGACACGCCCTCCCGCTCCGCCCAGAGCGGGAGAATTTATTTGATAATTTCCCAAACAAAAAATAAAAAAAGCGGCAGGGCAGACAAGACTGCGTGGAGTTGGATTTACAGCGATTCGTTTGTCACTAAAACTAATTTTTTAGCAAATTAGGTTTTAGTGAACCTAATGTTTAACAATGTTATTACAAATGAACATTCGGAATAATATTTTTTTTTTATAATATAATACTTAGGACATATGACTTTATTTCATGCAAAATTAGGAGATTTATAGCAAACTTGTTATGGATAATGACTTTCGGACAAACAACTTTAGGAGAAGAAAGGGAGACCGTTTCTAGCACTCGCCGGCCGCTGCCGCGGCATGCTCGCTTCGCTCGCTCGGCTCGTTGTGTAGTCACACTTCTAACCTAACCTAACCAAGATGTTTCGGTTTAAAAAAAAGATATAAGCGTATTACGTTGCAAATTTCACTAAACTTTAAGAAAATTAAAAGCTATACAAGACAATTAATATTTAATATAAATTATTAAAAAAATATTTGGATAAAAACGACGGAATGAAGCGAATTCTGCAACACAAAAAAAATATATATAAATAAAAAAAATATAAATTACAAATATTTTATATTTAATAAATGATTATAATCAAATAAAAGTGCAAAAATAAGATTTTTTAGGAATTAAGTAATTATAAAATTACTTAATTCCTAAAAAATCTTATTTTTGTCTTTATATTTTTTATCATAACAAATCATTTGACCAAATGTTTACTGTATAAAGTTTGTTTACTGTAATAAATCATTTGATAAAAGACCAAATGCCTTATAAAACAAATAAGCCGCTTTCGCTAGCTGCTTTTTTATAATGCCTTGCATCCTTGGTAATATTCTGGCGAGTAAAAATTTGACCAAATGAAAATGTGCGAACTAAAATCATTCCAAATATTGCATTGGTATTAAAAGGTAAAATTTGTCTGGATAATGAAATTTTGTCAAAATAATTTTGGCAAAACGCCGGCGCCTCTCGCCGGGGCTTAAATTCTCTTCGCCTCCTCGCGTCACTACCAAATGTGCGCGAGGACTTTTGCCTCCAGATCCCATGGTAGTAATCCGGCAAGGAGGCTCCCCGGCTCACAGGAGACCGTGCGGTGTCCTCGGGCCTGCCGGATGGCCATACCACTACCTGCTCTGTAAATAACTGTGACAGTAAAATAAATAAAAATATCATCCACATAGACTAAGTGGGTAAAATACGTGTATTAGGGAAGCTAACTCAAAAACAACCGAACAAAATAAGATACAAATTCAAAACAGGTAAAAATCGTGACGACTGTAAGCTTTACTGGCGTGCAGTTTTATGAAAACAATGTCTTACGGAATGAACACCTAGATTAGTTGTTGTTTGCATAGGGTATACTTTTACTCCCGGTGGTACATTCCCGTGGAATATTTACCGACATCCACGCGAGCGAAACCGCGGGCAAAAGCTAGTTAAGTATAGATATCATATGAAAATTTGTAAAATCATCTATATTTTAGTACAGTTATGGCGTAATATTGCGCAATAAAAACTCCTTGTGTATCGTGACAAAAGATGGTTTCAATATTTCGTGTATTTTTTGTTTTGCTAAAATAAAACAGATTTTATTCTTGCCAATGAGGATGACTTAGAATCTGCTTGTTGTCTACTGATTTTTATAATTATGATAATAATATAATAATCGATCAAACTAAACTATTGTAATTACGTCATCCTGGATAGAAAAGAACTCGTCCTCCCATACATGACATCAGGAAGGTGCGCAGAGTTGCATCTATCTTGTACAACTCCAGTACCCTCATGAGCCATGTATGTGGCACTGAATCATAGGCCTTCTTATAATCTATCCAACAAGACGACAAATCCTTTCGGGATCTACGAACCTGTTGGTTGATGGTCATGTCTATAAGAAGCAGCTCCTTAGTACCGCGGGACCCATTCTTACATCCATTCTGAGACACAGACATAATTAAGTTGCTAAATATAATAATAAATGTTTATATTTCAGTAAGTAGGTTTGTACAAACACTTTTACACGTAAATCATATTTTAAAAACTGAACGAGTTCGGCGTTTTCTATTTAACTTCTTTGAGAAGAAAGGCCGAAAATAACTCACAGTCTCTTTTAAAGTCCAGACCTAAATCTTGGTCAGATCATGTGAAGACCATTGTAGTTGTATTAATTTCAGATTTCTACCCTCATGGGTAGATAGAGTGGGATGGGTGAGTTTATATTCAACGTGTTTTCGTAGTACCAACTATATTTTTTTATTTACCAAAAATACAAAGTGAAAAATAACTTTAATTTCGTAAGTCGGTGTCTTTGGATCAGTACTTAAGTTTTTTGCCACCGACTTCCGAAATTAAAGTTATTTTTCACTTTGTAGTTTTGGAAGTCGGTTGTATTTTTGGTAAAAAAAAAAAACACTTTTTTGTTGATTAGTTTGTAATTAATCACTTCCACTTTACTAAATGGTGCATTTCGAGAGCAAATGCACGAGTTACTATAAAAAATACCCAAATCGCTATAAGTGTGCCTATAATATTTGAAGAGTTCCCTCGATTTCTCCAAGATCCCATCATCAGATCGTGACCAAATGACAATGGGACCAACTTGAAAGTATACCCTTTCAAACAAAAAAGAATTTTCCAAATCGGTTCAGCCGTCTTCGATTAATCAGGAAACATACATATTTTTTTTTTTTAATTCGACGAACTGAGAACCTCCTTCTTTTTTGAAGTCGGTTAAAAATGACCTACTCACTACACCCGCTGAAAAATTCAAATCAATAATGGTAACGATAAGATAACTCCAAGTACCATTTAATATCTTATCTCTACACAAATTACTACAGCTAAGAGATTTCTTCAATTGATTACTATAAATAATTCACTACCTACTCTATCTCAGAATATAGTTCCCAACTGGAATGCAGTACCTCTTAACAAATGACAGAAATTCATTACAAAACTAGACGCAACTTTAAAATTGAATTTGCACAAACTTTGGTCACACATTGAATTTGGGAATATGTTGAAATATGAATAAGTAATAGAGCGCTTGAAAACTCAAAGTCAAGTATTTAATTTATAAATGGTTTGTTAGTGGAAACAGATTTTATTTGATTTTTTTCAGAAAAATGCTTATATTAGATGTGAGAGTGCATAAAATTATTATACAACTAACTATATACAGTTTATAGTTAATTTAGTGAAGTTTATGCAGTGACTTGAAATAAACCAATGCCAAGTTTATTTATTATATTATGAATGTTCAATATTACAAACTCTGCAAAAAGTTAAAAACCATTTTAATGTTGAACAATTACTACAACATTAAAATATAAAAACAAAAGGTTTGAAAAAGGTGTTAACGTAAGGATACGTATAAAAAGAACAGTTAGTCCAAAGCTAATATAAAAAATATAACATAGCATCACGCATGTAATCCCCGAAGGGTTAGGCAGAGGTGTACCTGTAGTACACCAACATTTCGCCAGTTATGTTTAAATCCCATGTAATAGGGGGCGAGCCTAAAAAAAAAACGAAATAAAAGAAAAAAAAAATGTTACGTTGTGTTATGTTGTTATGACAAAATAAGGAAAATAAAAACAGTTAAGGATTAAGTCAGAGTTGAGACAGAGAGACAGAGCAAAGAAGTACTCGCAGCCTTATCATATTTATTAATCTTATCGGTAAAATAATCATAATCACACTTATTAAGTATCTATCTCCAGGGAAAAACAGTGTAGGTAACATAAATTGGTAACCGCACTTGGATCCATCACTAAAGCGTAGACAATAATACGTATTACCATACGCGCTGCACAATCTTCATACGCAAAGGTATTTGGAACTCAGAGTAGCAGTAGCACCCATGTGTTTGCAGAACGTCGCCGGGTAAACTTAAACTGAACGCAAACTTTTGCGTTTACTCACCGTGACTAGCTAGAATGTATGATAGTATACAATGTCTTAATTGTTCAGGTAAATAGATATTGATTGGATAAAGGGGAATTATTATTTTCAAATACCTCGTGAGCAGTGGTGGCCTAGTAGTAACGACCCCGACTTTTCTTAGGTCGTGGGTTCGAACCCGGCTGGCACATTACTTTGTGTTATTTATTTCATCACCGCTGTTCTCAAAATGGTGAAGGAAAACTTCGTGAGGAAACCGGAATGTCCTAGAACCAAAAAATTCGAAGACATGTGACATCCACCAACCCGCACTGGGCCTGCGTGCTGGATTATGGCCCACTCGCGCTCCCACTCCCTTTTTCTTTATTTACAAATACTTACATAACCTATGTACTTCCCAAAAAAAACTATTACATTACTTCTAATTTCCAACTACGAACAATATGCTATCATCATCAAAAATCTATTAAATCGGTATCAAACGTTTTCAATAGATCGTCTTCAATAGATGAAAGACGTGGCTTCAAGCCATTGTTGGATTCTGTTTACTAAGTCCAATAATGGGTGGATGAACCTTACGGACCACAAAGAGAGATGTAGTTTTAGCTGGGAAGTCTCAATGGTGATTTGATGGCGTGTGGTGCATTTAAGGCGATGACAACCGATTTTTAATGTTTTTATACTGAAGATCACGAAATGATGATGTGGATATATTTAGTAACCTTTTCCGCTTAGCTATTTTTAAAGAGTCTTGAAAAGACCCTGGAAGAAATCGACACGTGTTTCACATCTCAACGAGGCATCTTCAGGATGACGATTGACTTGTCGCGAACTCGAACATGGCGTGTCTGCGCTCGGTGCTTGGTGTGGCAACACGCCATGTTCGAGTTCGCGAAAAGTCAATCGTACAGTCAAAACCTACTTAGATACAGACAATAAACTCATTTCATCATTTAATTTCATAAGATAGGTGTTACACTATAATAAATTTCGGTATTCCATCTCTCCTGTTCTAAATGGTGAGCCTATTTACATCTAAAATAGTTCCAGCAGCTGCGCTCGGTGCTTGGTGTGGCAACACGCCGTGTTCGAGTTCACGACAAGTTAATCGTCATCCTGAGGATGCCTCGTTGAGAGGTGAAACACGTGTCGATTTCTTCCAGGGTCTTTTCAAGACTCTTTAGAAATAGCTAAGCGGAAAAGGTTACTAAATATATCCACATAATCATTTCATTATGGATTTCCGCAAGGTCACGCCTGAATCAATTAACTATCTGAAGATCACGTCCAATCGATTAGTTATAAGGATTTGGAAAAAATAAACATTATATCGATACCCTAAATCACACTCGTACTAATTACATTTACACTAATTTTACAGAAGAGCAATTCTTATGTTCGCATATGAATATCGTAGAAGTGGTTAAAAAAACATTACAAATTGAGTACTTATATCATAGAATAGCTTTTTGAGATATTATATTTGTAATAATTATTTGACAATTTTAAAGTCTGCATGCTGAAAATGCATGTCTTAGAAGCTCGCTCCCTCAGTTAATACAAGTGTGCACGTCGAAACTATGAAATCAATGCAGCTAGGACATAAAGGTTGAGAAATATATGGAAGCAAACGAAAATAAATACAAAAAAATTGTCATAATAGTTTAAATATCATTGTGACACTTTTTCTTTAATAGAAGGAGAAGGCTTTATGTAACTCTGGTAAGATAAAACGATGCAGAATTTCATTTAGTATACATAGGAATAAAAAAGTAAAAAACAAAAAAAATAATTGTACGAGTGTAAACTAGAATATCGAATATCATCGTTCTGACTGACCGATCTCTTGATAATTCAAAAGTGCCTGTAAATGGTTTAATTGAAATAAATGCTTTGAGTTTGAGTTTCTCTGCAAAGACACATACCGATACTGATAATCTGTACACTGACCTTCAGCTGGATGATGTACGCAGGAAGTCCACTTGCCGTTAGCGAATTCAGAAATTGTGTATGGCATCATCTTGCTCGACAACCGTATTAACCGATGGAGGTGTATATCGCTTCGCTCCCTTCGATTTGCAAGAGAATACTGTGTTTGGTCGCTGCAGCTTGATCATTTTAGGGCATTAAAATGGCCCGTTTACAGACCCAAGAATTCTTTTGGTACCTACAGTATTCGATTGATGTCCCCGTACACGAGACGAATCAAATCTTCTTAAGTGTTAACTACTCTAAGTCACTTGTAGGGACACCTGGCCGCTCTTCTCTGGTAGAGTGCCTTCACCAACTTTTAGAAGAACATCGGAGAATTTTTGAGCATGTGAACTTCAGCCAAGCCGAGCTCGCATGTTGATGGTCAAGCGCAGTCTATGAACTCGCAGCCGAAGAGAAATCTTTTCAACGAAGCATTCACCTCGTCAGCCCTAGTTCCACGTGTCACCACATTAATTTCATTGTTGTTAATAATGTTAAAATAATACCAAGATTAAATTAAGTGTTTCAAGCATATTTGTTTTTGTGATATTGAACTACTTTACAATATATGCTTTTTAAAGTAAATAGCACTAAAAATTTTGTTTTTTACATTAGGTTTATTGTATGACCTGTAAAAAAACATTTTATTTTTATAGTATTTAGCTCTAAAATGATTAGAACAGAACCTTGAATGTTTTGTGACTGTAAAGTGCTTGTGACGTGACGTAGCAATTTCTCAGGAAGTTTTCCTTTTTTATTGAATTAATACGTTCTACGAACTATTATAATATTAGTATTACAAAATGTTTAAAAAAATACCAGTCATTGGGAATCGAACTTACAAAAATAGGTTTGCAAAGCTATAGTCCAACCGCTTGGTTACGAGTATTTGCTGTTGTTGTAGGTTAGCTAAAATAGCCGTTTTTATAATATTTAATGATTGACTGCTTAGCTCCATAAAGGTAAAGCGTGATTATAATCATGTAAAAAGTTAAATCGGTAACTATCTGCAACATCTTAACATTTCGGCGTGTCCTTTTACAATTTGCGGAGAAGAATACGAACTTATTGTAATATTGCTCATCCTCCATATCAAACAGCGTGATAATTTTATACCCTAAATTTGACGAGACATACAGGGAATATCTATGCAAAATTTTAACAGAATCTATCCAGTAGAATTTGCGTGATGCCGTGATACCGTGGTCGTGTTTAGGTTAAAATAGATAATGTGTACCAAATTTCAACTTAATCGGTCCAGTAGATTCGGAGCAAATCGGTTGTGACAAACGGACAGACAGACAAACGAGTGTTAAGGGTTCCGTTTTTTCATTCAGACGTACGGAACCCTAAAAAGGGGCAAAGGCACATTAATGCTGCCTGAATTTGAATCGTTTTAAATATTTAGTACCTAAGTATTTCATTAATGAAAATTACCTAAATCTTTTAACATTTTAGAAGGAAAAATTTGATACTTTAGTGTATAGTGTGTATTCTTAGATTTTATTTATTATTTAGGTCCTTTATAGCTTGTTCTTTAAGTGCCATTCATTGTTTCAAATAAATATTTTCCTTTGCCCGCTTGGTTTTCAAAAAGAAAATATTTAAATAATGTGTTCCCTTGAAAGTATCAAAATATTTTATAACTATTACTTAAGTATCAAGACTTTGACACTCAAAATATTAAAAGCATCTCATTCAAAACTTTAAGTAGCTAATAAATTATGAATTTGAAGTAAAGACCTTCATCATTTATTCAACATTCATATCGTCGCTCGGCATCCAATACCACGAATGTGACATTTTCGACGAAAATCTGATTTTTGTTTTATTTCATTCTAAAAGAAAGAAAGAAAGAAAAAGTATTTATTGAGACTAGCACAGGAAATCACAAATTAAACTGAAACATACTCATTAAAAAATTAATAAAAACGAACGAACGTTCAAATACGTGATCCTGCATTAAAAAATGAAAAATTTGATGAATGTTGCATTCGCGGTATTGAATGCCGAGCGACGATATTTAGATGTATTCTTTTTATGTTTCTTAACTAGATGGCGCTGATTTAAGTTTGGTTTTCGAACTCCATTTTAAATTCAAATAATTTTAGTAAAGGTATTTAAAAATGGCGTATAGTTATGAAACTCCCGCCATTTCTCAAGTCTTATTCAACGAATAAATATCTCTGGAATGTATATTAATTATAATTCTATTTGGCAGAACTTTCTTAATTAGAGTTGCGAGACTGACGGATGGAACCATCGCTCAGATTTAATAAACGAAGTTGGTAAGATACTTGTTAATTTTACTATAAGTCCATGCTGTTTATTTACAAAGTCAAATTATTAATTAAATTTATACTCCATTTGAAATAAGATTAGTCATTCAAACAATTTTTTTACAGTCCGTTCAACCAATTCTGACTTTTATACCGTAGGCATAAGGATGGCATTAAAAGCAAAAAAGTGGTTTCAATACCAACTGTTTACTGCAGCTGACATTTGTCATAGCTCCAACGGAATAGAAGTCAAAATCGTTTGTACGGACTGTACAAAACGTTCAGTTAAATGTCTAATCTTATTTCAAATGGAGTATAGCTGGTGTAACTCGACGTGATGAATATCGATTTCAAATAATGATAAAACAAATCAAAAAAAATATTTTTTCCTTGGTCAATGATCGCACGCAGTGTAGTTACTAGAATTAATATCAGTTGAAAAAAATTGTTTTATTTATTTATTTTTGTAAAGGTACTCGAACGACTTATTCACTAATAACCAGTGATCGGAGTAGGTAGATTGATTTGGGGTCAATGAACTGGCACGTATATATTAGTATGGATATGCCTCCGGTATTCCGGGATTTTGAAATTATTAAGATTTGTTTAAGGAATTTCAAATGTTGTAATATGTAGAATAAAGATACCATCGATATGAATAAGAAATGTTTAACCCTTTTGCTGTTAATGCATTGAATGCGAAAAAATATTAAGAAGTATAAAAAGATATTTTAATTTATTTATTCAATAATAGTAACAATTATGAGCAGCAGATAATATACGTACAAGAAATAACTACTAAATTAGTCATATTATGTAAGTTTCGAATGGACGCACAACAGTAACATTCACTTTATTACTTGATAAATAAGAAAAAAAAAACAATTTTAAATGTTTATCTATCGCAATCCCGTAAGTACTAAAATTAAATCCCAAAAAAAAGGCTTAGGTATTCATGTTATAATTTCTATGACTATTCATGATGCGAGTACGTAAAATCAATCACTGCTAATAACATAAGTAATATGTTTATATATCTATAAGTATGGTGAATTTGTTATTTAAAAAAATACACAGCTTAGATATAGATAAAAAATACATACCAATTAAGAGAATTAATTTAAAGTGATTTAAAACGAGCTTACTTATTTTTTGTAACAATGAAAGCTAAATAAGGGCTACTTTACCATAGGAAGATAATATAAAAGAAAATATAACATTAGATTTACTTAAATAATTAATATAGATAATCATTTTATATTTTTTTATAATTTTGTTGTGATTATTATACATTTCCTTGTATGTGTGAATTACACATACATGATCGTATGGATATCTAAACACGATAAAAAAATTGGACAGCCGCGAGTCAGACTCGCACACGCACACGAACGGTTCTGTGACTTCGTACGATATTAATTTAAGGCTACCACTACGTTACTTGCTAATAATGTAGCTATCCATTGTTGAAAGAATTTTTCATATCGGTCCAGTAGTTTTTAAGTTTATTCGTTACATACATAAAAACAAATCTTTCCTCTTTATAATACTAGTATAGACTAGTATAGATTGAAATACAATAATTAATATCGCATCACCGAATATTTAGTTTTAAATTTTCATCCAAAACGGTTGCAACATCAAATTCAGTGTTACAAACAGGGACTTGAAAACGAAATTAATTTCGTTCCGTTACACTAAATGTTATCTTATAACACTCCAAAGTTCGTAACGATACTAAAACCTAAAAATATCAATAACGTTATAAAAAAATCGTTATAGAGTATCATTTTTGTTGAACAATATTTTAAGTAACGTTATAGGTATCAGTAACATTATGCTTATATCCGCTTGTATTAACGTTACAGATTCATTTGTATAACGTTATTCTTAAGAACTTTTCCCGCTGACCACCGCTTCGTCGTCTCCCAACACTACCACCACCACCAGCAACCTCCATTACGGCGGCCGGCGGCGGCCGGCTGGTGGTAAGCCACCGCCGTATTCAAACATTAAGTTCGTTCGAGAGTGCGCATCTTTTACAGACAGTGTTGTGAATGAATAGTTGTGGTTAGCTACCTGCTTTAAATTCATTTAATAGTGTCATCTTGACAATTATTTTTGGCAATGTTCCGTATTGAAATGAATAACGTTATTATTTAGTTATACCGATATATTATTAACGATATTTTTTTTAAATATTGTTATTAAACAGTTTAAAATTTCGTTCCGTTTGTTAGTATAGCCAAGGAATTAATTTTGTTGCGATCCTGGTGGAACGGTACAAATTATCGTTACTGGAATTTCGCGTAACGTTATTTTGAGTAAGTTTCAAAGTTTCAAGTCCCTGCTTACAAATGCAATTAATTAGTATATTCAATATTACATGTCAAAAGTGACAAAGCGCCTATACTTTCTTTAGTGGTAACTGAATGATGAATGTTATCACACGTCTGGTAACGGTACCAATAGTACATGTACTACTCTGGTACCGGTATCACGGCACCAACGCCAATGGCACCGGTTCCCAAAATTACCAACACATCATAAAACAACAAGGTATATTTGTGTATGTGACAGCTGTTGTTACATTATATCAAGGAATTATTGTCAACAGTGGGGCTTGTGGCTCGATAAAAAAACCCACATGGTCGGTCAAAGGTTAAGTTACGCTTGCCGAGGATGCGTGACCGTCCACTACATATATTATCGAGGTCCCTCCGTGCCTTGGAAAGCACGTTAAGTCGCTGGTCCCGGCTGTCATTTTGACAATCACTCTTATCAAGGGTATCGTATTACCATAGATTTAGAGTAAGCTAGATACTACAAGCCGACCGACCAAGCGTGTTTGTGCAATGCACAAACTTGACGCACTACTATTTTAGTTTGTGTTCGATTGCGCCAGTGGCGAGTTGTGTCATCGAGGACATAAAAATATCAAATTGTGCCGTTAGAAACTGTAAAAACTCTTCTAGGGTAGTAAATCGATTCAATGAAGGTCTTACCCATCGGTAAGTCATTTTGTTGCTCAAATAGCTGTAATTAATTTTAAAATCATTTATTGTGATATTCAAGTAACACTATTAAGATAAAAAAGATAAGGTAAGATAAATTCCTTCTTCATACTATTCATTTTACATTGCTGGCATTGCTTTGAGGGATCATAATTGGGCGCTTTGTGTATACGCAATGTAATAGTGACACAATTTAAACGACAGAAACAGTGTAAGTTTCGTGGTACAGAGGCTTTTGTCATTTTTCTGTCAAATGATGATACATGATGATGTTGTACTACATGTTACTTTTAAATCGAATTGATTAATTGAAAATCGAATTTGACAAATTGGAAAAATTATGAGAATTCCATTTTGGCCTTTTGGAATAAATAATGCGATTTTGAAATATATATATAGTATTTTGAATTTGAATTTCATATTTCAGTTTTCCGAGTGCTCCCGTTTGTAAAGAAAAATGGATTGAATCGACGGGTAAAAAAGACTGGTTCCCTTCGAAAATATAGTAAAATTTGCTCTAAATTTTTTTTTTTAAATTTTGTAATACCCAAGAAGTGCAGACAATTATGTGAAACAGCATATCATTATCCGACAATTTTTGTTTTTAGTATGATAACTAATGGAGAAGTAAGTGAATAAGTTTTCTAAGATGATGACATGTATTATCTACTAATTTAAAGTAATTCTAAGATTATAATATTATTAAATTTTACAGAATGTATACTACCAACATCAACGAATGAAAATATTAAAAAGATAAAATTAACAGAGGTACCTATTTCACGAACCACATTTTTTGTTACAAACTTTCGTTTCACGTAAATGGTGCCGATTCTATTGTACACAGAACTAAACTATTACTAAAATTTCTTACTTTTGGCTATGAGAATCTTAAAGCTATTCTGCAAAAATATTTCTCTAAATTTGAAAATTATTTTGACATAACTAAAATCGAATTTGACAATCGCGACTCCACGTGGTACTTGTTTGCCCTACCCCGTATTTTTTTTTTGAGCCTTAGGTGCGCATACAGCTTCGCCGTGTTTTATATGAAATTTTTCACTTTTTGTATGGAATAAAAAACCTAGATGAAGAGTTTCAGGGGTTTATGGGTTTTATAAAGGAGGTCGAAATTTTATTTATTAAAATTTTGCATTTTTTTTCGATACGACACCGTTTTCGAGATATAAGCAAAAGAAAAAAACGATACAGTACTGTTTTTGCACCTAACCTCGAGGTTTTGGTGTGAATTTAAGTTGATGACAACAAATTTTATACGACACCTTTTGGATCGCAATTAAAAATTGTCAGATTTAGTTAGATGATCAAAATTTTAGGTGAAAAACGTCAAATTCAGAATAGCAAAATTGCCATTATCACTGAACTGTTATTAGTTCAGTGATAATTATAACTCAGTGCCATCTTAGTGCTGTCAAACTAAAATATAGTTAAGTTGTGTCACTTTGGTCTATTTTAGAATGTAAATCGTCGTTTGACAGAAATAAACTAAATATTGGTGGAAAATACTTCTTACTATGAAATGAAAATCATACTTATTTAAGTTTATGTTTATCGAAATATCTTGGAATCTTGAAATTTTAATTGATTCTCCTTGAAGTAAATTTCAGCTTTCGAAAAAATAAAAAAATAAAAACAAATCGATCATAATACAAGGTGGCAAGGACATCGACGCGAAAGCTGTTACCATGGATTCAGTACATAATTCTGAAACCCCTGCGTTGAAATTTTTCGTCGGTTATTTAAAAAAAAATGCGGTGTCATAGAAAAGTGTAATACCTACGCGGTCAAAATGTATGGAACAGTAGATTTTTTTAGACAGCTTGTATCAATCATTGTTGCCATACAAAAATGAAACTTGAAAAAAATCGGCACCGCGGTAATCAACGCGATTTAGTTAGACGATCAAACTTTTTGGTGAAAAACGTCAAATTCAGAATAGCAAAATTGCCATTATCACTGAACTAATAACTCAGTGCCATCTTAGTGCTGTCAAACTAAAATATAGTTAAGTTATATCACTTTGGTCTATTCTGCCCTGCTAAGCCCAAAGGCGGTATCTCTGAGATCGACACTTTTAGTATTTTTTATACCATTCAATAGCTTTAACAATTTCGCATCTAATGGTATAAGCGAAATAGCGCTATCTAATTTAAACATTTAAAAAAAACCACTAAGAAGTTTTTTATATTTCCATGTTTCCTTAAATTTCAATTCGCAAAAAGTCAATTTTCTCAAAACTTACTCCGGTTGAGATACCGCCTTTGTGCTTAGCAGGGCAGTATTTTAGAATGGGAAATCGTCGTTTGATAGGAATAAACCAAATTTTGGTGATTTTTAGTCTAGTTTAGAGGCATTTGTGATAAGAAAAGCGGCACCATTTAGCTGATATATACATAGATGTTCGATTACATTATTTGACTAAGAATTTGAAAATCATTTACGACGAAGAGACAAATATATAATAGGCTTGTCGTGTTTCAGGGTCAATAAAATTATGTTGTTGAGTGTAATTTACTTTAATAAAAAAACATCTGGAAATATAATGTTTATTTTTTTAAGAATAATTCAAACACTTCAAATGTTTCCATACATTATTTTCAGTAAGCATACAAAAGTAATAATTTAAACTTATTACTTTTGTATCATCATTCCTCTGTCATCGAATCGATTAAAGTTGTTATTTTACGTCAAACAAATTACTGTATTATAACAACACACGTTTACGTCGAGCACATCACTAAATTGCTAGAATGTCGTCATCGCATAGACATAATAATAAGTATGGACTGGAAATACCTACAAAAAAAAGGTGCATACCTACAACTCAAAATGTCTCATAAAATGGCTGCCAATGCTAGGGTTGTGTCATTCAGGGAACATAGTGTTACTATTTCGAGTATCGATACTAGTACGTAATAGTATTACGAATCTTACTAGATATCACGGTTGAATCATATTAAAAAAAATATTAGCTAATAGTCCGTTGTAACAGAAAAAAACGAGTATTGACAATTTATCACTTCCCAAACAATTTTCCGCATAATTTTAATTTCATTTATAGAATTATTACTTAGCAAATAAAGTTTTCACAAATATTTGTAACGCAAACCTAATGTTTGGCAAGTGAACGTTTAAACAAAGCCAAATATTTAGTATCGAGTGAGCATGCAAGTCTTATGCCTGTTTTCACCTTCACTAAATGACACTTAAATGAATCCCTAATAAAAGTTCACTGTTGGATTTTCAACGGTAGACTCAGCGCTGAGAGTTGAAAATCCAACAATGCAGTTTTATTTAGGTATTCATTTAAGTGTCACTTAGCTATCGGTGAAAACGGGCATTAGTGAATTAAATTTTTAACAATTTTATCATAAATGAACATTCGGAATAATACGCATCCTTACATATTATAAAACAAAGTCCACCGTCGCGTCTGTTTTTCTATCTGTCTGAACGCAAAAAACTCAAAAACTACTAAACGGATTTTCACTCAATTTTCACTAATGGACGGAGTGATTCATGCGGAAGGTTTTAGTGTATAATTCATTAAGGATTTGTGTAAATTGGCTGAAATTTGACGATTATTGTTGAAGATGTCGGATAAAATCATGTGGACTGGGAACTTTATTAGCGTGCGCCGCGGAAACATAAAAGTTACATAAAATGTATGTTCTACAGTATTGTTCATCTTAAAAACTTCAACAAATAAATCGTATACACTACATAAAACTCTGCGGAACGGTCTCTCGGTGCTATGAACCAAAGAGTACAGTTTGCTGTAAACCACGGGCCGGACTTAGCAATATCATTTCAGCGCAGCGAAGGAACTAGTATCAGAAACTATTACGGCAACGGTACAACACTATTCCACCATGACATATCATTGTAAACAAACGAATGAAATTATGAAATAATAAAAAGGTCTGTTGGACGGAAATAAACTCATATATTAAAATTTAAGCCGTATTTAATGATCGCCTAGCAATTTTTTCATCGAAAGTTTATCACTTTATGTACTATTGCATGAAAACCGGCTACTAACCTGTGCAAAGATAATTGAGGTTGATTTTCCTTCTTTCTTGCACCACACTTCACAATAGAACACACAGGCATCTTGAATTGGTGTTTTCCAACGTATATATGTAGTTTTAAAGGAAAACTCCACGTAATTTTCTCACAAATCTCAATAAAACAAAAAGTAAACAACCACTTGACAGCAGAACTACCATGAACTTGTCGCATAATATGGCGAATATGGCACTTACCTACAACTGTTACTACGTCTCAACAAAATGTTGCCATTATCAGGAACAACTGAAATATTGTTGTCTCTTTTATCAAATACGATTACCACATTAGAAAGAGTGAAATAACACGATATTTTTCATTCTAGTACGTTTTTCACCCATATTTGTATAAGCAAACTTATGTATAGAATATCGCGGCGCCTCCGTGTTTTTACTATCTCAATGCGTCATCGTAGGTATAAAAAAGATGACACGCTCGGTTTTCATACCATTTATTGAACATGCGGAATCTAGCCTACTCTAAATCTGTGCGGATTACCCAGTAATTGAGTTGTGGAGGTCAGATAGGTTGCCGCTCAATGTAAAATACTGGTATTCAGTCGCATTTAGAGAAACTGGAACCTGACCCCAACATAGTTGGGAAAAGGCTAGGTGGAAGATGATGTTGTCAACAGTGTTAAAGGAATTACGAGATCGAGAATAATGAATATATCTGTAGGTATGAAATTTGCAAATCTATGCTCATAATCTCGATTGCTAGAGTTTCTATATTTAAATACGAAACACTTTTTCATGAATGTTTACATAATTATTTCTCCTATAAAAAGTTTATCGATGACGGCTTTGATTTTTGATGTGATTTTACTTTAAAGAAAACAATTACTTAAGTTATTTATGTTTTTTTTTGGTCTAGTAGTCGGCAAACATCAAAACAAACAAACAAACGGAGAACAATTCTGAAAACTATAATTTCGGGATAAGACTCGGTTCCCACACCTCGTAGCAATAATTACTTTTTTCAATAACATTATATATGTGTAGTTTTGATTTCGTTACTACATACTTTAATATAATTATTATTGTATATAATATAAGACGATTATTTTTTTTCTCTTTTTAAATTTTTTGGTAATTTTAATTTTTATCGTGCTGTTGTGCTGAAACAAGTTCCATATCTTTGTACCTATAATAGCTTTAAGGCTTTTGTAACATCTTATATACAATATTAATGCAATAAATGAATAAATGAAATTAATACTCGTGTTAAAGCCTAACCGTCTACCTAGTTACCAAGCTTATTTCTATATGCAGCCACTTAAGCGTTCCAGATAGCAACAGTTTCGTACATAGATATGTGTGGTATAAGTTTGAGCAAGCGCCTACCACTGGCCCAGAATGCCTTAATTACTTCTACTTTGCAAGTTATTCGGAAATGCAGCTGGTGCCCCGATTCGTATGGCGCGAAATTGTCTTTGGAACTGTGTAGCCTTGTGGGTCCCACATATTAAAGGTTTTGTAAAAAAACTTTTATACATAAAAAAAAGCAACCGACTTCCAAAATTTAAGTTATTTTTCACTTTGTAGTGTTTTTTTGGAAGTCGGTTGTTTTTTTGTATAAAAGTTTTTATTTCTCGCTTTTTAGTGGGTAGTTTGTAATTTACCTAAGTTACAACAGCCTAATCTCAACTGCTCATCACCTTTTACAAAATATCGCTTTTCCCGATACAGGAACGTTAATCGTTGAGGAATTCTACTGGTACTTCACCATCAGCTCCACTTCTCCATATGTATTGTGACGAGCATAAATTGCATTCTAGCCAAATTAAAGTAATCGAATCGCAACCTGTGAAATACTTATTATTGAGTAATTCCGGTGGCCATTTGTAGTCTTCATCATCAGTTCCACTTTAACAAATGGTGCTTTCCAAGAAAAATTGCATGAGTTACTATAAAATAAGAATCATCGAAATCGGTTGGTGCGATATTGAGTTATTCGTCCATTTGTCGCACACATACTTAATGCAAATTTGAGACTTATTTGGTTTTCTCATGGATGCTATTATCAATTGAAATGGGACCACTCGGGGAGTACCAGCTTTCAAATAAAAAAAGAATCATCAAAATCGGTTCACCCAGTCGAAAGTTCTGAGGTAACAAACATAAAAAAAAATACAGTTGAATTGAGAACCTCCTCCTTTTTTTGAAGTCGGTTAAAAATGCAGATAGATGTAACTCTTGACATTTATAGTCAAGGTCAAAACTGGCGATAATTCATAGAAAACCACAATTGGGATACACAGTCACATCTCAATTATGCGCTCTATATGTTAAACACAGAAGAACTCAATAATACAGTCCCTGTGGCAAATATATTATTTAATCTGGAAATTGATGTAGATATTGTACGTAGTTTGAATATTGAATTCTTTGCAAACAACTGCATACTGCCTAAATACTACACAGATTTGGAATCAGGTATTCAATCTTGTTTCACTGACCATGAACGCGGAATAGTAACATTTGACGCTAATATTTCGGTGGCAATAATGAAGGTTGACGGATCCGAGAGGAACGAAGGGTTTTGAAAGGTGTGTCTATATTGATAACATTTTCATATGTGTTGTTATGCCGACATCTTCACATTGATTGTAAACAGATTTGCAGTAGTATGCAACTAACCCAATTTATGAACTCACGAAAAACTACTCCACCTAAAATCGTTTTAAATGAACAAAGAGCGGAAGAACTCGCATGTGTAAAACATTTTGCAGATGGCAAAAACAGTTTACGTGAATCACGATAAGTTCCTATAGTCCCACTGGATAATTATCAAGCTCGAGTTACGATTAACGAGAGTAGATTTCAGTCGAATGAATAATTATTCTATGTTGTCTACTGTAGAAATATTTAAAGCCGAACAAAATTTTTCAGTCTGTGCGAGGCTTCGACAGAATGGCGCTGAAGTTTGGGCCTTACTACAAAATGTACATCTAGTTATGAGGAATATAAGAGGTAACCAATCTTATTGGCATAAAGCATCTACTGTTTTGTTGGAGTGACATTTTAAACCAAACTAACGCAACTGTCGAAAATGTAGCATTCGAAGAAAAACTACGTTTGATTGAAAAGTATCCTGTTACGTTATGTAGACAGTTTATGTTTCAATTTCAGCCATTCCTTGTGAGATTAAAACAAGGACATGACCCTATTCTTCGAAAATCTGTTGCGTCGTAGTCCTCACGTTCATAAATAAGGTCGCTTGGTGTGAAGATATACCCTAGAAGGTATTAAAATGCTTGACCAAATTATAACGTGTGAGCTACCTGAAGATGACATGGAGTTAAAAGAATTGGTACAACATCTCCAAACACACAAACACTCGCATACTTGCCTCAAAAATTATATTTTTTGCAGGTTTAACTTTCCAAAACCTACCACAGAGGTTACACATAGATGATCAGCAAGCATTAAGAAATGGTGAAAGATTTTATATATAATTACTAGGTATAAAGTAATGCTTTAAAAATGTGGCAAGCAAATATTGAAACACAATCGTGTTGTTCGGCAATGGGAATTGCTTATTACATTTCAAAATATACATATATAAAAATCAGAGCCTGTTGAAGTATCATTTATGCTACAAAGGATGCTATTCGTCGTGTACAGGAAAAGGAAGGGAACTTCAATAAACAACTATTTTCCACACAATTTTAACTTACAGACAAGTCTTGTTTGTTTGTGCGCATATCGTCTGTGTCAATCAAAGTTGAGAGAATAGCATGTGAAAGGATACGGGTGTCAAATAAATGTGTGTTTGTTAATGCAAACCAGAACTTAGATATCGAATGCTTCAATTTGAGCAACAATCGGAGCCAATTTAAAATATATTCAAAGGATATGTTTGTAGGTCTCACAATCTGGAACATTTAATCATTGGAGAATTTGCAGTATGGTACGAACCGGCTTGGTTTACGAAATCAGTAGAAGAGGATCAGGATCTTGATGCTTATGACGATAACGATGGACAGATAAATACAGCTCGTGCACGAAAGCAATATATTACTTTACTGGACAATAGAGGACTAATGAAAAAATGAACTCAGCCTGCTATCTTATGTAACCGTTACTTCACTCCAGCTTCTGACCCGGAATCATATTATTATTCCTTCTTTTCACACATAATTATGACATTTAGAGACGGGACATAAATTTTTCAAGGCTTGGAAACAGCGAGAGATGCATTTTCCTCCAAAATACTGCAGTAATCGATCCGAATAATTCCGCTGAAGAAAACGAACAAAATGACGATCATATTCTAGCATTAGAACCTCACATCTTAATAGAGGAAACAGAGGACTACTCAGATACTCACACTGGAAGGACTCTCCCTCCGGTTGACGCCCTAAGCTGAGGTTCGTACCCCACAGGGTTACCCTTAGCGAGCGTTCACCTAGTTTTAATTTATTGGCATAGCTGACTAACCCATGGCTGGAGGTTTTAAGTATAGCTTAAGGCACCCACAGGAAAGCCCGGTTAAGTAGTCATGATCTCAGAGGTCAACTACGAGATGCCCTACCTAAAAAAAATATTTAAAAAACTGGAATGAGAGATCAACACTATGTATCGGCTGTATCATCTCTTAACTTACAATAACTCCAGTTGTTCACAAAAATGTTAAGAACACTTTTGTCGAAAACACTTGAAAGCGAGCCATTGCGTGTTTTCATTACAGGAGGAGCACATTTCATGCTGAACTTATTTTCAGGCTCAGTCAACGTGATTGCCACAAATACGTTTCAGTCAGCTATGACTCCTATAACTCCTGTGGGTGCTAACCCATAGGATTTGCCGCAAGACTAATTGGAGGACGTACGTTACACTCGACCTTTGCCCTTCCAATAGAAAAGGCTCTTTGACCCTTAATGGGTGAGAGATTGTAAAGAGAGTGACAAAAATGGCATCATATGAATTAGCTTATTATAGACGAGTTCTCCATGGAATGTCCATTTAAGGCTTTAGCAACTTTAAAAGTTGCTAAAGCCTTAAATGGACAGCCTTAAATGTTGTAGTCAAAAACCATTTGTGAATACCAACGTTCACTTATTGAATGGCCTGCATTCCGTAGAGATCAAATAGAAGCTGGAGAGTTACCAAGTGCAGTTGTTACTAGTAATTAACTGTTTATTTTTTTACCTTTATGGTCCTAGTTTATCATTTATAGCTTCCAATTACAGCTTTATATAGCTTTATGTAAGCGGGCAGGCGCTTTATGCCTGGAGGCTTTATTTAGATTTTTAGTTGTGTTTAATACGATTCGTTTTTATTTTTTTATTTCTGCTTGAGTATAGTTCTCAATGTTTTTTGTTGGTATATTGGCGTGTGCTAGCTGACATATGGCCAATAATTTATCATTAAAATTATTTTTTTGTGCTACATAATTTTTGTAATTCATACTTACTTGTCATAATTTTTTATATAGAATCATTTATTTTCTAAATTAAACAGACAGCTGTGCTGCTGGGGAGTTTGTTGCGCCACTTCTTTTTCCCAGCTAAAGGCACTAGGAAGTGATGAAGGGTGGGCGTTTTGGGGGACTGTCTTATGTCATTTTGATGTCCGAAAAGTGCTGATTTTCAGCCTAGTTTGAATAAATGATTTTTATTATGTTGTATTATATGTTTGAATTTTGTTTTAGATAAATTACTTTTTTCTTGTTTTGCCGTGTATATTAAATTAATTTAGATCTGCGTACCGCAATCGGGTATTTTAGTTTTTTAATAACTTTATTTTATTTATATCTTTTTCAGCCATCAAACGTCATTACTGTTTCTGTTGACATGAGACGTTTCAACTTTGTCTTAATATGGTTGGCATCACGATGCCAAAACAACTTCCCATCAAATGGATTATCGAGCTGTTTGCCAACCTACAAGTTGTCACCAAATAATGTCAAATTTCTTTTTCAATTTCAGCTATCGTCAAAACGTTGCCAAACTTCGTGCAACGGCGTGCCGTGTGGTGGACGCAGCACGTGCTGCGTCATGGCGACGTGAGACATCTGCGCACGCCTGCCGCCAGAATGTCGTGGGCAGAGTACCTAGAAATAGAAGTAGTTCTAATTCTACTTATAAGCTTACTGATTCTAGAATTCATATTCATCAGTCTTGTTTATTTCGTTTGTATAAATTATGTAACTTCTAAGAAAATGAAGGCCGCTTGATGAATAAATAAACATGTTGATTTTAATCATAAGTTTGTAATTCAAATTTTGGTTTATAAAAGACTTACAGCCTTGAGTATTAGAGTAGCTTAAAGTCAAGTTAATTTTGGTGTTTGTTTTGAAATCAAAAGAATAGTGTTTTACGTTTATGTCCAATACGAATAGTTTGCATAATTTTTAACAACTAAAAAATAACCTTAAAATTGAATTGTAAGCTGATTTTATCAATAAAAGTTAGTAACGGACAAAAAAAGCTTCTAAACGAGGCTTTTGAGGGCTATTAACTAGTTATAAAAAAACCGTTTTAAAACGAATGATGTTGGTCCAAAATCGTTTTGTTTTTTTTTTTTCATTATAATAATTGACTGTGACAGAGCTGTTATTGATCCTGAGTTTTTTCGTATGACGCTACTTTAAACGATTATGATTCTCATCAAAAGTAAAACTATGTATTATTTAGAACTAGTGTATACATACATCTATGTAAATTAATTAAATCGGTTAGCCAAGAAAAATATGGTAGATATTTGATAGAACTAAAAAACATAAACCTACATGAGCATTTATGAAACGGCAGGAGCTAGGTGCACGGTTCCAATTGGTCGTTTTCTATGGAGAAGAGCCGGCAAGGAAATCCACGGTTACTCTTTAAAACATAATTGGCTTTTATAATCTTTTTTAAATTACACTGTTAATAGGTACGAGAGGAGAGTGAATAAGTCAATTTTTTTTTTTTTTTTTTCTGTAGGGCATCTCGTAGCTGACCTCTGAGGTCATGACTACTTAACCGGTCAATCCTGTGGTTGCCTTAAGCTGCTACACTCAAAGCCTCCAGCCAGGGGCATACAAAACTAAGCTAAAAAGCTAGGTGAACGCTCGCTAAGGGCACCCCCTGTGGGGTACGAGCCTCGGCTTAGGGCGTCACCGGAGGGAGGACATCAAAGATGGGACGGGCTGGATCAAGGTTTTGATCATTATTATTAATCGGGGAATTTAAAGCTACGTGCACAGCTGAAACCACTGCTGGCACCTCGTTATCGAGCAAGGGTCGGGGAGGAGTATCATTTACTCGGGGGCGCGGACGCGATCGCAAAGGACCTCGACGGCGAGGTCGGAATGACGGGAGGCGTCTGTATCTGTGTAGAGTACTAGTAGCCCTATTGCTCTCCTGAAGGAGGGTTATGGGGTCATCAGGGTCGGTGAGAATGTGCCTAGGTCGGCGGGTACGGCTAATCCTACTTGGGACATAGCTGGCGGCCTCGACAACCAGAGGGTTGCGATGTTTGACCGCGGAATCGAAGTAACGCTTTGCAAGGCGTTTTAGAAATTGGTGGATCGTGGGAATTCTAAGGTCGAGATGGAGACTCTCGTTCCTAACATACCAGGGGGAGCCTGTGGCCCTACGGAGGAATCGGTTTTGGAGCGTTTGCAACCTATGGATATGATGGGGTTTTGCATGAGCAAAGACGGCACCCGCAAAGGTCATGATGGGACGAATACACGCTGTGTAGATTCGCAATTTGCACTTAAGTGACATCTTGCTGCGTGCGTTTAGGACGGAATGGAGCCTACCGAGAGCGAAAGCGGCTCGCGAACGAACCTTCTTTATGTGCTCAGCGAAAGTGAGATGGTGGTCGAGGAAAACACCTAGGTATTTGGCTCGCTTCTCCCAAGGGATCTGCTTACCGAACATAGTGAGAGGTCGGGGGAGGGGGTCTCTAAGCCTTGTGCGCGGTTTCGAGAAGAGAACCGCTTGGCTTTTTTCGGGATTGACTTCTATGCGCCACTTTCGAAACCAGGCAGCGAGTCGATTGACTGCGCCTTGGAGAGTGTGGGCGATATTGTCGGGGTATCTAGACCTAAAGTAGATGGCCGTATCGTCTGCGAACAGAGCGAAATGCGCCCTTCTACCTGGGTTTGGAATGTCGCTAGTAAATAGCGTGAACATGAGGGGAGCTAGCACGGAGCCCTGAGGGACTCCTGCACGGATGAGGCGGGGAGAGGAAAGTGCTCCTTCAATGCGATAGCGGAATACGCGGTTCGATAGATAGTCTCGTAAGATGAGTACGAGACGATCCGGCACACCGAGTTGGTACAGCTTGTATAATAAGCCGTTGTGCCAGACTTTATCGAATGCTTTCGCAATATCGAAGAATACTGCACCCGTCAGAGAGCCGCGTTGGAAACCATCGCTTATGAACTCAATGATGCGGTGGGCCTGATGCACGCTAGAGTGCTCAGTTCGAAAGCCGAACTGTTCGTTGGGGAAAATCTATGAGAGGCTTATTTATAAGCGTCTCAGAGACTTCGCCGAGACCAAGGGCCTCATCCCTTGGTCTCAGCGAAGTCTCTGAGACGCTTATAAATAAGCCTCTCATAGATTTTTCCGAGAACCTTGAGCAAACTGATGGGACGGTAGCTAGAGGGCTCGGTACTGGGTTTACCGGGCTTTCTGATACCTATGACTGTAGCTTCTTTCCACGACTGGGGAAAGAAGTTGTTGCTTAGGGCCCCATTGAAGATGGTGGTCAGAAGCATTATCAGGTGGGCAGGGAATAATTGGATCACCCTATTGGTGAGTCCATCTGAACCGGGAGCTTTACGAGCTTTAAGACCTTTGATAATGTCATGCACTTCGTCTGGAGCGACGGGAGGCAGTGGACAATCAGGGTCATCGACGGGAGGGAGAGAGGCTCTACGTTCGACTTCAGCGTCGACCTTTAAGAGGTGAGCTTGGTCTACTGGCAGGGAGCTGGGTGAGCATTGGGCCTCGAGGGTGTCGGCCAGGCATTCTGCCTTTTCAACGTCCTCAAAGGCTATGGTCTTGTCGGGACGGGTCAGGGGGGGCATGGAGGAAGATTGAGGGGATCTGAGTTTCCTCTGAAGTTCCCAAAATGCCAGATGGTTGGGCTCTAGTTCGCCGAGCATCTTGTCCCAGCCCGCGTCACGCAGCTCCTGTATGCGTGTCTTTACAGATCTCTGTAAATAGCGCATATGGGCTTTGTTTGCGGGGCAGGGGAAGCTGCTGTAGGCACGGACGGCCGCGTTCTTCTCAGTCAGTAATGCACGCACATCGTCCGGCAAGCTCCAGTGACGGTCGTCCGTCGCTGGAACCTCCCTTGAACATTCGTTCAGGACGGTTTGTACGTGATTTGTGAGTGAGTCGATCGCGGACGTCGTGTCTGCGATAGAGTTGAACAGGTCGGGAATAGAGTCTAACTGAGGGGACGTGTTGGATTTCAGCTGGGTGCTTACTTTCTTCCAGTCCGTGATCCTCTTAGTGATAGGGGGAGCGTTGGGGTCGCGGAGACCTATGCGGGGGTCTAATCTCATGACTACCGGACGGTGATCAGAGTCGAGCTCATTTACAGTTTCTATTGAGTCTAGTCTTAGGTTGACGTTCTTAAGGAGCGCCACATCTAAGATATCAGGGGCGTGATTTACGTTAACCGGAAAGTGAGTGGGAGTCATCGGAGCGATGACATCAAAGGTCAGGGAGTGGGAGAGGTCGAACAAGTGTCGGCCTCTTGTGGTGGTTACCGAACTATTCCAGGAGGGATGTTTGGCATTGAAATCGCCCGCTAAAATGAGCGAGTTACTCATAGTGAGTAGAATCGAGAGGTCGTCAGAGAGGAGTTGGAAATTCTCCGAAGTATTAGCGGGGGGGAGATAGACCGACACGAGAGTGATCGGCTCGTGGCCTGACATGCCTAGGCGGCAGGCCGAAACTTCTAATCGTGAGAGGGGAGGAGGGTCAATTGGGATGCAGTGAAGCTGCTTTTTGTAGTAAATCAGGGTACCTCCTCTATGGCATCGTGACCTATCGTTGCGAACTGTCCGGTAGTTAGCTATTGATGGGTTACGATTGCAAGGTTTTAGGAAAGTCTCTTGGACTAAGAGAACATCTATTTGATGATCGCGGAGGAACGCCGCTATCTCTTCCCGTTGATTTTTAATGCCGTTTGCATTGAAGTAGCCTATTATTAGGGATCGCGGTTTGAACCTAGCTAAGACCGTATTATCCATAATGGGGTTTAGTAGCGAGGGAGGTTAGGGCTTGCGTAATATCGGGATACGCATTGTAGATGGCCTGGATCTGGAGGAGATTACCATGAGCCGCAAGGATTTCGTTGGCCATTGTCTTTGCGCGAGGGGAGACGAAGGCCAAGAAGGTTGACGTAATTACGTTGAACGAGTCAACGGAGACGTTGGGGCTAGCCACGGGAGTGGATTGAGAGGGACGCGTAGCTTTAGGAGCGGACGTGGGTTTCGCGGGGGGCGCGGCGGGCGCCGGAGGCGCAGAGGGCGCAGGGGTTGCAGAGGGCGCAGGGGGCGCGGGTGGCGCGGCGGCGCGAATTCGGGGATCCATAAGGCGGGGGAGGGGAGCGGGGGGAGGGGGAGGGAAATTTACAAATTGAGAGGGCACCATGGCAGGGAAAGACTGCTGGTGGTGGAGGTAACTCCACGGACTAGGCCTCTGAGGGCTTAGTCGTTGGGGCAAATGGGATGAGGGAATCCTATAAGAGGAGGGAGCTTCCCTTTGCTGGCGGGCGTCGAAAAGCTTGGCCAGTTTGGGAGAAGAGGCCTTAGGGGCTTTGGGGCAACCGCGGTAGTTGGCCGGGTGGCCTTGTTTGCCCTCACCTAGGCACTTGACGCATCTAGGTGTAGCATGGCAGTTCCTTTGCGAGTGACCATAAAGCTGGCAGCGGTGGCATTGACCGACAATGCCACTCTTATGGGGTTTCTCAATTTCGAACCCTGTGAGCTTGCACAGGGAACGAATTTGGAAGATCGGGTGGTGGCCCTCTACGGGCGGGCAGATGACAAGGACCATGTCGTATGACTCTCCGTCTCTAGAGCGGTGCATGCGATGGACCTCATCTACGGGGACTTTCTGTGACTGAAGGTCATCAAGAATATCAGATGCTGGGATTTCGCGTGGGATACGTTTTATTACAACGCGGATCTGCTTTTCCTCTGGGAGTGAGTAGGTGTGGTATGACACACCTCTCATTCTCAGAAGTCGGGTTAGTTCCCTATAGTCGCGTGACGTAGGGACGGAGACTTTGATACCCTGTTGGGTATTTCGGGCGCTAGAGAAGTTTATTTTGTGGTCGACGCACCATTTCGATATGTCGGTCCACTTCGCCTTGTCCTGAATGAACAAGGGTGGCGGGAGAGGGATCTTTTTGGCGTTAGGCGCGGGGGTGTCCTTCGCGGAGGATGACGCAATCGGACGAACGGTGGAGGGGGAAGCTACTGTAGCGCAGCTAGCGGATGACGTAATCGGAAGAGAGGTGGAGGGGGAAGCTACTATAGCGCAAGTCGCGGGGGTAGCGAGGGTGATTTTAATAGACGGTACCACAGGTGCGGGTGATGAGGGAGCAGAGTCTAAGTCCTCAAGCGCAACGACCTTGCTGGCTTGGGTCGAGCTCTGCTTCTTGTTCTTCCTCTTCCTACCCTTTCCTTGGACGGTTTTGAAACCATCGTCGGATTGGGAGGAGGATGAGGAAGAAGAAGAAGCGGCGGACTCTGCTTCGTCGTCGTCCGAACCATAGGGGTACGGGGTAGTGGGCCGCTTTGAGGAAGCGGCGCTGATGGGAGCGTCAGTGTCCATTGACTCTGACGGACTAAGGGGTCGGGATGGCTCTGTAGCCGGGGGGGTTTCTAGGGCATCGCTAAAGTTAGCGATGCTATTGTCAGAGGGACATGTCTGGGACTCAGACTCAGCTTGGAGCTTGGCGAACCGAGCTCCATACTTGGTCTTCAGGGCGGGCTCTTCTTCGAGAACACCCTGGAAGAACTTGATAAAGAGCGCTAGGCACTTTACCGGGTCCTTCATACTGACGGGGGAGAGAGAGACTTTACGCGGAAATCTTTCCTAACTTCCTAATAATCCTAACTCCCCGGTGGGTATGCCGGGGATGTGTAATCCCTCCCTGTCGGGTGTAGACAGGGAGGATGTGTGCCTATGGGTGAGCCCTAAGCTTGCTTTTGCCCGTTGCCTATCTTATTGTGCAACGGGGTCCTATCCAGTCTAGTGTGAAGGGTATCGATATACCCGACCACGCTAGGTGAGTCGCTGTGGAGGCAAAACTGTCACCAGTGCCGACTAGGAGACCCCCCAAGGCCGAACACTGGGACCCGGCCAATTAACTGCCTAACCCTGAAGGGGATCGGCGGGTGTGATTGGGTCAACACCCCCTCGGTTTCGTTGGCACCGTAAGGTATCCACCGAGGACCACGAAACTGTGGTTTTGCCCGGAAGGGGCCAAAATTGCCTCGACGAACGTTTTGAACGACAATCTTAAAGAAAGTCGATATTAATTGTGTCTTGAAAAAGACCCCAATTAATAGACGTGATGGTAGTCGGGTGACTACGGAGACGACTCGGGAACCACCAGGGAACGCTTGAGCCGGAAAATCGGGAACTCTTGTACACAGCAGCGCAGCGCAACACGACCGTCCGCCACCGGTGCCGGGCGCAGAGTGTGTGTGTGTGAATAAGTCAAGTGCGATAGAAACGTTAAATACACTTTATTAATAACAAAGATTCTTCAAATTAATTAGTCGAGATTTCCGAGGCATCTCAGCAAAAGAAATAAACTTTAAGTTATAAATATTTTTGGCTTCCAGTAAACTGTCAAGTCAAAGGAACTTGACAAACATAAAAATACAGAGAAGAACAATCAAGTTAATTAAATAAAGAGTGCGAAATTGAGAACTTGGAAGAGAATTATAAGATTAACGGTTGGCGAATCCATTTAGTGATATTGTGGGACACCGGAAATTGTTAACTGACTTAGACAATACATTTTTCTTGCCATTGAAATAATTAATTTAAGGTAATTTAAAAAAAAATATTGCTTGACCTTGAAGCCACTCATATGGAAAACCGATTGTTATTATGATGACATAATATCATTATTATTGAATCTTGAATCACCGATGCCCACGTGTAAAGGATTTGAATTTAAATAATACTCTAACCAAGAAAGATGGTTACCTATCATAAGCTCGAAAAATATTTGACGGAATTTCATTTCACCTAAAACTTTTCAACTATTATTGTTTGTGTTGTTTGTTTGTGTGCTACAGGGACACCTCTGCCCAACCCTTCGGGGAAACAAGGCGTGATGTTATGATGTTATGTATAATATGCAATATCATAATGTAGCTTAAGATAATTATCTAAATACTTCATAAAAAATAAACACAATTTAGAATTTCTTTTATCGTCGGCATTGGTCGTGATGGCCCAGTGACCTTATGCCCGACGTTCTTGGTTTCAATTCGTGCAATTACCAATGTGACTTTTTCAATTCATTATTATATAGGTATTTTCTGAGCTTATGTTGTACATTACTGACATCGTGAGGAAACCTGAACATATACATCGTTAATCGCGCGGAACGCTCCAGTGCAAGGGGGGGCGCATCACGCTTCCAAGTTTTACTATGTTGTGACGAAATCTGCAAATCATTAATAAGCGATAAGTGTTGTTCGGATTGTCCACGTCTCAACTTCACAGTCAATCGGGAAAACGAGTGCTCTGAACAATCGGACTTTGGTTTTATAGCTTATACCACGGTTTTTCCAGATATTATGGAGGCGTGTGGTAGCATCTTTAGCCATATCTGGGACGCAGCTGCCTTCATTATTAATATTAGAGCCCTGATAAACGGAACCGTCCACAGCATTGATGCCTTGAATTTTATAGGCACTCGAAAGCGCGCACGCGATCTATCACCATAAGCTTGATTTTCTGCCTCTTTATTGCAATCCCTATTTTACATCCAATCTGTGTAGTGTCTCCTTCATGTCGTCAAATGTTGTAACAAGGAGAACGGTGTCGTCAGCGTTCCTCAGACGAGCGTAGAAATGCGCTTTCCAGCAAACAACAAACCCCTTTTCCCAGCCCTCAAGACTTTTCCGAATAATATACATATTGAAGAGAAGAGGTGAGAGGTTTTGATGATGCAATGAAAGATAATAATCCCGGTATTGGGTAAGAAGACAGCTGACGACTGTGGAGTTTGGTGTTTTGGGTAGCAGGCGGGACCCATTCTACTATCATCTTCTTCCAACTAGTTCCAGATTTATTTGGGAATGGGTCCCGAGTGCACCCAAAGTTTTTTTTATAATTATATATGGGTTATTATTATAATATTATTTTTAATGATTTCGTGCCACGTTTCTCCATTTGATTTTGTTTATATAAATATTTTGCCTCCGCTAGCATAAAGTACTTCGATTAGTTTCAGACAAAATACATTTTTCTTCCTTTTCAGTGTATATAAAAATTATATTGAACTTTTTTCGTACCTTCCACAACCTGGACAATGGTGGTGGAAACGGTATCAAAATGAATTGTGTAGTTAAGATGAACTAAGCGGTCACACAGACAAACAAGAAAAGTGAATTGTTTTAAACTATATACAGTTATAGACATGCGAATACAAATGACTATTTTCATACACCTGCGACACTAAGTTTTGAAAAAAAATTACATAAATATATCAAAATTATTACGCGTGACATTGATATATTGATGACCGTTTAACACGTGCCCAAAATTTTATATAATGAATGCTGCATACTGTTTTATACATACCTACAAAACAAAATAAATATTATTTGAGAAAAACGTTAAATAACATACTAGCAGTTTCCAAGTTATATTCAAACTGTCAAGATGTTGATAATTTTGTGTTTAGTGAGTGTTGTAATAAGTGCAAACAATGCAGCAAGAATATTGGCAGTATTCCCTACTCCGTCTTTCAGTCATCAAGTTGTTTTCCGACCATTGACTCAGGAGCTAGCCAGGCGAGGTCATGACGTCATTATTATCACAACAGACCCAGCTTTCCCGAAAGGACAAACCCCGTCTAACATCACCGAAATTGATGTCCACGATCTGTCGTACGAGATATGGTCAGAGAAACTTATGAAGAAAACGGGAACCGATTTGAAAGTACAATTTGAAACATACTACCCAACTATATTAGATATAGTAATGCAACAATTGCAAACAGA
Organism: Omphaloscelis lunosa; assembly: GCA_916610215.1. NCBI lineage: Eukaryota > Metazoa > Arthropoda > Insecta > Lepidoptera > Noctuidae > Omphaloscelis > Omphaloscelis lunosa. Next base: position 11,744,313 of record OU744267.1, read on the forward strand.
TGAAGTACAACGATTAGTTAAAGATAAAACAAAGAACTTTGATCTATTGATTTTAGAAGCTTGTGTAAGACCAGCACTTTTATATTCCCATATCTACAAAGTTCCTGTAATCCTAATGAGTTCATTGGGTGCCATGCCTGGAAATTTAGAAGCTATTGGTGCTCCCGACCATCCTTTGTTGTATCCAAACATTTTTAGACAGAGGTCGAACAACCTTAAAATATGGGAGAAAATTGTGGAAATATTAATTTATTATAAATTTCATAGTATATCGGAAAATTATGAAGATGTTGAAACTGAAGTGATCAGGAAATATCTTGGACCAGATACACCAAGTGTTTCAGAATTGAATAAGAATGTGCATATGTTATTCTTGAATGTTGATCCAGTGTTTGAGGGTATTCGACCTGTTCCTCCAGGTGTAGTGTATACTGGTGGTTTACATCAGAAACCTGTGGAGGAGTTACCAGCGGTAAGTACGAATGTATCAATAAATGAAATATAGGTCTGTTAATATTGTTGCCCCCGATTACAAGAGACAAATTAAACATAACTGGCGAAATGTGGGTGTACTATAGGTAGGTACACCTCTGCTTATCCCAAACAGGCATGATATTACGTTAAATTTTGTTCCACTGCCCAGCGAAAGACTTCCTTTACAGAGATGAAACAAACAAAGAATAGGCTCGCCACGAGGATGAGCTAATCTTCGTCCATTAATCTGTGATTAAGCTGATGGTGATCAATTTAAGCTGATATATGAGACAAAGCCTGCTGTTTAAGATTGAGGCTGATAGTGTTAAAGTTTTATTCCAGGACCTCAAATCTTACTTAGACGCTTCCAAACATGGTGTCATCTATATGAGTTTTGGTACAAATGTGAACACGGATCAATTAGCCCCAAAAATTTTGAACAAAATGGTTAAAGTATTATCTGAGCTACCTTACGACGTTCTGTTGAAGTGGAATGAAGATGGGCTGCCTGGCCGTTCTGATAATATCAGAATATCAAAATGGCTGCCGCAATCGGATCTGCTCCGTAAGTTTTATTGTATACTAGCTTTTGCCCGCGGCTTCGCCCGAGTCGAGTTTAAAAATTATTCCACAGGAACGTACCGTACATCTAAACCCTGGTCATGGTCTATCCATGTACCACATTTCTTCAAATCCGTTCAGCCGCTAAGACTTGAAAAAGTAACAAACAGTCAGACAGTAACTTTCGCATGTATAATATTAGTATGAGAGTATGGATTCCAAATATTCTTTTTCAGTCTTAATTGATCAGTTTTGTTCTTGGCAGGTTGATTATGAACAAATTGTTATGTTATTTCTTCTTTTTTCAAATTCAAATTTCATTTATTCATACTAGGCTGAGAATCAGCACTTTTCGAACGTCAAAATTACATAAGACAGTCCCCCAAAACGCCCACCTTTCACCACTTCCTAGTGCCTTTATCTGGCAAGAAAAAGTGGCGGAACAATGCCCCAGCAGCACAGCTGTCTGTTCAAGTTAGAAAAAAAAAAGATTCTATATATTAGTATGCAAAATAATTTACATTAAGCAGCGCAAAAAAATAATTTAAATGATAAATTATTGGCCATATGTCAGCTAGCACACGCCAATATACCAACCAAAAACATCGAGAACTATACTCAAGCAGAAATTAAAACTAATCGTAAACAGAACTAAATATCTGAATAAAGCCTCCAGGCATAAAGAGTGTGCTCGTTTATGTAAAGCTATGTATAATAATAATATAATATATAGCTGTAATTGGAAGTTATAAATGATGAACTAGGACCATCGAGGTAAAATAAATAAACAGTTAATTACTAGTAACAATAACAAAACCATGATCAGCAAGACGACCGGTCACCACAAGCAGCACCCGTTCATGAGCATAACGCAAAGATCAGCCATTACTCCCCTCGTCATATTTGAGGGAAGGAGGCAACCCGACCCCCGCTGCTACCGCAAACAGTGACATCTAAGGGAGCATGACGAACTTGCTGCCGGTTGCTCAGGCAAAAAATAATATGATCAAATTGTCGAGGTCGTTAGCTAACCACAAATTGCAATACAACTCATAACAAAAACATTGTAATGATTGATGATTGTAAAGATTATGTCAACAATAAAATAAAATAAAAATGAAGTAACTCATTAAAAAGACAAAAAATTACTTTACAAAATAAATTCAAATAAAATAAACAATTATATAAAAATATAATCTGTAAGTAGGTAAGCTAATTCTGGAGAAAGAACGTAAACATTTTCTTGCGTTAATCACAGCAATCAACTATTCTTATCATTTAAGTAGTAATACAATAGTATGTATTTGAATTTTATTTAAATAAGTTGATTAGAATGTAGTACTACCATTGATTCATTTTAACATAAAAAATATTGAATTACGTAAACTGCCTTTAGAAAGACTGCGTCATTTTTAACCTTGGCAAAACTTTTTCTTCTAAAAATAATACGAGTTCAAAAACTAAAACCCGACAAAGAAACTACTGAAACTACACGCTCTAAAAAGTATGAAAAAGGAAAGTATTTCAAAAAGAAATCATGACGTAGGTACAAAAATGGTCAAGGTACAGCCGTGATCGCATGCCACCTACAAAATTAGGTACAATGGCATGCATTTTTACATTGCTTTTCATTATTTTTTTATATCCCTTATACCGGCTTAAATTTCAAATGATCCAAAAATTTCAATGAACTAACGTTTTACTTCAGCAGTCATACTTTTTTACTAATCTCGTTTTCAGGACACCCCAATGTGAAGCTGTTCATAACACAAGGAGGTTTACAATCAACAGACGAGGCTATCACAGCAGGAGTACCTCTAATTGGTGTACCAATGTTCGCTGACCAGTGGTATAATGTAGAAAGATATGAACATCATAAGATTGGATTCAAAATACTCTTGGAAACACTTGATGAGGAACAGTTTAAGAATGCGATCACTACTGTTATTAGAGATAAAAGGTATGTTTATTATGATATTCCATTAACGCTTTGTTTAGGAAATAATTATGTCTTCTTCTTTTACCTGTGGTTAGTGACTAACCTGGTGTGAGAGTTTTTATGCCGCCCATGGGCCTCTGACTTGGCTTCATTTGCCGACGAGAAACATCTTCAGGTAACATTTTCTCACGGGGTTTTTTCTCCGTTTTTGAAGCAAGTGATAATTATACAATACGCACATGAATTCGAAAAGTCAGAGGTGTGTGCCTCGGTTTCGAATTCAAGTTTAAATTTAAATTTAATTATTATGACTAAATTTATTTAAGATTAATTATTATGATTAAATTTATTAATTTTATTAAATTTCTTATGACTTGGTAGTCCGACGGTTACACCACTACACTATCACTGATGTGAAATAAGGACATATTGCTCTTTTATAAAGTAATCTATTTAGTACCAAATCACTTTTCTTGTTAAGGTATATCGTAGTATAGAATCTCTACGTGTGATGACAAGTAGAGAGAGTTCATACCGATACCTTTTTCAGCCATCAAACACCATTACTGTTTCTGTTGACATGAGACGTTTCAACTTTGTCTTAATATGGTTGGCATCACGGTGCCGAAACAACTTCGCATCAAATGGATTATCGGGCTGTTTGCCAACCTACAAGTTGTCACCAAATAATGTCACATTTCTTCTTCAATTTCAGGTATCGTCAAAACGTTGCCAAACTTCGTACCCTAATGTTTGATCAGCCAATGCGTCCACTGGAGCGTGCCGTGTGGTGGACGGAGCACGTGCTGCGTCACGGCGGCGCGGGACATCTGCGCGCGCCAGCCGCCAACATGTCATGGGCAGAGTACCTAGAAATAGAAGTAGTTCTAACCCTACTTATAAGCTTACTGATTCTAGTATTCATATTCATCAGTCTTGTTTATTTCGTTTGTATAAATTATGTAACTTCTAAGAAAATGAAGGCAGCTTGATGAATAAACATGTTGATTTTAATCATAAGTTTCTAATTCAAACGTTTGGTTTGATGTTTAGAATTTTGGTCAACTTTTACAATAATTTGAAAATTAATTTTGGTTTGTAAAAGACTTACAGCCTTGAGTATTAGAGCAGCTTTAAGTCAAGTTATTTTTTGGTGTTTGTTTTGAAATCAAAACAATTGTTTTTTACGTTTATGTCCAAAACGAATAGTTTGCATAATTTTTAATAACTAAAAACTAACCTTAAAATTGAATTGTAAGCTGATTTTATCAATAAAAGTTAGTAACGGACAAAAGAAGCTTCTAAACAAGGCTTTTGAGGGCTATTATAAAGACAATTTTGAAAACGAAAGATGTTGGTTAAATGAAATGGTTTTGTCGAACTTTCATTGACGGGACTGAGCATTTATTGATTCTGAGTTTCTTCGTATGACGCTACTACTAACGGTTACGATTTTGATTGAATATGAAAAATATTACAATTGGTATTAAACGATAACGAAAAAAAACACTCCCCGAGTTCCGACAGAAGTGAAAACTTGAACAAGATCGCCTTGGTGGAGAAAAATACTTGTTTAGAATATTGGTCCGTAAACTTATTTAAATAAAGAATACAACCGAGTTTCCAAAAAAAAAACCGGTATCTTTAAAGTAAAAATACTTGCATAGAAAACTGATCCGTAACACAATATAAATAAAGAGCATAATCGCGTTTACAAAACATTTAAAGTAAAAATAGTTGCATAGAACATTGATCCGTAACGTAATATAAATAAAGAGCACAATCGCGTTTACAAAAATGACGTGTCGTCATGATGTCGCGAAATCAATGGTTTAGTCCCATCCCATCTTAAAAATGCCCAACGCGCCTAAAGAAGTTTTCATTTCAAAAACGACATGTGCACTTATGTTCCAGTTGGTCGTTTTCTATCGAGAAGAGCCGGCAAGAAACTTTACTCTTTTAAAAATACTTTTTTTGGGTGGGAAAGCATCAAATAACTTCTCCCGCTCTGGGCGGAGCGGGAGGGCGTGTCAGACTCTTACTGACTAAAACCCACCCGTGTTCCTTCGATTGCCCTGTTGCCGGGGGCCACGATCTCCCTTTCGGTTTTCTTCGCAACCCCGGCAGGCATCGGCCCTAGTGGACCCCTTCAATTCTGCTGACATTTCTTTGAGGCGCGCGTGGAACACAACGCGCCGTCGACCCGAGCTGGTCCTTATCGGACGGTGAGCCACCCATTGCTCACCGTCCGCAAGCCCGTGCCTACGGTGGCCGGAAATCGCCCTGCGATTCCCGATGCCCTGGGCGTCTCCTCCTGCGGCGGTTAGGGGCGTGAGGGCGCGAAATTTGCCTCTCCCTCACGCGTTCCGCCTCCTCCTTCGCGAGCATTACAGCTTCGCAGCGTACTTTTATAATGTTTTCAAATTACACTGTTAATAGGTACGGGGCAGTGGATAAGTCAAGTGCGGTAAAAATTTACTTTATTAATAACAAAGATTCTTCAAATTAATTAGTTGAGGATTCCGAGCCATCTCAGCAAAAGAAATAAACATTAACTTAGAAATATTTTCGGCTTCAGTAAACTGTCAAGCCAAAGGAAAGTGATAATGAAATAGAAGGACAATCAAGTTAATTAAATAACGAGTGCGAAATTGAGAATTTGAAAGAGGATTATAAGATAAACGGTTGGCAACTCCATTTAGTGATTAAACGAGACACCAGATATTGTTAATCATTTTTCTTACTATTGAAATAATGAATTGATTGTAACTTTAAAAATATTGGATTGACCTTGAAGTATACTCGTAATATGAAAAACAGATACTATCTTCGTTCGGACTGCCTCGTTGGTCTAGTGGTCGCAAGCGCTACTGCTGAGTATGAGGTCCTGGGTTCGATTCCCGGGTCGGGCAAAGTGTTATTGGGTTGTCCATCTGGAATTTCTCAGTAGCAGCCCAGAGACTGGATTTGTGCCCGGTTTATGGCAATAGGCTGGCCCCCTATTACATGGGACTTAAACATAACTGGTGAAATGTGGGTGTACTATAGGTACACCTCTGCCTAACCCTTTGGGGATTACAGGCGTGATGTTATGTTATGTTATCTTATAGATATTATCATTTATCTTGAAAAAAAAACCCATTAATATTGAACCTTGAATCACCGATGCATAAAGGATTTCTCAATTAATACTCTTACCAAAGACAATATTTTCAATTATCAAATACATTAAAGTTAAAATATACATACTATATTAATCTCAGGCATTCGTGGGGGTAGGCAAACTATAGAATGCCACCTACTACGATCGTTACATACCTACTCCTTTTGCTACGTTTACGTTCACACACCCCCTGAGCACGAAGTTCGTAATTACGGGCCCCTAAACCCGGGTCTCCTGCGCATGTTTTATCAAAACGTTACACAAAAACATCGAAGTAAAATGGCGTGGCCATACACATTTGTGTATGCAAACACGATGATTTTGTTTTTCGAGCTGCATGGAAAACATTCCCAAAATGTTTTTGTGTAAGGCTTTTGTGTAATGTTTCGAAAAAATACACGCTGGCACAGATAATATACTAGTACAGATACCCAATCCCATACAAAGAAATGATACCTCCCTAAGTCTGGCTATTGAGCTGGCTATTTTCCTTCCTCCATTTTTTCAACAGATGGCAGCATCAGCGACTCACAAATTGCCAGAGACTGTACTTTTATAACGCCATCTAGAAGTCGACTTAGATACTTATTGCATTAAGATAGATTCTCTACATCGCACATCGCACGGTACGTTCAAGGACAAGTATATTAACAATACAACAAAAATATCTCGAGTTGACGGAATAGTTTCATTTTTGTGAGTGAGCTAGCAATTTTCACGCGGCAGCGAATGCCTCATTATGTATTTTTTTGTATTTCAATGCTTAAATCTAGATTTTCATCTCCTCGTTACCAAATCTACTATTGCTAAAACCCTAAAACTGAAATCACGCGTTCTTCATCCGAACTAATTTTGATAGTAAGCCCAAGTTCGCACGGATGTAATACAATTGCGACGATTTTTTCGTGCACTTGATTTTCAACGCTCTGCTAAGCGTCGAGAGTTAAAAATTCAAGTGTGTTTTTTCAACGCGCTGGGACGAGAGTACGTCCCAGCGCGTTGGATTCTCAACGCTCGGCTCAACACCGAGAGTTGAAAATCCAGTGCGCGATAAAATCCCGCCGCGATTTAATTACGTTCTTGCGAAGGACGGCTTAATGTTTTTAAAAATATCAAATAAAACCGGCCAAGTACGTGTTGGACCACGCATAATGAAGGGTTCCGTAGTTAGGATGAATTTATCCCAAGAACAAACTTAACTTTGTAGTTGAAAAACATGTTCTCCCATATGGAATGTATGGAAGAACATGTTTTTGCAACCGTTTTAAGTTGGTTGATGATTACTCGTTAACTTATAGATCCTACTTAGCTGTGATAGTTTTCCTTTTTATTTCTTTATAAATCTCCTGTGATCTTTTTTCACATAAACCAACCATTTAGCTGGCAGGGTGGGGGAGGACACTTGACTGTAATAAAAATTAGCTTTTTAAAGTTTAATGGTGCCGATTCTCTTGTACACCGAACTAAAACTAACTGAACTATCACAAAAATTCATTGCTTTTGGCTATGAGAATCTTAAACTATTCTGCAAAAAAATCGAATTTGATAATCGCGATTCTGCATGGTACTTGTTTGCCCTACCCCGTGAATTTTTTTTAGAGCCGTAGGCGCGCAGACAGCGCAGCCTCGACGTGTTTTTTTTTTTTCATTTTTGTTTGGAAAATATGAACATGTTGAGATTAGTGGGTTTAAGGGCTTCATAACGGGGGTCGAAATTTTCATTATTTTTTCGATAGGACACCATTTTCGAGATATAAGCAAAAGATCAGAAAAAAAAAAATTTGCACCTGAAGTCGAGATGTTGCTGTGAATGTTAGTTCATGACAACTAATTTTATTCCGAATCTTTAAAATTGCGATTAAAAATAGTCAAATTTAGACAATCAAATTTTTTTGTGAAAAACGCAAATTCTTGGTATTTAAGGGGGCTCCCATACAACAAAGTGTTTTTTTTTTGCTCGTTTTTATAGATAATGGTACGGAACCCTTAGTGCACGAGTCCGACTCGCACTTGGCCGGTTTTTTATAGAAAGTTTTAGAAAGGTATTGGTAAAATGAAAAAAAAAATAAGTAGGTAGATATTTGCCAAAAACATGTTAAAACATTTCTTTCAATTCCTTTATTTCTATGTAAAGTAGGTAATAGATTATAAAAATATATTGTTTGATTTTCCTACCAACGCGGCAACGGCTTATTATACAGTATGTGATGACAAATTGAGTAAAACGCCATCTATTGCAAAGAGCTCATGATTAACTTTATCATTCTATGGGTTCGAATTCAAGTAATGGTTTCACTTATAATTTTTGTTGGAAATACGTGATTTATGAGTTTAAATGGATAAATCAGCATTAAACATGGAAGTTTTGATTTGTGCTAGCATTACTTCAGCCAAATTCTGCCGTTTATCAGTTTTTAGTGATTGTTAATTTATAATTGTTACCTATGCTGCCATCTATGATTTTTTTTTCAACACTAATTATAATTTGTTCGAGTTGAGACCCCATGACGCTGGAGAACCAGCTTTACTTCGTATCACTAAAGCCGGGTCCGCTGCGCCATGTTTTCATGGTTTATAAACATTAAACATCAAACACGAACAAATTCAAAATATTTTATTTCACATAAACCTACAAGGGCACTTATGAAACGTCAGAAGCTAGGTGCACGGTTCCAATTAGTCGCTTCCTATGGAGAAGAGCCGGCAAAAAACTCCACGGTTACTCTTTTAAAAATAAATGGTTTCTACAATGTTTTCAAATGACAGTGTTGATAGGTTTGAGAGGACAGTGTAGGCCTATCAACAAGTACCAGGTATTTAGTAAAATAGAAAATGGTCCACAAGTCAGTCTACAGTCTAATCACTCTTTTGGGGGCGTGGTTTAACAAAAACCACATGCAAAGTCGGATCATGTTTGATGTTTATAAAACACGAAAACATGGCGCAGTGGACCCTGTTTTAGAGCCTGTACACCGCTGCAGCGTCCTACATATAAATATCCGTTGTATGCCACAAGGTGCGTTCCGACATCGCACCGCGGGGAATGTGATTTTAATCACGTACTTATGTGAAAGACACCCTTACGGCGGCCTAGCCCCTTTTTATTAAAATAATACAAAACTAGCACAAGCGCACCGTAGACTCAGTCTCTAGCAGAATACATTACGATCGTACCTGGTGAACGCCGAAGTGGTGGTTCGGGTTGCGAAGAAAACCGAAAGGGAGATCGTGGCCCCCGGCGACAGGGCCAACCGAAGGAACACGGGTGGGTTTTAGTCAGTAAGAGTCTGACACGCCCTCCCGCTCCGCCCAGAGCGGGAGAAGTTATTTGATGATTTTCCACCCTCAAAAAAAAAAAAAAAAGGTACACGGGACTTGAAGCCCGTGAGACGAGGCGACACCAGAACGTCGTTTCCTGTCACAGGTATGCTGGAAGAGATTTCTTTAGAAATAAGCATTGCCTTTGTACGTATTTTTCTGTTACTTTATTCTTGTCTGTTTATATGTGTGTGCATAAATGGTTAAATAAATAAAATAAATAAATAAACGTCATCGCTTAGATGATTGTGCGTTGTCAAACATAGATGTTTGACAAATTAATGTCAATTTACACGCTATGCGGCGCGATGCCGCTGCAGCGTAACACCGTTATGGTGCCACAGCCCCCGTGTGACCGCCAATGCAGCGAAATCTTTGCGGTGTAGCGCTGCAACGCATCGTGTGCACATGCTCTTACGGGCTAATAGGAACATATGATAATTTCGGTGCTCGAATGAATGACAATACGTTTTGACAGTTGTCCCTACTACCGATATGTATGGTAAAAACATAATTTGGCACTTATTTTGATGGATCCACTACTTTCCAACGGGCCTGTATCTTTGTTGGCGGACTTTAAAAGTAGACCCTCTGGTCATACATGTACACCGGTTGCGAGTACTACCGTTTTACTTCGATACTGCCGCCAAACATCGCAACCCACTGGTTGTCGAGGCCGCTAGTTACAATCCCTCTAGTATCAATCGAACTCGTCGCCCTAAACGAAGCTTTGACGACCCTGACGACCCCATTACCCTCCTCCAGGAGAGCAGTAGGGAAACCAGCACAGTGTACAAAAACTGCTCTTAGCGAGCGTTCACCTAGTTTTAATTAGCATAGTTGAATAACCCCTGGCTGCAGGTTTTAAGTGTTGTAACTTAAGGCACCCACAGGAAAGCCCGGTTAAGTAGTCGTAGATCTTAGAGGTCAAATACGAGAAGACCTACCGAAAAAAAAAAAAGTACTACCGTTACGAACGTAACCTTTCTGAAGAACATCACCAAAAAGGTCACTATTTGTTTCTGTGTATGCAATGTTATATAATATGCCAATATTTCGAATGCTGGCTCTCTCCATAATTTCAACAAAGTATGACTCAAATAAAATCCAGTGATGATCTACTTCTCTTCAAAAATGCTCCAAGGGACCTTTCTCCAAAATCAATAACGTTGATCGCCAAGTTTAACAATATAATTACCTTTGATTTGATTAGTATCTGAGAGCCGGAAACCTGTTCAAATAAACTTAATTGAATTTAAAAGCTCAACGTTTTCCAACGAAAAGTTCTGTAAACCATTTGAAACGAATTTTCGTCAAGATGAAAGGTCTTTTCATGATGCCAGGAGTTTGTTTGCTGGCGACCTCCAAGCGATTTCGAGTCTTTACTGAGCCAAAAACTGATTGCCTTTTCCATTCAAAGTTAGGTTAACGAAGCGGATAAATAGGATTGAGTTTGCAATTAAAGTTTTGGTAACTTGATTTTGGAGGGTATAGTTGCAGTAGGAAGACAAGCATTCTTCAGAGTGTTGTACTGTGTGAATAGAAATACTTTGACTTGACACGGACTCTCCCTCCGCAGACCAGCATCCGAACTGCTTCCTAATACACTTTATTTCACAATCCGACGAATTTTGAAGCAAATTCTTAATACATTGCTCCATATGAATGAAAAATTCGTCTGCTTAACAACGTAAATAATGCAATGAATGTTTTCTAATTGTCAAAATGAGACGCATTCCGATTACTTACTTACTTTTTCATGTGGTTAGTGAGACTAACCAGGTGTCAGAGTTCTTATGCCGCCCATGGGCCTCTGACTTGGCTTCGTTTGCCGTCGAAAAATATCTTTCAGGCATTTCTCACGATTTTTTCCTTTACGGTTTTTGAAGCAAGCGATAATTATACAATATGCACATGAATCCAAGAAGAAAGAGGTACGCCTTGAATTCGAATTCGAGACGTAAGACTTGGCAATTCGATTCATAGTGTGTTATGCAATTACCAGACGGAGTATTTAATAGTTTTCGTTACAAATTTGCTTTCCTATCGACTATTTTAAGGATTGGACTGATACGATACAATATGCAATATCGTAATGTAGCTTAAAACATTATCTAAATATTTTGTCAATCAGAAATAAACACTATTTTGAATTTCTTTTATTGTAGGCACTGGTCGTGATGGCCAAGTGGTTTAGACCTCGCCTATCATGCCCGACGTTGTTGGTTCCAATCCGGGTAAGTACGTGACTTTTTCAATTCATAATAAGTAGATACTTTCTGAACTTATCTAGGACATTACTGATATCGGTGAAGGAAAACATCATGAGGAAACTTGAACATATTTATCGTTAGTTGCGTGGAGCACTCCAATGGGGGGGTTATCGATATCGGTTGATCACACATTACGCTTGTTAACTATGTTGTAATGAAAACTGCAAATTATGAAATTATTTTCTTTATTTCTTTTCTTTCTTTCAAATCGAGCTACATAGACTCACAATATAGCATATTACACATTTACAAATAAAATTTTAATTAAGATTATGATAAAATTAAAATTACAATTAATGCTTACTCTCCAAATAATTGAATAGGTTATTCTTGACGTTTTTTGAAATTCATGAAGATGAAATGATAATCACGTGACAATAGCATGAAGCTATCTGTGTTTGAACTCGAAATCAAAAAGCCATATCGTTGTTATGTGTTCACATAATGAGTTACATTTATAACTTTATCTTGACTTTTCAATTTATATTTTACCTTCTGAGTTTATCTTGGATATCTGACATCGATGAAGGAAAACATCGTGAGGAAATCTGGACTTATACAAACTAATATTATAAATGCGAGAGTGAGTTTGTTTGTTTGTTACTATTTCATGCTAAAACGGCTGAACGGAATTAGATGAAATATGGTAATATGGAATGGCGGATAATATTAAATAACCTCAAGTTTGAACTCTTGATTTTCATTCACAATTAAATATTATTAGTTACGATTCCTTTCATAAGCATCTTGCACGAGTGAGAAGTAAATTAATCCTCTCTGCCTTTGTATTAACGTCAACCCTTTTCAAATGGCAGGCCCAGGAGTCGGAGACACATGGTATTGACAGATTGGAATGGGTATTCATAAATTAGCTTTAGTTTCAAAGAAATCTTTAATTACGAAATTCTTATTTTGCTGCAATTTAAAGAAATGATTGCATTCTAGTCAGGGAAAGTAAATTGAAACCCTACATCACTTTGCCGTGTTATAGCCATTTTCATACAACCACAGTTTAGTAGAGATGGATCACTCCACAAAATCATTTAAATAAAAAGCGACTCTAACTACGATACATTAGGGTGCAATTCAGGTTGTAGAGCGCTAATTACCTACAGTTATATTTACCTAGAAGTTGCCTTTCTTATATTCGAGGTTATATAATATTAGTGGCGTGTTTGTTTTTTTTTTTATGTATGTCCACCGATTGCTCCGTCAATTATGGACCGATTTTGTTTTTTTTTTTTTCAAAGGGTATGGTCTCAAGGTAATCCCATTTAAATTTTAACTTTGCTTGGACAGTTTTTGAGTTGACTTCAATAATACGTATTTTTTTCCTACTTAGTATGTAGATGGTATGATAAGCAGGTAGTGGTATTCGAATTTGTGTGGGGTAGGTGCCACAACTAAAAAGTGAAAAAAAAAATCAACCGCCTTCAAAAAAAAAACATTAAAAAGCAAAAAATTACTTTAATTTCGGAAGTCGATGGCAAAAAACGAAAATTCAAAACCAAAGTCACTTCCAAAATTAAAGTAATTTTTTGCTTTGTAGTGGTTTTTTTTTTGGAAGTCGGTTGTTTTTTTTTTTTTTTTTGTAAAACGTTTTATCTCGTAACTCTTATAATATTATCTTCTGACTACGTTACGCTTGCTGAATTTGACAAGTCGAGCCCACCAAGAATCTATTTGTAGCTTTATACCTAAAATGCGGAGTCACCAATCTGTATTCATCGTGATACAACTGTCAAAGAATAACAGATTTGAATATACGAACAATTTAAGTTGATAGTAAAACTTTATTAATGACAGTTATAGAGCTTCTTCTTTGATGACTTTCCGGACTTTTTCTTTATCTGTAATGTTTCTGTCCCTAAGCAGCAATGAGTTGAGTCTTATAGGTCAACAACCTGCCAGTGAAATGCTAGGCAATTACGACGTTATCACTTTTTCTTTAAGATATTCAACGTATTGAATACTGCCTCGTTGGTCTAGTGGTCACAAGCGCTACTGCTGAGCATGAGGTCCTGGGTTCGATTCCCAGGTCGGGAAAAGTGTTATTGGGTTTTTCTATCTGAAATTTCTCAGTAGCAGCCTGGAGTCTGGATTTGTGCCCGGTTGATGGCAATAGGCTCGCCCCATATTACATGGGACTTAAAATATAACTGGCGAAATGTGGGTGAACCTGCTACAGGGACATCTCTGCCCAACCCCTCGGGGAAACAAGGCGTGATGTTATGAATTATGTATTCAACGTATTGATAAACTTCATGGTGTGGCAGATGTCATGCCAACCTATTTGAATAGTAACGCAAAAAGGACATAAACTCGATAATGCAAAATTTTCGTCTTACAGTAAGTAATCAACCTGAAACACATAGCTGAATTAACCAAGATCGGGCGGTTCGCTACCTGACATTGTAATTCCGAACCATCATCACTTGCACCAGTAATAAAAATATTTTATCTACACCCATGCTATAAAACCTCTTTAAAAGTTTCTGAAACAGTTAGCTTATTGCCAACATTAAAACAGCCAGTGTCATTACAACTATAATATCATCCAGATGAGTGTTATAATGTTGTACTAAATTTCATTATGCAACTTGAATTTCGAAAAAAGAACATTGTCATGTATGTAACTAATTGTTCCCGTCAACTTTTGTAATAGAACGTTGAAGCGGGGGACAGAAGCACTCGCTGCACCCATGCGCTGGGATGTGCTGCTGCAGGCGACATACATACGCGCACTTGTACTGAATTTCGTGGGATTTTATTTATATATTTATGGATTCATACCATGGGTTACATGGGTGTAGATAAAGTCTAGTATGCAACTGTACATAATTAGGTATTAAAACACTCATGTGATACTATTATCACCACAAAAAATGATATAATGATAAACCCACATTCGCGTTTTAATACCCCTTATTATACAACAGTTGTATAAAAAACTATTAGTTTATATTATGCAATATAATTGTGTGGAAGAATTAACTACTGTTGACTAAATGTACACTTTTTGTAAACGTTTTATTTAATTTGAAAAATATTATTATTATTAAAAATACCGAATCCGAGTTCAAATACTTACTGGGCATAGGCCTCTTTTTGCTTATTATCCACACTCATTTACCAGCACGCACAAAGTAAAGTGGAATAGACTTCTAACTCATATTAATGGGTTATAACTGATTGTGTTTGTGGCATAAATTGCAACAAAAATACTATTATTATGGTTGTATTTTCAATTTAAAAATCGTGCGAATTTACGTTACGATTACTTTGCGTGTTCGTGCTAGGCTCTCGGTAAGTTTTTCCTGTAAAACATAGGTCTTTCTCCAGTTAGACAAGATACGATTGAACTATTTGGAGCTTAGCCCATTGCTTACCTAAATCAATCAACCTGCCTACTTTTTCCCAACTATTTTAGAGTCAACTTCCAGTCTAACCGGATGCAGATAAATACCAGTATTTTACAAAAAGCGCCTGCCTATCTGACCTCCACAAACCAGTAATTGGGTAACACGATACCTCATAATAAGACTGGTTGTCAAACTTTCGAGATTCTGACTACCTGTAGAGACTGTCAAAGATCTACAAATGACAGCCCGGACAATGAGGCACAGAGGGGTCTCGATATGTAATGAATGGTCACCCATCCCCGGACCAATCTCGGCAAGCGTAGCTTAACCTTTGATCGACCCATGTGGCAGTTTTTATTGAGTTACGAGCCCCTTCAGATGTGACTGAACAATGACTATCTTTCTGTCATTACTTAAATTGCGGCCTACTCACGTAATTTCAGTCCGCACATTCCACTTTTTACAAGACCAACGACGTCTGTATGTCACTGCAAGGGATTAAGCAGAATATCAGCGTCAGGAATATTTGCCTGACACATGCTTTTTTATTTTTTTTCTTGGGTTGGAAATTATCAAATAACTTCTCCCGCTCTGGGCGGAACGGGAGGGCGTGTCAAACTCTTACTGACTAAAACCCACACGTGTTCCTTCGGTTGCCCTGTTGCCGGGGGCCACGATCTTCCTTTCGGTTTTCTTCGCACCCCCGGCAGGCAGCGGCCCTAGCGGACCCCGTCAATTCTGCTGTCATCTCTTTGAGGCGCGCGTGGAACACAACGCACCGTCGACCCGGGCCTGGTGAGTTGGACTCCCATTTGGTTCAACCTTGAGACGCACACCGCACCTTGTATGTTTCATTATTTTAAAGTATGTTATACCCAATGGTGTCATTACAATGTCTCGGTTACTTTTTTTTTTCATATATTAGTTATTATTTATTTAATCGTGTTTTTGTATGTTGTGCTGTCTTTTATGTGCAACAAATGAACAATCTATCTATCAATATTAGCTTGAATAAAGCAAACTGCAACTTGCCCGGTTTGTGCCCGGTTGATGTCAGTTATTCTCGCCTCCTAGGGACGTAACCATAACTGCAGGCAAATGTGGGTGTACTAGGTACACCTCTGCCTAACCTTTCGGGACATACAACCGTGTTGTTATTCTAACTTACTAAAAACATTTAATGACATAAAACATTACATACATCTAGGTATCTAAAGACTCAGAGAATAATGGAGTGACATCTGGAAGGAACTCATAAGCCCCGTACCAGACATGACGTTAATAAAGGCATCCCTTTGCGATGATATTAAATATTGTTACGATGTTGTTATTTAGGGGTCCTTGGGAGAGGGAACGTTTTAAGTATTTTTTAAAAAATATGTAATGTTGTTATGTGTCTGAGTTATATAACTTGGTCATGTTGGTATGGGTCCAATTGCAAACAGCAAAGGTTTGGTAAAAAAAGTGATTTGTTTTTTTTTTGGGTAGAATTTTTAATTAATTGTTCTTTGTGCTATACTCATCAGCACTGCGGTAAAAAACTTGGAACAAAAAACAACGTGAGGAAACTGGATAAAAAATATACAGGGCACTCTCACTGCGCCCAGGTAAATGGTGTAAACTCATTAGGGTCTGAAATGGCAATGGGCGTTCCTCAAGGTTCGATATTAGGTCCATTCCTTTTTTTAGTTTACATTAATGATTTACCCCAATTACTTCAAAATCAACCAAAGATGGTTTTATTTGTAGATGACACATCATTCATCTTTAAAATAAACTGACGGTCACAAAATCTTGAAGACGTGAATAGCTCTATTCTGCAAGTCCAAAATTGGTTTACGGTAAATAATTTGGTACAAAATAAAACAAAAATCAAATGCATTAGATTTAAATTACCTTATGTACCTGGAATTTATGAATCACGCTAGACGAGAAATTACAATGGGGACCTCATATCTTGCGGAACGGCTAAGCTCGGCCGCTTATGCTGTTAGAAAGATAAGACAGTTAACAGATGTAGAAACTGCGCGTTTAGTCTATTTTAGCTACTTTCACAGTTTTATGTCGTATGGCATTTTACTGTGGGGTCGGGCTGCTAACATTTAATCCATCTTTATTTTGCAAAAGAGAGCTGTCAGAGCCATTTATAATCTACGTCGCCGCGAATCTCTCAGGAAACTATTTCAAAGGATTAATATTATGACGGTACCTTGCCAATTCATTTATGAAAATATTATGTACGTAAGGAAAAATCCACATCTTTTTAATAAAATAAGTGATAGACATAATTTTAATACTAGAAATAAAGATAAAGTAGATCAACCATTTTTCTGATTATCTAAAGTACATACATAATTACATCTTTTATGGTGTACTGTGTTAAATGTTACAACAAAATATCTTGCTCTTATACTCATATTAAAAGTACACTTTGTAAACAAGCATTTTACAAATTAGAGGATTATATCCAAGATAAGAGTGCTTGGAAACATGCTGCTCCTGTTTCGTAGGACAATTTAGAATCAAGAAAAAATCAAACAGGTTGCTAATTTAATTGAAAAATTTAAAATTTTGTGTTATATGACATTGATTTTAAATTCTGTCATTACTTCCTCACACACTTTTTTTTTTCGGGTGATAAATTATTAAATAACTTCCCCCGCTCTGTGCGGAGCGGAAGGGCGTGTCAGCAGACTCTTACTGACTAAAACCTACCCGTGTTCCTTCGGTTGCCCTGTTGCCGGGGCTCACGATTTCCCGAAAATTTATAATTTTGTGTTATATGACATTGATTTTACATTCTGTGATTACTTCGTCACACACTGACTTATTTTTTTTTTTTTTTAACAGTCTACTTTTACAATGTTTGTAAATATGTGAGCACCATGTATCTATCACATAATTAAATTAGCTATCGTTGCTTCATTTTAAATTCTTTTTACCTATTGTGGTATAGTAATTTTATTCTAGGTGCATCGGCTTCACATATAGTTATTTAACTAATGTACGTACTTATACAAACTATTGTAAGATATTTTAAAAGAGTAACGGTGCAGTTTCTTGCCCATTCTTCTCCATACGAAAACTATATTTTGGAAGGGGCAACTAGAATCAATGATATTATTTTGTAAATTTTGACGTTCAAAAGTGCCATACATGGGCCTATTTGAAATAAATTATTTGACTTCGACATGCTCGCTGACCTCCACACCCCTACCGGGTAATACGATACCCCTGGGTGAGACTGGTTGTCAGACTTTCGGGCTTCTGACGACTCATAACGACAGTCAAAGATCCAAGAATGACAGCCGGGTCCAACGGAGTATCGTGCTTTCCGAGGCACCGAGGGGTCTCGGTATGTACCCATCCACGGACCAACTGCGACAAGCATAGCTTAACCTGACCGATCCACCCTTGCGGCTGTTATTCCTTAGCCACAAGCCAACTAATCAACCATATGAGAAAACGTGACATTATAGGCTTTCCACATCAAAACATTCCGAATCATCAAAATCTTCTTGCCTTTACCCCAATTTGTTTGGGGTCGGCGCAGCCATTTTCATACATCTAAGTTCTGATCCATTAAACGTCAACTTAATTTTTTTTTAAATAGTTTTTGTTTTTGTGAAATGTGAATGAAAAGTCTACGGAACCCAAACAATAATTTCTCTAAACCATGAAGCGTGTTGTTTTTCCGAGGACTTGCTCTGAGCGTAATGGACAGATTTTAATTATGTTTTCCTCATCTTGAATGACAGATAGTTCAGACAAGGTCGAGACATATCTATTTGGGTATAAGTTTTTTTTTTTTTTAGGTGGGGCATCTCGTAGTTGACCTCTGAGATCATGACTACTTAAGCGGGCTTCCCTGTGGGTGCCTTAAGCTACTACACTTAAAACCTCCAGCCAGGGGTTATTCACCTATGCTAATTAAACTAGGTGAACAACGCTCGCTAAGGGCACCCCCTGTGGGGTACGAACCTTGGCTTAGAGCGTCAACCGGAGGGAGGACATCAAGGATGGGACGAGCTGGCTTGTGTATAAGTCGGTTTATGTTTAGGTATTTGAGTATTCAACTCTTTCGGCATAGAATGAGAATTAATGATAAGAGTACTTTCTTTAGCTGATCTTACCAACGATGATAAACTTTCTCATCTCAACGTTTTTGAATATATTTATTAGATTCTTTTTTTTATCTGCTGATAGTGATTAATTAGTGGCAAGCTTTTATTGTAATGGCATAACAAGACACGTTATTAGAGGCATCATAAAACTACCTTTTGTAACTAAAATTAGCTTAGAGATTTTCCTGGTGTCTAAGCTCACCATTCTAACTAAGCTTAGAAAAACTCCTATCAACAGGAAATTTCCTAGCCATAGATAAATGAAATGGAGTCGCTCTATTGGAGACATAGAAGGTAAATATGGCCTTATTAATCACATTTCACCAGCTTCTACTAACGATAATCCTCCAAGATTCTTACTTAAATACAAAATCCCAACCACTATCAAGAAACTAATTGCGTAAAGTTATAAACTCAAATAAACACGGGAACAAAATCCAATCTTCCCCGAGATTACTAATTCAACGCAAACAAGCTGTTTACTAAATCCCAGGACCACATGTACTTACATCAAAGTCATGAAGTTACGGAGTGACAAATAAACAAAAGTTAATTCATTATCACAGGCGTAAACTGCACCGGTGGGTACCAGCAGTTTGTTAGTTCCAAACTTTGCAGATGGTATAAGAGTAACAGAGACAGACATAGAAAAAGATGATGTCGAAGAAAGAGATGACGATAAAGACGTAACGAGGTTAAAAGTTAAGAATCTAGGGACAGTATTAAAGCGGAATGGGGCAAGGGTTTGCGTGAAAAATGTTGCTCAAGGCGTTAATTTAGAAAAAATTGTTTAGTTTTTGTCGTGTTTTAATATTTACGTAATTTGGGCTTGATTAGCAAACTCTAAGATTTTTTAGGCCTTAAAGAGATTTGAGATTTTCGTGTGAAAATAAATCTCAGACAGTATGGACTAACGTTGAAGGAAAATATGCAGAAAAAATCTTAACTAGATCGATCAGATATCATCAAAACGTAGTGACCTGGGTGTGATAATTATTGCTTGTTTCGAGGTTTGGCATAGCAGTACTAAAATAAGAGGATTTAAATATCATTCTTCGGTTCCTAATCATCGTTTTTTTCCTTCACAGTATGTATATTACCATCTTAAGGAGGATCCGCAGTGGTAGCCCGAAAAATTAAAATTTTCTTACGTTATTTGCGACTATAACAAATATATGTATACAAAATTAGAATCATTATACATCTCTGTAAGTTAGATTTATTCCGAACAAAATAATATCTTAGGAAAAGTTCTTATTGAACAAATCCAACTTCGAGAGATGTATTAATGATTCTAATGATTATTATAATTCTGTCATGAATCTGACACTGACCTGCAAATTGCAAAAAAAAAAACGAAAGAATCCACCTTAAACTATTCTTCTTCCTATAACGTGTTAAGTGTGTGTGTTTTTTTTGACATGCTTACAATAAAGTTAAACAATTTTACCTACGGGTTACTAAATGCCCATGCTTCTTAATCTAGGCAGCTCACAAAACCAAATTCAGTCAACTGCCAAAGTTTAACCACATTAATAAGGAGACCGTTAAAAATTCCAAAAGAAATTACTTCAGTAATTATGACGAGTCGCGGCTATTCGAAGCTTCGGTAAGTAACGAGCGTTTCGGAATTTAGAAATATAATTGGTGAAATTTTGCAGCTTCGGATTTCTTAGAATCCGAATGATACTGGTTGGTTTTGGAAGATAACCAATTTATTTATGATTTATGGGTCTTTAATAGGATTAGATCCTCTTTAGATATAATCTTCTCTCGTATCGTCACGGCAAGCACGTCTACCCTACCCTATTCCTGAGTTTGACCTTCAAAGTCGGGCAAAACGTTATTAGGTTTTCTATGAAGCTTTTCTGAGTAGCCCGGAGTTCGGAGTTGTGTCTGGTTAACGCCTATAGGCTCACCTTGTTATACATTGTACATACCTATGTGGAATTTAAATCAATCTACCTAACCATTTCCCAACTATGTTGGGGTTGGCTTCCAGTATAACCGGATGCAGCTGAATGCCAGCATTTTACATGGAGCGACTGCTACTCTGACATTCACAACACTGGGTAACACGATACCCGATATAGACTGGTTGTCAGACTTCAGAGCTTCTGAAGACCATTTAACGACTGAAAATCCAAGAATGACAGCTGGGACCAAAATGGCTTAACGTGCTTTCGTTGGCACGGGTGATACGTTATGTTCTTCTTCGGCCCAGAATATGGCTAAGAATTAGGCGCCTTCAGTAGCATACATCAGTTCCTGTAATGAGTAGACAAGAGGACATGCAGAACTCGATATCAAGTATTCTATAAGTTTTGTTATGTTCAAAATATGTTTTGTTTGTCAATTTTTTGTCCAGAAAATGTAGTTTTAACCCCTAATCTTTTCCCGATGTATTTCAAAAATAAAAAAAAACCAGCCAAGTGCGTATCGGACCACGCACAATGAAGGGTTCCGTAGTTGGGATGAATTTATCCCAAGAACAAACTTAACTTAGTAGTTGAGAAACATGTTTTCCCATACATCGATATTCGTCACGGTCAATCTCCAACTGCAAATGTAATAAGTCTGTAAACGCAAAAAAAATAATGTTTGTGATAAAACAACAAATTCTCAATTTTCAAACTTTTTCTTTACTTAATAAACACATAACATCATGCCTTGTTTCCCCGAAGGGTTGGGCAGAGGTGTCCCTGTAGCAGGCACACCCACATTTCGCCAGTTATGTTTAAGTCCCATGTAATAGGGGGCGAGCCTATTGCCATCAACCGGGCACAAATCCAGACTCCGGGCTGCTATTGAGAAATTTCAGATAGAAAAACCCAATAACATATTGCCCGACCCGAGAATCGAACCCAGGACCACATGCTCAGCAGTAGCGCTTGCGACCACTAGACCAACGAGGCAGTGTGTCGAGTTCTCTGACTTTTGGGATTCATGTGCGTGTTGTATAATTATCACTTACTTCAAAAATGGTGTTGGAAAACATCTTGAGGAAATAAATGTCTGAGAGATATTTCTCGACGGCATGTAAGGCCAAGTCAGAGGCCCATGGTGTAATGTTGCATGTTTTTACTTACGGTTTGGTTGTTAAAATGTTGGTCTTTTATCATACGTTCTCTCTAGATAAATGCATGACCATTGTTTTAAATATTCCTGAGGCTCTGTATTTCATTGTTATTGATATTTTCTGTAGATTTTCTTGTTGTGACACTTACCTATGTCAAATGTTAAACTGTCAGTTTCTTTTTATTTTTCTGTTTGGCTTAGTCTATGATGTTACTTTTTGGTTTATATAGTTTCAATTATTTTTATTGTTATCGCTAAAACATTGTATTAATTATAATTTATTTTTATATTATGATTGTACAAAATAACTACAAATTAACTATTGTTCTAAATTTCATTTATGAAATTTACGCACTCCAAGGAGGTCCAATTATATTGTTATATTTTCCCTTACATTTTCCCCCTCTGGGAAAATGTAACGTTACAGTTTGGCGCCCAATTCAGCTTACCCACCCTCTCTTCCCTCTCTAAATTCTAAAACCAACCCACCCCCTCTTCCCTCTCTAAATTCTAAAACTAACCCACCCCCTCTTCCCTCTCTAAATTCTAAAACAAACCCACCCCCTCTTCCCTCTCTAAATTCTAAAACTAAACTTTCACAAGTTTTTCAATTATATTTTGGCGAACCTTTATTCATCACCTCATCCATTACAACCTTTACTCAACACTTCTTATACTGAACATACTCGTAATACTACACCCCCACATACACTACGATTACCACTGTAATCGTCATCCATTCTTCGCTTGTACGTGTTAAAACCATCGTTCGTTCGTTGGTCATTTGCAAGTTGGGGTTTGGCTTACTATACGACGTTCTATAGGAGAGTATCCTATAGACGTTACCACCTACTCTTTACTCTTTTCTTTACCTCACTACACTGCATCCCACACACTTGCACACCACTACGGTTACCATTCATTGGTAATCGTACCCAGTTTTCGCTTGTGTGTGTTAACTTGTCACTAGCAAGTTGGGGACTGGGACACTCCACGACGCCTGCAGGACAATATCCTGTGGACGTTTGTACAATACTGAACATTAATTTACTTTAATCATTACTCCATTCAGTTTGATTTGTTACCACGGCTAGTGCAACTTGTAACTAAATTGCTTTAAACCTAGACTAATATTTTTAAATCTTAAACATGGATAGACCAATAAGATACTCGTACCTCAACAAACTTGAGTTTGAATACGAAGTTTCTATCAGAGCTGTGAAAGACCTGCTGAAACTTTGACAAATCGGAGATAATTCTATATATATATCGGAGACAAAAAATCAATATTATTTAGAATATTATTTATTATTTAGTTTATAATATTGTTTTAGTTTTTATTTTACTAAAGTTTTACAGTTTACACTGATTATGCTGCACTGAAATGGTTCCAAAATCTATCTAATCGTTCTGGGAGATTAGCACGTTGGACTCTTCGTCTATCATGCTTTGATTTTGATCTGAAACATAAGAAAGGAAAGGATAATTTCGTTCATGGGACATTCCGTTACAAAAGATTCAATTAGCACTAAATAGCTCTGTAAATGCTACCACAGGGTTCTTCTCCTTGATGTCTTTAAGAACTTTCATTTTTATTCATTTTCATAAGTCTGTAAATACTTCATAGGGATAAAACTGTTTTGGCATTGTTAATTATATTTAGTTTTTATGGAGCGGTGCATAACTCGTTAAATAAGCCATTATGTCGAGCGGTACTTAACTCGTTAAATAAGCCTTAGTGTATCTATATCTTTTTTTTTTTTTATACTTACTTGAACTTAAACTTAGATTTAATTTACTTGTACTTGAACTTGAAACTCGCAAGGTTTTTCTTAAGCACTAATTGCTTGTACTTGAACTTGAAACACGCAAGGTTTTTCTTAAGCACTAATGCTTTAAAACCTTAGACAATTTTTCTGAAACAGGAAAGTTTTGTAAATATTTAATTTAGTTTTTTTTTTGGGTTTTAGAAAAGGTGCGGGTTACGACACCTAATTAAAATAAATAAGCCTTCGTAATCTTAAAAAATAATTCCTTGTGGAGTATGCGTCATAGAATGTGAACCATATCCCCTAAGAATGCTGGTGATGTATGATTGAGGGAGCACGAAAGGCGACTTGTTGAAAGGTGTATGAAAGAGCAAGGTCTTATTTACAACATCTAAATCTTTTCAGTTGATAATTTTCTTGGGTTATGGGGAATCATAATTGTAAGATACTACACACCAGATGTTAGTGTTTTCTTTCTTTTTAATTTTCAGTACCACTGTAAATAGTCTGCTAGATTTGCTAAGTAATGCCCTAAAAATTTTTTCATGGGATTCAAAAATTTTCCGGGGTTGTCGGGGAAATGTAATGTTGCATGTTTTTACTTACGGTTTGGTTGTTAAAATGTTGGTCTTTTATCATACGTTCTCTCTAGATAAATGCATGACCATTGTTTTAAATATTCCTGAGGCTCTGTATTTCATTGTTATTGATATTTTCTGTAGATTTTCTTGTTGTGACACTTACCTATGTCAAATGTTAAACTGTCAGTTTCTTTTTATTTTTCTGTTTGGCTTAGTCTATGATGTTACTTTTTGGTTTATATAGTTTCAATTATTTTTATTGTTATCGCTAAAACATTGTATTAATTATAATTTATTTTTATATTATGATTGTACAAAATAACTACAAATTAACTATTGTTCTAAATTTCATTTATGAAATTTACGCACTCCAAGGAGGTCCGATTATATTTGAAGAAACCACTGTTTGAAAATGGAAAAGAATATTGATTTTGGAAACGAGCTGAAGGGTATAAAAGCAGAGGCCGTCAGAAGCAACGGGCGATTCTATCTCGGATTCTATCTATCTCCGATTCTATCTCCGACTTTATAATAATAAAAGGGTCTGTCTCTCTTACAGTCCATCTTGGCCTACCCTGGCCATTCCGGGGCTCACCCACTCCCTGCCGGAGCCAACTCTTCCTTCCCTCGGAGTCATCGACCCGCCGAGGCCACCACCAGCCGTCAATCACTCCCTGCCGGAGCCTCCATCTCCCGAAGACTACCTCCCGCTGCAGGCCTCCTCTGAGGCCTAACCTCCTAAGCGTGCAGTGCCGATCAGTAGTGTTAAACTGTGTTTTTGTACTCCCTTGTATTTTTAATTATATTATAATATTCAATTATATTATATTTTTCCCTTACATTTTTCCCTCCTGGGAAAATGTAACGTTACAATGGGCGGTTTTAAAACTCTGACACCAGGTTAGTCACTAACCACACGAAAAGAAGAAAAAGACGAAGCTATGATACCTAGCTTTCTGCCAAATTTCACGATTCTAGATCAACGGGAAGTACTCGGTAGGTTTTGATTTATTTGCGAGTACCTATCAAAATATATCACATAAATGGCCGTATTTTTTTATTGCGTTGACTCAGAAGCTTGATATTTTTTAAATCTCCAAGTGGATCTACGTATTTGATATTAAGTTCAATTCGATACCTCCACGCGTTCCTGAGAAAATGGGTCTTGACAGACTGATGGACGGACAACGAAGTGATCCTATAAAGGTTCTGTTTTCTTCCTTTTGAGGTACGGAACCCTAAAAACAATAAATAAACCGAACTCAGCTGTAAAAGAGATAGCGTTAACGGTTTATTAGACGTAAAACGAACTCGTCCTAGAATGAAACACGAGAAATGCATTACGCGTACTGCAGACAAACATGTTTGCATTTAAGTTTATAGGGGATGTGGGGAACATACATGTGCTTTGTGTCTTGAATTTTGAATATTATGAGCCATTTTTAAAGGATGAGCTAGAAAGATTAGAACTAAAATATTACTAACATAACATCGAGCTTCTTTCTTCGTGTCGCTGGCACGACAGTTATTCGAAAGTTTAACCGCCTCTGTGGTTTCCTGGTTAGACCATCTGTCTCAGACCCAGAGGTCCCGGGTCCGATTCCCAGTGGAGGCAAAAGTTTCTGCTCGGTTTGGTTGGTGGTAGGGCTTGTTCTAAGTCTGCCTGGCTAACTACCGCCATCTTATCTAAGTCTGTCGTCATAGCAACAATGTTAACACCATAGTTGTGTTTCGGCAGTTAGAGGTAAGATATCAAATTCATCTTTGGTTATGGATTCCGGGTGAAGCTCGCTTCCACCTTCGGCCTGATCATCACTTACTTAGTTACCATCAGACATCCAACACAGGCCAAGAGATTCCCCGTAGTGATTGCAAAAAACCATTATAAAAATAGGACAATTGTATGACGACCAAAAGTTAATATTATGCAGTAACATAACCTAACATCAGTGTTCGAACCGAGCTATATGAGTTACCGAGTTACATAAAAAATCAAGTTCAAATACACGGTGTTAGGCACACGGTGAAACGTACTAAAATGGCAGATCCGTGAGCCCGTCTGCTACGTATTTAGGCCCAATAACGAGAGCCAGGCCACACGGATTTTTATAAATGACTTCTAAATTTTATTCGAAATTCGTCGTTGCTCAAACTTCAAACGTCAAAAATATCTTTTTTTTTAAACTGGCAGCATTTTATTTTTATTTTCATCATACTCAAACTCAAAGCATTTATTTCAAGTTCAACAATTTACAGGCACTTTTAAATTGTCAATGAGTCGGTTAGTTAGAAATATGGAGCTAGTTGTCCATTCCAAAGCGTAGTAGGTACCTATGGAGAAGAATGGGCAAGAAACTCTACGGACACTCTTTTAAATAAAAAAATGTTACAAACTATTGGTTACATCATTCATGTTGAAATTATACATGTGAGAACAATGTAGAAAGACGTGCACGTTAGAAGCGTCCGTAATAAAAATATAAAACAATGAACAATAAAAAAAATTAAAATAGATTAAAAATAAGCCATGGCAGCTAAGAGATCACCAGTTCCAACTGACGGCGCCCGATCACGAACATGACGCATCTAGAATAATAACCCTGTAATCATCTCGGACTACGATATTGTAGGAATCGTTTATGAATACATTTTTGTGATAGATTTTTGTAATACCAGCTAAGGTTTCAACGATGGCCGCGGTATTAAACCAAATGCGCCACTTCCCATAGTGATTTGGTCATTGTCCTTTTGTTGGCCCAAAACTTCAGCACTTTCACGGCCACGCCACATCATGCCTGTATTCTCCGAAGGGTGAGGCAGAGGTGTACATAATTATAATATAGTACACTAAACAGAACCCCACATTTCGCGAGTTAAGTTTAAGTCCCATGTAACAGGGGGCTAGCCTATTGCCATCAACCCCGGCTATTGGCAATAGTTGGCAATATATATATATTTTATTAAAATTGGCATAAATATCTTTAGTAACCTATTTCGATTAATTATTCATATAGAGGTAACAAAAAACCCTGTAAGAAATCGACAAATGTTTCACCTCTCAACGAGGCATCCTCAGGATGACGATTGACTTTTCGTGAAGCCGAACACGGTGTGTTGCGACGCCGATCGATTGGTGTTCGGGTTCGCGACAAGTTCCAATGGATTACCTACACAAACTTATAGGCTAGTACATAACATGCTAGGCAATTCGTTTTTGTCGAAGGCAAAACTTGTTTGTCCACATAAATCTTAATCAGAGATCGGATAAATGGAGGCATACCTAAACTTAATTTTTGGCTTAAAAATTATGGAAGCGGCTTCTTAATAAAAAAACCTTAATTATTTAAAAAACTCACCGTGAAAAATTAACTAAAAAACCGGCCAAGTGCGTGTCGGACTACGCAAAATGAAGGGTTGTTGAGATATTTTTTTCCTATCCCAAGATCAAAATTAACATTGTAACAGACAGACAGACAGACACACGAGTGATCGTCTAAGGGTTCCGTTTTCCCTTTGAGGTACAGAACCTTAAAAATGAGCTTGAAGTGAGCTGTCATTCCATCTGATGCTACGAAATGACACTGTAACAGCCCACTTCATCTAAGTTTTCACGTTGAGATTTTTATACAATACATCGGCTGAAATTAAATTAACACCCCGGCCGTCCAACTCATCGTACTTTATTCAATTTAGCGCAAAAGAAAATAAATCCTAGAAGGAATAAGATATTAATCTTGTATTTGCTTGAAGTAGTAAATCCTTCGGAAGTTAAATATTATTATTGTGCTAGCAATTATCAATTATTATTTTTAGCCATTTATTTTGGACAGAATCCATAAGTGTTAGTAACAATTTTCTTAAGATCTGTGTTAGTAGGTAACTAATATAAAAAAATGACTGCCTCGTTGGTCTAGTGGTCGCAAAGCGCTACTGCTGAGTATGAGGTCCTGAGTTCGATTCCCGGGTCGGGCAAGGTGTTATTGGGTTTTTCCATCTGGAATTTCTCAGTAGCAGCCCGGGGTCTGGATTTGTGCCCGGTTGATGGCAATAGGCTCGCCCCCTATAATATGGGACTTAAATATCACTGGCAAAATGTGGGTGTACTATAGGTACACCTCTGCATAACCCTTCGGGGAATACAGGCGTGATTTATGTTATTTAATATAATAAAGTAAAATTTTGAACAATTATAATTTCCCTGTAACTATTCCCACTCTGTGTGTCTGTATGGGACAGTCATGTCAGGACGCAATCATTTGCAAAAAGCTGTTGTTCCGCGCAGTCTTTGAAACAATGATGCCAGTTTCTTACGCACTATAGCGTGGAAACCGTCAACGCGCACATTAGCAAACATTTGCGACACACTACAATGGCGCGGCAACCCCAACCCCAAACAGCGAATCAATTTTCGACCCTGACCTAAGCCAAATATTTTTTGATATTGGGACAGCTCATGGCCTAAAGAGATGCCATAAAGAATTTGAATTAAAAATTCGAAATTTCGGAATAAGATTTAAAATTTAATAACGTAAACCGCAAGATATCGAAAAACTTCTAAGAAAATCTAGAATTCATGTATTCTAGGACGCAAAAGGCTCTCGACTCTCTTATCCAGCGTCTCCAGCTCTCAAAGGAAGTGACTTTATTAAATTAGGCGGGTGAAACTCTGAGGCGGACTTAAGTGTGTAAAGAAAAGGTTAAAAACCTCCTGTACAGATTTAATAAGGTTTCGTTTGTATGAAAAAAGTGTGAGACCACATCTACCTTTCAATGTAAGGCTCAAATTCTATTTTGGAACCTAAAGCCACAGACAGTTACAAGATCCAAGATTCTTGTCTCTGGCACACAATAAAATTATGTTCGTGACTACCGGACTACCAACGCCAATCGCTTCCATTTCATTCGACTTTGAAGGTGGTCCGGTAGTCACGGACAATTGAAGCAAAAAATTACTTGGATCAACAACAAAGTTAACTAAATCGCATCGTATCAGGTTTAAGAGCGTTTATTCTGAAAGTGGGCAACGTCGCAAATAGTTGTCAAATATTTCGCTGTTTTGATTAATTTGGCAATATTACTGTATGGGAAAATGAAATATGGCTAATTAGCGAACTAGAATATTAATAATAGGGTAGTTGCCAGGGTAAAAAAAAAAATATATATATTTAGTCCGTCTTTCCGATAATAAAAAAATATTAGACACGTATTTTTGCTTTATTATATTAATTAAAAATAACTTAGAAAACACGCATTAAAGTGGGGACTCGCTACGTCACGACGCAGTATAAAATCTAGCAAGGCGGGACGTCATGCCAAATTTTAACTCAATGTATCGCCGTAATCTTTTGATTATGTCAAAAAAGAAAAAATACTTGTCCAATATTTTTTTATTATCTGAATGACGGATTAAAAAAAAATATGGACACGGGCCTTTTAGAGGTAAAAACTCACAAAAAAAAAAGTTGTATAAAAGGCATTTGGAAAGTTTCCAAATAATTTTTTACATCTAAAACGAAGTATTTGGTCTTACGATATTAATTATTGCTTGTCATAATCAATATTCTTGTTTGCTAGTTAGCCACGTTTCATATTTCCATACAGTAATATTGCCAAAATAATCAAAACAGGTCAATATTTGACAGTTACTTGCGACGTTGCCAAACTTTTAGGATAAACGCTCTTATGGTATATAATGTGGGTAGGAATGTAACTTATCTTACATTTTTTTAAGTGAAAACTTCTTTAGGCGCGTTGGGCATTTTTGAGATGGGACTAAACCATTGATTTCGCGACACCGTGATCACACCAGCTTTTGACCATTAAAAAGACATCAACGCGTTGATTACTAAGTCGGCACTTCAATTGCTTTGTAGGTATTTTATTCGAGTAGTGTAGGAATAAATTTAGTTTAAAATCATCTTGATCCCATCACAAAATGAACCCAACTGCCTTCACGACAGACAAAGAACTCTAGAAATTCTATTTATGGGACATCGATCGATTGGCTTTATACTACTTCCCTTTGCTGGATTTAGCCAAGGGAATTTGTTGATCCACAATATTACACGTGCTCTAATAACTATTCACAACTTTTAAGTAGGTTTACCAAATGGAGCGAAGCCAAATAGTATGTATCGGAATCAATCAAAATACTTGACCCAAGTTCTACCATAGAATTAGAATGTATAGAAGTGACACTTCCTCACCAAAACCCCTAAATAGCTTTTTCTGGCGGTTTTGCTCACATGAAGGATAGATATTATACCACAGCATTTTTTTATTACGAAAAGACTGGAAAAGACCGACGGACAGAGTTATTTTCGCATTTATAATGTTAAACTTATAATATTAGTTAGGTAATGAATAACCAGTTTCGCAATGCTCAGTTTCGAGACGTTTAAGTCAGTCGGGTTGGTATGTAATTGTGTTTGTATACATTTCGGCCGTCGATAGAATGCGTTCTTGACACCTGTCAGTTTCATACTAACGAATATGTGTTTAGCGAATTTGATCCTTAGTAAGTACTAGAAATTGTCCAACTGACAGGTGTCGGGATCGCATTCTCTCAACGGCTGGAATGTTATTGTTGAGTGTTTGTTGTTACAGAAATATAAAGATGTTTTGACGCTTGAATACCCTTAACATATACATGTTTTCCAACAACCCCTACTGGGTTGTTGGAAAACATTTTTAATTGTGACAGTGTATATTTGATATTGTATTGAAAAACAAGATGGCACCGTTAGTAAACCAGCTACCTATAGATATTATTTAATTGTCATAATAAAAACGATCAGTCAGGATAGGATTGCCATGTCTGCTGAGTTGAAAAAGTGTGGGTCGTTGCGGGTTGTTATAATTTATGACCGCATATTAATATAAAAGTCCATTTAATCGTTCACAAAAGTGATAGGGAATTATTTTGGCAGCATCAGCGTAGGCCTCACGTCAGTCGATCGGCGGCGGTGATCTCTCGCGTCCGGCCCTGGTTGAGGCTATGGTATGGAGCGAGAGGAAATGGGAGGCCGTCACCTCCTTCTGCGAAGCGGTAATGCTCGCGAAGGAGGAGGCGGAACGCGTGAGGGAGAGGCAAATTTCGCACCCTCACGCCCGTAACCACCGCAGGAGGAGACGCCCAGGGCGTCGGGAATCGCGAGGCGATTTCCGGCCACCGTAGGCGCGGGCTTGCGGCCGGTAAGCAATGAGTAGCTCACAGTCCGATAAGGATCAGACCCGAGTCGACGGCGCGTTGTGTTCCACGCGCGCCTCAAAGAGATGTCAGCATAATCGACGGGGTCCGCTAGTTCCGATGCCTGCCGGGGTAGCGAAGAAAACCGAAAGGGAGATCGTGGCCCCCGGCAACAGGGCAACCGAAAGAACACGGGAGGGTTTTAGTCAGTAAGAGTCTGACACGCCCTACCGCTCCGCCCAGAGCGGGAGAACTTATTTGGATAATTTCTCACCCAAAAAAAAAGGCCTCACGTCAGTGCTAATAAAATCAGTATAAGCTGGCCTCTTAATCTATTGAATCTACGTACTACGCTAAACCAGCTCAAGGGCAATGTGTTACCACCAACGTGCGGTCGACTGTACGCACAAAGCCACGAGTTTCACGTGGTTTCATTTCTACACCAATTTCATATTCAATTACTCTAGATTGACATGTCTACGAACCACTTAACCTGTATAATATAAGACGATATCAATTCAAAGACGTTTAACGGTTGAGGATTTCCATTGAATCGAGTTCGAGAGTCATGCTCGGGTGTCGATTTTGCTCACAGCTCCCGATAACTATGTCTGTATTTTGTCCACTTTAGGTCCATAGAGGTTTTAGATAAAATGTCAATGGATGAAAATACACTCCCAGACTCCTAAATCACGTCACCCTTATTTTTTTTTGTAAAGCGTCTATAACTCTTTGAACGGTCGTTAATTCAAATTTGGAACAATGATTACACCAAAATGACGGCCTATGTCGGCTTCAAAACTACATAAAAACTTTTTCTTTGTCACAATTATTATTTTGATGTTTGAGACCTTTATACATAACGTGGAAATACACGGTGGCTCGATTTAGGAGTCTCGGAGTGTCCGTACGTATTTTTGGGTGACCACGGGTGAAAATCAGCGCTGCTGTGCTATGGGGACCCACAACACAGCTACATGCTGAGTAGAAGCCTTGTTGTACCAGTCACGATGTGGAGCTGCTGCCTTTTCTGTTGTGTTACTCTAGATCTGTTTTGTTTTTATACACTGCGTGCCAAAACCAAAATCACGGACATTACTCAGAAAGCCGCTAAGCTTAAGTGAGACTGGGCCGGACGTGTCTACCGCATGTCAGATGACAAATGGGCTAAGAGCAATGGGCATCGATTGGGTCCCACTTGACGCACGACGACATCGCGGCATGCCAAGACGAAGATGGCGGGACGAGCTTGACTCCTACTGAAAGGACTGGCCGACACTAGCAAAAGACAGAATTGTGTGGAAAGGGAAAGGCAGACCTTTGCCTTAAAGTGGGCCATTACAGGCTGGTTAGATTTTTTTTTTCGAATAATCTTAGTTATGACCTTTTCACATATCGTAACCCCTCCATGCCTCGGACAGCACGTTAAGCCGATGGTCCTGGCTATCATTGATCTTTGAAAGTCATTACGGGTAGTTAGCAGCCCAAAAGTCTGACACCCAGTCTTACCAAAGGGGTATCGTGTTACCCAGTAACTGGGTTGTGGAGGTGTTTAGAATGTTTAGATATCGGTACCCATCACGTCTGCTGTCTACCATCGCGGAAAGCCATAACTAACTACCTTAAGGACTAATCTTGCTTGCAGCACTCGGCCGCTTTAGAACTGGGGCGGTAACAGAAGTGGTCATCGTGTGCACGGGATTTTGTTTTTATAGTGGTTTATTATGGGTTTCCGCGATGTTACCTATTATGTATTGATTTTCCTCTCTTCTTCAAACCAATTATAATTCTGTTTACACCTACCTCTTCAAACCAATTGTAATTCTGTTTAACAAATTACTTTAAACTTCTTCAATCTTCACCAATACTATACAAACTTGCTTGGAATAATAAGCGGGTAATACCTTCAATAGCAATACAAAACAAATAGGGTATAAGTGATCTTAAAATTCCATTGTTGGACTCGGCCCGTATTCAAACACCTGCCTAAGGGTTGTAAGACAAAAGCCTAGTTGATCGAACATATTTGTAGAGGAAAACCAACCTTGTTAGCAAGATGCAAGGTTGAAATTCCCTTGCAATGATGTAATGTTTAATTGAAGCAGGTATTGTAAGTTCGAGCCGGTCAATCTGTGAATTTCTCGAACTCAGACGAAGTACAATCGACGTTACTATGACGTTGATTGTGTTATACAGTAACTTTTGCTTGGGTACATAATAACATGAGAGTTTTGGTTTCTATGCAGGAAGTACAATTAGTATCACCCATAGATAAGCATGAAGTCTTAATACTACTCTTACTACGAGTACTACTACTTAATAAATATTATGTACGAAACGAGTATGTTCAATTTTGAAATCGTTCGAATTTACGTTACGTTTTCTCAGTGCGTTCGTTCTAAGCCCACAGTATACAGGCTTCAACTTCAACTAGACATGTCATTTTATGTGTGCAAGGTTTGACATTGAATTCGGCCCAGGAAAATTAATTGTTAAGGGCCTATACCTGCTACCTCAAATGGCTTAACATGATCCTCCGCTATATCGAAAATACTGCAGCATTAATTTTGAAATAAATAAATGTTAAGGTTAAGGATTAATGTTAAATACTATGATAGACGAAAACACGAATAGAAAACCGAACTATAAACCGCTGATTTTCAAAAAATACTTCAAATTATATCATTAAACTTTGCATAATAACTGAACTAACTATAAAGCAGTGACTGTTTTTTTTTAATTACTATTATTTTCGACGTAAAATGCAATTACCTAAATTATTGGCGCCTCGGAGCCGCTAGCACCCCACTCCGTCTCGCTCTCACTCAGCCCGCGAGCAGTATGGTGCGACCGAGGCAAAAAGTGAATTTGAGCTGAGGTAGTATGGGCTCTTAAGCAAATTGACTACCAACTTAAACTGACAATGTGCTTAACAATTAATTTCCCTGACCATACATACACAAAAATCCACCTAAAGCTTCGGGGAGTATCTCAAGGCGTGTTGATATGTTTATGTTAATATTTCAAAACTTTCGAAATTATTATATTTAAATGCATTTCTGACTCTTTTGTCAACTGTACGTATTACATAGAACAGGATAATAACGATTCCCCTTTCAAGCCATATTATTTGAGTTAGAATTTATTACATGAGCCAATAATAGAACAGACAGATAAGATCAATATATTTTCTTTTCCTGAATGGAAGAGGAAATTGGTTTCACTGTATTGAATTGAAGATTGAGTTGTGTCTGTGGCCGTGATGAAAATTAAGATTATACAATCTAAATGGTCTACCGAAGGCCAATGTGAGTTGGACAGGTCGTTGTGGCGACATCTTTCAGCTAAATGAGGTGATTAATAAAAATTTGTATCTATAACTATATACTAGCTGCACCCCGCGCTTTTATCCACATTAAGTCTCAATTTCATGGGAATATCGCGTTAATACAGGTTACAAACTATCTGTGTGCCAAATTAATTTCATCTAAATCCGTTCAGTAGTTTTTGCGTGACAGAGACAAACATCTATCCATCCTTACAAACTTTCGCATTTATAATATTAGTGGGATAGGATAGGATACTTTGTTGTTTGTTTATTACGCGCTTTTGTATTTAATAGCCCAATTCATGAGGAAGGTTATAGGCAATTTAATATCACGCTGCGACCCCTACGAGCCGAGGAAAATGAATAAAGTCAGATAGTACGCTAAGCGCAAATGAAGTAATAGCGCGGACGGGCGATGCAATGCGACGCAGTGGGTCGGGGGAAGAAGAAATTTCACGCAAACGAAGTCTTTGGCAGAAGCTAGTACCTAATAAGACTATTAAGGAAAGGGTGTCCTAATCTAGTGCGAAAGTTGTTCGTTCGAATTTCATTATATCGATCACGTTTCCCCGATACTATATCTTACTGCAATGCTTGTTTCATCGCCAACAATTTCAAAGATTCGAACAATAAACTAACTCGATGCAATATCAATATATCTGTGTAAAGTAGGTAGCATAGTTTTTCGAAGTAACGTTATATCGAAGTAAAGTGTCGTCCATGTTACAAGGCATCGCAGTAAGATAGTGTCGGGGCAATGTGTTCGAAGTAATGAAATTCGACAAACAAGTTTCGCACTAAATTAGCACACCCATGCTTATGGTTTCTCTGTTCGTTATAATAGCGGCGTCGTCGTAATCAATGCTTGTTCTCCTTCATATGAAAAGAGGCATATGGACAAATACCTTCATCATCATCATCTTTCTGTTCTTGTCCCATGTTACTTGGGGTCAGCGCAACACGTTTTCTTTTTCCATTCTCTCCTGTTAACCGATATGCTATCTAACACTCCCTTTTCTTTCAAATTATTCCTCACACAATCCATCTATCCTTTCTTTGGCTTTCTCCCTCTCTATCTATCAATATTTTATATTCATCACTTTTTTTGTCGCATTCGCCAAACGATTTCCTTTCAATTTTTCTGTCACTGGCACCAGTCTTAAACTTTCCCTTACATAGTCATTTCTTATTTTATCCCTTTGATTATTGATGCCTAGATAGAGTGTCGCGCTGCAAAAGAACCGAGCCCGTCCCATCCTTGATGTCCTCCCTCCGATTGATACCCTATGCCGAGGTTC
The DNA here is from genome assembly GCA_916610215.1 of Omphaloscelis lunosa. Taxonomy (NCBI): domain Eukaryota; kingdom Metazoa; phylum Arthropoda; class Insecta; order Lepidoptera; family Noctuidae; genus Omphaloscelis; species Omphaloscelis lunosa. Next base: position 11,780,770 of record OU744267.1, read on the forward strand.
GTACCCCACAGGGGGTGCCCTTAGCGAGCGTTCACCTAGTTTTAATTAGCATAGTTCAATAACCCCTGGCTTGGAGGTTTTAAGTGTAGTAGCTTAAGGCACCCACAGGAAAACCCGGTTAAGAAGTCATGATTTCAGAGATCAACTACGAGATGCCCTACCTAAAAAGAATCTTAAAAAAGCTGCAAAAGAACTAGAACAAAGAGGACAACTGTTTTTGCTAGTGTGCATGACAGCTACGTCTTAGACTCGCGCCACGTCATTGTGCTGCCATCGTGCTTTTCTATTGTGTGCGCATTTAGCGGATTGCTAGCAACTAGAAACAAAAAAAAAAAACAGTGGCACTCCGGGAGTGCCGACAGAAGTGAAAACTTGATAAAAAATCGGCACCGCGGTAATCAACACGTTGATGTCTTTTTAACCGTCTTACGAATTTTCGATCAGGTCACGTGTCCTGACGCGAGTTTAACATTTTTTACCCATTACAAAAAAAGTGCACAACGCCGCTAAAGAAGTTTTCACTTCAAAAAAATTGTTTGACGCTATTTTATTCGACAAGCTCACAGCTTTGACTGTATATCTAGACATATTTATATCTTTCCCACCATTCTCGTTACTCGACACATCCATCTCAACAAATACCTTATATTACTTATATTCGTGAAATTTTACACTCAGTAAGAGACCTTACATTTTCCGACATTGCCAACAATCTTTTGTTAGCACTCGCAGATAAAATGGCCGACCACAAACAGTAAACATCTTTAAAAGTAGATTTATCGCACTCATAAAATAGAGAAATAGCAGTAATACTAGCGGCGTCTTTAGTTTTACGGCCGCTTAACACGTAACAGATTTAAATTGTTTCCTTGTTTCTTGCGAATAAAAGAAAATTTCGTTGATTGCTGTAACATTTTTTTTGAGCTTTTATTACAATTTCACTACTTAATCTGTGGATTCTTGCAACCTTATTTCAAACTACTTTCTCTTGGTTTATGAAATTGAAACTATGTGAGCATAACTACTCGTCCATTCGTGGCTATTTTTGGCTTCATAACATTGATGTTGTCAATACTAAAATCTCAAACCTTTTTGTTCTATGTACGTGCCCGCGTGGATATCGTTTATATTCCACGAGAACGTGCTACCGGGATTACATAAAAAGATACAAACATTACAAAGGTGGTTTTATACCGGCAAGGCGACGCGAGGATGGGATGCGCGAGAATTGAAATCACGCTTACCTTTTTACACTGAAAGATGCCAGCGCTATACCGCGTCGTCTCGCGGTTGCCAGCACCGCCTCGCGCCGGCTCGCGCTACCACGCGCTGCTCAGCCAGCCATGTCTGGCACGCCGGCCAGCCGAGAATATACGCGAGGCATCGCGAGTCAGTGCTTGACGGCGAAAGACCGAGCGTGTCCTCGATGGCCGGTGGGAGATTAGTATATCCGTTTTACAGAGTAAATAAATGCTCTATATGTACAGCAATAAAGTTCAATATTGTACTAAGAAATATTTCAACTCTCACCTCGCACATCCTCGCGCATCTAGGTGCCTCGCCCATCTTTGGGATAAAATGTCTAGACATTTTGCCCGAAAGATGGGTAGGACGTAGATAGAAATTTTGCCATACAAATTTCAATTCTCGCCCATCCCATCCACGCCTTGCCTCGCCTGTGTAAAACCACCTTAATAGCCGAGGAAATGTCATTGACTAATACCGCTACGCCCGCGTTGTAGTCAACTATAATTATGTAGTTACGTGTAATTTAGAAACTGTGATATCTTTTAAACTATTTATTTAAATGATATAATGTTAGGCATACTTTAATCAAAATTAAATTCCGAATTTAAATAACATATTTTATTGGATAAGGATTGATATAATACCGGTCAACAAAGCTTCGGAAATAACAATGAAATTTTCATCAAATTCTGAAAAATAATAATGGTTACAGTGGGTTATCCTTAAAAGATAGACATATACCATCGTGGACTTTTTTGTTGAACTTTTAAGGACGAACAATCCTGTAGAACATAAATTTTATGTAACTTTTACGATTTCCGTGGCGCACGCCAATAGAGCTCCCAGTCGGCATGATTTTTTCCAACATCTTCAAAAATAATCGTCAAATTTCAGCAATTTTACACAAAAGCTTAATTAATTATACATTAAAACCTTTCGCATGAATTATTCCGTCTATTGGTGAAAACCGTTCGAAAATCCGTTCGGTAGTTTTTGAGTTTATCGCGTTCAGACAGACAGACATTGTGATTTCATTCATGTAAATGATTAGTCATTATATAATTGGAATGCACAGTGATTTTTAATGTGGTTTCATGGAATCTAATATAATTATCCCATTCCACCCTGTTCTAAAAAAATATATATGTTTATCAAGAAATCCTTACCTATTCACTGTGATAGATTTGTAAAAACCCTTTGCTAAACTATTTGCATCCAACGAAATTGATAAAATATCAGAGGGGCTGAGAGTGACATGGATATTTATTTTCTTGGCCCACACACTTATACATGCATTCTCTACCAAACTTGTTTCTATATAACAAAGTTTATTATTGCTTGTCTCAAGTGCAGATAGTATAGTTGTAATATTGAAGGCCAACAATTGTGAAATATTATTTGTATGTCGTCTTATTTCATATATTTTGTAAATATTTGATCTGATTTCGAAAGGATGCTGATGGGTATTCAATAAATTGCTTATTGACTTCGAAGAAATGACGTGAAGTGGCTTGCAGTATGAGAAAAGGTGTCTCTCTATTGTGATTTTTCGTATGAAATAATTTAGTTTCTTCGAGTAACCTTGGAGTTTCATGCCAAAGGTATCTACTTTCTTCTCCATAAGTATCTATGCCTTGAAATATACAACTAATAATGTCCAGCCATTTTTAAATGCGTTCTTGACACCTGTTTCATTCTAACGAATATGTGTTTTGCGAATTTGATCCGTATTACTACTGGAAATGGTCCAACTGACAGGAACGTATTCTCTCGACGGCTGGACTGTAGCGTTAACTATCCGTCGAAATGATCGAATCCTCTTTTTTTTTTGAGGGTGGGAAATCATCAAATAACTTCTCCCGCTCTGGGCGGAGCGGGAGGGCGTGTCAGACTCTTACTGACTAAAACCCACCCGTGTTCCTTCGGTTGCCCTGTCGCCGGGGGCCACGATCTCCCTTTCAGTTTTCTTCGCAACCACGGCAGGCATCGGCCCTAGTGGACCCCTTCAATTCTGCTGACATCTCTTTGAGGCGCGCGTGGAACACAACGCGCCGTCGACCCGGTCCTGGTCCTTATCGGACGGTGAGCCACCCATTGCTCACCGCCCGCAAGCCCGCGCCTACGGTGGCCGGAAATCGCCTCGCGATTCCCAACGCCCTGGGCGTCTCCTCCTGCGGCGGTTAGGGGCGTGAGGGCGCGAAATTTGCCTCTCCCTCACGCGTTCCGCCTCCTCCTTCGCGAGCATTACAGCTTCGCAGAAGGAGGTCGAATCCTTGACATTTAAAGAAGTGCCTGTTTTTTTATTGAAATAAATGCTATTACTTTGAATTTGAATACTATGTGAATAAAACATTTATTGTTTTCCTTACATTCATGTTCTTAAATTTGGTATTCATACTTAAGGTCCTTCCAAGAGAGTCTTACCTCGAAACCTTACTTATGGATGAAAGGGTGATGTTTACATTGTAAATGAAACTTTAATGACCTGAAACAATAGTATTTTACTATGTCTGTGTATATTATCTACAAATATAATAATTATTATAAATTATTTTTCTATTTTATAATTGAGAATTTTTTACCTTATGGTTTTGCAAAGAATCACTGCAATTACCGATTTCAAGCTTACAGCCCATGCTAAAAAGATATTACTATGCAACAGTTGCATAAACTACTATTATAGTTATTACTTTATTTAAAGTACCTGGTCGACCGAGCTCTGCTCGGGTAAAAATAGATGAACAGATCATCCAGGTATACCAACATCTCTCGCGTCCGGCCCTGGTTCAGGCCATGGTACGGAGCGAGAGGAAATGGGAGGCCGTCACCTCCTTCTGCGAAGCGGTAATGCTCGCGAAGGAGGAGGCGGAACGCGTGAGGGAGAGGCAAATTTCGCGCCCTCACGCCCCTAACCACCGCAGGAGGAGACGCCCAGGGCGTCGGGAATCGCGAGGCGATTTCCGGCCACCGTAGGCGCGGGCTTGCGGGCGGTGAGCAATGGGTGGCTCACCGTCCGATAAGAACCAGGCCCGGGTCGACGGCGCGTTGTGTTCCACGCGCGCCTCAAAGAGATGTCAGCAGAATTGAAGGGGTCCACTAGGGCCGATGCCTGCCGGGGTTGCGAAGAAAACCGAAAGGGAGATCGTGGCCCCCGGCGACAGGGCAACCGAAGGAACACGGGTTGGTTTTAATCAGTAAGAGTCGATACGCCCTCCCGCTCCGCCCAGAGCGGGAGAAGTTATTTGATGATTTCCCACCCTCAAAAAAAAAAAGGTATACCAACATTGTATCACAATCCCAAGGCTGTGAGAATAGAGAAAACGAATTTTCCCAGATATAAGATCTTATCTAGCTAGATCGATTTTTCACTCTCGTAAATCGCATTGCAACTTTCACCGAAATGTTAAATTTTTCATCATGGGTATCGTTTTCATGGTTTTCGAGGGTGTTAAGGCCGATAGTGAGGATCAAAATGAAAATCCAAGATGGCGGCTGCAAGAATATTAAAAATTTTGTCCATGTTCATGTTCAACATTTTAGTTTAGTAGTCATCGTAATAAAATTGTCATAGGAGGTAACAAAACGAAACCTAGCCTACCGTCTTGAAACTAGAAACATCTATATTATACCGTATGCTAATTTGAAAAAAGCCTACATGTTTTACATAAAATTATTTAAACCATTTTTTTTATTCCACTATAGGAATTAATATTAAAATAAAATATATTTCCAAACAACTTTCCCCCTCATTTCTAAATCCTACCACGTAATTACTACCACGGACGTCAATTGTCCCATCCAACCCTTCTTTAATTACGCCACTAATAGAGATCTCTGTCCGACAATAATTCAGGTCACTGCTAATGAGATTCTGAACTTGTCATGGAGCCCTTTAATTGGTGCATTACAAATAATGATGTGAAATACAGGGGAGGGAAAAATATTCTGATGAACTTTACGATATCTTGCTAATAAAGATATTGTTTTTAGAATGTGTCTCTCACCCTCGCGTTGTTTTCCGCAATGCGGGGCGTGTCACCATGATTAGTCATTTTTATCAGACTTTTTTCTGATACACTTAAAATGAAGCTTTGAACTCCATAAGTTATAAGTTGAGCTACACAATTATTGATAAATGCATACACGGTCTGGACAGGTTCACTCAAATCTGTGTTGTTCTTTCCTACAAAGACCATCTCATACACTAATCTACATGGTTCTCACGTGGCCCGACCAAGATAATATTTTGGACTTTAAAAGAGACTGTGACCTCTGAGTTTGTTTCGGCCTTTCTTCTCAGAGTAGTCAGATAGGAAACGCCGAACTCAACTAGCTTATTTTTAATATTTTTTTTTTTTTAATATGTCGTGTAAAAGTGATTCTGATATCCTATTTACAGAATAAACAATTTCATTTCATTTCATTTCTTAAACTTTCCTTCCTTACTTCTCTATTAACACGAGCATAGATTTACATTTATTTTTATACGAGCAGCCTGTGGATATATGCAAAGATCGTACAACGCTCTCCGCGTTCAGTATAATAACGCGGTTAGGATGCTGGTGGGGCTGCCCCGCTTCCATATTGCGTCGGGATGTCCGCGGATGTGCATGTAGATTGTTTCTACACAACCATGTGCAAAAGGTGCGGTTGCATGGTGCCCAGGGTGTCGAGCAGCTCAAACAGTATCATAAGCATGATTTCAAGTCACCCAGACTGTGTTTTCGTGGGTCGCTGTTGTGCCATTTCACATGGGTTGTCACAGCGATGATTCACTACTTTTTGTGTCAGTTTTTTGTAATATAGTTGTAAGTGAAATTATTAATCATTTGTGAGTCATACGATACTTGAATAAAGATAATTCTATTCTATTCTATTAGTCGTCATCTCGGCAGTCACCCCCTTTCTACTCATATCATCTAAAAGTACTTGGGCGACCGAGATTTGCTCCAGTGAAAATAGAGAATGCTCAATCAATATTATAGGAAAGTTCATACGAATCCATGTATAGTACTTACTAATTCCATGCTGTCATTATTCTCATGTCACATCATTCATTATCTTGTTCTAAACTTTGGGCGACCGAGATCTGCTCGGGCGAAAATAAGGAGAAAACGAATTTTCCCAGATATGAGACCTAGGTAGATCGATTTTTCGCCCCCGTAAACCTCTATATTGCAAGTTTCATCGAAATCATCAGAGTCGATTTCGAGATCGTGAGTATATATATACAAATATTGCTCGTTTAATAGTATAGTATAGGATAAGATATACTATACTTTCAAAAGCTCCAAACATCTCATGTTTCACATTCTAAGGTAGTCATGTTCCCGATTTTGTGTATTCAGCACATACTTGCTTGCTTGTAAGTACTAGGTAGTGCACTTACTATGGAGTGCTAGGAGTTTTAGTCAAAACACACGATTAGAATATCAAATTCTTCAAAATTTGGTTCTGCTTACGTTCGTACTGCAGCTTACATAAATAAGAATACGTCTTTTGCTCAACGTGAGAATTCTAAAAATATTAAAAGATTTGTTACTTTAATTCCTTCGGAAAAGTATCTACCTAAACTTTATCGGTTATGACATTACCCAACTAATAAACTTATCCACCTACCTACTGGTAGATAATTAAAATTTCTAATAGAAACGGTTCAGTTCTGGGAAAATGCAGCGCACAAAGCATATTATGGCCATAATTCTGGAAAACAGGAATTGAGTACGAGTGGTTGATAAATGTAGTCCTAATAGACTTTCTAGGAAGCATAAATTGAGTTGTGAGTACCAGCTAGTTCAGATCTTATGAGATCATCATAGCAAAGAAGGAAGAAGGTGAGTCGAGCCAACACTATGACCTACTAGAACATTCGTTTGTTTTTTGACTATCCTGGAGGTCTAGCAGAAACGTAAACAGTTACTGTCAAAGAATGACACTGTCGAAAAACTACGTATTATAGTCCGTACGCGACTGCTAGTCACCACCGAAGGTATGTGAGCGGGGTAGAGCGAGCCTTTGACAAAATTGGTAGACTGAGTTAGCTTGACCTTTGTCTACCTCCCCCGTCTCACTGCTCACATACCTCAGATGGTGACTAGCAGTCGCGCACGGACTATAGTACGAAGTTCACTTTACAAATTACGTAACTTCCTTGACTTTACATAATATTATGAAGGTCTCCTTTGACTGTTTCAGGAGTTATAATTTTTTAAATAAAATCCAATTTTATTTTACTGCGTGAAGCCATAATTCTTATGCAAATAAATAAATCCCAGTTGCATTTAACCGCGTATTCAATTCCATGTATTTATGCAGGCTTAAATCCTAGTTGCATAAATATTTGCATTATAGTGAATATGCAGATGCTTTAAGCTCCCTACATAAATGGCTGGTGTGACCAGTTTCTGCAAATGTAGGGAGGGGCTTACGCGATGAATTTTATTATTTTTAATGTTTCTATTGTGGAAAGTTAAAACCGTTTGCTATATAAAATCTATTTATATAAAGTTTCACCTTACACTTACCCACATAGAGGTAGATGGAAACTCAAAAGACCATTTCAGACACCAATCTATATGGTGTCCAAATGATTTGTACCCTAATTGCGTAATAGAACACTTTCACGATCTATTTGGATTTGAAATAGGTTGTTAATCCATTGCTTCATAAGTTGGAAAAAAATCTGCTCAACAACGTAAATAACGCAATTAATGTTATTGAACTGTGAAAATGAAACAAATTAGGCATAATTTTTTACGAAAATAAGTTACGCAATTAGGGTACTGGTCAAAAATCTGTTTGGACTATAAAAGAGGCTACGACGTCTGAGTTTGTTTCGGCCTTTCTTCTCAGATTAGTCAGATAGAAAACGCCAACCTCATCTAGTTTAAAAAAATATGATTGACGTGTAAAAGTGTTTGTGCAAACCTACTTACAGAAATAAAATCATATCACATTCACAATAGATACGCTATGCACAAGAACTAAACTCAAGGCATCAATATTTCAATGAAATCAATAACTACTTTTCAATTGTCAAGGAATCAGTTGGTCAGTCAACCGACGTAGTAGGTTCTTATGGAGAAGAACGACCAAGAAACTTCATGGACACTCTTCCAACTTTCTGGCAATCCAGCAAGTGGCCAACCTGGTTTTAAATGATCACCGCCACCAATAAACATCTACATTGCCAGAAACATTGAAGGTGGGTTGCCATCACAGACACTCAATGGCTGATGTTCCTGTAAACAACATTGTTCAGAGCATTATTGTACACACGGATACATTTTCATTTGGTGGCGGTGATAATTTAAGGTCAGGTTGGCCACTTGCTGGATTGCCAGAAAGTTAGAAGAGTATCCATGAAGTTTCTTGGCCTTGTTCACCTTTCTACACGAGCAACCTGTGGGTGTTATACAACGCCCTGCGTATGCAATATAGTATTATGTTCAGTGTGCCGATGAGCCTGCCCTAATTCTGTAGCGCATCGGGGATCTTCGCTGAGTTTCAATGCTACTATGCGAAAACGGTGCACATCCCTATTGCGCAAAGTTCGGATTAGCTCCAGCAGCATTCTTAAGGCATTCGCGCAGAAGTTCGATTGGCAGTGCCTTAACAATTAGTGTATGATTCACGTACTGAGCAATCGTAGTTTGTAATTACATATATGTATGTTTAAATTCAAATTCATTCAGTATTTAACGTCAGGGAAATTAATTAATTACTTGTTAACCACATTGACTACCACTTTATAAATTATCCGTATATTCAAATCACAGCTATCATTCTTTGACTGTCATATAAACTTTTTACAAAAATAAAACTGACTTCCAAACAACAAAGTGAAAAATAACTTTAATTTCGGAAGTCGGTGTCTTTGGATCAGTATTTTAGTTTTTTGCCACCGACTTACGAAATTAAAGTAATTTTTCACTTTGTAGTTTGGAAGTCGGTTGTGTTTTTTGTAAAAAAGTTTTTTTTTTTTTCACTTTTTGGTGGGTTGGTTTGTAATTTATCTAAGTTTGTAGCCTTATGTCAACTGCTCATCACCTTTTACAAAATATTGCTTTTCTCGCTGCACAGACTTTAACGGTTAAAGAGTTCTCCAAGTACTTCACCATTAGCTCCACTGCACCATATAAATTGTGAAGAGCATCAATTGCTTACCAACCATATTAAAGTAATCAAATCGCAACCCGTGAAATATATATCTCCGGTGGCCATTTATGTCCTTCATCATCAGTTCCACTTTACCAAATGGTGTTTTTGTCCAAGAGCAAACGCATGAGTTACTATAAAACATACCCAAATCGATAATATTTGATGATAATATAAATGGTGATAATATTTGAAGGGTTCCCTCGATTTTTCCAAGATCCCATCATCAGATCGTGACCAAATGACAGTCGGACCAACTTGAAAGTATATTCTTTCAAAGAAAAAAAAGATTTTTTTAAATCGGTTCAGCCATCTTCTAGTAATTGAGGAACATACATAAAAAAAAAATTAAAGAACTGAGAACCTCCTCCTTTTTTTGAAGTCGGTTAAAAATGGCTGTAACTCAGAAAATTGACGGTGTTAATTTGCTTAATAATTAATTGCCCTAACTGTACTTTCCCCGGAAATGCTCCTTCAAATCAAATCAAATCAAAATATTTTATTTCACATAAACCTACAAGGGCAATTATGAAACGTCAGACGCTAGGTGCACGGTTCCAATTGGTCGCTTCCTATGGAGAAGAGCCGGCAAATCCACGGTTACTGTTTTAAAAATAAATGGTTCCTACAATGTTTTCAAATTACAGTGTTAATAGGTATGAGAGGACAGTGTAGGCCTATCAACAAGTACCAGGTACTTAGTAAAATAGAAAACCCTTCACAAAATGCTCTATTACTCTATATTTCTATGCTACTGCCCTAGATCATTTTATAAACAATGCTTACGTCATCATGCGTCCTAAGAGTACCGTCACTATATGCGACGTCATAAGAAAGATTAACGAGCAACTTGGATATTCAATGAAAATAATGATACAGATGTGTCACCGAGTTAACCTCTCTGAACTATAATGTAGGTCTCTAGAGTGGCCGTGCGCTTATCTGACCCCCCTTACAAAGTAGAAGGGAAAAGAGGGAACAGGTAATGTCCCTACATTACCTGTTCCCTTTTTACGAACTTGACATTTTCAGTATGCTGGCCTCGCACAGTACGCAAGTCGATAAGATGAGAATCTAGTTTATACTGAAAATGTACACACGAGCACACTGCCAGTGCAATTTGTTTCATTGTCATTACTTTAAAAATAGTGTTTTTGTTATCTTCATCTCGCAAGTCAACATAGGAGGTCGTCGGCTGCTTAACCTTCCTGTGGCTGCCTCAATAAATTAACGCCTCCAGCAAGGGCATAAAACTTAGAAACTAAGCGACTACACGCTAAGGGCGTACGCGAACTTGTAACGTCAAACCTGCATAATATAATATAGTCTCCGTTTAGTGATTAAGTCCTCCAGTGCTTATTTGAAACAAGAGTTGAGAGAGAGAGTTGTTCTTAACACGGTTTCTCGCATCATCAAATATTGGTGGTATAAAAGTTGCGCAATTTTTTTTACTTAATCATGAACGTGAAGGTTTCACTCAACTCAAAAACATAGTCAATCAATCAATCAACCTAGCCTATCGCAGACCACTGCTGCACATAGGCCTCTTCCAAGCTGCACCTGGATACCCTGTTCTCCGCCATCCGTGTCCAGTATATCTGAGTCACCTTTTTAAGGTCGTCGGTCCATCTAGCTGGGGGGCGTTCCACGCTACGCTTGCTGATTCGCGTTCTTCACTCCAGAATGAAGAGCAGTGGCTGCCCAGTGGTGATGGCTGTGACTTACGAGTTATAAGGTCGTAGGTTCAAACCCAGACAGACGCTTTACTTTGTGTAAATTATTTCATCAGCGCTGCTCTCAAAATGGTAAAGGAAAATATTGTAAGGAAACCGGCATGTCCTAGAACCAAAAAAAATCGAAGATGTGTGACATATACCAACCCACACTGGGCCTGCGTGGTAGATTTAAGGCCCACTCCCCCTCACCAAAAGGAGGCTTGTGTCCCAGTAGTGGGAACATTATAGGCTGATTATATACTCCAGGAATCGTTTGCTAAATTATCTTACTGATGCTATATTGTGCAAGTTTGGTTATCTCTTTGCCACATACTCATATAACTTTATGGACGGCCATCTTCCTCTCACAAAGTGTAGCTTGCTTATCAGCAGTGGCAACATAATGTTATGTTTATGTTCACCTACCTCTTATTCCGACTCACGAAATTTAGTCGTACCGTTTAGCATATTAAAGTTACAACGTATGTACAAAACTTTCCAGCTTCTAAATATTTGTGAGTCGGTTTGGTATAATGCTGGGTGTTATTCGAAACCATCTGGCAGAGTCTAACAAATCTGGAACTAGTTTAGTTCCTAGTTAAAGTTTTAAATAATTCCAGTGAAATGGTGGTGGAATTATGAATATGGAAGTCCTCATATTTACATTCAGAGATATGTTACACTGCACGTTAGAGACTTGTTTTTGTCTTTGAACTTTAGTACGGTTTTTTGTATAGCAGGTAAGTTTTAATAAGGTGGTAAACCACAATTATGGTCACATGATGAGTTTAAATCAATATTATTATAATTAAGATGGTCTACAGGGCGCAAAAACAAAAAAAAAAAACCTGGGGCCGACCGTCCAAGACGCTGCTCAAGAACGCCGCAACTAATCACAAACTGATTCATAATTCATTAGTAAATCGCGTCGTGTACGAATCGCTATTGAAACTAGTGCCACAGATAATATACTAGTCTAGTGCTGTCACATTATGGCAACTTCTTAATAATTTGAGTTTGTAACCCCTTTTCTCTCTTTCACTATCGGACTACCAAACGTACTGCAGAGTACCATCCGCACGTGGTCAATATACCGACTAGTCGTACTCAGCGCTTCTCCTTCACACTTATTATACGCACGGCCAAAGTGTGGAGCTCTCTACCCGCTTCTGTGTTCCCTTCCACGTATGACCCGTCAGCCTTCAAAACAAGAATGAACAGGCATCTTCTGGGCTTGTTCGTTCCATTATAGACCTCGTCCATCGCTTTCCATCAGGCAAGATCTAGGTCAAGAGCTGGCTCATACAAATATATTTTTTTTTTAAATAAATGGTTAGTTTTGAGTAGTGCCGAGAACGGCCTAGCCTGCGGTAAAAACAAAGTAAATAATTTCCTAAATTAAAATTTGGAGGTTCAAAAACGAAAAAAGATATCCTAAATGTGTCAGAAAAGATTAATTTAATTATCTTCTAACCCGTGAAGGAACATTGCTTTTAACAGCTTTTCTTAAAATATCAGAATCACAGAAACTTCTTTAGAATAGTCTTTTCGCTGTTGCTAGCCCACAGATTTTGCAATAAAATGGCACAGAACACAAAATTGACAGTTTAAAAAAAATATTGTCTTAACCGGGAATTTGATTCGTACCCAGCGCCGAAGTCACCCTAACATACTCTAATCATTTCGATTCTAACTAATAACCCATACTCAGTGGGGAAAGGACACTCAATATCACGCCCATTGTTACTCGAAGTTATTACTCCTTATGTCAGCTTAATTCATGAACAATAATCTGCTAATAATATCTTGGGGGCTTTGTCCACCTACGTTTAGGGATGCGGAATCGAATCAAAACTATCGACATTGTTCTAATTTGTCAGTAATCTATGTATTTTAGAATCTGTAGGTACTGTAATCAGATGTGTTGACAAAAAAAAAAAAAACTCGATAAAGGAACCAATTTTTTTTAAAGTGGAAACTTCTTTAGGCGCCTTGGGCATTTTTGAGATGGAACTAAACCACTGATTTCGCGACACCATGACGACACCTCACTTTTGTAAACGCGATTGTGCTCTTTATTTATATTTTGTTACGGATCAATGTTCTATGGAAGTATTTTTACTTTTTAGGACTACCAAGATGACTCTACTCTTGGTTCGTTTGTATTTCCGTTCGTGTATGTAACCATAGCTCATATTTGATTCTACTTTATTTTGTAACTCATATGTAATTCAACTAACGATATCTTGCACGTACTATTAATTTCTCTGTTAGTGCTGTGCACTTCTGTAAGTGTCGAATTCACCATTCCTAAAACTGTATGTCATTTTGTCTTAGTCGTTGAAGTGCATATATATAAATAAATAAATGACGACTAGGAGAAGTATAGAAGAACATGTTGCGCCTACTCGATATAAACTGGGATAAGGGCAGGAGAATTAAGACGAGGCTCCCTAAATTGTATGTAAATTTGCATTAATATTCCTAAAAAATCACGCATACAATCAAAATGGAACTTTAGCATATGATTTATTGGATCTTTTTCTTTTCAAATATAAAACAGTTATGTAATTGGAACATTTTCACTCGATCCATTTTTTATTCGAAAATTATGTCTTTTTTAAAGATTATTTGAAAAAAAAACAAGATTACTCAGCTTTTATGTCTAAAATAATTATTGACAGTAAGGATATATAGTTTATTATCCAAATTTAAGATTTTTTTTCTCTAGATAAATTATTACAATAGTTATAAACGAAATAAGAATTAAGACTTACGACATTTAGTTCCGTGCTTCAACACGACTTTATTACTGATGTGTTAGCGTTTAGCACATATTGTGGTGGGGTGCATTGGGGCGGAATTTTCACAATTTCGACAATTTCCAATTTCTGAATCTATATACATTCACACATCATCATTAAAACCCTGGTCTTAATGATGATGTCAACCCCGTCTGGTTCCCTCAAAATCCACGCCAAAGTAGTTGACAACATACTGGGCCGTTGATTACCCCTTCACAAAACCTATCCTAATTCCACCAACGTTTATTATAAAACAGTTTTTACCCCAGCGGCATCAGGCGGCTCTAATGAATTAAGTTTGAGCTTGCTTCCAAAACTTTGGAGCATAAAACTGGTTGGGGGTAAAAATTTAAACACATTTTAAATAGTCTGTTGACAACTTAACGCGTTAGTTTCATCCCAAGTGGGTTTTTGGAGATAAAACCCTTTTTGGAGACCCTAATTTTGACTTTGCAACAAACTATGTAAATTAGTCAACAAAAATGTTTTGGTAATCAACTAGTATGCGTAGATTTTTGGGAATATAATTTTGTACAGCATAATCTTCTCGACCGTTAATCCTCTTTTAAGGAAGGTTTCGATAAGTGAGGAATACTCATCAACGTCATTATTTATTTTATCAATTAATCTGAGATTGAACTGAAATAACTGCTACCCCGACTTACGAGTTGTAGGTCGTGGCTAGAGGTGAAGCGTATATACTAGAACAGATCCCGGACTAGGTAAGTCAAAGTCAAAGTCAAAGATTTATTTGCATACTAAGTGTACATTTTGGTGTTGTTTACAAATGCAGGTACTTACAACTTAGCGGCCTTTTCCAAGCATCGCAAACTTGAGGGCTAACTAGCAAACATTTAAACTATACGACACAATGAAATTCATAATTATCTTCTATCATTGTATCTTGTATCATGTCATGTGTATGTCTTGTATCATGTATTTAATGAGACTAGGTTGTAATCAACGCGTTGATGTCTTTTACTCCACGCACCGCGGTTTTCAACGCGTTGATGTCTTTTTAATGGTCAAAAGCTGGTGTCATCACGGTGTCGCGAAATTAATGGTTTAGTCCCATCTCAAAAATTCCCAAGGAGCCTACAGAAGTTTTCACTTCAAAAACAGTTTAGTCAATAAAATCATAACGTGGCATTACAGCTAAAGTGGAAAAATGTCAACGAACTTTTGGACGACACTGTAAGTATAGAGAGCCTAACTAAGAACCCTTCGTCAAGTCCTGTTTTTTTTTTGTTTCATAAAATTTTAATTTAGCATTGTCAGTTTCTGAAGAATGGTGAAACTTTTTCGTAATTAAAGACTTTTTTGTTTTTATTCTTTTTTTGTTACCAAGTGGTACTAAATTATGTGGACAGGGCCATTTGCCACCTATAAACAAAAGGATTTTCTGTGGGCTTTATAAGGTTTTTTTTTTAATTATTTGGGACAG
Source organism: Omphaloscelis lunosa (assembly GCA_916610215.1). NCBI lineage: Eukaryota > Metazoa > Arthropoda > Insecta > Lepidoptera > Noctuidae > Omphaloscelis > Omphaloscelis lunosa. Next base: position 11,796,138 of record OU744267.1, read on the forward strand.
AAATAAACTTGGTTATTGTGTCACGTTGATGTAGTTGATTGTAGTTACCTGCTTTTGATACATGTTACTGAAGAATGAGGGACGTGATGTCATGGTGATGCTATACACATATTCGGGTCGGTACATTCGATTCGGCGGTATTTGTGGAACAACAATGCCGACCCGAGTCCATAACTGCTCATATTCGACACTAACTCGGCTCGTGACCCCGCTGAAACATGTTCGGGTCAGCTCAGCACAATTGGAGCTAGGCCGACCGGCTTTTTGCTGAATTTCGATTTTGCTGCCCGGCTGGGCGATGCCTAACAGTAGACGAAGACCGAATAAAGGACATAGGGTAAAAAAATCGGCCAAATTTTGACTACTACAAAAAACTAATTAAAGTAACTTTTACTAAGATACCCATAAAAAAGAAAAAGTATTTTTTCAATAATATTAGCCTAAACGACGTGAATGATTAAAAAAATGAGGTATCTGAAATAAAATTGATTGGTCTCAATTTTATTTCAGATTACATTCAGAATTGTCGGCGCATCTCTAAGAAAAAGACGCTGGCCTTTTAAACAAGCCGTCAACTCCGTACAGCAGCAATGTATCCTCATTGTAGAAAATCGCCGAGGATACTGCGAACATTCGTGACGTTTGAATAAAGGGCAGGAATGAAACGAACGGTGCAGTTAAACAGACACCCATTAAAGATGCCACGCCTTGGGATGTGGTACAAGGAGTAAAATGAGATGGTCTTTTGATATTAATATACAGCGTATATCAGAAGCTGGAGAATGTTGGCTTGAAAAACAGCAGAACCAAAATCGAATATATTTAATGCGATTTCCACGGTCTCTCCAGTTCTGGGGCCATTTCTCTTAAACTAAAGGTGAAAATTTATAAATCAATGGTTAGACTTGCTGTCTTGTATGGATCAGAATGTTGGGCCAAAAGGGATGAATGAAAGGCAACTGCATGCAGCTGAGATGAGAATGCTAAGAATTGTAACGCAAATGGATAGAAGAAGGAATGAGTATATAAGAAGCAGTCAGAGAGTGACACCGGTGACTGAAAAGTTGTGTGGAAATAGTTGTTATGGGCGTGTGATGTGGAGGAATGAGAGAAATGTCGTCAGGAAAGTTTTGAGTATGAATGTGGATGGCTATACGAGTAGGGGAAGACCAAAGAAACGATGAATGGACTGTGTGAAAGATGATATGGCTAGAAAGGGGGTGACTACTGAGATGACGACTGAGAAGTATGGAGGACGTGATGTCTGCGGAGATGTGATATCTGCGGACTTTTGCTAGCTAATTTATTTTGACCCCTACGAATAATGACCCTGTATACTTATTATATAAATATTATATGTATTCGTAAATAAATAAATTAGAAGGTTTCGATAACACATAGCTTGGTACCTGTACCCTAATTGCGTTATACACGATCAACCACAATCTGAATCGTTATGAAACAGATTGCTAATCAATTGCTTCAGAAGTTGGAAACAAAAGAAACAGACAGAAGTGAAAACTTGAACAAGAAAATACTTGCATAGACCATTGATTCGTAACGTAATATAAATAAAGAGCACAATCGCGTTTACAAAAATGAGGTGTCGGTAACGGTGTCGCGAGTTCAATTGTTTTTTTCCATCTTAAAAATGCCCAACGCGCCTAAAGAAGTTTTCACTTCAAAAATCTGCGCAACAACGTAAATAACGCAAAGAATGTTATTGGTCAGTCAACTGAAAACCTTTTCAGTTTCTGATACCAAGAAAACTAAACGTAGGTGAATCTGTAACTAGATTTATTTATAAACGAAAAATCGATACTAATGAAATGGCTGTTGTAGTTTGACTTGTTGAAAGAATTGAATGTGTACAAAAATGTATGGACAAATTAATGTTTTTTCTGAAATCCCATGACGTTACTCCGATTCAATCTTAAACAAAACTACCTATTCAGATGGTCAGATGGTCTTGTGTTAAAAATAAATCCTTAGACCATCCACCAATAAGTAATAACTCAATGTCTGCTCCAAAGATATTTCGCCAATTTCGAGTTCTTAAGATTTGGAAATTCTCATTATAATTCTTTTGTTTCCAGTTTATTCAGAGGCGCTGAAGTTTGATAACCAGACGGCATGCATTAGTTACATTCACAATTTCAATAGCTGGGCAATTGAAGGTTTTTCTTGAAAAGTGCTAACATTTTATTTTATTTTGAACTAGATTACTGAAGTTGAAGACTTACAAATATTCTTCTCCTTCTGGCGTAGTGAAAAGATTAGATAGTCCGTAAGGTTTTTTTTTAACAGATCAGAAAGTGCCGGACGTATACTCTGTTCCAAAAGTATCGAATGAAAGTGTAAACAAACCCTGTTCATGTTAAATTCTTACGTTGTCAGTAGTAATCACTCACTTAAGGGATTAAGTAACACATTCATCTGTATTTAGAAGGTTTCAACTTTATATCTCAACATTTTTTCCAACAATTATTATATGAATAACATTATTATAATTATAATTGAAAAATCATTGCCGAAAATTGAGGTTCGAAAAGTACGCCCAATTGTCTAATGAAAAAACCGATCAAGTGCATGTTGAACTACGCACAATGAAGGGTTCTGTAGTTGGGATGAATTTATCCCAAATACAAACTTAACATTGTAGTTGAAATACATGTTCTCCCATACATTCCAACTGCAAATGTAAGTTTGTCCGCAACATTTTGAAAAAAATACATAGTATGGCTCTTTACTCATAGATTACAGGAAAACCAATGAGACTTCTTAGGAGGTTTTCCTTAAAATAACATGGTAAGTGTTATTTTAAGACCATAGACTTCTTATAGGTTTTCCTGTAATCAATGAGTAAAGAGCCATACTATGTATTTTTTTTCAAAATTTTAGGTCCTGTAGTTTCGGAGATAAGGTCAATTCTCATCGAATTTCTTATATATCTTTAAAACTGTTTATTTTTAAAATTATATAAAAATATGTTTAAGATCCTGCCAACAAGCCCTTTCATTTGATTTGCCCCCAAAAGTGACCCTTATATTCAAAATTAATTTATTTACGTTACACGTTTGTATTTGGGTCACAGAAATACATATGTGTACCAAACAACTTAATCGGTCCATTAGATTCGGAGCAAATTGGCTGTGACAGACAGACAGACACACGAGTGATCTTATAAGGGTTCCGTTTTTTCCTTTTGAGGTACGAAACTATAAAAACAACTTTAAGGTGATTTAAAATTAGAAGCTTGACGCAGATATATGCCAGTGACCTTGAGTGGTTAGCTTATGTGTTCTGTGCCCAGTTTACGCAACGCGTCGTACGTCCAGCCAGTAATAGGACTCGCCCATCAAGGAACGCTGTCCCAAATTAGATGCATTATTAATTTATTATACGTAATACAAAAGGTATTCTAATAAAACACACATAAATTATCTTTAAAATGGTTAAGGTTTCAGAAAAATACCCTTGACAGTTTTTGCGTGATTCTCAGTTTTATCCGCGTAAGACATCATTTTACGAAATGTATTACACTATGTAAATAATATAAACATAATCTTAAATATAATCATAGATTAAGTTATTATGAAAATCCTCTTATGTATCATATATATTTTTTCCAAATCAATAACACTACTCGTTTAGACGTGATCTTCAGTATAAAATCATTAAAAGTCGTTTAGTGTCGCCTTAAGTATTCAAAAAATCAAATTCAAGCACTCAATTTGTAAGCGGCACTATGCATCGACTAGACTACTAGACTATAGATATCTCATTATCGTCACTTGTAGTAGTAATCTTTTACCTATTCAGTCAGGGAATAATATGAAAAAAAAAAACACAGATATCCTATGTTTACATAAGTAATCTCAGTGAAATGTAGGTACTTAGATAAAAGTTATGTATTGATGTCGAATTCAGTGATAACTTATCACCACTGGTTTGTTTCGATAAAGAAAAATATGCAGAAAATCCACTTTAGACTCATTTGATTCGAGTGGCTATTTTGTTTTGACAAGTACAGAAACGGCACGTGATTTATAGGTACAGTTTTTTTTTTCTTCTTTGCAACTGATCCGATGTCGACTCGACTATTCTGCCAGCGTCCTTAGGTACAGTTAATTGTTTATCAAATTGACACACTACGTCACTTGCCGTGTTATAGCCATTTCGTACAACTGTCAAACACCGACAGCTGTGATTTTAATATACGGACAATTTAGGTTGGTAGTCAATTTGCTAAAAAATTAACCTGCTTAATAAAAAATGAGAATATCAGTTAACATGGTGATTTTTGTGACCACGGTCGGCTCATAAAGCAATGCTTGATTGCAAACATTTAGCAAGGAAGCGTGGTAATCAATGCTTGTTCTTTCTCTGGATGAGAAGAGGCTTTTTGCTTTGCATTTGAAAAACTACAAGCTGTTAAGTTGCTGTATCTGGCTTAGCTACATAAAAAAAGTTCCTAGAAATCCCTGGGCAGTAGTAAAAAAATAGGAAAATCCAAAAGTGCATGCCTCATTTAAACACAGAAAAAAAAAATGGTTTTTATTAATATGAATTAAACGATATTGAATTTAATATACATTTTAATACGAAATCAGGAGAAGCAAGTCTAAAGTGAATTAAAAAATATATAACTTTATAAATGTGGAGTATTATTTCGGACGTTATCGTGACCACAAACGGGATCCGTTCGTACAGACACACGGACGTCCATAGAATTTCATTAGAAATTTTCAATGAATTTTAACGTTACATAATACGCAATAAATGTTAATTTGTTATTATTATAATTGTGTTAGAAGGATAGTTTATCTACATATTATCAGTGTAGGAACTGATATTAAAGTTTATGTACGATATGCACATATTTAAGAGGCAATCGAAGTTCAAGACAGCACTTGTTTTTGGCAAGTTGAGAGTAACTACCTCAAATGCTTCTGCAAAATAATACGTTAATTTTGTAAAGAGTGAGCCTACTCAACATTCATCTTCTTTGCTTAATAGACTCCCAATAAAAAAAAACAAGGAGAAAATAACTACATAGCTTATTTCGACGGACTCTCACCAGCCTCGGTGGCGCAGTAGGCAGCGCGTAAGTCTCATAATCTTAAGGTCGTGAGTTCGATCCTCACCCGGGGCATATCTTTTGGATTATTTGTTCCGGTTTCTTCATTACAAATCTGCTTTGAGGGTTTATCTCCCAAAACTTGGCAACGTTTAAATAGCTGTGAAATATTTCGCTGTTTTGATTAATTTGGCAACATTACCATATGGAATTAAGAAATGTGGCTAACTAGGGAACTAACATATTGATTATGAAATGCAATTATTAATATCGTAACACCGAATATTTAGTTTTAGATGTAAAATAAGTATTTGGAAACTTTCCAAATGCCATTTTATACCTAAAACTGTTACAACATAAAATAATTGCAATTCATTATTAATATTCTAGTTCCCTAGTTAGCCACATTTCTTATTTCCATACAGTAATATTGCCAAATTAATTAAAACAGCGACATATTTGACATCTATTTGCGACGTTGTCCACTTTTAGAATAAACGTTCTTAATAACCAGCACTTGTCGTGATAATATGTCATTTATGTAATTTTTTGACAATCATGTCAGTTGTCATATTAAATAAAACCTTAGGGTAAAGGCAGCCGCCCAGGGCGTCGGGAATCGCGAGGCGATTTCCGGCCACCGTAGGCGCGGGCTTGCGGGCGGTGAGCAATGGGTGGCTCACCGTCCGATAAGGACCAGGCCCGGGTCGACGGCGCGTTGTGTTCCACGCGCGCCTCAAAGAGATGTCAGCATAATTGAAGGGGTCCACTAGGACCGATGCCTGCCGGGGTTGCGAAGAAAACCGAAAGGGAGATCGTGGCCCCCGGCGACAGGGCAACCGAAGGAACACGGGTGGGTTTTAGTCAGTAAGAGTCTGACACGCCCTCCCGCTCCGCCCAGAGCGGGAGAAGTTATTTGATGATTTCCCACCCTCAAAAAAAAAAAAAAAAGGGTAAAGGCAGCCTCTTGCCTCTAAACTATTAATGCTTCTAAAAGTAAGCATGTTTTTTGGATCTTTATCCAAAAAACATGCTTATTAGTATAATATTTTGACAAATCTCGGGACCATGGATCCCGGCCTTTTGAAAGGCGTACGAGGGGCCGAAGCCAACTCGCACAGGCCCCTTAACATTTTTAAGTGTTGAAGCACCAACCGACGATTAACTCTATATGCACTATACAAGTGTACCCAAGGACAACCCCCGGTTGGTGTAGAACTATTGCAGAACATGGAAACAAAATATATTGGGCTATGGATTTGGGTGGCTATAGTGGATTGGTTACCTGGAACTATGGAAAGACTATGGCCCCTGCGTGGCCAATATTTTATATAAAATACACAGGAAAATGGCAGGGGGTGAAATGGCACAGGCCCCCGAAAACGGTCGCTAGCACAAAGTGTCGTAGCGACAAGGGGGCAACATATCCTGAGGTGCTTATGAGGAGTGGAGAGGATATAAATAAAATAGAAGTGTCTGTTTGTAATGACAAAATAACAGCTTTTTACTAAATGTACCTATATAAAATAGAAAGTAAATGTATACATACGGTACATACAACAAAACCACAATTTTTCACATTTTGGTCTATCTGTCTGTCTGTCTGTTTGTTCCGGATAATCTCCGAAACGGCTGGACTGATTTTAACGGGACTTTCACAGGCAGCTATAAAAACATACATTCATACAAATAAATAATAAGTAGTTTCTTTGATGTATAGAATATGTAGTTTCTTGTCGGTTCTTCTCCATATGTATCCCTACTATGCTTTGGAATGGTCAACTGGCTTTATATTTCTGACTAACCGACTCCTTGACAGTTCAAAAGTTCCTGTAAATGGTTTAATTGAAATAAATTCATCGAGTTTGAGTTCTCGTGAGCTGTCATTTTACCTGATGGGATTATTAGGGTTTAAAACTATTGACCGCTCACTTCGAACTTACAGTATAGTATTTCTATTTTCTTAATGTCCCTCGGGTATCATCGGAATTCCGAATACAAACGAACGCTAATTTCAATGTCCATCAATTATTAGATTTGTCGTGTATAATAGTTTAAATTCAGAACCAAGTACTTTATTGTTGTTTTGTTTTGATTTCCGTGTGAACTACATATATAGAGCTGTAACTATTGTCCTGCGACTTTAGCGGCTTTCCACCCACTTTTTAAATAAATTACATTAAGTTAAAAGAGTATTAACAACTCTATATACTTTCAAGTCGATTGAAAGCGTCCGGTCTGCACCAAGTGCAAAGGGCAACTGATAGAAATCCGACAACTGACGATACACGAAGTTTGCCGAGGGACATTAAGAAAATAGAATAGAATAGAATATATAGTTAGTAAGTTTTCACGCTAAGACCTTTACATAATAGACTAGCTGGTCGAAGCTTCAGGTAGCTGATTTGCTGGATTCGTTTTCTCCTCTACCTATCGTTATTTCTCCTAAGTTTATTTTGCTTATATATATGTATGTATCTATGTATTAGTATTTATTCTTTTTCGAGTTATCTATCAATTATATTGCACCTGCCATGTTTTGTCTCTGCATCACCCTAAGGTTGACTGGTAGAAAATGCCTCAGGCATTAAGTCCACCTTTGTACAGTATTTTTTTTGACTTGTGCATAAAGTTTTAATAAATAAATAAAAGGTGTTTCCACCACTTTTAGCCAAATACAACAATACGAGAACTGACAATATTTTCTTACATTTCATATATTTATATTATAAAACACATATATTATAAAAATTAAAGATTTGTATTTTTGTGTCTAATGAATAAACTCAGAAACTACTCGACCGATTTAAAAAAAAAATCATCTGAGTAACATTTATACTAATATTATAAAGAGGTAAAATTTGTTTGTTTGTAAGTTTGTACGTAAGGGGTAATCTCTGCAACTACCAGTCAGATTTGAAGAATTCTTTCAGCATTTAGTCCAGTCATCTTAGTCAAAATTAGGTAAGTATCTCGGAATTTGAAATACCCAGCTATAAACTCGTATAAACTTGTACTTTGACATCCCAAAAGTTGTCTCAAAACCTACTTATGGTAGGGTGTACGCGACTATTCAAATCTAAGGTCAAATGTTATACAGAGGTAAAATCTGTTTGTTTGTTTGTATGTGGGGGGTAATCTCTGCAACTACCAGTCAGATTTGAAAAATTCTTAATTGGATAGCCCAATTCTCGAGGAAGGCTTGCGGAAGAAGTGACGGGCAGCAGCTAGTAGGCTATAATTTATAAAGAAGTCACGTGGGCGAATCCGCTAGCGAAAACTAGTCTACAATATAGCAGACTCGAAACACATTAATGCTGCTTGGCAGAGAAATAGTACCTAGGTATTTTTGTTTTATTTAAAATTGACAATTTTAAATAAATTTTTATTTTCAGTAATACAATAATAACAAATTTATGTTATTGCAGTGCCCCTTTCGGATCGGATAGGATTTTTTTACATATGTAGATAGCCTGAGACCTGGAAATGGACTTACATAAGGCTACTTTTCATCCTAGATTTTATGTATTAAAAAATTTGAAGTACGAAATAGGATGACGTCGCAATCACTCGCGGATAACACATAGTCAATTATACCTTAAGGTACCATTCCGTACCCGACCGCAGGAGGCAACTGCAGGTATATTCTGGTACGAGCATTGATCACTATGCACAGCCCCGTATGCTGGCAATTACAAACTATTGAATCCACGATGATTTCTCGAAATAGGATTTAATTTTTTTTTGTTATTAAAAGTACCTACCTAGTCGCAAAGATTTAAATCTTTAGATTTTCATCGTACTTACGTCGTGTGAAAAGTGTCTAATACTGAGAAGTTCACATGTTTCATATAATTAAGGCGTTTCCATAGGAGCCTAGATTTAGAGGTAAGGTAGTTAAAGTTTTAATAGAATAAGAAGCCAGTTTGTACTTCTGTTATTACTGAAGTGCGGCCTACTGTACTAAGATGTTGATCTGATTATTCCCGTAGATTATCACCAGCCTCGGTGGCGCAGTAGGCAGCGCGTAAGTCTCATAATCTTAAGGTCGTGAGTTCGATCCTCACCCGGGGCATATCTTTTGGAGAAAAAACCTACAAAAACTGTAATATTTTAAACCCTGTTTATACAGATTTCTGTGTTTTGAAAAGAAAACTGTTGTGTTGAAAAAGAATGAAAGCCAGTCGATTTTAACGTCATTTTCATTTAGGTGACCTGGCTTTAGGATACCTTCTTATTTTTTCAAACTAAAAATCAATTTACGTATGGATATCGAACTGTAAACATATCTGTCCGCTAAACCCTATAAATAATGATCGTCATTGCTTCTCGCAACAAATAAATAAAAACAATAAAATCGTATCAATTCTCTAGCGTATAAACTTCAATACGAGGCTCAATACATTTCATTTAGTTCATACCGTCAGCACAGTCAGTAGGATGTCATATAATAAAATTGGCCGTTGAAAACTTGGGTGACATTCTTCATGTATATTTTTTTGCTTGAAGGGTTTAAATTCAGAAGGTTCATTCATAAAGTTGGCAACGTCGCAAATAGCCGTCAAACTATTTTGATTCATTCTAACTAATAATAAAAATTCGAGTATGAGTTTGTTTGTTACGTTTCCACGCTAAAACGGCTTAACGAATTTAGATGGACTAAGGCACATGGACTAGTATCACACAGAAAAGGACAAAAACAGTTTATTTTTTATCACTAAAACTGGCTGGTTATAAGTCTTGTTTTGGCCGCTCACAATTTGTGTTCCATATTTGAATGGGACACGATAATTCAGGATTTGTGTTTGCATTGTGCGATTTCAACTACGCCTCGATAACTATACGAAGATATATTGCGATGGACTATCAGGTCAACAATAGTCACTTTTTTGGAAAATATTGCAATAAAATATTACATTGTGAAATGATCTATTTTGATTTAGGCTTATTGGAATACAAGAAAGATGGCGCTAAAATACAGGCGCATAAAAAAAGCGAATTGAAAAGCGTGGAACAGTAATTTTTTTTTAACAACGAGCGGGCCTTACTATAGTCGCATATGATATGTAATGTAGATGTAGAGACTTTTTTCCAAATTGTTTTTGAATAAAACCTCAGTATTTTCAACTAAATGGCATGAATGAGAGATAAACATTTAATTTACATTAAAAACTAGCTTCTACCCGCGACTTCGTTCACGTGGAAGTCGTAAGACACCACAATATATTACAATAACAGCCACATTTTTACAAAATTTCCCTGTATAGGTACTACCTACGTACGTTTGTAGTTTTGTTCTCAACAGCCAAAATATGCAGAGAGTCAGGACTGGTGACGCGGGAGCAAGCGACGTACAGTTGTCCGTGTGAGAAGCAGCTTGTCCTGAGGTCGACACCCGCAGCCTTCAGTGTCTGCCCCTGTGACTTGTTGATAATCATCACAAGCCAATGCTCACAACTATACGTGCTTAAACTGGAAGGGGTAACTGTGTGGCATTAGTGGTATACGCGGTATAAACGGTGTCTTGCCAACGCCACAACCTATTAGAATTTCCGCCTCGATGACGTTTCTCTGCAAAGACACGACTTTGAGTCGGGTTCCATTACACAGGTTCGGCGGAGTTGAGTTCCGAAGGAGCATAATCGGGACACCGACCTTCAGCTGGATGATGTGCGCCGGAATTCCACTTGGCGTTAGGGAATTCAGAAATTTTACGGAGTAATGTATGGCATCATCTTGCTCCACAACCGTATTTTTTTATATTAAGAATAGGACAAAAGTTTAGACGGTCGGCCCCCGGCTTGTCAATGCGGGCGATTAGAATATAAAAATGTATGATTGAATTCAACACAATATTATTATTATTATCGGTTTACTGCAAAAATCCTTTTATTTCATATAGAACCGTAGGCACCATAAGAGTCTACAGTAACATCTGACACCTCACCTTGGTAATATGCAACACTAAAAAAAAGAAAAGAAAAGAAATAGTATTTATTGCTACTAAAGGGGTGGGGCCTCGTCAAGGTCGTTTCTGATGGCCAACTCTAGCACCGCGCGCGCTCATTGGTCAAATCAAATCGCACGCGCTACCCCGGCTTCCTGTTACACTGTTCTGTCGCTTTTCACGAAATTACTCCCACAGATTACAGGAAAGTGAGAGAAACAATGTTACACATAAAAAAATTACACGATGATAAAAACATAAAACATGCAGATGAATAGCTATTTTTCGTTATCAGACGCAAAAAATTCTGATGGAAACAAAATTTGTATCTACTAATTTCAGACTATTTCCTGAACACAATTATGCTAGCTTGGTCGCAATTCAAAGTGATGCACATTACTTCGAATGTTACGTCCATTACCAACAGTATTGCACCTGTGAAATTGTGGATGCGTTTCGATCTAATCGTTGCCAACCACGTACTCATTTCAGTGGCAACGTTTTGTGTGAATATCCAGTACCTGCACACAGAGGTACCTACATACCTGTAGCGTGGACATTTGGCTAAATAGTATTAGTTAGGTATCGTTATCGTTTCAGTAGCGATTTTGTTTTAAAAATAGAACAGCAAATCGACGAATTATTAGCTAGTAGCTTCGACCCGCGGCTTTCCAGTACCCTTAGCCGCGCGGCACGGCACGGCCGATCCGTCCCATGCGCAATATGCCGCGCGGTTAGTAGTTCCGCGCGGTCATATGGACTTAGCCATTACTAACTCTAACCACAGTATAATAAAGTAACAGTATTATGTCTCGGCAGTGACTTTGAAATAATTACCTTCGGCCGCTCGGTAGATAAACCTGCCGCGTTCGTTACCTGTTGCGTACTTATATACATCTAAGATTTTGAAGCGCATCATTTCGGTTGTTTTTTATGAAGATGTTATAGGTACTGTTACTCATTTATACTGTGTCCTAGCGTAGAGGTCAGCACGCGTAGCATGACGCTTTCTATGTCTACGAAGAATAGACATAGCTCTTTCTATACAAATTGACATTTCGTCTCTTCATTTTTGACATCGCACCGTAGAAATCATTCTACAATCTGTCATTTTGTCTTCCGCTTCTAACGATCTTTGTCTAGGTCCTTTTACATGTAGACTATTTCAGAAGAAAGTTTTCTATCCAAACTGTCAAAATCACTAAGTAGTGAAGACAAAATTTGATTTTGTAATCGCCATGCTAAAGACGGTAGAAAACTTTTTACTCGACGGCCACAAAGTATATACGGTTATCTACAAAATCATGAAACACTTGCGTTTTGAACGCAAAACTGTGATAAGTAATAATTATCATAATTAAAATTCACACCAACACCTCGAATTCATGTACAAAAATAGTACTGTATCTTTTTTTTCTTTTGCTTATATCTCGAAAATGGTGTGTCTAATCGCAAAAATAATGAAAATTTCGACCCCCTTTATAAAACCCACAAACCTCTAAGACTGGACATGTAGGTAATAATTTTTCTTATTTTCCATACAAAAAGTGAAAAATTCCATATAAAATACGTCGAGCCTTCGCGTCTCCGGCTCTAAAAAAAATCACGGGGTAGGACAAACGAGTACCACGTGGACTCGCGATTGTCAAATACGATTTAAGTTGTGTCAAAATTATATTTAAATTTAGGGATTTTTTGTTGCAGAATAGTTTTAAGATTTTCATAGCCAAAAATAAAGGGGTTTTAGTGATAGTTTAGATAGTTTAGTTCGGTGTACAAGAGAATCGGCACCATTACTAAGGAAATGGTTAAATCCAATATTACTGTAATATGATTTCTTCCAAAATACGATACTTCGACACTCTTAATATCAATAAAAATTGAGAATCAAACAAAGAAAAAAAAATCCTATGACAAAACAAACAATTCTGAGTCGAATTATGAAAAGAGTGAATTGCGTAAAAAGTGAAGTTGTGTCTTTCTACTTTACTGCAGTCCTGTCTACACGGAACGTCATTTTTGTCTATTCTTCTGTCGACACAACTCGTTTCTACGGTGGTCATGCTACGCGTGCAGGCTAAGTGTACGTATACTTATCGTCATCGTATCAATGGCGACTTTGTTTTAAAATGGGACAGCCTGATATACCAGCTACTCAATCCTGCTTTACAGCATTTTTACGACTTGGCAACACATCGAGTTTTTTTTTATTATAAGTAAGTTTAAAATTAATGTATTATACAAATAAATCTTCCGGAATAAATTTTCTAAATAATGGTGAAAAATCGCATCAAAATCAGTTGCGTAGTACTTTAGAAGAACAACGCGGTCACACAGAAAGACACGAAAAGCGACTATAACTTATAATGTATGTAAATTAAAGTCGCTTTTCTTCTTTTCGTAAGCGACTTTAATTTGTACTGTAGATATAATATAGAGGTAGATAGATAGATACGACGGTAGATTTGTTTTCCCAATATACATATTGAGAATGGACTGAGCGTTAGTGTCAAAAAACTGAGCACTTTCTAGAAAGAGACAAAGCAACTGTGCGGCCAACACTTGCACGCTTAGAATGACGACGGAAGAATAGACAAAATGACAATTGTCGACCGAAGAATAGACAAAATGACAGATTGTGATTGTGAATCTGTCATCCTACGCGTGCTGTAGTAGGTACAATCCCTTGGTCTCTCTCGTACTTTTTGGTCTACACGCGTAGTATGATAACGATAGAAAGGAGTTTTCTACGGGTTTTGTCGACGGAAGAATAGATAAAATGACAGATTGTGATTATTTATCTGTCATTTTGTCTCTTCTTCCGTCGACAAAACCCGTTTCTATTGTGGTCATGCTAAGCATGCTGTATTCACTACACAATTGAATACGGATACGCTCAGTCCATTCTCTATGTATATGGTTTTACCGGCAATGTGTGACTGAAACGACAGAAAGAAATAAATTTCAAAATTCAAGTTCTTTGAACGTAAGAATAAAATAAAGTTAAGAAACACAGATGAAAGTAATTAAATTTCAGGCTCGTTTTGAGGTGTAGTCTTTTGGCATTCACGTAAACATGATGTCTTAAACCACTCTCTATTCTAATCCGGAAAAGTATCAATTATCCCGTTTGATCGTTTTCATTTCAAAATATGTATTCGATATTAACGTGAGGTTTCAAAGTACCTCGTTACCTACCTAGAAAAGTTTTCAGAATATAAAATATGCTGGTAGACTACGATTGCTGGGTATCGGTAATTGGCTTCCGATACTGCAGAAGCCAATTAAAATTATTTTATGTATCTTGGAGACATCACTAGGCATAATGGATGCCTTGAAGAGCTACAGGTTGGTTGGTTTATTTATTTATTTGGTCTCATTGATATGAATTGCATTTATTATTTAGTAGTTTTTGCCCGCGTGCAACTCGGAAATTATCAAATGAAAATATCCTACTCAGACAAAAAGTATGTCCTTACCCAGGTCTTGGTCTACCCATATGCCAAATTTCATCCAAATCCGTTTAGCCGTTTTAGCGTGAAAGCTTAATAAATGAACAAACAAACTCACTTTCGCATTTATAATATTACTAGCTTTTGCCCGCGGCTTCGCACGCGTAATGGTCGGAAAATATCCCACAGGAACTTACCTACTACTGGGATTGAAAGTATCATATGTCCAGGTCATCGCCAATCCGTATACCATTCATATAAATCTGTTCAGCTGTTACAGCATTAAAAGGTAACAGACAGATAATAAATCTGTTTTAGGGTTCCGTACCTCAAAATGAAAAATGGAAACCCTTAAAGGATGACTTCGTTGTCTGTCAAGACCCTTTTTCTAAGGAAACCGTGGGAAATAAAGTTGAAATTGATATCGAAAACTTAGGCTAAGCGCGCAGTAAAATTCGTAGGAATTTTGATCGTTGCGATGATTCTGCGAAATAAAATCGTAAACGAAAATAATTCTTACGCGCGCTCTCAAACGATTTCTTTTGGCAGTGTGCAGACTCTAGTTAATGGTATTGTTCACAGATTGGCAAATATTATCCGCATCAATAAAAATTCGTAGCGTGCACTTACCCTTAGATTTACGGTCCCTTGAATCGGTAACGAAAATCAAACTTCCAAGTCAACGCAATATAAAAATACGGCCGTTTATGACGCATATAAAATGACACTCGCAAATAAACCAAAGCCTATTTGGTACTACCCGTTGGCCCAACAGCATGAAGTTTGGCGAGAAGCAAGGTCTAGTACAGAACAAAATCTGAAAATCGGTCATTTCTACTTTATGAAATTTTGATCCCAGATTGAAGAAATCTGGGATCAAAATTTCATAGGCCGTGTCTTGAAGCAACATTTAGTCTGTATTTCATTCAAATCGATACTCTCTCCATTAAAAGTTATTCTTCAATTGAAAAGTTAAGTTTGGCCTTCCCTCCAGATTTGGAAATTCGCGCAGCCGAGCAAGCACAGTTTGAAACGGAACCCTCAAGACGCAAGTCCTACTCACACTTGTCCGGTTTTTTCATATGATTATAAATGCCTTAAAATACTTTTAATGTAGTGAAGACAAAATATTAATTCAAGATACGGACTTAGGACTATATTGCCAAACTCTTGAAAAAAAGACCCAAAAAAATGTGAATTTTAAAATCATCCCCTTTTACCCCTTTGGGGGATGATTTTACAAAATCGCTGAAACGCGTAGTTTTTTTTTTCTTACCATGAGATTTAATATCGCTAACTTAAGAAATTTTAACTTAAGAAGGTTTCCCATACAAACTTTCATCACCTATATCACCCCCTTTACAATTACTTTTGAGACAAATAGTACCCTTTGTCCTTCTACAGGTTGCCATCTATCTCCTTGCTGTTTAATTTTATCGAAATCCGTTCAGTGGTTTAGCCGTGAAAAGGTAACATACAGACAGACTGACAGATAGACAGACAGAGTAACTTTCTAATTTATAATATTAGTTTGTATAATATTAGTGTGTATAAATATAAAATACAAAGTAATAAGTATATAAGTATGGATATTATGAATAGTATTTCAAAATGTAAAAAAGAAGAACCAAAAATATCAATTGTTGGGAATCGAACTTAGGTTTGCAAAGCAGCCGTCGAACCGCTAAATTATTTGATTTGTTGAAAGTTGACTAAAATACTCATTTTTCATGATTGGCTTCTTAACTCGATAAAAGTATGGCGGGATGATAATCATTTAAATCATCTGTAACGATCTGCTACATTCGTTCCCTACATGCGTTCCCTATTCAGCCCAGTGAAGTATTGGAATAATTCAACTGATATATTGTATTCATAATAATAATAAGTACCTCATTAAAATGTTATTTCATCATACAAAGATATATTGTGTTCTATCTCAGGCTCATTTCTTACGAAATGAGTGGGAAGTTTTTTCAATTTCTGACTTTTCTCGTACTCAAACCTCAGTTTTCCCGATACAGTTTTTTGACCCTAGTAATAAGAAATAGGATCGACTGGAATCAAAAAAGTTTTTGTGAAAATTGCCCATTTTCTTGCTTTCAAAGAGTTAAGTACAGCCTTATTGCCCATCTTAAAATCCACCTGTATGTGTTATGATTGACTGCTTAGCTCCGTAAAGGTCAAAGAGATGTCAGCAGAATTGACGGGGTCCGTTAGGGCCGATGCCTGCCGGGGGTGCGAAGAAAACCGAAAGGGAGATCGTGGCCCCCGGCAACAGGGCAACCGAAGGAACACGGGTGGGTTTTAGTCAGTAAGAGTCTGACACGCCCTCCCGCTCCGCCCAGAGCGGGAGAAGTTATTTGATGATTTCCCACCCAAAAAAAAAAAAGAAGCTCCGTAAAGGTGATGATGATGATAATTTTTAAAAGGTTTAATTCGTAACTATCTGCAATATTCTAACTTGCGGTAAAGTATAGAAGAATATGAACATAATCCAATATTGTTCATCCCCCATAGCAAATAACGTGATAATAATTTTTGAAAATCCTATTGTGATTTCCCATTATTTGACTTATAGATTATTTATATCAATTATCAAGTTAATCAAGTCACACAATAAAATCCTACCCTGTAAAAATCAATACCCCTTTTTACCCCGTTAGGGGCAGATTTTCAAAAAAAACCCTGGTATACGTTTTTATTTACTTTCAGTTTTAAGTATAAATATTGAGTTTCGAGTTAATCAGACCGCGAGTTAAAATTCTTCCATACAAACTTTGACACCCCCCAATCCTGGTTTAGGGGGTAGTTTAAAAAAACAAAAAATGGCAAACCTTATTATTTACAAACACAAGTATTCATGCCAAATTTCAAGTTTATTAACTCAAGGAATAAGATTTTTCATAAAAAACAAAATCCCCCCTTTTCACCCCCTTAAAAGCCGAATTTTTAAAAATTATTTCTTAGTGAATGGCTACGTCATAATAACTACATATGAGCCAAATGTCAGCCCAATCCGTTCAGTGGTTTGAGCTGTGCGTTGATAGATCAGTCAGTCAGTCAGTCATTCATTCAGTCACCCTTTCCTTTTATAGATATAGATTTAGGATTTCTTTCATACATGTCATGTAAAAAGGGACTCGATAGCCATTGAGCTCCGTACCTTATTGAGATCTTGGTAGTCGTGCTCATGACTCTTTTGTTTCATTCGATAAATATTATTTTTTCAAACGCACACAAGTGACTTAAGTCACTTAGAAAGCTGCCTTGCCAAAATAAGATACAGCTGGACACATTCTGCCTCAAGTTAGACCACATATAGGCCCAAGTCACGACCTTATAGGTTTCAATTTAACTCATCATCTTCCTGCCCTTGTCCCAAGTTACATGGGGTTGGCACAACATGTTTTCTTTTTCCACTCTTCCCTGTCAAACGTCATGCTATCATTCACTCCCTTCACTTTCATAACATTCCTCACACAAAACATCCATCTTTTTTCTGGCCTTCCTCTCCCGCTCCATCCGTCAACATTTATATTCATCACTCTTTTAGTCACATGCGATTCTTCTCTCCACATCACATGCCCATACCAGGCCAAACGATTTCCTTTCTGTTACTGCAGCCACTTTTAAACTTCCCCTTATATACTAATTTCTTACTTAATCCATTTTCGTCACTCCACACATCCATCTCAACATTCTCATCTCCGCTACATGCAATCTTTTTTCATCCGTCTTCTTTACGGCCCAGCATTCCGATCCATACAGTACAACAGACCTTATCACGGAACTGTAAATTTCCCCCTTTAACTGGAGGGGCAACCTGGATCGCAAGTTGTTCCAGTGAGCTGTCGTCATTTTATCCATTCGAAGTTGAACGCACCAGGCGTTACGTCACGGTCTACTTCACCACCCCCCTGGACAAGCGACCCGAGGTACTGAAAATTGGAGCAGATTGGTAAGGACAGTCCGTCAAGAGATATGGGCATCGGAAGGACCGCCGAAATCACAAAACAAGTACTTTGTTTTGGTCCGACTTTATCTTAGGCCAACGGTCTCCAGTCTTTCCCACCACACCTCCAATCTGCTCTGGACCTCTAAGCCGCTCTTGGCATCCAGCACAATAGCATCGGCAAACAGCATACACCAGGGAGCCTCTTCCTGGATATCCGACTTAAGAGCGTCCATTATCACCTGGAAGAGGTAAGGGCTGAGTTCCGACCCTTGGTGTAAGCCGACAGACACATTGAAGCTGCTAGTAGTGCCCACTGTAGACCGGAATTGGGTACTATATCGACTGTTCATCGCCCAAATCAACTGTACATATTTCCCGGGCACATATTTCTCCTTAAGGGCCTCCACAAAACTTTGTGAGAAACACGGTCGTATGCCTTTTCGAGGTCAACGAATACCATGTGCAAGTTTTTATGCGCACCTCTGTATTTCTCGCAGAGCTGGCGGATAGCAAAGATGGTATCCGTTATTCCCCGACCAGGAATAAAACCAAATTGGTTTTGTGAAATTTCACTCTCTTTTCTCAGTTGCCTTTCTATAACTTTCTTCCACGCCTTCACATTATGTGACATTAACTTTATTCTTCTATAGTTGTTGCACTCCAGCACATCACGGTATGGCTTCTTCCAACAACAACAACTTGTTGAAGAATAAAGCTAATCACGTCCATCCATCTACCCGTAATAACTTCCATACTTCAACTGGTATTCCATCCGGACCTATTGCTTTACCATTCTTCATCCCATTTACAGCTATTCTCAATTCATCCATACCAATCATTCTCACTAACACCTCATTTATTGGTTTATTCTCAACCACACCACTCCAGTCATTCGAAATAACCCTTCCACCAATCTCAAATTTTCACATAGGTCTCAATTTAACTGAACAACAGATAATGATGGGGATGGAACGCTTGAGCTGCGGTGTAATTCTGTAACAGACTTTCAATGGCAATGTTTTATATTTTATCAGATCAACAACGTGCATTGTCAAGCAAACAAATTTTTCAAACATATGAAGCAATGGATTAAAAAATTCCTTCAAAATCCTTGGTATTGTGATTGTAATTGTGTTACGCAAATAGGGTGCTGGACAATTTTAAAAGATCCGTCCTTACAAATGTCAAACGGAGAGAACTGCAATAGACACTGTGAAGCTATTGTAATAAAAAAAAAATAAAGCCTCTTTTTATTAAAAGAAACAGAACCCTAAATATATATTATACACGTACAAAGGGTGCGGAACATTCTTACCTATCTCGTTAGAGCGCTCTGCTGTTTTCATATCATTACTAGCACTAACAACCTACGAGAAAACATACTGCACTTTGTAATGTTTTGTACGCATATTTTCATTCAATATATATTTTCCGCTACTATGAATTTGGAAACTAAATTGTGAACCTTTACAATATGTTAATTATTGCATAAAAAGCCGTGTGAGATGGGATTTTCCGTCGGCAAAATTCCATCCCCTATTTAAATTCTTTAAGGCAATGGTCGGCAAACTCATTAGTCAATAGAGCCAGGATAACACCTTAGATTTCTTATGAGAGCCAATCCTTTCTGTGTCTCTAAACTATCTCTCAATATACTTTTCTTAATCCTTAAAACTCTCATCCTTTTTCATCCCACAACGCTGCCTAAAATTAATTTGCTAAGAAGTAGGATGCCTTCATTATTATTATCATATCTGCACTATCGGCTGATGATAATAATGATAAGGGCATCTTAATTATTAACAAGTTAATCTTGGAAAACTTTAAAAGATACAGTAGGTACTTAAATGATTAATTTTCCGTGTCCTGTTAATTTTTGGTGAATATACTTCGGAAAAAAAAGAAATTCTTAAAAAATATAGTTTGAATTTTGAATAAAATTTATTATACCTATCTGTTACCCACGCATTTAGTCTACACTCATTTTCATCTACACAGAGCCGCATTCTATAGGCCACTGCTTTACGGGATGAATTGTAAACCCTTCCTAAGTGCTCACATTCGTTACATAAGAAAGTCTTTTACAAAATTTCATGCTTCTAGACCCAGCGGTTTAGGCTGTGTGTTGTCTGTCAGTACATTAATAAATTTAATTACCTACATAGATGGATAATCAGCCTATACAGTTCCCACAGCTGGGACACAGGTCTCCTCTCTAGGAGAAGAAAAATTTTACGTGTATGAAAATAATAGTCTTTCAATATCTATGTTCTTCACACACTAAGAATTTACGATCTTCTAACAATCTTCTCCTACTTTGTCCTTCTCATTCTTCTGAATTTGTTCATTCTTCCTTTCACATTCAGTCCATTCTCCTATGGAATGCGCTTCCTCTTGATATCAGGACGGCCACCAGTCAGTATGCATTTAAGCGGAAATTGCAGAGTTTTTTTCAAAACAAATAGAGTAGAGTCATCTCAACATCTCTCTCCCTTAAATTTGTATATATGTATATATATAATAAATATATGTATATTACATTAAATATGTATGTGTATTATAAGTTATAACCTATTTATGTACTGTTGTTCCTACCTATATTTTTCTAATGATATATTTTTAATAATTTTTTCTTTGTTCCTCTTAAACAGAGCACCTGCCATCCAATCTCTGCACCACCCTTGGTTGACTGGTAGAGAATGCCTAAGGCATTAAGTCCGCCTTTGTACCGTTTGAGTGTGAAAAGTTTAAATAAATAAATAAATAAATAGTCGACTGTTTTTGCACTATTACAAGGATATAGTTCTCTTCACACACCAACAAAGAATGAGCATTGATCACCGATTAAATAAATTTCTTACAATAGCGATTCTAGAAAAACGTCGTGAGGAAACCAGCATGTCCTAGAACTATAAATTCGCAGGTATATGATTTCCATCAACCCACACAGAGAGGAAGCCTGTGTCCCAGTAGTGGAAACATTTTAGACTGATTATGCTTATGCAGTCCAGTCCATGTTTTTGCCCTCCGTATAACCTACACATTGCACTTAGTATTATAAAGAAATAAATAAACAGTCAAAGTGTTATTGGGTTCTTCCATTTGGAATTTCTCAGTAGCAGCCCGGAGTCTGGATTTGTGCCCGGTTGATGGCAATTGGCTCACCCGCCATTACATGGGACTTAAAACATACCTCTGCTTAAGATACGCCTCTGCTTAGCCCTTTGGTCATTATAGGCGTGATGTTATATTGTGTTATACAGTCAAGGTGTCACCTAATACATGATCACGACGTTTTGCTTATTGCGTGTTGACAATTTCAAACTATTAAAACCAAGGGTCACCACCATCTTACTTCAAAACTACTCTAATACTCTCTACTTTCCCTCTCAAAAGTAAGATTAAAATAACCCTTTTAAGGCATACTGGACAGCACTTTACTCGGGAGCTCTAAGGCTTACAATGCTCTGCGTATAATAACACTTTCAGGATATTGCTGCGATTGCCGCACTTCTGTTGTGCTTCGGCAATGTTCGCAGACTTACGCACTGATGGCTTTGATGTACTGTGATGTAAGAAATCTGCCTCTCTACTCCCCAGGCTGCGTGGTAGTCCCAACACTATCCTGCAATCAGTAGCCGCTCTATCAGACAAACCGAACCCGTTCTGTTTTAGTTATTAAAAACTAACATAGGCTAAGCTATTTTGTTACTAACCCTATAGACTATTGTAGTCTGCATAAATAAAGATTAATCAATATATATATTATAAAAGAAAGTGTACAATGTGCGTGCAGCTAAAACTCTGAAACGAGTGCCGGTGCGATCAAGGGAGTTATATGGTGTGGTAGCCCTCTATCACCCGTCCATGAAGAAGGTTTCCGTTTTTACCTGAAGGGCGTGCTTTTGAAGATATAAGGGCTGGAAGTTTCGCCCTCAAGAAATTTCTAGTACAGTCCAGAACATTTGAGAGTACTCGAGAGTATTCTACAACATTCTGGAATGTTCGAGAACATCCCAGATCATTGTGGAATATTCCAGAAGACTCTCGAATGTTGTGGAATATTCTGGAACATTGTGGACCATTCAAAGTCTTTTTTGTATGAGTGGAGCTACCTACAAGGGTCACGCTGCCTGTAGCGCCCGTGATATCGCGCCAGTTTGCACGAGCCTTAAAGCAACATTCGTCCTGGGTTCGAACGATCCAGAACATTCTTTAATGTTGTGGAATGCTCGGGAATAGTCTGGAATGATCGAGAATATCCCAGATCATTGTGGAAGATTCCAGAACACTTACGAATGTTGTGGAATATTCTGGAACATTGTGGATTATTCGAAGTCTTTTTTGTATGGGTGGGGGTACTCATTGGTAGGGGTAAATAAAGCATGATGCGTCGTGGATCTGATCTTCAGTTTCTCACCAGTGAAGTGTGAGTAATAAAAGTGATAGAGTGACTGAATATAAATCGAAAGTAAAGTGGGATAAGTTTTTAAAGTGTACTTAGCGTATGTCTTAATAAAAAGCTTTATTTATATTTTATACAATGCCTAAACGTAACATAGGAGGAGATCCCAGGGCGTCGGGAATCGCGAGGCGATTTCCGGCCACCGTAGGCGCGGGCTTGCGGACGGTGAGCAATGGGTGGCTCACCGTCCGATAAGGACCAGGCCCGGGTCGACGGCGCGTTGTGTTCCACGCGCGCCTCAAAGAGATGTCAGCAGATTTGAAGGGGTCCACTAGGGCCGATGCCTGCCGGGGTTGCGAAGAAAACCGAAAGGGAGATCGTGGCCCCCGGCAACAGGGCAACCGAAGGAACACGGGTGGGTTTTAGTCAGTAAGAGTCTGACACGCCCACCCGCTCCGCCCAGAGCGGGAGAAGTTATTTGATGATTTCCCACCCACAAAAAAAAAAAAAAAGGAGGAGATCTTGATCACTGTGTGAAGCAGAGTTCTTCTATTGCAACTACCACACAATCTCTTATCAACTGCCTGAGTGAAGCCGGGTAACCCAGCTGCTACTTAATAAAATAATACTGATATTAAGTGGTGGTAATAGGGCCCCCAGCTTTAGAATGTATTTCCCTTCACCTGATTGTCAAAGATAAACTGAGAAATTACATCTAAAAGCAAGTCAAAATTAATACACTTCACCCAGTCCCTACCATTACATTTATACCTACATTTCGTCGTTGAAGTCCCTATAAACTTCGGGACCAAACGGCTAGGGTTTAAGTAGTCATCTATCACACTGATTTCAGGATCTACCCATGTAGTGACGGCTCCAGATTCACTTAGTAAGAAGGTTTATTTGAATTTATGAGGGTTTTTTTAAGGTTAGTCTAAGGCTATACAATTCTAGGTCTTTTGATGGATAGTTAAGTCGCATTGAAATAAATTAAATCTACCTAAAATTTAATATAAATTTGGAATCGCCAACCCGAGTTGAACAAGCATGCATCTGTTTCCTACATTTATGAGTCGTCAAAATGTAGAGAACAACAAAATGTAAAAGTTGTTCATAATTCGTTAGAGATTCCATCTATACATACACGAAATCTCTAAAAAGGGGTCATTATACTCATAACATCGTGCCTTGTTTCCCCGAAGGGTTGGGCAGAGGTGTCCCTGTAGCAGGTTCACCCACATTTCACCAGTTATGTTTTAAGTCCCATGTAATAGGGGGCGAGCTTATTGCCATCAACCGGGCAGAAATCCAGACTCCAGGCTGCTACTGAGAAATGTCACATAGAAAAACCCAATAACACTTTGCCCGACTCGGGAATCGAACCCAGGACCTCATGCTCAGCATTAGCGCTTGCGATCACTAGTCCAACGAGGCAGTCATTATACTCCTCATTATGATCAAGATCATTAAGGTCCTATACCTTATACAACTGGGCCCGGTTTAATTTACATTGCAACCCTACAATTTTGTAAAAAAAAACTACATATTTGTTAAGTTTTACTACATGTGCTGTTTAGTAAACCTTATAAATATGTAAGAAAGTAACTAGTAAGTAATTTACAATTATTACAATTGTAAATGCTGTTTAATAAACTTTTACATAAGTATCGTAGAAAACACCTGTAAGGTGTAAATTTCGGTGACAATATTGTATTTACAAATACGTAGTTGTAAGTTACAATTTACATAAAATGTAAGTTTTTGGTGCAGATTCTTAATAAACGAGGGTAGATTTCTTACTCTTGAGTTTAGAATTTGAGTATTTCACGGAGTAGGTACTTTGCTATTGGTTTGGTGTATCACTAAAGTCATGGAGAATAACAACAAAATTAGGATTTTGTCAAATATTCGGCGGAAGGCTTGCTTACCCGAAAATTTTCGTTAAACGTAAAATCTGTCACATTAAAAAGTAAAATGTATCGTTTTACTAAAAACTCGCCGTTGCCGTTCAATCTCATATTCATCATCACTAACATCTTTAACAACTTTCATTACTCTTTGTTAGAACCATATTTTGCAATAAATTATTTTAATTTCTCTAGTTGAGGCACAAAATTATAAAGTTTTGACACACCTTGAAAACAAAATATGTGAACTTGCATTCTGACACGTAAAGTGAAAATGTTTATTAAACAGAATTATGTAAAATTTTAGGTACAATTTTACAATTTGGTATTTTTTTTTTCACAATGACTTTGTAACTTGTAATTTTTATTAAACAGAAACTTGTAGAGTTATTTACAAATTACAATTCACAATTTGTAAATTTTATTAAATAGGCCTCGTCTAACCTTATCATAACAAATTTAACCAATAATAGTTTAGGAATATCAGAGGCCGTCGTAGTTTCACGTAAAATATTGAAAAGGTCGAAAATATCCTGGATGGCTTCGACAATGGATGGTAGGTCGACTGTGCCTTTGTTTGTTTGTGTTTGCTCGACTTGCTGGAGGCACAGCAGTCCCCCAGATATTATATACCAATTTTGATTCAAACCAACCCAACAGCCACATTTAATCGATCAAATTCAAAATATTCAGTCATTCTTGCCTGTGCCATACAATACAATTAAAAATTAAATTAAATAAAAAAATGAGATGCATCGTCTAAACACTAATTTAATGCTACCTTTATTACTTACTGCATGCACTCGTTAATTAGTCTCATTTATTTATTATACAGTGTGTAACAAAAACCCTGTTCGATCCGTAAGGAGTGAGGGTGAACAACACCGTTAAGGAACGTACTGAGAGTCTATTTACGTGGTAATTTTCTAGAAAAAGGGAAAAACAAATCAGAGCATTTTTTTTTCAATTTTACCGGGTTTTTTACATGGGGCGCGGGCCGTTATTTAGTGCATGTCTATTTATTTATTTTAAATTATAATTAATATTAATTATTTACTTGACTGCCTCGTTGGTCTAGTGGTCGCAAGCGCTACTGCTGAGCGTGAGGTCCTGGGTTCGATTCCCAAGTCGGGCAAGGTGTTATTGAGTTTTTCTATGTGAAATTTTTCAGTAGCAAGCCTGGAGTCTGGATTTGCGCCCGGTTGATGGCAATGGGCTCGCCCCCTATTACATGGGACTTAAAAAAAAAAAAACATAACTGGTGAAATGTGGGTGAACCTGCTACAGGGACACCTCTGCCCAACCCTTCGGGGAAACAAGGCGTGATGTTATGTATGTATGTTTATTCATTATTTATTTTTATTTTAAATAGAACAACCGAAGCTAGTTACACTACGTAAACATATAATTTATTTAAAACAGTCAGTCTTCTTCTCTCAAAAATTCAAGCTTTCTGACAGTATCATCTTCCATTCATTCGCAAACAAATCAAGATCTGTGTTTGTTTGAGCTCAGGAGAGCGTTAGTAGCGGCTAATGTCCGAGGGATAGGTGACTTGGAGTGTGCCAATAGTACGGCAGGTTGGAACAACCAGTAAGCGGTGTTTTCTGCCACGACAGTAATTTTCTGGGACAAATAGATTGCAGATTTCATTATGCTGATCAGGAACATCTATAATCTCCCTAAGAATTTTAAATATTACAGTCATTTGATCGACCGTCTTACTTCTAGAGAATTATAACTTAAGCAACCTAACAGGAATTTAGTGTATTAGTCATAAGTTCATAACTAATGACCCCTGTTGAAAATTTACCATTTTTTTATGGAATTGGGATAATTTTGATAAAAATGCGAATTTTAAATAGCAATAACTTCTTTATTATCAATAATAATAATAAGTGTTTTTATAACTTTTTGGAAATGTTACAGCAGTACTTATGTGCTGTTGGATCGGACAGGATCTTATTTTTTTGGGTGGGAAATTATAAAATAACTTCTCCCGCTCTGGGCGGAGCGGGAGGGCGTGTCAGACTCTTACTGACTAAAACCCACCCTTGTTCCTTCAGTTGCCATGTTGCTGGGGGCCACGATCTCCTTTTCGGACTTCTTCGCAACCCCGGCAGGCATCGGCCTTAGCGGACCCTCAGTTCTGCTGACATTACAGTAAACACCAAAGCGCGCAGCAAGCCAGCAACATAACATTTAACTAAAAAACTTCATGGAAACATTAAACATAGATTTTCTGCTATACATATGTCAACTTCGGGCTCCTGAGCAATCAGGGCATTCAGCAGATTAATCGCCTGCGTTGTGGAAGCATATCGTGCAGTGTGATAAAGATTCGTGTTCACTCATAATTACATTACTAATGTTTACAAAATATTGTAAAAAAATTAAAAGAGTAACTAACGGTGGAGTTTCTTGCCCATTCTTCTCCATACGAAAACTACATTCCGGAAGAGGCGACAAGAATAAATTCTATTTTTTGTTAATTTTGACGTTCAAAAGTGCCTTTTATGTGTCTAATTGAAATAAGTGATTTGACTTTGACTTTGATTAATAAGATTTGTGATTTTGACGTAGTAAACGTACTCTCAAGGATCTAGGGTAAATCTGAAAAGAAGGGGTAAGGGCTTCGATCAACAATAGCACTAAATTAAGAATTAGGAACAATAATACATCGCTCAAGTGGCCGCGATTGCATGTAACTTGATTATAAACCTTAAGTCTTAAACATAAAGTTTATTATCGTTTGCTATATATTTTCTACTTCGACTGAAAGAGAACGTATTTTTGAAATAAGAATAAAAATATTTATGGAAAAAAGAAAACATAGGTAATTTTAAGCAATAAGGTTGAAAAAGCTATTTTGCAAAATAAGACCACAACATTATTAATATTGTGGTATTATTTTTCCGGCCGTTTTTGATGCGCTCATCAGAAATGTAGTACTGTTGTTGATCGAAGGGTAAGGGTAAATCAAGATCTATTTACACCATTAATAGACAATGCAGGAACAATTAGACACAATTATGTAACATTCAAGTAGATAACAGACAACAATTATACAAGGCACAGTAATTAATTTTGACGTTGTTATTTTGGAGGGTCCTATTGACTGTATTTGCTAAGAGTAAACAACTTGATAGTGGAAATATAGGGTGGTATACTGTGAACGTTTACATGACGTTTTACTTCGCATATCATTACAAATACCTAGCTATAATGAATCGTCCGTCTTCTAATCTCTGAATTAATCAAAACGCTTTAATAATATTTTTATGATTTTGTGACTAACGATTTAATTCAATTATTTATAATTTTTGTTTTTAAATCTGTTACATGGGACTTAAAAATAACTGGCGAAATATGGGTATGCTATAGGTTCAGCTCTGCTTTATCCATCGGGAAATACCCATATGCATTTACGTCAAAGGAGGTAGTGAGACCGAAGAGCATGAAGTAAAAAAAAATAATAGGAAAGTATAAAACAAAAAATTGTGTAGATAAGCTTTTATTCAAATAATAAATTCAAATATTTTTTTTCGAAAAAACATCCATATTGTATTAATATAAGCACTTACAAAAATATGTTAGTAGGTAGCACTAAAATCGAAAACAATATAACAATAAAACCAAAAATTAAATTAAAATCAACATTAAAGTCAAAATTAAAATCAAAATTAAAATCAAAATTACAATCCAAATTACAATCAAAATTACAATCAAAATTAAAATCACAATTAAATTAGAATTAAATAAAAAAATTAAATTTTTCAATCAAAGCAAAATGAAATTAACATCAAATCAGAATTAAATTAACGTTAAATTAAGATTAAATCAAATTAAAATTAAATCAAAATTGTATCAAAATTTACCCATGGGAAGAAATTATTGTTGTAAGATTATTGTCAAAATGAAACACGAAGGACATATTTGTTGTTTTATAAAACTTAGAGGATGGTCTGATAACTAAATTTAAATAATAAATTCCGTAAAAAAAAAAATCTTTATTAAACCTTAATTAAATTACAAAAATGGCAATCAAAACAAACATTAAAATAAAGGTTTTGTTACAAAAAACACAAAATAAGGACATTTTACTAAACATTTATAACGTGTGCTTCCACGTCTGGCTCTGATTACCGCCTACATGCGATCAGGCATGCTCTGGATGATGTTCTTGTTTATTTGGGGACTTTCGGCCCAGGCAACCACCAGAGCGGTTTTTAAATCATGGGAGGGTCTAAGGAGGGTTGAGACTTTACCGGTTGCAGCATGCTCCATGTTCTATGGTATTCATGTCTGGGGTTTTTACTGGCCACTCCAATTTGGCAATTTAGTTTCCATACCAGAAAACCTAAGATGTGAAACTGGATTACATAAATAATAACACAGATTTATATACTGATGTCATGCGATGTCTCATCGCTATATTCAATTATGATTCCACATTTAAAATTGTTATATTGATGGGCCAGGACTAATAAATATAAACCCTGATTACTTAGTATCAAAACGAATTCAATTTTCGAAATTATTGTAAACATATGTACCTTTTAATTCAATGCATCCTCGCGTTCGCTTTTCACTCGTTTGTAATTATTTATCATAGTGTATAACAACTTTCTCGCACTGCTTTTTAAAGTTTTAGGCAATGTTTTTCTTGAAATATCTTTACCTATGAAATTGCCGTTCTGCCGTACTAGCTATTTCAAGTCCATTTTTTCTTTTTCGTTAAGAATTCTATGTTCAAATTATTTTTATTTTTAAAATATGGATTTAAAAAAAAGTAATTTGTTTAATGGTTAGCGTTCTGTTTTCATCGCATTTGTACGTTTTTCGTCATCATGGATAGGTACGTTAAAAATTCAAGTGATTATGGAGTATGAGTACCGTCGTGGCAGCAAAGCGGCAGAAGCGGCACGCAACATCAACGACGTATACGGAGCAAACACTACTAACGATCGCACCACCCGTTATTGGATTGCCCGCTACCGTTCTTGAAATTTCGTCCTAAGAAATGAACCCCGAGGTCGGCCGAAAATTTTAGTCGACAATGACGAATTAAAGGCGATTGTGGAAGCTGATGATTCTCAATCTACAGCTGAATTAGCAGCAGCTTTCGATGTTAGCATCAAAACAATATTAGGCCAAGACCTATTTATACACATATTTGTTTTCTTATGAGGTTATAAAAACAACAACTGACAAAAAGTGACACTTGCAGCAGTGTTGTCAATTTATGAAAACGTGAAAAAATCACTCTTAGCTGTCATTAGATAGACTCTAATAACTATAAATTATTACGGCTTCCTCCCAATCTCTTAACCGTATATTCCAATAAATAAATATCAAAATAATAAATCTGATAAAGGTCGGCTTCTGTTTATTCTGCAAACTCGCTAAACAATGAACTTCTTATACAATTAAAAGCTGAAAGGAGTCATTAATTAAGTAACTTCTCCAGAAAGCTGCGTCGTTGGTAAGTGTTGAGTCACGAGGCTAAAGATCGATCTTCACTAGTGTTTTGCTAGAAGACAAGGCAATCGAGAATGTACATCATTTTTCTTTTATTTTTATCTATTTGTGCTTTTTTTTGTTATAACTTATTATTGTTATAACAACTAAAATCTTCGGATGGTTTAGAAAAAAAAAAGTTAAATTATAATATTTTATTCTTATTCATTTAAACGCTGAACGGATTATGTAACTTCTCAAGAAAACTGCGTCGTGGGCAAGTGCCGAGTCACGAGGCCCTTACCAGGATATTGCCAGAAGACAAGGCAATCAAGATAATGTACAGCATTTTTGTTACATAACTTTTCTTGTTATAACAGAACTTAAAAAAATAATGGAATATTTGGAAAGAAAAACGTCTAGTTACGATTTATTTTATAACGTCTATTAAAAGGTCTGGGTTTTGTTTTTGCTTTTATTTTTTATTTCAAAGCTAACGAGCTACCTCTCTGGCAAATTTAGGTAACCAATAATGCCCTGCATGATAATCATTATCTTTACACAGTTTAAAACAAGGTCGCTTTTCCTGTCTTCTACTAATCTACACCGATTTTGATATGGTTTTCACCATCATTTGAAAACATTGATTCCTGAAGGTTAATGTGTATAAAACATTACTATTTAATTTATATTAGCACATAAATCTCGATGTTTTGACATGTCGTCATTGCACCCTGCAAGCATGGGCGGGTTGGTTGTATCGATTTTTTTAGTGACGAGCTCTATGCTGTTTTTAGGGTTCCGTAGTCAACAAGGAACACTTATAGTTTCGCTATGTCTTTTTATTTAAGTTCCCTCCCCCACTAGTGGGGATGTTTTTTTTTCTCGTCTGTTCCGTGGTGTGGGGTATCGTTGGAAAGGTCAATCAAAAATATTGTGAGTGTGTGAAAACCATGTTTAGATTTAGGGATCCGTTTGCCCAATATTATGCTTTAAAGTGCATTTTTTTAGTGTTACTTTTATTCTTAATTGAGTTGTTAAATTTCTAAGTTTGGCATGAATATGTTAAGGAGGGCAGGAGGTTTGAGTCTATTTACACCTTTTTCCTCAATTTTACTGGGAGATCGCTTTTCAATTCTTCCTTTAGATTCTAATATTCCTATATGCGGGATTTTACAATTTAGGGCATAATATAGTGACCCGTTATATTATGCCCTAAATTAAAAAAGTTGTCTCCTATTGTCCATGTGTTTGTTATGATACATCAAAGACACTGAAACTCTAAAGTATTGAATCAATATTTATTAGTTTTCAACTGATTATACTCGTCCCAACTAGCCATCAATTGGAGCCAGGAACTACCCAAAACAATCAACCCACTGTTCTATTTCACAAATCTATTCCGAACGTCCGGCCGGCCGTCCGCGTCCCCTCCATTGTAATTCAGCTCAGGCGAACGAACAGTTACTGTTAATACTAAACTCAGGAAAGTTACATCAACGGATCGGCAGCAGTCCGTTAGTTATTCAACGTGTGTTAAACCATCCGTAAGTTCTATGTAATTTTAAGTTTTATTGGAACACACTGCTTGGGATGTTGGGGAACGGGTGGGGGAATTTATAATTTTGCAAGTCTGTCACTCAGTTGCACAAAGATAAACATAATTGGTCCATTACGTAATGGATCATTAACGCTAATGATTACATTGATTACATCAAAGAACCATTTAAAATCGAGTCTAATGTTGCTTTCTGCATCAAGTTAAAAGAAGTTAATGGAAGATTAGTATTTAATGACAGCTTTAAAATTTAAAGTTCGTTTTTTGCAACTGGATATGTGTTTGCCAATGGAAAAGCCTGTATTAGGTACAGTACTTAAATCACGATTAAAAACTTAGTCTATGATTTTTTTTTGTATTTGTTTGTATTTTTCATTTAATTTAATTTTATACGTTTTCTTTATTTTAATTTTTTTTTATTTAAAAAAACGTTGCCCCACACTAGGAATTTCTCCTGTATTGTGGGTGCATTTACAAAAATTTAAATTCACATACACAAACATCCAGACCCGGAACAACTACTTGTAGGTCATACAAATATTTATTCCGTGCGGGAATCGAACCTGCGACACGCAGCGCAGCAGTCAATCGCTTAACCACTGCGCCAACCGTGCCGTCAAACATGTGTTTTTGTTGTAATACCCCAACAGATTCCAGGAGAAGGCAACAGAAATTCTTGTACTTGCCTACCACTACTTACTATATGAAGATAACAACATCATCAATATAAACAAAATTATTCAAGCCAACTCAAATGGGTCCAAAGCGCCAAGCCAACTCAAATCTTCTACGAAATGAATAAAATAATCACGTAAGAAAAAATAATATGCACGTAATAAGTACGTCACGTAAAAAATAATACGCACTGTACATCAGCCCAGCAATCACTAAGTAATCGTACATAAATGAAAAAAAACCTGTCAAATGCATAACCTCCTCCTTTTAAGAAGTCGGTTAAAATGTAAAAGTCGTTTAAAAATTAGCGATGAAACGGTAGGTACGGATAAAATATAGGGACGGCCATTTAAGTGGATTCTAGAATGAGATAGGTAAATGTAATGTTTAATATCAAAATTATTCTCAAAGAGCAGTGACAAATGGCGTTAATAATATTAATGTTTCATTATAAGCCATAACTTCCAATTTTATTAGGTATACTTAAATGTAAGCTAATTACCCTATAACCGTGTATATTACATAAACTACATTTACGGAATCAGTTGTGGTGGGATAATCCATACTAATCCATACTAATCTTATACCTTTCAACGAGCAATTCTTGTATATTTATATGTATTTAAATTTATTTCTGTGATCTGGGAAACGGCTCCAACTATTTCACTGAAATTTGGTATATGGGGGTTTTCGGGGGTAAACAATCGATCTAGATTAGTCTTATGTTTGGGAATACGCGTGTTTTCGAGTTTTCATGCGTTTTTCTTTCCACGCAGAATATGTTCGCTAATTTCGTCTCGCCTGCCACTGTCCGTCTGGTCCAGCAGGTTAAGACGCGGACGGCAAGAAACGAGTGTTACGGGTCCGATCCCACTTGGACTTACTTTTGTTTTTTTTTTTATATGTTCAAGTTTATATATAATTTTATAATTTTTATTGTTTTTAGACAAGTTTAAAAAAATGTAGTTAATGTTTGAGATAACAATATATATTTCTCATAAATATGTCCAACATTTGCCTATACTGATTACGTGAATAAGATTTATGCTTTCGAGTTTTTATTTTATTGAGACTTATGAAGCAATAGTGCAAAACGATTTTTTTTTTCAAAAAATAGTAAAAACCGCTCAGGTACTTATTAATTAAATGCGAGAATGTCCCTGTCCTGTCTCTTTTCACGCCTTAAACACACAAATCTTAAAATTCATTGTACTTAGTTAAGAATGACATTTGAATATTATTTGTACACCATATTTTGTGGAAGAATGTATAGAACTTAAAAAAAAATCATACTATGTAGAACTAAATTATTACAAATAAATAAGATTCTGGTTCAGAACGAATTTCGATAAAATTTTGCACATAGGTGGACCTTGACATGAATTAGGACAATGGATACTTTTTCTCCCGGTAGCAGGCTCCCGTGGGATAATTTCCTACCTCCATGCGGACAAAGTCGCGGTAAATATCTAGCAATTAATTAGACGTAAATAAACCAGCTTGCCACCGTATACACCCGTATGTCTCAAAATGCGGACATTGTCTACGTTGTAAAGCGTTCAGGGTGCTACAAATTACCAACTTACTTAACATTTCACCCATCTGACAACGTGCCTTTTTCCATACCAATAAGGTTAATAATCCCTTGATTTTGTGTTTAGGAGTGGTAGATATAAGTTGGTGGGGATAACATGTCACCCTGTAAAGAAGTTTAACAAAGTTCTGAGTTCTACAGCGGATAATAGACGAGTGCCAGTACTAAGCCCACGACAATATGACAGTTTAATGTTCCAGGATTTTCCTAGGCTCAGTTGTGAGTTTGAATAATATCCCAGTTCTGAATGAGTTTTAGTTGGACACCTTCAAGTTTATTGTGTGAATTAATATTGTTAGGCCTATCGTCCACGACGCACTATGGATCGAAAATAGGCTCTCGAAGATATAGGAGCTTGAATTTTTAGTGTCGGATTTTGTTTGAAATGGCTTTTAATAGCCAATATCATAATAATAATAATGTAATTGACCTTAGTTTTGGTCTTGGCCTTTTTACTTTAAAAAAAATAATAATAAATATATCTTAGGATACAATCTGGTAGGCAAAGTGGAACATATATTTTTTTTTGCAATAAAATGAATATAACTAATGCTTTTATCTCCGGAACCGAGAGAATAACCAGAATATCCTTGCAAACGGTAATGCAACTATTTACGACGATATCGATAGCGAGATTTTGTGCCGTTGTTTAGGGTTCCGTACCTCAAAAGGAAAAAAACGGAACCCTTATAGGATCACTTTGTTGTCCGTCTGTCTCTGTCCATCTGTCTGTCAAGACCCTTTATCTTCGAAACGCGCGAAGGTATCGAGTTGAAATTAAAACCATATACCTACTCAGGTCTACAGTACCATTGAAACTGTGAAAAAAATCAAACTTCTAAGTTAACGTAAAAAAAAGATACGGTCGTTTATGCCGCAAAAAAACGTATGCGAACTGTTAGTAATACCACAATTTCACATAAAAAATACAATAATATAAGTAATTATAAGTTTTGGAAACTGAATTTCGGAAAACACTGTCAGACTCGATTTCTTAACTATTTATAATATGTACCTACAATTTTGTATGGAACTCTCAGTGGGCGAATACGAATCGCACTTGTCCGGTTTTTTTATTATTAAACTGCACGAAATCTGAAAAAAACAATTACGTACGAAAAATAAGTTGCCATTTTACCTAACAGATTGTAATCTAAATTATATTTATGCAATGGCTATTAGAAGCCGGTGCAAGCAAAAAAACCGACACTTCCTATGTCTTCGAGAGCCTTTTTTTGATCCACTGTGTGACGCTACTCAACGGTACACGTTATATAATCTGTGACGATACTCAGTAACGTGTATCATATTCAAGTCACCAATTAATGAGTATGAAAAAAAAATATGTCTCCGCACTAGTATTTTAATGGCGATCTGATACACGACGCGACTTACTAACGCGTTATAAATTTTTGGGAACTATCGCTCTAAAAAAAAAAAAAAAACCAGCTAAGTGCGTATCGGACTACACACAATGAAGGGTTCTGTAGTTGGGAACTTCATCCCAACTACGGAACCACATGAACAGTTGAAATACATGCTCTCCCATACAGTCCAACTGCAAATGTAAGTTTTTACATACAATATTCAGAGATTTACCACGTTATTTTAAGACCATAGACTTCTTATAGGTTTTCCTGTAATCTATGTGTCAAGAACCATACATCGTATTTTTTTCAAAATCGTTGGTGCAGTAGTTTCGGAGATAAGGGGTGGGAATGGTCAATTTTCATCGAATTTCTTAAATAATTATCTTTAAAATAATTTATCTTAAAATTATATAATAAATAGTTTTAAGATTCTCGCAACAAGCCATTTCATTTGATATGTCACACAGTACTGTTAACAATATTTTTTTTTTAAATTTCATTGTTTGCCCCCAAAAGTGACTCCCCTATATTCAAAATTCATTTATTTACGTTACACGTTCATATTTGGGTCACAAAAATACATGTGTACCAAATTTCAACTTAATCAGTGCATTAGATTCGGAGCAAATTGGCTGAGCTGAGACAGACGGATAGACAGACAGACGGACAAATAGACGGACACACGAGTGATCCTATAAGGGTTCAATTTTTTCCTTTTGAGCTACGCAACCCTAAAAATATAAGACCATAGCATAATCAGCCTATAATGTTCCCACAGTTGGGATACAGGTCTCTTCCCGGTCAGTGGGAGTGGGCAGTTATCCAGCACGCGGACGCAGTGCGAGATCTTCGAATTTTTGCATGCCAGTTTCCTCACAATGTTTATAATTTACACAAAGTAAAGCGGCTGTCTGGGCTCGAATCTACGACCAACAACTCGTAAGTCGTGGCCGTTACTATGGGGCCATTACTGCTCTATCAGCCATATCAGAGCGAAATAGACAAAAATATCGTAATTTTAAATAAAAAGGTACCCACAAAAAATGTTGCGATGGGCAATGCTTCGACAGAAATTCAATGGACAATGCAAGTGCTTAAAATTCGGAAGTCGGACTTCATATTTTCATGTTTTACATATTTTTTACATTCGATATTCATGTTCCATTAATTGCGAGAATTGTGTTCGAATTTAATTACAGATCATTGTGATGTTAATTACAGAATGGCCGTATTCATGAAATAGTACTTTTAACTACCGGATTTAAAAACTGTTATATTTTATCACTTGGCCGAACACTTTGAAATCTGTAGTAGATTTAATGTTTATTTTTTTATCAATGTTTGTACCATATGTTGCTTAGCCTACGTCTGGTAAACACATTAAGACCGCGCGCACTTTGGAAACTAATTTTTATCGTACGTATACGTACGACCGTGGTCGTATGAATTGAGTGCGCACACTGAATACGTTTTTCTCCGTGAAAAAGGTTCCGGCACGAAACATCCCAACAAGTTCGGATTGTTTTCAGACGTCGAAACTATACGTACGTATACGTACGACTAACTCAGTCTGCGCGCTCCCTTACTTGGAAGGTCGAGATCGTTCGTGCGTGTTCGTACGTATTCGCATGAGTGAAATTCGTACGGAAACGCGTCCAAAGTGCGCGCGGCCTAATAGATTCATGCCCATTCTCAAATTGGCTAGCTAAACTCCGCAGACGCGATGGGTTAAAATAAAAAGATTTGATGTTTTTAGGGTTCCGTACCTCAAAAGAAAAAAACGGAGCTCTTATAGTATCACTCGTGTGTCTGTCTGTCTGTCCGTCTGTCACATATGGACCGATTAAGTTGAAATTTGGTACACATATGAATTTCTGTGACCCAAACACGAACGTGTAACGTAAATAAATACATTTTGAATATGGGGGTCACTTATTGGGGGCATATGAGAAAAAAAAAGTTTTGCTAACAGTACCGTGTGAAATGACATTTGCATTTGCATTTGCGTACAAACTTACATTTGCAGTTAGACTGTATGTAGTTGAAATATATGTTCTTATTTTAACTACATTGTTAAGTTTGTATTTGGGATAAATTCATCCCAACAACGGAACCCTTCATTGTGCGTAGTCCGACACGCACTTGGCCGGTTTTTTTTTTGGGAGGTC
Source organism: Omphaloscelis lunosa (assembly GCA_916610215.1). Taxonomy (NCBI): domain Eukaryota; kingdom Metazoa; phylum Arthropoda; class Insecta; order Lepidoptera; family Noctuidae; genus Omphaloscelis; species Omphaloscelis lunosa. The sequence continues at coordinate 11,833,712 of OU744267.1, forward strand.
AACGATCGCTGTTAATGTTGCTACCTGAAGTATGAGTCCAGAAAAACTGTTTTAACGTGTTAAGATATCGATACCCATCACGTCCCCAGAGTTTCACTAGATAATTTAATTTGACCCAGTATAAAAGTGGTCCGTTAAGTCCGTAAGCATTGAAAATCCAAAAACACGCTTTCATTAAGGCATTCATTGAAATGCCGCTTGATGTTTGTCAAAACGGGCATTAATACTCTTCATTTTAGACCTTAACATGTAATGATTTCTAAATAACACTAAGTTTTTAAATACTATATATAAAATTGAAAGTATGAGCATTGACTCAAATGATTTTTGTATCTGTGAATTCATGAAGTTTAAAAGTAAGTATCTCATTTGACAGTAACCGAAAAGTACTGCTTTTTTCTAACGGAATGGAATGGAAGCATGATGTTTCCAGTATTGTCTAGTTTAAGGCAGTTCTCATCAAGCCTCGGACACCAAAGGTTGCCTACTAGAAGCCCTTAATGAATGTTAAACTTGTTTATTAAGTACTGCTATTGCTATAATTATCAAGTTTATATGTTACAATATTAAAGAATACACTATTTGTACTGAAAAGGCGTATTTTATTACAAACCTAACATCCATAGCACGATATACCTTAACGCCTGTATTTCTTCAAAGGTTTGACAGATGTGTAGGAACAGTAAACTGAAATTCAGCTGTATGTTGCAAGCCCAAAATAGAACTGCTACTGAATATTTCCTAATGCAAAAACTCGAAAAACGCGATATCATGTTCACCAGTCACGCTTTCAACTATTATCTAGAACAACAAGGCAATCATAATATTACTAAAACAACAAAACACAAAAAAAAAAAACAAAAAAAAAAAAAACAAAAAAAAACATACAACACAAAAAAAAACAAAAAAAAAACAAAAATAAAATAAAAATAAAAACAAAAAAAATAAAAAAAACAAAAAAAAACATACAACACAAAAAAAAACAAAAAAAAAAACAAAAATAAAATAAAAAAAAAACAAAAAAAAAAAAAAAACAAAAAAAAACACAACACAAAAAAAAACAAAAATACAATAAAAAAAAAAACAAAAAAAAAAAACACAAAAAACAAAACACACACACACAAAATAAAAAAACACACACACACATAAAATTACAATTAAAACTTAATTACATTTAATTTGGAACCGGACATTATAGGTGGCCTCATTGCTCTTAGGCCAGTCGTCCACGACGCTACTTGAAAGTAACCAGTTACAAATTTAGTTCACCGATGAGTTCCCGAGAACGTTACAGAAATCCTATGACATTCTGACGTCGTCACACACAACCAATCACAAACGCGTTAGTACCTAAGTCGCGTCGTGTACGAATTGTCATCGATATACTACATAACATAACATCATGCCTTGTTTCCCCGAAGGGTTGGGCAGAGGTGTCCCTGTAGCAGGTTCACCCACATTTCGCCAGTTATATTTTAAGTCCCATGTAATAGGAGGCCAGCCTATTGCCATCAACCGGGTACAAATCCAGACTCCAGGCTGCTACTGAGAAATTTCAGATAGAAAAACACAATAACACTTTGCCCGACTTGGGAATCGAACCCAGGACCTCATACTCAGCAGTAGCGCTTGCGACCACTAGGCCAAGGAGGCAGTCAAAAACCAAGTCAAAGTCAGTGAAATACAAGTGCTATAATATTCTGGCTACTCAGTACTCATTGCTGATTTGTGAGTTGTTTTTTTTTTTGTAACTGTTTACTTACTGGTTACTACGGGTTCCGTGCATAAGGTACTGTGCCAAATAATCGTTTCTCTTTCCTTCTTTCTTTCTTGAGTGGCGTCATTTACGTTATATCTCACTGCTAGCGAAACAGATTGTTGGTTGCACTACATTACGTAAGGTTTTTTTACAGTCAGGTCGGAGACTGTAGCGCATTGATTTTCAACGTAGGTCTTATTGAGAGATTCTGTCTTACCTGAAATTGATCCCAAGCAAAAGTGGAAGCAGAAGCATTGTTTGGAGTAGGTTAGTTCATCTTCTTAAATCGTTTTATTTTTTATTATTATTAATAACTATTTATATTTTTATCCAAACAACCCACAGTATTTTTTTCTTTTTTTTTCTTATTGTAAAAGTGTCGGTGTATCTGTCCGCTGCGGTCGGCGGCCTGTAGCGCTTTGTGAGTGCACCGATGCACGAATTCTACATAGCTCGCTAAAACAGGTTTTTGCTGGGACAGTTTTTGTTGTTTCCTATGTTTTTTGTTATTGTATTATGTTTGATTACGTGCTTATTTATTTATTTAGTTTTATTTTTTTATTATACAAATTATGTATTAGGTATGTTGAAACTGTTTGTACTCCCCGTCACTTGTTCTTATGGGTTCATTAGAAAACCAGCGTCAGACAGCATGTCTGGCATTAATGCTGAAATGAACCTTTTTGTCGCAGGCGTGAGGCACGTGAGGTTCTTTTTAAACATTATTATTTATTTTATCTTTGTTATTTGTGTGTTTCACGAACTGTGTTCAAATAAATGTTTTTCTTTCTTTCTTTCTAAGTATGGATGCAAGGAATCTTTAATAAGAATTTTCCCACTTTAAAATTAGTCAGACAAAGTCTATCGTTCAACCGAATCAAGTTTGAATAAATTAACGAAATTATATCATAACATAACATCTTGCCTGTAAACATTATTCTTTATTTACATTGATAAAGTTACCGAAGATACTGACATAGCTTGCAGAGTAAGCAAACTGAAGTGGCAGTGGGCTGGCCATATTTGTCAAAGGACCGACGGTCAGTGGAGCAAACGTGTCGTGGAGTGGAGACCGTGTATCGGCAAGCGTAGCGAGGATCACCCCCAGCTAGATGGACCGACGACCTTAAGAAAGTTGGTGGGCAGACTGGCTGCGGAAGGCGAAGGACAGGGTGTTGTGGTGCAGCTTGGGAGAGGCCTATGTTTAGCAGTGGACTACGATAAGTTGAGTTGATTGATAAAGTTATAAGGTTGGTTCTGATCCTACAACCTTCTACTTGGCTACTAGGACAAACGAGTTCATCATCATAATCTACTTAATAAAATTCATTCATTCATTCACTGACAGACAGCCGCGCACAAGCTTAACCGCTGGGTATAGAAGCATTTTTACACAAGATTTCCTCATATAGCGAACTTTTTAAAATTCATCCCTTGTAGGGTTTGAATAGAGGATAAAAGTTTGTAAGGAGGTTCGTCATTTTGTCCGATGGGAAATCTCCTCTGGTACACGGTTTTTATAATCAAAATTTATCTATTGACCGTCAATATCAATCTGACTAGCCTTTTCCCAAGTATGTTGGTGTCAGCTTTCAATTAAACCGGATGCAGCTAAAGACGTATATGCACGAACGAACAAGAACATGAATATCGAACACTGTTCGCACGTGCGTATAGCTTCTCCAGTCTGAAATGACGCGTTCCACTACCGCATTTACGCACACGGTAATGCAGATTTCTATGGGTATTGCGGTATGCGGTAGTGCCACTAACGAACATCAAACACTGTGTTCGTCAAAAATGTTCGTGGTGATCCGAATCAATGGCTACTAAAAGCGAGACGGTTGAGCATGAACACAAGTCGAACTGTGTTCGTGTTCGGTCTCCTAATTTACGTCCACACGTACGAGCCAAATGTTCCGTGTTCGTGTTCACCATGTTTTTTCATTTGGGTGTACACGCCTTAAGAATAAAACCAATCGACAACCTCTGATACATCATTGTATCGTATCGACGTCTTCAAGGGACACGCCTTGGTTTACATATTAAGGTCACTTTCAAAATCGGATTGTTTCCTTATATTATTTTCTTCGCTAGCAGAATTTTCTGTATGTTATTGGCTAAAATCCGAAAAGCAATATATTGGAAGGGAGCGTCGATATGTCTACGAATAGTCTCATTCCAGAGGAGCGAATATAAATCATAGAACTATAGGTAGTTATATAAAACGGGGTTTTTCTTATGAAAAAGCCGTTCGCTTATATATTTGGGTATTTATTCGTGCTGATTTTGAGATGAAACGGAATGAGGGATGGATGCGAATTCAAGAAAGTGTTCGGCGAGGACAGTTTTTTTAGAATATTTTTATGGTTTTTCTACCAATTTGTGGCAGGTTTAGAAGGAGATTGCGGGACGAACTTGAATTTTTTCATAAGGATTGGTCACAAACACCAGTAGATAAGGATACGTGGAAGGAAGAATGCGACGCCTTTCACACACTGACTTACTAATTATAAAAAAAAAATCGTCTACATTTACAATGCTTGTAAATATGTGAGCACCTTAATATGTGTCACATATTAAGGTTTTATCGTTCAAAAGTTCCTTTTATGGGCCTATTTGAAATAAATGATTTGACTTTGACTGATAATAATAATAATTTCTATCCATTTTTAAGCAAAATAACCTGATAACAGGGTCTGACATTAATGAGCAAAATTTCAACAAATTGCTGGACTATTTGGAGAGCCTCTCTATGATCTAGTAGTCGCAAGTGCGAACTGATGAGCATGAGATCATAGGTTCGATTTTCAGGTCAGGTAATGTAACATTTGCCATTGCCCAAAACCCAATAGGGTTTTCCGTTACGAATTTCTTAATAGCAGCCTGGAGCTCGGTTGGTGGCAAAAGGCTCGCCCCCGATTATATGGGGCTTAAACGTAACTGGCCAATTGTGGGGGTATTACACTTGCACCTCTACCTAACCATTCGGGGAAACAGGTGTGAAGTTCTGTTAAGTTATTTGAAGAGCCAATTCTACTGTCTTACTAAATAGTAAGCGATGATGTGCACCTAGCTTCTGACGTTTCATATGTGCCCATGTAGGTTTATGTGAAATAAAATATTTTGATTTTATGGTCGACAATGGAACACGCTTGCCTAGGATAAACTTGATCAACCGGGACTTGAAAATTGCCATGCTAAACAGATTTTGTCAAGGAATCTGACCTATTTCTTACCCAAAAGCTTTGGTGCTTTAATGAATAAGTAGGAAAATGTAAATATATGTAGCAATAAATATTCATTATTCTGTTAAAATATAGGCAAAAACAATCGTACAGAATGAAGGTGATTGAATGGCAAATTAAGACAAAATAATTCATGAGCATTAGCTTAAAGCAATAAAACGGTACCTTTGCATATTCTTGGTCAGATTATTTCTATTCCAATTTTTTTTTTTTTTGTATGGTAAAAAGCTGGCGGATCGATTTCTGGAGTTCTCGATTTGCCTACAAATAAATTAACTTCGTCCGAGTCGCCTCAAGAAAAAAGAATATTATTTAAAAGTGTCGATTCGCCCGTTCCGGGCGAGTAAATTCGAGCAAATTATCTATAAGCCTTTTATCCAGTCTTATCAAGGGGTATAATGTTTCCCAGGAATACTGGCATTCAGCTGCATCCAGTTAGACTGGAAGCTGAACCTAATAGAGTTGGGAAAAGGCTAGAAAGATTGATATTGACGGTCAATAGATAATAAATTCTGATCATAAAAACCTACCCAGGGGGATTTCAAATTAGAAAAAATGACGAATGTCCATATAAACTTTTATCTCCTATTCAACCCCCTTAAGGGAATTGATGTTGAATGGGATGAATTAAAAAAAAATCTCCCATATAAGCACTCACTTTCACTTTAGGAAGAAAACTTGTGCAAAAAAAAGAATGAAAAATTGTTTATTCTGCACAAACAAAACGCAAATTACGAAAAAAAAAAAAAAAACGAAAAAAATACGCCCATAATATAGTCCTCTTCACCGTATCCGGCGACAGCGACCCAGACTAATTTTCTTTTCTTTCGTGAGCTGTCTGATGACTAGCAAAACCAAATTTGTTCTTGAAAACCTGGTCACAACGTGTACGGAAGAGCTGTTTAGCATCGTTGTATGTGTACATATAGGATGGCTTTGGGCGACTTTTACCTATCAGGCGCTTCTTGTCCAGGTGTTCAAGACGACTTGTTTCAAAGCATTCAGTTTATTTGTGGATTGAGGTGCGCCATCTTTCTCAAAGTCTCGCCAAAAGCCTCGTATTCAAGCAATAAAAGTTGACAATTTTGTCTATTGCAAAACATGCTTCTAGAGTACGCCCCACCACTGAAGTCCGGCAGAAAATTGTTGAATTAAGTACCTTTTTTTAAATGCAATTAGATGCGACACTAGCGCCACATCTATTGGTCTTCTACGGACTCTATACCCAACAGTTTGTGTTGTGCATTGTCTGTTAGTGAATGAATTAATTAATTTACGAATTTTATTAAGTAAATTATAATAATGAACTCGTTCGTCCTAGTAGCCAAGTAGAATGTTGTAGGATCAGAACCAACTTTGTGACTTTAGCAACGTCTATAAAATGTCTATGATTACTAATTTTCAATTTACCTATTTTGAATGGAAAATTAACAGGTTTAATATCACACGAACGTCAAAGACTTTCATAAATTACGTGAATATTAATACTGTGTGATTATAATGTAAAGTAATTTCCGCCGAAGATCAATTTTAAATAAGGCATGGAATTTGGACGAAGCATTTTACGAAAGTGTGATAAAACAAAACATTCAACTCTTTTCTTTGTAAAATATCATAAGCATTATAATTCTATAATGTTTTTACTGCTGGGACACAGGCCTACTCTCTGTGAGAGGGAGTTGGCCGTAATCGACCACGCGGGCAGATGGATGTCACATGTTGTTCGAATTTTTGGTTCTAGGACATTCGGTTTGAACAACAAAAAAATGTGCTTTGGTAAACTATTACCTGAAAGTAGCCGTCTTAAGGCTTCCGCAGATAGGCACGATGCGACGCAAAAGCGCTAGGCGAAATAGGTAAAACAATTTACATGAAGTTTTCATAGAAATTATTCCACCAGAGTCCTGTCAGGCACATTAAGATGGATGTACATATTTTAAGCATAGTCAAATTCGTCACTCTTTTATGCGCGCTCAGCACTGCACTGAAAGTTGAAAATCAAATAACACGCTTTTATTTACCTAGGCATTCATTTTGGTGTCACCTAGTGTTAGTGAAAACGGGAAATGACTATCTAAATTAAAGTTCTGTGTTAAATAAACCTTTTGAAATAACTTGTATTGTCCCGAAATAATGTTTCGTCGTAATTTGATATAAGAATTTCATTTTGAATAAGTTCAAAGGGCTGCAAATAGATTCGATATTCAAACATATTAAAGTCATACACATAAGACATAAACATATTAGTACGTCATCAACACAATCTCCTGCGCCGTATTTTTTATAAATAGGTATTTCAAGAAATTTGAACGTAATTTCAAAACTTTTTATCACTCTGTCTTTACAACGAAATAATTTATTTAGAATTAATATGACACTTTGACAGCTTTTATATAGAAAGCCACCGTCATATTTTTTCCTCATATAAAAGTTATCTGGAAATTAAATAGTAAATTGTATTTTTTTTTTCTTTTCTTTGATTTATGTTTTTGTTTTATCTTCTACGGTTACACACGTTGTCTACATCTCATTTTTATAATTTCCTGTCGCAGGTATGCTGGAAGAGATTTCTTTAGAAATAAGCATTGCCTTTGTACGTATTTTTCTGTTCCTTTCTTCTTGTCTGTTTATATGTGTGTGCATAAATAGTTAAATAAATAAAAAGTCGATCCTATGAAGTTTAAGACCTCCTTGTCTTCTTCAATGGAAAAACGAGATCAATTGACAATTTATTTGACAAAAAGGCCGTTAATCGACAGACACTAGTTTATATAATCTGTAGATAGATAATGCTATAATCAATCAATTGTATATCACAGTCACGGTAATATTATTATATTACCGTGTCACAGTTTACTCTAGGGAACAGTTCTATAATTTATGGTCTGTTTCAAAAGTATTTGATGAAATTGTAAACATTCCCTGCTCAGTTCTTATGCAACCACTTACTAAAAGGAATGCGTAATACATTCATCTGTATTTGGAAGGTTCCAACTTTATATCTCACAACTTTTTCCAACACTTATTGTTTGAATAACATTATAGAATTGTTTATCGATGAAAATTGAGGTTTTTTTTTTTAAACGTTGCCTCACACTAGGAATTTCTCCTGTATTGTGGGTGCGTTTACAAACATTTAAACTGACATATACAAACAGCCAGACCCGGAGCGACTACTTGTAGGTCATACAAATATTTGTTCCGTACGGGAATCGAACTCGCGACACGCACCGCAGCAGTCAATCGCTTAACCACTGCGCCAACCGTGCCAAAATTGACATCCACGGGTATGTTTTCTGATCCACTTGTTTACAGTTTTGGTTGGGTTGTGCATTTCCATCGCGGACCTGTATTTTTATATTCTACACAAAATATGTAATAATAATATAAAAATATGTCTTCATAATAAAAGTCCAGTAAACGTGGACTCGGACAGTCCCTTCCTCGTAAAAGGGATAAAAAGCCATTGAAATTTTATTAGCCATACCTTTATTGTAGTTACAGATGGCTGGAACACAATTATAATGGCTTTTTTAGAGTTCCGTACCTTAAAAGGGCAAAACGGAACCCTTATAGGATCACTCGTGTGTCTGTCTGTCTGTCCGTCTGTCACAGCTAATTCGCTCAGAATCTAATAAACCGATTAAGTTAAAATTTGGTACACATATGTATTTCTGTGACCCAAAAACGAACGTGTAATATAAATAAATGAATTTTGAATATAGGGGTCACTTTTGGGGAGCAAACAAGAAAATTAAAAAAAAAGAAGTTTTGCTAATAAAGTGTACCGTGTGACATATCAAATGAAAAGACTTGTTGTGAGGATCTTAAACATTTTTTATTATAAATACTTTTAAAGATATTTAAGAAATTCGATGAAAATTGACCATTCCCCCCCAATGAACCATATGCGATGATCGTGCCCACCATCTCTCCAATCAACAACATAATAAATACCTTGATTCGTAACTCATCTTTGCATATTGAAACGCACGAAGAGACTTTCAATAAGATTGACACGCAACTACGCTCTATAGAAAAACAGTCTAAGCTAGACAGACTACTGCTCTTATCCTCTCACGACGTTAATCACTACATTGCCATCTATGTGGTTGTTGCGATTAGCATTGTACTGTTTGTAACATCGGTATACTTTTGGCGAAAGATGGCCACCCAAAGACAGGGGGAGGGTCCGCAAAACGCAAGAAGCAGAAGCAAACGAGACGAAGATCATGATATCGAGGACAGGATCAGCAAGATCGACAAACGGGACTTAAAAGTGAGCAAAGTGTCGTGTGCTAACCCTACCACAAGTGAAGTGAAATTTGACACTGAAAAACATAGTGAAGTGTGCTAATTTATTATTATGACATTCTATCTGTAGACTTTAGATATTCATAGTTTAGATCAATCATTATTTACATTAGAGTCCTACATTTTTACATTAATTTTTACATTCTTATCTCCGAAACTACTGGACCAAAAATTTTGAAATAAATACATAATATGGCTCTTTACTCATAGATTACAGGAAAATCTAAAAGAATTCTATGGTTTTAAAATAACATGGTAAATCTTTCAATATTGTGCGTACAAACGCAAATTACAAAATTTATCACCAGATTACAAAATTTAGAAGTAAATTCTACAGAATTTACTTCTAAATTTTGTCGCTCGTAGCTCTGTTTGTCAAAACAACAATAATGGCTTCCAAATCAGAAATAAATAAAACGAGAAATATATGTGAAAATGACCCTAACTCAAGTGTAATCAGTGATTGTAGGATAATTGAATATAATGTTAACAGACTTTTATGAAAGTCAGTCATAAAAATACTAAATAGCCAAGTAACTGCGACCAACTTGGAAGTAGCGCGGTTGGTCACAGTTCTAACTTAACTTAAACCAAGTGGGCAGGGTGCCCTAACTTAGTTACCGGGACCGATTCGGCATTAAAAGCCAAACGCTCATTATGACTGCATATAAGCTATTCTATATTAGGTCTAAACTTGAGTTGTTTTGTTAAACGTAACGCATTGACAATCCAGCTGAACGTTGTGCAGTTGTTTTACATAATGCAGCTGTTTTGTAAAACAGCTAATTAAGCAATCCATCTGTGACATACATATTGGTTGTGAACTGTTTTCTACCATTCACGTGCATGGAGTCAAGGACACAGTCAGTATAAAATAAATATACATTTGATCTTCTAAATATCTGAGGCAGCTCTTAAAAAGTCTTCTAACAACATTTCGCTACTTTTTCCATAACACTCTATCACGAAATGACGTATTCACATTTACAAGTTCACTCATCATATTCAATATTGCTATTCTTCACCAACGCAATTTAAACCTTATCCTTTAAGAAATAGAATACGAATTCTGATACCATGTCAAAAACATTCAAAAACTTTTCCCATACTTTTTGCTTCAATGAAAAAGGCCTTCCTATAGCCATTTCACATTGTAAGAAAGACATTTTGAGTTGGAAACACAACAGGAGCCCTGCAATAAAGTTTTACGATGAAATATAGATAAATACGAAATAACCCTACGGGAAAGAAGTTAAAAATTGACAGAAGTACGAAATGGGGTGGGAAAACTTGAAGAAGAGTTTTTTTTTATACCGAACTTCGGCAACTCAGAAAGGGTTAGTTGTCTTTGGGTTGTGTTTGTACATTTATATAAGTCATTTATTTACAGTAAATGCTGTACCCCTGGCTGGAGGCTTTGAGTGTAGCAGCTTAAGGCAACCACAAGATTGACCGGTTAAATAGTCATGACCTCAGAGGTCAGCTATGAGATGCCCTAAAGAAAAAACAAAAAAAAGTAAATGCTGTACAAAAGATGGTGGGAATTTATAGGTAATTACTAGCTGACCGGACAGACGTACTATTTCCTAGAGCTCAATCGCAGCATCACCTACCGGGTCCTATTATGAATCTAAACCATTCAGGGACTCACTCAGACACACAAAAATAATTCATCAATCTCGATCCAGTCCTTTAGGAGAAGTTCAGTGACATACAGACGTAGGTACAAAAAATCACTACATCTCTACATATTATAAATCAAAGTCCCCGCCACCCCTGCAGCGTCTGCCTGTCTATTCGAACGTGATAAACTCAAAAATTACTGAATGAATTTTCATACAGTTTTCACCAATCAATGCACGGAGTGATTTATAATAAAGGTTTAGGTGTCATTTATTAAGGTTTTGAGTAATTTGGCTGAAATATGACGATGATGTTGAATATGTCGGAAAAATAATGCCGACTCATGCGCAGCGTAAAACAACAGAGTTACATGAAAACAATGTATTACAGAATTCAAACATTGTTTACCTGGATGAAACATAGGATACTTTTAATCCCGGTAGTACATTCCCGCGGGATATTTTCCGACATCCATGCAGGTGAAATTGCGGAAAAAAGCTAGTTCAATATATAAATAATATAAATTATTAGTGCAATTAAACATTTTGCCATAAAGGTGCTAATTTCAATAAGGAAATTATTGAAAATATTGTAATGTTTGTAACATATTTTTTTAAACATTTTTATAGTTTTATCGATATTTCAGAGATGATCCCGTAGTAAATTGTTCGCATTCATGAACACAAATAAATTATTACACTATTTTCAGTTAGACGTTATTATAAGGTTTAATTTTATCACTTCTCATAGAATCGGGGTCAATGATACCTCTTTACAGAAGAGAATATCGCTAATTCTCAGGCGGGGTCAATTTCACCCAACACGGCAAATGGCAGGTTAAATACACAGGGCGTTTTATTAAATTTTAATGCAAATACTAGGTGAGAAGGGTTGTAACTTAGTGTGGAGCGAAGCGGGCGAAATTCATGGTTACGGGACATCTTGGGGGTCCGGTTGTAAGAATAAAAAACACGCTTAGATTTTCCTTTAAAAAATATGGGTCCTTCGAAATTACGAGCATAATATGAGACTGCAAATTCGTCTCTGTATGGCGACCTCGCACGCTTTTTTAACCAACTCCAACAGAAAGAGGAGGTTATGCAATCGGCGATTATTTCTTTTTCATGTGTCTACACTGATTTCCTCATAAATGAGTTCACAAAATTGTGTTTTTCGCAGTTTTATTTTGCCCGACCTTTTCCCAAACTCCTTAACTTACCTCAAACTTCCTTTTTTTACCTGTAATTTTCTGTTCCACTGCTGGGCAAAGGCCTCAAGGCCTCAAGGCCCAAGTTTTTCAAGGAACTTTTCGCACGCCACCTTGAATCAGCCCTCATGATACGCATCCAGGTCATCCCGCCTTCGTTTATCTTCAGGCTACGAACAATAAAATTTGCAGTCTTCAGGTAACCATTATATGGAGACTTTTGCCCAGCGGTCATCGTGCATAATCTATTAAAAATATTATCACTGTTCTTAGTACTGTCCGACTTTGAGGACCCGCTAATCGCTCATCTCGGCACCCAGCTTTAAACGGGCAGGGTGAGAAAGCCTCGTCGCCCTTTTACGATACTATAAAAAGATACTACAATATACATTTTCGTTCTCCAAAGTACGTCAATGAATTTATATTATTATTTATTTACGTAAAGCATCTATTTTATCCTGTTCTCAGGAATAAGGCTCAATGGAATTAAAATTATTATCAATTAATCAATCATTTACTTTGTTAAACATAGGTATGGTTAAATTGCATTTTTTTATGTAACTTTATTTTAATTATGTTAATTTAAAATTAAAATATTAATAACGAGGAAAAATGTCATAGTTGAAATATGACATTTTTAGTTTTGCCATAACTTAAGTTAATTAGGTTAATTTCAACTATGACATTTTTCCTCTTTATTCATATTTTTATTTTTGAATTGTAAATTGTCTAAAATATGCGCACCATGTTTTGCCAATATATAAAGCGTACAAAATTAACAGAAATAAGCAAGTACAATTAAGGTGGCATGCCAATAGATTACATTAAAAGAAATAATAATATCAATTTAAAATAATATGTCAGTTATGTAAACAGGTCATACAATTTTATACAAATAATCCCATTCATACTTAGTCAATAAATAAAATCATAAGTGCCTAATTAGCAAGTCGGCATCGTCATACTTCTGTTTATCAGTAGTAAACTCAGTGATGGAGTAGTAACATCTGTCTAATAGGAATTTAAACAAGTACCTCTTAAAGGATCCCAGACACATTAGCTAAGTATTATCATCATAATTAATGCACGTCCACTGCTCGACATAGTCGATCGAATAGGTTTTAACCTACGCTTGCCGCGGTTGGTCTGTAGATGGGTGACCATCTTTACATACCGGGACCCCTCCTAGCCTCGGAAAGCAAGTTAAGCTGTTGAAACCGGCTGTCATTCGTGGATATTTGACAGTCGTTACGGGTTAGAAGCCCGAAATTCTGACAACCAGTGTTATCAAAGGGTTTATTATCAAGTAACTGGGTTGGCTGGAGGTCAGATAGGCAGTCGCTCCATGTAAAATACTGGTATTCAGCTGTCTTGTGCCCATATCCAGTGGACACCTTCCATCTTATGACAATACAAGGTTTATCTTCAGGGCCCAAGTTTAAAACATGGAATAATTTTTGAATTTCGATATTTTACGTTCATTCCGATTATGGTAAAGTTCTTTAAACCAAAACTGACTTCAAACCTGAGTCTATGTTGACAATTTTGTGATAAGAAAAAATGTAGTTTGAAAATTCAAAATATATTATCAGACACGAAGGTTTTAGTTTGGACCAAAGTTTGTAATAGGACCGCTTATGTCTTAAACGATGTTTTATTTACTACACGGAGATGATGAAGACCTAAGGGTGCACTAGTCGATGGCTCGAACTCGTTGGTGGGAGTGACTAATATGCATGCTAATTAGTCTTTTGATTAATTTATTTATTCGTTCTAATTATTTCGTATTTATTTATCTATTTTTAATTTATATATTTATTAATTTATTTAGTAAAATAGATGATGATTTATAACGAAAACGAGAGCGTAAAATTTCATGAACAGACCTTTGGGCGTATAAATATTATGGAAAAACTAATGTATTTATTTACTCAAAATAAAATGAACTTTCGAAAAAATTATCTATCTCTCTACGGTTTCTATTTAGCAATTTTTTACTACATGAGTTATTTATTTACGCCCAAACACGAGTTAAAATTCGTGTTTAAATATGGAAGTTACGATGCTCCTAACTTCCAAACCAATTTTATTTTTACAATTCTTCTTTCATACAGAGCTAGATACATTATATAGCCCTGGAAAAACTCGTCACAAAAATTTATATAAATTTGTTTTGTCATTACAAAACAAATTGACATAAATTTTAGTTATTAACGTATACCGTCAAACAGACGCGTAATGACCATACTACGTTTGTATGGAAGAATGACAGACTAGTGTACCGGAGTGATGTCATAGGTACCCATGAAGATTGTGGTACACACGGCTACACATCAAGCTATACATTTCCAGTTTATGCTGATCTCGCATTGTATAGCATTTACTTACAATGCGAGGTCAGCTTATATTGGAAATGCACAGCTTGATGTGTAGCCGTGTGTACGATGTTTTTTTTCAACTAGTTTTTCTAGAAAGTTTTTTTCGGAGTCTGGATTTGTGCCCGGTTGATGGCAATAGGCTCGCCCCCATTACATGAGACTTAAATGTAACTGGCGAAGGTACACTTCTGCCTAACACTTCGGGGAATACGTCTTTTCATTTAGGATCTCTTTTATGACATACCTTCTTGGAAATAAGATAAATTTTTGATACCATGTTTTAACAAAATTCTAATATACTTTTACTGCTTAATATCTATTTCTGTTTCATCTCATTCCAAGGATATTGTTTTTTGTGGCTTTCTCTTAACAGCAAAAGTTACAAAATAACGTTCATAGAGAATTTTCGAGCTGAATTCGTGTGAATTTCTTTTTTGGGAGTAACAAAAGTATTTGAACTGTTTTGTGTGGCTCTGCAATTAGCGGAAGACACAAGAACAGTACACAAAATCTATAGGTTTTTGTAAAAAGAACTTAAAATCTGTAATGATGTTTAGTATCCGCCATTTTGAATTTTGTGTGACGTTTAAAAATACATTTGAAGACAAGATAAATCTTACACTATATCACAGCTTATGGCGAAAAGCAGCTGCATTGTTAAAATATGTATTTTAGCCTAATTAATATCTTACGCAAAGCTATCTTAACAAAACGTATACAAAATAAGCTAATAAAGGCGCGCGGCAAAAAAAAAATCTGTTGTTTTCAATATTTTTGGCTAATATTATAAAAAGTATATTTTATAAACAAATTTTTATGATAATAACAAATTTTAAAAGAAAAAGCACTTACCTGTAAAAAATCTTTAATTATCTTCAACTCTAAAATAATTAGAATACAATCTTGAATCTTTTGTATAGTGTTTGCGATGTACACAACAGCAATGTGCATTTTTTTTGTGAATTTTTCCTGCATAATACCCATCACGTAATGCTAGTGACACAACCTTGGTAAACTGATGTACTCTATACAACATTTTCTGACGAACGGCTAAAACAAACATAATATACCAATAGAGGGTAAAAAAAAAAAAACTTCCAACTTAAAAAATAAACCTTCTTCATATACATACATAACATCACGCCTGTATTCCCCGAAGGGTTAGGCAGAGGTGTACCTTTAGTACACTCACATTTCGCCAGTTATGTTTAATTCCCATGTAATAGGGGGCGAGCCTATTGCCATCAACCGGGCTCAAATCCAGACCCCGGGCTGCTACTGAGAAATTCCAGATGAAAAAACCCAATAACTCCTTGCCTGACCCGGGAATCGAACCCAGAACCTCATACTCAGCAGTAGCACCTTCTTCATATAACTTGGTTAAAAACACGGGATAATCTCAATCTAGTCACAAAAGATCTTTTGGCGCGTGATCCAATTCGGAACAATGCCATCTTGGTTTGTCAGTGTATTTACGCAAAACAATTGCACTTCTGCGACCAATGTCCACGGGTGGCTTAATAGAAATGACCGCGACTTACGAGGAGTACGCCGTGGGTTTGAACCCAAGCAGGCACTTTATATAAATTATTTCATCTCTACTGCTTTCAAAACGGTGAAGGACAAAATCGTGAGGAAACTGACATGTACGACAACTAAAAATATTCCCAGACATGTGACATCCACTAACCCGCGCTGGGCCCGCGTAAACTATTTGCGCTGTAGCATGGTGCGGGTGACAGTTGCCCGTATGACGTTGACATTTGTCAGTACCACGTAGGGATGTGAGGTTATGCAATTCATTTTTATCGCTAACGATACTCGCAGCGTGAATCTAGTTCTCTTTAATATTGTTATGAAAATTAGTGTATTATTCAGTTGTGCAGTGTAACTACGTGTGTGCTACGTGTATAAACTTGTCAATATAAATGTTTTATGGCTACATAATTATCTTTGTACTTATATAAAATAATCAAAATCGGGTTTATGTTTTTTTTTTCGTGACAACATTTTTGCTCTATGGTGCATCGGCGCGGCGGCCATGTTGTTTACCCGTGCGATGCTGTGAGTGCGAGTACGAGTGCAAGCGCGTTATATTGTGACTTAATGTGACACGTATTACGATTTCATTGTTTGTTTTCATTTTTGTTAAATTGTTATTTGTTATAAGTTTGTTGAGTTTGTTGTTATTACCATGCCTAAGCATACAAAAAAAACTGTTTTGGGTAGTCAGGCCAGGGAGCTTGTTGTTCGCCTCCGAGACTACTTTGAAAGAGAACAACAAAATAATGGACCGTTGTTACCATTGAATCATATTGTAGAACGAGTAGCCGAAGCTCTTGATATTGGCCGCAATACTGTTTCGCGTATAACACGTGAGAAAATTGGCCAAGATGGGATGTTTGAAAATAAATTATCGACACCCAACAAAAAGCGGACCAAGGTGAAGCCAATCACAGATTTGGATGATTTTGCTAAGGTTGCTATTAGAAATCATATTTATGATTATTATAGAAGAAATTGCTCAAGCTTCTAAAATCATTAAAAGAAGCTGACTTGTTCAAAGGAGGTATTACTTCGCTACGGCAAGTTATAAAAGATATTGGCTTTGTTTACAAAAAAGTTAACAAAAGAAAGATTATTATGGATAGGACTGACATTGCCCTAGCAAGATGTAGATTTTTAAGGAAGGCCAAAAACATAAGTGATTGGAGCAAAGTTGTCTTTTTGGATGAAACGTGGCTAAACGCCAACCACACAGTGGGTAAAAGTTGGACCGACGATACGGCACAATCGTGTACCAAAGTGCCGGAAGGCAAAGGCGAACGCCTTATTATTTGTCACGCAGGTACAGCAAGTGGATTCGTCCCTGATTGTTTGCTGGCTTTTAAGTCAAAAAAAACTACGGAGTATCATGAGGAGATGAATTACGAAAAATTTAAAGATTGGTTCATAGGTCTATTAAACAATTTAAAAGAGCCTATGACCATAATAATGGACAACGCACCCTACCATTCGGTGCAAGTTAATAAACCCCCAAACCAATCCAACCGCAAAAGCGAGTTGGTGAAGTGGCTGAGTGAAAACGGAGTTACAGCAGATATAAAAATGTTAAAGACGGAGCTTATTGCCTTAGTCCGACGCCATAAGCCACCAACTCCTACCTATGCTCTGGACGAGATGGCAAAAGAAAAAGGCCACCAGGTCCTTCGACTACCACCCTACCATTGCCAGTATAACGCTATTGAGCTGATTTGGGCCCAAATAAAAGGTATGCTTTTAATTTCAATTCCCATTTTGAAGCTTTATAAAAAAATCAGCTTTCCGATCGTAGCATGTACCTAGTTTAAAAACATTACCAGATACTAGATTAGGCTGATTGATGATTATTTGAATACTTTTTTTTATAAGTTCGTTTATTTTTAGGTTACGCCGCAAGAAATAATACTTCGCCGCCATTTACGGCAAATAAGATGTTGGCCCTATTACAAGAGGCCATCAACAATGTTCAACCTGAAGACTGGTCGAAGGTCGTGAATAAAACAAAAAGGGACATTATGTCTGATTGGGATCGTGACATACATATTGACAACATAATTGAGTCATCGTTAATAATATCCGTCACAGATTCAGATGATGAATTGAGTGACAATTCAGATGTTCCTGACTCTGATATGAGTTTAGACGAATAACATGTATTTTTTTTTAGCAACCTTTTAAGCAACTAGCCCTATAAATGTTCTGTTGTATAATTAGACCTTTTAAAAATAAAAATTGACCTACGCACAATATACGTTTTTTATTATAAAAAATATCGACTATCCATCGTAGCAGTACATCCCATCACTAAATACGTCTATGGCGTTACGTTATACGCATAACACTTTGCTTAATTTTTCATTCAATTTGATTTTATTTCTTGATTAGAACATTCTGGTTGGGTTTAATTTAATTTACTACAGTTATTAATTATTTAATATATTACGAATGTGGTACAACTGAAATATTAAGTCATAAATTGTAAATCGCGGCAACTTTCAAGAGTGAAACGAAATGTTACTGAAACTGTCACCCGCACCATGCTACAGCGCAAATAGTGTAGTGGATGATGGCCCACTCCCTGTCAGAGAAAAAGGAGGTCTGTGTCCTAGCAGTGGGAACATTATAGGCTGATTATACTGTGACAAATGTCCAACAACAGTGCCCCCCTGTTAATCCTTCAAGCGTAAAAAGAGTCTTGTAGTAGTGTAAGTACGTTATAGTGCAATCAGGGAGAAACAAAGAAAGAAAATACATTTATTTGTGGTAAACATGACGCAAAGAAAGATAGTAAAAAAACACGTAAATAACAAATTGGGGCTAAAATATGCGTCACATCCACGCAAAACGGCCATCGCTCAGCATAAATGCTACGACCCCATGCGAGACAGAGCCCCAGCGTTGATTTTCAGCGACAGCTGGCGTTGACGTGATGACGTCAACCGGTGCAGCATATAGTGAAAAAACAAATCAAAAATAAAATAAATATAATATTTAGTCCTGAATGTTTACATAAATATAATATTTAAAATGGCAACATTTCGTTCCGTCGGCGACTCACGCGCCTCAGATTTATTGCAATCGGCGCGCGTAGCTGTCATAAAACTATTTGCTTGACGTTTTGACATATTGGAGCATGGTGAATAGCGGAAGAAATTGACAGTTAAGTTCAATAGTCTCGTAGTTAAAATGTTCTAAATCTAAATACCTATTCTTACTCAAAGTCGTAAATTTACAGTGTCAAAAGAAACTTTTGGCGCTTGTATGGCATTGACAGAGGGCGTTATTGGCGAACATTTGTGAAATCTATCTATACACACATACAAAGAAATTAAATTGAAGTGGCTGTTTGTAATGTCAAAATAACAGCTTTTTACTAAATGCGTAATAATATGAAAGTAGGTATATACGGTACGTAAAACAATAAACTATTTTTTTTTGTTTTCTGTCTGTCTGTTTGTCTCTTTGTTCCGGGTAATCTCCGAAACGGCTAGATCAATTTTGGCGGGACTTTCAGTGGGAGATAGCTGATATTTTAAGGAGTAACGTAAGCTAAATTAGGATCCACGCGGAGGAAGCAGCTAGTTGTATTATAAAAAAAAGAAAATGGCGGCGTAAATTCCGATTTTTGCCACGCGCCTATAGATATACCCTTGTACAGTTGTACAAGTTAAAAATTTTGATATTGACCCTCAGATTATACCTATTTACCTGTGAGACCGTGAACCCGCCATTTTGGAAGCCCAACTAAATGCGTACAAAACAAATTCAGTTATACCAACTTAAAAACTTTTAGGCGAGACGCAAATTAAACGGTGACCCAAGTTAGGTACGGTATATGAATTAATGAATAAAATTATTATCACACGATAGCATGGAGTCATTTTATATTAAAATATAAATATGAATATTTTGGATGCAATAAAAAGGCTTTATGAGTGACTAATAAAAACTTTAAACGATTCTAAAAAACGAGATGACGAGACAAAAAACCGGCCAAGTGCGTGTCGGACTACGCACAATGAAGGGTTGCCGTAGCTGGGATGAATTTATCCCAAACACAAACTTAACATTGTAGTTGATATACACGTTATCACATACATTCCAACTGCAAATGTAAGTTTGTACGCACAATATTGAGAGATTTAACATGTTATTTATTTATTTAAGATGTTTATTTTCTCTACACAAGTTATGTACTTAATGCTAGTATTTGACAATAGTGCACGAATAAGGAGCTAACTTTGTGAGAGAGGCACGAGCCTGAAGTAGGTTTAAATAAAAACCTGTACTACAGGTCACCAGGGCCCTCCCGCGGTTAAATGCCTGTGATTTGGACCATAATGATAATGTATACTTAACTAACGTTGAATTAAGAACATTAATAAAATTAAATTAAAATTAAAAATACAAAAAGAGTTAAACCAAAGTTGGGTTAGAGTTATTTTAAGACCATAGGCTTCTTAATTCCTGTAATCTATGAGTGAAGAATCATTATATGTATTTTTTTTAAATTTTAGGCTCAGTAGTTTCGGAGATAAGGGTGGTAAATTTTCATCTATTTTCCTAAATATCTTAAAATGCATTTATTTTAAAATAATAATTTAAAAAAAAAATATTTGAAATCCTCGTAACAAGCCCTTTTATTTGATATGTCACACGATACAATTTGAAAAACTTTATTTTTTTATTTTCTTATTTGCCACCCAATAGTAACCCTTATAATCAATTTTCTTTTTTCGTTACACGTCCATATTTGGGTCACAGAAATACATTGTACCAAATTTCAGCTTAATCGGTCCATTAGATTTGGAACAAATTGACTGTGACAGACGAACAGACAGACAGACAGACACACGAGTGATCCCATAAGGATTCCGTT
This sequence comes from Omphaloscelis lunosa, assembly GCA_916610215.1. Lineage (NCBI taxonomy): Eukaryota > Metazoa > Arthropoda > Insecta > Lepidoptera > Noctuidae > Omphaloscelis > Omphaloscelis lunosa. The sequence continues at coordinate 11,854,662 of OU744267.1, forward strand.
TTTTCCTTTTGAGGTACGAAACCCTAAAAAGATGCTCATTTGTTCAATTTTAAGCTTAGTTCATGCACACACGTCAGTCACGTCAACGTCAAGTCGCCGATCAGTCACGTCAAAAAATATAGTTACGTAGAAGTTGTAGGACGTTGGCTACACACATCAGTTACGTCACTAGTGGCGCGTTTCAGTCGACGTTGCGTCACCAGCAAGTCAAGATTTATATTGCAACGAATGAAACATGGATATATAATTTGTAACCGAGGCGTTGCTATGACTATCTGTACTCTAATTGCGGAATACACGATCAATCACATTTTTTCTCGATTTGAAACAGATTGATTGCCTAATCTATTCCTTCATAAGTTGGAAAAAAATCTGCTCAACAACGTAAATAATGCAATGAATGTTGTTAAACTGTCAATATGAAACAAATTTGTCACAATCGTTTACGAAAATAAGTTACGCAATTAGGGTACTGTTCACATACGTCCCTGAAAATGACGTGACTGATCGGCGACTTGACGTTGATGTGACCATCGTGTGTGCATTAACCTTTAGTCTAGACACCTCTTTTATCTGTTCTGTGTTCTAGACAGTCTATTTCGTGATCTCTATTCGCTAAGCAAACAAAGTATATGCAACTAATTATTACCTTCAGATGATGTATAATATGTACACAAATTAATTTTAATTAGTTTCGGACCGAAGTTAGATCAAGAAGGGTCCCTATAATTTTGATATCGGTGAAATATGCCTTAGTTCAAAACATATTATTATTAATAATGTTTGGTCAAACTAAAATATTTCCACCTAGGTACCCAGAAAATAACACGCCACGTTTCTGAAATTCTTGAATTAAATAAATTCAGTGATGCTTATAAAATATATTTTTTCAGTTACTGAACAGTGGACAGTGGAGTGAAATGAACTTAACTTTAAAAAGATTATACAACTGTCAGAATTTCAAGTAGAATTAGAATTTCAGAATTCTGATTTTTTTCTCAGAAATTCTCAGTTGTAGACCGAAGTGTGGGATTGTGCTTGACTGATCGCGAGGCTCGTCCCCTTTTTCATGGGACTTAAATATAACTGGCGAAATGTGGGTGTACTATAGGTACTCTTCTACCTAAACCTTCAGGGAAAACAGGCATGATGCTTTGTTATATTATGTAACAAAACTCTCAACCATGAAAAACAGAATTTCTTAGCAAGAACCAGTTCCCTTACTTTATTTCAATGGGCAAAACGTTTCTTTGAAATATTAAAACTACGCGAGATAAAATAGTTCTCGCAGTACAGACGCAATTTCCGTCCTAATAATCCAAATATATGTACAGGAAAAATATAACTTAAACAACTTACGGTAAAAACAAAGTGTGCCATGAAGAACCGAAAATAACTGCTCAAATAACCGGCTAACAAAGTAAACAGAAATAAACAGACGGCAATATCACTACAAACCTTATTGAAATACTCTAATTCCACAAGTAGTTTTCAAAACGACCCAGTTAATACCTCCTATAGAATCATTTACAAATTTTATTCAACCGTTTCATAAGACCAAAAGCCTATAGGACCAAAAGCGAATCCTATTTGAGCAACAGCAAAATTAAATTTGTAAAAGTGTACAGACCCATTTTTTGGTCAAAAGAGTTCTTCAAAGGTCGTATGGAAGGACAATGGTGGGACCAATTGTTATTATCTGCAATTTATGTGGAAATAAGTATGGTTTTATGGTGTCTTCAATTGGAGACCTTTCTCTGAGCTATTGGTATAGATATACTGGCTAAAGTCTTGTTCATACTTTGGTCTTTCAGCTGATTGCTTTTTAAGGCCCAATCTTCTGAATGAATTTAGTTTAAAATATGTGTAATAAAATAATAGTCATAGAAATGATTAGTATTGGATTTAAATAAATGCGATTTAGAAATGCCTTTTACCATTTCAAGACTATAAATATGATTTCAAATCTTGGAACCTTTAGCTTTCACAGTATTTCTTGCTTAAACACCAAACCAATCTATATACATATCTACAGAATATTATGTCAAGTACTTAAAAATTTAATATTCTTCAATGCTTCATGCTTCACGCTTGCTGTGCCAACCACTAACTATTCCTAATTTATATAATCAACCTATAATGTTCCCAGTTCTGGGGCACAGGCCTGCTCTCTGTGAGAGAGGGCGGGCCCAGTGCGGGTCGGTGGATATCACAATGTCTTCTAATTTTCGATTCTAAGAAATGCAGATGTTTTCCTTCACCGTTTTGAGAACAGTGGTGATGAAATAAAATACACAAGGTAAAATGTCTGCCTAGGTTCGAATTAGCGACCATGACCATGACACGTAAGTCGGGGCTATTACTACCAGACCACAACTGCTCCACACACTCATTCTCAATTTATTTTTACAAAATTATCAAAACCACAAGAAGTAAAAAGAAAAATTAGAATTTTAATATTTTTGATAGTATGAACAAGCCTTAAGAAAGTCTACATAATAGCCCCGCCCAAGAGTGTCGGAAATAGCTCACACGCGTCATTTTCAGTCGGTTTCTGTCTTTCCCGTATATTAAAATGGAGATTTGTAGAAAATCTGACTTTAAGAGAAACTTTACATGACAGATGGCTCGACCGCTGAAAATTACTGTATACGAATTCTTGAGTAATAGAATATTGCTGTCTTGCTTTATTAGCATTGAAATGACAAGAACAAAACCATTTTTAAAGCTCGTGACTTAGAATCAAAGCCAGTAATAGGTACACCTTTTGGCGAGTCTTTTTTATGCTCGCAGAACAGATGGCCAATGGGGCCGAAAGATTCTGGAGTGGCGACCGCGTACCTTAAGACGTAACGTTGGAAGGCCAGCTACAAGTTGGACCGATGACCTTGTGAAGGCCGTAGGAATCCGCTGGATGCGGAAGCACAAAACCAGTCAAAGTGGCGGTGGTTGGGGGAGGGCTATGTCCAGCAGAGGACGTGTTTTAGTTGAAATTATATTTATGCGTTTTACTAAAATTGTGCTTGCCGCAAGAATAGTTGAATTTTCAATCCAATTTCGTTCGAATTTTCGTTATATTTACGTCACACATTCTTGCTAGGATCTCTTGTACCCAAATTATTGCCTAATTATCATTAAATTGCAAATCAGTCTTATTAGTGACAACAGTTAAATCCTTTGATGTGAGTTAGTTATGAGGATAAGCCTCAAGAGATTAATTTACCGGTTTACGTCAACTGTCAGAATAGTCGTCCTTATGTCATTAATATAATTGTAGCAGGCATTAGGTTGTATTGATAATCATTTTAGGTATCATAGATAACTAGCGGCCCGCCCCAGCTTTTATTTTAAGGCTTCTACGACTTGACAACATCGAGATTTATTTATTATCTGAAAGTTTAATATAAATGTGTTATACACAAAAAGCTTTCGGAATAAAGTTTCTAAATGATAGTGAAAACCGCATCAAAATTTGTCATACAAGATGGACACGAAAAGCGACTCCAATCGTAACTTTAACGCAAGGGTACATAATTGGACTTTTTTTTTTGTTGCATGGAATTTTATGGCTGTTGTTCACTAATTAGTCATGGAACCACAGCCCTTACAAATTTTGCGTGTATAAGCACTTTCACCCAGCACGATCTGTGTGGTCTTGAGCTTGCATACTTCATAGAATACGATTGTTTTGTCTAAGACTAAGTTCATTAGGTCGTGATTTACATCCAATTCTGTAACACGTCTCATGAATTATAGAATTAATTAAATAATTATTCTTTTATTTTTTTAAAGTCCTTGAAGGCGCTCTCAATCCTGACTAATTCGAGGTCGCTGATTTCAAATCTACCCTCAATTTTTCTCTGACAGCTGTAGTTTTTGAGATACAGCTATTGACCATATTTTAGTACTAGTTACACTTAACTTTCACAAAACCGAGCTGTTTTCTTTTAAAGTATTTATTTTTGTAGAACATTCATTATAGAATTAATTAATTCTTTTATTTTTTATTTAAGGTGCTCCCAATCCTGACTGGCGCAGCCGGTAGGATCACTGAGGAAACTGTTCCGCGTGAATTGCTTTTTTGCGATACGAACGCGTGGTTGTCGGCAAAGTGATCCAACGAACCAAATAAATATTGTCGGGGACCAGGAGTGCTGAGGAGGCGAGCTGATGATAGGCGTGGCAGGCTGGTGAGTACGACTTTTCACCTTCTATATTCATAGTTAATTGATTTAGGCGTAATCTTGCGGAAATCCATTATAAAATACAATAGAAGTGGATTTAGTAACCTGTTCCGCTTAGCTATTTCTAAAGAGTCCTAAAAAAACCCTGAAAGAAATCGACACGTGTTTCACCTCTCAAATCCTCTTACGGCGTGTTGCCATACCAAGCGCTGAGCGTAGAGTGGCAACACGCCGTGTTCGAGTTCGCGACAAGTCAATCGTCATCCTGAGGATGCCTCATTTCATTCTAACCAGTTTTGATGGTAATATTCATTTGAATTTATTCTTGCGCAAATGAGAGTATATTATGGATAAGTTTAAGTCATCGGAATTTCAACAGGAATACTTAATGCATGTTGTGACTAGCCGCTTATCGGGTGACGTAGCCGCGCTTATTAGCGAGCGCGCAGACACAATACCGCGGGCGGAATTCAAGAAAGTGCTAGAGTTACACTTTGGCGATCCGCGAAGTGAAGAATGTTTGGCTATAGAATTAAAAACTTTAAAGATTAAAAATAATGAAAGTCACAGTGATCTTTGCACGAATTCAAACAGTAAAATCAGTTTTGTTGTCGAAGGTTAACCAAATTAGTGATTAAAAGCAGTCGGAAACGGTGACATACACTCTTCGGTGAGTAAGTAAGACTACTCTTTATAACAACTTAGCCCTGTAGGTATTTTCATATAACTTAGCAGAAAACATGGTACGCATTGTGCGTCTGAAAAATCCACACACATTTTTAGAAGTTTTAAAAGTTAACTTCTATGATCAGTATCAGATGTGCGGCAAAATGTTAAACTCAAACCATAATAATAGACCGCAGTCTAGCTGCATGATTGCACCACAACCAACATTTAAATTTAAAACTACTAGGTTTCAGACCGATGCCAATTATACAACAAAATCAATCATTTAAAAATAATGTTGGTACAACACCAAAATTAAATTTTGGAATACCACCTAATAAGCCAATTATCACGTCAGGGCACAACCAAGGTCCGGCCACCGTAGGCGTGGACTTGCGGACGGTGAGCAATGGGTAGCTCGCCATCCGGTAAGGACCAGGCCCGGGTCGACGGCACGTTGTGTTCCACGCGCGCCTCAAAGAGATGGCAGCAGAACTGACGGGGTTCTCTAGGGCCGATGCCTGCCGGGGTCGCGAAGAGGTCCGAAAGGGAGATCGTGGCCCACGGCAAACCTCGGAAAGAACACGGGTGGGTTTTAGAAACTGTAAGCCGGAAATTTTGATGATCCACAAATAAGAAGGTTGATAAAGGATAAAAACGTTTGGATTACACAAAATGTTCTGGGAAACAAAAAGGATGAAAGCTATGCAGAGCACATTCAAGAGATGTTGTTGAACTTCCATCTACTTGGTTGTAATATGAGCATCAAGGTTTACTTCCTACATAGCCATTTAGACCATTTCCCTGAAAATATTGGTGATTTGAGTGAAGAACAAGGAGAATGGTTCCATCAAGATATTCGGAATATGGAGGAGCGGTGCCAGGGTCACTGGAATGCCCACATGATGGCGGACTACTTTTCGAGCATTAAAAACGGCCCTTTTGAACCAATTCAAGTAAGAAAATCTTACAATTTTTTTTTATTTTTTTTTGATAAGCAAATTGTTGTTTTTTTTTAATTAAAAACTTTTTTCTTGAAAATCGCGTTTTAATTATATCTCAAAAACTAAAGCTGCTACAAAAAAACAGATTTCAGTTTTAAAATCGGCACCGCGAAAATGTACAATAAAAGTCATTATATTTCATCCAACAAAAATTCTGTTCCCTTGTGTAACATTATAAATGCGAAAGTGAGTTTGTTTGTTTGTTACGCTTTCATGCTAAAATGGCTGTACGAATTTGTATGAAATTTGGCACATGGGTGGTCTACCCATTTCTGAATTAGGACATGATATATTCCTACGAGATCGAGATTTAGATTTAGCGCAGCTGGATTTTAATATTTATGAAGTAGAAGAAAGAAGATAAGATAAAATACATATAGATTTAGAAGATAACGGTAAAGGCAAGATTGCCTGGAAGAGATTATGGAAAGCGATAAGTTAAGTAAGTAATAGTTTGATTTATTTTTTGTTATGTATTTTTGTGGTGTACAATAAAGTATATATAAATAAATATAGCTATAAATAGATTAAAAGTCTCTGATAATCCCTACGGTATAGCCAACCAGTCATAGTTTTATTTATTTAAATATAAGATTTAATAAATCTTTTTCTCAAATAAAGTTTATCTATCAATCAATAAATCATTTATTTTACAGATCATACAATCCAATGTGTTAGTAATTATATAAATATTTTAAACATTAGTATACACATTTGGCATATTTCGGTAATAATTAGGTACTAATAATATCAAAACAATTCTACCTATCCATATTGTTAACTAGTTTACTAATATAAGTTTGTTTGTTATTTGTTACGCTTTCACGCTAAAACAGCTAAACGGATTTGGATGAAATTTGGCACATGGGTAGACGATAATCTGAATTAGGACATGACATACATTTTATTCCCATATTCCTACGAGATCGAGACGTATGTGGGTGAAACCGCGGGACGCAGCTCGTCAATAATAATGTCAAAATCACCATTCAGAATGGAAACATCCATTATTTTTATACTCGTAGGCTAAATGTTTTTCTTATGGTGACTACAGTTCCCACTGTTCTATATTCGTTTAATATTTTCCAGTTATTTTTATGTTCAATGTCAAAATAATCAACATTAATATTAATGACACTGCAATCAAATGAAAAGACTATTTGTATTAAATGGTTGTGTTTATTTCTGGATTACATTACAACAACAACAATGTATGAGTACTTTTATAGAAACAATGTTACTGAATACGTGTTAATATGCTGATTACGAACACTTTCCCAAATATTCACGAAGTTTTTTACTTATTTAATTGTATAATTTATTATTTTACATTCTTTAATTACTTGATCTCACTTTCTGACTTATTAGTTTCACTTAATAAAATTTTAGGAATATCGTATACTTTTACATTTTTTGTAAATAAGTGAGCAGCATGTATAACTTATAACTATCACATAATTAATTTATCTGTCATTTTAATCCGATCCAGCATGGGACACCCATCCACCAACGACGCCTTAAGCCGAGGTGCGTGCCCCACAGGGGGCACCCCCTTAGCGTGGAGTCGCTTCGTTTCTAAGTTTTATGCCCTGGCTGGGAACCTTAATTTATTGAGGCAGCCACAGGAAAACAGCCGACAACCTCCTAGGTTGACCTGTAAGAATGCGAGAATGCAAAAAAAATATCTGTCATAGCTTCATTTTAAATTGGTTCTTTTTACCTATTTTGATAATATATAGTTATCTTATACCAGGTACATCATCTTCATATATAATTATATGAATGGATACAAAATATTGTAAACCATTTGAAAAGTAACGGTGGAGTTTCTTGCTTATTTCTTCTCCATACGAAAACTACCTTTTGGAAGGGGCAACTAGAATATATATATTTTTTTTTTGTAAATTTTGACGTTCCTAGGTGCCTTTTATGTGCCTAATTGAAATAAATTATTTGACTTTGACTTTGTTTGCTATTGCGTTGCTACTGAGTTGCCCTTCCGATTCTTTTGCCTTGATTCCGTAGAACACAGGAACTTATCTAGTTTGAGAGTTAGAGGCAATGCTAAGTTGCCAACCATATATCATATAGCCTTAGTTTGAACCATGTGTACTTTTTTATGCAGTTCTCTGTATTTGGTATCTGTATTTCTGTCCTACTAATATCTATTATACATGGTGGCAGGGACATCGACGCGAAAGCTGTTACCATGAATTCAGTACATGATTCTGTAAAAATTTCAACGCAGGGGGCGTTGAAATTTTTTGTCGGTTATTTAAAATAAAATCAGCTGTTTCATACATTTTAACCGCATAGGTATTGCACTTTTCTATGGAATAGCTGATTTTTTTTCAATAATCAGCGGAACTATTTCATTGCAGGGGAGTTCAGAATCATGGACTGAATCCATGGTAAAAGTTCGATGTCCCTGCCACCCTGTTTATATATATTTTATATTTATATCCTCTCCTATCCTACTTATATATAAATATTTAAATAAATGTGAAAGTTTGTGAGGACAAATGGATGTTTTTTACTATTTCAGGCAAAAACTAGTAAACGGATTTGGGTGAAATTTGGCACACTACATTTTATACCGATGTTTCCACGCGATCGAGACTTATGCAGTCGAAACCGTGAGGCGCTGCTAGTTACTTCATAATTTTGAATCCAGCAAATCACAACAACAACAGCTCTTCACACTCGCGTTAACCACAAACTCGCCACAATTAATACGAGAAAATAGACCAATTTTAGCCATAACCGAACAACCAATGAGAGTGGCATAATAGTGAACATTTTCGGTTCAAACTTACAATTGTTTACTTGAGCCTTTTCACCTATTGTGGCCAAAACAATCGGGAGGTGTTCATGGCTATGGACATCAGTTTCGAGGTAAACTGGGCAATGTTGTATGAGAAGCGGTCTTTGAACCAAAAGCTAATTTGTTTAATAGTTTTTTTTCCCCTAAAAGGACACAAATGTAGACAACCATTTTTGGTACAACAGCTTTGAGAAAAATAATGTAAAATAAATATTTTTATTTGAACATTTTTAACGCGTTTTCTTATTAAAATGTTGAACAATCCCCTATTGGTTTTCATTGTTACTGATTAGTGCAAATAATACAGGATGGTTTAGTTTTCAACGGAAGCCGATTTATCAAAGATTTTGTAAAATTAGTTCGTGGCTTACAAACTAATATTAATTTGGCCCAGTCTCTTTTCAAAGTTATTTTTGCTGTACTCTAGACGTTATAGTGACTATACTGGCTCATTTACCATGCTGCCCTATGTAACGTTGTTTGTTATTCAAATAAGATCTCCTTAGTACATATTTCAAGGTACATATTTTAAATCACAGTCCATTCCAAGGTTGCTCGGAAGAGATCGCGGAAAGCGATAAGGCCGACCATTGTATATTTTGTAGTGTTTGATTTATTTTTTGTTATGTATTTTTGTGGTGTACAATAAAGTATATATGAATAAATAATAAATAATAATTTGCTACAACGGAATGCATGGCTGATGCTGATTAATCATCGATTATTATTTTGTCACGTCAAATTAAAGTCATAATTTTATTTTTTGTTTACTTTGGCTATCACATAAATTAAGTAATTATACAAAAACAGAATTACCAAATTAACAATACTATTATGAGTGAACTGATGACTACCACAATAACATCGAGGGTTTGCAAGATCGAGAAAAAGAAGAGGAAGTGTGGTTTTCGTAAAGGGTGCGGTCCTGGGTATTGCACAAACCGGACCATCCTGCTATTCCAACGACGCTGATGAACTTCTAAACATCTGGCGAAATTCATGAAGACTTTGGGCGAGAGGTGAAATGGTGATTCCTAAATTCGCGGACAGCGCGCGATACATGTCTTGATCTTGTCAATATTATATATAATATATTGTTTAGATTGTTTACATATATTTTTTTTTAGTTATAAAAGTTTTACATTGAAAAAAAAACAAAAATAAAAACATTTGAAATCATGTTGTCCCATACATTCCAACTGCAAATGTAAGTTGGCCGATTATTACTCGTTAACCTGTAAAGCATATTTAGTTGTGATAGTTTTCCTTTTAACTTCGTTATATATACTACTGCCGTTATTTTTTTCACATATCCAAAAACAACCATTTAGCTGACACTTGACTCTAACAAAAATTAACATTTTAAAGCTTAATATTTCGCAAACGGATTTCTGAGTCAAAGAATAGTTTTCGCACACCCACACGACACTCCATAACATAGAAAATCATCCCCACTTTACGTGCAGAAAGGGGAGGTACCGTAAAAATAAATATTTATCATGATTTTATTTTTCCACTTTATCGGCCGGCATGTTTAATGTATAGGTGCTACCCATGCCAAAATTACAGCTTTTTAGAACTAAGATTCTCTGAGCTAAGCCGTGGATAGACAGACAGTCAGACGGAAATGGCGAAACTATATCGGATCCTTGTTGACTACAAAACCCTAAAAACCAGAAAAATTATAAGTAAAAATTTGTAGGCCAGCTTGAGAAAATAACTAAAAGGATTTAATAAATAGTGAGTGTAGTACTGCAGTTTGAGAAGTTATCCTGCTCATCATGCCGAATATCTTCATCAGATTTTCAACATTTTTTTTTGACACCAACATAGAGTTAATAAATAAAAAATACCAATAAAAAATCCCCTTGAAATCGGATCTCATAAGGCGAAGATATCTAGTAGCCCCCCTTTTTGCCCAATTTTGGAGGAAGTACTCCAATCAAAAATCCCCGACGTTTAAAAATTAGAAAAAAATTGTCAAACCTGTATCTACACCAAATTTTTTCCAGATTGGTTGTAAAATACGGCCTACTTTCGTATGTCATTTTTTACGTAAAAACTGACACACGAAAGTAAATTTTGCCAGACTTGACCCAGAGATGCTTCGCTCGCTACGCTCGGTCGATAGTTACTTGAGGAACTTGATGAGAAGATAGGACATCAAAATTAAGACAATGAGAGATTTCCTGCCATTACTAAAGGCATTTGTAGAATTTGTGTGTGGTAGGTACCTCAAATAAAAAGTAAAAATAAAAAGTCATTCCAAAAAAAAAAAAGATTTCCGAAAAAAAAAAAACACTACAAAATAACAAATAACTTTAAATTCTTAAGTCGGCGGCAAAAAACGAAATACAAAACCAAAGACACCGATTTCCGCAATGAAAGTTATTTTACACTTGAAGTGTTTTTTTTTTTTTTTTTTTTAATATTTTGTCGAAACATTCTCATAGTTGCACAAAATAATGTTAACCAACAGCGCCCGTGCTTTGCTGTTAAGAATCCTTGAAGCAGTGTACAGCAGAGTAAGGTAGACTCACCCCCGAATGCTGAAACGTCACTCAAAATTTAAGTAGCACTTAAATTTAACAGTCACTCAAAAGTGACGTTTGGCCATACAAAATTTAAAGTTTAGGTTTAACTGCTCAAATTTTAAGCAGCCCTTAAATGTTGAGTGACGATTCAGTATTCGGGGGTAACTCTTATATCAACAAAAAAAAAAAAAAAACTAATAAAACTAAAAACAAACCAAAAAAACTTGATAAAACTTTATAGTTACCTAATTAATCCTGACATCTTTAAATCTTTATTTTATTTTATTGACCACATTATAAGAATTTTCATATTGACAGTATTTTTAGACTATTAAGCACTTGCACTAAATGTTTGCATGCCTAATTTAAGGTATAAAGTATCAGAATCTCTAGTTATAAAACATCTGCATTTTTTGTACCTACTTTCTGTGCAAATAAATAATTATTCTATTCTATTCTAATTTTAACTTATAAACCCGCCATCATAAAATAACATCGTAGTTAACAGTTATCGTTAATGCACTAATGACAATCCATATTATATTATAATTATCTAATTACACAACAATTATTGGGCAATTATTAATAATGACATTAAGTGAAAAATCATCATCTTTGTTTCGATAACACGGAGCTGTTTATTTGTATAAGCTTTAATGCAGGTTCACTGGATTTTATGCAAGCTAATTATGACCGAGCTCCCCCTGACCTTTGGTGATAATCTTGTGACAAACGGGAATAACAAAGATATCTTACTTTAGAGTTACTTTCACCTAGCTTTTGCCCGCGGCATCACCCGCGTGGAGGTCAAAAATGATATCACGGGAACGTATTACCCAGATTGGTTTTTATCTAATCCGAAGGCATTTTAATCTTTTATGACTTTTTGAAGTGAAAACTTCTTTAGCCGCATTGGGCATTTTTGAGATGCGACTAAACTATTGATTTCACAACACTGTTACCGACACCAGCTTTAAAAAGACATCAACGCGCGATACATTATTTTCTGCATAGTAAAATTGTTCTAATTTTCAATTTTGTCGGCACTCCTGGAGTGTGTTTTTATGATTCTAAATAAACATAAAATAAATATTTTAGTACCAATGTTGACCACGTAATACCTACTACAGCATTATACACCTGCATTTTTTTTGGGGGGCGCGGTGGTGACCCCTCCAAGTCGACCAAAACAAACACAAAGGCACAGCCATAGCATCTTTTCTCGAAGCCATTCAGGACATTTTCAACCCCTTTAACTTCGTTGTGGATAAAGTTAGAAGCCTGAATTTTCAGTAACCAAGAGGGCTTAGTGTATCTAGGTATACTGTCAAATTACATTCAATTTGAACTTGTAGTTTAAGAACTATTGCAGGTCAAAGTTCCTTAATTTTGTCACTAACACACTTTTTTTTTTTTGACGGTTGTAAATCATCAAATAACTTCTCCCGCTCTGGGCGGAGTGGGAGGGCGTGTCAGACTCTTACTGACTAAAACCTACCCGTGTTCCTTCGGTTGCCCTGTCGCCGGGGGCCACGATCTCCCTTTCGGTTTTCTTCGCAACCCCGGCAGGCATCGGTCCTAGTGGACCCCTTCAATTATGCTGACATCTCTTTGAGGCGCGCGTGGAACACAACGCGCCGTCGACCCGGGCCTGGTCCTTATCGGACGGTGAGCCACCCATTGCTCACCGCCCGCAAGCCCGCGCCTACGGTGGCCGGAAATCGCCTCGCGATTCCCGACGCCCTGGGCGTCTCCTCCTGCGGCGGTTAGGGGCGTGAGGGCGCGAAATTTGCCTCTCCCTCACGCGTTCCGCCACCTCCTTCGCGAGCATTACCGCTTCGCAGAAGGAGGTGACGGGTCACTAACACACTGACTCACTCACCGATCATCAAAAATCTAAGATACTTTTTGCAGACACATAAGCTTCAAATTTTGAACACAATGACTGTTTAGCGTATAAAGCAAGGAAAAATTAAAATATACCGCAATTTTAGTCCCGCTATTTAGATATTGAACTGTATAAGTAAATTTTTAATCGCATATTATTACGATTACAAATTACATATGCAGTTCGTGTATCTAGTGAGCATGTTTGTAAATATGTGAGCACCATGTATCTATCACATTATTAAATTATCCGTCGTTGCTTCATTTTTAATTCTTTTTACTTGTTGTGGTATAGTAATTTTATTCTAGGTGCATCGTCTTCACATATAATTATTTAACGGTATGTGCGTACTTATACAAACTATTATAAAACATTTTAAAAGAGTGACGGTGGAGTTTCTTGCCCATTATTCTCCATACGAAAACTACCTTTTGGAAGGGGCGACTAGAATCAATTATATTATTTTGTAAAATTTGACGTTCAAAAGTGCCATACATGGGCCTATTTGGAATAAATGATTTGACTTTGAGAAAACGAGACTGAAATTGCGATATATTTCAATATTTACTTACTTACTTTTGCAGTTCAAGCAATTTTTCGACAGTACCTAAATATATAGGTAGGTAAATAAACAGATATACATAAACAAACCGTATGTAAAAAAAAAAAATCATCATCTGGGATAACGTTTTTTTTTTTTTTTCAAACATTGTAACTCGCAGTTTTCACCACTAAGGTCTTGGCTGCTTAACATGACTTTCCTGTGGGTGCCTTAAGCTGCTACACTTAGAGCCTCCAGCCAGGAGCAAGTAAACTATTCTAAATTAAAGCTAGGCGGTCGCTCGCTAAGGGCATCCCCTGTGGGGTACGAACCTCGACTTAGGGCGTCGCTGGGGGGAGGACAGCAAGAAGGGACAGGCTGGATCAAAATTTGGTTAATTTCATGATTATTAGGCAGGGTATTTAAAGCTACGTGCTCAGCTGCAACAACTGCTGGCACCTCGTTTTCGACAAGGGTCAAGGAGGAGTATCATTTACTCGGGGACACGGTCGCGAACGCAAAGGACCTCGGCGGTGAGGTCGGAATGACGCGAGGCGTCTGTGTTTGTGTACTGTACTGGTGGTCCTATTATTCTCCTGGAGGAGTGTAATGGGGTCATCTGGGTCGGAAAGATGCGCTACCTTTGCCTTTGCCCTCTTTATACAACGTGTTTTTGGGATATCAAAAAAACAGGTTGTATAGACAGTGACTAGATGCCTAGTGTACCTATCTTATGGAATATAAAGGTAGGCACAATCAGTCTCTTCGAAGGTTACTTGTAAAATGGGCAACAAAACTCAAACTCAAACTCAAAGCATTCATTTCAATGAAACCATTTACAGGCACTTTTGAACTGTCAAAGAGTCTGTCAGTTAGTCAGAAAGTTGAAGCTAATTGCCCATTCCAAAACGTAGATCTCTATGGAGAAGAAACTCCAAGGACACTCTTTTAAATATAGTTATTACAAAAACCTGGGTACATCATTCTTGAAATGACATCAGTTGTCAATTAAACTGCATTAAAATGATGAAGAAGCAATAATAATTAGGTATAACAATCTGTGGGATCTACCTACGATGCTGCAGATAAACACACAAATCCTCACGTTTTATTAAACTACATAGGTTCAGTATCAAAATCGGAGTATCTACCTATAAGAAGAAATGAGATCCCATCAAAGACATAACATATCAATGCAACTCTCGAAATGCAGTTATTCTACCGTAAAAAGATGTGAGATGTAATGTTAAAGCAAGTCTGTTAATTGATTCAGTACCTAGATAGGTACTGAATCAATTAATAGACATATAGATATAATTATGTCATCTTTATTTCTTCAATAGAGAGACTAACTTGGCAATCGCACATGACAATAGAATCTAGATTCTAAATACAACAAAATCTACCTAATATTAGCGCTGCGATTTATTTAATTAATACTATTTAAAATAATAGATTATTCTTATGTGATTATGTTGTCATGCGATGGCCAAATTCAAGAAATGCCGGATTTTGCAGATAAGCTTTCATCACCCCTTTAGGATTATTTTTAAGTCAAAAAGTAGCCTATGTCCTTCTCCAGGGTGCCATCTATCTCCTTGCCAAATTTTATCGAAATCCGTTCAGTTGTTTTGGCGTGAAAAATTAACATTCAGACAGACAGAGTTACTTTCGAATTTATAATATTAGTATGGAATAGTATGAAATATTAATAATAGTATAGATAGTACGTTTAGATTAATACCTAAAAAGGCGTTAGTCCGTTGGACAATAT
Organism: Omphaloscelis lunosa; assembly: GCA_916610215.1. Lineage (NCBI taxonomy): Eukaryota > Metazoa > Arthropoda > Insecta > Lepidoptera > Noctuidae > Omphaloscelis > Omphaloscelis lunosa. Next base: position 11,870,077 of record OU744267.1, read on the forward strand.
ACAGGCTACAGAAAACGAAAATACTGGAGACGGTAAGTACAAAATTATTATAACAAACTTACTCTCTTTAGACCAGGCAGCGTAACATATGATCAATCACATTCTGAAGCATTTTGATTGCTAATTATATGTTCGAAAAATGTATCAACAACGTAAATAATACAACAACGTAAATGACACAATGAACGTTGTTGAGCTGTCAACATGAAACAGATTGTGATTGGCCGAAAATGAAGCAAAACGAGTATAAAGAGCATAACAGGTGGCGTTCTATAGTTCCTGCCTACCCCCATTCCCATGGCCAAACTCAGGCCTTCTTCCCAGAAGGCCTGAGTTTATGTATGTATGTACTCTCTTTGGCACCTAGACTAAAATTACACTTTTAAATTATTTCCCTCTTCTTTAAAACAAACACCTGTATATAATAAAGAAACAAACATTACTTTAATGACACTCGACAAAAATTTAAAGTGATTCAACAAAATTCTTTTTTTGTCTAAACAATTCCATACAAAGTCACGGTCATAGCTTGTTTCATATTATCGTTTATTTTATGTAATGACTGGGTATATAAGGAAACGTATTTGTGTATCTCCCATAGTAGCTATCTGAAATAGGTACGTTACAATAATGCCTGCGACGATAGCCCTGGTATTATTAGCGGCATCAATTACTTCTAATGATGCTGCAAGAATACTGGCATTTTTCCCAGTTCCGTCGATCAGTCATCAAGTTGTATTTCGTCCTCTAACTCAAGAACTAGCCAGGCGAGGGCATGAAGTCACAGTCATCACACCAGATCCTGCCTTTCCAAATGGAGGAACACCTGCGAATCTAACAGAAATCGACGTCCACGATTTTTCTTACAAAAAATGGAAAACACTATACGAAGTAACTTCTACAGGCGATAATGATTTGATCATACAAATGCGATTAGCATTCCATATGATCGCTGAGATCGTCGAAATGCAGTTGAAAGTAGATAAAATGCAAAAATTGATGGAAGAAGAAAAGTTTGATTTGCTATTGTTAGAAGCTTGTGCAAGACCCGCGTTACTTCTGTCACACGTTGTTAAGGCGCCGGTGATTCTAGTGTCTTCTTTCGGTCCTTTGAACTACAATGTGGAAACTATAGGATCATCTTGGCATCCTCTGTTGTACCCAGACGCTTTTAACCAGCATTTGTACAATTTGACGACGTGGGAGAAATTTGTAGAATTGTGGAAAAATTATAGAATGTCAAAAGTTATGCAAGAAGTTGAAGATGTAGAAAATGAAATTGGCAAACGTTTGTTTGGACCGAAGATTCCGAGTATACATGAATTAAAAAATAATGTTGAAATGCTGTTTTTGAACACACATCCTATTTGGGAAGGAAATCGTCCAGTGCCTCCTAGTGTTATTTATATGGGTGGATTGCATCAGAAGCCTGTGAAAGAATTGCCAATGGTAAGTTTTTAAATTTAATTATTATTACATAACATAACATCACGCCTTGTTTCCCCGAAGGATTGGGCAGAGGTGTCCCTGTAGCAGGTTCACCCACATTTCGCCAGTTATGTTTTAAATCCCATGTAATAGGGGGCGAGCCTATTGCCATCAACCGGGCACAAATCCAGACTCCGGGCTGCTACTGAGAAATTTCAAGAGACAATTATAATTTTATTTCTTTTAAGTACATACCGTTTACATTTTTAAATATTAAAAAAAAAAAAACATTTAAAAAATTTAAATTATTATTATAATAATTGTAATTATTATTTTTACGTCTTTACTTTTCTCGGGACCCTAGGGTACCGGACCTTTGGAAGGCGTACGAGGGGCTGAAATCAACTCGCAGAGGCTCGTTAGGAATTATAATTGTTGGCACTGATACATTTTTTTTTTATTTTTTTTATTCAAATGGAACAACAAACAGCTACAATATAAAACATAGGAACAAGAAATACATAAAAAAAATACAGACAATATTGCAGCCCACAACGCTGTTCATGGATTAGCTACAGGACAGTGACAGAGAAAATAATCGCTAGGGTTACAAATAAAATATTTTTTTTTTTTATTAACTTACTTGTTTATAGTATATCCATATAACTTTTATGAAATGGTACACAAAAAAGAAGGAAAAAAAGAAAGAAGGAAATATGTTCAAGAAAGCTCCTTGAGTATACGACTTCTGAACGTATAGGGAGCACAAACAAAAATGTCTATATGCTCAAAGGTCCTATTGTAGGAATCGACCATTCTGCGAAGAGGCGAACGCAGGCCAGAGTAGCAACCTTCAAGTACCCACTGAAAATAATCTGCCAGTGCGCACCTTTCGCTTGTGGACTGTCCTAGGAACCGCATAGCATACCATGTTGGACAATTCAATGCAGTCAAATTTATTTCTTACAATATTATATAGATTCATGGCTTCTAAGAACTTACGTCTATTTTCAAGTGCTGCGACCTTATACTTTGCAAGCAAATCTTGGTACAAAAATAATATCCACAGCATCTACAATGCATGGCACGCAGGAATTTGTATTGAACACGCTCAATCATTTCAACGTACTTTTTGTAGTATGGACTCCAGACGGACACGACATATTCCAGTTGAGGGCGTACTAGAGACTTGTACAAGCAAATGTAGGTAGAAGGCTTTTTAAAGTCGACAGTTGATCGCATTACAAATCCGTATAGTTGATACGCAAAGTACCTGAGCAGTTTTTGAGTTTATCCATTACACACAAATTTACGAAAAATCAAATCTTTTCTCTTTATATTATTATAATAACATAATATTAGTTTAGATATTGTTAAGAGATTTTTTTGTGGTACACACGACTACATGTCAAGCTATATATTTCCAGTATAAGCTGATCTCGCATTGTATATGATTTCCGTACAATGAGAGGTCAGCTTATAATATAAATGTATATCTTGATATGTAGCCGTGTGGACATAGGTATCAAAGTGTTATGGAAATATACAATAAAGACTCAGGGCTAGTATAGTGACGATGCATTACTGTCATTGTAATAATTATCTCTAGAATGATGATGGTGATCATTCTCTACACATCTTCAGACCACTCATATATTAATTCTCAAGGTTAGGAATAAATTGTTAGCTTCCGATGATTATTAATTCAAAGTCAAAGCATTTATTTCCATTTCAAATTATAAGTGGTAGTTGCATATTATGATTGTTCTAAACTCAACAAAAAAACATGACACATACAAAGTTCTGAGAGACATCCATTTTGAAAGTGGGCAGCTTCGCAAAGCCATATTTCACTGTTTTGATTAATTTCGCAATATTACTGTATGTATGGAAATATGAAATATGGCTTATTATTGAACTAATATATTGATTAAGAAATGCAATAATTAATATCGTAACACCGAATAATTTAGTTTTAGATGTAAAAAAAGTATTTGGAAACTTTCAAATGCCTTTTTTACACCTGAAACGGTTACAAAATCAAATTCAGTTTTACATTTATTGCAATTCATAAATAATATTCTAGTTCACTAGTTAGCGATATTTCATATTTCCGTATAGTAATATTGCCAACTTAATCAAAACAGCTAAATATTTGGCAGTCATTTACGATGTTGCCAACATTAGAATGAACGCTGTTAAGAATTTTCGCATTCTAATCTCAGTTTAAGCTCTCGAGAACATCTCGAACCTATACCTAAATTCTTTAGGACAAGTTTATTACGTTGATTATCGCTGTGATGAGATTTCGACTTTCTGAACATTTTTAAATACGGGAATTGGCCTTCTGGGGATTTTGACCTGTTGGGACAGTTTTGAAAATGGTCACATCGGCGCCGTCGGCGTTCCCATAGTGTTTTTTTTTTCTTTTAACTTTATGATACAGAAATATTTGGAGGATACAAATAGGACGCGCAAGGTGGAGGACAGAGTATTATGGCGCAGCCTGGCAGAGGCCTATGTCCAGCAGTGGACTGCGATAAGCTGAGTTTGTTGACAGTAATAGTATGATTGGCTCTGTCAATCATTTATAGAGACAAAACATTATAATAACCAAACCCGTATTATTTTTTAGCTTGATCTTGTCGTAATAGTTTCGGGCTGGAATTATTTAGGTTTTCATCGTGTATTATAGTCAAAATTATCAAACATTATTTGCTTCTAATTTTTTAACAAAAAACGTACAATTACAGGACCTCAAAACTTATCTGGACTCCTCAAAGAACGGCGTGATCTACATTAGTTTTGGAACAAACGTTCAACCTTCACTGCTTCCTCCAGAAAGGGTACAATTGATGGCCAAAGTCTTCTCTCAATTACCTTACGACGTATTGTGGAAGTGGGACAAGGATGAACTTCCAGGACGCTCTAAGAACATCAGGATATCCAAATGGTTGCCACAGTCGGACCTTTTAAGTAAGTTTTATTATTTAAATGATAATCTTTTTGCAAACCTTACATTATACCCCTCTAGTTACATAATAAAAAGAAAAAGTGATAAATTGGTAAAAATCTTTTGACAGAAAAACTAAATAAACATGAACTTTCAGGGCATTCAAAGATCAAAGTTTTCATAACACAAGGAGGTCTACAATCAACAGACGAGGCTATCACAGCAGGAGTACCTCTGATCGGTATACCAATGTTGGGTGATCAATGGTACAATGTTGAAAAATATGAGCATCATGGTATTGGAAAGCAACTTGATTTGCTTACGATGACCGAGGAAGATTTTAAGAATGCTATCAACACTGTCATTGGTGATAAAAGGTGAGTAGTTGGAATCTCTATTAAATTTGATTACTTTGTGTTTCATTCGAAATATAATTAAGTCCTTATAACGTACGAGTACGTCATTGATTGGTTATAAAATAAGATATTCTGGACAGCTAAGATGTCAAAATAACAAATCAGCTGCAATAAAGCGGCAAAAAATGTTTTACGATATATTCAAAATAAAGTTAACAGAACTGAACAAGACACACACGTTGAACAGTTGCAAGACATGGTGATTGTGATGGATAAAGCATATAAGGTGAAAGGGATGAATATAAATGTGAATAAGACGAAGGTCATGGTGTTTGAAAGAGGAGAGGATGTATCGGTGTGTGATGTGAAAATAAATGATAAGAGTGTGGAGCAAGTAAGTGAGTTTATATATTTGGGGAGTCTGTTTACAAGGGATGGGAAAATTTATGGGGATGTAGAAAGGAGAGTAAACGCGGGAAATAAAGTGAATGGTGCTGCGATTATGACCAACCACTCGATGTCTAAAAAAGCTCGACTGGCTTCACAATGGTGTGCTGGTGCCTACGCTTATGTATGGAAGTGAATGTTGGGTGTGGCAAAACAAGCATGAAAGTAGAATAAATGCTGTGGAAATGCGTTCCTTGCAAAGCATGTGCGGTTTGTCTATGAATGATAGGCTGAGGAATGATGTGATAAGACAGCGGTGTGATTTAAAAGAAGATGTTGTGACAAAAATTGAAAAGGGTATGCTGAGATGGTTTGGGCATGTTGAGAGGATGAATGAAAGGCGACTAACAAAACGTATTTACAAGGCTGATGTGAAGGAAAAGGCCGGTCGGGGACGCCCTAGAAGGGCATATACTGACCTTATTGGTGATGTTCTTCAGAAAGGCCAAGTGCGTAGTACTCGCAACCGGCGGGAGTGTATGACCAGATGTATGAACGTAAACGAGGCAAAAGGAGTATGTAAGGATCGTAGCAGGTGGCGTTCTGTAGTTTCTGCCTACCCCCATGGGAAGAAGGTGTGAGTTTATGTATTTATGTCAAAATAAAGTTTTATCCCGTGGTTCTGCAGTTGGACAATAATATCAAGCTATTATTGCCCCACTGCACAGCAAAAGCCTCTTCTCACACAGAGAAGGCACGAGCATTAATTGATTACCATCCTCACTCAAGACGGGTTGGCCACTTCAGACTTTGACATTCAGACATTGGTAAAGTCCAGGTTTCCTCACGATGTTTTTCCTTACCAATGTCAGTAATTTAAAAAATATACTCAGAGAGTACATAAAATATGAATTGAAAAAGTCAAGATAAAGATAAAATATGAATGTTACTCTCAGTGTGTGAATACATAACAATGATTTATGACTTTTTGATTTCGATTATCGTTCAGATACAGTTATCTCGTCATGTCATCGTCATGAAAATCGAAATGTAATTAATTGGATAGTACAAATAATAGACAGGATTGTGTATTTAAAAAGTGTAAGTCGGACTACGCACAATGAAGGGTTCCGTAGATGGGATGAATTTAACCCAAATACAAAGTTAACATTGTAGTTGTAATACATGTTCTCCCATACATTCAAACTGTAAAAATATAAGTTTGTACGCACAACCATAGACTTCTTATAGGTTTTCCTGTAATTTATGAGTGAAGAACCATTATCTGTATTTTTTCAATATTTTAGGCTCAGTAGTTTCGGAGATAAGGGGGCAGTGGTAAATTTTCACCTATTTGCTTAAATATCATAAGATGTATTTAATTTAAAATTATATAAAAAATATATATTTGAGATTCTGGTAACAAGCCCTTTCATTTGACATGTCACACAATACAGTTTGAAAAACATTATTTTTTTTAATTTTCTTATTAGCCCCCAAATGTGACCCCTATATTCAAAATTCATTTATTTACGATAAACGTCCGTGTTTGGGTCACAGGTCAATTTTCAACTTAATAGGTCTATTGGATTCAGAGAAAATTGGCTGTGACAGACGGACAGACAGACAGACACACGAGTGATCCTATAATGGTTCCGTTTTTTTCATTTTGAGGTACGGAACCCTTAAAATTGTAAATCACTACGTTAATTTAATTTTTATATTGGTAGACAGATAAAAATCCATACCAAATTTTCAACATTTATCAAATTATTAACGATAGACTTATCTTTCATTCATGATTTGCAGTTTTCGTCACAATATCGTAAAACTTGGAAGCGTGATGCGTGACCAGCCGATACATCCACTGGAGCGCGCCGTGTGGTGGACGGAGCACGTGCTGCGTTACGGCGGCGCGAGACATCTGCGCGCGCCCGCCGCCAACATGTCGTGGGCAGAGTACCTAGAACTGGAACTAGTACTCACTCTATTAGCAATTGCTCTTGGGTTTGTTTTAGTATTCTCATATCTTGCATATAGCTTATGGAAACTTTATAGTATTTGGAAACTTCAAGTACACAGAAAATTAAAGGACAATTGAACGCTGGTTCAAAAATAATTTTCTAATAAATCTAACATTTTGATCCCGAAAGTATTGTGACCAAAATATTAGATTTATTAGAAAATTCTTAATATAGTTAATTGATTCAGGCGTGACCTTGCGGAAATCCATTACAAAATGATGATGTGGATATATTTAGTAACCTGTTCCACTTAGCTATTTCTAAAGAGTCTTAAACAGACCCTGGAAGAAATTGACACGTGTTTCACCTCTCAACGAGGCATCCTCAGGATGACGATTAACTTGTTGCGAACTCGAACACGGCGTGTTGCCACACCAAGCACCGAGCGCAGACGCGCAGGCACGCGCGTGATGCCTCGTTCTCGTACATCATCATTTAAGAAAATTGTTTTTTTTATAAATATTTAATGATAAAATAAGTATGCAATATTATAAATTATTATTAAGGTTAGAATAGGCTGTGGTATGCATAATGTTAGACAATTAAACGAAATAGAATATCATTTTTGTTTTTGTATTTTGCCTCTAATTTCCTTTTTAGTCTTATAAATATATTTCTGCTCAGATGAATTGCTATGAAAGGATATTTTAAGACGTCAATAATCATAATAATTGAATTTTGTATTTGCATTAGGTATTGGTACAATGTTCGTCCCTTGGGGCAGGCAGAATCTACAGAACGCCATCTGCTACGATCCTTACATGGTCTTAAAGTCAGTAATTAAATTTTCTTCTACATAGTCTGAGATTTAACATCAAAACTTCAGAATGTATTAGAACTTCACAATACTAGAGTTTATTTATATTTAATGACATGCTTAAAGCGCGGGACATGCACAAATTGTGAGTGGCGCGGGCGTGGCGACGGTATGGCGCGTGCGTTGCGCTGCCCGTTTCATATTTCATACAAAATGTATAGGAACGACGTGGCGTGGAACATACACACAATGCCCGCGCCGCAACGTCGTGCGTCGCTTCGCCCGCGCCGCCCGCGCCATGGCCGCGCCACTCGCCATTTTGTGTATGTCCCGCGCATTAAATACTGGTTTCTATCATTCAATACAAATGTCAACAGTTTTTTTTTTTTACCTATACTAATATTTTATCATCATTATGAGATCCTGGATTTGATTCCAGGTCAAGCAAGTCTTATTCGGTTTTCTATCTGAAATTTCTCAGTAGTGGCCCGGAGTCTGGATTCATGTCCGTTTGATGGCAATAAGCTCGCCCACTATTACATGGGACTTAAACATAACCGAAATGTGGGTGTACTATAGGTACACCTCTGCCCACTCCTTTGGGGAAACAAGGCGTAATGTTATGTTAGGCTAGGTTAGGTTAGAATCGAATGATGAAAGCATGTTTCTTCTTTGTGTGCAAAGATGCCTATTGCTACAATGCAAATGCTTCTAGCACGAGAAAAACGTAACATAAAATCTTTAAATTTAAATGAATGTTTTGTGTTGCGTAATGTAAATTATTTTGCATGCTATTGTTTAGATTTTTTTTCTAACTGAACAGACAGCTGTGCTGCTGGGGAGTTTGTTGCGCCACTTTTTCTTCCCAGCTAAAGCACTAGGAAGTGGTGAAGGGTGGGCTTTTTTGGGGACTGTCTTATGTCATTTTGACGTTCAAAAAGTGCTAATTCTCAGCCTCATTACAATAAGTGACTTTTGAAATTTGAAATTTGGAATCGTAAATTCTTCAATGTTTTTTTTTTTAATTGGAATTATTCGTTTCTCATGTAACGTTAATTCAGTTTGAAGTCTTTAGTAATTCCAAATGGTGATACGAATTGTGCTTATCGCATTTTAAACCATAAGATTTATTTTCGATTAAAAAGACTTTCGAATATCTTGAAGTTTGCCGAGGCCCTAGCAATATTATAGCATTTAAGCATAATATAAACATAATCAGTCTTTAATGTTCCCCTGCTGGGACACAGGCCTCCTCTCTTCGAGTTGGAGTGAGCTGTATCGTATCACGTGGGCAGCATTTTTTGCAATAATAATTTTCCAATTCAAGTTGATAGTTATTATAGACTACCCGTACATTCTCCAAAGGGCATCTTTTGGAGAATGTACGAGTAAAGGCTAAAAAAACACGATTAATTACATTGATATGAATTCGATAACTCATAAAATATTACAATGCTTGCAGGTACAAAGTTTAGTACACAATTTGCTTGGAATAATTAGTACTGTTGTTATTTGTCTCATAGTGCCGAAGTAATATATTTATTGTAGATAGGAATACAAGGTGAAATAGCCTTTATTACGACTAGGTAAATTCCAATATTAGTTTGGACATATTGGTGGGCTTTACTTGGTTGTATTAGTATGGAAATGCATTTTGAAAATTTATCTTTCACTATTTTTAACCTACTTCAAAAAAGCCGTAGAAAGAGGTTCTCAGTGTTCTTTTCTACCATAGATACCTACATTTGATACTCGTTACCTTCAAGTGCTTTAGCAAGTAATTGAACTGATTTAAACGCTTGGTCTATAAGACGGTCTGAAATTGGTCATATTCATGAAGTTTCTTTCTCTCCTCCGTGATCCTCTTGTACCCACATATTAGGTGCTTCTAATTTCCAAAATCTATTCAGAGAGTTCCAATATGAAATATTATCGTATTATGATATCATAGTCGGGTTATTCAGATTAGCACAAAAGATTAATTTGTGTATAATAACAGTTTCTAATCCTACCTAATTTCGTGCAAACTCAAACATTTAAATCCCGTCCGCTAAATTAGCAGACTGGATTTCCAATTAAATTGGAAGCCTTCGTAACCACCTAATAACGAGAATATGTAAATATGTAGCAAAGGATAGACTCTTATATTTGCTCAATAATATAATTATCAACGAATTCTCAGCAAGACTGTTACTGAGTGCCTTTTAGTCGTTTCAAGGTTCACTGCTTTAGAGTTGATTATAATGAAGGTAATAACAGGCTATTTCAGGTCTAAGCTGGTCTAAATTGTCATTCTTTGAATCTTGATGAATGTATGAAATGGCTTTATCACGGCAAATTGACATTTGGTGCCAATGTGGTTAACAATTAATTACCACTTATGGACTACAGCCTGGGGAGCTTGTGGACTTGTGGCTAAGTAATAATAATCGTACGGGTCGATCTATCAGGTTAAGCTATGCTTGCCGCGGTTGGTCCGTGGATGGGTGAACATCGTTCCATACCAAGACCCATCTGTGCCTCGAAAAGCACGTTAAGACATTTTGGTCCCGGCTGTCATTTTTGGATTTTTGACAGTCTTCAACCAGTCTCACCAAGGGGTATCGTATTACCCAGTAACTGGGTTGTGAAGGTCCGATAGGCAGTCGCCCCATGTAAAATACGGTATTCAGTTGCACCCGGTTAGACTGGAAGCCGACCCCAACATAGTTCGTAAAATACTAGACAGATGATGAACTCTTGGGAAGTTTTTTTTTTAAATATTTCCAGAGCTGCACCTACAAGTTTTCAATCAAATACCCTAAGATAATTTTGATAAGATCATTTAGGTATCAACAACATGAGTAATATATGCATGTAATATCTTACCTATTGATAACCTTAATGATTGGCTTATCAGTACCTTCCGTAATATATAATACAGTGGGCGAACTGATTTGATCTTGTCTTTATTCAGTTTTAGCCTTTGATATTTTCATTAATAAATTAAATGTTTTCGCCAATTTCGTTTTTTTTTTGCTTTTTGCAGTTTCATGTAAATAATGGTGTTCTATTTTATTGTGTACTTCACTAGCCTCGGTGGCGCAGTAGGCAGCGCGTAAGTCTCATAATCTTAAGGTCGTGACTTCGATCCTCACCTGAGGCATATCTTTTGGTATTTATTTGGTCTTTCAATAATATTCTAGTAAAGATAGCTGAATACTGAAAAGCGTTTAACTGCTACAACAGCAATGGATTATTCATTTGGAATTGTTTCCTCATGTTCAAAAACATGGCATTTTATTTGCAAAGAATAATAATCATCACGATTTTATAAACAATATAAAAGCTCATAACTAATTTTATTCTCAACATAATTACCAGTTAAAAAAAAATACAGAAAATATTCTCCAAAAAAGGTTTCGTAGTGTGGAATACCACACTACGAAACCTACGGAAGTTGTAATATGCAATGCCGAATTTCTAAACAATAATAATTTTAAACTTGTTACACAATTCTCTACTCACGATATTAATCAAGGTCTTTTATAAACGAAAATACAGAAAATATTTTCCAAAACCTAATCCACAATATGAAAGCTGCGTACAGTTGTAATATAAACTGCCAATGTTGTAAACAAGAATTTAAACTTGTACTTGTAACACATTATTATACTCACCGTGTTAATCAAGGTCTTTTATAAAAGAAAATACAGAAAATATTATCCAAAACCCATTCCACACTATGAAACCTGTGGAAGTTGTAATATGGAATGCCGAATTTGTAAACAATAATAACAAAAAGCTTGTAACACATTTCTATACTCACCGTAATAATCAAGGTCTTTTTTTAAAGAAAATTTAGAAAATATTCTCCAAATCTTTCATAGTGTGGAGTAGTCCACACTATGAAACATGCGGATAGTTGTAATATGCACTGTCGATTTTGTAAACAATAATAATTATAAACTTGTAACACATTTCTATACTCACCTTAATAATCAAGGTCTTTTATAAAAGAAAATACAGAAAATATTCTCCAAAACCTACTTCCACACTATGAAACCTGCGGACAGTTGTAATTTGCGCTGCGGTTACCGCCGCACTGTCTAATTTTCAACACGTATGAAGGACATTTCGGACTTTACCTATTTCGTGGAGTGTCTCCGACGTAATTGTGTTTGGCCCTTTATGATATATTACGAAGTTTGCTGAATGTTTTGTTGCTTAGGTGTGAGGTTTATTTGTCGGCCATAGTTCATAGTGGTGTTAATTTTGTGTATGTCATGCGGAAGAAATAAACAGACGTAAAGATTTGTGGCGGAATGAACGAAGATTAAATTAACTCTTGGACCTTATTTAGGATTTCGTAGCCAAATGACCAAACGGAACCCTTATAATTTCGTCCGCCAGATTATGTTTTCGGGTCTGTTTTCACAATTAATTAAATATTTTTGTTGATGCATTACAACATAATCACCTATAATGTTACCACTTTTTCTTTTTCTTTCTTTCTTTCTTTTCTTTCTTTCACGGCTGGGACACAGACCTCTTTGTAAGAGGGAGTGAGCCGTAATCCACCACGCAAGTCCAGTGCAGGTTGGTGGATGTCACATGTCTTTGAGTTAATGCATTACTACTCCCTTTTAAATCTCGTCATATATGGATAAAAAAACCGGCCAAGTGCATGTCGGACCACGCACAAAATGGCATAGGTATGTCCGTGGTATCACAGCGGGCCCTACCAAAATACCAGCTCTGCGGTATTTGTTTTTTTTTTCAAATATCGTAGCATTATGCTGAGATAGGAGCCTTTTTGGCCTCGCACAGGTCTTCTTTTTTGTTTACATAATTTTCTTTGTTTTAAATTTTAATATGTTTTCTGAAATTGTTATTGTTTTTATAATTTTCTTAGTTTTAATGTTGTATTTCCTGTGCGTGTCCCAAATAAAATAATAATCTATCTTTCTTTCACAATGAAGGGTCCCGTAGTTCGTATGAATTTATCCCAAAAACAAACATATCATTGTAGTTGAAAAATTATGTTCTCCCATACATCGATATACGTCACAGTCAATTCTTCAACTGCAAATGTAAGTTTGTAATCGCAGAAAAAAACATTTTGTGCGATAAAACTACGGACTTTTTCCTTTATATGTATGTGAGACCTAGCTTCCTGCCAAATTACATGATTCTAGGTCAACGGGAAGTAAGTCGGTAGGTTTTGATTTATTTGCGAGTATCAAAATATATCGCATAAATGGCTGTATTTTTGTATTGCGTTGACTCAGAAGCTTGATTATTTTAGATCTCTAAGGGACCATAATTATGCCTTCGTATTTGATATTAAATTGGAGCAGCTCAATCCCAAGCCCTTTTGTCCTCAATGTAATCTTTAACGGTAAGTATAAAAAGCTTTCTGTCACAACTTACGTTTAATGAATGATTGTTGATATCTCCACGCGTTTCTGAGAAAAGGGGTCTTGAACTGATGGACAATGAAGTGATTCCGTTTTTTCTTTATGAGGTACGGAATACTAAAAAGCGATACATTACCTGCACAGCTATTTGGTTTTTCATGGATAATTACGGAAGCTTTCAAAGGAAAGCTTTAAAGTTTTCCTTATAGATAGCTCCATTAATTTGACGTAACTTAGATAGTGAACTCTCGATGTACAAAATAAATTAAATCGTGTGTCTGTGCATCAAATTTTTAACCAACTTCAAAAAACTAGAGGTAATGCATTCTAGTTTTTAGTTTCATGTTTATGTACTGATTTCTTTGCGATTACTAAGCCTATTTACGTTATTCTTTTTTAATTTGGTAGAAGACGCCCTCGCGGGGGTTACTAATTTAGAGGTGTGATGATCACGTTGGGGTCACCAGTAAAGAGGCATAAGGAACAGGGTGTAAATTTCACTCACTCTGTAGAAAAGGGAGGATTCTTCGACCAGACGGGTCTTGTGTCTGGCGGGCGACTGCCCAACGGTTGTTGGTTTGGTTTGTGATTGGCATCTCGCATGTCAACAGATTCAGGAAGGGTCCTACACCTTTCTCGAGGGCAAAGGGTTTCAGGAATGTCTATTTTTTAACCTGTCTCCCACGTCTGTTGATTTAGTGTCCCACCCCGTATTACAAATCCGCTGGAGGCATGTAGCAGAGTCACTTCCTCAATCTGACCCTTGGAGGAGGAGGATAGTATGAAGGTTGAGGTTGAGGAGGTTGACGGCTGCTTAACCGGACTTTCCTTTGGCTGCCTCAATAAATTAAGGCCTCCAGCCAGAGCATAAAACTTAGAAACTAAGTGACTACGCGCTAAGGGCACCCGCTGTGGGACACGGACCTCGGTGGGTAGGCTGGATCGGGTTAGTGCCCAACAATTGATGTCGGGGACGACTGATCGCACGGCAAGCTCTGTTTGTGAAGGCAGGATTTTGTTTGACGTTAGGTCTTCTCTTTCTCTTTTTTTAAGTGAAAACTTCTTTAGGCGCATTGGGCATTTTTGAGATGGGACTAAACCATTGATTTCGCGACACCGTGATAACACCAGCTTTTGACCATTAAAAAGACATCAACGCGTTGGGCATTTTTGAGATGGGACTAAACCATTGATTTCGCGACACCGTGATAACACCAGCTTTTGACCATTAAAAAGACATCAACGCGTTGATTACCACGGTGCGTGGAGTAAAAGACATCAACGCATTGAGTACCGCGGTGCCGATTTTTTTAAGTTTTAACTACTGTCGGCACTCCCGGAGTGCCACATTTTTTTTTTTTTTGTATCCCTTTACCCCACTTGCTGCGTTTACAAACATTTAAAATCACACACACAAACAGCCTCGCATCTTTGATGCGTAGTTCGCGTGTGGCAAATATATATAAATGCCGCCACATTCCCATATCAAGTTTAATAATTTTGCTTGAGTAGGTTTTTGAGTTAGCTAATTTAGTTGCGGTAAATAAATAGATATATAGTGAAGATATTTAAGACAGTCAACACAAGGTAGCAACCGCTAGTCTACTTAGTAATAAAATTGACGTAGAAAATTATCTCATTCAATCCGATTTGATTGTAGTAGGGCTAAGTAATGATTCTTTTATATTACCTCGTAAAATTCAAAATGTCTGTTTTGATATAGGTTAATGTTTTATTAGAATACTTCGTTATTACCTATTATAAGTCCACCAGGGACCGATATTAGGAATTAAGGAATTTTGGGCACTAATTATTAAAATTTTATGAGTGGAGTTTCAATCAATTATAACAAATAGGATTTTGCCTGTTTACCCTGAAGGTTTTGGCAGAGGTATACTATCGCGGTAATGCATATCTAACCACTTAGGAAACAAAATCCCGTGCACATGACCCTTTTTTTTTGGAGGTAAGCGTTAATATAGCGGCCGAGCGCTGCAAGCAAGAATAGTCCTTACGGTGTTCAGATATGCATTTCCTCGATAGTACCTATGGTTGTGTTTAAGTTCTAGGGGTGAAGCTTTTACCACCAACCGGGAAGAAAGTCGGGCTCTCGGCTGCTACTGAGAAATTCCTGATGGAAAAACTCAATAACACTTTGCCCGAACTGGGAATAGAGCCCACATTCAGCATTCGCGCTTGCGACCACTAAACCAATGAGGCAGTCAATAGATTGATTATATTATTAACTTTAACTTTATTTACAACATAACATACATTATACACAGTAAGAGGCTCCCTTTTTTTTTGAGTGGGAAATTATCAAATAACTTCTCCCGCTCTGGGCGGAGCGAAAGGGCGTGTCAGACTCTTACTGACTAAAATCCACCCGTGTTCCTTCAGTTGCCATGTTGCCGGGAGCCACGATCTCCCTTTCGGACTTCTCCGCGACCCCGGCAGGCATCGGCCCTTGTAGTAACAGGCTCCCTGGCTCCCAAACTAGGTTTATTGCCTGTGACTTCGGAGTCAGTTCAGAACAACAAATAGCTACAATATAAAACATAGAAATAAGAAATACATAACAAATTATAGACAATATTGCAACCCACAACGCTGTTTACAGATTAGCTACAGAATACATGACAGTGAAAATAATCGCTAGGGTTACAAATACTTTTTTTTAAAGTGAAAACTTCTTTAGGCGCGTTGGGCATTTTTGAGAAGGGACTAAACTATTAATTTCGAGACACCATGACGACACCTCATTTTTGTAAACGCGATTGTGCTCTGTTTTTATATTACGTTACGGATCAATGTTCTATACAAGTATTTTTACTTTAAAGGTTCTGGTTTTTTTTTGTTGGCGCTTTTGTGCTCTTTATTTAGATAAGGTTACGGTCCAATGTTCTATACAAGTATTTTTCTTCCACCAAGTCGATCTTGTTCAAGTTTTCACTTCTCTCGGCACTCCCGGCACTGCCACCCCTTTTCATGTAACACATATTACAATATTTATTCAACTTTGAAATAAGATGCCATAATTCATTAAAGACAGAGCTACTTACAAAAACATAAAGTGTAAAGTAAAAGTACCGAAGTTTATAAAATATCGGAGTAAACTACTAATTCACAGGATCCAATCCATTGATAAACTCTTTTACAGTTTCAGTCATAGATCAAAGTCAAGATAAATGTTTTTTTTCTATAAAAATGTATAATAAATTAATCACACCATAAACTGTTATCTCTGAAACGTTGTACAATGAACGCTTAAAATTTTCCAGAACATTCATCAAACAAACCTAGTCCTTAAAGCAAACTGTTGATGGAATTTCAAACCTTGATACTCTGAAAACTTGATTCATTATAGCTTGCAGGAAATACTGCTGGAACAGAAGACAATCGAAAACCGCGCGCTAGGACGCAGATAAAATATAATATGAAGCTGCCTGTAACAACGGATAGTTGAGATATGAAGCAAAAATAAATACAATACAGCTTTATAAACTTTTATTAATAATTAAAATTATATTTTATGTAAGTATTATGAATGTTTAATTAGCTTAGAGATTGTTACAGTAAGAAAAGGTACTTAGTTGAGATGATGAGTTTGGATTATTCCATTTGGTCTTTAGTGTCGGAATGGTAAGGAAGGAATTAGACAGAGAGATTATGATGATGATGTGATAGTTTTGGAAATGTTTCAAGATTATAATCTATACTAGCATTTTGCTGCACTTGATTCAGTGGAGCGTAGAGCAAAAAGAGTTACAGGCGACGAAACGTTGATGGCTAGGCTTCACAGACTGGCTCATCGGCATAATGTTGCTTGCCTGTCGTTCTTCTACAGACTGTACTTTGGAGAGTGTGTGCAGGAACTCAACGACCTGATCCCACCATCGCCCTTTTATTACCGGACTACCAGACGTACCTACTGCAGAGTACCATCCGCACTTGTTTGATATTCCGTCCGCTAATCAGCGTTTTTCCGTCACATTTATTATGCACACAAAAAAATACAGTAGAAGTGGATATATTTAGTAACCTGTTCCGCTTAGCTATTTCTAAAGGGTCTTAAAAAAAATCCCTGAAGGTAATCGACACGTGTTTCACCTCTCAACGAAGCATCCTCAGGATGACGATTGACTTCCACACCAAGCGCTGAGAGCTGTTAGCGCTCAGCGCTTGGTGTGGAAGTCAGCGCTGTCAGCGCTCAGGGCTTGGTGTGGCAACACACCGTGTTCGAGTTCGCGACAAGTCAATCATTATCCTGAGGATGCCACGTTGAGAGGTAAAACACGTATCGATTTCTTTCAGGGTTTTTTTTTTAAGACCCTTTAGGAATAGCTAAGTGGAACAAGTTACTAAATATATCCACTTCTATTGTATTTTATAATGGATTTACGCAAGGTCACGCCTGAATCAATCAACTATATTATGTGCACAGCCAAAGTGTGGGACTCTGCCAGCGTCTGTGTTCCCTTCTACATATAACCCATCTGCCTTCAAAACAACAGTGAAAAGGCATCTTCTGGGCACGTTCGTTCCGTCATATATAGACCACATCCATCGCTTTCCATCAGGCGATATCGAGATCGAGAGCAGGAACATTCTTAAAAAAAAGAAAAAACATTATACAAATCAACGTGGCTTTTCGTGTCGGTCTGTGTGACCGCGTTGTTCTTCAAAACTCCTTGAAGGACTTATTTGGCATTCACCATCATTTAGAGAATTTATTTCGGAAGGTACATGTGTATAATAACATTAACGGAGTCGAAAGACCTTCGTGATAGGATGCGTGCTACCAAAACCTACAAACGGTGGCTACAAATAGCCGCGTGAATGTTTTAATTTTGATTTTATTATTATGTTATTTTTTTTATCGTGTTTTTTATGGATCATATGGTCTGCAATATAGAAATGTTACTTATTTATTAATATTAAACTTACCTACGTGTAATAAATAAAGCTCGATGGTTTATGAAGTAGTTTTGGTTGAACGTTGTTTTGTAGATTTAATTTTCATAGAATTTCGTTTCACATAATTTTTTTCGACGTTCCAATATGTACCCTTATAAAATTATGCAACTAATAATTAATTATTTTTTGTGGTATGAGGAACAGAGTGTAAAGTTCACTTATCCACCATAGAAAAGGGAAAATCCTCCGATCAGACGGGTGTTGTGTCTGGTGGGCAAATGCCGGACGGTTGATTTTTTATATTTTGTTTTTTTATAAATGGCATCTTGCAGGTCAACCTAGGAGGTTGTCGACTACTTAACCGAACTTTCCTGTGACTGCCTCAATAAATTAAGGCCTCCAACCAGGGCATAAACTTAGAAACTAAGCGACTACACGCTAAGGGTACCCCCTGTGGGGTACGGACCTCGACTTAGGGCGTCGCTGGTGGAGGACAGCAAAGGACAGGCTGGATCGGATTAAACCCGACGGGTTTTTTTTTTAACATGGCAACTCGCAGTTTTGACCACTAAGGTCTTGGCTGCTTAACCGGACTTTCCTGTGGGTGCCTTAAGCTGCTACACTTAGAGCCTCCAGCCAGGAGCAAAAAACTATACTAAATTAAAACTAGGCGGACGCTCGCTAAGGGCACCCCTGTGGAGTACGAACCTCGGCTTAGGGCGTCGCTGAGGGGAGGACAGCAAGAAGGGACAGGTTGGATCAAAATTGGTTTAAATCATGATTATTATGCGGGGTAGTTTAAAGCTACGTGCTCAGCGGCAACAACTTACTGGCACCTCGTTTTCGAGCAAGGGTCGGGGAAAACCCGATGGTTGAAGTCGGAATCTTATATATATGTCGATCGCGCGGTAAACTCTAATTGCGCGATGCAAGATTTGTGTGACGTCATATCTATGATGCGTAGTTCGTATGGACGGTGTAACCGCTACAAATTAATAACGCATAACGTCTATTTTTATATTTTCGTTGAAAAAAAAAATACCATGGAAAAATACACCGAACAAACAATATTCATTAAAAAATAATTCTACTCTTTGATAAGTTTGTTAAATAAAAAATGTGATTATAAAATTCATTGAATTGTGTTTCTGTGAAATGTTTCATTCAAGTAAATAGTCGTTAAAACAATAATATTCGAAATAAAAATACAAAGACCAAATATTATATTAAACATTTTCTGCGAAACGATATTCTATGAAATTTCTGTCTGCGAAACAAGGGGACACGAGTAGTTTTATTACAAACAGCTATTGTAGTCTTAAAATTTTAGGCCGTGTATTTCGCCGAACCCCAAGTAATTACCATTTTAATTGCCTAAAAATATTAATGTACACTTTATTATATAATAAATGCGCCTCTTTTTGTGAGCTTCAAATAATTTTCATTTTGTTGTCCTAAAATACTAAGTAACCAAGTAATTGCGACCATCAGAGGCACATTTATTAACAAGCGAACAGTGGTGAAGGTTGGTTTTATGGGAGAAGTAAGCGGGAGCAGCAAAAAACAGTGGCACTCCAGGAGTACTGACAGAAGTGATAACTAAAAAAATACTTCCAAAACCTTTAAAGTAATAATACTTGCATAGAACATTGATTCGTATCGTAACATAAATAAAGAGCACAATCGCGTTAGCAAAACTGAGTTTCTTCAATTGTGTTTTCCAATTTCAAAAATACCCAACGCGCCTAAAGAAGTTTTCACTTTTAAAAAAATGCTTACCTAGAGCTGCAGCCATGGCGCACGTAAACCAGTCTAATGTGGTCTCGTAAAACGGATGCAGAACCCTATATTAAATCATTTTTAATATCACTAGAGGTTCCAGAAAACACGGAGTTCTCAACTGAAGAACATAGTTCTAAATGTGAGTGCATAACATTCCATTATCATACTTGTTCAGATATAACAAAGTTTCGATATAGTTACCGCGATTATAGGAATTGGGACTTTCATCGAGGCTACGAAAAACTATTTCTTGTTTACCTACCTAAGAAATTATTTATTGACAAAATAATGGTGTCAATAAACCGTTTCATTAAATTCCTATATCGATCTACTTTCCTATTATGAGCTTCATGCGAGTTAGTGAAAAATGATTATATCCTACTAATCCCAAAGTTATGTAACTCTTAACAGCTACAAATATGTTTTTTTCAGTCTGAACATGTTTTTTTTTGTTGTCCTTTATTCCATAAACTACTAGAATCTTAGAAAAGTAAACACAGGATGCAATATATGGTAGCTCACCGTCCGATTAGAACCAGGCCCGGGTCGACGGCGCGTTGTGTTCCACGCGCGCCTCAAAGAGATGTCAGCAGAATTGATGGGGTCCGCTAGGGCCGATGCCTGCCGGGGGTGCGAAGAAAACCAAAGGTGAGATTCAATATATTTATTTTATTTTCAACTGCCAGTCAGCCGTCGATATTTATAGTAAAAGGAAACATTAAAATTATTGAAAAATCCTTTGTGGCGTTTATCGTGTCATATCTGGGCGAGCACGGCCTAACTTAATTATTTATTTCTTATTTTCAAAACTTAACTTTGAAAATAATGTTTATATTAATGCCGCCATCCTAATTCTACTGATCATTAAAGAAAAAAAAAATATGTAGGCATTTTGTAATATTTTAATTTTAAGGTGTATCAAATACTTATACTGTGATTATGCAATGACAATAGAGTGGCTGTTTTCCGAATTTCTGAAGAGAATCCGGTAGGAATCGGTTTGTATGGACCCGACGCCGACGCAACTGAGCGTACATCATTAGAAGGTCAATAATTCTTAGGCGATAATGAAACCCAAATAATGAAACCTTGAAAACAAAGCGAAAACCAATAATTTACTCTCAATCAAATTATAATCCAGTATCTAAAACTAGATAACACCTCTAAACAAACAGACTATAAGTGAGGCTGCAATAAAATGGCCACTAACGTTTCAGTCCGACCGCAATTGTTCGCGTAACGATCGCGCTTGCCGTCAAGTGGGCCGGAAAGCGATAACAGGACAATTTATGTCATCACTACTATGTTGCGTGGGTTAAGAACCGATACAAAGGACCAAGTTTAGGTTTCTGAAGGACCACCAAATATCAGTACTTATGGTCTGTTCCAAAACTATCTGATAAAAATGTAAACAAATAGATCAGAAAAATAAAACATTAAATAAACATTAAATAATAAAAATTAAATAAAAAATAATAATTATTATTATTATTTGACTTTTAAAGTATTTCACACATCTATTTTTTATTTTATTTTATTTAATATTTATTTCTGTATCTGTCTATCCGTGACATCACCGCGGGCCCTATCGGAATACCAGCGCTGCAACATTTTTTTTTAAATGTCGCAGCATTTGCTGAGATAGGAGCCTTTTGGCCTCGTACTTTCTGTAATGTTTTTAATTTTTTAATAATGTTTTAATGAGTGTGTTTTAGTTTAATTTGTGATTTCCTGTGCTAGTCTCAATAAATACTTTTTCTTTCTTTCTAAAAAGTACCCGTGGATGCCAATTTGTCATGTCACTTACAAATTGAGGTTAATTTTATAACCTCAATTTTTAAATGATAAACATTTAATTAAATTAAAATTTCGGGTTTGAGTATTCAAATAATCAAATTAAAGCACTCAATTTAGTCGATTATTTTTCGATTACAATTCAATAAGTGGAGATATAAAGTTGAAGCCTTTTTTTGGGTTGGAAATTATCAAATAACTCCACCCGCTCTGGACGGAGCGGAAGGGCGTGTTAGACTCTTACTGACTTAAACCCACCCGTGTTCCCTTAGTTGCTTGTATGTTGCCAGGGGCCACGGTATCCCTTTCGGAATTTCCTGCGACCCCGTCAGTTGTGCTGACATCTCTTTACGGCGCGCGTGGAACACAACGCGCCATCGACCTGGGCCTGGTTCTTATCGGAGGGCGAGCTACCCATTTCTCACTGTCCGTAAGCCCGCGCCTACGGTGGCCGGGAATCAGCCTGGGATTCCCGACGCTTAGAACGTCTCCTGCGGTAGTTAGGAGCGTGAAGGTGCGAAATTTGCCTCTCCCTCACGCGTTCCGCCTTCTCCTTCGCGAGCATTACTGCTTCGCAGAAGGAGGTAACGGCTTCCCATGCCCTCTCGCTCCGTACCATGGCCTGGACCAGGGCCGGACGCGAGAGATGACCGCCACTGATCGCCTCCACAAGGACACGGCGGTGCTGCCGGGCAGACCTCCACCGTATGCTCCACTGTATATAAAGTTGAAGCCTATAAATACAGATGAATATGTTACTAGTTCCCTTGAGAGGGTGTTTTTTTTTAGGGCGTGAAAAGGTATAGACAGACTGTCAGACAGGGTTACTTTTGCATTAACAATATTAGTATTTTTAAGTAGGCGCGGGCTTGCGGACGGGGAGCAATGGGTAGCTCGCCGTCCGATAAGGACCAGGTTCGGGTCGACTGCGCGTTGTGTTCCACGCGCGCCTCAAAGAGATGTCAGCAGAATTGACGGGGTCTGCTAGGGCCGATGCCTGCCGGGGGTGCGAAGAAAACCGAAAGGGAGATCGTGGCCCCCGGCAACAGGGCACCTGAAGGAACACGGGTGGGTTTTAGTCAGTAAGAGTCTGATACACCCTCTCGCTCCACCCAGAGCGGGAGAAGTTATTTGATAATTTCCCATCCAAAAAAAAAAGACTTAAAATAGTACATTTTAGGGTCAACCTTCGTATGTAGAATTCCCGGACACTAATGTTGTTTTAGCTTACTTAGTTTGTAAAACCACTGGACTATAAAAGATACAGTAATACTGGACACTTGGGCTCTCAAGTGATAAATGTGTAGCAAACGGGCTGGAAAGTAGTTTGTTGCTATTACTGCTGCCCATTCTCATAAATCAAAAATAACTGTGTACTGTATTTCTATTTTCTTTATGTCCCTCGGGAATCGTCGCATTTCCGAATTCAAACGCATGCTAGTTAATTTCCATGTCCATCAATTATTAGGTTTATCTTGTATAATAAATAATTTGAATTCAGATCCAAGTATTTTATTGTTGTTTTGTTTCCATGTGAAGTATATAGAGCTGTAAAACTATTTTCTTATCTGTCATGCCTGCGCCTAGCAGTTTTTCTACTATTAAAAAAAATATTAAGTTAAAAGTGTAGTAACAACTCTATATACTTTCAAGTCGATTGAGAGCGTCCGGTTTACACCAAGTGCAAAGGGTAACAGATAGAAATCCGCCGACTGATGAACCACAAGGTTTGCCGAGGGACATTAAGAACATAGTTGTACTGTAGATAATTATACTGTCAGTCATATTAAACTAGCTAGCAAAACTCCACAGACATGATGGGTGTCGATATCTAAGTAACACAATTCAAAAACCGGCAAGAGCGTGTCAGACCACGCATAATGAAGGGTTCCGTAGTTGAGATGAGTTTATCCCAAGAACAAACTTAACATTGTAGTTGAAATAATGTTCTCCCATACATTCCAACTGCAAATGTAAGTTTGTACGCACAATATTAAGAGATTTACCATGTTATTTTAAGACCATACATTTCTTATAAGTTTTCCTGTAATCTATGAGTAAAGAACCATTCTCTGTATTTTTTTCCAAATTTTAGGCTCAGTAGTTTCTGAGATAATGTGGGTACCTACTGGTCAATTTAAAACTATTTTCTTAAATATCTTTAAAATTTATATTTTAAAACAAAAAAAAAATATTTGAGATTCTCGCAACAAGCGATATGTGAACTTTTATTTGATATGTCACACGGTACAGTTTTTTTTATATGTCCCCAATAGTGACCCCCATATTCAAAATTCATTTCTTTACGTTTCACGTTCGTATTTGGGTCACAGAAATACATACGTGTACCAAATTTCAACTTAATCGGTCCATTAGATTCGGAGCAAATTGGCTGTGACAGACAGACAGACACACGAGTGATCCGTTTTTTCATTCAAACGTACTGAACCCTAAACAAAGTAGAATTCAGCAAGAATAAACATAACATTACGCCTTGTTTCCCTCAAGGGTTGGGCAGAGGTGTCCCTGTAGCAGGTTCACCCACATTTCGCCAGTTATGTTTAAGTCCCATGTAATAGGGGGCGAGCCTATTGCCATCAACCGGGCACAAATCCAGACTCCAGGCAAGACTTCAGCAAGAATAGTTCATTAAAATCCTAATATACATACATACATACATACATAACATCACGCCTTGTTTACCCGAAGGGTTGGGCAGAGGTGTCCCTGTAGCAGGCACACCCACATTTCGCCAGTTATGTTTAAGTCCCATGTAATAGGGGGCGAGCCTATTGCCATCAACTGGGCACAAATCCAGACTCCGAGCTGCTACTGAGAAATTTCAGATAGAAAAACCCAATAATATTTTGCTCGACCCGGGAATCGAACCCAGGACCTCATACTTAGTAGTAGCGCTTGCGACCACTAGACCAACAAAATCCAAATCCAAATCCTAATATAGTCAGTCTGGTGTATAATGTTCCCACTGCTAGAAAACAGCAGTAATCCACCATGCGGGTCTAGTGCGGGTTGGTAGATGTTACATACCTTCGAAATTTTGGTTTTAGGACATGCCGGATTCCTCACGATGTTTTCTTCAATATTTTGAGAGCAGTGGTGATAAAATAATTTTCAAAAAAAGAAGTGCCTGACTGGGTTCAAACCTGCAGTCAACAACTGGGCCACCATAGCTCTATATAAATCTTATTGGTATCTAAACATTAACTGAAATTACCTCTGAGCTATCTCCAAAACCAATCATAATATTCTATCAAAATACTCTGCCCTATTCTAGCCGCATCCTAACTCTACAGGTGCCAATATAATGCATGCTTAGCTCAATCTAATTGATGGATGGCGATGGCAATTTATGTCCTGTGTTAGTAAATTTATTTTCTAACACTCCACCGAAGAATTTCTTGTGTCAATCGTTTTTGGAGGAAGTAGGAAGTGTGTTTGATATAGTAACCTAGTTATGAAGGAATTTATGGCTTTTGTGGACATGTTATCCTTTCAGGTTTATTTCAGTTCAGTTGTAATAAAAATCATTTCATTTTGTTTAAATATACGCTTAACATCACGCCTGTAATCTCTGGAAGGATAGCCAGAGGTCAACTTACAGTACAGTAAGGTGAAATAATTCAAGCAAAATGTACGAAAGTCCGATGAGGATTTTTGCAACGTATAATTAAAAAAAAAAAAACGGCCAAGTGCGTGTTGGACTACGCACAATGTAATGTTCCGTAGTTGAGATGAATTTATTTATCCCAAGAAAAAACTTAAGATTGTAGTTGAAAAACATGTTCTCCGATACATTCCATCTGCAAATGTAAGTTTGTACGCACAATGTTGAGAGATTTATTATATTATTTTAAGACCATTGACTTCTTATAGGTTTTCCTGTAATCTATGAGTAAAGAGTCATACTATGTTTTTTCAAAATTTTTGGTCCAGTAGTTTCGGAAATAAGGTACTGGTCAATTTAAACCTATTCTCTTAAATATCTTGGGAATGGTCAATTTTCATCAAATTTCTTAAATATCTTTAAAACCATTTATTTTATAATTACATTAAAATATTTTTAAGATCCTTACAACAAGCCCTTTCATTTGATATGTCACACGGTACTGTTAGCAAAACCCCTAAATTCAAATTTTTTTTTTTTAACGTTACGCATTCATATTTGGAACACAGAAATACGTATGTGAACCAAATTTCAACTTAATCAGTTTATTATATTCGGAGCAAATTGGCTGTGACAGACGGACAGACAGACAGACACACGAGTGATAGTATAAGGGTTCATTTTTTTCTTTTTGAGATACCCTTAAAACGAGTGCAGTCGAGGGACTGCGTCAGGAATGAAATTTCTTACGTGATATTTGAGACAGAGACAAAGACAGAGATAGAGAGAGAAAGTCCATAGAGGGGGCATAACGCTTTTTCCTTACGTGACGATTTCTACCAGTCAACTCCTACCGCAAGCCGCTTATAAATGACAAAATGTGGGTCACACGTTGTTACACCTCTGTCTAGCGCTTTGGGAAATAAAATAAAATTCCTGATGTTATGTTTTTTCTAATATAAAAACTTATCATGTACCTAACCTATATAATATTGTCTTTGACAATGATCAAAGTAATTGCGTACCTTCCTTCAAATAAAAAAAAAAATTACCAGAAATCGAATAACATTGAATTTCAAAACATGTCTTCATCACATGATAGGAACTAATTTATTTAGTTTGAACGTGAAGAAAATACGCGTTGAGCTAGATGGGTTGAACAAAATGTAATAAACTAGACATTCTGTTAATAGCTTGTCGCCATTCGAAGTGTAAATAATAGCATATTATAAGAAATAAGAGTTACAGCCGGTTATTGGAACAATATCGATGTATTAAAATTACACTCAAATCAAGTGATGCAATCAGCTGTTGATCGTTAATTCAACTAACCACAGCACAGTTAATAAAAAAAAAAGTATACATAAAAAAAAATATTTTTAATAATGAAAAGTAAGAGGAAAAGGCGAACGAATATTTACATTTCATCCGGTGATTATGCAAATATCAGTTGCAAGAGTTAGTTGGATCTTATTTGCATACACGACGCTCTAGTCTAGTCGACCATCCACTGAGATGGAATATATAGGTTATAATTAAGATGATTCTTTCAACGTGGCCCGCAAAATTCAAAATGAGTTAAGTTTTTTGCAAATTGCAATGCTGTTTAACTTTGTATGGTGATCGTAAAGCAATTTTACGGCAATAGGCCCGTGTCCAAAAAAAAAATTTTTTTGTCCGTCTTGTAGATTATTAAAATATATTGAACATGTATTTTTTTCTTTTTTGATGTAATCATAAGATTACGGCGATACATTGAGTTAAAATGTGGCATGACGCCACGCCTTGCTAGATTTTATACGACGTTGTGACGTAGCGAGCCACTCCCCAACTTTAATGTGTGTTTTCAAATTTATTTTTGATTAATATGATAAAGCAAAAAATACGTGTCTTATATTTTTTATTATCTGAAAGACGGACTAAATAGATTTTTTTTTTTTGCCTAGGCAAATACCCAATTATTATAAAATAATTCTTAAATTATGATCTTCTTCTGTATAGCGTGTCGATGAAAAATATTATGTTAAAATCCTTCTTAGGTCTAGATCTCAGCAATGCTAACACCATTCGCTGACGCAGACATTACGTCCTCATGTTTACAGGTGACAAGGCATTATATAATAATTTAAAACATTATTATAGCTTTCGAAATTATATTGGCTGCAAGTCCTCATATTTTCACGAAATAGTATTATTTCCATCAAATGTAATTTTAATTCCACATTTCTTATTCCACAGTAAAAAGATTCCGAGGAAGCGAAGCAAACCAAGGTTTCGGCTCGCCGGATTTGAAAATAAATATGATCAAAAACGGTACACATTTTTGCTAACTTTAGCAATATTATCTGTCAAAATTGTGCTAACATAGCGGCTAGTGTTCCTCTCAAACAAATGGTGATTTTTGTTAGCACATCTGACACTAACGAATTACAAATAAAAACTAAAAAAAATGACCAGTTGCATTTGAAATGGCGGATGTTATTATGGTAGGAATAAAATACCAATATTTATTGGTGCTTACGTGAGTAAACTGGATTATAAATCAATTAAATACAGGCATTTTGTAATTTTCATTGATACGCCTCGTTAAATAGTTTTGCCCCATGACTGGGAAAGTATACTTATTTATAAAACACTAGCCTATAGTTATTTTAGAGCTTAGGCAAGCGAAAACAAGGTTATTTTTTGTTTACTAGTTATAACTATTTAACTAAAATTAAATTATTAACACAATGATAATATTATTTTTTATACTGAATTTTCTTTCCCGAATTTTTTTCATTATGTATGGAAAAGTTTTCAATTTGTAGGATTTGAATGACTTTATTTATAATTAGTCTCAATAATTGTAAGTGTTACGTAAAATATCCATGCTAGATTCACATCTAGTAGATGTTAATCAGCGCGTGTTGTAGCTATTTTATTTTATTACAGTTGAAAATAAAATAAAAAATATTTTGTGAAATAAAAAATAATTATAAAATTCTCAATGAATGAATCATTTTGTAATGCGTTGTATCTGTATCAAGACACTTGCAAATTTAAAGTTCGTTTACCTATCAAGTTTATTTCATGAATTTTACTAAGAATAAATGGGAGGATAGCTACGCCTTAACCCCCAAAGTAAAATTTATCACCAACATAATTCATTTTTAAGGCAAAATACAAAATTTGTTGAGCAAGTTCACTACATAATAATCCGTCTATTCAACATGCCACCCATTTCGAAAATCTTATAAGTCTTTTTATTCTTTTACAAAACTCAGCGCATTTAGCTTAGAATAATGGCTTTACAAAATATATGAGACCTCTCACCCTTGCCTCTCTAGTATATAATTTATCACGCCAAAATTCCCCTTTACAGCGAAATATTGGAGTTCTGCCATTAAAAACCGTAATAGAAAATGATAAGACGATTCGCTTGACAGATTTGTAATTTATTTTCAGTAAGAGTTTGTATAGCAATGGTAATTTGGAAAGGAAATGGAGAAATATTATAGGGTAGATTTGTTAATTAACCGTCGTGAACTGGTGATAAATAAGTTATGAAAATATCTGCTTGCGGTCTCTCTGACCCACAGATCACGGAGACACCTGCTGGAATAGCATTGGCAACACTTTCCATGCAAACAAAGTGTGTCTCTTTTACTCGCACTGCGAAACAAATATCGTATAGAAACAAACAGATTTGACTGATGCTCCGTGACAGAAGTTGTGCGCTCAACGGACTGTTGGTGCTACGAATTTTATTAGTACTGCCGTCTCTAAATTCTGTGCTCTGAAAAAGATCTCATGCCTGGTCTTTAACATGTTATTCAACAATCAATCAATGTAATCTTTTGGTAATAATAATATATTAAAATAGATAATCCTGGGATCAATAAATTAAAGAATGCCACACAAAAACTTTGACAAAGCAATGAAAGAATCATGCACAACAATTAAAAAAAAAAAAATACTGATGGTAATATTATTACTGTGGAGGCTTTAACCGTCATGGCTTTCTTATCCAATTAATGACATAATTATATTAAAAGATAAACACTATTTCATATTTAGAAGAACAAAAAGGTCGATGTGTCAGAACCAAGGAGCTTCATATAGTACTAATTACATGGTCAGCCCCCATGGCTACCAGCGGTGTATTGAAATATAAAAGTCATTTAAGCGATTGGCACACTGCACCGCATCACGCAGCGTGGCGCGGGGCAGCAGATTTAACATAGTACCAGTTTGTATAGAAAACACAATCTGTTTGCGCGACGCGTTCCCGCGCGCAGATTATTTGCTATGGCTACAAGCAACGGAAGAACACGCATCCACGCGCTACGCTGCATCATGCGGGGCAGTGTGAGAATCGCCTAAAACCCTTTATTTAGGCTTTTAGGCTTTTCCATTTATGTGGTAAAAACCCCAGACCTACCAGTAGGTACCGAATGGCAAAAAATCAACTCGGTCAGGAATACCAAAGTGCGTCTAAAGAAGGGTTATGCTTCTAAAGAATATTTGAATGAGTTTCAATCTTTCAATTAACCTAATTTATTATTATTTCTGTGAACTTACCGCATGATTTAGGGTTGCGTTAAGACCTAAATCTTATTGGGCAATTATAAAATTAAATGAAGTATGAGCATATTATGTCGTGATAAATTTAAATTAAAAACAAAATCTCAGTTCTTGCTCTGGCCAAGTCATTATGACAACAATAGCAATGAAATGAAATGAAAAGAAATGAAATGAAATTTTATTTGCAAGAATTGTAGTAAATACAGATGGTCGGGTTTTTTAACAAGTTTTAAAAGAATTCGCTAAAACTAGCATGCAAAATTACATAAATTAAATAAGAAGCTAATAAAATTGAAACATACATCATAGTTATTTAAATAAGAATAAAAACGCCATTACCAATTACCATAGCTTTTATCCTAATTTATCTATCTAATTCAAAATTCAAATTCGAATTCATTTATTCATCGGATATTTACGTCTTTCAATTAGGAGATTACCAAAACTGTCAAAATCTGCCTGCAATTGATGCGGTGTCAATGATTGGCCATTCTAACACAATAGGACAGACCTCAGAATCTACCTTGTTCCTATAGTATTTTATAAGACTTTCCTCTGCATTACACTTAACCAGTTTTCGTCAGACACAGATCAAACTACACTGAAAAAATATTGAATTCTTTGTTCCAACCAACTTTGTAGGCATTTGGGCTTTACAATGGAACTAACATAAATTAACACAGACATACGGACTACGCCAAACACAATACCCTCCCTTTGAGCCCTTTTTTTTTGGATGGGAAATCATCAAATAACTTCTGAGTGAACTCCTTCTTCGGAGGGCGTGTCAGACTCTTACTGACTAAAACCCACCCGTGTTCCTTCGGTTGCCCTGTTGCCGGGGGCCACGATTTCCCTTTCGGTTTTCTTCGTAACCCCGGCAGACCTCTTCAATTCTGCTGACATCTCTTTGAGGCGCGCGTGGAACACAACGCGCCTTCGACCCGGGCCTGGTCCTTATCGGATGATGAGCCACCCATTGCTCACCGTCCGCAAGCCCGCGCCTACGGTGGCCGGAAATCGCCTCGCGATTCTCGACGCCCTGGGCGTCTCCTCCTGCGGCGGTTAGGGGCGTGAGGGCGCAAAATTTGCCTCTCCCTCACGCGTTTCGCCTCCTCCTTCGCGAGCATTACCGCTTCGCAGGAGGTGACGGCCTCCCATTTCCTCTCGCTCCCTACCATGGCCTGAACCAGGGCCGGACGCGAGAGATCACCGCCGCCGATCCCTACCAGGTAAATCAAAGAATGGCCCCTGTCTAACCTCTGTAGTTTGAGAAATTTTAATAATTCCTTGCTCAGGTATTTCAGTATGAAGTTGAACCTGGATAAGCGAGAGTTCAAAGGACTGCGATCTTGAGAAGAAAAAAAACAATGTTAGTTCCACGAAATTTAAGAATGAGTTATAAGCTCGTCGGCCACTTATAGGTAAGCAAATAGCAGTATCAGTTATAGAGGTCAACGAGTTAATAACACCTTTCTCTTATAGAGGTTTCTGTTTATCACTTAGAGAGGTTTTAGAGGGTTAAAATGACGGGACCTGGCAATTTTTTCTCGCTTACCCAGTTCTCACTTACTCAGGTTTGACTGTATTTATTTTCAAATCTAGGTTAATAAATACTTTAGTTTTGTGAGCAAGGATTATTCATACTTCCACACCAATATTATAAATGCGAATGTATCTCTCTGTCTGTTACCTTTTCATGCTTTAACAGCTGAACGGAGTTCTATCACGGATCAGATTTTTATAATTTGGCAAGGAGGTTCCTGTGAGATAATTTTCAACGTTCACGCAGGCAAAAGTTAGTAGCTAGATAATATTGTTTGTGTTACTTTTATTTTATTTAAATGAGAACTTCTTTAGGTGCGTCGGGCACTTTTGAGATGCGAAAAAACAATAAAATTGAACTTGCGACACCGTTACCGACACCTCATTTTTGTAAACGCAATTGTGCTTTTTATTTACATAACGTTACGGATCAATGTTCTATGCAAGTATTTTCTTGTTCAAGTTTTCACTTCTGCCGGCACTCCCGGAGTGCCACTGTTTTTTTTTTCTCGAAACAACACACTTGTTAGTTTCATAGCACTTGAAATTCTTTACCTACTTTCACTAGTATTATATGATGATTTCCATTTTACATACAAATGTTATTGGTCCCATATGTTTCTGCTTTGCATTTGCACTCGGCATACATATGTTCATAGTTTTCTCAAAGTGCAGGGTCCTAGTTTTCAATAGAGTTTTCTACATTGTATCTATTTTTTGTATGAGAAGAGGCGTTTGTCTTGCAGTGGGACTGTTGGAATCCCAACACTAAATAATACGAACATCACTAGCATGCGGTCTTAGTAGCCATCTTTATCTACCTTTTTTTTGGATGGGAAATTATCAAATAACTTCTCCCGCTCTGGGCGGAGCGGGAAGGCATGTCAGACTCTTACTGACTAAAACCCACCCGTGTTCCTTCAGTTGCCATGTTGCCGGGGGCCACGATCTCCCTTTCGGACTTCTTCGCAACCCCAGCAGGCATCGGCCCTAGCGGACCCCGTTAATTCTTCTACCTGGGTCGGGTTTGCGATAGGTCGACATTTTCGGGTAAAAGCAACTGGCTATTTTTATTTACTGGAAGTACCCCCACTAACATACACACACCCACACACGTCCCATAGGGACTATAGTAGGCTAGTCATTAAAATTTTTAAATGTAAGTATTCTGAAGCCGTGAATAAAATAGTTAGCAAATGTATGATACTTAAACAAGACATAGTCTTAAGAGTTCTACTGTCATAACGAGACACAATAGAATTTTCTATTGTTATGGCCTTCTAAAGACTTTTCGACAGATGAGTGGCAATCTGAAACGACCGTGGAAAGATCAAACGCAAGACCAGCGACTTTATGTGATTTCCAAAGCACGAGGAGTCCCGATTTGAAGGAATACATGTACATTTTTCTCATTGATTGCAGTTGAGGGCCCACCTTCACGAATTTCATCATGGACAGAAACAAGGCCACGATCAAATTCTGCGTACCAATGCTCAAATGAGGTACTTCCTTTCCAAATGCATTTGGAAGACGAGCAGTGCAGTCTTGCGGAGACAGTGAACTTTTAAAATCATAAAAAATCATCACCCTAAAATCTTTTCGCGATAATTCTATTTTTGCTACGGACAACGAACTTCAACTTGTGATTTAAAAAAATGACACGCGATTTCCCGCTATAAATTATTTTAGTGAATGAATGAGTTTTATAAGTTTAAAAAAAAAAATACATTCGAAATTCAAACACACATGAGCGGCCAGGAGCGCAGAACTTTCGGCGTGCTCTGTGTTCAACGTCAGGTTGTATGTTGAACCTGTAACCTAATTGCGTAAGTTATTTTCGTAAACAATTTTGCCTAATTTGTTTCATTTTGACAGTTCAACAACATTCATTGCGTTACTTACGTTGTTGAGCTGATTTTTTTTTCCAACTTATGAAGCAATGGATTAGCAATCTGTTTCAAATAGAACCAGATTATGATTGTGTTGTGTTACGCAATTAGGGTACTCGATGACCGGCAAATTGCAAAAAACTTTGAATATTATTTGAATTTCGCGGGCTATCTTAGCCCATCCTCCTTAAAAACAAATCACTCTGCCAATAAAGAGAGAGAGCATCACTAAAATTATCTCTTGCACAACCATTCACACGTTACACTGACATAGACCGAACTGTAGACAGTTACTAGCTTTCAACTCCGTGTCACAGTGCTGCATCAATCGTTAACCACGCTCAATCTACCACTAGTTTCAGAACTGATAGGTTACTACAAAATATTTAGAGAACACAGAAGGACTACCCTGAACAAAAATGTTTTAGAAAAAAAAAACTGCAACTTAAAAAAAAACTAAAATGCGTAAAAAAATCTCCTTTCGGCACGGGAAGTCGGTATTTTTGTCGTTATTTTTGTTTCATTTTTGCCACTGACTTCAGAAATTAAAATGATTTTTCATTTTGTAGTGTTTTTTTTAAAATTATTTTTTGTAAAAAAAAAATATTTCTCGATTCTACAGGGTGACTTGTAATTTAGCACCCCATATAGCCTAGGCGAAAATGCATGGGATGCGAGAAAACTGGGGTGCTTAATTGTTGCAAATGGTTCACACTATTACGTCGTGGAAGGAATACGTCAAATTACAAGTCACCTTGTATAGTTAATTTGAGAAGTTGATACACAAACTGCGCCTTTAAGAAATCGTTTTTCCAGTTGATTTTCTCTTTCCTCTTTTGGTACTGCTAGTCACGGAAAAGCTACGGTGATCGAACTATAAATCATACAGCTTGAATTTTGGGAATGGCCCAGATTCAGGTATATCTAGTACGGTGTTGTAGCCCGATTGATGACCTGTTCTATGCAGAACGGTTTTTATGGAAACAAAGACCAAATAGCTTTGATTATAATACTGAACATGACATAACATCGACCCTGTTTCCCAGAAAGAGTAGGCAGAGGTGTTAGGCTGGATTCACAGCTGTCCGGGGACCCTTACGGGCCGCCCACACACGGGATACCCGCACGGGTAGCGCCCGCAGTGCTCTGAAACGAGGAAGTTAGTACTATGTGGTTGCTAGCATTGTACGGGCTATACCCGGAGCGGGTCGCGTACGGACTAATCCACGTCGCTGCGAAACCATGTTCTAGCGGCTCACGTGTTTCTCTGTTCCAGGACCCCGTTCAGCTGGCCCGCACGGGTCTCCCGGACAGCTGTGAAACCAGCCAGCCATAGTACTGTGTGTAGGTTCGGAGTTTAGCTACACGATTATAGACAAGAGCGTGCACTGACTAATAGGTGTGTGTCACTCAAATCTGTGTGGTTCTTTCCTCGAAAGACCATCTCAGGCACTAATTTGAATGGTCTTCATTGACGTTTTTATATAAATAAATATTATTTATCATTTACTTCCTATTCTGCCAGCAATGATCATGTTTAAGACTTTATACCTATGGGCGAGTCAGTTGCAATAAGCCAGACATTTATATTCAGACCCCCATGAAGTTCCAAATAAGCACGTACCTGCTTCCTCTATTTTCAAATTTTACGGAACATAGCTTATGTCCGCGGTTTCATTTACACATTTAGAATATTAAGAATGGACTCGTTTTATTTCGTACCTACGTAAAGGTGCAAAACTAAATACTATTTTAATTATATTTTAAAAAGAATCAAAACAGGCTACCCAAATATTTAATGGATGCTGTACAAAAACATCATATGAGGGATGAGATTATTCTTCAAGAACAATTTAATTACGCGCCTAGTTGGATTAAGCGAAATTGTTCCCTATGAATAAATTTTAACTTTTAAATTCCCTTGCCTACTGCTGTTTTAAAGGAAACATTGTTACCCCGCATTTATACCAAATTATATAACATGTTTTCTACATATTTTGTGTACTAGTTTCGTTTATCGTGTACACCTAAAACAAATTGTTCAGACAAGTTGTACACAGAACTTGTCCAAAATGTCAAAGAGGTGAACAATATAGTAACAAAACATGTCTGAAACAAAGTAAATATATTTATGATATATGTTTTATACACGAAATATTTTCTACAAGTCCCTTTTTACAAGTTTTGTCGAAAAAAAAATTATCATAACTTGATTATCGGTTAAAACGCGGGGATTAAACTTTATCTCTGACTTTTGTCTAGATTGTGGTTCTACTGTGATAATTTATTGCTAGGACTGGCAACGCAGAATAGTTGTCTTTTCTCATTCTTGTTTGTGAAAGTCTGTTTTATAAGTAGTTATAGAATTAAATGAGAACACACGAACTATTTAGCCAACTGTCAATCCCTGGCGCCAGGGAGACTGACAGCTAACTTCACCTGAGTTTTCACGTTGAGATTTTTTACTGAATAGACCGGCAGACGCTCACGATCTGCCGGTGTAAAAAGTGTAATTAACGTACTTGTGTAATTATTCTAATACTAATTGCACAAGTACGTTAATTACACTTTTTTATCCCCAGTTTTTGCGATCGAATAAATCGGGTCCTAAAGGTAGGTTTACACTAAATGAACATAGAACCAGAACAAGAGCTAGAGCATAATTTTTTTGGTATTCTTGACATTTTAGTAGGGATTGATCAATGAAGGAATGTTCCAACCCTACTGTTTACACAAAAAAAAAAACTTGCGAGGTGTCAAGGGACACCCGGATGGAACGAAGTTCCTTTCGATTCATTAGTGAAGGAATTTTAATATATATATATTTTTTTTTTAAATTATAATAATTTATTATTTATTATGTACAAAAAACCTGTATACACTCAACAAAAATAATCGTCGCGACACCACACTGTTCAATGCGAAATAGAAAGACGAAACGAAAATAACTGGCTTGCTTTCTATGAAAGAGAGAGAGAGAGAGAGACAGACAGAGAAACACGCGCACGCCGCACGGCTTATAACTATAGCAAAAAGTGTCGTTACAACTTTTGGTCTTAATTTTTTCCGTCCAACCCCCTTTTTGCAACGCGCGATAAGGAACTTCGTTCCAAAAATCTGGAGTGTGAATATAATGTGTATTCGTTCGTATGGTCTAAATAAACCCTTACAAATTTACAAACGATTGACGACGTCAAAGGCTATAGAAAATAAACAGAAAAACTACTCGTAACATTAATCGACACACACAGATATCAACTCGACTCAGAACTCATTTTTCATGCGAAGTAACAGCTTTCAACCACGAACATATTTGTTTGATAATACTTCAAAAACTTTGTATCGCTAGTACTCTTTACTTTACGAAATCGATGGAGAAATGTTTTAGTTCAGGATAGAAAACATCGGAGTATGAAAGCATTTGGTGCGGAGTATGATAGGAGTATGATAGCGTTTGGTGCGGAGTATGATAGGAGTATGATAGCGTTTGGTGCGGAGTATGTGCGTTAAGAGGGCGTATAAAGCAAGCAAAAAATCAAATTTCACCCGCGCAACACTTACCTACCCTTCTCATCAACAAAACACAATCCCTTCCCGCCAGCAGAAACTTTTTGCCCGGCGTTTATCTAGGTATAATTCCAGATTGAACATTCTGTAGTAAGTACACGCAAAATAATCAGATGAAACGGCTCTATTCAATTAACGTAAAAAAAAATACCTATTAAGCGGGACGGCCCGCGGTGGTGACGTGGTGTGTTCCATATTAAACGATCTTAAATCGGTACTACTCATGTAATTATTATCAATAAATATTTAAAAAAAAAAACTACAATTTTTTACTTTCCTTATATTCGAAATGAAAAGTAGAGTGTTTAACACGGGTGAAAGTCATCAATTGCTATTCGCACTATAGCCGCCCTCGCTGCACTCTGGCGTCTAAATGCCTCGTATGCGAATTGATTCCTTTCGACTTTTGTATAACAATCTACTATTTTTAAATATCTAATTGAAGATAGGCAATTTTGGTTAGTACCCGCTCTTAAGATTCGTCATCGTTCGTGGTGCTCTCAAGCAAGAGATTGTGGGTTTGAACTATCCGTCAATACTTCCATACTATGGAATAAAATAACGTAACATCAATACTTCCATACTACATAATAACATAACGTAACATCAATACTTCCATACTACATAATAACATAACGTAACATCAATACTTCCATACTACATAATAACATAACGTAACATCAATACTTCCATACTACATAATAACATAACGTAACATCAATACTTCCATACTACATAATAACATAACGTAACATCAATACTTCCATACTACATAATAACATAACGTAACATCAATACTTCCATACTACATAATAACATAACGTAATATCAATACTTCCATACTACATAATAACATAACGTAACATCAATACTTCCATACTACATAATAACATAACGTAACATCAATACTTCCATACTACATAATAACATAACGTAATATCAATACTTCCATACTACATAATAACATAACGTAACATCAATACTTCCATACTACATAATAACATAACGTAACATCAATACTTCCATACTACATAATAACATAACGTAACATCAATACTTCCATACTACATAATAACATAACGTAACATCAATACTTCCATACTACATAATAACATAACGTAACATCAATACTTCCATACTACATAATAACATAACGTAACATCAATACTTCCATACTACATAATAACATAACGTAACATCAATACTTCCATACTACATAATAACATAACGTAACATCAATACTTCCATACTACATAATAACATAACGTAACATCAATACTTCCATACTACATAATAACATAACGTAACATCAATACTTCCATACTACATAATAACATAACGTAACATCAATACTTCCATACTACATAATAACATAACGTAACATCAATACTTCCATACTACATAATAACATAACGTAATATCAATACTTCCATACTACATAATAACATAACGTAACGCTGAAAACCAGCGCTGGGGCTCTGTCTTGCATAGGGTCGTAGCATAATGCTCAGCGATAGCCGATTTGCGTGGATGTGACGCATGCTTCACCAACTTTTTTTAAACTTTTTTATGTATTTAAAACTTTTTTTTTTGCGTCATGTTTACCGCAAATAAACGTTTTTTCTTTTTTCTTTTTCTAACATCAATACTTCCACACTAATTACATAACATAACATCACGCCTGTATTCCCTCACCCAAGGATTAGGCAGAGGTGTACCGTAGTTACTCATATTTTGCCAGCTATGTTTAACTCCCATGTAGATATTAGAAGGTGAGCTTATAGGCATCAACCGGGCAGAAATTCAGACTCTGGGCTGCTACTGAAAAATTCCAGATGGAAAAACTCTGACTACCAGTCCGTCCGTTACTTTTTCAAGCCTTGACGGCTTAACGAATTTCGATGAAATTAAGCACACAGGTAGACATTAACCTGGGCTAAGACATAGAATACTCTTTATCCCGGTAGTATGTTCCTGTAGGCTAATTTACCCACGGCTTCACCCGCGTGTATGTTGGAAAATATCCCACGGGAACGTACTACCAATACCGGTATTACAAACCTAATAGCCGAGAAAAAGGTCATTGACTCTTACCGCTGCGCCCGCGTTGCCGTCAAACATAATTATTTTGTTACGCGTAATTTTGAATCTGTGATATCTTTTAAGCCATTCATTTAAATGAAATGATGCCAAGGCGTATTTTTATCTAAATTAAATGCTCAATTTAAGTAATATAGTTTATTGGATAAGGATGAAAATATAATACCGGTCAAATTAGCTTCGGAAATAACAATGAAATTTTTATCAAACTCTGAAAGATAAAAATGGTTACTGTGGGTCATCCTTAGAAGATAGACATATGCCATCACGGACTTTTTTGTTGAACTTTTTAACATGAACAATACTGTTGAAAATAAATTTTATGAAACTTTTACGATTTCCGCGGCGCACGACAATAAAGCTCCCAGTCAGCATGATTTTTTCCGAAATCTTCAACAATAATCGTCAAATTTGAGCCAATTTACACAAAACCTTAATGAATTATACACTGAAACCTTCCGCAAGAATCACTCCGTTCATTGGTGAACCGTTTGAAAATCCGTTCTGTAGTTTTTGAGTTTATCGAGTTCAGACAGACAGACCAACAGACAGACGGACGTGGCGGACTTTGTTTTATAATTAAGGATATAATCAACTTTAATTTGGGATGTTTTTTACAAAGATACTGCTGTTTTCAATTAGACACTGCCTGCTTAATAGGTTTATTATTTTTTTATTAAAAAATCTACATAAATTAAAGTCTTTTTTTGTGATTTTTTTAAAAATAAAACTACCTATTTTAAAATTCAATTCTTTTCAGTCAACCAGAGTAAAAAAAAAAAAACTGTTGTAAAAACTTTTATAAGATTAAAAAAACTAATTTAAAACAAATAAACGAGTTAGCGTAAGTGTCAATGGAAGGTAACGACACAAAAGAAACATCTTGAGAAGGTTTTTTGAAGTGGAGCTTCGAAACTAGCGATATTTGGTGGTGGGAGGTATTTAATAATGTCAAATCATTATCATCTTCCCAGCCTTTTCCCAATTGTTGGGGTCAGCTTCCAGTCTAACAGGATAAAGCTGAATATTGGTATTTAAAATGAAGAGACTGCTTTTGTTCACTCAAAAACAAAGTCCAATTAAATTAACTAGCGAAACTCCACAAATGTGATGCTTATCTTGATCTTAACATAAATTTTAAAAAAAGATTTGATTTTTTTTTTATTATTATTTCGGCTCAACGACCGCAGTGTAGTTACTTGAAGTATGGAGCTACGAAAATCAGTTTTGTTATCGTGTTTACATATCTATTACATCATTCTGAGAAGTTAAAAAAAAAAAATTTGGTTAAGGTTAGTGTGTTAAACATTTTATTGTTTTCGTTTTTTATTTAATGTCTATATTTTGTATGGAGATTATTTTAAACCCTGCAGGTTTGCTGGAAGAGATTTCTTTAGAAATAAGCATCACCTTTGTACGTATTTTTTTGTTCTTTCTTCTTGTCCGTTTATATAATTAATATTGTGTACATAAACGGTTAAATAAATAAATAAATTGATCTTATACAAAACAATAATTGAAGAAGAAGAGAAAAGCGAAAGAGCGCATTGGATTAGGCTGCCTAATCTCCATCAAATCATCTACCAAAGCACCAATATACTAGACCTGAGAATACAAACAGATTGAAAGATTTTTTGTCACAAAAACACGTTCATTAAAAAAAAAGTTAATTCGAATACCTACTCAGTGGAACAACAAATACATACTTAAAAGCCGGAAAAAAAATATCCGTCAGCTGCGCGTCGTGATTGTGACAAGAAGGCTTCCACTCAGCATGATGCTGTGTTATGGTTGATCTACAGCAAAGTCGGGAATTTAAATTGAACTCATCGCTATTTTCATGGCCACACACAACAGCTCCCAAAGTTGCTATAAAAGTCTTCAACCAATCAAACTGTATCGCGAATCGAATTGGTTTTGAAATATTGAAGTTTGCCACTAGAGGGCGGTGTAGGCTGGTCGAACTCAAAACTTATCACCAAGGGAAATATTTGGTCAACGAAGTGCAATAAAATTTTGTATTAGATATATGAGAAAAGAGGAAATTATTATTATTTCATGTGTGTAATATGACTACAAGGTCAACAGTACATTACTGTCGCGGCCTGCAAAAAGGGCATTGATAGCCGAGGCACACATACGTGAGTCAATGAATGCCTGGTTACGGCCAAAGCTTGTATAGTACTTTTCTCAAATAATGCGCGGAAATTCAAACTAAGTAAATTACGTGTAATTATAAATTCCACAATCAATGACGAACAACAGTAAATTTTCATGCCCTCATTTATGTTCATTTGTTTTCTCAAACATGTTTGGAAATTCGATTATATTTTGACAACCTTCTTTGTTATAATCCAAAATGCTGTTCAAGCCTCCAATCGCAACCAGGTATCGATGGACTCATGTATGTGTGCCTCGGCTATCAATGCCCTTGTTGCAGCCCGCGACAGTAATCTATTGTTACGAGCTGGGTATGGGATAAATTAATTACTACCAATCAGACAATTAAATAACTTTATTAAACACGAAACACTTAAAACTTAATCACAAATACACTACTGATCACTATTCGCTTAGATATCGCACTTCTAGTTCACTCCGATTCGCTTCGTTGTATCGCCTAAATCGGACTGACTCATAGTGTTTTTTTTTTTTTTAACATGGCATCTCGCAGTTTTGACCACTAAGGTCTTGGCTGCTTAACCGGACTTTCCTGTGGGTGCCTTAAGCTGCTACACTCAAAGCCTCCAGCTAGGGGTGACTCATCGTGTGTCGGCGCTCTGCTTTTATACCGCCAATATTCACGAACATTCCGGCGACGTGTAGAACGGTTCCAGAAAAACATCAAAAAATAAACATTACCAGGAAATACAAAATTAGTAGGTATAAAAAATAATAACCTACTTGTACCGAATAAAGAAGTAGGTACTTTATGCCCTCGGCGTACGGTCAAAATTACAATGGCAATTCCTAATATTTTTTTATAAGTAGTTACCTACTTAACTTCAAACTAATAATAATGGAATGCTTCTCGAAGTTTTTAGCGCAAACACACTGTAATCACGTGCTTTCTCGAAAGATCTCGTACGTACGACGTAACACTATTATAACAACCGTATATTCACAGATGTTAAGGTAAAAAAAGTAACTCTCATCAATGTAACTAGCAGCCTGATAAGTTTCGCCAGCAAGTTTAATTTCGCTTTATAGGTAAAAGTCGCGTTTCACACAATGCTAGCAGTTTTGCTTGCGAACATGCTACAAGTGGGGACGCAGCTAAAAATGATCTCGTAAATTCGGCTTAGTAGTCGTTTCGTACGAAAATTCTTTCAGTTGCAATTATTGATGTGAAAACTTCTTTAGGCGCGTTGGGCATTTTTGAGATGGGACTAAACCATTGATTTTGCGACACCATGACGACACCTCATTTTTGTAAACGCGATTTGGCTCTTTATTTATATTATGTTACGGATCAATGTTCTATGCAAGTATTTTTACTTTAAAGGAAGTATTTTTTTTTGTAAACGCGATTGTGCTCTTTATTTAGATGAGGTTACGGACCAATGTTCTATGCAAGTATTTTTCTTCCATCAAGGCGATCTTGTTCAAGTTTTCAATTCTGTCGGCACTCCCGGAGTGCCACCACTTTTTTTTGCATATGAGAGTAGTTTCATGGAACTAACTCAAGTAAAACGAAGGTACAGCAAAAAGAAAATGATCAAAACTTTGATCCAGTCCGTCCCATCCTTGATGTCCTCCCTCCGGTTGACGCCCTAAGCCGAGGTTCGTACCCCACAGGGTGCCCTTAAGCGAGCGTTCACCTAGTTTTAATTAGCATAGTTGAATAAACCCTAGCTGGAGGTTTTAAGTGTAGTAGCTTAAGGCACCCACAGGAAAGCCCGGTTAAGTAGTCATGATCTCAGAGGTCAACTACAAGACGCGTACCTGAAAAAAAATAGAATGTGAAATGCTATATTCAAACTTACATAAAAATTATCATAATGAAGCAAAAACCAGCTACAAGATTAAGTCCCCAAACAGTATGAGCTATCAAATAAAAAAAACAGCCAAGTGCGTGTCGGACCACGGGTTCCGTAGTTGGGATGAATTTATCCTAAAAACAAACTTAACTTTGTAATTGAAAAACATGTTCATACGGAATGTATGGGGAAACATGTTTTTGCAACAGCAAATATAAGTTGGTCGATTATTACTCGTTAACTTGTATAGCCAACTTAGCTGTGATAGTTTCCCTTTTAATTTCGTTATATAAACTACTGTCGTGATTTTTTTCACACATCCAAAACCAACCATTTAGCTTGCGACTTGACTCTAACAAAAATTAAAGCTTAATATTTCGCAAACGAATCCCTGAATCCAAATATGGTTTGCACACACTCACAATGCTTTTGAAGAACCTTTCCAATGATACCCCAAACAATGGGATAGAAAAAAAAAATATCACCACTTTACGTGTAGGGGAGGTAATCTAAAAATTTTTTTTTTATGTCATTTTATTTTACCACTTCGTCGATGTAATTAATATGTATATCCATGCCAAATTACAGTAATAAGAGCCTCGGAGCTAGACCGCGAACAGACAGACAGACAGGTGGACATGGCGAAACTATAAGGGTTCCTTGTTTACTACGGAACCCTAAAAACAAGTAAAAGTAGGCAGTTGAAATTGGACTCTTGCGGTGTCTTGGCAGTGTTCCAGTGTTAAAATTCTTAGTCAAACTTACAAACAAATTGTTACTACTACATCGTACAGAATGCTAATGTCCATTTCTTTAGACTATCACTGTGCTTGGCGGTGCGCCAGCTAGGTTTGCAAAAAGTGGTCATGTGAATAACCATCTGTTTTTACTTTACAGTAGCTTTTGCCTGCGATTTCACCCGTGTGGCTTTCGGAAATTATCCCAAGCTGTCGATGGCCAGTGTTGTAACACTCGTCGGTAATATTACGCAATTAAAATTGTCTCTGGCTCTGACATTCAAATAATAGACAATCTTGACATACTTCTACTACTTGGTTACGAGGCTTTTGGCTAATTTGTGAAAATGCATTTTATGTAATATTTTTTGGAATGTGCGTTTAGTTTGTGCAGAATAAACAATTTTTCTTTCTTTTCTTTCTTTATCCAAATCCGCTTAAGGCATGAAAAGGAATCAGACAAACAAGAGTATTTTAATTAGCATTTATTTTAATTTTGTGCGTAGTACGGAGGCACGAACAAAATTTCATAATTAATAAAGTACACAACTTTTTCACTAATATTTAAAGTGCCTGTGACATAAATAATATCTCGGGACCAAACTTTTGAAAGGCGTATGAGGGGCCTAAGCCAACTCGCAGAGACCCGTTAGACGCATTAATGAAATCAGGCACTAAACGGCGATTATCGTACTGTTACGCGAGGCCAAGTGATCGAGGTTTAAAAAGAAAACACTTTGATGTACACAAAAAAAATAGTTTAAGATTCGATCTTGGTACAATTTTCGGCAAAGTAACACTAAATAAGGACTAGCAGACACACGAATAAACAGAGATGGTAGAGGTTCAGTGATCGGGACGAGACTGGCGCTCTGTGGGAGCGGGGAGGCAGTGCTGCTCTGAGATGATGACGAGACAATTCTTAATAAATCTAGGTAATAAATTATTATTGATCGTTAATGGATTTCCTTAGCATCGGGAAACTATAACAGTACGCACTAAGCTTCTTGTACGCACTATGCAAGTGTAACCAACGACAACCCCCGGTTGGTGTAAGA
Organism: Omphaloscelis lunosa; assembly: GCA_916610215.1. Classification (NCBI taxonomy): domain Eukaryota; kingdom Metazoa; phylum Arthropoda; class Insecta; order Lepidoptera; family Noctuidae; genus Omphaloscelis; species Omphaloscelis lunosa. Next base: position 11,914,941 of record OU744267.1, read on the forward strand.
CTATTGTAGAATATGGAAACAAAGATATTGGACTATGAGTTAAAGTGGACTGGTTATCTAGAACTATGGAAGGACTATGGCCCCAGCCTGATCAATGTTATACACGGATAAAATGGCGCCGGGGTTGCGGTTATTGTCCGAAAGGGTTACCGTGGGCCCTGGCTATGTAGGCAACTGAAGGAACCCAAGTGAGTTTTAGTCAGTAAGAGTCTGACACGCTCTCCCGCTCCGCCCAGAGCGGGAGAAGTTATTTGATAATTTCCCACCCAAAAAAGGGGGTGACTTACACACTCAATAATGGGCCCCCGAAAACTGTTGCCAGCACATTCACAAATTTAATTATTATTAGAGGGTCAATTTTTTTTTAAACGTTAGCCCACATTAAGAATTTCTCCTGTATTGTGAGTGCGTTTACAAACAATTAAACTCACATACACAAACAGCCAGATTCGGAACTACTACTTGTTGTAGGTCATACAAATATTTGTTCCGTGCGGGAATCAAACCCGCGAAACGCAGCGCGGCAGTCAATCGCTTAACCATTGCGCCAACCATGCCGTCTAAAAATAACAATGAATTTTTGTATCAATGTCTCCTTGTTTGATGGTTTATACTGACGTAATTACGTCTGTAAATAAGGGAAACAATTTATTAGATTAGAATTGTTGATATAAAAGAAACGACAGACCCATTTCTTTTATCTCAAAAAATTCATAAATATTATTCACTGATTAGGCCATGTTTACCTTTTGAAGCCAGGATTTAATCTGGTTTAGATAATTATTATAGTGCCAAAAACAAAGTTTATCATGAAGACCTCCCCTTTTTCGATTCGAGCGAAGCGAAGATGCTCTCTTGAGAAAAACAAAAATATTATAAAGATAAACTAGTGAAGTAGTGACCGACCAAAGCTTCGTTTTTGGCCAAAAAAGCATAATTCGGCCATATTTTAGTTTTCAGCCATATACCAGCCGAAGCTGCGGCCAGGCCAAAAATCAGAAGTCCGGGAATTGTCGAGTATCATTCGGCCTTCATCGTAAAGCTCGAAAATATCGGGTGAATCAATACAACAAGAAATAATTAAAAATTTTGTATCCTCTAATGGAATTATCGTGTTTTATTTTTTTAAAACCTAAATTTGCTCTTTCTCTCCCTAGGTGTAAAAACAAACAAACAATATTTCAGTGTACAGCGGAAATATTAATATTTTTCAATGTCTAAATCATTTTCGTTTTCGGCCGAAAATAAGACTAAAGCCGAAGTTTATTTTTCGTTTGCATTTTCTGCTGAAAATTCATTTTCGGCCGAACACTAAGATAGAGATAAGTTGGATCAGTAACACAGAACTTTATTTAAGACGAGCGAATATTAAAATATTTATCTACTTACAAAATGTTAATCCATAAATGAGTTTATTTTATGGAAGTTGAAGCACATAAAGTTTGTAAGCAACTTAATTTGATGGTAGATATTTAAAACTGGGCTCAAATTTTTTGATTTAATTTCATGTCAGAAGACAGAACTTGGCCCAGTTTTTTCTTCTGATTATGGCTATTTGTTATACTAGATACTTCATATTTGTATAGCCTCACAAGATACAGATTTAAAATTATGTGTTTTTTATCGTTGTTGTCGACTTTTTTTATATTTCTAATCCTCTGATCAGGGCCAGGGCATCGGCCCTAGCGGACCCCTTCAATTCTGCTGACATCTCTTTGAGACGCGCGTGGAACACAACGCGCCGTCGACCCGGGAAAATAATTCAACCTGTCATTTCGATTGAAATAAAAATAAAGCCAGAAATATGAATAAATTCTTAAAACTAACTTAATAATAATAATAACATGTGAAACGAGTACCTATTTCAATTTTAAAATCGTCGAATTTACGTTAAATTTACTCCGAACACAATTGACGAAATGCGGTTTTAACGTAGAAACTCCTCAGCCTAACAATTCGGGGATTACAAGCGTGATGCTATGTTATGTAACTCCATGCTCACATGTATGGAGTAAACTTAACGCCTAGGCTAGGCTCACTGTAGAATACCTAAGATAAAAATAATGCAAGGAAAGATGTTTTAAGGGGCTGTAATGATTCTCTATGGCAGTGGTCGGCAAACCGCGGCTCACGAGCCACATGTGGCTCTTTGGCCTATAGAGTGTGGCTCTGTCTAAATGTTGATGAGTGCGAGCGTAGATACGCGTGGGGTTCGGGTTTTGGTCACTAAGCAAGATATACTACGATATTTTAAGTTTTAAAAATGTTCTCAAGTAACTGAAATCTTTGTAATTTCTTATTGAGAAATAAAATTTCTTTAACCATAGATATCTAGTTTTATTCAAAATGGAACAATATTTCAAACATATACCTATTTCTGAAGTATTTTCATCAAAAATTAACAGGACATCGAAAATTTGAGGATGAGATTTCTAAGGATTAAGAAAAGTGTATTGAGAAAGTTTGGACACACAGAAAGGATTGGCTCTCATAAGAAATCTTAGTCGCTATAGCATTGATATTTGGCTCAATTGACTAATAAGTTTGCCAACCACTGATCTATGGAATTTCTTTAAAAAAACCACTTTGACTATTTTTGGAATAGATACCGTGGGCTTGCTTTTAAAATAAATTCGCTATACAGAACCAAAAACCCCATTTGTAGCCACTAGAAACACCGAAAACCTTTTCAAACAGAATATTACAGTCCGTCAGTAATTGTCCTTTTTTTGTTCAACATTGATAAACACGTCGGGTTCCATTTTACCGCAAATTTGTCGTGTTGTTGTGTCGCTCACCAAAACCGCATTGCGTTCGACCGCAGTTTGGACTGGCGACGCAAAAGTCACAACAGTCCCAACTAAAGATATTAAATGGCCATTTTGGAAACGCTGTCTTTTTTTTTTTTAATTGGGACTGTTTTTTAGCGACATAGAATAACACAACTTCATGCATTTATTCATATTCTATTTTAATAGTGCGCGACTCTGTTGCCATACTGGGAATTAGGGCGTTTATCGACAAATTCTGAATAAAAACCTAATAATTGCCTGACTCGCGATGCAAGAACCTATGCTAAAGAGCAAAAGCGTCATTATATCCAAAACAAGTTTGGATTGGCAACAAAAAAAAAAACTACTAAAATGGCAGTTTGATATCCCTAGTTGTGACTTTTGCAGTCACAACTAGGGATATCAAACTGCCATTTTAGTAGTTTTTTTTTTTGTATATTATGTTATTTTTAATGCTGGAGCATAACATAAAATCATGCTATTATTCCCCAAAGGGCAAGTAAAGATGTGTGGCACTCTCAGTTTGTCAATTTAAAAGTCCTATTTTATAGTGGGGAGTGTGTTGCCAATGGGTTTATTCAATAAAAAATCGCCTGACCTGCATAGCTATTCACTACCATTCGATGTACTTCCTGCTGAATAGAACATCATTCAATGTTATCGAAGAAGTCATCTAAACGCTGTTCACAAATCTGAAACCTGGAAATTTTGACAGACCAAAAAGACGACCACTATTCTTCTGACGGCTATTTGCGTTCTGGGTCCAAGCAAATCAAGTAACTGAAAATGTATCATTTTCGACTAGGAAGCAGACTCAAATCCCATGGTAAAGAACAGCTATTCAAAGTAAACTTCAAAATTCAAAAAGTTACACGATTCTTATATATTATATCAACAATAACGGTCGGTTGGATATAGAAACTCGCTAGGAGACCACTGAAATTGTCCCCTTTACTCCAAATGAAACGTCACATGAAATAAAAACAAATATACAGGCTATTGTACATGACAACCTCGAAATATACGCTTGCAAACGACTGGACACGAATAAATCCTACCTCCAACGTTCATTCTGCTATTTGTGAATTGTTTTGGAGCGAATAATAAAGGTTATTCTTCATTTATAAACATCAACACGGCCTATTGCAGTCCATTGCTGGACTTAGGTCTCACCCAAGCTGCATCACAACACCCCATCCTCCGTTTTCCGCATCCAGCCTATCCTTTTTTTTGGGTGGGAAATTATCAAATAACTTCTCCCGCTCTGGGCGGAGCGGGAGGGCGTGTCAGACTCTTACTGACTAAAATCCACCCGTGTTCCTTCAGTTGCCTGTATGTTGCGAGGGGCCACGGAATCCTTTCAGAGTTTCTCGCGACCCCGTCAGTTGTGCAGACATCTCTTTGAGGCGTGCGTGGAATACAACGCGCCGTCAACTCGGGCCTGGTCCTTATCGGAAGGCGAGCTACCTATTGCTCACCGTCCACAAGCCCAAAGCGTCTCCTGCGGCGGCTAGGGGCAAGAGACCGAGAAATTTGCCTCTCCCTCACGCGTTCCGCCTCCTCTTTTGCAAGCATTACTGCTTCGCAGTAGGAGATGACCCGCCCAAGTCGGGCAGACCTCCACCGTATGTTCCACCATGTCCTCCGGGCGATCCACACAATGGTCGTTTTGTAAACCCGGGCGTTTCCTCCCGCCTCATCCGGAACAGGAACCTCCCAAAACAACCGTTTCCGGTGAGGACCTCTCTAGCCACTCCTCAAAGAGGGGACTTATCGCCGAAATTGTGGCGTGCTGAGAACTGGGTTGCGACAATCGCACTCTCCGTGACTCCATGAGATCCCACTGATTCAGCCTATCCTGGCAATTTTTTTAGGTCGTTCTGTCCATCTAGTTGGGGGCGTTAAATAGGGGATACAAGTTTGTTTAGAAGTTCGTAAATTTTGCTGATGGAGAATTTCACCGGGCATATGGCTTGTCTATAAAAATAAGGTTTATTTCTACCACTCTTCTGATCACATTGACCCTGTACATTTATATTGACGTGTGCTGGCTGACATATGGCCAATAATTTATCATTTAAATTATTTTTTGTGCTGCTTAATGTAAATTATTTTGCATACTATTGTATAGTATCCTTTTTTTTTATAACTTGAACAGATAGCTGTGCTGCTAGGGAGTTTTTTGCGCCACTTCTTCTTCCCAGCTAAAGGCACTAGGAAGTGGTGAAGGGTGGGCGTTTTAGGGGACTGTCTTATGTAACTTTGACGTTCGAAAAGTGCTGATTCTCAGCCTAGTTTGAATAAATGACTTTTGTTTATTTTTTTTTAATTTTAATAATTCAATGCTGACCGGATTAACGGAATGAATCTTTCATCTATCGTCGCCATTAAAAAGAAAATGCAATCGGAAAAACTCACTTAAAAATTTTTGCTCAATTATAAAACTCTCCTTTGATTACCAAAACCCAACCTCTCCTCCTAGACTATTATTAAAAATGTAGTTTGAATTACAGTTCTTCCATAGAGAGAATGCGTTCTTGACATCTGTCAGTTTCATACTAACGAATATGTGTTTTGCGAATTTGATCCTTATTACTTCTACAAATTATCTAACTGACAGGGGTTAGGAACGCACTCTCTCGACGACTGCGACCTGATTGTACATGATTGTGGCATAAATGAACGTTGTCCTTTTGCAAAGTTCTCTTCTTTTACATTCATCTATGTTGCACTACCTTTATCCGCCCAGTCCTTTTCCAAAATATACATGCTCCCTTCCTCTTAATCACAAAACTATTCCTGACCTCTCCTGACCTCTGTACATAATCCTCAATTTAGGCTTATTACACCTTCAAGTTTATATCGAAATAGTTAAGAAACACATTGAGCTTAGTACTCTTGTAACAACTACGCTTAGGCACCGTTCACGGCCTCGAGCGATGGGACTTGCGACGCGACTTGCGTCATGCAAGACGCGCGCTTGCGTTACCTGTTTCCATCCACAAGTTGCGTCGCAGTGACTCGTGCCATGCCCTAAACAACTTCTTACATTTGTTTTTTTCGCATTCACTGTCGCAAGAAGCGTGTCGCTTGAGCCCGTAGCTCGTGGCCACGGGGTTATAATTTGGGCTCGAAACACGTCTGGCAGCAAACATAGTTAAAATTTCCTTAAATATGTTTGAGGTAATAATACTTAAGTAACGTGTCGGCCGCCTTAGGGTGCCCATGAGAGCATTGTTCAGGATATTTTCAAGTAGAAAATTCAGTAGAGCTGAATTTGTCACCACTCACAAAATCTTAAATTAGTAAGCTTTTTGCTATCTCTTAGTAGAATTCCATAATTTATTAATTGGTTGTTGGGTAGTCGTGAATTTTCCAGATACGACTGAATCTTAGATGAAGAGAATGCCATCTGATTTTCACAACCTGAATAATGATTTCCTCGGTAAGACCTGTGTCAAACTTAGACTAGGTTTATTTAAAGTATTTTTTATCTTCATCATTGTAATATTCGTTTTTACGCTGTACACAATTTTTTTAGACGCAATTAAATATTTTTGAATAATCTATTTAAATAAACGGAAAAACTGGCTGACTGGCTTACTTATTAACGCACAGCCGAAATTGCTGGGACTAAGAACGTGAAAGTTTAGTGGTCCCCGACATTATAAAAAATTATAATGTCGGGGACCACTAAGAAAGGACGATTGGAAATTCGAACTTAAAGGGGGTGAAATGGGGGAATTTTTTTGTATGAAAAATCTTATTTCTTGAGGTAATAAACTTGGAACTTGGCACGAATACTTAAGTAAATTAGAAAGATTATAATGTTTATTTTTTTCTAAACTAACCCGTAGAGATTGGGGGTGTCAAAGTTTGTATGGAAGAATTTTAACGCGGTCCGATTACTTCGAAACTCAGTATTTTATTTGCATAAAAGTCTTGTGTAGTTTATTTAAGATTCATGTATAAACGTGATCAAGTCGAAATTAACGGTTGATTGGAATTATTCCCGAGAGCTGAACACTTATATGTATAGAGGTAATATTTGTTAGTTTTTAAATGTGTGGGTAATCTTGGGAATTATTGATCCAATTCCGATAATCGGAAGCTACAGTATTACCGACTGTCATAGGATATATTTTATGGTAAAAAAAGAAATTTTACGTCAATGAAGTCGCGGGCAGAAGCTTGTTAAACATGCTTGGAAATTGGAACCAGTTGCATGCAAAGTTTTCGTTTACAACGAATGACCTAAGTGATTTGATTATTAAGTTTGTATGTCTAAATTTTAATATCTAGGTCGGCCAGTAGCAAAGTTCTATTAACATGGCTTTAAAATTTGTTTAAAATAAACTGCTCTTAATCTCTGTGGTAATTGCGGAACACAATGCAATGCCTATACAATCCATTTTTATAATTCAACAATGTTCAATGCGTTATATTGTATTCTAACAATTTAAATCAAAATAATTGTCAAGTAAAGTAGCAAGAGGACCTCGAGGCTGCATAATTACAGCCGCACGGGTAGATCCATCAGGTTCAGCTACGCTTGCCTGGGTTGATCCGTGGATGCGTGAACATATTTACATACCAATATCCATCCGTGTCTCGGAAAGCAGGTTAAGCCGTAAGTCCCGGCTGTCATTCGTGGATCTTTGACAGTTGTTACGGGTCGTCAGAAGCCCGAAAGTCTGACAACCAGTCTTACCAACGGGTATTGTATTACCCAGTTACTGGGTGAGATTATAGGCAGTCGCTCCGTGTAAAATACTGGTATTCGGCTGCATCTGGTTAGACTGGAAGCTGACCCCAACATAGTCGGGAAAAGGCTAGGCAGATTGATTCTATCAATGATGTATCAAAATCCGTCCTAAAAACGAAATAAGCATCCACAGACGTGTTGAATTTCAGCGCTTATTAGCCCGTCGTTGACAAAATTGTTGGTTATTACTCTGCAAATTACATCGGCCAACTTTGCACGGCCGCCATATTGCAATAGCGGCAACTGTAATGAATTTTGAAATGAGCCTGAATTATGTAAAGTAAGAGAAATTAATTGTCTATCTACGTAAATTTGGCCGAATAGCGATTTCATACAAATGTGAAAGAAAAACAATTGTGATTCGAATATACAGATAATTTCAGTTGGTAATCAATTTTCTTAACAATTAATTATTTCTCTGACATTATTTCAATCATTTCCCAGAAAAATCTTAAGTAAATATTTAATAAGTTTAAAATTATGACGCGTTTATTTTATTTTTGGCGAGCTTTTAAAATGGAATGAGGAAAACTTGTTAGAATGACAGACAACGTAGGTTTCACACATCCTAAGTCGCAGTACAGTAAAAATATGCAATTTTAAAAGGGTTTGTTCTTCAGAAGCATGTCGCGAATGTCAGTAAAATATAGGGTGTTCAGTGTTCAGCTGCACTAAGAAAGTGTTCCTCAAAACCACCCCTTTTTCAAGGTATGTGATTTTCATGGTTTGTGATCAAAGCGAGTCGTGGATAACATAAATTACAAGTCGTACATCCGTTGCAGGCAGATTGTGTAATTCGTCATTACATTATACATACGGCGCCGTCCGTTTGCATACTTTCCCGTTATTATACATAATGCCTAGACGAATTAATACCACTAGTTCTATTTTCTACCACCTGTGGCGCTGTTAAAAAAACAACAAAAATGGCGTCGAGTAGCCGTGGACAAGAAAAATGTTTTGGAGATAATCCGGCTCGTAAAACACATTCAAGTATCGATGCAAACTGGCGTTCGGCGGACTTTTGATGAAGAAGGTGACAATTTTTTTAATATTTTAAGTATAATTATTAAGTTCCTAAAATAAAAGTCTGATTAGCAACTTTACTTACCTATCTCATTTTGTACTTTGTTACATTACCGTCCTAATAAAACAAGAAATAATACGACATATATGATATTTATCCTTCAATCATGGTTACATTAACATATTATTATGGCTCGAAGCCGACGTTCGCACGGACGTAATAAAATCGCGTCGATTTTTTTTCGTGTATTTGATTTTCAACGCTCTACTTAGCGCCGAGAGTTGAAAATCCAACAGTGCGTTTTTTCAACGCCCTGGGACGAGAGTGCGTCCCAGCGCATTGGAGTCTCAACACTCGGCTTAAAACCGAGAGTTGAGACACACAAACAGCTAGACCCGGACCAACTACTTATAGGTCGTACAAATATTTGTTCCATGCGGAAATCGAACCGGCGACACGCAGCGCAGCAGTCAATTGCTGAACCACTGCGCCAACTGTGCCGTCGTTATTCCATGTGTACAAAGGTCTTCTTTTAATTAATAAACCGTAGGTCTATTTTATTTAACTTAATAAAATGGCCTGTTACTGATTCCCAGAACCATTGTTAATAATACTCGTCGGTTTTTTTTCCAGGAGAAAATAATTTGTAACAAAAATATTTTAGCTTACTTTGCGTTTTGGGAGATGTAAAATATTTTTTTAAGTTATATTAAAAATTGCTGGTAGTTTTTGAAAATAACATGTAAGCAGGGCATATTGTTCGCAGAACAGATGGCCAATGGGGCCGAAAGGTTCTGGAGTGGCGACCGCGTACTGGAAGACGTAGCGTTGGAAGGCCTCAACAAGGTGGACTGATGCCCTGGTAAAAGCCGCAAGAATCCGCTGGATGCGGGAAGCATAGAACTGATCAAAGTGGTGGTACTTGAGGAAGGCCTATGACCAGCAGTGGACGGCTTTTGGCTAAAACGATGAACGATGATGATATTATAATATAATATGGATAGGTACTTAACTTCTGTCTCGTTGGTCGTAAGCCCTACTTCTGAGCATGAGTCTGGGTTCCCGGATCGGGAAAAGTTTATTGGGTTTTTTCCATCTCGAACTTCTCAGTAGCAGTCCTGAACCTTGTATTTTCAGATATGGGACTCATGTATATCTCACAAAATGTCGGTTTACTAGAGGTACACCTCTGCCTAACCCTTCGGGGAAAACAAGCTTGATGCTATGTTACGTTACAAAAATTCTTTGGTGCCAAAGCTCTAATGTGTAGATAGTTAACTGATTCAGGATTGAGCTTGCGGAAATCCATTATAAAATACAATAGACGTTTATTATATTTTTTTAGTTATGTCATTGTTGTCAGATAATTTTAATAAATAGACGTTAATATATTTAGTAACCTGTTCAATCGTCATCTTGATGATGCCTTGTTGAGAGGTGAAACACGTGTCTATTTCTTACAGGGTTTTTTAGGGCTCTTTGAGAATAGTTAAGTGGAACAGGTTACTAAATATATCAACGTCTAATGTGTTCTCTAATGTGTACCAAAGACAATTTATATCTGACAGATTTACATTAACGATTAATATTCGATTTAGTTAATTGACTAATTCCGATTTGCATATACGATTCCCTTAGACAGGTACGTGGTTAGATCATTAATTCATCTTACTATTAATTAACTACAGTGAAATTAATTGGATATTACTGAAGGTAAACCTTGGTAAAGGGTCAAAAATGTGGCTAAATAAATATATATATCATAAATATACCTAAATATTTATGTCTCTGTCCTCTTTTACGTCGATGTGGGATTTTTTTTTAAATTTTGTACCCGTTTTGGCGTGATTATACTCCATTTGAAATAAGATTAGACATTTAAAAAAAACCTTTTTACAGTCCGTTCAACCGATTTTTGACTTCTATTGCGTTGGTGGCATGACAAATGGCAGCTGCAGTAAACAGTTGGTATTATAACCACCTTTTGCTTTTAATACCATCCTTATGCCCACTGTATAGAAGTGAAACTCGATTGAACGGAATGTATAAAAGGTTTGTTTAAATATCTTATCTTATTTCAAATAGTACTTACTCTATTTGAAATAAGATTAGACATTTAAACAACAATTTAGTTAAGATACATTTCCGAGGGAATATTTTTTTGGCGTTAATTTTTTACTAATATTTTCTTAGTGCAACCCCACCACTCACTATAAGATTTATTTCCTTGCGTTCAGTAGGTTAATTCATCATCATTATCGTACCCTCATACCAATTTATTTGGTCTTTCTATTAGTCGTGATCTCGGCAGTCACCTCCTTTCTAGCCATGTCATCTTTCACTCAGTCCATCCATCGTTTCTTTGGTCTTCCCCTACTCTTATAGCTATCAAAATTCATACTCAAAACATTCCTCACGACATATTCTTGTAGGTTAACTACTATGTCTGTTAAATAATGACTCGGGAACTTATCGAACTACTCTCTTCTACTAAAAAACTAAATAAAACAAAACTATCCCAGCCCCCCAAACTGTCCTTATTTAAAATTAAATCTTGTTTACTACCCAAATGACTTGAACCACACCAGTTTAGCACAAAATAGATAGGTGCAGAAGGTTGGGTCCAAACATCGAACGAAAACGCACGCACACATACATACGCATAACGTACAGCGAGTGCAAGTAAACCGTGGCCATGAGCTATACACTCAAGCGATACGCGTCTTGCGACAACGTCTGCCAAGAAAACAAATGAAAGAAATAATTTAGAGCTTGGTAGCATCTACAACGCCCACGCCACATGCGAACTACACCTCACACAGACGTCACGCAAAATCCTACATCGTGCAAGTAGAGTTTACCGCGCGACGAGTATATATACAACGTCCCGACATCAATCGTCGGGCAGTTGCCCACCAGACACGTCACCCGTCTACTATGGAGGATGAGTGAAGTTCACTCCCTGTTCCTCATACTTCTATAAGAGCGTCCCACGAGTCACCGCGACGCGACTTGCGGAGTTAATTAATATTTACATATAAGAGATATCACTGTCGTGCTCGGTAGCGATACCGAATCGGTACACAATATCGCTGTCGCGCTTGGTAGCCGATGGACCAGTATCGTTACCGAGCTCGACAGTGATATCGCTTATATCTGAATAGGCCTTTAGGGAATGAAACGGACGACGCGCGCGTATTGTTTTACGCAGGTTGCATCGCAAGTCGCATCGTCGAGGCCGTGAACAGGGCACGGATCTATGTGTGCGTGCGCCTGTTTGCGGACGTTGTATGGAGCCAACCTTCTGCACTTATCTATGTACTGAGTTCAGAAACGAGTGAAGTTTTTAGTTAACTAATTAATTCTGAAGCACGGTGTTATCTTCGAGGTTGCTTGCAAGGAAGGACGGCGTTATGTGAGAAGTAGAAAGTCATTCTGTTAAATATTTGGTCGGCGGGAGTGGGTAAAATTGAATTAAGTAGTTAGCTTGTTTTTGGGCGAACTTGAAGTGGGTTGAACTGAAAGTTTCAGTGTCGTCTTTCGAGTGTAAATTTACTAGCGTCTTTTACTCTCCGTATTTTAAACGCGCACGTCAAGATTATTTCATACAAACTTTAACAGCCCTTAAAGATGTCTGTCCACTGGAGCGGAGCGAGGTAGCGGAGCGGAGAAATGTGCCAATATTAACCAATAGAATCTAAACTCCGCTTCAGAACTCCGCTCCTATTAGTTAATGTCGGCACATTTCTCCGCTCCGCTGCCTCGCTCCGCTCCAGTGGACAGGCAGCCTAAATTCCTTTTGGAGGGTAGTTTTGAAAACCTATTATCAAATATTTTTATTAAATTTTAGATATCACTCAGTCTCATACTCTCCCACCTTTCGTAGTAACATTTCTTATAATTTTATTTTGTATTTTATAATATGTTTATGTTTATACATAATATAATATGTATGTTTATGTAGAATTTTATACATGTTTAGGTTTTATATAGGTACCTAATGCAAGTATCCACTTATTTTAAATGTTGTTTTCATTTTGTATTTTATGTTTTCATAAAGTTTTTTTTTTGTTAATTTCGATGTTATGTAGGTGTGTAATAATAGGCCTACATACCAGTACTTTTATTATGTTATTGTTCTGTTTTAATTTTTTTTCATGTATTGCTGGTAGTGTACCAAATAAATAAATAAAACAAAATAGCTAATATTCTTATTCCTTCTCTGTCCATGCAGTAAGATTGTGGAACTCACTTCTGCCTAGCATTCGTGATTTAAAAACTGTTTCTCATTTCAAATATCGAGTAAAAGAGCATTACCTCTCCTCTCAACTGTGAGTATTTATATACCTATAGTATGTATATTTATATATTTAAGCTTTATCTATTTATTTAAGTATATGTTAATTTATTACGTTTATAATTGTAGGTATATTTTAGTTTAAGGCTCCTACAAACAGGGGCGATGCGCGACACGACACAAAGACACCGCTCGCGAGCGGTGTCTTTGTGTCGTGTCGCGCATCGCCCCTGTCGTCGCGCGACGAGCGGTGTCTTTGTGTCGCGTCGCGTGTCGCGCCTGTTTGAAAGAGCCTTTAAGACTTCGTTTATCCATATTTTCTCTTTTTGTTCTCACACACTATTGTCTACATTTCTTTTTTCTTTCGTAGGTCTGCTGGAAGAAATTTCTTAAGAAATAAGCAGTACCTTTATACTCTAAATTATAATTATGTAATTTCTCTACGTATATTACTGTGTGTACATAAATAATAAAATAAATAAGTATTATAATTATTTACTTATGCTAAGTTTAATTAATCTAAAGAATTAGATTTTTCATTAAAAAAAATCCGCTTTTCACCCCCTTCTGGTCAATTAGCAGGCTATGAATCAACAGTGATACAACACAAACAACACAAAATAAAAATAAAAGAAATAAATTTATTTTATTTGGGATCACACTAAAAGATCCATAAATTTTTAACCGACTTCAAAAAAAGGAGGAGGTTCTCAATTCGACTTTTTTATGTTTGTTACCTCAGAACTTTCGACTGGGTGAACCGATTTTGATGATTCTTTTTTTTATTTGAAAGCTAGTACTTCCTGTGTGGTCTCATTTTGATCTAGTTCTGATAATGGCATCCATGAGAAAACCATATAAGTCTTAAATTTGCATTAAGTATGTGCGCGACAAATGGACGAATAACTCAATATCGCGCAAACCGATTAAGAAGATTCTTTTTTTATAGTAACTCATACAATTTCTTCTTGGAAAGCACCATTTGGTGAAGTGGAACTGATGATGAAGACCACAAATGGCCACTGGAATTACTCAATAATAAGTATTTCACGGGTTGCGATTCGATTACTTTAATATGGCTGCAATGCAATTTATGCTCGTCACAATGCATATAGAGAAGTGGAGCTGATGGTTAAGTACCAGGAGAACTCCTCAACGATTAACGGCCCTGTATCGGGAAAAGCAATATTACGTAAAAGGTGATGAGCAGTTGAGATTAGGCTGTTGTAACTTAGGTAAATTACAAACTACCCACTAAAAAGCGAGAAATAAAAACTTTACACAAAAAAAAAACAACCGACTTCCAAAAAAAAACACTACATAGTGAAAAATAACTTACATTTCGGAAGTCGGTTGTTTTTTTTTTGTACTTATAAAAGTTTTTTGCACATAAAATACTATTGTTAGTAAATAAATCTAAAGACAAATTTATGAGAAGACCACCCAATAACTAGACATAACAAGAATTTACTTTTAGAAAACAAATAGAAACATGCGTTTAAATTCAACAATGCGGCCAAAATCCGCGTCAATGAAACCAACAAAGCATTAAACCAATTTGAAATCTATCGGTTACACACAAAGTATTCCTCAAAGGATTTCTATTCTATAGATTTAACTATATAACAAGGGCAACTTTCTCTAATGAACTAATTTAAAAAGCATTCAATATTAAAGTCAGTGTCATTATTAGTGTGCAATATTGGCACTGACAGCTCTTTTAGATGTGCTGATCGCGTTCAGCTTGGTTTACATGTGCTGTTCGCGTTAGTTAAGGAACCCCAACCTACCAATATTAGCTTTGTCAGACAATAAGTATTTACTAGATTATTATTTCCCAATTTCCCCACTGCGCGATCAGCATTTATAATTATCTAGAACATGCGTCAATCTGATCACGCTGTGCATGTACTACGTTAGCAATTAAGTTAGTATATAAGATCAATATTTTGTTAGATTTAATTAATTACTGTTTCGCTGTAACTCTGTCGGAATAAAGTTATTTTTAAATACTTCCGTTGTCGCTTACTTAATTGGCGCAGCCGGTAGGATCTCTGTAGTCAGTTTGCCGTGTATACAATTCTACGTGGAGTAGCCGACGTCCGTGTCTACGGTTTAGCAGAGATCGCCGAACAAATAAATTCATTAAGAAGCCACTTCGAGTTACGGAAGAGGACCAGCCACACCAGTAATTCAGGGAGCATGGAGCTAGCTGCGGAATTGTGAGTAAATCTTTTTCACCTTCCTCTCAGCTCTTCCATCTATATCCCAACCTTGTAATAGTCTATGTGTTTGTGTATTATTAGGGATTGGACAACGCCGTGATAATATTTGCATAGATTTTAATTGTACTAATATTTTAGAGTAGTGATAGTTTAGTAGCACATTAGTGTGATTTTTTTTTTCTCCGCGTTTGTTTCTTTCATAACTTTTCACAATGGAAAATATAACCCGTGTCCCACAGGAATTGGTTAACATCATACCAATATTCAGCGGCGACACTAGAATGTTGCCTTTATTTATAAAAAAATGTGAATACATTTTGTCTACGTTCTTAGGAACCGCAGCCCAAAATGAATATTTATTTCATGTAGTAACAAGTAGGTTATCAGGCGAAGCAGCCAGTTTGGTAGGCGAAAGAGAAGCTATAGGTACGTGGGACGAGCTGAAGAAGTTGTTAAACCAACACTTCGGTGATCCACGCACAGAGGATTGTTTAGCAATGGAGTTAGAATCGTGTAGAATAAATAAGGGTGAAAGTTATTTAGATTTTTGCCATAGAATACAGCGGATGAGAAGTGTTTTATTTGCTAAAATATCAGAAACTATCATTGATGAATCTCTACGTAAGGCAAAGCAAATCATTTATAGTAACAGAGCAATGAATGCTTTCTTGTTTAATTTACCGCCATTTTTAGTTAGATTAGTTCGTTTGCGCGACGTCACAACGTTAGAGGATGCATTAAAAATAGTTTTAGAAGAACAAAACTTCCAGGCAGTCTATGAGTCGAAAACAAACGACAGACGTAATTTTAGCAGAAATAACAGACCCAATTTGCCTAATAACCAAAATGCAATTGAATCTAATAATCAAAAGAAAGATTCACATAGCATATCAAGTACACATGTACCGAATAGTGCTACAAACAGCACATCTACACCGAACAATTCGCATCAGCCCAGACATTATAAACAACATAATAATATTCAAAGAAATCAAGACAATTTTAATCGTACAAACAACAATAATGCGTCACCGCAGTCAAGTAGGTCATTTGTTCCGATTGCACAACCGAACCAACAGTTCGCGGCACATGCACCGAGCACGCCGTCTTTTGCAGCGCAAGCATCTACGTCGGGTGCGAATACTGATGTCACCATGCGTACTGCAAGTTCGCGACGTGTTAATTACATAAATAATTCTAATAATAATGAACAGAGTTCAAGTTATTCGTACAATGAGTGCCAAGAATTTTCTCCTGAAGAACCCGGGGCGGGAAATTTTTGCATAACGGCCTCTACCCTAGAGAACGAATAAAAATAAATTGTAATAAACGCTTAAATTTACCACATATAGTTATACCAGAATTAAAGGCAGTTTTTATGATAGATACGGGGAGTGTTAGATCGTTTATAAGCCCGTATATAGCGAATAAATATTTTAAAAATTATTTACAGTATGAACCCTTCGAAGTTGTTAGCACTCACGCATCGAGTGTTCATGGTGAAACGGCTATTATTCCATTACCGGTTACCTTTGGAAGTCAAGAGTTCCATAAGTTTTATGTCTATAGTGTCGACGATAGGTATGATGGGTTAATAGGTAGCAATTTGCTGAAGCAATTACAGGCAAAGATTAATATGGAAAATCAGATATTACATTTAAAAAATACTGATATTCCTATCATATATTCACCGCCTATGAGAGAGATATATAATCTACCATCTCGTAGTGAACTTAGAGTAAGACTCCCAGTCAACTTACTGAACGGAGTAGCAGTGAAGAGGAATAGTTATTGGACAATATACAAAAGTGTAGATTTAGAATCATTACACTTACAAATAGATAATAATATTCGGGATTTTATTAACTTGAAAATTAAAATTAAGGAAAATAGTCTTAGTAACGAAACTATAGGAATAGAAAGCCAAATAGAATATCTTATTAAACTAACTAAGGATAGATTCTTTCAAATCTTACCTTTCCATTATAGAAATAAAAGAGCTCTGTTTAATCCATTAGGCTCACTTGTAAAAGCTATCACAGGAAATTTAGATGAAGACAATGCAATTAAATATGATAGAGAAATCCAAATGATACAGAACAAAGAGCATGTGGTCGAACGTAAAGTATCATCAATGCAAAAAGCTTTTGATAAATTAGTAAATGACTCTGAAATAATAAATTCAAATATTAAAAACTTGGGTTTACATACCAATGAAATGGAAAAATTAGTTGAACATGAGTTCAGGTTTAACAAACTTTTCCAAATATTAAATACTATGTATCAAATTTTAAATAACTTTCGGACCTGTTACGAAAACATACAAGAGATTGAAACGGCAATAGCCTTTAGCAAACTGAATACATTGCACCAATCCATTATAAATAGTACAGAATTATATAATACGTTAGAAGTCATTGCTAAACATGCTAGAACAATATACCCAGTAAGCAAACATAATTTAATAAAATTAGAACGTAATATCATACTTAAATCATATATAAATAACAACAAGTTAGTTTTTGTTTTAGAAGTTCCCCTAATAAATAACGAAACATATAATTATTACAAGGTTATACCCATCCCTATATTCCATTCTCCAAATACCTTTACAATAATACCCAAATATCCTTACCTGATGGTGAATAGATTGAAATACATGCCCGTGGTAAGCCCATGTACTGAGATTGAAAATGGAAAATTTCTTTGCGCTGAAACTAATTTAGCCCAGTTTCCAACCGAGACCTGCATTGAACAAATAATGCTGATGAAGAACAACTACAAAAACTGCATACAGAACCATATTGAAATAGAAAAAACTAAGATACAGAAAATAACCGACAACCAATGGTTGGTTTACTCAGAGGAAAATCTCATCATCACCGAGAATTGCAATACAGAAATCCTGAAGTACACTATTCTTGGGACCTACATCGTGACACCTGGCCAACAATGCGAGACACAAATAGGCGAAGTCATCGTTGCCGCCACCACAAACACTACAGTTTCCAGTCTCCAGCTGCCATTGATCCAGATGCCAGACCTACAACAGGACATTCAGAGAAGATCAAAGAAAGTGGATTTAAGAAATGTGGACTTCAGTGATGTGAAAGAAGTGTTACAAAGTGCAAAATTTAGTGAAATAGACGATACGACACAAACAGTGACAATAGAAATTAGTATATGGACCATCTTAGAGTATGTGGTTATTGTAATAGCAATAGTTATCTTTATAATGTATAAATTTCAGTTCATAAACTTTTGTCGAAATTCTCCGAAACCGTCTGCGACACCTTCGGATAATTTCTCTCTTAGGGAGGGAGGAGTTAAGGAACCCCAACCTACCAATATTAGCTTTGTCAGACAATAAGTATTTACTAGATTATTATTTCCCAATTTCCCCACTGCGCGATCAGCATTTATAATTATCTAGAACATGCGTCAATCTGATCACGCTGTGCATGTACTACGTTAGCAATTAAGTTAGTATATAAGATCAATATTTTGTTAGATTTAATTAATTACTGTTTCGCTGTAACTCTGTCGGAATAAAGTTATTTTTAAATACTTCCGTTGTCGCTTACTTAATTCGTTCAGCTTGGCTTACATGTGCTGATCGCATTCAGCTCGGTTTACACGTGCTGATCGCGTTCGGTTTACAT
The DNA here is from genome assembly GCA_916610215.1 of Omphaloscelis lunosa. NCBI lineage: Eukaryota > Metazoa > Arthropoda > Insecta > Lepidoptera > Noctuidae > Omphaloscelis > Omphaloscelis lunosa. The sequence continues at coordinate 11,933,709 of OU744267.1, forward strand.
GTGCTGATCGCGTTCAGCTCGGTTTACATGTGCTGATCGCGTTCGGTTTACATGTGCTGATCGCGTTCAGTTTCATTGGTGAAATTCATCCTTAGAGGTTACGTGGATTATCATTTACGATATATAATTGGTATATTATCTCTTTGATCTTTATCTGTCTCAATGAGGACGATTAATAATCGAATGAGAATCGGATTACAATTCAATAACGCAAAATCGGATTGGATTTGATACAGTTTTTGGAAGTAGATTGGTTTGAATTTGAAGTCATTCTGTGATAAATCTGAAGATTTTTTAAACTTTTTATTCTTAATAATAGTTGGCTTGTGTCTAAGTAATAACAGTCGCAAGGGTCGATCGATCAGGTTAAGCTATGCTTGCCGCGGTTGGTCCGTGAATGGGTGACCATCTTAAAATACCAAGACACCTTCGTTCCTCGGAAAACACGTTAGGCCATTGTTGGTCCCGGCTGTCATTCGTGGATTTTTGACAGTCGTTACGGGTCGTCCAAAAAGCCGAAAGTTTGACAACCAGTCTTAACAAGGGATATCGTGTTATTCAGTAACTGGCTTGTGGAGGTCAGATAGACAATCGCTCTATATGAAACACTGGTATTCAGCTGCATCCGGTTAGACTGGAAGCCAACCCCAGCATAGTTGGGAAAAGGCTAGGCAGATGATGATATTGTATTCATTGATTGTCTAGGAGTCGCAAGCGCTACCAGTGTTCAACATGAGGTTCTTGGCGAGTCCCAGGTCGGGCTAAGTACCTATTATTGGGTTTTTCCATCCGGAATTTCTCAGTAGTAGCCCGAAGTCTGAATTTGTGCCCGGTTGATGGCAATAGGCACGCCCCCTATTACATGGGATTTAAACATAACTGGCAAAATATGGGTTAACTATAAGTGCACCCCTTCCTAACCCTTCGAGGATTACAGGCGTGGCGTTATGTATGTGTATTATATTCACTAAAGCGACGGGCGTCCATGAGAATTATCCCACGTAAAATAATTCAAAATTCAAAGCATTTATTTCAAACTAGCTGCTGTCCGCGGCTCGTCTTTTTTTCTAAACAAAAGTAGCCTAAGTTTTAATATTACCTTATAATATTACCTATCTTCCAGTGAACGTCCCGTCAAAATTGGACTAGCCGTTTCGGAGATTAGCCGGAACAAACAGATAGACAGACCATTTTTTTTTTATGTAACGTATATACTTCCATATGCATTTAGGAAAAAACTGTTATTTTGACATTACAAACAGATACTTCAATTTCATTAATATTTTATATAAATATTATTCATGTATGTATAGATAAACCAATAGGGATAACGATTAAACATTTTTTTTTGTCCGTCATTTAGATTATGAAAAAAAAAAATTACGTATATTTATTTATTTTATCAAAAGATTACGGTGATACATTGAGTTAAAATGCGCCATGACGTCACGCACGAGTATGTAGATCTATTTTATACTTAGGTACTTGTGACGTAGCAACCCCCACTTCCCAACTTAAATGTGTTCTATCCAAGTATTTTTTTATTAATATGATAAAGCAAAAAATACGTGTCTAATATTTTTATATTATCTGACTGACGAGCTAAATAGATTTTTTTTTGACCCATGCTTCATCCCTTTTACAGGCCCTTTTGAATTGTTAAGGGGTCGGTCTGACAGAAAGATGAAGCATTCCATTCATAGTAGGTACCTATGGAGAAATGAAAAGATATTATCGTGGCTCCCTCTTGCATGCTATTTATAGCAAGTTACAAAGTAAACCTTCACAAACTGTATTCAGCGTGCTTTATCGCTTAAATCTAGTAATTATTAGCGAGCCACGTATGTGTTGGGAAACTTCACAGTTTCTACGTATTCTTCTTAGTAAATTCCCCGTTGGTCTCGTGGTCGCGAGCGCGTCTGCTGAGCGTGGGGTCCTGGATTCGAGTCCCGAGTTGGGCAAAAAGTTATTGGATTTTTACATTAAGATTTTTTAGTAACAGCCCGGAATTTGTAAGTTGGCGGTGTGATACCCCCGTGCCTTGGAAAGCACGCTAAGCCGTTGGTCCTGCGCCTGATCTCTCCCCGGTCATGTCGGATTACCGTCCCATCTAACTATGAGAGTGAGAGCAGAGAGTGCACCTGTGTATGCGCACACACTTATGCACTATAATATCTCCCACAACGAATGGTGATCTCCGTTGATTGGCCGCCATGGCCGAGATACGGTTTGGAGAACTATACTATAGTAAGTGTTGAAGCAGGTGCAATTCTGTAAAATCTTACTGTGGAAACTTAAGTGAAGTGAGTTTGTAGTGAGGTGTCAAATCCTAGCACTAGGTAGGATGACAATTCACTTCAAGCTCACTTCACCCTCAGACCAAATAAAAATCCAAGACATAGCGGAGCGAAAAATACAGTGAAGCTTGCCAAAACTACACCTCCACTCTGTGTATACACGCTCACAAGCACACATTTACAATCAAACTACATTGGTACTACACCTCACTAAGTGCACACATGTTTACGAAACCGGCCTCACGGCACTGTTGACAACGCAATGTCTTGGTTTTTATTCGGTCTGATCACTTTACCCTATTTTTCACGGTTGAAATATTTATAAAATACACCGACAGATATCACACGCTTCACTTTTTGTTCGTGTTTCATTCAATATCTTTCACTCGAAGTGAAACGTCTGGACAAAAATGATTCAAAAGTTGAAAAGGCATTCATTAGTGAACTGATTTCGGCACTCAGCATCTTTCACTCGCATGGAAGGAGCAGAATGATGAACGTTCTTTCCCATGGAATTTTGTTAGTGTCGTTCGAACGTGCTATGAAACAAAAATGAACATTCACTCGAGTGAAGTGAACCATTCAATCTAGTTGAAGCGTCTACTATCAGCTTAAGATGAATAGAAAAGAATAAAAGTAGCTTTTGAAGTTTTGTTTGATATTCAATCAAAGTTTTGCATAGAATTTGGGAGGATTCTAAATAATTTTTTTTACACCAAAAACTCAATTTTCAATGTCATGATATTGGTTATTGCATTTTAACATCAATATTTTAGTGCAACACACACAATATTTCATAATTTCATTTAGTAATATTTAAACTTCAATAAATCAAAACAGCGAAATAATTGACAGTTATTTGCGACGTTGCCAACTTTCCGAATGCATAGCCTTAACAGAGTGCTTGTGACAACTAAACTAATAAAATGTAGTCTTGTCTACAAACTATGTACAAAGCAGAGTTTAACAAAATAGTTCCTTAATAAAAACACTACCATATCTTTCACCAACACTTCTCATAATGATTTAATCAATCATGCTTAAGACCTTAATCCCAGGGGTCTGAAGTTTTAAAAAAGAGCCGCAGAGTGACCTTGCGGAGATAATTCACTTGAAACTTGCTCATTTCCTAATCTTGTAAAGGAACTGGGAGTTCGGAGGCGTAGCCAGCATCGGGGCTGGGATGTATAATGATTTGGACGAGGCATTTTTAATAGAGAAAATAATAATCTGCCTCTTGAGGACAATGACCTCTTCTCAAACAGAGAAGGCATTAATTTTGATAGTTGACGTAATTACTTGTTTTTATGGTTTTTGACTCAATTATTAGACTCCATTTACGGCCTCAAGCGCATACGTGACCCGTTTCCATCCGTTGTCGTCGCTCCGCAAGTCACGACTCGGTGACTCATGGTATGATTTTAAGAACTTCTTTCATATATATATTATATATTCTGCGCAGCTGATATCGCAAGACGTGGTGTCACTTATATTTTATAAATATTTTTTTCCGTCGATGAAATTAAGCATAGATTCCCTCATTTCGATATGTGCACATTATAAAGACTTAAGGCTCCTACAAACAGGGGCGATACGCGACGCGACACAAAGACACCGCTCGTCGCGCCACGAGCGGTGTCTTTGTGTCGCGTCGCGTGTCGCGCTTGTTTGAAAGAGCCTTTACACTGCATTGTGGCGGTATCTCCACCGCCACATTCGAACTACGCATCACATTGACGTCACGAGAAATCCTCCATCGCGCAAGCAAAGTTTACCGCTCGACAAGTATATACAAAGTCCCGTCCCGTCCGGACAGATAAGTCTTGTTCCAGGTCCTGACCTGGGACAAGAAGAAAGAGATTCCTGATGGAAAAACCCAATAGCACAGGTCAAGTGTTATTTTAGTGTGAATCGCTTAGAGTAACACTTCTGCCTAACCCTTCAGGGGAATCAGGCGCGCATAATATAACAAGTATATAATATAAGTCTGCCTCGTATAATCGTGTCTGTATAATATAAGACTGCCTCGTTGGTCTAGTGGTCGCAAGCGCTACTGCTGGCCATGAGGTCCTGGGTTCGATTCCCAGGTCGGGCAAAGTGTTATTGGGTTTTTCTATCTGGAATTTCTCAATAGCAGCCTGGAGTTTGGACTTGTGCCCGGTTGATGGCAATAGGCTCGCCCCCTATCACATGGGAATTAAAGATAATTGGCGAATTGTGGGTGTACCTCTGCCAAACCCTTCGGGGAGAAAAGGCGTGATGTTGTTGTGTTATAATATAAATTTTACTCAAGCTTCCTTTTGTACTCACTATTGTTCAGTAAGCCTACAAAATAGATAATTTTCGAACCCAAATCAATTTTTACACTACCCAAAACCTTCCTTCATGACTCGCTCATTGAGTGTATTACACTCTGACCGCAAACAATCTGTGTAGGTACGAGTAACAAAGTTAAACAAGAAACTTAACTCGAACGAAACTTGATAAACCGCTATGTTGGGGCTCGCCCCTAGGGATATAGCGATACTGGGTTTTTTGCACTGATCAAAAAAGAGAAAAATATACGCGTCGACTTGAGAACGTCCTTTACTTCGTTGGAAAAAAAATATGTTTACCACTCCTGAAAAATATGGCGGCTCTGCTTAAAAATGGAACAGAATTATATTACAAGCTTGTTTACGAATGTGGGTCATAAAAATAAAGATTTTTTTGAGAACTTTCTTTAAGAGGGAGCAGTCTGTAAGTTGGAAATGTCGCAAATAATGTAAAAGATTTCGCTATTTGATTAAGAATATCTGGTTTTTTTTTTCCTAAAAATGAATAGAATAGAATATTTATTTATTTTGCACAGAATGTAGGTTTTAACAATAAGATGGATGAATGGTTTACAGAATCCTTGTACATTCTGCCATATTGGCATGCAAACATTAATTGGGTAAATACTTTTAACATAATATTTGCTACAATATATAAAATTGAATTAAATTTAACTAACTATATAAAAAAAAACAACTAAATTTACATAACAATGAATCATACCTATTTAAAAGGTTAACAATCTTTATCAGTTAAGAAGTTGGTTACAGAGTAATAGCACTTTTCTAATAGCAGTGAGATGAAACCTAGCTAGATCGATTTATCGCCCCGAACCCTCTGCATACAAAATTTTATGAATATCATTGGAGCCGTTTTCGAGATTCAGATTATATATATACATATATACAAGAACTGCTCGTATAAAGGTATTAGATAATAAGATTACTAATAGAAATTATGGAATTGTGGCGGCATCGGCATCTACATCGTCACATGCAAACTACGTTTCAAACTGACGTCACACAAATCCTGCATCGCGCAGGCAGGGTTTACCGCGCGACTGGCATATATACAACGTCCCGACATCAATCGTTGGACAGTAGCCCACACACCAGATAGAACACCCATCTGGTCGGAGGATCCTCCCTTTTCTATAGAGGATGAGTAAACTTTCCACGCTGTTCCTCATACCTCTATAAAATATCGGTCTATCACTTTCATCTTCTTGCTTTTATCCCATGTTAGTTTTGGTCGGCGACACGTTTTCTTTTTCACTCTCCCCTGCCAACCGTCACGCTAACATTCACTCCCTTTTCTTTCAAATCATTCCTCACCCAATCCATACTTCTTTGCTTTGGCCTTCCTCTCTCGATCCTTCCAATATTCCTCACTCTTTTAGTCACATGCGTTTCCTCACTCCTTTATCACATGCTCATATCAAGCCAAACGATTTCCTTTCAACTTTTCTGTCACTACAGCCACTTTCAAAATTCCCCTTATACAGCGTGGCGCTTTAATGGTGACATTAATTTAACACACGTATACCGATTAGCGTTTTCTTCTTAAGGAGATATTTTATTTTCAATTTTCAAAAATCTTAGTGCAACCAGTACTTAACAACTGTAGCACAGAGGTCATTTACCGGGATCACGGATCATACCATCGCATCAATGAAAATAAAACGAATAACATGCAAAGAGAAGGCGAATTTAAGGAAAGAGAGAGCCCTAGCCTAGCCCTAGCCGGCGAGCGTTTGAAAATTTTTAATTTTCGGTTAACGAATTATTTTTTCTTATTATATTTTTATGATTACTGGCCACCAGCCCTACCCGTGTACTAAATTAATGTCGCCATTGTAGCGGCACGTTGTATACTCATTTCTTACTTTATCCATTTTCGTCACTCCACACATCTATTTCAACATTTTCATCTCCGCTGCATGCAATCTTTCGAAATATCGCTCTATAGTGAACTAAAATATAGTTAAAAAAATAAAAATATTGATTACGAATTTAATCGCTAAAAGTGCTCAAATAATAAAAATCCGGACCAGGATCCTGCACTCCTGACATCAATCTCGTTTACCGACAATTTCGATATATCCAATAAAAAAATTAAAAAAAAAACAACTATGCCAACGAACTATGGATTATTCCGGCACAGCCGTAACTGCTGTGTGAAGAATGGCGTGAAAAAAATGTCGACCGTTTTTTTTTTTGGATTGTAAGTTAACGAGATAGAAGATAAATGTATTTAAAAAAATTGGGTAGATTCACATTTCAATAATTTCTCACCTCACGGTCTAGCCACGAACGTACGACGTAATCGTAACGTAAATTAGAACGATTTTTTTATGACAACTACCTACAAGCACAATTGCATTCCCTATAGCATTTTGTTTTAAATATTTTTGCTCCAAGCACAATTGTTATTGATCATAGATAATTATGAATAATGCCTTTAAACTATGTAAATATTATGTGCGAAACAGGTATTTCCAATTTTAAAATTGGTCGAATTTACGTTACGTTTACGTCGCGCATTCGTGCTAGGACCTCGGGACTCGGGACAAATGAGTGAGTGATACAGAAGGTTCACTACTTTCTTTATATTTTTATGTCGTCTTAAAAAGAGTAAAAACAAGTGTTTGCCAATGGAAAATGGAAAATCAATTGGAAATGTTTCATTGTAAAATATGTATTTTTAATCAAATGCTTATTGATCTATCTAAATCTACGTTTTCAATGTAATTAACGATCACCTCAACAGCACTCTTCATAGTTTCTCCCAATTGTTCAATTTTTACGTTTCTTTTATGCAACCGTGAATTTTTTTCGAGTGGAAAAAGTAACTTATTGTTTATTATATTTGTATTTGATGGGAAGCTTGTTTTTTTTTAAGTTTGTCCGTTGTGTAGATTTATTTGTTTGCAGAATACCTAAAAGATTAATATTATATTTTAAGCGTGTTTTTGTTTTTTTTTTTGAAAGATTATATTAGATATCAAAAACCTTGCTGATTTTTTGTAATTTTGAAAAAGCAGTGTTTTTCTATTAGAATTTTATTGGGACAAACTGACCAAAAAGTTTGCTTTTAAGTTAATCAGTGTACCTATGCGTAGAACTGGTAAATGAAAATGTTAGTGGCCCGTGTCATGGACATTGCATAAATAAAATTAACAACCGATATTATGATCGAACTCAATTTTTTGCATTCGTTGCTCGTAATTCCAGTCTCTTGAAATAGCAGAATACGTTTAAAATTCGAAGAGATCGACTTTCAAGCTCATCTCTAAACTCCAGAGCGAGAAAAAACAAAACAAAATCAGCGCTATTCGAAACTCAAATACCACGGTGAGAGTCTATTATCGGCTGCCAAAAGCCGTCCGCTGCATATAGATAACCAAGTCGAAATGGAAATGTGCGACTGTGCGACAGCTGTGTCTATGCAAATGCACTGGACAATTTAAATTTGGAATTCCGTGTAACCGCCCCGCGCGTCTGGATTGGATTTTAACGATTTTAATATTTCGAATTTCGAAATTCTGCTGACTGGTTTGGCGGATTAGCTCTTAATAGTTCGAATTTATGGTTTTAAAGTCATATTATAAGTAGATCTGAATTAGATTCTTAGATTTTTGCATGTAGAATTACTAGGCAACAATAATAATTATCTATACTCAATTTAACAAAATATTCCCAAGTTTTTCCAATTATATAGCGCCAGCATGAAACGCACTTATCTGACTGGTAGGCTTCTCCTATAATATTAATTTATCATAATTATTTATCTCATTAATAATAAATTAAGTATTCAATAAAATTTATAATTATTTATATTATCTAACAACATTAGACATAAAAACAACTATTTTAATATTATTACTGGTCGTAGCTCTATAATTGAAACGCGCTGGTTAAAGTAGCCACAGTTTATTTTTTCAACCTAATAAGACAAAAAGTGAAAAACACAAGGAAAAAACCAAAAAGCACCCGTCAAACCTGACAGTACTTAATGCTAGAATTTAGAATACAATGTTCCGAAAAGGTGTTATGATCAACGAGTTCGATTCGTAACATACTCCACATTTTTTTTAAAGTCTAGCCTAGAGCTCCTGGGGCACTAACTTCTTAAGGGGTCTCCTGATAAGGCCAGCCCCTGTTCGTATGTCCGCCACTCTTGCTACTCCGTCTGGGCCTGTGTATATCTTAATCACTCTACCTCTCGGCCAAGATCCCCTGGGTAATTGTCCATCTGCCACAATAACCAAGTCGCCTTCTTTTATATTTAGGGATGATCCACCGCCGCGCCGGGGCACCAAAGTCGGAAGATATTCGCGCACCCATCGAGACCAGAAATGATCTGTGAGCCTTACGGCTCTGCGCCAACCGTCTCGTCCGATGATATCCCGATCCGTCAACGTAGCTGGGATAGGTCTCCCTGAGGACGATCCCAGTATAAAATGCATTGGTGTCAAGGCTTCCTCACAGTCTGGATCAACTGGAACGTGTGTCAGTGGACGCGTATTCACTAAATTCTCTGACTCTAGTAGAAAGGTCTGTAGAACTTCATCTGAGGGGAAGCGTTGTCTTAAGGTGGTCTTGAGTGCTGTTTTGACTGATCTTACCATTCGCTCCCACGCTCCACCCATAAATGGGGCCGAAGGGGGAATAAATCGCCATGAGACCTTCTCGTCTGCTGCAAAACGGTTAATTTCCACTCCGTACAGCTCTCTTAGCATCCGGTTGGCACCCACAAAGGCTGTTCCGTTATCGGACCATATTTCACTCGGCGTTCCACGGCGCGCAATGAAACGGCGCAAACTCATGATGGCCGCGTCGGTTGACAAACTATGTACAACTTCTAGATGGACTGCTCGTATAACAAGGCAGGTATACAATGCTACATAGCGTTTCTCTTTCCTTCGCCCAACTGTGACCTGAACTGGGCCGAAGTAGTCCAAGCCAACGAAAGTGAACGGTCTACGATGATGGGCTAGACGGGCTGGTGGGAGGTCTCCAGTAGACGGTGTGAATGGTTGAGCGCGCTTCAGCCGACACAGTTGACAATCATGGGCGACTTTTCGAACCGCGCTTCGCAAATTGATGATCCAATAGGTTTGTCGCATTTCGTTAACCACTGTCTCGGAATTAGCGTGGGCAGACTTCACGTGATAATGGGCAATCAAAAGCTGGACAGCAGGGTGTTTGGAATCTAAAATTATTGGACTTTTCACCCCGTCACCAATATCTTGCATTCGGTTGATTCTTCCGCCCAATCTCAGTAAATTCTCATTATCTATGTAGGGGGCCAGATTGAATAATCGGCTTTTCCGGTGTAATGACCTTTTCTCAGAGAGGTAGATGATTTCATCTGGGAAGGAGTCGAGTTGACTTTTCTTCAGAATATGTGATTCAGCCACGCGTAGATCTTCGGCGGTTATTTCTTTTGAACTATCTTTGTTCTTCAATAGGTGCAAAAATTTATGGGCTCTTGCCGTAGCTCTCAATAGCCTTCCCCATGAGCTCAGTCTTTCTGGGTCAACAGTCAATGGTGTCGGAAAATGATGTGAGGAGATGAGATGACAATGATTCTGAGCGGATGGTTTTATTTCCAAACTACTGGCCGTATTTAAGTATGGTGATGATGGCCATTGTTGTTCTGATTCGAGTAGAAATTTTGGACCTGTAATCCAGCGAGATTCTTGATTGAATACTTCGCGTTTATGGCGCGTCGCATCGTCTGCCACATTTTCCGCGGTCGGAATCCATCTCCATTCCTTTACATCTGTGGTTTCGAGAATCTCGCCGATTCGATGTGCTACGAATGGTTTGAATGATCGCGCATCACTACGCAACCAACTCAAGACGTTAAGTGAATCACACCAAAATATACGCTTACTTGGTTTATGCTGATGTGAGTCGTGAATGAATGATGCAAACCGAGCAGCCACTAAAGCCGCCTGCAACTCGAGGCGTGGGATGGAGGCGGGTTTCAATGGTGTGACTCTACTTTTGCTACCGATGAGAGCGAGCTTCACTGTTCCGTCTGCATAGATATATCGCCAGTATGCCACTGCAGCGTATGCCAACTCACTGGCATCGCAAAACAGATGAAGTTCGCGGTGAATGATATTGTATGATCTTAGACCGTAATATCGCGGCAGGTACAACTGAGAAGCAAGTTGTACATCGCGGAGCCATTCATTCCAAAGTTTTTGGTCTCCTTGATCGAGTTCATCGTCCCATGATAAACCTTTTCGCCAAATTGATTGGAACATGACGCGTCCTCTAGAAACGAGTGGGCCTAAAATACCCAAAGGGTCATAAATTCGCATTAAGTGGGACAACGCGTCACGTTTACTTAGCTGAGCTGGCGGTTTAGAATCTAAGTTGAGACTGAAACCTATGACGTCGTTCCTAGGTTGCCAGTTCAGACCGAGCACCCTAGAAACGTTGTCATCGTTACCTAACATTACATCGTTAAATTTCTGAGATATCGATTCAGTTACTAATAAAGAGAGAGCTCTTGGGTCGTTCGAGACCCAGTCGCGCATCTCAAAACCCGCCTGGCGGTTGAGAATTACGATGTCTCGGGCCAGTCGCGCAGCTTGATCTACACTCTCTAGCGAGCCAATATAGTCATCCATGTACACATCGTGTATGGTTGCATGCGCAGCATCGGGGTACTGAAGTTTGTATTCCGTCGCGTTAAGGTTCTTTACATATAGAGCGGTACACGGGCTCGAACACGCGCCAAACATCATGGATGACATACGATACAGCTTTATTTTGTCCGCGGGGTCATTGCGCCACAGAAAGCGCTGCGCATCGCGATCTGCTGAACGGATTCGAACCTGTGGGAACATTTCGCGTATGTCCGCTGTAAGTGTTATAGCGTTTTCCCTAAATCTCATCAAGATCGCAAGTAATGGCTGTAATAGGTCAGGACCTGGCAAGAGGAGAGAATTAAGACTTATACCTTTAAACTTCGCGGCTGCGTCGTGTACGACTCTCAACTTACCAGGTTTATGGGCATGAGTAACACCAAAATGTGGGAGATACCATGTGATACCAATTGGAGCGGCCGTGCATTCTTCAGCGTATTTCTTATCTAACATTGCTTTAATATTATTTCTATACATATTGGCATATTGTACATCTGACTGCATTTTCTTTTCGAGAGATAAGAATCTAGAAAGGGCTAATTTAAAATTGTTCGGTACATCTTTAACATCGGGCCGCCAGAGGAGTCCGGCTTCAAAATGACCATCGGATAGTCTATGTACAGTTTCGCGTAAATTTTTTAATGCATGTGTATCGGAATTGCCGCGGTGGTCTTTCTTTATTATGCCAATAGAGTCTAATTTGTAGTAGTCTTTGATTGCGGTTTCAATAGAAAAATGATCGTCTGGAGTTTCTGATATCTTGGCATGATGAAGAAAGTCAACTTTCGATGTTCTACTTGACACGAAGCCATATAAAACCCAACCAAGAGCAGTGTGAACTGCAACTGGTTGGTGATCTTTTCCGGCGCGAATAGAATCTGCTATGGTCAACTTCCAATTATCTACGCCAATGATTATCATAGGTTGTACTTCTTCACAACACAAAACGTCTCCTAAATCGGATAAATACGAATATTTACAAATATCTTCCCTATTTACAGAAGCTCGATAATTTATACCTAAATTCTTGACCGAGCGTGCACTATGTATATGGTAAGAGTCGGTACAGTCACGCCCTTTAATTATAAAATCAACGTACTGAATATCGCAATTGCGTGACAAGCCTCCTACACAATCTATACGTACTCGTTTACTCGGTCCTTCAATACCTACACGCTTTGTAATTTCAGAGTCTATGAATGTGGTTGTACAGCCATCATCTAAAAGTGCGTGAGTGTCCACAGTACCCTGGGGGCCAGTTACTTGAACTGAGACAACTTTGAGAAGTGGTCGAGATTTAGGTCTACTTACGCTTGACGAAGGAGGAATAGCGGTAGCATGAGCCGATACTTCGACATCGCAGTCGTCTGGTTCAGGTTTCTCGACTTTGACATCAATAGATGGCTTCGGCGCTATCTCCAGCTCAGAGTCCGAGGTGTCCTCTAAATCGGCGTGAGCTAGCACGTTCTGATCATTATCTAAGTTATGTAGTAGGCTATGATGTTTGTAGGTACAGCCCCCAACGCTGCATGGAGATTTTACTTTGCAAAGATTAAACCTATGTGACCTATTTTCCAAACATCTATGACAAACTTTTTTTTTTTTTTTATAAATTGCCATCTTTCATTCACTGACAATGCCAAAATTTGTCACATTTGTTTACATTATGCAACTTCGAGCAAAAAATACATTTATTTACAGTTTTATTTACAGCAGAATTTGGAGATTTCTCGTCGGGTAGGCTTTGATCTGTATGCATGCCCCTCTCGGTAGGTAACTGAACTGAAGCCGTCGAAGAATGGAAATCCTGAATTCCAAACTTTGTTTGGAGCTCAACCTCACGAGATAGGAAGTCAGAAAGCATTTCCAATTTGCTTATGCGTTCGCCAGTATGACTAGCCGCGAAGTCATACCACTTTCCGCGAATGATTGGGGATAATTTGGTCATTAATGAATTGAAAATTTCGGGAGAATGTAGATAGTCGAATTGGTCCAATAGTCTCATTATGCCAATGCAGTTTTTGACACGGCAAGTAAAATTAACTAAATCTTTACCTTCTGCCCAACTTTAGGTAAAGCTCGCACAGCGTTGATCTCCTGCATCACAATTTTTTCGGGACGACCAAAACGCATCTCGAGGGCGTCTATAACTTCCATAGGGTCATTCGCTGACACCAGTAGGATGTAAACAGCTTCACGAGCGGCGCCACGTAAGGATGAACTAATGCGGACTAAGTTTTCTATTGTAGTGAATGACGACTGTGTATCTATAAAAATGCGCTTGAAGCAAAGCCAATCCGTGGCAGATTTTCCATCAAATACTGGCAGTTTGATGTCCGACTTCTTGGGCTTGTTAGTTATTGCTTCAAAAATGCCGATAAGATCGTTATGTCCGCAGTTGACGGTAGCTCCGTCAGGTGTCTGGAAATTATTAGGTATTTTAGTTGGAGAAACGTCAGTTGTATTCTGATTAGGCGCGTAGGTCTGATCGTGCGTGGCATTCAATATAGCGGGGTGTACGTATCGACCTGGGCCTGAACCAGAAGGAACGTCGAGCGTTTCGTTGTATGCCTTTGTGTAAGATTGATGGCGTGCTGTATTCGTTGCGGCGGAAGGTACTTTACCTCCCGTCGTGGTTTTTGGGATGATGTTCGGTTGTACATCATTGAGCCAACGACTGATGTTGTCTGTTCGCGCACTAGCGTGGTCGTTCCTATGATCGTTGCCTCTTACACTGTCTCTACTTACGCTATCTCTTACGCTTTTTGCGTCGATAGCGGCAAGTTCAGCCTCAAGATGTAGATCAGCCGCTTTACGTTCGAGTTCGGCTTGTTGAGCTGCCATATAGGCTTGTTGGTTGTGTTGTCGGGCTGTGATGTCACAAAGCTGACGTGCATGTAGTGTTTCAGCGGCGAGTTTTCTCGCTTTTATGGTATTCGAGGATCGTGTAGACCCTATCGATCGTGTAGTGACCGAGGTATGTGTGTCATGTGGGTGTTGTGGAGGGGAGTCACGGCTACTTGAGGGCGCACTGCTGTCGTCATGGACATGCGGTGCTTGGTGGGCCTCTAATAGGTATGGGAAATATACAGACTTTGAGTTGGGTTCATCAGCTGTCGGGGGCGCGCTGCTAATAATATTGACGGGCGGCGCTTGGTGGGCCTCCGACGGGTGGGCTGTGCATCCATTGTCATTTCCGCTCGGGCCGGCGACTCCGTTTGAAACTCCTGGTGGTGGTTCACTATTTCGATTTTTAGATCGTGTATTATAAACCATGGCTCCTTTTCACGTGGGAGAAGGACCAAAATATTACTGGTCGTAGCTCTATAATTGAAACGCGCTGGTTAAAGTAGCCACAGTTTATTTTTTCAACCTAATAAGACAAAAAGTGAAAAAGACAAGGAAAAAACCAAAAAGCACCCGTCAAACCTGACAGTACTTAATGCTAGAATTTAGAATACAATGTTCCGAAAAGGTGTTATGATCAACGAGTTCGATTCGTAACAAATATAATATTTACACATTATTCATTTAATCTAATCACAACATAATAAAATGGGAGTGCCCCACTGCCGGCGCCTACTCCCGATTTAGCTGCCAGCACCGGTTGCTGAATTGGCTGCCGGCGTTGAGTTTGGAAAAAAAAAGCGGAAAACGGGGTTAGCATTTTGGCATATTGGAGTAGATAGGTGGGGTAAGGCATAATTAAAAAAACATGTAATAAAGCATTACTTTTTTTCAGTATTATATTTCCATAATCAATTATTTCCATATTCCAGTAATTAAGTACTAAGTAGGTACCCGGAACCGAACTACTTAGATTAGGTTAAATATTTTTACTCGCAAAAAAGCTTAGGTTAGGTTAGATCTATGACGCACGAGCCGAGCGAGCGAAGCGAGCGGTGCCGCGGCAGCGTCGGCGAGTGCCAAAAACGACTAGAATATTTAGAAGAAAATAATAGGGTTAGTTAGTTGGAGTTCTGAATACTGGAAGGGTTTCCATAAACGCCGCGCCGCCGGTGTCCATTATTGATACCGGCGGTGCCGGTATCAATAATGGACACCGCACCACAGAGTATGTAATGTGCCGACAGCCGATGTTTTTAATCTCGGCTGCCAGCAGTAATGTCATAACGGTTCCCACTGCCGTTATTTTTAGGAGCCGGCGCGCGCGGCGCCGGCAGCGGAGGCACTCCCTAATAAAATACACCGATACATTATTTTATTTAATCGCTGTGCTTGTGTGCTTGCGCGACTGTGCTTACTAACAATAACTTTGTTTTTTTTTTTTAAATAAACATTGGCTGGTAAGATTCCACAGGATATATACTCGCTTTCTTTTTCATTAACATTCACAGATTCATAAATTAAAAATGAAAAAAAAAAAATGATATTTTTTTAAAATATAGTTACCTACGCAGAATAACAAAAAGAAATTGTTCGTAAATATTCAATGTATTCTATACGAAGCTTATAATATATTATTTTGGCTCATGCAGATTGACTTAAACCATAAATTTCGAGAAAAATATTGTATCTGCGGGAGAAACGTGAATGAACTTTGAAAATACATTATTATAAGTGGCAGAGATAGCATAGTGGTGTGAACGTCGGACTACTAAATCATAGGTCTTGAGTTCGAATCCAAGGCACGCACTTCTGACGTTTACGATTCAAGTGCGTATTGTATAATTATCACTTGCTTCAAAAACGGTGTAGGAAAACATCGTGAGGAAACTGGCATGCCTGAGAATTTCTCGACAGTATGTGCAGCCAAGTCAGAGGCCCATGGGCGGCTTTAAGATTCTGACACCAGGTTGGTTACTAACCGTACGAAAAAAAGAAGACAACAAGCCGTGAGCTCAATGGTATTTCCTATCGGCAAGAATTACAAACTTTCATCCCCAATTTAACCACTTCAAAAATCCTTCATTAAGCTCACTTTCGTTATATGAAGAAGTCTTGTGCAAAATTTCATTCTTCTATATCCAGCGGTCTAGGCTGTACGCTGTCTGTCAATAAATTAATTAAAACATTTAAGATTTTAATTATGTAGAGAAGATCTAGATTATTTTAACATTAGGTTGTATGCACCTATTTGATTCGATTACCTTTGGATACACATACGATCGATTCTCTGTTTGCAACTCTTATTGAAATTCATTTGAATGCAAAGTCAATTGGTCGCAATAACCCATAAAAAAACTGGGCTTAAATAATAAAATAAAACTGCAATAAAATTATTCAATGTCAAAGTCAAATCATTTATTTCAAATAGGCCCATGTATGGCACTTTTGTACGTCAAAATTTACAAAATAATATAATTGATTCTAGTCGCCCCTTCCAAAAAGTAGTTTTCGTATGGAGAAGAATGGGCAAGAAACTCCACCGTTACTCTTTTAAAGTGTTTTACAATAGTTTGTATAAGTACGTACATTAGTAAAATAATTGTATGTGAAGACGATGCACCTAGAATATTATTACTATACCACAATAGGTAAAAATAATTAAAAATGAAGCAACGACAGATAATTAAAATGTGATAGATGCATGGTGCTCACATATTTACAAAGATTGTAAAAGTAGACCGTTTGATTTTGTCTTGATTCTAAATTGTTCTATGGAGCAGGACCAGCATGTTTCCAAGCACTCTTATCTTGGATATATGTTTTATATATTGTCACAAATGAGAGCATTAACATGAATGTGGTACATAGATACAGTATTTATTTTCAGCTTTATGTTCTGAAACTGATACCCAAACTAAGCCGGGGCTTGTATTTTGGGAGTCAGTCCTCAAAGGTGGAACATTACATAAATCGTGTCAATGTGAATGTCGTGACGTAAATTGTTATTATTATAGAATAAAGAAAGAAAGAAAATACGTAGAATATTAGTTTGTATTTTGAGTGTGGGTGTGAGCTGTGTTTGTAATATAATTGCCTATGTAAAATGCAGTGGCCGCTTTTCATAAATTAGGAGATATTTTTGAAGTGAAAACTTCTTTAGGCCGGTTGGGCATTTTTGAGATGGGACTAAACCTTTGATTTCGCGACACTATGACGACATCTCATTTTTCTAAACGAGATTTTGCTCTTTATTTATATTAAGTTACGGACCAATGTTCTATGCAAGTATTTTTACTTTAAAGGTATCGGAAGTTTTTTTTTTTGTAAACGCGTTTATACTCTTTATTTAAATAACGTTACGAACCAATGTTCTACACAAGTATTTTTCTTCCAACAAGGCAATTTTGTTCAAATTTTCACTTGTGTTGGCACTCCCGGAGTGCTATAACTTTTTTTAAACCTACACCCCTAAAATTATAATCTGACCGACAGATTTTAAAGGAAATTCAAAATTCATTGCTTCATTTAATTAAGCATGAAAAAATCTTTTGCTAGGCAACGCACCCAAATAACGTTATGAATATTGTAGAATTGTCATAGTGATATGATATATCCACGGGATGACATTCCATCGGATTGACACTCTTGACAGCTAGCTTCAAGCTCACATCGCCTAAGTTTTTTCAAGAATAGGTCTTCCTGCAGTTCTATAAAAACATATCTTCGGTGGTATTTAAAAAAAATGAAAATGTCCTGAAAACCAAAGGCCCTCCCCGAAAAAACAGTAACACAGCCCTAAAAAAATATTTTTATTGCAAATTGGATAAGGGAACATCTTCTTACGGGCAGTTGGCAAAACTTTGTCCATTTTGCCAAGAAATTTCCGATTCCACAAGTTTAAATTCGATCATAATCACTTGGTAGAACTCCAGCTATCTTGTAACATTGAATTTAGAGAGCCTTGTTTAGTTAAGATCATCTTTTAAATTAGAATTTGGTGGTGGGGTGGTTTGAATTTACTGAGAGGTAAAATGAGTTGGAGAATTATTTGAAATAGGAAAATGAAAATGGGATTCTCTGTCTTACTTGTTTCTGTCTTATTATAGCTATCGTGGTGATTCACATTTAAATTTAATAAGAAGACAGAGCAAATATAAATAACAAACATCATGTCTCACAAAAGTTTTAGTACTTCAAGTGCTTTTAAATAATTCGCAACTTAATACTACTGTGTAATATTGGAATGTCTAAATGCGCGCATAAACATGGTTAGTTCCGGGTTAATGAAATTTTGAGTTTGAGTTTGACGTCCCATTATGAAATACCCATATGCAATCAAAAGAAGAGGAGCACATGGCTAATAATAACAGATATAGAAGGTTAAGCCGTAAGTCGAACCAAGGATGGGTGATCATTCATTACATATCGAGAACCTTGTGTTTCTCGGAAAGCACGTTAAGCTATTGGTCCCGGCTATAATTTGTGAAATCTTTGACAGTCGTGACTTGTAGTTCAGAACCCCGAAAGTATGACCACCAGGCTTACCAACGGATATCGTATTACCCAGTACGGTTGTGGAGGTCAGAGAGGTAGCGGCTCCAAGTAAAATAGTAGTATTCAGCTGTATCCGATTAAGCTGGATGCCGACCCCAATATAAATGGGAAAATGCTAGGGAGATGCAATTAGAAGTTGTTATGGCAGTGCCCTGCTAGCTACTTGCATACAGTCTGGCCAAGCTAAGTCTGCATGAGTAAAAAAAGGTGGAATTTGAAAATCTATACACGGCAACACCATCCTGTCCTATCAAAAAAGAATTTGATACTTTGTTTGTCATTTTATTTTTGATAGGTTATTTTGTTTATATTCTGATTTATTCCTGGTAAAAAATAGAACGTTACATTAGCACGATGCAGTGTGATTTTGATACAGTTTTGTCATCGTATGGAGGTAGAACATAGCGCCGGCCCTGGAGAATTAAATGGTAACTGCCATTTTCTTAGTTTTAGTGTTATGTCATTTTTAGAATCTGTGGGCGGCTAATACATCTGCTTAATTTTGTTCGTCATTTTTATACAGCTGATTACGAAGTTACAAAATGTTGCAGTAGTATTCTAAGATTCAACACATGCCTTAAATTACGAGAACAAAGTGTTAATATAATATTTTCAAATGTATTCCCACTTATTAGTATGACAAACAGTCATAGAATTATGTTCTCGTGACAAAAAATAACTTTTTTCCAAATAAATAAAGAAAGAAAAAGAAAATACGTTTATTTAGAACAGACCATAAAGCACACAATATAATTAAACAGCAAATAAAAAACATAAAAACAAATAAAAAGTGTAAAGGGCGATGTAAGACATTGTAGTTCTATGTTCTATGTTATGGGGTTTGGTTTCCGCACTTAGTCCGTCAGGTGGACCATTGTACGTGGGCCATGGCGGCCGCTTGTGGGGGGGTTATTCCAACCAGTCCACCTCCCTCCAGAAGTTAATCAAAGTTAAAAAAGTTAAAAAAAGACATTGTAGTTATAATTTTATTCTCCGGGGATGGCGATTAGGTATGACATAGTCTCATAACTTATTAGGCAAAAATCTAAAAGCAAAATATCAAAATCATTAGATCTGCTTACAACCCCAAAACTGACATTACTGACTGATGTAAAAATAGACCATCTAAAAAAATGTTTTGGGGTTGCCCATTTATTCCATTGCAGATTTAGCGTGGCTAGACTCTAGTATACTTTTGTTCAAGTTACTGGCATGTATAGTCTAGCTTAAGACGACGAAAAAGCCTGACGTTGTACCATTACCATTATCATTCTCCTGCCCCCCAATTTATTAGGGGTCGGCACTGTCTTTTTCCCAAACTTCACTATTAGACGTCATCTTGATAGACACCCCCGTTTTAGCCGTATCATCTTTCACACAGTACATCCATCGTTTATTTCACCTTCTACTCTTATAGCCATCCACATTCATACTCAAAACTTTCCTCACGATATTTTCCTCACTCCTCCCCATCACATGCCCATACCACGACAATCGAATTGCACTAAACTATTCAGTCGCCGGTGCTACTTTCAGACTTCCACTCACATACTTATTGCTTATTCTATCCATTCGCGTAATATCACACATCCTTTGTAGCATTCTCATCTCAGCTGCATGCACTTGAATCATCTTTATATTCGTTGTACCATGTACCATCATCACTCTCATGCCCATAACTCAATTTATTTGAGATCAACGCAATATGTCCGTTTCTCCCATAGGTACTTCTCATTCCTTGTACCATATCCTTCGAATAAATATCTTTATCTTAGGCTTTGTTTCCCCAACACAGGGCAACAACCAAACAAGAATCAAGCACTACATCACGATATCCGTTAGTCAATGCGCCGTACTTCAAAGTTATCTGTGACAGTAATAGGCCATTCTGTGCTTCGGGCATAAGGATAGTAACACATGCACTTCTGGTAATCTTTGAACGTGATGTGTTTGATAGTTTATGATATTGGTGTTGTGTGGTTTTTGTAAGATATAGTTATTTTCTTGAATAATTATGGTGGAATCAAATAAATGAGTTTAAAGTCTCCTCAATTAATAGTTTCTTAGTTCTGTGGCGGTCCGGAGGGGAGTGATGTGCCAGCATTTACATCGCCACATGTGAACTACGCATCAAAGACCTGACGTCATACAAAATTCTGACGTCACGCAAAATCCTGTAACACGCAAACAGAGTTTTCCGCGCGACGAGTATATATACAACATCCCGACATCAAACGTCGGGCGTTGCTCACTAGTAACAACATCCATCCGGTCGGAGGATCGGGAGGATCCTCCGACCGGATGGATGTTTTCTATGGAGGATGAGTGAAATTTACAACCTGTTCCTCATAGCTCTATAGTTCCTTCGCAAAGTCAAACTAAAAGTAGATTATTTTTTTCATTTTGTATGGCGCACCATTTTTTTTTTTTTGGTTTGGAAATTATAAAATAATGGCGTGTTAGAATCTTACTGACCACCCACCCATGTTTCTTCAGTTGCCATGTTGTCGGGGGCCACGATTTCTATTTCGGACTTCTTCGCAAACTTGCATCTGCCCTAGCGGACCCCGTCTATTCTGCTGACATCTCTTTGAGGCGCGCGTGGAATACAACGCGTCGTTGACCCGGGCCTGGTCCTTATCGGACGGCAAGCTACCCATTGCTCACCATCCGCAACCCCGCGCCTAGGGTGGCCGGAAATCGGCCTGCGATTCCCGATGCCTAGGGCGTCTCTTCTTGCGGCGGTTTAGGGCGTGAGGGCGCCAAAATTTGCCTCTCCCTCACGCGTTCCGCCTCCTCCTTCGCGAGCATTACTGCTTCGCAGAAGGAGGTGACGGCCTCCCATTTCCTCTCGCTCCGTACCATGGCCTGAACCAGGGCCGGACGCGAGAAATCACCGCCGCCGATCGCCTCCACAAGAACACGGCGATGCTGCGCCCAAACCGGGCAGATCTACACCATATGCTCCACCGTGTCCTCCGGGCGTTTCCTCCCGTCTTATCTTGAACAGGAACCTCCCAAAACAGCTGTGTCCGGTGAGGACCTGCATCAGGTGGAAGATGAGGACGCCGTGGCGCCTCTCTAGCCACTCCTCAAAGAGGGGACTTATCGCCGCAATTGTGGCGCGCCCGACACCTTTGACAGCTGGGCTTGCTATCATACTGTTTGGCTGATTTTTTGCCACAGGATATAGGTAAGTTTGTTTTATCTTATACTAGCATCGCCCTGCGGTTTCATCCGCATAAGGCCTGATCCC
This sequence comes from Omphaloscelis lunosa, assembly GCA_916610215.1. Lineage (NCBI taxonomy): Eukaryota > Metazoa > Arthropoda > Insecta > Lepidoptera > Noctuidae > Omphaloscelis > Omphaloscelis lunosa. The sequence continues at coordinate 11,955,649 of OU744267.1, forward strand.
GTGGAAAATATCGGGATAAAAAGTTTCCTAGGTGTTAATCCAGGATGATCATAAACTATCTGTGTGCCAAATTTCATCCAAATCACCTTCAGTTGTTTTTGCGTGAAAGTGTAACAAACATCCATCCATCCTCACAAACTTTCCGTTTATAATATGAGTAGGATGTTTCCATACGAGAGAATAGGAGACTAGCACTGTCGAAAATCGAAAAAACCTTACCTAAGTAAGGTTACTTAGCTTTGTAGCTACAAAAAAAAAAATCTTAGGAGACTGTCCTTAACTTTTTAAGTCATTGCTGACTGCATTCACAGACTGTTGAATAATGATTATCAGGAAAACGTAAATTCGTACGTTCTATTTTTGTGATGCCAATCGATGCAGGTTCATTCTAGGATTAAAAGGTTTCTGGAGGAATTAAAGAACTTCTTTAGGTTCACAATGCAGTGTATTGAACATGCTTGATTTTATTGTTTAAGAACTTTATTAATCCTCATTGAGAACTAACAATATTTTACTTACTGAGAAACTAAATTTACATTAATATTTATGAGCGTACAAAACGACGTTAAAAGTAAATTTATAAAAATATATAAATGTAGTGACAAAAAAAAATAAGTATCAACTTATCACCAACCGAGTGAATACGGATCTAAAGTACTTTTTGCTTTCCATTCCCGCAGTAGTACGGGAAATTACACCAAAGTACGTAGTATATTATCTGTGACCAAAGATAAATCTTTCACAAGGTTAGAGCTAAAACTCAGGTACAGCTAGTATAAATTGTATTTTATGATCTGAAAAATATAGTTCGAACGAGTTCTCAATACAAAACAGTAGGTATTCATATTATCTCGAATGTAATTTTCGTTGAAACGCGCACGAAATTGCTTTACCGTTGTTACTAGGGTTTTATATTCAAATAACGGGAGCGCATCGTTATTTTAATTGTGATGGATTTTTGTACAAGTGCAAATTGGTTTTGTTTGTGCACGTGCGATTAATTTAGTCATGTGTGGTCTGTTTCAAAAGTATCGGCCGAATTTGTAAACAAATGGATTAGAAAACGTTCCTGTGGATGTCCTTTTGTAGTGTTATCTGTGCATGACTTATTGAATACTTAAACCAGAAATTCGAATTTTAAATCACCTTAAGGACGTTTTTCATTTCACAATTGCATATGCCTATGGAGAAGAATGGGCAAGAAGCTCCACAGACACTCTTTTAAATCAAAATATGGTTACAAAGGACTTATTTATGGAGAGAGAAGCGGTGACTGACTCATCATTACTGAGCCAAAACTCCTGAAGCTACAGCGTTAACATCAACGCTGCCTAGAATCATAGTTTCAAAGTCAAATCATTTATTTCAAACTAGCTGTTACCTACGACTTCGTCCACATGGAGCCGTTTCGGAGATTAGCCAGAACAAACAGACAGACAGACATTTTTTTTAAATTCTGTTTTTGTTGTATACACTGTATATACTTTCATATGCATTTAGTAAGAAGCTGTTATTTTGACATTACAAACAGACACTTCAATTTTAATGCATTGAAGATGTATAGATATAGATTCCTTGGGTTTTAATTCTTTTGCGCGGAACCCTAAGTCTTTTCCTAAAACAAAAGTAGCCTTTTTTTTTTTTTGAGGGTGGGAAATCATCAAATAACTTCTCCCGCTCTGGGCGGAGCAGGAGGGCGTGTCAGACTCTTACTGACTAAAACCCACCCGTGTTCCTTCGGTTGCCCTGTTGCCGGGGGCCACGATCTCCCTTTCGGTTTTCTTCGCAACCCCGGCAGGCATCGGCCCTAGTGGACCCCTTCAAATCTGCTGACATCTCTTTGAGGCGCGCGTGGAACACAACGCGCCGTCGACCCAGGCCTGGTCCTTATCGGACGGTGAGCCACCCATTGCTCACCGCCCGCAAGCCCGCGCCTACGGTGGCCGGAAATCGCCCCGCGATTCCCGACGCCCTGGGCGTCTCCTCCTGCGGCGGTTAGGGACGTGAGGGCGCGAAATTTGCCTTTCCCTCACGCGTTCCGCCTCCTCCTTCGCGAGCATTACAGCTTCGCAGAAGGAGGTGACGGCCTCCCATTTCCTCTCGCTACGTACCATGGCCTGAACCAGGGCCGGACGCGAGAGATCACCGCCGCCGATCGCCTCCACGAGGACACGGCGATGCTCCGCCCAAGCTGGGCAGACCTTCACCGTATGCTCCACCGTGTCCTCCGGGCGATCCACACAATGAAACAAAAGTAGCCTAAGTTATTCATTATGACATCAGCTATGTTCCAATGAAAGTCCCGTCAAAATTGGACCAGCATTTCGGAGACTAGCTGGCACAAACATACAGGCAGACAGACAGACAAGAACTAAAAAAAATGTGTTTTTGTTGCATGTACTGTATATCCTTTCATATTAAATGCATATGAAAGGATATACAGTACAGGAGAAAACTGTTATTTTAACATTACAAACAGACGGTTCGTGAAACACAAATAACAAAGTGAAAATAAAAAATCATGTTTTATAAACAATAGTGTGTGTGCAGTCGTGTGTGTGTAATGTGTGTGTGTAGTGTGTATGAAGAAGAATGGACAAGAAACACCACAGTAATCTTTTTTTTTTTTTTTATACAAAATTTTATATTCTATGTATACAAAATGTTTTACAACATTTTGTATACATAGAATATAATTATAATTATAAATGTGAAGACGATGTACCTAGAAAGAAATTACTATACCACAAAAGGTAACCACATTAAATTCATGCTAAAATTTTTGCGTCGATGTCCCTAACGGACCGATTAGTATGATATAGAAAATAATTCATTCAAACAATAATATAATTTATATTCGCCAATTTAATTTCTCTATACTGGATTCGACGATGATCATTTGATTTCCCGAGAGTGTCAATAATAATTTGATGCTAATAAAATTATCCACTAATAATTAATTTGTCCTGCTTTGTTTTGTTGACAATACCTGATATCTAATCTGATTTCCCGTATCCTAAATTATATCGGTTTAAATTCCAGTCTTAATAGATCGGCAGCCCCATATCAAAACCCAGTAAGTGCTTCGTATTTTTCGGGTGACCACTAAAAATCAGCGCTGTGCTGTGGGTCCCCATAGCAAAGCATCATACTAAGTGGAAGCCTCCCTTACCGACCCTGACGACCCCATTACCCTCCTCCAGGAGAGCAGTAGGGAAAGCAGCACAGTGTACAAAAACAGACGCCTCTCGTCATTCCAACCTTACCGCCGAGGTCCTTTGCGATCGCGACCGTGTCCTCGAGTAAATGATACTTCCCCTCGACCCTTGCTCGATAACGAGGTGCCAGCAGTTGTTGCAGCTGAGCACGTAGCCTTAAATTCCCCGACTAATAATCATGATCAAAACTTTGATCCAGCCCGTTCCATCCTTGATGTCCTCCCTCCGGTTGACGTCCTAAGCCAAGGTTCGTACCCTACAGGGGGTGCCCTTAGCGAGCGTTCACCTAGTTTTAATTAGCATAGTTGAATAGCCCCTGGCTGGAGGTTTTAAGTGTAGTAGCTTAAGGCACCCACAGGAAAGCCCGATTAAGTAGTCATGATCTCAGAGGTCAACGACGAGATGACCTACATAATAAAAAATAAAGAAGTGGAAGCCTTCTTGTCACACGTGCCAGCAGCTATCGACTATTTCTGTTTTGTGCTCGTGATTGTATTGAAATCTATTGTGTTTTATTTTATTGTTCTACTTGAGTTAATTATCTTTTTGTATTAACGTGTTTCTGTGATAAATAAACTTATTTTTCTTTCTTTCTTTTTCTTTCTTCAGATAAACTTTTCCAGCAAAGCAAAAACACAGTTTAGGAGGTTTTAAAGTGGTTAATTATAATAAGACTTTTTAATTAACTATTAAAAAGCCTAGTAAGTTAACACTTTTCTAGGTTTCGAAATGGTTAATACGTGACTTACTATATTTTTATTAGTTTTCAAAATCGTATATGGTACGTTAGTTACTATTAGTTTTAACATTTGGACCGATTTTAATGCAGATGTTTATGTAGTGAAAACTTCTTTAGGGGCTTTGGGCATTTTTGAGATGGGACTTAACCATTGATTTCACGACACCATGATGACACCTCCTTTTTGTAAATGCTATTATGCTCTTTATTTATATTAAGTTACGAATCAATATTCTATGCAAGTATTTTTACTTTAAAGGTTTCGGAGGTTTTTTTTTTGTAAAGATCATAACTTCTGTTCATTTGTTTAGTAGGGGAATGATCAATTGCCCACTATGATAGTGAAAACTAATTACCTACCTATCTTTTATTACATTACCTGAACATCTATTTTAAAATATATGAACAACTTAATAATATTAATTCAAACTTATATGTAAATAAATATGTTTATCTACCCAAAATTAAGCATTGCAGTACATAATAAAAAAAAAACTGTTTTACAAAATAATTACTACATATACAACGTGTTCACGAGCACTCACTGCTCTCCTCGCTAGGTTACGAAAACCTGTGTTAACGAGAAGCAGTCCGGTCTCCTAAGGCATAATGACGAAAAGGTTACATAGTGCTTCTGATGTTACTGTTATAATGTTAGTATTGAGGTGGACAATTAAAGTTTAAGATATGTTTTATTAAATTTAAAAATAATATAATTTTAATGTGTGTTTATGTGTGTGCGTGTCTGATTGTGCGTATGGGGGTGTGTGTGTTATTGTGTGTGTGTCTGATTGTACGTATGGGTGTGTGTGTGTGTGTTTGTGTGTGTGCCTGTATTTGTTTGACCATGTTGTTTATGTATTAACGTACTTTACATTATTTTTGGAATAAAAAATTACCTATTTAAAAGTGACAGAAATCGATTCAATAAGCGATTCTGAACAAACTACTTTCATAAAGTGTATTAATTCAGTTACAAATTGTATATAACCAGCTGTATACATAGCCTACTTCTCCAGGCACAGAAATAATTATCTCAATGCGTAAAAGTATTCAAAAAACGGAATTTTACCTCACAAATTGATCACATGTACCGTAATTAAGCAAAATTTATTCACTCAGTTAAAATGCATTTCATTCGCGTCTAATTAAAAACCTGTGCACTCAATTTCATAGCAGAAAATGAAAAAAAAAAACGTATAAAATTTAATGTTTACTTCGGTCAAAGGAACACTTTTCCCATATTAATATTTCAAGATACAAAAAAAAAAAAACAGCCTTATTTCATCCACTACGACGGCAGATATAAATCATAGATACTAACGTGAACATTGAGTGAAACACAACACTATTTCTATGTCAATAAGGTCGATAATCGGTTTTGTTTAGATAGTTTGAAGTTAGTTATAAATACTTGTCTTTGGCTTGTTTGTTGAGTATTTTAAATCTTTCCATACCAGAGTAGGTAAATTTGCTTTAGGAAATATTTATGCCAATTTTTTTGGGGATTCGTGTGCAGAATGCATTGATTATTACTTTCAAAAAGGAGGAGGTTCTATGTTCACCAGTTTGTTTTTTTTTTACGACATTTTCCTCAATTGAAGACCGATAAAAAAATTAAAAAAAAACTTTTGGTAAATGAAGCTTGCGCGGTGTTTCCATATGATTAACTATGCCTGGTTAGGTTTTGAGTTAGCTTCACTAATACGTATTTTTCCAACTTAGCCTATGTGGTTGATGTTATAATAACTTCCTGTGACTGTTATTTACATAACAGGTAGTGTATTCGAATTCGTGTGGGGTCCCTACCCCAAATAAAAAGTTAAAAATAAAAAACTTTCCAAAGTGAAAAATAACTTTAATTTCCAAAGACACCGACTTCCGAAATTAAAGTAATTTTTCACTTTGTTGTGTTTTTTTTTGGAAGTTGGTTGTTTTTTTATTCTGTCACCGGAGGTCCCGGTGGAACAACAGGGTGGAACTGGCAAATAATAAAATTAAATAGAATTTGAACATCTCTAGGCAAAGGCCATGTACGTCCAGGTCCTTCCTACCTTGATGACTAGCTGCGGGCTTACCACCACCTCTTATAGCAGTATATTATTTTAATCTCACTTCAATGTGGAAAACAGATGGAGCTATACAGGACAAATAGCTCCATCTCCTTTTCACAACGGAACAGTAATGACTTTGATACTTCATCGTCATAGCCTCTGGTCCTTATGCCATATTCTTGTAGCTCGATTTCTGACCTTGATCTTGAGTGATAGTGATAATATTAACTAAAATTCTCACTTGATAATTTAAAACACATTTAGTAGCAACCTTAGAAAAAAAAAAAACGTTAATTTTGACTACAAATGTTTTATTTTATTTTTAATAATGTTTTGGGGTCATATTTTTTTTTAAGTGGATCCAATCTAAGCACGAGGTGTAATAGAAAACTGTCGCAGTGATCATAATAAAATTCTGATTAAAACCGAAACTATCGAATAATTGACCATCAGCTGGAAAAAAAATAGCCGTAAGTAAACAAAGATTAGAAAGTAAGAAAAATACATTTATTTATCACTAGCTTCTGCCCGCGACTTCGTTCGCATGTCTAAACACAAAACATATCGCATGACACTCGGCCTTTCTATCAGTAAAAGATTTTTTGAAATCAGCTGTGCAGTTTTGGAGATTACCCCCTACATCAAAACTTAACAACTTACTAACTTTACCTCTTTATAATATTAAGTGTAGATTAGCTGCTGCCCGCGACTTCGTCCACGTGGACCCTAATAATATTTTTTCTAAAATAAAAGTAGCTCACGTTACTCCTTATATTTTACATCAGCTATCTACCAATAAAAGTTCCGTTAAAGACGGTCCAAAAAAATACAATAGACGTTGATATATTTAGTAACCTGTTCCGCTTAACTATTCTAAAGAGCCATAAAAAATCCTGTAAGAAATCGACACGTGTTTCACCTCTCAACGAGGCATCCTCAGGATGACGATTGACTTGTCGCGAACCCGAACACGGCTTATTTCTTACAGGATTTTTTATGGCTCTTTAGAAATGTTAAGCGGAACAGGTTACTAAATATATCAACGTGTATTGTATTTTATCATTGATTTCCGCAAGGTCACACCTGAATCAATTAACTGAAGACATTCCAGTCGTTCCAGAACAAACAGACAGACAGACAAAAATTGATATATGTAAGTACCGTATGATATATTATACTTTCATATGCATTTAGAAAAAAAAAATTATTTTGACATTAGAAATTGGCACTTCAATTTTATTTATTTGTGTAGATGTATTCCCCTCTCAACCGCTCTATAAAATTTTAAACCCCACAGACGAGAATATACCTCTACTATATTGTTCTTGTAAGCGTGTATAAATGCTCCGTGATTATTATTCAGAATCACGGAACGCGGCCACGATGTTGCGTATTAGACACGTTTTGATACGCTGCGTACTAGCGTATACTGTCGCATCGTAGCGTGTATTATGTAAAGATGAAGGGTGAAGAATAATGAAGAAAGTTAATGTTATTGAAGGGAAGAAGATTGTTTGCTTAACATTGAAACAAACAGTAAAGGACTGTTTGGGGCAACACATTTTTTAAAGAGAAAACGCGTTTTAATTACTTCTCCTTCATTTTCAGTAATTGTGTTCACTTATTTAGCCTTAAATATATTTTCAACAAAAAAATGGCATGAAAAGATATGACGATTCCACGCAGAATAAAAAATAAAAAATAAACGTATCTGACTAAAGTAACCGTCATGAGAAGCTATAAATTTTGTAAACAAGTGTTCAGGAGTTCACAACATTTGGACCAACAAAAAAAATGAATTTGTTTAAGATTTAATAAATTATTAAGTAACAAATATTAATTAACATATATTATTTAAGAATAATTATTCGTCAGATTCAGATGTTTCCATTTCTGCGTCAGAATCAGTGACATGTATCACGAAGCTGTCTACAGTTTTATCAATCATCTCATCGATTTTGGAATAAAAATTATCGTCTTCCTTGATAACATGCTCCACACAACGCTTCCAATTTTCCGAAGTAATCTGCTGCAGTCCCTCTTGTAATCATTGTTTTACCTCGTCAAATTTAAAATTTGTATTTTGTTTACAATCCCTGCGACGGACGCGTTCCGGTACCAAGAAACACAAACGATAGCGCTTTGCGTCGTTAAAATATGATCCGACTAAATTAAATAGGTTGTTACTTTCATATAACCCGTCTATATTTCATGTCGATTGAATATGGTCAATTTATTATTATCTCGCAGTATAAAATGTTTACTTAGTAAAAGATGTTTGTTTACATAATTTATAGCTTCTCGTGACGGGTACTTTAGTGTATAGTTATCTGTGGTGGAATGCATGCGTGTTCAATAAACTGCATTTTGAACCTAAAACCGGTACAATAAGACCCACTTTTCAAGCAAGTGTGTTGAAAAAATATAACCTTCTTTGAACTTGGCCTCAATTCTGAATTTAAATTCCTCTACAAACATTTTTGCCACAAAAATTTTTACGTCAGATAAATAACATTCTTCTTCTCGTTTTTCTTTTCCGTGCGTAGATAAATAACACTATCTTGAGAAAGGAATTAAAAGTCAGATTCAGATTTTTATGCTGCCAAAGTGATGTCAGATATTTTTGAACACAACGAGGTATCACATTTTTCTGAATTGAACTGTGTAGTGAGTAGGCAGATATAACGTAAGACATGTTCGAGATTATTGCATTCTAAAAGGATGATTTTAAGACTCTTTGAAGCCAAAGCAGCATTCTAAATTTCGGCGTCGTTTGTCTCGTCAGATATCGATAGTTTTGTTGTTCTATCGATGGCACATATTTGTATTCCTATTTGTAAACTTATGCCTTCTACAAATGATTCAATAAATATTAAATCTACCGTCATCTTGACGAAACTAAAACAGGGAGAAATGCATTTATTGGCATTACAAATGAAAAATACACCTTAAAATTATAAAAACAGTAAATAATGATTATAATACCAAAAGGGCCTAAACTCAGCATAATGTTATTTGACGGTGATTTTCAACTGGAACCCACGAGACAACAAATATTAATGACGACAGATATTAATGGATTAATCATGACATCAGATATTATTGCCAAGCTGTTCATAGTAATATATTAATGCACGTGACTGTATTTTCCAATGTTGCTGTTTTTTTATTATTGTATTTGAAGTATTGTAGATAAACGATCGCCCTGTAATAAAATTGGTGGTTTCGAAAAGTACGTTAAAGTATCGGCCTAGATTGTCACATAAATATTTATGACGCCATTAGGAACAATTTTTAAATCTAACAACTGATCTTACCTTAGAATGTCGGTCGGTATTGCCCAATTACACGGGTTGTGAAGGTCAGATGGTTGGTCAGAAAAATATTTTATTTTTCACTTTTTATTTGTGGTATCTGTGTACCTCACACAAATTTGAATACCACCACCTGCTATGTAAATAACAGTAACAAGAACTTATTATAACATCATCCACATATACTAAGTGGAAAAAATACGTATTATTGAAGCTAACTCAAAAACTACTCTAGCAAAATTAATAAAATTTATAAGTGACCACCTCTGAAGTAGCTCTACCAAATAAAAAAAGGATCATCACAACCAATTCATAATTGGCGGAGTAAACGCGTAACCCACATTTAAAAAAAACATACTGTCGAATTGAGGACCTCCTTCTTTTGGAAGTCAATAAAAAACACAATCTCCTTAATTTGCAAATTGACACCCTACTTTAATTAGCCGTGTTATACATCGGTTACATTACTCAACAGTAGACTACCATTATCCGGAATTGTTTCAATGCCTTAAAGTCCTGACCACAACTGGAAGGCTCAAGCTTTATGCGGAAACCACATCGGATTGCTAACGCCTTTGTTCGTTTAGTTATCTCTTTGATTCGTAAAAGGCAATGCGGCGAGAACTACTTTATGTTTAAGAGTATGGTCTGTTCTAAAAGTATTTGACAAAAGTGTAAACAAACCGTCTTTAGATTAAATTCTTACGCAATCACTCATTTAATTTATAACACATTCATATTCTGTACTTAGAAACTTTCAACTTTACATCTTACCTTTGTTTCAATAAAATTATTACATTATAATTGAAAAATCATCAGAGAAAATTGAGGTTATAAAAGTAACCTCAATTGTTAAATAAAACACATCTTTAAGCTGATTTAAAATTAGAATTTTGATTTTCATTGAATACTTAATATTCAAGTAATCAAAACAAAGCACCTATATAAGTAGCAGTGCAAATCAGCACCTACAGGTGCGTTTTAACTTCCAATTGATTACATTTTTGTCAGATACTTTCGGAACAGACTGCAAGGCTAAGTATTTAATCTTAAACTTTGCTCCGTGGTTCTCGACGAAGAATAGAATAAGCGACTGAGAATTTATTTAAGCGGGGTGGCATTTAGTTGCTAAATCCAAGAGTGCTTATTTTTTCAGTAGGTTCTAGTTTGCTCTGAGCTTGATTCAGGTTGGTGATGCTGGTGCCTTTAATTTGATATTGCTGGTTTTCATTAGAAGCAAATTTTGCCTATTTGATAACCTATAACCTCAATCAATCTGCCTAGCCTTTTCCCAACTATGTTGGAGTCGGCTTCCAGTCTAACCGGATACAGCTGAATACCAGTATGTCACATGGTGGGACTGCCTATCTAACCTCCACAATCCAGTAACAGGATAATACGAGAAACCTAACTTTTATCTTATAACCTAATAATGATATAAAAATATGCTCCCTGATAAGTACAGGCTTTGCGAAAATCAAATCCAGCTTAAAACTACGTTTTTATGAACCATAAAGTTTTACACTTGAATCAGACAACGCCTTAATCGAATAGCACCATTGCTCAAAAAAATATGCAACCATTTTTGTAAAAATAAACTAACTCAACATCAAAAATATACTAAAATTTCGACCACAAGAACCTTCAACGATCCATAAATAATCCTATGAGAGTTCCGTACATTTTTCGTGCTTCCAATTTCCATCGTTCAATTTGGTAAGCTCAACGTCTCTATCGGAACGGAATAGGGTACATAATTCTTTGCACTCTGTATCAATATTGTAACCAATGGATTCAGTGATCGTGCTATGTTATATTGCATTGGCAATTTCTTGTGTGGGAACACTCGGGTCGTCGAGTTTCCGCATAGGCTGGGTTATATGGTAGGTATTTCTTTGGAAATCGGCGAATGGAATAAATCTCTTTGTGAAGCTATAGATGTGGAGAGGGCAGCAAAAGGCTACATCTACACACGCAATGGTGAAAAAGAAATCGAAAATTATCAGCTCTATTCACCGCTTTTCCTTTCAATGGTACTTTTAAATTATCCGTGCCTCGGAAAGCACGTTAAATCGTTGGACCCGGCTATCAATCTTTGACGTTTGGCAATCGTTATGGGTCGTCAGAAGTTCGAAAATCTGACAACCAATAGAAAGAAAGAAAAAAGAAAAGTATTTATTGAGACCTTACAGGAAATCACAAATTCAACTATAACACACTCATTGGGGTCGTAGCGTGCAGAGATCCAGGTGTTTAGGAAGGAGATGGTGGTTGAAATGGCAGAGCTCAAAACCACCCTCAATACCTGCAGTACACGCATCGACAGTCTGGAGGCCAGGATGGATGCGTTGGAGCAACGAGCTACTTTGGGCTCCTCGAACTCAGCCAACGTGGACGAGATTGTTGAGGAACTGAGGCGAGAGTTCAATGACCGGGACCAGGATCTTCTTGCTAACGACATAGAGGTGTCTAATTTGCCGGAGGGAAAGGCGGAAAACCCAGCTCACATAATTAAGATCATTGGCCACAAGCTGGGGCTCAACCTTGACGATCGCGACATCGTTAGTGCAGAACGTGTTGGTGGAAGGCAGCTCAACGCGACAAGCTCAGCAGGACCTACTGAATTTCGTCCACGGCCGATCGTCGTGCGCCTTGCCCGTTGGGACCTGCGCGACCAGCTTCTGGCCAGCGCGCGAGTGCGACGTGGAGCGACCACTGCCGACCTCGACATGCCCATTCCAGCGGTTCTTCCTCAACGAGCAGCTGACGAAAGCCAACCGTCTGTTGTTTCGTAGGGCGCGGGATGCAGCCAGTCTCCTTGACTGGAAGTTGGTGTGGACCAAGCAGTAATCGTTAGAAAGACATGCAATCTAAGCTTCTATAACCTCTCCGATTGTTTAATGTGGGATTACTAGGTCAAAATATAGGGTATCATAATTATTAAAAGGCTTCATTTATTTGCCCATTCATCATCGTCTTGCCTTTTATCCCTATTTCTTTGCCTGTTACAACATAAAATATTATTTAAATTTTTTGCTGCATTATTATTGAAAATATTGATTTGTGATAAAAATGTCCTTAAAAAATACCATACGAAAATATCTGTCATTAGTTCAAGCTTAATGGGAGAGTTATTTTTAAGTCCCTTGCAATAGAGGGCAAGCCTATTGCCTTCAACCGGGCAAAAGTTCAGAATCCGAGCTGCTGGTGAGAAATCACAGATGGATAAACCCAATAACACTGGTCGACCGAACGAATCAAACCCTAGACCTAATATTCAGGGTAGCTATTACACAATGGATCCAAAAAAAAAACTTGCCATGTACGAGTCGGACTCGTACATGAAGGGTTCTGTACTGTATTAAGATCAAGCAAAAAACGCCGAAAATAACACTTGAATGGGAACCCCTTTTAATTATTAACTTTAATAATTTTTTTATACAAATACACAATCTGTCAAAATCAAAATTTCAACTGTCTACCTATTACAACTCATGAGATACAGCCCGATGACGGACAGACGGACGGACAGCAAAGGCTTAGTAATAGAGTTCCGTTTGGCACCCTTCGGGTACGTATCCTAACAAATAATATTTATGATAAAATGCAAGGTAATTACGGTAACTCTCGATCACATACCGGTAGTAGAACCTAAAATGATAAATGTCCTCTCTTATCGCTGTTTTCAGGACATTACACACATTCAGAATTTATTAACCACGGTTGAGTTTCGTCTCACTTTTTTTTTTATCTACGTGGTTTGGTCTTTATGATGTTAGCGTGATGTTGTTGGATCGTAACCCTACACGTAAAGTGGGGATGTTTTTTTTTTTTCTCATCTATCCCGTGCGGGGTGTCGTTAGAAAGATCGTTCAAAATATTATAAGTTTGTCAAAACCATTTTTGGATTCAGGAATCCGTTTTTGAAATATTAACCTTTAAAGTGCAAATTTTTGTTACAGACCCCCCCCTGCCAGCTAAATGGCTGGTTTTGGATATGTGAAAAAAATGACGGCAATAGTATATATAACGAAATTAAAAGGAAAACTATCACAGCTAAGCATAGTTTACAAGTTAACAAGTAATAATCGACCAACTTACGTTTGCGATTGCAAAAACATGTTCTCTCATACAATCCGTATGGGAGAACATGTTTTTCAACTACAAAGTTAAGTTTGTTCTTGGGATAAATTCATCCCAACTACGGAACCCTTCATGGTCCAACAATCACCTGGCCGGTTTTTTAATAAAAAGAATAAGAATCGTTGCTTTTTGTAGTTTTTGACTAACCTTATAGGAAAAATGCGTGTGTTTTTTCATGTTCACTTCAATCGGCAGACAAATTAGTGATTGAATAGCCTATTCCAAAAGTGTAAACAAACCTTGTTCTGGTTAAATTAGTGATTGAATAGCCTATTCCAAAAGTGTAAACAAACCCTGTTCTGGTTAAATTCTTACGCAATCACTCATTACATGGAATTAGTAACACATTTGACGGCACAGTTGGCGCAGTGGTTAAGCGATTGACTGCTGCGCTGCATGTCGCGGGTTCGATTCCCGCACGGAAAAAATATTTGTATGACCTACAAGTAGTTGTTCCGGGTCTGGCTGTTTGCGTATGTGAGTTTAAATGTTTGTAAACACCCACAATACAGGAGAAATTCCTAGTATGGGGAAAAAAAAAGTATATGTATTAAGCAAATTTCAATTTAATATAATATCACCACTTCTTTCAACAATTACTGTTTGAGTAACATTATTAAATTGGTATTGAAAAAGCATCGACAAAAATTTAAGTTGTAAAATAAACCTCAATTAACAAATGAAAAACATCAAAGGTGATTTAAAATTAGAACTCCATGTTTAACTACCTAAATAATCAAATCAAATTTGTAATTGGCAATACAAATTAGCATCCCCAGGGTTTTTTGATCCATTTGTTAACATCACGTAGGATAAGATAATTAAAGGAATAAGAAAACACCTCGTTTTAGAATTAAGCAACATGTTGTTATGAATAATTTAACGTGAAATTCAAAATAGGAAGCGCAGCAGATGTTGCTAAACAAATCAAAGCTACGCATCTGCTAACATGCTCACATGAAATCTACACCATGACGTGGAATCAAATATTCTGGAAAGATTTGCCCGCTGTAAGATACAGATGGTGCCGTCGTAGTGATGTGATATATGTCGACAATTATACAACTTGTCGACATTGAATAAATAAAATTATATAAACATAATAATATTTAGTAACAAATATTTGTTGCATCAGATGGGCTTGCGCATTTCTTTTTTGGCCAGACAGTTTTATATTAGACGTATTTTTTTTTTTTATAAAACACTAATAAAATTAATGTAAATTAGTAGACAAAAAAAAAAGAATTTGATGAAATGTATGATATTTATTTATCGCATAATATTTATTTATACAGTTTATTTATTTACAAAAATTTTAGGCATAAAAACTAAGAAGGACCTAGCTGAAATTTATAAAAAAAAACACACACATCGCTTACTATTACCTATAAGTTATCTGTGGAGTTCTTTCTTGCTATTGGATCTTAAAGTCGGTTGTCTGTGTTCAAGTTTATCCTTAAAACGTTTTCAAAACTAAGAAACTTTTGACTATTAAACTTCGTACTTCAAAACAAAAATGTAATTTCAGCCCCAAACAATTAAAAACCCTTCAGGATTGACAAAACGAACTAAATATATAAATATATATGGTCATAAAACTTTATATACACGTTATGCATTAATTAGTTTGAAATACTTCAAAAGCTTTAATTAACACAAACTTTTATCGTTCCCAACTATACAGTTAACTTAAATGAATAAAGTTTTAGAAAAGTTTATCCAGTTTTTATTACAAGTGCTATCTTTTAATTGGTTATTGTGATTAAAGTAATAGAAAAATGAAAACGTTAATATCATGAAGCAAGCAAAATGTCCTCGGAATATAAGTAAAGAGAAGGATTTAAATCGTTAGATTGGTTACCTAAAAATATTTGACCGAATTTCATTGCACCTAAAACTTTTTAACTATTATCGTTTCGTTTTTTTTTTTACTTCATCGAAGTCACGTCTGCCACTGTATCAGTTGACCTATTATCAATTCGATTTTTTTCGTTACTCCAACGTTTCATTTGGTCGAAAAACTTTTTACCGAAGTTACACTTAGCCGAAATAACGTTTGTTCGAAGTATAATGTTTCCGAACATTATTTATACCACTGTTTTAATTATGTGTGATTATGAACAAAAGCAGTTTTAAATGGTTCCAGTAAGAAGCATGCACATAAGGGTACTTGCTTCAAGCATGCAGCATGCAAGCAAGCACGCATTGTGCAAACAAGCATGCAATATGCAAAGCAGGCATGCAACATGCAGCAAGCATTGTTTCTGTCACGGCTCCGGCGCTGCAGGGTTTGGGCGGCCCCACGCGAACTTATCGTCGCAGATGGTTTTACGCCCACCACCGGGCGCGACGGTCCTTCAAATCACCTGCTCCTCAGCTCGCGAGCCACTCCATCCCTCCGCGCCTAAGCGGGTTTAAATTACACTATAGGGGTAGGGCATACAAGATTGCGTGAAGTCAGTTTTGCAGCGATTCGTTTCTGTCACAAAATGTTGTAGCACAACATATTGACTTTTTATGACACATGACACTATTTTAATTTAATATTGAATATGCTACCAAGTAACCGGCTATATATTTATGATCAAAATAATATTCCTTAAAATGTTGTTTTGGTGTGGTGAAAATATGGCAAATAAATCATTTGGCAAATGAAAAAGTTCAAAACAGGCTTCGACCAATAGCAAAAAGTTACTTTGTAAATCGGCATAATATAATTCGGTAAAATAATACCTATGACACATGATACTTTGATGATCTAAAAAGATGTCAAATAATGCATATAGCAAAAAGACGTCGGTCAATAGTTTTCGGTAAAATGAAATTCGAACAAAAAACGGTTCCCCGTTAGATTTGATGTCACCGTACTTAGGTCGCGCGAAAATGTCCGTATTGAGTAGAGAGAGCTCACTCATCACAGATAAGATTGCCAGTATGAGTGAGGAGACACTACTATTCAAATGTCATTGGCATTGAAACAGATTGACAATCTTTTGACGTGGTCGGGCGAATCCAACGATTTAAATGATTGATTAAAAAAAATGAAATAATCTCAATCTATGGATTCTTAATACTTCCAGAATTCCAGTGTCGGACTACTCACAATGAAGGGTTCCGTAGTTGAGATAAATTTATTAATCTCAAGAACAAACTTAACATTGTAGTTAAAAACATGTTCTCCCATACATTCCAACTGCAAACGTAAGTTTGTACGCACAATATTGAGAGATTCACCATGTTATTTTAAGACCATATACTTCTTATAGATTTTCCTGTAATCTATGAGTGAAGCGCCATACTATGTATATTTTTCAAAATTTTAGGTCCAGTAGTTTCGGAGATAAGAGAGGGAATGGTCAATTTTCATCGAATTTTTTAAATATCTTTAAAAGTAAAATTATATAAAAATATGTTTAAGATCCTCGCAACAAGCCCCTTTCATTTGATATGTCACACGGCACTGTAAACAAGCTTTTTTTTTAATTGTCTTGTTTTCCCCCAAAAGTGACCCCTATATTCAAAATTCCTTTATTTACGTTACACGTTCGTGTTTGTGTCACAGAAATACATGTTTACCAAATTTTAACATAATTGGTCCTTTAGATTCGGAGAAAATTGGCTATGACAGACGGATAGACAGACAGACACACGAGTGATCCTATAAGAGAAAAAAAATGCACCAAATCCCTAAAAAGAGATGCACTTACTTAACAATTAGTACTCATACATTTTTTTAAATATCTTCGAAAAAAATGAATCATCGACAAAGCTATGTGCATCCCTACTTTTTGGGGTTCCGTACGCAAATGGCAAAAATGAATTTTGAATTTGTTTCGAAATTTCTTCTCAGAGATAGTCAGTTAGGAAATATAGACTCCATCTAGGCTATTTTTTTTTTTATATGACGTGTACAAGTGACTACGATAACCTGTTTAAACAATTTCATTTCATTTCATTTCAGAACCCTTATAATTTTGTCACATTGTCCGTCCATATATTTTACTTGGTTACTATTGCGTGCTCAAAGAGCAGTTCTAAAGGTTGCTACATTTCGCCTTTCAAGATTTCCTACGCACCAGCTCTACATAGCATGTAATGAACTAACAGTACGGCAATTATTTATTCTAAGCATTATTACACCAGCACACTGCAATTTCTTTTGACCCAGCACCTACCGAGAAGAGAAGGAAGGACTTGGCTTGCATAAAGCCTCAAACTAGACATCCGTTTGCTAATCGATTTTATTTATGTGTTTTTAGGACCTTTTCTGTATAATAAGCTCAACAAGTTACTAAGATTCTATAGTGGAAGTTATAAAAAATGTAGTAAAATGTTATCCGAATATTTATATTAATATTTATATTTTAACTTAATAATATTAATATTTATATTTTACATAGGTTTAGTTTTAGAATATTAATGTACCAATATGCTTTTTCTCATTGTTGTTAATAGATTATTTTATATCAGTTTAACTTTAAATTTTAGTGTTCCAATTTAATTCAAATGTAAAGTGATGGCCTGAAAAACAGGTTTGAATTAACTTGGATCGGGCGGGTCGCTACTTAACATTATAATTCCGAACTATCTTTATTTGCACTTGTAATTAACATATTTTAGTTTAAGTTTATTTTTAGGTGTTATAATTGTTTGGGAAATCTTAATGTTGACTCAATTTACACTTTTTTTATTCAATAATATATTATTATTTTTACGTTTTTTGACATTTCTCAGGACCCTGGAGTCCCGGACCTTTGGAAGGCGTACGAGGGGTATATTATTATTAAATAATTGCACTATATCGATTGAAATTGCCAAGAAGGTGTATTCAGTGTACTCACCGCTCAACAATGGTGTAGTGAAATTACGACAAAATAATTAAGGGTGGCACAGAAAAAAAAACAATTTATGTAAGCATGTGGGTGCAATATTTTTGGATCGCATTAAATTAATTTTGATTTAATTTTGATTTTAATTAAATTTTTGGTTTTGATTGTAATATTGTTTTTGATTTTAATGCTACCAACATATTTTTTAAGTTCAAATAATAATACAATATGGATGTTTTACGAAATAAATTATTTAAATTTTTGAATTTGAATAAATAAAAAGATTATAATGTTCCTACATAACTTTGCTATAATTTTTTTGGTATAAAGTGGGATATTTTTGGTTACGGCCACAGAAATAACTTCACTTTCCATAGTTTTTTTTTTTAGAAATACTATGAAAAATAAAAAATAAAAAATTGCGGCGATCAAATCAATACTGCGCATACGTAAATTTCCATTCCAACTATGGAACCCTTCAAAGTGCGTGGTCAGACACGCACTAGGCCGGTTATATTTAATTATGTATGGAATGAAAATACATTAATTCATTTGCATGAAATCCAAACCAGACATGACTGACATACTGTTGTATTAAAATACTGAAAGTGAAGGGGAAAACGCAGCTGACCCTGCCAGTGATGTAAATATGAGGTTGATCTTTTAAATCGACTTTAAAAATGTAGGATGTTATGCATTCAGTGAGGTTTTTTTTCATGTATACCGATTTATTCGTGATTTACGGACGATTTACGTGATTCTTTTTTCAAACACAAAATTAAAGGCAAAGAAACCAACTTCCGAAACTAAAATTTATTTTTCACTTTGGAGTGATATTTTTGAAGTCGGTTGTTTTTTTAGAGAACATTAAATTTTTAATACCTTCAAGTCCTTAGTAGATTCAGAGAAGTGAAAGGAGAATAAAGAAATAATTAATCCTAATTACGCGCATTGTCCTACTTATTAAAATAAGCATCTACAATTTTAGCATCATGTGCCAACCAGCAGGAAATCGTCAGTAAATGATCGATCAGCAAAACAACTCCCCAAAAAACTATCGATAAATCATCAAATCCATCGACTTATCCCCACACTGTATATTATAATCAAAATGTAGGTTTCATTCAAATTCCGAATGTACAACAGACAAAGGACTGAACTGCCGGAGTTTTTGCAAGTTACCAACTACTGCTGGAATTTTCATCAAATGCAAATGCATTACGGACGGATGCTAAATAAGGGTCGATGTCCAGTGGTAGATAAGTTTTACAACACTATTGCTTCGGTGGGGTTAGTTTTAGAGACAGTAATAGTGTGGAATAAATAAAATCATGTGTATTTATTTTATAAGGTTCATCGGCAGAAAGTCGGTGTTATATGCACAGCATTGTAAACCTACTGAAAAAGAGCAACTGTATTGAAAAAAAAAATCATAACACTTTTCCGATCAAAAATTATACTTTAAATTATTAGTGTTCTATATTGCCTATGCTTCAAAATGTAAAGGCATTAAAAAAACCGCGGGCAATTTTTCATAAAATATATTTGTTACAAAATCATAACATAATGTTTTTGAAATTTTATTTGTTTTCTCCTCGGAAGTGTGCTAAAAAACGATGTTTGTTACGCGTGACCATTTTTCATTACATTCTAGGATCGGGTTACAATCCTGCCTCGAGGGCAATAACAAACTTTGCTCACTTGTATCAAAATGTACTTAGGACATATTACTTTATCGTAACATAGATTCTTTTGTCTGTTTCAAAAAGTATCGTTTTAATAGATAACACATTTATAATATTTGTACTAAATATTCCTTGCTTAATATGATAAAGCTAAAAGCCGGGATTGCTCGTTATAAACTGATTAGTTTCGAAATAGAATTAGAAGTGTGCGTTACAGAAATGTATACGTATAGTTAGGTACCGTGATATAGAATGAATAGTGAGTGTGTGTGTTTTATGAATACGATTTCGTTATGTATTATTATTACAATCTACAATTTACAATTTTACAATATCTACAATTTTACATACAAAATGACTAGGTTACAACATGAGTATTCATAAAACACACACACTCACTATTCATTAATGTTAATTTGTTGTCGAAATTCAATAATTTGACGAAATATAATATTTATACTATTTTATTTATTCAAAAAAATAGGCATGAAGGCTTTTTGCTGGGAATTAAAAAACGCACATCACTGTTAAGTGCAATAGTTATCTGTGAATTCTTGCACCTTCCCGCACTTGTCAGGAAATGCAAAGTAAAAAAACATTGTGTGTACAAAACACTGTATTATGAACCTAAAAGCGATGCAATAAGAGCCACTTTTCGATCAAGTGTATTGAAAAGGCGACCGTCCCCTATACATAAATTCTTTATGTTAAAAACATGTTTTTCAAATCGAATTAATAGCTGTTATCCTACAGTGGTTACCAATCTTTTGAGCGATCCAAATGCCTTTGGAACTCATTCTTCTATTCAAATGGCTGGCGACTCGGCCTCTTAATTTGTTTCCATATGAAAGTGCTTAAACATTAAAGTATAAAGTAGACAAACGTAGAAGAAATACAATTTTATGATGAAAAATTAATCATTTAGTAAAATTATGTTTGTTTTGCCATATTTATCTAGTAGTTAACAGAACGATTCCCAAAATTTTGCGGGAAATGTTTATGTTTTTAGGTTTCTCATACTCATAAATAAAAAAGAAAAGAAAGAAAATACGTTTATTAGCGGTAAACATGACGCAAAGATCGAAAATAACAATTTGGGAGAAAATATGCGTCACATCCACGCAAAACGGCCATCACTCAGCATAATGCTGCAACCCTATGCGAGACAGACCGACAGCGCTGGTTTTCAGCGGCAGCCAGTGTTGTTGTGATGACGTCAACCGGTACAGCATACAGTGAAATAACAAATTATGAAAACAAAAATAAAATAAATACATTATTATTAACTACACGACACGACACGGCATAACATATTATTATGTACTTTTTAACTGATCTAAACGTAACTCAACTCATCCTTAACGAGCCTCAACGAGCCTGCTAGCCTACAGCAGCATCAACAGTGCAAAGCTGCAGTAAACATCTTACCAAGTAGGTACCCTCAATAAAAATTTCAAGGACAAGACGCAGCTTAGGAAGGCTTACTTTCGTTCGCCCCTCATACTCTATAATTTAATATGCTTTAATACCTCAAGGGAATATAATCAACAATTTACTGACGGGCTCCACGCCAAAATCAAATTTACCAACACAGGCTCAACATTACATAATTCAATAGAAAATTGCTTCCATAAACATAATTCTGGGGAAAACTTTTGGAAATGGGATCATTATAATGTTAAAATATTTACGCTTCTTACTTCAAGTTTTGGTTTAAGGCTTGGTAGGCAATTTATAAATAAAGGTCATATCGTTTTTTTTTTTTAAATAAACACATGGCATGACATGAGAATCCTTCCCCCTTTTTCTATACATCTACAACTACATTTAGTTATTTTAAGTATAAGCGGCCGGTAATGTTCCCACTGCTGGGACACAGGCTTCCTATCGGCGAGAGGGAGTGGGCTGATTTATCACGCGTGCCCAGTGCGGGTTGTAGATGTCACATTTCTTCGATATTTTTTTTTTGGTTCTACGACATGCCGGTTTCCTCTCGATGTTTTCCTTCACCGTTTTGAAAGCAGTGATGATGAAATTATTTACTAAAGTAAATCGCCTGCTTGGGTTTGAACCCACGGCCTACAACTCGTAAGTCAGGACCGTTACCACTGAGCCACCACTGCTCAGTTTTTTTTTTAAGACTAGGTATAAATTATGTAAAACTAATTTAATATCAAGAAACATGGGTATTTTATTTTTGTATGGAGTTTTTGCTACTTCAAAGAAATACTGAGAGTAGTGGTGGCCCATTGATATCGGCGACGCCCGCCATTAACGAGTTGTAGGTCGTAGGTTTGAACCCAGACAGGCGCTGCACTTTGTGTAAATTATTTCATCGCCACTGCTCTCAAAATGATGAAGGAAAACATCGTGGAAAAACTGGATTGTGACATCTATCAATCTACACTGGGCCCGCGTGATAAATTACGGCCCACTCCCTCTCACAGAGAGAATAACTGTGTCCCAGCAGTGGGAATATTATATGCTTATGCACAGAAATACTATATTTTTATAAAATAATATTGGTAGGAAAATTCTTATATTTTGCTTTTGTAACAACATGTTGACCTATCAGGAGTACATACTGAGACGATGAATTCAATGAAAACTGGAAGGTAATTAAAATGTCAAATGTGGCTGAAATGTCTGTGCTAAGTGTAAAAATTAGTGTATTATACACAAATATCTTCAAGAATAAATAATTTTGTGCATTTTTCCCCGACCATAACAAATAATTATGTACCTAGAATTATAATTATTAGAATCATTTTAATAAGAAAGAAAGAAAAGAAAAGAAAGAAAATAGAAAAACGTTTATTTGCGGTAAACGTGATGCAAAAAAAAACATAATAATACATCTCTTTAAGTTACATTTGTCCCATTGAATGACTTTTTCATGAAATCATGACATTTGAGAATAAATCTAACTAAGAGAGATGTTTTTTTTTTTTCTATAAATACAACATAAGTATTTGTTATGATAGATTCGGTCAAGATACAGAGAGTGCTATCCACGAAGACCCCCACCACTCGTTTTCCTATTCGCTTACAGTACAAGTGTGCAACATACCGCTATTTTTGAGGTAATTAGTGTCTATTGAGAATACTAAAGGGCTTGCTTGACGGCTGCCAACCGCGTCCCCGACAGAGGTGACCTTAGTTAGCGACAAGCAGAGCTGTTTGAAATTTGATCGTAAACCAACTCCACGGTTGTAAACCACCAAGATCACCTCTGTTGGGACGCGGTTGGCAGCCATGTAGCAAGCCCTTAAGAGCCCATACTACCTTAGCTCAAATACACTTTTTACCTCGCTCGCACCATACTGCTCGCGGACTGAGTGAAAGCGAGACGGAGTGGAGTGCTAGCGCTGCCAATAATTCTGGTAATTGTTTTACGCCGAAAATACTGGTAATTAAAAAAAAAAAAAAAAAAAACATAGTCGCTGCTTTATGGTTAGTTATGCAAAGTTTCATCATCTAATTTGAAGTATTTTTTTAATACCAGCGGTTTATTGTTCGGTTTGGAGGTAAATTTGGATTTTTTTTTTATCGAGAAAATTTTATGGAATCGTGTTTTCGTCTAACATAGTACTTAAAATTAATCCTTAACTTTATCATATATTTATTTCAGAATTAATGCTGCAGAATATTTGATACAACGGAGGATCATGCTAAGCCATTTAAGGCAGTATTGGCTCTTAAATACTAGCGGAAAATTGCATTCTTGTACTTTAAGCGTGTAGGAAGAAGAGTGGGGCACGTTTTCGTGGATGGCACTAAATTTAC
The DNA here is from genome assembly GCA_916610215.1 of Omphaloscelis lunosa. NCBI lineage: Eukaryota > Metazoa > Arthropoda > Insecta > Lepidoptera > Noctuidae > Omphaloscelis > Omphaloscelis lunosa. Next base: position 11,979,417 of record OU744267.1, read on the forward strand.
AACCTGAAACTGACCTGCAAATTTAAAAAAAAACGTAAGAAAAATTGAATTTCGTTGGCTACTGACGGATCCTCCTTAAACAAGCTTTAAATAAGACCAAAACTACTAGGAGCACAACACTTTCAAGAAGATTTAAGATCGAAGTATATTCGAGAACAAAGATCAAGAGAAAGAATAATTCATTACAAGTTCACATAAAACTTAATTAACTTCCGTGGAATGAAGTCTGAGATTATAAGAATTACTCAATAAAACTGGCGTACTATTGCTGTGCGATGCGCTGTGCGGCGAAGCGAAGCTAAACTAGAAATAATATTCTTTACCCACGCAAGCTAACTGGCGGGTAAAAGTGGTTGCTCTACCACTAGGTACAACGCTAAATAGTTCTAGTGGCGCGCGGCCAAAATCGGAACTAATTACGCTATCTTCTTTTGTCAATACAAATTCTGTAACAATGAAGGATTTTTATGAAAATTCACGCCACCAGTTCGCGCCACTTTGACAAGACGTCTTCTATTTCGACAAGGAATATATTTATGATGACGTTCATCATTCGTTCATCATTCAGTCACTACTTAAGAAAATATAAGCATTTTGACACTTTTGATCAGTCCCCGGACCTGACAACTCAATGCTGCCACCTAGTGAACGTCATTTCTGAAACCCTCATTTCACAGAATAATGGTTCCTAACAACGCCCCCCTGTCAATGACATTCAGGCACCAAAAGATTCTTGCAGCACTTTACATTAACTGGTAACTATTTCTGCTGATGACAAATAAACCCTCAGTCGCAGTATAGCATCAATAGTAGAAGAAAAGCTATGTGGGCCAGATGAGTGCGTAGGCGTGCAAAATGGCGCTCCTACAAACATTAAGGATTTCTTCTTTTTCTTTCAAATCGGGCTATCAGGCCTGTTGCAGTCCGCTTTCAACATCCAATTGGCGACTATAATTATGGGGAACGCATGCGTTGACGTACCGTTCCCATTCCCTCCGAGAGGAATATACCTCTTGGTTACAATGAAATAGCGGTTCTACTAATATGAAATTTAATAGCACACTTCTACAAATGTTTCGTAATTGTACATGTAGGCAATAGTAATTATTATTATCAATCTTGCAAATCCGTCTTAACACTTTTACAATCCCTTTTTTGAAGGTGTTATTTCGATAACCAGAAGTTAGTAGTTTTATATTTACTACACATAATATTAACAGCAATAGCAATAGGCTCGCCCCCTATTACATGGGACTTAAACATAACTGGCGAAATGTGGGTGTACTATAAGTACACCTCTGCCTAATCCTTTGGGAAATACAGGCGTGATGTTATGTTATGTAATATTAACAGGAAGTCAATGCATACTAACGGCTCGGCCATCTGATATTCGTTTACGTCTTCGTGCCGATGCTAACACAATAGATAATTTTTCGTTTTTCCTCACACAGTATTTTTTATTGCCTAATAGGCTTGCTTTTAGACCTCAAACTCGCCTGATGGAAAGCGATGTATGAAGTTTACGATGGATCGAGCGTGCCCAGAAGATGCCTGTTTACTCTTGCTTTGAAGGCTGACGTCAACGTATATCCCACCAGCTTTCAAAGCAACTGCAGGTGGAAGGGAACACAGAGGCTGGCAGAGAGTTCCACACTTTGGTCGTGCGCATAATAACTGTGGAGGAGAAGCGTTGAGCACGACTAATCGGATTATGAACCAAGTGCGGAGGGTATCCTGCAGTATATCTGGTAGTCTGCAGTATTTGTGGAACACCAGCCTTATGAGGATTAGTAAGCTCGCTCCAAGAACGATAAAGAAATAATTAAGTGAGACGGATTAACTAATTTTGTCTGCTTCCGTTTTTTCGAGGAGGGCGATATAATATGTGTGGATTGTAGTACGTTGTAATACTTATTTCCTGTAGTTTTCGACTGTGGATGGATGATAAGCACTCTTAGCTTGTGGGTAATCTTTTATATTTAAAATACATAGTACGTATAAAAACAAAGTCGCTTCTGTGTCTGTCTTTGTATTAGCTGAGAACTTTTAAACTACACAATGGATCTTGATGCCGTTTTCACCATCATTTAAAGAGTTTATTCTGGAAGGATTTATAAAAAAATAAACAAAAAAATTAAAATCCGATTTCCAAAACAACACTATAAAGTTAAATTTTCCAAAAAAAAAAAATGGTTTTATAATAGATATATTTTTGAAATGTCCTCTTCAAATGTGTCCCTTTCATTTGATACCCAACATTCAATAATTTTTTTTAGTTCATCACTTTATGTCCTCTAGAGGACGCCATTTTCACGTAATAATTTAATGGAACGTCACATACCTTATAACCAGTGGACAATCAAGACGCTTCCAGCGATACTTCTTTTTTAAAATAATGATAGGTAGTTCAGAAGTTATCAGATAACAGAGGAACATACATACATACTAATAAAAATCATAACCCTCCTTTTTACTTCGCCGTAGTCGAGTAATAAATTTGAATTTAACTGAGGTATACCACAAAAATGTCGATGTTTTGAAGTTTCCACACTAGTGGATTACACCCATGCAACATAGGGGCGAGTAGCAGCAAAAGTAACATAATTTGCCTCCAAAGAGCCCAAAACACCATCTTGTGGAACATTGTCAATGCACCATGGTTCACAAAGAATGAAGAAATCAATGATTATCTAAAGAAATAAAGAAAGAAAGAAAGAAAAAGTATTAATAAATACTTTTTCTTTCTTTCTTTCTTTTTTCGAGACTCGCACAGGAAATCACAAATTAAACTAAAACACACTCATTACAATATTAATAAAAAAATAAAAACAAATTAAAATAATAGCAAAAATTCCTATACGAGACCAAAAGGCTCCTATCTCAGCATATGCTATGATTATGCATTTAAAAAAAAAACAACTACAAACACTCTCCTACTATTCTTGAGGAAATTAACAAACATAAAAAGCGTTATGCTGATCGTCTCGCCATCCATCCAAATCCTCTGGCTGTTAAATTGCTGGACACCTGCGAATCTGTCAATCGACTTAACAGAGGTCAAGTAATCTGGCAATGGCCCCTGTACCTGAAACGCCAACTATATTCACGCAACCGAACTGATAATAGTCCAGAAAGGACTGATGGCAGTTGTTCAATGGAAAAAAAAAAGAATATTAAGATTCTTTTTTTTTGTGTCCATAAAATTATTGTAAAAACAACAATATACGAGCCGAAAACTACCATGTTTTTCCAACAATATGTCCCCAAACTTCCTTGTTAATAACTCATCCAAAATTAATGTCTGCGTAGTCACGCTAGAGACTTGTTAAAAAAAAAAAAAGATAATTTACGAAAATAATGTTACTAGGGTAACTTTTGTAAGGAGAAACGACTTCGTTTTACCTTGTGGGTAAGATTAAAGGGATGATTTAGAGACTGGGGTTCTTCCAATACTTTTGCCGGTTACGTTAGTTTTTTATGTTTTTTCGTCTTTTTCGGGTGACCACTGAAAATCAGCGCTGTGCTGTGGGTCCGAATAGCACAGCATCATGCTGAGTGGAAGCCATCTTGTCACAGTCATGACGTGCAGCTGCCGACTATTTCTGTTTTGTGCTTGTGATTATATTTAAATCTATTGTGTTTTATTTTATTGTTCTACTCGATTAATTATCTTTTTTATGCCCGTGTTACTGTGACAAATAAACTTATTTTTCTTTCTTTCTTTCTTTATGTAGTTTTGTACTATTACTACCAGTATTTCATGTATCCTAGGAAAACAATTTCATATGTCCAGTATATGAAGAATTTTCCTAGGTCATCATCACCTTCCTAGCCTTTTCTCAACTATGTTTGGGTTGGTATCCAGTCTAAATGGATGCAACTGAATATTAGTATTAAACATGAAAGAAAAAAAAATAAAGAAAGAAAGAAAATACGTTTATTTTCGGTAAACATGACGTAAAGAAAGAACACAATAAAAAAAAAACAGTCAAAAGCGAGTTGGACTCGCGCACCGAGGGTTCCGTACCATTTTAAATTTTCATCGGCGAGGCCTATATTCGTCAGAGAATTTTAACACTGCACACTGCGGTGTAGAATATTGCTGTTTTAGGTCTGCGCCATCTCTTAACCGATAATGGAACTAATGCAATTTTTGTTGATGATTGCTGAAAAAGTATGCAATTTAGAGACATCGTTTTATTTTTCCTGTAATCTTTACATAAACTTCTATCACACAGAATTATTTCAGATTTTTCTCTATGTAAACTTCGGAGATAAGGGGGGAACGGTAATTTTTATTTTTATTTTCCGTCAAAAGTCGAAAATATAGTTTTCAACTTTTAACGAAAAGGTAAAAAAAAAGAAAAATGTTTGAGAATGTGCAAGTAGCGCTCTTTCATATGATGCCCCACAAACCCTAATAGCCCCACTCCAAATTTTTAAGATCCCCGTTCAGTTCTTATTACAATAAAAAAAAAAAATCTTATTTGCAAAATAGTTGGGCAAACATCATCTAAAACTGTTCTAAAAATCAAGTTGGTAGCATTAGTAGTTCTTGAGATATCCAGCTGTGACAGACAGACGGACAGACAGAGTCGCACCATAAGGGTTCCTTTTTATTATTTTGGTACGGAACCCTAAAAAGAACAAGTTGGGGGAAAATATGCGTCATATCCACGCAAAACGGCAATCGCTCAGCTTAATGCTGCGACCCCATGCAAGACAGCCCCAGCGCTGGTTTTCAGCGACAGCCGGTGTTGACGTTATGACGTCAACCGGTGCAGCTTACAATGAGATATAAAGATGAAATAAATATACAATAATTCTACATGCGCATGGTCACATGGAGTGACTGCTTATTTGTCCTCAACAATCCAGTTACTCGGTTACACGAAACCCATTGGCGATACTGGTTGTAATACTGAGCTTCTAACTACCCGTGACGACTGTCAAAGATCTACGAATGACAGCTGGGACTAACGGCTTAGCGTGCTTTTCGAGGCACGGCAGTATCTCGGTATGTAATAGATGGTCACGCATCCACGAACCCACCTCCGCACCGTTGGTTATCGACTCGTACGGCTGTTATTGTGAAGCCAATATTGCAATGTTACAACGCCATTTCCAACAAAATAAAGCACGCCGATTCGTATAAATATATACACGCTGGTAAAATTATCTTTGAAACTAGTTTTTTTAAAGGTTCCATTCATAAAAAGTAAGTATTAATCATTAATTGAAAGTGGAATAAACGTTCATTTTGAACGTAATAAGATGGCTAATGGCAAAAGCGCCACTATTTGGTATTCACATTAAAAAAAAACTAAAAGATATTGAAATAAATGACCCGATATAATTCTAATTTCTTAATGTTTCAAAAATTGCTTAAATGGGAACTCAAGGGTACAATAAAGATAGGTAGAAAAGGTTGGCTCCAGAGAACAAGCGACTACCCACACATAGACGAGTACGTACAACGGCAACGTATCAAACAATTGCCAGTCGCGAGTGCGCTTGCACTTGAAGCGTGTGTATGTGTGCGTGCGATTTTGCTCGTTGTATAGAGCCGACCTTCTGTAGGACCTATCTATAGTTAAAAGGCTTCAATAGTAATTGCGTCGTTTGAAGACGATATTGCATTAGAAAATGGCTATCTGTGAGAACATTTTCATTTAATTGACGTTTACGACTCACAGTAAAGGATAAACAGATGATCCATTTAGTAATTTGTTTATTTGAGGGTTTTGTGTCTTCAAAACGAAAATGAAAATGGAATAGACTAATCCATCTTACAGAAAAGCTTTGACATTAAGGACATTAAGAGCTATGCTGGATTTTAGCTACAACTTGAATGTAACATGTAATGTTTTTTCAGAAGGAATTCTTGCCTTATGGGAGCCCTAATTACTGAACACTTATGCCTTACTTGAAGATAAGGTAACTGAACCTTGGGGACGTAATTTTGTAGAGATAGAGAATAATATCAGAGTTAAACTTTGTCCATTACAAAGTTTAGTTGAAAAAGGCTTTTAAGATAATTAAGAACTACTATCTGAATAATGAAAACGGCTAAAACAAATTCCTAAGTTTATCTTGGACATCATTAACGGTGTAATAAGCGAAAGTTACCGACACATACTAAAGTTTTAAAGAGTGGTTATTTACACACGGAGAAGGTATCGTGAACATATTTACTCAATCCCTCTCTGGATGAGAATAGGCCTATGGCCACATATGAACTAGGTACGCATCAAATATCTGACATCGCGCGAGTAGAGTTTACCCCTCGACCGATATATATATATATATATATATATAATTATGTCGGAAATACGTTATTGAGTTGATTAATCGGGATGCCAGTGCCACCTAGCGGTGCTCGACAGAGTCTACAGCGTAACGCTCAGACCGGCGGGAACTGAGGAGAACGGATCAGTGGCGGTCAAGCAGTAAACACGGTTAGAAACTCTCGCGCATTCCGAATTGTCGTGTCGTGTACCTAGTGTGTGAGTTGCTAGTGTGCTTAATTTGATAGTAAATTATAATTTAATCTGAACTGTAAACGGTTTTCTATTGCGCAATAACCAACGCTACCCACAGTACGCCCACAGTTGTTAAAATATGGCTGATAATAACGAAAGAGACGCCTACTCTCTCCATCATATACAACCCGACACCAATCGTCACCAGACACGGAGCCTTTTCTATAGGGGATGAGTGAACATTACACCCTATTTCTCATACCTTCTATAGGCTTTTACCGTACATAGTGGGACATTCACGTGAACTTAGGTTAACTTTGTATGAAAATGTAGGCGGGATCGTCCACTGCGACCAACGGCCTCAAACCGTACGAGTGCATTGCTAGATAAAAATTAACTGCAACTGGCAAACCTCTTCGTGCACATCCTACTTAGCAGTAGACGGTTGACTTTACATCCATAACTACTTTACTATTTTATTTTTTATTTATAAATGTGAAAGTAACTATGTTAGTTTGTTCGTTACCTTTTCACGCCTAAACGGCGAAACAATTTTAGTGGAAATTTGGCAGAAGGATAGATCATGACATAGATTAGGACATAGCATACTACTTTTTATCCTAGTAGAACGTTCCTGTGGGAAAATTTCTGAGTTCCACACGGTCGTAGCCGCGGGTAAAAAATATTGTGCTGATGTAATTATCATATTCATAACACCACCGGTCGTGAAAGTTGTGTAAGGAAGGAAGGTGTAAATGATATAAAACTTAACTATAAAAATGTTTGAGAACCCACTTTGTATGAACAGGAAGAATTTATCTTTTCAGCGTAAATCCAGCAATTAAAAGTAAGTTAACGAAACTCTCATGGACTAGAAGTTGCAGTTGCCTTTAAAACATCTTAAATATACTGTTGTTCTTCAAATTGTAAGCCGAGTTGGAAGTAATGCTTGAACAAGTACACTTACAATGAAAAGTTGCTTTGGCACTTAAAAAGGAATAAAAAGAACAGCAAGTCAAGCCTTAGCAGTGTTTGTAAGCTAGCTGGTCAAAAAAATATGTAACATAATTAATCTATGATGTTCCCACTGCTGAGAAAGAGGCTTCCTGTCTGTGACATAGAGTGCGCCACAACGCGAGCCCAGTGTGAGTCGGTGAATTTCTTTGCATTATAGGTTCTAGGACATGCCGGTTTCTTTACGATATTTTCCTTCACCGTTTTGAGAGTTGGTGATGAAATAATTTGCACAAAGTAAGTACCTCTCTGGGTTTGAATCTACAACCTACAATTCGTAAGTCACGGCCGTCTCCGCTGGCCAACACAGTTTTGTTAACTTCAGAGCCTCAGTCGCTTTTTCCTCAGTCCGTTTTAGCAGAAGTGAACCTTCTGAGTTTACCCCAAGGTAAATCTTTCAACAAAACTTTTAGCTATGGAACGAAGCCAACTGTCTTGCAGTCTTTGAAGTATGTCAGGATCATTTGGAAGTTGGTCCGGCAAGCTAAGGAATTGATCGCATTCCTTGATAGTCAAGTACTCTGAAGTCTGTAGTTTCATTAATTTATTGTGTATACTTCACACAATTTTCATTTTATTTATTTACTTAAACTTCTCGCACACAATAAGGTACAATGGCTGACCTTAGGCATTCTCTACCAATCAACCAAGGGCTGTGAAGAGATAAGATGGCAGGAAGCAGAATTTTTGTCTTGATAGGAGACATTAAAGAAAAGAGATGATGACGTAGAAAAAGTACCAGAGTTCAAATACAGAAGAAAGTTTAAGAGAATTATGGAGCTGGCTAGAAAGAGCTGGATGATTCCGTAGCTCCTTGAGAATCGATCTCAAGTAAAAAAAGTACATTGAAAAGTATATAGTTAGTCAATAATATTATAAGTCTCTAAGGGGAACTTTCTGAGAGGTTGGTAACAATGACAAACTATCGCCACATAATGTCTGTTCGAAAAATATTTGATGAAAGTGTAAACATAAGAGTAAACCCTATTCAGGTTAGATTTTCAAACAATCACTCACTTAAAGGAATTAGTAACATATTCATTTTATTGTATACAAGGTGGTAGGGACATCGACGCGAAAACTGCTACCATGGATTCAGTACATGATTCTGAACCTCCCTGCGTTGAAATATTTCATCTGTTATTTTAAAAAAAATCAGCTGTACCATAAATTTTGACAGCGTAGACATGTCGTTGACACCCGGTACAGGTTTCAAATTTAACCTCACCGGTAATGAAAGATTATTAATGAAATTTGAGGGTATAAAAAAAGAATTTGCGGTTAAAATTGTAAAGCACTCAATTCATAAGTAGCAAACGTGTTTCTGTGACAAATAAACTTATTTTTCTTTTTTTTTTTTTTTTAATTGACATCCACAGGTGCATTTCCTGATCCATTTGTTTATATTTTGACGCCATATTGTTTGATTAATATTGTTGATTTCAGATCGGATGTGTCAACTTTCTATTTGACGTATTATCAGGTATTGGGGAGCTGGCCGGCAATAATAGTACACAACAAAAACGTTATGGAACACATTAATCGATCGTAAAGACGGTATTGATTGGTGGTATAGGGATTATTGTGATAAGATTATCTAGCCAGAGTGAGTGAATTGATTGTGCTCGCACCCCACATACTTGGTGGAACGTCGTTTACGATGTTCAGTGCTTAAGTAATTCGATTAGACATCTTCTGATTGTTCAAAAACACTTTCGTTTACTTTCAATTCCTCAAACCCACGCAACATGGCTTCGTTTGATAAAAACGATCTAATGCCTTTAGATACGTTTGAAATAAACCATACTTAGGCCGCGCGCGCTTTGGATGTGTTTTCGTGCGAAATAAGACGACAAAAATGATTGTTTTTGAAGTGAAAACTTCTTTAGCGGCGTTGTGTACTTTTTTTGTAATGGGTAAAAAATGTTAAACTCGCGTCAGGACACGTAACCTGATCGAAAATTCGTAAAACGGTTAAAAAGACCTCAACGCGTTGATTACCGCGGTGCCGATTTTTTTCAAGTTTTCACTTCTGTCGGCACTCCCGGAGTGCCACCTTTTTTTTAATAGTCGTTGATTGATTTGTTTGATTTTGAATGACTGGATATGTTTTTCTCCGTCAAATAGGTAGTGTTCTGGTGATATCGCACAATAAATCCCAACAAATTCAGATTGTTTTCAGACGTCAGAACTATACGTACGTATACGTACGACTAAGTTGCACCCAGTCTGCGCGCTCCTTTTGTACTTGGAAGGTCGGGATCGTTCGTGCGTGTTCGTACGTGTACGCTCTAGTGAAATTCGTACGAAAACGTATGCAAAGTGTGTGCAGCCTTAGATTCTTCGTACTTTGGAGAACAATTTTAGATTGCAGTCATTTTAGGTAAAATAAATACCATCAGCAGCTTCCTGTTCGACTGAAAGCACACCAAAATCTAAAGAGTGAGCAGATGAGACAGAGCAAAACACAACAGCATCTTTAGCATGATCGCTAGTCGGCTGGACTGTGGTTACATCAAGCATTGCTGCGCCATTTGTCATGGATTGGCGCAGTAGTGAATGCATCAACTTTCTTTTATGTTTTGTTGTGGGTAGTTTTAAGTATTACTAACACTAGTCTATAAGAACATTGTTACTAACAAAATGGACACATGGTCTGAAATAAAGTATTTAATAATAATAATAAAAGATGGAAATCAGGCTATTTGAGTAGTAGTAAGAAAAGCCTCCAGGGAAAAATATTTTCACGGGAAGTAACAAACTTGTACTAAAATAGGCATGAATTTCCTAGAATACCTTTTCCTTTTATAAAATAAAACTTCCTTATCTATGTAAATCCTGGTTTTGCGTTAAAGTTCCGTTCCTAGATAACAGTTTGTTTGAAATTGGAGGCAATCAAATTTTAAGTAGAATCACTTTTACGGTCAAAGTTAAAATGGGAATCCATTGTGGATGTAAATAACTTCTGAAAATAAAATTTAATATTGTAACGAGTTTATATACAAGCTTATATAAAAGATTTGCCTTGATTGCCTCGTTGGTCTAGTGGTCGCAAGCGCTACTGCTGAGTATGAGGTCCTGGGTTCGATTCCCGGGTCAGGCAGTGTTATTGGGTTTTCCATCTGGAATTTCTCAGTAACAGCCCGGAGTCTGGATTTGTGCCCGGTTGATGGCAATAGGCTCGCCTCCTATTACATGGGACTTAAACATAGCTGGCGAAATGTGGGTGTACTATAGGTACACCTCTGCCTAACCCTTCGGGGATTTCAGGCGTGATATTATGTTATGCTATGTTATATAAAAGACTCTGGCTTTACACAATCAATCTGCCTGCTTAGCCTTTTCACAATTATGTTGGGGTCGGCTTGTCTAACCAGATGCAGCTGAATAACAGTATTTTACATGGAGCGTTTAGACCTATTTGACCTTTACAACCCAGTAAAACTGGTTATCAGACTTTCGGGCTTCTGACGACCCATAACGACTATCAAAGATCCACGAATGACAGCCGGGACCAACGGCTTAACGTGTTTTCTGAGACACAGAGGAATCTCGGTATGTGAAGATTGGCACCCATTCATGGACCAACCCCGGCAAGCGTAGCTTAACCTGATGGATCGTCCGGCCCGGATCCCGTACGGCTATTATTACTTAGCCACGAGCTTTTCAAGACTCTGGCTTTACACAATGAATAATTTTAATTTCCGTGCCATGCCGTATTAAAATCTCTTTGAAAAAGTACTCTTCTTTTATCAGTAATTTATATTAACTGGCAGAATCGACACACGGTTTTACATTAATACCAATTTTCATTTAAAACTCATCGACCGAAATCCGGTTTTTATTATCGTTTTAACAGGACGAACGAATTAATTATGTTATTTATAGCAGTTTTATTCATTTTGTCTATGTAATACATATTAAAGAGGCATGAGGAAAAGGGTGTAAAGTTCACCCATCTTCTATAGAAAAGGGTGAACGACCAGACGGGTGTTATACCTGGTTGGCAGTTACCCAACGATTGATGTGGGGACGTTGTATAGGTATTTAGTATATATGCCAGTCGTGCGGTAAACCTGCTTGTGCGATGCAGAATTTTGCGTGACGGCACAGTATAATTTTACTTCACGGCGATCTGAAATATAATTCGTTAAACAAAGTAGTAATTCTTATGCACAGCGTAGACACTGCGTTCGTTTAGACATAAAATATTATAATTTTTTTTTTTTTTTTTTAATAGAATTATCGTCCCCGGTGGCAACACACGCAGGAATGCCACTTTTCTTTCGCGCGCGTTTTTTCATCGCACGAAAAAATTTGCTCTCTTAAAATTATTCATTTAAAATAAGTTTACGGAACTTTTTACTAGAATAACAAATGTTAATTATGTTAAGTGATAGAAAGTGCAATAAGTGCATCGTTAGTGAAAACCTGAGACGGACAAGGCGTCCATCAACGATATTAACAGGAAAGCTGATAAATTACCTACATCAGAACTAACTAGAAGCAGCTTTAGTCTTGAGTTCCTGACCCACATTAGATGTACTTAGATCCGGAGGCCTCCCACAATCCTAATGTGCGAGAATGCCTGGCTTTAACTGACCACCTTGTACGTGATACTGACAGTGTTTTACAAGCACTATGGTGGACATTAACACAACACAACTTGTTAAAGCATTACCTATCTGTCCAGTGGACACGAGATGTCTTCAGTAACGTTATCTACACGTTACTAGCTGGATGAGAAGCTACCAGAGAGGCACGTGATGCCCTTAGCGATGTAACTGTACATAGCTAGCTGGTACGCGCTTGTCAGCATTACCCCTCCAGTAAGCACGAGATGCTCTCAGTAACGCTAATTCTACGTTACCAGCTGAATATGAAACTACCAATGTAGCATGTGATGCACTTAGCGATGTTATTCTACATAGCTAACGCTGGTATGTACTCGTCACCAGGGGTAAGTCACATTTCTATGATCTTGGCTAAGGAATTGTCAAAAGTGGTTCTATATACTTTTAATTTACAAGCATGAAGGTTGCGAGACAGCCTTACTTAACCTTGCACACTGTCTGTGTGTTATAAACTTGCAAAAGCATTATACTTCCTATAGTGAGTGTGGAATTCTGCCTCGCTAACTAGATTGTTATCAACAAGTACAAGGTACTCTCAACAACATTGATTCTATGTTGCTAACTGGCACATATCTGACATGGTGCGCACATGCTTAGCACGAGATGCTTATAGCATGTTATCTCAATACTACGTGATCTAGCTTTCATATCAAGGATTGCCATTTTTAACAAACAAAATATAGCTAATTAAAAGATATCACTGTGTACGAGATACTCAGTGACTTATCTAGCTCTAGGTGGCTTAATTATCCTGCCAAAAACTGATAAATGATATCTATTTTGTAAACTAAAACAATAATGCAAAATTGTGCAATTTTTACAGGCATACATTTAAATACACAAGATACTTTGTAAACATGATTCTGTGATACAATGGCTGACGATAAATGCTACCTCTGGAAACTCTTGATTTCAGATACAAGTGCAATGGGCTAAACCATAATTGGAATAATACAAAGTATTATTCCATGCTCCCATACTTATTCACCCCATTTAGATTCCTCTAAACTGAGGAAACAAGGGATTGAGATATTCCAGAAACAAGCCGTATTGGTTATTACCCCTATCATAGGGAAAGCAGTGACTGACCCTATGCTTATGAAGAACATAAGACAAACACAAATTGTTGATTAACTTGGCTGATGCAGCAAAACCAGCTGGCAATGCCCACTGCCACCAAACTAAAACCAGAACAAAAGTTATATAATCTCTAATTGACATTAACTTTAATTCATCCTATTTGATAAACAAACCGAAACAATCACAAACTTGAGTACACAATGTTTTAGCTACAAACAAAAACAATAAAAACTATTCAATAAATATTAAAACCACAAAGCACAACATTAGTTGATTTACTTACTTTTGTAAATAACAAAATAAAACATCCTTCTACCGGGTTAATAACAGGAATCACACCATTGAAAACCACCACCACAATATCTTATGATGTTTTGGTTTAATCTAATCGGTTGGAATGGACTATGTCTGAAAAATAAATGAACTATTTTTGTCACTGAAAATAAAAATCAATATATATGGTGGACCTCAATAACAACCCGGCTTATATTCCAAAATAACAATTCAAGAAGACCAATACTGGAATAAATGCTGGCAAAGCAGTTATATTCCTCTGATTCTGCTATTGGCTATGGACATAGATAAGAAAATATTTGGTACCTACCAAATTCAATATCTTAACCTCCCAAAGCCATTCTCTGGAAGCTGACCCCAACATAGTTGGGAGAAGGCCGGGTAGATGATGATCCTCTCAATACCGCCAAAGAACTTATTAAATATTGAGATGCATTTACAAACAATACAATAGATAGATCTACAAAGAATTTATCTGAAAAATACATTTGAGTCAGCCCCAAACAAAATAGAAAATTCAGTTTCATTATGAACAAAAAAAAAAAAAAAATCGTCAAGACTGCCTAACACATCCCGAGCAATAAATCCCACCATATCATATTGAAGGAAAATAAAAATAAAAATCCCAGTAATAACTACAAGTATGTTACAAACTGACAACTTGTACACTAATCAATTATAGCTTAGCATATCAAAATAGATAAGTATAATATACCATATTACCTTTATGAAATCATATTATGATTTCATCCTATAGGTACAAGGGTATCACTTAGGACTATCTGGAAGATAACATTACCTACCAAATAACCAATAATTACATACACATTTACTAATACTTTTCATACTTGAATAGTCTCTTATCTCTGTTTTACCTACTAAATTACCAGTAGTGCCACTTACAGAAAACAAGGTTTTCTTACAATCTCACTTGACTGTTTATTTGGTAAAATATCAAGACTGCGATAAGACATACCAATAAATACCACTATAAGTGTGTTTAAATGTTTGGGCTTGAAAACTAATAATGCTATTTTTTAGGCTTGATTATTAAGTTTTATTTTTTCACTTTAAACAAACCTTGAAACACCAGTACTAAAAAAAAAAAAAAAAGTGCTAGTAAACTTAGTCGCATTATTTAACATTACGCCCAGACTTCCCGAAGGGCTGGGCAGAAATGGGTGATCTTATTAACATTACGCCCGGACTTCCCGAAGGGCTGGGCAGAAATGGGTGATCTTATTCAAAGCTTATAAAATCAAGATACCTAATTAAACATTTGATTGCCAACTACTAGTCTACATATTTAACAGTAGATTTAAATGATAATTGCAGCACTAAAGTGAAATTATCAAGGAAACAAAAAAAAAAAAAGGAGGGGGGAGAACATTGTGAGGACAACGTAGGTATTGATGGATTGTGAGTAGAACATGAACAAGATAAGGTATAATACAATAAATGTAGGTACTATGAATGAATTATCTACAAATTGCTTTACTCTAAAACTCTCCATCTGCTCACCAAGTGCACATCATAACAAGTTCAATTATACAACTCCCTCACTTAAAAATGCAACTCATTACACAATCCCAATTTTGGACATATTATGAGGTCAAGGAAAAGAGTTTATATCTTTATACTTCTAAAATGAATCTAGTCTCGATTAGCTCTAAACTCGTCAAGTAATTACTGCTAGCAGAATATGTGAAACTTATATGGAAATTAGTATTGTTGAGGAAAAACCCTAAGCATCTGAAATAGACCCTTTCACCTCAAATTTGTTCAAACCTCTCTCCTATCCAGGGCATAATATACTGCCCTTATTAATTGGTGCTTACAAGTTAAAAGCCTATTCCGTATTTGAAATTCAGTTTCCAAAATACCTTTAATAACTAAAGTTATGGAAAACTAGTCCATCCAAAAATGAAATGAAACCATATCATAAAGTATATACTTACCTAAACGGAAATAACATCAACTGATCACAAGAATTTGACCAAAAAATCCTACTAGATTTTTCAAAAAAAACAAAAAAACACTAAGTTTGTCTGTCAGTACAATTTAGGTACAATACAATTCCACAAATGCTTACCAAAAATACCTCCCTGCTTACAACATTCAGGGGCTAAAAGATCCTGTTACACCCTATGAAAGTTTAACTACTAAGGACTTCACAGCCATGGTGCCTCTTATTCAGATCACTAGATAACTGACATTCTTTAAAATACCCTAATGATAATCTTTACAATTCATCTTCTAGACTCACTGAGCTCGACACTTACCTTGACAGCAAGATGTAATGTGCAACTCAATACTCACTGAGCATAACATTGAGCACAACAGTATCCCAAATAATTTAACTATTTACAGACAGATCTGAGAATGCTATTCTCAATCATGGAAACTTTTAAAGTAACATCATAACATTACGCCTTGTTTCCCCGAATGGTTGGGCAAGGTGTCCCTGTAGCAGGTTCACCCAGTTTTACACTTTTAAAGTATTCATATCATAATATTCTCCTGGTATATTAATTCAGAACAACTTTATAAAATTTGTATAAACACAAGCTGGGTTAAATGTGGTAGGAAGTGAAAGTGATACTAATAATTCACCTCCCACAGCACAAAACATACAGTAGCTCAACTTAGTGCTGGCATCAATTGAAATAGACACAGTGCCAACCAACATTGTGTTGATGATTATACCTCATTACTGATGAAAAATAGTTAAACACTATTAATTAAGCAACGTTATTAAGAATTTATTTAAAATAGATACGCCAAAAGCATATATATTCTACATTAAATATTAAATGTTAACAGTTATGGACTTATATACATACCAATTACAGATGTACATGACATTCACATAAAACAAAGCAACCTTCTTAAATTACATAAAATTAAAATATTGTATTCAGAAAGATGATAAAAGTTCCTAATAAATCAGAATATGCCGTAACTTATTAACTAACTAAATTATTGCAGACAACTCTGAACATCTACTTTGTTTAACGAATTATATTTCAGATCGCCGTGAAGTAAAATTGGGAATCAAACGAGCTTACCTGTTAAGCGAAGTCTTGATTCTAATTTTACGAACGGCGATCTGAAATATAATTACCCACCCGCCACTAGCTAATAGCCCCAAAGCTGCAATAATTAGGCTACTTAATTCACTTATTTTTCCAGGAAAACTTAGTGAATGTAAGTATGCGGAACTACTCTGTACAGAAAACAGAGCTTGTTCTCCATCATAAGGATCTCTAAAATTAGTGGCATTCCTGCGTGTGTTGCCACCGGGGACGATAATTCTATTTAAAAAAAAAAAAAAAAAATTATAATATTTTATGTCTAAACGAACGCGGTGTCTACGCTGTGCATAAGAATTACTACTTTGTTTAACGAATTATATTTCAGATCGCCGTTCGTAAAATTAGAATCAAGACTTCGCTTAACAGGTAAGCTCGTTTGATTCCCAATTATATCATAATTGAGTTATTATGTCTATTCAGTTGCGTATTTTTTAAAGTGATTCCGAGTAACTGCGTTCTGAATATCAGATAGGCAGTCACTCTGTGTAAAATACTGGTATTCAGCTGTATCCGACTGTAAGCTGAACCTAATATACGTAGTTTGTGAAAAAGCTAAGCAAATGGCGATGATGGTGTACTTTCATCGTTTCTTTGACTATTAATTTTTGTACAAATTTAAAAAAAATCAGTAGAAATCAGTTCTTCAACCTTTTAATTTAAAATACGATATATTGTAAGCTGTAACATATTGAAACTTTAAGAATCAAAATAATATTAATGTCCCTAAGACTAAACTAAAACAATTTTAGGCTCGTAATTTTGAGTCTAACTTTGAACTAATGAATGCAATTTAAATTGCTTATGTCCATATTGTTCTTCAAAATTTAACTGAATTAAATGATTTCGTCTTAAGGCGAATGCACCAGGGTAGGCCGCGAACTTAAAATTTTCTTACGTTTTCTGCAGTTTACAGGTCAGTATTATTATACAGATGGGTCACTGCGCATTTTAAGTTCAAACCTAAAATCGAGCCCGCCCACCTACGCGGCAGTCAGAAGATATAAGGCCTTGGTCTCGAAGTCAGCGCGCGCGGGGCGGTGGCGGCGGCTGCATTAGCTATCTAGGGCATCTCGCAGTTGACCACCAAAGTCATGGCTGCTTAACCGGGCTTTTCTTTTTGGCCCAGGGCAAAAACTATTTTAAATTAAAACTAGGCGCGCGCTCGCTAAGGTCACCCCCTGTGGGGTACGAACCTCAGCTTAGGGCGTCGCTGGGGGGAGGACAACAAGAAGGGACAGGCTGGATATAATAATCAAGATTTTTATCTTGATTATTATACGGGGTATTTAAAGGTACATGCTCAGCTGCAACAGCTGCTGGCACCTCGTTTTCGAGCAAGGGTCGGGGGGAAGAGAGCAGCGCGTTCAAATCCATAGTTTTATATGAAACTGGACTTCCAGACCAGTTCCATATAAATCTATGCATTTAGCACCGACAAAATAATTCCACTACCACAACTGCCAACAAATTCCATACATACTTTCAATGGAAAACCATAATAAAACTTATTAACATAAATTGTGTGCTATTTTCATTTTATCATGGCGCTCTCACTAGCTCGTTGCAACAAATTGTTAATCGCTAAGTACAGTCACAGCCAAAATATGTTCGTCACCTTAAGGACAATTTTTGACGATTGAATCTGCTTTACCGACTCAGCATAATATATTACGTTGTAATATCAGTATATTACAACGTAATATATTATGCTGAGTTGGCAAAGCAGATTTATAATGATAGATGGGGTACTGACCCCAGAATGACATTAATATTCTTTACATGTCATACCGACTTAAAATGGTCACTGATAGACTCGGGCTATTAAATAAAAAATCAGTTAAGAGCGAGTCGGACTCGCGCACCGAGGGTTCCTTAGAGAATCGAGGGTTCCTCTTTCGTCAGAGAATTTTAACACTGCACACTGCCGATGCCGTGTAGAATATTGTAGTTTTAGGTCAGCGCCATCTCTTGATCGATAGTGGAACTAATGTAATTTAAGTTGATTTATTAAAAATTGTGCTATATAGAAACATCGTTTTATTTTTCCTGTAATCGTAAACTTCTATCAAATAGAAAAATCTGAAATGAAAACGGTAATTTACAAAAAAGGAAAAATGTTTAGAATGAGCAATTCAAAAAAAAAAATGCTAATCTTTCATTTGATATCCCACAAACCCTAGTAGCCCCACTTCAAATTTTTAAGACCCCCGTTCTCCCCGTTCCCGTACCTGCTGCAATAAAAAAAAAGTGGTGGCACTCTGGGAGTGCCGACAGAAATGAAAACTTAAACAAGATCGCCTTGATGGAAGAAAAATACTTGTATAGAACACTGGTCCGTAACCTTATCTAAATAAAGAGCACAAAAGCGTTTACAAAAAAAAAAAAACTGCAAGGGTTCAGTGTGCAAATAGGGCTCTTTCATATTCCGTAATCCGTACCGAATCCGTAATCTGTTCCGTTCCTGTTGCTAAAAATATATACATATTTTTATTTATTTTTTTACTGCAAAATAGTTGGACAAATCTCATCTAAAACTGTTCCAAATTTCAAGTTAATAGCATTAGTGAGATATCCAGCTATGACAGACAGACTGAGTCGCACTATAAGGGTTCCTTTTTATCATTTTATTACGGAACCCTAATAAAAAAGATTTAAATTTCATAAAATGGCCAGTCCATTAAAAGGGTTTTATTTTGATGTGAACTCAACGTGGTCAAAAGAGTATGCTATTTTTTTATCAAGTACCTAATAAAAAATGGCTATGCCAATATTAATAAAAAATAAAAATAAATTAGCACTCTCCGGGGAGTGCCGACAGAAGTGAAAACTTAAAAAAAATCGGCACTGTGGTAATCAACGCGTTGATGTCTTTTACTTCATGCACCGCGGCAATTAACGCGTTGATGTAATTTTAATAGTCAAGATCTGGTGTCGTCACAGTGTCGTGAAATCAATGGCTTAGTCCCATCTCAAAAATACCCAACGCACCTAAAGAAGTTTTCACTTCAAATATTATTTAGAAATATGTTAAAGTGCTACGTATAAATAATAATTAGTTTTGAGTACGAAGTTTATTAAGTGTAAAAACTCACCGACGGTAAAACTACTACTACGGTTTTGTGGGGCTATATGTGAATATAGTTAAATAAATAATAATAATAAATAATAGTCTGTTCATCTTGTAGCTTCAAACGGTATTATGTGTTTCCTGACATGAAAAAGAAAAGAATTTGTAAACTGATGAACGCATAAAAGACTTGACTGTACTATGAATTTGATACGAATTTGTTTTTGTTGCAATTTTTTTATTTACTTTGAAAATAATGACAGTCACATGAATACCAAGAAAATAATAAAAACAAATGTAATGAGAAAATACAAACAAGGTAGGTGGACAGGATAGATTCATATTTTATTAATGTTTTAATGAGTGTGTTTTAGTTTAATTTTTGATGTCCTGTGCGAGTCCCAATAAATACTTTTTCTTTCTTTCTTTATTTTAAACCATTAAACGAGCTTATTTTTTTATTTCAGTAACCAGTGCCATAGTTTTATTGTTTATTTGTTAAGCCTCTTAAAAAAATATGATTGGACAAAAGATCTTTTAATTTTATCATCCTATCTGAAGAGATGGATGGATGGAGAGGGAGAGGAAGGCTAAAAAATATGAATGAATTGCTTGAAAACAAAATACTATTAAGACATAAATTCTATGTAGCGGAAACAATAAATTGATGAAACTAGAGACTCTAGACTTACTTAAGACGCATATATATGACAGTGACCTTGAGTGGTTAGCTTGCGTGTTCTGTACTGAGCTCACGCAACGCGTCGTACGTCCAGCCAGTAATAGGACTCGCCCATCAATAAATGCTGTTCCTAATTAAATAAATAAAATAAAAATAAAGTTATTTATCTCCGCAAATTACATTTATATACATAATAAGTTGACAGATATTTTGACAAAATTTTATCATTTGTGGAAGATCTAAAGTCTAAACTAGGCCTAGGCCTGTATTTTAGAACTCCAGGTTCCCCATTGTAACACATAGTAAAGAATTGTCAACATGATACAAACGAAACGTACGAACGTGAATTAAACGTATTATTAATTTTTTATACATAAACCAAAAGGTATTTAAAAAATCTCATACTAAAAGATCAATAATTAAATTATCTTTAAAATGGTGAAGGTTTTAGAAAAATACGCTTGATAGATTTTGCGCGATTCTCAGTTTTTTATCCGCGTTAGACCTAACTTTACAAATTAATTTCACTATGTAATATAAACATAACCCAAAATACGCCTATATTAAATATTATAAAATACTTTAATTTAACATATATTTTTTCCAAATCATTAGCACTACACGTTTAGACGTCATCTTCAGTATAAAATCATTAGAAGTTCGTTATCGTCGCCATAACAATCAAAGAATGTGATCAATTCCTTTGCCGGACCATACATCCAAATGGTCCTGACACTCCTGACATACTTCAGCAAGACAGTTGGCTTAGTTCCATTGTTAAAAGTTTTATTGAGAAATCAACCTTGTAGTGTACTCAGAAGGTTCACTTCTCATTAAACCGAATGAATAGTGACCGAGGCTCCACTCTATGTCCTTGTCATTTTCAAGGCGCACACCTTTTTTTTTGACCCCGCGGTTTCACCCGAATAAGTCTCAATCCCGTGAGAATATCGAGATAACAGGTATCCAAATTTGTTCAGCCGTTTTAGCGTGAAAGCGTAACCGTGACCTTGCGGAAATCCTTTATTAAATTTCTCACTGCACGCTGCATCCAGCGCTCGGTGTGGCAATACGCCGTTTTCGGGTTCGTGGCAAGTCAATCGTCATCCTGAGAACGCCTCGTTGAGAGGTGAAATACGTGTTGATTTTTTACAGGGTTTTTTATGGCTCTCTAGGAATAGTTAAGCGGAACAGGTTACTAAATATAATACCTTTTTATTTGACTTTTTTTTGTTGTAGTTGGGTTTCAGTTTTTATAACTTGTATTAAATGTGACACCATATAGACCACGCACCTATAACCAGCGAACAATGAAGACGATTCCAACGGACCTCATTTATGAAATTATGATAAGCAGTTTAGAAGTCATGAGGGAACAGATGATGATGACATACATACCGGTCAAAATCATAACCCTCCTTTTGCTTCGCTGTAGTCGGGTAAAAATAGACACAAGTTTTATTTTCTCAGTGTACTTAAGCTGAGAAAAAATTAACTTCGTTAAACACGACATTACAGTATCTTGTAATATAAAAACATTTTTAGGTACATCCTACTCCAAATTCGTCTTTCAGGAGCGTATTGCAAAACGAAGCGTAATTTAAGGGCATCCAAGCAAATAAAAAGCTAGTAACTATTCCTTGTAATAGTGTAAATTGAATCTTGGCTCGAAAATGGATAATTTCCATTTTAGTCACTTTCAAAGTTTATAATTAAAAAGGAGGAGGTTATGCATTCGACGAGTAGGTAAATGAATTTCTGTGTGGTACCAACTACAAATCAATCAATATGCCTAGCCTTTTCCCAACTACGTTGGGGTCAGCTTCCAGTCTTACCGGATGCAACTGAATACCAATATGTTACATGGAGCGATCCTATCTGTCTCCTACTGAGTATCACGACACCCCTTGGTAAGCCTGGTTGTCAGTATTTTGGGTCCAACCACCGTCCAAAACGAAAAAATAAAAACTTTATAAAAAAAAAAAAAACTTGTTTATTGTCAAATTCTGACCGACTTCTGAAACTGAAATATTTTTTCACTTTGTAGTCGTTTTTCTTTTTTTTGAAGTCGCTTGTCTTTTTTGTAAAACATTTATTTTTTTACGAATAGTGGAACGTGGATTGACATAAATTATAAAAAAAAAATCTTAATTTTTTAAATTAACCGAATTAACCGTCTCTCTTCTTTTTTCTTTCTTTCCTGAATGACAGAACTGAGCTTGAATAGTTCCATAACATTGTATTATGTTAATTAGCTACAAGAAATTATAACATTTGAAACATATTTGCGCCAAAAAGATAAACTGCGATAAACATCCCCAACTCAATGAATGCAGCAAAAATTTGTACTTAAGCAGCCGCTCGAAAGGGAATGTCTTTTTTCCGACCACAAGCAAACGAGAGTGGCCAGTAACTAAAAAGGCTGTTCGTTGAGTAGTGGCCCAATTACAAACGTGAAGTGCGGAAAGTCGAGATCTAGTTTCGTTGGAAAATTTTGCTCAGAATAAAGACAAAATGTGATAGCAATTTTGTTACACTGCTCCCTTTAAAACCCAGCTTATGGAATTCGGAAGTTGGATGTGACATTAGTTTCTTTTGTAAAACGTTCCAGAGCAGTTTAATTGCGTAACTTATTTTCGTAAACGATTATGAGTAATTTGTTTCATTTTGACAGTTCAAAAACATCCATTGCGTTATTTACGTTGTTGAGTAGATTTTTTTCCAACTTATGAAGCAATGGATTAGCAAACTGTTTCAAAACGAAACTAATTGTGATTGATCGTGCATTACGCAATTAGGGTACAGTTTTGCCAAATGGTGATTTAAAAAAAAAATATCTATACCCACGCTGTAAAACCTCTTTAAAAGTTCCTGAAATAACTTATGGCCAACATCAAAACAGCCAGTGTCATATAGTAACCATAGTATCATCCAAATGAGTGTTATAATTTTGTGCTATGTAAATTTCATTAAGCAACTCGAATTTCAAAAAAAGTACATTGCCATGCACGTGCGTTTCACTACCACAGCGGCATAATAAAAAAAAAACTTTTAGGTTATTCGAATTCACGTCGTATTCCGCCATTTTTGTCCGATAATAGTATTGCAAAATTGTATTACTTTGTTGTTTACAAAAAATGAGTGATACAAACTTTGATAATACACCACCAGATATTTATAATGCAGCAAAGGACATTTCTAACCAATTATTACCAAAAATTCGAGAAAACAATATAAGCTTCCCTAATTCAAGTTCAAAGTAACTTTGCCTATCAGTTTGGTTCATTCATGCTCCATTAATCGCAATTTATTTGTAGTCGGCTCACCATCTATTTTCCTCCATATTTCGCAATTACTCGTCATTTCGATAGTCACTCTCTTTCTAGCCTACAAATTTTTCACACTGTCCATACATCGTTGGTCTTTCCCGAACATACATCCTTCTTCTATATCTCGAGCCCTCGCACCCTTCCACTTCGTCTTTTCATGGCACGCTATGTTAAGTTGTCGTCTTTTTAAAACATTTGCTAATTCTCTTCGTGTTCCAATCATCGGATGTTTCATAGAAATGAATCATTAATCTAACTAGGAATGACACATTACGAAACGTTTCGTTGTGTTATTGGGTTTTTTTATTTGGAATTTCTCAATGGCAGCTCGGGGTCTGGAATTGTGCCCGGTCAATGGCAATACGCTCGCCCCCTATTACATGAGACTTAAACATAACTGGCAAAATGTGGGTGTACTATAGGTCCACTCTGCGTAACCCTTCTGAGAAACAAGGCGTGATGTTATGTATGTGTTGTGCTTAGTTGAATTCCGTTGGTTTGCCTATAAATGTATTTTTTGTACAGTTTAGTTTATTTCGGAAAACAAAATTAATAATGCAGTAAGTTATGGAATCAGGAGTTACTTTGCGGAAATCGGAGACAATAAATTATTTAAAAAAAATGATGATGTGGATATATTTAGTAACCTGTTCCGCTTAGCTATTTCTAAAGAGTCTTAAAAAGACCCTGGAAGATCCCTGGATTCCTGGGTTCCTGGATTTCTTCCAGGGTCTTTTTAAGACTCTTTAGAAATAGCTAAGCGGAACAGGTTACTAAATATATCCACATCATCATTTTATAATGGATTTCCGCAAGGTCACGCCTGATTCAATTAACTACCAATAAATTGTTATACAAAAATTAAAAATACTTCAATCTAAATGTTTATATAAAAATATAATATTTAAAATGGCAGCATTCTGTTCAGTCGGCAACGACTCTAGCGCCGCCGCGCCAGTTTAAAGTAATCTGTGCGCGCAGCTCTCAGAAAACTATTTGTTTGACGTTTTGATAGACTGGTTACATAATAGCTATCATGGCGAATTGTATAATGAATGCTATGATGGAATTAAGTTAAACTCCGCTGCCGCTGAGAGAATGCGTTCTGCATATGCATATTTTTGTGGGCAGGAGCGCGTTGCTGCATTCTGCATCTAAGACTGGTTTTCGTTTTTGCGTAATATAGATTATGAAAAATAACGTACACGTATTTTTTCTTTTTTAAGTTATCAAAAGATTATGGCGATACATTGAGTTAAAATGTGCCATAACGTCACGAGTATGTAGATTTTATACTTACTTGTGACGTAGCGACCCCCACTCCCCAACTTGAATGCGTTTTATATAAGTAATTTTTAATTAATTTAAAAAAGATTACGGCGATACATTGAGTTAAAATGTGCCATAACGTGACGAGTATGTAGATTTTATACTTACCTGTGACGTAGCGACCCCCACTCCCCAACTTGAATGCGTTTTATTAAGTAAGTAATATTAAGTAAGTATAAGTAATTTTTAATTAATGTGATAAAGCAAAAAATACGGGTCAAATATTTTTTTTATTAGCTGACTAACGGACTAAATAGTTTTTTTTTTTCTGACCCAAGCATCATACCTATTAAAACTAAATATTTACGCATATTTTAAAGAATTCTGTTATTTACCCAGCTCAGAAACTTTTTGTACTCAAACACAAAACGACAAAAGGATTTCCGACATTTCATCGTATTTAATTTTCACGGTACCTACCTGAAATAGATACGGTGGGAGCTTTACAAATATGTTCCGTTGAGGATGAATACATGAATATGAAATGTATTATTTTTATACTTATACCATTAGGGAACACAGAGTTGACGAGCACGTCACATTGTTTTTTTATTCTTTTCAATATTTATGCATCACCATTATGCAATGTTTTGTGATGGATGAGGGTCTAAATATGATACGCGAAATAAACCATCTTATCTCTAAAATAATAATGCAAGTTGAAAAAATAGGCAAAGGATAATTCGTGATATTTTACGAATCATTATATTCATATAATAATAATATTATATTCATTATTATATTATATTATACAACTACCGGAAATATATTGTGAAGGACGGCACGGTTGACATCTGTCGGGCATACCACCGTCCCGGGGAATCAATCCGACACATTATCTCTGGCTGTTCTCGTCTGGCTAACGGAGACTACTTGCATAGGCACAACCTTGTAGCCAGGATTATCCACCAGCAGCTTGCTCTGAAATACAGTCTTGTGGAATTGGAAGTACCGTACTATAGATATGTGCCCGACCCAGTCCTCGAAAATGGCAATATCACGTTGTATTGGGATCGATCTATCATCACTGACAGGACTATTGTTGCTAATAAGCCAGACATAGTGGTGATAGATCGATTAGAGCGTCGCACAATAATTATTGATATAGCGGTCCCACATGACGAGAATCTCGTGAAAGCTGAAAAAGATAAACAGATTAAGTATCTTGACCTGGCTCGCGAGGTTGTCGACATGTGGGATGTGGATACAGCAATCATTGTGCCGATAGTCGTGACGGCTAATGGCATAATAGCCAAGAGCCTCGACCAACACCTGAAGAGGCTCTCGTTAGGCAGCTGGATCAAGGGCTTGATCCAGAAAGCGGTACTCCTGGACACGGCGCGTATTGTCAGGAGGTTCCTCTCTCAGGAGCCTTGACCACCGGTAGCGTGGACCCTGTTCCCGACACCGGTGGGATACTATTTTTTATATTTTTAAATGTTTATTTTTTTTTTGTTGTTTTTATATGAATATTTAAAAATGTAATAAATATGTTAAAAAATTAAATAAAGGAAATAATAATATTCATATTATTATTATCATTATATGCATTCCATAAAGTTTATAAGATGTTACAAGGTTGTTAAAGTACAATTACGGACCCTGTAAGGCACAACGAATTGTAAAAATAAAATTGAAAATAAAAATAAAATGAAGAAGTAATTAACAATATTTAGATAATCATAGTTATTAACATTAATTACGTAAATTATTATGACATTTAATTTATATTGAGATTAGTTAAGTACCTACATAATACTTATTTACTATGTAGGTTAAGTAAACATAATTCTTATAATAATATTTATCTATGTAAGTATGAATGTAGGTCTAGATGTTAGTCGTCTGGTATCTGTTTTCAGTAAGTGTTTATTTTATTTTATTTATGATTTTCGTATCTCTGGTTTTATTATTATTACATCTGGTTATTTATTAAATATTTTTATAGACATTACGTAAGGACTATTTGAATGTAGGTGCAACACGTGTCGATTTCTTTCAGGGTTTTTTTTATGGCTCTTTAGAAATAGCTAAGTGCAACAGGTTACTAAATATACCCGCGTCTAATGTATTTTATAATGGATTTCCGCAAGGTCACGCCTGAATCAATTAACTATCTTGACAATTGAAGTTAATTTTATAACATCAATTTTCGCCGTTTTTTAATAATGTTATTCAAACAATTGATTCATGAATAAAGGGGTGAGATAATAATAAAGTCGAAACCTTCTAAATACAGATGAATGTAGTAGTAAATCTCTTTATTGAGTGATTGGATAAGAATTAACCATGAACACGGTTTGTTTACACTTTTATCAGATACTTTTCAAATAGATTACACTCGTGGTCATCACTTCGGGACTTTTCAGACGGACAATTCAGATTGTAAAGTAAACATAAAATATACCACCACTACAAAGTAGCCAAAAGCCTAGTATCGATACAAAACCAAATTTAAAAAAAAATATGGTGGCACTTCGGGAGTGTTCACAGAAGTGAAAAGAAAGAAAGAAAATAAATTTATTTGACCCAGGTTAAGGCATAAAAAAAAAAACAGGGAAAGCTTAAAACAATATTGTGTGCGTCACGGCTGTGACAAATAGGCCCAGTTCAGCATAAGTGCCTGACAACTAGTGCCTGACGCTAGTTTTCAACTGAACCTTATATTATGAGTACATCTGTAAATCAGTTTATAGTGTGTGTAAATATTAATGTGTTATTGGTGCGTGAAAGAATTATACTTGTAGAACATTGGTCCGAAACCTTATCTAAATAAAGAGCACAATCACGTTTACAAAAAAAAAAAAACTTCCGAAACCTTTAAAGTACACTTGCATAGAACATTGATCCGTAACGTTATATAAACAAAAAGCACAATCGCGTTTACAAAAATGAAGTGTCGTCATGGTGTCGCGAAATCAATGGTCAGTATCAGGCTGAATGAAATCCAAAATATAACTCACAATTTACCCTTTACCAACAACATAAAACATATTTGCGTAAACAAATTACATCTAAAATACTTCTATAAAACAAACAGTTGAATAATTCAGTGTAATAAAATAGCCAACGGTTATTTGCAAACAAAATTAGGTGTTACGGAAATGCATGAATATTCAAACACATTTCCTAATGATACTTCGCATCGGTTTTCATCTGATAGAGATGAAGTGTTGGTTTTAATTAACTAAAATAATGACGTTTATTTAGTAAATGGTCCTTTTGGTGCAGTAGGACCAATTTCTTGAGTGACGCTAGGAAATCTAAGACAACACTGATATACCTACAGCAACCAAAAAAATCGTAAAAAAAAGCAGCCAATCAGTTTTTCTTTTTTTTCGATTATTGAATAGAGCTTGAAGTGAGATGTCAATAGTTTTAATCTCTATCTCTATCATCAGATAGAATGACAGCTCATTTCACCTAAGTTTCGATTGAAGACCGATCTATTTTGTAGAATTCTCATCGTAAAAATTTACGCGAAGTGAGCTGTCATTCTACTTGTCACTAAGAATTGACAGCTCAATGGAGAATTCTGTAAAAATCTCATCGTGAAAATTTACCTGAAGTGAGCTATCTTGACGCCAAAAATTGACAGCTCAATGGAGAATTCTGTAAAAATCTCGTCTTGAAAATGTTGGTGAAGTGAACTGTCATTCTACTTGATACTAAGGATTGATAGCTTGCTTCACCTAATCAATCAATCAATCATTTTTTATTTGTGTAACATAGGTAGTAAATACAGTTCTTAAATTAAAGTTCGTGGGTCACGACGTACAAATATGGCTGCAAGCGGAATAAAAAATATGGAATAATTTCTACAGTCAATGCATAAATAAATAATCATAAATTACAATTAGTCACAATATTCAATTAAAAATTATTTCTCCAGTCAAATAAATGAAGTCTACATAAAAAAAAAAACACACCACACACACACACACACACACACACACACACACACACACACAAAACACACACACACACACACACACAAAAAAAAAACACACACAGAAACAAATAAAACAGAAATAAAACACACAAAAACACACACACAACAATAAAAAACACACACACACACACAGAAATAAATTTTCACGTTGAGATTTTTACAGAATTGACCGCCTGTTTTCATCACACCTGTAAAGGTAGTGCCTTTACAAAGGTAGTTGCCTAAATTAACATAATTTTATGAGAAACGAGGCCGAGAACCATGATCCTATTTACTTTTGAAAACCGTTGTTGTGGGCAAATAAGGATAAAATGCTTTTTAAATAAATGTTAAATGGTTTAAATGTCGTTTGCTCTGAGCCTACCCAGCAAGCCGTGATACTAAGGGCCTTACCACTGAATAAAAAATACAGTAAACTCGCTTTGAAAAACTTGTGGGTAATGTAGTACGCGCAGTACCAGCGGCGGCGCCACCGCGATCCTGAAACTTTTTATACATTTTCGCTAAACTACCACTGGGTTACCGCAGACAGTGGAAGACTTAATAATAGTAAAGTGCTGATTAATTATTTATCTATGGTCTGTTCGAAAAGTATCTGATGAAAGTGTAAACAAACCTTGTTCAGGTTAAATTCTTCGTACGCAATCACTCACTAAAGGGAATTAGTAACACATTCTTCTGTATTTAGAAGGTTTCAAATTTATATCACACAACTTTTCCAATAGTTATTGTTCGAATTATTAAATTTTAATTAAAATTTCATCGATAAAAATTGAGGTTATAAAACCTACCTCAATTGGCAAATGAAAAACAATTTATTTAAGGTGATTTAAAATTAGAATTTGTAATAGTAACACTCAATTTATAAGTGGTGCTGCAAAATGGCGTCCATAGGATACCTTCCTATGGACGCCATTTTGCAGCACCACTTTCCTCCTTTCATGTTTTGTGGTCCCTTTGTTTACATTTTCATCTGCTACTTTTGGAACAGACTACACAAGCCGTGTGCTCGATAGAATTTCCCATCAGTAAAAATGGCGAACTTTGTACAAACTGCTATCCACCTATTTGACCCCTTTAAGTAATTAATTTTCAATAATCCTTCCTTAGTGCTCACCTTCGTCATACCACGTGAGGAGGACCATACGACAATAAATGGAAATACAGGCAATACTTGCATCTGAATCATCAGTCCGTCTCATTACAAACCGAGTTTTAACTTTGGCTAAATCTCAAACCCAAACGAAACTGGATGAACAGTTTTTTGTATTTCGAACCTTTTTGCGACTGTAATTAAAGTTCTTATTTCAAAGTGACAACTTAAAAACAGTTACTTGGTTTGAAATCTTTTTCTTTTCGGGACTGTAACGATGTCAGATTCGAAATTCAAAAATGGCTCGATGATGGTCTAAAGATAAATCTTGTTTTGTAATAAGGCCGTATTTCCACCTCATTGATCATGTCAACGTGATGTGTGTTACAACCTTATGTAAATAAGAAGCATGGTAAGACTACCTCATTCCCGTGGTAATGCGTTTAACTCGCAGCTCATTTAGTAAAGGAACCCATGTTTATGTTACTATGAATAAGAACTTGGTAAGTAACTTGGGCCTCGAGCTTGTTATAGACTGCTACAAAAACATCAATGAAAAAAAAAAAGAAATTCTGCACTGATTTTGAAACGTAAAGAAACACATTTTCTGTCTATTTATTTATTTATTTACAAGTAGTGCACCCGATGGTATTTCTCATCGGCAAAAATGATTCCCATACGAACTTTCAACCCCTATTGAAAGTTGAAAGTTCTACGTTATTTTGTTAACACTGCACGGAAAACTGCATCAGAGAATTAAACTCTTTTCGCTAGGATCAAATAATTATAAACACAAAATTCGAAAAATTCAAAAGTAATTTATTCAAACTAGGCTGAGAATCAGCACTTTTCGAACGTCAAAATTACATAAGACAGTCCCCCAAAACGCCCATCCTTCACCCTAGTGCCTTAATCTGGGAAGAAGAAGTGGCGCAACAAACTCCCCAGCAGCACAGCTGTCTATTCAAGGTAGAAAAAAAAGAATTCTATACAATACTATGCAAAATAATTTATATTATGCAGCACAAAAATATTCATACCAAAACCATCGACAACTATACTCAAGCAGAAAAAAAAAACCAAACGTAAACAGAACGAAATCTCTAAATAAAGCGTCCAGACATAAAAGGCGTGCCCAAACGGGCACGCCCTTTTTTATGTAAACAACTGCTTTTCTTGTGTAAACACATAAAGCTATATATAGCTGTAATTGGAAGTTATAAATGATAAGCTAGGACCATCGAGGTAAAACAAATAAACAGTTAATTACTAGTAACAATTCAAAACCAGGATCAGTAAGACGACCAGTCACTACAAGCAGCACCCGTTCACGAGCATAACACAGAAATCAGCCATTACCCCCTCGCCATATTTGAGGGAAGGAGGCAACCCGACCCCCGACGCTACCGCAAGCAGTGACATCTACGGGAGCATGACGAACTTGCTGCCGGTTGCTCAGACAAAAACAAATGTAATAATATGAGCTGTTACAGTCCAGCCGTCGAGAGAATGCGTTCCTGACACCTGTCAGTTGGACAGTTTCTAGTAGTAATAAGGATCAAATTCGCAAAACATATTCGTTATTATGAAACTGATAGGTGTCAAGAACGCATTCTGTCGACGGCCGGACTTTAAGTGGAAGGTAACATAATGACTACCACATTGAATACCTTTTATGTGGTACCTACCCGCTACATAGGTACTCTACAATTAGTGTATTACTGTTTTGGCCCGCTTCTTCACCCGCGTGGTGCATCGGCAATCATGCCATAATCCAATATATCCGGGAACGCGCTACTGAGTTAAAAAAGTATCGTATGTCCTAACCCAGGTCATGGTCTATGCGTGTGTCAAATTTCAATCAAATCCGTTAAGCACTTAACGCGTAAAAAGGTAACAGAGAGACGGATAAATAAACAGCTAGAGTTACTTTTGTAAAGAAAGAAAAATAGGTTTATTTGTCACAGAGACACGTGCATACATAAAAGACAAGAGTAAACGAAAACAACAAAAAGTACATAATAAATCACGAGCATAAAACAGAAATTAAATTAAATACATTATACAAATAGTATGGATGTCTCTAAAATCAGTAATGGCAAACAAGAGATAGTAGCAGTAGAAATCACTAACCCCATTCTCAATCACGACAACGCACAACACAAATTCAGAAACACACCTTCCCCAAACAGATGCACCAATTCAAATTCATGTAGAAAATACGACTCCAAAATTGCCACTTACCATGCGATACTCGATAGCAGCCATTAAACGTACCGTTCTAAACAGAATACGGAAACATGGCAAGCATCTCCAATTTGTAAGTGAACTACGAATGGTGTGAATGTGTATGGAATTAATAAAATTTTCTTGTGTTTTAACTTGGGAACTTGGGAGTTTCCAAGCAAACAATTAATTTCTAATTATTTGCTTGCAAAGACACTCTAGTGTGTAATAAAAAAAAAACTCAAAGTTTTGTGTTTATCTTGTATTAACACACGGCTACACATCAAGCTATACATTACCAGTTTATGCTGATCTCGCATTGTATAGGAATTCTGTACAATGCGAGGTCACCTACTCTTTTTTTTTTGCTATGAACTGACTGATGAGCTGACTTCTACCGACCCCGATTTTTGTTATGTTTATTTTAAATTGTTTTTTTGCTGTCTTGAAACAAAACAAACGGTTTTTTTTGCCTATTTGTAGATCCTTTTTTGATTCAACAAACTTACGATTAACCAAAGATTCCCGTGTGTGTGAAAAGGATTCATCATAATTAACTGATTCAGGTGTGACTTTACGGAAATCCATTATAAAATACAATAGACGTGGATATATTTAATAACCTGTTCCACTTAGCTATTTCTAAAGAGTCATATAAAACCCTGATACCGCGCTAACCGGCGCTGAACGCAGACTGACTGTCAGTCTACGTTCAGCGCTTGGTATGGCAACACGCCGTTTTCCAGTTTGCGACAAGTCAATCGTCATCCTGAGGATGCCTCGTTGAGAGGTGAAACACGGTTTCAAGGTTTTTTATGGCTCTTTTAAATAGCTAAGCAGAACAGTTTACTAAATATATCCACGTCTATTGTATTTTAGGATTCATCATTATGAATTCTCTACACACTGACACAATCATTTCAATGGTATCTTATATTTATCCGTGTTTAATAACCTAGACTATCTCATCCTAATTAGTTTGTATAACGAAGATTACAATCAAGATTTATTTAGGACCAGACTAATTTAAATTGTTTGTCCATCTATAGTTGGAACTGAACAGAAATACAAGACGAAATGTTTTTGAAACACCATTGACAATAGGGTTCTTTGAAATGGCATTCACTAGGTGGTAGCACTGAGACGTCAGGTCCGGGCATCTGTCAAAGCGTCTATATTTTCTTGTCGTGACTGAATAATATACGAATGATGAACTTCATCATATTTTATATTCATTGTCGATATGGAAGACGTCTTGTCAAGTGGCGCCAACTGGTGGCGTAAATTTTCATGAAAACTATCATTGAACCATGACAACCTTATACAACACTGGAGAAGCCATATGGGCAATATTCCGAACAGAAAAATCTATCACTTTGGCGGGGGACGTGGTAGCTTCTAAGAAAAAGAAAAATAGCTATTGTTTCTTCGAGAAGTCCGTACCATAGATTTTTTTATCGATATCGATAATGATTCGGTATTTTGCATGAACCCAGAAATAAAATAGCTTATGCATAGAAAATTAACGACATTAGCACCCTCAAAAACTATGAAAACGACAGCCATGATGAAAAATTTGAACATTATCACAGCCGCCATCTTGGATTTTTATTTTAACTAAATTTACACTTTTTCTCTTTCTCGAATTAGAAGACAGTCGCAAGTATGAACGTTTTTTCGCGTGACGATTTCTGCCAGTTTATTCCTATCGCAAGCCGCGTTAAGAAACTTCGTTCCAAAAAACATTTTTTTTTAAACAAAAATAAAACTAAATCTTCTTAAGAAATGTCAATTTTGGTTTCATACATGACCCCAATCCTACGGTAGTATCGCTATCATTTTTGCTAGAAGACGTTATCGCATGTCAAGTGCATGTCAATTTTGCTGATTTGACGTACATTTTTCTAATGTAAGAAAAAATATTTTTAACCTTATGAACATAGAAACGAGGTGTACCAAGACATGGTGACGTCACAAAAGCAATGCGAGAAAATATTCAATTCATGTCCTTGTTGAATCAAGGTTGAATCAAATGTAAAGTCAAAATGTTTTACGAGGTTAGGATTTTGAATTTCAATGAAAACATTACTAAATATTTAAAAAAAGAACCACATATTCAGTCTTTATTTAAGTTTGATGTATTTGAATGCTTTTTACAAGTTTTAACAGTACAACCATGCATTTTCACGGAGCACTGAATGAGAACCGCGCGTCTTGAAAACCATTAACGAAGTGCGTTAGAATCGATTTGAAAGTAGTTTTTATGACCGTGCTAGAACATTTGTTCTTGTACTTTTACCGAGGGGAAGTGTTCGTAAGTTTTTCCAGTATTATATACTCTAAGATGACAACCTAACTATTTAATGTTTTTCAAGCTCATTTTTGTCTGGACTATCATCGGAAACAAAGTCAAAAATACATTGAGCTGTGAAAACGATAATTTTAGTCTCAAGAAGAGGTCTTTTAAAACTGGCCACCAATTATTTGATTTCACAGAAGCACTTCCTAAACCGACTAAAGAATCGTACATTCAAAGCCTAGTTACAGTATCGATGCTGAGATTCGATTCGTTTCTACCAATTGCGTTCTGTAATGAACGGTGCTCAACGTCACGGAATCGAATGGTATAGCCTGATTGTATGGCACTCGAATGGGCACTCGATTCTAAAAGTCCGGGTAACAACATTATAAAAGTGGTGTAGCCAGTTAAAAATAGACTGATCTGTGAAATGTATTGGAAGCTAAAGAGCTAGAGGTCAAGTTATATTTTTTTTTCTAATTTATTGAGTTTTTGTAAGAGTAAATACACTCGTGAGCAATAAATTTGGGTCAGTAACAGAAAACTTTAATATCTTGGAAACGAATGCTATCTTATTCAAATAAACTGTATTTTATAACTCATTTTAATAATAAAATTTCTAAGTTAACGTTTGTTTTACTTATGAATTTATTTTTATTTTTATGCGTCAATTTTATCGCAAAACAAAAATTTTAATTATTTAACTTTTATTCAAGGTGAAGGCATCATTTTCTCCCATTTTTGTATTTTGTATGTATTACCTCCGTGCGCTATTAATACAAATTGAAATTGCATTAGAAGTTTTCATCTTGAAGTACCAAAATACTTAAAATCTTCGAAATTATTTGTTTTCCTTTTAGTTCATAATTATTTGGGTGGAACTTGCGGCTAAGTAATAACAGCTGCATGGGTCGATCGATCGGCTTAAGCTACGCTTGCTGCGGTTGGCCCGTGGATGGGTGACCATTTTTACAATAATTATAATTTCGAAGAAAGCAATCTTTTATTTTCTAGAATTTTCTTATAAGCCCTCCAAAAAAAACAGTGGCACTCCGGGAGTGCCGACAGAAGTGAAAACTTGAAAAAAAAAATCAGCACCGTGGTATTCAATGCGTTGAAGTCTTTTACTCCACGCACCGCGGTAATCAACGCGTTGATGCTTTTTTAATGGTCAAAAGTTGGTGTCGTCACAGTGTTGCGAAATCAATAGTTTAGTCCCATCTCAAAAATGCCCAACGCGCCTAAAAAAAGTTTTTACTTAAAAAAAGCCTTAACAAACTTTATACACATTACTTTTAGCCGAAAAAACTCTAGACCTAATGGAAAAGAAAACTCAAACAGAACCAATTCTATTTATGTTCGCGAGAACTCATTAACTTAATTCACAGTTTTCAATTTGCTCGAAAATTAAAGTCGACTGTCCACTGCTCCACAGGATGTGCACGGAGAGCCTTGCCACGTTAGCTGCGCCACGGTAATATTATTATACAGTAGTGTAACTCGGCCGCATGATAGAAATAAATGCCTACAGCCGCGCGGTACGTAAACATGCGTTAGGGATGCCCGTCTCCAGCATTTTAATTACATCTGCCTACTTTCTGTTTCTATTTAGTTTTGTGATTGTAAATATCCTTTTTATATAAATAAATGAAATACTTTGTATATTGAATAGGAAGTGTTCAATAAAAATGCGTGTTGTTTTTTGATTGGTAGATTTAATTAAAAAAAAACATGTTTTTGTTTGAAAAACAAATCCGGCTTATAAATTTGCGACCGAAAAATATTTGCGCCTCGATTGAGTCGTACGAAATTCTTTATTGTTAAATTTTAAAGTATAATAAATCCGCATCCTTATATAAAGCTTAATTAAAAATTGTTTTGGGAAACATAGTATAGTATTATTCATACACACAGATAATAAACAAATATTATTAATAATAAAATACCACGCCTTTACTTTGAATTATGCAAACTAACAAAACACACATGCACCGAAGTTTTAACACAAGCGTAAATAGGTAGGTACCTACCGTATCATGATTCATTCAGAACCACATATAACTACCTATTTCACTCGTCTCAATAACTTTCCGTTACTCTATTCGCTTTATTTATTAATCCAAACACCTTTTTTTTCGTGAGATAAAAGGAAATACTTATCCATAAAGACACACATTATGTACCTACCTACTAGCAAGTAAAATAATTTGGTAGTCTTACCTTTCAGAGTTTCCAGGTAATTAAAAAAAAAGTTATGTCTGGATGCGTTATTGACGAATTCATACAACCGAAAACAGCACAATATTTCCTACTCGTCATATTAACTGATTTTTAGACAAAAAAATCGCGCGGTTATCGTTAAAAAAACAACACACCGTCCGTTCGACATTGCGGTACAGCCGTGACTGTCTGCGCCCCAAGCGCACCACGAGATCGAGGCGCGTAAGTATACCTCGCGTTTCGTCCGTTTGTATGAAGTTGGAGTACTGTATTATAATATTACCGTGGCTGCGCGGTTCATTTGTTTACCAGCCACGCATGCATGCGTGCGTGGCCGTGACTCGCAGTCGTTGATCCTGCCTACATTTTTATTTATAGTACAGTACACGTGTATAGTTTCGACGTGGGCTGCTGTGGAGTGGCACGTTAAGAGCGTTTATTCTGAAAGTGGGCAGCATCGCAAATATCTGTCAAATATTTAGCTGTTGTGATTAATTTGGCAATATTACTGCATGGAAATATTTAATATGGCTAACTAGTGGACTAAAATATTGATAATGAAATGCAATAATTATATCATAACACCGAATATACGGGTGTTTGGTGCATCGTGTGCCAAATTGAAATTGTCGACTGGGGAGGTCACCTGCTATCCTTTCAGACCCCTAAACACTTCTCATGCCCTGTGGATTTTTTTTCATCGACTTTTTATTGTTTTATTAAAAAAATACCCTAATTTTACAGTCAAGTACAAATTAAAAAAAAAGTGTAAGTCGTAGCCTCTGAATTTTTATTTTATTTAGCTGTGTATTGTATTACAGTACTTTTAAATTCAAAACTAGTGACATTAATCATGTAGTTTTTTTTTTATTTACTCGCAAAGTTTCGGACTTCAATTAAAGCTGTCCATGTTACAGCTATTTACATGGCTATAAAAAAAAATACAAAAGCGACCGGGATCTTCCAACTCCCTCAGAAATTCTCTAGTCTATTCTCTTGCTAGTGATGTGCCACATGCCATAAAAATCTTTTTACAACTTTGTGAATTCGCTAGAATTGTGAATCGAGTCACAAAATACTAAATTCCAAATTATGATTTAAAAAAATATTTTTGCTTAAATGATACCTCAAAAACTCATTAAATCTGTTCTCACTCTTATAAGGTAAAATCTGTCTCGTATCTCTCTTGGGGTTACTAGAAATAAAAAATAATTGCATTTTTTTTTTAAATGAGTTAGGTCTGGGGAACGTCATGCAATAGGGCCATCACGACCAATTCACGCATTGGGGAACACATCGTCGAGATATTCCCTCACAGTCAAACGCCAATGCGCGGGACAGCCGTCATGCTGGAATACTTTGGGCACATTTTCATTAAATACGGGCACCTCGGACACTAATTCGGGCAGGTCGTTTTGAAGGAACTCCAAATAGTTATCGCCATTGAGGTTATCGGGCAGGTAATGCGGTCCAACTACCTGATTCCCAATCACTCCTGCCCAAACGTTGGCGTTTGACTGTGAGGGAATATCTCGACGATGTGTTTCTCAATGCGTGGATTGGTCGCGCGCGATGGCCCTATTGCATGGCCGGCACGTTCCCCAGACCTAACTCCGCTAGACTTTTATGTCTGGGGACGTGCCAAAGAGCTGGTATACGCCACGGAGGTTCCAACAAGGGAGGTACTACTTCAACGCATTGAAACAGCGTTCACTAAAATAAAGGAGGAAATACGACTTCGTACAACAACTGTGGAAATACGAAATAGATGTCGGGCCTGCATTCGCAATAGCGGCCAACAGTTTGGGCAGAATATGTAAAAATTATTAAATAAATGTTAAAAATGCAATTATTTTTTATTTCTAGTAACCCCCCCCCCCCCCATACGAGACAGATTTTACCTTATAAGAGTGAGATAACAGATTTAATGAGTTTTTGAGGTATCATTTAAGCAAAAATATTTTTTTAAATCATAATTTGGAATTTAGTATTTTGTGACTCGATTCACAATTCTAGCGAATTCACAAAGTTGTAAAAAGATTTTTATGGCATATGGCACATCACTAGCAAGAGAATAGACTAGAGAATTTCTGAGGGAGTTGGAAGATCCCGGTCGCTTTTGTATTTTTTTTTATAGCCATGTAAATAGCTGTAACATGGACAGCTTTAATTGAAGTCCGAAACTTTGCGAGTAAATAAAAAAAAAACTACATGGTTAATGTCACTAGTTTTGAATTAAAAAATACTGTAATACAATACACAGCTAAATAAAATAAAAATTCAGAGGCTACGACTTACACTTTTTTTTTAATTTGTACTTGATTGTAAAATTTGGGTATTTTTTTAATAAAACAATAAAAAGTCGATGAAAAAAAATCCACAGGGCATGAGAAGTGTTTAGGGGGCTGAAAGGATAGCAGGTGACCTCCCCAGTCGACCATTTCAATTTGGCACACGATGCACCAAACACCCTGTATAGTTTTAGATGCAAAAAAAATTTGGAAATTTTCCAAATATTTGAAATATTCAGTTACAACATCAAATTTTCTGTTATAATTAATGCAATTCATTTTTAATATTCTAGTTCTATAATTAGCGATATTTTATATTGCCAGGTAAATATTGACAGCTATTTGCGACGTGGCCAAATTTTAGAATGAACGCTCTTAAAGAGCTTCAATACCTTTTAGAAGGGGAGAAAAATCTCAAAAGTTGGGGGTTCAAAAGGTGACATCTTTTGCAGCGTGTAATCAAGGAAAGCGAGGGGAATGCACAGGTGTACCGTGAATACGTAGAAAAATGTAGTTGTTACATTTGAAGAACTAGTCAGTCTATCATTGTAAATTGTACCTTATGTGAATAACCATAAAAATCGTAGTGCTGCTGTTTCCTACGACGCCGACGCGACGCGATGATTCACAAGAATTTCTCAACCCATTTCAAAATAGATAGGTACAAAAATTAAATCACGAATTTAACGCAAATTAACCTAGATTCTAATAATCATTAAAATAGAGTATCTCGCATATAAAGCTGTAACAATCATACTCAAAATGGAGATACATCGGAAGTTGATTCGATAAAATAGAATCAACAATTTGAAAGGAAGTTCTGCATTCATTTTCTAGAAAAATACTAACGATAAATACAATAAAATGCCGATAACAACATTTACAACGTAAAAGGGCAAAGCGAGTGAATTTTTTAGGCATGAATTTAATCCTACAAATATTTATTGAAACTAATCAAATCATTGCACCTCTTTCTGTGAACCTCAAATAATGCCTATTTTGGTCGCCTAAAAATTGTTCAAATAAATTAAATTCTTCTAATAAAAATCGATTAATATTTATTTATTATATAAAAAACAAAGATTGAAATTTAATAATCAAAGATAAAACTCTTGATATTATACCCACAAACTAACTGCGACCAACTTTGATGTAGTTGGTTGACTACGATCACAATTCTTACCTAACCTAACGCATTTAGTTGGGGTGCCCTAGCTTAGCTATTAGCTACTTAGCAGTAGTGATAGCCT
The DNA here is from genome assembly GCA_916610215.1 of Omphaloscelis lunosa. NCBI lineage: Eukaryota > Metazoa > Arthropoda > Insecta > Lepidoptera > Noctuidae > Omphaloscelis > Omphaloscelis lunosa. Next base: position 12,019,754 of record OU744267.1, read on the forward strand.
AGTGGTGTGACCGTCGGACTGCCAAGTCATAGGTCTAGTTCGAACTCAAGGCAGAGCTAAACACAAGACATACCTCTGACTTTTCGGATTCATGTGCGTATTGTATCATTATCACTTGCTTCAAAAATGGTGAAGGAAAACAATCGTGAGGCAACCGGCATGCCTGAGAGATATTTATCAACGGCATGTGAAGTCAAGTCAGAGGCCCATGGGCGGACTTAAAATTCTGACACCAGGTTAGTGACTAACTAGATGAAAAGAAGAAGAACATCGTAATCACTAAAAAAATATCAGCTGTTCCATACAAACCTTAAATATCTAGTCGGCCCAAATTTATGGGACAGCTTTAAATATGAACACACGTTTCTGATAAATGCTGTATAACACACAAGCTTCCAGCACATATCTACTAGCTACTAACTGAACCGAATTCTCGATTCCTAACTTTATTACTCGTAAAATTATTGTTTATTAATAATACCCTTGATCCTAACTGGCCTAAGCGCCATTAAAGCTAATGTCGCTTACGCTCTTTTTGTTCAAATATCGGTTCTCCAAAATCCTTATAAATATGGATATGGCTGTTTTGGGTGGCTAGTGGCTTACTCCTGAACGGAATTGTCTTAGTAATGAGTATTATTGAATTAATTTTAAGACCTAATATTTTATGGTCACTGTTATGGGAAGGTTTCGTGTGTGAGGTCATGGTGGTATGCTGATTTTAAAGGCATGGTTTAAGACGGGGTTTTGTCGGTAGGAGTCCGTATAATAAAACGGATTTTTGTCCGTGTAATTAAATACATTTTATAAACCTCTGTTCTGTCCAGCTTGAGAGCATCCAATAGCTTTGAGAGAGGACCCTCAGGGCACGAGTCCTACTCACACTTTCGACGGTCGTTTTTGACGTTAATAAGTCTTTAAATTTGCTTCCATAGTGGGAGGCAGTTAAAAAAACGGATGATAACAAAATCGGGGGATACAGTTTGATGCTGCAGCTACATATCTATTATATACATCCAAAATTTAATTACACAACTCGATAGTCAGAATTCGTCTCAAAGAAAATTTTACTCGTAACGTATACGTATTTACGTAAAACACACGGCTGTATCCACAACACAGCCACACCCCATTTTTTTTAAATTTGGTAGAAATTTCAGTTCCCTTTGACATCGGTGTCTGAATTAGAAAATTTACATTTAAGTAGATTCGAAGATATATTTGCAACAAAAAATAATCAATAAGAAATAATTTTTAGAACAAATCTCTTAGACATAGTTTTAAAACACAAAGTATTGTAAAAAAAAAATAGAGTTTCAGGATTTTTTAAATTTAAAATCCGCATCGCGTACGTATCAAAGACACAACAACAAACACACAAGAAACAGAGCCTCTCAAAATAAATCCAACACAGAAAACAAGGAAGGTTCGCGCAAATCGTTAACAGCATTTCCTCATCTTGTCATTTGGAACTTTAGAGAGGTGCAAACAGAAAAGGCATTAGACACTAAGACATTTGTCAATCCCTCTCCTGAATTTCAAGTGTCGACCTTGGGCCACATTCCTTTTGTTAAAAGTCTTTAAGAAGTCGTCTCGAACAAGTAAAGGTTGTTTGGAGGTCACCTGACAGGAATTCTTTGATGGTCTTTCGTTTGGATTGGTGGACTATTTTCTTTCCTTTCCAGTGATGAAAACTTATGTGTGTGAATTATCGAATGATTTGATTTGAAAAGATAAAAGATCATTTATTTGTCAAACATGCTACAACATGTTTATATACAAATCGAGCATGCAACATCTTAAATAGGTAAAAAGTCGTACAATTTTATTTTAAATATAACAAACAAATAATTACTTCATTAAACCAAAGACTAAAAACTGGTACACTAACATTCATTAATAAATTTTATGAGAATAATAATACTTTAGAAATAATAATATATAGTTCAAGCATGTCAAAAGGTATCTGACAAAAAGTCATTTATATTATAATAGCACTTGTCTGTTAATAGATTTCGAATCTTGTTTTTAAAAATGTTGTTGTGTGTTTTCGGGGTTATACAATAAAAGCTTTTCCCAATGAGGGCAGCTTTTGCCGAGTGCAAGCAGAGTTGGCTATTGTCACGTCTGTTGCACGGAAAAGTGTCAGCTTGTCGTGGAAAGGGTTGGGGGTTAGATTTTACAAACGATGCTACTTCAAAAATATATAAAGATGGTAAAGTTAATCATTTTTATTTTTTAAACAATGGTCTGCAGCATTTGTTGTGAGAAGTAAATATTAAAATAGGACAATCAAGACAGCAGTAATGTTTGAATTTGACACTTTACCTAAAAGTCGCGTTCGTCAATAAGACTGAAGGTTGCGTTCATATTTCTTCATTCTCCCTTGGACGCAAGCTCATGCTTTCCTGGAACTGGTAATGCTTCACCTTCATTTAATTTATTTGCATACCATAATTTGTGTATAAAAGATGTTACATAAGGCTTAAAGCTGAAGTACAGTTATGTGCCCTATCAGGCACAGCAACATAAGTATTAACTTACAATTATAATTAAAATTCAAAGATAAAATTTAGAAAATAACAATTCTTATAAATTTATAGAACTTATAAATTACGTATTAATAGTTAAAGTTATTGAAACAATGTTTATGTTAGTATTCATAGTAAAATTATGAGGTTTAAATTAACTAAAAATAAAAGTAAATAGAACAGATAAAGTTAAAAATTAAAATAGTAAAAGCAAGAATAATATTAAAGTCAAAATCAGTCAAAAATTTAATGATTTAATTGGGATAATTTATAGTTATTATTATAAGTATTTAATAGAAATAGTTTTAATTTATTCATAAAACTATTATACTTATTTATGTTCCTAATTTATTCCGTTAGTTTATTATATACTAGCTTTTGCCCGCAGCTTCGCCTTCGTAGATGTCGGAAAATATCCCACGGGAACGTACTACTGATACCGGGATTACATACCTAAAAGCCGAGGAAAAGGTCATTGACTCCTAACGCTGCGCCCGCGTTACGGTCAACCATAATTATTTTGTCACGCGTAATTTTGAATCTGTGATATCTTTTAAACTATTCATTTAAATGAAATAATATTAAGGCATATTTTAATCTAAATTAAATGTTCAATTTAAGTAATATGGTTTATTGGATAAGGATTAATATGATACCGGTCAAAATAGCTTCGGAAATAACAATGAAATTTTTATCAAATTCTGATAGATAAAAATGGTTATTGTAGGTCATCCTTAGAAGATAGACATATGCCGTTGCGGATTTTTTTTGTCGAACTTTTTAAAATGAACAGTACTGTAGAACATACATTTTATGTAACTTTTACCATTTCCGCGGCGCGCGCTAATAAACTTCCTAGTCGGCAGAGTTATCTGTCAACTGACAGTCAACTCTGCATATCATGCCAGGAGCAAGCACATTGACATATGTCACAATAGGGATGAAGAAAAAAAAAATGTTGTACTCTTATTATTTACATACACACTTCACGTCACCTCAGTGACAACTGAAGGCTCGTGATGTAGCTATCTCTAACATAATGCTTCTAGAGTTGCTGTTGACAACGCCACATATGCCGTAGTAGACTAACACAACAGCATGTTGCCTCTGCGAAATTGTATTGTGTGTATTACATAGACTGGATCTTTCCATCAGCTACGTCCAACATTTAAGTCAAGACTGAATATTATCTGAATCAGCAGTCAATATTTGAGTTCAATTCATAACGTCTAGACTTCGTGATCGGTTCCGAGTAATTGGTTACTCATGCATACCGTGAAACTAATTATAGGTCCGAAATCGCCAATCCGTCTTAAGCAAGCGTGGTGATCAATGCTCGTGCCTTCTCTGTATCAGAAAAGACCTCTGCCCTGCAGAAGGACAATAATAGACTGGTATAATTTTATAAAATTATCATCAAAAGAAAGAAGATCATGATCTTATTTTGTTACCTTCCTATTTATTATACAAATCACTGAACCTGACTTAATTTCCGTACCTGCTTCTTTTTCGGATGACCACTGAAAATCAGCGCTGTGCTGAGGGTCCCCCATAGCACAGCATTATGCTGAGTGGAAGACTTCTTGTCACAATCATGTCGTGCAGCTGCCGATTATTTCTGTTTTATGCTCGTGATTTCTTATTTACTACGTTATTTTGATATTTTCTGATTAATCTTGTCTTTTTTTATGCACGTGTTTCTATGACAAATAAACCAATTTTTCTTTCTTTTCTTTCTTTCTTATCTATTTATCATTTTTTATTTTTTTATTAACTTAGATGTCATTAATGGATCTTTTGACAGGCGTTACGGGTTATCAGAAGCCCGCAAGTCTGACAGCCAGTCTTACCAAGGGGTATCATATCACCCAGTTGCTGATAGGCAGTCGCTCCATGTAAAAGACTGCTATTCAGCTTCATCCAGTTAGACTGGAAGCCGACCCCAACTAGTTGGGAAAAAACTAGGCAGATTGATATTTTATTAACTTAGCTAAAGAAGCTACGGTGTCCTCAAGTTTTAACTATCCGAGACAAAAAATTACATAAATCCATAATTATGTTGTGTATAAAACAGTACTCCTTTGCCAATCAAACCACATAAATGTAATATCATGCCTGTATCTTTCCGAAGGGTTAAGCAGAGGTGTACTTAATAGTCCACTCACATATAGCCAGTTATATTTAAAAGAAAGAAAGAAAGGAAAATTGTTTATTCTGCACATTACAAATAAAAAAAAAACCTAAAATACACATTCACCAAAAGCCAAAAGCCTCGGATTCAATATTCTAAAACTAATAAAAGTTTGACAAATTTTGTCTATTGCTTATGTCAAGGCCAGAGACCAATGTCAATTTTTTATTTTTTATTTATGTCCCATGTAATAGGGGTGGATGGCAATAGACGAGTCTATTGCCATCCACCGGGATATGCAATTCCTGGAAAAAAAAAATAAGACTTAGCCCGACCTGAGAATCGAACCAAAAACGGGCTAGACGTACTCGTAACATAAGGTTCAGTTGAAAACCAGCGTCAGGCACTAGTTGTCTGGCATTTGTGCTGAACTGGGTATATTTGTCACAGCCGTGAGGCACACAATACTGTTTTAAGCGTGCCTTAACCTGGGTCAAATAAATTTATTTTCTTTCTTTCTTTCTATCAAAATCTATCGCAATCAACCAATCTCTTTCATATACATAAGGTAAGCAGCTGACCTTCTTAAGTCCAATCAATAAATAGCGAAATAAAAATAATCACCACACGAAGTAATCAACCCTCAATCGTTCAGAACTTAAATTGAAAAGAAAATAATTCACAGCCGCAAATGACCTCGTTCTCAGACTCTAAAGGTTTCTACAAGGGGGTATTGGAGCGCTCAGTAATTACAAACTGACTCATTTCCCACAGAATTTCACTTAAAGCCTACGTTTTAAAACATGGAGTAGTTAACAAATGGAGTGACGATGGAATACTCTTTTATTCGAATTTAAAAAATCCTTTATGAATATTCAATAATCCTTCCTTAGTACTATACTACTAAACCCAGCGGTTTAGGCTATGCGTTGTCAGTTTTTTTTTTTAAGTAGAAAAACATATTAAGTACTTAAGATGTCAGATAATGACAGTAGAATCACCGTGTGGATAAAAAAGTTACGAAGCCAAAACTGTTAATTTAATAATTTTTGAGAAAAAAAAAACTACGAGGCGTGGGAACGATTCTTATGCCGAAAATATACAGATAGTTTATAACCTGCTATATGCGGGGGTCGTGCGGTCCATGGCCCTTTACGGGGCACCGATGTAGGCGCGTTCCTTGAGGCGGCGGCCTGCCCGCCGGTTGAACGCGTCCCAGAGGGTCCTAGCCATCCGGCTGGTCCGGGGCTACCACACGGTTTCCGCTGAGGCGGCCAGCCTTCTTGCCGTATTGCCGCCATAGAATCCGGAGAAAAAAGTTCTCGCGCACGTTTGGGAGTGGCACGAAGAGGCGAAACGTCGGGGTATAATTCCGCTGCCGCGAAAAATCACGGCACAACGGATAAAGCTCCGGTGGGATCTCATGGCGTCATGGAGAGTTGGATTGTTGCAACCCAGTGTTGGGCACGCCAGAATTGCGGTGGTAAGTCTCCTCTTTGAGGAGTGGCTAGAGAGGCGCCACGGCGCTCTCACCTTCCGCCTAACGCAGGTCCTCACCGGACACTGTTTCGGGAGGTTCCAGTTTCAGATAAGGCGGGAGGAAACGCCCGGGTGTCACCATTGTGTGGATCGCCCGGAGAACACGGTGGAGCACATGGTGGAGGTCTGCCCGGCTTGGGCGGAGAATCGCCGTGTCCTCGTGGACGGCGGTGATCTCTCGCGTCCGGCCCTGGTCCAGGCCATGGTACGGAGCGAGAGGGCATGGGAGGCCGTCACCTCCTTCTGCAAAGCAGTAATGCTCGCGAAGGAGGAGGCGGAGAGGCGTAGTTCGCGCACAGAACACCTAGGTTACTTTTAATCGTTCCCGTGGGATATTTTCCGACATACACTCGGGTGAAGCCGTGGGTAAAAGCTAAGTATTATTAAAATACAGAGTACAAAGGTGCTGCCTTATATTGATTTAGCCAACACTCTAGCTCTTTTTATAATTTTTATTTGATATTGTGAAGTCAATAATGAAATAATTAAAATTGATACTAATATTTGTATGCCTAATGGCAAAGCATAGAGAACTTACAAAAATGTAACATCTCACACACCTGTGTATCTGCAATCCATGTTTACAAATAAAGAATCTGAATCTTAATATTATTATTTTTCTCAATGAACCTGCGTAGAAAAAAGTGCGCTGAATTTAGTAGCGAAGGGTCAAATAATATCTGCCTTAATTTCACAGTAATTAGTGGGTCCTTAAGATCACGTTCACGCCAGGTCGAGAAGATCGTTATTTGATGAAGATTTTGTAGAATACCTAATTGTATAAGGCTTCGTTTACATGCTTAGTTCAAGAATACACTAGATGCAGTATCACGAACAAACCAATTGCTCTCTCAAAAAAAAAATGTTTAAAGTTATTTTACATATCAGGAACTTCAGATTATTATCAACCTCAATACTCGAACATCAAGTTGAATTATGTTTGCGATATTTTAATCTTCAGGACTATGTTATCGCAGAAAATATAAAGAAAAAAATCACTCAGTAAGAAATAAGTACCTACAGACACTATTATTAAAAATGTTACTTAAAATCTAAGCAATTGGGTTGAAAAATATGTTGTTACACATAAAACATAACATCACGCCTTGTTTTCGCGAAGGGTTGGGCGGAGGTGACCCTGTAGCAGGTTCACTCACATTTCGCCAGTTATGTTTTAAGTCCCATGTAATAGGAGGCGAGCCTATTGGCATCAATCGAAAAAAAAAATATGTTGTTAATTGATGCCACATTATTGCTTATTCCATTTTTGCATAATATAAGGCCACATTGCCTTATTTTTTAGGCCATTAGCCCTGAATCTAGCATATTCTTGATCGAAGTTCACATGCACACTTCATTTACTACATCCTCAATGTTTTAGAAGCTCTATCGCTTAGAGTATTAAGGACAACATCTGTAGGCTTTATTTCCATATTAATAAACAGATTATGAGCTTACTATTATTATTATAATAGCATTTATTTCAGGCTACGTCCATAGTGTTAGTAACAAAGGTCTTATGAACTAGTGTTAGTAGACATACAAGTTTTATTTAGTGTCTCCACACTAAATAAAACTTTTATCTAATATCGCAGTATATGAGACTCCCATCTATCTGCGAATTAAATCAAGATTAACTATACTGGGAAGTTTTGACGTTGTAGTTGTCGTAATTTATGATAAATTATTATTAATTTTGACTGCCTCGTTGGTCTAGTGGTCGCAAGTGCTACTGCTGAGTATGAGGTCCTGGGTTCGATTCGCGGGTCGGGCAAAGTGATATTGGGTTTTCCATCTGGAATTTCTCAATAACAGCCCGGAGTCTGGATTTGTGCCCGGTTGATGGCAATAGGCTCGCCCCTATTACATGGGACTTAAACATTGCTGACGAAATGTGGGTGTACTATAGGTACACCTCTGCCTAACCCTTCGGGGATTACAGGCGTGATGTTATGTGTGTGTATTATTAATTTAATATTTTAGCTAAGAAACGATTGCTTGGACGAGTTCTCGACTCACAGAGAGTATAATTCATGAGTTTATATTTGAAAAGGGGTTATTTTATTCACCATTATGAACGACTTTGAATACAGAATCAAAGCTAAAATCGAGAAAACAAAATCTGCTGTTCCATACTTTAATGTGTGCATAAATCGATAAAATGGAGGAATCAGCTGATATTTTTTTCACGATTTCCGTGTTGGTCCAATGTCAAAAAATTTTCAAAATAATAATTACTTACCTACCATTATTGTACTCATTATTTTGAACAACTTTTGCTACCTCTTTTTCAGGTTTTCAGTCATATCAATTACTCCTTGTATAATACCCCACTACTTTGAAAAACCTTTGCAAATTAACTTTAAATGTGTTCATAGAAATTTACTCCCGGTCTCCTTAAGCGAGCCACAGTGCATTTCCATGTCAGGTATAAGGCCTTTTTTTTGTGGGTGGGAAATTATCAAATAATTCCTCCCGCTCTTCGTGTCAGACTCTTACTGACTAAATCCCACCCGTGTACTTTCAGTTGCCATATTGCCGGGGGCCACGATATCCCTTTCAGACTTCTTCGCAACCCCGGCAGGCATCGGCTCTAGTGGACCCCGTCAGTTCTGCTGACATCTCTCTTTCTTCTTTCTTTCTCTTTTTCCTGCTTCGCGAGCAATACTGCTTCGCAGAAGGAGGTGACGGCCTTCCATACCCTCTCGCTCTGTACCATGGCCTGGACCAGGGCCGGACGCGACAGATCCTCGCCACCGATCGTCTCCACGAGGACACGTCGATGCTCCCAGGTATAAGGCCTAAAACATCAAAATAATGATGCGTCAAAAAAAAAGTTTTAATGCAGTTTTAAAGCTGACATACTAAGCTTCATTTTGGTGTCATCATTATTCCCGTTTAAACTCATGACCAATTAAAAAAATCATCATTTTAAGAGAAACCTAAAATTGATAACGTCTTGATTTTTGTGAAAATGTTGTGTGGTTTCTAGGGACCAATAAAAGTGGAAGCAGAGCCTGAAAATTATACGGTATACAGTGCAGGTGTCAAATATAATATTTAAACGGTTGAAATATTTTTCAGGCTCTTGTACACTAAATTGGAATGTTTTATGATAATAAAACTTTGAGGGTATTGGTAGCATTAATGGGATATAAAAAATAACAAAAGAGCGAGCGAAAATAAATGATTATTATTATGTTATTATATTAGGTATGAAATTGAATCTCCTCAATTTGTATAACAAATTGTATAATTTCAGGAATTTCTCTGAAAATTTATATTTAGCAGTAATATGAAAGTGGTCCTTTTTTGTTTACGTTTAAAGCTAAAATAATGAAACACAATACTATTTTAATATACGTTCCTGATGAGCTGTGTTATTCACATCCGTGACACGTATTATCGGGAAAAGCTCGTGGCTAAGTAATTTACAAATGAGAGAATTTAGTTATGTGACTAAATTCATTTCATTATTAACTAGTAATAAAACAAACAACTACTAATAACCGCCGTACGATTCGATCGAAGGATAAGCTACACTTGCTGAGGTCAGTTTGTGGATAGTTGACCCTTCATTACATACTGAGACTCCTCCGTGCCACGGAAAGCACGTCAAGCCGTTGATCCCGGCTGTCATTCATAGATCTTTGACAGTCGCTACGGGTAGTCAGAAGCTCGAAGGTCTGACAACCAAGCAAGACTACAGGCGGGGTTTGAACGTTCAACGACTTCTCTAAAGGACTTACCACCATTCCACCATTCACCATCCATTATACATAATTTTATTTGAATGTCAGTATAACCCGCTGGTTGATAATGCGATTTGAATTTGGAACCTTAACTAAAAATTCGTATGAAAACTTAAACAAAAATAGAGTATTCTTCTCAGGGATGAAGATGTGTTCGTCTTGGAAGAGCTGGAGTCCCTCGCTGCAATCAGGATTCTAGTCTCGACTCCCTCTCACTCGGGAGCATAAGAATATTTGTATACAACCCACACAAAACCCCATTTTTTTGTAAACAGAAGTATAAATTAAAAAAAAAAAAAATACGCTTGGAATTCAAACTAACACCCGTAACATTAGACACTGTTTTATCCCCTTAGTGAATAATCTGCTATACAAAAAAGATCACAATTTTAATGATTTGTTAATAACATCTCGAAGACAAATAAACGTTATGATGATGAGTATCCTATACCTACATCAACTTTCCAGAAAGCTAAAAATGAAAATCATGCGATCTAAATGCTCCCCTTTTTTGAGATAGATTGAAATAAATATTGATATCGGAATATTTGATAAAAGAGAACTGCGGATGGTTTGTTTTGACGTCCGAGTGTTTGGGCTCAGTGATAGAGGTATTAGTTTTACGACTTAAGAGGGAACTGAGGCTGCGATTCTCCATACAAATGTGTTCTCCTTTTTTCTTCCTAAATAATGCCTGTAGAGCAATGATTTTTTTTCCATATAATCAAGATCTGTATAGACATGTCACGTCATGTTTTTCAGAAAAGAATTAGTAAGAAAATATGACCCTCCAAAAATTACAAAAAATTACCCATTTTTACCGCCGTGATTAAAGGACTACCTAGCTTTTACCCGCACCTTCTTTCGCGTGGATTTCGGAAAATACTCCACTGGAACGTACTTCTTAGGATAAAAAGTATCATGTGTTCTAAGCCAGGTGTGTCGAAATCCGAGCTGTTCAAAGGAAACATGCAAAGAGACAGCTAATTTCGCATTTATAATATTATAATATTGAATCCATACTATCCTAATTATCCTAATATTATATTATAACTGCGGAAGTGAGTTTGTTTATTACGCATTCACGCTAAAACGGCTGAACGGATTTGTATGAAATTTAGCGCAAAGGTAGACCATGACCTGGATTAGGATATAGGATACTTTTTATCCCAACATTCCCACGGTATCAAGATTTATGCAGGTAAAACCGCGGGGTGCAGCTAGTGATATTATAAAATGCGATGTTAAGAGCGTTCGTTCTAAAAGTTGGCAACGTCGCAGTTTTTTATTTTTTTATGTTACACTGTCCCAATGCTGAGCAAAGAGCTCCCCCAAATTCTTCCATGTATCCTTTTTCAGGGCCACCTCCATCCAACCCTTGCAGTACGCGTCTAGGTCGTCTCGCCACCTCTTCCTGGGCTGGCGTCGGCACCGTTGTCCATCCTCAGGCACCCACCGTGTGGAGTCTGTTTCCCAACGGTCACGATGCATGTGGCTGACATGACCCGCCCAATTCTATTTTAGCTTCGCAGCCACATCGCAAATAGCTGTCAAATATTTACCTGTTTTGAATAATTTGGCAATATTACTGTATAGAAATATGAATTATAGCTAACTAGTGAACTAGAATATTCACAATGAAATGCAATTATAACACTTTTCACAACTTTTAACCTTTTCTTAGCAATTAATTTATTATATCTTCATAAGTACATATTCTGTCTAACACGAACAACGTTGTCGGGTAAGTTCAAGACTAATTACATCCCGTAACTTGCAAAGAAACAGTAATAAACTTGTTTTCCCAACAACGTTGTTTTACCTTAGAAGTTAGGAAGTAAGAAGTTGACTGACGAGGGAGCAAAACGATCGGTTGTTATGTTAGTTCTGTTACGTGGCACTTTTCTAGTACCTAGTTCAAGTTCGTCGGGAGGTTACAAGGCCACCAACGTAAGAAGGATTAAACTGCTAAACTGTTTATTGTAACACCACAGAATAGTACAGAAGGCGCACTCCGCATTTTAGGTATGAAGCTACAATTACGCGGCGGGCTCGTCTTATCTGCCATTTCAGTGAGCGTAACGTAGTCAGAAGTTAGAAACAGAGGCAAATTTTAGGCAAATATAACTAGTAGGTAATGCGACCTGAATTTAACTTTATTGTGTCGTAGCAAGAGTCGCTTTTTATTTAAATGATTTTACAGAGTGAACCATATGTATTAATCTGTGGTAACACCTAAGTTTGATAAGCTTCTTATGCCTGCTTTCACTGACGTCAAGTTAAGCAACGTCTAGTTAGGTAATGTTAGGAGATTCCTTAGCGAACAGGTTAGTTTTATTACCATTCATTTCTAACTAGGTTTTTGAAATCTCAATTCACGACCAAATTAGATAAAGCGTTCGCCGTTCGCTGCCACAGCACCGCTCTTTTCGCTCGCTCGCATCGCACGCGGTTGGTCAAAGTTCCAACCGAACCTAACTCGTTTGTCGGGGTACCCTAGCTTAGTTACTGCAAACAATTGTGAGAAAAAGCCAGAAAGTTACAGAGAGGGTCAATTATAAAAAAGATCGTGTGCTCATTAGAAGCGCAAAAAGTTTTTAGAAGTTCGTTAATTATTATTTTTTATCAAGGACCGAAACCGGTAGGATTGGTATTTTTTTCGGTTATTCATTTATATTTTTTTACACCTATTTTTTAAGATTACCTTAAATTGAATACAACCAGTATTAATACCGGTTACCGAAATGTAAATGACCTGTATCTTACACGAGCCGTCGGCATTAGTCAAAGGACGCGCATCACCTGTGTGTGTAGCCGGTATTAAAGCGGTAACATGTTTCTTCTTCTGGGTTACCCAGATAGCGGTAACTTTAATTGTAGAAGTAACCGAAATTCTTTGATACCTGTACCGGAATTTATAAAGGTTTCCAGTCCCTGGTTTAAATATCGCTATGGATAAAAATCGCATTTTTATTAACATGTCGCTTGCGAATACTCTGGGCTTGAACATTTCTCGCTGCTTCAGTAACCCCAACTTTAGGGATTGAGTATACACACTACGCTAGTTACCGAAAATGTAACATCAATGGCTGGGCAATATACCATGAGTTATTCCCGTTTGGGTTTCTGTACTTTCATAAAGTAATTTTTCAAAAAGCTTTGAACAGCGTACATATATTTAACATCACGCCAGTATTCAGTACACCCACATTTCGCCAGTCATTTTTTGAGTCCCATGTAATAAGGTGCGCGCCTACTGCCATCAACCGGACGCAAATCCAGACTCCGGACTGCTACTGGGATATTCCAGATGGAGAAACCCAATAACAATTTGCCCGACCCAGGAATCTAACCCAGAACCAATGCCCAGTAGCAGTCATCGAGGAATGCTGGCACGATGTCATGTTTGTGAAGTGTGACATATACAACTTGTAAAAAAAAACCCTATCCGATCCTTAAGGGTGTTGTTAGTTATCGTACTGAGAGTCTATTTATGTGGTAATTTTCACATTTCAATGGTGAATTTTACCGGGATATTATATGAGGCGCAGGCGGCCGTCATTTAGCGGGTGCCTGCAAGTCATAACTTATAACCCCTGTTGAAAATTTTCTTATTTTTTATAGATTTGGGGTCATTTTGGAACAAAAAATATGAATATGTATATATCTGTATATCTATTCTAGTATATTGTATATTTATTATTTGCACCAACGACAGCTCCATTTTATGTCCAGGCAAATCACTGTCCATTCCAAGATTGCCTGGAAGTGATCGCGGAAAGCGATAAGGCCGCCCATTGTATATTTTGAAGTGTTTGATTTATTTTTTGTTATGTTTTTTTGTGGTGTACAATAAAGTATATATAATATAAATACATAAATAAAAATGTGAATTTTAAATAGCAATAACTTTATTATTTTTACTAATAATAAAAATACTTTTTGGTAATGTTATTACAGTATGTGCCCCTTTCGGATGGGATAGAGTATTTTTTTACATAATATTGTATGTACTATGTGTTGCTTATATTTTCTCAATAAAGGCTGAAACAAAAATACGCCACCTGCTATGGTCCTTAAATGGCTTACATACTCTTTTTGCTCCGTCCACCTTCATACATCTTGTCATACACGCACGCACGTTGCGATTACTACGCACCTGACATTTCTGAAGAACGTCACTATGTTACCAAGGACAATGTATGTCCTTCTAGGGCGTCCCCTCCCGACGTTTCCATTTTCTTAGATCTGCCTTGTAAAAACCTTTTATTACTTTTCGTTAGTACACGCAAGAAACTTTGATCGGTTGAAAAAAACTAGTTTTGCAAAAAATAAACCTATATTTTAGATTTAAAATTCGTTACCTTTGACCCACAGCTAGACATAATAGTCGCGGTTCTTTAATTTTTAATATTTAATACGTTTATTTTGAACGAAGCTGTGTGGAGATGCGTACTGGCTCAACTGGAGCGGAGATATATGCTGGCTAGAGAGGAACTGTTACGGCGCCGCCACAGATAATATAATAACGAAATTCTATTGGTTGTTTAAAACACATCTCCTCTCCTCTCGCCTCGTTTCCGCTTTGGTGGAGTTCGGGCCTCAACAACTTGCTTCATTTCATTCATGTTAGCATTTATTTACTTGGTTCAGTTAAATGTTCAAAATCTAAATATTATTGCTTTATCTTTACCCAAAAGCTTTAGTTAATGCTCGCAAATAAAACGGATTCCCTTTACGAGGGCTTTAGTATCCTCATTATATATTTATAAAAGTATCACCGGTTGGTTTTGATACCTTTTTACCGTTCTGAGATCAATTTGGTAGAATTTCTATGAGATAGGTCAGTTTAAGGTAAACTGTTTATTTGTATCGTTTTAGTTTTAGATACGGTTAGTTTGGGACACTGGACTTAACAATTAACGTTTGTTGACGTTTGACATACTTACTTAATCATCTCCTCCCTATTATCAGAGTTAATGATTATCAATTTATATTTTAAGTGGTCGATACTTTTAACGCTGATGGTACACACCAGTTTTTTTTTGGCGTTTTGACGATGTAGTATCTGGTGTTATTATTCGGGTTGAGTTGACTCGGGCTGAACTGACACTAACCCATTCGTTTTGGGAAATGATGAATAGTATAGATACTTAATGAATTTTGTTATGGTCCTGGGTTAATTGGTTTTTCCATCAGTAGCAGCCCGGAGTCTGGATTTGTGCCCAGTTAATGGCGAAGTATGAGCGTGTTTAGCAATGGCGAAGGCTGGCTTTATGTAGGAGGTAAGCAGAAGCAGCAAAAAAAAAAACACCTTCAATACCTATCAAAATAACGGTGTCAATAAACCGTTTCTATTTCGTGTCTGCACATCTCTTTTGATGATTTCGTCAGATTACAATGTAAAAAACCCTTTATTCCATAAACCACTAGAATCTAAGAAAAGTAAACACGAGGACAATACATTTGATTTAATTTATGACTGCCAATCAGTCAATGATATTTATCGTAAAGGGAAACATTAAAATGTTTGAAAAAACCATCACGTCGTTTGTAATTTATAGTCATATCTGGGCAAGCACCTCCTAATCTATTTATGTGTTTCATATTTTTAAAACTTAACCTTGAAAAGCATGCTTCGTCACAAAGTAAATAATCTGTCAATAAAGAAGCCGCCATTCCTAATCCTACCAAACGTACTAATTACTTTTCAAATCTGCTCTAACTACAAACATAACTAGTAATGATCTACTACTAGTAATGATAAACTAATGAATTCAGTGAATACAGAGCGAGCAAAATTAATATGGTTGTAATGCGATTAGGTACGTCAAAAAACAACCACACATTGTCAATCGAATGATAAAATGTTTACGAACTCCTAGCCGAACGCATTACGACATTCAACGATAACTATTGAATCAAATGCTTGTGCCAGAAAGAGGTGGTGTTATAGCAATAATTCCTTCTCGCTCCCGCGCGCACGTTTCTGCTACTGTGTCCCTATCTTAACTCATTGCAGATCGGCTTACCCGGCTGCTAAGAAACCGCGGTGTCACGTGACCGTGAAGTGAAGTCATGATGGACTTTATTTTCTAAGGAAATTGAATTCACGATAAGCCGGATGCGCCTACGAGTTATTTTAGCGCAAAGTGTTTTGTTGTTGGGACTTCAAGACAATTTTTTTTATTTATGTATGCGTTTTGTTATGTTTTAATTTTATGGTGTATCGAATACTTATAGTTTGATTATTATTCAATGATGATAGAGTGGCTGTGTTTCAAATTTCCGAAGGGAAGCCGGTAGGAATCGGGTTGTATGGACTCACACACACTCTGCCTAACCCTTCGGGCATTACAGGCGTGATGTTATTATAATCACCTTTTTTTTTTGGGTCACTGAAAATTGTATGCTACTTTAGCAGTAGTAGTAGTAGTAAGTATGTGACATTCTCACTTGAATAGACAAACTGAACTGTAGATGAACCGGTAACATGATTCAAGAAAAGCAAGGCAAATGGAGTACAACCGCCACTGACTAATGGTACTCCAGAGACGGCAAACGCAATAGAGGACGTCAAAAAGCGAGATGGACGGATGACCAGAGGCTCACAGCTGGAGAAGGGTGGCGCATGAAATGTGTGATGTTCTATTTTGTATAAGGTGAGGTTTCTGAAAACCAATAAATTATTCTAATTTCTATGTATAATTTTGTATTAGGTACTTGTTGGCATTGCAGAATACTGGAGTTGATATTGTGAAGATTTCATTGTAACAATTTAACATTCTTTTCTATAATGGGAGCTACTATTTGTAACTACTACCTCAGCTCAAATTGACTTTTTATATCGCTCGCATCATACTGCTCGTGGACTGAGTGAGACGGAATAGCGTGTTGGTGGCTCCAAGGCGCCAATAGTTTAGGTAGGTAATTGAGTTTTATTTCGAAAATAATGGCAGTTAAAAAAAAACATAGTCGCTGCTATAAAGTTAGTTCAGTTATTATTCATTATGCGTAGCAGTGATAGCCTAGTGGTGTGAACGTCGCACTGCCAAGTCATAGATCTCAAGTTCAAACCGAAGGCACGCACCTCTGCACGCCACGATTGTGGGCGATAAGTCCCCTCTTTGAGAAGTGGCTAGAGAAGCGCCACTGCGCCCTCACCTTCCGCCTGACGCAGGTCCTCACTAAACTTGTTTTGGAAGGTTCCTGTTCCGGATAAGGCGGGAGGAAACGCCCGGGTGTCACGATTATGTGGATCGCCCGGGAGACACAGTGGAGCATATGGTGGAGGTCTGTCCGGCTTGGGAGGAGCATCGCCATGTCTTCGTGGAGGCGATCAGCTGCGGTGATCTTTCGCGTCTGGCCCTGGTTCTGGCCATGGGTATGGAGCGAAAGGGCATGGAAGTCCGTTACCTCCTTCTGCGAAGCAGTAATGCTCGCGAAGGAGGAGGCGGAACACATGAAGGAGAGGCAAATTTCGCGCCCTCACACCCCTAACCGCCGCAGGAGACGACCTGGGTGTCGGGAGTCGCAGGACGATTCCCGGCCACCGTAGGCACGGGCTTGCGGACGGTGAGCAATGGGTAGCTCGCTGTCCGATAAGGACCAGGCCCGGGTCGACGTCGCGTTGTGTTCCACACGCGCCTCAAATAGATGTCAGCAGAACTGACGGGGTCCAATAGGGTCGGGGTTGCGGGGAAGTCCGAAAAGGATACCGTGGCCCCCGGTAACATGGCAACTGAAGGAACACGGGTGGGTTTTAGTCAATAAGAGTCTGACACGCCCTCCTGCTTAGCCCAGAGTGGGAAAGTTATTTGATAATTTCCCACTCAAAAAAAAGCACGTACCTATGATTTTTCGGATTCATGTGCGTATTGTATAATTAATTATCACTTGCTCCAAAAACGGTGAAGGAAAACATCGTAAGGAAACGGGCATGCCTGAGAGATATTGCTCGACGGCATGTGAAGCCAAGTCAGAGGCCCATGGGCAGCTTTAAAATTCTGACGCCAGGTTAGTCACTAACCACACGAAAAGAAGAAGAAGTTATTATGCAAAGTTTCATGATCTAATTTTAATTTTTTTTTTATTACCAGCGATCTATTGTTCGGTTTGGAAAATTTTATGGAATCGTGTTATCGTCAAACATAGTACTTAACAGTAATCGTCAACTTTGACATGGATATATATTTTTTTCAAAATAATGCTGTTGTATTTTCGATATAACGAAGGATAATGATAAGCAATTCGAGGCTACTATAGGCACTTAACTGTTTATAAGATTATGGTTTTCCAACGCACTTCTTGGCACTGCAAATTGAAGGTCCAACAGCGTGCTTTTATTTAGGTATTCATATAGATATCACTTAGTATGAGTGAAAACGGACCTATGCCTAATTTGAAAACAAACATAAATGTGCAATCATCCAGCTAGACACAAAATGTTTGAAAAGACAAAAAAAAGCTGGAATAAATCTAATTAGCACTAATTCCTGAAACGAGTGCTCTTGATTCCTGAAGGTTAAAACACTTTTTTTATATTAAGGTGCTCGGTACTAAGTGAATCACTTAAAGTAGAGAGAAGGAATCTTAGGATACGATTGAAGTAGGCAATTGTTAGCGTTACGTTGTAAAAGGTCATAACGAAATACTTTTAGTGAGACTAGGCTGCGTTTCTACCAGAGATGTGCGAGGTAGCTGAGCTTTGCGAGGTAGCTGTGAAACGTTTAACTGAATTTTTAATAAAGTTAAATATCGTTACCCAAGAGTACATTACCAGTCGACAGCGAAGCGGATGAATTTTTCGACGCCATATTTTAGTTTAATTTTAGTTTAGTTCTAGTCTAATAGTTTTAGTTAGGTTAGGATATTATATTTTTAATTTTTTCATAACTTAAATAACTACTATTAATGAATAAAAATATTTGTACTTAATAAATCATATACATGCAAAATAAAAAAAAATAAAAAAATCAGACATAATTCTAGTCCATATATTGTATATGTGTTTTACACTCATACGTTTAAACTATAAACTATTTTAAATTTTAAACAACAAAGTAAGAGCAATTAATATGAGCGTTTGCACCAGAGATGTACTAGGCAGCTGAGCGGTGCGAGGATGCGTAGCGATGCTGTGAAACGGTGCGCAGATGAGCAGTGCAAGGATGTGTAGCGGGCTCTTTTCAGATGCGATTTCTCGCTTGCGTCCATCCCTAGCACACATCCCTCGCATATATCCCTCACACATCTCTTGGACCCATCCCTCGCTTGTTTTGTACATACAACAACCTCGCCCCGCTAAACCGTTTCCTAAGAGCTGCACTGAGTGAGGCTAGGTAAATGAAGCAATTCTATTGGTTCTTAACAAACACATCCTCCCACATCCTTGGTGGAAACGCAGCCTTACCTCGGTGTCCTAATAGAACGTAGTACAGTTCGCCAAACGAAACCATTTGCAACTGACACTACAAATGATACATTTTCTGATACATAACATCACGCCTGTATTCCCCGAAGGGTTAGGCAGAGGTGTACCTATAGTACACCCACATTTCGCCAGTTATGTTTAAGTCCCACGTAATAGGGGGCGAGCCTATTGCCATCAACCGGGCACAAATCCAGACTCCGAGTTGCTACTGAGAAATTCCATATGGAAAAACCCAATAACACTTTGCCCGACCCGGGAATTGAACCCAGGACCTCATACTCAGCATTTGACCAATGAGGCAGTTTCTGATACAATAGTTCACATTTTCATAAGTATATCTTATGAAAATATAAAAATGAAACTGATAGACCATATCAAGCTAGCTACGAGACCGAAACCCTTACTTTCTAAAAACAATAAGAGAACCTACGAAAATAAACACTGTTTTAGAAAGAAAGAATGAAAGAACATATTTTCTTTGGGACACGCACAGGAAATACAAAACAGTAATGAAAAAAAAAAACAAACATTAACAAAAATAAAAAAGGAGCATTCTAGACTAACAAAAAAAAAATTACGACCTGTGCGAGGCCAAAAAGGCTCCTACCTCAGCATGATGCTGCGATATAAAAACTAAAAACAATGATTTGATACAAATAATCTTAAACCTTCCCCATTACTCGCTTAACAGCTTCCATCTCAAAGGACTGGACTAGGAAGCCTGGCTACCTATCTCAAGACCTCCCGTGGGGCCTTGGCTCCAGTCCAATATGGGTTCAACAAACATATTGACAAATGACTACACACTCCACTTGTTAAACCAATGAAACGAGACGGATTTACTTGTTGTTAAGGCCATTTTGACGAGGGTATGTTTTGTGTAATAAATAATATAATATTGAATATTGTATGGCCATTTTAAAAGGCAATTTGTTAGTTCGGATCCTATTGTGATTTTGTTGCTAAAGCGAGAAAATACATTTATTTAGCAGAAGCTAAAAGCCACACAATGATATCATCATCTGCCTAGCCTTTTCTCAACTACGTTGGGGTCGGCTTCCAGTTTAACCAGATGCAACTGAATACCAATATTTTACATGGAGCGACTGCCTATCTGACCTCCACAACCTAATTACAAAGTAACACGATACGCCTTGGTAAGACTGGTTGTCAGACTTTTAGGCTTCTAAGTACCCGTAACGACTGTCAAAGATCTACAAATGACAGCCGGGACCAACGGCTTAACGTGCTTTCGGAGACACAGAGTGATCTTGGTATGTAATGATGGTCACTGATCCACGGACCAACCGTAGCAATCGTAGTTTAACCTGATCGATCGACCCGTGCGGATGTTATTACATAGCTACAAGCCCAAAAAGAACACAATATATTCTCCAAAAAAATGTGTATTCCGTTGCAAGAAATTAGCAGAAATGTGTGCTTCTCGGCTACGCCAAATAGGCCCAATTCAGCAAAATTGCCAGACAGCTAGTACCTGAAGTGTATTTTCAACTGGTCCCGAAGTTGTGAGGCGCCGGATGTAAATCAGTAACTAACTATGCTGATAAGGTCTGCTTTACCATCAACTAACTATTTCTGTTTCATCTCCAGATAAGTTTCAGTTACTTGACAGATTATATCTTGTAGGTTTCCTGCTTTTATGAAAAACTGTCGCTTTGTACCGTAAAGTTCTGCTGTATGGCAGAGATTATGATATCACTCCTCTGTTCTACCCGTCTAAAACTTTAGTGTCTCATCAGTAGCTGGTGTGCTATAATGATCCTATTTATTGATTTGTTATTCTATTTAAATATAACTAGCTTTTGCCCGCGGCTTCACACGCGTGGACGTTGGAAAATATCCCAGGGGAACGTACTACCGATACCGGGATTATATACCTAATAGCCGAGGAGAAGGTCATTAACTCCTACCGCTGCGCCCGCGTTGCCGTCAACCATATTTATTTTGTTACGCGTAATTTTGAATCTGTGATATCATTTAAACCATTAATTTAAATCAAATGATGTCGAGGCATATGTTAATCTAAATGAAATGCCCAATTTAAGTAACATAGTTTATTGGATAAGAATTAATATAATACCGGTCGGAAATGGCTTCGGAAATAACAATGAATTTTTTATCAAATTCTGAAAGATAAGAATGGTTATTGTGGGTCATCGTTAGAAGATGACCCACAATAACATAGTGGACTATTTTGTTGAACTTTTTAACATAAACAATATTGCAGAACATACATTTTATGTAACTCTTACGATTTCTGCGGCGCACGCCAATAAAGTTCCCAGTCTGCATGATTTTTTCCGACATCTTCAACATTAATCGTCAAATTTCAGCCAATTTACACAAAACCTTATTGAATTATACACTAAAATCTTCCGCATGAATCACTCCGTCTATTGGTGAAAATCGTTAGACAGACCGACAGACAGACAGACGCGGCGGAGGACTTTGTTTTATAATATGTAAGGATAAGGATATGTAAGGATTTGGTTTCATCATTGCAATAATTAAATAACTGATTTATTGTTTGTATTAGTTCGTTTGGTGTGGCTCCTAATGATGCACACTTTTTTAATAATTGAATTGCCTCTTATGAACTTTCTTACCTTTTGTCACAGTTAGTCGCAATAACTAAACCGGCGAGCGCTACTTCTAAGTTGGTCGCAGTTACTTCGCTATTTAATATTTTTAGGACCGACTTTCATAAAACTGTGATAACTTTTTATTAAAACCAGCGTGCAGCGGGTTGACCCGCTGCACGCTGTATTGATAAATGCAAAACATTTATGCAATTCTGCTTGTCAGTAATTATGAAAAACCGTTAAACGTCGTTCAGCTGTTTCACATAACGGAGCTATTTTGTAAAACAGCTAGCGGTTATGTGAAACAGCTAATTAATCAATCCAACTGCGACAGGTTCATTATTTCAATCATGACTTACATATTTATTTATTTTTTCGATACCAGCTTCATCTCACCAATCCCTTGATGTGATATGAACTTGTCAAACAGCTGATTTGCTTCACATTTTTCTTTCAACAGATCATGGTAACGACATATCCTAAACCGACGTCCCCTACCCTTCGTCACTTGAGATTGATGGCTTTGATGTAATCGAGTCCATGGGGCACGAATGAATGATGTGCAACCCTGACCTTTTTTGTGTTGACAACTCAACTAGCACCCTTCCTGTTGAGGTCGTTTTTTGAGGACATATGACGAGCATGGTTTTAATGTTTTGTGATTGATGCTCTGAAGATTAAGAGATGGCCTTCAAAAAGTACGAAAAGATGGTAATGTTAAGCCAATCGTCCACGACGCTACTCAAAAGTAACGTACTATAAACTCAAATCACCAATGAGTACCAGAATGTCACAGCACTATTGCAACCAATCACAAACTAGTTAATAACGCACGTAAGGCGCGTGGTGTACTGATCGCGTCTAACACGTTATTTTTGAGTTGTTAAGTGAACGATTGACCTTAAAAGAGTAATTGTGGATAGTTTTGGTAACGGAAAACAGTGGAAGACCACTTTTTGAATTTGGAAATGACATACATTAAAGGATGATTTCCACCAAATGGCTCACATTGTATCGAATCGGAAAGGATACGAAAAGATGCGGCGACAGCCGATCGCGTCCGGCAGGATGTCGATCATTAATAAATGTATGTAATTTCCAAATTCAAAAAATGGTCTTCCATTATTTTTCCTTTCGAGTAAAATGCTTATAATTTGTTTACTTTAAGGCCGAGATCTATGAAAAGAGTTCATTCATTTTGGACTAAATTTTGAAACAAAAAAAAAGTTATATTCCGTTAGAATATGTTATTTTCTTCACTTTTTACTATGGGACCAAATTTGTAGGGCCATTCCCTGCGCTGTTTGTTATACGAGTTTGAAAAATACTTTTATTTTCTGTTTTCAGTAGATATGTTTTAGTTTAAGAATAACAGTATTCTAATTATATAGTTATAGTTTATATGCCAGTAAACATTACAGTTATCATCTTTTATTGTGAAACGAAGACTCTAGGGTTATTCTCCACATAACTACAGTATGCGAAATAAAGTTTTTTTTTCGACAGCTAATACTAGTAGTATTAGCTGATTGAAATAGGTACCACTCGTAAGTATCAGTAGTATTAACTGGTTTTAGGTCTATTTAGTGGTTTCTATTCTCTCAAAAACAGTGAAATAAAATAAGATATTATTTTAGCTAGCGAAGCCGAGAGGAGATACTTCAGGTCAAAGTTTGATCTTTTATTTAATTTTTTTTCACGAATACAAGTTTTAATTATTATCAACTCCTGTACCTAAGATATTCTCCGTAACTAGAAGGTTCTTAATGTTTGTTACACAATTCTAAATATGGCAAGCTATTGCGAGAGGCATATCTGCACATACTGAACCATCTCTACAAACTATCTTTCTGCTCCTCCTCCTGCTCTATCTGTACAAAAAAAAAATACAACTCTGCTTCGTTAAGCTTCTTTTTCGATGGACCTAAAATAATGTGTTATTTTATTTCACATAGACCTAAAACCAGTTAATACTAGTGATACCGACCCCGGCACTTTCACATTTAGCCCAAAAATGTATGGACTGTGAATGATCTCCATTAATTAGCAGGTAATGTTGCTAAGCGTTATTCCTGTCACTATCACGCAACTGTCAATCTACAAGTACAAGATAGAGATAACAACATGTCTAACTCCAAACACGAGCAAAATAACGCTTATAAAATCTGGGCGTCAGTCTTCTTCCTGTAATTTTAAACTTATCATTATTTCATGCAACTCACCTTCCTAGGACCATTAAAAACGCATATCTAATATTCTCTTTAAACAAATTTATGGTTCGTTGAATACCAAGAAAATCTCTTCTCTTTTGAAAATACAAAAGGCTAACTTTTTGTACAAGCCAAAGCACTTCGCTTGCTCGGTAACAGGTAAAATTAACTTGAGAGTTTTGTTTTACAATACTTACTTTCATGAAGTTTACGCGACCGGTGTCTAAAAGAAGAAAAAAGAAACAATGAGTCTCAAACGAAATTCGAGAATTTTCCTTTTAAAGGACAGCAAAGTAAGATTTTTTCAATGACTTTATTAAACCTTCCATCTTGGGTCTTAACATAGTTTCATTTTGACACTCGTGTCACGAACGAGTAAAGAAAGACATTGCAAGGTTGAAATAGTTGGTTGGAAATTCTCTTCACTTTAGCATTCACTTTGAGGAAATTATCTCGTACAGTAAACTGCACGTCGGTGGTAACAAAACTAGAATGTCTTTCATTGACTTGAATGTGCTTTGGCGACTGTGAGTATGTTGTGCTCACCCAGATGTCTCACTGATGGTGGCGCGTGTGTTGGATCATTTACCTCCCTTCAAAATGGTTGGGCTCAATGGTGCTGATTCATGCGTGCATGAACGCCGTCAGATAGTGCTGGTCATCTCTTAGCTGCGACGGCTTATAATTTTTTTATTTTTTCTCATCATCATCATTTCAGCCGAAAGACTGACTGACACATAGGCCTTCCCCAAGCACCGCCACTTCGACCGATTCTGTGCTTTCCGTATCCAGCGGATTCCTGCGGCCTTCACAAGGTTATCGGTCCATCTTGTGGGAGGCCTTCCAACGTGTCTTCTAGTACGCGGTCGCCACTCCAGAACCTTTCGGCCCTATTGGCCATCCGTTCTACGAGCAATGTGCCCTGCCCATTGCCACTTAAGTTTGGCAATTTTTCGGGCTATGTCGGTGACCTTAGTTCTCCTGCAAATCTCTTCATTTCTGATACGATCACCTAAAGAGTAATGGAGAGCTATTACTCTTTGGGTGACTTTTAGCCTTCTGATAAGATCCATTGTAAGCAACTACGTTTCAGTGCCATAGGTCATCACTGGCAACACGCACTGGTCAAAGACTTTCATCTTGAAACACTGCGGTATGAGGGATGAGAAGATATTGCGTACCTTCCCGAACGCTGCACAGCCGAATCGGATGCGACGATTGCCTTCTTTCTTTAAGTTGGACCTACCTAGCTGGACAGTTTGTCCAAGGTAAACAATTTCGAGCGGGGCTTCTCTGATCTTCATGAGAGTGAGTGTACGTGGGCATTTAACATGACCTTGGCTCTGGAAATATCCTCATACATGGTCTCCACCTCATCGTCGGGGTGTGACGAGGTCGGAGCGTAAACCTGTACGACCTTCAGCGAATATCTTGCGGATATTCTGAGTATAAGGTACGCCACCCTGATCGGCTCACTCTCGATCTTCACTAAATTGCTCACAAGAGACTTATGGATGATAAACCCGACACCGCATTCGGACTGCTGGTTACCCTCCCGGAAATAGACCAAGTTCCCGGATTTGAGAATCATCGAATCCTCCCCGCCTCGTCGAACTTCAGATAACCCTACTTTACGCCATCGCAACCTGCTCAATTCTTCCTCGAGTTCGATTATCTTTTCGTCGGTCCGGAGTGTAGGCGTTTTGTATGTTGCCAGGTCCAGTTTCCGGTGATTATGGTAGCCGGATCTCTTCCGGGGATTCTCCGCCCCCTTGCCTCCCCTGCCAAGGGTAGGTGGGCACTAGCCGCCGCCGGGCACTAGAGGCTATTTCTTTTTGGTGCTTGTAATTTTTTTGGGGAGGTATGCCATAATCGCCACATTACGCAGGCGGGTTGGCGATCGCAGTATGGTGTTAAAAATTCATAGAGAACGCTGCTGCCCATTCTCTAGTAAGTCCCTTAGTCACCTTTTACGACACCCATGGGAAGAAATAGGATAGTGCTATTCTTTAAGTCCGACACCACACGGACAATTTTTGTTTCTATTTGCTGTATTTTAGACGCTTTTAACGAGTCCTTTTTTTACGT
Organism: Omphaloscelis lunosa; assembly: GCA_916610215.1. NCBI lineage: Eukaryota > Metazoa > Arthropoda > Insecta > Lepidoptera > Noctuidae > Omphaloscelis > Omphaloscelis lunosa. The sequence continues at coordinate 12,046,041 of OU744267.1, forward strand.
CGTTCTCACATAACATTTTTAATTCAACATTAATGATGTAACCATTTTTTTTATTAACAATATAATTTAAAGAGTGTTCATCGAGATTCTTGCCAGTTTTTCTCCTACTACGCTTTGGAATGGTTTATGTAAGCATTATGTTATAATCTATAAAATTTTGGTATTGCAGGCGGGGGACAAACAAAAATTACATCATAATTTCAGGTTATTGGTTTGTACCCAGCCTGCAATACAAAACTTTATAGATTATAACATAATGCTTGTTTTTGTATTTTCAGTTATGTGTTTTTGCAGTCGAGTTTTTTGTTGTTGTCACATAACAATGTGACAAACAAAACATGTAGTCATGTGATAAGCACGTGTTGTGTAAATATGTTATAAGTGATGTGATTTCAAAAATCTTTAATATCTATGGTCGTAGCCTCTGTGGTCGTATTGCATTATAAATCTTCTTATTATTTTTCTTTCGAATACTCGCTTTTGGTCTTAGCATTATCTCGTTTTTAGTAATAGGCGTTTTATTTGTTCATAATAAACTATTATTCTTTTTTTATTTATTGTAGTGAATATTTCAGAAGAATGTAAATGAAGACTTTCATTTGCGTTCTTCAGAAATAATAATTTTCAAACACAGACCGCAGTCGTAGCGTAAAAACTTTTCAATTCAAGAAATAAAATTACTTTCGTCACAAAACGATCAAAAGTACTTAGTGCTGTTTAAGACCTGTTTAAGTGAAGATTCAAAGGTGAAACGGTTCTCACTTCGTTACATTTTAACCGCAACATTTTGATGAGGGCAGATACGTTGAGAATGAAAATTATTTTATTTAGCCTGATAAAAATAAATTAATATTTTTTCAAGCCGTTGGGGTTAAAACCCAAAAAGGTGCATGGGGTCCGCGGGCTCCTGATCCTCTTTGATATGATCTTTAAAGAAATATCAAAACGCTTGGTTAACACTTCCCGTGACCCAAGGGCCGGCTTTAGAACGGAGGTGGGGCGAAACGGGGACACGGGGCACTACTACCCACATATCCGAGTAACCAGGCATGTTAACAATTTCCTGTATTCAATAATAAAAGTATTTTATAATAATCTTTCACTGCGACCGCGACCGGACACGAGGTTGCAAACTTACATTTTTTACAGCGTAAAACATTTTTACTTGAAGTTTGACGTAATTTCTCCTGTTACTTGCTTGTGAAAAGGTTAATAAATTGTTTTACAATTTTTTGTACCAATCTTCAGTTAAGGATCGTACAGACCAGCGAGCTCCGTGTCGCGCCCGCGATATCGCGCTGGTCTGTACGAGCCTTTATTAGTGTCTTATTTACTCTGCTTGCAAGTTGTGTTTTACATTCTTTGTTTTTTATGAAATTGTTAACAGCTGCACTAAACCAAACCTCAGGGCGAGTCGGGGACATGGATACGGAGCACAATTAATTTTAGGTGTATGAAAATGATTTTTATCAATATCAAATTGAATTCAGTGTTGTATCACTCGTCGGTAATATTACGCAATATTAATAGTCTATAATATTTTTTGGCATGTGCGTTTAGTTGTGCACAATAGACAATTTTTCTTTCTTTTCTTTCTTTCTTCTTTTAATTCCATAATGAAGTAAAATAAATACCGATGACGATGACAACCGACGATGGTAACAATGTAAACAAAGAAAAAAAAAACAATGTAAATTACAGTCAATATTTCGTTTATAACAAGCATCCTGTATAATATTTTCATAGCTATCTCTAACTTTTCCGCTAACCTCATTGGACGTTGTTCGATCCTCAAGAGATTCCCAACTAAGGTTCAAATTGGCTGTTTACACTGCAATACCAGGGGATCTCACAAATTGAGACATTTTATATTTTCAAAAAGAATTTCCTGAATATTTGTGATTGAAGTAGGGCTGTAACGGAACTTCGCATCCGTTTCCGAAAATGAAAAACCTCCGCTTCCGAATCTACCACCACAGGTTTTTAAAGGAGTTGTAACGCAGGTGTATTATAGAAAAACTGACTCCAAAACTAAGTTAAGGCCCTTTAATGTGGTGGAGATATAACTCAAAGCTTTATTTCTGTTTTTTTTTTCATTTGTTTTTTTGTTTCAAATAAATAGTAACAATACAGAAACTGTTTAGTGGAGCACATTTAATTTATGAGAAATCGCCTAGAAGTTGAAAAAGCTGTAAAACAGTTTTTTTGTGAAATATAGGGTCAAATTAAATTAGCTAGCGAAACTCCGCAGATGTGATGGGTATCGATATCTAAACATGATAAAGCAAAAAAAAAACATTTTTTTTCGGAATATTCACACACGTGATAGGTATTGATAATTATCTTAACAAGATGAAACAAGTAAAAACAAGATATCTCAACTCATACTTCAAGTAATAAAAACCGGCCAATTGCTTGTCGGACTCGCACACAAAAGGTTCCGTACCACCGTACAATATTTAGCAAATAAATGAAATCATTAGACGTGGAATATTATTATTTTTCAGCTTAAATTTAAAAAATAGCAAAGATAAATTAGTTTTTCATCATTTTACTACATGCCAGGGATAGTTTTTTTTTTTAAATTCTTTTTCAAAATTATTAGTTTATACAATAAACTAATAATTTTAGAGACCCTTTAATTTTTAATTATATTATTTGTTATTATTATAGAGTACGTGGCGCCCGCGCCACGCCTCTTGTGTATGTTCCGCGCCACGTCGTTTCTATACATTTTGTATGAAATATGAAACGGGTGGCGCAACGCCAGCGCCACACCGTTGCCACACCTGCGCCACTCGCGGTGCATCCGAGCAGATTGTGGTTATCAAAAGGTCGACTTTTTAACATTAATCTTTTTGTCTTAATTTTTCCAACTCCGCTCCGCTAAGATGGTCTCCGTTACATCCCTCGATTGAAGTGTTTCAGAATTTTGGACTGAAATACGTGAGTATATTTCCCTCCGTCGGGATTTGTAAAACCGAGTTGTTCATTAAAGCTTTCGAGAGACACAGTTAGTCGCTAAATATTTACAATCTGTTCAGCTCCCTTGATTAAAATTGAGTAATTGGTCCGGACACGTCTGCCCATGTCAAATGAGTCATGGGCTAATCTAGCACCATGTGGGTCCCAGAAAACGTCCGATGACATCGAGGCAGGCCCAAAAGATGATGGCGAGACGAGCTTGATGCCTACAGACGGGATTGGTACACATTAGCTCAAAACAAAGAGAAGTGGAAAGGAGAAAGGGATACCTTCGCCCTGCACTGGGACAACACAGGCTGCCATTTTATCTGTGTAATTATTAGGCAGAGGACGTAGTCTATCAATAGTTCTAGGTAACCAATCCACTATAGCCACCCAAACCCATCGCCCAATATGTTTTTTTCCAAGTTCTGCAATAGTCTTGTACCGACTGGGGGTTGTCCTTGGGTGCATAGTAGATACAGGGATAATCTTCGGTTGCCGACTCAATACTTAAAAATGTCTAAGGCGCCTCTGCGAGTTGGCTTCGGCCCTCGTACGCCTTCCAAAGGTCTGGAACTCCAGGGTCCCGCGAAATGACAAAGACCAAAAATATTAGGTAATAAGAATAATTGGTACATTTGGTTGATCTAAAGATGAATAAAGCATACTACTAACTGTTGCTTGTGTGTTTAGAGGCTAAGTTTTCGAAACCACGCAATCTTTTTCCAAATTAATCACTAAAATTGTGAACGTTACAGCTAAATAAATCGGCCGTTGTTAAAGACACACTTGTCGGATTCCGTATTGCGTGGTACGGGCTTATGCTTTAAAGCACCGGTGGCAAAGCAGCCCATGTCTAAGCTACACACGTGAACTTAGCTTTGCTTTGTATGAAAATATAAATGGGATCGTCCACACCGGACTCCGGTCACGCTACGCACGGATACGCGGATGGCAAACAAATGAACCGCGAAGCTAACTAGACAAACCTCTCCGTGCACATCCTTCGTAGGGCTCCTTTGGCGATCTCGAGCGATGCGACTTGCGTCAAGCGACGCGCACGTCACTTGTTTCCATCTGCAAGTATCATCCCGGTGACTCATGGCATGTTCTAAGCAACTTCTTTCATTTGTTTCTCCGCAGTCTCTGTCGCAAGACGCGTTACGCTTGAGCGTGTAGCTCGTGGCCAGAGGGTTGCATAGCAGTGGACAGTCAACTATACCCTCTCTCCCGATATAATTGAGGCCAGACTAAGCTTGCTGCAGTCCGTAACTGCAAGTTAAATCTATTCCCAGCATAAGTACTGACAGCTTTGAATATTGCAATTATTGTTGTCGCCTTCGTTCCAGCACGTGACGTGACTTTACAAGCAATGTTCCTTGGTGAATTATAATGAGTTTGTGCTCAAACTTAACGTGTTTTTGAATTACATGGAAAATTACAGCGAAGGGATGGGTTTTCCTGATATCGGACGGAAAAGTTATGAACCCTGAATATTACATTGTTGTACAAGATTCAAGATTGAAGTATTATCTCTCTGTCTTTCATATTCAATAACTGCGCGACCGAGCTCTGCTCTGGTGAAAATAGAGAATGCTCATTTGATACTATAGGAAAGTTCATACTAATCTCATGTATCATCATCATCATCATTTCACCCGAAAGACGTCCACTGCTGGAAATATGCCTCCCCCAAGCACCGCCACTTTGACCGGTTCCGTGCTTTCCACATCCAGCGGATTCCTGCGGCCTTCACAAGGTCATCGGTCCATCTTGTAGGAGGCCTTCCAACGCTACGTCTTCCGGTACGCGGTCGCCACTTCAGAACCTTTCAGCCCCATCGGCCACCCGTTCTGCGAGCAATGTACCCTGCCCATTGCCACTTATGATTGGCAATTCTTCGGGCTATTTCAATTACCCTAGTTCTCCTGCGGATCTCTTTATTTCTGATTCGATCACGTAGGGAAACTCCAAGTATGTATAGTACATATTAATTCCATGTTGCCACGATAGTAGCTTAGGTACGTACTAATTCCATGCTGCCATGTCATTTTCTAAGGTAGCCATCTTGTTCTAATCTTTGGGCGACCGTGCTCTGCTCGGGTGAAAATACGGAGAAAAACTAATTTTCCCAGATATTAGATCTAACTAAATAAATTTTTCGTCCTCGTAAACCCCTATATTGCAACTTTCATCGAAATCGTTAGAGCCGTTTTCCAGAACGTGATTATATATATATATATGTGTGTCGGAAATACGTTGCTGAGTTACCTAATCGGGACGCAAGCGCCGCCTAGCGGCGTTGGCTACAACACAACGCTCGGATCGGCTGGAGCTAAGCAGAGTTCATCGGTGACGGTCAAGCAATGAAGACGTTTAGAAACTGTCGCGCATTCCGAATAGTCGTGTCGTGTACCTACAGTGTGAGTTACTAGTGTGATAATTTGAAAGTAAATTATAATGTGATCTGAACTGCTAACGGTTCTATTGCGCAATAACTAACACTACCCACAGTACGCCCACAGTAGTTAAAATATCGCTGATGATAACGAAAGAGTCACGTACCTGTCTCCGTTATATTTATATATATTATATACAAATATTGCTCGTTTAATAGTATAGGATAATATTTTTGGGTCACTTAGCACGGTCATTATAAAAAAGTAAAGTTGGGAAGAATATCCACTCAATTTCCACTAGACCTAATACTTTGTAAAGTTCACACCCAAAAGAGAATGAACCAATAAATACAAGTCCAAAAAAATCTTAGTGAAGCGTTCAATCAAGTTTATCTTTCCTTTAAATTCGATAAAGTTTCAGAAAAAAAGGAAAAGACCACAGAAGTATAACTTTCAGAAGTCACAGACTTGAGTAAAGTGCGCGGTTGGATTTGTGTCTCAGAGGACAAACATTTACTCGCAGTTCAGAACTCGGTACAGTATTCTGTAGTAGCAGAGAAATTTTCACAGTTTTCACAGACCATTTGGGGTTTAATTTTGATATTTTCTAGAGACAAAAAGAGGAAATTATAGTTTCAAATAAATCTTTTAATTGACGATAGGCAGAAATAAGATTGTGAAATATTTTAATTTTATAAAATTATCATCAATAATAAGTAACTAACAATTCTACCGGGTTCACGAGGATCGATTTTAGTTGAACAACTTTTTGTTCGTCAGCAAAAAATACTTTGAATTTGAAATAAATGATTGAAAGTTTGTTCAGACGGTTCAAATCGATTTCGACTTAGCAGTTGATCAACTAAAATTGAACCGTGTGAACCTGGTATTACCTACCGACAATAAAAATAAAACTATAGCTTCCATTACTACTCTTTACCGTAATAATTATGTATTTATTTGTATGGTATGGTCTTTTAAAATAACATAAATAATCTGCCTTACCTCAAAAATAACAAAACTACTTTAGATTAGGCATATAAAGGTTACGCGCTAATTTCAAGTGATTTAAAAGCTTTAGATCTTAGATTCTTTAAAAAAAGGCTACTTCAATTTTTAAACACTAATATCTTTTACAGAAACATTAATTTACTGACGGGAAACATTTTGTAATGTAACCTATAATATTTGCATGCTATGAGATAAGCAAAACATGTATGCTCTATAATAACATAACATCACGCCTTGTTTCCCCGAAGGGTTGGGCAGAGGTGTCCCTGTAGTAGGTACACCCACATTTCGCCAGTTATGTTTAAGTCCCAGGTAATAAGAGGCGAGCCTATTGCCATCAACCGGGCACAAATCCATACTCCGGGCTGCTACTGAGAAATTCCAGATAGAAAAACCCAATAACACTTTGCCCGACCCGGGAATCGAACCCAGGACCTCATGCTCAGCAGTAGCGCTTGCTACCACTAGACCAACGAGGCAGTCCAATGCTCTATAATGTTTTTTTTTTTAAATCAACTTTAAACACCATGTTATAGGCAAATAAATATTATTTCTATATCTACATAAATGCCAGATGGTGGCATATTTGAGGCTGATTTTATCAGCCTCAAACATGCCACCAACTACGCTCGCCTTGTTAAACAAAATAGGACTCATCAAGTCATTTCCAAGATAAGTCTGTGGCTTCAAAGAATCTATACGGAATTTCTTTGTCCCTAGAGATTGAGTTCAGATCCCGTATTAGCTTTGTTATTGAAAAAGTTCTACTACTTAATGATTTTAATAATAAACTAGGCATTGTGTCTTTAGATACTATCTTGTTTCTCGCTTCTTTTGAAACTGATGCCTTAGAACGAACGCGCGACGTAAACGTAATGTAAATTAGAACATTTTTTAAATTCAAAATACAACAGTGACTATTCAATAGCATTTATTTAAAGACAAGCAGAATAATTATGACCCAAAGATATGAATAAAATCTTAAAAATTATTAAATATTTTGTGCGAAACGAGTATTTTTAAATTTACTATCATTCTAATTTACTTTTTATATAAAGTACAATTCCGTTGCCAACCGCAGGCGGCAACTGCAGGCAATGTGACTATTTCGTCATTTATTTGACAAATATGTCGCACTGTCAGCTTATGGAAGGAATGGTGCAACGGGAGACAGCCGTGCGAGCGGTAAGAGGACGGCGCGCGGGCGGCGAGGCGTCAAGCGAGGACGTTGAGGCGCCCACCGCCGCCGGCATGCCTACTGCCCGCAGCCGTTTCTTCGCTGAGGAGCTGGCTACTCGCTTGAAGTGTGCTGTCGGTGCGACCTATGGCCGTTCGGACGGGCAATACTCGTATTTTTAAAAGCGTTCGCACTCTAATCTCAGTCTCAATCAGTCAAAAATAACTTTAATTTTCCTAAATTTATGACAAGTTTTTGACATTGATTGTTGCTGAGAAGAGATTGCGATTAGGTTTTAATTACTGAAATTGGCCTTCAGGTATATTAAATAGGCCCCAGAGTGAATGAAAAGAAGGTTAGAGGTGGCCACCTCTAACCACCTTTTCATTCACTCAACAATTTAATATTCATTCCTAATCTCTCTAATTACATTCGTAATAAAATTTATTTCATAAACAGCGTTGAATGCAAATGAATCATTAAGCATACCTTTCAGGTGTGTTGAACTCTAATTCCAGCAATGATTTGACTAAGTACGCACGGCATTAACGTGAAAATATGTGGCACAGAAGTCGACAGAAAGTGCAAAGCTGGCTTAAAAATTATAAACACAACCAGAGGGCCGGGGATCGAGTCACGAGCGAGCGGCAAGAGTAATGTTAAAGCGAATGTTTTGATAGTTTCCTCATAATATATTTACCTAGGAATATTATGGCTCGCTTACATTATAAATCACTATATTCATTTAACGCAAATCGTATTTAAAAAATAATTCTGTCTTTGTCATCTTCAAACAATTGATAGAAATAGGACGATGTTGAAAATTCGTCCAGCGTAAGAAGTATTTTAAGCGACCCTAAGTTATGGATAGACAAATTAATTAGAATATGTTGTGGCGAAATTCCAAAGAAATGTGGTCAATGGTAATATTGAAAAATGTAAGGCCAAAGATGTCATTAGGTTACAGACGAAAAAAAAAAAATTCAAGAAAAGATTATTTACCTCTCGGCCACCACTGCTGCAAACAGCATAATTGCTGAAATAAGAAAATATTGTGTAAATTGTTAATTCTTGAGAGAGAATTGGATTTACTAGTTCGGTATAAACAACGTGTTTTAGATGCAAGTCTATTCCAGGTTTGATCAACACAGTACACATGGGTAAAGCATCAATGTGTTGTAAGCAATCTCAGGCGACTGCAAGTGGTTTGAGATTTCAGATGGCAAACCTAAAGACGAAACAAACAGACGGCCTTGGATGACTCAATCCGATTATATGAATATGGGATTTTGGGACAAACATTTGTAGAACGCTGACACATATTTTGAAGTTGATTAAAGTTGTTAGTGCTTGGTTGATTGGTGCTTGACCAAATGTCCGGCTGTTATTTCGATAAAGATGATTTAAATAAAGATGTTCAGAACAAATTATTCTGAAACTAAGCTAAGTAAGCATATAATATATTTTAAATTGAAGTAGGTAGCTCATCATGTCTGCCAGTGTGACTGCGGGATTTCACCATCATTTTGAAAATTTATTAGGAAAGGTAACAGGTAGGTGTATCAAACATTAATAATTATTAAGCTTACGTAATTAAAAATCAACTGACTTCCAAAAAAAAAAACATTACAAAGCAAAAAATAACTTTAATTTCGGAAGTCGGTGTCTTTGGTTTTGAATTTTCGTTTTTTGCCACCAACTTCCGAAATTAAAGTTATTTTTCACTTCGTAGTGTTTTTTTTGGAAGTTGGTTGTTTTTTTTTTTTAAAGTTATTATTTTTCACTTTTTAGTTGTGGTACCTACCCCACACAAATTCGAATACACTACCTGCTATGTAAATAACAGTCACAGGAACTTATCATATCATCCACATACTAAGTGGGAAAAAATACGTATTTATTGAAGCCAACTCAAAAACTATCTAAGCAAAGTTAATAAAATTTATATGGGAGCATACCCTTTCAAACAAAAAAAGAATTTTCAAAATCGGTCCATAATTGACGGAGAAATCGGTGGACATAGATTCACATCAGTCAGTGAACATAATATAACCTCCTCCTTTTTGGAAGTCGGTTAAAAATAACGCGAGAAGCACAGAACCGGTCGAAGTGGACGTTTTTTGGCTAAAATAATGAAAATTAATGAATTATTATAATAAAGCAATCTCGATGTTTTGTTAAAGCGTAAAAATTATGCGAATCAGGGGCGGCTCGCTAGTCTTTTATTACTTAAACCGTACCCAAAGTAAAAGAGAGTACATTTTACAGTAATTAAGATATTAAAGAGGCGAGTGTTCTGAGCCGTTTCGAGCACTCATTTGGAAGCGTAAAAGCCTAGAATTTTCAGGTTAAGCCTCGTAATAGTAAAGGGTTTCTGATGTTTCGACAAATACGGGAAAATTTTAGAGCGTGCAAAATTTTGCGATCCTTTTTACTGCATTTTACGGTAATATGAACGTACAAATGTTTTTATTCGTATCTCTTGGATGTTTGAATGAAATGTTAGTGTACTTAGAAAACATTTAGGAGCGTTTTCAGAATATTGTATGAATAGGAAGAGTGGCACAAGGAGTTGTGTTAAGTACTGATTGCTGGTTGGGATTTGGAGTGCGCAAGAATTATACTGAATTGTAACTGGAAACAGCACTCTTGTAGATCGAAACTAAACTTTTAACTAGAGTTTAATTGAAAGTGATTCCTTTAAGTTCTTCAATTACGTAAAATGTTTTGGTTTTTGTTGAAGAAGGTGGAGCTGGCAAAGTGTGGATAAAAAAATAATTGAAATAATTAAGAATGCATTCTAGTAACAGTCTTTTAAATTAAACTGATATGATATTGTTTATGGTATACCTAACCATAGCGGAAAAACGAAATCAGTTTATTTATGTCAGTAGTTCGCAAAAAAAATGTTGTTTTTGTTCTTGTTTCAAGTGTTTTGACCTTTAGAGAATTTAAAAACTAGTAAACGCTGAGCGCCACTTTAATATTTTAGACCATGTTATCACCAGACCTAAAATTTTAAATCGTCTACAGTGAACATCAAAACAAACATCTCCAACGCTCAAACTTCAGTATGAAAACAGCAGTGCGTCACAAACGCATGATCATTATTCGTTCCGTTCCCAGAAAGGGTCTCCCTAACTCACCTCGGAGGAGGCCATTCACACAAACTTGGAGAAAACTTACAGCCTAATCTAAACATTCTTCCTAACTTCGGTCATTCGCATCTTACTACAGCATAATGCAACTTTGTTACACTAATGAGTTCCACTGAAGCGGCTCCAGCTGGAGGCAAGCATGCTGATGACCCCACTAATGAAGTTGCAAACTTTAACTGAATAGTAATATCGCCCAAAGGAGCGTGTTTTCAAACTCCCGACGATAATTCCGACAAAATTTTCGAAAAAGAAACTCTCTTTATAGCCTTGTTTACAGAACATAATTATGGAGTTGATTGGGTTTTTTAAAAGTAAACAAAATTTGCGTTGATGGCACGAATACTAATTCTTTTTTGTGATGAGTGATGAAGGAAAAATTCGGTTGGGGCGTAATGATGTGGCTTTGTGCTGAGCCTTAGAATTTGTAAGGCTATCTGTGTTTATTTAGCTATGTCGGTCGGGCGTCTGCATAAATAAACGGGTGTCTTTGAGAAATTTGTCGTGTTTCGTGTAGAAATTTGTACGAATAGAACATGGCATAAAATCAACACAAAAAATAAACTTTCAGTGTCATCTGTGGTGTATGCTTTTTAGTTTTTCCGTAGTCTCTACAGTAGTTAATGTAGATTTTATGAGATAGCTAGCTTTTGCCCGCGGCTTCGCCCACGTGGAGGTCGGAAATTATCCCATGGAAACGTACTACTGGGATAAAAAGTATTCTATGTCCTAACCAAGGTCATGCTCTATCCATGTGCTAAATTTCATCCAAATCAGTTCAGCCATTTTAGTGTGAAAGCGTAACAAACAAACCTACAACAAACAAATTGTTTCTCTTTAGATTATTACTAGCCGCGCCCCGCGGTTTCACCCTCATAGGTAAGTCTCGATCCAATAGGAATATCGGGATGAAAACTATCTTATGTGTTAATCCTGGTTATAAACTGTCTGTGTGCTAAATTTCATCCAAAGCCGTTCAGTAGTTTTATTTATTAATTTATTTTATTTTATTCTCTTCGGAAAACTTACAGCTAACTTACACAGTGTTCTTAAATACTATAAAATTGAAGGCCATTTACAAGTTTCCACTGATAACAATTATATACGAGAAAAAAAAAGCGTTACTGAGTTGACTAATCGGTACGCCAGCGCCGCCTAGTGGCATTCGATAGAGTCTGAACATAACTCTCGGACCGGCCGGACCGGAACTGAGCAGAGTTCATCGGTGGCGGTCTAGCAGTGAAGACGTTTAAAAACTGTCGTGCATTCCGAATAGTTGTGTCGTGTACCTACAGTGTGTGAATTACTAGTGTGATTAATTTGATAGTAAATTATAATTTGATCTGAACTACAAAAGGGTTTTCTATTGCGCATTAACCAACACTACCCACAGTACGCCGTTGATTATAATATTATTAGAATAAATAGATAGGATTAGAATTCACACATCAGCACTTTTAAATCCTCTAATTGCATTAGCCTGCGAAATTAACTAATTGAATTTGGATATTAAACCGCATCGATGCTCATCAAAAAATCTCTTACAATAGATTATAATAGATTTGCCTTTTTTAAAAACACGAATAATATTTCGTAACCTATTCTGAACCAACGAGGCGTCGGCTTGAACAATTTCAGGTCCTTTGTCTAAAAATCTCCAACAGCTATCTCATCTCTAAGCCCTGCTCCCATAAAATTACTGTGAGTACATAATTATATCTCATGCTATTTCCACAGCGTGTTATATAACAAAGATTTCATAGCGCCACTGCACTTTGTGTAATGTGCCATAATATTTTTCAGGATATAATGCTAGAAGCGACGTTTTATAGTGCGCCAAGGATATTTACAACGCCACCCTCTGAAAGAACTTTTATTTTGGAGTAGGTTCCGCTGCGCCTTTGTTTGTACGGCTAAAAGTTTTCTAGATGAAACTTTTTTAATTATTACTGGTGTGAAACAAGTTTGGATTACTTTTTCGAAGTTTGAACTTAAAAATAAGTGATCTATCACAAAATTATTTGTCTGGCTCAAACTCAAATATAACTCTAGATTGAAACTTGAGCTGAATTACCAATAAACTCACTGAATAGCAATTGATTTTTAGAATTCGTACTGAATTATGTAAGGAACCCAGGTGTCACATTCATTCGATGCCGATGCGTTTGCGATGGCCGTTTTGCGTAGATGTGACGCATATTTTCCCCCAATTCGTTATTTAAGTGTTTTTTTTTATTATTTTTATTATCTTTCTTTGCGTCATGTTTTCCGCAAATAAACGTATTTTCTTTCTTTCTTTATTTTTCTTTTATTCAAATATCTTAAGAGATTTTGAAAAAAAATAAAAAAGCAGCACTTGTGCATATAGTTCATTATCATGTTCGCGAACGGACGCCGTCAGTTGAGACTGGTCATCTTTTAGCTGCCAGGGCTTATTTTTAATCTTAAATTTTTAATAGTTTTTGAAGTGAAACTTTTTAGGCGCGTTTGGCATTTTTGAGATGGGACTAAACTATTGATTTCGCGACACTGTGACGATACCAGCTTTTGATTATTAAAAAGACATCAACGCGTTGATTACCGCGGCGCCGATTTGTTTTTTTTTTCAAGTTTTCACTTCTGTCGGCACTCCTGGAGTGCCACTGTTTTTGGAAGTGAAAACTTCTTAAAGCGCGTTGGGCATTTTTGAGATGGGACTAATCCATTGATTTAGCGACACCGTGATGAAACCAGCTTTTGACCATTAAAAAGACATCAACGCGTTGATTACCGCGGCGCCGATTTGTTTTTTTTTTCAAGTTTTCTCTTCTGTCGGCACTCCCGGAGCGCCACTATTTTTTTTTTTACTTTGTTCTCACATACATAAGCAACAAAAAGAATGTACCCATGATTTTATAATAAATCTTAATTTATAAGTGTCCTTGGAGTTTTTTGCCCGTTCTTTTCCATAGAGATCTACGTTTTGGAAGAGGCAACTAGCTTCAACTTTCTGACTATCTGACCGACACTTTGACAATTCAAAAGTGCCTAATTGTAATGGTTTAATTAAAATAAATGCACTGGATTTTCAACGTTTGGCTCAGCGCCGAAAGTTAAAAATCCAAAAGCACGCTTTCATTTAGGCATTCAATTAGATGTTGCTTAATGTTAGTGAAAACGGGTATAAATCTTCAAAGATGGAACATCTCGTTGAAACGGAACTGAAATTATGTCTGGCTGACATTACATTATTTAATGTTCTGTTTTTAAACGATTCAATGTGTTTTTTTTTTCAAATTAAAAGGCATTAATAAAAACCGTATTCATAATTTACATTATAATTAAATTAAATTAAATTGACATTTTCTATTCGGTAAATAGCATAAGCGCTCATATATCTAAACATGGTTTCTTGAATCACGAAAATATCTATATCTGTATCTGTACTATATTTACACATATTAAAAAACCAAATTACTGTTCGTGTCTGTCTGTGTGACCGCATAATTCTAACTTGGTACACAATGGATTTTGATTTCATTTTGACCATGATTTAGAGAATTTATTCCGGAAGGTTTCTGTATGCCGCTAAAGTCCTACTGTGACCATTTGGTTTCGGCAAACTATTTTCCAATTCAAACCCAATCGTTACCATTTGGTCATAGCAGGTACGCGCGTTTTATAAATCTATTTTTACTATAAAATAAAGGCTAATATGGTCTGTGGGCAGTTTCACTCTATGGCTTGATGGATATTCTCGTCAATTAGAACTGAAATGAGACCGAAAAATTCTGAAAAATGTCAAAAGTGACGTACAGCGCGCGTCAATGTCAAAGCGTTGAGCTTGAACGTTAAAACGTTTGGTTTTTCTTTTACCCAGAAGTGAAACCGAAAGCACGTTATTTTGCCTTATCGCCACATTAGTAGCAAAACATTTGTATAGTATTGCGAAGCAAGGACGGTTCAAGCCATGATACGGAGCGAGAGGGCATGAGAGGCCTTCACCTCCTGCTGCGAAGCAGTAATGCTCGCGGACGAGGAGCCGAAATTCGTGAGGGAGAGGCAAACCTCGCACCCTAACGCGCCTAATCGCCGCAGGAGACGCCCTAGGCGTCAGGAATCGCAGGCCGATTTCCAGCCACCGTAGGCGCGGGCTTGCGGACGGTGAGCAATGGGTAGCTCGCCGTCCGATAAGGACCAGGCCCGGGTCGACGGCACGTTATGTTCCACGCGCACCTCAAAGAGATGTCAGCAGAATTGACCGGTTTCGTTAGGGCCGATGACTGCCGGGGGTGCGAAGAAGTCCAATAGGGATGGGTGGGTTTTAGTCAGTGAGAGTGACACGCCTTCCCATTCCGCCTAGAGCGGAGTTATTTGATAATTTCCCACCCCAATAAAAAGGGCGGTTCACTAGTACTACTTAATTTACAAATAAAAACCAAACCATTTGGTATAGACTGTATTGTCTGTATTGTCACAGTATAAAGATGACCAGTAATTGTACCTCAACTAGACCCTTTTTGTGAAAACAAAAGCTACACTCCAACGGGTGTTTGGTCCGGACTCCACCAAAGCAGAGACGAGATGAGAGGAGAGGAGAGGAGATGTGTTTTAACAACCAATAGAATTTCGTTATTCACACATCTCGTCTCCACTCAGCTTCAGTGGAGACCACTGAGCGGAGATTGTGTATCATATTTGTATGGCGCGATCAAAGCAGAGATGTGAGCTGTGCCTCGCAAGCTGGCGACGGCGCGCAGCGGAGTGGAAAAGCGATGTGCGTGCAACACAACATCTAACGCTTGTCGCATGCAGCTCAGTTCCGCTCTAGCCAGCACACATATTATCCGCTCCAATTTAGCCCATACGCATCTCCGCAGAGCTTCGGTGGATACACGCTAGCTGAAAAACATCTCTTCTCGTCTCCGCTTCGGTCATCTCGCACATCTTTGGTGGAATCTGGGCCTTAGGGTTGCCAACCATTAATTAAAATGCACTACACGTATTAAACTTGTCCACTTGTCTCATGTACGTGTAGCATGCTTAGAATTTGTGTAAACGCATTTGAATGCCTGAGTGAGTCAATTCGACCATTTTGTTCTTAGTTGAATTACTACTAATTTTGTCTACTGTGTACCTAACAAGTTGGAAGTAAATATGTTACTTTCGACAAATAAAAACATAATTGTGTTTCCCTGTACGTTTGTGTGTGAATATATATGGAATGGCAAACAAAAGACAAGCGACGATTCCTCATTTATTCAAACACAGCGACATGTTTGCCGGTGTTTGTATAACTGAACTTCATAAAATCGTATTGTCTACTACGTGTCTGTGTATTCTTTGTGGTATTATAATGGTACTAATTTTGAAGTTTCTGTTAGCTTTCATTTTAAATAAATGTTATATTTTGTGTGAGTAACTGGAATTTATATTAAGCTTCCTGTACATGACGCCGGAGCCGCACTAGCGCCGGACCGAAACATGTAGAAAAAAATTAGAACATTTCAAATGAAAATGTAGGTGTGTAGGATGGTGCAGCGCATGGGCGATGTTGATTCGTATACACAAACGTGCGGTCCAGCGCCAGTACGGCTCTCTAAAAAAGCCTACTGTTAAACTTTCTTTGGAGTCCACCATTATCAATATATCTTTGCTTTGCTTTGCTTTTTCTCGAGTCCTAATCGAAAGCGATTGTCGTTCGAATACGCGATTACGCGTTCAATTACCAAAATGTTGAAATTTCGTAAACAAGGGATAAACTATCAACTACTTGGTACATGTTGCCAGCAAAACAAGTTATATATAAATATTTCTAATTTCCCTATTACGGGATTATTTAAAAAAAAAAAAGAAAAAAAAACGATTATTAAAAGTTGGTTCAAAACTAAAAAGAAAAATTACCGATAAATTTACAATTTTTTTTCATGCGACATTAAATACGATTCTGAAATGAAATTAATTGAGTATATTCAGCTAATAAGTGTAACCATTTAACGAATAATTATAATAGAAGCATTGCTAATGATCTGCAAGGAATTCAAAAAATAATTCGCGTTCAGATGAATTGCTCCAAGAGCAACCATTGCTTTTGGTTAGGATTTGGACTTATGGTGGGTATCTCACCTGGTGTCCGACTGGTTGCGCAACCAACCATGCATTTTGTCCCACTATAATATTCCCCTAACAACACATCAAACAGTATTACAACTTTCAAAAAACTTCAGCGTAAGCACGCAAAAGTTTTAAAATATCCCACGAAACCTGAACTAGTCCTAACCACAGATAATATAATACTAGTCCTGAACAAAATTCACCGTCCCAAGAACACGCGTAGAAATGTTCGCAATAAAAAACTAAGTTTGTCTAGATAAGGTTCTCATAATAAATCAAATCGCATTTTGCCAAAAGTTCTTCGCAAAAACTTCCCGATACGATATCGGGAGCTAATGGCGTAGATGTTTCTTAATTTACATGATATATGTGTTTGTGATAAGAAACTTTTTGGTAGCGTGGTGTGTTTCTGTGTCGTGAGAGTTTCCTTCCGAAACAATAAAGGGGGCTAATTGTGTAACACTTTTACAATAGCAATGACTTTCATTTTGACAGTTCAACAATATTTATTGCTTTATTTATGTACGTTGTTGAGCAGACAAATTTTTGAGGCAATGTGTTAGCAATTTCCTTCGGAAATCTTCCAGATTTTGATTGAAAGTGTGTTTTGCGATTAGAGTGTAGGCTTTCCTTGCGATTCTTGTCAGTGTTGTGCCGGAATATCGCGGTTCACATTTACTTTTTCTTGAAGCGACCAAATTAAATCGTGTGAACATTCTGTGATTACTTCCTCACACACTGACATATTAATTTAAAAAAAAAAATAGAAAATCGTCTACTTTAACAATGTTTGTAAATATGTGAGCACCACGTATCTATCATTATTTTCACCTATTGTGGTATAGTAATTTTATTCTAGGTGCATCGTCTTCACATATAATTATTTAACTGATGTACGTACTTATTTATACAAACTATTGTAAAACATTTTAAAAGAGTAACGGTGGACCTTTTGGAAGGGGCGACTAGAATCAATTATATTATTTTGTAAATTTTGACGTTCAAAAGTGCCATACATGGGCCTTTTTGACTTTTACTTTGAATTTGACTTTAAAAGGGATTAAATGTTTTCCATTGCCTTCATTATTGCGCCTTTAGATCAATGACAAGCAATTTAGTAGAACTATGTAATAATGCCACTACATTTTTCCGTAGTCAGAAATCGCCAACTCGCCAAAGGTAAGCGTAGGAACATTTAAAATTATTATACTCAGTCTTTTTCTGTTTGTAAAAAGCCATTGCCCCACCAGCAGTAGGACAGTTAAATGTTACATCCACTGTTATGCAGTACGTGCTTTTTTTTAGGTAGGGCATCTCGTATTTTACTTCTGAGATCACAACTACTTACCTGGGCTTTCCTGTGGGTGCCTTAAGCTACTACACTTAAAACCTCCAGCCACGGGTTATTCAACTATGCTAATTAAAACTAGGTGAACGCTCGCTAAGGAGACCCCCTGTGGGGTACGAACCTCGGCTTAGGGCGTCAACCGAAGGGAGGACATCAGGGATGGGACGGGCTTGAAGCAGGATTTGCACGGCGCGACTGACCACGTTAGCTGCGCGGTTATTTGTTTACCAGCCACGCATTCGTGTATAGCTTATCAGTGGGCTGCTGTGAAGCAGCGCCTTGTAACGCAGGTATTCATCATCCTCCCTAATGCACTTTTCCAAATAAAGGGGTCGGCGCAATTCGTTATTTTAAAAGCTTGTAATCTTCCATGCCTCTCTTTTTTATATAAAATGATTAATACGCATCAACAATTTTGTGAGTATTAAATCAATTCAATATACGTACACTTCAAATGGTTTATCGATAACTGGGTATGTATGAAGAGTCAATCGAGGTAGGTTCTTGAGATAATCTTGATATAAATAAAACAATTACGTTAAGTCTTATTTGAATTGTAGGGTTCTTAATAACAAATAGCCTCTTTGATTTTTTCTTATTTGAAGAGTTAGTAACATCTCTCTTTTATTTATTTTTACAAAAAAGCATTACGTATCTAATCGTTCAAATGTTGGCGTGCTTGATACAACTTAATTCATTATTGACTTGGCATAGAGGCGCCGCGGCACAGCAGCCCACGGCTAAGCTTCACAAGCCGTGCAGTAAGTGCCGTGCTTTTGTTACATGTGTGTGACTCACGTACCTACTTACTGATAGATGTTTACGGCTTAAATAGTTACGTACAAATTATTGTTCATATACCTACATTATTTGCTTATTCATACGTATAATATGGGCAAACAATGTAGGAACATGAATAATATAATTATAGTAAGTAATTATTAGTTATATTTAAGTGATTAAGGAGTGTTCTTAGTAAACAAATCACTGTACCTGACTTGATTTCCGTACGTCTTTTCTTCTTTTTTTTTTTTTCGGGTGACCACTGAAAATCAGCGCTATGCTGTGTGGGCTCGCCATAGCACTGCATCATGCTGAGTGGAAGCCTTCTTGTCACAGTCATGTCGTGCAGCTGCCGACTAATTTCTGTTTTATGCTCGTGATTTATGTACTTTTTGTTGTTTTCGTTTACTGTTGTCTTTTATGTATGCACGTGTCTCTGTGACAAATAAACCAATTTTTCTTTCTTTCTTTCTTTCTTATATCGAAAATGAGTACCAATACAAACTATTTCTGGTTTAATCGTACAAAACAAACATGAACCTGTACTTAAGACTGTATGCATAAAATAAATAAATAAGTGGACTGAGTTTCGAGTTGTATGAAAATTTTGGCGGTCGAGGGCGCGTTGTTTTCCACGCGCGTCTCAAAGAGATGTCAGCAGAATTGACGGGGTCCGTTAGGGCCGATGCCTGCCGGGGTTGCGAAGAAAACCGAAAGGGAGATCGTGGCCCCCGGCAACAGGGCAACTGAAGGAACACGGGCGGGTTTTAGTCAGTAAGAGTCTGACACACCCTCTCGCTCTGCCCAGAGCGGGAGAAGTTATTTGATAACTTCCCACCCAAAAAGAAGGAGAGGTTTGCCACGGAGGATGTCCTCCGTAGCAGTGGACGGTCGTTTTCAAACCAAAACCTTACTAACTTCGCATACCTTTTTATTACCTTTTTATGATACAAAAGAACAACTCAAGTAATTTCAATATATGAATACTTAATAAGATAAAGAGTAAAACTTTTGTGTAGAACAATCTTGTTTGACACCAAGTTAAAGTTTTGTCATTGTTGTGTCTTAAATAACTTAGGTAAGCCTTTCTTCAACATATTTTGAAGCTTAATAATCGCTTTAATTTTGATGTTATCATCAAAAATATTTGAAAGGTTAATTTGGGTTTTTTTCACTTGTTATGTAATCTACTATTTTAAAATCATACTTGCAATTTACTAAGCGGTTGATAAATTATCATTTTTTATATTATTTGATAGATAACTAGACCTTGTACATCTATGTATATATTTATACACTGGTAACTTACAATTAGAGCTTCTTGTATTGTTTTATGTGATAAAAACTACTAATTCCCAAACAGAAAAGTCTAGCACCAATTCCAAGTTAGAAAAAAATAGATGTACCAACAATGCCTAGGTATATAGGTTCTGTAGCTAAAAAAACTATAAAAGCATTTATAAATTAAATTGTCCAATAAATTACCAGCGAGTTCAACAGTCAAACACAAACCTTGCTACGTGAGAATTTAACAGCTGGAGAAGTAACACAATTTTATTTTAGGAAAAACTTGCTTCTAGAGAAAAAAAGGATAATCTTAAAACACTTTTAGGTCTTGTAGAGGCCACGCTAAATAGCGCTCTAGAAAATATAATATGAGATGACATAAGTAACACGCCAGTGTTTCCCAAAGGCAACAAAATTAAAGTTAGCATTAATCATTTACTTTTTATTATCAACTGTACAAAACACTTAAATATACTTTTTTAAATTATAACTAATTGTAATTAATTATTATCACAATAATACATTTTATTTAATTTCATCTAAGACGATACTCATAGGTACTCTCAACCTCAAAAAGATGTATACATTGACATAACTGCATTTAATTATCGACTATCTTTGTTCCATCATATTGTATCAATGTGAAGCCACAAGAAATATTACACTTTGGGTAGTTAATTATAGCTACACATTGATAAAAACAAATGATTTTATTTCTGTAAGTAGATTGTACAAATATTTTTTTACACGTCAATTTTTGAGGAGGTTCTTTCCAAAACTAGACGATTTCACTTTTAAATTTTTCCAGAATTTGACAAAATAGTTTTTAGGAATGCAGCTACGTATTTAGTCCTATGTTTTGTTGAATTATTATATAAAACCAGAATAGCCATTGTTTTGACCAGCTTTAAAAATCTAGCAATAATCTACTATTTTGAATAAATTAAGAATTGGAAATGGAATAATCTAGTTTTGACTCTGTTTTATTGAAATAATCATGTTTTATTATGTGCTCTAGAGGAATAATTTCAAGCGACCTCATTTTATTTCAAGCCACGCCATACTTACTACATTTCAAACACAATTTCAAGCCACCTCATAAAAATTATAAACTCTGCACTGAAACTTTGAAACTAAACTGATTGGAAAATATAGGGAAAAAACATGTTTTGCTGCAATTTCTATAATACTAAAAAATTAGTTCTGGATTAATCATATTTTGTTTCAAAACTGTGTTTTTACGAAGTGTATTAAACCACTTTTGATGAAATCATGTATTTTTTTAAAAATTTTTTCATCAATCACATTTTGGCAAACTTTTGTTTTCGCTGCATTTCAATGTGTTCTGCCGAAACTGGAATAGTCAAGTTTTGAAAAAAACCTCCTCATTTTAAAAACTAGACGAGTTCGGCGTTTCCTATTTAACTACTCTGAGAAGAAAGGCCGAAACAAACTCAGAGGTCACAGTTTCTTTTAAAGTCCAGACATAATCTTGGTCAGATCATGTGAAGGCCGTGTAGATTGGTTTGGCATTAATACACTAATATGGAACGTATAATATCGACAGTTGAAAATTAATTCTTGTTGATGTATTCATTTTTTGAGGTGGACCATACTTGGAATTTCTCTTCTATTAATAGTGGGTGCGTTTATAAACACCAGTCTCACATACACAAACAGACAGACAAGAAACGACTATCTGTATTGCCATACTAATATTGGTTCCGAGTAAAAATCGAACCCAATGGAAAACAGCGCAACACCCGATTTCTTAGGCACTATGCCCACAAAGATAAACGGCCTCATTACAAAACAATGCTCTCTTTAGAACCAAGTTTAAACTTTTGGGCCGTTTTTTTATTTATACAAAAACTACATATTTATATTCCCACAAAGTTAAAGTTCTTGTAACAAAAACGAACGTTTTAATAAATCCAAGTGAAAGTAAGGTATCTCGCGCACTAGACGGCCATGACTCCGGCCAGTGGTGGTCCGTGGTCCGTGGCCCGGTCTGCGGCTAGTTAGCCATTGCGACCAAGTCCGCGATTCGTATCAGTTTCTATAGTTTACCTGATTGCTGCGACCACTGGCCATGGTTATGGCCGTCTATTGCGCGAGATCCCTAAGTGGCCAATTTTGAATTAAGAACTATTATGTCGAAATAAATTCAAAGTTCAATAATTGGCTCGTTTTTGCTTGGACTAAAGTTAGCACTCGTTTTGTAATGATACGGAGTGACTACAAAACAGGTATCAACAATATTTTTAACTACTTTTAACTTTATAAGCCTTAATAATATAGTTATTAGTAACAAACTTATACAAACTATAAAATATGCCGGCTACAACTAAAACTACGGATAGTAGAACTAATAATACGAGAGCAAGGAGTTCAAATTCTAGGTACTGCGCCCACGAAATGTTGGCGGCGGGCGCCCGAAGATGTTTCGCACCGCCGTGACGTAATACGTGCTCAATCCACCATATTCCACGTTCTAATGGTTTCATTGGCTGGTCGAGCATAAGAGTCCGTAGGTAAGCGATGTTTTTGCTGTAGCTGTAAATAAGATAAGAAAGGTTATATCCTTCTGCTATTTGTAAAAGTTATCTTAGGGGCAGACCTGGTCATCTGACTTTCGGGCTTGTGACAAACCGTAACAACTGTGAAAGATATACAAGTGACAACTGGGACCAACGGCTTAACGTGCTTTCCGAGGCACGGAGGAATATTGGTCTATAATAGATGTTCGAATATCCAGGGACAGATCTCGGCAAGCGTTGCTTAACCTTGAAGATCGACCCGTGCGGCTATTATTATTTAGCCTCTGTCAAAAATCGATGCGTTAAGAATATTATTATTGAGTAATCTACCTGTCATCTCCAATAACTTTTTGTACGGCATTGGTAAATGTTTCTTCACTAAGCGATTCCAATTCCAGTTTGACTCCAATTCTGTGATGTTCATATTTCTCTACATTGTACCATTGATCGCCCAACATTGGGACACCAACCAGCGGTACTCCTGCTGTGATAGCCTCGTCTGTTGATTGCAAACCTCCTTGTGTTACAAACAGTTTAATCTTGGGGTGTTCTGCAAGGTAAGAAAGGGTACGATTAATGATTTTGTTAATGGAGGACTTCTTAGTGTATAATCGACCTCTTAATTACTTGTACATCATAGAACAACAAGAGGCCGAACGCGTGACGTAAACGTAACGTAAATTCGAACATTTTTTATAGAAATTACAACTATCCCATAGCATTTTGGATTTATATTTTTTCGATAAGCAAAATTAGTATAGTATCATATAAGTCTTAAAACTAAGTTAATATTAAGTGCGATTATTTTAGATCGTTCGGATTTGGTTACGTTTCTTTAATCCTCGCGTTAGTTCTAAGAAATGGTAAAGCGATACGAGATATATTTAATCCATGAATATTAATAAAGTAGTCTACACTCGAGAGCAATGAATCCGGGTCACTTAAAAAATCCTAAAAATCTCGGAAACTAAAAATGCTAGGTTAATGCAATAAATTGTATTTAATAGACAATGTAATACTCCTTAAATGAAGGTATTAAAATTTCTTAGTTATTGTAAAGTTATATCATAAAAAAATCAAATTTGAAAAAGGGCCACTTTCGAAGATGGAACTACGAAATTACAGCATTTGGTTTTGCTTTTGTTTGTAATCTGTCATTTATGTGGGTACATAAACCATGTTGATAGTGCTCTATATTCATTATTCAAGCTGAAATTATGTCGCTTACGCCTGAAGAATGCACCAGAATACTTACAATGCTGGAAACCGGCCGGAGTCAGCGCGATACAGCCAGGACTGTCGGTGTGTCGCTGTCAACAGTACAAAGAGTTCTCCGACGTTACGAAGAAACTGGTTCTAACCTACGCAGACCAGGAACGGGCAGAACCAGGTGTACCACAGCACGAGAAGACCGATACTTGGTGAACACCATGCTTCGAAATCGCTTTCTCACAGGAACTGAACTCACAAATCAGTTTCGACGCCTCGGAGGAAGTAACCCAAGTACATGGACAGTAAGACGTCGGCTTGCTGAATCTAACTTAAAACCCCTTAGACCTGCAAACGGCCCTAAACTGGAGCGTGGGCATCGTATTTCAAGACTAAGATATGCCCAGAGCCACGTCAATTGGAGTATTGAAGATTGGTCAAAAGTTGTTCTCCGACGAATCAAAATTTATGCTCTACAAGCACGATGGAAGACACAGAGTGTATCGAAGACCAGGGGAAAGATTCAAGCAAGCATGCATCGAAGAAAAAGTAGCCTACGGTGGTGGGTCTGTACTTGTGTGGGCCGGAATTTCTTCTGAAAGTCGCACAGAGCTGGTGATCATAGAAAACGGCTCTTTAACTAGCGTAAGATATGTGGAAGAAATCCTCAATGATCACGTTGGTCCATTTATGGTCAATTTAGGTGAGGATGCTATATTTATGCATGACAATGCCCGACCTCATACAGGTAGGATTGTGAATGACTACCTTCAAGAGATGAACATTACTAGTATGGAGTGGCCAGCGCGCAGCCCGGATATCAACCCGATCGAGCATGCTTGGGACGAGCTAGGCAGATGCGTAAAACAACGAAACCCTCCCCCAATCACGCTTCGTGAGCTCAAAATTGCTCTCACAGAGGAATGGGAGAATATTCCCCAAAATCGTATAAGGAACTTGGTGTACAGCATGCCAAACCACGTAAACGCAGTAATGGAAGCACGAGGAGGCAATACGAAGTATTAAAATTCAAGAAAATCGTAATAAAGTTCAAAAATTTCATGTTTCCTATTTTTGTTTTAAGGAGAGATCAGCAGTTTTTTTCTTTATGTAATTTTGTGTTAATAAAATGTATGGTGACTCATATTTTTTTTACTTTCATTTAAGGAGTATTACATTGTCTATTAAATACAATTTATTGCATTAACCTATCATTTTTAGTTTCCGAGATTTTTAACATTCTTTAAGTGACCCGGATTCATTGCTCTCGAGTGTATTTTAATCATGTAACTATAACGAGTTCGCTTGTATATTGTCGTCAGAATCGGATGTAACCGGTTTTTTTTAAATCGAGTTTCTTTGTGACCGATCGTCTTGCTGACCATGGTTTTGTTATTATTAGTAATTAAATATTTATTGATTTTACTTCGATTGTCCTAGTTGACATTAAAGGCATAGACAAGTAACTGATGTTACGTCGGGTGCAGACACGCGGACTATACTATGCTATACTATATTTAATTTTTTAAAGTATTTCACACATCTATTTTTTATTTTATTTTATTTAATATTCATTTCTGTATCTATCTATCCGTGACATCACTGCGGGCCCTATCAGAATACCAGCGCTGCGACATTTTTTTTTAAATGTCGCAACATATGCTGAGATAGGAGCCTTTTGGCCTCGTACAGGACTTTCTGTTATTTTTTAATTTTTTATTAATGTTTTAATGAGTGTGTTTTAGTTTAATTTGTGATTTCCTGTGCGAGTCTCAATAAATACTTTTTCTTTCTTTCTTTGTAGTTTATTATATCAAGACTGGAAGCCGACCACATTATAGTTGGGAAAAGGCTGGGCAGATTGATTGGTCCTAGTTTATAATTTTGTGACTTCGAGTAACAGCTATATGGACATAATCCCGCATTGCACTTGTAAGCAGGCACCCTTTTTATGTCTGGAGGCTTTTATTTAGTTCTGTTTACATGTTTATTTTATGTCTGCTTTAGTATTGTCTTTTTAACCGACTTCCAAAAAGAAGGAGGTTTTTTTTTTATGTATGTTTACCGATTTCTCCGTCATATTTTTGTTTGAAATGGTATGCTCTCAAAGTGGTCCCATATAAATTTTATTAAATTTAAACAACTAAAAAGTGAAAAATAAATAACTAAAAGTGTAAATGAACACTGTTGAGGTTAGTTTTTACGCAATTACTTACTAAAGGTAATTAATAATACGTTTTTTTTTAAATAAATAAGTATATTAAATTATTGTAATTGAAAAATCATTGACAAAAATTTAAGTTATAAAATTAAACTCAATTTTATTATCAAATGAAAAACATCTTAATGGTGATTTAAAATTAGAAATTCGGATTTAACTATTCAAATAATCAAATCAAAGCACTCAATTATTTGTAACTGGCCCTTCAAATGAGCATCCACGGGTACTTTTCCCTTTGTTTACATTTTCATCAGATAGTTTTAGAACAGTCTATAGATATAAAATAAAATCATGTACGTACGTACTATGATTATGTTGTTGTTGATTATGTTGTTGAGACTACTATGACATTATGGTCAAGGTCAACATGAGATAACAAATATGTTCGAATTTTTTTATTGACGTCTTGGTTTTGTTTTTATTTTCGTAAGGCGCTGCCCAAAGAGGGACTCCGTAAAACGTCCACTTTTTCATTGCACAGTTAACCGTGTTGTTACATATTACAAACCCAAAAAATACAGTGTATATTCAAGTGTTTAAAAAAAAGCTTATACAAAGATATTTTAAAGAAATGAACTACATAGTATCTTGAAAAAAATCGCAAGAAAGAACACGAAAAATCTTTTTCGTCTCGAAATGCTCAATATTTTGAGCGATTCATATTCATATTTTAAAAAAGGAAATTTAAAACGCATCGCAATTTTCAACCGTATTTGTGTACCGTGATGCACCTGTCACTTCACGTCCTGCAATATCTAAAGATTTGCTTCTTGCCGCGCCTTAAGACTGGTATTAACAGGTTTTTTTGTGCGGTACCAGATTCACATGTTATAACATGTTTTACTGTCATTAACATATTATGTCGATGACTTGCTGTTTCTATAATTACCATCTAACTTTGATCTACTCAGCATGAATTGGCGATATTAAGATGAACCAACTTGGTATGCATAACAACATAGGTAGGTAGTAGGTATTTTAAAAAACTTGTATCTAATTTTATGCGATACATTTATGAGCCGTTTATTTATAGATCTGAGGTCCATTATCATATTTAGCTACGTATCGCACGAAATCTTTGAATAGGTGCGTATAAGCATACAGGGTGGCAGACACATCAACGCAAATACTGTTACCATGGATTCGGTACAAGATTCTGAACGCCCTTGCGTTGAAATTCTTCTTGCGTTATTAATAAATAAATCTGCTGATTCATAGAAAAGTGCAATACCTACGCGGTCAAAATGTATCGAACAGCTGATTTTAAAAAAAATAACCGACGAAAATTTTCAACGCCCCCTTTTTTTTGGGTGGGAAATTATCAAATAACTTCTCCCGCTCTGGGCGGAGCGTGTCAGACTCTTACTGACTAAAACTCACCCGTGTTCCTTCGGTTGCCCTGCTGCCGGGGGCCACGATCTCCCTTTCAGTTTTCTTCGCACCCCCGGCAGGCATCGGCCCTAACGGACCTCTTCAATTCTGGCGGTTCAGAATCATGTACTGAATCCATGGTAACAGTTTTCGCGTCGATGTCCCACCACCCTGTACAGTATGTATAGGGGCAAATTTCCCAAAAGATCGCCTCTGATTTCTCATTTGAGTCCACCAATCGGTTAAATACACTGAAGCATGCAGATGAAGTCACCGATAGTGACAAGTCTATCAAAAAACATATTAACAAATAGTGTTACTTACTAAGCAGATCTGACTGCGGCAGCCACTTGGATATCCTGATGTTAGCTGATTTCCCAGGCAGTACATCCTTATCCCACTTCCACAATACATCATAGGGCATTTTAGAGAAAGCTTTCACTAGCGTCTGTATCTTCTCCGGGGGTAGAAGACTTGGCTTCACATTCGTACCAAAACTGATGTATATAACGCCATGCTTTGATGAATCTAAAAATGATTTTAGATCCTGAAAAGAAGAATAATTTATTATTAGCAATGATGTCCTCAGGCATGTGAGTTAGTAAGTGGTATGCTCCCGTGGGATGATTTCCGATTACCACGCTCGCGAATCAGTAAAAGCTAGTTTCATTTAAGCTTTAATTGTAACTAATATCGTAATATTATTATTGTCTTTTCTTTCTTCTAGCGAATCTACTTGTGATATTTTTCTTTTTCTATTCGAGTCCATGGTTTTACATAGATATTGTGCTAAATAAGTAGGGCCCAGTATGTGGCCACGCTAATCACGGCATCAGTGGAGTTTTTTTTTAGGTCCTCAAAAGTGCAGGTGTATGGCCACTTTAGACACGTCAACAGATGTGGTCATCATCATCATTATTACTGTAGAGAATCAAGTTTTTCTAACTTAACAGACAGCTGTGCTGCTGAGGAGTTTGTTGCGCCACTTCTCCTTCTAAAACACTAGGAAGTGGTGAAGGGCGGGCATTTTTGGAGACTTTGACGTTCGAAAATCGCTGATTCTCAGCCTAATTTGAATCGTCGGGATCGGCTTCCAGATGCAAATAAATACCAGTATTTTACATAGAGCCATGGTATGGTTTGATTATCTGACACTGAAGCCCATGCATCAGACCCGATAGAAAACCATTGATTGCCAATCACGCCAAAACACAAATCACGCATTTGACAAGTTGGCAGGGATTGATTACTATATCAGCTAATTGAACTCAACTGATTCCAATGCCGTTTATATAAAGCACCACTTGAATGTATCTTCACTGTTGTCTATTATTGGAATATCATGATGATTCTGCACAATTGAAACGAGACAGACATCAGTAATTAAGAAGAATTCTATGGCGATAAGATACATTTTTGAATGACTTTTGTAAACGTGTGCAAAAATGTATACTTGTAAACATTCTCAAGGGTTATTGTCTATTTTATCAATAAGTGCTGTTTGCGCACTGGGTTCGCGATCTGGAGTTGTAAACATCAAACAAAATGGTGTGTTGAAATGTAATTATTGTAATTATGAATAAGTATTTTGAAGACACTAGAAAACTTTTACCTACTTTCTTTTTTACTTAATCTATAATATCTGGATGATTTTTTGAACGACGTTTTCTAAAAATGAAACCTAGGTAGATCGATTTATCGCCCCCGAAACCCCCTGCATACTAAATTTCATGGAAATCGTTGGAGCCGTTTCCGAGATTCAGATTATATATATGCATATATACAATAATTGCTCGTTTTAAGGTATTATATATGAAGGTACATAGTCTTATCTTATATTTTTTTTATTTTCTTATATTAGTTAGTTCTTGAACATAGTTTAGTTTTATGTTTACCGGTGTTAGAATAATCTTTTTATTTATTTTCCTATTTTTGTACTCCCTAGAGGTATGTTTTAGAGATATTTTATTTTGACCAACGTTCTCTGTGCAATAACATGTTCTATTCAAAGTTTAGTAAGAGAATGTAATAATAATAACCTCATATCGTACACGTTGGTTGGTACCACATTCCATTTAAAATAGTTTAAGGGGCCTCTGCGAGTTGGCTTCGTCCCATCGTATGCCTTCCAAAGGTCCGGGACCCCAGGATCCCGAGAAATGTCAAATAACCTCACATTTTTATTAACTGAAATAACAGACAAATGATTTCATATAATCCATCTCTCTCTTCTATCTTTAATCACAGACCACCCTTGGTTTGTTGTTTTGTTATATTACACACAGAGTATACACCTGAGTATACTATCCCCAATGGCATTACAGAAAGAGACGACAATGATCTGCCTTTTCACTCTCACACCATAGACAGTCATGACTTCGTGTTAAATTGCTAAATTTCTATCTGTTATTTTAATGGTGTACCGAAAGAGTATCCTATTTATTTATAAGACCATATAAAGTGGAGATTTTATAGCCTTAAATAGATGGAAAATCCTTATACTGACGAAAAATCTCTATTAAATGTTCCCTTACCTTTTTTTTTGGGTGGAAAATTATCAAATAACTTGCGGGCGGAGCGGGAGGGCGTGTCAGACTCTTACTGACTAAATCCTACGCGTGCTGCTTCAGTTGCCCTGTTACCGGGGGCCACGATCCCTCTTTCTGTTTCTTTCCACCCCCGGCAGGCATCGGCCCTAGCGGACCCCGTTAATTCTGCTGACATCACTTTGAGGCGCGCGAGGAACACAACGCGCCGTCGACCCGGGCCTGGTCGTTATCGGACGGTGAGCTACCGATTGCTCACAGTCCGCAAGCCCGCGCCTACGTTGGCCGGAAATCGACCTGTGATTCCCGACGCCCAGGGCGTCTCCTCCTGCGGCGGTTAGGGGCGTAAAGGCGCGAAATTTGCCACTCCCTCACGTATGCCGCCTTAACTTTCGCGAATGGGAGGCCGTCACCTCTTTCTGCGAAGCGGTAATCGCTTCGCAGAAAGAGGTGACGGCCTCCCATTTCTTCTCGCTCCATACCATGGCCTGAACCAGGGCCGGATGCAAGAGATCACCGCCACCAATCGCCTCCACGAGGACACGGCGATGCTCCACCCAAGCATGTTCCCCTACCTGGGAATCGAACCTAGGGTCCCAGTAACCCCGCTTGCGAAAACTAACCTAACGATAATCGAATTGTAAATGTACTTTAATGGACAGACAGAGAAATATGGAAATAGAGAAGGGTATGAATTAGTAAGGAAGTTATTAATATGGATGAAAATCTAATCATATTCTTTAGGAAATAATAATGTAAAGGCAAAAATTAAAAAAAAAACCTAGAAAAGGAATTGATAAAATACCGTACCCTAAAAATGTCATAATGGATTGAGAATCCATGCTTGTTATTTAAACGCGGATACTACCAATAATAAAAAAGTAAACAAGAATCTCAAGAACTTAAGTTTATTTGAACAAATATATTCTTTTCCCAAGCATTAAATGCATCTAATTCTTGAAGTAGTAATTTAAATAGTCAAGGTTTGTCGTCATCGTCACCTTACCAAAAATAAACATAAATTTATAAACCTAGGCCTCATCCAATAATCGACAAAACAACCAGTTTTGCCTTCCTGCGTAATATTTTCAACTACGCGAAGTTTGAATTATTAATCATAACAAAATAGCTTACCTGAGGCAATTCCTTATTCGGTTTCTGGGGCAGTCCTCCCAAATGGACGACACTCGGAGGCACAGGCCGACTTCCCTCCCAAATTGGATTGATATTCAAAAACAACATCTCAACATTATTCTGGAGTTCCCTCACATCCGGAACATCTGGACCAAAATGTTTCCTTATCATTTTGTTCTCTTCCTTTTCCATACTTACAAATAGATTATTTATCCTGTAATTATTGTATAGTTCATACAACTTCTCATACATTGTCAGGTTGTAGATTTTCTGATTCATGTTTCCAGGATACAAGAACGGATGTTCCGGGGCTCCAATTACTTCATAATTTAGCCATATAGCCCCGAAAGAACTAATTTGAATCAAAGGCACTTTATAAACATGTGAAAAGGCTAATGCTGGTCGAACACATGCTTCTGTCAGCAACAGATCAAACTTCCCCTTCCCTTGGGCTAAATCCGTGATTTCTTTGACTTGCAATTGTGTGTCCACTGTGTTAATAATCAATTCAACTCCTACCTTCATTTGCGATATAAGATCTTCTTTCTGTCCTTTTCCTGCTGCTATGAACTTCTCCCACTCTTCGTACGATATATCGTGGACGTCAATTTCCGTAAGATTCTTTGGACTTTCACCTTTCTTGAACATGGGGTCTGCTGTTATCACTGTCAGTTCATGTCCTCGTTTGAGGAGTTCCATCGTTATCGGCCTGAAGGTTATCTGGTGACTGATGGATGGGATGGGGTACACTGCCAGTATCCTCGCTGCATTAATGACGAAAATTTGTGAGAGAAGACACAATGCTAGGGATACTAATGTCGCCATTGTGATGCCGTATTACAACTAATTCAAACGAGGAGATCGTTGTGTGTTTTATACGGAAACCTGCGGAGATAACTACGGTAATTATTATTATTGATGACTGGTACGTTTTTATTTACATCCGTTTTTTTGTCAGTCTTTGATAACGTGATAGAAATATTATTATTTATAGTATTTTTTACAGATTTTTGTTTTAAATTAGAAACAATTTAATGTTAAAATTATTAAAAGTGTCGAGTCATCCGAGTCGACACTTTTAATAATACCTAGTGTAGTATATTTTAATTATAGTGCAACTGTAACGTTATGGATATAACGAAATTAACTATTTGTATTAAATTATCTGTATTATCTAAATTATCTATACGTACATATAATAAAATCGTAGCGAAGTCAAAACTGTACATGTAGTCCGTGATCGATTGTAATGCCGAAAATATAGTTTTTAGAATTTTTGTCTGTGTGTATGTTCCAGCATCACGCAAATTCTACTGGATAGATTCTGTTAAATTTTTTCATAGATATTCCCTGTGTGTCTGTTCAAATTATAGGGTATAAATTATCACGCTTTTGCTATGGGGGATGAGCAATATTACATTATGTTCGTATTCTTCTCCGCAAATTGTTAAAGGACTTGGCAAAATGTTAGAATATTGCAGATAGTTACCGATTTAACTTTTTACATGATTATCATCACGCTATACCTTTATGGAGCTAAGCAGTCAATCGTGAAATAGGTAATAAGCGGTTGAACGATTGCTTTGTAAACCAGTGGTTGCAAGTTCGATTCCCAACTGGCATTTTTTGTGATTTTTTTTATATAATTTTAACTGGTATTTTCTTATTTTTTTATTTTTTTTACATTTTGTTATACTACACATAAACAAACATCACGCTTGTAATTTTCGAAGGGTTAGTCAGAGGTATACCTACAGTACACCCACATTTCTAATACGTTACGCTACGTTTTTTTTTAATACCAATATTACCTATAATAGTTTGTAGAACATATTAATTCAATAAAAAAAGAAAACTTCGCAAACAATGGGAAATTGCTACGTCACGTCACAAGCACAAGTCACAAAATTTTAGAGCTCAGGACTATAAGCATAAAATGTTTTTTTACAGGTCATAGAATAAACCTTATGTAAAAAACACAATATTTTTAGAGCTATTCACTTTAAAGAATATATTGTAAAGTAGTTCTATATCACAAAGAGAATTAAGTTAATGAGGTGACGCGCGGAACTAGGGCTGACGAGGTGAATGCTTCGTTGAAAAGATTGACTCTATGGTTGCGAGTTCATAGACTGCGCTTGACCATCAACATGCGAGGTCGGCTTGGCGGGAATTCTATTTTCTTAAATATTCTCGAATGTTCTTCTAAAAGTTAGTGAAGGCGCTCCACCAGAGAAGAGTGGCCAGGTGGCTATACCAGAGACTCTTAGTAGAGTACTTCTCACTTAAGAAGATCTGATTCGTTTGGTGTACAGGGAGATCAATCTAATAGTGTAAGTACCAAGTAAATTCTTGGGTTTGTGAACGGGCCATTTTAACGCCCAAAAATGATCAAGCTGCACCGATAAACCACAGTATTCTCTTGCAAATTGAAGGGAGCCAAGTGATATACACCACCATTGGTTAATACGGTTGTGGAGCAAGATGATGCCACAAATTACCCCGTAGAATTTCTTAATTTGCGAACGGCAAATGGACTTCCAGTGCACGTCATCCAGCTGAAGGTCGGTGTCCCGATTATGCTCCTTCAGAACTTTACTCCACCGAACCTGTGTAATGGAACTCGGCTCAAAGTCGTGTCTTTGCAGAGAAACGTAATCGAGGCAGAAATTCTAATAGGTTGTGGCGTTGGCGAGACAATGTCTATACCGCGTATACCACTAATGCGTCACAGTTACCCCTTCCAGTTTAAGCATGTACCCTGTGAGCATTGCTTTGCGAAGATTATCAACAAGTCACAGGGGCAGACACTGAAGGCTGCGGGTGTCGACCTCAGGACAAGCTGCTTCTCACACGGACAACTGTACGTCGTTTGCTCCCGCGTCACCAGTCCTGACTCTCTGTATATTTTGGCTGTTGAGAACAAAACTACAAACATAAGTAGGTAGTACCTATACAGGGAAGTTTTATAAAAATGTGGCTGTTATTGTAGTACATTGTGGTGTCTTACGACTTCCATGTGAACGAAGTCGCGGGCAGAAGCTAGTTATATTATAAAATCTTTTTCTATCTATCTTTTCGCACATTTACAGCGCCTTTATATCGTAAGCAGTAAGGATGATTTTCGTAGTGCTAGTGTTATCACTGATGTATGGCTGACTATGCCATCTTAGCGGAGGCGGAGTTTATTTAAAAATGTATTAATCCAGAACTGTTTGCTTGTATTAGTAATGAAACAAAGAAATTGATGATGAGATTGGAAAATTGGCTTGAAACCAGTTTTTAGATTATGATATGGAATTTATATGCAATTCCTTCCTTCCCTACTACAACGTGCAAACCTGCGGGCTAACATATTGCACCGAAAAGGCAACGCCCTACGCTCCCTACGCTCCCTGTCCAAATCTGCATCATCAGATAAGTCCTCCGTGACCAGATATCCTAGATACTTAACCTGAGCTGTGTTCCGCTTATAATTACTGGAGAAACGTTACTTAACGATTCATGTTTACACTTCAAAATCACCATCTGCGATTTTGTGACGCCTTGCGTCGCCGCATACGTCTTACCACAAACAATTTCCAGACTGCACTGATTAATGGGCTCAGCAGTACCATAGTATCTGCATAGCTCAGATTGTTAATCATTACACTATCTATTGAACAGCCGACATTGGTTCGGCTGAGCTCATCAATCAGTTCATTCTTAAATAGGTTAAACAGAGCAGGCGATATCAACCCACCCTGTCTAACACCACACTATGGTTTGATAATTAGTGATTAAACAAACTTACTTGTAAGTGAAGTTCTATCATAATTATTATAATAGCCTCGTCCGAAGAAATTGTACACTTGTAATACCATATACATAATAATGTCGCAAGTTTTTTAAGGGTCTCCCTGCCGACTACGGCTTTACCTTGACCATTTTTGTACCTATGTCTTGATTTCTGTCTGAAATATATTCTTGTTTCGTACTTTTTAGATCATTTTTATTTTCCCGTTTTTTTACAGTTTTTATTAACCTTATTTTTTTTTTATTTCAATTTGGTATGGATAAATAATAACTTAATTACCGACATAGATTTTTAACTATGTCAAAGACATGTTATGTTGAGGATTGCAGAAAATATCTTTCCTGTTATAAAATTTCACTAACCTTACTGACCCAAAACATTCATAATATTTATAAAAACATAGATTGTTTAAGTATCCTTCATAGGCTTCCTTTGATTGTGATATAATGTTACTGACCGAGTGCTGGCTAGCTAATCGCAGCAATAACCTCCCAGTTATACCAGAAGACAATTAAGTATTGAACTTAAAAAAAAACAAAAACAAACTTTCCTGTAATCTATGAGTAAAGAACCATCTGTATTTTTTTCATTATTTTAGGCTCAGTAGTTTCGGAGATAAGGAGGAATGGTCAATTTTCATAAATTTTCTTAAATATCTTTAAAAGTATTTGTACCAAAATTATTTTTTTATTGTTTTTATTTATATTGTCACCACAAGCCCTTTCATTTGATATATCATACGGTACAGTCCACAAAACTTTTTTTATATTTTCCAGTTAGCCCCGAAAAGTGACCCCTAGTGATATTTAAAATGAATTAATTTACGTTACAAGTCCGTGTTTGGGTCACAGAAATTCATATGTGTACCAAATTTCAACTAAATTGGCCCAGTAGATCTGGAGAAAATTAGCTCTGACAGACGGACAGACAAACACACGAGTGATCCTATAGGGGTTCCGTTTTTTCCTTTTGAGATACGAAACCCTAAAAACATTCACATTCAAGTCCCAATCCGTCAAACTCGTCAAAAATGTTGGTAAATCGATTGTATTTTTGACAGATTGCGAATGAGATTAGTGCGAACAATCTTAAAAACTGGTTACAACTTATTGCGTACCACTAAAATACACATTCAAAATAATGGTGTGGTAGTCTTTGCTAAATAAACATTAAAGGTAACAGTCGAGCCTAGAGTATCAATTTATCTATTTAAATAATGTTAAAGTAAAAAATGCATGGTAAAGAAAATTCCTGTAACAATAGTTTAGTGAAATTTTTATTTAAGTTTTTACGTAAAATAAAGAGCATCCTGTAACCAGTAATTATTTGCATTTTTCTTTCGTCCTCAAATTATCATATAGATACCCTATTAGGTGCTTGTAAAAGTTTTTGAAATTCTAGACAACACCACTTTTACGATGCGCCGCAACTAGGGTAAGCCGTCTTATTTTTATTCCTGTGATCGTTTTAGTAAAGGCACAATTATTCTAAAGGCGACGGCAGACTTCAGACGGCAGCGTGTTTACTGTCTAACAGCTATTTATAACGGACTTGACTTAATTTTATGTTCGGACCTTTCACTCCATTTAAAGGTGACGAATGAAAGACAAAATGAACAAACATTTAAGCATCTCATATCTGCCGGTGCTAGGTGGAAGCCGAACTCATCATCATTTCCTTCTGGGCTTGCCGCATCGCCGGTTTCTGATGTTCGGAACCCAATCTGTGGCTACTTTCACCCGATTTTCAAAAATGTTATAATGAAACATTTTGTTTAACAAGACGAGACCCTATTTTTTAAGTAATTATAATGTTATAGGAGTGTTTGGGTTAGTTTCTAATACCATGGTATATCATGGAATATCATAGGTTATGATTTGATGTTTTTTAGCGGCTGAGCGGCCGGCGTGCCGCCGCCGCCGCCGTGCCGCGCTTCCCCTCTCGGCCATCGCTCCTCGCCACTGCTGGTTGCATTTAGGGTAAAACGATCCTCTCATAGGAGGGAAAAACGATTCCAGGGATCATTTTACCCACATTATTATGTTTATTGGTTGTGGTTGAAAATGCATTATTTTTATAATTCATTTTAAAATAATTTCATTCATTTAAAATAATTTAGTAATATGAAATTAGATCAGTAACTTATTTAGTTATTTCAGGAACAGTGTCGTGGAATAATTATGTAAGAAAAAACTATAGGCGCCAGATGGCGAAGGATGCCAAAATTGCAGCGTAATCTCCATGGTCAATGTTTTAAAAACGTGGCATGCCATACATTACATGCCATTCTTAGTGCCGATTGCGGCCTTAAAAAGACGAGAATAAATAAAGGAGAAAACATAGTTACACGCCTTTAGAGGTGCCAAAGTCTTGGGGAGCACAAAGAAATATTATTCTCTTATTAAAAAGATTTAATTATTGGAAACATAGTTTAGTTTTTTGTTTGTACTTGTAACGTTATTTTTTTGGTAAAATAAACCATATGTACTTGAAATTTAATTTTAAATTTTATCTAACATTAACAGTGGGGTTAAATGATCCCGGGGATCATAAAATAGTGATACTTATAAAAATGACAAATTTGTGTATTGTTTTTGTACTTAATATGGGTCTAAGGCCTGAAATAAATGAATTTATTTTTTTATTTGTTTAGTATTTTATCATATTACCCCAACCCCAAGGATCATTTTAGACATCCGGGTGAATAAAGTGATTATTTACTGAACCTTGACAAAAATGTATATAGCCGCCCCCGCAGAGTAACAAACAAGTGTAAAAAGTTAATTTTACAGAAAAAAAAAAAAAAAAAACCTAAATTGATCTATAGTTTTATGACTACACCGAACAGAAGTTTGTTTTTGTATGTTGATTAAAATATTTTTTTTTGTAGATAGTCTAATTAATATTAAGTGTTAAACAGGTACCGTTTTTGAGTTATTGATGAAAAATCATTTTACAGAAATATTTTTTTTTTTATCGTTAATATTACTTTGAGCTTTTTTTTTCTTGGCAACTATTGTTTTTTTTTTTTGTTTTGCAATGTAATACAAATTGCGTTTTTCGCAGTACGTTGATACCGTAATGGGCTATTACGCGTTTATTCTGGTGCAGTCGAAAACTTTCTGATAATGTAATAGTTAATTAAGTTTTTGTTCTGAATAATATATCATCAAGGTCGGAATTATAACATTATGTTACGGTATGTCATGTGTATAACTTCGTTAATACTTGATATAAAAAACTGGAAAAAATTGAGGCGATGTATTTTGACATATAAATAACGAATATTGATTAACATCAAAACCACCGCAATAGCACTTACGCGTTTATTCTGCGGGGGCGGCGATATTTATACAGATCTTGTAAATAGAACTGTATTCTACTCTTACTAAATTATAGGCCTATATGCCTTACACAAACTTAACAATTTAAAAAAAAAAACAGTAATCGTGTGTAATAACGCCTGACAGAAAATGACTAGCAATTAATCGTTTTTTGACGTGTTCTTGAATGAATAAAAATACTGCTGCTTTAAATTGAAATCGGTGAATAAATTCAAAATTTAGGTCAAATGCACTTTAAAAATGCAACATGTGTAGCTTTTGAACATGATCGTTTTGTTACGGGTATGCCAATATAAGCGAGTGGTCATCCTCCTTTTCAATTATCTTCCCGCCCATCTTTGATGTCCTTGCTTCGTCGGTGTTAAGCCATGTTTATAGTGCTATAACATTTTGTCTACTCATATGTGATTTGAAACACGTTACTTTTGAGTAGCGTCCTGGGCGATAGGCCAAAAGCAAAAGGATGTTGCTTGCTTACCTACTATGATGTGCAAAGGAGAGCAGATGACGACTGATACAGCTTCTTCTACCTTACATATTTTACACACAATTACAGAATTATTATCATCTCACCATCTGATAAAATACTGGTATTCAGCGGCATCCAGCATTTTACTGGGGAATAAGACTGGTTTGTCGCGGACTTTTGGGCTTCTGACTACCCGGAACGAGTGTCAAAGATCTAGGAATGACGGCCAGAGCCACCATTCTGAGGCACTGAGGCGTCTCGCTTGGCGTTTAATGGATGATCCATGGACCGACTTCGGTAAGCGTGATTAACCTTTATGTACCCACGTAAAATACGCAAATTATTATTACCTTTATTCATAAAAAAAACAGGAACAATTACAATTAAAAATCTTTCAAAAAGTATCAAAATCACTTTTAAACAATCTTTGAATTCCGGAATCATTACACGAAAAAATCAAAGAAAAACGACTACGGAAGTACTATTAATATAATACCCCCATAAGGTATATGCAAGGAATGAGAGCAATAGAACAAAAGCCAGCACATTTACTATTACAGTAAGTACTAGTTCTAGTTCTAGATACTGCGCCCACGACATGTTGGCGGCAGGCGCGCGCAGATGTCTCGCACCGCCGTGACGCAGCACATGCTCCGTCCACCACACGGCATGCTCCAGTGGATGTATGGGCTAGTCTCGCATCACGCTTCCAAGTTTTAGGATAGTGTGACGAAAACTGCAATCAATTAATAAAGATTTTATCAGATGCTTCACTCAAGTGAAGGTTCAATGAAATCCAACGTAGTTGGATCGGTTCATTAATTAATTATTTTTCTGCTTTTGATTCGTTTTGTGTTCAGACGTTTCATTTCGAGAGAAAAGTGCGGATTAAAAGGCAAAAATGAACACTAAGTAAAGCGTTTGAAAATTCCTAATCATTTGACTTTAGTTTGTTCAAGAAGTTCGGAAGGGCAATGTGAATCATTCATAATTTACGGACAAGAAGCAGAAATAATATTGAGTAAATTAAAAAAAAAAAAAAAAAAAACATTTCCACATAACGGTCACTCACCACTTTTTCGAACTGCCATTTTTGCTCAAAATGTTGGCAAATACATAGCCGGAAAAATAACAAAGAGCAAATAAAAAAAAAGTAAAAATTAAGTTTAAGTTACTTAGACCTAATGCCTAAAATACATTATGTATGAAACACAGAAACATCGAAATTTATAGTCATGGACCAACCTTTTATCACCAATTATATTGTTAATAGCATTCTTAAACTCTTCATCTGTCATCGTGAGTAAATCAATTTCATTCCAATGCCATGATGCTCATATTTTTCAACATTGTACCATTGATCGCCCAACATTGGTACACCGATCAGAGGTACTCCTGCTGTGATAGCCTCGTGTGTTGCTTGTAGACCTCCTTGTGTTATGAATAGTTTGATCTTTGGATGCCCTTTTTTTTTTTTGATGGTGGGAAATCATCAAATAACTTGGAGGGCGTGTCAGACTCTTACTGACTAAAACCCACCCGTGTTCCTTCGGTTGCCCTGTTGCCGGGGGCCACGATCTCCCTTTCGGTTTTCTTCGCAGCCCCGGCAGGCATCGGCCCTAGTGGACCCCTTCAATTCTGCTGACATCTCTTTGAGGCGCGCGTGGAACACAACGCGCCGTCGACCCGGGCCTGGTCCTTATCGGACGGTGAGCCACCCATTGCTCACCGCCCGCAAGCCCGCGCCTACGGTGGCCGGAAATCGCCCCGCGATTCCCGACGCCCTGGGCGTCTCCTCCTGCGGGGGTTAGGGGCGTGAGGGCGCGAAATTTGCCTCTCCCTCACGCGTTCCGCCTCCTCCTTCGCGAGCATTACTGCTTCGCAGAAGGAGGTGACGGCCTCCCACTTCCTCTCGCTCCGTACCATGGCCTGAACCAGGGCCGGACGCGAGAGATCACCGCCGCCGATCGCCTCCACGAGGACACGGCGATGCTCCGCCCAAGCTGGGCAGACCTCCACCGTATGCTCCACCGTGTCCTCCGGGCGATCCACACAATGGTGACACCCGGGCGTTTCCTCCCGCCTTATCCTGTGCAGGAACCTCCCGAAACAGCCGTGTCCGGTGAGGACCTGCGTCAGGCGGAAGGTGAGGACGCCGTGGCGCCTCTCTAGCCACTCCTCAAAGAGGGGTCTTATCGCCGCAATTGTGGCGTGCCCAGCGCTGGGTTGCGACAGTCGCACTCTC
Source organism: Omphaloscelis lunosa (assembly GCA_916610215.1). NCBI lineage: Eukaryota > Metazoa > Arthropoda > Insecta > Lepidoptera > Noctuidae > Omphaloscelis > Omphaloscelis lunosa. The sequence continues at coordinate 12,087,136 of OU744267.1, forward strand.
CATGACGCCATTAGATCCCGCCGGAGCTCTGTCCGCTGTGCCACGATTTCTCGCGGCAGCGGAGTTAAGCCCCGGCGTTTCGCCTCCTCGCGCCACTCCCAAATGTGCGCGAGGACCTTTGCCTCCAGATCCCATGGCGGTAATCCGGCAAGGAGGCTCGCCGCCTCGCAGGAGACCGTGTGGTATCCTCGGGCCAGCCGGATGGCCATGACCCTCTGGGATCTTTGGATGCCCTGAAAATGTATTATATAGATAAGTATGATTGTGCATTTAATGAATGTTTTCCTTCAGTTTCATCGCTGGGTAGGAAGAAAATATTATTTTTATGATTTGTAACCATTACTGAGGTGCGATTTAAGGTTTTGATCAATGATTTTAAATTAAATTTTAAACATCTCTGGAATAAAAAGGCAATAGTGTAGGACTAATATAACTCTTCAAACCTAAGCCTAATTGCTAAATACTTCACGCTTTAAGAAACCTCTCAAACAACGGAAAAACACACAAAAACAGTTTGTGAATAAATTGAAATCTCGCTAAAAGACCACATCTATTTAAACACGAATCAGTTTTAATTATTTCAAAACCCTAATGAGTTCATGTTTAATTAACTTTGGGACGAAAACCCCACAATTAGCAATAACAGTTAGCGACCTATATGTGAGGCCATTGTTCTTAAAACTATTATCACTTACTTAAGAGGTCTGACAGTGGCAGCCATTTAGATATCCTGATATTTTTAGAGCATCCTGGAAGTTCATCCTTGTCCCACTTCCACAGAACGTCGTAAGGTAATTGAGAGAAGACTTTGACCATCAACTGTACTCTTTCTGGAGGAAGCAGTGAAGGTTGAACGTTTGTACCAAAGCTAATGTAGATCACACCGTTCATTGAGGAGTCTAGAAACGATTTAAGGTCCTGCAATAAAATTCTTCAATTTATTTGTTCCTACTTGAAAATTTTATATCAATACTAAAAACGAAAATACAAATAGCTGAGTACCCTTATGAAGTTTTTGCTTAACTCTAGCAGGGAGATTGATTAATGTTAAGTTCTGAGTTGAGCAACACGATTAGTTACAAATATGTGGACTGAATGGATTGGTGCACTCAAAGTTGTGTTTCTTCAAAAGACCTTCTCAAACACATCTGTATTGGCGTCGGGAATCGCAGGCCGATTTCCGGCCACCGTAGGCGCGGGCTTGCGGACGGTGAGCAATGGGTAGCTCACCGACCGATAAGGACCAGGCCCGGGTCGACGGCGTTGTGTTCCACGTGCGCCTCAAAGAGATGTCAGCAGAATTGACGGGGTCCGTTAGGGCCGACGCCTGCCGAAGGTGCGAAGAAAACCGAAAGGGAGATCGTGGCCCCCGGCAACAGGGTAACTGAAGGAACACGGGTGGGTTTTAGTCAGTAAGAGTCTGACACGCCCTCCCGCTCCGCCCAGAGCAGGAGAATTTATTTGATAATTTCCCACCAAAAAAAAGGAACATCTGTATTCTCAGATCCTCATTATTATCTGACCAAGATAATATCCGGACTTTATAATAGAAGACTGATCTCTGGGTCTATTTCAAAGTAGACGTTTCTTCTCAAAATAAGTAGTCGTTTAGGAAACACCAACCTCGTGTAGTTTTAAAATATTATTATTACTTTTTGACGTGTAAAAGTGTTTTTTTTTTTTAATTTATAGAAATGAAATATAGTTTATCAATCCAAATTACAAAAAGATTACGATAAGACTAAGTATTGTATCAAATCCCCGACAAATTATTTCAAACTCAAACTCAAAGCATTTATTTCAATTAAACCATTTACAAGCACATTTGAATTGTCAAAGAGTCGGTCAGTTAGTCAGAAAGTTGAAGCTAATTGTTCATTCCAAAACGTAGATCTCTATGGAGAAGAACGGGCAAGAAACTCCAAGGACACTCTTTTAAATATAGATATTACAAAATCCTGGGTACATCATTCTTGTTGCTTCTATATGTGAGAACAATGTACAAAAAATAATCAAAAGAAATTGAAAATATAAGATTAAAAATAAGCCCTGGCAGATAAGAGATGACCAGTTTCAACTGACGGCGCCCGTTCACGAACTTGACGCGTGGATCAGCACCATCCAGCTCAACCATTTTGTAGGGAACCGAATGATCCAACACACTCGCCACCATCAGCGAGACATTTAAGTGAGCATGACATATTCTCAACTGCCATGCTATTTCAAGTCAACATACATCTTAATAAGTTAATAAACGGCTCCGTGGTCTCACATTTACAAAAATTAAAATGCTTCTAAATTATACAAAACTATAGTTTGCAATGTATTTAAAAAAATAAAAGAATTTTACCACATAAAAGAAAGAAAATCATTACTTAATTGGAGCATTCAACAATTAACTTGGTAAAACAAAAATAAACATTAAGTTCCTAACGTCAAAAACATTTTTTTTTTTTAAAGTGGAAGCATCTCTTCCAAATATTAAAATTTTAACTAGTGAGCCCAAGCAGCTGTGGAGCTGGACCAGCATTAAGCCAAGCATTTTTATCTACGATATAATCAACTAACTTATAATATGCTTGACTACATAGTGTGCGTTTAATGCATGTTTGCATGCCTCGTCGGCCTAATAGTTACTAGCGTTGACTGCCTCGTCGGTCTAGTAATAATTAGTGTTGACAGCCTCGTCGGTCTAATAGTTACAAGCGTTGACCGCCTCGTCGGTCTAATGCTTACAAGCGTAGACTGCCTCGTCGGTCTTGTAGTTATTGGCGTTGACTGCCTCGTCGGTCTACCAGTTACTAGCGTTGACTGCCTCGTCGGTCTAAAAGTTACTAGCGTTGACTGCCTCGTCGGTCTAGTAGTTTTTAGTGTTGACTGCCTCGTCGGTCTAATAGTTACTAGTGTTGACTGCCTCGTCAGTTTAGCAGTTATTAGCGTTGACTGCCTCGCCGGTCTAATAGTTACTAGCGTTGACTGCCTCGTCGGTCTTATCGTTACTAGCGTTGACTGCTTCGTCGGTCTAATAGTTACTAGCGTTGACTGCCTCGTCGGTCTAGTAGTTTTTAGTGTTGACAGCCTCGTTGGTCTAATAGTTACAAGCGTTGACCGCCTCGTCGGTCTAGCAGTTATTAGCTTTGACTGCCTCGTCGGTCTGAAAGTTACTAGCGTTGTCTGCCTCGTCGGTCTTATAATTACGAGCGTTGACTGCCTCGTCGGTCTAATAGTTACTAGTGTTGACTGCCTCGTCAGTATTATAGTTAAAAGCGTTTACTGCCTCGTCGGTCTAGTAGTATTAAGTGTTGACTGTCTCGTCGGCCTAATAGTTACTTGCGTTGACTGCGTCGTCGGTCTAATAGTTACGAGCGTTGACTGCCTTGTCGATCTAATAGTTACTAGTGTTGACTGCCTCAACAGTCTAAATGTTACTAGCGTTGACCGCCTCGTCGGTCTAATAGTTACTAGCATTGACTGCCTCGTCGGTCTAATAGTAACTAGCGTTGACTGCCTCGTCGGTGTAATAGTTACAAGCGTTGACTGCCTCGTCAGTTTAGCAGTTATAAGCGTTGACTGCCTCGTCGGTCTAATAGTTACTAGCGTTGACTGCCTCGTCGGTCAGAAATTTACTTGCGTTGTCTGCCTCGTCGGTCTAATAGTTACTAGCGTTGACTGCCTCGTCGGTCAGAAAGTTACTAGCGTTGTCTGCCTCGTCGGTCTTATAATTACTAACGTTGACTGCCTCGTCAGTCTGAAAGTTACTAGCGTTGACTGCCTCGTTGGTCTAATAGTTACTAGCATTGACTGCCTCGTCGGTCTAGTAGTTTTTAGTGTTGACTGCCTCGTCGGTCTAAAAGTTACTAGCGTTGACTGCCTCGTCGGTCAGAAAGTTACTAGCGTTGTCTGCCTCTTCGGTCTAAATGTTACTAGCGTTGACTGCCTCGTCGGTCTTATAGTTAAAACGTTGACTGCCTCGTCGGTCTAGTAGTAATTAGTGTTGTCAGCCTCGTCGATCTAGCAGTTACTAGCGTTGACTGCCTCGTCGGTATAATAGTTACAAGCGTTGACTGCCTCGTCGGTCTAATAGTTACTAGCATTGACTGCCTCGTCGGTCTAATAGTTACTAGCGTTGACTGCCTCGTCGGTCTAATAGTTACTAGCGTTGACTGCCTCGTCGGTCAGAAAGTTACTAGCGTTGTCTGCCTCGTCGGTCTTATAATTACTAGCGTTGACTGCCTCGTCAGTCTGAAAGTTACTAGCGTTGACTGCCTCGTCGGTCTTGTAGTTATTGGCGTTGACTGCCTCGTCGGTCTAATAGTTACTAGCGTTGACTGCCTCTTTGGTTTAGCAGTTACAAGCGTTGACTGCCTCGTCGGTCTAATTGTTACTAGCGTTGACTGTCTCGTCGGCCTAATAGTTACTAGCGTTGTCTGCCTCGTCGGTCTTATAATTACTAGCGTTGACTGCCTCGTCGGTCTAATTGTTACTAGCGTTGACTGCCTCGTCGGTCTTATTGTTAAAAGTGTTGACTGCCTCGTCGGTCTAGTAGTAATTAGTGTTGACAGCCTCGTCGATCTAGCAGTTACTAGCGTTGACTGCCTCGTCGGTATAATAGTTACAAGCGTTGACTGCCTCTTCGGTCTAGCAGTTATAAGCGTTGACTGCCTCGTCAGTCTAAAAGTTAATAGCGTTGACTGCCTCGTCGGTCTAATAGTTACTAGCATTGACTGCCTCGTCGGTCTAATAGTTACTAGCGTTGACTGCCTCGTCGGTCTAGTAGTTTTTAGTGTTGACTGCCTCGTCGGTCTAATAGTTACAAGCGTTGACTGCCTCGTCGGTCTAATAGTTACTAGCATTGACTGCCTCGTCGGTCTAATAGTTACTAGCGTTGACTGCCTCGTCGGTCTAATAGTTACTAGCGTTGACTGCCTCGTCGGTCAGAAAGTTACTAGCGTTGTCTGCCTCGTCGGTCTTATAATTACTAGCGTTGACTGCCTCGTCAGTCTGAAAGTTACTAGCGTTGACTGCCTCGTCGGTCTTGTAGTTATTGGCGTTGACTGCCTCGTCGGTCTAATAGTTACTAGCGTTGACTGCCTCTTTGGTTTAGCAGTTACAAGCGTTGACTGCCTCGTCGGTCTAATTGTTACTAGCGTTGACTGTCTCGTCGGCCTAATAGTTACTAGCGTTGTCTGCCTCGTCGGTCTTATAATTACTAGCGTTGACTGCCTCGTCGGTCTAATTGTTACTAGCGTTGACTGCCTCGTCGGTCTTATTGTTAAAAGTGTTGACTGCCTCGTCGATCTAGTAGTAATTAGTGTTGACAGCCTCGTCGATCTAGCAGTTACTAGCGTTGACTGCCTCGTCGGTATAATAGTTACAAGCGTTGACTGCCTCTTCGGTCTAGCAGTTATAAGCGTTGACTGCCTCGTCAGTCTAAAAGTTAATAGCGTTGACTGCCTCGTCGGTCTAATAGTTACTAGCATTGACTGCCTCGTCGGTCTAATAGTTACTAGCGTTGACTGCCTCGTCGGTCTAGTAGTTTTTAGTGTTGACTGCCTCGTCGGTCTAATAGTTACTAGTGTTGACTGCCTCGTCAGTTTAGCAGTTATTAGCGTTGACTGCCTCGTTGGTCTAATAGTTACTGGCGTTGACTGCCTCGTCGGTCAGAAAGTTACTAGCGTTGTCTGCCTCGTCGGTCTTATAATTACTAGCGTTGACTGCCTCGTCGGTCTAATTGTTACTAGCGCTGACTGCCTCGTCGGTCAAGTAGTTTTTAGTGTTGACTGCCTCGTCGGTCTTATAGTTACTAGTGTTTACTGCCTCGTCAGTTAAGCAGTTATTAGCGTTGACTGCCTCGTCGGTCTAATAGTTACTAGCGTTGACTGCCTCGTCGGTCAGAAAAATATTAGCGTTGTCTGCCTCGTCGGTCTTATAATTACTAGCGTTGACTGCCTCGTCGGTCTAATTGTTACTAGCGTTGACTGCCTCGTTGGTCTAATTGTTACAAGTGTTGACTGCCTCGTCAGTTTAGCAGTTATTAGCGTTGACTGCCTCGTCGATCTAGCAGTTACTAGCGTTGACTGCCACGTCGGTCTTATTGTCACTAGCGTTGACCGCCTCGTCGGTCTCATACTTACTAGCGTTGACCGCCTCGTCGGTCTAGCAGTTATTAGCTTTGACTGCCTCGTCGGTCTGAAAGTTACTAGCGTTGTCTGCCTCGTCGGTCTTATCATTACAAGCGTTGACTGCCTCGTCGGTCTAATAGTTACTAGTGTTGACTGCCTCGTCAGTATTATAGTTAACAGCGTTTACTGCCTCGTCGGTCTAGTAGTAATAAGTGTTGACTGTCTCGTCGGCCTAATAGTTACTTGCGTTGACTGCGTCGTCGGTCTAATAGTTACGAGCGTTGACTGCCTTGTCGATCATAGTTACTAGTGTTGACTGCCTCAACAGTCTAAATGTTACTAGCGTTGACCGCCTCGTCGGTCTAATAGTTACTGGCGTTGACTGCCTCGTCGGTCTAATAGTTACTAGCGTTGACTGCCTCGTCGGTGTAATAGTTACAAGCGTTGACTGCCTCGTCAGTTTAGCAGTTATTAGCGTTGACTGCCTCGTCGGTCTAATAGTTACTAGCGTTGACTGCCTCGTCGGTCAGAAAGTTACTAGCGTTGTCTGCCTCGTCGGTCTTATAATTACTAGCGTTGACTGCCTCGTCGGTCTAATAGTTACGAGCGTTGACTGCCTCGTCGGTCTTATCGTTACTAGCATTGACTGCCTCGTCGGTCTAATAGTTACTAGCGTTGACTGCCTCGTCGGTCTAGTAGTTTTTATAGTTGACAGCCTCGTCAGTCTAATAGTTACAAGCGTTGACCGCCTCGTTCGTCTAACACTTACTAGCGTTGACCGCCTCGTCGGTCTAATACTTACTAGCGTTGACTGCCTCGTCGGTCTTGTAGTTATTGGCGTTGACTGCCTCGTCGGTCTAATAGTTACTAGCGTTGACTGCCTCTTTGGTTTAGCAGTTATTAGCGTTGACTGCCTCGTCGGTCTCATAGTTACAAGCGTTGACTGCCTCTTCGGTCTAATAGTTACTAGCGTTGACTGCCTCGTCGGTCTAATACTTACTAGCGTTGACTGCCTCGTCGGTCTTGTAGTTATTGGCGTTGACTGCCTCGTCGGTCTAATAGTTACTAGCGTTGACTGCCTCTTTGGTTTAGCAGTTACAAGTGTTGACTGCCTCGTCGGTCTAATAGTTACTAGCGTTGACTGCCTCGTCGGTCTTATCGTTACTAGCATTGACTGCCTCGTCGGTCTAATAGTTACTAGCGTTGACTGCCTCGTCGGTCTAGTAGTTTTTATAGTTGACAGCCTCGTCAGTCTAATAGTTACAAGCGTTGACCGCCTCGTTCGTCTAACACTTACTAGCGTTAACTACCTCGTCAGTCTAAAAGTTACTAGCGTTGACTGCCTCGTCGGTCTTATAGTTACTAGCATTGACTGCCTCGTCGGTCTAATAGTTACTAGCGTTGACTGCCTCGTCGGTCTTATCGTTACTAGCATTGACTGCCTCGTCGGTCTAATAGTTACTAGCGTTGACTGCCTCGTCGGTCTAGTAGTTTTTAGTGTTGACAGCCTCGTCGGTCTAATTGTTACAAGCGTTGACCGCCTCGTCGGTCTCACACTTACTAGCGTTGACCGCCTCGTCGGTCTAATACTTACTAGCGTTGACTGCCTCGTCGGTCTTGTAGTTATTGGCGTTGACTGCCTCGTCGGTCTAATAGTTACTAGCGTTGACTGCCTCTTTGGTTTAGCAGTTACAAGTGTTGACAGCCTCGTCGGTCTAATAGTTACAAGCGTTGACCGCCTCGTCGGTCTAACACTTACTAGCGTTGACCGCCTCGTCGGTCTAATACTTACTAGCGTTGACTGTCTCGTCGGCTTAATAGTTACTAGCGTTGTCTGCCTCGTCGGTCTTATAATTACTAGCGTTGACTGCCTCGTCGGTCTAATTGTTACTAGCGTTGACTGCCTCGTCGGTCTTATAGTTAAAAGTGTTGACTGCCTCGTCGGTCTTGTAGTTATTGGCGTTGACTGCCTCGTCGGTCTAATAGTTACTAGCGTTGACTGCCTCTTTGGTTTAGCAGTTACAAGCGTTGACTGCTTCGTCGGTCTAATTGTTACTAGCGTTGACTGCCTCGTCGGTCTAATAGTTACAAGCGTTGACTGCCTCTTCGGTCTAGCAGTTATTAGCGTTGACTGCCTCGTCCGTCTAAAAGTTACAAGCGTTGACTGCCTCGTTGGTCTTATCGTTACTAGCATTGACAGCCTCGTCGGTCTAATAGTTACAAGCGTTGACCGCCTCGTCGGTCTAACACTTACTAGCGTTGACCGCCTCGTCGGTCTAATACTTACTAGCGTTGACTGCCTCGTCGGTCTTGTAGTTATTGGCGTTGACTGCCTCGTCGGTCTAATAGTTACTAGCGTTGACTGCCTCTTTGGTTTAGCAGTTACAAGCGTTGACTGCCTCGTCGGTCTAATTGTTACTAGCGTTGACTGTCTCGTCGGCCTAATAGTTACTAGCGTTGTCTGCCTCGTCGGTCTTATAATTACTAGCGTTGACTGCCTCGTCGGTCTAATTGTTACTAGCATTGACTGCCTCATTGGTCTAATAGTTACTAGCGTTGACAGCCTCGTCGATCTAGCAGTTACTAGCGTTGACTGCCTCGTCGGTCTAATACTTACTAGCATTGACTGCCTCGTTGGTCTTGTAGTTATTGGCGTTGACTGCCTCGTCGGTCTAATAGTTACTAGTGTTGACTGCCTCGTCAGTTTAGCAGTTATTAGCGTTGACTGCCTCGTCCGTCTAATAGTTACTAGCGTTGACTGCCTCGTCGGTCAGAAAGTTACTAGCGTTGTCTGCCTCGTCGGTCTTATAATTACTAGCGTTGACTGCCTCGTCAGTCTGAAAGTTACTAGCATTGACTGCCTCGTCGGTCTCATAGTTACTAGCGTTGACTGCCTCGTTGGTCTAGCAGTTTTTAGTGTTGACTGCCTCGTCGGTCTAATAGTTACTAGTGTTGACTGCCTCGTCAGTTTAGCAGTTATTAGCGTTGACTGCGTCGTCGGTCTAATAGTTACTAGCGTTGACTGCCTCGTCGGTCAGAAAGTTACTAGCGTTGTCTGCCTCGTCGGTCTTATAATTACTAGCGTTGACTGCCTCGTCGGTCTAATTGTTACTAGCGCTGACTGCCTCGTCGGTCTAGTAGTTTTTAGTGTTGACTGCCTCGTCGGTCTAATAGTTACTAGTGTTGACTGCCTCGTCAGTTTAGCAGTTATTAGCGTTGACTGCCTCGTCGGTCTAATAGTTACTAGCGTTGACTGCCTCGTCGGTCAGAAAGTTACTAGCGTTGTCTGCCTCGTCGGTCTTATAATTACTAGCGTTGACTGCCTCGTCGGTCTAATTGTTACTAGCGTTGACTGCCTCGTCGGTCTAGTAGTTTTTAGTGTTGACTGCCTCGTCGGTCTAATAGTTACTAGCGTTGACTGCCTCTTTGGTTTAGCAGTTACTAGCGTTGATTGCCTCGGCGGTCTAATTGTTACTAGCGTTGACTGTCTCGTCGGCCTAATAGTTACTTGCGTTGACTGCCTCGTTGGTCTAATAGTTACTAGCGTTGACTGCCTTGTTGGTCTAGTAGTTATTGGCGTTGATTGCCTCGTCGATCTTATAGTTACTAGCGTTGACTGTCTCGTCGGCCTAATAATTACTAGCGTTGACTGCCTCGTCGGTCTAATGGTTACTAGCGTTGACTGCCTTGTCGGTCTAGTAGTTATTGGCGTTGATTGCCTCGTCGGTCTAATAGTTTCTAGCGTTGACTGCCTCGTTGGTCTTATAGTTACTAGCGTTGACTGTCTCGTCGGTCTAATTGTTACTAGCGTTGACTGCCTCGTCGGCCTAGTAGTTATTAGCGTCGACCGCCTCGTTGGTCTAGTAGTTATTAGCGTTGACTGCCACGTCGGTGTAGTAGTTATTAACATTGACCACCTCGTCGGTCTAGTAATTATTAGTGTGAATGCCTCGCGGGTCTAATAGTTATAAGCGTTGACTGCCTCGTCGGTGTAGTATATTAACTACTAGACCAACGAAGCAGTCAAAGCTAATAATTACTAGACCAACGAGGCAGTCAATGCTAATAACTACTAGACCGATGAGGCAGTTAACACTTATTACTACTAGACCGACGAGGCAGTCAACGCTTATAACTACACTACTATATAGGTAGTTATTTAGAAAACTGTCTTGGATCATAACAAAAAGAACAACATCTGCATTTGTTTTACATTAATGTCTACCTTGTATGAATAAAAAAGAAAACAAAAAGGTGCTTACTTCTGTTGGAGCAATTGTTTCAGCAATATGTTGTCTTTCGGAACCCTCTGGAATAGAGTGAGCATGCCTCCTAAACAAAGATGTTCTACACTAAACACAAATATTGCTATCATGGGAATGCTGGAGTTTGTGATTCTGTGCCAGAGCACTATCATAAGGCATTTCTTGCATTGTAAGCACATTACTACATTTATATTAACCTGAAACAAAACAAAAAAAGAGGTTAAACAGTGTAAGATTTTACAGTATGGAAAATAAATAAAATGTGTTTACCTGATGACCATAAAAGTGATTCCGATATCCTGTTTACAGAATAAAAAATTTCATTTAATTTCACCAAGATACCGCTCGATGACCGAATTTATTTCGGGACCCATATCATCGGTAATTTAACATTGTTCATTTTCATCTATTAGAGAGGTGCACTGTAGGCACGCCATTTTCAATAAACTGCAATAAGAATCAAGTTAAAATGTGTTAGAATATTCATACAAGATCGTTCAATAAATACGTCAGAGCCGATCACGCCTTTAAGAAGCACCGCGACAGATGAGCACTTTTTGACATCGGCCTCCAGAGCCAGGCCGACAGACGAGAGGGGTCTCGTCTGTCGCCTGGGCTCAAGGGAAGAAAACATCACATAGAAATAGCATTTGAACAAAACAACAAGTAAAAGCACGGGTTAAAGGGGACATACCTGAAACTGACCTATATTGTAGAATACCACGAAAACACGACGGAAGCCAAACCACAGGCGAAACATAAACCATATAACCAAACCGGGGTCAACAGAGAAGCAATCAATCAATGTCCGTAGTAGTAATTTAGGTTCCATGGTATACAACGACCACAGAGTAATTTTTATATTGACAACGACTCAATCAAATACAAAGTCAAAGAAAGACGTACCTAGACGTCACGTCACGAAACTTAAAACTGTCAAACGAACGTCATGTCAAACCCAACCGTCATGGCTGCCCTAAGAACAGGGTTACATTATAAAAAATCTTCCCAATTTAATCATTTTTGTACGGCTGTACTCGTCTTCAAATGATTTTTTATGTATTTTTATGACTATCCCCTATTTTTTTCCTCTTTATCTATGTAGTGTACACAGAGGTGGCCCAAAATCAAACATCTCCTTTCAACTTAATAAGTTCATTACTCAAATTGCACCATTTTTCAGATTATCTAAAGTACATACCTACATCTTTTATGGGGTACTGTGTTAAATGTTACAACAAAATACCGTGTGATATTTTGCAATTAAATGAAAGAAAATTTAAAACTCATATTAAAAGTACACTTTGTAAACAAGCATATTACAAATTAGAGGATTATATCCAGGATAAGAGTGCTTGGAAACATGCTAGTCCTGCTCCATAGGAAAAATTAGAATCAAGACAAAATCAAACTGGTTGCTAATATTATTGTAAAATTTATTCTTTTTTGTTATATGACATTGATTTTACATTCTGTGATTACTCCCTTACACACTGACTTATTAATTATAAAATTTTAGGAAAATCGTCTACTTTTATGTAACGTTTGTAAATATGTAAGCACCATGTATCTATCACATAATTAAATTATCTGTCATTGCTTCATTTTTAATTCTTTTTACCTATGGTGGTACAGTAATTTTATTCTAGGTGCATCGTCTACACATATAATTATTTAACTTGTGTACTTACTTATACAAAATATTGTAAAACGTTTTAAATAAGAGTAACGGTGTAGTTTCTTGCCCATTCTTCTCCATAAGAATACTGCCTTTTGGAAGGGACGACTAGAATCAATTTATTATTAGAATTAATTAAACAATTTATATTTGGTAAATTTTGACGTTCAAAAGTGCTATATTTGAAATAAATGATTTTACTTTGACTTTGACATTAGATTCGGAGCAGTTTGGTTGTGACAGACGGATAGACAGACAGACACACGAGTGATCCTATAAGAGTTCCGTTTTTTTCCTTTTGAGGTACGGAACTCTAAAAACAACACCTAGGTCATTCCTGTCGAACTTGACCGAGCAGTACCTTGGTCCCTTGAATAAATGAATCGTTTTAGGTACTTAATTGAGTTTCGGTAAAGTATTCATTGGGATTCTAGTCATTAAGCCTACATTTCTTGAAACTGTTGAGTCTAGAACATTTGTATAATAAGCAGTCATAGAATAATTACTTCAAAGATAAACAACTTTAATTTGGTATGAGAATTTGTAACAAAGGAATGTAGGCAGCTACCAGGTTATTGTAGGAGTATTCAGGTAAAATTCTACGACATAGAGAAGTATACCTTAATAAAAACCCGACTACTGAAAAATCACGCTCTAAAAAGTATGAAACAAGAAAACATTTCAGACAGAAATCAAGACAAAGGTACAAAAATGGTCAAGGTAAAGCCGTGGTCACATGCCTGTACACCTACAAAATTGTAATGGCATGCGACCACGGCTTCACCTTGACCATTTTTGTACCTATGTCTTCATTTCTGCCTGAAATGTTTTATTATTTCATACTTTTTAAAGCGTGATGTTTCAGTAGTCGGGTTTTGGTTTTTGAACTTACTTTTTATCTAAAATATTTTGGGGTTTTAATTTCTTGATAAAGTATTTTCCGAGCAGCTTTATCGTATAATAGGTAGGTATTCATTTTACAGCCGCGCTGTACGTGTCACAATCTCACTTTTGCTTGTTTTTAAACATTTAAACATATTTATTTACTTAGACAATATGATATTACATATTTGTAATGTGCTTGTCAAGCCCTTTCATTTGATACCCAATATGGCACAATTTTTTTTTAGTTCATTTCTTTGTCCTGTACAAGGCGCCATATTGCATTTTATGCGACGTCACATAGCTTTTAACTAGCGGACAATTAAAACGCTTCCAATGATACCTCATTTGTCAAATTATGAACAGAAGTTTATAAGTTATGAGGTAGCATATAAACATACATATTATGTACATAAATACCGGTCAAAATCATAACCTTCCTGTTTGCTTCGCCGTAGTCAGGTAATAACAGAATTGTAACGTCACTTCCCTCGTCTGGCTTCTTATTGAATCTCTTCATAACACTGTTCGACCTACGCCCCACATAATGTAGAAAGTAGGAATATTTGAAAATTTTACTCAATGTCATCTTTCATTTTAAACTTCTAGAGAATTAATGAAATTGTGGAAATTTTTACTTACTGAATATTGTGACAAGTAATCAAAATTATTTCGTTCTTATTTGTAATCTACCTCTTCATAAAATTACTTCCATCCCATAGTTTGCATTACTTGACCCTTCTTACAAAAAAGGAGAGGGGAAGAAGGGTCAGGTATTGCAGGACACTAACTAACTGTGTAACTAATTATTTTGTAAATTCATTCGCACTTTCCATAATAATGGATATCGATGCTAATAATTTTAGTTGCTGACTTTTTTATATGACCTATTTCTCTTTACAAGGTTTTTGTCGAATTTAGCCTTACTTTCAAGTAAGGCTAAATTAGACAAAAGTATAAATATGATTGGTTTCAAAACATTTCTTACTTGATTAATAAATGTTATCATTGCTTGCTTGTACGTGCCGTAAGAACAAATATCATAATTATATACAAATGAATATGGAAATTATCGAAAAAATAAAAAGTCGTTATCTTTTTAGAAACATAAGAGCACTAATAGAATTACTTTATCAAATGTAAGGATAAATCGATACATTCCACTTTTGACAGAAAAAATTACTTACTGGCGGCAATTCTTTCAAAGGCTTCTGAAGCAATCCACCCATATAAATAACACTAGGAGGCACTGGCCGATTTCCTTCCCAAATCGGATGAGTGTTCAAAAACAGCATTTCAACATTATTTTTTAATTCACTTATAGTCGGAACATTTGGGCCAAATATTCTTTTGGCCATTTTATTTTCTTCATCTTCAACTTCCTGCAGCACATTTTCTAATCTATAAAAATTCCACAATTCCACAAATTTTTCCCACTTTTTTACATTATACAAACGATTGCTCAAGCTGTCTGGGTATAATATTGGATGCCAGGATGATCCCATAGTTTCCACATTGTAGTTCATCGGACCGAATGAAGACACTTGAATCACGGGCGCCTTAACAACGTGTGATACAAGTAACGCTGGTCTGGCACAAGCTTCTAAAAATAGCAAATCAAACTTTTCTTCTTTTAACAACTTTAGCACTTTATCTTCTTTCAACTGCATCTCAACCAGCTCAGTAAACATATGGAATGCTAATCGCATTTGTATGATCAAATCATGATCACCTATAGAAGTTATTTCGTAAAGTGTTCTCCACTTTTTGTAGGAAAAGTCGTGGAAGTCAATTTCTGTTAGATTTGCTGGTGTTTCACCATTTGGAAAAGCAGGATCCGTTGTGATGACTGTGACTTCATGTCTTCGCCTAGCAAGTTCTTGAGTTAGAGGACGAAACACTACTTGATGACTGATCGACGGAACAGGGAAATAGGCCAGTATTTTTGCCGCATCACTAGAAGTAATTGATACCGTAAGTAACACAAAGGCTATCGATGCGAACATTATTCTAAGGGGGCGCAAATTGCTATGATAGATAAATCAATAGATACGTATCTTTATACAAGGTGCAGTTTTGAACCTGCAAAACATTTCAGGAGGTTGTTATGAGACTCGTAAATAATCATATAACAATACGATACCAAGTCAATAATCAATAATACTTTTTCTTTTCGATTTTTCAATATTATTGTTTTTCAGAATAACTCTCTTAATAACCCTCTTCAAAAAAACAGAATCACCCATTGCGATGTATCGCGCGTCATGTCACTGTGTGCGTGAATGCGATGACCAGTGACGTCAGCCTGTACGAGTCTCCGCCCACATTTCTATGAAACGAACGCGGCACGTACGTTAAACTAAAATGAAGGTCGTTGCTATGGTTACGGGGAGCCCCCGCGATGCTCGTCATACCGCATTTCGATTAAGACTCGAAAATCTGTTACTGCGCATCGAAGGTTCTACCAACGTGCCGCGATCTGTACAAGTTGTTGTAGCTACAACAACTTATAGCAAATAATTTTACCTTAGATGTAGTTCGAATTTGAAAATCACAATGTACCTACATTATTGTTTTAAATTTCGCTAAATAATAACTCATTTTTAAGCATCATTACAATGCCGTGGCCAATCTGCCGAGCCTGTTCCCAACTATGTTAGGGTCGGCTTTCAGTTTAACTGTATGCAGCTCACTACAATGGAGTGCCAGTGAATCACGTAGGGCGACTGCGTATCAGACCTCAACAAACCAGTTACTTGATAACACGATACCCATTTGTTAGACTAATTGTCTGACTTTCTGGCTTTTGACTACCCGTACCAACGACCATACGGCAGGGCTGTAAGGTCGTTGACCCGTACCGACCCGTGTGGTACCTAACGACCGTCCGAGAGCTACAAATCAATTCGAACCAAAGGCTTTAATTAAGTGCTTACCGAAACACGGGATTTCAATGATGTCCTAGATAAATTTAAAAAGTACTTACATCATTATGAATTAAAAAAATAACACAATGGTACTTGCTCAGTTGCGAACCCGCAACCTCATGCATGAGAGGAGAAAGCCTTAACCACTGGGCTATTACGATAAATAATAATAGTAGGAATTAGATACAACTGCGCCAAAAAAAGATCACGTTGGCGTCGTTAGTTACCTATCAGCTGATGAATAAAATGATAGGCGGAGATAATTAATAAACCTTACAAAGCACGTAAGCAGTTCCTGTTGCACAATTGTGAAACTACGATCGCGAGCGCGTGCGCGGGATTTAGGTAGGCACCTAATAATAATAATAATAAGGCATGTAGGTACTCGGCGCAGTCGGCGCGCTCTGTAGGTAAATTCAGCCCCAAGGACGGTTTTTATTTGTAGATTTAAGATTTTCCTTCCTACTTTTTAACGGGCTGAGGACCGATAGAAATACATCAAGATAATTTGTGCTAGTTAAGTAGGTAGGTACCCATGTGTTAGGGATTTTAGGTGATTCATTTTGTCTGATAGGTATTTTTGGCGTAGTTAAAAATTTTAAATCAACTTATTTACACTAATCAAGTTGATTTAGCTAACATCGTATTTACAAATTATTGTCTATGTACAAATAAATAAATAAATTACCTACTTATGTTACCTGGAGATATTGTTCAAAGTTTCCACCGTCACACTCCAGGCACAGTCTAGCACAACGTTGCTGATTTTCCTTCAGCTTACGTAACACAAACACATTCGTTTTTATTGTGTCGAAAGCACTGATCGTCGAACTGCCGATGATCGCGCAGTCTCTGCGTAGCAGCCAGCATTACCCTGTGTGAGGGACGTTGCCGATTGGGGAATAACTCCGCGAACATTTCGATGGCTCGAGATACATTGTCTCCACTGATGGCATACAAGCGGACCATCTCCACCAACTCTACATTGGAGTATTGGTCCGTCATTTTTACAACTAATCGAAGGCGCACTTGAGGGGCGGAATTTGCAAGCGTATGCACATACCGGCGTCATCAAATACACTAATAAATTGGCCCGATTTATGCATTTGCGATGGCCGCGGGGGCGTGGCGGGGGAGAGGGAGCGGGCGGTGGTTGGTTCTTTGGATTTATGAAAGAAATGTCGGTTGCGTTTGTTTGTGTGTGTGAAAGCGCAGTTTAAGGACACGTACAGATTGGTCGCGTTTTAAAAAGGGGAGTTCACACTTACCGATTTCCGTAAATAAGAATAAAATGAAAAAAAAATACCTGCCCATTTTATTGTTGATTCGGGTCGAGAATCACTAACATAATTACCTCCTAAAATGTTTTGCAGATTCAAAACTGCACCTTGTATACGTACCAGTTATTATATAAAACTAACTTATAAAATGACACTAGCAATTAACGCTACTTCGTTTGCATCGCGATTTCTTTATTTCCTTCGGATTTATTAAGAATTTTATTAGAACTAAATCAAAAATAATAATTTAATTCATGTTCACCTTGATTGCCAAATTATTATGCTGGTCACAACTATAATTTACATCACAACAACAATTTATATTACTTAACATACTTGCAGTAAAATATTATAGCTACGAAGCAACAATTTTTACAGGTCCATCAATTTTCCTTATTTTTCTTGTGCATTTGACTCACAGTGAAATACTTCCACAACTTATATGCAATCAAGGAGAAAACTATAACAAAGCCTAGAACAATCGCACATAGTAAGCACAAGTTCTAGTTAGTATATTGCGAGCGCAGATGTCTTGCGCCGCCGTGACGCAGCACGTGCTCCGTCCACCACACGGCGCGCTCCAGAGCAGGTTGTGGCTGATCACGCATCATGCTTAGTTTAATTATATTTTGGCGATAGCTGAAAATTACCGATATTATTATTTGATAATTATGTACCACTACATAAATGTGTATTCCGAATAAAAGGATACATTAAAAATAAGTGATTTTTTTTCTGCAGTGTTATAATAATTAATTAAACAGATGTTCGGCTTAGTTTCAAAACAGCAAATCATCATCTGCCTAGCCTTTTCCTAACTATGTTGGGAACGGCATCAAGTCTAACCGGCAAGTAAAACATTAAAAACATAACTTAATAAAGTTTTCATTTACCCACCTTTTATCATCGATTACAGTGTTGATGGCATTTTTAAACTGTTTTCAGTCAACGTCATCAAATCAATTTGAACTCCAATCTTATGGTGTACATATTTTTTAACATTGTACCATTGATCACTGAACAACACCGATCAGAGGTACTCCTCCAGTGATAGCCTCGTCTGTTGATTGTAGACCTCCTTGTGTTATGAATGCTTTGACCTTTGGGTGCCCTGAAAGTTCATAATATTCATTTAGTTTTCATGTATGTTAATTATTTACTAACTTTTATTACGATTTTACAACAATGTCACTGTTATCAACAATCTATAGCACTCCACAATTAGACAAAGGCCTCTTGTTGGCTATTATCCAGCTGCTACGAGCCACCCTGCGAAAATCGTCGTTCCACCTAGCCTTTAGACGTCCTACTTTATGATAGGTACTGATGTTCTTAGAGCGTCTTGGAAGTTCATCCTTGTCCCACTTCCATAGGACATCGTAAGGTCATTCAGAGAATACTTTGATCATCAATTTTACCTTTTCTGGAGGAAGCATTTAAGGTTGCACGTTTGAACCAAATCTCAGGTATACCACGCCATTTTTTGAGGAGTCTAAATAAGATTCTAAGTCCTGCAATACAATATTTAGTGTCTTATGAATCTAAATTTATATCAGTTGACAGTATTATGGCTTCTTCTTTTGACCAATAGATTTTCGAACCGTTTGGTATTGACTTCTTTTCTTCTAATATAAGTTCACATTTCTTACTGTATCCATTATCATCAACCCATACTTCCATCATAACATTCTCATTTCTGCTACATGCAATATTCATCCGTCTTCTAAAGACTTAGCATATCTGAACTTATAAAATGTATATTCATGTAACAAAAAAAAAAATGTTTACTGGGTTCTGATGTATGTAACAACACTAGGAGGTACTGGACGATTGCCTTCCCAAACAGGATAAATATTCAAAAACAGCATATCAACATTATTTATTAATTCATTCATTGCCGGTGCACTTGGTCCAAATATTTTAATGAAAAATTCATTTTCTGCATTTTCAATTTCCTGCATAATATTTTCAAATTTATAAAAGTTCCACAGTTCTACTAATTTTTCCCGATTCGTTGTATTATACAAACCTTGTTCAGACTGTCGGGGTATAATATAGGATGCCAGGCTAATCCTGGTGATGATTAATTAATTATTGTGAATGTGAGGGCTATGTTGATATCATTATTATTTTCATTTTTCAATTAGTTTTAATTATAGTCTGGCAGTTTGAGTAGTTTATGCGGCCTACCCAAATGTCCTTTTTTTGGCATTTGTCAGTAATCGTGGAGCTCAACTCAGCTGACTGAACAGGTCCACTCAAATCTGTGTGGTTCTTTCCTCAAAAGACCATTTCAGACACTAATCAACATGATCCTCATATGGCCTGACCAAGATTATGTCTGGACTTTAAAAGAGACTGTGACCTCTGAGTTTGTTTCGGCCTTTCTTCTCAGAGTAGTCAGATAGGAAACGCCAAACTCAACTAGTTTTTTTTTTTTTAGTATGACGTGTAAAAGTGATTCCGATATCCTATTTACAGAATAAACAATTTCATTTCATTTCATCGAATAGTTTTCACATTGAAGTTCATGGGACCGAAAGAAGACACCAGAATCACTGGCACGTTAACAATATGTGACAAAACAAGTGCGGGTTTTACGCAAGCTTCTATTAATAGCAAATCATACGTTTCTTCTATTAACACTTTTTGCACTGCATGCACTTTCAGTTACGTTTCGAAGAGCTCAACCATCATAAGGAATGCTATTCTCATTAATGCTATTGAATCCATTCCTTCCAGTAGAAGTCAGTTTATACATTGTTTGCCATTTCTCATAAGACAAGTCATGGACGTCAATTTCTGTGAAATTTACAGGCGTTTTTCTATTTGGAAAGGCAGGATTTGGTGTGATGACTGTGACTTCATGCCCTTGCCTGGCCAGTTCTTGAGTTAGAGGACGAAACCCAGCTTGATGACTGATCGACGGAGAAGGAAATAGGGCCAGTATTCTTGGCCCATCGTTGTACGTAATTGATAAAGTCAATAGCAACAACGATATACAACCGGACATAATTGTACGTACGTTAATAAATTTGTCTCCAGTAATTATTAAATTATACAAAACTGTCGATTTATATGAAAATTTCACTCATCGCTTAAATGTATAATTTAACTTGAACTCGTATCAGCAAGTTCGTTGATACTGAAACATATAAAATTAATGTGAAAGATTAGATTAAAGACTACTGTTGGCTACATACTAATCAAAATAAATAAGATTATGATGTGTTGATAGAAGATTAACCAAAATATTTCAAATCAACAACATCTTTAACATCAGTTGTGGGTTCAATAATAAAAATGATTAAAACTAAATGGAACCATGACGTAATAGTAAACACACACCTAACCACACTCAACTGTTAACACTGTGACTTGTATACATTTTAAAAATGCAATTGAAGTAGATATATTTAATAACCTGTTCCGCTTAGCTATTTCTAAAGAGTCTTAAAAAGAACCTGAAAGAAATCGACACGTGTTTCACCTCTCAACGAGGCATCCTCAGGATGACGATTGACTTGTCGCGAACTCGAACACGGCTTGTTGCCACACCAAGCACCAAGCGCAGACTCTGCACAGAGTCTGCACTCGGTACTTGCATTCACTTCAATTGCATTTTATTATGGATTTCCGCAAGGTCACGCCTGAATCAATTAAATATCTTGTAAACATTTTATTCACATTACAGTACAATTGTTTTTAACCGTATGCAAGCCACTATTCGTTCTCACCACCGTCGAAATCTACATTTATTAACACAGTACCTATGGCGCATGTGCCTCATGCCGGTTCACCGATGCCGCCGTGTCTGGCTTCAAGCTGCCATAGTGATCCACACTACATGATGATGACTGCATAAAGCCGTCAATTTCAAAACTCAATACTCAATTCTTTATCCTCTTTTTTTTTTAAGAGGAGATTTTACGCTTTGTAGTCTGTCAAAATGACCAACTCAGTGTAGAAAGTAAATTACTTCGCGCCAGTCATTTGAACACTGTTTGTCTATTTACGGCTCTAGTAACTAGTTTACTAGAGCCGTAAATAGACAAACACTAACCTTGTAGTGTGGGCGGTGCTTAGCTTCATTGCACGATAAACGACACAGAGTTTATTAATTACCAAGTAATTTGACAGTTCAGCAGTCATTTTATTATTGTTTGTGCGACACGGATCATAATGAACGTGGTCTTTCTTCAGAACTTACGTAAAAAATATGTACTGTGTTAAAATGCCCGAACGCGCGGAGTGGACGTAACGTAAATTCGAACGATTTTAAAATTAAAAATGCTCGTTTCGCACTAGGTAAATATTTATTTTGTTTTAAGACATTAAGTATCTATTAATAATAGCCGTTAACTGATAATTACTGTGCTTATCGCATAATTTTCAACCGAAATTCTATAGGATAAAAGTATTATACAGGGTGTCCAAGAACCTGGCGTCCAACTGGATTCCCACGATGCCCCAAGTTCTAACAGTACTCAGAAAAATATTTAAAAAAATCCACCCCATGTACTTACAGAATTATACTGATTTCAAAAAAAAAGGGGAAATGAGCACCCTGTGACATACTTTTGAATGCTGTGACTGCTAATGCTGATAATTTCGATATTTCTTGGAGGTTTTGTAATCTAGGGTATTGCTGTGTCTAAATAGAATGTAAAAATAAAGTACTTATTGTACCATTTTAAAATAAAATATTATTTTAACTAAAGGTGATATGGAAAACTATTGAATTTCGCAACTTTGACCGACTGTAGTGTAAAAAAAATGTACCAAAATAGTATGGCAAGTGACGTCAAATTTTGACGCGTTTATTCCTCTTTTTAAAAAGGTATAATACTTACACATTAATTTGAAAAAAAAAAATTTGATAATATTTTTACTCAACAACCCAATTTTTACGAAGTGCCTACCTACTAACGGTAACTGTCGGACCCTTTCTTATCTTAGAAACTGTTATGTTACTACTATTATTTACTTCGGTTCCAAGAGTGAGCAAGAAGGAAATACACACAGGTAGATGGGTTCCCAGTAGAATAAAAGCAAAGAATGTTAGTTTAAAGATATTTTATTACAATAAATGTTCAAAATGTTGACCACCCGCGGCAATACAAGCTTTCACTCTCCTTAAAAAGGACCGCTTTATGTTTCGCGAGTAACTTTTTTGACGTATCACCTGCACTGCTTGTGTTATCTTCTCACGAAGGTCAGCGATGTCATTAATGGGCTTCGCATAAACGAGCTCCTTCATAGTTCCCCAGAAAAAAAAATCCAGCGGATTTAAGTCAGGTGAGCGGGCTGGCCACGGGATTGTTCCTGATCGCCCAATCCACCTGTTCGGGTATTGCTCGTCCAAAAACTCTCTAACGGATACGCGAAAATGTGCTGGACAGCCGTCGTGTTGGAACCACATATCTGGTGGGGT
The DNA here is from genome assembly GCA_916610215.1 of Omphaloscelis lunosa. Lineage (NCBI taxonomy): Eukaryota > Metazoa > Arthropoda > Insecta > Lepidoptera > Noctuidae > Omphaloscelis > Omphaloscelis lunosa. Next base: position 12,109,724 of record OU744267.1, read on the forward strand.
CTCTTCTAGTAAGTTTGGCAAATCATTTTGAAGAAAATTTAAATATGATTCGCCAGTCAAATTCTCGGGCATCTCAAATGGACCAATAATATTCCCACAGAGAATACCGGTCCACATGTTCACTTTGAACCGGTACTGGGATCTATCTTCTCGCATCAAGTGCGGATTTTCCACATGCCACTCGTGCAAGTTGTGTAGGTTCATGTAGCCATCCTTCTTAAATGTTGATTCATCTGACCACAAAATTTTGTCGATAAAGTTTTCGTCTTCTCGATGTTTTTGCAGGATTGTTTCACAAAACGCGACTCGGCTCGGATAGTCTCGAGGTAAAAGACTTTGCACTCGCTGTACGTGGTACGGATGATATTCTTCTTTTTGGAGAATACTGTGTGCTGTGCTCTTCGGTATCCCCGTATCAGCTTCTATTCCTCGCACAGAGATGCTTGGATTTGCCGACACCGCCTCTAAAACTTCATCGCGTATGAAGTCATTTACGGGTCGTCCTTCACCAGCTACTTGATTGGGGAACCGCCCGTCACATAGTGATCTGTGCACATTAATGAAAACTCGATGGTCGGGATATCGCGTAGCCCTCGGATACCTTTCTCTGTAAAGTCTCGCTGCAGCTCGTCCATTACCTCTACATTCTCCATAAATGTAGTGCATATTTGCGTATTCTTGCGGAGTGTAGGTCGCCATGGTAGCACACACAAAACACAAACTGTCCAAACACAGGCAAAGGTCGTCGTAAAGAGTTCGTTTCAAAGTCCAGAGCACAAAGAGTAATCGAGTCCAATAAACAAAGCTTTAAATCGTAGTACGTGATCAATGGTAACAATAAGAGAGAGGTGCGTAGTAACGGCAGGAGGCAGTGACGCGTACTGACCCGCTAGGGTATTAGTGTTCTGTGGTACTGACCGTACTGTTATCCTAAATAGCACGATCCCAGATAGCGTCACTATCTATCTCACTCGCACCTCTAACCTTTTTCTCCCTCACTCTTACCTGAATAATGGGGTACCATAAAGAAGAACCAGCAAATCGCAAAGATAGTTTCTGTCTTGCTCCCTCCTGTTGTAATAACGAATCACTATGGTGAGATGCATGCACATACCGTCCCTTACGGTCTAACCTGTTTTTTGAGAGGCCTGTTGTTATTTTTATGAGCATACAATAGTAATTCTTTAGAGGTTAGATTCAATTCGTCGTAAATTTTTCTTTCTAAGAATTCTGTAAGACATCGTAAAAATTGGGTTGTTGAGTAAAAATATTATCAAAAATTTTTTTTTTCAAATTAATGTGTAAGTATTATACCTTTTTAAAAAGAGGAATAAACGCGTCAAAATTTGACGTCACTTGCCATACTATTTTGGTACATTTTTTTTACACTACAGTCGGTCAAAGTTGCGAAATTCAATAGTTTTCCATATCACCTTTAGTTAAAATAATATTTTATTTTAAAATGGTACAATAAGTACTTTATTTTTACATTCTATTTAGACACAGCAATACCCTAGATTACAAAACCTCCAAGAAATATCGAAATTATCAGCATTAGCAGTCACAGCATTCAAAAGTATGTCACAGGGTGCTCATTTCCCCTTTTTTTTTGAAATCAGTATAATTCTGTAAGTACATGGGGTGGATTTTTTAAAATATTTTTCTGAGTACTGTTAGAACTTGGGGCATCGTGGGAATCCAGTTGGACGCCAGGTTCTTGGACACCCTGTATATTAATTGGATAATCAGTTTGAATTTTTTATGTTCTACACTAAAACTAAAATACTTTTAAAAGTCCTTGTATTTCCAAAGTTCTATTAAAATAACTTCACACACACATTGCGGCGGTTATGCTCAATTCACCTTCAATTTTTTTTGTTCTAAAAGAAAGCTTAAATACTTCCATAAGATATGCAAAAGAAATATTACAACTAGAATAAATCCCAGAGCAATTGCCAATAGAGTAAGTACTAGTTGCAGTTCTAGGAACTGCGCCCATGACATGTTGGCGGCGGGCGAACGCAGATGTCTCGCGCCGCCGTAACGCAGCACGTGCTCCGTCCACCACACGGCGCGCTCCAATGGAGGCTGAGGTTGGTCGCGCATCATGCTGCCAAGTTTCACTATATTGTTGCAATACCTGGAAATTGGAAATACATTTATAACAAATCATAGTAAAAAAAAATATCTTATCTTGTACAGGCAGCCCCAAAAATATACACGGACAAGAAACCATTTTATTGTCTACAACCATTGTTCCATAACATTGTATCGACCGTACAGGTACAAAACATATTATAAAATTTATTTTACCAAAACAATGCAAACATTTTGTCCCAAAAATCCATAATGTGCGTGAACTTTTTTTTTTTTTTGAGGGTGGGAAATCATCAAATAACTTCTCCCGCTCTGGGCGGAGCGGGAGGGCGTGTCAGACTCTTACTGACTAAAACCCACCCGTGTTCCTTCGGTTGCCCTGTTGCCGGGGGCCACGATCTCCCTTTCGGTTTTCTTCGCAATCCCGGCAGGCATCGGCCCTAGTGGACCCCTTCAAATCTACTGACATATCTTTGGGGCGCGCGTGGAACACAACGCCGTCGACGCGGGCCTGGTCCTTATCGGACGGTGAACCACCCATTGCTCACCATCCGCAAGCCCGCGCCTACGGTGGCCGGAAATCGCCTCGCGATTCCCGACGCCCTGGGCGTCTCTTCCTGCGATGTGCGTGAACTTGGCAGATCATTTCCCAGCAGAGCATGAAAAAATTTGAGTTCTATTGACATGTGGGTGAGTTCTAGAGTTCCTTGTACTTAAAAAAATAGTTCTGGCTTTTTTGCCTGAAAAAAGTCGATTGAAAATATGCTCTGCTAACTTCCTTAAGCAGATCATTTTTTTCCAAAATTAAAATTTTAAATCTGATTTGGGTGCGCAGTGGTGAGCTCTATAGATCCTAATACTTTTCCGGAAGAGTTTTGCTGACACTTATACCCTATGATAAAGACATGGTAATCTACATAAGTCTTACAAATATGTATACTTACAGTTATCATTCAATTCAAAAGTTAAACCTCGAGAGGAGGTGTTACAAATAAGTATTTAGTTGAAAATGCGTTGCCATAAAAATTGTCATTTAATCTACCGCGCACTTAGATACTTAATTATTGTGATTGTGTAAAATATTAACGTGAATCATTCAAATTACTTTAACCACAAAAAAGTAAAAATCAAATCATAAAATGAAAAACCATTTACCGACCTTTCATCTCGAATTACAGTGTTAATAGCGTTCGTAAATTCCTCCTCAGTCAGTGTGAGTAAATTAAGTTTGACTCCAATACCATGGTGCTCATACTTTTCAACATTGTACCATTGATCTGAAATTATCGGTACACCAATCAAAGGTACTCCTGCTGTGACAGCCTCGTCAGTTGATTGTAGACCCCCTTGTGTAATAAACACTTTGATTTTTGGATGCCCTGAAAATTCATGTTAATTGAGCATGTTTGTCTGTAAGTACATAGAGTTTATACCAAAGTTTCACTTTTACTGACAGAAATGTCATTCAGCAAATTGATAAATCAATTTTTACTCTGTATTAACAGTCACCAATTCATTTAATGTTGGGCTATTGCCCTTTAAACTATATTTTACTTAGTAGGTCTGTTTGTGGCATCCATTTGGATATCCTGATGTTCTTAATGTTAATACTTTTTACAAACTTTTATTATGATTTTTATACTAATAATGTCACTGTCATCATCAGCATATAGCAGTCCACAGTTAGACGTAGGCCTCTTGTAGGCTATCATCCTAGTCAATAAGGGACCTCTTGTAGGCTATCATCCTAGCCAACACGGGGCCTAGCCTTTGGGCGTTGTTCTTTACGATACGGTTAAGAATGTCACTTACTAAGAAGGTCTGACTGTGGCAGCCATTTGGATATTCTGATATTCTTAGACCGTCCTGGAAGTTCATCTGTGTCCCCACAGTACATCGTAAGGCAATTGAGAGAAGGCTTTGGCCATCAATTGTACCCTTTCTGGAGGAAGCAGTGAAGGTTGGACGTTTGTACCAAAGCTAATGTATATCACACCATTTTTTGAAGTGTCCAGATAAGTTTTGAGATCCTGCAATTATTATTTTTCATTTCATAATCTGTTCTATATAATAATATTATTAAGAGGTCTAAGAGGTAAAAAAATGAGTTGGTACGTACGGTGTAATCTTTTAAATTAGTGGTCCGATGATTCATTCACAAATGGGAAGCTACAGCTGCAGTTATTGCCATTGCCAAGTGCCATAGGATATATATATGTTTTATGTCATAACAAGAAATTTTCCACAGTCGAAGTCGCAGACAGATGCTAGTAAGTTATAAAAGTCAATCAATCTGCCTAGCTTTTTCCCAACTATGTTGGGGTCGACTTCCAGTTTAACCGGATGCAGCTGAATATCAGTATTTTATATGAAGCAACTGCGTATCTGACCTTCATAAACCAGTAACTGTGTAATACGATACCGCTTGGTAAGACTGGTTGTCAGACTTTCGGGCTTCTGACGACCCGTAACAACTTTCAAATATCCACAAATGACAGCCGGGACCAACGGCTTACCGGGCTTTCCAAAGCAAAGAGTCAAAGGGGGAGTCTCGATATTTAAATATGTATTTAAAGATGTAGATTTAAAGATGTTGTAAATTATAAAAGTGCAGAACGAAAACACAGGTTATTTTGTAACCTATCTAGGAGACCAGTACGTCATCCACTAACTAGATTAAGAAACTGTGCTTTATAAATAACCTTAATAAAAAATCATAATTATTAAAATTATAGAAAATATAAAATCATTACCTATTGCTAAAAAAAATCAACATAATTCTATTAAAAACGCGTGAAACAAAGATAAAACCTTACCGTTGGCAATTCTTTCACAGGCTTCTGATGCAATCCACCCATATAAATAACACTAGGAGGCACTGGCCGATTTCCTTCCCAAATAGGATGAATGTTCAAAAATAGCATATCAACATTATTTTTTAATTCACTTATAGGCGGTACATTTGGTCCAAACAATCTTTTGTTCATTTCATTTTCTACATTTTCAAAATCATTTATTACACATTCTAATTTATAAAAATTCCACATTTCCCATATTTTCTCCCAGTTTGACAAATTGTACAAACGCTTACTGAAAGTGCTAGGGTACAATAAAGGATGCCAGGCTGATCCTATCATTTCCACATTAAAGTTCATGGGACCTAAAGAAGACACTTGGATCACGGGCACCTTAAAAAAGTGAGACAGAAGTAACGCGGGTCTAACACAAGCTTCTAACAATAACAAATCGAACTTTTCTTCTTTTAACACTTTCTGCACTTTATCCACTTTTAGTTGCATTTCAACGATCTTCACAATCGTTTCGGATGCTACTCGCACCTGAGAGATTAAATCTCCATCCCCTGAAGAACTAAATTTGTATAGTGTTCTCCATTTCTCATAAGACAAGTCGTGGACGTCGATTTCTGTTAGATTCGCAGGTGTTCCTCCATTTGGAAAGGCAGGATCTGTTGTGATGACTGTGACTTCATGCCCTCGCCTGGCTAGTTCTTCAGTTAGAGGACGAAACACAACTTGATGGCTGATGGATGGCACTGGGAAATAAGCCAGTATTCTTGCCGCAATGTTGGACGTAATTGAAAATGTAAGCAACAACAACGCTATCTGTCCTGACATTTTTGTACTACCTTCTCAGGTCGCTATACAACATAAAATGAATATAATTTTACAATATTAGCATATATACCTATTTATAAAAAAAACTACGAATACTGAACTGATATATTGAAAATTTGCGGAAATATTATATTTAGGTTTTTTTTTTTTTTTGCCTATTTAGTTGTATATAAAAGATCATGATTGGCGATGTTTACAATTTTCTTGCAAACGGAGTCCCAGGCATACCAAGCACACAACTATTGGACATCCTTCTGGTATCGGGAGTTTATTTCAATTTTGTTTGTACTTACAAAAAGATTTTACTCTCTTCAAAACGACTTATAAAATATAATATTCTCACATATAGAAGCAATAAGAATCATATACCCAGGATTTTGTAATATCTATATTTAAAAGAGTGTCCTTGGAGTATCTTGGCCGTTCTTCTCCACAGAGATCTACCTTTTGGAATGGGTAATTAGCTTCAACTTTCTGACTAACTGACCGACTCTTTGACAATTCAAAAGTGCCTGTAAATGGTTTAATAGAAATAAATGCTTTGAGTTTTGAGTTTTTTATAATTATTTTGATCAATTCTTTTGATGGGGTACAACGGGATATGAAACATTACATTAATCATCATCTGACTAGCCTTTTCCCTAATATATTTTGGCTGGCTTCCATTCTAAGCGGATGCAGCTGAATACCTACCAGTATTTTACGTGGGGCGAATGCCTATCTGACCTTCACAATCCATTTAGTATGTAATGCGATGCCCCTTGGTAAGTCTGGTTGTCAGACTTTCGGGCTTCTGACGACCCTGAACGGCTATCAAAGATTCAGGAATGCCAGCCGACCAGCTGTATATCTAAATAATAAACATTATATAATTGTGGGTACATAATATCAATCCAAAAATGAACCAAAGTCGCGAGTAAAACCTATTTAGTTATAAACAATGGCCACGCAGTATAACCAATTAATTACTTATCTTAATTATAATAATTAATATTATAAATAGTTTTAATGCATACTTTCTGATCACATTAGGTACGTAAAGATAAGAATAATTAAGTTGCTGCTTGAGGTTAATCGTGAATCTGATTGCGAACGATTGTAGGAGGACATAGATAGGGTAGTGGAATGGAGTCAGGACAACAAGCTTTTCTTCAACGTGTCGAAGTGCTCGGTGATGAGTTTTACTCGCGCGCGGGCCCCTCAACATGCAAAGAGTCACGGAGGTGCGGAATTTGGGGGTTGTTTTCACTCCTGAACTGTCGTTTCGCAATCACATTACGGGGATATGTAAAAGGGCGTTTGGAAATTCGGGATTTTTTCTGAGACAGACAAGGCACTTCACTAACATCGCAATAGTCAGGGTCCTGTATGATGCACTTGTCAGGAGTCATCTGGAGCATAGTGCTGTCATATGGGCTCCGCATCCTCCTAAGCACTCGATAATGCTGAAGCGCGTACAGAACAAGTCCACGTGCCACTTGTACAAAAATCTATGTGGGGTATTACGTTTTACCCGTTAATGTACCCTGTTTGTGCTCGGTAAGAAGAACTGCAGCGCCTGAGTGTATGTGCGACCACGCCAGACCGCTATGTGTGCAGGCGGCGCCGCCCGCCGCTGCTGGCCGTGCTGGTTGCCAGGACCAAGCTATCGAAGCTGTTATTATCGATCTTCACGTGAAGATCGATGTATTTAAATGCAATTTGAGTGAACTCGCAAAAATACTGTTGTTTATTTTATGTTATAGTGTAGATTAGAGTAGGTTACCCAGTTACTGGGTTGTGGAGGTCGGATAGGCGGTCGCTATATGTAAAGTACTGATATTCTGCTGCATCCGGTTGGACTGGAAGTCGACCATGGGAAAAGGCGAGGCAGATTAACTGTAGATTTGAGTAGGCTATATGTTGTTGTTTTTTATATTTTAAATATTGTGTTTTTTTTTTATATTTAGAGAATTTAGTAGTTATTATTTTTTAGATGTTATTTTGTGTATTACTAGTTTTTTACGTTTTTCATAGTTTTAAATTGTAAATGAGTTCATTTTAAGACCACGCTATCGCATTAGGTATACACCAATCATAGTTGTAAGGGATAAAATAAAATAAAAAATGTGGTGGCATTCCGGGAGTGCCGACAGGAGTGTCAATTTGAACAAGATCGCTTTGGTGGAGATAAATATTGTATAGAACATTGGTCTGTAACATTATCTAAATAAAGAGCACAATCGCGTTTACAAAAGAAAAAAATACTTCTGAAACTTTTAAAGTAAAAATACTTGCATAGAACATTGATCCGTAACGTAATATAAATAAAGAACATAATCGCGTTTACAAAACCATTAAAGTAAAAATACTTGCATAAGACATTCATCCGTAACTTAATATAAATAAAGAACACAATCGCGTTTACATAGTAAAAATCCTTGCATAGAACATTGATCCGTTAGTTTATATAAATAAAGAGTACAATTGCGTTTACGAAAATGAGGTGTCGTCATGGTGTCGTGAAATCAATGGTTTAGTCCCATCTCAAAAATGCACAACGCGCCTAATGAAGTTTTCACTTTGATAAAATAAAATTGTAAAGTCATGAAACATTACAATTTCATATCTATTAAGTCTAAAATAGACAAATCAAAATATTGGTTTGTTTTGATTTAAAAATTTTTTCACAAAAAAAAAAAAAACCCTACAAGTGAAAAGTAACTTAAATTTTGGAAGTCGGTCTCTTTGGTTTAGTATTTTCGTTATTTGCCACCGACTTCCGACTTTTTAGTGATCCAGTTTGTAATTTATCTAAGTTACAATAGCCGAAAGTCAACTGCTCATCTCCTTTTACAAAATATTGCTTTTCCCGATGTGGGGACGTTAATCGTTGAGGATTCTCCTGGTACTTGTGACGAGTAAAAATTACTTGGCAACCATATTAAAATAATCGAATCGCAACCCGTGGAATACTTAGTTTTGAGTAGTTCTGGTGTCCATCTGTGGTCTTCATCGTCAGTTCCACTTCACCAAATAGTGCTTTCCGAGAGCAACTGCACGAGTTACTATAAAAAATACCCAAATGTAGATGTACTTATAATATTTGAAGAGTTCCCTCGATTTCTCCAGGATTCTGATCATCAGATCCTGACCTGACAACGGCACTATCTCGGAAGTGTTTACTCTTTCACACAAAAAAAAATTTGCAAATCCGTTTATATATGACGGAGTTATGCCCTTCCTAATAAAAAAATCCTTTTCCTTTTAGAAGTCAGTTAAAAAGAGTATCCATGGAGTCTCTTGCCCATTCTTCTCCATAGGAAACGAATACGCTTTAGAATGAATAACTAGCATCATCTTTCTGACTGATCGACTCCTTGACAAATCAAAAGTACCTCTAAGTTGTTTATTCAAAATAAATGTGTTGAGTTCAAGTTTGTCGGTTTTCTAAACACAATCCCGACTTCTTCCACGTAGAAGTATGAAAGCAAAACAATACCATGTAATAATAGTAATGTACAATTATTACTTTCAGACTTATTCCTTCAATTCTTTCATCGTCTCAAACAGCAAGAAAAGAGTGGTTCAGTTCAATAATAATAAAAAAAAAAATTCACCACATTCTTCTTCATTTTATTGCCTTAACATTCTTATCACAGTTTCTTGTAAATTAATTTATAAAAAGACAATATTGAACATCAATTCTTTTTAAATTGTTATGTTTTATACTATAACTAAAGTACTTCCATAATTTATATACAACAAAAGAAAAAAAATAGAATTACGCCTAAAGCAATTGTTGATACAGTAAGTACTAGTTCTAGTTCTAGGTACTCTGCCCATGACATGTTGGCTGCAGGCGCGCGCAGATGTCTCGCGCCGCCGTGACGCAGCACGTGCCCCGTCCACCACACGGCGCGTTCCAGTGGAGGCTGTGGATCATCACCCATCATACTACCAAACTTTTTTATATTGCGACGGTAGCTGAAAAGTATTGAAAATACAAATAAATTATATTATTAAGCTCGGATAATGGTCAATGATAATTTCAACTATTTCTGTCACGATGGACATTTACCGATATGAAGCTTTTCAAATAATTAATGACTGACTTTAAAAGGATTCACTATCTTTGATCTCTTGCACCTCTTGACCCTTTCAAAAAATTATTTCAAATTATATTATTACCGTCTAACTTTCAGTTTCTACATACCTATTAATGTTGTTTTCTTTGCTTCCTATCTTTCTAAGGACTTTTGTATATATCTTGTGTTAGAAAAGGGCTACAATTAAATTCAACTCTCATGTCCGCAGACAGGACAGTACAATTTTTTTTTGTACCACATGATATTGTAATTTGATTCCAAAATATTTATCAAAAAAACTCAATTAAACCATAATAAAATGAATCAGTAACTATTACGAATTAAAAAATATTGAGATTTCATCTACGCATCTTTCATCGCCAGTATTAATAGCATTCTTAAAATCTTCCTCAGTCATCGTGGGTAAATCAAGTTTTGTTCCAATCTTATGATGTACATATTTTTCAGCATTGTACCATTGATCACCCAACATTGGTACACCGATCAGAGGTACTCCTGCTGTGATAGCCTCGTCTGTCGATTGTAGACCACATTGTGTTATGAACACTTTGATCTTTGGATACCCTGAAAGTAGCTGAATGTTCACTTGGGTCGTCATATTTTATTTTATCTCAATATTTTACTTACATAGTTAATATTTTTAAACCAAAATGTATATTTCACTTGTATCTCATATATATTGGCCATTTCCTATAAAATTATTATTAATATACATAAATATCATCACGCTTCTATTCCCCGAAGGGTTAGGCAGAGGTGTTCCTACCTATAAAACAACCACATTTTGCCAGTTATGTTCAAGTCCCATGTAATAGGGGGAGCGCCCATAGCCATCAACCGGGCACAAATCCACACTCCGGGCTGCTATTGAGAATTTCCAGAAGGAAGAACCAAATAACAGTTTTCCCGACCCGGGAATCGAACCCAGGACCTCCTGCTCAGCAATAGTTCCTGTGGCCGCTAAACCAACGACACAGACTATTCACTATGATAATTACTTACTAAGAAGGTCTAACTGTGGCAGCCATTTGGATATCCTAATGTTTTTAGAGCGTCCTGGAAGTTCATCTGTGTCCCACTTCCAAAGGACCACATAAGGTAATTGAGAAAAAACTTTGGCCATCAATTCTACCCTTTCTCAAGGAAGCATTGAAGGTTGCACGTTTGTGCCAAAGCTTATGTAGATCACGCCGTGCTTTGAGGAGTCCAGATAAGTTTTGAGATCCTGCAACTGAATATTTAAAATTTTTATTTTTATTTTAGTGTGCTTATTTTAAGAGAACGTGTCTTTCAATAACATACTTGGAAAACAATAATTTTAGCTGATATAAAATATTTTAATGATACTTACCGTTGGCAATTCTTTTATTGGCTTTTCTATGTAATCCACCCAGATAAACAACACTTGGAGGCACTGGACGATTACCTTCCCATGTAGGATAAGTGTTCAAAAACAGCATATCCACATTATTTTTTAGTTCATTCATAGTCGGCGCATTTGGTCCAAACATTCTTTTAGCCATTACATTTTCTGCATCTTCAACTTCTTGCTGAACTTTTTTTAACTGATGAAATTTCCACAATTCCAGTAATTTATCCCGCTTTGACAAATTATACAAACGCTGGTTAAAAGCGTCTGGGTACAATAGAGGATGCCAGGCGGATTCTATAGTTTCCACATTGAAGTTCAAGGAACCGAAAGAAGACACTAAAATCACGGGCGCCTTAACGACGTGTGAAAGAAGTAATGCTGGTCTTACACATGCTTCTAACAACAGCAAATCAAACTTTTCTTCTTTAAGCATTTTTTTTACTTGATCTTTATTCATTTGCATCTAGACGACTTTTGCCATCATATGGAATGCTAACCGCATTTGTAAGCGCAAATTATTATTACCCGTAGACGTATATTTATACAGAGTTCTCCAATTCTGTTAGGTTCGCTGGTGTTCCTCCATAACAACAAGGCTATCGGTGCGAACATTTTCGTACGGCGTCTCAGACCGGTATGAAACACAAATGAATACGTTTGCTTATATAATATACCGTCTGTTTAGATAAAATGCACACACTGATAAAATAAGCGAATAATATATATTTGTTTTATATTTATTTTTCTCAGACACTTTTAATGATAATCGAGCAGTTGTGAGTACACGATGCGGCCGACCCAAATGTCCTTTCTTTGGTATTGTTCGTCGAATCGTTGATCTCAACGATTCGACGAACAATAAGCTCTTTTTATGTTCTGAATTGAGCTACACGATTACTGATAAATGCGTGCACTGACTGGACAGGTCCACTCTAATCAGTATGGTTCTTTCCTCAAAAGTCCATTTCAGACACAAATCTACATGATCTTCAAATGAAATGCTCTGACCAAGATTATTTCAACATTAATGAATTTATATATACAATGACATGAGTATTTACTTTTGAAGTATTATATTGTTTTGATTACTGTGAATGTGAAGACTATGTGGGTCATTCCTTTTTGTCCTGTTTTTAATTTTTTCTCAGTTAGTTCTAATGACGGCCTGACAGTTTCAGTAATTTATATGGCCTACCTAAATGTCCTTTTTTTTGGTATTGTTCGTCGAATCGTGGAGCTCCTTAAATTCTGAGTTGAGCTGCACGATAACTGACAAATGCGTGCACTGACTGGACAGGCCCTCTCAATCTGTGTGATGCTTTCCTCAAAAAACCACTTCAGACACCAATCTACATGGTCTTCACATGATCTGACCAAGATTATGTCTGGACTTTAAAAGAGACTGTGATCTCTGAGTTTGTTTCGGCCTTTCTTCTCGGAGTAGTCAGATAGGAAACGCCGACCTCATCTAGTTTTTAAAATATGATTGACGTGTAAAAGTGTTTGTACAAACCTACTTACTGAATTAAAATCATTTATTATGTAGAAGTAAGGAAATTGTAAATGAATAGCTGATTTTTATATTTATAGTACTTATTTATTTATTATACTTCTAATGATTATTTTATGATGTACTATCGAAATCGGAATTAATCAAGTCTACTTAAACAGTTGTCTCACAAACAGCGATTCTCATAAGTTAAAAAAAAAACAGTTTCTTGTTAGTATGTTAAGATAACTTTCAGGCATAATAATAAATGAATAAATTTTCATTTATTTCTGAGAAAACTCCTTACTGGGTACATAATTACGTACCGGGGTTGCGAAGAAATTCGAAAGGGAGATCGTGGCCCCGGCAATATGGCAACTGAAGGAACACGGGTGGGTTTTAGTCAGTAAGAATCTGACACGCCCTTCCCGCTCCGCCTAGAGCGGGAGAAGTTATTTCATAATTCTCGCCCCAAAAAAAAAAGGATTCCTATGGCTGTCCTTATCCACTGATTTTGGAAAGGACAGGAAGGGAATGCTGTTGTTGCTGCTTCGTAGACAATGCAGAAAGGACTTTGCTTTCTTGCGCATGATGGTTTGAAACGTGCTTCAGCAAACATACTAGAAGCGCTGCAGCGAAACGGCGACCTCAAAAGTATCCTTAAAGCATTGTTATACAGGGTGCGCAGGGCTCTGTAGGTTTATAATATGAGATAACAAAAAAATGGAGTCATAAATGAAAAAAAAATATTTTAGGAAATATTACGGCACTGATATTTATAAAATTATAGAAAATTGCTTGATTAAACATTTCACAACTGTTTCACAAAGTTAAATTCGAAGTTACTTTAGTTAATTTCGAAGGTCATCTGTTAGATTACTTGAAAATAATCATCATGACAAAGCAAATTAGTTTATCATCAGATAGACAAATTTACTTTATCATGATGACGAAGCAAATTTGTCTATCATGAGATAGACAAATTTGCTTCCTCGTGATGATAATTGACTTTAAAGCCCAAAAGTAGTGTTATCAATTGAATGTTGTCATCGCTTTATCTCGTGCCAACACAAGATGTCACTACGCTTAGTCGTGTCTCTTTCGTAGCGAGATTGCGTGACATGAAAATTTTGTCGCGCGCATTTTTCTTCCGGGTGTTTTTTTTTTTGTAAAAAGTATTTTTAATTAATAATTTTGAGTTATGGTACCCCACAGAAATTTGTCTAAAATTCATCATATAAAAAGAACAGTATCTTTTTTTTTGGGTGGGAAATTATCGAATAACTTCTTCCGTTCTGGACGGCGCGCGAGGGCGTGTCAGACTCTTACTGCCTAAAACCCACCCGTGTTCCTTCGGTTGCCCTGTTGCCGGGAGCCACGATCTCCCTTTCGGTTTTCTTCGCACCCCCGGCAGGCATCGGCCCTAATGGAGCTCGTCAATTCTGCTGGGTGAAAAATAGATAAACATGATATCGTCCGGGAATACCAACGTTGTATCACATTCTCGAGACTGTAAAAAAGGAGTAAATGAATTTTCCCAGATACGAGACCTAGCTAGATCGATTTTTCATCCCTATAAACCCCTATATTGCACCTTTCATCGAAATCGTTAGAGCTGTTTTCGAGAACGTAATTACAAATATATATGCATACTAGCGGACTCAACAGACGCTATCCTGTCCAAACTACGCCACCTTCCGGGTCCAATTGTATTTTCAAACCATCCAGGGACCCACTTAAATATACACACAAAATTTCTTCCAAATTGGCTCAGCCGTTTAGGAGGAGTTAGGTGACAAACACACGTACAGAAGAATTATATATATAAAGATATGTATACACAAATATATGTGCATATACAAATATCGCTCATTTAATATAATAGAATAGAAATTACTATCTAGTTATATAAATTTTATTCGTGTTATTAGTCAAGAATTAAATAATAATAATATCACTCAAATAGGATGATAAACTACATAAGCGTATTAATTACACATCGCATGTTCCTCATAGCTCGTAACAAAGTGAGAACCTCACTGAGCGAATGAGTCAAGGTCACACTCATTAGATCCAGCATTTAGAGTAAACGCGACAGAAATATAATTTGTCTATTTCTTTAGCGTTTGCAAATTTTTTGTGTGGCCAGCCGAGCCCAACAAAACGACTGCCCCAGTACGATTTCTATTACCTGACTACATTAGATAGTACCAGTTTACAAGTGCCCGTCAAAGACCATCGCTAACTCGAAAGGTATACGGATCTGAACCTATATACAACCTCCTGCACGGAAGGCCACGACATGATGTCCATACCACGGGCCCATACAATACTACATACATATCTATATCTCTCAAAAAGCTAATCGACTTGACATTTGGCAGCTCAGTGTTGCCACGTTAACATGTAGCTCATTGGTGGTGTAGCCATTACCGAAAACGTTGAGTTGTTTTATTGTTTTATATTTTAAACGGGTCCAATGTACATCACTAGCTTTAACCCGCAAAATTTTGCGGATAAATATATATACTTTTATAAAGATTTTTAATTCATATATTATATGGTACCTCTATAAGTCATGAGCTATCCGAATATCAAAAAATATTTGGTGTAGGCCTTAAGGAGGAGGCGTGAAAATCGTTGTTTTTTTCTAACTCCTTATTTTTGCGTTAGCAAAAAAAATAACGATGTTCATGAATGGCCATTGGGTTAATAAAAAAAATGGCCTAACACAAAAATGGCAGAAAATCAGAATATTTTCTAGTATAAAGACCAAATCTAATAGAGAATGCATTCTGAAACTTGGAGTTGGCTACATCGTAAACACCTGTCAAATATTTCGCTGATTTATTTTTAGTAATATTGCAATAATTAGAATATATTATCGTGACTATGAATATTCAGTTTTTTCTAAAATTCTTTTAACACCTTATTAAGTGTTATTACAACATTATAAAAACAAAAGCTAATCTCCATAATGATTAGGCCCGTAACGGTTTTTTATTTTTGTTGCAAAATTATTTACATTTATGCAAATGTACAACAAATATTTTGTAAACCACACCACAATGTTTACGGCTTTTTTCGGGCCTTCCATGTTATTTATGGAGTGTGAAGAGGAAAATAATAAACCTAGCGGAAGGAAAATACTGGAGAATTTTTCTCGCCAAAATTGAACGAACACAGACGTTTTTTTTATTTTTACTTGTATAGTGCATAATTATAACTAGTTCTTTCTCGGATAAAAAAAAAATAGAGTGATACATAAATCTTTTGGCACTTGAATGAGGTAAGTAAATATATCCTTACGTATTATAAAATAAAATCCCCCGCCGTGTCTGACTGTCTGTCGGTCTGTCTGTCTGTCTGAACGCGATAAACTCAAAAACTTGCCAACAATTTTTCAAACGGTTTTCATCAATGGATGGAGTGATTCATGCGGAAGATTTTAGTGTATAATTTATTAAGGTTTTGTGTAAATTGGCTGAAATTTGACGATTATTGTTGAAGATGTCGGAAAAAATCATGCCGACTGAGAACTTTACTGGCGTGCGCCGCGGATATCGTAAAAGTTGCATAAAATTTATGTTCTATAGTATTGTTCATCTTAAAAAGTTCAACAAAAAAGTCTTCGATGGTATAGGTCTATCTTCTAAGAATGACTCACAATAACTATTTTTAACTTTCAGAATTTGATAAAAATTTCATTGTTATTTCCGAAGCTATTTTGACCGGTATTATATTAATCCTTATCCAATAAACTATGTTACTTAAATTGAACATTTAATTTAGATTAATACATTTATTAATCTAAATTAAATGTTTAATTTAAGTACACATCACATCATCTTGACATCATTTTATTTAAATGAATGGTTTAAAAGATATCACAGATTAAAAATTACGCGTAGCAAATTATTTATGGTTGACGGCAACGCGGGCGCAGCGGTAGTAGTCAATGACTTTTTCCTCGGCTATTAGGTATGTAATCCCGATATCGGTAGTACGTTCCCGTGGGATATATTCCGACATCCACGCGGGCAAAACCGCGGGCAAAAGCTATAATTACAAAATCTATAATATTTACAAAATATAACAACTGAATCTATAATTTTATTTGATATAATGATCAGTCAATATAATAAACGATTGATATAATTTCAAAATAATTAATTTGTATAATCATAACATACATTGAATATAAAATCGTTTGATATACCACTCAAAAGACATAAAACCTTTTTAGTCCAATATGATAAAACGTCTATAAGGAGCATTAAGAACCTTCAAGCAAATTGCTACGAAACCAGAATAGTGCAGAACAGCAGAATCCTGTCACCACCAATTCCATCAGATTATCGATAAACAGAATCTAGGTTTTTACTATTTGGCGAATGAGCTTCTACGTAAATATTAAGGGTGTGAATTTTTACGAGTTCTGGCTTCCAATTTAAGCTTAAAAAAACAATACCTTTTTGTATAATAAATAATTTAAAGATAATATTATAAATATATAAAGATATATATTTTATTTTTTGTAAAGTTTCTCGTTGACGTTCCGTTCACATTGTAACGCCTCCTTCACAATGATCACTACGATGTCTTACCGTATAATTTTGGGAACACATGGTAGTTTCATACTGCATTTGATTCTAAACGTATGAAAAATGGGATATTCGCGTGTGATCCCGACATTTTTACCGTAAAATATTGTACTGATCATCGACTGCGGAGAAAACAAATGAAAGTAGTTGTTTAGCGCATGCCACGCACGAGTCACGAAATAAGTCGCTTCGGTCGAGGTCGTGAACGGGGCCTAAAGGCTTGTAGCATTTCTTGTTAAAAGGATCGCGTACTAAAACAAAGTACGGAGGCAAAGTCGCTTTGCCATTGCCTTCAGGACCTAATTAAAATTGATTTAGTGGCTCTTGAGCTGCGAACATGCAGCTGGATACAGTTTTTTACAAGCCTGTGTATAAGTACTATTTTTCCCCCAAATAAACTGTTTTGTCTAATTCTGTTTGTTACCTTTTTACGACCATCCTTATCTTAAACAATACGGATTTCGATGGTACTTTGCAAAAAAGTAGACCAAGACCTGGGTTATGATATAAGATACTTTACATCATTATATACGTATCGATATGGATAATCTAGCTACCCGCTACTCGCCTGGAATCAGTTCTTCGAAAAAAGTACATACACTGACTGTGAAAAATACATTCGCTCGTCAGAAACAGCACGAAATTTCACAGACAAAATAAAATATTTTTGTTAAAGTCATCTTCAAAAACACACATTCCTATAATGTTCTTTTTGGCACTTAGTTTTAAGATACATCTGGGACATTAGCTTTTAATGTAAAAGTCTTAAGCCTAAGAGATCTCATTGTTTTGGAAAGAATCATGCCCACTCTCCATACATTGATTGACCTGTCACTTGGGTTTTTTCACAGGTCGCGTCTACCTATAACTGGTGTTGTATAAAAACGATAATTGTTTATAAAAACATAATAACTTGCCATCTTTTCATTTAGAGGCCAGGGAAAATTGCAATTACTCACAGACTAAGTAGTACTCAATTACTTAAGTTTTTGAGGTTAAAACAGCTGTCAGATGAGATTGACAGCTGTCATTGTAGTAAAAATAATATCAATCAGTTATTTTTAAACATTCAATAACAGCATGACGAACAGACAAGATTTTCGCAATCTGTGAAACGGAACGTGTGTAAAACACGTTCCGTGTTCTAATTTACTTTTGGAAACAAAACCTTTGTAAAAACGTTCCGTTTCCCAAAGTTTTTTGAGAATGATAATCAAAGAAATATTATTTTTCCTGGCTTTATTTGAAAATTCAGTTAAGCGTTACGAAATAAGCAAAAAAATTTCAATTTTTTAAGATATTTTTCATCACTAGACGGGTTACAAAATTATCAGGTCAATATTAGACATGATTCTTTGTGCTGAAGTAAAAGTGCTATAAAAACAGCGTTGGATATAGGTATCTCCAGCCCGTGTATTTGTTGCAAATTTATTTCAAAAATGTATTTTTTCTGAAGGATTTCTTCTGAATAAAATATTAATGATTAGACGAAGTGACATTCCATGAGCGACAACTATGTCAAAAAAAGAGCAAAACAAGCATTGAACTTTGTTTTTTGTAAAGATATCGTAAGCCCGACAAATAAAACTGACACCATATTTCAACTTACAGAAAACAAAGTTCAATGCTTGTTTTTATCTTATCAGATTGTTTTTGCAGTCGGTTTTTTTAAAAATAATTTGCTTTATTTCAAGCTTTTTCATGTTGTTATTTTACATACATTTGGAAATTACTCATTACCATGACTGATGATTTATTTAGAAAAAACCTTCCCCTCCTTTTTTTGTATTTGCAGATGCAATATATAAATATTATATAGCTTATGTTACTCCTACAATTAAGATGAATCTAAAAACACCTCATAATGTTAAAATCCATCAAGCCGTTTAGGTTATAGAGCGGACCAAAGCTACCACTCTTGAAAAACATTACCTCCTTCTGAGCCAGTCCGGTAAAAAAATATTGGATTGGCATAAATTAAATAGCTGAATAGCTTATCTCAATCCTGTTGAAAGTCCTTGTTGAAAGACGAAAGGCTTTGAAAGTGATTGCCACTTGTTAAGCCCCTCAGGTTAAAATTGTGGGATCAAATTTAATCCCAACATTTTCACTTTTCACTTATCTACCAGATGAAAATAGTAATAATTGGCCACTTCAATTTCCAAATAGTAGAGTTTGTTTTGTATGGTTTTAGGTAGATATTTTAATTAATATTGTATAAATAACTGTGCTCGCGCTAAGGAGCTCGTGGCTACAGCCGCACGGGTCGATTCATCCGGTTAACCTACCCTGCCGGGTTGGTCTATGGATGGGTGACGATCTTTACATACCGAGACTCCTTCGTGCCTCGGAAAGCAAGTTAAACCGTTGGTCCCGGCTGTCATTCGTGGATCTTTGACAGTCGTTACGGGTCGTCAGAAGCCCGAAAGTAGTCTCAACCAGTCTTGCCAACCCTATCGTATTAGACAGTTACTGGGTTGTGAAGTCAGATAAGCAGTCGGTCCATGTAAAATACTGGTAATCAGCTGTATCCAGTTAGACTGGAAGCCGTACCCAACATAGTTGGGAAAAGGCTAGGCAGATATATTTTGATTGTGTTAATAAATATTAGTCAATTGGTGTGTCAAGGAGTTAGGCACTTATGAATTTATTATTTTTTAATGTGTTTAATGCCACTAATTAACCTGTATAGATAATTGTGTAATATGAATTTATTTGTAATTCATTAGTTTGTCAAAGTAAATGTAATCAATCAAAAATTAATCAACTTTATGATTAATTTATTCTATGCTGGTCACTAATCTGATTAAAGCTCGTCCCACTAAAAGTGGTGGGATAAATTGATATTGTTATCGCTTCGTCCGCTATAAGCTCCGGACTCCACCAAAGCGGAGATGTGCGGAGATGTCCAAAGCGGAGACGAGAAGAGATTTTTTTCAGCTAGGGTGTTTCCACCGAAGCTGTGCGGAGATGCGTACTGGTTAGACTGGAGTGGAGATGTGTGCTGGCTAGAGCGGAGATGTGTGGTGGCTAGAGCAGGACTGACCTGCGTGCGGCGAGCATTGGATGTTGACCGCTTACTGCACGCCGCTCACATCTTTTCTCGTCTCCGCTGCGCACTGTCGCCAGCTTGCGAGGCACAGCTCACATCTCCGCCTTGATCGCGCCATACAAATATGATCATCACCGCTCAGTGGTATCCACTGATGCTGAGTAGAGACAAGATGCGTGATTATCGAAATTCTATTAGTTGTTTAAAACACATCTCTTCTTCTTTCGTATCTTTTCCGCTTTGGTGGAGTCTGGGCAGTCTTTGTGGAACACTGAGTGAGGCAAAAAGTGTAAAATGCACTATGGTGAAACAATAAAAAGTTGTAAGTTTGTAATTACATTACGTGTTTTATTCCTGACCAAAAATGGCTATTTTTAAAAACTGTGTATTTTTATTCATGAAACATTTTCAGCTTTTTCTCAGGAATGGCAACGCTCCTATGTTAAATAATGTGGCTATGTATGACCATACCTACATCAGGAGCCCAAGTAAGCTAACGCAGTGAACCTTTTCAAGAAAATTCACGCTAACAGTTGGCGCCACTTTGACAAGAGGTCTTCCATTTTGACAAAGAATTTAAAACACATGATGACGTTCGTCATTCTTTTCTTTGTAATGAATATCCCATCAAAAACATAACATGTAAAAAATTCAATTCTCGCAACGCAGTTCTTCTACCGCAAAAAGATATTAGATCGAATGTAAATCCACGTCTGTTAAATTATTCAGTACCTATATATTTGTCATCTTTATTTCTTTAATAAATAGAATGACTTGGCTATCCGACGGCAACATAATCACGTAAGAAGAATCTACTATTTTAAATAGTCCTGAATAAATAAAGCGCAGTGCTAATATTAGGTAGATTTTGTTGTATGTAGAATGTAGATTCTATTGCCGTGTGCGATTGCCAAGTCATTCTATTTATTCCTCAAATCTGTGTAATAAAAGGAATAAAAACGCTGAACAGCCTGTATAGAAAAAATATAATAAACACAAAATAATGTTTTGAATACGCAAATTAAGGTTAATATAGTGAAAAATATATAACTTGACGAAATATTATGTTAATTTATCTTATTTTATTTATTTACGCAGTAGTCATAAAAAGGCATGAACACACCTCTGCTCGGGTGAAAATAGAGAATGCTCATTCGTTCATGCATTCTGAAAATGGGCAACGTAGCAAATAGATGTCACACATATTTCGCTGATTTGATTAATTTTGCAGTATTACTATTTTGAACTAAATTATTGATTACTAGCTTCTGTCCGCGACTTCATTCACGTGGAAGTCGTACGACACCACAAAATACTAACAATAACAGCCACATTTTTATAAAACTTCCCTGTATAGGTATTACATACGTACGTTTGTTCTCAACAGCCTAAATATACAGAGAGTCAGGACTGGTGACGCGGGAGCAAGCGACGTACAGTTGTTCGTGTTAGAAGCAGCTTGTCCTGAGGTTGACACCCGCAGCCTTCAGTGTCTGCCCCTGTGACTTGTTCATAATCTTCGCAAAGCAAAGGTCACAGAGAACTGTACGTGCTTAAACTGGAAGGGGTAACTGTGGGGCATTAGTGGTATACGTGGTATAAACACTGTCTTGCCAATGCCACAGCCTATTAGAATTTCCGCCTCGATGACGTTTCTCTGCAAAGACACGACTTTGAGTCGGGTTTCATTTCACAGCTTCAGCAGAGTTAAGTTTTGAAGGAGCATATAATCGGGACACCGACCTTCAGCTGGATGATGTGTGCCGGAAGTCCACTTGCCGTTAGCGAATTCAGAAATTCTATGGGGTAATGTGTGGCATTATCTTGCTCCACAACCGTATTAATCGATGGAGGTGTATATTACTTCGCTCCCTTCAATTTGCAAGAGAATACTGTGGTTGATCGGTGCAGCTTGATCATTTTTGGGCGTTATAATGGCCCGTTCACCAGACGAATCAGATCTTCTTAAGTGGGAAGTACTATACCAAGAGTCTTTGGTATAGCCACCTAGCCACTCTCCTCTGGAAATGTGCCTTCACCAACTTTTTGAAAAACATCGGAGAATTTATAAGAAATTAGAATTCCCGCCAAGCCGAGCTCGCATGTTGATGGTCAAGCGCAGTCTATGAACTCGCAACCACGGAGTCGCAACCACAGAGTCAATCTTTTCAACGAAGCATTCACCTCGTCAGCCTTAGTTCCACGCGTCACCACATTAATTTCATTCTTGTTAATAATGTTAAAATAATACCAAAAGATTAAATAAAGTATTTCCAGCATATTTGTTTTTGTAATATTGAACTACTTTACAATATGCTTTTTAAAGTAAATGGCACTAAAAATATTGTTTTTTACATAATGTTTATTATAAGATCTGCAAAAAAAAATATATTCTTATAGTCTTTAGCTCTAAAATGATCAGTACAGAACCTTGAATGTTTTGTGACTGTAATGCTTGTGACGTGACGTAGCAATTTCCCATTGCTTACGAAGTTTTCCTTTTTTTATTGAATTAATACGTTCTACGAACTATTATAATATTAGTATTTCAAAAATTGAAAAAAAGTATGACAAAAATACCATTAATTGGGAATCGAACTTACAAAAACAAAATTGTTATTGTTGTTGCGTTATTTGAATTTCATGATTGACTGCTTAGCTCCATAAAGGTGATGATAATCACGTAAAAATTAAATCGGTAACTATCTGCTATATTCTAACATTTTGGCGCGTCCTTTTACGAACATAATGTAATATTGCTCATCCCCCATAGCAAATAGCGTGATAATTTATACTCTATAATTTGACCAGACACACAGGAAATATTTCTGCAAAATGTTAACAGAATCTATCCAGTAGAATTTTCGAAATGCTGGAACGTACATACAGACAAAAATTCTAAAAACTATTATTTTCGGCATAAGAATTGATCCCAGACCTCGTATCAATTACTTTTTTTCAAAAATATTCAATGTACAGTTTTGACTTAACTACGATTTGATTATATTTATATATGAAATACAATTAATGAATATCGTAACATTCAATATTTAGAACAAATTCAGTTAAATCAAATTCGATATTATAATTGCAATTCATTATTAATATTCTAGTTCTCTAGTTAGCAATATTTCGTATTTCCATACAGTAATAATAATATTGCCAAATTAATTAAAACAGCTAAATATTTTACTTTCTTTTATATTTAATTTGTGAAGTTATTCTTGCTTCTTCTTACTTCTTAATTTCTCTCACTTTACCAGCACGTTAGAAATATGGCTCAAATTTTCGTTCTAACCGTACCATCCACGTAAATGTTAGCTCACTGCCTAGTTTACTTAAAGCAAAGCCTTTTCCAGCGTATCGCTAGCCTTTCAACCTTGCAGAATGGCTGGAATTAAAAGAGTAACTATTCGAGCTCTCGAATACAATAGAGGAGCTTTTTAAAAGGACGAGGGAACGATAAGTCTAGTACGTTCCAAACTGCATTTCGAGATCGAAAAACTTTTTCTCGTATCATCGATGTAGGAAATTGGAAAGTTGGGACATTGGGTTAATCCAGCAGGGGTGATTGAAGATCTACTGGGAACTGGGAACGTCATTACTTTTTAGCTAGTTTGTTGAGCGATCTATTTGGATACGGGATTGGATTATGTCATTCACTGTATGCAGTTGATTGAACTTTTGTAGAGACCACACTGGAATATATTATGTGCTTTGTTCTCATAATTAACTGCTTATACAAGATATAATTGAAATAAATGGCAACCTCTTAAGTCACTGTACTCATCAGTATGAAAAACTTTTACTATGGGGCCAACAAAGATATCGTAAGAAAAAATCAGCTGACCCCTACATTTTGTCGAGTTATGCAAACATAACTTGTATGGAGCAGCTGATTTTTTTTTAGCAATTTCATGTAGTACCTACCCCTAAAATAGTAAGTTGATAAAATAAAACCATAATTATTATTTTCACATAAATCTAGTATAATTACATCGGAAATAATTAAAGTATTTAAGATAATCACGAGCGTAGTAGCAGATGGACAATTTCAGAGACGCTTCAAGTAGCGAACCTTTTGGTTAAAAATAAATAAGTTATGTTGGGGTAAGTTCAGCGCTGGGATAAGACCGTAAGTATCAAATTCTTCCCCATTTTATTCTGCCCCAACGGTCGGGGTAGAATAGGATGGCACAGAACACAATATTGTCAGTATTAAAAAAAATTACCAAGATTTCGATTCGTAGGTCTTATCGAATCACCGAACTTACCCCAACATACTCTTCTTCGTAAAATTACGCAGCCGTTCTGAAAAGATGCTTCCAGCGAATTTCAGCAATGTTCTTGTCAAGCCAGGTTCTGAGGGCAGAAACCTTCGCGTAGACTCCAGGGTAGTCGGGTCTGGCACATCCTAGGCCCCAGGATACAATGCCGGCTAGCTTGCTATTGTGGACCAGGGGTCCGCCGCTGTCACCCTGTGAAAGCAGATTGATTTTAGATGTATACAAATTGTAACTATCTAGTTTTAAAAACATAATTTAATTTAGACGTGTTTAAGGGGTTTTTTTTGAAGCAATAAATATATCAAAATAAATTTCTATATCAACAGAAGTAAACAAAACATAATTAACAAAAAAAACATAATAAACATAAACAAACATAACAAACAAACTACAAAAAACAAACAACAAAAAAAAACATACAAACACAAATAGATATAATTTATCATTTATCATTTGAGGAGAATCTGTTCAAAAGGTCGTATTTCACTCTCCAACTTTTCTTTTTTTGAACCCTTGGCATGTCCATCGACTGAGCTTAAAAACTTGTCCCATATAATAAAATCCAAAAAAAATGGATTACAATCAAAACGGATGTATTTCTACATCACGCATTAAAATGTTCTCTTAGACTTTTCTAAATTCTATTTTTGTAAAGTTTGTTTATGATAGAAATATGACTTTTTGAACAGATGCTCCTCATTATAGCTGTCTTATTACAAAATGCGGCTTTTCTTCAGACCCAGGTTTAAACCATCGTTCCATTTACGAATTTCAAACTTTATTCCGAATTCGCTCGAGAATACAAAACTGACAACTTAGTACCGGTCTAAATTCTAACAGTTTTTTATAAACTTTATTTCGATCACACTTTTCATAAAAAATACAACCATTTCAAAGTGAAAAAAAAAACAGTGGCACTCTGGGAGTGCCGACAGAAGTGAAAACTTGAAAAAAAATCAGCACCATGGTAATCAACGCGTTGATGTCTTTTACTCCATGCACCGCGCGGTAATCAACGCGTTGATGTCTTTTTAATGGTCAAAAGCTGGTGTCGTTACAGTGTCGCGAAATCAATGGTTTCGTCCCTTCTCAAATAGCTAACGTGCCTAGAGAAGTTTTTACTTCAAAATTACTTAAGTTTTGGAAGTTGGTGCTTTCGTTTTATTTTAATTTTTATAAATTAGTAAGTACTTAAAAAGATTACCTGGCAAGCATCCTTTCCACCTTCACTAGTTCCAGCACAAAGCATGTTACGTGTGATACTGTAAACTGGCTGGTAGGCGGCATTACATTGCTTCTGATTGACCTTCGGAATGAATACCCTTTGCAACATAGTTGGGATGCCACCATTTTCCTACAAAATAATAATAAAATTAAAAAAAAAAAAACTTACAAAAATGTAATTTCATTTTTTTTATGTGCATAATGGTTGTCTTTTAAGAAATCCACAATGTTTATATGTATTTCATGAGAAATATTTACAACGAAAATTCCAATTTGTACTGAAACTGAATAAGCGCCATCTGGTGACACTAATGGTAATCACAATTATTTCATTAAAATTGACGTAAGCGAATGCATTTGAATAAGTATAAAAATCACACGAGGCTCTCTGATGAATGAACTTAAACTAAGCGAAAGCAAAATGAAGATCGACAACAGTAATTATAGACCTCACTTTAAGCTAATTATAAGGTAATAACTGTAACATTGATTCAAAATTTTATTTTATTTATTATTATTATTTAAGTATAACATTTATTTATTTATTAAAATTTTATGCACATGTGTAAAAAATACTGTACAAAGGCGGACTTAATACCTTTTTTTTTTTTTTTTTGAGGGTGGGAAATCATCAAATAACTTCTCCCGCTCTGAGCGGAGCGGGAGGGCGTGTCAGACTCTTACTGACTAAAACCCACCCGTGTTCCTTCGGTTGCCCTGTTGCCGGAGGCCACGATCTCCCTTTCGGTTTTCTTCGCAGCCCCGGCAGGCATCGGCCCTAGTGGACCCCTTCAATTCTGCTGACATCTCTTTGAGGCGCGCGTGGAACACAACGCGCCGTCGACCCGGGCCTGGTCCTTATCGGACGGTGAGCCACCCATTGCTCACCGCCCGCAAGCCCGCGCCTACGGTGGCCGGAAATCGCCCCGCGATTCCCGACGCCCTGGGCGTCTCCTCCTGCGGGGGTTAGGGGCGTGAGGGCGCGAAATTTGCCTCTCCCTCACGCGTTCCGCCTCCTCCTTCGCGAGCATTACTGCTTCGCAGAAGGAGGTGACGGCCTCCCACTTCCTCTCGCTCCGTACCATGGCCTGAACCAGGGCCGGACGCGAGAGATCACCGCCGCCGATCGCCTCCACGAGGGCACGGCGATGCTCCGCCCAAGCTGGGCAGACCTCCACCGTATGCTCCACCGTGTCCTCCGGGCGATCCACACAATGGTGACACCCGGGCGCGGACTTAATACCTGAGGCATTTTCTACCAGTCAACCTTAGGTAATAAAAAAATAGTGGCAATCCGGGAGTGCCGCCAGAAATGAAAATTTGAAAAAAAAATCGGCACCGCGGTAATCGACGCGTTGATGTCTTTTAATGGTCAAAAGCTGGTGTCATCACAGTGTTGCGAAATCAATGGTTTAGTCCCATCTCAAAAATGCTCAACGCGCCTAAAGATGTTTTCACTTCAATAAGTCTATTGAATTATTGAAGTGAATAGATGGTGGCCTTCTGTTATTTCTGCCTACACCCACTTCATGAGAAAAGGTGTATTTTTTTATAAATGTGCATGCCATGCACCCGCCCGATGGGAATTCCAATCAGCAAAAATGACGAACTTCCATACAAACTTTCATCCCCTATTTAACCCCATAATGAAGCGAATTTTCAAAAATTCTTCCATATTTCTCACTTTCGTTATAAGGAACTATTGTGTGAAATTTCATGCTTCTAAAACCAGCTGTTTAAGCTGCGCGTTGTCTGCCAGCAACTTTAAAAAAAATATTAAGTAGATTATTTACGTCACTTACAAAAAGATTACCCCATCCAGTCACTACTGTCAGATCACCATCATTGATTTCTTCATTTTTTGCCATCATTTCCACCGGTGCCACTTGATCGCTGAACGTTAAAGGTCTTGAAAGCCACAGTATTGCAATATCACTGTCCATTTTAGAGTAATTAAAATCAGGATGCCATACTAAATCTCCGACGGGATATAGCTTTCCGCCTCTTTCACTGAATGAAGATCCGACACGGACTTGGTACATTTCTGGATATGATCTGAGGAAAGAAAAACAGAGTTTTTGAAAATTCTGTACTGATTTTAACTTATTAAATTTTACCCGTGGAATAAAATCGTTCGTAGTACTTGTATGGAAAAACTGTCAATTACATATTTAAAATTTATACGCACTTTATGTCATCAAGTAGATAGGTATAACAGTTTATATAGTTAGTAACATAACTTTTACCTGAAGAATAACTGTGACTTTTTGACAGATTGTCCATACAAAAACTGTCAAAATGACAAACTTATGCGTCGAATAAAAGTTAACTGGCGATTGAAAAACCGGCCCTAAGAAAAACAAGTTGCCTTAATATTCCGTAAAAAACGTTAATACTCAGTTTCTAAGGGCAACAGGAAAACTCTTCACAGCTTAACATAATAGAAAAGTTCTTAAAATCTTGTGTACAGAAATGCAACTAATTGCACGACCAAATCAATATTAGTAAAAAAATATAGTTTCTTTACAACTGAGGATTTTGTAAAATTCTCAGTACAAACTATCAAAAACGGTTAACCGCATTACCGTACCAATAGCTTATAATGCTTATGTGGCTTCTGGCATTAAGTACGGAATCATTTTCTGGGGCAACTCCACTCACAGAGACATTGCTTTTAAAGCTCAGAAGAAATGCTTGCGATTGTTTACGAAATTATAATCGATTGATAGTTGTAAGCCATTGTTTAAGGAACTTAGTTTGCTCACCTTACCGTCTATGTACATTTATGAAATGGGAATGTTTGTTCGCTGTAACCTGCATTTATTTGAAATGCTGCGCTCTATCCATTATCGGAATATCATTTATGTTACCTCTCATAAAACCGCATTTTTCGGCAAAAGTGTGCTAGGTATGGCCCCAAAAATATGTAGTATACCAGAAGATTTTAGAAATACAGAGTATCTGGGTTCCTTTAAGAGGTATTTATTTAAATTCCTTTTAGATAGATGTTACTACTCCATCACTGAGGTAAACAGAAGTATGTCGATTCTGACTTGCTATTTAGGCACTTATGATTTTATTTATTGACTAAGTATGAATGTATTTATTTATCTAAAATTGTATGAACTATTTACATAACTGACATATTATTTTAAATTGATATTATTATTTCTTTTAATGTAATCCATTGGCATGCCACCTTAATTGTAATTGGTTATTTGTGTTCATTTTTTATGCCTTATATATTGGCAAAGTGCGCATATTCTAGACAATTTACTATATGTAACCATACCTATGTTTAACAAAATAAATGACTGGTTGATTGAAATGTGTTTTGTTAAAGCTTAAATGTAGTGGATTAAAAAAAAAAACTTGTATGTTTGTTTCTGTTTCATTTAAGAATTGCATGAATAGTTTAGCGCTAGTCTATATATGAAAAAAGTGTTATATTTATAACTATGTTTACATGTACTAAAAAAAGAGCTACTTCTGTCAACAAACTGTTGTGCAGTAATTTGCATCTTTGAAAAAAAATATTTTTGTGAATAAACACTTTATTATTTTTCAAAAGCTTTAACCTGAAATTCGCGAAAAAATAACTCAGTGATCTTACATTTTGTCAATACCTGTGAACACAAAATGTTGGGACCAGCTAATTTGTTTTTGCGTTGTCAGGATTGGTTTCGTAGAAAAAGTTGATCAAAATCAAGAAAACAATTACTCCTTATGAGATTTAGAATAAAATAAAAACTAAAGTTAATCTATAGAATACAAAACATTGAAATTATCTTTTGAACACACTTACAATGCCTATGCCTTTCATTTTGACAGTTCAACAACATTCATTGCGCTATTTACGTTATTGGGTAGAGACAAATTTTTCAAACCTTATATTTATAGCAATGGATTTCGTTATTTTTTTTTTTTAAATTCTTTGAATTAATTGTGAATGTGTTATACTATTAGGGTGCTGGTCATTATGACAAGGAACCACATTAGATCTTCACAGTTTGTTGCCTTTAATTTTATTTTTTGTCTGCACTGTCATAACAACTTCCATAGGTACTCAAAAACACACATAAATACTCACCCACTAATACAATGAGCAGCTGTAACTATTATGTCCCTAGCAACGATGGCTCCCCCACAGGAATGTCTGCCCCTGCTCACGAGTGACACCTGGTACGGAGCATCAGTGATCTCGATGTCCTCTCCTCCAACGATTTTCAAATCCTCTAAGGATTTTATCGTGGGTGTCGACACTGTAAAAATAATTATTAATTTTAACGTTTTGCATATCAATGCTTCGAAATCC
Source organism: Omphaloscelis lunosa (assembly GCA_916610215.1). Lineage (NCBI taxonomy): Eukaryota > Metazoa > Arthropoda > Insecta > Lepidoptera > Noctuidae > Omphaloscelis > Omphaloscelis lunosa. Next base: position 12,139,886 of record OU744267.1, read on the forward strand.
TCTGAGAAATTTTTTAAGTATGAATCTGGCTATTCACATTCACGACATGTATAGCCATCAAATATTTTTAAATAGGTTTATAGCTACACTTATAGTATTTCCTCCTTTAAGTATCTATAAGAGTAGGGGAATACTTATAAAGAAACGATGAATGGACTGTATGAAAGATGATATGGCTAAAAAGGGGTTTACTACTGAACTACTAAATAAATTGAATCCCAAATAAAATCCCATAACGGCAAGATAATGATGGTATTGCCTTATACAGAGGAAGGCAACCTACTCCTACTGAATGAACACTTTTCAAAACAAATGTTATGAAAAATTTAATGTTTGCTGTCACCATGTTCATCCAATCAAGTTAGACACTTGCATCACAAATTAGAAGGCTTAAACAAGTAGCAATCGCTTTCAAAATGTTTTATATTTTTTGCAACGACTTTCAACGGGATTGACATTATATTTTATTTTAATAATTAAAAGTTTATTTTGTTTTAATTTTTATTGTGTTTGATTTTTGTATATATGGATTGGTACCTGGAATAAATGAATTTATAATAATAAACTTGTCGGTAGCTTTTAAATTTTGTCACTTGTCTAGCTCTCAGGTTCATTTAATTATTAATATATTATTATATTACTGCTATTATATATTACTAAGTACTACACCTTTACCCGTTTTTTGGAATGAAAATCGACGACGTGGCAAAATTATGTCTTGAAAAAAAAAAACTTTAAACTGATGTCAAGTGATCTGGTTGCCTGTTAATAATTTAAACCAATCACAGTAGTTTAATCCAAAAGTTACATTGAGTTCAACTGTAGTTTTTCCAATTCACTTTAGACATTGGCAGAATGGTCAAAATCGGAGAATAGAAAAGAACAGATGCGTTTTAATTCTTATTAGCATTTTGTTTTTATATTTTTGTTCCAAAAACTGTCCTTCATTAATAAGACAAATTACGACTACCATCACTGATTGCCGAAAAAGAATTCACACCCAAAAAGCAAAAAATTAAACTCACCGACATAACTCACAAACGTCAAAACGTACAACAACGAAAGCATGTTGAACAAATTACAGTTAATGTCCATTGTTCGTAATAATTGAACATTTATACCTGAAAATTACAAAAGATTATTAAGGTCAACGTTATTTAACTGATAATAGTCTCCTTCACTGTACACTCGACTGATAAAGATAGATCTCAAGTACAAAATAGGTAGGTTGAGAAGGTCAGGTCCATACAACGAGTGAAAACCGGCGCACACACACATGCACAAATGTACGGCGATCACAAACAAATGCCAGTCGCGACTCGAGCGCGCTTGCAGTCGCTGTACGTGAAGCGTGTCCATGTGTGCGTGCGTTTTGGTCCATAGAATGGAACCGACCTTCTGTACAGTATTTATTTTGGATTTAGTGTTTGTTTAGGCAAGAGGATTACATGATTCATAAGTGGGTGAAGTTTATTCGTGTTATTATGTTTTAGGGTTCAAAAGATGGGAATGTGGTGCCAAAATATTATTTTGACATACATTTTCATCGCTCGATTCTGAATTATTAGGGGTCGACTTCTCACATAAAGCTGGTTGCAGCGATGGTTCGTTTCTTATTAAAAAGGACTGAATGAAACAGAGATAGACAAAAAGATTACCTGTACTTGCGAGTGGATACATTATTATGGCAGTGGACTGGCCATGTTTGTCGAAAGGACCGATGGCCGGTGGAGCAGACGAGTCTTGAAGTGGAGACCGCGTATCGGCAAGCGCCCCCAGCTAGATGGATCGACGACCTTAAAAAGGAGTCTGGGACAGGCTGGATTTGTAAGGCGGAAGACAGAGGTTTGTGGCGAAGTCTGGGAAAAGCCTAAGTGCAGCAGTGGACTGCGATAGGACGAGTTAATCGACTGACATTATTATAATACAAGGCATATGCCCGATGGTATTTTTCATCGGCAAAAATGACGGACTGCCATGCAATTTTATCCGCTATTTAACCCCGTTAAGGGGTGAATTTGAAAAAATTCTTTCTTCGAATTCACTTTCACTTCAAGAAATTTTTTGTGCAAAATTTCATGCATCTAAACCCAGTTTAGGCTGTGCGTTGTCTGTCAGTGAGTGAATTTAAGATTTTTGTTAAGTAGATACGCGATTGCCACTCCAGAACCTTTCAGCCCCATCGGCCATCTACTCTGCGAGCAATGTGATGCGGAAAGTACAGAATTGGTTGAAGCGGCGGCGGTGCATGGTGACGCCTATGTTCAGCAGTGGACGTTTTTGGCTGAAATGATGATGATGATGAACCTATCTGCATCCAGTGGATTCCTGCAGCCTTCACATCATCGGTTCACCTTGTGGGAGCTAAGTTACCTAAACGTAATATTATAAAGAGGTACTTTTTTGTGCCTGTTTTCAGTGTACTTGACTTCCACACAGACGAAGTCGCGAGCAGAAGTTAGTTTTGTATAATTATCTCAAGTTCTATTTATATCTCAAACACTTTAATAATACCAGCCGAGCATTGATCACCACGTACCAAACGCACGAGCATTGATCACCACGCTTGTTCAAGACGGGTTGGCGACTTCAGACTTATTATCTATAGGTCCATGTTTCCTAACGATGTTTGCCTTCACCGATCAGTAAAGTTAGATAAACTTAGCAAGTATATTTGAGTTGAAAAAGTCACATGGGAACTTGCCCGAATTTGAACCCACAATTTATGATAGGTGAGGCCTTAAACTGACAAGAGCTTAACTGCGGTCACTGTCGGACTGCATAAAAAAGAAAGAGATGCGTGATGACACAACGCTTGTAATTTATTGCAAAATATGAAGCTCTATTTAGATTACTATTTTCGATTACTCAACTAATTTCTAAGTATCTATTTAGGTACTTAGAAATGAGTTGAGTAATCGAAAATAAAAAAAAACAACCAAGTTCTGTATTCAAATAAGATGCCAAAATACGTTGATATTTAATACAGATATTTTGGATTGGAACTCAAGGTATAAGGTTAATTTACCGTTAATTTCTATCGAGTTTAATTTTTTCAAAACTTTTTCCGTAACAACCAAGTTCTGAGATATATGTTCAAGATTAACATATATTTTGTCAGCTTCCACAAGCTATATAGATTTGGGCATTTGCGCCTTAGCTACTAGGCCATGACGACATACAAATATTTTACTGCTTACATAAGCTCGTACATATAAGTACCAATTAAAATAAATTGAGCATTATCTAGGGTCGCCATTGACTAATTGAGTCAACAAAGCCATTAACAGGATGACCAAACAATTAAATGTATTGTTCTGGTGTTCATTTATTTATTACTATGGTAATAGAAATTTTCATTTTCAACAAAAAATTGTATTGTTTGATTGGCAGACAGCCAATCTGATACAGGTACCTATTTTGCTTGAAATTGCTTGATTGTAAATCAAACCGTTACGCGTTGGCTCAAGTACCTTTTATTCATTATAAGTGTTACATATATTTTATAAGTGATACTATTTAAATTAGAAGTTTATTTGGCCATTCATTTCTAAAGTTTTATAAATAAGCAACATTATATTAGGCTGATCATGCAACTTTTTGTGCATTTTATAAATAGTTAGTGCATTTTATTAATATTGGTCAATCGAGCATTCGGGCGAACATTCTCTGAACTAGTGAAAATCGGGCAATCGTGGCGCCCTCCAAAAAATAAAGTAATATTTTAGGCTTGATTGCGTCAGTAGCACTAGCCTGCAAACATAAAAAAAGCCGGCCAAATGCGTGTTGGACTACGGACAATGAAGGGTTCCACATTTGGGATGGATTTAGCCCAAATACAAAGTTAACATTGTAGTTGAAATACATGTAGTCCCATACATTCCAACTGTAAATGTAAATTTGTACAAAAAATATTAAGTGATTTACCATGTTATTTTAAAACCATAGACTTCTTATAGGTTTTCCTGGAATTTATAAGTGAAGAACCATTCTCCGTTTTTTTTTTTTCAAATTTTAGGTTCAATAGCTTCGGAGATAAGGAGGGAATGGCAAATTTTCATCTATTTCCTTAAATATCTTTAAATGTATTTATTTTAAAATTATAAAAAAAAAAATTAAAATCTCGCAACAAGCCCTTTCATTTGATATGTTACACGATACAGTTTGAAAAACTCTATTTTTTATTTTTCTTATTTGGCCCTCAAAAGTGACCCCCATATTCAAAATTAATTTATTTACGTTACACGTCCGTATTCGAGTTACAAAAATACATATGTGTACCAAAGTTCACCTTAATCGGTCCTTTTGATTCAGAGCAAATTGGCTTTGACAGACGGACAAACAGACAGACCGAAAAACAGACAGACAGACACACGAGTGATCCTATCAGGGTTCCGTTTTTTCCTTTTGAGGTACGGAATCCTAAAAACTGCAGTTAAGATAAGGAATGTAATAAACAAGTTAATACCATGAAACAATTAAAATAAAACTATTGACTGTACGGAACACTAAAACTAAATGATCATATCGTGCTTTTGACCGAATTCCTCAACCTAATTTTGTTTACATGCATAATAATTATAATCTAATCACATTCACTGTAGCAATTAATTGAGTAACAATGACTCTTTCAAAATATTTCTATTATTTTATCTGATAAGGAGACAAAGATAATTAATTATATTAGGTCAAGGTTACTAGAACAAAATCATTGTGACATTGCGCAATATGAGTGCGCATAAGAGATGTGCAATCATTTTGCCCTTATTCTAATTAATTCGAGGTGAGAACAACATTTTTGAAGTAAACACTTCTTTAGGCACGTTGAGCATTTTTAAAATGGGACTAAACCATTGATTTCGCGACACCATGATGACACCTCATTTTTGTAAATGCGGTTGTGCTATTTATTTATATTACGTTACGGATCAATGTTCTATGCAAGTATTTTTACTTTAAAGGTTTCGGAAGTTTTTTTTTTTGTGTAAACACGCTTGTGCTCTTTATTTAGATAAGGTTACGGACCAATGTTCTATACTCGTATTTTTTTCCACCAAGGCGATTTTGTTCAAGTTTTCATTTCTGTCGGCACTCCCGGAGCGTCACCACTTTTTTCTTCTTTCATAAGTACTTTTCTATTAGTCGTCATTTCGTCAGCTCAATAAACTCAGCCATGGCCAGCCCACTGCCACTTTAGTTAGCTTACTCTGCAAGCTATGTCGGTAACTCCGGTTCTTTTCCGGATTATTTCATTTTTTATTTTATCCTGCAAAGAAACTCCGAGTACAGCTCGCTCCATAGCGCGCTGAGCGATCTTGAATTTGTGGACCAGCCCGACTGTCAGTGTCCACATTTTGGTATGGTATGTCATAACGGGTAGTAAAGCACTGGTTGCAGACTTTAGTCTTCAAACATTGCGAGATAGGTGACGAGAAGACTTGACGAAGTTTTCCAAATGCTGCCCAACCCAACTGGATCCTTCTGTCGGCTTTTTTCTCAAAGTTGTGTCTATCGAGCTTGACGACTTATGCTAAGTAGACATACTTATTTACAACTTCGAGAAGCGATCCTTCGATGTGGATTGGACTCGGCAATACGTGTAAATTGTATTATCATCTCGGTAGTCACCACTACCGAGATGACAATACAATTTACCTTTTCGGGCTATTTATCATGAAAAAAAAAACCTCAACTATAATGATATTCACCCCCAAGATACAGGAAAATTCCTTGTTTGGGGATCATCGTCCAATCTGTTCTTGTACAATCTGAATCAATCCGCCTTGCCTTTTCCCAACTATGTTGGGGTCAGCTTCCACTCTAACGGGATGCAGTTGAATACCAGTATATTACATGGAGCGACTGCCTGTCTAACCTTCACAACCCAGTTATTGAACAACACGATACCTCTTGGTAATACTGCTTGTCAGAGTTTTGGGCTTCTGACTACCCGTACCGACTTAAAAAGATATACGAATGACACGCGGAACCAACGGCTTAGCGTGATTTTCACTAAACGAGGTAAACTAGAGACACTGAAAGTTAATAAAATTTTGGGCATTGGGCATATTTTTAGATTTCAAGCAATCAAAATGGGTTTTTAATTTCACACAGACAAAACGGCTTCAGTATCTGATTGGATTCATTAATTAAGAATTTCTTTAATTATTTCATAGAATAACATACATATTTTATGAGTCATTGTAAATGTAATAAAGTTGCTGGTTAGGGACGGTTATACAGTGTGATTCGTTATAAAGTGCACATATCGAAATGGAATCCAAAACCAAATTTTGGTCTAAAAGTTACACCGTTTTGTTAAAAAAAAACCTTATAAATTATTTAAAAAATATTTAGATTTTTTTAATTTTTTTTTTTCCCTAGATTTAATAAAGCATAGATTCCCTCATTTCGATATGTGCACTTTATAAAAAATCACACTGTATAACCGTCCCTAACCAGCAACTTTATGACATTTACAATGACTCATAAAATATGTATGTTATTCTAATGATCTCTCGCAATGAAACAAACTCCATAATGATTGGAGGAAAATGAAAATTGTAAAAAAAAAAACGACCCTCAATTGAAAATAAATATGTTTTTTTAGCAAAAATCTGTTGTTTTTATTTACATAAATTTTTACAATAATCGTAAAATTTCTCAATAAATATTTAAAATAGTTTTTCCGTCGATAAATTTAAGCATGGATTGCTTCATTTGGATATGTGCTAATGATAAAGACTCACACAGTATTATTCACATAGCGGGTAATGATACACGAATTTCTGATGAGAGTTCTGTATAGAACTTTGGTCGATTTCAAATGCCGTTCTTACGTAATCAAACAATTATTTTGTTTTTCGTTAAAGTAACTGAAACTGAAACTCAAGTACTTATTTCAATTAAATCATTTACAAGCACTTTTTAATTGTCAAGGAGTCGGTGTGACTTTACCCAAATTACCCTGGTCTGATAAAATTTTCGTTTTTTCTAATTATGTTAATATTATTATTTAGGTTGGTAGGTTACTGCCTCGTTGGTCTAGTGGTCGCAAGCGCTACTGCTAAGTATGAGGTCCTGGGTTCGATTCCCGGGTCGAGCAAAATGTTATTGGGTTTTACTATCTGAAATTTCTCAGTAGCAGCTCGGAGTCTGGATTTGTGCCCGGTTGATGGCAATAGGCTCGCCCCCTATTACATGGGACTTAAACATAACTGGCGAAATGTGGGTGTGCCTGCTACAGGGACACCTCTGCCCAACCCTTCGGGGAAACAAGGCGTGATGTTATGTTATGTTATTATTTAGGTCGGTTTCCCCTTAGGGGGAAGAACAGTACCCCTTTCCGCACTGTTCTGTAGGGCTCGTCCCAGACTGGTCACTCTTCCACCGATATAAGATAGAAATGAATTCCCAAAACCTAAACTGCCTTGTCCCAGCTTAGATAAGTTCAGTACCTCGTATCGTAGGTGAAGTTAATATTGGGAATTGACAGTTAGTAAAAATAAGTATTATACATTTATAATATTAATGTAATATGAAGATAAGATGACAAGAGGGTATGCAAAAGTATATAATATCATATTATGTTTTTATTATAAATTTTCTGTCGCCAACGTCTCCTCCTATCGCAGTTGAGCACCAATATCTGTAATACAGCTTTGGTAAGGTGAAGGGGTAAAGGGATCGTAACGCTTGCGCTTTAAATCATTATATATATCTACGTTAATTTATCTGTTTTCAATGAACCCACTTCAGTGAGACCAGGAACCGTTTTACAACGGTTTTATCTCGTTGGTGTTCTGCTAGACCTAACGCATGGAACCTCTGAGGAACTAATACGATTCTAACGGAACACGTTCCCTAAGCATATGATATATGATCGGATATGGCCTCTTGGTATTCACCAAGCCAATTAAAGCTCACTTAGACTCGGACGTCCGTATCCTATTGTGGTCTAAAACCAAGTATCGCGACTTCATTCCTCAGTCCCCTAAATTCCTAAAACACCACGTCCAGCCCATCTTCCCACAGTTTCGCAGAATAGATTTATTGCTATTTTTGTACAATTTCTCAATTGTTTTAAAAGGGTCCGTTTCAATTGCCTGAGCCCGACTAATTGGTTACCAGATGCTGGCACTGGTATTGTGAGTTGAGATTAGAAATTGGATATTTTACTAATTTCTTGAGAATTCAGTGTTTGTTTCCCATTAAATAGAGAGTTTATGTGTTTCTAACCTGAGTTGAACCATGTGCTGGTTTTAAAATAATTATAATATTTAATTATTAAAATAGGAGCAAATGACAGGCAGTCACATCGGTTAGTTAGTTAGAAAGTTGAAGCCCATTGCAAAATGTACAACTCCATGGAGCAAAACGGGCAAGAAACTTCAAAGACACTCTTTTAAATATAAATATTACAAAATCATAAATATTATTCTAGTTGCTTCTATGTGAGAACAATTTACAAAAAATAATCAAATGCAATTGAAAATAAAAGATTAAAAATAAGCCTTGGTAGATGACTAGTCTCAACTGAAGACGCCCGTTCACAAACATGACGCGTGGGTCATTAGCGAGATATTTAAGTGAACGTATGTAAGTACATATTTTGCATGTAGCAAGTAGTTAAAAACCATTTTCAGAACTTTAAGTGGATGTTAATAATTTATCTTATTTTAGTTTTCGATTACAAATAAATAGGTACTTATTAAATTGCTAAACAATCTTATTATGTTTTAAAATGGTTCCACTACTTAAAATTTGTTAATTATTACATAATTAGGAATTATTAAATCTATGACCATCTGCGAGTGGTCTAAAATGGCTGGAATATTAGCTATACTCAATTATATTTTTATTTACACATACGTATTTACATGATTGTTAAAACTAAGACTTAAAAATAATAATATGTACAAGTTATAAAAAAGGGAGGGAGGGGGGGAAATAATCATAGGGCATCAAAAAATTTGTCCGCATCGCTATCAATAGGAAAAGTGCCCAAAAGGCGCCGCAGCATTGCCACGTTGTATGGCAATTGATATTACATATACTTGAGTCATATTGTGAGACTATAAAAATAGGTGTACCCGCCGACCCGACCTTTTTGGTATAACTCTGGTGAAAGGTCGACTACCTATATTGTTCACGTAAGTTAATTAATCATATTTCTATATTATTGCAGATACCTGTTTTTCAGTATGTGTTATAACATGTTTTATTTGTTTTCAATCAAATATTCATGTTCTGTATTTTTCCATTTATAAGTTGGAGGGACCATTTCTCAAAATGTCCAAGAGATTAATGATATAAATGATTTATGCTAATGTAAAAATGTGTTGATACAATACTTCAAAACAAGCTGCCATGGAGTTTCTTGTTCTTCTTCTCCATGATGAACTAGGTTTAAAAGGATAACTAGTTTTCTCATCAACGTTCTTAACCGATAAGCCTAATTGAAATAAATGCCTAGTTTTGTCTTTCTGTGCTTTTCTTCATAAAATCCTTTTTCTACACACCCTATCCTTAGAAACTTCATACACAGTACATAACTAGTTACGATTATGACAGTCACTTTCAGGCTTCCGGATAAACGGAGCCAATTCTTTTCTTTCTTTCAGTTTGAGGCTTTTAAACTTACCTGAAAGTATTCTACACAATGTGACCGCCCTCTGACTTTTCACAACTTTACCATTTTTGGACCACTTACATTTTTCGTGGAAAAATGGAAAAACCTGTACCTAAAAACCTGATTTACACGATGCAATTTTAATATCTGTGGCATACCATACGTTGAAGAAACTATAAAATTTGCACCGTGTAAACAGTATTTCGACGATTCAAGTCATTTGTTGCTTCAATCAGTTAACTTCGATTGTATGCCACATTGAACCGTGTAAATGGGGTTTAATAATTTGGAATTTCCGGCACGAAGTAAAAGTTTAATATACCATACTTTTCTTTTGTTTTCCTTAATTGTTTTCGTTTTCCTTAAAATTGCTTTTAAACACAAAAACAAGAGGAAATTAGCACGAAATTAAAAAGAATAAAGTATTTTAAAAAGGTAAGTTCCTTAACGTTTATGTATCTCCGATGTTGATTTTGTATTAATGTTATCGTTTACAAAACAATAAAACGATATTACACAAAGAATTTTCTTTCGTCAAACAATATTGAAAATCAAGAAAATTTTCGTTTGTGTAGTAAAAGGCACATTCATTACTGTTATCTAATACTGTTAGCCTTTATTATCCCACTGCTGGACTAAGGCCTCTCCCTATGACTTCCTCACAATAAAACTCCACTTCCACTTTCTAAATTAATCAAAACCGATTCCTCCGTAGGGCCACAGGCTCCCCCTGGTATGTTAGGAACGAGAGTCTCCATCTCGACCTTAGAATTCCCACGATCCACCAATTTCTAAAACGCCTTGCAAAGCGTTACTTCGATTCCGCGGTCAAACATCGCAACCCTCTGGTTGTCGAGGCCGCCAGTTATGTCCCAAGTAGGATTAGCCGTACCCGCCGTCCTAGGCACATTCTTACCGACCCAGATGACCCCATAACCCTCCTCCAGGAGAGCAATAGGGCCACTAGCACTCTACACAAATACAGACGCCTCCCGTCATTCCGACCTCGCCGTCGAGGTCCTTTGCGATCGCGTCCGCGCCCCCGAGTAAATGATACTCCTCCCCGACCCTTGCTCGATAACGAGGTGCCAGCAGTGGTTTCGGCTGTGCACGTAGCTTTAAATTCCCCGATTAATAATAATGATCAAAACCTTGATCCAGCCCGTCCCATCTTTGATGTCCTCCCTCCGGTGACGCCCTAAGCCGAGGCTCGTACCCCACAGGGGGTGCCCTTAGCGAGCGTTCACCTAGCTTTTTAGCTTAGTTTTGTATGCCCCTGGCTGGAGGCTTTGAGTGTAGCAGCTTAAGGCAACCACAGGATTGACCGGTTAAGTAGTCATGACCTCAGAGGTCAGCTACGAGATGCCCAACAGAAAAAAAAAAAAAAAAAAAAAAAAATCTAAATTAATTATTTTTGCCGATTTCCGTATGGTTGAGGTATGCTTTTTTATAGGCATTCCACGTCTAAAAACTATAGCATTATCAGCCTATAATTTTCCTACTGCTGGGACACAGGCCTCCTCTCTGTGAGAGTGGTAGGTCGTAATCCACGGGAACCCAGTGCGGTTTGGTTGATATCCTTCGCATTTTTGGTTCTAGGACATGCCGGTTACTTTACGATATTTTCCTTCACCGTTTTGAGTGCAGTGGTGATGGAATAATTTACACAAAGTAAACCGCCTGGCTGGGTTCGAACCTACGACTTACAACTCGTAAGTCGTGGCCGTTACAACTGGGCCACCACTGCTCAAAAACACATATTATTTAATAATATATTTTTTTGAGCAGTGGTGGCCCAGTGGTAATGGCCACGACTTACGAGTTGTAGGTCGTGGGTTCGAACCCAGCCAGGTGCTTAACTTTTTTTAAATGATTTCATTACCACTGCTCTCAAAACGGTGAACTTTACTAAAGTCAGGGAAATTAGCACATTTACTATCAACTTAAATATTATTGTCCGTATTAAATTACAACTATAATTCTTTGCCAGTTGAATGAAATGACTATAACTCGGCAAATTGCTGTCAGTAAATTGATATACAATTAATTAATTAATTTCCCTGGCTATACTTTTAAAACATTAATACAATTTAATGTAGCGCCCCAAAACCTTCGTCGTTAGATCCTTAGCCGTCCGTCGGCCTTTATTGTTTTATCGATGCTTTGGTACAAGCTCTTGTATAAATTGATTACACCGTTTTCAAAGGTATTTTAATACGTGTCGAGTTCCTAATTAATACTGTCTGAAAATTATTCAATTATCGTCTTCTCCTTCGAGGTCGAAGTCGTATTTTAGAATTAAACAAACCGCTTGCCAATAGGATATGCCATCGGCAAAAATATCTTAAACTATTATACAAAATTTCGTCCCCTATTTAAACCGTTTAGGGAGTGAATTATCAAAAAACCGTCCTTACTTTCGCTAGTATAGGCAACTTTTGTGCAAAATTTCATACTTCTAGATCCAGTGGTTTAAGATGGATGGTGGGATGGTGTCTGTCAGTGATTGAATGAATAAGATTTTTGATTAAATAGTATGAGTCAACCAATATTTTCCGACATATTCGTTTATAATCCAACGACTGTCTAAGTATAAGAGAAAACAAAATTCGCATTCGTGTCCCGATTCGCCCCAGGGACACCTTTTAAGAGGTTTTTATAACCAGCAATATTGTTTCCAACTTCCCTAAACATTGTCCTTTTCCGTTTCCATTCCTTTATCTAAGGGCCTTTGCAGACAAGCTACTTTTATAGCATCAGCGACCAGCGATTTAGTCGCTTTTTGGAAGCTCAAGCACATACAGTGTCCTCTCAATACTTTGAGGGACACTAAACGCCCAAAGGTATTATAACAATAAAACTTCTATTGGACCATACCCCACAGGAGGAGCCCTTAGCGAGCGTTGGCTAATATAAGTAGCATAGTTTGCCCCCCTTTTTTTTTTTTTTTTGAGGGTGGGAACTCATCAAATAACTTCTCCCGCTCTGGGCGGAGCGGGAGGGCGTGTCAGACTCTTACTGACTAAAACCCACCCGTGTTCCTTCGGTTGCCCTGTTGCCGGGGGCCACAATCTCCCTTTCGGTTTTCTTCGCAACCCCGGCAGGCATCGGCCCTAGTGGACCCCTTCAAATCTGCTGACATCTCTTTGAGGCGCGCGTGGAACACAACGCGCCGTCGACCCGGGCCTGGTCTTTATCGGACGGTGAGCCACCCATTGCTCACCGTCCGCAAGCCCGCGCCTACGGTGGCCGGAAATCGCCTCGCGATTCCCGACGCCCTGGGCGTCTCTTCCTGCGGCGGTTAGGGGCGTGAGGGCGCGAAATTTGCCTTTCCCTCACGCGTTCCGCCTCCTCCTTCGCGAGCATTACAGCTTCGCAGAAGGAGGTGACGGCCTCCCATTTCCTCTCGCTCCGTACCATGGCCTGAACCAGGGCCGGACGCGAGAGATCACCGCCGCCGATCGCCTCCACGAGGACACGGCGATGCTCCGCCCAAGCTGGGCAGAACTCCACCGTATGCTCCACCGTGTCCTCCGGGCGATCCACACAATGGTGACACCCGGGAGCATAGTTTGCCCCTGGCTGGAGGATTTGAGTTTAGCTGCTTAAGGCAGCCACAGGAAAGCCCGGTTAAGTAGTTATGATCCCAGAGGTCAACTATGAGATATCCTAACTAAAAAAAAAAGTGTCTCGTCCAGTGTCCTTGAAACCGTTAACTCCGTATACTTTTAACATCAGCAATCAGCGATTTATTCGCCTTTCTAAAGTTCGAAAGTGCGACCCACAGAAAACGCGTAACTGTGCATCAGCAATTAGCGATTTAGTCGCTTTTAGGAAGCTCATTACATGCAGTGTCTGGGTTTTTAACCCCGCATACTTTGAGCGTCTGTAATCAGCTATTTATTCACTTTTAGAAAGCTCGATACTGCGACCGATTAAAAACTACGCATTTTGAAACCACGCTCAAACGCACAGTTGCCAAAACGCGATGCAGCATCTACGACCGTGTCCTCACAAAAATCGATCGTCACGCCGACAGAAGGCATCTTTCGGTATCGCCGAACAAATGATCTCGACACTCGCTGAAATGTGCTGTTTTGAAACCGCGCTCAAATACAGCTAGTCGCCGAAACGCGATGTAGCATAGGTGTCGTCGCAAAATCGTCGATCGCCGATGTCTTCTAAGCCCCTTATCCAACTTCGCACCTAATTTACGTTTTATTTTAGTGTATCGCCGAAGTTTTTCCTAGTTTCCCCAGAAGTTTTGACAGCAAATATTTCGATCTTTGATTGGATATTCGAAATATAAGCGGTGTTCGGCGAAACGTATCCCTCTTTAGTAACAATGTTGTTAACACAAGTTGTTTTGGCAAAGTTTCTTTTTTCTTCGGAAGTTTTAGGGGTAAGAATAGCTTACCCCTTTTCGTGCGTCATTGTAGGTATTTCGGTTGGATGGGTTAGATTAACTTAGTCAGTGGTAGATATTTCAAGAACTGTTGTGTTTGATGTTATATCTTTTGATAGATCGGTTTTTGTAGTGTGCCTTGTCATCTGTGCTATGTAAACGTGTTTTCTTTCTTTGTTCTTCCATATTCTTGGCCAGGGCTTCAAATAATTATTATCTAAAAAAAATTACACTGTATTAAAGGACATCGATGAGCAGTGGTATCTCAGTGGTATTGGCCCCGACTTACGAGTTCAAACTCAAGCAGGAGCTTTAGTTTGTGTTATAATTATTTATTTCATCACCACTGATATCAAAACGATAAAGGAAAACATCGTAAGGAAACCGGCATGTCCTAGAACAAATTCGAGGACATGTGACAATCCACCAACCCGCACTGGGCATTCGTGGTTGAACTCTCCTCAATTCCTCTCACAGAGAGGAGGCCTGTGTCCCAGCAGTGAACATTAAGGGCTGATTATGCTAAGGGAGATCGATACGCATACCGTTACCATGAATTCGGCACATGATTCAAGACCCCCTGGTATCGATTATTTAAAAAAAATGCTGTTTCATACTTTACTGTCACCTACACGGTTAAGGTCTACGGAACAGCATTTTTTTTTTAAATTATCGGCGAAAACTTTCAACGTGTTTAAAATCGTATACTGAATTCTGGTAACAGTTTTCGCGTCTAAGTTCCTTACAAGCTGTATGCCAGAACTGTCTAGTAAGAGGTGTTAAAAATAACCAAAATCAAAGGGGCTTGAATTGCTGTTAAAAAATATAAATTACTAGATACCTACAAGACAGAGGAGCTGCCTTTATTTGGCAGCATTGACAAGTCTCTTAAAGATATATAATGTTTTGTTTGCCTAAATATACCAGCTGTTAGATCTCCCACGCCCTTTGATAAATTCAGGGGTGTATTTACTACCACAAGAACCGAAGACGTAACCTTTCCAAGTAAATAAATTGTGTACCTAAGTTAATTTTGAAAGGCGATATTCTGAACGACAAAATAATTTTCAATTTTCCTTCGGGTGATCAACGCAAGCAAAAACAAATTCGTCAATTGTGAACCGATTTTGAAAATTCTCTTTTTATTTAGTAGAAGTTTGCACGGTGGTGAATTTGCTTGAACTTTGCTTGGCTAGTTTTTGAGTTAGCTTCAGTGATACGTATTTTTCGCACTTAGTCAATGTGGATAATGTTATAATAACTTCCTGTCACTATTATTTACATAGAAGGTAGTGGTATTTGAAATTTTCGGACATATGAAACGATGGATTAAGAATTTCCTTAACAACCCTTCGGATTGTGACTCAAAGTGTGTAACATAATTGGGGTTCAGATTACGTTCATCTTCAAATTGAAACAGCTTGAAATTACAAATATAATAATATTGTGTTACATAATACAGGCCTCCTGGTTTACTTAAACAATATGCCTAAAATTGTGTTAGTAATGAAGAGCTGAAGAGCTCTATTGTCAGAACTTCTAACGAGTTTCTAGAAGATCTGACCTGACCATCATTTTTGATTATTACTATTATTTTAGGCCCATTGTTCTCAGTAGGCACAAACCTACAAAATTTGTTTGAGCTACTAAAATAATTTGACAACATAAATTCATGCCTACCTGTACACCCCAATTTCAAGTCCCATGTAATAGGGGGCGAGCTTGTAGAGAAGCTCGTGGCTAAGTAATAATAGCCGCACGGTTCGATTCATCAGGTTAAGCTACGCTTGTCGGGGTTGGTCTGTGGATGGGTGACCATCTTAACTTACCGAGACTTCTCCGTGCCTCGAAAAGCACGTTAAGCCGTTGGTCTCGGCTGTCATTCAAGGATTTATGACAGTCGTTACGGGTCGTCAGAAACCCGAAAGTCTGACAATCAGTCTTACCAAGGGGTATCGTATTACCCAGTTACTGGGTTGTGGAGGTCAGATAGGCAGTCGCTCCATGTAAAATACGGTATTCAGGTGCATCAGGTTAAACTGGAACCCGACCCGAACATAGTTAGAAAAAAGCTAGGCAGATTGATATTGATTGATTGTAATAGAGGGTCAGCATATTGCCATCAATTAATTGGGAACAAATCCGTTACTACTGAAAAATCCCTAATGGAAAAACCCAATTAAATAATTTTGTAGCTGGTAATTATAAACATCTGACTATGAAACCGGGTACGATAAAACTGTTTCTAGGAAAAACCGATTATGCATTGTGGCATTAACACTTTCGACTCTTCTCACTTTTTATAGAACTCATACGCCATGCCGTCATACATATTGGAAGTGAACCCTCCGGGAGGGTTACCGGCACTTCGTTTGCGGTAAAGTTAACCATCGCAGACGGTCAACGGTGTTATAGAATACTGTAAAATTAAGTAAAATAGTTTCCAACCTTTTAAAGTTTGAGTGAATATTTGTAACCGTGAACAAAAAAAAATTAAAAATGCTTGGATTTTAAAATCAACGCATACACTAACAAATCTTGTTAAAATACACATCAGATTTTATTTTCACAGTTTATAATGCTGTATTCGCTAAGAAAAACTTACATTGAAAACGAGCCCCCCGCGAGGGCTCCCGGTCTCCCATAAGTGAAGGACCTTAGGTGAACCCTCCAGGAGGGCTCCCGGCACTAAACGTGTTAAGTCCGCCTTGTGTGTAGTCGACAATGGATTTTCTTAACCAGTTATGACAACACTTCATTATCATTATCTTGCCTCAATCCCAATTTAAGGGTCGACGGAACATGACTTCTTTTTTTTTCCAACAATTAGAAGATTAAAAGACAAATATACCTTGTAATTTTATGACGCAAGTAATATTCGACCGATTATTCGATGAAGTAGTTACGAGGTCATCTACAATATGTAAAAAAACCCGTTCCGATCCGAAAGGGGCTCATAGGTACTGCAATAATATTACCTAAAAGTTTATTTTTATTGTTATTGATAAAGAAAAAAATTTGGCATTTTAAAATTAACATTTTTAGTACCCAAATTACCCCAAATCCATTAAAAAAATTTGCTTATTTTTAACAGGGGTCATAAGTTATGACTTGTAGACACACCCGCTAAACAACGGCCGCCCGCACCCTATGTAAAAACCCGGTAAAATACCCCATTGAAAAAAAAGTGGCAAATTTTGTTTTTTTTTTTCCTGAAAAATTTCCACATTAATAGACTCTCAGTATGTTACTTAACAACACCCTCACGGATAACACAGGGTTTTTTTTTAACATTTTTTTACATAGCTCCACGTTTTTTACATGAAGAATAAATAAATAAAAGTAAGCAAAATAATCTTTTAAAATTCATTCTCGTTTTCAACATCGGTTGAAACATCAAGAGGAAAACAAGTATTTTGTATTAAGAGAGATTATTTAGATGTTATCGGATTTTTCTAATAGCAATTTCTCCTGATATTGGATTTGTGCCCAGTTTATGACAATAGGTTCGCCCCTGGCTCCCAATTATACGGGAAAATGTCGGTATCCACCTTAATGTTACCCTTAGGAGAATATATAAAAAAACATAACAATACGCTTGTTTTTAACGAAAGGCTTAGGCAGTTAGATAATAATAATGTATAGGTCCAATTTACAAAATAATAAAATATGCTTACAGTGGTCCTCAAACTAGGCAGCTCCTGTATCTTGGGTGCCTGAGTTGCTTTATTTTAAATTTTAATTCGAGACATGTTTGCGTTAATTTAAATTTTATTTCAGGATGTTTGAAAATGGACAGAATATTTTATTAAATAAGGGTAGCGAAATCAAGATAAAATAAAATAAATTGAGCAAGGTGAAAGATTTAGTGTACCCTCATTTTACCAGATATGTTAAATGGCTGAGAAATTATCAAATAATTTCTCCCGCTTTGGGTGGAGCGGGAGGGCGTGTCAGACACTTACTAACTAAAACCCACCCGTGTTCCTTCAGTTGCCATGTTGCCAGGGGCCACAATATCCCTTTCGGACTTCGCCGCGACCACGGCAAGCATCGGCCCTAGCGGACCCCGTCAGTTTGCTGAAATCTCTTTGAGGCGCGCGAGGAATACAACGCGCCGTCGACCCGGGCCTGGTCCTTATTGGTAGGCGAGCTACCCATTGCTCACCGTCCGCAA
The DNA here is from genome assembly GCA_916610215.1 of Omphaloscelis lunosa. Lineage (NCBI taxonomy): Eukaryota > Metazoa > Arthropoda > Insecta > Lepidoptera > Noctuidae > Omphaloscelis > Omphaloscelis lunosa. The sequence goes on from OU744267.1 coordinate 12,158,099, forward strand.
GCCCGCGCCTACGGTGGCCAGGAATCGGCCTGCAATTCCCGACGCCCAGGGCGTCTCCTGCGGCTGTTAGGGGCGTGAGAGCACGAAATTTGCCTCTCCCTCACGCGTTCCACCTCCTCCTTCACGAGCATTACTGCTTCGCAGAAGGAGAGGACCCCATGCCTTCTTGCTCCGTACCATGACCTGGATCAGGGCCGGGCGCGAGAGACCACCACCGCCTATCGCCTCCACGAAGACACGGCGATGCTTCGCCCAAGCCGGGCAGACCTCCACCGTATGCTCCACCGTGTCCTCCACGCGATCCGCACAATGGTAACACCCGGGCGATTCTTCCCGTCTTATCAACAATCCTATGCTCAACCTGGGAATCGAACCCAAGAAAAAGAGTAGAAGCGTGATATTATGTTGTTCATAGATACGGTTACTTTTTCGATCCATCAGGTTAAGCTACGCTTGCCGGGGTCGGTCCGTGGATGGGTGAACATTTCTACATAACGAGACTCCTCCGTGCCTCGGAAAGCACGTTAAGTCATTGATCCCGGCTGTCATTTGCAGATGTTTGACAGTCGTTACGGGTCGTCAGAAGCCGGAAAGTTTGACAACCACTCTTCCAAGGGGTATCGTTTTACCTAGTTCACGGATTGTGGAGGTCAGATAGGCAGTCACTCCATGTAAAATACTGGTATTCAGCTGTATTCGGTTAGACTGGAAGTCGACCCCAACTTAGTTGGGAAAAAGCTAGGCAGGCATTTGCAAGAGCTGGCACAGAATCGTGGGGACTGGCATAAGAAAACAGAGGCCTATGCGTCACTGCTGTAGCCGGGCAGTAAATAATGATGATGATTATACGTACCATAATTGTCCAGTGATGGAGAAGACCTTGCTTAAAGCATATGTTATCCACCAAATAATTGGAACGAAACTAGTATTCGTAATACGCATAATCAGCCCATAGTGTTCCTAGTGCCTCCTCTCTTTTGCGGGCTTGTCCGAAAAGGTTACCATGGCCCCTGGTAACATACAGGCAATTGAAGGAACATGGGCGGGTTTTAGTCGGTAAGAGTCTGACTCGCCCTCTCGCTCCGCCCAGAGCGAGAGAAGACATCTGATAATTTCCCACCCAAAAAAAAGTGTCTCCTCTCTGTGAGTGGGCCGTAATCCACCAGCGGGTTCATTTTTGATCGAACTTCCTGTGTGGTTTTAACTTCTAATACCAGCCTATTATTGTTCCACTGCAGGGAAAAAGCCTCTTCTCATACAGAGATGGCACGAGCATTGATCACCACGCTTGCTCAAGATGGGTTGGTGATTTCAAACTTATATTAACTGTAAGTCCAAGTTTTCTCGGGGTGTTTTTCCCTTACCAATGTCGGTAACGCTAACTCAAAAAGCTTGCTTAAACGAGAATTTTAAAATTATAATATTAAGTCAAAATCAATCTGCCAAGCCTTTTCCCAACTATGTTGGGGTCGGCTTCTAGACTAACCAAATGCAGCTGAATACCAGTATTTTACATGGAGTGACTGTCTATCTGACCTCCACAACCTAGTAACTAAGTAATACGATACCCCTTGGTAAGACTGGTTGTCAGACTTTCGGGCTTCTGACGACCTATAACGACTGTCAAATATCCACGAATGACAGCCGGGACCAACTGCTTAACGTGCGTCCGATTCACAGAGAAGTCTCGGTATGTAGAAATGGAAATAAATAACATTAATTATTAAATGTAAAAAAATACTGTTCAAAGACCGGTTTAATAATGCCTGAGGCATTTACTACCAGTCAACCTTAGGGTGATGCAGAGACAAAACATGGCAGGTGCAACATAAAGGGTAGACAATATATAATATTCGGTCACATCTCTTCTGTTTCTAGAATCCACTTCACATGCGTTATTGCAATCTCCAGATCCAATATGTTATTGCAATTTCCAGCAGTATGTTGATGCGGGAACACCTCGAGCACCAAATTGAATTTTTGTCTACCGCTTTTAGTCACACCGCTTGCTTTTATGCTTGTCTTGATATTGAAACGGTAGATATCCTTATGCCTCGCAGTGTTATTACGTGATGGTCTCTCTTGTATGCAGTGCTACATAATCTATAAATATACGTAGTAAAAATTAAGTCGTTTTTGTTGTTCTAAACTTCGCAACGGATTTGAATGCGGTTTTCACAGAATTTATTCCGGAAGGTTTATGTATATGACACATTAATACTAAACTTACTTACAATAAAAAAATCTGAATGTTTTGTCAAGTCGTAAAAACTAATAATTGCTAGTCTATGTCTATACTATACATCTTGTACGTAACAAATAAATAAAATTGAAGTGTCTGTTTGTAATGTCAAAATAACAGCTTTTTACTAAATGCTTATGAAAGTTTAAACGGTACATACAATAAAAAACACAGTTAAAAAAAATATGTCTGTCTGTTTGTTTCGGTTAATCTGCGAAATGACTGGACCGATTTTGACGGGACTTTCACTGGCAGTTACACAAATAAATATAATTGATGTTTAGAAGTTCACTCGGACAAAAGCGCCCGTGACAGCTGCTTACTAATAATATTACATGTACATAGTTTCACTTGAAAAATTTAGTGGCTTTTAAGGGCTTGGCAAAATTTAGTCGTCTAATACCAAGATTCTGGATTGAGAATTTGAAGTCTTTTTCTAAGTTCTTTCTTTTTTGAAGTGGTTAGTGACTAACCTTGTGTCAGAGTTTTCATGCCGCCCATTGGTCTGTGACTTAGCTTCACATGTCTTCGAGAAATATTATGAGACAAACACATTCGTTTTCAGAAGTAGAAATAATAGAGAGTCAGCTACACATTACACACATTATGAATTTTATTATTTGAATATTTACGCGTTAAAATTAAATTACCTTTTAATTTCATTCACGATCCCGTCACAGTACCCACAAACTAAAATACTAGAACATCAAGACTTTTAACACACAAATGTGTGAGTTTAAAACAAATTATTTTTAGTTTTTTGCGTTCTTGCGTATTTTAACGTTCATCAGATCAAAACAAAATCTCGTTTTTATATTTTTAAATTAAGATTTTTTTTTTGTTCACATAAAGTCGGTCGATCCTAATGTATTGCGAAGACACTGTCTTTCAAAATACAGGATATTTGCTAGTTTAGGCATTAAAAATCTTATTTTTCTTTTAACTTTCTCGTCAGCAAAGAAACCCAACACAATTATGTACGTGTCTATCCCCTTAGGGTAGCGAGGGGAGGAGGGGGTGAGGGTTCGCCCTTGCAGAAAATGTACCCTGCAAAGAGGATTTATTCTCAAACTATTTTGTGAAGGAAATCCTTTTGAAAAATATTTTTGTTTTGATACCAACTTTTCATGTGTATTGGATTTACTTTTGGGTGTTTTTTGAAGTGAAAACTTCTTTAGGCGCGTTGGGCATTTTTGAGATGGGACTAAACCATTGATTTCTAGACACCATGACGACAACTCATTTTTGTAAACGCGATTGTGCTCTTTATTTATATGACGTTACGGATCAATGTTTTATGCAAGTATTTTTACTTAAAAAGTTTTGTAAACGCGATTGTGCTCTTTATTTATATTATGTTACGGATCAATGTTCTATGCAAGTAATTTTACTTTTAAGGTATCGAAAGTTTTTTTTTTTGTAAACGCTATTGTGCTCTTTATTTAGAAAAGGTTACGGACCAATGTTCTATATAAGTATCTCTCTTCCACCAAGGCGATCTTGTCCAAGTTTTCTTTTCTTTCGGCACTCCCGGAGTGCCACCACTTTTTTTTTTCTTCAGGTGTTACGGTACTGTGATTTGGTTGGACATGTATTTCTATTTTCTTAATATCCCTCGGGTATCATCGGATTTTTGAAATAGAACAATCGAGTTTACAAAAAAAAATACTTCCGAAACCTTTAAAGTAAAAGTACTTGCATAGAACATTGATCCGTAAGGTAATATAAACAAAGAGCACAATCGCGTTTACAAAAATGAGGGCATCATGGTGTCACAAAATCAATGGTTTATTCCCATCTCGAAAATGCCCAACGCGCCTAAAGAAGTTTTCACTTCAAAAAACTAATACGTATTATATTAATCCATGAGATGCTATGTGAGTTAAACGGCAAAAAAAAATATCCTCATTATAAAAATCACATTTTACTACAGACGCCGTGATGAAGCTTCACTCTACCGTGATGAAATGTCTTAAGTCATTCTCCATTTGAAACGGTAGCCTGAAACCTGATTTTTTTTTCTAGCCTGCTCTGTCGCACTCCTGGGAAAAAGCCTCCTTCTACTCCTCCCACCTTTCGCGAGCCCGTGCGTCCTCCTTCCAGTTTTGATGGAACTTATCCAGCTCGTCCCTCCATCTTTTACGTGGTCTGCCGCGACCCCGGCACCAGTTCTATGCTATTTGGGCCCACAGTTTATCCGGCATGTGGCAGACATGTCCTGTCCAATCCCATTTAAGTTGGGCAGCCTTTTGAGCCACGTCAGCTATTTTTGTTTTGGAGCGCAGTATTGTGTTTCGAACACGAACCATTAATTTAACGCCTGGTATTCTCGCTCCATTGCTCGTTGGCAGACCTTGAGTTTGGACTTCTGGATGTTAGTCAAAGACCAAGCCTGTGCACCATAGGTTAATAAGACGGGAAGAGTACACATGTCCATGAGCCTGCGTTACAGTGCCATAGGCAACTCGCCTTTGAATAATTCCTTCCTGGACCAGCAGCTCTTGCAGGCGTTTTCTGTTCATCTTGCCTCGCCTACTTGGCCCAAGAAAAGGTATTCCTGGACATGTTGTAATGTCTCCCCGTCTACTTTTATGCTTCCAGGTGTTACTGAAAAAAGAAATAACTTGAATCGCCAAATCTCTAAGTGTTCAAAACTAAAACGTCCTTCATAAGGACAAGTTCAGAAACGGGAAACAAATGAACTAAATCCAAAATTAAAGGTTCCGTATGTCGGCATCTCAGCCAAGAGCGTAGTCTGTGACGAATTTAATGTTCGCTTTCCAAAAGTTTTAATGAAAACGGCTTTTTCGACGAAAATCTCTCGCGGAAGGCATTTTAATTACATTTCGTATATTTTGTTGACCATTAAGGATATTTTTGGGAGTTCGCATGTTGTCTGAAAAAGGACTGCGTGTGTTTGATCGTCGAGTTTTTTGTAGAGGAAGTGTAATGTGGTCTTTTTTAAACGACTTTGCAAACCGCTTCGTTTAGAATCTGTGTTTTCTTTTCGCTTGTAAATAAGTACGGCGCTTGGGTATCAAGGGTTTTTGCATAACTCTTCAAATTTGGCATTAATGGCATTAATGCTGAAATGAACCTTTTTGGTGCAGCCGTGAGGCACACACTATTGTTTTTAAACATTATTTTTTATTTTATCTTTGTTATTTGTGTTTTGTGTCTCATTTGTGTTTTGTGTTTCACGAACCGTGTCCAAATAAATGTTTTTCTTTCTTTCTTTCTTTTCTTTCAAATAAGACCTATTTTAACCGTTCGCTGGTTTGAACATAATTATCGGTAACAGTTTTTTTTATGTTTTTCAACATAGATGCATTTACAAATGCAAAAGCTTTAAAAATTGAAGAAAAAGGCATGTATTTAACCATCATCAAGTGGCCTGATGATAATATTAATGAGACATTACTGCAGTGGTAAACTTATGCATAACTTTAACTAATTGTATTTCACAATAATTATCAGTATGAAATTGCAATAAACAAAATCCAGAAACGTCCCAATTAAAAATTCTCCGATCTAACAAACCCAATTTTAAATTTCGAATTCGATGACCAGTTACAAAACCTCCTTTGATCTGCACACCAGAAAAAAAAAAGGAACAAAATTTTTTCTTTGAGGTTTCACGTAATTGAACGAAATGACAGATTAGACCTCTTTTGAATCTCAGAGCTATTAATTATGAGGATTCCTCAAAGAAATAGGGACGTGTTACAATCGTCCAGATCTTGGTAGGCTCATCAATCAGAGGTAACATTTGATTGTTCGTGATGGATGATAACGAATCTTGAGGGATTTTACAAATATTTTTTTGTTATTAAATTGTCTATAGAGATTTCTTGAAACAGATCGTAGAAAGATAGGTTTGAATCATTATACAAACAAAAGATGTGTCCCCGTGGATATCAAATCTGACAATCGCTGTGAATGCGTATTCAGTAGGTATGGGCGTTATTTCACGTCACTAGTTACTTATACACACAGAAAATTATATTCAAAATGACATGATTACTTTGTAAAGTATTATATTATTTTAATAAATTATTGTGAATATGAGGACTATGTGGATATCATTATTATTTTCATTTTTCAGTTAGTTTTAATTAAGTATGGTCTGGCAGTTTGAGTAGTTTATGCGGCCTACCCAAATATCCTTTCTTTGGTATTGTTCGTCGAGTTGAGCTCCACGATTACTGACAAATGCTTGCACTGACTGGACAGGTCCACTCAAATCTGTGTGGTTCTTTCCTCAAAAGACCATTTCAGTCACTAATCTACATGGTCCTCGTATGGCCTGACCAAGATTATGTCTGGACTTTAAAAGAGACTGTGACCTCTGAGTTTGTTTCGGCCTTTCTTCTGTAGTCAGGTAGGAAACGCCGAACTCAACTAGCTTATTTTTAATATTTTATTTTTTAATATGACGTGTAAAAGTGATTCCGATATCCTATTTACAGAATAAACAATTTCATTTCATTACGATAACTGGTTACGAAGCATGTAGCTGAATAGTTCATTTCTATTTTGCTAATTAATAGTTTCGAGTCAAAATGTAAACACGTTATTTTGTAAGTAGTTACATTTCGATGCAAACAGTCTGAAAAAAGTGTGAAAGGAAGTCTATTTGTGTCATTATTACGTTAATAATGTGACTGCATAAGTAGCTAAAAAAAAAAAAAAAAACCAAAAACGTAAAGCTTGTGTTAAGTAACGTATTACGTAGGTAATCAGTCATATTTTAATTTCGCAAATAACTGTGTAATACTTCGTTAGATTCACCATGTTGAATCATGGAATAGAATTTGAAAAAAGAACTAGTTACTAAAATACGTGTTTTCAAAACAGGTTACGCCATCGAAGTAACTACTTAAATTACGTTTCGCGAAAATCAACTAACGACCCACCCCTAGTATTCAGGTAGTTAGACGTTAGTTGTCCAGTACCCTACTTGCGTAACTTATTTTCGTAAACAATTATGACTAATTTGTTTCATTTTGACAGATCACCAACATTCATTGCGTTATTTACGTTGCTGAGCAGATTTTTTTTCCAACTTATGAAGCAATGGATTCGCAATCTGTTTCAAATCGAAAAAAAAATGTGAGTGTGCGTTGTGTATGTTCGCGGTGTGTGCTCTAGTTTACATTGAACCTAGAATTGGTTTTAATGTAATATAACGCAGTTTAGAAACTGCATAATGCGTTGTTCAGACAGAGGCAGTTGCAGTGGTGGACAGTTTGACGTTAGATTGTAATTGTACAATCTGATATACTCATAAGAAAGAAAGAAAGAAAAAAAAAACATTTGTTTAGCACAAACTAAAAAGCAGCTTATCAAATATGTAATCCATTTATTTTTAAAAACTCGACTTTTGACAAATTACGCTATAAAAAGTATGAAACAAGAAAATATATCAGATAGAAACACATGTCTTGATTTCTGTCTGAAATATTTTCTTGTTTCATAGTTTTTAGAGCGTGATTTTTCAGTAGTCGGGTTTTAGTTTTTGAGCTTACTTTTTATTTAAATCATTTTGGGGTTATAATTTCGTGATAAAGTATTTGCAGAGCAGCTTTAATTTTTTTGTTTGGGTTTTAATGTATGTATGTATTCTCTCATCTTATGGTTTCGCCCGAGGTTCTGGAGTGATTCTCTTCTTATCTTCGGGGATGTCAGCAGTCGGTTCGTGTTGATGAGCGTTCGTCGAGTTGGCGCGACCTGGATGCTGGTGTTCCACAAGGCGGTATTCTCTCTCCATTGTTATTCTCCATCTTCATTAATTTTATAACTCATTGTCTTCGGTGTTCGTATCATCTTTATGCCGATGACCTTCAATTATATACAGCTGAGCGGGTTGAAGGTTTGTCGGACGCTATAGCAGATGTAAACCGAGATTTAGATGCCATCAAAAAGTGGTCTGATAGTTTTGGGGTGTCAGTAAACCCCTCAAAGTGTCAGGCCATTGTAATTGGGAGCTCACGCATGATGAGTAGGGTGACGCTTAGCTCACTTCCTCCTCTTATTTTCAATGGTACCGTCATACCCGTTACCTCTACTGTGAAAGATCTCGGTTTGTATCTTGACTCGACGCTAAGCTGGCAACGCCAGGTCTCTAGTGTTAGTCAAAGGGTCAACGGTACTCTGCGATCCCTGCATCGTCTGAGAAACTTTTTGCCCGCTAAGACGAAAACTATGCTTGTGCAGGCTTTGATATTCCCTATCATCGACTATGGTGACGTGTGCTACTTTGACTTGAATTCGGTTTTGCTGGATAAGCTCGACAGATTGCTCAACAATTGTATCCGGTTCATTTTCAATCTTAAGAAATATGATCATGTGTCGAGCTATAGGTCTGAGCTCAAATGGATGTCCATTCGCCAAAGAAGAAGTTTGCGCGCTTTGACCACGCTTTTCTCCCTTCTCAACTCTCCCACTCCTCCTTCATATCTCGTGTCTCACTTTCAATATCTATGTTCTTCACACACTAAGAATTTACGATCTTCTAACAATCTTCTCCTACTTTGTCCTTCTCATTCTTCTGACTTTGTTCATTCTTCCTTTCACATTCAGTCCATTCTCCTATGGAATGCGCTTCCTCTTAATATCAGGACGGCCACCAGTCAGTATGCATTTAAGCGGAAATTGCAGAGTTTTTTTTCAAAACAAATAGAGTAGAGTCATCTCAACATCTCCCTCCCTTAAATTTGTATATATATAATAAATATATGTATATTACATTAAATATGTATGTGTATTATAAGTTATAACCTATTTATGTACTGTTGTTCCTACCTATATTTTTCTAATGATATATTTTTAATAATTTTTTCTTTGTTCCTCTTAAACAGAGCACCTGCCATCCAATCTCTGCACCACCCTTGGTTGACTGGCATTAAGTCCGCCTTTGTACCGTTTGAGTGTGAAAAGTTTAAATAAATAAATAAATACATAAATAATGTACAATAGGTATTAATTTTACAGCCGCGCCATACGTAGCACAGTCTCACTTTTGCTTGTTTTTAACTATTTGTACATATTTATTTACTTAGACAATATGATATCACAAATGTGCTTTTCAAGCCCTTTCATTTGATACCCAACATGGCACAATAAAAAAAAACATGACTTTATGCCTTCTAGAGGGCGCCATATTGCATTTAATGTGACGTCACATAGGCTACAACCAGCGGACGATTAAGAAGCTTCCAATAATATCTCATTTATCAAATTATGATCGCTAGTTTAGAAGTTATGAGGTAACAGATGAACATACATACATTAATACATACATACATTCCGGTCAAAAATTATAACCCTCCTTTTTGCTTCGCCGCTGTCTAGTAAAAAGAGTAACCGTGGAGTTTTTTGCCGGCTCTTCTCCACAGGAAACGACCAATTGGAACCGTGCACCTAGCTTCTGACGTTTCATAAGTGCCCTTGTAGGTTTATGTGAAAAATAAAAAGATTTGAATTGATTTGATTTGATGACAATGATAATGTACAACTACTGTTGTATACATGGCATCGAGCTATACATTTTTAGTTTCTGCTGATCTCGCATTGTATAGGATTTCCATACAATGCGAAGTCATCTTATATGTACACACGTGTACATCGTCAAACTGTAAGCTATCGAAATGGCCATTGAAGGACAGAAAAATGTACCTATTTATTGTCACAGAAACACGTCCATATAAAAATATAAGTTTTATTACAAGCCCCATTTGCAGGATGCAAGTTTCTTGCCTGTGGCATACAATAGAATTGAAGCAACCAGTGACTTGCATCGTCTAAATATTTTACAGATGATTAAACTTCTTGCTTCAACTTATAGTATGCCACGGGCAATTTAATCACACCGCAAATCAAGCTTTATTGTGAGACGCAGTAAGACTACTATTAGGACTCTCGCACACTTGGCGGCCACGACCACGATCGTGACCAGAGGGTCAAATCCCGTAATTTTTATAAGCGTTTGCGTTCGCATCTCATTCACAATCTGTCAAAAATACAATCTATTCACCAACATTTTTAACAAGTTTTACAGATTGCGACATGATCGTGAATGTTTTCTATGTACGAGAATTGGCCTTCTGGTAAACTATAGAAACCGATACGAATTACGCACTTGGTCGCAACGGCAAACTAAAGTCAAAAGTCAAAGTCAAATAATTTATTTCAATTAGGCACATAAAAGACACTTTTGAACGTCAAAATTTACAAAATTGATTTTAGACGCCCCTTCCAAAAGGTAGTTTTTGTATGGAGAAGAATGGGCAAGAAACTCCACTGTTATTCTTTTAAAATGTTTTACAATATTTTGTATAGGTACATTAATTATAAAATTATGTGTGAAGACGATGCACCTGGAATAAGATTACTGTACCACAATATGTAAAAATAATTAAAAATGAAGCAATGACAGAAAAATATTAATATTAATAATAATAATGTAATGGCTACATGGTGTTCGCTAGCCGCACACCATACAATACTACTAGACGGCCACGACTGGCCGGAGTCGTAGCCGCCTAGTCCGCGAGATCCCTTATAGCAGTTTAACTGCGCCCCGCCCCTTAAACAGCTAACAAAAAATCGGTAGATTGCTTTTATTTATTCACACGTTCTGCCTCAGTAGAGTTGACATTGACCTCTATCGAGACACATTGAAGCAAACAATGATTTTCACTCTGTTATTGTACAGACAGTCGGTATTTCGCGTTTTATTAGACATTTATTTGATAGAATCTTGTATATTGTGTGTATCGAAACGTGTGAATGTCAACAGCTTATCCTCCAATATGTTAAGATTTTTATTCGTTTATTTTCTCACAAAGCTTTTATGAGATAAGTACACACAGTGAGAGTTTGGTATTCAGGCAAAGATTTAAATCGATATATTCGCCCGACCGTGACAAAAGATGGTCACGATTCTGTTTCGTTAACAATGACATTTGAGAAACATGTTCTAGAATCAAAAATCGTATCTACCGTTCCATGTGGGATGTGTGAGCTCACTCATACCAGTATGGATTTTTCCGTTGAGGGCAAATGTAATGATTAAAATATTTGTATTCAGGCAGGAAATCAACATTCACACACGAATTCCATTTTTATAGAGAGTGTCTTAGTCACAGTAGATATCACTCCTTGGTACGCATCATACGCAAACTCTATTTAAAAGCGGTTGTAAATAACTTTGCATGTGCAACTATTGTGCATACACGCTCTAATAATCAAGAAACTAACTACACTAATCAATAATATAAGACGTTTATTTTCTCTACACAAGTTATGTACTTAATGTTAGTTTTTGACAATAGGGCACGAACAAGGAGCTAACTTTGTGAGAGACTGGTACCTGTAGTAACACCCATATTACATACAGGTCACCAGTAAAAAAACCAAGCAACATATTTCTCTATTTACACTTTCAATGCGATCATAATCAAATTCAAAATCATAACTGCAATACGGGACAGTTCGACAGAAAAAGAATGCGTTTGTTTTGTTTTACTAAGTGACATAATTCGAGTTAACTTAAGCCTTCGTTGACATTACGAAATTAGTATGCTTTTTACACGTGAAACTATTAGTGAAACTAATGTCATGAAACTAGTGTTGCGCAACGAGTTTCGTAATTCGGCTTTATTTATTTTTTATACGCGTTTCTGTGACAATAAAACAATACCTAATTATTTGTTTCTTTCTTTTGTCTTACATACTAAACTAAAAAAAAAATGTAAAAATTATACCGCAAAAAAAAAAAAAAACAGAATAAAATCTTGGTATCACAGGCCGACAAACCAATAACCTGAAATATGATGTAACGTTTGTTTTTGGGGACAAACAAATATTACATCAGATTTCAGGTCTGCGATACCAAAACAATATATATAGCATATAATATAGCTAGTGACAAAAGTGGAATTAAGACGAATCTAACGGCATATCATTCTTCAAAATCGGTTCAGCTGTTTTGTACTTACAAGGGAATATAGAGATGAACATACACACATACATACATACATACAGGTCAAACACATAAAGCTCCTTTTTTAGTTTCGCCGTAGTCGGGTAAAAACAAGAAAATTCTCCATAGGAGTAGGACGTGCCCATTGAAAGATACGTCACGGCGTTTCTCTTGTAACCTTTCTTATATAAAACTCATTTCTTTTAAAGACGTCAAAGAGTCACATTAAAATAATTGTTCTTCTGAAGTTTCCGCTAGAGAAAATACTAATAAAAATGTGTCTTTTAGATTCTGTCGAGACTATTTTTATAATGTAGCTACGTATTACGAAAGTCATCCTGAATAAAATGTAAAAATAAGAGGTCCATAATATTAAAATCTCAGGAACCAGTCACAATGGACCACACAGAGGACCAAAAAAGTCGTCCACGATAATATTAACTTAAAATTCCAATCCCACTTAATTCTACCCGATCGCTATGCTAAGTAACAGCCCGGGCAACATTTGGGTTTCAGAGAGATTATGTACGACCAACAGTCTCCGTTTCCGTGCGTTCCGAAGCCTGGTGCTAAAGCCGTGTCACACAGTACGTAGGTACAGAAGGTCGGCTCCATGCTTCGAGCGAAAACGCACGCATACAGTGGAAAGAAAAAAAGATAAAAAATATTTATTCGCACTCAACGCGACTCATACTAGCACTAAGATTTTACTTACTTACTTTTTATATGTGATCCGATATAAATGAAACATAATAAATAAAGCACAAATAAAACAAGCTGAACGAAAAAATTCGTCACAATACTGTAACATTATGCGAGACAGAGCTATAGCACTAGGTTACAGCGTCAGCCGGTGTTGACGTGATGACGTCAACCGTTGTGGCATAGGAAGAGATACTTAAAAGCAGTTACAAAATTAAATACAAAATAAATAGTAAATTAATCGCGTGAGACGCCGACGGAACGAAATGTTGCCATTTTGAATATTATATTTGCGTAAACATTTAGGACTAAGAATTGTATTTATTTTATTTTTCATTTGTTATTTCACTATATGCTGCACCGGTTGACGTCATGACGTCAGCGCCGGCTGTCGCTGAAAATCAGCGCTGGGGCTTTGTCTCGCATGGGGTCGCAGCATTTATGCTGAGCGATGGCCGTTTTGCGTGGACATGACGCATATGTTCCCCCAATTTGTTATTTACGTGTTTTTTTTACTATATTTCTTTGCGTCATGTTTACCGCAAATAAAACATATTTTCTTTCTTTCTTTAAATCTTTATATAAATAGTCATAAACATGCTTCACGTGCAGTGACTGCAACTGCACTCACGATAGGCATTTGTTTGAGAGCGCCGTACGTACGCGTCTATATAGCATGCCTGTTTTCGCTTGTTGCATGTAATCTTCTGTTGGCCAACGACAGGTGGACCTTTAGAATAACTGCTTGGAAAGGCCCTCACGGAAAAAGAAGAGGAAGCAGACCAGCAAAACGTTGGCACGACGAGATAGCGGAATTGATTGGCAAATCATGATTTGTGAAAGCAAAAAACAGATAAAACTGGATACCTATTACTGGAGGAGGTCTGTACCCATCAAGAGGTCCTTAATTAATTAATTAACATTAACTAAAAAAAAGTTCTTAATAAAGTTAATGCTAATTATCTTTATTAAGATCATTTTTTTTTTTGTAATTAAGGAATAATAAAGGCTTTTTATTTTTATGTACCTAACCTTCTGTATTCTATACCTATTTTGTGGCCGTATTTCTCATCTTTAGCTAGGACCGTAATTCTCTGGTTTTCAGTCAAAGCGCCCGTAAATTCGGATGCAGGACGTCTGGATTGCGTTTTGTAGGGATTATGGAAAAAGTAGGTTGGCTACTTGTAATCAGGATTGGTTTGGACTTTGTTTTTTTGTGTGTACGTGACGTCTCGCAGTGGTGCCAGTATTTTTAAAAAAGATTGCGTTACAAAAAATGGCTTCAAATGAATTATTTCGCTTTTCTATAAACGGCAACTATTTGTTGAACAAACACGGTACAAAACTCAGGAGTTTGCACGACCATCACATAATAGGCACTTTTGTAAGTACACATTACAATTTGAATTTATAAACTGTTTCGAATTAACTACGCATTATTTTACTTACTACCGCGCGTTTGCACCCATAGCCTAGTGTTGTACTGCAGCAAACTTAACATAATTTGGGGCGGAGTGCCCAGGTGGATAGGTCACTAACATTCACCAAAAACTGCAAGAACATCAAACAGAAGGTATACACTCGTAATAGTCCCCTACAACGACTAGTCTCATCGAAGTGGGGTGCTTCGCATGACATTAAGCGGACTACTGGGCTGACGCTATCTTTTTCTGCTGGTGAATTCGCGTGCCCCGTGTGGAGTCGTTCAGGTCATGCAAAGTTAGTGAATACAGCTCTGAGTGAAACGTGAGCGATCATCACTAGTTACCTCAAACCGAACCCGGTGCAAATGCTGTATCCACTAGTTAAAATAGTGCCACCAGAAATTTGCAAGTCGCAAGCTCAAGTGAAAGAGCCAAGATGATTTTTAACACACGACACCCTTCGCACAGTCACATCCTCGTATAACAAAGACGGAAAAACCGCAACAGCTTTTTAAAGTGTGTCTTCCCATCACTCACTGGCGAACGTTCTAGAGTCTAGGGAAAGGCTAAAGCTGTGGCGTGATAGTGCTTCCCTAACCAACCCATTCGTTCCACCTGCTGAAAATCTCCCACCTGGACATGAGTTGTCTTGGCTTACCTGGTTTTTAAATAGACTCCTTACTCAGGTAGGCCAAAGCAAAGAAAACCTGCTCAAGTGGAGATTCACATATGACTCCGCCCTGGAGTATAAATGTGGTGCTATCCCACAAAAAATGGGGCACTTGATCATCATGTCCAGCGTGTCATGTTACCTGCATGATGCAGGAGCTGATGGATGCTACTGAAAGTGCCAAGCTCGCAGCCCAATTCTTGGCTGACTTAAAATATATAGCCATCGAAACGCTAAAAATAAGACTAGTTGTCATACTCGTTTTCGATAAATCTTGTCAAGGGCTTGTCAAAAACATGACGTGTTTAAGACATTGTAATCATACATGTATTGACGTCATACAGACAGACATATTGTTAATTGTTGTGACATTTTGACAAGTTTTGTTTACAACTAGATTTTAGAGCTTGTTTTAGATGTAAATAATTCATGAAAACAGTAGACACAATATGTAACGTACATATTTTTATACCTTGTTGCAAACGCGGGGGGGGGGGTTACTGCGCCAATTTTTTAACGAAATATTACAAATCAAAGAAAATATAAATACTTTTAACTTGCTGTGCTAGGATAAGATGCAGGACAAAATAAAAGAAATACTTTATTTGTAGCATTGAGTCGCTGTCTTTAGTTTTGTATTTTTATTTCAGCCTCGTGTAGACTGGCGCGACGGGACGGCGTGACGCGACTCTAACAAAACAATTTCTGAAAACTGCACGGTAGAACAATTACCAGTGTCGTGTCGTGTCAATCTGCACGAAATTTTATGCCATAGGAAGTGGAACTGGAAGTCGGTTGCTCTTTTTTATAAAAAAGAATGTTTTCACCATCTCCTCCTTTTTCGTTGGTAAAAAATTTAAAACCGACGTCCACTAGTTACTTTACTAAACGTGTAAATTCTATAAATACTTCGCATACGACCGTCCATTTCTCCTCCCCTACCCTTGTTCGGAAATGAGGTGCCAGCAGTTGTTGCAGCTGTGCACGTAGCTTTAAACTCCCCGATTAAGAATCATGATCAAAACTTTGATCCAGCCTGTCCCATCTTTGATGTCCTCCCTCCGGTGACGCCCTAAGCCGAGGCTCGTACCCCACAGGGGGTGCGAGCGTTAGCTAACCTTAGGGAGCGTTCACCTAGCTTTTTAGCTTAGTTTGTATGCCCCTGGCTGGAGGCTTTAAGTTTAAGGCAACCACAGGATTGACCGGTTAATTGTCATAACCTCGGAGGTCAGCTATGAGATGCCCTACAGAAAAAAAAAGTCCATTTCTTATTTCCTTCGAGGGGTGGTGCAGGCTATTTGAACATTCGGCGTCATAAGTAACAGAGGATGTTCTAATGACACCCAGCTTCTTTCGCACGTCGAAACTCGAAAATAGATTTATACGAATACCGATCTGTTACTATGCAATATTTTTACGTTTGGTGGTTAATAAAATAACTTTATGAATTATGGTGTGGTTGATTTGAAATAGTGTTATTAAACAAGCTTAAAACTCCTTTCTTAGGCAGTAGTGTAAAAAATATGTCGAACGAAGTAAAGTGCCCACAAATGACCAAGTGACATTTGATGACAAAAACATATTTGACAAAGACAATCAGAGCAAACATTCTTCGAATGTAATTTCTTTACCACTTTTGACAACAATTTCCAGTAAATCGAAGCTTTACTATGGTTGATATCACAAACCCAAATATACCTGATTATTTTTTGACATGCAAGTGACATTCAACTGTAGGGTGAAGTAAAGAAATTACGAGGTAGTCTATTACCTACCCATAAATAATATATGGGCAGATGCCCGTCTTTATCAGAATCGGCCATGTCTTCAATAAACCCACAAAATATCTTCCTTACAGAATTTCACTAAAATCTATTCACTAGTAATTAGGAAATCACTTATTCAATCATTTTTAATTATTTTTGAAACATAAAGGGACAAGATTACTCGGAACAAAAGCAATTCGTCGGATACGTGGTGCGCTCGCCGTCGACGTTCGAAAACAAGTGAAGTTCAACATGGCCGCGCTGACCATCGCCTCGACGCTCCGCCAAACTGACAGTTGTCAAATCTCGTTCCGACGTATCTCTCAACAGACGGCGCTAGTAATGCGCCGTCAAATATTTCACTTCTATTAAATAAATATATTTATAAATGTTTACCAATAGCTTCCTTATACAAATATATTTGAAGTACTACAGTACTACTATTCTATATTGATTACTTTGTTCAGTTTCAATATCACTACGATATTCTGTCCCAACTACTATCCCAATATTCAGGACATTGGCCCAAACTTACAACAATACTCACATCTGTGCGAACGATAAAAACTTAGCGGCTGCAGCGAAGAAACTCGTTGCATAAATCATTCCGACACCTAAGTGGACAAATTTCTTCCTTTTAGCGACTCGGTACGTATAAAGCGCTTTCAGCTTTAAGTTTATATGAATATCTTGGGAGTTCCGCTTGAAATTTAAGTGTTTGGTGACGCGAGAATTTTATTTCATGGCTTTTTTGCTTGGCTTCATAACACGAGTTGGTTTCTTTAAACTCTTTGACTTTATTATTGCCAATTGAGGTGTTACAGCAGTGGTGACCCAGTGGTAATGGCCCCGATTTACGAGTTGTCTTGGGTTCGAGCCCAGGCAGGCGTATAAATAATTTCATCACCACCTCTCAAAACGGTGAAGAAAAACATCATGAGGAATCCGGCGTGTCCTAGAACCAAAAATTCGAGTACTGTGACATTTACAACCGCACTGGGCTCGCGTGGTAGATGACAGCCCACTCCCTCTCGAAGAGAGAAGGCCTGTGTCCCAGCAGTGGGAACATTATAGGCTGATTATAATGATAAGGTGTTACGTCTCTTTTCTTGGGTTGGTTTCTAATTAGCGAATTTATAATTTAAAGCATTGTTTCAAATAGTTAATTGATTCAGGCGTGACCTTGCGGAAATCCATTATAAAATACAATAGAAGTGGATATATTTAGTAACCTGTTCCGCTTAGCTATTTCTAAGGAGCCTTAAGAAAATCCTTAAAAAAAATCGACACGTGTTTCACCTATCAACGAGGCATCCTCAGGATGACGATTGACTTGTTGCGAACTCGAACACGGCGTGTTGCCACACCAAGCGCCAGACGCTGCTGCTATCTGCGCTCAGCGCTTGGCGAGAGTTGAAACACATGTCGATTTCTTTCAGGGTTTTTTTTTTTAAGACTCTTTAGAAATAGCTAAGCGGAACAGGTTACTAAATATATCCACTTCTTTTGTATTTTTTAGCATTGTTCCATTATGTTTATAGTATTGTATTTTTAGCCAGGTATTAACTGCTCTATAGTAGGTAATATACAGAGTGGAAAGTTGAAGCGAGCCCAGAAAGGAACGTACCTTAAACATTGAAGTTAGCCAACTTTACTGAAGGGAACATTCCTTGCACTTAACATTGCAAATATCAGATTTTTGTCAATAGTGCACTAAAATATTGATTTTATGAATTACAATAACCATAATATCGTACAGTTAAATATTTACTTTTAGGTGTAAAAAAAAGCATTTTAAATGTTTTGAAGAAAGTTCATAATCCTTATTAATTCATATATTTAAAAAATTCTTCTGCTTTTGTCAAAATGAATGGCATGGGATTATGAATGACACCATCAACCCGCTGTTTTATTTCTGTTCCCCGAATCCGATTGAAATTGTGTACTGATAGCAATTTGCGGTTGTCAACCACGATTTCGATTTCCGCATCAGTCGATTCGTCGAGTTGCTTTGGATTGCTGGATTTGTATTTTGAGTAATTCGTGTCAACGGTATTTTTAATTTCGTCAGAAAATAATGCGGAAGAGGATAATTAGGTGGATTCTCTTACACATTATTTTCTGATGAAATTTAAAATACATATTTTGTGCGGTTTCAAGACTCTATTATATACAGACTCTAAAGCTTAGACGATACCAGTTTCTTCCTAGTGGCATAGAATAATATTGAAGCAATAAAAAGACTATATGTACCGTATAAACTAGTAACTTTAGACAATGCAACTTTTATAGTTGCTTGAACACAACACAGGCAATTCTTTCTTACATTAATAGCAATCTATTAGTATCTAGTTTGTTCGTATCGATTACTGAGATAAAAATTACACCATCTCCTTTATTTAAAATCTAGCTTCCGCGTGATATCTTTATAAATTAGAGTCTATAAAATGATGATGTGGATATATTTAGTAACCTGTTCCGCTTAGCTATTTCTATAATGGATTTCCGCAAGGCAATTAACTATTATAGTCTATGTTAATCAGTGATAATATAGCATTCTTCTGGTGAATGTTTTTTTTAAAAATCGATTCGAGTAGTTCTTGAGTTAATTCATTAGAAAAAAAAATAGAACTCTTTTCTCTTTAAAATATTTCTGTAGTTTTTTTTTTGTTTTGTTTTTGTGGGCTTTGTCAAACCGTTGTTGGTGATACGATTCAAAGAGTTCTAAATACAAAATTTGAAAATAGCTCCATCGCCTCAATCCCGCCAATAAGTCTTTTATTTCAATTCCATTTGTTACTTTAACTGCGCCACGATATAGACAGAAACAGAGAGAAACCTATCCTAAAATCAGGAGATTGGAAGAAAATGCACTGAACTATTTTTTATTGTCCAATCTCGACTTGTTTGCCCGGAAAATACTTCACATTCGCTACAAACGTCGGAAGTACAGTTGAGTTGGTAATTGAATTCGTTTTTTATTTATTCTGTGCACAATAGTATACTTATTGAAATTTATTTTGTTTAGCGTTTTCACACTTTTTTGTATTTTGCTTTTTGGTTTGGTAATGATAAATGGTAAGTGTATTAGACCAACATCTATAACTTTATTTAGCACGTGCTTAGACAAAATACAGTATGTTAATTAACAAAAAGCGTCACTGTTAACCTGATAGAGAAAAGTGTCCACGCAAAAAACAAAAATACCATAAAAAAAAATGTTTTTTTTTTGCTTATGTATTGACGCCATAGATACTATTTCGGGTTAACTGGAACACCTTTCTTTAATAAACATACTGCATTAATTTCCGTCATTATTTTGACAGTTGTGTGACAGTGGCAGAAATAACGCTGAGCCAATGTCCGTGCTAAGTTTACAGATCTCAGCGATAGATGCGGAACGCAACTTTGGTCTGTCAAATGCGTTTTAGTTTGGGCTAAAGTTTTTTTATTGTTTTAAAACTAGCTGACCCGGCGAACTTCGTCCCGCCTAACAGTCAATGAATGTGCATGCTCAGGATTTTAAAATTCATATCCTACCCTACCTGCCCTACCTGCCCTACCTGCCCTACCTACCCTACCTACCCTACCTACCCTACCTACCCTGACTACCCTACCTACCCTACCTACCCTACCTACCCTACCTACCCTACCTACCCTGACTACCCTACCTACCCTACCTACCCTACCAACCCTACCTACTCTACCTACCCTACCAACCCTACCAACCCTACCTACCCTACCTACCCTACCTACCCTACCTACCCTACCTACCCTACCTACCCTATCTACCCTACCAACGCTACCTACCCTACCTACCCTACCTACCCTACCTACCCTACCTAGCCTACCTACCCTACCTACCCTACCTACTTTTGTGCTGTTTCTCTACTCTCCGAATTCCAACTAAAAGGCAAGAATGTTTTTAGCGGCAGGTTTTAAAAAGAATAAGCTTCCAATCTAACCGTATGCAGCTGAAATCTGAGCTCCACAAACCAGTTACTGGATGACACGATACACCGTGGTAAGACTGGTTGTCAGGCTTTTGGGTTTCTGACTATGAAACAAACAGCTGCAGAGCAGGTATTAAAAAATCGTCAAACTTAAATAACAAAATACTTAGATAAAGGCAGGGAAATTAATTACTAAGCTAACTGACTACCAACTAAAATTGGCCGCTAATTCAAATCACAATACTGTAATTGAAATGGGTGGGTGTCAATTTGTTTAACAGTGAATTACCTTGGATGTATTTACCTTAAGTATCAGCTATTATTTACTTTCGTCCTTGTTATACGTATAGTTATATATCAAAACCTCATTAAATTAATTTGAGTATCAAAGCCATAGCATTGCTCCTTATTAATTTCATTGTCTACCCACAATAGATTAAATGAACGTTCAACGTCTAATACATTAAGATTTGACCAAATCAATGCAATACAATAGTATTACTAATGGCATCTTAGACAATGCTGCCGGGCTAATTAATCAAGACTTGTATTAGGTGTGATACACGGTGGGCACGCCACAATTGCGGCGATAAGACCCCTCTTTGAGGAGTGGCTTGAGAGGCGCCACGGCGTCCTCACCTTCCGCCTGACGCAGGTCCTCACCGGACACGGCTGTTTCGGGAGGTTCTTGCACGGATAAGGCGGGAGGAAACGCCCGGGTGTCACCATTGTGTGGATCGCCCGGAGGACACGGTGGAGCATACGGTGGAGGTCTGCCCAGCTTGGGCGGAGCATCGCCGTGTCCTCGTGGAGGCGATCGGCGGCGGTGATCTCTCGCGTCCGGCCCTGGTTCAGGCCATGGTACGGAGCGAGAGGAAATGGGAGGCCGTCACCTCCTTCTGCGAAGCGGTAATGCTCGCGAAGGAGGAGGCGGAACGCGTGAGGGAGAGGCAAATCTCGCGCCCTCACGCCCCTAACCGCCGCAGGAGGAGACGCCCAGGGCGTCGGGAATCGCGAGGCGATTTCCGGCCACCGTAGGCGCGGGCTTGCGGGCGGTGAGCAATAAGGACCGTCCGATAAGGACCAGGCCCGGGTCGACGGTGCGTTGTGTTCCACGCGCGCCTCAAAGAGATGTCAGCATAATTGAAGGGGTCCACTAGGACCGATGCCTGCCGGGGTTGCGAAGAAAACCGAAAGGGAGATCGTGGCCCCCGGCGACAGGGCAACCGAAGGAACACGGGTGGGTTTTAGTCAGTAAGAGTCTGACACGCCCTCCCGCTCCGCCTAAAGCGGGAGAAGTTATTTGATTATTTCCAAACCTCAAAAAAAAAAAAAAAAGGTGTGATACACGGAGCACGGAATCGCCGTGCCGCGCCGGGAAAAAAACTCAAAGCATTTATTTCAATTCAACTATTTACAGGCGCTTTTGAATTGTCAAGAGTCGGTCAGTCAGAAAGGTAAAGCTAGTTGCCCATTCCAAAACATAGTAAGTAGCTTCCTATGGAGAAGAACGGGAAAAAAATCCAAGGACTCTCTTTAAAACCAAATTTTGTTACAAAATCACCCTGTTGAAATTATAGGTTTAAAAATTACATATGTATATATTTGAAGTACCAATGAAGAGGGCTCCAATGGACTGCTTCGTTGGTCTAGTGGTCGCAAAGTGCTACTGAAGAGTATGAGGTCTTGGGTTCGATTCCCGAGTCGGGCAAGGTGTTATTGGGTTTTTCCATCTGAAATTTCTCAGTAGCAGCCCGGAGTCTGGATTTGTGCCCGAATGATGGCAATAGGCTCGCCCCCTATTACATGGGACTTAAACATAACTGCCGAAATGTGGGTGTACTATAGGTACACCTCTACCTAACCCTTCGGGGAATACAGGCGTGATGTTATGTATGTATGGAGAGGGCTATGCTTGGAGTTTTTCTACGTGATCGAAATGGAAATGAAGAGATCCGCAAGAGAACTAAGGTGAGCCACGGCAGTGGGTAGGGCACATTGCACGCAGAACAGATGGTGAAAGGTTCTGGAGAAGCGACGGCGTACCGTACGACGTAGAGTTGGAAGGTCTCCCAGTAAGGCGGACCGATGACCTTGTGAAGGCCTTGGAATCCTTCAGATATTTATATATTCACCATCAGAATAGGTTGTATTATTGCACAGAATAACTTTTATTCGCACTGAATATCTTTTTAAAAACTGTCCCAAATTAAGTTTTCAAACTCATCAGACTTAGGGAAAGCCCATAATTTCTTCATCGGATTTGTCTATTTAAGTCATTAGGTAGACTAGCTGCACATGATCATACCAAATCAAAGGCTCTGAATATCACGTTATTTTTTGTCCATTTTCGAAATCTGAAAGTGGACTCCTGACCACACAGGGCTCCTATTACAAACTTTTCAAATATATTTTCGGTGTTCTCCCATCATGCCGCACCTGCACAGCGATCGAATTTTCGCCCTGCATATGCTTTCTTAAAAACCCTCTGGGCTCTACCAACTTGTCTAGGTCGCAGAAAAATACATTTTCTTTGGTAAATATAATCTATTTTTAAAAGCAAAAGTCAATATGTTCTTTTCTTAAATACAATTTTGGGTCAATTATTTATTAAATTAATGCTTAAGATAAAAATGGCGTCACCAAACGCGCTTTCTAGCAGGATTTAGATAACTTCAACAGTGCAACGAAATCTTCCCCGAACAAATCTGAATATTTTTAACTTTGATAAATAATACAACATCTAGATACTTACATTCTCATTCATACCAATCCTGTTCTCCCAAACTCGTTGATTCAATTTCAAGTTTATCGAAACTTATAATCTAGTCGAGTTGTTACTGTGCCCCTGGGAGATACATGTACCTGGAATAAAAGATCCGAACGTTCCGTTGCGTAAATGAACATGGAAAAAGTAGAAATGGAGTGTTGTGCTGATATACAGTTTGGGGCTTATACAAGGTGTAATTGAAATGGACGACCACTCAATCCCGAGACAAGTCAACCCCGCGAAAATTCTACCCCTGGACAACTCGACCCCAACAACTTAACCCCGACAACTGAACGCGGAATCAAATCGGCTCGGACATGAGAATAGAAACCCCTACTTACATTAACATACTGCCATCAGTTTCCATGGAGGACTGCCAGTGAGACCACGAGGAGGAACGGTTCGGTTACCATTTTAAGAGCTCCGTAGAGATGCTTTTAAGTCAGTTTGCTATTTAAGTCAATTGATTATATATTTTAAAGATATTTTCGGATACAACCGCAGAATTAACTTGGTTTTTCATTTGTTTTTCGAACAATTCTATGAACTACAAATATAGTTTTGCTAATTTGTTGTGGTCAAGGTCAGGATCCAGTTGTCAGGGTTGAGTTGTCGGGGTCGAGTTTTCTTTGGGTCAAGTTGTACGGGTCAAGTTGTACGGGTCGAGTTGTCTCGGGGTCGAGTTGTACTGATATCAATTGAAATAACTGAAAATCTCTCTCTCTTAGGATCATTGTCATTATCATGAACAACTTTTGGTATAGGACTATCCCATATTAGCAAAAAATTAGCTTTTCCCCATATTTTATCGATTTATATGAACTTAAATGTATAGAGCATCTGATTAATTTTTGGCGTATTCAGGGTTGGTTCCATCAGAAGTTTCCAGCTATTTTAATTACATTTGTATTGATTGACCAGTGACGAAGCGACAAAATTAATTCTAGTCGAAGTGTGAGAGTGACATTCCATTCCCCGCTACTCCATGTACGGACCCAAAAGTTTCCTTGTCATCCTTCCTTAGGGAATCAATTGAGTAACATTCTAACAAGACTGGAGTGTCACTGAGTTACTTTGCTATTTAGATAATGGCATGTCTTTGATCTATTTTTGGAACAGCTCATTTCTACATTCTCAGAAGAGAGAATTTGGTAGTAGGTTGTTCAGAATCCATTACTGAATCAGCTTCATACACTACGTTCGCTATTTAGTTTCCAAACATGTAAACAAACATGATTTTTTGGAAAAACAACTCTAATACGCGGGTTTTAGACTAAATTTTATGTGTGGACATGAAATTTAGTTTGCGCTACAACTTCAAACATTTTTATGTTTTAGGAAATCATTTTGAAATAAGTTGTTTAATCTACAGTCGCATAAAATTAATATTCGTTTATATGAGCATCATCAAACTGGAAACGAGAGTTTGATTAGACTTTAGATTTTTTTGTATATAACAAGATTAAGTTAAGAAAATAATCGCAAGGAGTGACGTCATACCGATTTTTCTCGAATTTGAAGGTATTAATACGAACTCGGGAACTAAGATGCTAATCACAATAACAGTAATCCTCAAACAAATTTCTTAAAGTGACACATGCAAAACAGCTAATTAGTACCCGCAGTCACGTAGTTCACTGAGTTAATACACAATAAAGCCGCTTACCAAGACTATTGGTAGCGTTAATAGCGCTGGAAGATATAAAATATAAATCTATTGTTCCAAGCTTTTGCTGTCACAATTAAGGACCAGAAGAAAAAATGCTGAACATATCAGTATATCACGGCAATTGAAAATGTTGATAAAGATGACAATATTTTTTATTTAAATCCACAACTGGTTAGCTCTTGGCCTGCATCTCATCTGATGGTAAGTGATGATCAGGCGAAGGTGGAAGCGAGCTTCACCCGGAGTCCTCAACCACAGAGGAACTGGCTACCTTACCTCTAACTGCCGAAACACAACACACACATATCACTTTACCACTACCGCACTACTGCATTATCAGTTACTTCAAAAACGGTGAAGGAAAATATCGTGAGGAAACCGGCATGCCTAAGAGATATTTCTGGATGGCATGTGAAGCCAAGTTAGAGGACTATGGGTGGCCTTAAAACTCTGACACCAGTTAACCACTAACCACACGAAAAGAAGAAGCACACAACAATGCTGTTAACATTGTTACTATGGCTACAGACTTATATAAGATGGCGGTAGCTAGTCAGGCGGACTCAGAACAATCCCTACCGCCAACCAAACCAAGCAGAAAATTTTGCCCCCACTGGGAATCGAACCTGGGACCTCTGGGTCTGAGACAGTACGTCTAACCACTAGACCATTGAGGCGGAAATTGAAAATGAACACAAAAAAATGCTATGCTATTTGCGCTGTAGCATGGTGCGGGTGACAGTTGCCCGTATGACGTTGACATTTGTCAGTACCACGTAGGGATGTGAGGTTATGCAATTCATTTTTATCGCTAACGATACTCGCAGCGTGAATCTAGTTCTCTTTAATATTGTTATGAAAATTAGTGTATTATTCAGTTGTGCAGTGTAACTACGTGTGTGCTACGTGTATAAACTTGTCAATATAAATGTTTTATGGCTACATAATTATCTTTGTACTTATATAAAATAATCAAAATCGGGTTTATGTTTTTTTTTTCGTGACAACATTTTTGCTCTATGGTGCATCGGCGCGGCGGCCATGTTGTTTACCCGTGCGATGCTGTGAGTGCGAGTACGAGTGCAAGCGCGTTATACTGTGACTTAATGTGACACGTATTACGATTTCATTGTTTGTTTTCATTTTTGTTAAATTGTTATTTGTTATAAGTTTGTTGAGTTTGTTGTTATTACCATGCCTAAGCATACAAAAAAAACTGTTTTGGGTAGTCAGGCCAGGGAGCTTGTTGTTCGCCTCCGAGACTACTTTGAAAGAGAACAACAAAATAATGGACCGTTGTTACCATTGAATCATATTGTAGAACGAGTAGCCGAAGCTCTTGATATTGGCCGCAATACTGTTTCGCGTATAACACGTGAGAAAATTGGCCAAGATGGGATGTTTGAAAATAAATTATCGACACCCAACAAAAAGCGGACCAAGGTGAAGCCAATCACAGATTTGGATGATTTTGCTAAGGTTGCTATTAGAAATCATATTTATGATTATTATAGAAGAATGGAGCTACCCACATTGCTCAAGCTTCTAAAATCATTAAAAGAAGCTGACTTGTTCAAAGGAGGTATTACTTCGCTACGGCAAGTTATAAAAGATATTGGCTTTGTTTACAAAAAAGTTAACAAAAGAAAGATTATTATGGATAGGACTGACATTGCCCTAGCAAGATGTAGATTTTTAAGGAAGGCCAAAAACATAAGTGATTGGAGCAAAGTTGTCTTTTTGGATGAAACGTGGCTAAACGCCAACCACACAGTGGGTAAAAGTTGGACCGACGATACGGCACAATCGTGTACCAAAGTGCCGGAAGGCAAAGGCGAACGCCTTATTATTTGTCACGCAGGTACAGCAAGTGGATTCGTCCCTGATTGTTTGCTGGCTTTTAAGTCAAAAAAAACTACGGAGTATCATGAGGAGATGAATTACGAAAAATTTAAAGATTGGTTCATAGGTCTATTAAACAATTTAAAAGAGCCTATGACCATAATAATGGACAACGCACCCTACCATTCGGTGCAAGTTAATAAACCCCCAAACCAATCCAACCGCAAAAGCGAGTTGGTGAAGTGGCTGAGTGAAAACGGAGTTACAGCAGATATAAAAATGTTAAAGACGGAGCTTATTGCCTTAGTCCGACGCCATAAGCCACCAACTCCTACCTATGCTCTGGACGAGATGGCAAAAGAAAAAGGCCACCAGGTCCTTCGACTACCACCCTACCATTGCCAGTATAACGCTATTGAGCTGATTTGGGCCCAAATAAAAGGTATGCTTTTAATTTCAATTCCCATTTTGAAGCTTTATAAAAAAATCAGCTTTCCGATCGTAGCATGTACCTAGTTTAAAAACATTACCAGATACTAGATTAGGCTGATTGATGATTATTTGAATACTTTTTTTTATAAGTTCGTTTATTTTTAGGTTACGCCGCAAGAAATAATACTTCGCCGCCATTTACGGCAAATAAGATGTTGGCCCTATTACAAGAGGCCATCAACAATGTTCAACCTGAAGACTGGTCGAAGGTCGTGAATAAAACAAAAAGGGACATTATGTCTGATTGGGATCGTGACATACATATTGACAACATAATTGAGTCATCGTTAATAATATCCGTCACAGATTCAGATGATGAATTGAGTGACAATTCAGATGTTCCTGACTCTGATATGAGTTTAGACGAATAACATGTATTTTTTTTTAGCAACCTTTTAAGCAACCTTACCCTATAAATGTTCTGTTGTATAATTAGACCTTTTAAAAATAAAAATTGACCTACGCACAATATACGTTTTTTATTATAAAAAATATCGACTATCCATCGTAGCAGTACATCCCATCACTAAATACGTCTATGGCGTTACGTTATACGCATAACACTTTGCTTAATTTTTCATTCAATTTGATTTTATTTCTTGATTAGAACATTCTGGTTGGGTTTAATTTAATTTACTACAGTTATTAATTATTTAATATATTACGAATGTGGTACAACTGAAATATTAAGTCATAAATTGTAAATCGCGGCAACTTTCAAGAGTGAAACGAAATGTTACTGAAACTGTCACCCGCACCATGCTACAGCGCAAATAGTGTAGAAAAGAAGGGCTAAAAAGTCGTGTTTTGTCGGTTTTTAAGTAGGTACAATCAGTGAAATTAATTTTTTAGCAAAATGGACACACTGCGTCAATTTGCCGTGTTATAGCTATTTTATACAACTGTCAGAAAATGACAGGAATTGTGATTTAAAGATACAGACAATTTAAGTTGGTAGTCAATTTGACAAACAATTAATTAAACATGAAAAAAAAATATTAAGGAAAATAATCAACCAAATCATGAGCAAGAATTGGAGATGAATGGAACCCAATACCGAGATCCAAGTAGTACAGTATTTTCACCACTATTTCTTCTGAAAGTTTTCGATCCCTAGTAACCTCTTGATAACGAACAAATAATAACTTAAGAACATCTGTTTATTTACAATCAAAGTGTTATCAAAGATCTCGCTTAGAAAAAAAAAAAAATCTCTTCAATTCTACAAAATGATAATTAATGTTCTATTTCTTACCTGAGTTCTATAACTGAGTTTGAAATAGTTTGTAGTTTTCTGAATTCTTGTGAAATAATGCAAGTGCCTACGAAAATGCCGACGAAATGTGCCAATTTTTCTTCATGGGTATCATTTTCATGGTTTTCTAGAGCACTTACATCAATATTTGGGCCAAAATTAAATACAAGATGGCGCCAACGAAAATTTCCAATTTTTCTTCATAGATGATGATTGATGTTTTCTCTCTTCAATTCTACAAAGTGATAATGAATGTTCTAAGATTTCTTACCTGAGTTCTATAATTGAGTTCAAAATGGTTTGTAGTTTCCTGAATGCTTGTGAATTAATGCAACTGCCAACGAAAATACCGAAGAAAAGTGCGAATGTTTCTTCATGGGTGTCATTTGCATGGTTTTCCAGGGCGCTGACAACGATATGGGGTCAAAATAAAAATTCCATCAACGAGCAATTTTTTCATCATAGATGATGATTGATGTTTTCTGTCTTCAATTGTACAAAGTGTTAATGAATGTTCTAGGATAGTTCTATAATATGAATCCTTACGAAATAAAGCAACTGAATAAAACATCTTTCTTTTTTCTTACTCTATTTTCTTGTGAAATAACGGGACGTCTTAGAATTGTTTTGTGTTGCAAATTGAGATGTTTTGATTAAAATATAAAAAGGGAAGTCATTATTTTGGTCTTGTTAGTCTATAACCCTTAAGCAAACAGAAACAAAACATTTTAAAAATTACTAAAGAAAATTTTGGTAATTGGTCGTTAGAGGTTTGAGGAAGAGGGTGTAAAGTTCACCAATTTTTCATAAAAAATGGAGAATCCTCCGACCTAACGGGTATTGTGTCTGGTGGGCAACTCCCCGACGTTACATGTCAGGACGTTGTATATATGCTAGTCGCGCGGTAAACTCTGCTTAATTTTGCGTGCGATGTAGTTTACATGTGGCGATGTAAATGCCGCCACAGGTCCTTTTGTCGTTCTGATAATTTAAATTTTGTAATACTAAGCTATTTTCTTGCAGAATTCATCCATCAAAATCAACAAACTCAGCAAAATCAACGGCAGTAATGCAGAACTCATATAAATTTTTAACATTCTTTTTTATATTTTTTATACGCTGCTACACTTAACCCTGCATTTAAAAAAATGCATTTCATATTCTCTAACGCTACAAGAATACGGCTAACTGATCCATCTTGAACTACAACTGAACCGCAAATTGATAGACGTGTCGTGAAATTACGTTAATCAGTCTACAACTATTTCATGGATCTGATGTCAAAGGTTTACCGGATTCATTTAATTAGCAACAGACTTAACGTAGTGTGCCATCAACGTTTTCTACGTGTAAAACGTAGTTGGCTCTTGAAAGCGCTTGGACTTCACTTAGTGGCCATTTCTAGAGACGAGTAGGGATGTAAAAATGCTGGATAGAAAGACGATGAAGTGAAAACTTATTTAGACACGTTGGAAATTTTTGAGATGGGACTAAACCATTGATTTCGCGACACCATGACGACACTTCATTTTTGAAAACGCGTTTGTGCTCTTTATTTAAATTACGTTACGGATCAATGTTCTGTGCAAGTATTTTTACTTTAAAGATTTTGTAAACGCGATTGTGCTCTTATTTATATTAAGTCACGGATCAATGTTCTATGCAAGTATTTTTACTTTAAAGGTATCGGAAGTATTTTTTTTTTGTAATCGCGATTGTGTTCTTTATTTAGATAAGGTTACGGACCAATGTTCCATACAAGTATTTTTTTCCACCAAGGTGATCTTGTTCAAGTTTTAACTTCTGTCGGCACTCCCGGGGTGTCAACACTTTTTTTTTAGAGATATCTATATTAAATCTGTACCTTACTAAAGTTATGTGAATGTAGATAGAAATATCACTGTTTTTTGTACACCATAATAAACAAGACCTTATTTTTAACCAACTTCAAAAAAAAGGGGGAGGTTCTCAGTTCGTCAGAATATATTTTTTTATTTATGTTCCCCGATTATTCGAAGACGGCTGAACCGATTTGAAAAATTCTTATTTTGTTTGAAAGTGTATACTTCCAAATTGGTCCCATTGTCATTTGGTCACGATCTCATGGTGGGATCTTGGAGAAATCGATCAAATACTATAGCCACACCTATAGCGATTCGGGTATTTTTTATAGTAACTCATGCATTTGCTCTCGAAAAGCACCATTTGGTAAAGTGGAACTGATGAATTACAAACCAACCCACTAAAAAGTGAAAAAAAATATTTTTACCAAAAAAACAACCGACTTACAAACTACTAAGTGAAAAATAACTTTAATTTCGGAAGTCGGTGGCAAAAAACTTAAATACTAATCCAAAGACATCGACTTCCGAAAATAAAGTTATTTTTCACTTTGTAGTTTGTAAGTCGGTTGTATTTTTGGTAAAAATATTTTTATTTAGGTAATTATTGTCCTTAGATACAAACAAAAACTATATCAGCGCTGAAAATTTATTGATTATGTTTTATATTATTATGACAAATACAATAAAAACAGACAAACATCAAACGAAATCAAACTTTATCAGTAAATACGCTCTTACTAACTCATTTATTATACAAAATTCCAAACTATACGCTATATACTTCAAACATGAACTGCTATAAAATTTAATTTGCTAGAATCTTTAAAGAAAATCCATCTTTATACACCAGGGGTTAAAAATAGGACTCACTTAGCAGCTGACACTTTACTGAGCAATCCACCATCCGTTGCTGTCCGTTAGCTGTCACAACTTTGTTAATCAAAGCAGAGTGCAAGTACCGCAGTCGATGGAAACTTTAAATGCCAAATACAGATTGGTGGAACGTAACATGAACTGTAACAAACGTTGAATTATTTCTTCTAAATTACTCAATGGATTTTGTTGCAGTTTTCACCATAAAGAGTAAATATTTATTCTGGAAAGTTTATGTGTCTAATCTAATATCTATACATATATTAAAATCGTAGCAAAGTCAAAACTGTACATTAAATATTTTTGAAAAAAAAGTAATTGATACGAAGTTTGGGATCGATTCTAATGCCAAAAATATGTTTTTTAGAATTCTTGTCTGTGTGTCTGTATGTATGTTCCAGCATCACGCAAATTCTACTTAATAGATTCTGTTAAAATTTTGCATAGATATTCCCTATGTCTCGTCAAATTATTGGGTATAAATTATCACGCTAGTTGCTATGGGGGATGAGCAATATTATAGTATGTTCGTATTCTTCTCCACAAATTGTAAAAGGACGCGCCAGAATTTTAGGATATTGCAGATAGTTACCGATTAAATTTTTTACATGATTATCATCACGCTTTACCTTATAGCAGTCAATCATGTAATATAAGAAAAGCAATTTTGGCTAACTTCCAACAACAGCAAATAACTAAGCGGTTGGATGATTGCTTTGCAAACCAGTGGTTGAAAACTCGATTTCCAACTATATTGATATTTTTTTGTTTTTTTTACATCCATTTTACTATTGGTATTTTTTAAATTCTTTTTTTTTACTTTTTCTCATACTATTATGTATATAATAGTTTGTAGATTTGAGAATTTGCGCTCAGTAAAAACTAAAAAAATTAACGATCACTATTTTTAATATTATTTGCGGTTATTTCTTCACAAAGTACGGGACCCATTGTCGTTTGCGTTCCTGAGGACAACTGATAATGCAGAGTATCCGAAAGTCCGCGCAGTCTGCGTAGCACGTCCCCTTTTTGATGGTGGCCAACACCGGGCGGAGATCAGCGTTAGTGACTATCCCAGTCTTCTGCGACATTTGTTTGACTTTTACATCGACTTTTTACGAACTTTGCGGCGTACTGCTGAAGGTGACATTCAACAAAATGATAAACGCGTTCTAAACAGCTGTCTTAATTGAGTAAACAGGACGTGGTAATTTCCATAGGTGGCAATCCACTAACCGAGTATGGGTTAACGGTTCCACAATCATTGGCACATCAAGACCGCGGAAATCGGGAATTATTATGATCCAGGCGCAATGAGTACCATCGTTTACGATGACGTATCTATGTTCACCTCAGAGCAAAGGGACCTATTAATACCGTTCTCCAAAGCTTTGGGCTCAGTCAGGGTAAAATGTTTGTCTCGGATGCTCCTGGTGGAACAGGCAAAACATTTACTACCACTGGCATCCTTGCAACAGTGACACCCCACAAAGAAGCGCGTGCCCAGGGATTGTGCTTTCATCCTGTGGAGTGGATGCATTATGGCAAATAGGAAAGCAGTGGAAGCTGTAAACAGAACCCTGCAGGACATTTGCAGGAACCAAGACATGATGGGTGGTGTCACAGTTCTGTTTACTGGCGATTTCCGGCAAACACTACCTGTGGTGGGGCGAGGTTAGGATATTGCAGATTGTAACTTTTTAAGTAAATGATTAATATCACGCTATATTTTTATGGAGCTAAGCAGTCAATCATGAAATATTATAAGAACGGCTATTTTAGCTAACTTTCAACAACAGCAAATAACTAAGCGGTTTGCAAAACTGTTTTTGTGAGTTCGATTCCCAATTACTGGTATTTTTAGTCTTTTTTTTTACATTTTTTAATACTAATATTATAATAGTTCGTAGAGCGTATTAATTCAATAAAAGGAAAACTTCGTAAGCAATGGGAAATTGCTACGTCACGTCACAAGCACTTTACAGTAACAAAATACTCGAGGTTCTGTACTGATCATTTTAGAGACTATTAGAATAAAATGTTTTTTTACAGGTCATACAATAAACCTAATGTAAAAAACTCAATATTTTTAGTGCTATTTACTTTAAAAAGCATATTGTAAAGTAGTTCAATATTACAAAAACAAATATGCTTGAAATACTTCATTTAATCTTTTGGTATTATTTTAAAATTATTAACAAGAATGAAATTAATGTGGTGACGCGTGGAACTAGGGCTGACGAGGTGAATGCTTCGTTAAAAAGATTGACTCTTTGTTTGCGAGTTCGAAGACTGAGCTTGACCATCATCAGCTTGGCGGGAATTCTTATAGCTTAAAAATTCTCCGATGTTTTTCAAAAAGTTAGTGAAGGCACTCTACCATGGTGGCTTCCAAAGACTCAAGAGGTAGAGTATTTCCCACTTAAGAAGATCTGATTCGTCTGGTGTACAGGGACATCAATCGAATACTTTAGGTACCAAGATAATTATTGGGTGTGTGAACGGTCCATTTAAACGCCCAAAAATGATCAAGCTGCACCCATCAACCACAGTATTCTCTTGCAAATTGAAGGGAGCGAAGTGGTATGTGACACCTCCACCGATTAATATGGTTGTAGAGCAAGATGATGCCACACATTACCCCGTAGAATTTTTGAATTCACTAACGACAATTGGACTTTCAGGCCATGGTACGGAGCGAGAGGGCATGAGAGGCCGTCACCTCCTTCTAAAAAAAGGAAAGGAAAAGGAAAAAAGGATGTGCGCCGTATTACTTATTAAATAGCGAAAATAATTAATATCTAATGTCCTGCTGTCCTTTAATAAAAGGGCAATTAAGAATAAAAACTTTTTAGTTCTTATTCAAGCATTTTTTATCATTCACTTGCTCAATAAATTTTACAAAATATGAACACACTATTAATTATCATGTTTCATTGTTGAATTTGTGGTGTTTCATTGTGTCCACAGCGGTGTACACATATCACATTTTCTAGTTTTTATTTTTCTGCTGATTGATTACACATTAAATTAAATAAAATTGCTTATATACTTGTAAAAAATAGACTTCTATGGGTGATAACAAAAGATGTACGAAACTTTGAATTTTTTGTGTTTCATTGCTGGACACATGACCCTACTTTTCCAGTAGATGGAAAAAACATGAGCCATTCTCATTTAGTTTTACCATCACTTTATGTTTCCGAAAAACATAGATTGAGAAAACCCCCACCACCGTGAACGTCGTGCGGTGACAGTGAATAACGCGGACGTACATCAGACCGAGCGTGGGTCGTGCGTGCTTGATCGTTTACTCGTATATAAACTTGCTGTACAGCGGATTCAGCATTTAGAACTTGTGTCGCAAGGTGACTGCGCGTCAAAGTGGATCGCGAGACACTTTCAAGATTTATTGAAAGATATAAGTCCCACCCTTGTTTGTGGAATGTCTCAAGTGGAAATCGATCACATTCAAATCTTTCATGATATTTATTCATTTGAGTATAATCTGCACGTTTATGATAATAACATTTAATCCAAAACCTTTTCCTATATTTTATCCTCTCTCTAATGCTGCTGGTAACATCAGACCTTCCATTTTTTTTTTTTTTTAACTTGTGCTATTTAAATAAATGAAACACGTGCGCTCATTTAATTCTATCGATTACATTCGTTAGCATGCTGGATGCGCGAACAATAGTGTATATGCTACGTCCAGCATTGCGGCCTTGAGCGGACGTACAACTAGGATGAATCAAGGGCTTAATACTTATGCATTCACAATCACAATGTAGAATTATTTAAACGTGTGTTAAAAAAGCTTGTTTTTGCTTGCCGTACCGTACCTTGCTGTACGCACACTATGCTGATAAAAATGCTTGGCTCAATGCTGGTCCTGCTCCACAACTACAACTAACAACATACAACATTTGAAAATACTGTTGAAGCTGCTGAAGATTGTAAGACCATATTTGCATTGTATAAACTCAATCTCTTTTGTCCTACTAATATTATAAATGCGAAAGTTTGTGAGGATGGATGTATGTGTATGTGTATGTTTGTTACTCTTTCACGAAAAAACTACTGGACGGATTTGGATGAAACTTTACAGTAATATAGGTTATTCATCAGAATAACACATAGGCTACAATTTATAATGATTTTATGTAATTTTGGTCATAATATAACGATACGTGTCAATTAAGTCGGAAAAAAATCTTCCATCTGAGAGCTATCTTGGCGTGCGCTGCCTAAACCAATGGAGTTACATAAAGATGATGTACCGCAGGATTGTTTGTCTTAAGTAGATCTAAATAAAAGTCCGCGACAGCATATATCTACCTTTTATGTGTAAGCCAGTACGACCAAAATTGTGAACCATAAATTTAATTAAATTTGGTACTATTTTACAATGCACATATTAGTATATAATTATCAAACTCTTATCAAAATGAATACATTTCTCGCATTAAGTATTTAATGTAGATAAACTTTGTCTTTCACACTAAGTAATTTGGCCGAATAGTTTAAAAGTTATCACGATAATATGATTGACTTGAATGGAGCGCCTAACGGTTGAGAATGGTGAAGGCGGACTTTTTTCCTTGATGCCCCGGGTGGTACAGGAAAAACTTTCTTGCTTAATTTACTTTTGGCAAAAATTCGTGGCGGCCATAACGTTGCATTAGCTGTGGCTTCCTCTGGAATTGCTGCAACATTGCTAAGCGGTGGATCGACAGCACATTCGGTCTTTAAATTACCTCTTGATCTGGCGACTGAAGAAACCCCATCGTGTAACATCAGCAAAAGCAGTGCCCGTGGCCTCCTCATGGAACAGTGTAAATTAATCGTATGGGACGAGTGCACAATGTCACACAAACGTGCCATTGAAGCTCTTGATCGTTGTTTACAAGACTTACACGGCAAACAAACAATAATGGGTGGTGTGGTTGTTTTATTGGTTGGGGACTTTCGGCAAACTTTGCCTGTCATCGAGCGAGGCACTGCAGCAGACAAAATTAACGCATGTCTAAAATCCTCATATTTATGGACCAAAGTTGAAAAGCTGCACCTTATCACCAACATGCGTGTCCAGTTATTCAATGATCTAGAGTCGGGCGCGTACGCTGAAAAACTGCTCGAGATAGGTGAAGGTGGATTCGAAACTGTCGAAGGAGGTATGGTTCTATTCACTAACCAATTTTGTCACGTTGTGGATTCGGAAGACGCACTCATTGCTCAAGTTTTTCCAAATTTGCAACAGAACATCCACGATGAAAGTTGGCTATGTGAAAGAACTATACTAGCACCAAAAAATAAGACAGTTGCGAAAATCAATAAAATTATCTTGGACCAAGTAACCAGCGATGCAACAACCTACAACTCCATCGACACAGTCTGTCATCTGAAGACTGTACGAGTTACCCCGTGGAGTTTCTTAACTCTTTGGAGCTATCCGGGGTGCCATCACATAAGCTCGAATTAAAAGTCGGTATACCCGTTTTGTTAATGCGCAACTTGGACGCCCCGAGACTATGTAATGGCACCTGATTGCGAGTCATTGAACTAGGCAGGCATATTGTTAAGGCCACAATTTTAACTGGAGAAGTTAAGGGTGAAAATGTTCTTATTCCACGCATCCCAATAATACCCAATAATTTACCCTTCAATTTCAAACGTTTACAGTTCTCACTTAAAGTTGCATTTTCTATGACTATTAATAAATCGCAAGGGCAAACTTTGAAGGTAGCAGGGATACATTTAGGCACGCCCTGTTTTTCCCATGGGCAGCTATACGTAGCTTGCTCACGTGTATCTAAATCCCAAAATCTACATATTTACGCTCAAAAAAAAAAATCAAATAACATAGTATACAGGAGTATATTGCAGTAAAAACACAGATAAATTAACACAGATGTTCACCTATTCGAGTTATATACCACATCATTCTTTACTTATTACAAAATCTATTAAAAAAACCGCATTAAAATCCGTTGCGTAGTTTTAAAAATTTAAGCATACATAGGGACATAGGGACAAAGAAAGCTACTTTGTTTTATACTATGTAGTGATTAAATGCAAGTAACATTGGTCCGACCTGTTTATTAGTCAGTGTTTAGTAATCCGTTTGTGCTGGATAGGATAATCTCAAGCCCGAGGAAGGATATAG
Organism: Omphaloscelis lunosa; assembly: GCA_916610215.1. Lineage (NCBI taxonomy): Eukaryota > Metazoa > Arthropoda > Insecta > Lepidoptera > Noctuidae > Omphaloscelis > Omphaloscelis lunosa. The sequence continues at coordinate 12,195,755 of OU744267.1, forward strand.
GGCTACTTTTTATAAACACACCATACAGGTAAAGATTGATGAAAAAACCACTGGACTTAGCATTTTGAAATTTGCAGAGTTCTATTATAGCTTAAAATAATGAGCACTTAGAAAGGAATTCAGATAATTCCACCCTCAAGAGATTCCCTCTAAATATTAGGTATAGGTGTTCAAAGAAGGTATGGAAACTAATTTTGAAGTTAGAAATCTGGGATGTACGATGTGAAGTTACATTAAAAAAATATAAGTATTTAAAAAAAAATGTCACGTAACTTAATGTGGCAGACCAAATTCTACGCGAGCGAAGCCGCTAGCGAAGCTGCTAGTATTATATAATTGCATAGTACAGGTGTGAGCACTATGTACTAAAGAGTTACCATTTACCGGGTAATATGTCTTTCATTGATTTGAATGTACCCTGGCTGGCGGCTGTGAGTATGTCATGCTCACTCAGATGTCTCGCTGATGGTGGCACGGGTGGTGGATCATTTAGCTCCCTTCAAAATGGTTGAGCTGAATGGTGCTAATCTATGCGTCATGTTCGTGAATGGGTGCCGTCAGTTGGGACTGGTCATCTCTTAGCTGCCATGGCTTATTTTGAATTTATTTTAATTTTTGAATTGTTCTTTGGTTTATCTTTTTATTACGGACGCTTCTAACTTGCACGTCCTTCTACATTGTTCTCACATGTATAATTTCAACATAACCAATGTTTTATACATTTTTTGTATTCAAAAGAGTGTCCGTTGTCCGTTCTTCTCCATAGGTACCTATTACGCTTTGCAATGGGCACCTAGCTTCATATTTCTAACTGACCGACTCCTTGTAAATGCCTGTAAATGGTTTAATTAGAATACATGCTTTGAGTTTTGAGGCATGGTCATCTGATTAGTCAGCGTTAACCGGTAAAGTCCCCAAAATAGCGTCGCGATATTTTTCATTACAAAAAAAAAAATTAATGACAATCCGTCAGGCCATAGAGTAAAACTGCCCACAGACTACATCGAGATCTAAATTGCGTAAGTCCCCGTCACCATTTGGCGACAGTGGGTATTGACGGCCGTGTCAGACCCGCTATCGCTTATAAGTGACAGCTGGGGAATCACCGCGAAAATATCGAAAATCATCCTATAATAATTTGAAATATGACATGTGTAATATAAAAAAAACAAGGCAACAATATTATCATCATGTCTAAGCTAAGCGGAACAAGTTACTAAATATATCCACATCATCATTTTATCATTGATAATATAAATATTCAAAATAAATTTTCACTCGATGAAACATTTTCAAAAAAGAACTCGGTTCGTGGGGCCCTAGGCAGTTGCCTATACTGCTTTATGGATAATCTGGCCCTGGGTTCAACTAATGTGAAATATAAAAACTAGAAAAAAAGCGACATCAAATAAAATTTACTGCAAAGTATTGTAAAACACAATTTCAGTTTCGGAAATCGATGCCATTGTTTCACTTTGTAGTCACTTTTTTGAAGTTTGTTCTTGTTATTAATTGTAAAAAGTTTTTCAATACAAAGTCAAAGATTTATTTGCAGATAAATATGGTTACAAGTTCTTAAAATGGTAGGTAATATTAGTAGCTTAGCATATTTAATTATAACATAATGACATGCAAAATTTTGTTATAGGTAGGTACAATTACATTATTACTTACATTTAAACTGAAAGAATTCTTTTATATTATAGAAGGGATTCTCTATTAGCCACCTACGTACAGCCCCTTTGAAGCGAACCATTGGAAGTTCTTTGATTTGGTTAGGACATACTTACATACATAAACTCACGCCTTCTTCCCATGGGGGTAGGCAGAAACTACAGAACGCCACCTGCTACGATCCTTACGTACTCCTTTTGCCTCGTTTACGTTCATACATCAGGTCATACACTCCCGCCGGTTGCGAGTACTACGCACTTGGCCTTTCTGAAGAACATCACCAATAAGGTCAGTATATGTCCTTCTAGGGCGTCCCCGACCGGCCTTTCCCTTCACATCAGCCTTGTAAATACGTTTTGTTAGTTGCCTTTCATTCATCCTCTCAACATGCCCAAACCATCTCAGCATACCCTTTTCAATTTTTGTCACAACATCTTCTTTTAAATCACACCGCTGTCTTATCACATCATTCTTCAGCCTATCATTTATAGACAAACCACACATGCTTCGCAAGGAACGCATTTCCACAGCATTTATTCTACTTTCATACTTGTTTTGCCACACCCAACATTCACTTCCATACATAAGCGTAGGCACCACCACACCATTGTGAACAGCCAGTCGAGCTTTGGATTTGGTTAGGAATCTTGTTATAAATCTGAGTACACATAGGATTCCAGTCTACAATCTATATCAATGTAAGCAGAAGAGGGCCACTTCTCTGCCCATTGTTGGTGAAAGTCTGGTTTCATTTTCCGATGTCGGCTTAAAACTAAACGAGCTCATTTTATTTTTTTTTGTATTGTGGAAAGACGAGGGTTTATTTATTGATGTTTCTAGGTATATGTGCTCTTTTTGACAAAGCTGTGGTTAAAACACTGCAAAACTCCCTTCCTCACATAAAAAAAACAGTGGCACTCCGGGACTGCTATTAGAAGTGAAAATTAAAAAAAAAATACTTTCAAAACCTTCAAACTAAAAATACTTGCATTGAACATTGATCCGTAGCATAATTATTAATAAGAGCACAATCGCGTTTACAAAAATGAAGTGTCGGTAGCGGTGTCGCGAGTTCAATTGTTTTTTCCCATCTCAAAAATATCCAATTCGCCTAAAAAAGTTTTCACTTCAAAAACCAATAAATGACTTAAAAGTCAAAAATATTTTCAATTTTATAATACCTACACGAAAACAAAAAAAAAACAAAGCCAGCGACTTTCGAATCTAAAATTATTTTTCACTTTGTAGTCACTTTTTTTTGTTTCATTTTTTCATTGTATTATTTTTTATGTTCTCCCTTCTCTTTCTACCCGTTTTCTTATATTTCTAGTCTTCAAGGTAGTCGTATTTTTTTTTTTCTTATTTATTCAGTAGCGTGAGATTCCCGCGTTTAGTCACTTACAGTGCTCAGCCAAACTATGCAATTTCCTCCCACTATTTTCTTCGGAACTTTCGACAACCCTGTCTTACTGTTGACCTGTAACAAGCCACCTAATTCCCTACAATAAAAATCAATTAGTGCATAACCAAAACTAGCAATTTGCACAACTAATTAAGCCAACGTAACATTAACATAACTTATGATTATGCCCAGATAAAGCCATTTACACACGTTCGCTTATACCCTGACTATTCTGCATACGTTCCCGTTATCCGTGCCGGTTAATGTGCATGAAGCTTAAGGTAGATTTTGGTTATTTTCCGTACGATATGATAGTACAAAATTAATATTCTTTAACAAACAATTGTTATTATCAATGATCTAATTAATTAACCTTTTGTTTTAAATAAAGATGATAAAAATGTTCTGGGATCATCTGGAATTTCTCAGTAGCAGCCTGGAATCTGAATTTGTGCCCGGTTGATGGCAAAAGGCTCGCCACCCATAGCCATATGCCAATGCACTATAGGTACCTCTGCCTAACCCTTTGGCAAAACAAGGTGTGATTTTATGTCATGTAAAAAATGTTAAAACACGCTGTATTTATCCTATATTATTAAAAGGAGCAATATTTGTAAATATATATATTAAGCACGTTCGCGAAAACGGCTGTAACGATTTCAATGAAAGTTGCTATATAGGGGTTAACGGGGGCGAAAAATTGATCTAGCTTAGGTCTCATATCTGGGAACAATCGTTTTCTCCGTATTTTCACACGAGCAGAGCTCGGTCGCCCAAAGTGAAAAACAAGATGACTACCTTAAAATAATGACATGGCACCATGGACGTAGTAAATACATGGGGAACTTACCTATACTATTAAATGATTATTCTTTATTTTCACCAGTCAGAGCAGAGCTCGGTCGCCCAGGTACATTTCTTTATTCAAGTCAATTTTGGTAATGAATTCTTTTTAATAATTTTTTTTCGAGGTATTAAAATCTACCAACACTTTTTTTATTGTTGTTCATTTTTTATCTAAACCTATATTTTTTAATACCTTAACAATAATAAAATTTAAAAATTTAAAAAATAATTAATAATTATATATAGATCAATGAAATGAATTACCACTTAGTTATACCTGACCTTATTTTACAGACCAGGGTAGCATGGCCCAAAAGGGAGGAGGCCATACTTAGCAGAAGGTGAAACAAAACTGCCAATGAAAATGATGATAATGAACCTTATTTTGTACACCAAAGACTCAAAAACTGCAAAACCTTACCTAAAAGATTATCCTCCTAACATTTTTCCTGCACATGGTTCTCAAATAAACACTGTCTTGGCTATTTTTCGGCATATTTATCGTTCCTTATTAAGCTGAAATGCCTAAACGACCCCCGAACTTACTAGTGTAATGATAACAATAGCGGGACTGTTTGTATGCGGTTGGGGCTACAAAATGAATGGTTAGAACGAAGTCCACTCGTAACCCCGGTTTTATATTACACCAAGGTGTGAGACATGTATTCTACATGTTGTCTACTGTCTTCATTTGTTATTTACACGTAAAACAAGTTGTAAAGACAAGTTTTAAATATTTTTATTTTCTTGTCTAACATGACAAAAAGTTGAATGAAATAGTTAACAACATACGACTGAAACAACCTCAGTGTTAAATAAAATGAACCGGCGAATCTTCACAGTTTGAACATATTTTTAACAACAATTATTTTACAAGACTTGTCGAAAACGAATACCACAACTTGTATTATATTAGTGTATGTTTTATTGTAGAAGTTAATCCTGTAGAAAATCTCATAAAAAGTGGGGTCGCTGTACGTCAGAAACTGTTAAAAAAACTCATTGTTATTTGTTTGTTCTTTGTAAAATCTTAATTCTACTGATAATAGAGATGGGTAGCATTGCCCGTCATTTAAGCTTGTCAATGGTTGCTACTGAATGTCATTCTCATCTCAGCCCCATTACTTGGTTATTATAGTTCTCCCCAATGCAACGCCTCGACGAAAGGATGCTGCGCTTCAAAGGGGCAATTGAAAAACTTTCGCAAACTAATCTCAGTATCAATCTTTCCAAAAAAATCCCTAATGTACCAAAATTTTGAGAACTTTTTGACAATCATTATCGCTGAGATGAGATTTTGACTTGAATTGGAACGTTTTTACCCGACTGCCCCAGAAGGAGGATAATATTTTTCGGAGTATGTATGTATGTCTATTTTTTGACACGCTCTATAGCCTAAACGGCTTCATCGATTTTAACACATGAGGTGTCGTTAGATTCGTCTTAATTGTGGGAGTGAAATAAGCTATATAATATTTATATATTGCATATGCAAATACAAAAAAGGAGGGGTAGGTTTAAAAAAAAGAACGACATTATTGGTATCAAATAAAAGCTAGTAATGTGATGTGATGTGTGTGTGTAATGTATGTGTGTGTGTGTGTATAAATAAAACTAAAAAGTTTGAAATAAAGAACATTTTCTTTTTAAGTACTAGAATTATATTAGCCTTGTGGACAATGGCCATGTCAATTGAATTCTGTTCTAACTAAGTAGATATTCTCAGCCATTCCTAGTCATTTGTTTTCTACTGCAATGCGAAATATCGAACAAAATCCTTCACCCGCTGGTTTCAAAACCACACAGCTACGGTCATTTCGGTAGGAAAATGCCACTGTAATCTTTATTTATCGTTTTGCACCCAAATTTGCTTTGTTTCAGTGTGTCGTTCACTACCCAATTTGGTGCAATGCATGGGTTACGTTCAAATGGCGATGGTAACTGTTATTTGAATACCCTGAGATATGGTGTTTGACTAGAGATAACAATGGGTTTCATTACCCTTTGAAGATGCTTTGGAGATTATCGGGTCATGGAAAATGATGGGGTCACTAGAGGAGAAAACGCGAACAAAATTTTTGAGCAACATGTCACATAAACATAAACATAACATCACGCCTTGTTTCCCAGAAGGGTTGGGCAGAGGTGTCCCTGTAGCAGGTTCACCCACATTTTGCCAGTTATGTTTTAAGTCCCATGTAATAGGGGGCGAGCCTATTGCCATCAACCGGGCACAAATCCAGACTGCAGGCTGCTATTGAGAAATTTCAGAGCAACATGTCGTCCGGGATAATAAACGTCTCATGCAGTCTACTCAGATTTAGCATACTCCGCGGTTGTCATATTTGACATCTGCGTAACATTTTTAGTTTGAAATAGCTGCTTTAGTTAACATTGAACGTCACTGAGTCAACCCCCTATTACATGGGAGTTTTAACTTTACTGACGATATATGGATGTACTGTCCTCTGCCTTACCCTTCGTCGAATACAAGGGGAATGTTATAAAAAATGTAACCCTTCAACTTTTGATCGTGTTAACTCGAATATTTTCAGTTCTGAAAGTTATTAAATTCTGCAATCCAAAAAAAAAACTATTCACAATGCTATTTTGGATGTGGAAGACCTAAAGAATGGTCGGCGCACTTTAGGCAGAAACTCGGCAGCCAACTTTGTTGTCAAGCCAATCTTATAAAAGCAGGTATTAGGCTATTTTTATCATCACTTCTTAATATCGACTAATGAAATACCAAAAGGTCTTAGGTCATTGCATCATAAAAAAGTTTTTACAACTTAAAATCGGGTTCATGAAGTTTAAATTACATAAGTCTCCTCAATTACTTAATCCTCTTAAGAGCGAAAACGATAAAACAAATTTGTAATACCTAGATAATAAATTCATTTTTAATCGTTTTCCTTCTGGTGGGGAGGCATCATAATAAATCTGAGAGTTCGAGCAGAACATAAAAATTAAAGTGTTTTATGATCGTAGAATATCATTTTTATTAGGAAGTAACCGGTAACTTTTGAACGAGCCCACAAACGATACGAAATTAGCAGAGTGCGTTTACTTAAGCGATGACTGAGCGAAGCGAGCCCCCTTGCAAGAAAAGCTTCGCACGCTCTTCTTGTGTCAAAGTGCGCTCACTCGTTGCGTTGGTGGGCTCGCTTGCTCATTTTAAGAGTGAGTTTGCTCCAATCGTTTATCTTGTAGTGGGGGCTCGCTACGCTCACTCATCACGAAATTATGCCGGCTACACTGAGCTGATTCGGGGAATTAGCTTACCTTATTATGATTGTGACTATCTCTCATTTGTTTGAACAGAGCAATCTGCTTGGAAATGCGGGTGTACGATACACCTCTGCCTAACCTTTCACAGAATACGGGCGAGATCATGTCAAATTAAATCAGATCAAGAGTAATTTATGAAAATTTAGATTTTTCGTGTATGCCTTGGCCGCAATCAGGCATTGATATTTTCACGATCGTCCATCAATGCCCTAATTGCTGACCGCGAAAGTAATGTACTTTTCTCAAATAATGCGCGGAAATTCAAATTGAATAAATTAATTATAAACTTAACGATAATTTTTCACGCGCCAATATGTTCATTTGTTTCTGGATGGAAATCTAAAAATCAAAAATTAAATTTAAATTGGAATAAAATCTTTGATAATTTACCTCCTTAGTTGCCTTGGGTCGAAGTAAAAAGATAGTTCCATTTTTAAATATAACGACAGTTATGAGTTTTCATAGTAACATTGCCGGCCGCCTGCTCGCTTGTTTTTGACCAGTACAGCAAGTTCGATTTATCTCGAAGAAGGTTGTCAGAATAATATTTGAATTTCCAACCATGTTTGAGAAAAGCAAATTATGTATTCTCCTTTCCATCTTACCCTATATTGACGAAATGTAATTTACCCATAAAAGCATACAATAATACATACAATAATTAATTGACGGCATTCTCTACATTATCCATCTATGTAGGGTCCCCATTTATCACATAGCCAAGGTTACTTGCTTGTAATGAATTACTACTTCCCTATAGAGATTGTTTTGGTCAGTACGGCTGTGGAATATTATTCGCTGATTCTGTTTTCTTACTGTGCTTTAGACAAACAAGGATTTTTATGGTATTTTCTTGATTTGGGTTTAGTTTTTTTTTTTTGTGGCTATTTGTGATATCCTTTATATGACGTAAATAGTATCTATTAATAGTATGTAGTAGTAAGACGTTTTTTTACAGATAATGGGTTGTTCTGTATACAGGGTTATTCGGTACTTTTATATTTTTACTTCAAAAATTAAAAATTAAAAATTTCGTCAAATTACTCGAAAATGGTTGACATTTGCATAGGGGTCATCATGATGACCCCTATGCCAATGTCAACCATTTTCGAGTATTTTGACATTTTTTTTATTTTAGGAGAGGTCATTTGCAACCAAATTACCCCTGGGTAATTACCCCTGGGAAATTACCCTTGGGTAATTCCCCCTGGATAATTTGGTTGCAAATGACCTCTCCTACATCCCCTTAACGGATTACCGACGGATTACCAATAACTCTGTATATTTAATCCTATTTTTTCTTATTTATTTCAAACCTTATACTTTTTAATATAATTGGGTACCTACTCTTATTTTGTGTTCGGGTTCTATAGACACCGTATTTTTAGGGATCAGTTATACATTAAGGTAATAACAATAAAATAAAGATTTTGATTTTCAGTTGAATGGGTTTTTTACACTGTTGAGTTTTATGTTGTACTTTTAGGATCCAAATTCAATAACTATAAAAGACAATAAGATAATAATGAAAGAAAGAAATTCTGTAACGAGTTTCAATATTAAGTAACGAGTCGTTTTCTTATTTGTTACCAATGGTTATTTTTACCCACCATACCATCAAATAAGTAGGTTAATGAGAACATTCTTATGCCATTGCAGATTTGTCTCATTACGCATTGATTTTCACGAAATTTTAAATCTTTTACATTTTTATTTTTCAAAATTCGCAAGCTACATTGAAGGAATCACCTTTACTATTCGTGTCATGTCATTTCGTTTAAAATAGGTTATTACTTATATTTATATTTTATATAGATTATTTTCTATTATATTGTGAGTGTGAGAACGCTTTAGGTTTAGTGGACTGTAGATTTTTTGACCATTTTCTATTTTGTTAAGTACCTGATACTTGTTGAAAGATCTACACTGTCCTCCCTATTAACATTGCTATTTGAAAATATTGTAAAAGCCAATTATTTTTAAAAGAGTAACCGTTGAGTTTCTTGCCTCTTCTCAATAGGAAACGAGCATTGGAACCATTCACCTAGCTTCTGACGTTTCATAAGTGCCCATATAGGTTTATGTGAAATAAAATATTAAAATTTTTGAATTTTTGAACTAATGCTAAAGTAGAAAATGACAATAACTAAACTACAAATTCTTAATGAAGAAACTGGGTGTAACTCGAATTATGCAACAAATAAACAAATGCAAGTCGACACTGATATTATGCTAATTCTTCGTCAGTTTAAGGTGATCAGGGTCTGTCTAAAGAACAGGGATAAGCGCATTATTATACTGGAAGTTTTTCTTACTTAATGCAAAATACCGGGGTCCAGGTCTAGTTGAAAACCAGCGTTAAATTTTCTGAACTGGGCCTTTTTGGCGCAGCCGTTAAGTACACTAGCCTGCAAATTTGTTACATCATACAATACACTTTTATTTGATCTCCTGTATTTTATTGTGTGCGTTTTCGTCTGAGCTTAATAAATGTATTTTCTTTCTTTTAATTTTCTATCAAATAAAGCCTGATTTACGCGGTGTAATTTTAATGACTGTGGCATATCATAAGTTGAAGCAACAATAATAGTTGCACTGTCTAATTAGTTAAGACGATGCAAGTCACTTGTTCCTTAAATTTAATGTATGGCTCAGGCAAGAAACTTGAATCGTGTAAATGGGCTTTAAGAGACAAAGCTCCGTGCAATTTCACTGCAATTAAATAATGACATACGTAATAAGGTGCATGATAGGCGCTTTACTTTGTATAAATTATTTCATCACCACTGCTCTCAAAACGGTGAAGGAAAACATCGTGAAGAAACCGGCCTGTCCTAGAACCAGAAACTCGAAGACGTGTGACATCCGCCAACCCGTACAGAGCCCGCGTGATGGATTACGGCCTCCCTCTCTCAGAGAGGAGGCCCAGCAGTGGAAACATTAGAGGCTGATTATCTTATGTTGTACATAATGAGACAGGGACAATGTGAATGAACAATGGGACAGCCATTGAAATACCTAGTGCTGTGACATTTTAACAATAAAGGGTATAATAACGGGTTCAGGTATGTTCGCACAAGCGCACGTCGATGGCTTCCACGCCATCTTCAGACGGAAATCTGCCTCTTTGCTCTGCAGAGTGCGGAAAAGCTCCAACTCCATCCTGAAGACCATAGCGTGGAGGTACGATTCTCCTTTATTAGGTGATGTTGTTCGAAGATGCATATCGAACAACAGCCTCGTTTCGAAATAGATAATAAGTTTAGTAACATAGATATAAGTTATCTCTTTTTATAATATTTACTAACACATATATGGATGTTGCTTATCCGAATTAAAGTTTTTTATTTATTTTTATTCCGGTTACTCTTTGGGAATATGAGTTTGTAACTGGTTATCTTTAGAGTAGCATCTGCCTGTGTGGGATAAACAGGTCCGTCGTACTGTAACTAACTGCTACGATTATTTGTCTCCAAGTTCATTCACTCATTTATTTTCTTCCTAATTATAATGATTGATACCTATCTTATTGTTTTTTTTTTAATTCCTTTATTGATGTACAATCATAAATGCAATAAAATAGGTACAAATCAATATGTTTGATTGAAATCTACTAAATGTGAATCTAGCATGCTTATTTTAAGTAACATTTACAATTTTTTGACACACAAATAATTTAAATAAAAAGTACGTTCAAAAACTAAAACCCGACTACTGAAAAATCATGCTCTAAAAAGCATGAAACACGAAAATATTTCAGGCAGAAATCAAGACAGGTACAAAAATGGTCAAAGTGAAGCCATGGTCGCATGTCATTATAATTTTTTTGTAGGTGTACAGGCATGCGACCTTGGGGGATATAATTTCGTAATAAAGTATTTGCAGAGCAGCTTTAAAAAAAATTGTTTGGGTTTTATTGTGTAATAGGTATTAATTTTACAGCCGCGCCGTACGTAGCAGTCTCACTTTTGCTTGTTTTTAACTATTTAAACATATTTATTTACTTAGACAATATGATATGCACAAATTTGTAATGTGCTTATCAAGCCCTTTCATTTGATACCCAACAAGGCACAACAAAAAAAAAATATTTTTTTAGATCATCACTTTATGTCCTCTAGAGGAGGCCATATTGCATTTAATGTCACATCACATAGCCTATAACCAGAGGACAATCAAGACGCTTCCATTGATACTGACTACTGATTTGATGATCGGTAGTTTAGAAGTTATGAGGTAACAGATGAACATACATACATACCTACGTACCGGTCACAAAATTATAACCCTCTTTTTTGCTTCGCCGTAGTCGGGTGAAAAAAAAGTTATACAAATCCTTCAAGTTGAAAACTTTTCCATAGATAAGGAAAAAGTTTGGGGAAAGAAAAAATAATGAAAAATAATTACAGAATTAAATCTCTAAGTTTAATCCTTACCCTTGTTCACCTTATTTTGTCCCCAATTTCTATTCAATTCCTTGACAAGATTTCTACATAATTTTACTCTGTCTCCAATTCATTTATGCCCCAGACCAAAGATTAAATGAAGTACTTGATGAAAACTAATTCACTTAACACTAAAACTGCTAGTAATTAATTATACACAAGTCCACACCTCTAACTACCAACCTTTACTCGTTAAATAAAAGAGAACACTCTGTAGGTATAAATTAGGGTTGTTACTCAACTTCGCCTCCGCCACCGCAAATGCAAAACTTCCGCAATCATTTGTACAATTGTTTGCGCAATTGTTTGTTTTGTGTCTGTTTTTTGTATTTGTTTTGGACACAAATCAATTTGAGTAGCAATAAAAATTGAATTGTGTGTTTTGGAATTTAAGTTCTTAAACAAAAAACCCGTCAAGTGCATGTCGGACCACGCACAATGAAACGTTCCGTAGTTAAAATGAATTTATCCCAAGAACAACTTAACACTTGTTGAAAAACATGTTCTTCCAAACATTCCAGCTGCAAATGTAAGTTTGTGCGCACAATATTGAGAGATTTATAATGTTATTTTAAGACACCTAGAAGGTGACAAGCAGCCACAAAACAGGTTTCTGTGAAACATAGTTATAATATTTTTCCCCCAATTGATTTAGTATGAATGTGGATGGCTATAAGATAAGGGGAGACCAAAAAACCATGGACTGTGTGAAAGATTATATAGCTAGAAAGGGGATGAGTACCGAGATCACGAGTAAAAGAGAAGTATGGAAGGAGACATGTAACACCAGCTCCAAATAAATTGGGGACACATCATGAGAATGATAAGTTTGCCTCTAATTACCAATAGAAAGAACAGAAGAAAGAAAATTCATTTATTTGCGGTAAACATGACGCAAAGAAGGATAAAAAAAAACACGTAAATAACAAATTGGTAAATAATAGGTATTTTTTCTTTATTTTGTCACCTCCGCCTCCGCTAAGGTGGCCTCTGTTACATCCCTAGTATAAATCGCAAGTCTCAGGGCGAAATAATCGTATTCTCGGTTCATTTGCCGCTTCCTGCGAGTAATTCGCTATCTCAGTAAAATCATCTGTAGGCATACTCCTTGATTTTATTCGAGGGAGACATTTTTAAGGGAAGACCCTTTTTATCTGGTCGACGCATGCTCGTGGTGTTAATATTTTTGGTAGTAATTTTACTGAAATCTGGGGCTTTAGAGTTGGTGTATTTTTTATGGTACTGGCCTGCGTAACATGATCATTTCTATCTCCACTGTTTGAAGAATAGTAGATATAATACTCTTTCAATTAGATATAATAAATTGTATTGTAATTTACTTGCGATTAATTGCAATTTAATAGTTCATTATTGATAAGTTATTTTAATCTACTAACCATAACTACTACACTACACTATGTTGTTCTCTATTTTCAACAAACCCACTTCTCCTTCTTACCTCCATATTCAATACTCATATATTCATATATTATGCTCTGCCCATAGTAAAAAACTTCGTTCCACCAACAATCGTCTTCTACGATGTCCTTCTCACCGCTCTGGTTTCATTTACTCTTCTTTCTTTGTCCAGGCGGTCTTTCTTTGGAATGCTCTACCTCTGAAAATCAGGACGGCAACCAGTCGGTTGTCTTTTAAAGTGAAGGCACGTGAGCATATACGTAAGAAGTTGGCAGAAACATCACAGCGCTGATTTGCTGGATTCGTTTTCCCCTCTACTGATCGTTATTTCTCCTCTACCGATCGTTATTTCTCCTGACAAAGTTTATTCCGTTTTTATATATGTATGTATGTATCTGTGTATTTATTCTTATATTTTATAGTTATTTTCGAGTTATCAATCCCTTATGTTGCACCTGCCGCCATGTTTTGTCTCTGCATCACCCTACGGTTGACTGGTAGAAAATGCCTCAGGCATTAAGTCCGCCTTTGTAAGGTATTTTACTTGCGCATAAAGTTTTAAGAAATAAATAATAAAATGAATATAAGAATTTATTTACTGACTGATAATCCGACTGATGGATCATTTTATCTTTGTTAAAGCTCAAGAGTAAAAGATTGGTGTAACATATTTTATTAGCTGCTCCCGTAAATCAATAAGTTTGTGCTATATATTTAATCAGATCAAAGGATCGATTTATTTTCACGCAATAACATTAGTCTGTAAGCTGAGCGTCCGTAAGAGGAGTTCGTGGCTAGGTAATAAGAGCGGCACGGGTCGATCCATCAGATTAAGCTATTCTTGCCGGGGTTTGTCCGTGGACGGGTGACCATCTTTACATACCGAGACTCCTCCATACATTGGAAAGTATGTTAAGCTGTTGGTCTTGGCTGTCATTCATGGATCTTTGACAGTCGTTACGAGTCGTCGAAAGCCTGAAATTCTAACAACCAGTCTCACCAAGGGGTATCGTATTACCCAGGTACTGGGTTGTGGAGGTCAGATAGGCAGTCGCTCCGTGTAAAATACTGGTATTCGGCTGCATCCCGTAAGACTGGAAGCCGACCCCAACTAAGTTCGGAAAAGACTAGGCAAATGAGAACATTAGTCCGTAAGCTTCGATGCAAAGATAATTTAAAATTACTGTGCAACAAAATTTAAACTCACTAAAACTTTTGTTCAATCATTTCATAATTTTCAATTCTAGCACAAAACGGTCAAAAATATTGCACAATTCGTGATATTGCGCAATAATATTGTGTTACTCGCCTGCCTGTGAATGCCTCATTGGTCTAGTGGTCGCAAGCGCTACTGCTGAGCATGAGGTCCTGGGTTCGAGTCCCAGGTCGGGCAAAGTGTTAATGTGGTTTTTCTATCTGAAATTTCTCACTAGCAGCCTGGTGTCTGGATTTGTGCCCGGTTGATGGCAATAGGCTCGCCCCCTGTTCATGAGACTTAAAACATTACTGGCGAAATTTTAATGTGGGTGAACCTGCTACAGGGACACCTCTGCCCAACCCTTCGGGAAAACAAAGCGTGATGTTATGTTATGTATTATTGTGTTTACATGTGATTTTTATCGGTCTTTTTAAAAAAGGAAAGGGTTATGCATTCGACAAGTTTTTATTTGATTTTAGTTTTGGAATTCGGTAGCAATTAGCCAAAACGGAAAAGTCAAAAAGCAAGCGATTGAATACAAGATTGACAAAATATTTTTGCTTTGAAGTCGCTTTTTTGTTTTTCTTTTGAAGTCGTTTGTTTTTTTTTACTTGACTGCCCTAAAAGGAGGGTACCTACCTAATGTTTTTTGTAAAGAATTTTTATAGCACATAAATAAAATAAAAACCCGGCCAAGTGCGTGTTGGCCTACGCCTAATGAAGGGTTTCGTAGTTGGCATGAATTCATCCCAAATAGAAACTTAACATTGTAGTTGAAATACATTTTCTCCCATACATCCCAGAGCGAGATTTACCATGTTATTTTAAGACCATAGACTTCTTATAGGTTTTCCTGTAATCTATGAGTGAAGAATCAACCAATCCAATCCAATGAACCAGTGAATTACGGAGATAAGGGGGCCGAATGGTATTTTTTTTTTCTTAAATATCATTAAATGTGTTTATTTTTAAATTATAAAAAAATATATATATTTAAGATCCTCGGAACAAGCCCTTTCGTTTTATACCACACGATACAGTTTAAAAACTCTATTTTTATTTTCTTATTTGGCCCCCAAAAGTGACCCCCATATTCAAAGTTCATTTATTTACGTATTTTTATACATATATATACCAAATTTCAACTTAATCGGTCTATTAGATTTGGAGCAAGTGATACTATAAGGGTTACGTTTGTTCCTTTTAAGGTACAGAACCCTAAAAAACTCTCAAAAACTGAGAGTAAGTACTTGCTATCTGTGAAATATTGTCCAGGAATCCTCAGATGTTAACGATCGTCTGCTGGTACCTAATGTGTATGAGGAACTTTTAACAGGCAAAGTTTGGCATACCAACTAGATACCTACTACTGGTAAAGTATGATCGGGAAAGCTTTATTTTTTTAAAGATTTATAACACCATCTTCTCGCTAACGTAACTTTATATTATATGAGCACTGAATGGTCGCGTATAAAGCTTCCGATATAGGAAACGAAACTGAAACCCCCACCATCCATCCATTCGTCCATCGATTCGTCGGGTATAGACTAATGACGCGATCCTATTATTAGGGGGCAATTTTTCAATCGTCAGATTGAAAAAGCTGACAATATTGTCTTACTTATCTGAGGAATAAGGTTCGACAGCTTTTGCATTGACAATATGTCAAACAGCCAAATGTATTCAAATAAAAGATATCTAGCGATTGATAAATCAGTCATAGTTTAATAAATATTGAAAATTTGAACACTAATGGTGATATTTTGCTTGCAGGATATGTTGGTAATTAAATTATATTTTAATAGAAAACATAACTGGCGAAATGTGGGTGTACTATAAGGTACACCTCTGCCTTACCCTTCGGGGATTACAGGCGTGATGTTATGTGATGTGTGTATGTGATAACCGCTCCTATATGTATTACAATATTTAATAATATTGTAACTTAAAATCAAGTATCTTGACTTGGCTCGCGAGGTTGTCGACATGTGGGATGTGGATTCAGCAATCATTGTGCCGATAGACGTGACAGCCAATGGCTTAATCGCCAAGAACCTCGACCAACACCTAAGGAGACTCTCGTTAGGCAGCTGGATAAAGGGCTTCATTCAGAGAGCGGTACTCCTGGACACAGCTCGCATTGTCAGGTTCCTCTCTCTGGAGCCCTGACCGCCGGTAGCTTGGACCCTGTTCCCGATACCGGTGGGCTACTATTTTTTATATTTTCAAATGTTTTTATATTTTATATGTTCGAATATTTAAAAATATAATTTATAAGTATTTAAATGAAATAAAAGGAAATTGTAACTTATAAAACAACTGTAATAAACCGGGAAACAAATCACAGCACTTTCATTATTAAACATACTCCCCTATTTACTAAGAAATGGCCCCGATGCTCCCTGATATATCGTCGAACTTTTTATAGCGTTCTTAGTGGCAAAAGTTTGTGGAAAATGCGAAAAAAATGTGTTTTCTCCATATGGTGCCTTCGTAGGGGAGTTTTACGTGTTAAGGGCTGAACACAAATACTTCATGTTTGCCTCGTTTTCACGCCACGTTGTGTGTAGACTCGCCTAGTTTTAATTTAATTGCCAGTGGCATGTCGTTCGTTGAAAAAAACGATAAAAGTTGCACCGTCTAAACAGGTAACGTAAGCCATTTGTTGCTTTAATTTTATTGTATGCTACAGGCAAGAATCTTGCATCGTGTAAATGAGGCTTAAATAAAATAGAATCCCTGTATGACAGGAAATTATACTCATGGCTGGCCGCTGTACTCTCTAAATGTGGCGGCCATTTTTCATAAATTTTGCGTTTGTGGCGGTACTCCCGGGATAACAGCGTGATAGCCGATATCACGTCTGATTAAAATGACGATATCTCTAAAGTTGTCGTTGGTATCGTTATGAAATAAGCTAACATAAAAAAATGTATAGGTAAAATATTAATAGTATAGATAGTGGATAATAGTTTTTCCTTTAACCCCTATTTATTTATCAGTTCTGCTAAAAAACGTAGGAACTTGTCATACTTACTGATCGAGTGTATGCCTCGAGACATTTTGTGTAAACGCCTTAACACATAGGCCGTAAAATTGTGAGACTAAGGGCAAGATTCACAAACCGTACTAAGACCTTGCTTTATAATTAAAGTACAAGACACACGAATATAACCTTTATTCGTAGGTATAACATGAAACATTTGCTCATATTTGCTTATACGAATATCAGTATTAGAAGCACAATAAAAAAGTTCACATTACATACCATAACATCACACCTGTTTTCTTCGAAGGGTTAAGCAGAGGTGTACCTATAGTACACCCACATTTCGCCACTTATGTTTAAGTCCCATGTAATAGGGGATGAGCCTATTGACATCAACCGGGCGCAGATCCAATCTCTTGGCTGCTACTGAGAATTTCCTGGTGGAAAAACCCCTTAACACTTTACCCGACCTGGGAATCAACCAGGACCTTCGTGCTCACAAACGAGGCAGTCAGCAACGTCGATAAGGTTCACATTCGTATGAAATGCTAATTTTACTTAGCAAAGCTAAGAAATAAAAATAACAACATAATAAAATAAAAAATCTAATAATTATAATAAAACAATTATATTATATTATAATTTAATTAAAAATAATTTATTTCTCTGTATCTTTCACTGTATTTTTTGTATAATTTGTAATTTTATGGATTAATTTTTATCAGAAATAAACTGATTAATAATAATAAAGACAAAGTGCGTTCTATGAATCTTGCCCTTAGTAAAGAAAGACAAGGTTGGTTTACTGCAGTCAGTATACCGTATCGTTGTAATGTGCTTAGAACTGGGTCATTGCGTCGTTGATAGCCTGCCATGAAGTTGTCAATTTTTAACCGCCTTAAATAAAGGAGGTGGTTCTCAGTTCGTAGGATATTGTTTTAAACGTATGTTCACCGATTTCTCCGTCAATTGTGGACTGGTTTAAAAAAAATATTTTGTCATTTGGTAGAAGAATTTAGCGTGGTGGTCTCTATACCTAGGTAAATCTAAATTTTATTAACTGGTTGCGTAGTTTTTTAGTTAGCTTCAAGAATACGTTTTTGCTTACTTGGTCTATGTGGATGATGTTATGATAACTTCCTATCACTGTTATTTATATAGCAGATGATATTTGAATTTCAGAGGGGTAGGTAACACAACTAAAAAATGAAAAATATAAAAGTTAAAAAAACGACGTCCAAAAAAAAAAGACACTAAGTACCTATAAAGTTAAAAATAAATAAAATTTCGGAAATCAGTGCTAAAAAACAAAAATACAAAACCAAATACACTGACTTCCGAAATTAAAGTTATTTTTCACTTTATAGTGTTCTTTTTGGAAGTCGATTGTATAGGGTAGTGTCGCTTCTGTCAGCTTTTAAATAAGTATAATAATAAGCTAATAGTAAGTAATAATAAAGATACCCCGACAATATCGCCCGCACTCTCCAAGACTCAGTCAATTGACTCGCTGCCTGGTTTCGAAAGTGGCGCATAGAAGTCAATCCCGAAAAAAGCCAAGCGGTTCTCTTCTCGAAACTGCGCACAAGGCATAGAGACCCCCTCCCCCGACCCTCACTATCTAGGTGTTGTCCTCGACCATCATCTCACTTTCGCTGAGCACATAAAGAAGGTTCGTTCGCGAGCCGCTTTCGCTCTCGGTAGGCTCCATTCCGTTCTAAACGCACGCAGCAAGTTGTCACTTAAGTGCAAATTGCAAATCTACACAGCGTGTATTCGTCCCATCATGACATATGCGGGTGCCGTCTTTGCTCATGCAAAACCCCACCATATCCATAGGATGCAAACGCTCCAAAACCGATTCCTCCGTAGGGCCACCGGCTCCCCCTGGTATGTTAGGAACGAGAGTCTCCATCTCGACCTTAAAATTCCCACGATCCACCAATTTCTAAAACGCCTTGCAAAGCGTTTCTTCGATTCCGCGGTCAAACATCGCAACCCTCTGGTTGTCGAGGCCGCCAGTTATGTCCCAAGTAGGATTAGCCGTACCCGCCGTCCTAGGCACATTCTCACCGACCCTGATGACCCCATAACCCTCCTCTAGGAGAGCAATAGGGCCACTAGCACTCTACACAGATACAGATGCCTCCCGTCATTCCGACCACGCCATCGAAGTCCTTTGCGATCGCGTCCGCGCCCCCGAGTAAATGATACTCCTCCCCGACCCTTACTCGATAACGAGGTGCCAGCAGTGGTTGCAGCTGTGCACGTAGCTTTAAATTCCCCGATTAATAATAATGATCAAAACTTTGATCCAGCCCGTCCCATCTTTGATGTCCTCCCTCCGGTGACGCCCTAAGCCGAGGCTCGTACCACACAGGGGGTGCCCTTAGCGAGCGTTCACCTAGCTTTTTAGCTTAGTTTTGTATGCCCCGAGGCTTTGAGTGTAGCTTAAGGCAACCACAGGATTGACCGGTTAAATAGTCATGACCTCAGAGGTCAGCTATGAAATGCCCTACAGAGAAAAAAAAAAAAAGTTATAATAATATGATTGTAAGCTGAATGATGACTGCTTGAGCTATGACCTGTTTTTTGTTTTGCAACATTTACCCCGATCTTCTTTCATACACATGTGGGTTGACGCACATGTGTATGAAAAACTGGCGAGCTAAACTAAATTAACTGCAAACTAAATTACTTTAGCTCGCGGTAGACGGCTCGCGTTATTGTCAGGTTGCCTAGCTTAGTTACTGCGACCAACTTTGAGAGGAGCTTTTTTTTTAGAGGATCAAAAAAAGGCCATCAACAGTATAAATAGGTTATTAAATTCTGGGCAACAATAAAAGTCCTTCACTATTTCTGTTATAACCAAACCATCGCACCACAGCACTAAAAGAAAACATTGAAATCTAAATAAGTTGTAAAAGAAAAACAGGTAGGTATATAGACTTAGCCTTCCTTTAATAAAACAGGTACCGCGGTAGTACCATTACCACAGAATAATACAGAAGGTCGGCTCCGTACAAGGAGCGGAAACGCACGCACACACAGACATGCTTCACATACAGCTAGTGCAAGCGCACTTGTGGAGACCGCAGCCCGACTTATAGTTTGTTCCAAAGTAGCTCACGAAAATGTAAACAAATGTATCAGAGAACGTACCTGTGTATGCCAATTTGTAGTGCCACTAACAAATTGCCACCTGTAATTCTAATTTTAAATAACCAATTCAATTGACTGATTTGATTTGATTGTTTTTTTTTTTAACCGTCAATTTTGTAACTTCAATTTTCGTCGATGATTTTCCAATTATAATTAATTAATGATATTCAAATAACATGTTTTAGAAAAGTGGTGAGGTATAGAGTTAAAACTTTCTCAATACAGATGAATGTGTTATTAATTCCCTTATTGGATTGATTACGTAAGAGTTCCTTCTTTATTCTTTATTGGCATAAAAATGTGTACAAACAAAGTGAAGCCCTGACTCTTGCGCTAGGTAAAATGTAAATAAGATAAGTAAGTAATGTGTTACAGGAGCCAGTGTCTTCTCTCAATTAGTAAGTTCTAGATAAACCAAATTTGTTTTATTAAAATAGCATAAAGAATTTAACTTGAACAGGGATTGTTTACACTTTCCTCAGATACTTTTAGAACAGACATTATGCGTCTATAAGAGCAAGCCGCGTATTTTCGCTTGCTGAATGCAGTCAACCTTCTGTGACCATTCTGTGCCATTACGGTCATTCGACCGGTTTTAACACCTCTATCTTAGATCCTCAATCTTCGATAAGATCACAAAGTTTTCTTATGAGAGGACCTCCGCAATGACTTTGCTTTACTTGGCACTGGCCATGATCAGCAGAAAAATTCTGCTTCAAATTTTACGAACTATTTATATTAATTTTTCAAAATTTTCAAAAACTTTATTTCTCTCTACGGCAATACGTTCGTTCTTTTGTAATAAAACGTTCAAGGTTCAAACTAACAATTTCCTAGTGAAGATTTTCAGTGTCATAACAAGAAAATTAATAAGAGATAATTCCTTGGGTTTAATAAAACAATACAATACAATGCTACTAAATAATTAAAATTTATAATATATAATTTATAATAGAATTTTTTTTTTGGTTGGGAAATTTTCAAATAACTTCTCCCGCTCTGGATGGAGCGGGAGGGCGTGTCAGACTCTTACTGACTAAAATATACCCGTGTTCCTTCAGTTGCCATGTTGCCGGGGGCCACGATCTCCATTTCGGACTTGTTCGTAACCCCGGCAGGCACGCACCTCTGACTTTTCGAATTCATATGCGTATTGTATAATTACCACTTGCTTCAAAAACGGTGAAAGAAAACATCTTGTGACATGCCTAAGAGATATTTCTCGGCAGCAAGTGAAGTCAAGTCAGAGGCCCATGAGCGGCATAAAAACTGTAACACCAGGTTAGTCACTAACCACACGAAAAAGAGAGAATCTATTTGTACCCAGCATTAAATTTGTTAACACAAAAAAAATCAAATGAATGAAGTTTAATTTAGATTACTTTAAGACGTTGTCAGCTCTTTATGAGTTAAGATAAGGTTGCTTTAAACGGCTCTTTTAGGTACGTTATAAAGTGGTACTATTGCAGTGCTACAATTTGGGAGAGAGGCATATGTCCATCTGTAATAATGGCAGTTTGAGTTATTTGTGCAGTCTACCCAAATGTATCCTTTCTTTGACATTGTTCATCGGATCGTTGAGCTCCTTAAGTTCTAAGTTGAGCTGCACGATTACTGACAAATGCGTGTACTGACTGGACAGGTCCACTCAATCTGTGTGGTTCCATATGATCTGATCAAGATTATGACTTTAGAAGAGACTGTGGCCTTTGAGTTTGTTTTGGCCTTTCTTTTCAGAGTAGTCAGATAGGAAACGCTGACCGCATCTGGTTTTCATTTTTATAATATGATTGACGTGTAAAAGTGTTTGTACAAACCTACTTTACAGAAATAAATTTATCATTTATTATTTTGACTTCAAACGTTTTTGATGACGAACTAGACAAAAATCACAGATATTTCATTTATCCTTTTCACAAGAAAAATTAGACCTTGGCGAAAGAAATCCAATTACCGAAAACTTTCTAGGCATCTTAAGGAAAAAATCAAACTTTCCGAAATTACTATCGAACGCCATCTTTTAATCTCGATTTTTTTCCTGACGGTGCCAACACGTCCGATATTGAATTTATCTGCTTTTATAATCCAATTTATGGGGTGGCCTGAAAATAATATTGATGGCTTATTACCACAGGAAAAAATTCTACCTGTTGAAAAATTCTATTACCCACCGACCGTATTTTTGCGAGAATCCGTTAAGAATTTTTAGTGGAACAAAAATAAGTTGCGTTATTTTTATGAGTTTTTACATAATTGAAAAGAAAACCTTTTATCAGTTTTTCATAACAAAATAAGGTGTTTTTTTTTAAGGCCGTTTATTTTTTTATTAGCCTAGTTTACAGTCAACCTCTCATCAGTAGCAACAATTTGACATTGACAGCGTCTTTATGTCATGGCTAAAAGGGCATTTTTTGTAGTACAAGTGTTACCCTTGCGTGTGCGCATGAGGCAAATGACCACAAATAAGACATACAATGTTGATAACATTACAAAGTACGGTTGTTAATGAATTAAATGCCGATCCAGTTAAAGTAAGGTTTTAAGCCCAAGATTTATAAACTTTACTTAGCTCGTGCTTTGACTTTAGCATGTTCCCATCTCTATCTCGCACTTGCAGCTTGACAGTTGTGTGACAGTGACAGGAATAACGCTTAGCATTCCTGCTAAGTAAAACTATGGTTTCCTAGAAGACTGGTGGCCGCCACATAGCGTCTGGAATTTACTGACAAATGACGTCACTGAAACGTTATTTATGAAAGTGAGATGGTGTGTTTTCCTAGAGATCGTTTTAGACACCGTAAAGATAAACTTTACGCAATATCGGCTGTCATTAAAATTATGGCTGCGGCAAAGATTTAAAACGCTAGATTTACCCTCACCGTACTTAGTCACGCGAAAAAGTGTCCATAATGAGGAGCGAGAGCTCACACATTACTAAATAGCGTTTCCATGACGATCAAGTCACTGGGTCATTATGTGTCAAAGGGGTCAAAATGGAACAAAATGGTGACTATCTTTGAACGCGGTGCCGCAGTGGGGCGAATCTAACGATTTAAATCTTTGCCGCAGCTATCATTTTAATGACAGCCGTTATTGCGGCCGTTATGAGGCGGCCACTGCTCTTCTAGGCAACCGTAGTTTAACGTTTATAGATCTCGGTCTTAGTCAGGTGTCAGATTAAGCTTGAAGACTGAAAAGCAATGCAGAGATGACTGCCATCAAACAATCAAACGACGCTCACTATCTGCAATGTATTTCTATATTCCGAGCTACTCACGTAGAAAGTCACGAAAAACATTACCTTCTTAAATCCATTGCATTCGAAGAAGAGGAAAATGTTCACTAAAATTTGTTCCCAACTTCGCATTTGAAAGGTATCCTTGTCGCAGTCAAAACTCTTAACCGGGTAAAAGTATTGCTTGTCTGCAAAACGGGCATAAGTACTTTTGACCGGCTGAGACTATTCAGTCTTTTTTTAGCTAGCCCATATTGTCCTACTGTTGGGCAAAAGCCTCTTTACTGTCTTTCCACTTCTTCCTGTCCAGAGCTGCCTAATACCAATCTTTGTTAAAGGAACCTCATCCTGCCATCTTCGTCTGCGCCTGCCGCGATATCGCTTGCCATTTAAAGGGGTCTTAGATAGGATAGGATTTTCGTGACCCTTTTAAAAACAACTTTTTATTTTTGACGTGATTCTAGACAATTTCTAAGGCGTTCTGTAAGCAGTTTTATTAGTCATAAGTCAAAAGCACTTTGGGCTGGTTAGGAATTTTCTAGCAATTACTATTTACTTAGAAACCTTTTAGATAGGCTTTGAGGTAAGCTCTTTTAAAAATGCGTTTTTGTTGTGATTCCTTATAATTACTAAGCTCCGAAACCATGTGTACAAAAAAAAAAAAAACTTGAAAGGTGTCAAGGGACACCCGGATGGAACGAAGTTCCTTTCGATTAATTAGTGAAGGAATTGTAATAAAATTTTATTTTTTCTAAGTTATAATAGTATTTATTATTTATTATGTACAAAAAACCTGTATACACTCAACAAATATAATCGTCGCGACACCACACTGTTCAATGCGAAATAGAAAGACGAAACGAAAATAACTGGCTTGCTTTCTATGAGAGAGAGAGAGAGACAGACAGAGAAACACGTGCACGCCGCACGGCTTATAACTATAGCAAAAAGTGTCGTTACAACTTTGGGTCTTAATTTTTCCGTCTAGCCCCCTTTCGCAACGCGCGATAAGGAACTTCGTTCCAAAAAACTTAATTAGAGACATTCTTTTCCCAACCATGGTGGGGTCCCCACCATAGTTGGGAAAATAATGTCTGTAATTAAGTTTTTTTAAGTAGCTGAATACCAATATTTTACATAGAGTGACTGCCTATATGACCTCCACAATCCAATGACTGGGTAATACCATACCTCTTTGGTAAGACTGGTTATTAGACTTTCGGGCTTCTGACGTCCCGTAACGACTGTCAAGGATCCACGAATGACAGCCGGGACTAACAGTTTAACGTGCTTTCCGAAGCACGAACGAGTCTCGCTATGTAAAGATGGTCACTCATTCACGGGCCAACCTCGGCGTAACAAGTCAAAAGTACTTTTCACCGGATAAGATTTTTGACTGTAACATCCTCCAATTCGCCAGATTCCCCTTGTTTTTGACGATAGCTGGCTTTTTCCCGTTGATCCCTATGTAAGGGAAAATGAAATGTACATACCAGATGTTTAATCCAGTTTAATTTGCAAATTGTAAGAGGTTAGCAATTTGTTGAAGATTTGAAGATTGGAGCTGCCGGTGGCATGTTTTGTATTTTGTTTGATCAAGGTGTAATTGTACACTGTTTGAGCTTATTTTGTACGGTTAATGTAGTTCTCTTAAGGTTTCACTAGTCGACGGCGACGGCTCGAACTCGTTGGTGGCGTACCTAATATGCATGCTATTTAGTAAAGTTATTTATTTATTTTGTATTAATACTAGTTTTTATTTATATATTTATTTATGTAGTGAAATAGACGATGATATTTATACTATAACAAAAACGAGCGCGTAAAATTTCATGAACAGACCTTTAGGCGTATAGATAATATGGAAAATCTACTAGATGTATCTACTCAAAATAAAATTATTTGAACTTTTCAATAAATTATCTATCTATGTATGTTTTCTATGTTGCCATTTTCATATTACATAAGTTATTTATTTACGCCGAAAGACGAGTTAAAATTAGTTTTGAAATATGGACGTTTCGACGCTCATAACTTCAAAACCAATGTTTTTTTCCCAATTCTGCTTCCATACGGGGCTAGATAATGACAAGGAAAATTAATATAATTTTTGGTTTTGAATGTACACCATCCAACGGACGAGGAATTACCATAGGTACTACGTTTGTATGGAAGAATGACCGACTAGTGTACCCTTAATTGATATATTATTTCTCATCTGCGTATATTTTGTATTTCATGTTTTTGTTAGCCTAAGTCCTTTTCCGGGTTTTACGCTAGCTACTTGTCAAATTTCATAACTATCGGTTCAGTGGTTTAAGCGTCAAAAGGTAACAGACAGATAGACGGACAGAGTTACTTTCGTATATAAAATACTAACTGTTGCCCGCGACTTCGACTGCGATCCAGGATGAAAAGTAGCCTTTGTCCTTCTCCAGGTAAAGGTCTACCGCAGTGCCAAATTTCATCCAAATGCGTTCAGCCGTTTTAGTGTGATAGCGTAACAATCAAACAAACTCACTTTCGCAGTTATAATATTATTATAGTTAGGATTAGGATATTAGTGTGGATTTTTGTTTTATTAAATATATTTTATGTGAGATAGTTAATTGATTCAGGCGTGAACTTACGGAAATCTATTGTAAAATGATGAAGTGGATATATTTAGTAACCTGTTCCGCTTTGTTATTTCTAAAGAGTCTTAAAAAGACCCTAAAAGAAATCGACACGTGTTTCACCTCTCAACGAGGCATCCTCAGGATGACGATTGACTTGTCGCGAACTCAAACACGGCGTATTGCCACACCAAGCACACCAAGCACTGAGCGCAGACTGCGCTGGCTGAGTCTGCACTCAGTGCTTGGTGTGGCAACACGCCGTGTTCGTCATTTTATATTTTACGTCGTTGATGAGTCAATTTGTTACGTCATCATTTGCTTCATATAATGTGACAAAGATCTATGTATGATCTAGGTTCACATAGACTGTCTGCCGACTGTAGGGAGGCAATATGTTGAAACAGAATGGTATCAGTCAAGCACACGGTGTGTGACAATAACAGTGCCTTTATGTCGTAATACTAAGGGTGGTTATTGCAGTGCACGTGTTGGCAAAATATAGAAACCGCGCTTGCTACACAATATTATTCCTCTCTAAACATTATAATCCATCAAGCCACATGTGCCTTCGTTTTATGAACTCCTATGCAATGACGGCGCAGATGTACTAAAATGTCTCCATTATACAGAAGCATTATAATTTGGGAGAGAGACGACCAACTGACCTCTACATTATGTGGGTGGCCATTTTCTGGTCAATACTTAAGGCGGATATAGGTTGCCGTGTGGTACAAGAGATAAGGTACACTTAAGGAATTATAAGCAGGGCTTTTTTGTTCGTTTTCTTTTACGTTATGCAACACTTAAATGTAATGAGTTACGTCACGTGAAAAATCATGTATTATGTGGCCATTGTCACTAAAACTATGTGTGACACAAGTATACTGCGTAAACATTAAGCGGTTTCGTAGAGCAAAAAAGAAATATATCAAAGCGATCAATTAAATTACGTTGAGCTACACGATGACTAAAGGAAATAGCTCTATCAGTTTGATGACTAAAGCTAGTAGCTCTATCAATGAGATGACTAAAGAATATCAAATGGGGAAAGGGATCGTCACCGTATCAACTCGAGCCATTCGATTTCATTGATTTTATATGTATATTTAATTCATTAAACCTAACTTGTATCATGCTGAGTGGAAACCTTTTTGTCACAGTCATGACGTGCTAGCAGCTCCCGCATATTTCTGTTTTTTGCTTGTGATTATATTTAAATCTATTGTTTTATTTTATTTCATTTCATTGTTCTCTTCTTTTATGCACGTGTTTCTGTGACAAATAAACTTATTTTTCTTTCTTTCTTTCTTTGTATGAAACTCCCTACTGCAATACACACTAATCGCTTGGCCTCGGAACAAGCTCATGAATCGCGGCAATGTGTTGTCGATCCCTTTCAGAGTTGATATGTATGTTATTATAACCTTTATGCATGTATTTTGTCGGAACACGTCAACTCAAAGCTGCAATGGCCCTTTCTTCAAATGGCCCTGCTGTGCACTTTTATCCCGAAAATATGTTCCCGTGGGATAATTTCCGACCTCTACGCGAACGAAGCCGTTGGCAAAAGCTAGTAGATAATAATATATCCGCTAAAGCTTTTCTCTTACAACTCTACGGTAATATCGCAATGTCAACCGATGGGTCGCTATGGGCTCAATACACATGATCGTGATCGCATCCATTTATTTTACATCATGACTTGTGAACTATGCCTTACAATCACGGCCTATTTATTATTATTAAAGCTGTCCCTTTGATGGCGATGTATTGCAAAGTTTTTGTTGGATAAGAAATAATGTTTTTACCGTCAATTTGTTTTTATCAAGATTTTCAGAATTAAAGCTTTCGTCACACAACACACACACCATCAGACACACAACACACTACACACACACACACATACACACACACACACACACACACACACACACGCACATACACACACACACACACGCACACACGCACATACACACACACACACACACACGCACACACATTACACACAAACACATTAGATACACGTAATATAACATCAGATCTATAATCAGATAATCACCAAAGGGTTAGGCAGAGGTGCGTGTGTGCCCAAATCGGCACTATTACCCCCTTTATTACAAGATCAGGTTTTTCGTGAGATCAAGTTTAAACCAAGGAGGCCAGTTTTTGCATTAAGAACCTAACAAAGATAGAAATTTCAAAACTGACAACTTAGTCCAGTGCCAAGTTGTCATTGTTGTTTAAAGAACTTTACGTTAGTGCGAATAAAGTTCAAAATACAAAAATTATCTCAAAGGACTTTTAGATCTCGTATTTAATTGTATAGGTAGGTGGGTTTAGACCAAACTAACATAAAATCACAACAAGGACAAGACCATTTTTTTTTTTACTTTTTAGGGATGGTCCAAAGAAACAATGCTGTACCTTTACACTAAAATAATTTCGGAAAATGGGGATAGAATTTGCATTCCCTCGTTTACGGCTCGTGCAGAACCCACCTTAATAAGACGGTTGGTGTTCCCTATAATCTTTGGAATATAAATAAGTGTGATAATCATGTAATGTTACATTACAAGTTGATATTACTTACCGATGCCAAACACAACCTTGATGAAAGGCAAGGCAGGGTATGCCAAATACAATCTTTCAGTTCTGTACACTCGAGCAATTTCTTCTTCTTTCTCGGACCATACTTGGATATTAAACTAAATAACATCCCTAAGGCAGGATCTAAACGATCAAATATTTGCACAATATCACGATTGCACAATATCACAATTTGCACAATATCACGAATTGTGCAACTTTTTGACCGTTTAGGGTTAATATTGAAGATTGTGCAATGATTGAACAAAAGCTTGAGCATATTTAATTTATATTTCAACCATATTTTTATTGTACCGTTTAGTATAAGTATTGCGCAGACCTTGCTCACGTGAAAACATTAAAGCTCATAGGCCGTCAATATTATTCCGTGAAAATAATAGATAATTTCAGTGCAAGGCTGATTCAATGCGCAATATAAATATTGCACAAAGTTAGTGTCGGTTAACATTGGTGGCACAGTGGTAACGGCCGCAACTTACGAGTTGTAGGCCGTAGGTTCGAACCCTGATAGACGCTTTATTTTATTTAAATTATTAATACTACGAATCTATAATACGAAGGAAAAACATCTTGAGGAAACCGGCATGTCCTAGAGCCAAAAATTCGAAGACATGTGACATCTACCAACTCGCTCTGAGCATGCGTGGTGGATTATGGCCCACTCCCTTACAAAGTCCCAGCACTGGGAAAATTATAGGCCGATTATGCTTATGCTATGCTTGTACATAGGTATAGGGGCCACCTAATACATATCTTCTAAATACAAATGCATTTCAGTCACTACATATTTGAAAACGCTTTACTATCAGGGAACCAAAAACTTGTTGATCCCTCTCAGATAGACTATCTCTACTAACTACTCAACCCCTCTGCTGCTTCTACATACCATCAACCATACTTGCACCGCACTCACTCCACCCACCTCTCACATACAATACGGCCGGTTTGAACATAGGTTCCCCGAACTTTCGCGCATGTACGGTCACCCGCACTCGCCTCATATCACCGTTTGGTTTCTGAAACCTACTGCGCAAAGTTTAGACCGGCCATGATTCATCGGCCGTGTTGTAGGTAACTCTTACATCTCTTTCATACACTCTCTTGGGTTACTTACAAAATGATTTTTTAATTTTTTATATTACATTTCTTGATTTAACCTTAGTCAAGTTTCCTGCATTGTTATTACTGTCCAAATCTGGAATCTAGCCGCTTGATGGCGATCCCTGGTTACCTGTAACATAGTTTCTTATAAAAAATCTACCTCAGGCTACCAGCCTCTCACAAAGTTAGCTCCCTGTTCCTGAACATAGTCAAAGAGAGAAATAAACGGTTTTATTATATTATACTAGCTGACCCGGCGAACTTCGATCCGCCTAATAGTCAATGAATGAGCATGTTTAGGATTTTAAAATTAATACAAAATTCCTACCTACCCTACCTACGCTACCTACCCTACATACCCTACCAACCCTACCTACCTACCAACCTATATACCTACCAAATTCAATCAAAATTCATGCAAGCCTAACCTAAATAAAAAAACATTTTGGGGTACCCTTATCACGTAGGGGTATGAAAAATAGATTACGATCAATTCTCAGACCTACGTAATATACTTATAAAATTTCATAAAAATCGATCAAGCCGTTTCGGAGGAGTATGGCAACTAACACTGTGACACGAGAATTTTATATATTTTATTGAGAAGATTTAATATTATATTCATCTTACAGAAAATTGTAGCATGCTCTAATTTTACCTTCGCAGGTCACAAAAATAAAGAAACAATTTATTATTAATATTAAAAATTGTATCACAATCTATATTTCGTCGACCTTTTCCGAAAAGATATTCCTATAATACACTAATAAGACAGTTGCGTAAGTAGGGATGTCAAAAACAAGGGTCGATACATTATTTTTCTTTTTAAAAGAAAATAATTTAGGTTAATTTTATAGTTTTGATGAAACTATATAGCTATAAAATTAACCTAAATTTATTTTCTAAACAAGTTAAGACGTAGTACATATTTATATAGGAAATAACGCGTTGCATAATATGACCTAATTTTGCTCATGCTGGGCAAACTGCGGGTAGCGTATTGTTTAAGGAAGATAATTATTAGATAGATAGTTTTATGAAAATAAAAATGAAATGTTTCCTTACCAATAATTTTATGAGGTGAAAGATAAAGAACAATTAACTCAATTAAAAGTAGACTAGCAAAAAGTATTTACAATGCAGATGTAAGTGGAAACGTCGGGTGAGACGCCTTATAAGGACATAATATATTACCTTATTGGTGATGTTCTTCAGAAAAGTCAAGTGCGTAGTACACGCAACTGGAGTGCGTGTATGACCAGTACCCTAATTGCGTAATACAACACAATCACAATCTGTTTCGATTTGAAATAGATTGCTAATCCATTGCTTTATAAGTAGGAAAAAAATCTGCTCAGCAACGTAAATAACGCAATGACACATTCATTGCGTAATACAACACAATCTGTTTCGATTTGAAATAGATTGCTAATCCATTGCTTTATAAGTAGGAAAAAAATCTGCTCAGCAACGTAAATAACGCAATGACACATTCATTGCGTTATTTACGTTGCTGAGCAGATTTTTTTGTCGAACTGACAAAATGAAACAAATTAGGCATGATTGTTTACGAAAATAAGTTACGCAATTAGGATACTGATGTATGAACGTAAACGATGCAAGAGATCTTGTAAGAATCCTAGCAGGTGGCGTTCTGTAGTTTCTGCCTACCCCCATGGGTAGAAGGAGTGAGTTAAAAAAATTTAACTCAATTAAATACGTAGCGTCAGAAGTGATAAATAACTGAGAACACATAATTTACCCAAATGCACATTACCTATGCTATGGTAAATATGATTCTATTCAAAATGGTCGGTGGCAGCCCTATTTCTAAATAAGACTTTTCGCGTTATACCCTTATATATTTCGGGAGATTAAATCGCTTTTCGCATCTTATCAATCGATTCTATTTCGCTCGCAGATCGAAAAAATTGTTGCATGGAATGTGATCGAGAACATTCTTGTACATTCTTTTACGAGCGATCAGCCCCTGCTTTGCACGGTTTTTACGACTTGCCAAAACATCCAGATTCTTATATTTTTTTAAGTTAAATAATCCTTATACATATTATAAAACAGTCCCTCGCCGCGTCTATCTGTCTGTCTATCTATCTGAACGCGATAAACTCAAAAACTACTGAAAGGATTTTCAAACGGCTTTCACCAATGAACGGAGTGATTCATGCGGAAGGTTTTAGTGTATAATTCATTAAAGGTTTTGTGTAAATTGGCTGAAATGTGACGTGGAAAAAAACAAGCCGAGTGGGAGCTTCATTGGCGTGCTCCGCGGAAATCGTAAAAGTTACATCAAATTTATGTTCTACAGTATTGTTCATCTTAAAAAGTTCACCAAAAAAATCCAAGATGGCATATGTTTATCTTCTAAGGATGAGCCCACAATAAACATTATCAATAAACATTTTTATCT
Source organism: Omphaloscelis lunosa (assembly GCA_916610215.1). NCBI lineage: Eukaryota > Metazoa > Arthropoda > Insecta > Lepidoptera > Noctuidae > Omphaloscelis > Omphaloscelis lunosa. The sequence goes on from OU744267.1 coordinate 12,228,170, forward strand.
TTCAGAATTTGATAAAAATTTCATTGATATTTTTGAAGCTAATTTCGACCAGTATTATATTAATCCTTATCCAATTAACTTTATTACTTAAATTGAGCATTTAATTTAAGTACAGAATTTATCAGAAATGTGTGGTCATATTTAAGGGTCAGAGACACAGAGCATCAAACTGAACAAGTTTCTCCATGGGGTTGCCCCATAGAGACACTTGTTCAGTTGTTGATTTTCAGCACGATGTTGTCATCTTAATCGCAAAAAAACTGTACCACACAAAATTTCAATACTTACTCGATCCATATGTATGGGACGACTGATTTTTTTTTTTTGTGGTCGTTCTACTTATTTTTAACCGACTTCCAAAAAGGAGGAGGTTATATGTTCGTAACGTATGTATGTTTTAATTTTTTTTGTGTATCCTCCGATGTCTCCGTCAATTGTAGACCGATTTTGAAAATTATTTTTTTTCTTTGAAAGGGTATGCTCTCGAGGTGATTCCATATAACTGGTGTTTTATTAACTTTGCTTGAATAGTATTTGAGTTAGCTTCAATAATACGTTTTTTTTTTTTTTCATTCTTAGTAGGTATGTATGTGGATGATATGAAAAGTTCCTGTTACTGTTATTCACATAGCAGGTAGTCGTTTTCGAATTTGTATGGGGTAGGTACCACAACTAAAAAGTGAAAAATAAACAACAACAAACAACCGACTTCCAAAAAAAAAACCTACTAAGTGAAAAATAACTATAATTTTGAAAGTCGGTGACAAAAAATTAAAGATATTTTTCCCTTTGTAGTGTTTTTTTTTTACTAATTTCGCCCCACTCCTGGCATACTTTTTATCTTAATTTGTCTTTTCGGGTCAATCAGTTACGAACGAGTCCAAATTGTCACGCAAATGTTCTTCCACGATCGGTGACGTTGCCCGTCTTTAGGCACTATGTGACGATCCTGACCCATCGGTCTGGTTAGATGACAGTAGAAAATCAGATTTTATGAGCCGAAAATATTTTCCACTATTATTTATAGCGAAATGTGGGCAAACTATTGCTACTCCTCTGCCTAACCCTTCGGGGGAAAACAAGCATGATGTTATGTTATGTTTATATCATTTACCATCAAATTCTTTTGCTTGCAATAGAAGTTGAGCCGAAAGCCGTAAACTAAAAACAAACATTTTCTTTCAATCTCATTGCCGACTTCAAAATGACATTCAAAAACTATTACAACACTAACATGAAACTCAGAACCGGTCAACATTAACTTCTGAAACAAAACCTAATTACGATTTCCCCAAAAGTGGCTTTCCAGCTAAGTAGTGTGCACGCCATGTACACATCGCACGCAGTTGGCACGGTGCCAGCAAGACTTGCGAGCTGCCTGTCTTGTGTTCATTCGAGCCTATTGCGAGAGAGGGAACCAGCCATATATATTTTTTGAAATATAATATTCTTCCATTTTTGTTAAGGGCATGCACTTGAGTCCTCTTTTTCTTCGGTGCATTCTTGACAGAGCGGTCGTGGTCATCACGTAGCAGTGAGATTTCGGACACTCGCGATTTTCCTCACGATGCGACGCCATCTTTCTCTGTTGGCTGCATCATGTCTGCATTCATGTAATGGGCTGTCCGCTGCTGATTTAATCTGGCCAGTCCATCGCATGGGCGATCTGCCGTGTGCTCTTGTTCCTTCGACCTTTCTCTGCACTACAAGACGTTCTATGGAATTGTTTCCCTATTTCGATGATGATCCGAGTTCTTGTAGTATAATGTGCGAAATTCTGTCCACGACACTCCAAGAATTTCCTTTAGCAAAACATTATTTTCCACAACTGTTATTTTCTTATTCTAAATTTTTCTAAGTGTCCATGTTTCAGCAGAGTACAGGAACATAGGAAATACTAATGCCCGAATAAACTGGGTTTTGTTTGCTTTGGTGATGTTGCGATTCTTCCAGACATTTTTCTGTCCATAGCAGACCTAGTTAAGGCCATACGTCGCTTGATTTCATCTACACAGTCACCGTGGCTCAAGATCAGAGCTTTTATACTTCATAGGTTTATGTAGTTATATAAATGTAAACAATAAAAACCACGTGACGAAAGAGCTGCCAAGTAATCGACTAAACGTAATACTTTTCACATCAGTTGTCATGCTACGTCACAGTTGTACTCTTCAATTTAGCAACATTTAGTGGCATGACGTCACGCCTTGTTAGATTTTATACCGTGTTCTGACGTAGCGAGCCCCCACTCCCCAACTTTAATGCGTGCTTTCTAAGTTATTTTTGATTAATATGATAAAGCAAAAAATACGTGACTTATATTTTTTTATTATCTGAAAGACGGACTAAATAGAATTTCTTTTTTTGTTTTTACCTAGGAAACTACCGTATTTACAGAAGGTTATTGGTTAAAACTCCTGTATCTTTTGTTAATAATGAAGCAAAGACCGTAACTTTGCATAGTAGACCCACCTCATAGCTTTGCATAGACCCTACCTTATGTATGTATGTGTATAAAATGAATATTATAAATGTATAATATATAATGTATAAATGTATAATATGGTATTTTTGTTTTATTTATAGGACGTTAAGCCGTACGAGACATAAGGCATATTTAATTACAAACCTGCCAACGCCAATCATTCAAAGAAGAAATATTAAAACATTCCATTTTCAGTTTTCTAGACACATTATAAATGTTCAAAGCTGTAAAAAAGGTTATTTGAATTTCTTCGATCGTATCAGGCTTCAATTCTACAATTCGCATACTATAAAAACCAATTGAAACACACATGCCTTTTCTAATAAAAAATCTTCTCTGTTCAAATTATCTTATAGGTATAAATTGAAGGCACATTTTACGCATTTTTTATGCTTAATTTCAGCATACGTCTGTCAGTCACAGTCGTTTTTTCTAGACCTGCCTGGTTTATCTAGAGGTTACGACCATGAAGGTCGTCTTAATAAATTGTGGTTATTTACATACTACACATACTTCCCCGTACTCACTACACTAGGGTTCAAATGACCGCAGAGCCCTGGCTCAATATGACAAGGGACATATCACATTCCAAAAATTTCAACGCACCAAAATCGACCCTCCCCTTATCACTAATTAATAATTCACAACAGTAAATTGGTTTCACCTCATCAATTATTTCACCAAGTTAACGAGCTCCTTGATATAAAGAAATGAATCCTTTGATCTGTTCCGTAATCCCAGTAATTAGAAGTCTTGTTATACGCATGAGAGGATGGCGAAGGGATGTGTGTTGTTCGACGAATCAGCTTCGGCTTGATTCGGCGAATTTCTTTTCGCTTTTCCTTTGGATACTGCTCGTTGGTTCAAGTGGTTGGCTTACTGAAAAGTCTTCAATTATTTTGAGGTATTTTGTTGACTATAATTTTTGTTCGTCAATTTTATGTACCTTTCACCAGCGGATTCGCGGAGGTCTGAAATTATTCCACGGAAACGTACTACCCGGATCAAAAGTATCATAAGTCGAAAATAATATACTAAATCTAAATCTGTTCAACTGTTATAAAGCATGAAAAAGGAACAGACAGACAGAGTTACATTCGCATTTAAAATAATTATTATGGAAGTAATCCATACTTCTACACTGATGAGAGGATGACTTGACGTAAGATTTGACAGCAGATGAAATAAATGAAGCAAGAAAGCTCCTTTATAAAAAGTAACATTAGCACAAGTGAAAAAAGTACCTGGAACGACTTGAGGGAGGCCTTTCGTGGTCTGTCCCAGCTGTGGGACAGTTATGGCTAGGAAAAGAGTATGAGTGCTTGGAAAGGATTTATCATCGTTATGAAATGAAATGGAATCTTTTTATTTCCACATACAACTATAGAGGTACGAGGAACAGGGTGTAAAGTTCAGTCATCCTCTACAGAAAAAGGTGGATCCTCCAAACAGACGGGTGTCATGTCTGGTGGGCAACAGCCCGACGATCGATGTCGGGAAATATATGTTGATCGCGCAGAAAACTCTGCTTGCGTGATGCAGGATTTGTGTGTCGTCATGTCTTTGATGCTTACTTCGCATGTGGTGTTGTAAATTGTAGATGCCGCCTCACAACTTTCAATAAATACACATATGAATTAGGCCATGTCCATGTCTATTAGTCCTTATGTCCAGAATAGTTTTATCTATCACCTAGCTTCTGACGAAAGCTGAAATAGAAATGTGAAAGAATATATTGATTCTTTTTATCCAAAATGTATTACATTGTGTACCGCCTACCGGGTAAACCAGATACGATTAGGCCGATTATTGCTGAATTTACTAATGTCCAGACTAAAAACCAATTAATTACCGCGGCCCGTAACTTCAATAAAATGCGAAGTGGAGATGACCGTCTTAACACTCGCAGCATCGGCATGAATGGTGAACGGCGACCAATTTTTATATCAGAACACCTTCCCGCAAGTTCTAGGAAACTATTTTTCACCGCCAAGGAATTTGCAAAACTCAACAAGTACGACTTCTGTTGGAGCTCAAACGGCAACATCTTCTTAAGGAAAGTCACTGGAGTCAAACAAATACTTGTTAGATCAGAGCAAACCCTACGGGACTTAGAACAGCAAGTAATTCAATGACTGCTCTATGCAAATTGGTATATTATATTGCTCTCAAACTTTCTAATAATCATAAGTCGATTAATTTTAATACTATTAATAACTAAGCTCTGTGAGACCTTAAATTCAATACTAAGTTTAAATTCAACTTGTACTCATGTATACTACCTACAAACCAAAAAAAGTATTTTTTGTATAGAAACCAAAATACGCCTTCCTTACCACACACCCACACCCCAGACACTTACCACCACTTCCGTTACATCACCCTCAACGTACTCGCACATAAAATCCAAAATAGAGCGCAATCATATTCTGCTTAGCACAAATTCACACTCACTGCCGTCTTCTATCAATTATTGCTTTTGCGTAATCGATCTGTTACACGGATCTTTGGAACTTGTTAGTTTTACTTACTTTAGTGTTTCGGGCGCCAACTACCACCGCACTTGGACCCTTCGCAGTATGCAAGCACCACTTTCTGGATTACCAACACTTTAAGCAATGGCGTCAATCATTGACATAAACAATGAGCTGGACAGTATTATCGTTTCGTCGTCACACGCTTGTTCTCCGGATGAATGCACTGATTATTTAGGATCCGCTCTAGCACTAAATATCCTGCACCTCAACATTAGAAGCTTAAACAAGAACTTCAATGAGTTAAACTGTCTACTCGTGTCTATTAAAATAAAATGCGATGTCCTAATTTTAACGGAGTGTTGGCTAAAGACAAATGCGACCGTCCCAAGTATACAGGGCTACACCTCATTTCAAACCAAAAGCCTTATTAATCAGAATGATGGCGTGGTGATCTTTATTAAAGACACTTTGAGCTTTAGCATTACTGAGCCGTCATTTACCGATGCTAGCTGTCTAGTCTGCACAGACCAAAACAATATTACTATTATAGCATTATATAGACCACCATCTCAAAAGAACATAGACAATTTCTTGAACAGTTTAGATAACCTATTAACAGACTGTAGGCACTGTAAAACCGTCTCGGTAATAGGAGATATAAATATAAACATTGTTCCAAACAACAATGACCCCCGCTCCTGTCAATACCTAAATTTTATAGCCTCACACGGTCTTCTTCCTACCCATGTGATCCCAACTCGGCTTAACAACTGTTTGGATCATGTTTTGCTCACAACAAATCACAAGGCAACCACATTGGTGGTAGAAACGTCAATAACTGACCACTCCGCGGTTTTATTAAACCTAGAAATTAAAGCCCCAATACGTAACACAAACAGATGCACTTCTTCGCGCCTAAACTTAGCTTGTGCTATCAGCGATATCGAAAGCTGTGATTTCTCAATTGTCTCAAATCTAAATGATCCTAATCTTGCCATGGATAAACTTTATGAAATCCTGACACCCATATTAATAAGAAACACTATATATAGAACTATCCCCAGTAAACTTAAAATCATTAAACCCTGGATAACGATTGGTCTGCTGAAATGTATACGCAACCGCGATAACATGCACAAAAAATCAAACAAAGAACCCCAAAACGTGTTTTTAAAACTAACATACTTGCGCTATCGGAATTTTTGTAACAATCTCCTCAAAAAACTTAAAACCGCGTATGAACAAAAAGCTTATTCTGATGCTAAAAATAACCCAAAAAAGATGTGGGGGGCCATCCGCAATGTACTTGACACAAATAAAAATACTTTACCACCGACAGATCTCCTTAAAATAGACAATGACCCAATCATGTCAGTCAACACCGTGAATAGTTTCTTTGCTGATGTCGGTAGAAACTTGGCTAACAACATCCCGCAAAACTTAAGTAACGCCCAATGTACTCCTCCCCGCCCAGTCTCTATGCCTAACTCAATTGTCCTACTGGAGACTGATGAGGAACAGGTCGAGGCTATCATTAAAAATCTCCGCGTAGACAGTGCCTCTGGCTGGGATGATATCCCACCCAAACTGATAAAATCTTCCAGTCACAAACTAGTTCCGGCTATAACGCACATTTGCAATCTTGCAATATCCACTGGCACTTTCCCTAAGACCCTTAAAAAAGCCATTGTTCATCCAATCTTCAAAACAGGTGATAGGGGCTGTGTTAATAATTATCGTCCAATCTCGGTACTTCCAGCAATTTCCAAAATACTAGAAAGAATTATTCATAAAAATCTCCTCAACTTTCTGAACAAGTATAAAATCATTGCTGAAAACCAGTACGGCTTCAGAAAGGGGGTATCGACGGAAGACGCTGTGCTGGCTCTACTGGACTCTGTTGTCAACAAAATTGACTGTAAACACAAATGTATCGGCATATTCTTGGACCTTTCTAAGGCCTTCGACACTGTCTCTATCCCTATTTTACTCGGAAAATTAGAACAAATTGGAATACGCGGCACAGCTCTCAAATTGCTTAAGGATTTTCTATCGGACCGAACCCAGTGCGTTAAAATAGGTGAGTACATCAGCAGTCAACAACTACTAGATTTCGGTGTGCTACAAGGAAGTTTACTCAGTCCCCTCCTCTTCCAAATCTATGTCAATGAACTCTGTCTACTTAATCTCCCTTCTACTCAAATTATAGCGTATGCCGATGATACTGTCTTACTCTCCAGCGGACACGACTGGGAAACGGCTAGGGAGGCCGCTGAAAGGTCCTTGACCCAAGTTATGATGTGGTTGGGCAATAATAGCTTAACCTTGAACGTCAGCAAAACCAACTTTATAACCTTTGGTTCCAGACCCTCTACCCTTCCATCTGACCTCTCACTACAAATCAAAGCCCATGTTTGTGACGAACGTGACAGCAATAATCCCTGTTCATGCCAGACAGTGTCGAGAGCCTCCTCCGTTAAGTATCTCGGCCTTTACCTCGATTCCTGTCTAAGCTGGAAGACCCACATTGAATCTCTATCTGCGCGCACTAGGAAACTCATTTATGTGTTCAAAAAATTAAGAACTTCTGCCCATAACAATATCCTAAAAATGGTATACACTGCCCTATGTGAATCAACCCTAAGTTACTGTATCGCTGCGTGGGGTGGTGCAGCCAGAACAATCCTCATACCTGCTGAAAGAGCCCAACGTGCAGTAATCAAAGTCCTGTTGAGCAAACCCTTTAGGTATCCCACGCAGCAAGTTTATTCGGACTTTAAGGTATTGACAGTCCGCCAGATGTATATACTTCGTGCGATCACGCATACACATAAAATTACACCACCCAATAGATGTAAAAGCCCTACGCTCAGAAGACGACCCAAACCCGTTTGTCCCCAAGTTTATGCGAAGACCACCTTTGCACGACGGCATAACCGTTATTTAAGCACATTACTATACAATAAACTCCACAACACATTAAACATACATTGTTTGAACAAATTCTACTTCAAACAAAAAACTAAGGAATATCTGCTAACTCTTAATTATAACAACACAGAAGAATTACTTAAACCATAATATAACTTAAATAAATCAGGCACCCACTCATTGACACCTACACTCACTCATACATATCTACACTCACACTTGCACACCTACACCCACTCATACGACACACACCCATAATGAATTTAAACTCCTTTTACCGTCTTTCCCCGTTTCTTATCCCCAAAATCGATTGTATTAGTCTAGTTTATTTTTATATATAATTTATATATTTTTTAAATTATTTGTTTTACATAAGTGCACACTACTAAATTGTAAGTTACTATTACAACATCCATAATGGACGAATGGATGACCCCTGTAACACAGGTTTTCCTAGCATAGGGGTCATTGTTCAATATTTTGTATCAGACTATTACCACGTGTAACTAAGTGTCAACCTGTATCTGTGTAGTTTTTACGACAAATAAATATTATTATTATTATTATTATTTCGGGTCATATCTACAAAATAAATTAATTTTATCGCAATAAAAGATACAAGTTTTAATATTTCTGTTGGTACGAATCAATAACAAATGTTTGATATTGTGAATTTATGATCCATTTTGATGCATAGAAACTTGAATTGAAACGAAAATTGTATACTTTGAGTTTGAATTTGTTAGACACTTTTCTTGATACGTTATTATAATTCGGCCCTCAGTCATAAAAATAACTCATAAAGGTCACGTACAAATACAATTGTTATTCTGTTTTCTTTTCTAAAGATTTTCTTTAAAGTAAAATAGTTATAATATTGAAAAAAATAATGCAATAAAGCCGACCTCGTAATTGTGTTACCATTGACCACAATTCCTAGTAACTTAAAAATTCACTGAAACAATCTAAACTATCTAACTGTCACATGGACAAATAGACCTTGTCATTTTAAGACGTGAAAGGGACATTCGACCTTAGGATTATAAAGCAATAGCAGCGCCCCACGGTTAAAAAAAAAAAAAACCCGTGGGAATATCGCGATAAAAGGTATTTTTTGTCTTTTTCCAGGTCATGGTCTACGACGGGGTCCGTTAGGGCCGATGCCTGCCGGGCATGCGAGGAAGGAACACGGGTGGGTTTTAGTCAGTACGAGTCTGACACGCCTTCCCGCTCCCCCCAGAGCTGGAGAAGTTATTTGATAATTTCCCACCCAGAAAAAAGGTCATGGTTCCATGTGCCAAATTTCATCCAAATCCATTCAGCCGTTTTAGCGTGAAAGCGTAACAAATAAACAAACTCAGTTTCGCATACATAATATTATAAGTTAGGATAACGATTTCGACTATAGACAAATTAATTCTGTAAGTTATTTTAAGTAATGATGAACATTATTTGTTTAAAACTTGTATGTTATTATATCAGTTTTTATATTTATAGTTTTAAGTCTCAAATTGAATTTTCACATTAGGTACTTGTGTTATTTTTACCCATATATATAGGTTAATGAACAATAATATTATTTACTGCCTTAAAAGACCAGAATAATTTTATTATGTGGTAAAGAAATCTTTTGACTACTCATCAAAATCAAAGAGATGAAGCAATACAAGACGTATTATAGCTCCATCTCTTTTCCACACTAAAGTAAGAAAATACTGCTAGAAGAGGTGGTAGTAAGCCTTTTGTTTTGGGTCGTAAATTATCAAATAACTTCTCCCGCTCTGGGCGGGAGGGCGCGTGTCAAACTCTTACTGACTATAACCCACCCGTGTTCCTTCAGTTGCCTGCATGTTGCCAGGGGCTACGGTAACCCTTTCGGACAAACCCGCAACCTTGGCAGGCAGCGGCCCTAGTGGACCTCTTTAGTTGTGCTGACATCTCTTTGAGGCGCGCGTGGAACACAACGCGCCTTCGACCTGGGCCTGACCTTTATCGGACGACGAGCTCACCGTCCGCAAGCCCGCGCCTACGGTGGCCGGGAATCGGCCTGCGATTCAAGAATTGCTTTGGAACAGAATAATTTTCGGCACTAAGTTAATTCGAATATTCGGCGAACCACGAAGTGTTTTGACCAGCTCACAACACTACCTGTCCGGTTGATTAGGGTCTTATCTCATTGTATCGGTCCTGTATCTGTTACATATTCAAGGTTTAAGCCATCCTTTGGCTTCTTATCTGTTATCTGACAGCAATTGTTTTTGAAGTTTTAGTTCGGAGACTAAGCTCATGATCATGCTGAGTGGAAGCCTTCTTGTCACAGTCATGTCGTGCAGCTGCCGACTAATTTCTGTTTTATGCTCGTGATTTATTATGTACTTTTTGTTGTTTTCATTTACTCTTGTCTTTTATGTATGCACGTGTCTCTGTGACAAATAAACCTATTTTTCTTTCTTCTTTCTTTCTTTCTTTCTTTCTAGTAGGGATTGTGTACATGTCTAAATATTTAAGTGGGTTGCGATTTGTTAAGTCAAATTTGTATTTGGACCAAGGTCCTCTATTTGATCTAAATAACTTAATTATTAGGTCATAACATTCATCATACTTTCTGACTTGGAATTAGGTACCCGTAATTATGGCCAACAAGGCATTTCTATGAAGATTTAAGATTACCGAGGCACGAAGGACTTATGTGTGAAGATGGTCACCTACCCAATATCTAGTTATAGTAAGCTCTGTTTCATAGTCTCAAGTCTCCCAAATATGAGGATAATGAGACAATTTTGCGCATTGACTTGGAAGTCAGCTTATTTGCAAATTTCAGTCATCATGTCCTCGTTAGTCTTGTGGTGGCATGCCCTAGTGCTGAGCTGAGATCCTTAGTTCGATTCTCAGGTTCGGGCAAAGTGTTATTGGGTTTTTCTATCAGGAATTTCTCAGTAGCAGCTCGGAGTCTGGATTTGTGCCTGGTTGATAGTAATAGGTTCGCCCCCTATTACATGGGACTTAAAAATAACTGGCAATTTGAGCGCTTTCCAACTATAAGTACACGTCTGCCTTCCCCCTTTGGGAATTACAGGCGTGATGTTACGTGTATATGTAAAAATCAGGAAAAAGAATCGGGAAATCAGGATAACAACCAACGGATTATCCTTTAAAGTGCGCGAGCACATTCGTAAGATGCTGGCAGAATCATCACAGCGGTAATGTTTTCCCTTTGTTTATCTTATTTGTTTTGAGTATATTCGTGTATTTATTTATTTTTGTCTTTATATATATAGGTATATTATTTTATATTTATAGTTTTAATAGGTACCTATCCTTATATTTAAATAAATATTTATTCCACAATTTTCATATTGCACTTATCACTTGCATCACCCTTAGATTGACTGGTAGAAAATACCGATGGCATTTAGTCCGCCTCTGTACATTTATGTGCTTAATGTATTAAATAAATAAATATGTGGTCTTCCTAATTATTCTATATCAGCCTTCTTACTGCTAAAGCCTCAAGTGAAGTTCCTTAAACTCGATCCTCGACCCTCTCATCCATCTTTTACCAGTTCAACGTGTGCTTTATCAGAATCAAAATGAAGTTACGTAAGCACCTACCACCGCCATGTTTCCCAAACACCATAATCAGTCGATCCTAATGTTCCAGTGGCATCGGTTGTTAAGCTACTTTAGAGCTGTTTAACGCCCCTTAAGTCACCATCAAAACGGCGTAAACCTTAATCTTGTCAGTATTAATACCACCCAAAATGGTGCAGAAGGACCACAAATAATTAGACCTTTTTCAATCATCTAGAATAATCCTGGATATGTGATACTCTAACAACACAACACTATTAGATATCCATACTTCAGATCACCCATAACGGCTAATATAAATCTTCGGACAAACAGCTAATCTATTCTGTAAAAAAAAATCTCACCGTAACAGCTTAGGTAAAGTGAGCTTGAAGTGAGGTGTCACATTCACACTTCTTAAAGTAACTTTCAAGAAGCCCTATCGGTTCTCTATCGTAAAACGAAAGTTCTCAGAGTCTGCCAGCTTTTCATTCTTTTTGCCGGCACCAAAACTCATGAAACTATTAAAAACAGACCCCACTAAACATCAATCATAAGAAAAAGAAACTATAGAATCCCTACACCTGACAATACCTCATTGCTAACTAGACGCTCTCCAGCATACTCTCTCATTAATACGTACAATAAAGTCTGCAAACTCTGTGAAATCAAAAATACTACCTCATTCACTTTAAAAAATATATATAAAGGGAATGTTGCAAAACTCTGGTTATGGTGACTCGGAACAATTAATCTAGATATCCTGACCTGACACTGAATCAAACGATACACAACGGGAACAAATACGCACACGCACACACACCCTCACACACACCACACATCACACTCACACACACCACACACCACACCCACATCACGCATACACAAACACAGCAGATATACCATACAACACCTGAAATCACCTCTCTAGTCTCCACTATGGAATTTGTACCCCGAGCCCCAAGATACAGACTAACTGTCTAGTTTGGGGCTCACTGGTAAATAATATTTTGTAACCTAGCTATAGGTCATTATAGGTCATCTCAACTTGGTGTTAACCTGTAAACCTGCTTACTGTATTACCTGGACAATAAACTATTTCAACAATGTCAATCGCTAGCATCAGGTGGAATGACAGGTTACTTGACAGGCTCACTACACAGACCGGCAGGACCGCGTTTGATCTGCTCATCTATACATAGTATATATTATGCCACGGCCAGATCTAAGGACCCAGTTGGCTGTTAGCAAACCTTTAAGGATGGAAGCATTGGACATATTTATATTATGCCTACAACCAGTAGATATACAGACTACATACAAAATGAATGAATAATGAAAAGAATAAAAATGTATTTTCATAGTGTGCTATGGCGACTGCGTAATATTCTGGTCCTTCTACAAATACCTATTTAGTGGCACTATCACCGTGGTTAAACGGTTTTCACCCTGTCCCGTAGTTTAACACCCTGTATCGTTTATGGCTCAAAGACAACATAACTTGAGTCATTCTCGCCGATCGGTTATACGATGGTATTTATCGGAAGATTGTTGATGATCGCAATTCAAGTTTAGGCAAGTTCTGATCTTGTACTGCTAGGGCGTTTTATGGAGTTAATAAAAAAAAGAAAAAGGAACTGAAAGACGCTACTGATGGTGCCAAAATCGTAGCCAAACTTTGGGCAAATAATGGATATAAGCGTTTATCTGTGTGGACTAATTTCCAATCGGATGATCCAGATCGAATTGTTATGTCCTTTTATTAGGCTTTATCTCTATTGAAGTATGAGGAACAGGCAGGAGAGTTCCTCATCTTCCATTGATAAGGGGTGTCGGGCTTTTTATGTACTAATCTCGCAGAAAATGCTGCTTCCGCGATGTAGGACTTACGTGACGTCAGATTAATGTGTATATGTGTGAGGGGATGTGATGTGTGTGTGTGTGTGTGTGTGTTTGTGTGTTTATGTGTGGTGTCGTGTGTGGTGTAGTTCGTATATTGCATTGCAGCAGCTACCAAAACTCTGTTTAAATTACAGCATTATAATGTGTGATGTTTTATCACACATTATAATGACAAGTGTTTAAATATGACAGCCTAGTAATGGTAATAAATCATACAACGCTTTTACGGTTTGAAATTCTTGCTCATTCAAAAAGCACCTCTTGCAACCTTCATCGTCCTTTTTTTTTTTGGAATTATCTCATACACCTTATATCACGTGAAATCTCTCATACCGTACCAGTTTTCAACGCTGAAAAATTTCCCAACGCTGAAATATATTTGCTACAAAATTTTCTTGACTCTCTAACTTATAAACTGGTTCATGAAATGGAAGGAAAAACAATGGCGAACGAGTAGACACGCGGACAATCGCGCTCGCTCCGGATGAGATGACCTCAATACCTCTTACGGAATGCAGTGGGCATCATGATGTATCCGAATATTACAGCTAATATAAGCAGATTGTATGCAAATTTTGTGAGGAAAAGGGAATTTTGTGACGGTTTTTTTCTGAAAGAGAAAAGGTTACGTAAATTGGATGAGGTTGAGCAAATTTTGGATCGAAGGAAGATTTGTTTTAATGGTTCTCTACATATTTAAGGCGACGATAACCGACTTTTAACGATTTTATACTGAAGATCACGTCTAAACGAGTAGTGTTAATGATTTGGAAAAAATATTTTTTAAATTAAAGCATTTTTTTTAAATAACTTACTAAATTAATATTATGTTAGATTATGTTTATATTACATAAAATACCTTTCATTTTATGTATAATAAATTAATAATGCGTCTAATTTGGGACAGCGCTCCTTGATGGGCGAGTCCTATTTCTAGCTGGATGTACGACGCGTTGCGTGAGCTCAGTATAGAACACGCAAGCTAACCGCTCAAGGTAACTCGCATAATATTATCTGCGTCATAATTTAATTATTGATTTATCAACTTATATTTACCATTACAGGACCATTACCCAATGCGATAAATGCGCTTATCCTAACTTAATTAAAATAATTATACTAATATCTATAATTAATTACAAACAATGCATTCCTTGTGAATTCACTCAGAGAACAACAGAATAAGTCCGTCTCACTCGATATGAGGTTGAGCGTACGGAGTGCACATAGGTTCCAACCCCGGCAAGAATTATTACATCACATTTTTTTTTATGGCCCAAAGAATATTTAATAAGTTACCTTGCTCAATAAAAACTTTATATTTTGTAAACTTCAAGCGTAATGTTACTACTGTCTCAGTGACTATCTTGATGACAGTTCTTTGACATTATATTATTTGTATACTCGTAACATGACTAAATAGTCAGAATACAGAATTATTATTATTAAGTCATCATACATATTTATGTATGATGACTTAATAATAATAAATCTGTCGATAATGTCACTTCATTTTTTTTTGTTTCTTATCAGTAAGTTATTGACATTATACTTATTTCCTTTATTTAATTTTGAAACATATTATTTACATTTTTAAATATTTACATAAAAAATAAACATTTAACAATTAAAAAAATAGTAGCCCACCGGTGTCGGGTGCAGGGTCCAAGCTACCGTTGGTCAGGGCTCATATTTAATGACATGAAATAATGTCAATAATTATTTATTATTGACATTATTTCATTTTGTTAAATATTTTCAGTACTTACCCGACATTACCTATTGCATTTTATTAAACTACATTTCAAAATATATATTTAATGACATTGATACTATTGAATTATTTTAATTTAATTTACTTAATTGGCAAAAGCCTCCCATAAATGTATATTTGTACGCCAAATGGCAAAACATAGAGAAATTATAATATAACAATTGTAACAACATTCACATTGTTGTAACTTATATTTCCAAATAAAGATTTTTTGTTTATTGATTGATCACATGTGCTCTCAAAGCGCCGAAATAAAACGTCTGAGGAAACTAAGAACCAAAATATGAAGACATGTCACACTGGTTCCGCGTAGTGGATTACGGCCCACTCACTCTCACAAAAAAGAGGCCTGTATCCAACAGTGGGAACATTACAGGCTCATTATACTACATTATTATTCAACCGTCGTCGCAGTCGTTATAATAGCAAAAAGAATAATTATATTACAGCGTCCAGTATCCTTTAACAGCTACAAAGTAACAGGAAATAAAATAAAACAAAAGAATAAAGAGTTCCAAGGAAACTTTAGTCAAGTAAACTACCGTCACCGGTACTTAAATTGTATTGCGAATTAATTTACAAGACAATGAAGAAATTCTTAGAATACCCTCTCAGTGTCTATTTTGTTTAACACTGGTCTTTGGAGTTGAAGAAACTTGATGATAGTTAATTTGCCATTTCTTTCAAATTAAGTAGTAGCACAGATTAGTACAGATGGGACACTCCGCAAAATCATTTAAATAAAAAGCGACTCTTGTCACGAAACAATAAAGTGCAATTCAGGTCGGCTCCAACATCAGACCCTGAATACTACCTTGGGTTATGGTACTTTACAATATAAAGCCAACAATTTCAAATACGATGGTTTTATCTAAGTTGGTTGAAGAGTTCCTTTGGCCACCTTCCCTGCCCCATCATCAGACCCTGAACACTACCTTATGAAATAGCGTTTGTCAAGACATATCTAATGAGACCAAACACGATGGTGCCTTTTAAGTTGGTTGAGGAGTTCCTATGGCTACCTTCGGGCTTCATCATTAGACCATCCATCATTAGAGATCCATGATATCATATTTTTGCGTTGTTACCAAATTTATATAAGTATGTCAAGTTTTAGCTCAATCGGATTGCTAGAAAAATGGATGACAAAGCGAGTAACCGGAAACATATTAATGAAGCAAGTAAATATAAAGCTTGTAATAAAAGTATAAATATGTATTACCTACATTTATATTCACCTAGAAGTTAACTCTCTTTCTATCGCGTAACTGTTATATCTTCTGAGTACGTTATGCCCACTGAATTCGACAAGTCGAGCCCGCCGCTTACCTACTTGTAGCTTCATACCTAACATGCAGTGTCCCATCTGTATTAATCTATGGTAGTAGCCGTATTTCATTACCTACCTAAATTATTTTTCTGTGGATCTAATATCTGTGTTTTTAGGGGTCTCGTGGACAAAAAGTGGTTGATGTTATGCCTCAAAAAGACCTATATTTTTGTAGGTGGCCAAGCACTTTATTTTGTGTAAATTATGTGGCAGGTAACCGGTATGACCTAGAACTAAACTTTCGAAGACATATTGTAACATCTACCATCCGGCACTCTTTCTCTCACAGAAAGAAGGCCTGAGTACCAGCAGTGGGAACATTTTAGGTTGATCATGCTGTATTACGGAGTCTTTGGTACACAAGTACTACACACTTGGCTAGTTTTCTGAATTAGCCTGCTCGTATTGTTCCAGACTGGTTCTTGAAAACAACACACTTTACTGTGTTCGCAATTTTGTTTCCAACATGTAAACAAATACCTAAGTGTTTTTGAAAAAATCGCTTAAATATCCACACACAATGTTCAAGTGTGAGTGTATGTGTGTGTGAGTTGAGTGTGTGAGGCGTGAGTGTGTTTAAGTTTATGCTGGAAGAGATTTCTTTATATATAAGCACTGTCTTTGTACGTTCTTTTTTTGGTCCTTTTTTCTTGTCTGTTATAAGACATGTCTGTGAATTAATGGTTAAATAAATAATTAAAGTTCAGTTTGCGGTACTACTTCATATTTGTTAGACTTTCTAAATAGCACTAGTATTTTTGAAATCAACATAGGTAAAAAATAATTTACACTAATATAAAGTTAATATTTTTTAAATGGAAATGACAACAACAGAAAACGTTGCTTTATTCATGTCAATCTGTGTGACCGCGTTGGTCTTCTAAACTACGCAACAGACTTTGATGCGGTTTAAATTTAGAGAACTTATTCCGGAAGGTATGGGCAGGAAGGTATAGGTATGTGCTTACAAAATTTAATATCGATGTTTTTTCAAGCGGTATAAACCGTGCGAAGCCCGGGCGAGTCCCTAGTTTGGAATAAATAAACTTTTCTCCATTTAACCTTTTAAGTCAAGTTACGTAACAAATTTTCTTCTTAACAGCGATCTTTAAAAGTCACGACTACACGATTTTAATTTGACAGTATAAACAAAAAGTAGGCAACGTAAACAGAACCTTGTTTAAGATGCTTGTTTAATGTAAATTACCTTACTGGAGCCCCAAATAGA
The DNA here is from genome assembly GCA_916610215.1 of Omphaloscelis lunosa. Classification (NCBI taxonomy): domain Eukaryota; kingdom Metazoa; phylum Arthropoda; class Insecta; order Lepidoptera; family Noctuidae; genus Omphaloscelis; species Omphaloscelis lunosa. The sequence continues at coordinate 12,245,867 of OU744267.1, forward strand.
TGGGAACGTTTTGAGTGGGACCTCTTCGGGAAAAAAAAGGACAACAGGTTCTTTTGCAAATACTGGAAACGTCAAGGTGTTTAAATCTAATTAAATATTTATTTTGTTAAGTGGAACGTTTGGATACGTTCCTGAAACGTTGAGTTGGGTCTATCTGCACATTTTCAATTTGGTTAAAACTGTTGAGGTTAAATTGTTGGGAACCATGTATAATTTTGTCATTATTTTTTTGTAGGTTGTTGACGAACATGATAGGTTTTTTCCCGGTGTAATCAGGGACACAATATACATTGCTGAATTATCGCAACCATTTGAGCTGTCCAACAACTCCAATTTGACAAAACAACTGATTGTACTAAGATTTTGGGTATTTTGCGCACTCGACACTAGGTTTTATTTGAGAACAATGTTAGTATTTTTCATATCTACAAGTTACTGCAATTTAAGTGAGGTAAGGTTAGGTTAGGGAAGATTAGGTTAGGTATCTAGTTGTTAGGTAGGTTCATCATTATCTTATTTTTAATCATCATTTGAAAGACGTCCACTGCTGAACATAGCCCTGGCCAAAGCGTCGCCACATGGAACAGCCTAGTTCGCTGCTTTTTGCAGTAATCGAATTCACTGCGGCGTTCACAATATTATCGGTCCTCCTCGTGGCACTCAAACTCAAACTCAAAGCATTTATTTCAAATAAACCAATTACAGGCACTTTTGAATTGTCAAGGGGTCGGTTAGTCAGAAAGATGAAGCTAGTTGCCCATTCCAAAGCGTAGTAGGTACCTATGGAGAAGAACGGGCAAGAAACTCCATGGACACTCTTTTAAATCACAATATGTTTACAAAATATTGGTTACATCATTCATGTTAAAGTTATAAATATGAGAACGATGCAGAACGATAAAAGCGTCCGTAATAAAAAATAAAACAATTCAAAAATCAAATTAAAATAAGCCATGGCAGCTAGAAGATGACCAGTCCCTACTGACAGCGCCCGTTCACGAACATGACGCACAGAAATAGTGCAGAAGCCGCACTCCGCATTTTAGGTATGAAGCTACAAGTACGCGGCGGGCTCGTCTTGTCGGGCCTACGTAGTCAGAAGATATAAGAGTTACGTGATAGAAAGAGAGGCAACTTTTAGGTAAATATAACTATAGGTACTTAGCGCTGTGCGACCTGAATTGTACTTTATTGTGTCGTAGCAGAGTCTTTATTTAAATGATTTTGCAGAATGAACCATCTGTATTAATCTGTGCTTGTGGGAGGCCTTCCAACGCTACGCAGTCCGGTACGCGGTCGCTACTCCAGAACGTTTTGATCACATCAACTATCTGGTCTGCGAGCAAAGTGACCTGCAAGTAAGGTAATGAATGAAACTATTTTTTTTTTTTGTCTAACAGATGCAATATTAAATTAATGTAATTTGTTTTGATTTTAATTGATATTATTTTATTTGACATTATTTTATTTTATTTGATATTATTTTATTTGACATTATTTTATTTTATTTGATATTATTTTATTTGACATTATTTTATTTTATTTTATTTGTAAAATTTCTATCAATTTATGTTTGGCAATGGGTGTTATTTACCTGAAATAAATGAATTTATTATATTATACACCACCACCACTACCACCACCTCTGCCCAACCCTTCGGGGAAACAAGGCGTGATGTTATGTGATGTGATTATATTATATTGTCAGAATTTCACAAAACTGAGATCATACAAAATAAAATCAGCACGATTCTTTGTGTCTTTAAAAGCAATACGTGATTCGACTGCGTTCAAAAGTCAGGTGAAACTTACGTGTCGTCAAAATTGGGTGACATTGTTGGCAGTGCTGAACAAATGGGTGAAATTGATAGTAAGGGTAGCAACAAAAGTCGATTAACACTGTTACTTTTTCTTATCATCAAAGTTGACACAAGGTATAAAGGAAGACGTCATTAATACCTGGTAATTAAATTATATGAAAATGGAGTATGAATTTTTTTAATGTATGACAATTTTAATTATTTATATGTCTAGATAGAGTGTCGCGCTGCAAACGGACTAAAAAAACGAACCAACTTTATTATACTGGTGTGCGTGACAGCTATTACACTCGCGCCACGTCACTGTGTTCACATTGTGCTTTTCTAGTGTGCGTTCATTTGGCGGCTAACAGTTGGATGCATTTTTTTCGACGAATTCTCATCTTTGACTGTTTATATTTTAACATGTAATAAAACCCTGTCCGATCCGTGAGGGTGTTGTTAAGTATCGTAATGAGAGTCTATTGATATGAAAATTTAAAGGAAAAAGAATCGCCACATTTTTTGACAATGGGGAATTTTGCCGGGCTATTTGCATAGGGCGCGGGAGGCCGTCGTTTAGCGAGTGTCTACAAGTCATAACTTATGACCCCTGTTGAAAGTTTGCTAATTTTTAATGGATTTGGGAGAATTTTAAATTTGCGCTTAGTGTGGGAACACGCCGTATTCGAGTTCGCGACAAGTCAATCGTCATCCTGAGGATGCCTCGTTGAGAGGTGAAACACGTGTCGATTTCTTTCAGGATTTTTTTAAGACTCTTTAGAAATAGCTAAGCGGAAAAGGTTACTAAATATATCCACTTTTATTATATTTTAGAATTTTAAAGAGCAATAACTTTTTAATTTTTTATACGGTACTAATAACATTTTTTTTTTAATTTTTGGTAATGTTATTGCGGTACCTATGTACCCTTTTTGGATCGGACAGGGCTTTTTTATATTTTGTATGTATATCTCACAGAACATATAAAAGAGGTTAGAAAGGAAATAGTTTTGGATTTGCATCAGAACGCGTGTCGCCGTTTGTCTCCCACTCTTTAACTTCACTACAAGCAAGAGACCAATGCCTACGCGGATTATGCACACAAATAAACAACACTCACTTAGATCGTCAGTTTGCTATTGGTTTTCACACTAACGCAATCTCTGCGTTTGACGTACACTCATACACGCGTAAAATCTCATGTATGGTAGGGCGACTAAACTGTCGATTATTGATATCGATAAAATTAATGTAATCTTGCTTCTTTCTTTACAAGTATTGTGGACTATGTGGACTTCTGTAATGCATGTTGTAAACATGTATTCATGCGAATATAGAATCAAATAAATAAAAGTGAAACAAATAAAAAATACAAAACTGAATTTTAAAACCAATTTAATTATTAACATGGACTGATGACTTTTTTATCGTGGTATAATCATCAAATGAGTTCTCCCAATGGACTGATGACTTTCTATAATAAACATGGTAAATATTCCATGTTTTTATTTGTTTATTAGAGAAAGTGGGTTGCCTCTCAACCTTACATTTTCGGTGCTTATCACGTGCAAAAAGAAAAAAAATATTGTCCCTGAAATAATACGTATTTATTAAGTAGCATACGCCTGCTCTCTTTTAAATTTGAGTTTTTTAAAATGAAATGCAATCTAACACTAATATACTTATGATTTACCGTAACCCCGGTACGTAAAGGGCTATTGAAGGACACTGTGGATTTTAGTCAGTACGAGTCTGACAGTCCCTCCCGCTCTGCCCTGGGTGGGAGGACTCATTTGATGATTTTACCACGTTAAAAAAAAAGTAATCAAAGAAGTATAAACAAAAACGTAAGGAAAAAGGCATAATTTTCAATTTCCTTCATTTTCAACCAGAAGTTTTATAAAAATTAATATAAAAGATGATTTTGATGTCGCCATTTTTAGACAAAAAACTGATTAATTGACGAGACTAAAATAAAATTTTCTAAAACATAAAATCAGTTTACTTACTAAACAACACATAAAGATATATTTTGCGGATAAGCGCCTGATTTTAAGTTTTTTTTTCCCTGACTTTGTTGTTATGTAATTATCATCATCGACATGTTGCGAACAAATTGTACTACATTTAGTGGTGATCCAATCAATTCTACCAGTTGTCTCAATCCACAGTTTTCTTATACCTGGATCTGTTGGAAACCTAAAACATATTAAATCATAATATGTCAGTTTCAATTGAAAAATTACATAAAACTTAAATGCAAAAACCTCATAATATTGGTCATAATAAATAATATTATTTTAGTTATAAAGTGTACTATTGATAATAATCAATTGTATCATAGTAATTATAGACATTGTTTACAAATTGACACAGCACTATCGATATGCCTAGATTTCGTGGAATTGAACCTTTGGTTCGGTACTCGGGACTCTCGAAGTGAACGTAATACATTGCGCGATCGTTCACGTAGTGCAAAATGGTACCCATCTATTGCAAGCAATGTATTACTATTCGTCTGCTTGCGATTATATCGTATTTGTCTACAAACTTCATAATGGTAATGTTAAAATTACAAATATCACAAGTATTTTAATGTTTTTGGACTTACCGGTGGAAAGAAATCCCTTCTCGTGCTACACTACACACCTGACTTCTTTTCCGACACGTTATAATAGCGCAAGACGGCATAATTTAATATTTTTGCGGAGCTTACGTACGCTGTCAAAACAAGAGCGCGATTGCTGGCCGGTAAAGTAAATTTCGGTTGATATTGAGCATTTGCTCATAACCGCGGCGCGCGTGCCCCGCCCACAAGGCCCTTCTAACCTCTTTTATATGTTCTGTGGTATATCTACATATATCTTTAGATGGCAACATACATAGGTACCAGATTTCTGCAATAGTGTGTCTCTGAGACGTTAAATAAGTGTCTTTTCTATGTATTTTATTTTAATGACACAACAGAACAGGTTTTATCTAAGTACAAAGAGATAATTTTGTACATGAAGAAGAATTTGATGAATATAAAATAATTAAAATCTCTACAGCTATTAAACAATACTGGAAATACACAACACTAAGCCCAATTATGTTACTAAATATGCAACTAATCAAACAAGCACAAATTCTGAAACATTGCAGCAAACAGAATAAATTAGGTAGAATTTTCAGCGCACCATAGAACAATAAAACCAGGACAAAAGTGAAACTCACATGCTTTCCTTTGTAAGTACAGTAAAAAATACAATAGACGTGGATATATTTAGTAACATTTCCGCTAAGCTATTTTTAAAGAGCCATAAAAAACTCTCAAAGAAATCGACATGTGTCTCACCTCTTAACGAGGCATCCTCAGGATGACGATTGACTTGTCGCAAACTCGAACATGGCGTGTTGCCACACCGACCGCTGAATCCTACCGCGGTCTGCATTCAGCGGTCGGGTCAGGGTTTTTTATGGCTCTTTAGAAATAGCTAAGCGGAAAAGTTACTAAATATATCCACGTCTATTTTATTTTATAATAGATTTCCGTAAGTAAATCAATTAACTAAGTACAGTTAAGTCTCTTAATACCTTCACCAGGTTTCAAATTCTTTCTTTTATCAAGTCAGGACACATAATATCTTTAGAAGTTACGGCTTTGAGCAGGCTATTGCATGGAAAACTATGTTTAATTAGTTGATAACAAAGATCAAGATAGCTTACACACCTTTGAGCAATGTCTAGTTGACATCAACCTAAAACTTTTTTTATTGGACTGGTCACTTAATGAAATACTAGCCTATATTACTCAGTAATAATATAGCATTCTACTAATATATATTTTTTAAATCGATCCAGTATTATTTGAGTTTATTTGTTAACAAAAATAGCCAACCTTTTCTCTTTCTACTATTAGTGTAGATAAAATATTTAGATATTTAAATTTAGAATGTGGACGCAGCATGTGCGCAGCGAGTTCTGGCGAAGTTTCGTTTCTATGATATTTTACTCTATGACAAAAGCCAGTTGCACAAAATCGTACAATACATACGCCCCACACAATATGCGCCTTTATTTTAAACACGTGCGAATGAGATAGAGCATTACTTTCGCTTCAGTGCACAAGTAAGAGTGAGATGCAATATTCTTCGTACTATTCATGCTAAAGAATGTATTGTCGCGATATTGGCGGGAACAAAATGCCAATCAATTATGAACGTAGTGATCGATCATTTTATGAACGACATGAAGGAGTGTTTAGTTACTGGAGCGAGTACCTGGTATATGAAGCAAGCAAGCAGCGATGAGTGTGCTGTAGAGGCAATCACTAAACGGGCTTTATTATCCCTGAAATATGTGTGTGCAAACATTGTGAGGAAACTGGCATATTTTAGAATAAAAAATCGTAGACATTTGACATCCACCGCTCCGCTTTGGGCCCGCGTACGGCCCACTTCCTCTCACAAAGAGGAGGCGTGTGTCTCAGCAGTGCGTACATTAGGTATAGGTTGATTATTCTATTTGGTTTCAATACCTAAATTATTGTTGCAATACTCAACCACATTTTTAGTGTAGCCCGGCCAAGCAAGTATTTCTGCAACAAATTTGAACTATTTCGTTTCCATTTTTTCCCCGTGTAGGTACAAATACTACAGGACATACTTTTGTAAAAATATTGCTGGACAACAAATTTTGTACATTTTTTTTTACCGGTATTCCAAAAAATGTAGTATTCGAAAGAGGTGGAGCTACAAAAGTGTTGCCAGTTTAGGAACGCCTTTATACAATAATATGGGATGGGATGTTGTCATATCAAGAAATTAAGAAGCACGGTTGCAAGCTAATAGACATTGTGAAAGTGACATTGTCAGTCTGTCAATTGAGTCCTCTCCAGAAAATTGCTCTGTCAAGGTCGAAAGATATGATAGCACCGCTTTACTGTCACTGCGTGGAAAATACTTTTCTCATAAATATTAGGGCGGCCAGCAATTAGGGCATTGATGGACGATCATGAAAATGTGGGCCAAGGCGAAGCTGAGGCATACATACGTGAGAGCAATCCTTCTCAAATAATACGCGGAAATTCAAACTGAGTAAATTAATTCTAAATTCCAGAATCAACGACGAACAACGATAATTTTTCACGCGCCAATATGTTCATTTGTTTATTCCTTACTTTAAATAGCTCTATTTGTAAGCCAAATCGTAATTTAAATAAAATCTTTGATAAGGAACCTCTTTGGTTGTCATGTGTTGAAGTATAAATTTCGTTCCATTTTTAAATAACACGGCTTTCGATTTATCTCGAAGAAAGTTGTCAAAATAATGTTCGAATTTCCAAGCATGTCTGAGAAAAACGCATTAATTTGTTCAATGTGTTTGTAATTAAAAAATGCTTTAAAAACTCCATAGTTAATTTTTTCTGCACTGCAAGTGTGTAGTCAGTGTGTAATCGCTTAGTTTCTAAGTTTTATGCCCTGGCTGGAGGCCTTAATTTATTGAGGCAGCCACAGGAAAGTCCGGTTAAGCAGCCGACAACCTCCTAGGTTGACCTGCAAGATGCCATTAATAAAAATTAAAAATTAAAAAAAACTGCAAGTCAGTGTTCTTCTTCTTCTTTGTCGAGTCGATGATTTCATTTAAATATTTTATTATTTATATTATCAATCATATTTTAAATAAGCTTCGACCAGAATTCGGCCACTTCGACAGCGTTAGCATTCGCCTCGCAAAGGTCTTCAATAGTGCAGTTGTTAGTATACAGATCGCACGCCAATAAGTGAGGCATCGTCTGGTTCTACATAGTCGCACACAGCGTACCTACAGCGGCCCACCTGGCTTCTTAGTCAGTTAAGGGATTTCCAGGTGGGCCATGGTAGTTACTGGCTCCCTGTATTGTCGCAGACCAACTAGCAAGAACCACTTGCCCTCTCTAACCAAGTAACTAGCAACATCTAAACGCTCCGTATAAACAACTATAGGTCGTACGCGCTTGGCTTTTAAAGAAAAATCTCTTTAATGGTCCGGAATATCCGAGGCTAAGATTGATAGCAGTACAGTTGGCAGCACAGTCTGCGCATTAACGTTTTTATACTCACAACGTATAATTTACAAAAGCTGTTGTGAGTACTGTAAAAGTTTAATACTTAAGCATTATGTGGGTGCAAGAATGTTAGTGGTCGAAGAGTTTTATGATGCTAGTTTGCTGTAGTTTTTACCCCGTATTTACGCCAATATAAAACATGTATGCTGCATGCTATGTCCACTGTACTCGTTTATATTATTTACCTTAAAGAAGTTGTTTAAAGAAATTAGTCATATACAAAATTTGTGAAAAACTTGTCAAAAAGGTGAAGAGAATAGTTAACAAAACATGTCTGAAACAACGTTAATCATGAGTGAACGAAATTCAGTCAGAAAACATTTTAACTGCAGTCTACGCACCGCCTTAACTACTATCAGACGCTTCACTCGAGTGTGTTCATTTTTGTTTCGTACCACGTTCACAGGACACTGACAAAATGACATAAAAGTGAACGTTCATCTGGTCATTTCATAAAAAAAAATCGATCATTGGGAACTCGAGTAAAAAATGTCGCGTCCCAAAAGCTCACATCGTAAGAGCGAACGTTCACTAATGAATTAATTTTTCACTTTTCATTTTGTGTTCAGACATTTCACTTCGAGTGAAAGTCAGAAACAAAAAAGTGAAGCGTCTGATATCTGCTTAAGTACGAGGAAAACTTGTTGTGGTTTTTAGGCTTCCGTACCTGTAGGGTGTCAAACGCAACTCTATTATTAAGCCTCCGCTGTCCATCCGTCCATTCGTGTGGCAGCGAGCTGTATCTCATGAACCACAGCGCCCACCCTGGATTTACGTTTCGGCCCCACTATCGACTTTAGCACCCTCGAAAACCATGAAAACGATACCCATGACGAAAAATTTGAAAATTTTTACAGCCGCCATCTTGGAGTTTCATTTTGACCTCTATATCGGCTTTTGCACCCTTGAAAACCCTGAAAACGATACCCATGATGAATAATGTGGCAATTTTCAGAGCCGCCGTCTTGGTTTTTCATTTAGACCAAGTTCATACCTTCTCTCTCTCTCTCTCTCCTGCAGTGTATAATTTTAACTCACGACACTTTAGTTCTTCTTCTTTTTTCTCTGTCTCTCTCTTTCTTTCTCTATGAATTAGAAGAAGACAGTCGCAAGTATTAACACTTTTAAGCGTGACGATTTCTGAAAGTTTACAAGGCGCGTCAAAGAACTTCGTTCCAATAACGCAATGTATAATTAATTCTCTTTAGTCCCTGGCCCTGGCATCAAGCAATGAACAAAATTTTCAAATTTTATTAGTTGAATATGACTTTTGGCTACTTTGTATGTTTGTACTTTATGTATTTCTTTCTTTCTTTCTTTTTTTCTTTTTTTCTTTTCTTTCTTTTCTTTCTTTCTTTTTTTTGCGTGTCTGTCTGTGGGACCGCGTTATTCTTCTAAACTACGTAACGGATGTTAATGCGGTTTTCACCATCACTCAGAGAACTTATTCCGGAAGGTTCATGTGTACAATACACTAATACTAAACTTACATTAATATTGAAATCTCGATATTCCCTCAAGTCATAAAACCCGTTCTGTATAAAACAAAGTTTGAGTATAAAATAAACCAAGGCCGAAACGTTGACCTGTAGGTAACACGAGCTTTTGAAGCCATAGAAACTAGGAAACGATCAATTGAAAGTATACAAGGTGTAAGTTTATAGTGTGTAAATAAGGCGGTATTGTTACCGTAGTTGGTTCACCCAGGGAAGAGGATCTTTACCTCTTGAAGTCATTATCCTTCCAATGTGATTTAGGCCTTCATGGAGTTTAATACCTCAGTTATCCGTTTTGCCGAACCTTGCCAGTTTGCTTCTGCTTATTTTTTTCTCAACTCTGTTGGGGCCAGCTTCCAGTCTAACGGGATGCAGCTGAATACCAGTATTTTACATGGAGTGACTGCCTGTCTGACCTCTGGTCTGCTCGGCTGCTCGGCTGCTCTTGGTCTACATTCGCCCACTATCCTTTTTAATAGTCCGAACCCAATAACACTTTGCACGACCTGTACCCTAATTGCGTAACTTATTTTTGTAAACAATTATGCCTAATTTGTTTTATTTTGACAGTTCAACAACATTCATTGCGTTATTTACATTGTCGAGTAGATTTTTTTTCCACCTTATGAAGCAATGGATGATTGTGTTTTATTACGCAATTAGTGTACTGAATAAAATAACCAGGACCATGACCAGTAGTACCGTTAGCGACCACTAGAATAGTAATAAAAGCAGCACTAACATTAACATTATCGAAGGATCCCACAATCCACGGGCAAAATACCTTCATGACTAAAATGTCTTCATCGACTCAGCCAATCCCTATTGAATATCAGAACTTTGTAGCAACCAAAATGGATGACCGTAAATATAAAACATACCCTAGTGTACTATAAAAAAGCGGCCAAATGCGAGTCGGAGTTGCACACGAAAGGTTCCGTACCGCCGCACAATATTATATATGTTATATTAGTTAGACGTTTGTGTGTATTGCCATTATTAAGATCGAGGAAAAAATGTATTTTCTTTTACTGTAGTACACTCTGAAAATTTCGAGTGTCTACCTATTACGGTTCAAAAGGCCCTTTGGCTACAGAATCCTAATAAACCAACGTTTTACGATACTATATTGACGTGTTTCAGCCTAAAACACTAGATTTTCTCAGCTTTTCCTACGATACACTTAAACGCCCATTTTTTCGCCTCGTTTCGTTATCCCGAGCGCCTGGTCGCAAAATATGAGGTTCGGAATACCTTTTCCATATTTTTTCATCTAATAGTGTGATCAGGGTATCATAATACTGGATTTAGGGACGTTATTTCATGTTTTCCTTTAGTGGAATCTGGTAGCGTCTAGCACTAGTTAAAAAAGTTTTAGGAACTAGAAGTAAATCACATTTGGTCATCCGGTTTCGAATCAATTAAGTCAATCTGCCTAGGTTTTTCCCAACTATGTAGGGATCGGCTTCCAGTCTAACCAGATGCAGCTGAATACCAGAATTTTACATGGAGTGACTGCCTATCTAACCTCCACAATCCAGTTACCTATTCGATAAAACGATACCCGGTAAGGCTGGTTGTTAGAATTTTGGGCTTCTGACTATAGTACACCCAAGTTTCGGCAGTTTTGCTTAAGGTGTGTTCGAACGTTGAGCGGCAAGAGTGCGACAGCAACACGCGGCGTTTGCAGGACTCATTTCTGCTGCGCTCTAGTTCAGACTAAACCGACGAATGTTTGCGCGGCAGTTCTGTGCCGCACATCCGAGACACGCCGCACAGTTCAGTTGGCAATATCAATCTACCTAGCTTTTCCCAACTATGTTACGGTCTGCGTCCAGTCTAACCAGATACAGCTGAATACCAGTATTTTACATGGAGCGACTGCCTATCTGACCTCCACAACCCAGTAACTGTGTAATACCCCTTAGTAAGACTGGTTGTCAGACTTTCGGGCTTCTGACGACCCGTAACGACTATCAAAGATCCATGAATGACAGTCGAGACCAACTGCTTAACGTGCTTTCCGAGGAACGGAATCTCAGTATGTAAAGATGGTCACTCATCCCCGGACCAACCCTGGCAAGCGTATAGCAGAACCTGATGGATCAATAGATCCCTAAACATTAATCAATCAAACGAATCGATGCATGTTACGTTGACCATTTTTATACGCAGAAATATGTCCAGATATAATTAGTGATGAATGTGTGTGCGTGGCAGGTAGACAGAAGCGTTCGCGCGTGGTAGCTGTCCAAACACAGCCCGGCAGGCCGCCCGCGGCAGCTGCGTACGATTGCCGCTCAATGTTTGGACACACCTTTAAAGGCACGCTAGTAAATTTTGATGATTTAACAGCGTGTTACTGGCAAGGTGATTGTTTACCACGTACGCCACGTTTGCGCAACGTGAAAGAACGAGACAAGTGAGTGTACAATATTGTGAGAATACAGAGAACACGTACCTAGGTTAGTCCTACGATGTGATTGTTTATATGATGGAAATGAAATGAAATAAAATACTTATTATTATTGTAGCCAATAATAATAAATATATTATTTCATTTCATTTAGACTAGGACAGGACTAACCTAGGTACGTTTAAATTACCAGTCTTTTTTTCTCCCTCAACATCAATTCCTGACACAAACTGGTCTGACATTAAGATCCCTATCCCTCTCGTAACAACTTTAGGAGCTCAGTGCCTTATCTCTTTCAAACTTTTATTAACTTCACCAAGAGTAATTAGGAGCTCGAATCCCGGGAACAGACAGTCCGAGGAATCCAGCGCAGAGAATAGACAATCAACCTTATTTTTGCTGTTTTTTAATGGTCTGTAAGCTGTAGTTTTACGGTTGTTTCCACGTTTGTTGCTATAAAAAGGGTTATTATGATCAGAGCATGTGTACTCGATAATGTGAACGTTGTGGTTACCTGTACATGAGTGTGCATTACAGAATAATGTATATTAAACTAGGTGTATTATGTAAAAGATAATTGTAATGTATCCCGTCGGTTATCCTCAAATAAATAAATGATTACGTGAGCCGTACACTTATCTGTTCGATCCTATCCGTGAGTGAATACATGCACTACTTCAACCAACATCGTCTGATGACGTCAGATAACTAGGTGTACGCACTTACTTTCTTTTACAAATATTTGGTTTGACCGGCCGAGTTCGGCCGATGACGTGCGAGCATAGTTCGGCGGATGAGGGACTAGGTGCACGCGAGCCGTTAGAATTTTTCTAAGGAATCCAAAGGGGGAAATGAGGTGATCTGACTGAGAAACAGAGTTGAAATAGCCCACAGAATATGCAAGCTGAAGTGGCAATAAGCTGACCATAGTAACAGTAGAGCCGATGACCGACGCTGACGATTGACATGTTGTTTAATGGAGACTGGGAATCAATCAAATCAACTCAGCGTATTGCAGTTCACATAAACCTCAGTCAAGCTGCGCTACAACACCCTGTCCTCCGCCTTTTGTATCCAGTCTGTCCCAGCTACTTTCTTAAGGCCGTCGGTCCATCTAACTGAAGGGCGTCCCACGCTACGCTTGCTGATACGTGGTCTTCACTCCAGAATCATCTGCAGAAGAACTGAAATAGCAGTGGGCTGGCCATACGTATTATCCAAGTAAAGTTAATAAAATTAGCCGACCAAACAAAAAAATAATCATCAAAATCAATTCATAATTGGCGGAGTAATCGCGTAGCAAACATACAAAAATAAAAATAAAACACCGTTGAATTGAGAACCTCCTCCTTTTGGAAGTCGGTTAAATAACAGATTTTCTTTTTGTAAACTACCTGCGGTCGTTGACTACAAAGTCTGTGGAATTTCGATATAGTCCGCGCGCGATCGCTAGTCACCGCCAGAGGTATGTGACGGTGGGGCGGTGAGACGGGGGAGGTAGACAAATGCCAAGCTAACTCAGTCTGCCAATTTTGTCAATGACACCCTCCCCGTCTCACAGCTCACGTCATACCTCAGTCGGTGACTAGCAGTCGCGCACGGAATATAGCTATTTTAATTTGAACCTGTATACAGCAGTGGACTGCTATAAGCCGGTGATGATAAACCTGACATTGAGCATTTTTTGAAGTGAAAACTTCTTTAGGCGCGTTGGGCATTTTTGAGATGGACTAAACCATTGATTTTGCGACACCATGATGACACCTCATTTTTGTAAACGCGATTGTGCTCTTTATTTATATTACATTACGGATCAATGTTCTATGCAAGTATTTTTACTTTAAAGGTTTCGGGAGTATTTTTTTGTAAACGCGATTGTACTCTTTATTTAGATAAGGTTACGGACCAATGTTCTACACAAGTATTTTTCTTCCACCAAGGTGATGATCTTGTTCAAGTTTTCACTTCCGTCGGCACTCCCGGAGTGCCACCACTTTTTTTTTAATAGACTTTTTTTCAATGAACAGTCAAAATAAGGTACGCAATTTACACCCAAACACAACGTGCAAACTATTAATTAATTTAATTCTACAACGTTGCTGTAAACCCGTGATAAGCTATTAAACAAACTTAATTTTATGAAAATAAATGTCACAACAACATAGAACAAGCCAGGTTAATTAATTGAGTACAATGTTGGGTTGATCAAACTATAACTGAAAGTTTCGGTGTTTTCATTTCAGGAGGAAGTTTGATAAACAACTCCTTTGATGAGAATCAAATATGGCGGAATTGCTGTTTTCGGAGTCCTAGGAACTAGAAGTAAACCTAACGGAACTGCCATAAGGTCCAAGTTAAACCAAGGCTTTACCTAATTTTCTGCCCGCGACTTTGTTCGCGTGGAAGTCGTCAGATACCACAATACACTTAAATAACAGCAACATTCCCGCCCGTTTTGTTATTAAAATAAGAAAAGCCAGAAATTTCTGACTTTTCTTATTTTTGTTCGGCTCCTAACGGTCGTATTGTGATTTTAAATAGCCTATTACCTTCCTCAAGAATTGGATTATAGAATGCAAAAACTTTTTTTCTCTCTCAATATAAATCTTCATAAATTTCCATCGTTTCATCTCGTCCAATAAAATAAAATAAAAAACAATGTCACCCCAAAAAAATGTAGTTTATTATTCTTTCGAAAAATGACAGGTGAAAACAGAACAAAAAAAAATGAAAAGGTTTTCGATCAATTTTATTCCCGGTACAAATAGTGAATTGAAAAAAAAAGCAGGAAAATAATGGAAAAGAATCGTTTTCTCATTATCCGAAGGTTTCGCATTCTGAATTTATTATTTCAACAGTAAATTGTCCGTCTGTCTGTAATTCCGTGGTTGGCCCCTATTTTAGGGTTCGCTACAAAAAGCTATCAACTGAAAACTCTAATGATGCTCCAGTTTGGCGCGAAATAGACGCCATTATTTTATTGGGCATGTAATTAGATATTTATATTGTATGACTTTAAATTATGTTGCATTTCGTTTTAAACTATTTAGGTACGGTACTGAAATGCGAGTAGGATCTAGTTCAGTTTTTGTGGTTATAATGTTTCACCAACCCGCATTGAACAAGCGTGGTGATTAATGCTCACGGCATCTCTGAAAGAGAAGAGGCATTTGCCCTGTACTAGGATTATTGTAGACTAGTTATAGGCTAGTATTAAGAAATAAAGAAAAAAAAAATTTTTTTAACAAAAATAAAAAAGGAGCATTTTAAACTAATTAACTATTAATTATTACTAAGCATTATGTTTCATATATACCTAAGATATTTATTAATAAAACATATTTTTTAATTGATTATAAATAAATTGTTTAAAACATACATAATGCAGCAAAAATAATACCTAACAATAATATCATTACATAAAAAAAATAGGTAAATTAACTATAAATAAAAACTTATACTTTTAGGAACAACCTGTATCAATTAAAGAAAAAAGAAAGAAAACTTCTTTATTCTGCACAAACAAAACGTACATTAAAAAAAACTAGATTTGAAATACACACAATTCAAAAGTAGCCAAAGGCCTCGTATTCAATAAAAAAAAGTTTGACAATGTTGTTCATAGCTTGTTATTCAAAAACATTCCTCCACCGATTTTGTTTTAAGGACGGACGATCAGATTGGTCATCGATGTTCGCTCGTTAGTACGTAATAGATGAAAATTTCGCTTACCTCGTTGTAATTTTATTAGTTTTTTTACAAATACCTAGTCAAGTTGTTTATATCCTCTAAATTATGTAGTAGATGATTTTGGTGCACGGTAAAACTCTAATGAGTTTATATTGGCACCAACTTATATGTGTAAAATATGTATTATGTACTACTGAATAAATAATAAATAATAAATATGGCATTCAATAGAACTAGTTTCTGCTTTTGGAGTATTTTGTTACTGACATTCATTGTTCATTGGAGCAGTGGTGGCCCAGTGGTAACGGTCCCGACTTACGAGTTTATAGGTCGTTTGTTAGAACCCAAGCAGGCGCTTTACTTTGTGTAAATTATTTCACCACCACCGCTCTCAAAACGGTGAAGGAAACCGCCGAAACCGACATGTCCAAGAACCAAAAATTCGAGGACATGTGACATCTACCAACCCGCATTGGACCCGCATAGTAAATTACAGCCTAGAAGTAGAGAGGTTTATGTCTCAGCAGTGGGAACATTATAGGCTGATTATTCATTGTTCATGATTTTCGGTTTCAAACCAACAGAACTTAAAATTTGGAAAAGCAGGAAATTTTGGTAAATACTTTTTAGCGTTGTGGAATAATAATTATTAATATACACTTTTTTCATTAAACACATAAAATATATCAATCTTTAGAACCAACTGTAACAGCTAGTTCTTTGCAGGTAGGCTGCGCAGGCCATAGAACAGATAAACTTTTATCTGTTCTGTGGCGCAGGCCATAACCGTAAGGTAGGGCAGGAGATAAGTAATACCAGCTGGATGAGTTAACACATTAATTATTAAAGCACACTAGGTGCACATAAGATGTCCACAGCAAGGTCATGGTCAAGTCAAGATCGCACTTTTCTGTGTTCTGTTCTGTTCTTGTGTTCTGTTCTGCTGTTAATTATATTCTGTCCTTTTTGGTATGTGCTAAATAAATGTATTTTATCTCATTTCTTTCTATTCCGAGCCCTTTTACAAATAAAAAGGATACTGTCATCGGTACTTGGCAGACGTGAAGGCTTGTTCTACACAGGCTCAGAAATAGACCGGACGGACTAAGCAAGCCCATCGGTAGCGAGCGTCGGTAGCACACGAAGGCCTGTCAGCACAGGCTTAGTGACTCGCGTCGGTAGGCCGCAGGTAGGTCAGGCTTTCGTAAGATCTCGGTAGCGTGCGTTCTGTGCATACGCGTCAGTGGTAAGCAGCGTGCAGATTCAAAATCAAAATCAAAATATTTTTATTTCACATAGACCTACATGGGCACTCATGAAACGTCAGAAGCTAGGTACACGGTTCCAATTGGTCGTTTCCTATATAGAAGAACCGGCAAGAAACTTCACGGTTACTCTTTTAAAAATTATTGGCTTTTACAATTTTTTCAAATAACAGTATGACTAGGTATGGGAGGACAGTGTAGGTATTTCAATAAGTACCAGGTACTTAAGAATATGAAATAGAAAATGGTCAACAAATCTACAGTCCACTAAGCCTACAGTGTTCTCACATTCACAAAATAGAAAAGAATCTATACAAAAGATATATAAATTAATAAAAATAAGAACCTCTTTTAATTAAACGCAATTACATTATTGCTATTACAACTGTAATAAATTTGAATAATTATCATGTGCAAAAAAGCCACTAATAAAGAGTTGAAATTAACTCGTAGGTATATAATGTCAAATAATTGAATGAATATGTCAAGGACGAAAGTAAAAAAAAAAAATAAGACAAAAATAAATATGGTAATTTGGGAGCAGTTAATAGACTCTTACATAATTATGCCGTTAATGAGATACCAGGGAAGCCACATGTGCAGAAGGAATTATTGCCAAATTTCCTTGTCTTCAACATAGTCTTTAATTTTGTAATATGCCTTCTTGATAAGAACACGTTTGATATGGGTTTTGAACTTCCCATCGCTAAGTTCTGTAACAGACTTTGGCAACTTGTTATAAAAGCGGATACTGTTTATAAGAAATGACTTGCTTGTTTTAGTTAATCTAAATTTGGGTATAACAATTTCATGTCTACTACGCGTATTTATACTATGGAAATCGCTTCTTATTTTGAAAAGTCCTAAGTTTTTGCGAACATACAAAATACTTTCTAAGATATAAAGAGAAGGCAGAGTCAGTATATCAGATTCTTTAAATTTGTCTCTAAGGGACTCGCGAGGACCCATTTTATAGATCGCGCGGATTACGCTCTTTTGTAGAATGAAAATTGAATCTACGTCAGCTGCCGATCCCCACAGCAGAACGCCATAAGACATAATACTGTGGAAATAAGCAAAGTATACTAACCTAGCTGTGGCTATATCAGTCAACTGCCTTATTTTTCTAACTGCATATGCAGCTGAACTTAATCTAACTGAAATAGTTCTAATGTGGGCGCCCCATTGCAATTTTGAATCTAAAGTAATGCCTAAGAATATAGTTTCCGTTATTGCATCTAGTTTTTTGCCATCAAGTTTTAAATTTAGACCTATTTGAGGTACATTTGGTAATGAAAACCTAATACATTTAGTTTTGTTCGCATTAAGTAAAAGATTATTAGCTGCGAACCATTTTGAAAGAACAGCCAGACTATTTTTGACATGTAAGACATCTGTATCTTTTCTGTCTATTTTAAAAATAAGAGAAGTATCGTCAGGAAATAGAATTATATCCGATAAGTTAGCCATCATGTAAGGAAGATCATTTATATAAAATAGAAATAAGAAAGGGCCGAGAATTGAACCTTGAGGCACGCCCATTTTAACTAGAGACCCCGTAGACGTCGCCCCATTAACGTTTACTTTTTGCTCCCTGTTGGATAGATAGGAAAGAACAAGATCAGCAGCTTGTCCACGAATTCCGTAGTGGTGTAATTTACAGATCAGTGTATTATGGTCAACGCAGTCAAACGCTTTTGAGAGGTCACAGAAAATGCCAATTGCATCCTGGGACTTCTCCCAGGATTCCAAAATGTGAGTGATGAGTTTTACTCCTGCGTCAGTCATCGACCTACCTTTCGTGAAACCGAACTGGTGACTATGTAAAATCCCATTTGAATTAAAATGTGACAACATCTGGTCTAGCATGATTTTTTCATATATTTTACTCAATGCTGGTAGCACAGATATTGGTCTATAATTTGAGGATCACTCTTACTACCCGATTTGAAAATTGGTACTACTTTACTATGTTTCATTAAATCAGGAAACGTACCGCTATCTAAACATTGTGTCAATGATATCTTCAAGAACCTTAACGGAAATCCCCCATAAGTCTTCAGTGTTTTTTATGTTAAGACTTTTGAATGCTTTTTTAATTGTGAAAATAGAAATGGGCTTGAAATCAAAACTTGGAATGTTCTTACTGAAGTGTTCTTTTAGAAGAGATTCAGCTAGTAGATTCGTGCAATGGGACCTGCTCTCAGCCTGTACGAAGAGCCCCTAGATCAGGGCACACAAAATCCTGAGAGTCAAAGTATAGCTTCGAACTTCCAGCTAAGCAAGCGGATATCGAAATGCAGAGTGTCCTTAGAAAATTTGTGTTGTACCACGTTTTTAGTGATGTGGTTTGGAACTTACAAATTGTGATATACATATTTAGCACCACTCGACTACTTACCGTTGTGACCTCCACAACGCTACATACATACATCTGAAAAAGACTCTTGCATACCAAACAAAAATTCACTCACTTCCCAAAATAAATATCTACAGAACCCTTGAATGCGATGCTATCAATCCTACTACTACCCCACTGCGCCGATCTGTCGCGTTCGAGAAAAAACATTACAAATCTTTTTGAATTTATTCCTTTGTAGCTGTCAAGGGCGTTCAGTGTGGTTTTGAGACGACAAATTGAGTGTTGTACAGGTTGACATTAGAAAATTCACGTTGAATGAAAATTGGTAAAACCTATTAGGTAGGTACTCTTAATCGATTTGGATTCCTAGATTATCAGAAAAGAAATATTTTATTTCTCATTTCACCTTTATTGCAAATTACCTTTTGCGCGCGTGAAAATTCTTTGAAATGTTATCATAAGGTACTCCGTAACAGTGTAGCTTTCTGTCAGTGAACCAATTTTTGTGATCGGATCAGGCCTTCCAGATTAACTTTTACAAACATTGGTATTCAAAATTCAAAATATTTTTATTTCACATAAACCTACATGGGTACTTATGAAACGTCAGAAGCTAGGTGCACGGTTCCAATTGGACGTTTCCTATGGAGAAGAGCCGGCAAGAAACTCCACGGTTACTCTTTTAAAAATAATTGGCTTTTACAATTCTTTCAAATAACAGTGTTACTAGGTATGGGAGGACAGTATTGACAAACAATTTTACCTTCTTATGCTTCCTTACCTCAAAAGGAAAAAACAGAACCCTTATAGGATCACCCATGTGTCTATCTGTCCGTCTGTCACAGCCAATTTTCTTATATTCTAATGGGTCGAGTAAGTAAAAAATTGGTACCCATATGTATTTCTATGATCCAAACATGAACATGTAACGTAAATAAATGAGTTTTGGACATGGGGGTAATTTTTAGGGGACAAACAAGAAAATTAAAAAAAAGTTTTGCAAACTGTACCGTGTGACATATCAAATGAAAAGGCTTGTTAAGAGGATCTAAAATATTTTTTTTTATACCTAATTAGAAAATAAAAACTTTTAAAGATATTTAAGAAAATTTATGAAAATTTATAATTCTTAACTCCGAAACTAAGGAGCCAATTTTTTTTTTTCTTAATATGTAGTTTGGTTCTTTACTCATACTTTACAGGAAACCCTGTAAGAAGTCTATGGTCTTAAAATAACATGTTCAATATCTCAATATTGTGCGTACAAAGTTACATTTGCAGTTGGAATGTTAATCTGCCTAGCCTTTTCCCAACTATGTTGGAGTCGGCTTCCAGTCTAATCGGATGCAGCTTAATACCAGCATTTTACATGGAACGACTGCCTATCTGACCTCCACAACCCAGAAACTAGGTAATACGATACCCCTTGGTAAGACTGGTTGTCAGACTTTCGGGCTTCTGACGACCCGTAACGACTGTTAAAGATCCACGAATGACAGCCGGGACCAACGGCTTAACGTGCTTTCCTAAGCACGGAGGAGTCTCGGTATGTAGAAATGGTCACCCATCCACGGATCAACCCTGGCAGGAGTAACTTAACCTGATGAATTGACTCGTGCGGCTTTTAGTACTTAGCCACGAGCTCCTCTTGCAGTTCCAGTTGGAATATATGAGAGAACATATTTTTCAAATTTTTTTTTTTTTTTTATTACTACACACAAACTACAATGTTAAGTTTGTTCTTGGAATAAATTCATCCCAACTACGGAACCCGTCATTTTGCGTGGTCCGACACACACTTGGTCGGTTTTTATCTATTAGTCAAAATTTCGTCATAGCATTACGTCTGTAATCCTCGAAGGGCTAATTAGTCCGAGGTGTACTTTTGGTAGACCCACGTTTCACCATTTAGATGTAGCATCGGCAAAATTCGTAAAACCGATCACATCCGAACTGAGTGCGCCTTCAAAATCACCAATCTTTATTACTTCTTTAAGTGAAAATGATCTTTACGCAAACGCAATAACTTGTAAAATCATAAAACCAAATACAACCGTAAAATTGATGCGTAGATTTTGTCGATGCTAGTGTCGTACTGTACTTAATTAGGGAGAAAATTTAATTAAATTAATCGCCCTAAAATAACTTCTTTGGCAATCTGTCTGTTCTCTTGTGACAAACACCCTCCGCTGATACGTACATATTTGCCGAAATTAAAAAAAATATACAGTGTCATCGTATGCCTAGAGTTGTAAATACAATACCATATGTAGGTAAAGTCAGGGAAATTAATTGTGAAGCGAAATAAATATTGGACCGTATATTCACATCAAAACCGACTGTCCATCATTCTTTTAAAGTTATAAACTAGCTGCGCCCCGCGGTTTCACTCGTATAAGTCTCGATTCCGTGGGAATATCGGAATAAAAAGTATTCTTTGTCGTAACCCAGATCATGGTCTATTCATTTGCCAAATTTCATCCAGATCCGTTCAGCCGTTTTAAAGCCGTGAAAGCGTAACAAACACACAAATAAACAGACAAACAAACTCACTTTCGCATTTATAATTTATGTGGGATACGTTGGCAAAATAAACGATTATGACACTTATAAAACTTTATTTTTTATGACACTTCAAAATAATCAGCGTTGCACCGTAAGTCGTCGTATCGTGAATCTAGTTCCAGCCATTCGTCCCTTCTCTCACTCGCACACATCCTTCCCTTCCTTTCATCCGCCGCGTTCCGTTTTAAACAATTTTAGCTACATTCATATTTTATTATGATACAATATTTTTATCCCACATTTATACAGGGTGGCAGGGACATTGACGCGAAAACGGTTACCATGGATTCAGTACATATTTCTGAACTGGAATTTTAATCCGATTATTTAAAAAATCTGCTGTTCCATACTATTTGACCGCGTAGAAAATGCACTTGTCTATGAAGAAGCTGATTTAAAAAAAAAATCAACGAAAAATTACAACGCAGGCGTTCAAAATCATGTACTAAATCCATGGTAACAGTTTTCGCGTCGATGTCCCTGCCATCCTGTATTAGTTAGGATGTCTATAGCACAGTAAATTGAGGAAGGGTGTCAATTTACTTGTCAATTAATATCCCTGACTGTACATTATTTACCTACTTTCTCATTATTATCAAAGTGCACCTACAGACACAAATGACACTATCATCTGTCAACCATATCGGATAACGTGCCCAGCACAGCTAACATCCAATGACAGGCAATGCTTTGAGCAATATTCGATCACAAGATAACGCGAGTATTGCAGGTATCAGTTACTGAAACTTGTGATTACGAATCGAAACCTGATTTGCATGTGTGATATGATACGCAGTCGCTGTGTTTCAATTGTGTTGTGCCGACATGTGGGTATGCCCTGTTCAAAAACAGTTTGATGATAATGCAAATAAACGGGTCAGAAAACATAACTGTGGATGGTGAATTGTAGTGCCAATTACAAATTGAGTGGTTTGATTTGACAATTTGAATATTTAAAAAGATCTTAATTTTAAATCACCTAATCAAATATATTATTTTACATTTTGTCTCTCGACATCCAATTCCGCGAATGTGACACTTTTGATGAAAATCATTTTTAAATGCAGGATCACATATTTCAACGTGTAGAATGAAATAAAACAAAAATCAGATTTATAGAATAGAACATTTTTATTTCAGACGGAGTCCACAGGGTAAGTAACAATTTTACTTAACATCTAGTGTTAGTAGGTAAAAAAATATATATTATTATTATTTATTATTGTATTGGATCCCGAGCGACGATTTGACATTAATATTGAGGTTAATTTTGGAATCTCTATTTTGGACTTTAATGTAATGAAATTGTTTATTCTGTAAATAGGATATCGAAATCACTATTACACATCATATTTAAAAAAAATATTAAAAATAAGCTAGATGAGGTCGGCGTTTCCTATCTGAGAAGAAAGGCCAAAACAAACTTAGAGGCCACAGTCTCTTTTAAAGACCAGATATAATCTTCGTCCAAGCCATATGAGGATGTCCAGGACATGTGGATTATTGTCTGAAATAGTATTTTGACGAACGAACCACACTGATTTGAGTTGACCAGTCCAGTGAAAGCATTTATCAGTTATCGTGGAGCTCAACTCAGAATTTAAGAAGCTCAATGACTCGACGAATAATACCACAGAAATGACATTTTTGTGGGCCGCGTTTAGTACCTAGACAGCCAGTGTCTAGGTACTAAACGCGGCCCACCATCATTAAAACTGAAAAAGAGAAAAAAATATTCACATAGTCCTCACATTCACAATAATTAAAAATAATATAGTACTTTATAAAGTAATCATGTCATTTTGGATATAATAATATTCAATAATGGAATTATAAAACTGGTATATTATAAATAACATTTGTCAAGTTTTATTACAAACAAGGTTTAGCAGAGCGTAATAATGTTATGCAAACAATATATTTTAGAAAAATGGTGTGATATAAAGTTGAAACCTTTTCGATACAGATGAATGTGTTAATTATTATGTAGTGAGTGATTGCATTAGAATTTACCCTGTACAGGGTTTGTTTACACTTTCATCAAATATTTTTGGAACTGACTTTATGCGATTAGTTAGTTTTTTGAAGTAAAAACAAATTTAGGCGCGTTGGGCATTTTTGAGATGGGACTAAACCATTGATTTCGCGACACCATGACGACACCTCATTTTTGTAAACGCGATTGTGCTCTTTATTTATACTCGTTACGGATCAATGTTCTATGCAAGTATTTTTACTTTAAAGGTTTCGGAAGTTTTTTTTTTTTGTATACGCGATTGTGAGCTTTATCTAGATGAGGTTACGGACCAATATTCTATACACGTATTTTTCTGCCACCAAGGCGATCTTGATCAAGTTTTCACTTCTGTCGGCACTCCCGGAGTGCTATGACTTTTTCAATGTGTAATCCTTTTTAAACATTAACAGTAATAAATAAAGTGGACGTGTACGATTAGCAATGTTTAATAATGTAAACAAAAGTTTTATAAAGACGAAACGAACCAGAACAAGAACTAACGCATTCTTTTGTTGATATTCTTGACATTTTAGTGGAGAGACTCGAACGGAGGAATGCTCTGTCCCTGACGCAAAGTTTTTTTTTTAGAGTGGGGATATAATATGCATTCGCTCGTTTGGTCTAAATCGACCTTGGCATGTTACATAATCTGACACACCCTTATGATAAAAGACGACAGACAGCCTAATTAGAAAAGGTACGAAAAAAAACATCGTATTACGTAACAGCAAAGTTTAAGAAAAGCATATATGAAGCGACCCTTACAGAAACAGGTCGACTTCGTTATAAAAAAAAATCTTCTCACTTCTTAGGTAAACTTTAAGCGGAAACATACTGAGGTTACGTTAGTATGAGCGTTTGTATTAGGGGGAAGGACGAACACGTATCCAGTATCATTTCATTGTTGAAGACAGTTGGTTTATGGTATAGAGGTGTGAGGAATAGGGTGTATTATATTGCACCTGCCATGTTTTTTCTCTGCATCACCCTAAGGTTGACTTGTAGAAAATGCTTCAGGTATTAAGTCCGCTTTTGTAGAGTATTTTTTTACTGGTGCATAAAGTTTTAATTAATAAATAAATAAAGTTCTCTCACCCTCTATAGAAAAGGGAGGATCCTCCGACCAGATGGGTGTTGCGTCTAGTGGGCAACTGCCCATCGATTGATATCGATCAATCGTTGGGCAGTGTCGTCGCGCGGTAAAACCTGCTTGCGAGATGCAGGATTTTTGCCTGACGTTAGTGTGATGCGTCAGTGTTTGCATGTGGCAATATAGATGCCACCACAATGGTTCGAACCCAGAGCACGGAATCGCCGTCATTTTTATCGTGCTTTAAGTAAACTGTGGCACATCTTGGTTTTTATGGAAACCTCTACCGACTCAGTGCTCTGTGAGTCAAAGGAATTGTTTGCAGTTTTTCAGTTTCTGCCTATTAGCCAGTCGACAAGGTGAAAACGTGGCAAACTTCCCAGGAAAAAAAATACGTCTTGGACGTCAAGTTTTACAAAATATAAAAGAACCTATTCATCATAATATAATAAAAATAAAAACGTCCCTAATCTCCCTATTCCTGCATTGAAAAGGCACACAAACGACCACAGCTTTTGTAACTCCATTGAAACCATATTTCAAAACGGTGCCAACTGTCCCGAGCCAACTAACCGAGTTAAATAGGTCACTATTCATCCACAATGAACTAACTATATCTAACTACTAACTGCACAATTATTATGATATTCTAACCACCAGTATATGTACATGGCTTTATTGCAGCTAATTTATCAGCTGCGACCTGCTGTTTTGATGTTCATTATTTAATTAATAACAAGCACTTGCCCGCGGCTGGCGAGGATCCTAATTTTTTTTCTTAAATAAATGTTTTCTCCCTATAACATCAGTTATCTGCGAGTGAAAGTCCCGTCAAAATCAGTCCAGCCGTTTCGGAGATAAACCGGAACAAACAGACAGACAGACAGTCGTAAAATTTAAAATTAGATTTTTTATAAAAGTACCGTATATACTTTCATATACATTTAGTAAAAAGCTGTTAAGGCTCGTGCAGACCAGCGCGACTTGTCGCGCGACGAGATTCTGCGATATTATATCCGTAGAACAATTTCTATGAAAACGCGCGCGACACTTCACACAGGAGCGACCTGTCGCGCTGCGACACAGATACATCGCGTCACGTGATGCTAGAACATTGCGACACGCGAATCGCAGCGCGGCACCGACAAAGGAATGTTTCTTTGTTATTATCGCGCTGCGAATCGCGGCGATATCGCGTAGCGGAGGCGATTCGCAGCGCGACACCTGAAATAGGAACATTTTGTATGGTGTCGCCGCGATATCGCCGCGATATCGCGTTGGCAGCGCGACGCCACACCAAGAGAGTATAAATAGCGGTGCAAACTGAGCTGAGCTCAGTAGACGATCTTCGTCAGAGGACGAAGGCAGGTCTGTGCGCGTTTGCTGAGCGTGGGCTCCTAGGTTCGATTCCCCGGTCCGTCATTTAAACCCAACCTAACCTAGGTAGATACTTACCTAAAATTGTACGTGCTAACCAAAGGCTTAGTTTTATTTAACGTTTTATTTCAAAAAGTTATAACAGCGTCACGGGTCGATCAATCAGAGGCCGTAGACCCGTAGTGTGAGTTTCTTTTAACAATGTCGACTTTACGCATCGACCGCGTACGGCGCTCCGATTGGCCCTTCACTGGCCTACACTGGCCTTCACTGGTGAAAGGCCAATCGGAGCACCGAACGCGGTCGATGCGTAAGGTCGAGATGGTTAAAAGAAACTCACACTAGGGCCTCTGACAGTACTTCGCTTGGCAAAGGTTGGTGGATGAGTGACGATCTTTACATACCGAGACTCTTCCGTGCCTCGTGGTCTCAGCTGCCATTCGAAGATATTTGACAATGGTTACGGGTCGTCAGAAGCCCGAAAGACTGTTCTCGTATAACCCAGGTATTAGGTAACTAGTGGAGGTACCCTAATTGCGTAATATACGATCAATCATAATTTGTTTCGATTTAAAACAGATTGCTAATCTATTGCTTTATAAGTTGGAAAACAAATTCTGCTCAACAAGGTAAATAAATAACGCAATGAATGTTGTTGAAGTGTCAAAATGAAACAAATTTGTCATAATTATTTAAGAAAATAAATTACCTACGCAATTAAATAGTTGGGAAAAATCTAGGCAGACTGACAGACTACTACCAAAGTGAAATAAAATCATAAGCAAAATAGTTAGTCATTGTAATGTGACTCTTTTCTCATTGTCGTAAGGTATAAATTAGGATCTTTGACTATTTATACAAAAAAATAATCATTTCTCCATTTCCAAATAAAAAAGTCCTCGCAAATATCAATCATTCTAACTTATACCTTATTGCAATCACATAAGAATTACTTTGCATTGCCGTACTAATTGATTGGCGGCGCGCGAGGCGGCGGCGGCGGCGGCGGGCGGCGTGGTCAAAGGACTAGGTACATTTTGAAGCTACCGCAAGTCAGCCGCGCTCAGTAGTGGCTCAGTCCTGCGCCGCGTAGACGCGTCCATGTGAAAGAGATGCGCGCGACGACCACGCTTTTTTTAGTCTTGTGGTCCGCGTCCGCGCGAAAACAGCGCCTGTTTTTTTTGCATTTTTTAACCGACTTCTAAAAGGAGTAGGTTATGAATTCGGATGTTTATACATATCTTTTTTTTTGTTTGGTTGGGCTTATCTCCGTCGTTCTATTCTATTCTATTATATAGACGGATTAGCAAAATAATTTTTGTTTGAAAGGGTAATTTCCGAGGTGGTCCCACTGTAATTTGGTCACGATCTGATGATGGGATCCTGGAGAAATCGAGGGAACTCTTCAAATATTACAGGCACACCTCAGTATAGCTATTTGGGTATTTTTTATAATACCTGCCTAACTGGTGCAGTTGCTCTCGGAAAGCACCATTTGATGGAAGTAGAAGTAGTAGAAGTTCTACTACTTCTACTTCCATCAAATAGTGTGTTCTTCATTATCAGTTCTACTGTAGAACTGATGATGAAGAACACAGACGGTTATTATGGTTATTATGGTTGCCAAGCAATTTATGCTCGTCACAATACATTATGGAGAAGTGGAGCTGATGGTAAAGTACCTGGAGAACTCCTCAACGATGAACGTCCCAGCATCGGGAAAATAAATAGGTATTTTGCAATAGGTGATGAGCAGTTCACATTAGGCTAACTTAGATAAATTACAAACTGAAAACTGACCCATTAAAAAGCGAGAAATAAAACCGTTTAAACAAAAAAAAAGTAGTGGCACTCCGGGAATGCCGTCAGGAGTGAAAACTTGAACAAGATCGCCTTGGTGGAAGAAAAATACTTTCATAGAACATTGGTCCGTGACCTTATTCAAATAAAGAGCACAATAGCGTCTACAAAAAAATCTTCCGAAACTTTTAAATTAAAAATACTTGCATAGACCATTGATCCGTAACGTAATATAAATAAAGAGCACAATCGCGTTTACAAAAATCTCAAAAATGCCCAACGCACCCAAAGAAGTTTTCATTTCAAAATATTTTGTCAAACATTTTTATTCGAATCTGCAGGAAGTACCTAATTTAGTTGGGCTTTTCAACATTAGTCAGCCAAATTGCCTGCAACTCATAAGTATGTACCTACTACTATGTACTACTATGTACTACTATGTAAGTATGTACTGTATGTACTACTATGTAACTTCTATCGTGTCTCGTTCAGTGTCCTAGAATTCGTTTATAAACAATTTATTTTATTTTATCACTATTGATAGGTACCTACTTAACTCTAAATAGGCGGGCAACGGGAGTTGAAATGGTCTGCATTTGTCGTAGGTAGGTACTTTTCAGCGGACGCGGTCTGTTGCACGGGCGGCAGAGTAGGGCTCCGCTAGCAGTCGAGTGCGTGATATCAGCTGTGCGAGAGTCAGTTCGAGTACATCGTCTGAATGCGCACGGCTGTGTTACATTACAAGTCCCAGGAGCTCACGCGCAGTTGCTACTTGCGACCACTAGACCAACGAGGCAGTTTGTTAGTAGTTAAGGGGCCGTGCACTAAATCTACTGATTTTGATCAATTTTGTTAATTGATTGTGAGAAAGGGAAAAAGAATTTAAACAAAACTATTTATCAAATCGTAGATAGTTTTGTTTAAATTCTTTTAAAACTCGAGTTCTTTGTTTTGCTTATGGCTGAAAGGGATTTTTCAAATAAATTAAGTATTTATGGAAAATCACTAATAGGTATTCGTAACAAGTTTTCTGAAAAATTACGCGAGACTGACGTTTGATCATTTAATTATAAGAAACTTCTTTTGATTTTGAAAATTATAAAATATCATTATATGGTCATATGGCTGAACCACTTTGATCAACTTCCATACAAAATATAGCAAAAAAATAAAATCGAAAAATCTATATTTTTTTAAAATCCTGTCGGTCATGTATTTTTTCCTATTATTTAGCAAACCATATCAAGAAACATAAAAATCAGACCTTGGCCTTCAGCTATCCTTGAAATAAAATCTAATTTTTATATTTATTTATTTGATTTATTTTTTTAAATTTAAACAATATTTATATTCATTAAGTAAATCAAAGGCGAAATACTTATACCATATTTTCGAGAGCGCAAAAGTGATGCAACTACACCTGACTGACACGAATGGTTTAGTACCACGAAAACTGTCCTTTTATAGTCAGATATACTTAATCTTTCAATTATTTCAAGCTTTCTCACAATTAAATAAGTAATTGACAAAAGAGGGTTTTTTTCGCGCACGGACCCTTAAGTACCTACTATCCTAATTAATACTATAAATGCGAAAGTGAGTTTGTTTGTTTGTTACGCTTTCACGCTAAAAGTCTGAACAAATTTGGATGAAATTTGGCACATGGGTAGATAATGACCTGGATTAGGACATAAGATACTATTTATCCCAATATTCCCATGGGATCGAGACTTATGTGGGTGAAACCGCGGGGTGCAGCTACGAATTTTATAATTTGGTAACTCATTATCATTATTTACAATTAAGTTATCACCGAGTATATTTATGAACATCGGAGTAGGTATTTCTTAAATATCACGCCTGTAATCCCCAAAAGATTAGCTACCTACTTATAGTACAGCCGCATTTCGCCAGTTATATGCGTATTTATTCATCTGTGGTATTATACCTACTTGTCATTATTGAGCATAATTTTATTAGAGTAGAATTCACGGAGATACGGAATTAGTTTGATAAGTAAATTAAAAGTAAGTAGGTACCTAGTAGTCAGTGCCAATATACTTACTCGTATGTTGTCAACTTTACGGGTGGTTAAATTAAGATGATTTCAATATGATAAGTACCTACGTAAGTTTCTACCTACTCATAAACAA
Source organism: Omphaloscelis lunosa (assembly GCA_916610215.1). Taxonomy (NCBI): domain Eukaryota; kingdom Metazoa; phylum Arthropoda; class Insecta; order Lepidoptera; family Noctuidae; genus Omphaloscelis; species Omphaloscelis lunosa. Next base: position 12,275,988 of record OU744267.1, read on the forward strand.
CAGGCCATAAAAACGGGCTGCAACCGAAAGTAAACTTTATACCTGTGTATAAATTAAGTTATTCTTACTAATTCACATAGATTGGAAACTAAATTAAAAAGTCTCGTTTTTTAAATAAATAGGTACTTCGTATAAAAATACCGAATTCGCCAGTTTCGTCACTCGTACTTGTGTGGCACCTACACTACCTACGCTGAGGTACCTACTTAGGTTAGGTTGGGTTATGTTAACCGACCGGAGACTCGAACCTAGGACCCCACACTGAGCAAACACGCACAGACCAGCCTCCGTCTTCTGACGAAGATCGTCTACTACTGAGCTCAGCTCGGAATGCACCGCCATTTATACTTTCTAGGTGTCCTTTGTCGGTGTCGCGCTGCGAATCGCGCGCGATATCGCGTTAGTGTGAAAGGTGTTGCGTGGCGATAATATCGCAGAATCGCCACGCGACACGTCGCGCGACAAGTCGCGCTGGTCTGCACGAGCCTTTATTTGGACATACATAACATTAAATATTTATTATTATTTTTATAGATGTACAAAGATTACCTACCTATTTGGAATGGGCAACAAGCTTCAACTTCCTGACTGTCCAACTCCTTGACAGTTCAAGTGTCAAAAAAGCCTGTAAATGTTTCGGTAATTGCAATAAATGTTCACTATGCTTGACTTGGGCCCGCGACTTTACCGCGTGAAACCCACTTGTTTTAACATAAATATTGAAAGAAATTATTAGTGAAAGAATTTTCTGAATTGGATCAGTAGTTTCGAAGATTACCCCCTACATACATACTCACTACCTATCTTTTTATAATATTATTACTAGCTAGCTCGTGACTATATCCATGAGCCTATAAGCTTCCTCAAGAATTGGGCTATCCAATGCAAAAATATTTTTCTCAAATCCAACTGGTAGTTTTGGAGATTACCCCCTGCATACAAACTTACAAACAAACAAATAAATTTGACTTCTTTTTAATATGCGTTTAAATAAGAATAGATTTAGTGCAATTATTTAATCTTGTTTTTTGACTAGAGTCAGCCTCAAAAAGATGACGTGTACAACCAGAATCTTTAAGGAGGTTGCACCTTCCAGTACGCGGCCGCTTCTTCAGTAAATTTTAGCCCGGGTTTCCGCTATGGAGCGGACTATGCTGGCAGTTTTTTTGAAGGATAAGATCCGAAATGATACCGACATAGCTTGCAGAGTAAGGCAGCTGAAGTGGATTAGCCATGTTTGTCGTAAGACCGATGACCGTTGAAACAAGTCCTGGAGTGGAGACCGGTGGGCGTCCTATTTTACATTTGCTGATAAACCCAGTACTCGTTTACTCCACCGTCCATCAGTCCTTCGACAAACACGGCCAGCCCAGTGCCACTTCAGTTCTTCTGTAAATGCTTCTGGAGTGGAGACCGCGTATTAGCAAACATAGCGTGAGACGCCTCCCAGCTAGATGGAACAACGACCTTAAAAAGGTGGGTGGGATAGATTGGATGTAGAAAGTGGAGGAGATGATGCTGTGCAGCTTAGGAGACGCCTATGCCCATTGTCCAGCAGTAGAGTGCGATAGGCAGAGTTGATTGGGATTATTTTCTGCGCCCAATGTGGATTGCTTTATTTCTCCTACGGATCTCCTCATTTCTGGATCAATCACAAGAGAAAATCTGGAAACCAGCAAAATTTTATACAAAAAACAAAGTTTTTACGTAACATAAGCTAATTATACCTCACGTTTTCCTTGCGTAATTGTCTCCCGGGCGTCACCCCTTAATCCTGCATACAAGGCATTCTGCCTATATTGAGTTTGTTCGTAATATTTAGCTTCTGTGTAAAAAAAATTGGATACACGTAATAATGTTTCGAAGAACTGGTTGAGATTCGGGCTAGAGACAAAACTGGCTGTATATTTTTATACAATTGTCAGTTTTCTATCTTATTTCGAATTTCGAGCGATGTTGTTGTTATTTTTGTGGCGTTGAATTAATAAAGATACTAAGTAGATTGTGAAGTTCGTTTTCCGTGAGATATATAACTTAATGGTTCAAGACAGCTGTGTGTTATGTGACGATAGTTGTGAGAGGATAACAAATAAATATTTTTTCTTATTTTACTTATTATTTTTACTCTAAACGGAAAAGTTCTTTAAATAAGTTTTGCGCTTTCAGTTCATTCAATATTCAATATTTTTGTCTATTTTCCTGTCTGCTGACTTTCGATTAAGTATGTCAATCTTCACGAGGAAACTTGAACCTCACGGTCTCGTCAACAAGCATAAGCAACTCCATAAACGACTGCTAGAAATTTCTCTGAAAACAAAAATCATTGACCTTGCACTGGGACAAAAGTCAACCGTAATTATAACATAACATCGCGCCCGTTTTCCCCGAAGGCTGAAGCACAAGTGTACTTATCGTAAAGCCACATTTCACCAGTTATGTTTAACATAATCGGCCTGTAATGTTCTCACTACTAGGACACAGGACACCTCTCTTCGAAAGGGAGTCGGCTGTAATCTATACGTAGGCCCAGTGCAGGTTGACAGATATCACGTCTTTGATTTTTTATTTTAGGGCATGCTGGCTTCCTCACGATGTTTTCCTTCACCGTTTTGAGAGCAGCGGTGATGAAATTATTTACACAAGGTAAAGCGGCTGCCTGGGTTTGAACTCAAGACCTTATAAAGGTCATAGCACAGATATCAACTCGGAAAGGGATCGTCACCGTATCAACTCGAGCCATTCAGTATTCTTCGTATGAAACTCCTTACTGCAACGCACATTAATCGGAATCGTAACGTAATCGCCTCGCCTCGGGACAAGCTCATGAACCGCGGCGATACGATCCCTTTCCGAGTTGATATGACCTTTAGTCGTAAATCGGGGGCCGTTACCACTGAGCCATCACTGCACAGTTATGTTTAAGTACTGTGTAATAGGGGCGAGCCTATTACCAGGGGCCCGAATCCAGATTCCGAGCTGCTAGTGAGAAATTCTTTATAGAAAAACCCAATAACACTACCCGGCCTGAGGCATCAACCGTAATTATATTTCATAAATATCAGAATATACCTTAAAGTCCATCTCCTATTTTTTTTTTAAATTAATGGCCTTAGGCCGATCAGAATAATTACTAGCAGACAGTACATTGTATACAGAATATAATGGATAATATAACAGTATATTGTAAAGTAACGGGCGGAAAAAACAGCTAATGTAATGGAGATTGAATACAAACAAATACATTGGAAGTAAGGAGGCCATGTTTATGGAGAAAGTATTTCATGTGGAAATTTTAAGCCGTTTTATGTTAGGAGAGAAACAAAAATTGTGGTGGTTTATTAGATTATGTAGTTATTAAACTACTTAAAGCTGCATTAAATAGACTAAATAGGTAGGTCGATCTTTATTGAAGTGGAAACTACTTCAGGCACGTTGGGCATTTTTGAGATAGGACTATACCATTAATTTCGCGACACCGTGATGACACCAGCTTTTGACCATTAAAAAGACATCAAAGCGTTGATTACCGCGGTGCCCATTTTTTTTTTCAAGTTTTCACTTCTGTCGGCACTCCCGGAGCGCCACAGTTTGTTTTTAAAAATAAATGTTTATATAATCTTCTTTGAATAATTTAAATCTTTCTCCTTCTATCTTTTCGGGCTTCGAGAACCAATGTGACGAGAAGGTGTTCGAAGTTATCGGCTTGCGCCTGCTAAAGGGACGCCATCATGGTAGACAGGCCATTCGCCGTGATGAGCACCGGGGCCTCGGCAGCAGGCGCGCTGCAGTCTGCAGCTGCAGTCTGAACAAGATCCGATGGAGACGCCAAAGTGGGGACTTTGGCGTCTCCATCGGATCTTGTTCAGACTCCTCGCAAAAGACGGTTTGTTGTTTGACGTGATATTATTACGCGTATGTAATTACATGATAGGTACGATTCACGAACCAGTTAAAACATTTGTAATCGCATATAAAATTTTCCCTATCGCGGTGCGCGCGCATTTTTCACTCTTTGACTTTCATTCACGCCAGTTTTACATAACTTTAAGTGCTTTATTTTCAGTAACATTCATATAATATATCAAAATAATAGTATTCGGGGCAAAAATAGAGGTTTCGTAAATTGCATAACAAAGTATCCCTTTCGGTGCGCAGCCCAGTTGACAGACGTCAGACGGCTGATGTCGGAAGAACGGTGGGCGTCCTTTGTTCCTTATGAAGTTTCTAAAATTTTCTGGAAGCTTCGACTAGCCCTTATTGGTCGAGTGGCGAGAACGAGAGGCGTTTCCGCTTTTTTCACGTCGATGAGGACCTGCGTCAGGCGAAAGGTGAGGACGCCGTGGTGCCTCTCTAGCCACTCCTCAAAGAGGGGACTTATCGCCGCAATTGTGGCGTGCCCAGGTGGTGTTGACCCGAGCGTTGAGAATTCAATAGAGCACACCCCAGTGCGTCAATAAAACACACTGTTGGATTTTGAACTCTTGCCGCTGCGTTGAAAATCCAATGCGCGATAAAAAATCGCCATGAGAAAAAGTCGCCCGTGCGAACCTGGGTTAACTCAATAATTTTCGTGGTGGAATAGATTAGACATGAAATAAATTATGGATTGCTCATCCACTCACATTTTGTTCAAGGCACAACTTAAACACAGACTTAGTCTCACAGGCATCTTAACTCCTATTTTAATACGATCCATGAACCCTATAAAACAGAATAAAAAAAAAATACTACTGTTGTTTATTATAAATAATTTTAATTTGTGATAGTCCAAATAAATACTTTTTCTTTTTTTCTAATTTTTCTGAATAATATCGTGTCTCCCCATAATCTTAGGGTATATCCTTTACAAGGAAAATTATGGTCGCCCTTCCCAAACAAGAATGCTGCGGCAAATATTACGTTTCTTTTATTGGTACCATAAAATTACCTATTACCAGTTTTGGAGAGGAAACACAATGTTTTATTATTTAATGCCTTACTTTTATTATTTTGAATAACCCTGTATTTGTGATATTTGAGGATTTTATTATGGTTTTATGATATTTAAGAGATGATAAGAGGAATGTTAATTTTGGGGTTTTTGGTTAAGAAAATCTTTACTCATAGGTGATGCAAAGGGAACTACTACTTACAGTTTGTTTCGGCATTTTTTCTAAGGGATCAGTCAGCTAGGAAATGCCGGAGCCATCTATTTTAGGGGTATTTCTCGAAGCGCACCAACTTTGAAACGTACTAAATGTAGCGCACTAAAAGTATTCCTCGAAACTCACCAGCGATGAAACATAGAGAAGAGCATAAATGATAAACGTTTTAAAATTATACAGTCCTAATTTTTTATTTATTCAAATTGCCAAGAAAGCAAACATGAACTGGAATTAGGTGCTTAAGCGACTTACTACTTAGCACAATAATGGTAAAAATACAGGTTTTGAAATTGAATCATTTGTTGTTTTGAAAAGTACCAGGGTGACAGAAATGAACAGAAAATAGGTGCTTAAACGATCTCACTAAGTTGTGCACCAACGATTAAACACAAAGAGGAATATAAAGTATTCGTTATAATTCAATAAATCGATAGAAGTCTTAAAACTGCGCAATATCTTACCTATTAGTGAGCTAGCTAATTAGTATCGCATAACCAACTACTTCCAGTTCATTTTTTTACATCTACTCCCAGTTCTGAAGTAGACAGCGCAGGTAGATCACCGATAATAAAATTAGCACCCCTGAACTAGAGTGTGTACACAATAGGTATATGCTTACTAAATTTTACGTAGGTACTCCTAAAAAGGATAATGTGGACAAAAAGTTAACGTGTTGCAATATTTTACCGTAGTACCAATGTTGACAAAACACTTATCATAGCATCTGAAATCCAATTATACCGCAAAAAGCTCATTCTTTGAGTATGAATAAGACAAAGTTCGAAGTGACTTTGCTGCAGAGAATTAATCATATCATAGTACTTATTGCAAGAATAAAATTCCGTTATGCTAATGAAATACTGAGATCACAAAACCGTTTGCTTAGCTTATGCGGTAATTTTTCAGACAGACGAATCGGACACATAAGAACATAAAAATTAAAAAAAAAACTTTTCAAGTGACTTTAGGTATCTATAAACTTTACTAATAATACAGCTATCCGTACTAATTAACTTGCATAGCACTTTGCGTGATACTAAACGCCCTCAGACGTAACAATAACAGAACTTGTATCTCGTTCAGTATCCTTCAATCGATTAATAATAATGTATTACAATAATATCTACGTTCGAAGACACAAATGATTAGCTTTTTTTGTAAAGTATATATCAGAAAGGTATGGTTATATTTAAGGGTATGGTACATACTATCAAATAAAATAAGTTTCTCCATGGGACCGTCATCGTAATCGCGAAAAAATAATCATCCGTTTACACCTTTCTGATGCTTACGGTATATAATACAAGTGCAGGGTCTGTGACAAAAAAAAAAAAAATTGGGTTCCGTAGGATGCCAAACGGAAACCTATTACTAAGCCTCCGCTGTCCGTCCGTCCGTCTGTCTGCCAGCGGGCTGTATCTCATGAACCGCAACAGCTAGACAGTTGACATTTTCACAGATTGTGCATTTCTATTGCCGCTATAATAAAAAAAATGAAGCGTCCCCAAACAATAAACTTTTTTTTTTAACTAAAATATTTAATATAGTTAATTGATTCAAGCGTGACCTTGCGGAAATCCATTATAAAATACAATAGACGTGGATATATTTAGTAACCTAAGCTATTTAGTAGCTAAAGGGAACAGGTTACTAAATATATCCACGTCTATTGTACTTTTTTTTTAATATTTAAAATAAATAATTATGTAGTGTTAAATATTGTACGCTAGTACGAAATACTTCGTGTGCAAGTCCGACTCGCACTTGCCCTTTTCTTTCTATGTTTCTTTATTTACATAGCTTGTCTCATACATACTCAAACTGCAAAATTCAAAGTTTAACGCGAGCTTTAAGGTTGGTTCTAAAATCTACCGTTTACCACAACGAGATTAAATGTGAATGAAACCTTACCTTTCCTCTGTGGTCTAACTTTTTGAATATTATACTAAACTCGTTGGAAAATGTCACCGAACACGGAATCTCCGCGGTGGCAAAATCTAGAGACGGCAGGACTAATGAAATTCGTTGCGCAGAAAGTGCGTTGAGCGCAAAACTCCTTCTTTTGCAAAGCTCCGGCCGTTTGACGTCCTTGTTTCTATCTTTGTCTGTAGTTGAACAATATTATCCGCCATGGAGTTCAAATAAAAAGAAAGAAAGAAAGAAAATACATTTATTTAGCAGAATAAAAGGCACACAATATACAGGAGATAAAAATAATAAAATTAAAAGTATAAAGTATGATGTGAGAAATTAGCAGGTCTACTCCGCCTCACGGCTGCGCCAAAAACGCTCATTTCAGCAAAAATGCCAGACAACTATAAGTGCCTGACGCTGGTTTTCAACTGGACCTGGGAGTGTGAGGTGAGGGATGCAAATCAGTTTCATAATATACCTTTTTTTTTTTTTTTGAGGGTGGGAAATCATCAAATAACTTCTCCCGCTCTGGGCGGAGCGGGAGGGCGTGTCAGACTCTTACTGACTAAAACCCACCCGTGTTCCTTCGGTTGCCCTGTCGCCGGGGGCCACGATCTCCCTTTCGGTTTTCTTCGCAACCCCGGCAGGCATCGGTCCTAGTGGACCCCTTCAATTATGCTGACATCTCTTTGAGGCGCGCGTGGAACACAACGCGCCGTCGACCCGGGCCTGGTCCTTATCGGACGGTGAGCCACCCATTGCTCACCGCCCGCAAGCCCGCGCCTACGGTGGCCGGAAATCGCCTCGCGATTCCCGACTTCATAATATACCTAACGTGTAACATATTTAAATGAAATTAATTTAATAAGCTTAATATAATAGAATATTTTTATTTCAGACGGAGTCCACAGGGTTAGTAACAATTTTACTTAACATCTAGTGTTAGTAGGTACAACACAGATTATAACAAAATTAAAATTCAGCGTGGAGCTGCATCCACCTCCGCAACATCGGAGAATCTCACCGATCAGCGAACACACTGAGAATACTGTTGGTGCTGCCGCGAACACGTGACATCAGGGATGCACATCTTTTTCGAACAATGGCGGCAAAACCATCAATATGCACTACAACGCCATGGCAGTCGCAGCAGCACTCTCAGTGCATTAAAGCAAATAAAGTTTAAATTAGTTGCAGTGTGCTGGTATCAAACGGAACCAGCCAGGCTTAAGGGTGATAAGTGTTTACTGGTACCACTTAGTACCAGCCAGAGTTGAGAGGTGTAGAAGATGGGAATCAAAGCCCAGAAGCAAAACATATCTAAACATATTCTATACTTTTCCAACTAAATTAGATTAATGAAGCTTGTAACAGAAGTGTATTCACATGAATGATCCAGCGAGCGCTTCACAGGTGGGTTTCGAATTCATTACACGCTAGTTCGACGCTTTTAGCGGTTTGGTTGGCTGGGCGCAAAAGTATAAAATATATAATATAAATTTACCATCGAAACGAAAAGAAGAAGAAGCGGTTGGGCTGAAAAAAATAAAGGTCACCGTTTTCCAACCATTTCGTCAAGAGGATCAAACTCTGGCTACACTAAGGTGAATTACAGCCCTCCTCTCTTTGAGGGAGAGAGGGCTGTACTCTTCCACGCGGGCCCAGTGCGGGTTGGTAAATGTTCTATATCTTCGAATTTTTGGCTCTAGGACATGCCGGTTTCTTCACGATGTTTTCCTTCACTGTTTTGAGAGGGGTGGAGAAATTAGTGGTGGGTGGGTATTTAATAGTGGTGGTAGGGTGGTGGTGATGAAATTAGTAACGCAAAGTAAAGGATTCGAAACCACAACCTAAAACCCCCTATTCAAAGGATGCAGGCGACTAAACTGCACTACGTTGATTTTTTTTTCAAAAGTAATCAATTATTTATGGAGAATTAAAATTAATAAACACCACTCGTGTAGGTTACACAAAATCAATAACTACACAAAATCTATCCAGTATATCCGTTATCTATAATAGAAAATTTAAGCCAACACTCCTATACACACACGATCCTAAATTTACCATGATTTATGTCTGCACAGCGTAGGTAAACGTCGGTCCCCGCGGAAATTAAAGAATTTTTGCTCAGAAACTGGCAACACTGGTAGGGTTGCTAGGTATAATACAATACCGATGGCGACTAAAAATTGATTTTTTTTTTCCGTCAGGTAGATTACTGAAACACATTGGAAACGTATTTTTTTTTTTCTATTTTTGCGTAATTTGAAGATTACGGTGCAATACATTGAATTAAAATGTGGCATGACGCCTCACGCCTATGTAGATTGTATACTTAGTTGTGACGTAGCGAGCCGCCACTCCCCAATTTAATGCGTTTCATAGAAGTAATTTTTGAAGTGAAAACTGCTTTAGGCATGTTGGGCATTTTTGAGACGTGACTAAACCATTGATTTCGCGACATCATGATGACACCTCATTTTTGTAAACGCGATTGTGCTCTTTATTTATATTATCTTACGGATCAATGTTTTATGCAAGTATTTTTACTTTAAAGGTCTTGTAAATGCGATTGTGCTTTTTACTTAGATAAGGTTACGGACCAATGTTCTTTACAAGTATTTTTCTTCGACCATGGATATCTTGTTCAAGTTTTCACTTCTGTCGGCACTCCCGGTGTGCCACCATTTTTTTTATTGATATTATTATGATGAAGCAAAAAATAGGTGTCTAATATTTTTGTTATCTGACTGACGCACTACACAGAATTTCTTATTTTTTACTGAAGCATCATCCCTATTTTTTGGGATCTAGAACTTGCGATTGGTTTAGGGTTATCGAAAAAATATAAATGAAGGCTCACATTTTTTCTGAAGCTGTAGTTATTTTTCGTGAATGTTTGGATAGAATTCAGTAATTAACATTCTTCGAGATGAGGACCTTTATTATCAATTTTATTGGGGAATTTGCCATAATAAAGCTAATTATTTGTCTGTGGTAAGTAAAAGACAACCTTACATTTTTTGAATTCTGAATTTCCTTTATAACATTAAAATTATCTCAGTAATTGAATTCTAGAGTGCGATTCATCAAATAGTTCCTATGCCGTAATGTTGGCTGCACTGTTGTAGGACGAACACGAGTACGCTATGGTGCTACGTAATAGGTACGTTGTTAAAGCTTAACAGTGGCGCCAACATTACGGCAAATGAATTAATTGATGAAGCGCACTCTAGTTAGTCGTTTATTCCTTGTTTTTTTTGATAGCATAATAAATACGGTCATGGAAATTAATTGGTTAAGTATCAAATTGACACAGTACAGTTGTGATTTGCAAATACGAACAATTTAATTGGTAGTCAATTTGATTATTTTTTAAGGTATTTTCTCGAAATTTTGATATTCTGAACAGTATGCTTTTATGGAGAAAACAGTTTCATTGTGTTTGAATCAAAGGTTTATGAATGATAATATAAAAGAACGAATAAGCAGATCAACTAGGGCTGGCACACTAAAAAACATAAGTCCAGAAGTGAAACTTTTCAGGAACAACTAAAAACTGTATAAAAAAATAGCGTTAAACTATAAATTCAACTTTATTGGAATATTGAGATGTTTTTAATTAATACTAACATGCACGTAAATATAATTTGATAAAAATATAATAAAAAGCGATTTTAGTGACTTATGTTAGAAAGAACACTGTGTACCTAGTAGGTACTTGTGACTTAAGTGTATGAGAACAGTAAAAATAATTATAAACTATGTTTTAGTTGACATTCAAAAGTTACTTCTATGAACGTAAAATTAATTTAGCATACATCATTTATATATTAGCCTATATTTATAATTTATATTCAACTATTTATTCATCTTCTTCACTATCTAAAATATCAGGGTCAGTATTACGTACATTGTTCACAGAAGGCAAATCTAAATAAAATCTATGGAAAACGTCGGGTATTAAGGAGAGTAAAGAAATCAGATCATCTTTCTTTTCTTTTGATATCGGTAAGGGCTGTACCGATATAACAGGAATAGTGTCAGGTATGGCAGAAACTCGACGTTTCAAGTTAAATTTGTAAAAATTACATTCCGTGTCCAATGTGTCTTTGTAGGAGATTACGCCAAATTCAGAATCATAGCGCAACCACTTTTTATCGAGCCATTTAAATTGTCGCCCTTCTACATCTTTGTTTCTTAATACTAATGGACCCTTTAACAATGAAGAAAAATCTAAAAAGTCGGAACTGCGCATTTCGACAACTTCAAATTTTTTACTGCTCGATCTGATGAGTTGAATCCAATCATGCGGGTGATAAATCTGCAAATCCGTTTTCTTTTTCTTTTTTTCAATGATGCTATGATCCGTGTCCACTTCCAAGTGGCTATGACCCGGAACCATGAACTTGTGGTCTATGACATCTATGTCTAATTTCTGCAAAGCCCAAGTCAACATTGAACTGACATGAGAATTTCGGTTCTGACCGCCACAAGTATCAGAATAAAATATTACATGTCTTGTATTCTCAGGTACGTATGTTTGGAGATGTTTGAAAAGACATGATGCTATTTGATTAGCTCCTCTAGCAGCTATGGTTTCATACCATATGTAACACACAGCTTTTCCAGTTTTGTTGTCATGGACAGTCAGGTTGAACGTCCACAACTGGCGTTTGTAGAAAGCTACAGAAGAGCTGAGGGCTGGAGTGGGTAAACACTGTTGTAAGTCAAATGTGTAAACTTGCACAGTACTGTCACTTTTATTTACTTGAGTATCACATTTTTTCATTTCGTATGCTTGATCTGCGGCAGTCTTGTGATGTTCATGTTGGGCAATTAGTTCAGTTTTCACCTGATCTTCCTGACATAGTTGAATTTGCATCTTGAATTTATCACAAGTATAACATGTGTCGGCACGGGGCTTTTTGAACGATAATCCTAATTTGTGGAATTCTTGACTATAAATTTTTACTGAAGGTGGACTGTCGCGGTTTTCACAAAATAAATCATACATTTTCGTAATAGTGAGATGAGAAGGCAAGTACTTTTTTGATGTAGTTTTTCTTGTGTAATGGCTCTCATAGGATGGAAATGATAAAATATGTTCCTTAATTTCTTGTCTTTTTTCATCAGAAATCTTATGTTTGGGTATACTCTTCCCACGGTTATCATCTGTTTGAGTGCCACCTATCGACGACCGTTTTTTCGTGGCAACTGTTTTTATAAAATTATCGCTTTCGCCTAACGTCTTTAAAAGGCATCCCCGACAAATGGGTTCATGCTTCCCGTGAATTAATAAAAAATATTTGTATGTTTTCATGCGATTCTTTTGTTGGTCAGGATCTAGTGTGCGTTGTCTTTGAGTGGCCTTGACGTGTATTTCAATTAAAGATGCCATATAAGTTGTTCTCTTGAGATATGTTCCCATTTGCCAATATTCTTTGAAAATAGCTTGTCTATCGTTCAATGATATACGCTCTTTGCATTTCATTCGACACGTCCCTAGCTCTTTCATTGTTCTGCTGGAAACAACTTTACCTTTTAATGTTTTATATGATTGACCTGTGTTGCGTTTTATTTTCTTTTCTTGTTTCGTAATGCGAATACTTTTTTTTGGAGATGTTTCGACCGCATGTGGCGTGTCGGCTCTTCGGTCAGTATCGGTGGATGTCGACGAATCTACTGCTGTTTCAGGGAGTTCGAAATGTGGATCCAGAACAGAATCATCACTTGAGAAATCCATTTCTCGATTAATAAACATGACGCCAGTGTGGCCTGATGATGTGGAAGGCATTGGTTCTTCTTCCGCTATTGTCCCTGTAGATTGTTGTTCATTTCGTTCATCTAAAAATAAAAACATACTATAGAGGCTAAAAAAATTATTATTTTAATCATTTATTTATGATTGATGCTAAAATGAACAAATCACTGATGATTTCTGTTAAAACTACAATGAAAGATAAATATATTACTTTCTGATTTAAATCAAACACATGACAAACTTACCTTCAACATTTGTGTTTCTCCTCATCACCATCTCAACTAATTTCTTTCCTCGCTGACAATCCATAGTAATTGGGAATATTTTTAAATAAAATGACACACACCACAACTGTTCTGTTAACAAATCAGAGCAAAACTAACTCGACTAGTGTGACCCAAATCACTACAGTTACCACTTCAGTTTTTTGTAAGCAATAAATTATAATTTGAGTACCTACCCTCGAATTAAAAATCGAGATAACACGACGCACTTGACGTTCCTAATAACATAAGTCACTTTCTGTGTCCATGAAGTCCGAGAGCTTCAAGTGTTCCTTTTAACATAACTCAACTTATGTTTTTTATAACGCCGCAAGATTAATGCGATTCAAGAGGTTGAAAAAGGACGCCACTTAGATTCAAGCCCGAACAAGCGAATATGACTTATGTGCTTTAGTCTGCCGATGTATTGATGTAAATTAATAATTTTGGTACAAAGAAAAAATAAAGCATGTTTTTGACTTATGTGCTTTAGTCCGCCGACCCGACTTGTCGTTGCTATTAAAACAAGGTTTTTGTTTTTAAACGCTGGTTTATGTGCAAAAACCATTAAAATAATAAAATCAGGTAAATTAATTGTTAAGTAAATTAACTGCCAACTTGACTTGTTTTAAGTTATTTAAGTCATTAAGTACAACTATCAAAGGGCTTTTGACAGTTGTATAAAATGGCTATATAGATAACACGGCAAATTGACATAAGGTCTCATTTTCCCTTATATGTATTTCGGCATCACCGGACATCCCTTAAAAAAGTATTAAAGAAAAATGTAGACGAATAACAACCTTAACCCACTAGGTTGTAGATCGAATGTAAATTCAATTTCGTAGTTTCGGCTTGCTATTTACAAAATGCATCTTTTTGAAGTGATGCAGTTTATTTGAAAGGGTAACAGGATTTGTAAATTTTGTTTAGAATACGTCTTTTACATTAGGTGAGTGCTTCCATTCAGTGCAAGCACTCACCGCATTTAATTTACCGTCTTGTTCGACCGACGCGACGCTGTGACATTCGTCGGACACAAAATATGAAACAAATAACGAATAGAATGTTTAGCAACACATTATTTGAAATTGGAACAAAAACTAAATTCTGATTCTAGAATGAGGTTAAGAACTGAAAGCTCATAACAGGTGGCAGCACAGCTGTACTTCTTTAAACCGCCATCGTTGTGTTTATGTTTAATTTTGTGTCGATCACAAATTATACGAAAACTAGATAAATATGTATGAGACTTGGAGTGTACCACTATTAAAAGACTACTAAAAGACGAGCTAAGGATAGGGGAAGCGTCTACCACTGGTAAATATCAGCTTTAGTGGAAATGTCAATAAATTATGAACGTTTTATAATTTTTAGGTTATTTTGTGTTCGTTGACTTTAAGTTCGTTTTTTGTTAAAGACTGGAGGCGTACGATAGAAATAACCTGGTCAGAGTTGAAAACCAACTCGGGCATGATCTTCCTGACTGAAAAACCTCAGAGATAGCACTGATCTAATATGATAATATAAACACACACATACTTTACTATAATTTACATAACATAACATCTTAAGTGCCTGTATGTGATGAAGACAGACTTAGTTCTCTTGGCAGCATCACCTATAAACCACTTAGTCCCATAAAAGGTTTAAAGGATAGCACATCGTCTCGAAGAAATATTGGATTCCAATTTTTTTCGGAGAGCTTTCTCCCACAATTTTTTTCTCATAACATCTTTGGCAAATACATGGGTCCCCGTATTTTGCAGTAAACAGCTGCGCAACTGGGCTCAATAATTAATTATGTAATTATGCATAAAATAAGTCACTTATTTACAAAAAAGTGTATGGCTAGCTGTTAGGCTAGCTTATAAGACGCTGGAGATCAGCGCCATCTGACGTGAGCAAGTGGCTGTTTTTATCCCCATTGACCTCGATTGTCAAACCTATTCCTACCAACTTAGATTCCAAATTCGAACTAGCTGTGGTACTTTTTCTACGAACGAATGCAAGCCGATCCATCTTCGACTAATCTCCATAGATTTCTCTTAGATATTTTCTTATCATACTTTCTCAAGGAACCGTATTATTACCTACTTACTTTAATATCTCTACCTACTTGTAAGCCATCAGTCGATGTATCTACGTCAAGTGATATTCATGCAAAGTGACACGCGTCACGTTTAAAATGTATTACTCTCGTGTGTTTCCTTATAATAACATGGTAACTGACAAGGAACGATCGCTCTCTTTAAATTTCAAAATATAATATTTAAATAATTTTTCAAAGCAGCCGTATTAGAGTCTCCACGATTGATATGCTCTGCATATACATGGCATGTGCTGCATTCAGTGGGGCTAGCACGAAGGCGCGAACATAAATTCGAACGATTTTTGAATTTGGAATACTCGTTTCGCACATAGTTTTGATTTAGATTGAAGACTTTATTCACATCTATGGGTGATGCTTATCGGGAGACATGGCAGTGCCCCCGCCAAGTCGAGCAAAACATTCACAAAGGCACAGCCGTACCATCTTTTCTCGAAGCCATTCAGGACATTTTCAACTCCCTGTAACTTTGTTGTGGATAAAGCTAGAAGCCTAAACTTTCAGTGACCAAGAGAGCTTAATATAATTTGTAGAATAGTCTTTTTTTTAAATTAATTAACCGACTGACTGCCTATCTGACTTTCACAACGATCCCTATTCTATTAAACTACTGAGGCCTGCTGACTTTTTTTAACATTATATCACGCCTGTAAATCCCCAAAGGGTTAGGTAGAGGTGTAGCTACCTGTAAAATATACCCACATTTCTCCAGTTATGCTTAAGTCCCATGTAATATTGCCCATCCCAAAGCGTAATAGGTACCTATGGACAAGAACGGGCAAGAAACTCCACGGACACTCTTTTAAATCAATATATGGTTACAAAATGTTGGTTACCTACATCATTAATTTGAAATTATACATGAGAGAACGGTGTAGAACGTTAAAACCGTCCGTAATAAAAACGAAGAAAAATATATTAAAAAAAAAAACAATTTAAAAATTAAATTAAAATGAGTCGTGACAGCTAAAAGATGACCAGTCCCTAGTGACAGCGCCCGTTCACGAACATGACGTATGGATTAGCACCATTCAGCTCAACCATTTTGAAGGGAGCTAAATGATCCAACACACGCGCCACCATCAGCGAGACATTAGAGTGAGCGTGACATATTCTAAATCACATTAATACTTGCTAGGAAAAACAGTGGCACTCCGGGAGTGCCGACAGAAGTGAAAACTTGAACGAGATCGCCTTGGAGGAAGAAAAATACTTGTATAGAACATTGGTCTGTAACCTTGTCTAAATAAAGAGCACAATCGCGATTACAAAAAAAAATACTTCCTCAACCTTTAAAGTAAAAATACTTGCATAGAACATTGATCTGTAACGTAATATAAATAAAGAGCACAATCGCGTTTACAAAACGTTTAAAGTAAAGATACTTGCGTAGAACATTGATCCGTAACGTAATATAAATAAAGAGCAGAATCGCGTTTACAAAAATGAGGTTTCGTAACAGTGTCGCGAAAGCAATGGTTTAATCCCGTCTCAAAAATGCCCAACGCGCCTAAAGAAGTTTTCACTTCAAAAATGACTCCAAAGATTTTTCCAACTCGATCTGACCGAATATAATAAACAACAATACGTTACTTACGTCACAGAGATAACTGAAAATATTGCCACCATATTTTTGCGCGCCAGTAAAACTGCTGAGTGAATACGTCATTTGTGATGGTGTACGTATAGGTAAGTTCAACTTATCAAACGGTGGGATCGTAAAATTTTATTCATTTAGAGAACATTTTTGATGGATGTTGGTTTGTTGATGTGTTTTTATGTTTTTTTTTTTTGACAGACAAGTATGTATACAGGGTGGCAGGGACATCGACGCGAAAACTGTTACCATGGATTCACTACATGATTCTGAACCCCCATTAAAATATTTCGTCGATTTTTTTTTTAATTAGCTGTTCCATACATTTTGCCCGCGTATGTATAGCACTTTTATATGAAACAGCAGATTTAAAAAAAAATAACCGACGAGAAATTTCAACGCGTGCGGTTCAGAATCATATACTGAATCCATGGTAACAGTTTTCGCCTAGATGTCCCTGCCACCCTGTATAAAAACACAGACCGAACCGAACCTAAGAAACACCTACAAGAGTGTCGAAAAAGTCGATTTCGAAACTTATCAGCTGCCTACTGATAAACGAATGGTGAAACTCCCAGGAGTATACGCTTGTTACATAAACCTTACACTGTTATCATTGATGCTAGTTACATAATTATATGGTACCCGTTTCCTTTAATACATTTGTATGCCAGTTCATGGCAAGTCATGTAGATCTCAACCCTATTATTAAGACCATTATTGTACCATGTTTAATGCAAATACCATGTTTATTCTATTGCTTAACTTTAGTGAAAATGGGCAATAGTACATTAGTAGCAGGTTGACCGGTTGGCTTCTAAGTAATCACTCATTGCTGCTTCCACAGATTTTCTCAACGTTACACAACACTTTCCTTTACATCGAAAAAAGCCCATAGCTTTCTTTTACGGCACTCACGGGACAAAAGGGCAGATAATTCTTTACGAGGTTTCCCCGAAATAAATACAACCATGTATCCAAGTAAAATAAAAATCGTATCTTCTATATTTCCTAACAGATCTTAGATACCACACTTTGTTTATGTACTTTACTTTCAAATTGTATCTCACACCGTATCTCAAGGAAAGAAAAACTTTCTATGTCTGCAGAAATTTTCCGAGATATAGATTTCGATATAAAGTTTCTACAAAGGTGGATGGCAGACGATATACTTTTTGGAAGTCTAAATCGGTCACCGATTTTTGTTCCTCGAATCTGTAAAACAAAATGGCAGAGCTTTGCAGGGTTGAAAAAATTACTGTCGGGAAAACAGTACTGTTTTTACTTTGAACACTAGTCATTTCTTCTGCCATGCACACATTTATTCAACAGCTGTTAGTAGCGTACAAGCAAAAACGTAGCCACATGCACTGGATTCCCATATTTTCTAGTTGACCACTGCAGTTCGTGTGCAGGAGCAGTTCTGACGAAGTGAAATGATGAAGTGTGGAGCGTTGAAAAGAAACGTCTGCATTACTTTCTTCCATAATATGTCTCAAAATATGTCGCTCCTATGAATATTGACCTTATTTAAGACTAATACACTTCTTTTTTTCGTGTGGTTAGTGACTAACCTGATGTCAGAGTTTTGAAGCCGCCCATGGGTCTTTTGGACTTGGCTTCACATGAATAGAATAGAATAGAATTTTATTTTGCAAATATGGGTAATACATAATAGTTCAGCCATATTTTAACAATCGGCATGCAAACATTTGAAATTATTTATATCACTATTATTACACTTATTTAGATCAATTTATAAATTACCATTATAAAATTCTTAAATCATCAACTTAAAAATACGAATATTAAAAGAAAAATATAAATTAGTATCATAAGATTAAATATCATGTCATTACTACTACAAATATAATACCATTGTCATTACATCATTTAACATGTCATTACTATTACCAATATCATTATTATTACAATTCCAAAATCAAAATGTCAGAAAACAAAATGTCAAAGGTCAAAATGTCAAAAATCTAAAATGTCATAAATATTTTTGATTTTATGCTGTCGAGAAATCTCTCAGGCATTTTTCCTCTTGATGTTTTCCTTCACCGTTTTTTAAACGAGTGATAATTATACAATACGCACATGAATCCGAAAAGTCAGAGGTACGTGCCTTGGGTTCGTACTCGAGACCTATGACTTGACATTCTGATGGACCACCACTAGGCTATAGCTGCTCCTTTATAAATTGACCTTTTTTAAAACTATTACACCACTGGCTATACTATACTTACTAGATTTTCCCACAGCTTCAACCGCTTGCATGTCGGAATTTATTCCAAGCGAACCTAGTACTGTGGTAAAAAAATAACCAATGTGTTAACCCAGGCGATGTTCTACTTGCGTACCAAATTTTATCGAAAACCGTTGAACCGTTAAGACGTGAATAGGTAACGAACAGACAGACAGACTGGCAAAACAACACAGAATTTCTTTCGCATTTAAAATAATTATTATCTAAGGTTACAATCTGCCTAGCCTTTTCCCAATTAAGTTGGGGTCAGCTTCCAGTCTAACCGGATGCAACTGAATATAATACCAGTATTTTACATGGAGCAACTGCCTATCTGATCTCGACAACCCAGTAACTGGGTAATACCTACCATATCCCTTGGTTAGACTGTTGTCAGACTTTCGGGCTTCTGACGACCGGTAACGACTGTTAAAGATCCACGAATGACAGCCGAGACCAACAACTTAACATGCTTTTCGAGGCACGGAGGAGTCTCGGCATGTAAAGATGGTCCATCCACAGACCAACCCCGACAAGCGTAGCTTAACCTGATGGATCGACTCGTACAGCTGTTATTACTCCTCATGACAGTTATAGTGGATTAAAGTATATTAAAGTATTTGCATTTAAGTAATTAATATTATTCGTTAAGAGTATCCAGCAAAATTACCACCACCCACAAATCGTCCATCTACCCCAAACCTAAAAGTACTTTACAACGAAACCCAATGTTCGGGATAAGATAAACAATATAACATATTGACCAGGCTTACTGGCGCCGACAACTGAGATTTATATCTGTCGGTCCTAATATTGTAAACGGTAAAGTCTAGCCTAATCAGATCTAGGGAAATATATGAAAACCTGATGTATTTATTAGATTATTTGTGCAGTTTATGAGTTAGATTTTCGATGTAATGTCGGGTTGGTAAAATGATGATGTGGATATATTTAGTAACCTGTTCCGCTTAGCTATTTCTAAAGAGTCTTAAAAATACCCTGAAAGAAATCGACACGTGTTTCACCTCTCAACGAGGCATCCTCAGGATGACGATTGACTTGTCGCGAACTCGAATACGGCGTGTTACCACACCAAGCACTGAGCGCAGACTGAGCCTTATCGCTCGTGAGAGGTGAAACACGTGTCGATTTCTTTCAGGGTCTTTTTAAGACTCTTTAGAAATAGCTAAGCGGAACAGGTTACTAAATATATCCACATCATCATTTTATAATGGATTTCCGCAAGGTCACGCCTGAAGCAATTAACTGTCGGGTTGGTATTGTTATGGGTTCCTTTAACTTACCAATCGGTAACAGTATCTTCTGTTATGTCATACATACTACATACAAATAAATAAACTTAAACAAAGATATATATTTTTTAATTTTTGTCTTTTTTTTATTTGTTCCGGCTAATCTCCAAAACGGCTGTACCGCTTTTGACGGGACTTTCACTGGTCGATAGCTGGTGTTTTAAGGAGTAACTTAAACTTACTTTTATTTAAGAAAATTTTACTGCGAGCAGCAGCTAGTCTTTATTAAAATCTTAAACTATTAATAATTTCATCTAGCACCTACAGTTTTTGAAAATAGCGTTTGTGGTAAAAAACCGTTTAAAACAGACAGGAAAGATGTCTTGTACACCACCCGTAACTAATATTATAAATGCAAAAGTAAGTTTGTTTATTTGTTTGTTTGTTACGCTTTTACGCTAAAACGGCTGAACAAATTTGAATGTATATTCCCACGGAATCGAGACTTGTGCGGTTGAAACTATGGGGCGTAGCAAGTATACAAAATAAATTACAGTTGTAAATGTAGAAATAAAAGCCAAAAAAGCCTAAAAGCTTTGGGCCTTCCCTTTAATCCATTAATCGTTTATCAGAAATAATGTTGAAATATTTAATGACCCCGTAACAACAACGGCACCAATCACCTTGACACTAGAACACAGCTTGTCAGTTAAAACTGGTATAATTACGTACACAGTGAAATATGAAAAAATTCCATACCTACATATTTTTTTTATACAAATGTTATTACGAACACAATGGCACATAAAAAAATACTATACAAATATTTTTATACAGAAATGTTAATACTTAAAATTATAATTATAGAACTGTGTTGACAGAACAAACTATTAAAATGCTTACTCATAAAACCCTACAATAATAAATCAACAAAGAAGTGGAATTATAATTATTAACCAACAACCGATGAAGCAATAAACGCACGAATAAAACTGTCCCACATTTTTCCACGAATTGCCTTACTAAATACTTTAAGCTCAAACATGAACGCTGGATTAATAAAGTGAGTGGTCAAGTTCGAGCGTCCTTGTAGTCTGAATATTCTGAAGAGATTTATGGGTCATTTACACGGGGACAGTTTCTTGCCTTGATTAGACGAACAGATTAAATCGAAGTGAGAAAAAAAGTTGACTCGTGTAAACAGAAGCGCCTCTGTTTACACGAGTCAACTTTTTTTTCTCACGAACCGTAGTAGTTAACTACGGTTAGTGAGAAAAAAAAGTTAACTACATGTCATTAGTCAGTAGTATCACCGCAATGAGCAGTGGTTGCCCAGTGGTAACGACCCCGACTTACGAGTCGTGGGTTCGAACCCAGGCAGGTGCTTTATTTTGTGCAAATATTTTCTTCACTACTGCTCTCAAAACGGTGAAGAAAAACATCGTAAGGAAACAGGCATGTCCTTGAACCAAAAATTCGAAGACATTTGTGACGTCTACCAACCCGCACTGAACCCACATAGTAGATTACAGCCCACTCCCACTCGAAGAGAGGAGACCTGTGTCCTAGCACTGGGAACATTATAGGGCTGATTAGCATCACTGCAACTATGAAAACCTGCTATGAAAATAGGGAGCAATTCTTGTATATATGCATGTTTGTGATCTGAATCTTGGAAACGGCTCTACCGATTTTCTTGAAATTTAGTATGCAGGGGTTTCGGGGGCGATAAATCGATTTAGCTAGGTTTCATTTTTAGAAAACGTCGTTCAAAAAAAACCATCCAAATATGTTTTATTTATTTAGGTTAGCCAACAATTTTTTACACAATACATTTAAAATAAATTCTTTAATAGTACGTTTATAAGTGCAACAATTTACTTACAGGCTAACAGAACATGCAACATTTATGGTTTTACATAATATATATAAAGCTAAAAAGGATATTTATAAATAAAGTTATTCAATAATTTTTTGGTATTTCAAATGTAACAATAATAATGACAAAAATTGCATTTTAAATATCTAAAAACAGATTGATAACACTAACTAATTAAAATAATAATAATCTCATAATTCCAACTAAATACATGAAAAAAAGTGGCACTCCGGAAGTGCCGACAGAAGTGAAAACTAAAAAAATACTTCCAAAACATTGATCCGTAACTTAATATAAATAAAAAGCACAATCGCGTTTACAAAAATGAGGTGTCGGTAACGGTGTCGCAAGTTCAATCGTTTTTTTCGTCTCGAAAATGCCCAACGCGCCTAAAGAAGTTTTCACTTCTAAAATTAATTTAAAATTAAAATGTGACCATGGTCTACACTTGTACATTCGTAAACAAAACACGCATTTTAAGTTTAAGACCAACGTACCCCAGGTAACATGAGACAATAGTTAAATACAGAAGAATAATATATAGAGAAAGATTATAAAATTATTATAACATGATGGTATGTGAGATTTTGTTTATCTCTTGTCTTTTATTACACAAGTGCGATAATCGGATGGCGAGTCTTGCCTACAAGATTGGCATGGACCTTGCCTCTTGGTAAGCAAGAAACTCTGCTTGTGTAAATGGGCTTTTAGCTCAGACAGACATGCTAGTTCGTGGGGACATTGGAATGCGAAAGCTCTAGTGTGTCAAAGAATTTCATACGACCTTAGGCATCGTTAGTGTCTTGTAAGGCGTATTAATCTTTCAAAGGGATAATGTATGGCGTTAAGCTAAGCTTGAACGAAAATACGAAGTTCCTTAAGCTGATAACCAGTGATCGGAAATAGGTGAGGTTAAATACCTAAAGTTCGAAAAAGAACAGAGACAAAATGGAGACGCCTTACAATATAATATTTTTTGGGACTAACTGCTACTTTCGGGACAGTTTACTCTATTAATAAAATTAATATTAAATGTACTTAAGTGATGTCCCGAAATCCCGACATTAGTCCCGAAAAAATATTTTAGTCGTAAGGAAGTCTCCAATTTTTTTGTCACTGTTGGATGGACATGGATTCAAATTTTGAAAAAAACTTATCTATTACATATTTCAAACTTCGAACTACGTAGATATTTGGGGCGTTTTTTGTTTAATTCCACGTTCGCACGAAATCGACCAAACTAGGAAGTAATCTCGTTGGTCTAGTAGCCGCAAGTGGTACTGCTGAGCATGACGTTCCGGGTTCGATTCCCGAGTCGGGAAAAGTGTTATTGGGTTTTTCAATCTGAAATTTCTCAGTAGCAACCCGGAGTTTAGATTTTGCCCGGTTGGGGGCAATAGGCTCACTACCTATTACATGGGACTTTAACATAACTGGCGAAATGTTAGTATACTGTAAGTGCACCTCTGTCTTACCCTTCTGAGAGTATTTCCGTGATGTTATGATTACATTCATAGCTCCTTTGATTTCATTTTTAGATCATTCGGTAGGTGAGTGAAAGATCGAGTGCCGAAATCCAACATCGTTGGATCGGTTCACAAATTTATTAATTTTTATTTCTTTATGTGTTCAGCCTTCTTACTTTGAGTGAAAGACGCCGAATTATAGACAAAACCAGTCCAAGTGCGTGTCAGACTACGCACAATGTAGGGTTCTGTAGTTGAGATGAATTTATTTATCCCAAGAACAAACTTAACATTGTAGTTGAAAAACATGTTCTCCCATACATTCCAACTGCAAATGTAAGTTTGTACGCACAATATTGAGAGATTTACCATGTTATTTTAAGACCATAGACTTCTTATAGATTTTCCTGTAATCTATGAGTAAAGAGCCATATTATGTATTTTCTCAAAATTTTGGGTCCAGGAGTGTCGAAGATAAGGTCGGGGAAGGGTAAATTTTCATCGAATTTCTTAAATATCTTTAAAAGTTTTTATTTTAAAATTATATAAAAATATTTTTAAGATCCTTGCAATAACTAACATATTTTTTTTGATATGTCACACGGTACTGTTAGCAAAACTTATTTTTATTAATTTTCGTATTTGCCCCCAAAAGTGACCCCTATATTCAAAATTCATTTATTTACGTTCGTATTTCGGTCACAGAAAAACATACGTGTACCAAATTTCAACTTAATCGGTCCATTAGATTCGGAGCAAATTGGCTGTGACAGGTACCGTTTTTTCCTTTTGAGGTACGGAACCCTAAATATGATCAAAAAGTGAAGCGTCTTATATCTGTTTAAGAACTTAATCTATCTATAGGATTTTCAGAATAATTTCGGACTAACTCAACCATTTAAAAATATGAAATTGGATCTCATAGTTAGTCAGATTTCGTATTTTGGATTATTTAGATGGAGGGATGTTTATGATTTTCATTTTTGCCACAAGGATTAACTGAATCCAAGTAGAAATGATACCTTCTATATATCCATTATAAAATACAATAGACGTTGATATATTTAGTAACCTGTTCCGCTTAACTATTCCTAATGAGCCATAAAAAACCCTGTAAGAAATCGACACGTGTGTCACTCCTCAACGAGGCATCCTCGGCATGACGATTGATTTATCGCGAAACCGAACACGGCGTGTTGCCACACCGAGCACTGGTCGCAGAGTGAGCCATACCTTAGGGCATCTCTTGCAATTGGTATACAAATAATTCCTTCCTTTCTCTAGCAGTAGGGTAATGCAGGCTAACAGTCACCAGTAACCAGCTTTTTATGATTTTTTACCCGACTACAACGAAGCAAAAAGGAGGGTTATGATTTTAGCCGGTATGTATGTATGTTCTCTCCCTTATAACTTCTAAACTAGTTATCATAATTTGACAAATGAGGTATTGATAGAAGCGACCTGATAGTCCACTGGTTATAGGCTATATGACGTCACATTAAATTAGGCAAGACGTCACAGACAGACAAATAAAAAATCCGGAGTCACACGTAATCTCTTCGTTTTATGCCTTAACACGACGTGTGACTCCGGATTTTTAATTTCTCTGTCTGTGATGTCTTGTTCATACCTTTTCAGTTTGCGTTTTTGTCGAAGTTGAGTTTTTGTTTTTATACCTTTTATTTTTACTTCGTCAAACTGTGGCTCTCGAGATTTTGATTCGAGTAAATTCATTGATCGAATGGAGCCAAATTCAATCCATGTTTTCTCGGATTTGGGTCAGGGGCTCGGGGCGAACTACAAACACTCTGTTATGTCTTATTTGCATAGGTTTGGGTACCTATATTATTTGAACACATACTGCTAGATAAGATCGTGTGAAATGGCAAACAAACGGCCAGTTACATCATTGAAGGGTTCAAATATAAGGAGGGATGGGGATAGATACCATGAGTTTTCACTTTTTTTTTATACAGCTGAAATATTAAATGTAGAGAAGCGGTTACGTATAATATTTCAGGACTGCAACTTGTGTTGATAGGTACACAAGCAGAAACTTGTCGCATGTGATGTCAAAATCAGTGTTTGGACGTGAGATTTTAAAATCGTCAGCGAGTCGCTGGTGACAACAGTTTCTGCGTGTGTACTGATTTGAGTGATTCTTCAAATGAACTTTTCGCACCCAGAAAAAAAAGAAAACAAAAGAAGCTCATAATATAAATAATTGCAACTCTGAAAAATGATTACGGCAGAACAGCAAAAAAAATCTGTGACGTTAACGTCACAGATTTTTTTCGCTCCCACAGACAGGGGCGACACGGCTCTAGTAGAACAATTTATTTGAAAACTTCTCGGAAATCGTTCTATTGAAGTCGCGTCGCACCTGTCTGCAGGAGCCTTTAGCATCTAGCAGTCTTCTAAGAAAAATATATTTTCATCAATGTTTTTTTGTACTTTTTTTCCAATTTATGAACTGTACGCCAATCGCGTAACACAACACTTTCCAAAAAACCAAATCCAAAAATTAATTGCTTAATTTGTTTCAAAAATTCGTCTGCTCAACAACGTAATTTTCTCAATAAATGTGGTTGAAATGGCATTGCGTTTGTAAGTGTGTTACACAATTACCCCGCTGGCCACAATTTCCCTTTGTCTCCTAACAGAATCTCTACTCTCCTCAACGATTAGTCTACCCACAATCAAATCCTTATTCAGTCTAACCTTAACTGACATCACAACAGGAATACGAAATTCTGTTCCCACTTTTTCCGTTCAGAATAATGGCTTATTGGTTGATTGATCGAATTCACTCGCCCGAAACGGGTGAATTGTTGAAAAAGTTAATAAATTCGTGCGAATCAACGAATAAGCCAGAAAAATTACCACAATTCGAATATATTGTTCAACAAGTTTCATCATTTATGTTAGAAAAAAAGTAATTTAATTTATTATATACTTTTAGGGAAGTTATAGGTAATTTAGGGGAGTTAAAACTTTTTGGTCAATATTGTGTTCGAATTTTGAAGAAAAAGAGGTTGTGTACATACATTACGAAAAGTCGTAAAAGCATAGAAATATAAAACTATGTGTAAAAGAATAGTAGTGCAGTACAGAGCACGAAATCGCCGCGTCGCGCACTGGCAGCGTCTAGACACGGCAATACTAATATAATGAGGACTATTGCGCTTGAATTCGCCGCTAGAGGCGGTAGTGTAGAGTGAGGTTTCTAGAAATGTCAAATGTCACTGAACGTTGCGGGATTGACTAAATCCCAACCGTGTTCCTTCGGTTGCCCTGTTGCTGGGGGCCACGAACTCCCTTTTGGTTTTCTTCAAATTCTGCTGACATCTGTTTGAGGCAATTTGGTAGTACTTGGCGGAAGAATAATATTTATCTGCTGCATGCTTGACAATTTTAGAAACATAATATTGTAAATATTCTTTTGAAGTTTTAAAATGTAATAAAAAAAAAAAAAAAAAATTGGTACCTACTTAAACATATCCAAAACATATCAAATAAAAGTACTGACAAGGCCTCACTCGCCAGTGGCACCAACTGGTGGCGAAAGTGTATTGAAGACACTACTTCTGTCTCAGATCAGATCAGAGACAGCCGTCAGTTTCTATACGTCATTTATGTCGTAGTGCGAGTAAATGCTTAGTTTATAGGGAAAGTTTTTACAATGCCGCCTCTAGCAACGGCCGCCGAGGCGTATTCATACTATGTGCCATGCAGCAATGATTTGCATTAAGACCAGGCACTGTAAAGACAATTTTCACTCAAGCTCCGCCCCCATGCACCCCGTCACTCCGATATGTGCTAAACGCTAACACATCAGTAATAAAGTTGAATATCGCGTGCGCTCTTCGATCGTGTTCGAGAACGTAACTAAATCTCGTAAGTCATAGAGACTTACTACTTACTTATTTCGTTTATAACTAAAGTATTATTTGATCTAGAGAAAAAATAAAATGTGGCTGGATAATAAACTATATTTTAGACATAAAAGCACAGTAATCTTGATTTTATTTAAATTATCTGTAAGAAAAAGATCCAATTAATCATTTATACTAAAGTTAAATTTTGACTGTATGCGTGATTGTTTCAGAATATTAATGCAAATTAACATACAACTTAGGAAGCCTCCTCTTAAAAGGGCCCATACGAGTGACGATATACAAATAGGTACGTCTACAAGTGTACCCTGGATACTCTCAGGTCGAAATCTATAAACTTTACTTAGCATGTACTGTGGCTAAGCGTTAATTCTATCACTGTCGCACAATTATCAAACTCAAACAGCAAAATAGAGACGGGAACATGTCTAAGTCAAAGCACGAGCTTATTAGGAACGTTTATATACCCGTCTGGGGTTGCGGTTTTGTCCGAAAAGGTTACCATAGCCCCTGGCAATACAGGCAACTGAAGGAACACGGGTGAGTTTTAGTCAGTAAGAGTCTGAGAAGCGCTCTCGCTCCACCCAGAGCGGGAGAAGTAATTTAATAATATCCCACTCAAAAAAAAAGGTTTAGCCCCGCAGCATCATTATTCACAGGCTAATCTTTTTATCGTGGTATGAGCTACTTTTCGTGAAGTTTGTGTCAAAGAGTGAAGGGAGAGATTTGCGAAGTTAAAAAATTACATTCTTTGATGTTTTTCGGCAAATACCTAGGGCCTTGGAATCTGGAGATAAAAGAAAACACGTAGATATTTTTAATCCCGTCTAATTAAAATTTTAGACTTACCGTCAGAACTTCACTTTCATCTAATTTAACAGCGATATCTATAAATGCGTTATTCCTGTCTCTCTCGCACAACTGTCAAACTACAAGTGCAAGATAGAAACGGGAACATATCTTGGTCAAATCACGAGCTTATTAGTAACGTCTATAGATCTCGGCTTTAGCCCCGTACTATCATTATTGACTGACTTTTTACCATGGCTACTTTACATGTTACTCGTATCAAAGAGAGAAAGGAAAGATTAATTGCCTTTATCACACGTACCGAGTAGATAGGCGAGACAGTGCTGTCGGCCGAGTGCTCGGTACGTGTAAACACATCAGCGAGTGCTCAACCAAGTTAAAGGTTGAGACAGTCACTCGGACGCTGTTTTATTTACTAAACCGAGTGATAACGCGCTACCCCGCACTGACTAGCTTGCCTACTCGGCAGGTATAAACATGCACTCGGTGCGTACTCGCCACTCGGCACACTCACGTCATGCTACCGCACAATTTTTAATTATCTTTTTGCGATCCAGTATGTCGCTACTCTGCACCGTTGAAACTGAACTGACTGACTGACTAAGAGCCAAGTTAAAAAAATACGTGTAAGCACTTACTCATCCACCCTAGTCTCTCGGTTTAGTATCATTTTGCTGTCTTGCCCATCAACTCGGTACGTGTGATCAAGGCATAAGGCTCCCGCAGATAAGCACGACGCGAGAGTGCGATGCGATTTTGCGATAAATATCCGAAGAACAATTTCTATGAAAACAGAGTCGCGATACGACACGTCGTGTGACAAGTTGCGCCAGTCTCGGGAACCTTTACGAACAATTGAAAAATTATAATTTTATTTACAATATTTTTATATATTTTATTTTTAATTCGTTCAGACAGAATATTGTCAATCAAGTTATTGCTTGGTTTTACTGTATTGTATTCGTGTAAGTTTAAACTTTTATAACAGCAAGTATATTGTTTTTTTTTTTTTTTTTTAATTTATATTCTTAATTTAAATTAAATTTTGTATTCAGAGCATTATGTACTCGATAATGTGTACGCTGTTACCTGTAATTGAGTGCGTTACAGGATAATGTGTTATAACTAATTTTTATTATTGTGAAAGATAATAATTGTAATGTAACTCGTTGGTAATTCTTAAATAAATTAATAAATAAATTACATTCTTTGATGGTTTTTTATAAAATACCTTGGAGTCTTGTGAAATAAATTACATTGGTATTTTATTCCCATCTCATTAAAATTCCAGAAAACTACTTTCATCTAGTATTAGAAAAAGCGACTATATCAGTATTTGTAATGTGCATAAATACCTACCTAACTGAGGAGCAATATAAAAAGATATAGCTTTGTGAAATAAAAAACAACATTCAAGTGTAATTAGTAGCGCATTAAAAACACCAATAAAACTGTTTTCAAGTTTTTTTTTACTTCGTGTAGCTAACTTGGGTGGTTTAGGAGATATTTCGATTTTTTCGGCAATTCATAAGTGGCTTTTTTATATTGCTCGTTAGTATACTTACCATAACTTAAAGCGCACCACAAACATTTTTAAGACATCATTATAATATCTCCTTACATGTCGTGACCCCCTACTTATTCCACAAACTGTCGGACCAAGGCAGCTTGCCAACTCGGTGAGCGGTTCAAAAGGAAAAGCATACATGTACAATGCATAGATTAATTTGATACTACCCTCGGCAAACTTGGTCCTCAAACTATAAGTAGGTACATGTTTTATCTACAAGATGTGTTAGGGGTGCCCGCACTTTATGTTCAAAATATCTTATTTCACATGAACCTACATGGGCACTTATGAAACTTCAGAAGATGAAACTTAAGAATGTACCCTAGCGGCTGTATGTCATGCTCATTTTGATGTCTCGCTGATGGTGGCGTGTGTGTTGGATCATTTATCTCCCTTCAAAATGGTTGAGCTGCATGGTGTTAATCCATGCGTCATGTTCGTGAACGGGCGCCGCCCGTCAGTTGCGACCGGTTATCTCTTAGCTGCCATGGCAAATTAAAATAGATTCAAAATGAGCCATGGCTCATTTTGAATCTATTTTAATTTTTGAATTGTTATCTTTTCATTACGAATGCTTCTAACGTGCTCGTCTTTCTACATTGTTCTCACATGTATAATTTCAACATGAATGATGTTAAAAAATATTTTATTACAATGTTTTATTTAAAACACTCCATGGAGTTTCTTGCCCGTTCTTCTCCATACCATAAGTTCCTACTACGCTTTGGAATGGGCAACTTGCTTCATATTTCTGACTGACCGACTCCTTAACAATTCAAAAGAGCCTGTAAACTTTGACTTTGACTTTGACTTTATAGAGAAGAGACGGCAAGATACTCCAAGGTTACTCTATTATTTCTCTCTTCGGGTCGGCACATTCGGTTCAGTATTTGTTAAACAACAATGCCGTTCTTAAGCCATAACTACACATATTTGGCTTTCATTCGGCTAACAGGGATTGTCAAACTTCGTTTGGCATCTATAGGTAATGCCATCGACGAAGACGCGCCCCACTCCGCTCCGCTCTGTACTAAAGTACAGCTAAAGCCGGGTCTACTGCGCGTGTTTTTACGAAACATTACACAAAAACCTTATACATAAACATTTGTTTTCATACAAAACGACGTGTTTGAATACACAAATGTGTATGGCCACGCCTCTTTGTTGCAATGTTTTTGTGTAAAAACTCCCGTAGGAGACCCGGCTTTACGATACAGTAATCGCGGAGTGGGGCGGGTCTTCGTGGATGGCACTATTTGTACCATCCTTTAATCATTTTTGGGTCGGCTCGACACAATTCGGGCTAAGCCGAGCGGCGTTTTGGCCAACATACACACATTCTTTGAATTTGTTGCCCAGCTGTGCCGAATCATGCCGAGCCAAACATGTGTACCCCTTAGTCGTAGTTGAGCTTCTTGTAGATGGAGGGTCTCAGTCTTACTAATAAACGTATCTTGATTTTTACTGATTGATGTATGAACTTCAAGAAAAAACTACTCGACAGATTTAACCGGTTGAATGCCGTAATTACAGAAACAATTAAAAAGCCATTGTGTCTCGCGTGGATCCACGTTCCGGCCATACGAAGGGTTAAAAGAAATTGTGCACTGAGCTTAAGGTGAAAGCGTCAGGTTAGCCCACGGAACACGGGTGGGTTTTAGTCGGTAAGAGTCTGATACGCTTCTCCCGCTCCACCCAGAGCGGGAGAAGTTATTTGATGATTTCCCACCCAAAAAAAAAAGGGTAGCCCGTGAAATTCAAATTTTCTCACGTTTTTTGCAATTATTCAAGTCAGTATCAAGTTGTATGTTGATCTAAATATAATTTGCGGCCGTATCAAATATTTATATATATAATTTTAATCAAAAAGATCATCAATATAGAGTTACATTGATGATCTTTTTTATTAAATATAGATACTAAGTTCATATTACCCTATCGAATGACTATTTCAAGAAATCATGAGATTTGAGACCAATTCTAACTTAAGATTGTATGTTGATTCCAATTTTGTTTTGGTCGCGAATCATATTTTAATCAACGTACCAGCTCACACTGACCTGCAAATTGCAAAAAAACTGTAACCTACCTGTAATGAACTTTGAATTAAGCGGGCTACCTTAGCACATCCCCCTTAACCCAGTTGTGCGAGAATTTTCCTCCACAATTGGGAGCAGCCTGGTTGAAAAATAATCGAAGAGGCCGCAACGCCCAAGACGTCCATTACTGAAGCAACCTTTACCTTAAGCCATGTACCTACGTCTTCTCCAGCTGCAGTTTGCTGGAAGCTCCTTCGCTTAGTCCTAGTTGATCCTGCTTGACGGAGTCACGACTCACCTTCTTGAAGTACCTATTTGCTTTGAAGAACTCTAGTAACACAGGTTTAGTTTACAAGTCCCTTGTTATTTTAATTTTGTTACGAATTGTATGTTTACCGTGCCTGTGGAAACTTTCTTCTACAAATGCACCATTACAGATGACAGGTCGACCGACGGACTGTTCATTCACCAAAATAATACTTACATAAAAAGTAGCGAGGAACATAGTTTAGAATCAATACGTGTTTATCAATATGTAACACTAGCTCCTGCCGTAGTTATTCATTATAACATCAGCTATGGGCTATAGGTCCAGCCGTTTCGGAGATTAGTCGGAACAAACAAACAAACAGACAAAATTTGAAAACATGTTTTTTTGTTATAAGTACAGTATATACTTTCATATGCATTTAGTAAAAAGCTGTTATTTTAACATTACAAACAGACACTTTAATTTTATTTATTTCTGTGTACAAAAAGCAGCGATGATCATGTTTTTGACAAGTTTTTCCGAGATTGTATTTATGAAATATTATTACACTGACAAAAACTCTGCCTAGCAGGCAAATAATAACCTTTATTATTAAACGAGACCAAGCAAAATTAATACTTGATTAAGTTGTTATTTCGACTAAAACAACTTCCAATTAAACAACAACAGGTTTAAATTAAAACAACAATTTTCCAGTTAAACGTTTATTCCTTCCCATAATATAAACAACATTGCTGGCTTATTTCTCATTATTAATTAGTATTTTAATACATTTTAATGTTACATTAGAGTGGTGTGTTTGTTTAGATGTTTCTGAAAATTAGGTATAATTGAATAAATAAACTTACGTATTATCACTGAGACTTTAAGTAAAAAAATAATTAATTTTATTGTATTGTGCGTAATAAATTAGCCTTGTGGGATTTTAGACCTTCAAGGATTCGATTGCATAAAAAAGTGGTGGCATTCCGGGAGTGCCGACAGAAGTGAAAACTTGAACAAGATCGCCTTGGTGGAAGAAAAATACTTGTATACATTGGTCAGTAACCTTATCTAAATAAAGAACACAATCGCGTTTACAAACAAAAAATACTTCCGAAACCTTTAAAGTAAAAATACTTGCATAGAACATTGATCCGTAACGTAATATTAATAAAGATCATAATCACGTTTACAAACATGAGGTGTCGTCATGGTGTCGTGAAATCAATGGTTTAGTCCCATCTCAAAAATGCCCAACGCGCCTGAATAAGTATTCACTTCAAAAATTAAAATTAATATTTGACATAACAATGATTTGATTGACATGAAAACAACTTTACAGCCTTTTAAAACCATAGACATAAATGTACAAAACTATGTTGAAAATCACTCATTAATTACAAAACAGCGATAATTACACTGTATGCGACATGCATCATCATTCTGTTCACAAATATTAAAATATTAATTCCAATATTTTATTACAAAACATGTGTAGGGACAATGTAAGTATGAATTTTATGCGTCAGCGTTTCGCAGTATGAAAGAGAAGTATGTATGGGCGATCGCCAGTTACTGCGCACTGGCCGATCCGCGTGCTCCTGTTTACTCGTGGGAACCTTTTTCGGAAATAAATAAGTATATAACAGTAGTCAAGCCAGTGTCTTTTATTCGTACAATCAAGTGTCGCGGTAACTCCCGTGGCAAACCCCGTAGGCATAAACTGATACCTACAGTGGTGACCCCGACGTGATTTCGGATCAAAACCAAGAAGAGTGCGTAATTGAGGGTTTGTCACGGCAACAAAAAAAAAAAAATCAGCAGGATGGCTCAAACCCCAGTGAGGATGCCAGAGGCAGGAGAACACAAGCCACCGGGATTGTTGAGTGGCGCGGCCGCAGCAGAAGTAGCAAATATCTCGGTAACATCACGCGTACCGATGATGTGGGTCGATATGCCAAGGATGTGGTTTGCCCAAGTGGAAAGTGTGCTAGCACCGCAGAAGCTTGGTGATCAAGCTAAATACGACTTTGTAGTTGCAAGATTAGATCGGGAAGCATTACAGCAGGTCAGCGATATTGTCTTGTCTCCTCCGCTAACAGATAAGTACAAAACATTAAAAGAGCGACTGCTACACGTTTTCGAAGAGAGTGCCGAAAGGCAGTTCCAAAAACTTGTAAGCGAGATGGAACTAGGAACGCAAAAGCCAACACAGTTATTGCGACGTATGCGCGAATTAGGTCGCAACGCAAAAACATCAGAAGATACATTACGCAACTTGTGGATCTCTCGTCTTCCAACCTCTGCCCGAGCAGTCCTAACAGTCAGCCAGGACCAAACGTTAGATTACCTAGCAAATATAGCAGACAAGGTAATGGAAAACATACGCGGTGGGGACATAGCGGAAGTCTCAACAACAGCAAATGCGGGAAGCAGCAGCAGCCAGGTTCCGATGAATGAGATACTCACGGAAATGCAAAAGCTCAACCTGGAGGTGGCATCACTCCGAGAGGAGGTGAACCAACATCGTCGTGGTGCATCTCGACGAGGACGCGGCCAGGGTGGCTACAGGACAAGATCCAGGTCGAGGACACCGAACGATCCCGACTGGCTATGCAGATGGCATTTCAGATACCGCAAGAACGCGAGGAATTGCGAGAAGCCCTGTGCTTGGAAAACGCCGTCGGAAAACTAAATGCGGTACAATCAGTAGCGGTGGGCGATTTCGTACCAAGCAAAAACCATCGTCTTAGTGTATTTGACAAAGAAAATGGACAAAAGTTTTTAGTAGATACGGGTGCCAACGTATCTGTAATACCAGTGTCACGTAAACAAAAGTTATATGGTGAATGTGAGAGTTACAAACTATTCGCGGCAAATAACAGTGAAATTAAAACCTATGGAACTAAAACCTGTAACTTAAATCTGGGACTCCGCCGACCGTATCGTTGGACTTTCATTATCGCGGACGTCAATCAAGCAATATTAGGTGCAGATTTCCTAGAATATCATAATCTGTTGGTAGATGTAAACGAACGTAAGCTAATAGATAAGGTGACCAATTTATTAACGTTTGGAAAAATTGTATCTTGTAACGAACCTTCTGTAAACACAGTGGACAGCAACCATCCATTTCATGCGTTATTATCGGAATTCCCAGACATCACCAAACCCGTGTCATTCGCGAATTTAGATCGTGTGTCAATAAACGACGTGTATCACCACATCGAGACGACGGGAAAACCGGTACATGCACGAGCGAGGGCCCTGCCACCGGATAGATATCACAAGGTAAAAAAAGAATTTAGCTTAATGCAAGAAATGGGGATATGTAGACCGTCAAAGAGCGAATGGGCCAGTCCATTACATATTGTAAAAAAAAAGGATGGCAACATTAGGCCGGTTGGTGATTATCGACGTCTCAACGCAATCACCAAACCAGACCGCTATCCCGTGCCGAGACTTCACGATTTCACATACATACTAGCAGGTAAGAAAGTATTTAGCAAAATAGATATAAACAGAGCGTACCATTTCGTAAAAATTGCACCGGAAGACGTAGAAAAAACAGCAGTGATTACGCCATTTGGACTATATGAATTTACCCGTATGAATTTTGGGCTAAGAAATGCAAGCCAAACATTCCAAAGATATATGAATAATGATGTATTAAAAAATCTAGATTTTCTTTTTAATTTTATCGATGACGTAATCATAGCTAGCGATAATATGGAGCAACATAAGAAACACTTAGAACAAGTATTCCAACGTTTCCGGAAATATGGAATCACGATCAACTTGTCCAAATGTGAATTCGGAAAAACGGAAATAGAGTTTTTAGGTTACAAGGTTACAACGGAAGGAATACAACCGTTAGAACATAAAGTAAAAGCCATAGTAGAATACCCGAGACCTGAAACTATAGAACAACTAAGAAAGTTTCTAGGTATGATCAATTTCTATAGGGCAAATATCCCGAATGCGACAGCGTGTCAAGTAGAATTAAATGAACTTCTAAAGGGTGCTAAAAAGAATGATAAAACAAGAATAATATGGACAGAAAAAACAAATCAGGCTTTTCAGCAATGCAAAAGTAATTTAAAAAAGGCAGTTATGTTATCACATCCAGTACCGGATGTGCCCCTAGCGTTGATGACGGATGCGTCAGATACATGCGCAGGCGGAGTGTTACAACAATGGGTAAAACAGTCGTGGGTGCCATTGGGATATTTTTCAAAAAAATTTACCAACGCGCAAAAGAAATATTCCACTTATGACAGAGAATTAACGGCAATTTTCATGGCCATAAAACACTTCCGATATCTTTTTGAAGGCAGGGAACTAATCATTTATACAGACCACAAACCGTTAACATACGCTATGCATAAAGTAGAGAGCAATTCGGAAACAGCAAGACGCACAAGGCAGTTATTATTCATAAGCGAATTCACAACGGATATAAGGTACGTAAAAGGCGACGCCAACAAAATCGCTGATACAATGTCTCGAATTGAAACAATACAATGCCCCAAGTCAGTTGAATACTCGGAACTAGCGGTAGCACAGGAATGCGATACAGAACTGACGCAATTATTAACTGTAAGGAATGACAATATTATTCTTAAAAAAATATTCATTCCAAACAGTAAACAGGCTATTTACTGTGAAAACTCAACTAGTGTATGCAGACCATATATCCCTGAAAGTTATAGAAAGGAAATTTTCAAATCGGTACATGAGAATAGCCACCCGGGTGTTAGAGCAACTCGCAAACTAATAGCACAACGTTATTTTTGGCCCGGGCTAAATCGCGACGTAGGGCAGTGGGCAAAAACCTGTATTCAATGTCAAAAGGCAAAAATAGGTAGACACACAGCATCAGAACTACAACCGTTCACAGAAGCAACACGCTTTTCGCACGTACACATAGACATTGTAGGACCGTTACCAATAACAAAGGACGGATACAGATACATAATAACAATGATAGACAGGTTTACACGATGGCCAGAAGCCATTCCAGTCAGGGAAATTACTGCAGAAACGGTTGCAAAAGTATTTTATAATAATTGGATCACACGTTTTGGCGCCCCTGAGAGACTAACAAGCGACCAGGGCCGTCAGTTCGAAAGTAACCTATTTAACGAACTATTGAAAACTTTAGGAGTCAAAAGAAGTCGAAGTAGCCCATATCGACCACAAAGCAATGGAATAGTAGAACGTTGGCATAGGAGTATGAAACAAGCATTAAAAGCACGCCTCACAGAGAACACAAGTTGGTACGATGAACTGCCTACCGTTTTATTAGGGTTACGCAGCGTAGGCAGAAGTGATAATGGCGTGAGCCCTGCAGAATATACTTACGGGCAAACAATCCGTTTACCAGGGGAATTCTATGACATACCTGACAACCGAATGGCAGGGGATTACGCGTTTCTAGACAATTTAAAAAATAACATTAAAAACATAAAACCGGTTTCACAACAAATACGGGACTCGCGAACAATATTTGTGCATAGCGAACTAAATAAGTGCGATCACGTATTTATTAGGAACGATGCAGTTAGCCGACCCTTAACACCACCATATGATGGACCCTACCGTGTAATCGAAAGAAAAGGAAAGGTGTTTAAGATACAGTTACCAAATAGGAATGTTAACATATCAATCGATAGGTTAAAACCAGCGTTTATCATGAACACTCAGTCCGAGGTTACAAACAATGATACAAGCGAGCCAAACGTTAATGAAAAGTCCCAAACAACGACCACTGTTAGTAATAAAAGCAACATTACTGAAGATAAAAATGAAAAATGTAATGACAAGTTAAAAACCAGAAGTGGCCGTACAGTCAAATTACCAGTACGATTTAATTGTTAAAAATAGGTATGCAACTACGACAATCAGGTCCCAAATTATTTTGACAAGGTACAATAACGTTAAACGATGAATAATTAATTAAGGGCAATCTTAAGAATGTATACGATGGCTGTATTATTAATGTGTCCATACTAAGAATTAATTCTGTAACAGTATTTATGTAAGTAATCTATTAGTGGCGTTGTCATAAGGAATACTGTGGACCCCAAGGGGCGATTATTATGTTTATAGCAGAGTAGGTCCTTATGGCAACAACCCTTAACATATATTTTGACCATGGTATAGCAACGATTTCAAGTCGGCCCTTGAAAAACAGGTGTCCGCAAATTAAAATGTAGCACATAATGTATTGCAGAAAAATGACCGACATATTTTGCAAAATATGTATAATTGTAAAAGTAAAACATACAATAATATAAATGCAAGAATGCCAAATTGCACTGATCACTAGGTCACATGCGCAGTATAGAAAAAGAAAAGTTAATAAGAATACAAGTCTAGTGGCGACAAGTACACAGTGTTAAAAAAATAAATCACAGTTACAATGGGAAAAACATACAGCAAGGAAGAAGTGATAATTGCCCAAAACGGCGCAGTGGAAGCCCAAGCATATAAATATAACATGACAATAACAATAATAGGGGTGTTCATGGTGATTATAATATTCTTTGGGGTCGTCACGTACTGTCGCAATCGTATCAAAAATTGGATAAATAAAATGATGACGACAAATGCTTGGAATGCAGCACAACGGCCGCAGCCACAGCAAGCTAGTTATGCATAACCAGACACCCGACACTCATTCATGGAACAGTGTAATAGAATTCCAGGACGCATGATAAGCAGTGAACAGTGCAACTTAGTAAACAACATTGTAACGTACTAAATGATAATGTGACCATGTGGTACAATTATTTAAAGGACATGTTAGTGTTAAGATTTTAAAATTAAGAAAATATATGTAAAATCTGGGGGGAGTAATGTAGGGACAATGTAAGTATGAATTTTATGCGTCAGCGTTTCGCAGTATGAAAGAGAAGTATGTATGGGCGATCGCCAGTTACTGCGCACTGGCCGATCCGCGTGCTCCTGTTTACTCGTGGGAACCTTTTTCGGAAATAAATAAGTATATAACAGTAGTCAAGCCAGTGTCTTTTATTCGTACAATCAAGTGTCGCGGTAACTCCCGTGGCAAACCCCGTAGGCATAAACTGATACCTACACATGCAATATTTAACGTAATTATGCTCCGCAAATTATACACATGTCATACAAGATTAATAATGTGTGAAACAAAATTAACGCCGATCCGTACAACAATTTATTAATAAAATTGTTAATCATTTCTTTGGGTATTATAATTTGCCAAATATGGGAACAATATTGGTGACCAATACTTGGCATTGGCATCGGTTGAATATTGGAGTATTTTATGGAATTGCATCAAATGTAACAAAATGAAAATTTTTATTTTAATTATTTTTCAACTATCTGAAAAGAGTTAAAAAATAATTTTCATTTTGTTAAAAAAAAAACTATTCCAACTGCAGTTTGCTTTGTCCGCAGTTTGTTTTTTAACAACAGTTTGTGTTTTTATTCATTTTAAATGTTTTTCCAAATTAATAATTATTGTATTATACAGTCTGGAAAGTATACCACTTATTTGGCTACATCAAAGTTATTTAAGATCATATTTTTGTGATTTATATTAATATAATTAATAGTGTTTTACACAGCAGACAGCGTCTTATATTGATTGGAAGATACAAAGACGAACATAAAGTAAATTAATCATGAATTTAATAAAATTCGTGTTTAGTTTTGAAACCGTGATACAATTAAATACGATGTGTAGACGACGTTACGACAGTAATTTAAACTGAGTATCTGATACAATTAAATACAATGTGTAGACGACGTTACGACAATAATTTAAACTTAGTATATCTAATGTTGTTCCTAGTCTGCACACAAAAAATTAATAAAAATATAATCAATAGTTTGGTCATTATAGCCAGTTGGTTGACAGGCAAAACACATAGCCCATAGCTACAGAGCAGAAGGTTTAAAAAGAAAAAAAATGCTAGGTTTTGTTTTATAGTTTCAAAATACTCATATGCACTAATATTGCCACTATTTACATTTACTGTCTTATTGTCATCCCCACATGGTATAATGTTGTTTAAACCGTAAAGGAAATTTGTGTTATTAATATCTGGCAAAATCCGGACACTTGAAAACCCTAAACACAAATGACTATTCGCGTCAAACGCACAATGACATTATTTCAATAAACAACTTTAATGTTAATAAAACATATCAAAAACAACTAACGTAAACGCACCACTCTATAAAACAATTCAGAACGACAAATTATAACAATTTAATATTTCAATATCAATTAATTTTCAATTAAATCTAAAATGGAACCGAATTAATTTCCGAGTAGAATTAATTGTGTGTGATATTAAATTTATTGTTATTTTATGACTGCCGCTGTTAAAATTAAACTATTGTATATTTAGTTGCGTTAAACTGGCCACATGACTGTCAATATTAATTGTTGCGATCAAAAAATACATTATGGACCATCGCTCATTCTTTATTTAAAATATAAAAACAAATAAATTATATAATTAATATTGATATTACGCTCAAATTACGTGTGTCAGAAATGTGTGGTCATATTTAAAGTTGTTCAGTTTGATGGTCTGTATCACACTCTTAAAAATGATCACACATTTTTTAAACATGCTGCATAGAATTTTACATAAAAAAACGGTCATTTGTTAGTGTTTCTATCATTTTAATCGATTAAGCATACAAATGAAGCTTCATGATTCACTTGATATGATTCACTTCATTCACTTTGAACTACTGACCTGAACTTCAAATTCCTATACCACATCAAAGGTTTGCAAGTAAACGAGATTCTGTGTATTCCTGAAACTGCACTTGAGCTATTCTGCTCTGAAACAACAGACTCTCATGCAACAATTTGCATGGTTTTAACGTAACAATTTATGTAGCGTATGTAGCAAGCTTAAGGTTCATTAAACTTTGTAATCGAAATTCTTTTGTGTTATTAACATTAACTTCAAAACTGCAGTTGCCATTTTACATTAAGTTGTTTAACAATGAAAATGGTAGTTGAAAACACAGTGCTTGCATTTATAAATAAAATTGTAACCGTGCAAATTTGCAATCGTAATCGTGTAATAATAAATTAAAATGCAGTCGAAGATGTGGGTATTTTACGTTATTTTAAAAATAATTGTTAGTGACTTTTATTTCTAATAAATTCACACAAAACCTGTTTTCTTTTCAAGCGATTTCTGCAAAAATATGTTCAATGAAATGCTTTAACAATGTAGCGAACACTGCATACCAATAGTTTTACAAAGTACAAACGTAATCGCATTATGTTGAGCCGCACGAGTTGTCGCGACTTTGTGGATTAAAACTTCACAACAGAAATCGCTACGTTTCCAACCAGCTTTATTTTAAATCGAGCCCTTAAACTGTGGTATCATTTTAAATTTTGAAACATCATTTTCATTTGTGGTACATAATTTTATTTATTGAAAAATTCCTTAGCTAGGTCGGTGATAAGTGACAGCCATTACAATATTTTGACTGTTGTACCAAAAGTAATATAAAAGTGAGGATAAAATAATAAATATTAAAAACACCATTAAAATTAGGTACATTGATTTTTATATTAGGTTATGTTCTGGGAGATAGTGATGTAATATTTTTGAAATATGAAATACTACTGTTCTTATTTGAAACTTCATCAGTCGAAGCTTAGTAATAAATAAAAAATAAAAAATTGGAAATTGTAACGTAATTTAATTATTAGTAATCTTTTCCCCTTTTACATTAAGATGGAGTCAACTGTAACATCAAAAATTGATCTGTGTTTACCTTTGTTTATCTAAAAGAAATCGCCGATAGTTACTTGATCAATATGAATTAATATTATTATAAAATATAAGTGTTTTAAAATTTTTTTTTCGCTGTTATTACGGTGAAAAATGTAATAATTATTTTTTTTCATCTTGTTTTCGCGTGAACAAATTAGTAAAAAAATCGTTTTTTTTTTATTATTATTCATCGAGTTTGTTTGGACAGGGCCAATTCTCTCATAAAAATTCCAAGTAAAATCAGAGCTTATTCTAAAATAAAACAGCGTCCATAAACACAAAAATATTGTTCCATAAACAATAAATGATCAATGGATAATTAAACTCAAACATCCTACAGAACAGATATTGATATAGCGAATTAAACAAACACACCGATTTGTTCGAAAAGCTAATTAGAAAAGATAACAGTTCCGAACATCGCTATCTCCTAGAAGTTTGAATGATAACTACCTACAATTCCTTTATCTATTTACAATGTAAATAATCCCTATTTACATATTAATGTTATAGTTACATATAGTTAGGGACGCAAACTGAAAGTAATAAAAACTTGAGTAAAATGTAACTCTACGATAAGCTTTATGAATTAGGGTACAGCTTTGATAATTTAAGTGTAACGGTCGAAACATACTGTACAGTACCTGGCCGTAAAAAAGACCCATCGAAATTTAAAATGAAAAACTTATACGTAGTTACAACATCTAATTCAGTGTTATTATTGCACATAATCAATATTCTATCTGAAATTTCTCAGTAGCAGCTCGGAGTCTGGATTTGTGCCCGGTTGATGGCAATAGGCTCGCCCCCTATTACATGGGACTTAAACATAACTGGCGAAATGTGGGTGTGCCTGCTACAGGGACACCTCTGCCCAACCCTTCGGGGAAACAAGGCGTGATGTTATGTTTAAGTAACATATTTGACAGCTA
Source organism: Omphaloscelis lunosa (assembly GCA_916610215.1). Lineage (NCBI taxonomy): Eukaryota > Metazoa > Arthropoda > Insecta > Lepidoptera > Noctuidae > Omphaloscelis > Omphaloscelis lunosa. Next base: position 12,318,938 of record OU744267.1, read on the forward strand.
CATAGACTGTCACATAGATATGAGTGACAGGTATGACGTTCTCCAAATCTGAACTTTTTCAAAAAATTTGGCATATTTACGGCAGTAATCTGCTTTAATTTCGCAGCCCCTAATTAACGAACATCATCCTGCAAATTTATCAACCTAGCTTTGCCGTGTTCCGTATTTGATTAAAACTTGCGTATTCCACAGAACTGGGTTTATTTTTCAACTCGAATGACTGCCGAGGGACGAGGGTACGTGTCAATGATATGTCGAACGCTTGCGAAGAATAATAATTAGGAGAGCCTTGAAATGTCAGCCTGTTACGAAAAAAAGGCAATAATTTACGTTACTTTTTGACTGGAGTAAGTTTATTTCGAGAAATTTCATGAGCACGAAAAAGAAAAGTTGGTTATCTTTTAGAAAAAAAAGCGATTCGTTTTAAAAAAGTTTGTAGTAACTGAAATTACGAAATTGCCATAAAAAAATCTGAAACTCTCGTCTAATAACAAATATTATTGTTTTCTGCGAACGGTCACTGGGCGCTTTTAAAAAAATAAACGAGGAATATTAAAAAAGGCTAGAATAAGAAAGTCAACATATTTTTGTGTAAAAGTAAATATTTTTCAGTTCCAAAAAACATCATAGTACTTTTCACAAAGCCAAAACATTTTACAGAGTAATAACTAAAATGGAATTTAAATTTTAATGCTACGATTCCTATCATTTGAATTTCAAATAATTTCTACGAAATTGAAGCAGACCAGTATGATATCAACCTTTAGTATTTAACTGGACCCACGACCGATGAGCGATTATTCACGAGAACCGAGAAACAATCGTAAAATTACGAATTTATTTGCTTCCAACTCGATTAAAATTCTATTCGATTCACGGCACGTAATTATCGATATTGAATAAATTTTGTTCAACGTAATTATAGACCAACGTTACCGATACAGGGTTAGAATTCTACTAGCTGTATTTTAATTGTATTATTGGGTATCGAATTTAAATTATATCGGGAATATTAGTTCAGTAAATAAGAATTATTTTTGGAAGCTTCAATAGGGTAGTGACCACAATTAAATAGCTGATACCAGAATCGTAGTTGTTATTGAACTAAACTCAAATATTGAATGTAAAATATTTGCAATCAGATTGAAATCAATGGAAGGGAATTAGAATAGATGTAGGGTACTATGTTAGTTCAGAACTTAGTTCATTCAACTATTGGATAAACTTACCGTTAGTACAAGCATTGAACTTCGAGAGTGGATAGAATTGCTTAAAAAAAAAATCGAACGGAAATGAATCTGCCTCTCCAAAATAATTTTTGATTTTCTCCCCAATCAAACATGAAAACTTATGAAAATCAAAACATTTCTTTAAAATGTTTTGTACCTCAAATGTTGCTGTTTGATATTAAATTCAATTCTCTGTTATCTTTATGTACGTCATATTTTATGTGTCTAAAAAGTGGATCGTCCTCGAGCCCTCACCAATTTTTTTTTTTTCGTTTTTATTGCGAACAATCTTTCCTTTTTGAATTCGGTAAATAAAATTTATTGTCTATTAACTGTTAGAGATTCGATCTGTCTTTGACATCAATAAGTTTGTCCGAACGTGTATATTTCTTCTTATTTTTATCGAAACCTTTTCTTGTTTCTTATCATGCATTCCAATTTCTTTTGTTCATACTTTTTCTTTTGCGTTTTAATTTAAAAGTTATGATTTTTTTAAAGTTGCTTTTGTATGTTAATGTTGCGTTTTTTCTTCGTTTAAAATCTCACGTGAATATATTCAAAAACTTTTTTGCGTTAAAAGATTATTTACTCGTCAAAAAGAACAAAAAGCGTGATTATTCAAAACTCTTTTAAAATTAAGGTTTTGTGTACAACAAAAACATCGACCGAGGGTCTCAATTTTTGATCATCGCAATTATGTAAATGAATTCACAAATGTTTTGCCAAATAATTACCCAACATTTTATCAGCTACTCCTTCAATAAACGCAAAATAAAATCAGTCGTTAAAGGTGAAAACATATTTAGTTCACATCGCGCGGTTTTGTTACGTCATTGCTTTATTGGTAGGTGGCATATTAATATTCCTGTCAACGGCTTTGGTTGACATTTTAAATTATTTATCTGATAATATAACTGAATTAAAGCCAATGGAATTGCTCACAATGGAAGTAAATTTATGTATTTGTGTCAAATGATTTTCACACATTGATTGGGTATTAAATAATATCCAATCAAGCTCAGCCATTTTCCAATAGAAAAGTGTTACATTAACTCATATCCACCCATTGTGTGTTAACTCATGTTGATGTAATGATGTGATGTTCACACACACTTACACACACAGATATACAGTGTGTGTATGTCATAGATGTTTGTGACTTTGAAGTGTAAATCTAGAAATTATTAATTTCTGTGACAATAAAACAAATTTTTCTTTCTTATTTTTAGAATGTCACCTATCGTCGTTTTTACTCACAATCTAACATCTACTTTATGTGTTAGGTACACATAAAGTAGATAAGTAACATAATAATTATATTCTTTATCATGTTCACATCATTTTTCAAACAACACTGATTGCTCCATTAAACAAACATAGGTATAAAATCAACAGCCTTCCAGACGAAAATAAAATACCTACAAACACATCTGATTAGGCAGGTGATTAGCTTAATGAGTCGTATCATGGTAGGGGAAGTGAAATTACACTGTCTATACAAAACACGGCTGAATAATGTACAAATGATATACCTACACGCATTAGCAGAAACATAGATTCATTCAACCTTGTATAATAAACTATCATAATTAAATAATATAATTATTATTGTTATTTATGTGTTTACATATCTCGGGACCATGGGATCCCGGTCCTTTGGAAGGCGTACGAGGGGCCAAAGCCAACTCGCAGAGGCCCCTTGGACAATTTTTAATGTAATGGGGCACCTACCGACGATTATCCCTGTATGCACTATGCAAATGCACCCAAGGATAACCCCCGGTTGGTGCAGGGCTATTGCAGAACATGGAAACAAAACATATTGGGCTATGGATTTGGGTGGCTATAATGGATTAGTTACCTGGAACTATGGAAGTACTATGTCCCCTGCCTGATCAAAGACAATTCCTATTATTAAAAAAGTTTTATGTCACGATCACTATCTTACATAGATATAATTAAGTTTATACATCACAATGTTTTGGTTTGACCGTTGACCCTCAAACTAAACAGGGCTTGTATCTTGGGGGTCGGGGTGCGAATGAGCGGAAAGAAATATGTTAGTTTACAGGGCCGGTTTAGTAAAGCGTGTATTATATTGTGTGAGTTTGTGTGAGTGAGTGTGTGTGTGTGTTTGTGTGAGAGAGGGATGTTGTATATTATTATTATAATAAATAAATAATCGTCTGCCTCGATGGTCTAGTGCTCGCAATCGCTACTGTTGAGTATAAGCTCTTGAGTGCAATTCCCAAGCCGGGAAATTTTTATTGGGTTTATCTACCAGGAATTTATCAGTAGCAGCCCGCAGTCTGGAGTTTGCCTGGTCGATGGCAATAGGTCGCCCTCTATTATATGGGACTTAAAAACATAACTGGGGAAATTTGGGTGTACTACAGGTACACCACTGCTCAACCCCTTTGAGGATTACAGGCATTAAGTTATGTTTAATAAATACTAGTATTATTTTTTACGTTGAAGTTCGGATATAAACTGGATAGAGTAGAGGATTTTTTGATAACATTATCTTTTGTTAAAGCGACTATAATAAAAAGCATAATTATATGGTAGAGAGGAGCTCGTGGCTTAGTAATAACAGCCTCGTCGAATCGATCTATCAGGTTAAGCTACGCACTTTTGCCGGGGTTGATCCGTGGATGGGTGGCCATCTTTACATATCGAGACTCCTCCGTGCCTTGGAAAGCGCGTTAAGCCGTTGATCCGGGCTGTCATTCGTGGATATTTGACAGTCGTTACGTGGAGGAGGATTCTTGGAGGTTAGACCCAGTTACTGGTATTTAGACTCCGGTTAGACTGGAAGCCGACCCCAACATAGTTGAGAAAAGGCTAGGTAGATTAAGAGAGGTAGGTATATTAGTGCCGATAAAAAAGGAGTATATCCTCCCTTTATGAAATAAAGAGATCCGTAGGAGAACCAAAATAACCAACATAGCCCGAAGAATTGCCAAATTTAAGTGACAGTGGGTAGGGCACATTGCTCGCAGAACAGATAGCCGATGGGGCCGAAAGATTCTGGAGTGGCGACCGCGTACCGGAAGGCGTAACGTTGGACAGCCCCCTACAAGGTGAACCGATGAGCTACTGACGGCCTCAGAAATCCGATGGATGCGAGAAGCACAGAACCGGTCGAAATGTTTGGGGCCTATGTCCAGCAGTGGACGTCTTTCGGCTGAAATTATAATCTACCTTATATTCAGTGAAAAACTTACCATACACACTGAAAAAAAAATATTATCGCTGCCATAATTTTTTTGTTTACTGTTATCAAGTAAAATGTTCATATAGGGGAACATAAAGCTACTTGTTTGCTAGCAATAAAGCTAACTTTATCACTGATTTATACAAATATCATAGTGAAATTAAATAAGTCCATATTCGTGATGATCAGTGAAGTTATTTCATTCTAACAAAACATTTAGTACTTTTAATCATGTTGTTGATGATGATCAACAAGGATTATGATAGACTTAATAAGGACCTTTGTTAGATTAATTACTAAAAGTATTGTGCCGAAACAAATCACTTTGTTAATCTAATCATGTGTCTTTATGAAATCTTTTAAGACCCTATTTAAATTCACTTCTTTCAGTTTATGAAGTTAATCATGGTTATTTATGAAAGTTACTATGAACCATGTTTGATTTTAATATCTTGTCTAGTTAATCTTATAAAATTTCTTAGTATTTTTCATAAAGGTAGGTTATTGGGATCAATCAAATTGAATGTTTAGTCCAATGTATGCGATATTTGTTTTAATTAGTAACTTTGTTGATATAGGGTTGGCATTGTAGGTAAACGAAAAACTAAAAATTATAAAACCTTGCATTTTGTATTACCTAAGCCTTTTGTGAATAATTTATTAAGTTGCTTATATTATTTGTATTAAGATGATACTACTCTTAATAAATTACTAATTTTTTAAGGGTAATATCACCTAATACTGCAACTTAATAAATTATTCACAAAAGGCTTAGGTAATACAAAATGCAAGGTATTATTAATTTTTCGTTTACCTACAATGCCAACCCTATATCAAGAGTAATTTAAAATTACTTGCAATAGGCTTCACATAAAATGCAAGGTATTATCAGTTTTTCGTTACAATAAATTTTAGTATCAAAGTTAATACCAATACCAATTACCAACCCTATTAAAAAATACATGGATTAAACATTAGGTAAGTACCTATCTGTAAAATAAAAAAATAGAGCAGTACATATTTTAGAAAAATTTATTCCCAAACACATTCATTTTCAAAATAATAACACTCACTAGCTCGACAAACAATATTATAATAGTTAGACAGTATGGAAGCATAGTGTCCACAAGCGACAACTTAGTCAATTAGTGATAGATTCACATTATACTTTAGTTGACATAGTTAAATGTTTTGGAATCTAGCAATGACTGACAAAGTTAGCGCTAGTTGACACTTCTACACTGTATAAATAATTACATCCTATTAAAATACACAATTATTATAATTATTTTTATTAACTTATAGCCCACTCGGCAGTATTTAGGCCCACTCCGGGCTTGACAACAATGTACTAGGTACAGTGTGGAAGCGTAGTGTCAACAGGCGATAATTTTGTCAATCAAGAGATTGATGTCACATTATTTTAGGTGATGTAGTTTAATGTTCTAGAATCTAGCAATGAATGATAAAACTATCACCAGTTAACACTTCACCATTTCCACACTATACAAATAATTAAATTATTATTAAAATCAACAGTATAATTATTATTTTGATTGCCTTACAGGTCAACTCTGGGCTTGATAACAATGTAAAAGGTACACAGTGTGGAAGCGTAGCGTCAACAGGTGAGAACTTTCTCAAGCAGTGATGGATGTCACTTGCCCGTCTGCACTAAACATTGATAGCTCCTAAGTTCATACTGAGAGACATAGTCTCTCCTAAGTATTCTATCTCTTTCTAGATAGGTATTTAGGAAGAAATACAATATTTAGGACAGACGTAAGTATGAACTTAGGAGCTGTCAATCTTTAGTGCAGATAGTCATTTATCCCTTAATAGATGACGTAAGTACTTTAATGTATTGGAATCCAGCATTGATTGACCAACGCCAGTTGACACTGCACTTCCACTTCTATAATATTGTTGTTGAGCCCAGAATGGGCCTAAATCCATTGTTGATACACTAATTATACAGAATGCTAATTAACAAAAGGCGTTTCCTTTAAAAGGTCATTGTGCTCATCATTATGAACAACTTTTCCTATGGGAAGTCGTATGAAGCTATCACGTGCTTCTACTTTTGTCGGTTTCCACTTTTTCTCCTTTTCGGTTTTTTTTCTTTTTGTTTGAATAGCTAAGGACGTTTGTCGTGATCAGATGTGTTAAGGCCATAAATGCTGCAATGTTTGTGGTTTCTTCAACTGGGGCTGGAACAAAAAAAAATGTTAATGTTTTTAAAATAAAATAAACCACACAGAATCCGGTCGCAATTTTCATTAATACCACGAGTAATATTTACTAATGTGTTAATACTGGGCAAAAATAACAAAAATCGGCCAATGTCAATAAATGGACAGATTGCACAATTCTGGGTAATAAATACCAATCATTAAAAAATATAGAATTTCCAACCCCTTGTGGCTGGTATCTAATTAATATTACTACTATACATACATAGTAGTAATATTACTATACATACATACTAGATACCCGCCACAAGGGGTTGGAAATTCTATTTTTTACTATATTTTTAGTATATATATACATAGAAAGTTTATAACTATCAAATACTGAATGGTAAAATAATAATAAATAAATAATAATAATGAAAATCATAGTAAAGGTAAGTATAAGTACTTACAATCAGCCAATTTTACAAGTTTTTCGTAGAAGGGCTCTTTTATTTTTTTGTTCTTTATAAGTTGCAGCAGTTTAGGCTTTACAATTGGAAAATTTAAATGTAAATTTTTAGCTTGTCTTGGGTTTGCTGCATCAAAATCACTATCGAGCTGTAATAAAAAATAACATAAATTAGAAATACCTAGTAGATGACCTCAAATGACCGACAGAAAGAAAGATGATGAAGATCAATTTATACGGAAGCTTTAACCATGTTCATATAGAAGGCGACGGTATTTTAATAGATTTTGTGAATAATTACCAAAACTCTTAAATGCGGGGTACTCTGTTAAATACTGTTCTATGGGCATGTTTTTCAATTTTTTGATTTTCATTTTTGCTCTACTATGGACCATGGATCGGAGCTGTTCTTTAGCCACTGTATTTCATCTTCAATATCTACATCAGCGGCAGAATCATCACTATCTATGTGTAGACAAGTAGGTGTGGAGCTGCCTGACAAAGCTGGACTCTCTTCATTTAGTCTTTTCTTTTTCACAATCAGAACACCAAGTTTTTGGTATTTGCGTCGGGTATTCAAAACTTGACTGATTAATTTACCTCGAGCTTGATGTGTGATTCCACTTGCAGTAATACATGGTGGTATGTAGTATATTGTTATCCGCTCTTTAAGTAAACATTTTTTAATCTCTCCACACCATCTGTTATAAATTAAGTTTGTGATTGGGGCATCTTTGTTAGTTTTTAATATTTCTTTTGCTATAATGGACGCCAGTAAGTTACGTGCTGGATCCCCTGGTAGACATTTACCCACACTAGGCAACAAGGATGAAGCTTCCAGGTTTTCCTTTAATATTTTGACCAAAACCTGCAAAAAAAAAATACACTCATGATAATAAAACCACTGGACAGCCAAGTTTTTCTAAAGATAGGTACAACTTAGCTTGGTTTACTAAAAAAGTTCTGTTGTGGGATCTACCCTTTTTCTCATCCCTTAAAACACTCAAACATCTAATTTTATTAAAATTATCGAAGGGTGGCAACCGACGAGGCCTTGCTCATTTGGAATACTGATATGATTAATAAAGTATTCGAGATAAATTAAAAAGAACTCATACATACACTATCTGCACTGGAACAATCAGATTCCAAATATTCTGTATCTTTGTTATTGTTCAATTTAGGTATTTGCTGTGATGTTGGTTCATTTGTTTGTGACTGGATAATCGGCATCAATTCAATATCCTAATTATTAAAAAAAAATATGTTTTAATCAGTACAAATTAAATTAATAACTTAACTGAAACAAGTAGAATGCTTACACTCAGTGAAATATTGGATGTATCTAATATATTAATAGCAGACTAGCACTTATGAAATCTAACATCTAGGTTTTCCAGCAACGCATAAACAATGCGCGTGGTCCTATTTGAGGGACCAATTCTTTAATTTCTTCACAACTGAGTGATGCCAAAGCTTGCCTATTCATTGAAATAGAAATTACAAGGACAGGTGATATTTAATCGGTAGCTAAGCAACACAAGTTTTTATAAGTAAGGGGATTAATGTTAGCAGGTGTGTATTTTAAGTAGGTAGGTAAATTTTTTGGGGACAATAATATTTAGTCAAAAATTGAGTGATACTACACCACCATTCTGATGTGAATATGGTGGGTGTTTATGTAAATTAATGAAATAAAAAAATTGTATATATACCTAACCAGTATATAATTACTATCAAATGTACATAAATAGAAACTTCTGAAATAAATGAATAGCATCTCTGAGCTGAGAGACGACCCACCGAGTGTTCTGATAGTATGTGCTATCTAATAAGACAGTTAATCTTACCAATTGCAGGTAATAAATTAATATAATAAATAAACTAATATAAAAAATATAAATAAACTAGACATTAAATTTATTTATCGCAAAGTACGGTCGGTGGGTCGTTTTGTAAATGCGCGGGAGCCCGCAGGGCGCCGCCCCGGCCTATAATGTCTGTTACCTACAGCTTGCGCCTAACTAATGCACCTGTGCCTTTTTGCAGTGACCTGCCAGCTACTTAACAAAGCTAAGCAGTCCATAAAACAGTGGCCGGCACTGGCATGGCGATGGTATGGGGCATGGCATGGAGAACACTAGCTAGCTAGCAAAGCAAATAAATAATGAGCTGCGAGTACTTACTCCGGAACTTTGGGATAAGTTCCTGTAATTCCCAAGCTTTTAATAGGTCTTCAACTTCATCCATAGTTGAAAACGTAGGCACAGACACAACAGTCAAAGAGCAAAACGGCGAACGACACACGAATACTCACGCAATACTTAAAGCACTCTTTGGTAGGTACTCATGCACGCTGTCACGCAAACGCAAGCAAGTTTTGAAAAAAAAAAACTTATTTATAGTCGACTCTTGCTTGTTGTGCAAACCGATGTTTTCGAGGGAAAAAGAAAGAACCCGAAAGAACCTGTTACAAATCATCACACAGAAATAATGTTGCCATTTCAGTAATAAAATGTACCGTCATAAAATGGTAGAACACCTTATGATTTGTTTTAAAAACGACCGCTTTTGATCTTAATAAATATTTAGGAATACAAAATATAAAATAAAAATGGTGTTTCAGTCAAAAAAGGATTTAACTTATTTATATTCAGTTTTTTATCTTTTATTCCGAGGTTTGAATTTCCACCCATTCTACAAAATATTATTATTGGCAAGTACAAAATCAGCCAATGTTTAACAACAGCATTGTCAGACCAATATAATCGTATGTTTCATATAAACCCGCCTATTATTTATTTCATAATCTCATTTCTTGCCATAAATAAATGTTTTGATAAATTTTATAAAGCGACTTTATACCTACAAACAAAACTTGTTTAAATACACAATGCCATACGGCCTCATAATGACACTTTATTGAATTTATAAGGGACGATTTCAAAATGACTGTCTCAAACAAGTTAATTAGTAGCGAAAATAATGTGTGATGATTAATATTTTAATCATTTTGACTTTATCGCTAATAATCATGTGTGGTTTATCGGTTCTATAATTTTCTAGATAGGATTAAACATAAAATACTTAAACAAGTAAAATTCTCACTTGTTTAACAATCAGTTTTTTCAGTGCAGGGGCGTACAACTTGGACTTACATTATAATCATCATTTGCCTAGCCTTTTACCCAATTATGTATGTTGGGGCCAGTCCAGTCTAACCGCAAACAGTTGAATACGGATGACGACAAAAAAAATGTTGTCCGTCAGGTAGATTATTAAAAAATATTGGACTCGTATTTTTTCTATTTTTACGTAATCAAAAGATTACGGCGATACATTGAGTTAAAATGTGCCATGACGTCACGAGTATGTAGATTCTATACTTACTTGTGACGCAGCGACCCCCACTCCCCAGCTTGAATGCACTTTATCTAAGTAATTTTTGATTAATATGATAAAGCAAAAAATACGTGTCTAATATTTTTTTTAATTATCTGACTGTCGGACTAAATAGTTTTTTTTTTTTTACCCAGTCATTATCCCAATTATACTTTACATGGAGTGACCGCTTATCTGTCCTCCACAACCTTGTTCCTGGGTAACACGATGACCCTTGGGCAATGTGGAACTAGAAATATTCCCTGGCTTTATTTAAGAGTAATATAACGCAATGCAACGCGAGAGAAGTTTCGGGCTCAGCTGGTCTAGATATAAGAACCAATATCATAGAAAAAGAATACATACAGTCGAACGTATAACCTCCTCTTTTTTGAAGTCGGCTGATGAAATGGATAACAAATGATGCATGAAGCTGATAAGGTAATATATTAAGTTAACAAAGCTGACATCTTTTACTGATGAAATATTTCTGAGAAATGAATAATAGACCTAGAAATTCACTGAAACATCGATCATATTAGCCTAGAGGCCATTTATCAAAAGTTAATAGTCTAGTCATCTTTCTTTCAGCTAACAGTAAAAAATGTTGTAATATTTTTTGTAGGGAAACTGTATGAGACTTGTATTCAATTTCTGCTTTTAATATTATCATTCGATTACCTTAATTGGAAATCGCTCAGTGTTTTTGACATTGATATTCAACTTTCTTTAGTTGATTACATTCTTTTTACCCATTTGTACAGTATACCGCATCCGCACGTAGATGATTACACTTTGTCCTTGAGCTGGTCTCAAGCGGCGAGTCTTCATGCCGGATTGCCGCCATGGGATCTAGAGGCAAAAGTCCTCGCGCACATTTGAGAATGGCGCGAGGAGGTGAAACGCCGGGGCGTAACTCCGCTGCCGCGAGAAATCACGACACTGCGGATAGAGCTCCTGCGGGATCTCATGGCGTCATGCAGAGTGCGATTGTCGAAACCCAGTGCTGGGTACGCCACAATTGCGGCGATAAGTCCCCTCTTTGAGGAGTGTCTCTCTAGCCTCTCTAGGCGCCACAGCGTCTTCACTTTCCACTCAACCCAGGCCCTCACCGGACACGGTTGTTTCGACGCGCGGATATCACCATTGTGAAAATCACCCGGAGGACACGGTGGAGCATACAGTTTACGTCTGCCCGGCTTGGTTGGGGCACCGCCGTGTCCTCGTGTAGGCGATCGGCGGCTGTGATCCTTCGCGTCTGGCCTTGTCCAGCCATGGTATGGAGCGAGAGGACATGGGAAGCCATCACTTACTTCTGCAAAGCAGTAATGCTCGCAAAGGAGGAGGCGGAACGCGTGAGGGAGAGGCAAATTTCACGACCTCATACCCCTAGCCACCGCAGGAGACACACTGGGCGTCGGGAATCCCAGGCCGATTCCCAGCCACCGTAGGCGCCGGTTGCGGACGGTGAGCAATGGGCAGCTCGCCGTCCGATAAGGACCAGGCCCGGGTCGACGGTGCGTTGTGTTCCACGCGCGCCTCAATGAGATGCCAGCATAACTGACGGGGTCCGCTAGGGCCGATGCCTGCCGGGGTCGCAGGATACCGTGGCCCCTGGCAACATAAAGGCAACTGAAGGAACACGGGCGGGTTTTAGTCACTAAGAATCTGACACGCCCTCCCGCTCCGCCTAGAGCGGGAGGAGTTATTTGATCACTTCCAACCCAAAAAAAAGGGTTCAAACCTACGACCAACAATAACTTGTCGTAGTCGCGTAAGTCGCGGCCGTTAACACTGGGCCACCTCTGCTCTCGAGATAAGCTGACCTAGCGAAATATAATAAGAGGAATACGAGGACAGATTGTACTGATTTTGTTACCACTGATGAGCGGTCTACTGTACCTACTATTGCTTTAAAATATACTTTGAAACAAGAAGCCTAACTTCCATTGCTACTCAAACTGATTTTTAACCTCCTGAATATTTTTTGTCAATCTTAATAAGATTGTTGTCACATACATAATTTTATAATGACTTTTGCATAAACTACAGTCATTTGTTTTTCCATTGGCTTCAATTCGGGTACAATTCTGAAGGCGACCGCAACCACAAACCGCAACGGCAAAGCTACCAAATCTCTATGAATAGGCAACGTAGCCATCTAACCTTTTCATACAGTTACATAGAACCCAGTCATGTCACTGAGATCTGTCGGTTAATCATGTTCTGTTCAACTTTCAGTAAATTAATTTCTTGTGAATTATTAAACTGTTCGCGTATTACGTCATCCACCATTTATATTTCAGCAAAAACTTCTCTTCGTGGTCAACGCGTTACATTATGTACCGTATATATGTTTTGGCCTTTAAATCGACGAAACGTTGAACATTTTATTAAATTGTAAAATTATAAATATTTCGTTATAGTTCAGTCGTCGGCATAAGATATTATCTTTCTGTTTTATCAGTAAATAATTTTAATAGCCTGTGTGTAACAGCAAAAAATAACCCTATTATCAATTCTAGTTTTTCTCCGAAATTATTCCGGCCTTGAACTAAAGAAATTTGGTTTTATTTTGCGTGTTTCATATTTTACATTAAATTAGAATATACAGAAAGTAATTCTAGATCGAATAGAATACCAACTTTTTAAGATCACTAAAATAAAAATGATAATAAAACACGGTCTTGTAATAAATATGACGATAATAACAGCTGACAGTCGACGATGTAACTAATGCATATTTTTAATACCAAACTTTAACAGTATACTTTTTTAGTTTTCTTTGAAAACTTAAAGTGTCAGGCAAAAGAAAACTCACTCAACCAACAGTCAACTTAACGTGCTACGGAATAGAATTTAAAATAACATTTTTTATCATTAAGAATTTTAATACTTTAAGAGAACGTACAGTCAGAATTGCCTGCGGATGTACTTTTAATGACTTCCCGTTATTTATTTTTGTACAAAAAGTTGTTTGAACTTTGAGTAAAATGAGAATTAATGGGTACAAATTACAATACTTTGAGAATGTTTCTGAAATTATTGGGAAAAATAACAGCAGTTGGGAATGTGATGCTAAAGATCTTTGTGGGGAGTTTCAAAAGTCTACTAACTCATCGTCTGAGAAAATTACAGACAAAGATGAACTCGAAACTCGAAGATTATGATGGGGTAGTTCGGCGCTAGGATAAGACCGTAGAATCAAATTCTGCGTCATTTTATCCTACTCCGACGGTTGAGGCAGAATAAAATGTTGTAATCATTAAAAAAGATTACCAAATTAGCTGGGAATTTGATACGTACGGTCTTATCCCAGCGCCAAATTTCCCTCAAGAAAACTTATACGGCATACAGATGATAAATATGATATATATAATAATCTCATTTTTATCGTCAGTAAAAAATAAATACACAAATCTAACACACTTCTTGGAATAACAAATCTAATCAGTACAATCACATAAAAGTCTCACAAATCACAATATTAAGATTCGAGATCCTTTCACATGAATTTCACGGAAACCTCTTTGTACACGACAACACTAAATCTAAAATTTTCGGGAAAATAATTGTAACATAATAAGTTTTTTTTATTTCAAAATACCAATTAATCTATTCATGCTTTATTTTGCATGAGAACGCAGTGTATTATCAGTGTGAAAGTTATTGTCCATTTTAGATTTCCGAACATTACACCAGAAACCTTCGCTCGGCATCCAATACCGCGAATGTGACATTTTTGGCCAAAATAATTTTTAAATGCAGTATCACGTATTTAAACGTATAGAATGAAAAAAAAACTGTGTTTTTGTAAAAAATTCTAGGCATGAGCGACGAAATTAACTTTAATTTTTTGTCGACGTTTCTAAAATTTTTATGTATCTAACTAAAGCTTGATGTAAAACTGTGAAGTTTTGTATTTTTTCCCGTAAAAAGGTAAAACTAAAGCCAACCCATAAATTCAAACTTACCTATGAACATACACATTAAACATCCGATCGACAAATCGCATTTAGATAACCCACACTTTATGGGCAATAAATAAAATTTGACAAGTCATTACTTTGATGAAACTTGTGGGTGTAACGCGTGTGGAAATCTTTAATATGCGATGCATGGATGCGTGCGTGAAAGCGATGGGCCATAAAACGGCTATAAAGATTCCCCTGTTACCGGCTCAGGCCATAAACTGTATGAATCTTGAAACTGCGACGACAGAAGAAGAGGGCCTTTGAATACGTTTTTACGACTGCGAGTTGTTGTCAATGTCAACGGTCATAATTCTTTTCTTGAAGTGATTTTTCTGGTGGGAACTCTTGATAAACTACTTATAGAAGAAATAAATTCCGATGATTCATCGCAAAAATATATTTCAAATTAGACCTGGCGTCGTGAAATCCTTCTGTGCAAATGGAAAAATCTAGAGAAGTGTGTTAGAATCGGTTTCGTTTGACCTCAATTCTATCCGCTCGTTACGGTTTTCCGTCTAAGAGACTTGATGAAAAACAAGTACATGAGTACTCCTTTTTGCTCGTCTTAATTTTCAAATTATAGATACGAATTATCGAATACTCAAAAAAGACTTAAAAGGGGATTAAATGAAGAGGAAAGTCTCAAAATACAACCGCAAAGAAATCCCGACTGAGAAAGATTACTCTAGCGTTTACGAACATAGTAATTGTGACTAAACTTTACACAGTGTTGCGTGTCCATGACACGCTGGCTAAGTGTCAGCTGATGAATGCGACAAATATAGCCAGCAATGAATCGGAACAACTCGCCGCGCCGCCTCGTTGCATCGCTAGCGGGTTCTCTCCTGCAAAAGAAAGAATATTTTAGTTTTTACGTCATCATAATGTGACAGAAGTCATAATTATCAGCAAGAAAAGTTGTAACTAGCCTTTCTACTAATGATTACTATATTCTGTATCCTAGCTGTAATTTTGATTGAGAAAAAAAAATCATCCATTGAGGCCTAGCCTTTTCCCAACTATGTTGGGGTCGTCTTCCTTTGTAACTGGATGCAGCTGAAAACCAGTGTTTTAGACCATATTAAACCACCACCATAGAGCGACTGTGTATCGAACCTTCACAACCCATTTACTGGGTAAAACGATACCTTTTGGTGAGATCGGTTCTCAGACTAGAATGTTTCAGATGTGATTTTAAAAACCGTGTTTACGATACTAACTTTGTTTTCTGCGTCACATTGACATTTAAAAGTATCTTTTTTCCTTTTAAATTTCGCTGTTTTAGTCTATGTTTTATTTGGGATTTGGGCAGAATTTTTTGGAATAAATGGTTGAAAAATGTCAAAGGATGACAAAAAAATAAATAAAAACAAAATGGTCCAGTTTTACAAAGCTTTGAACAAACATTACATATAAGCATAGAAATAAACGACAGAGAAGTTAATACAGAACTGGAAATTTCCACTTGACCAGATAAACAGATAAATATTTCTAACTGAGTGGGCGTTTCTAACATCAAATGCATGACCAGTGGACCAATAATCCTTTGGAATGAAAAATTTATGAAAGCGACGCGCGAAGAAACTGTACCAACAGACGATCATGAGCACAAATTACAACTAAGAGAAATAGACGATAAATCGTGGCTAACTTTTTGTTAGGGTGATGTTACACACCCGTAATCGACTTTGCGTCGATACCTTAGTTAGCGTCGATCGCGTAGGTGTGAAACTTTGGATGGCAAATATTTCCGGCTCTATGATCTACAATTAATGTGTTATTCTGTCGATCAATCGGAAAGTATAGATGTCAGCCTTTGGAGAGATGTCATTGAAAGTAGCTCAAGACAACCGATCGACTGACGTTCGTCGGTTTTAATCGACGGTGAGCAGTTTAACTAAAATATTGACGAACGAGTGATGTGGCGAATAGCAAACCTATGCTGGTTTATACCGTCGCTGTGCAGTGAAAACCTCGTAAAGAAAAATTAATTGTTTTTCTTTTTATTTGTTTGTTGTGTAGAAAACCCCATAATGCATATTTAGAATAAACGAACAAAGCTCTAAGATGCTTTTAATGCCTTCTATTGATAATAATGAGAACATCGGAGAACCTCAATGACGGCCATTTTTCAGACAGTTTTTATCTTCCCCTGTAAACTAACGTTTATTGCAATCATATCTAAAATTTTATTATTATTTAGCATAAAATAATATGGAACATAACAGTTCTTTAATGTAGTTTAGTTTCATATATAATAACGCTCATGTAATGAAGCATGCAAGAAATACTATAAAAAAATCAAAACAATAATAATTATGTTTGATGTACACATGCTAAGTTTGGTGGCGAATGCCGATCGACGTGACACGCTGTATACTCGACGTTGAACAATCTCAGCGATCGATGTCGACCAAGAGGGTGTAACAGCACCTTTAGAGAAACAGATGACGTAGTAAAACTCGTAGCTAACATTTTCTTTAGACACGTCCAGTCTCCCGGAAACTATAAGTTGCTGATTTTATCCGATTTCAGATACGATATACGGTGATATTTGTGGTTAATACGGTCGTAACTTTATTAGTTAATGTGTTACCTGTCCTATCAGCTTTCGTATGAAGTATTCTGATTAGAAAAATGTTAAACAACCTGTGAACATGGGTTGGGTTAAAGAACGGAATATTACGCTTGAAACTTAACTCTTATACATGATGTTAGGTTAAACGTGGGTCATACTTAAATGGAGTGTATTCATAAAAATGAAAATCTTTTATTATGGGGCACGACTTTGAAAATGAAAAACGAAATCAACTGTTCCCTACATTTTAATAGCGTAGGTAATGCAGTTTGTAGGGAACAACAGATTTCTGGACCGAAGTTCTTTAACGCGGCTTGCGGTAGGAGTAAACCAGTAGAAATCGTCACACAACGAGATATGCACGAAAAAGTCGACCGACCTCTTGAGCCCATACTAGATGGCTCTGTATTAATAAAAATAAACATTTAAATCAGATAATTATACATCCATACATTTCACAAAAATTTAAAATTTTTATTAACATATTAGATACAGTTCAATTCAAATAACCCTCTTAATAAAGGATCTCCATAACGAAGAAGAGATCCTATCTGCTACAGTCTTCAGAATACTGTTGCAGCTGCCACGCATTCTGCAGATCAGGGATGCAGTCTTCTTGCGGATGATTAATGCATAATATACTGCAAAAGCAACTTCGATCCAACAGTGTCCCACGACAGTTTTTATTACATGTTTAACGGTTAGTCTAATAGTAAATCTTTTTCATTTTCATAAGTACTCAATCAATCTACCTAGCTTTTTCCCAACTATGTTGGAGTCGGCTTCCAGTCTAACCGGATGCAGCAATTGCCCTTCTAACCTCCACAACCCAGTTACTAGGTAATACGATACCCCTTGGTAAGATTGGTTGTCAGACTTTCGGGCTTCTCACGACCCCTAACGACTGTCAAAGATCCACGAATGACAGCCGGGACAAAACGGCTTAACGTGCTTTCCGACGCACTAAGGAGTCCTGATATGTATTTTCATAATTACTCAACTCTTTTAAAGTACTTCCCTCGTTTAACCTAACAGGGTGTTGTTTTTTTTTTTTTTTTAATTCATACACACACATTTTCATTTCTTATTTCTAAGCCCATTACGGTTTTTTTCTTCTTAGTAAAGATTTTTCTTTTATCTTTTAAGCTTTTCTGTCATATTAAATATTATGGTACCAAGAAACATTCAGGATTTCTGATTTCAAGTTGTAATTTATGCTAACAATAACAACATCTAAAAATAAGAATTTTTATAGGAAATATGTCGATAAATCGTTCGTTATATCTAATCCTCCTCGTTTTACTAAGCTCAAACTCCTTCCTACTACAAGCATTATTAGCTTAGTTGGATAAAATAACAAGAATACCAGCAATAGTCTCCTAACCTTACCTACTTCACTTACATGACTCCAATTAGATGTTGAAAATGCCTGCAAAGTTATCCATGTACACACATCAATGGGCCTAACACGAACGCGCGAGTAAACGTAAATTCGTTAAAAAAAGTTTCGCACATAATATTTACTATTTAGTTTTTTTTTTTAACATGCAGTCTGTGACTGATATTTATAGCGCTGGCGCATAAATTCTTTACAAAATGATTTCCTTTAAATGAGCAATATTTGTTTAAATATACATATATGTTTCTCAAAAAATCACTCTAACGATTTCGATGAAAGTTGCAATATATATGGATTTACGGGGGCGAAAAATCGAACTAGCTAGGTCTCATATATGGGCAAATTTGTTTTCTCCGTATTTTCACCCGAGCAGAACTTGGTCACCCAAAGCTTAAAACAAGATAGACTGACTTAGAATAATGACAAGGCAACATGGAATTAGTATGTACTTACTATACATGGAATTAATATCAACTATTCTTAAATATATTCTCTATTTTCACTCGATCAGAGCTCGGTCGACCAGGTACTTTAGACTAAAATTCTACATGCTAGGTGTATATTACATAAAAAGAAATCGAATTTTCGTTACGTTTACGTCACGCGTTCGTGCTAGGACCTCTGTTTGAATAGCTTTTTTGTTTGAATTCCCATCACTTTACATTTTCGAAATAGCAGTTTTTGTAAAATCAAATATGCATCTTTTGAATAAATCGTCTGATAGTAGAACACGACTAGTTAGAAGGCAGTAAACAAACATGCTATATGTTAGTGGTCATAACACTGCATTATTAAGGAAAAGTGTTATATGTATGTGCCCGTTTATCTTTGACAAAATACCCGATGGAATAAAAAACGAGTCCATTCCACTGATTAAAAAGTAATTGTTAGTCTTATTAATTGATAAATGTTATTACTCCATTTGTGAATTTCTAAATAATAAAACTTTATAGTTACCTAATTAATCCTGATATCTTTAAATCTTAAAGGCTCCTAAAAAAAGGTACGTCGCGTCGTGTCGTCGTGTCGTCACATTATAAGAATTTTCATATTGACATTATTTTTAGACTATTAAACACTTGTACTAAATACTTTGCATGCCTAATTTAAGGTAGAAAGTATCAAGATCTCTAATTGTAAAAGGTTAAATTAGGTTTTTTAAACGCGATTGTGTTCTCTGTTTACGGGCCAATTTTCTACAAAAGTATTTTTCTCCCATCAAGGCGATCTGTGTTCATGTTTTCACTTCTGTCGGCACTAACGGAGTGCCACCACTTTTTTCTATACCAAAAGTGATCAACGTTTTTGTCTGATGTTTGTTCTAAGGGGGCTATTTATACTATCATATATATAGCCATCTAGGATCATAGACATTTGACAAATTTTTGAGCTTCGTTATAATATATATTTCTTTTAGCGATCCTAGTTTCTGATAGTATAATTTCCTCAGTACCTATTACTACAATATTTTTACTTACATTTGGCTGTTTGTACAGCAAAAAAAATGTAAATTACCTACAAAATGACTCAGTAACGTGATCATAAATATTTACCATCAACATCTAAATAATATACACATTTCACACAACGCTAACTTCAAATAGAACATTATTTCGTCAATCTCTGTCACTTCTAAGACGCATTACAAATATAAAAGCGTCGATCCATCTTCCACAAATTCTTTCGAATAAAGAAAGTTCAGTTAAAATCGATTCAGTAACTCGATAGATTAGATTCGAAATTCACTCGGTTCATTTGGTCGTTCGATTTGTGAATGTTAAAAAATTAAATTGGGTACATTTAATTTTGAACGCGATTGAACATTGTGTTTTGAGTTGGGTTCATTGAATTAAATTCGAATGAGGGGAAAAGGGTAATTTTATGGAGGTCATTTTCGTTTTGTTTAAGGTTTTTGTGTTGTTGTTGAGCTTTTAACAAATACATGAACTACATCTGCTATTTATTTGCTTATCATCAAGCAAACATTTAAAATGACTACTTCGTTGGCCTAGTGGTAGCACAGATCACGGAGAAGATTCAGCAGCCACTGCTCGAGCCGGCACCATTTACTGGCACTACGACACAAATGACGAAGCTATGGAAACTGATGGTTTCGAAGGCTGTCCGTGGCAATTTAATGAATACTGTCATCAATATATGCTGCTGGCGCGGCGAATCCATGCGCAAGCGTGCCTCTTAGCGTGAGCTCTTCAGATTAATTTCCAGGTCAGGCAAAGCCTTTTTAGGTCTGTCTATTGGCAATTTCTCAGTAGCATCCTAGAGTCTGGATTTTATCGCAATAAACTTGCTTTTACACAGAACTTAAACGTAACTGTGGGCGTTGTATACGCTCCAGCACTGCCTCTGATAAGCTAATGCTTTTGCCTGACCAAGATTATATCTGGACTTTGAAAGAGACAGTGACCTCTGACTGTCTTTACTAAATAAATAGGGTGACAGGGACATCGACGCTCAACCTGTTACCATAGTTTGAGTAATTGTTTCTGAATTCCCATGCATTAAAATTTATCATAGGCTATCAAAAAAAAAAAAACTGTTGTTTCATAGAAAAGCGCGCGCGGTCAAAATATATGGAACAACAAATTTAGTTTTAAATAACTGACGAAAAATTTCAACGCAGGGGGTTCAGATTCATGTGCTGAATCCCTGCCACCCTGTATAATTACCATAGCTTCCAGAAATCGTTAGTGGGAATTAACACAAACTGATTTCAAACATACAGAATTAGTTTTAGTTGCAAAATACAACAAAAACAGTTTTCCGATAGTTAGAAACCTTATACAGCACTAATAAAGGGAAACCATTTTAAACTTAGCCTAATCCATCAAGGGATTCCTAGAATTTCAAAATAGGATAATGACATAGCATCAAACATCTCTATTAAATTGTTCGTACCCTCTTATTCTTGATATTTTGTAGTGAAAACTTCTTTAGGAGCGTTGGGCATTTTTGAGATGGAACTAAACCATTGATTTCGCGACACCGTAATGACACCAGCTTTTGACCATTAAAATTACATCAACGCGTTGATTACTGCGATGCTGGAGTAAAAGACATCAACGTGTTGATTACCGCGGTGCCGATTTTTTTCAAGTTTTCACTTCTGTCGGCACTCCCGTAGTGCCACTGTTCTTTATTTTTTATTTTTATTAACAAGGATTTTAGTAAATCTGTTTTCTGATTACTATAATATTTTAAGCTAATCAATAGTTGTATTGGCTGACTGAAATAACAACGGCTACTTAAATAACTAGAGCCTGGCCACGCTAATGCAATCTGCAATGGAATAAATGGGCAACCCCAAAAAGTTTTAAATACGAATGGAATGGTATACTTTTACATCAGTGAGTTATGCCAGATTGCTTACGCTGTTAGATGTTTTCACAAAATAAAGTAGAAAAATAGTTAAGCCTATTAAAATTAGAGTGCGGGTTATTATATAATTTATGATATGTAAATTCCAAGATGTGAAGGAACAGCACGATGTCGTCCTTAACCAAAAACGACAATGTTTATAAGATATCGAAAAGTTGACGTGTAAGCAGATGAATTTGATATTTTGCCTTTTGATTTTTGTCTAATAGATTCTGTATAATAGATTATGTTGTACCTATGCTCTACCTCCATACGATGACAAAACTGTATCAAATCCACACTGCACCGTGCTAAAGTGACTATTCTTTACTTTTTTAAACAAAATAACCCTTCAAAAACAAAAAGGCAGGCAAAGTATCAAATTCTTTTTTCGTGGGACAGATGGTGTTGCCGTTTATAAATTTTCAAATTCCACCTATTTTTACTTAGGCAGACTTAGCGTGGCCAGACTCTAAACCTTTGAATCGATACCAGAATAACCGCGAAATTTTGCGCATTTATATTATGTATATGTTTATGCACCTCTTTAGGTCATGAGTTATTCGAATATCAAAAAATATTTGGCCTAGTTCATAAGAGGGAGGCGTGAAAATGGATTCGCTGTTATACTGTATAATAGATGATACTAAAGTTAAGATAAAATTAGGAAGATTGAAAGAAATAGAGAAGGGAGGAAGAAAGAAAGTCGTTACCCTACCCCGCTATTATTACAAACCATGACTTTAATCTTATCAATGTAAAGAGAAAGAAAGAATATAAGAAAGAAGCAATGATAGAAACATAGAAGAAAATAAAGAGTGTAAGAAGAAAATAATAAAGATAACAAATAAGAAAGAAAGAGATAAAAATAAAGATATCTTAACAAATGTAAAGAGTAATGTTAACTCAAATTAATAATGAAGAAAAGAAGAAAACAGAATGAAAGATAACCTACCTCTCAGCACGTGCACAGATACAGCAGAGGCAGCAACGTCTGCTAATGAACACGTGTAGTTCCCAGAGTCGTTTCTGTTGGCATTCGCTATGTACAGACGTGACAGTGCACCGTTGGATGTAGCTTCTGTCTTGACGCTGGGGAAAAGAGAAATGGAATTAGTGATGTTTCCATAATCAATCTATAATGTTCCCATTGCTAGGGCACAGGCCTCATCTTTGTGAGAGGGAGTGGGCCGTAATCCACCGGGCCCAGTGCAGAATTGGTCGATGGTAGCATCCTTTCGAATTTTTGATTCTAGGACATGCCGGTTTCCTCGCGATGTTTTCCTTTATCGTTTTGAGAGCAGTAATTTAAACAAAGTAAAGTGCCTGCGTGGGTTCGAACCTACGACCTACAAGTCGCAGCCGTTTCCACTTTGCCACCACAGCTAGTGATATTTGAAAGACATTATAGATATAGTAGAGAGGACGTCTTATACATTTTTGGCATAATTTCCAATGCTTAAAAATCTTTTATAAAATTAAGTCACATACACTAAGAAGAGTTTAAAAGACTGCTCAAATTAAGACGAATCCCGCGCAGGATAGATGTGCACGCGTCGATTCCTTCAATGGTTAAGGTCGTCACATACTTTGAAGATAATAATTATAAAATATACATATTATCTTCAACATATCGCTCAACAAACAATTTAATTAACCACCACACACAAAAAAATACATAATTATTATATTCACTGTGTGTGGTGCGCTTTAGAAAGTAACGCAACCATTCCAGTTTGAAACACCTCCATACAAGCTAGTTGACTTATGTCACTCAGGGCGATTATTCGCCCCGAGCGAATTTCGCCCTGCATCCCGCGCAGGATTCACATCAAATTGACTAGTACCCTACCTACGTAACACACTTTCAATCACAATCTGCATGAATGATTTTGAATGATATTGCTAATCCATTGCTTCTTATGTTCGAAAAGTTCGTCTGCTCAACAACGTAAATAACGCAACGAAAGTTGTTGAACTGTCAAAATTGTTATTGCTTCTATAAGTGTGTTATGCAATTGCCCTGAAACATACAATCTTACAGTCGTAATTGCATAACCTAATGTGGGTAAAGTTGTGGATCGGTTCAATCTTTGTAAAAAACATTACACAGATTGGACTGAGCGATTTGAAATTGGTAAGAACTTTTTCAAACCAAAAAAGTCGTGGAGGCGATGGCGAATGTCATAAATTACCCAAAACGTGCCTGACCTTAGACAAAATAAAGTATTCAAGTGCTTTCGTCGAAAATACTTCAAAAAGTCACTTCACAAGTTGAAACACCTAACACAAACTAAAAGATCCTACAGTCGTACACAATTAGAGTTGGACCATCTCTTTGAAACAATTAGGAACAGACACAATCGATATTTGATTAAACGAGAACCTGTTCCAGTCTACTCAGATGGATGCTACTGTCAATCCACTTGATTGTAAACCGGAATCCTGACCTACTTTAGAATCGAGTAGATACTGTTTTTTTTTTCAACGATTCTCTTTATGGATTCGTTTTAAAATCAGAACTTTGGAAATGTACTTTTATTTTTGAACAATTTGGCATGAAATGTTTTTTGATATTGCATAAAAATGAGTTTCTGTAATTCATATTGATTGCTATACAAGCTGATTTTTTTTGGAGAGATTCTTTTTAGTATAAGAGAGAAGATTTATGAATCTATTCCAGAATATAATGTATAAAACATTGTATACAAAAGCTGTTATTAAACCTGTTGGTATTAATATTAATAAACAACTGTTACTCGCGAACTCATCATCGTGAGTATATTTTAAATAAAATGTTGTCTTTATCCTGTACCAGGTCCCAGGCTTCCTATCTGTTTAGTTTAGGTGATAAGAGGTAACAGACGGATAGACTGAGTGAGTAACTTTCACATTTATAATATTATTAAGCAGTATGGTTTTTGGATATGAATAAAAATTAATGATATGAAAACCATTTTCCAGAATTTCTAAGTAAGTAGTATTTGTGGTAACCTCACCAAATGCAATATGTAAATTCCTTTCCTTGAAGTTGTGTGGTGTAATTATATTCGTCTTTCATTTGACTCATACAGTCCTAGTTCATCAGAGAATTCGTTTCGGATTCATGTGCGTATTGTATAATAATCACTTGCTTAAAAAACGGTGAAGGAAAAACGTGAGGAAACCAGCATGCCTGAAAGATATTTCTCGACGGTATGTGAAGCCAAGTCAGAAGCCCATGGGTGGCTTTAAAACTCTGACACCAGATTTGTCACTAACTACATGAACAAAAGAAGTTCATCATTCCCTAGTTAATTTTTTAATTGTTTTTGTTTTTATATTTTTATTACGGATGCTTTTAACGTGCACGTCTTTCTATATTGTTCTCACATATATAATTTAAACAAGAATGGTGTAACCAATTTTTTGTAACAATATTTTGGTTTAAAAGAGTGTCCGTGGAGTTTCTTGCCCGTTCTTCTCCATAGGTACCCACTACGCTTTGGTATGGTCGACCCCTTGACAATTCAAAAGTACCTGTAATTGGTTTATTTGAAATAAATACTTTGAGTTTGGGTTTGCGTTATCGAGGCTCTAATAAAAAAAAATCACCCTTCAATCAGCAATTCCAAATATTTCATTTTAAATAGCGATCGAATATTCATATTTTCCCCAAAAATAGTTTAAGGCAGAATTGACAAAATTGGTGGCAATCAACCTGTCTGGTTTTATCGATAAATATATTTTCGGTCTGTCCCCGACGGCCGACAGATGGACTAGTCACCTGTTTGTAATGGATGTTTTTATTAACTGTTGGGTAATAAATATATAAATATAAATGAGTTAGGGAATTTAGTAGTCAGGAGTTTTATTTCGATTATTTATTTAAATTTCTCGCACACAATAAGGTACAAAGGTGGACTTAGGTATTCTCTATCAATCAACCAAACGTAGTGAAGAGATATTGATATTGACTGTATATTTATTTAAATAAAGTTATAAAAAATGGCTGCTGTAATTGCACAATTCTTACATTTAACAAGTAAACCCTGTAATAAGTACGGCGGAAAATTTTAATCTCCCTTTTCGAGCTTTTATTGAATATCCTGTTTAAGACCAGGCGCTCCAAAGCCAAATTCAAAAAATATCTTATATCTGGATAATTAACTATATTTCCTTACTGTCAATTATTATTTTTGACCTAAAAGCCGAGTAATCTTGTTTTTGTTTGATATAATCTTTAAAAAGACATGATTTTCGAATAAAAAATGAATCAAACGAAAATGTTCCAATTATGTAACTGTCTTATATATGGAAAGAAAAAGATGCAGATGCAATAAATCATATACTAAAGTTCCATTTTCATTGTATGCGTGACTTTTTCAAAATATTAATGCAAATTAACATACAATTTAGGGAGCCTGTTCTAAAATTTGTTGACGAAAATTAAATAATACTAGCCTACGATAAATATATATAAGCTCTGAGAAAATGGTGGTTAGGTAGCAACTTTGTTGATGAAAAGATTAGTGTTACATTAAAAGATCTTACCATAAGTGATAACACTAACGCACATCTGGCGTACATGGGTAGTCCAGTACCAAATTCGATGTCCGGGCGGTGAGTCTTATAACTATTAAGATATATTTGATTTTGTAGATGGTCAATGACTAGAGAAAAATGGGAAAAATTCTGTGAAAGAAGTGCATATTGAATAGTCGGTTGATAGAGAGGCTTCGTTCATACTCATTCTTAGTTCAAACTCGCCCGCTTTTTTATATGCTTATCAGCTGCAAGGGTACAACGGACCGGGCGAGTTCGGAATAGGGATGAGTATTAACAAAGTCGATAGGGATGTATAATATACAGGATGTCCGATAAAGAATGGATAATCTCGAAACAGCTTATAATAGACCTTATGCCCGTTATAAGAAATAAAAAAATATCCCAGGTCGGTACTTCACCTCAGATTCGATTTTTTAAAGTGAAACCTTCTTTAAGCGCGTTAGGCATTTTTGAGATGGGACTAACCATTGATTTCGCGACACCATGACGACACCTCATTTTTGTAAACGCGGTTGTGCTCTTTATTTATACGACGTTACGAATCAATGTTCCATGCAAGTATTTTTACTTTAAAGGTTTCGTATGTATTTTTTTTTTGTAAACGCGATTGTGTTCTGTATTTACATAAGGTTACGGTCCAATCTTCTATACAAGTATTTTTCACCAGGGCGATCTTGTTCAAGTTTTCACTTCTGTTGCCACTTTTTTTTTTCAATTTCTAGTCGCATTATTTCCTGCCACTCTGTCATAAACAACGAACAATTTTACAACATCAAAATAATAACCGATGGAATTCATTTATTTGTGGTCGTGGTGAAGAAGAATGTAAAATAAGGTAAAAATAACTTAGTTAAAAATCTTAGGAACCTACCCTACTACTTGAATTTTTTTTTCTTGCGAACGGCCATAAGGTCTATTTTATACATTTCCAAGTTTATCCATTTTTTTACCGAGGATCCTGTATTAATTGATCTGCCTAGCATTTTCCCAACTATATTCGGTCGGTTTCCAGGCTAACCAGATGCAGCTGAATACCAGTATTTTACATGCATCGACTGCCTATTTGACCTCCACAACCCAGTAACAGGGTAATACGATACCCCCTAGTAAGACTGGTTGTCAAACTTTCGGGCTTCTGCCGACCCGTAACGACTGTCAAATATCCACGAATGACAGCCGGGACTAACGGCTTAACGTGCTTTCCGAGGCACGGATTTTGTCTTTGTATGTAAAGATGGTCACTCATCCACAGACCAACTCCAGCAAGTGTAGCTTAACCTGATGGATCGCCCGTGTGGCTGTTATTATTTAGCCACGAGCTCCTTGGTTTTTTAAAACGGCCATAATGTCTATTAGATATTTCTTCAAGGTTATCCATTTTTTTACTGGAGAAAGAAAGAAGAAAGAAAGAAAAAACGTTTATTTGCAGTAGACATGACGCAAAAAAATGTTTAAAATACAAAAATATAAAATAAAAAAGGTTGGGGGAAGTATGCGCCACATCCACGCAAATCGGCTATCACTCAGCATTATGCTACGGCCCTATGTAAGACAGAGCCCCAGCGCTGGTTTTCGGCGACAGGCGGCGCCGACATAATGACGTCGACCGGTGCAGCAAACAAATACTTAGACGGTGTACCAGTACAGCGTACATTATACACCCTGTATAATGGTACAAAAACAGAATGATGTTAATGATAATGATGATCTTTGTTAAAATAATATATTTACATTCAAACCTATCAAAAGACCAAAATAGCCAAAGTACCAAAATAACCTTCAAAGTACCAATAATTAGCAACTAGAAACTATCATCGAATACCCACATACGGAAATACCCTTCGACAAACTTCACTAAGTACAATACACTAAAGCTTAAGTATTTCACTTTAACTTAACATAACTTAGCTTTTGTAAGACTTCACTAATCGCCTTGATTGACTTAACATTTTAATTAAGTCCGATAAGAGATATGCAGGAAGGGTACTCTGAAGGATAAACCTTTTGTTTTTCATTATTATATATGTTGTTTCGGGATGTTACGTTCGTGGCTTATATTAAGCTTTGTTTTTCGGTAAAAGGGATTAAGAAAATACTATTGAGGGTACGAACACTAATGCTGTTGATTAATACAGTGTTAAATCTGGCTTTTTCAAAGTAGAAGGTGAGTTAGAGGGTAATTAATGGCTGGAAGTTTTACACTAAATCGTGAGAGATGACCGACGAAAAAATACTATATGGCATTCAGTAGTTCAACTCATAATGTTCCCACTGCTGGTACAGCCCTCCTTCCTCTACAAGGTTTAATTTAAATAACGCACAATCTTTTAAAGGGTATAACTCGTCAAAATGTAGGGAACAGATAAATTTTTTTTTCGCAATATCAGGTTTGGTCCCATAGAAAAAAAGTTGTTCATAATGACGAGTACAGTGACCTGTTAAGAGGTTGTACGGTATTTACGTTACATCTTGTATATGAGAGGGAGCGTGCGTTTTAACTATGTATTTTAGAAAAATGTGAACGATGAAAAATTACTATGTGGAAATCAGTGAATCAATTTAGTATAATCAACCTATTAATGTTCCCACTGCTGGAACTCAGGCCTACTCTTTGTGAAAGGAAACTGGCAGTAATCCACTGTACGGGCCCAGTACGGGTTGGTGACGTAAAGTATGACAGATGAAATAGATTATGTGACGATCAGTGTATGAAGTGTGCAAAGAACCGGTGACAATGATGACCTACTGACCAATATTGGTTGAACCACTGTTTCATGTTAACTTTCAAGTCATCTTTTCCATGTAAAATTTATTGTCATCGTAACGAAACGAGAGTTAGTATTTATGTACAAAATTTCAAATGGATAGGTCAAGAGAAAAAGTCTTTCAAAAATCCATCTAATCATTTCTAACAAGTTACAACAACAAAACAAAACATTTTACGAAATTCCGACCACTGTAAATAAGCTAAGTAGCATACTACCTTCCAATGGAGAGGACACAACTGAAGAACAATGAAAATAGTTGGGAAAACTATTGTTTCCGTTCGTTAGAACTTACCCTTGGGTACACAAAACATATTTAAGTCGTTAGCAACCCTTTTGTGGCTTTACGCATAATCCCTTCTTAAAGTGTACCGCTAAATTAATTACCTATGTATGTAGAGCTTGTGATTATAATTCATTAAGTTTTTAACGGGGTATAAACAAACATGTCCTGAGGGAAGGAAGGGATTACGTCATTAGGATAGGATTAAATCAATATCTTCGTGAATGTTAATAATCAAAGATTTGAATCGTTAGATTTGCTTTTACCGTACCTACTAAGTCGCGAAATGTGTCATAGGGACATATTACACTATAAAGTCAGAGGCCCACGGCGGCATAAAAACTCTGACACCAGGTCAGATAAAAATAAACCAAAAAAAAAAAAATAGTGCACTCCGGGAGTGCCAAAAGAAGCGAAAACTTGAAAAAATCCGCACCGCGGTAATCAACGCGTTGATGTCTTTTTAATGGTCAGAAGCTGGTGTCATCACAGCGTTGCGAAATTAATGGTTTAGTCCCATCTCAAAAATTCCCAACGCGCCTCAAGAGGTTTTCACTTTAAAAATGTATGGTCACTGTTTTGAATGGACATGAATAAGGCATCGCAGAAGCATTGAGCAAGGAGTTCCCATTCCTTCGAAATCGGAATTCATCAACGATGCTTCAATAATATACTATGGTGACACTGACCAAGGCAAGGCTCTTTAAAAATACATTTATCTAAGTTGAAAAAAGCCAAAGTTCATTACAAAGAAAATGTAATAATTTTTTTGATGTAATGAAGTCATTGGGCGACATGAAAAACGTTTTTTGAAGTGAAAACTTCTTTAGGCGCGTTGGGCATTTTTGAGGTGAGACTAAAGCATTGATTTCGCGACACCGTGATGACACCAGCTTTTGACCATTAAAAGACATCAACGCGTTGATTACCGCGGCGACGAAAAGTAGTTTTCAAGTTTTCACTTCTGTCGGCACTCCCGGATTTCCACTGCTTTTTATATTATATTCTGAGCGCCAAACAAAACGTGTTTATTGAGGAAATAAATTTAAATATACTTGTAAAGAACAAAAGATTCAACAAAATTGATTGCAAATCAAAAGAAAACATAGAAAGTATTATCTTATAATCTTTTCTTTTTAATCTTTATATCAGTCGAAGAAGATTCTTGGAACTGGGAATGTACGATCTTTTCAAATTATTTAAAAAAAAAAAAAAAATTGAAATGATCGTCAGATGTTCACGTACCCTACGTGTGTGCGGATGCGGGGTGAATCGGTGGTGGACATTTCGTTCGCCAGCCCCGCTCTGTCACCGCGTGTCATTGACTGGCGCGTCATGGAGGGGGTGGAGACCTATTCCGATCACCGGTACATCCGGTTTGACGTCTCCGCCCAAACCTCGAGCGCGCCGGTCCGACAGGCCCCGAGTGGTCCGCGGTGGGCGCTGAAGCGGCTGGACCGGGAGCTCCTCCTGGAAGCCTCAATCGTGCAGGCCTGGGTGTCATCACCGGACAGGCCTGCTGACATCAACGACGAGGTGGAGTGGTTCCGGGAGGCCATGTCCAATATATGTGACGTGGCTATGCCCCGGGTCCGGCCCGGACGTGCTTCGCGCCAGGTGTACTGGTGGTCGCAGGAGTTGGAGACCCTGCGCAGGGCGTGCGTTACTGCGCGACGCCGGTACGCCAGGCACCGCAGGCTCCGTATCCGCCCTCCGGATACGGAAGCCATTCAGGCGGAGCTGTACGAGGGGTACAGAGCGGCGAAGACCGCCCTCCAAGCGGAGATCCTGCGGGCCAGGGCAGTGGCCCGCGAGGAGCTGCTGGAGACTCTTAACAGGGACCCGTGGGGACGCCCATATAAGATGGTGCGGGAGAAACTCCGCCCATGGGCTCCCCCGCTGACGCAGAGTCTCCGGCCCCAGCTTGTGGGGGACGTGGTGAGCGCTCTGTTCCCTTCAAGAGGGGAACATGCTCCCCCGCCCATGGCTCCGCCTACTGCGGTGCCCGATGCGGACCACACCGCCGACGACGACGACAATGCTCCGGAGGTGACCGAGATAGAAATGAGAGTGGCGGTAGGCAAGATGAATGCGAAAAATACCGCCCCAGGACCCGACGGCATACCAGGAAAAGCCTGGGTCCTGGCCTTGGGGGCTCTCGGGCCTCGACTAAGGGGGCTCCTAAGCGCATGCATGGAGAGGGGCCAGTTCCCACTTCGTTGGAAGACGGGGAAACTGGTCCTCATCAGGAAGCCGGGGCGCCCAGCGGACTCTCCGTCCGCTTATCGGCCCATCGTGCTGCTCGACGAGGTGGGCAAGCTCTTTGAAAGAGTCATTGCAGACCGCCTCGTCGAGCGGCTGGTGCGGGTTGGGCCGGACCTGGCGGAGAGCCAGTATGGCTTCCGCAGGGGGCGCTCTACGGTGGACGCCATCATGCGCGTGCGGGCCCTCACGACGGGGGATGCTGTGGCCCGGGGTGGGGTCGTCTTGGCGGTGTCTCTAGACATCGCCAATGCCTTCAACACCCTGCCCTGGAGTTGCATTAGGGAGGCACTCCGGTATCACCGGATGCCGACCTACCTCTGTCGTGTGGTCGAGGCCTATTTGACGGACAGGGCCGTCATCTACCCCGGTCACCAAGGAGAGTGGAACCGGCGAGAGATGTCGTGCGGTGTCCCACAGGGATCGGTCCTGGGGCCGCATCTGTGGGACATCGGATACGACTGGGTGCTGCGCGCCGACCTCCCTAGCGGCGTCAGCGTCGTTTGTTACGCTGACGACACGCTGGTCCTGGCGCAGGGGAGGTCGTACCAGGCGGCGGCTGACTTAGCGACACGCGGGGTTGCGACAATCGTCGACAGGATCCGGCAGTTGGGACTCGAGGTGGCCCTGCACAAGTCCGAGGCCATGGGTTTTCATGGACCTCGGAATGCGCCACCGTCGGGTTCCCAGGTGATGGCGGGAGGGGTTCACATCGGCGTCGAGTCGACGATGAAGTATCTGGGACTTGTCCTCGACAGCCGGTGGAACTTCGTCGAACATTTCCGACGTTTGGCTCCCATACTGGAGCGGGCCGGGGCTGCGTTGAAGCGGCTCCTGCCCAATCTAGGGGATCCAAACGCCTCCTGCCGGAGGCTCTACGCGGGGGTCGTGCGGTCCATGGCCCTTTACGGGGCGCCGGTGTGGGCGCGTTCAATAAGGCTGCGGCCAGCCCGCCGGTTGAACGCGTCCCAGAGGGTCATGGCCATCCGGCTGGCCCGAGGATACCGCACGGTCTCCTGCGAGGCGGCGAGCCTCCTTGCCGGATTACCGCCATGGGATCTGGAGGCAAAGGTCCTCGCGCACATTTGGGAGTGGCGCGAGGAGGCGAAACGCCGGGGCTTAACTCCGCTGCCGCGAGAAATCGCGGCACAGCGGACGGAGCTCCGGTGGGATCTCATGGCGTCATGGAGAGTGCGATTGTCGCAACCCAGCGCTGGGCACGCCACAATTGCGGCGATAAGACCCCTCTTTGAGGAGTGGCTAGAGAGGCGCCACGGCGTCCTCACCTTCCGCCTGACGCAGGTCCTCACCGGACACGGCAGTTTCGGGAGGTTCCTGCACAGGATAAGGCGGGAGGAAACGCCCGGGTGTCACCATTGTGTGGATCGCCCGGAGGACACGGTGGAGCATACGGTGGAGGTCTGCCCAGCTTGGGCGGAGCATCGCCGTGTCCTCGTGGAGGCGATCGGCGGCGGTGATCTCTCGCGTCCGGCCCTGGTTCAGGCCATGGTACGGAGCGAGAGGAAATGGGAGGCCGTCACCTCCTTCTGCGAAGCTGTAATGCTAGCGAAGGAGGAGGCGGAACGCGTGAGGGAGAGGCAAATTTCGCGCCCTCATGCCCCTAACCGCCGCAGGAGGCGACGCCCAGGGCGTCGGGAATCGCGAGGCGATTTCCGGCCACCGTAGGCGCGGGCTTGCGGGCGGTGAGCAATGGGTGGCTCACCGTCCGATAAGGACCAGGCCCGGGTCGACGGCGCGTTGTGTTCCACGCGCGCCTCAAAGAGATGTCAGCAGATTCGAAGGGGTCCACTAGGGCCGATGCCTGCCGGGGTTGCGAAGAAAACCGAAAGGGAGATCGTGGCCCCCGGCAACAGGGCAGCCGAAGGAACACGGGTGGGTTTTAGTCAGTAAGAGTCTGACACGCCCTCCCGCTCCGCCCAGAGCGGGAGAAGTTATTTGATGATTTCCCACCCTCAAAAAAAAAAAAAGATGTTCACGTACGAGAATATATACCGCGGTGCGTTCGTAACCAACGCTCGTGAACGAGATAAATACTTGATAGAAAATTTATTGTTACGCAAATTGCCACTCCACTTTAATAGCCTAATTTCATACAACTATCAAGAATGACTGTATGGTTAGAATAAACGGACAATTTAATAATTTTACTTAACGATTAATTTCCGTGACTTGACATTGTACACACGAAGGTAACAAACGGAGTAGGTACGTGTGTTCACGCACAACTCAGAATACATAATGCTAAAACAGACAGTTGAAGAAGTAGCTATAGATTTTAAATCATCTGAGATTACGAATTCAAGTAGGTACCTAATATTTATTATTTATTTATAAAATACAGTTCACACATCTTAAAATAACAGAAGACCTCTTCAAAAACCAGAAAAAACCAGTTGATTATGAAATAAACTTTTAACAAAAAAACTGAGCTTCGCACCTTTCTTTGGTATGTACCTATTTGCTTAAAAATGAGCATTGTGATTTGTGGATGACGCTAAAATTTTAATCAAAATGCTACAGAATAGTTTTATTTTCAATTCCAAATCGTGCGAACTTACCTTACTGTGCGTTTGCACTGGCGAAACATTCACATTAAACATTTCGAAATCTCTCTTTTCTGTCAATGTTCGATACAGGAAACAAAGATTTCAACATGTTTTTCAAGTGAATGTTTGACAATAACTTTTATGACGACAACCTCTTGTGCCAATACTTGATTTCATTAATGGATTACTTTTACTATTATTAAAATGTAACTTCTATTTCAGTTTTAATTTCAAATAGCCGTTATTAGCAATATTAAAACTAGTTTTAATATTTATTTAAATTAAAGGTTTAGACATCAGAATTCTCCAGATTACTTTATTCTTTAGCATAGGCCTCTCCCAGGCTTTTCCATAGCTCACAGTGGTGAGTTTTCTCTTTCATATCTGTCCCGCAGCAGTTTTCAAGTCATTTTACCATCTTTGAAATGAGAACATCTGTTAATATTCATTAAATAACGTAACCCTCTAGATCTCCAACTCCAAACTGTCAAAAAACATTTAATAATCACAAATTCAAACGACACTTAGATCAGCAACTTTCAAACTTTCCTAATAAGTAAGCGAAATCAAATTCACTTTCGTGAAAATCTTCGTGACAATCAAAATCTCTTGGAAATTCTGTATTTAAGAGTTTACATACTGATAATGGCCCACTAGACGAATTAAATTAATGTAAATTATAACTTGAATTTAGTTTTACAAATTTCTTTTGGCACATAATTCTGATACACACAACATAAAATATTAAGATAGTTAATATTTTATGCTGAAAATATTAACTATCTTACCTGAAATTGATTCAAGCGTGACCTTGCGGAAATCCATTATAAAATACAATAGACGTGGATATATTTAGTAACCTGTTCCACTTAGCTATTTCTAAAGAGCCATAAAAAAAACCCTGACCGCTATAATCGTTCAGCGCTTGGGTGTGGCAACACGCCGTGTTCGAGTTCGCGACAAGTCAATCATCATCCTGAGGATGTCTCGTTGAGAGGTGAAACACGTATCGATTTCGTGCAGGGTTTTTTAAGGCTCTTTAGAAATAGCTAAGCAGAACAGATTACTAAATATATCCACGTCTATTGTACATAAAATATTGTTGAAAATACGTATTTCACACAACATAATAAACAATGGAACAAATTAAATCTACAGTCTCAGAATCCTAACTATCCTCTAATGTTATAAATGTGAAAGTGAAATGGGAGGCCGACACCTCCTTCTGCGAAGCGGTAGTGCTCGCGAAGGAGGAGGCGGAACGCGTGAGGGAGATGCAAATTTCGCGTCCTCACGCCCCTAACCGCCGCAGGAGGAGACGCCCAGGGCGTCGGGAATCGCAGGGCGATTTCTGGCCACCGTAGGCGCGGGCTTGCGGACGGTGAGCAATGGTAGGCTCACCGTCCGATAAGGACCAGGCCCGGGTCGACGGCGCGTTGTGTTCCACGCGCGCCTCAAAGAGAAGTCAGCAGATTTGAAGGGGTCCACTAGGGCCGATGCCTGCCGGGGTTGCGAAGAAAACCGAAAGGGAGATCGTGGCCCCCGGCGACAGGGCAACCGAAGGAACACGGGTGGGTTTTCGTCAGTAAGAGTCTGACACGCCCTCCCGCTCCGCCCAGAGCGGGAGAAGTTATTTGATGATTTCCCACCCACAAAAAAAAAAAAGGTCAGGCAAGGTGTTATTGGGTTTTCCATCTGAAATTTCTCAGTAGCAGCCCGGAATCGGGATTTATGCCCGGTTGATGGCAATAGGCTCGCCCCCTATTACATGGGACTTAAACATAACTGGTGAAATGTGGGTGTACTATAGGTACACCTCTGCCTAACCCTTCGGGGAATACAAGCGTGATGTTATGTTATGTTATGTAAATTATTTTTCGTAAAATATTATCGCGTTCTCATTTGCTGGTTAGCAGTTCTCACTTGCGCTGGATGAAACAACTAGCTTTTAGACCATGCTCGGTTGACGATAGACGGACCGGGAAGGGCCCTCTTAAACGATGGACCAATAAACAGAACTCTAGTAAAAACCATCAGACAAGATCAACATGTCTTCCTAACACTGATTGATGGAAGATAAATTTGTATTATAAAACACAAAGGCACAAACTGACACTGCGCAGTAGTTAATTTTTAGGCCTGTTTGACGGAATGAAGAATCCGGGGGACGCCGAGCTGCATGCGATTGGTTCATCAGTCGATGCTCGTCGTCTATTGGACCTCTCGCATGTTATTCGGCTTCTGTCATTGGCCGAAATTGTTACATGCGCGAGCTGTGCTCACGACTCGTGCCCCGACCTGTACGTATCGGGTTAAAATTAAAATAGGGTTGCAAAATATTGCTTATATCATTCGTTGGTAGCGACCAGACAACCTTTGGATGAAGAAGAGATGACGGCCATTGACAGCTAAGGACCGCGGCACTCCAAATAAATAAGGGATGCGGCAAAACGATGACCGTCATGATCAATTCTTATCTTTTAAAGTCTTTACCAGATTTTGGTTAAAATAATAGCTTTGTGTAAAAAAAAACAGTGACACTCCGGGAGTGCCGACAGAAGTGAAAACTTGAAAAAAAATCGGCACCGCGGTAATCAACGCGTTGATGTCTTTTTAATGATCAAAATCTGGTGTCATCATGGTGTCGCGAAATCAATGGTTTAGTCCCATCTCAAAAATGCCCAACGTGCCTAAAGAAGTTTTCACTTCAAAAACACAAAAACAAAACAAAATCCTAATCGGTCCAAATATTTTGTAGAACCCTTTTTCTTTTCATGTGGTTAGTGACTAACCTGGTGTCAGAGTTTTAAAGCCACCCATGAGCCTCTGACTTGGCTTCACATGCCGTCGAGTCTCTCAGGCATGCCAGTTTCCTCACGATGTTCTCCTTGTAATAATTATACAATACACACATGTATCCGAAAAGTCAGAGGGTTCAAACTGGAGATCTATGGTCGATCACTCATACGGGTAATTAAATCTTCATACACAAGAGTCTTCTTCTTTTTGAACTCATATATTATTCTCTGCTCATCTCATCCTCCAAAATTTATTGACACTGCCCCTGTTCATCTAATTAACAAGAAAACAGCCAGAGTAATTCCAACTAAATCAATGTTCTTATAATTAGAAACACGACGTCGACTTTATAAATTCATGTTATTTGACTTTCTTAACTTTACTTCTACCTATCCTCCTAATTAAATATTACCCTACTAAATCAGAGAGGTAGCGCGGTACAAAACAAATACACCAATTTTACACCCCATAAATTTTAGGAGGCTGAAATACGATGCCATTGATCTACATGATATATTTTTAAGATCCTCGGTTATTTTAGAGATCCTCGGTTATAGAAGTAAAAGAAGACCAAAGATACGATGGATAGATTGTGTCATGAGTCATCATCATCATCATTTCGACAAGCTGGGCACGCCACAATTGCGGCGATAAGACCCCTCTTTATCGCCCGGAGGACACGGTGGAGCATACGGTGGAGGTCTGCCCGGCTTGGGCGGAGCATCGCCGTGTCCTCGTGGAGGCGATCGGCGGCGGTGATCTCTCGCGTCCGGCCCTGATTAGGGCCATGGTAGGGAGCGAGAGGAAATGGGAGGCCGTCACCTCCTTCTGCGAAGCAGTAATGCTCGCAAAGGAGGAGGCGGAACGCGTGAGGGAGAGGCAAATTTCGCGCCCTCACGCCCCTAACCGCCGCAGGAGGAGACGCCCTGGGCGTCGGGAATCGCAGGCAGATTTCCGGCCACCGTAGGCGCGGGCTTGCGGACGGTGAGCAATGGGTAGCTCGCCGTCCGATAAGGACCAGGCCCGGGTCGCCGGCGCGTTGTGTTCCACGCGCGCCTCAAAGAGATGTCAGCAGAATTGACGGGGTCCGTTAGGGCCGATGCCTGCCGGGGGTGCGAAGAAAACCGAAAGGGAGATCGTGGCCCCCGGCAACAGGGCAACCGAAGGAACACGGGTGGGTTTTAGTCAGTAAGAGTCTGACACGCCCTCCCGCTCCGCCCAGAGCGGGAGAAGTTATTTGATGATTTCCCACCCCAAAAAAAAAAAAAAAAAGACCCCTCTTTGAAGAGTGGCTAGAGAGGCGCCACGGCATCCTCACCTTCCACCTGAAGCAGGTCCTCACCGGACACGGCTGTTTCGGGAGGTTCCTGTATAGGATAAGGCGGGAGGAAACGCCCGGGTGTCACCATTGTGTCGATCGCCCGGAGGACACGGTGAAGCATATGGTGGAGGTCTGCCTGGCTTGGGCGGAGAATCGCCGTGTCCTCGTGGAGGCTATCGGCGGCGGTGATCTCTCGCGTCCGGCCCTGGTTCAGGCCATGATTTCTGCAGCCTTCACCATCTTGTTGGTCTATCTTGAGGGAAGCCTTCCAACGCTACGTTTTCCGGTACGCGATTGCCACTCCAGAACCTTTCGGCCCCATTGGCCATCTGTTCTGCGAGCAATATGCCTTGCCTACTGCTACTTAAGTTTGGCAATTCTTCGGGCTTTATCAGTTACCTTGGTTCTCCTATGGATCTCTTCATTTCTGATTCGATGGATTGTGTGAAAGAGGATAAAAGAGATGACTGTCAATAGAGATGCATGGAAGAAGATGATATGCTGTGCCGACACCGAATAAATTGGGATAAACCCACGAGGATGATGATGAGATCTATAAATAGTAATAAAGTCAAAACTGTACATTGAATAACACAAATAATAAAATATTAACGAAGGCGAAGTCGAAGTCAAAATGTATTTTTATGTAATTTTGACAGAACATCGTAATTTCTTTATAAAATCTTAGTGTAATATAAATGCATCATACACGTAAACCTTGCGGAATAAATCTTCTTAATGATAATGGAAACCGCATCAAAATTTGTTGCGTAGTTTAGAAGAACAACGCGGTCATACACACACACGAAAAGTGACTTTAATCTAATGCCTTTAGTCTACATCTAAACCATACATATTATAAATTAAAGCCGCTTTTCGTGCCTGTATATAATAAATGTATGTATAGAAATAGAACTATCAGAAAAAAAAGAAAAAATGCCAATTTAAAAAAAAAAAAATAAAGAAAAGAAAAATAAATTCAGTCAATCCGTAAAGAAATTTATTTTTAGCAGTATAAATTTCTATAATAACGAATACAATGATTTAAAATGATTTATACCTAATTGCCAAAAACATCAGTCGGCTAAGCATTCCTTTTACAAAACCACTTAAAATTAAACTATTTCCAAACCGTTAAGCTTCTCAAATATTCATCAGCGTTGATTGAGAATCAGTCTTTTGAGTACCCACGGAAACATTCCATAACGCGAAATAATTAATTCTAGTGAAATTCCTTGGAGCATAGCTTTGGAAGATTATTGTATTTAGGCAAGTTTTGCTGCCTTAGCGAAGATTATTCGCTGCTTTGTGGGGAGGAATGTTTGAGGTGTACAGCGTAGAATGCAAGGGAAGTGGTGTAGAGTTAAGATTACTATGTTCATCGCAGGTTAATAAACAAAAGAAATCATAATCGCTTTCTTTTTGAGGAGGAGCTCGTGGCTAAATAATAACAGCCGGACGGTTCGATCCATCAGGTTAAACTAAGCTTGCCGAGGTTGGTCTGTGGATCTTAACATACCGAGACTCCTCCGTGCCTCGGAAAGCACGTTAAGCCGTTGGTCCCGGCTGTCATTCGTGGATCTTTGACAATCATTTCGGGTCATCAGAAGCCCGAATATCTGACATTCAGTTTTACCAAGGAGTATCGTATTAGCCAGTTACTGGGTTGTGGAGGTCAGATACGCAGTCGCTCCATGTAAAATACGGTATTCAGCTGCATTCGCTTAGACTGGAAGCCGAACCCAAAATAGTTGGGAAAAGGCTAGGCAGATTGAATTGCTCTCTTTTTGACTATACAACAAAATTGACACTAGGCGAGTAGAGCTATCAACTAAAAAGGAACAAGGAGCAGCGAGTGCGCAACGGCGACGAGTGATTACTCGCTGGTATGCGTATGTACACACGGCTATACATCTTGACTGTGACCTCTGAGTTTGTTTCGGCCTTTCTTCTCAGAGTAATCAGATAGGAAACGCCGAACTCAACTAGCTTATTTTTTTTATGTGACGTGTAAAAGTGATTCCGATATCCTATTTACAGAATAAACAATTTCATTTCATTTCATTACATCAAGCTATACATTTCCAATATAAGCTGACCTCGCATTCTACGGAAATGCTTTGCAATGCGAAATCAGCATAAACTGGAAATGTATAGCTTGATTTGTAGCCGTGTGTACTAAGCATGAGTCTCTCAGCGAGTATTCTGCCCAAGCGAGCGTCGCTGAACGAGTATTCTCTTTGAGAGCTCTTGTTGCTGCGACAAACGATTAGCCGATGTTCGCACGGACGTAATAGACTTGCGGCGA
This sequence comes from Omphaloscelis lunosa, assembly GCA_916610215.1. Taxonomy (NCBI): domain Eukaryota; kingdom Metazoa; phylum Arthropoda; class Insecta; order Lepidoptera; family Noctuidae; genus Omphaloscelis; species Omphaloscelis lunosa. Next base: position 12,359,587 of record OU744267.1, read on the forward strand.
TTTTTTTATTAGTAGTATTTAGTTGAAAATCCAACAGCGTGTTTTTTCAACGCGCTGGGACGAGAGTGCATCCCAGCGCGTTGGATTTTCAACGCTCGGCTTAACACCGAGAGTTGAAAATCCAGGCGCGATAAAGTCCCGCCGTGATTTTATTATGTCCGTGCGAATATCGGCTTACTTGCCGGCGGTGTAAGCAGTCAGCGATCAACTACTTTTTAACCGACTTCCAAAAAGGAGGAGGTACTATGTTCAACTTTATGTTATTTTGTATATTTTTTTTTTTTTTGTATTTTCATTACTATTGCCGTCGTTTGATAGAGAAAGCTTGCGTGGTGGTCCCATATAAATTTTATTAACTTTGCTTCGGTAATTTTTGAGTTAACTTCAATAAGTATGTATTTTTCGCATTTAGTCTATGTATGTGTTATGATAAGTTCCTGTCACTATTATTTACATATCAGGTAGTGGTATCTGAATTTGTGTGAGGTAGGAGGCACACTACTAAAAAGTAAAAAAAAACGACTTCCAAAAAAAACACTACAAAGTGAAAAAATAACTTTAATTTCGGAAGTCGGTGCCAAAAAAAGAAAATTCAAAACCAAAGACACCGACTTCCGAAAGTAAAGTTATTTTCACTTGAGGTGTTTTTTTGGAAGTCGGTTGTTTTTTTTTTTTTTTGTAAAAAGTTTTTTACTTACACGGAACCCACAATCTTTTGTACGTTTCTTCAGCGAAGACTTGTCACTAGCTCGTCGGTGGGGGGACAGGTGGCTTATTAGTAAGTTGGCCGCTGAGAAAATGCGTTCCTGACATCTGTCAGTTGCACACGGTAAAAAACTAATAAAGTTTAAATTCGTAAAACACGTGTTCATTTGTACATAGCATTTGAAGTCCATTCCCCATTATTTAACCTCTGATTTTGCATCACAGTGATATTTATTATCCTTGCCATAAAGTTATATAACTGTATTTATCTGACAGGTATCAGGAACGCATCCCATCAGCGCCAGCCCTAGCACTTGATCAAGGTAGAGCGAGATTGTCTTTCGGCGCTTTTTGTTCAACGCTTTCACTTCACGTAAATTCTATTGCGGTTTCATGTTAAATAAATAAATAATCATTCCCAAATTTTCAAATATAAACACTTATTTAATTTAAATTAAATTAAATCGTTCTAATTAGTATACTAGCAAGTTTCTAGTGCTATGTCATTAAATTAGTATTTGATGTTAATTTCAATCAGGGCCGGCGCTGCTCCAACGAATTGCGGTGTAATTACAACAAAGATAGGCTAATCAGAACGGTCTAATTGGTCTGAAGCTTTTGTTTCCTAAGAAACCTGTGCCAATATAGGCAAATGAAGGAACACTGGTGGGTTTTAGTCAGTAAGAGTCTCACAACCTCCCGTTCCACCAGAGCGGGAGAAAATATTTGATAATTTCCCACCCAAAAAAAAAATGACTATCGCCAATATTGAGAGCAATTTGTTGAGACTATAACGTCGAACACCTACCATCATTTTGCAGCCGCTATTATGACGTCACTGGTTACTTGCAACTCGAATGAAATTCTTATCAGTTAGAATGATTTGATTCAAGCAGTGGTCGCTCCGGACAGCGGATACGCGTGGCATTGAAGCATTAACATTCACATACGCATACGATTTTTAAGAGTTGAGATTTATTTGCAGTTTGTTCTGATCATATGTACATACTACTTAAGCCTTAAGAGCGGCCAACCCGTCATAGTTTTCATACAAAGGCTCATAAGTGCGCGTTGTAACAAATATGTCTTTATATTTTTTTTAAACTAATAGGTATCTTGTGCACTATAACTAGGTTTCTGTGAAATTAAAAAATAAAAATTTGGCGAAACAAACTTAGTATAAGCCTCCAAAAATCTGATTTTTTGCACAAATTTTACCTGAACTTTGACCTTTCAGAATGTACTCATAAATTGTAAAAATAAAGAAAACATCTGCATAGAAACCTCGTACATTGGAGATTCTAAATGATAAACATTTATTTCACAAAATTGTAAGGCTTACTCAAAAACACGTATTTCTTGAAACAAGTTATTTTTCGTAAAATATTATCGCGTTCTCACTTGCTTGTTAGCAGTTCTCACTTGCGCTGGATGAAACAACTAGCTTTAAGACCATGCTCGCGTTGACCATAGACGGACCGGTAAGGGTCCTCTTAAGGCTACCTAGCCTTAAGGGGGATGTGCTAAGGTAGCCCGCGTTTTTTTTTTACGTTTTCTGCAATTTGCAGGTCAATTTCAGGTTGTATGTTGATCCAAATTGCGATTTGCGATCATAACAAATATGTATTTACAGAATTATAACCATTTGAATCAGCAATACAATTCAATAAAGCTTCATGCCAACTGGCGTGACGGAGCGATGCGACACCGGTAAAAAACTCAAAACTCAAAGCATTTTTTTAGGCACTTTTGAATTGTCAAGGGGTCGGTCAGTTAGAAAGATGAAGCTATTTGCCCAATCTAAAGCGTAGTAGGTACCTATTGTGAAGAACGGGCAAGAAACTCCACGAACACTCTTTTAAATCACAATATGGTCACAAAATATTGGTCACATCATTGACGTTATGTGTTGACGTTATACATGTGAGAACAATGCAGAACGTTAAAAGCGTCCATAATAAAAAATAAATCAAATAAAACAATAAAAAAATAAATTAAAATAAGCCGAGGCAGCTAAAAGATGACCAGTCCCTACTGACAGTGGCCGTTCACGAACATGACGTATAGATTAGCACCATTCAACTCAACCATTTTGAAGGGAGGTAATTGTTCTACCATAAAGTTTTTTAGAAATTGTTTTGTTAGACTGCCTTATTGTTCGCAGCCACTACTTCTAAGCAAGAGATCCCGGGTTCAATTTCCAGGTCGGGTAAGGTCTTATTGGGTTTTTCTCTTTGGACTTCCTCAGAAGCCGCCCAGAGTCTAGATTTGTGCTCAGATGATAGGCTCGCCCCCTACTACATGGGACTTAAACATAACTGGGTTACTATTAGGTACACCTCTGCCTAACCCTTTGTGGATTACAGGCATGATTTTATGTATGTTGAGTTGTTACAGTCGCGACGCACCAGTCTGCACGAGGCTTAATAGCCTCATTATCATCATCATTTCAACCAAAATACGTCCACTGCTGGACATGGGCCTCCCCCAAGCGCCACCACTTAGAAAAGAAATAGCCTCATATAATTATTATTTTGGTATTTAAATTTAATTTTCTCAGGTTAGTTCCTGGTATCTTCAGAATCTTACGGGTGTGAACCAAGGTGAGATTCTAGTTATTATTTTGAGAAGCTAAATTGCTCTGTACTACAGTGAAATTATTATGTAAGTCAACTTGTAAAAAATTTCTTACCATGCTATTATTCTATTATTCTATAACTCACCTGACACCACCTCTCTTTGTGTCATAATTTAGCAGCCTAGCCCCGTGTTTCCAGTTGACTTGTCTTGTAGGCTGTGGCACTTCACTGACCACACACCGCAGCTCTATGATAGAGCCTTCCTTATAGAACTTGTCCTGAAGAGGTCTGCCGCGTTCGTCCACTATCTCGACCTTTGGCACTGTGAAAGAATTTTTTATAGTTTAATATGGGGAAATTAGTGACATTCGTGTGTAGTGTATAGTGACGACCAGCTAATGTTTGATGTTGTTTGGTTCCTATATTTCGTAACGAATCGTTTGGAAAACCAGAAGTAATTGTTTGTATTTTCGATCCCTTGGAAAAAAATCTTAATTAAAATTAAAAACTTTTAAGTGCTTATAGGATTTCAAAAGATATTTGGACACTTATGAGATATTTCTAGAAATTTTGATTGGGTTTTAAATGAAAAATGGCCGGTATGCTGCCTCTGGTCGACTGGCACATATTTATATTCAACAACTCATCATTTGACTAGCCTTTTCCTAACTATGTTGGGGCCGGCTTCCAGTCTAACCGGATGCACCTGAATGCCAGTATTTTACAAGGAGCGACTGCCTATCTGACCTCCACAACCCAGTTACTGGATAATACGATACCCTTGGTAAGACTGGTTGTCAGACTTTCGGGCTTCTAACTACCCAAAACGACTGTCAGAGATCTACAAATGACAGCCGGGACCAACGGCTTAACGTGCTTTCCGAGGCACGGAGGGGTCTTGCTTGGTGTATAACGATTGTCACCCATCTACGGACCAACCGCGGCAAGCGTAGCTTAACCTAATGGATGGACCCGTGCAGCTGTTATTACTTAGCCACAAACCCCTCATATTATACGCCCCTTCTATTCCACAACTATTTGCCTTTGTTATGCTTACAAAATGATCAACTGTTTCAAAATTGCAAAACATTTTAATTAAAAAGTATTAAAATCAACCGAATTCTATTTACTTTGAATATTTGCGTATTAAAGCAGAAAATATTGTTAAATACAATTTTATTCATCTACGCTACAAATTCTTTCAATTTAATAAAAATGATATGTTTGTAATTTAAAAATGAATATTTTATTTTGATTTGTATTTTCACTGTATTGCTCAGTTTTTTTTTTTATTATTTTTACTAGAGCACCAACTTAGAGTCGCTTGTGCAATAATATTTCAATGTTTGTTTTTTTTTTTTGAGAAACGTTCTTAAAAACCGCATCAAATACATAATAGAGTATAGTTTCAGAGCCCTTTGTTTTTTTTTAATGCTATTAAGAACCAGGTTCTTAATAATCAATATTAATCTAGCCTTTAAGACTAATAATCAATTTTAATCTAACTTTATTTTTTACGTGATAATTATTTTAAAACTTAGAATGGTGTTTATTGCAGTTTACACATATCCGTTTCACTTTCATAAAGCCTGATATAATAATAAAAACACTTTGTTCATGTGTTATAATTATGTGTGTCATTGTCACTATTATTTCTACACTTCTTACACTACACTAACTCAAATGGTTTTGTTCGTTTCATCTTCGCACTATGTTTTTATTGTCTAACAGCTGAATTGCCTCGACGTTCACATGTCGGTGGAGTCGGTGTTTCCTAGCCCTCTAGTGTTAGCGCTGATGAGTTCTGGTTAAAACAGGGAACATTACTTAATATTTGCCATTAAAACGCAAGAAGAAAACCCTTATCTGAATATGCAGAGACATGCGGCTAATCTTTTATTTTTTTTATATTGTTTACTCTTTCTTCTTTCTTTTTCGTGTGGTTAGCGACTAACCTAGTGAACTCGGTGAGCAATGTGAGCAATGGGTAGCTCACCGTCCGATAAGGACCAGGCCCGGGTCGACGGCGCGTTGTGTTCCACGCGCGCCTCAAAGAGATGTCAGCAGAATTGACGGGGTCCGTTAGGGCCGATGCCTGCCGGGGGTGCGAAGAAAACCGAAAGGGAGATCGTGGCCCCCGGCAACAGGGCAACCGAAGGAACACGGGTGGGTTTTAGTCAGTAGGAGTCTGACACGCCCTCCCGCTCCGGCCAGAGCGGGAGAAGTTATTTGATAATTTCCCACACAAAATAAAAAAAGGCATACCGGATGAAGCCCCCTCTTTGAGGAGTGGCTAGAGAGGCGCCACGGCGTCCTCACCTTCCGCCTGGCGCAGGTCCTCACCGGAAATGATTGTTTCGGAAGGTTCCTGTTCCGGATAAGGCGGGAGGAAACGCTCGGGTGTCACCATTGTGTGGATCGCCCGGAGGACACGGTGGAGCATATGGTGGAGGTTTGCCCGGCTTGGGCGGGGCACCGCCGTGTCCTCGTGGAAGCGATCGCGGTGGCAGTGATCTCTTGCGTCCGGCTCTGGTCCAGGCCATGGTATTTAGCGAGAGGACATGGGAAGGCGTCACCTCATTCTGTGAAGTAGTAGTGCTTGTGAAGGAGGAGGCGGAACGCGTGAAGGAGAGGCAAAGTTTGCGCCCTCACGCTCCTAGCTGCCGCAGGAGACGCCCTGGGCGTCGGGAATCCCAGACCGATTCCCAGCCACCATAGGCGCAGGCTCGTGGCTGGTGGGCAATAGGTAGCTCGCCGTCCGATAAACACCAGGGCCGGATCGACGGCGCATTGTGTTCCACGCGCGTCTCAAAGAGATGTCAGCACAACTGACGGGGTTCGCTAGGGCCGATATCTGGCGGGGTCGCAGGAAAGTTCGAAGGGGATACCGTGGCCCCTGGCAATATACAGGGACCTGACAGAATACTGGTGGGTTTTAGTCAGTATGAGTCTGACACGCCCTCCCGCTCCGCCCAGAGCGGGAGAAGTTATTTGATCATTTCCCAACTAATAAAAAAGGTTTTCCAAATGCAAATTGTTTCAAATAATACAAAATTTCAAGAAAATAAAACGAACGATTTCTTCGAGCTTGTTTCTGAATCGAATTAGTATCAATTTGACAAAATTATTTGCATAGAATTGATCATAATGAATATTGGAACAATACGTTTTCGTTATGACTCGTTTGGACTCGGACTCGGCTTTGGCAATTCATAATCTAATCCCTTTTTAATAAGGTTCTATAATACCTGAAATTGCATAGCATGATCCTCCGTTATATCGAAAATACTTCAGCATTAGCTGAAGTATTTTAAAATAAAGGAGATCGTTTTTTTGGGCCCACTGTATTGTAACGTCTATTAATCGTATTATGCCTAAAAAAAGTAACCGATAAATTATTTAAAATGGTTGTCTTTTTTGTATAAAGTCTCACCGGGATCACGACATCGTAATATAAAGATAAAGTTTTGATAATGCACTCAATTGTTTTAATTCCAGTAATGGTTGTCAATGTCATAAATGCATGTATTGAAGCATTATTAACGATTTTATGAAATAAATAACAAATTATATACCTAATTACAATTCGATGTAGTAATAAAATCTGTTTTATTAAATTTAAAAAAAAATGTACCATTGACGCTGCCTCCTTTGCTTAATCCCATTTTTAAGTTTGTTAACTCTCGCGTAAAGTGGTTTTAAAATCAACGTGAAACGGAATTTAGTTATTGGTTGCTTGTCAGTTTGACTCTAGTGATGTTACTCATTTACGCACTGGTACTCGATTGTTCCGATGTACATCGAACATTGAATTCAAGTTGAATTTAAGGTAGGTGCTAGAGGGAATTTCCCAGCAACTTTGTACGTTTGAAACGCATAGAATAATAGAACTAAAAAAACAATCATGGCAAGATCCAAAATAAATCAACCGTCAAAATTGGTACATGGGGGTTTAAGTCAGTGACATTCGCCTAAGATCGACTTTGTAAAGAGCGTTTTCTTCTACTCACATTCCACCGTTAATCAGATAATCAATGACACAATACGGTGACGTTTTTAATGAAAAAAATTACACTTTATCAACTGACAGCACTAACCCACAGAACATGTATTTTCAAAACATCTGACATTGGCAGAATTGTTGACATCGGCACCATTGCCATAGAGAAAAATAGAATAGAATGTATTTTCACTATAATTAAAATTTTGACTCTGTATATCACAGTTTTTTGAAAGTTTACACGAAATGTATAATAAATAATATAAATATCAATTCCCTGGTTTATTATTTATCTACGTATTGAATGAATGACAGTTAACTGTTAACTAGTGTGGCAGTGTTGGTGATATTAATCTAATCACGACTACATCGAGTGGCACTTCGAGCAAAAATGGACTCGGAGCCTTTATTTTAGTTACTTGAGTAACAAGATCCTAAAAATCGAGTCACATCACTATTTGATACTGTCAGAAAGACAAGTGTCAAGTGACAACAAGTCATCATGTAATTTTTCCAATTTTTTCAAATTGAATGCAATTTATATTTCTGTTTTCTTGTGTATAATTAAAGGATTAAAATGAATATGAAATCTTCAAGGCGGTATAGCATTTACTCCAGAAGGATGTTATGTCAGTAAGATTTCAACGGAATGTGCGAAGACATTGTCCGAGACTGCTGCAGATGTGCGGTAACTTGTGATCGCATGGATTTTACGCTTTTTTCAGTCAAACCTTTTTTAGATGCAGTTTTGGGGAAAGTGCGTATTGATGATGCAAGAAAGTATTGAAAACTGTTTATTCATCATGGAGATTTGGATACAAGACATGTCGATCTGCATAACAAACGCATACTGAGCCTGTCGACTCTGCAAAAAAGAACATAATTTTGCAGTGGATTCCAGCACAACAAAGAGAACAATAATAATATTAGTTAGAATACGCTATTTCCTAACACAAATCTTCAATTTTTTCAGTTGCATTATAAAAGTACCAACCTAGAATATCAATTTCTAATACTAGAGCTACTCTTGCTGGATAATATTGCAACTGTTTGGTGGGCAGATGTTGGTACTGTTGGCTGTTGTGCACATGCAATGTTAAGCGTCCGGTATTAAAGTACTTTTATCTTGGAAACTGGATCAAGATGAGAAGTGGAGGGACCTGCATCTTTTTTAGATGAAATACTATCTACTTCTAAGTCGTCTGATGTTGAAATTAATATACATAAAATAATAATAAAAATGCTTTGTTAATCATGTAATTTATGTGATTTTTTATTTCATGAATCGTTCAAAACTCCTATTATTAATTACTGAACAATACACTATTTTACTAAATTATAATACCGATGAAGCGAACCTACTCAATAAACAAACTGAAATAGCTCTTTTAGTGATTTTTTTAAGGTTATGATCGTATTTCTTAGTATTCCCGTTAGACGAAGTATAATTAATAATACCACTGTAATCTAAATATCATAAGGAACGAATCAACATGGTTTCATTAATAGACGTCACAATTTTTGGTGGGCCTAATCGCCGAACAAAAGAAACTATCTCCTTTATGGTCAATGTTAAGTAATTACTCTGTTTGACTAAAACACAATTTTATAAAAAAATCTCTTTAGAAAAAAAATCCAAAGTTACCTCCAAACCAACCAATAAACCGCTGGTATTCAAAAAATACTTCGAATTAAAATATATCATGAAACTTTTTATATTATCTAAACTAACTATAAAGCAGCCAGAATGTTTTATTTTTTTAAATTGCCGTTAATTTCAACATAAAACGCAATTACCTAAACTATTAGCGCCTTGGAGCCACCAGCACCCCACTCCGTCTCGTTCTCAATCAGTTCACGAGCAGTAGGGTGCGAGCGAGATAAAATTCATTCAAATTCAAATCATTTAATTCGAGTAACATAGACTTATATTATTATTAGAATAGACAAATAAAATTAAAATAGAATTGAAATAAAATAATGAAAATTAAATATAAATAAGATTAAAACCAAAATAAAAAATACAATCAAAATTTAAACACAAATTAAAAATTAAAAAACAAAAAAAGGTGAATTTGAGCTGAGGTAGAATGGGCTCTAAAAAAATTTCTGCTCTAAAGTAGATAATTTAATACACGCAACCTACCTAATTAGTAACAGTATCACTTATCCCTTACGGCCTTTCTACTGTATTATTCCCCACACGTTGTTTTAGGTCGCAAGTAAACTAATAAAAGCCATCTGTGACTTAATAGATATTTAGTTCGTGAAAGAAAACATGTCTACCAAGTTATTTATGTAGGTTATGCAATACGCTCTGTTTAAAATGTTCTGGTTTTCCTGTGGCTTAGCCCGCGTTGATGTCGGAAAATATCCTACAGGAACATTAGCAGGATTAAAAGTATCCTGTGTTATTCCTGGTTATAAAAAATCTGTGTGCCAAATTTTATATAAATCTGTTCAGCCGTTTTTGCGCCAGTCCGGAACATACATCCAGACCAATGGACAAAAATTCTAAAAACTATATTTTCGGTATCAGACTCGTTCTCATACCTCGAAGCAATTCCTTTTTTTAAATATTCAATGTTCAGTTTTGACATCGTTACTATTTTATTATAATGTATAGATATTATGTAGTCTAGTCTTCGAATTTAAAACATTGTATATAAGTAAGTCGGAAATGTAGGTATAAACGGTTTTTTGATTTGCATTAGTGTCAGTCAAAGATTAAAGACGTTGGCCATAATTAATATACATACCTTCAGACAATGCCATACAACACAATAATGATGACATAATTCTCACGACAGGTGTATTGTTTAATAATAGCAGAAAACTATGAAAGACCGACTAACAAAAGGTATTTATAAGGCAGATGTGAGTGGAAACGCTGGGACTTACTAGGAGGACATAAATAGTGACCTTATTGGTAATGTTCTTCAGAAAGGTCAGGTGCGTAGTAATTGCAACCAGCGTGCGAGTATAACCAGATGTATGAACATAAACGAGGCAAAAGTAGTATGTAAGAATCGTAGCAGGTGGAGTTCTGTAGTTTCTGCCTATCCCCATGGAAAGAAGGCGTGAGTTTATGTTGTTTTTTAAACAATTTTTCTGTCTTTTTTAAACGACTTCCAAAAAAGAGGAGGTTATATGTTCGTAGCGTATGGCCACCGATTTCTCCGTCAATTATGGACGGTTTTTTTTTTTTAAAGGGTATGTTCTCAAGGTGGTCCCATATAAATTTTATAAACTATGCTTGGAAATTGAATTTGAGTTGACTCCAATAATACGTATTTTTTTCCCACTTAGTATGTGGATGATATGATAAGTTCATGTCACTTTTATTTACATAGCAGATAGTTGTAACCGAATTTGTGTGGGGTAGGTACCACAACTAAAACAGAAAAATACAAAAAAAAATACAAAAAAAAATCAACCGACTTAAAAAAGTTTATTTTTCTTTATATAAGTAAACTTGTAAAATTGTTGGATTGTTGCCTATCACCTGTATACACCATCCACCACCACCACCACCACCACTACCAGACATACAGGTTGGTTAAAATTCTGTAAATACTTTTACTACTGCACTTTGACAATCATTACAAAATAAAATGACTTATTTCATTTTCCACAAACACCTACCTGAATTCAGCCTAAATAAAATTAATGGATACATTCTAAATTGAATTATATTACTAAGTAAACTTTAGTTTCCATTTTACTGAGAATTGTTTCCGCTTTTTCAATTACACCGCTTTTACTTAATAATTCAGAGGTTCTATTTTCTGTGTAAATCAATGATTAATTCATATTGGATTAATACAAAGAGCATGCAAGGAGCATACTCCTTAATTTGAGTATAATTGCCTCTTTTGGTAGATTAAACGATATGTTAACCACCCTTTTTGTATAGGGCTATTTAACTCTTGTACATGACAACAGAACGACAAGAGACTGCGACTAGAAGCAATGACACGCTGCGGTCGAAAACTTTCATATATTTTTTTGAAACCTCCGCACACTTGGCGCTGAGTTGCAGAGTCGCAACGACAAGCTATGAGAGTCGCATGCTCTTGCTTCTGATCGCGGTGTCTTGCTCTGTTAGTCTTGCTGTGAGCGCTGAGGAAAGTGCACGTGTATTTATATTGCGAATCTGGATACGTTCGATGTTATTGTTTTCATATTGACGTCGAAACGCATCGACTACTTGAAGAAAATGATCGCTACCTGCATGACGTCTATCGTCGACTAGTCGCAAACGACAGCTCTGCGTCTAGTCGCTGCGACAAGGTGCAGATGCAAACGACAACTCTAGGTTTTGTCGCAGCGACAAGACGCACAGTTTGCGCTGGCTTTTATTCGTCAGTAAATTAACGATTGGTATTGGAGTAGTAAGGTAATTGAAGTACCATCGTCGATAGAACGACAATTTATTTCAATTCTTGGAAGGCTTGATCAATTATTGAAACGGGATATTACGGTAAACAGTTATTGGAGGTACCGATTATTTTGAAGGCAGTTTTATGAAACAAAACTCATATTTTAAAGCAATAATTACTTATTTAATAAAAAAATATCAAATCCTTGTCTTTGAATTTTTGTCTTCGTCTTAAAAATATTTGAGGATTCCGCGCTTGTCTTGTCTCTGCGGCACATTGCCAGCAGAAATTTTACTCCTAAGCACATTCATTTAGAAGCTACCTTTCTTTTAGTATCGCCTTAGACGGATTATGATCTGAGCGTGCCAAAAAATATCATCTAGATAGATTCGGACGCTACCGTAAACCTCGAAAAACTGTTGTTATTTTGATTGAGTTTTGATTATAACAATTTATTTTAAGTTATTTCGTCTCGTAAATTTGACATGTTATAATACTGACAGATTGGAGCGCAAAAATAAAAGGAAACAGTTATCGATACTAACAACTTGAATGTGATAAAAACCAGCTCGCAAGTCAAGTGAGAGTTTTATGGAAAGGTCCTTTTTACCTGACTGCCCCAGAAGGAGGGTAATGTTTTTGGCAGAAATCTTTTGCAAAGTCATAAATAAATTCATCAAAATGGTTAATGTTATATTTTGAATTAACTTCCAATCTATTTATAACAACATCTGGAAACTATGTAGGCACTTATATCTCAACCGAAAATAGTTTCCCTTTCAAACAAGATTTCTTTCAGAAAAAAACATCTTACTATTTTTACCCAGCACAGCTTCAACCTTGACTGTAACATCGATCCAAAATCTACACGAGTCAGGCACGACACGTTTAGATTTTAGAAATACGAACGTTAGTTTCACAAAAAATAACAAATAAAACATTTCGAACCCTCGTTCACATACATATAGCTTCATTTGTAAACAGTTTTCCATATTAGTATTCGAAAAGTGTTCAATACAAATAAATAATACAGTTTCTGTTTAAACATAACAAAAATTGGTGAAAAGTAGCTGTGACGTATATTTTGCAAACAAAAATGGTGGTCGGTTGTGTGAATCGCAAACAGGACGGGAATGCTTTTACAGTGTTATTAATATTTAGAGGCCATACATGTGGTACGTTTGAGGTTAAAAGGAACGTTTTATCAGTACGTTATACTGGAAATGGCTCGTAATTTTGGCTATTCGAGTGGATGACAGTCATGTTCTAATTCTAGCATTAAGAGACCCTCTCTCATAATTTTCCTGCCCTTATGAAATTTATTTAAGGTTGGTGTAACAAGTCTTTTTCTTCCATACTTCTCTTAGCCGTCATCTCGATAGTCATCCCCCTTTCCAGCCATATCACCTTTCACACAGTCCATCCATCGTTTCTTTGGTCTTTCCCTACTCTTATACCAGCTCGAATACCAGCGCTGCGAAATATCATAGCATTATGCTGAGATAGGGGCCTTTTTAGCCTCGCAGAGGTCTTCTTTTGTTTACACAATATATTTTTTTTTTTTTCTGAAATTTTTATTGTTTGTATAATTTTCTTAGTTTTAATGTTGTATTACCTGTGCGTGTCCCAAATAAAAATATGTTCTTTCTTTTTATTTCTTTCTTTCTTTCCATCCACATCTTCCAAACCTTTTCTCACAGCATTTTCCTCATTCCTCCGTATCACATGCCCATGTCCAGTCACAGTGCGGTCTGAAAGTCAGTCTTTCTTTTATGTACTCATTACACCCGGCTGTTTTAATTTTTTTTTCATATGAGTGGCTTCACATTTGCAGCCCCTGTCATTTACCAAAATACTGCAATCTCTCAAACTGTATAGTGCATACAATATCACCGTAATTCTATCAATCGCAACTCATTCACCGTTCTGTTCCCGAAGCTGAATTCTGGTATTGCACGTATTGCTACATAATTGCTAAGATGCAAATGTGATTATGCATGTCGTCAGTGCTAAACATGAGCCTCCAAATAATCATAATTTTATCAAGTTATTCTTGGACAACTCTTAATAGTACTACTACTTAGCCAACTATATTTGTACCTAAATGAAGCATCCTAAGCCCATACTTATTATTGTTATTGTCTTCAGTACTTCGTGTATTTTAGGCTAATCGCTTCTTACATCTCTTTGACATGTCTTAAAATAGACCTACTCTCCCAGACATATCAATGCTTATTAACTACCTATTCAGACCCAACTGGAGTGTCTAAGCTCCTACCTAAAGTACATTATTAATACCGAATCCTAAAAATTCAGTCCCTAAGCCATTAAATATGTGATTCACGTTTGTGGCCTGTATGTAGGGCGTATGAATTGTAATCAGCTTTTATAGATACTCCACGTCAGGAATATAAAATATCTCGATACATTTTGGTTAAGGTTTTATTAAACAGATTTATTCTGGGTTTTTGGAGTTGAAAAGAAAATTTTCGCACGCGTTTTCGGTTTGTTGGTGTATAAATTCGTGCTGAGATTTCGGTAAGAAGGTTGGTGGCACATAAGGTTGAACTTTTTTATAAAAATTGTCAGCAGAATTTTTAAAATAACTGTATAGGGTACAATTTGTAACGTCAATTTAGTAAATTGCAATGTTATATTAGAAAATAAAATATAAGATAAAGAAATAACAAAACCGATTTGTTATTTTTTTTTTTTAACCACAACGTGGAAGCTTTTGGTCTATCTCACCTGATGGTAAGTGATGATCAGGTTAAGGTGGAAGCGAGCTTCACCTGGAATCCTAAACCAAAGAGGAACTGGCCATCTAACCTCTAACTACCGAAATGTTGTTAACATTGCTGTTTTGGCGACAGATTTAGATAAAATGGTGGTAGCTAGCCAGGCGGAATACGAAAAAGCCCTACCACCAACCAAACCGAGCAGATTTTTCTTTTCTCTCCTGGGATTTCAACCTCTGGGTCTGAGATAGGTAATTTGCAGGAAAATGCGTACAACATCTGCAAATCTAGCGACAGAAGTCACAGTAGACGCGTTTAATAACAAACAAAAGAAAAATAAAACTGCACCACCCATTCGGTACTGCAAATAAGGTTCAACCGAGACAAGTTGAGAAAAATAGACAATTGCGGAACTTTTACAGTAAAAGTAGTTACAATGTATTTTTCTTCATTCTCTGAAACATTGTCTACTCACTTTAACAAGTTGAAACTGGAAAGAAAAATAAAAATATTTTAGTCAAACCAATTTTTGTTCTACCCCGATGTCTAGGAATTTCATAATTTTCTGCATTCCAAAACGACAATTCCTGATTTGGATATTCCAATAATAAACAGAGAACTTGGCAACCGATTCAAAGTTGTAACAGCAAATTGCAGTGGCCTGATTTCGGTGTTCTTAGTAAATTTCATAGCTGTATTTTATTTTTTACGTGTAGCTAAAGTCCAAATATCATAAACATGGATTGCAGATTTCTATAAATTATTTGAAACTTTAATGCAAGCAGGAGAATGGTGTGGATGGATTAAATCATTATTGTAACATAACCTTTTTACATCCACTTATGCAATATCTAACTGGCAGCTGAAACTAATTGTTATGTTCATATCATCAGCAATCATGATAATATTTTTTTTTTCTTTTCTGTAGTGTCACAACACTCAATAAACTGTATCCCGTATAATCTATAACTTCAATCAGTTATTGGAAAATACTGAACTTCGTGTTTCTAAATAATGTTGGAACGTCTTTAATATAGGACAGCGATTCGATTCCTTGCAATGCATTGGCAGCTTCTACTTTTAAATTCTCTTCGTTGTATATACAGTGCTGAGAAGTCAAATTCGCTTTAAAATGCAAACCAGAAAACCAGATGTTAATTGACATGACATGTCATGATGTCATTGACGTCATATTCAAGCTTATTTTTGTTGACGGCTTAACCCACGTTTTCATTATCGAGTAAAGTAATCCCGATACAAAAACACTCGTCAAAGAGACACAAACGATAGTATCAGCAGATATTTCAATAAATTATTTCAAGCGTAATGATAATGACTAGGAGAACAGGGTATTTGACTACTGTCAAAAATATAAATTAATTAATTATTTTTTTATAGATGTTACAATAAAAAACACGATTTGTAAAAAAAATCGGGAGAAATATGGAGAAGTGACACGCTTTAGAAGTATTCTTGTCACGCGAAACGGTATTTTATAAAATTGTACTGAGTGACTCGATATTTTACTATCATGGCGGTCCTATCTTGTGACGTCGCGTGTCGCTTAAAACATTTTAGGAGTTTACTCCTCAAGAATCGATTTTCATATAAAGTCCCCGGTATGGAAATTTTATGAGGAGTGAAAGGTATACAATCGTAACACTAGTTTTATTCGTAAATAACCCGGATTAAATTAAAAAAAGCATATTACATTTTACTGAACGATAGCCGTTTTGCGTGGAAGTAACGCATATTTTCCATCAAATTGTTATTTTCGTGTTTTTGTTTTTTCTTAGTGGCATGTTTGCCGCAAATAAACGTATTTTCTTTTGTTTTACAAATGTCCTACTTCGATCTATATATTTCAAGACATGCGTTTATTTACCCTCTTTGCATATTGCATATTTAAAAACTAAGGAGTTATTAAGGAGTAAACTCCAGGCGTGCGTCAGAGCTGACACACACACTTTTTTATAACCCCCGCAAAAAGAGGGGTGTTATTAGTTTGACCGCTGTGTGTGTCTGTCTGTGGCACCATAGCTCTTTAACGGGTGAACCGATTTGAATTCAGTTTTTTAAAATTTTAATTCAGGTTTTTTAACAATGGTTCTTAGATATGTATTATCAAAATCGGCTTAGGCGTTTGAAGATTATGAGCTCTTTTCTAGTTCATGAATGCGTGTGAGTATTTTCCACAGGTCTGATCGATTTGAAATTTGGTATTCTGTTACTTCAATGATATTAGAAGAACATAATAACGTTTAACTGATGCTGCAGCATTACGTGGAATTTGCAGGATAGGTACCCAACTCCCTTACCAACTTACAGCAAAGGTATCGTGTTTGGGCTTATTGGAATGGTCTCAATAATAGGTTATAGATAGATGGTGAACAAGGTCTGGTGATGGAATAGGAAAGAGAAATGAGGAAACGTTTGTGTCAGGGGATTTTTTTTTAATTTAACTATTAAAATTATACTTATGGCTTAAATTTTTCCTAGGTTTCGAGAAATCGAATAAAAAAAAAACCGTCAAATGGAATTCTTAAATCACAGCACAGTAACGTCATTTATTGAATTCAACTGTAACTAAGTTAAATGTCATAGTCAGAGTCACGAATATTAAATTATTTGAGTCAGGGACTCGTGAAACTCGAAATCAAAAAATCATTAGTTGAAACTTTGAATTTCATTTGTGCTTCATTAGGCTTTTAAGTTGTATGTGATGAGCATCTAACTATTGATGTTATCTATGCTAATATGAATTATAATGAGTGTATTTGTTGAAATAATTCTGTATATTTGCAATGTCAGTAAGATTGTTTGTGTTATTTCAAAGTAACAGCAAAATAGAATTTGCACTAATACGCTGCTTCTGGGAATCCAAGGCTACGAGATAATACACTTTTTACACTTTTTATGCCTTTCGTTCGACATTTTTCATTCGAAGTGAAACATCTGAACACAAAATGAATCGAAGGTGAAATATGAGCTGAATGGTGTCAGCACAATTCAGCTCATTTTTCACTTTTGATTCATTTCACGGCGCCCGTTCACGAGCATGACGTATGGATGCGTCATGCGTCATATTCGTGAACGGGCACCGTCATTAGAGGAACTTGCACATATTTCTACATTGTTCTCTCATGTAAAATTTCAACATGAATGATGTAGCCAATATTAGGAAACAATATTTTGATTCACAAGACTGTCCATAGAGTTTCTTGCCCGTTCTTCTCCATAAGAAAGTACTACGCTTTGGAATGGGCAATTAGCTTCATCTTTCTAACTGACTGAACCCTTGACAATTCAAAAGTGTTCGTAATTGGTCCATTTGACATAAATGCTTTGAGTATTGAGTTTTTTTTTTTTTAATTTTAGATTACAAACATTAGCCACAATCAAACAACTGATTAAAACAGACAGATTCAATTCATTAATTGAGAAAATTCTCGCACTAATATAAAAACGCGAACGATGAAAGCTTGACCTAAGTTCTTGAACTAAGCTTCAGACAAAAGCTTAGTCACCTACTAATCCGCACACTTTTACACCACTTTCCCACTTTCTTTCTAAAACGACAATTGCTAACGAGTCGCCTCAGACATAGAATAAGAATGTGCAGAAACGAAACTCCTGGTCAAACACATTCTACTTACAGCAATACTATTATGGAAAATCACCACTTAGACCGGTTCGTGCCATCTTCGTTGTGCCAGGAAGGGGGACTTAGATTCCGCGTTACCATGTGCTAAGTGACTAGGATGCGCCGGATATTTAGTGGATTGGGCACCGATTTTTTTACGTCACTCGGGGAGAACTTTCATGCATGCAGTCAAGTTGACCTCTGCTCTGCCACCGAAGATGCCGTGGAGGTGGCAAAGTTTTGGACTGGCATGATTTGAGACAGACAGAATAAGTCCACTTAAAAACTTGGGAGAAGCGTTAGCGAGTGATGCTGCCATCATGTATTTTTAGCATTTTGGCAAACGGTTAAAGCAGCTATGATTGTATCGTCACTATCCTCACTGTCAAGTGCCCGAAAGTCTGACAATCAGCCTTACCAAGGGGCATCGTGATACCTAGGTGAAAATACTGGTTGTAGATTAAAAGAGGAAAATACAGGTATTTAGCTGCATCCCATTAGACTGGAAGCCGACCCCAACGTAGTTGGAAACAATTTAAGCAGATGATGATAATAGTATCTTCGCTTCTCTTAAATCGATCATAGACAAAATTGAAAACCATTTTTTTAGCTTAGACAAGCGCCGCGCAAGCGTTCTAGCTGGGTAGTGGAGAGCGGTAGCCCGGTAGGCTTATTCAGTGACATATCGTTGCACGTACAAAGGAAAGTACGTGTGTTGCGCTTCTGTAAGTACTTCTTATTCTATGTCTAGGGTCGTTCGGTCGAGCGAATGGGATCACAGGGTGAGCTTTAGTTGCAATGAGGATCGATATGAAGTTCACAGAAGCGTAGATTGAATGTGGGTGGAACAGATTTTTTTAAATCACAGGTACTTAGGCCCGCTTGCACCATATATTGCTAAATGCATAGCGCTAATTGAATTAAAAATATCTTCCTGTTTCTCTCAAGCATTTAAAGTTGACAGAGACCGAATGATGTTTTCTATTCTATTCTTTTTTTTTAATATGGCAAGCAAAGCCGATGTTGACCATTCTGCCAATGTTTTTTTTTTTGGTGGGAAATTATCAAATAACATCTCCCGCTCTGAGCGGAGCGGGAGGGCGTGTCAGACACTTACTGACTAAAACCCACCCGTGTTCCTTCAGTTGCGCTGTTGCTGGGCGCCACGATATCCTTTTTGGACTTCTTCGCCAATGTTCTGCCAATGTCTAAAGTGAGTTGGAAAAGCAAGTGTGTATCGAGATAAATGAAATAATCTAATAAATTGAATGATAAAATCTTCGATGTTGTAGTTGGGCTCAATATATATCTTTTAGGGTTAGGAATTATGTTTTAAGAAGTTAAAGACACAAATTTTCTAGGAGTTACACTATTGTAAGTCCTGAGAAATTTGTGTCTTCCAGCACATATTGAAGAGATTAATTTAAAAAAAAATAGTGCTTGGCTACGCATGGTCAATCCTGGCAGAAACTACAAATACCAGTGTTACTAGAAATGCCTATTTTGGTCGTTTTTATCCACTGGTAACTTATGGTATTATATACTGGGGAAAATCGACGAACGTGCAGTCTACATTCATTCTCCAGAAACAATGTGATAGGAAAATATATAATAAGCATAGCACCGAATCGCTAAGAGAAATTTTCAGAACGGAGGGCTTCTTAATACTGACTGGCATTTATATACCCGAATTATGTTTATTTGATAAAAAATAATATGCAATATTTTAATTACAAATCTGATTCTAAGAGAAACATTTGCTGGCAATGTAGGTAAATATTACATTAATTTACCTGTTATTAATAATATGATTTATTATAAAAGTACAGTTACCGCCAGCTATCAAGCAATTAAATGGAAATATGTTTAAAACAAAATTTTAAAAACCGATAGTGTATTTATAATCTGCATGACTTTTTTAAGGAAAAATAATGTTCGCACCTAATTTATTTGTTATTTATTTGTAATCTATTAATCTATTTGTAATATGTTTGTAATCTATTAATCTATTTGTAATTTATTTGAAATTTTGTTGCCTTGTAATAAATACTATTGCATATCCGACATGGGTAGACTGTTGCGCCTAAACATGTTTACGTTTAAAATAAAAACTGATGTACATAGTTATGCAATAAATTTATCTTTATCATTTAAAATAAAATGTTCAGCGACGTTTTTTGACAGTGTTTTGTTTTATTTTATGTAATGAAGTTGAGTGAATGAGTTAACTCAAAGTTTTGACTTGTATTTTAGCTTTTTGAACTAAGAACTAGCTTTATTTTTTTTTATTTTTTTTTTATTTGACAGGTAGTATTGTTTATTAGTATTATATAAGGTATGACAAAACTTAAAAAAATATAAAATGCTAACCTAACTAAAACTATTAGACTTAAACTAAACTAAAATTAAACTAAAATATGGCGTCGAAAAATTCCTCCACGTTGCTGTCTACTGGTAACTTTAACTTTAAATAAGTTACATTCTATTCTAATTTTGGCACGAAATATCGAGATTACGAAAACAACTCAATCTATGATCGCATCGTTGAGCCACTGATCCATCAAACTATTCTTAAAAATAACATCCATTTTATACGCTCCTTTATATTACACTCGATCTATCAAAATAAGACACACAATGCCTCAAATCTGCTATCTTTACTCAAACACGCTTCAAAGATTCCATTATTCCTGGATTCTACCCAAAATCATAAAAAAGACTAGGTAGATACTAAAAAGGTAAATGAGGACTACCTGTATAATGCCTAAAAAAAAATATCAGGAAAATCTTTTTCCATTACCCTTAAGTTGACATAGGCTTTGGCTTATCATTTGCACAATTTATTTTTCGACTGAGAATAACCTTGGCATAGGTATTTAGGGCAAAGTGTACCTAAGTACCGTATCTTAGCCTAGCTAGGTCTTGCATAAGTAGGCGAGAAATTTCAATTTTCGAGATAAATAAAAGTGTTTATTTTATTTGACTCTCTTGTGGCGGTCTTTACAACGCCACATGTGAACTACTCACACTGACGTAACGCAAAATCCTACATCGCGCAAGCAAAGTTTACCGCGCGACGAGTATATATATAATATGCAACGTCCCAACATCAAACGTCGGGCATTTGCCCACCAGACACAACATCCTTCTGGTCGAAGGCTCGTCCCTTTTCTGTGAAGGATGAGTGAACTTTATTTACATCCTGTACCTCATCCACTTTACTCCAAAAAAAAATACAGGGTTAAATTAAATTAGCTAGCAAAACTTTATAAACGAGATTGGTATCGATATCTAAATACGATAGAACAAAACAAAAACTGATTTTCTAAACTCATAGTTCAAGTTACTATGAAATCCACGACCGCAGGGTTACCTACTAACTTACAATTTTTTTTTTTGTAAACTACCAGTAGGTATCCCTGCGGTCATGGATTTCATAGTAACTTGAACTATGACTTTTAAAAGTCTGGTTTTGACATTTTATTATTATTAGTTACTATTGATTACTATTAGTTTTTGGCATGAAGTTGTGACATGTACCATGACTTTTTGTTTTCATTTTGTTAATGTGACATTTGATTATCTAACAAAACAATATTGAAAGCCTTCTGGCGGGACGTAGTATGGACCGATATTTATTTAACATCTGTATAATTTTTACCCTATGTTCACAAAATTAATAAATGAATTGAATAATATTATGATATATTTACACATACGTATTTACATGATTTTTAAAACTAAGACTTAATAATAATAATATGTACAAGTATATAAAAGGGGGGGGGGGGGGTAATAATTATAGGGCATCAAAAAATTCGTCCGCATCGCTATCAATAGGAAAAGTGCCCAAAAGGCTGGAGGCATTGCCACGTTGTATGGCAATGCTGATTCTTTGGTCAAAGAATAGGCCAGCCCTCTGGTCACGTGAAGAGTCGACCAGTCGCTTGGCAATGTCTTGAAAAACTAGGTGAGCACTCGGACCCCATGGCCCTAGTATACACTGGTATAAACAGGGTCAAATTCAATTCAATTCATTGCTTACTGAAGCAGAAAGGTACAGGTGCTTTTTAGGGTCCCGTACGTCCGAATGAAAAAACGGAACCCTTATAGAATCACTTTGTTATACGTGTGTCAGTCTGTTAAGACCTGTTTTTCTTCGGAACGCGTGGAGGTATCAAGTTCAAATTAATATCAAATATTATAAAAGTAATAGTGCTACACGTAAATGGTGTACTTTTTAGATATTGTGATTGGCCCTGAACTTTTCAGCTAAACATTTAGCAACATTAACAAAGAAATTGTGGGAGGGATTGCGGCTAAGTACTAACAGCCGCACAGGTCGATCGATCACGTTAAGCTACTCTTGCCGCAGTTGGTCGGTGGATGGGTGACCATCTTTACATACCAAGACTCCTCCATACCTCGGAAAGCCGACTGTCATTTGTAGATTTTTGACAGTCGTTAGAAGCCCAAAAGTCTGAAAACCAGTCATACCAAAGGATATCGCTTTACCTAGTAACTAGGTTGTGGAGGTCGGATAGGCAGGCGCTCCATGTAAAATACTGGTATTCAGATTAGACTGGAAGCCGACCCCAACATAGTTGGGAATAGGCTAGGCAGATGATGAACAAATAAATTATTCGCAATGTTGGCAGAAGCTAACTATGATGAGTGTGCTTGTAATAAACCTGAAGATGACTGATTTTGTTTTTACAATGAGGTATTTAATAGGTTTTCAATTATTTTAATTCCACCTTGTATAAGCCAGATATGACAATATAATATTATTGTCGTTGTCTCTTTAGAGAAACACACAAACAGACCAAAAAACAGTGATATGGTAAAGTATGAACACGATAGAACACCTCTGCTTATCATTTCGGGTAAAATAGACGTGGAAATATGTCGTAAAACTCCTGACAAATTCAGGTCACAAAGTAGGTTAGAGGAATGCTTAAAACCTCCGTCTCAAGAGCTGTTTGCACAAAATGTTTCTGACGGAGAAGTTGGGAATGGAATGCCAATAAGTAGGTAGTCTAGGTAGGCATAGTCGAAATTTCTTCCCTTGTTCTTGGAAATAACTTTGAGAAACACTTTACTACTTTAATTAACAGGCATTTCCTAACTACAATAAAAGAAACACTCAAATGTTACAACATGAAAAGGTCATGGTCCAGAATATTAATTGAATAATTTTAAACGCGTGAAACTCGTGGAAGCAATAATTGATTATCTCAATGCCTACCTAAGCGGTAGGTAACAAAAGAGGCGCATCCATCCAAACATTTGAAATACCCTTTTTTTAAATAAAGGCTAATTAAATTCTTCTATTCTGTTTTTTGATACTCAGTTCACAATTACGCCAAAAGGCAGATGCGTAATTTAAAAAAACTCAGAGGCGTGTTGTGTACTTTGCGTCTCACAGTACCATAATTTCCACCTACACCAACCTCCATTCATTGCAAACTCCATGCTCTACCCTCCGTTGACATCGGGACGTGTAATTGTACGCGAAGAAGGGATTATCTCAAGAAGACTCCCGTATCAATTCCAGTGTACTTTGAGAAATTGTCTTTTGTAAATGTGTTCCCGTTACGTAGGTTCGATATTTGCATGTTTGAAGACTTCAAATAGTAATCGGAATAAAATGAAGCGTATTGGCTTTGATCTCATGTACATTTACTGCAGGGTGAAGGGAGTTTGAACTTGGGGTCTTAAATTGTTAATAATATTGCTTAGACTACTGATGATTGGTGGTTGGATCTCTATATGTTCAATAAGGAGAGACTTTTCAGAATTATGATAATAGTGAACATCCTATTTCTGCACACTGTATTGTATAACACATGGAATCAATAGATTGATTTACGAAAAATATAAAATATTTAATTTCTGATCCCCGCAGAAGTTAAGTAAGGATTCAATACCTAGATTAAACCAGTAGTACCATGGAAAACCAAAATTGGACACTACAGTAAAAAAAATGTATGTCTATAAAAAAAAATGTGACGATGAGACACTCCGCAAAATCTTTTAATGATAGATCGCCCGATGACTTGTCCTGCTGGAAGCTCTTCCGGAAGGACAGGTTTATGTCCTGCTGGAAGACTTCCGTGAGTCCTGCTAACAGTACTCATTTTGAATGAAAAATGGTCTGGTCCTTCCAGTAGTACGGTGACCTTGACTTTAAACTTGCGCTCGTCATAAATTTTAAACATTTGGCTAGTGCGTATTAAAATCAAACTCATTTGTTTAATAAGAACTTTCGTTTTATGATAATAGATGTATTCGTACTTCATAAATTACCTATTATTATTATTGACGCGCATTTATTTAATATTATTTATAGGAAGGAACCTATTTAGGAATTATAAATCTATCACTTTGAATTTATTAAACACTTAAAAATTGTGCCAGTATAGTTACTTACAAAATAATTAAAAACAGGCAAGTAAAAAAAAAAACTTTTTTATGCTGGAGTACCGAAATGTTGACGACTCCATGCGTTTTCGGTACCGGGGCGTCGAAAGCAGTTTTGCGAGCGCGCTACCCCGATGCGCCATCGTATGGTGATGAAAGATCAATTGTGTTTAGAAACTATTTCTATGTGAAAGAAACAAAAGTAGTCTATATTTTCGTGCAAATTTGAAATTTGCGCTGTATACCATTACGGTACTGTGACCGAAAAAAGTTGTGTCCTTCTGGAAGTACTTAAAGCCCTGCTGGCAGGACTCTGGGCAATCTATCATTAAATAAAAAGGGACTCAGGCTTCGACACAATAAAATGCAATTCAGTTCGCACAGCGCTAATCACCTACTCACCCAGAAGTTACCTCGCTTTCTATCGAGTAACTAGTAGATCTTCTGACTACGTTACACTACTGAATTGGCCCAGCAAGGCGGGCCCGCCGCGTACTACCTGTCAACCTGTCATTTCTAAAAAACTCTGAATTGACAGCATAAAAAAAAAACATTTAAAAACAAAACACAACCGCTGTAGCCATTATCTTTCCAACAAAGATAAAGAAAGATATTTATAAACCAAACATATTGGTGTAGAAGTTGTAGTACTAGCTAAACACAGCTCCCTTAAACATACGTAGACACATCTCACGCCACGATCTTATTTCATCTCTCAGGATATTTGCTAACGTTACCACAGAGTACCACACGTATTCATACAAACACCAGTGTACTCATTCGCTTCGTTGACCGTCTTTATTAATTTATCCTTTTACTCATGACCGTATTATTAAAGCTGGAAACTCCTTTCTACATTACGTCGCTGATTTGATAAGGTGGAAATATTTGTATTGCCTACTAGATAAACTATTATGAGTTCTATTAATCTGTGATTTGAAGCAGAAAAACTTTAAAATGAACTTTGATTTAGACATTAACGGGTTGCTAGCTCGTCGTCTGATAAGGACCAGGCCAGGGTCGACGGCACGTTGTGTTCCACGCGCGCCTCAAGGAGATGTCAGCACAACTGAAGAGATCCGCTAGGGCCGATGCCTGCCGAGGTTGCGGGTTTATCAGATAGGGTTACCGTGGCCCCTGGCAACATACAGGCAACTGAAGAAACACGGGTGGCTATTAGCCGGGAGAAGTTATTTGATAATTTCCCACCCAAAATAAGGGGATTTATTTATAAGCGTTGCTTTAAGTTAAATCACGTTGAAACGTCAAAAATGTATGGTTAAACTGTAAACAGTCGCTAATCATTACTTAACTTTAAGAAACGTTTATAAATAAATAAATCCCTATGCAACTGGTATACAGTGGCAGCGTCCAAATACATTAATGACATGAAAAGATTACCGGGACCTGTTGCTAGTTGCATTGCATTAGCTTGTTGCATTTATATTTTTTTAAAGATATCTTCTTATATCTTTAATATTTAAGCCAATCTTTTGATGGACTGGATGGACAAACATTTTGTACATGGGGCAACGATAAAAGATCTCCCAGAAAACAAAACAAATGATTGCCGTCGCTATTATTTTTACTAGCAACACAACCCGCGACGTACGCAGACACATTTCACGTAAAGATCATATTTCATATCTCAGGATATTTGCTAACGTAACCACCACAGAGTAAATATATCAGTAGGAACGTGCTCGCAAGATGTGGCAACATTCTCATGCATAGAAAATATGAAAAACAATGAATACTTAATATATGCAGTTGTTCTAACTGAACGTGTTAGCACTGGCAACATTGAAACGATATAAGGAGGTTTTTTTAAAAAATGGAACGGTAGTAATTTTCTTGGATAATGTTGTGCAGCATGAAGGGCATTATTTGAGATTGAATGCGTGTTGAGTTTAAAACGTGCCGTCAGTGCGTGCTTCTACAGTAGATAACAAGTATTTGAGTTTGTTCAGTTAAATCATTCATTAAAAAAAAAATATACATATATACACCGTGACATTTTAGTTGTCTTACAAAGGGCTACTCAATGTACCCGACATAAAATAGAGGTATTTTATGTTGGGTACATTGAGTAGGAGTAATAAAAAAATTGTTACAATATATAATTTATTTTAATGAATGTTTATTGATACATAAAGTGGGCTGCTTTTGTAAGACGACTAAAATGTCACGGTGTACATGTAGGGAATTATGGAGTGGGAGGCTTTTTTTTTATTGTGAATAGTTGGAGAATTAGTTTTTTTATAAGTTATGTTTTTTACCTTACTGATTTATATTTTTGCTATGTAATATCTTTCATCTAGCGTTCCTGCAATCTGTACACAGAAAATTTATATATCCTTAAAATCTGTAGAAGTAATTTCGTGAAAAGGGACGGAAGTATGTAAGAGGAAGCCGAGAAAGTATGCGCTATTTAATTTCTCCAATGAGCGCGCGCGGTGCTAGAGTTGGCCGCCAGAAATGACCTTGACGAGGCTCCGCCCCTTTAATGTTGTTTATAAACTTAATGTTACTTATTACCAAGGTGAGATATCAGATTTTACATATCACATGCGACTACTATAAGGCTCACTCGATTTCAGGGTTCCGTACCTCAAAAGGAAAAAAATGGAACCCTCATAGGATCACTCGTGTGTCTGTCTGTCTGTCACAGGCAATTTGCTCCGAATTTAATGGACTAATTAAGTTGAAATTTGGTACACATATGTATTTCTGTGACCCAACCAAATGTAAGTAATTAAATGAACTTTGAATATACCCTGTATTCAAAATTCATTTATTTACGTTACACGTTCGTGGTTGGGTCAAACACTTTTGGGGGCAAACAAGAAATATTTAAAAAAAGGTTTTGCTAAAAGTACTCTGTGCATTTCAAATGAAAGGGCTTATTGCGGAATTTTATTTTAATTTTATTGTTTTTGCTGTGCCCTACAGGGTCCGTAATTGTAACTTAGCTTTAAGCCATTGTAACACCTTTATAGGTACCTATATTATGGAATGCAAATAGATATATGAATATGAATATGAAATCCTAAATGTATTTTTCATATAATTTTATAATAAAAACTTTAAAAGATATTTAAGAATTCGATAAAAATTTACCATTCCCCTCCTTATCTCCGAAACTACTGGACCTAGTTATTTGAAAATAAAACTTAATATGACTCTTTAGTCATAGATTACAGGAAAATCTATAAGACGTTTATGGTCTTAAAATAACAGGGTAAATCTCTCAATATTGTGCGTAGAAACTTTCATTTGTAGTTGGAATGTATGGGAGAACATGTATTTCAACTACAATGCTAAGTTCGTATTTGGTATAAATTCATCCAAACTATGGAACCCTTCATTGTGCGTAGTCCGATACGCACTTGGCCGGGTTTATTTTTTTTATTTTAAGCTCTTTTTGCGTCATGTTTACCGCAAATAAATTTTTTTTTTCTTTCTTTCTTTCTAATATTGTGCGTACAAACCTTACATTTGCAGTTGAAATGTATGGGACAACATGTTTTTCAACTACAATGTTAAGTTTGTTCTTGGGATAAATAAATACATCTCAACTACGGAACCCTTCATTGTGCACAGACCAACACGCACTTGGCCGGTTTTTTGTTAAAAATAATATACAATTTAAAGTTGAATGCTGAATTTTATTTGCACTACGATGCCCACATATTATAATATATCTGTGACTAAAGTAAACAAGTCCAGTTACGAGCACAAATACCTCTTACACTTTCACAAGATTCGCGACGCCTTGTCGCGCCAGACCCCGTAGAAGATGGCGGGACGAGCTAGTCAAAACAAATGACCAGTGGTCCGCTTTAGCACTGGATCACAAGCACTGGAAGTCATGGAGAGAGGCCTTTTCCCAGCAGTGGGATTATACAGGCTAACAGTAACAGTAACTGTTATGAAATAGGTTTTATCTCAAAGGTGCAATCTTTATTTCATTAGAAAATCTTTTAAAAATTTTGCGTAAGTCTATACAGGTTAGCAGGGACACCGACATGAAAACTTTTACTATACTATGAAAACTTTTTAGAATCAGTACAAAAAAAAAAAAAAAAGTGACACTCCGGGAGTGCCGACAGAAGTGAAAGCGTGAACAAATTTACTGAGCAGGAAATAATGTATCGCGCGTTGATGTCTTTTTAATGGTCCAAAGCTGGTGTCGTAACAGTGTCGCGAAATCAATTGTTTAGTCTCATCTCAAAAATGCCCTAAGCGCCTACAGAAGTTTTCACTTCAAAAATCTGCTCTTTAATAGAAAAGTGCAATACCTACGCCGTCAAAATGTATGGAACAGCAGATTTTTTTTAAATTAGCGACGAATAGTTTCAGCGCAGGGGTTACAGAATCATGTACTGAATCTAAAGTAATAGTTTTTGCGTCGATGCCACTCTGTATAATGTATCTATATTGAATTCGCAATTTAGTTGCCAAACATATATATACAAACACGAATTTAAGGAAAAATAACTGTAATGCCTGAAAATAAGGTTCAGTTTACGCTACAAGTTCATATTTTTTTATGACTTTTCATCAGTACTAGTCAGTCTAAAACCAACTTTATTTACACTATCATAAAGGTGGAAATAGCATCAATTGAATACAAGGATTGGAATAGACCTTATGCTCGTGACTGTATGTATGCATTGTGTTATTGCCTCATATTCCTTGGAAATATAATTTTCTCAAACATGCATGGAAATATTGTCATTATTTTCGAAAAAAGAACACGCGAAGTATCGAATTTGCAGTCAAAGTAAATCAAATCCATTGCAGGAGCGTTTTTTGAATTTGGAACATTACAACGCTCCAGCAATGTTGTATGAAACTGCGTGCTGGGGTTATTAAATACTCTTTGATCTGATCTCTTTTATCATTCTTGGCATAACAAAGTAAGTCTCTTTGCTTAGTACAAATTGCATTCACGTGGCTGTATAGCCATAAATGCGTTTGCTTTTCGGCACAGATATTAAATAGAAAATTGGCGGCAAAGCTGAAAATTCGTCTTGATTTGTTATTTACATACATAATAAAAAGTAAGTTTAATTTCCCTGCATTCTTTTGAGAAATGCAGTATACATATAGTCTTCGCCTACGGCTCGGCCTTCAAACTCATACTCGACCTGCAATTGCCTATTTCACGTCATTTACTGTTAATTTAAGTTAATCTACAGTTCATATATTACAGAAAAGATTTGTATTTTTGTTTGAAATGAATAAACACAAAAACTATTGGCCCGATTTCAAAAATTCTTTCACCAGTAGATTGCTATATTATCACTAAGTAGAATAGGCAATAATTTATAAAGAAGCTAGTCACTAATAAAACATCGCATCACAAAACCACCCCAACCCAAAATTCCCACAAGCAAAACTGAACTTTATTCCTATTAGTAACAGAGTTCTATTTCGTCGTTATTTTCGGCTTAAAAAAGTTTTATTAATTTTGATGTAAGTAATACAAAATCATCGTCATGTTAAAATTAATTAGGTTTAAGGCTCGTTTCTATTTTTAATTAAGTAAGAGCAACGCAATCTAAATTGTAATTAGTTCTAAATATTTCGGTACAACTGAGCAAGGGATTAATTTACAACTTTGAAATGAGGCTCGAGATATTTAATCGACGTCGAAAAAAGGAGGTAAATAATATGTATTGCCTTGTTGGTCTAGTGGTTGCGAGCTTTAATAATGTGCATGATATGCTGGGTTAGATTCCTAGGACAGACAACGTGTTATTGGGTTTTTTCCATCCTAACTTAATATCATAAATGCGAAATTTATTTTGATTATTTGTTTGTTACGTTTTCACGCTAAAACGGCTGAACAAGTTCGGATGAAATTTGGCACATGGGTATACCATGACCTAAATTATTACATAGAATACTTTTTACGGGATCGAGACGCATCCGGGTGCAGCTAGTAAGGAATTAGGAAATCTCAGTAGCAGCCCGAGTCTGGATTTGTGCCCGGTTGCTGGCAATAGGCTCGCCCCCTATTACATGGGACTTAAACATAACTGGCGAAATGTGGGTGTACTATAGGTAAATCTCTGCTTAAACCTTCGGGTATTACAGGCGTGATGTTATGTTATGTTATTTTAATATGAATTCTGTTCAATACAATGTAAACATTTATTTTGATATTCTGAAATATTAAAGATTCATTTATTTAATTGAAGTAAATAATTTAGAGTCAAATTTAATATTTTTGTTTTTTTTTTTTCATATTTTTTATGTGTGCAACATTAATGTGCCTTAAACATATTTTTAACGTGTGGCAATACAGGTTTTTCTTGTCACTTCTTTAATAAGTTGAGTGTAACGCACCATTATTTTTTCCCTTTAAATCAAATATAAGTGAAATCCATATTTTACTCTCTCTGTTTTATTTCAAACAGATTCGACGCGGTTTATTTTTTTTTCTTTATGTGTCGAAGCGTACGTATCCGTGCTATAAACTCAATTATACTTTATATCCAACACAGTACTTTGAGCTTCTTAGGACTTCGAAGCGTGCTTGTGAGTTGAATAAGGCGATTTAGTTCAGTAGGTTGGGAAAACGGGAATATCGATTATGCACACATTGCTTGTAACTAGTGATGTACCGACTAATCGCCGACCAGTCGGGAAAGCCAACTAATCGGCCATATTTGTAGTCGGCGACTAGTCGGCTAAAACCGCCGACTTAGTCGGCCCATTTTATATTCATATAAGCTTAAAAATTTAAAAGACGGTGATTGAAATGAAATTGAAATCTTACTGTTATTATTGAATTAGTTTTACAGTTTACTTTCGGTGTAATCTAGAATAGGATTGGAAATTAGAATAGAATGGAATAGGAACCCTTCGTTTGGTCCATTAATTAAGTTCTACTGGTGCGCGCACATACGAGCCGAAGGCGTAGTCACGAACATTGCCGATGTCGCCCGAACCCAACCGAGAGCAACGATCGGCTTGGCCGACTAGTCGGCCATTTTGCAGCCGACTAGTCGGCAAGTTGGTTTGTCGGCCTATGATATGCACTAACTTCCAAAGATTAACTATTAAAAAGTTTCAGATTTGTTTTTGTAATAAAAAGGAGCGCAGTTGGTGCACGTTCAATATTTGTACTAATATGATCATATTAAGTTTTTTTTTTTTGTGAATAGATCTGCCATAGGAATATCCTTAATATTCAAATTAGAAACCAACTGCACATTTATTTTGAGCCAAGTTACATCGCAAAGCAAATTTATTTCACGTCAACGATATTAAAAAACGAACATCAATGTAATTTCCTCGGTTTTGATTTTTGAATACACGGGACCCTAAAAAATTATTTAACATTTCAATGCTGCCAAAAATGAAGACAAATAAACTTTAACTGTGCTTACACAGTTAATGTTTATTTTCGTCCACAATCAGCTACCGTGATCATTGTAATAAAAGAAGATTCGATATTGTTTGCCAAACAATTTACTGTGCTTTAAAAATACAACATTATTTTTTTAACACAGGAACGCTCCCTTACAAATTGTATTCCGATTTTATTGCCCGTATTATGCTCTGCTTTGCGTTTTAATGTTGATGATTCGAAGAGGGAGAAATGTAGCGAATTATGATGCACTAGTTGGTGTCCGAGGCTTCGCCCGCGTGAAAACATTTTTTTTTTCTCTTGAAAATAAATCAAATTGAAGTGTCTGTTTGTAATGTTTAAGTAACAGCTTTTTTCTAAATTCATATGAAAGTGTAAACGGTACATAAAGCAAAAAAAAAAAAACAATTTTAATTTTTTTGTCTGTCTGTTCCGGTTAATCCCCGAAACGGCTAGGGACCGCCGACTTTGACGGGACTTTTACTGGCAGATAGCTGACGTTATAAAGAATAAGTTTGGCTTTTATTTAAAAAAAAAAACGACTAGGGTCTAAAAAGTAACATCATCTACTCATCCTTTTATTTTAGACAGCTAGTCTAAATTAAAGTTAGCTAACACTGGGTGTGTTAGCTTAAAGAGATGTCGGCACAACTGACGGACTCCGCTAGGGCCGATGCCTACCGAGGTCGCGGGAAAGTCCCACAGGGATACCGTGGCCCCTGGCAACATACAGGCACCTGAAGGAACACGGGTGGGTTTTAGTCAGTAGGAGTCAGATACGCCCTCCCGCTCTACGCAGAACCGGAGAAGTTATTTGATAATCTACCACCCAAAAAAAAACCGGCCAAGTGCGTATCGGACTGCGCACAATGAAGGGTTCCATAGTGGAGATGAATTTATTTATCCCAAGAACAAACTTAACATTGTAGTTGAAAAACATGTTCTCCGATACATTACAACTGCAAATGTAAGTTTGTACGCACAATACTGAGAGGTTATTTTAAGACTATAGTCTTCTTATAGATTTTCCTGTAATCTATGAGTAAAGAGCCATACTATTTATTTTTTTCAAAATTTTAGGTCCAGTAGTTTCGGAGATAACGGGAGAATAGCCAATTTTCATCGAATTTCTTAAATATCTTTAAAAGTATTTATTTTAAAATTATATAAAAAATATGTTTAAGATCATTGTAATAAGCCCTTTCATTTAATATGTCACACGGTACTGTTAGCAAAACTCTTTTTTTTTTTTCATGTTTGCCCACCAAAAGTGACCCCTATATTCATTAGTTTACCTTACACTTTCGTGTTTGGGTCACAGAAATACATATGTGTACCAAATTTCACCTTAATCGGGTTATTAGATTCGGAGCAAATTGACTGTGACAGACGGACAGACAGACAAACAGATAAACGAGTGATCCTATAAGGGTTCCGTTTTTTTCTTTTGTGAAAAATGTTGTTTAAGCTCGGGGTGGACTGCATGAATTAGGTAATGGTTTATTTACCGTCTAAGCTTTGCGATTATATACTGTCCTGCACTGTACTGTACACCCTTCTATTAGAGCTCGTGCTTAAAAAGGAGAGAAGAACTAGTTTTAAGTGATTTTACACTTAGTCAGTTCACTTAGGTCAAGGTAAATCAAGGTACAATAAAATCCGACTTGAAAAAGTAAATTACTTTAGCGTCGGTGGCATGAAGGCGCGACGCGACGGTGCAAGACGATTCTGGTAGAAAAATTCCATGAAGTTTTCATGCATGCAACGTCGCGCCTGTCTGCAGGAGCCTTTAAACGAAAATACAAAACCAAAGGCATCGATTTCCGGAGTTAAAGTTATTTTTCTCTTTGTATTTTTTTTTTTTTTTTTTTTGTATAAAAAGTTTTTTTGTTTAAATGCGTTCCACTGCGGCCCTATGTGGCTGTAATATGCGCTTTCCCTATTAAGCGTCATTTTTTTTTTTCATCTTCATTTACATCGTCGTATAATATAACAAGGTGCTAAGAATGGTCGCCCATTTTATATTTTGTAGTGATTTTTTTTTTGTTATGTATTTTTGTGGTACCTATACAAAAAAATATAGTATCTGTGTGACCGAGCTCTGGTCTAGTGAAAATAGAAATTGCTCATTTAATAATTCTATGCTGCCAGGTCATTATTCTAAGGTTCTCTATAAGGGTATCTTGTTCTAAAATTTGGGCGGTCGAACTCTGCTCGGGTGAAAATACGGAGAAAACGAATTTTCCCAGATATGAGACCTAGCTAGATCGATTTTTTGCCCCCGTAAACCCCTATATTGTAACTTTCATCGAAATAGGGCAGTTTTCGAGAACGTGATTATGAATTATAAATATATATATATATATATATAAATATTGCTCGTTTAATAGAATGGGGTATATGACAAAAAAATTGTTAAAGAACTTTTATATGCGGACTGTATGTACATCACGTATGTAAAATTGTCCAAGAACAAAGGATGTCTTTGGAACACAATTTTACATTACCTACGTACGTCATCCGTAGGTGTCATAGGCAACAAAGGAATTTTGACAAAAGGTAGCTTCGTCCTTCCGCGTAATACCTGAGTCGCCTTTGAACTGACTTACGGATCTAAAATGGCTGCCGGGTCCTGTGCATTGGACCAAACTAAATTGTAAAGGCTATCATACCTACAGCAAAATACCTTACAATTACGCAACTCTTTGAATTTATCAATACTTAAGGAAAAATCGCTTTAGAACGATTTTCTTTTAAAATATTTTTAAATATCTTAGTCACCTTTCAACTGACTTACGGATCTAAAATGGCTGCCGCGTCCTGTGCCTTATATTTATGCAACTTTAATAAATACCTTAAAATGCAACTTTTCAGAAAATCGGTTTTGAGCGATATTCTTCTAAAGTATTGATAGAAATTTTATGGTGTTACGAACAAGCTTTTCTTGAAACCATACTATTTTTCCACAAAGTTGAAACCGTTACTTCAACAGAAAATCGCTTTTGAATGTTGCGTAAATGTACGGTGTTCATACTCGTGCCTATACATGGTCAGTTCTATCTTCAGATCCGTCTTATTTCCGTACCGTGTGTGGATGTTATGAACTTAAGCACTAGGAGCAATTACTACTTTAAGCAAATCGTTAAAACTAAACATTTTCATCGTTTGGTGTTTCAATATGACATAGATTCGTTTGTTCCAATTGATTTCTTAATTTGGGAACGGAACATAAAGTCAACACTCGGTACAAAATTTAATGACAATAATTTATGTCTAATTTTTTTTCTGTTGTTGCAGGGACGTGGATGATTTTTTTTAATGCCATACGATTCCTTCTCTACTTTTTCTTACATGTACATATTATTATTATTAAACTCCGGCCGCTGAGAGAAAGCGTTCCTGACACCTCTTAGTTGGTCACGATTAGGAACAAATAAAGTATAAATTCGTAAAACACGTCTTCTTTTGTACTCAACTGAGAGAACGGTGTCAGGAACGCACCGTCTCGGCGGCCGAAATGTAGTTTTTTTTTTGTTTTAATGGCATCTTGCAAGGCATCTTAGAAGGTTTTCGGCTGCTTAACTGGACTTTCCTGTGATTGCCTCAATAAATTAAGGCCTCCAGCCAGGGCATAAAACTTAGAAATTAAGCGACTACACGCTAAGGGCACCCCCTGTGGGGTACGGACCTCAGTTTAGGGCGTCGCTAGGAGAGGACAGCAAGGGACAGGTTGGATCGGATAAACCGGAATATAATTTAATGATCCACGCATATAAATCATATAATACTGTATGTTTCACTATGAATAAAAATACAAATTTAACTATAAAGATAAAATAAAAAATAAAGTACCCATTTTACAAAGAAAATATTGTGCTAAGACTCAAAAATTACATAAAATACATCAAATCTGCCAGGGAAAACATTTACTTTACCTGCGACGTAAAAAAACATTCAAGCAAATCAGCTATATATTTAGTGTCCATAAACAAGGTCAGTTTTGATTTATTAGTTTCATTATGTTTAATATCGAAAGTTATAGTGTTAAAGTTAAAGTTTCAGCTCGGAGGCTTGCAAGGCCTGTCTATACTTTAGTGTAGTTTGTTGTCCATCAATAATAATAATATAAATAAATTTATGCTAGGAGATTTGAGTACTTTTACCTCAAAAGTAATACCTAATACTTCGTAACTTGTACTATTGACCTATAACTTAGTCTAGAGGTCACAAGCCTGATTGTTGAGCATAGAGCTGCGGCTGAGAAATATTCGTTCTCCTTTATTTGCCCGCAACCGCAAAACGCCGACGGCAACATCGTCCAATCGCAATGACAGACCGCAGCGACTCGACTGATTTCTAGGTGACTCTATAAAAACGTTTTTGTAAATGGCGACTCGTGCCTCCGGTTGACGCCAGTTGAGGTTCGTATCCCACTGGGGGTACCCTTAGTACACCTATTTTTAATTAGCATAGTTGAACCTCTGGCTGGAGGTTTTAAGTGTAGTAGTACAGGAAAGTCCGGTTAAGTAGTCATGATCTCAGAACTATGAGATGCCCTTCCAAAAAAACAGAACTACGAGATGCCCTACCAAAAAAAAACCGACGTTGCTGCCTATCGATGCGGTCGAGTGTCAACCACAGACCGTATATCCGTATTGCTGCCACTGGCGATCACTAACAGAGCGACAAGACGTATTTTTTGTTAGACAAATTTCTGTCGCGAAACTGAAGAAGAGAAATGGCACTGCAGTCGAAGTTTTGACACCGCGTTCGGAATTAAAACCGCAGCGGCATGTCGAGTCGCTGCGGTCTATCATAGGGATTGGGTGACGTTGCGATCACTTTAGTAAAACCACCTTTAAAGTTCTGTCATAATGCTTAGTGAGATTCATGCCACAATAAAAAAAAACAAAAACAGAGAGATGTTTTTCTCTCACCCCACAAAAATCAGTAACGTAAGAAACAGGCCATAACTCTACCTGTAACTTAGAAGAACTGCCATAAAGCCACCAGAGATAAAATTTAGTATCTATTAGCTAAAACTAACTAACTTAGTTTTAGTAGTGAATTAACTTAACTGCCCCTTCTGTAATTCGAATAATTTGGCTAAAGTTATTAAGTTGTTTTCATTTTCGATGAATATTAAATGGCACACTGTCATAATAGTGAAAGCTTCTTGGCCAAATAACAGCGGTCTATCGATTTTTGCGAGTACCTACAGAGAACCTAGACAAAGTTACATTATACCAGCGAACGATGAAGCAAAAGTCAAAAATGTTTCGGGCTGTCATATGAAGAAAAGCTTATGTCAATCCTGTTGAAAATCGTAGAAGTATGAAACGCTTTGCCGAGGGCAAAGCTCTATCGGTATTTTTTTTACATACTGTATAAATTTTACGATTGATAACCGATAGTTATTTTGTAAAAACCTATACATAATGCACTATATACAACCTGTATTAATTCATGGGGTACTTTTTATCCGAAATTACGTTCCCTTGAGATATTTTCCGACATCCATGCGGCTGCGGAGAGCAGGGCCGCGACTTACCTCGAGTTGAGCTCCTTAAGTTCTGAGTTGAGCTCCACGATTACCGACAAATGCTTGCACTGACTGGACAGGTCCACTCAAATCTGTGTGGTCCTTTCCTCAAAAGACCATTTCAGACACTATTCTACATGATCCTCATATGGTCTGACCAAGATTATGTCTGGACTTTAAAAGAGACTGTGACCTCTGAGTTTGTTTCGGCCTTTCTTCTCAGAGTAGTCAGATAGGAAACCCTGAACTCATCTAGCTTATTTTTAATATGACGTGTAAAAATGATTCCGATATCCTATTTACAGAATAAACAATTTCATTTCATTTTCGAGCCATGGCAGGCGCTTTACTTTATGTAAATTATTTAATTACTCAAAAAACGGTGAAGGAAAACATCGTAGGGAAACCGGCATGTCCTAGAACCAAAAATTCAAACACAATGACTTCTACCAACCCACACTGGCCCGCGTAGTAGATTACAGCCCATTCCCTCTTGGAGAAAGAAGGCCTGTGTCCCAGCAGTTCAAAATTACAGGCGTACTATACGCGGGCGACGCCGCGAACAAAACCTGGAAAGGTAATTCACACCGCAATAACACTTTATGTCAATCACGATTCATAAACTACTCTCAAGCCTAGAACACCCTCCTGTCAGTTCCAAAAGCAATTTACCTCACTATCATCGTCTAAATCCTACCTCCCAAGCCAGACAACACAATAACTATTTTGGCAGCAAATTGAGAACAGTTAACATACATGTCGGCCGCAACTTGTAGTGCTGAGATAGGACTGACGATATTGTTATTACTAGGCAGATATCTGGATCTAATTTAGTGTGGTGTGTTTCTTCCCTAAATTATGTGAAAAGTTTGCTAAGGTTGTAGGTACTTGCAGTATTTCTATTTTCTTAATGTCCCTCGGGAATCATCGCTTTTCCGAATACAAATGAATGCTAATTTTCATGTCCATCAATTATTAGATTATCGTGTATAATAATTTGAAGTCAGAAATAAGTACTTGTTTTGATTTTCGTGTGAACTATATAGAGCTTTAAAACTATTTTCCTATCTGTCGTGCCTGCGACTTGAGCAGCTTTTCTCCCATTTTTTTTATAAATTACATTAAGTTAAAAGAATATTAACAACTCTTTATACTTCCAAGTCGATTGAGATTATCTGGCCTGCACCAAGTGTAAAGGGCAACTGATAGAAATCCGACGACTGACGAAACACGAAGTTTGCCTAGAGACATTAAGAAAATAGAAATACTGTACTGTATTGTTGCACAATTTATTTTTTCGTCAAACTAAATAACTGTCGGTGTGTTGTCCATCGCGCTCGACGGCCTGTAGCGTTTTGTGAGTACACCGTGCACGGATCAATCTAGTCGCTAAGAACAGCTTTTGCTGAGATAGTTCTTGTTGTTTTTATTTTTTTTGCAAACTAATAAATAAATAAGTAACTATTAAAAATATTATTATGTATTAGGTAGGTATGTTGAAACTGTTTGTACTTCCCGTCACGGGTCCCTAAAGTTTTATTTCCCTTTTTATCGCACTTTTTTAGGGTTCCGTACCTCAAAAGGAAAAATAAAACGGAACCCTTATAGGATCACTCGTGTGTCTGTCTGCCTGTCCGTCTGTCACAGCCAATTTGTTCCGAATCAAATGGACCGATTAAGTTGAAATTTGATGCACATATGTATTTCTGTGACCCAAACACGAACGTCTAACGTAAATAAATGAATTTTGAATATAGGGGTCACTTTTAGGGGCAAACAAGAAAGTTAAAAAAAAAAGTTTAGCTAACAGTACCGTGTGACATATCAAATGAAAGGGCTTATTGCGACGATTTTAAAAATATATTATATAATTTTAAAGATATTTAAGAAATTCGATGAATATTGACCATTCGCTCCCTAATCTCGGAAACTACTAGACCTAAAATTTTGAAAAAAAAATATACATAGTATGGCTCTTTACTCATAGATTACAGGAAAATCTATAAGAAATCTATGGTCTTGAAATAACCACACAATATTGTGCGTATAAACTTACATTTGCAGTTGGAATGTATAGGAGAACATGTTTTTCAACTACAATCTTAAGTTTGTTCTTGAGATTAATTAATTCATCTCAACTACGGAATTCTTCGTTATGCGTAGTCCGACATGCTCTTGGCCAGTTTCTTTTTTTTTTTGCTCTAGGTATTGTTGTTAAGACATTATTTTGACTTGTTCATTTTATTTGTTTTTGTGTTTCACGAACTGTGTCCAAATAAACGTTATTCTTTCTTTCTTTCTGTTGTTGAAGAAATGTACCGTTTTGATGGTCAAAGTTGAGGTTTGGTAATTTATTTCTTGGTCTGTCAAAAAGATTCTAAAGGTAACTTACAATTGCTTCCCGTAATTAAAAGGGTTTTGATGGTAAATTGTTCGGTATTCGAAATTGACAAGATGCTAATCGTGATAAAAGAAATCATGAAAACATAGAATCTTCTACTAAGTTTAATAACTGCCAGATATTTCTAACATTCGCTTCATGAATCACTGATTTTGGAATATCATTGGCTGTACAGATTGTGAGGAAAATTAGGTCTAAAGTTATTTTCCTTTTTACTGTGCTATTAATCATGGTAGAAATAAAAAGACGTGATATAATAAAGATTTTTAGGCCGATTTTAATAATTTCCTATGGTTGCGTTTTCGATATTGCCAAACAACATGTAAATTATAGGCACAGATTAATACAGATAGTTCACTCCGCAAAATCATTTAAATAAAAGACGACTCTTGCTACGACACAATAAAGTGCAATTCAGGTCGCACAGCGCTGATTATCTACAGTTATTTCACGTAACTCTTATATCTGACTACGTTACGCTCACGGAATTGGGTCGACAAGACGAGCTCGCCGCCTAATCGTAGTTTCATACCTAAAATGCCTTCTGTATAATTCTGTGGTATAGGTACAGTTTCCAGTGTAGTATAGTGCATTTCATGCTTTAAAAAATAATAAAAATAAACTCACCAACAACACTAAGATGTACCCTCCTAACTAAAGGAGGATGAGCAGAGATCTGGCACTCGTAGAACCCCTCATCTCTTTCACTGACGTACTGAATCAGGAGTCGCCAATCGTTGGGATGTTCGAAGGCCAGAGAGTAGCGGGAGTCGGCTGAGTACGTGTGGCGGCCAAAGGAGAGAAGGTGAAGCTCTTCGCCTCGGCGACGTACCCAGGATATCTAGGGACGAAGAGAAGGTTATTTAGATTCTTTAGTTTTTTTTCTTCGACATATCAGAATAAAGTAAAAGAGGTAATATGTACAACATATAAAAAAAACCTGTCCGATCCGTGAGGGTGTTGTTTAGTATCGTACTGAGAGTCTATTTATGAGGAAATTTTAATTTTTTCAATGGGGAATTTTACCGGGTTTTTACATGGGGCGTCGGCGGCCGTCGTTTAGTGGGTGTCTTCAAGTCATAGCTTATGACCCCTGTTGAAAATTTGATAATTTTTAATGGATTTGAGATAATTGAAGATTAAAACAACTTTAGGCGCGTTGAGCGATTTTTGATAGGGGGTAAACTTATGGATTCGCGTCACCGACACACCGTCGTGCTTTATTATAGTATATAAATGGCGCTAATACCAGTTTTAAGTTTTTACTTCTTTCGGCAGTTCCCATGACTGCCTATTTTGATTTCTATTTTCAATAATAATGAGATTTATTTTTACTTTTTGATAAGTAATTGCAGTAAATATGTGCCCCTTTTGGATAGGACAGGTTTTTTTACACATTGTAGAATTTTTCCCCTACTTTTGCAGGTGTCAAAAAAAGCTCCTTGTTATGCAAATGATTCATCAAACCATGGGCTAGTAGTCCGATAGACGCGGCGCTAGTGTTAATGTCATTGCATCAAATTGCATTTAAAAAAATGTAGTTCCACAACTTTTCCGCCGGAGTTCAGTGGTGGTGCGGACTCTACCTGTTATCTGCTAATAGAACTGTGATCACCTGTCGAGTTTCGTGTTTATGACAATTTACTCTTTGACTTGTGGTTGTGCAGACGAAGATGTATACTCTTTTATTCGACAATTTGGAGAAATTAACGGAGCTAGCTCCTAGCTATAGTGTTTTAAAAAGTAAAATTATAGTGGATCATATTAATGTCACAGCGAAAAGCACTCTCAACATCACACAATAAAAGCACAAAAAAATACACTAGAAGAAACATAGGTAGGGTAGTTTTAAAGCCTCTTTGCTTTAATATCATAATTCTAATGCATGAAGTAGAAGCAGTAATAAAATAACAGAGTCGCGTCATTAAATAGGTAAGCACAGAAGGTCGGATCCATGCAACGGAAGAAAACGCACGCACACATAAACACGCTTCATGTACAGTACGCTCGCCACTGTCATTTGTTTGACTTAACTGGAGATCGATGTACGTGCGCGTCTATGTGTGCGTGCGCTGATTTTCTCTCTTTGCATGAAGCGGGCTTTCTGTACCTATCTATTCTGTGCTCACGCTTTGTTTGCGGCATATAACAAGACAGAACAAATGTTTAACTTTGCATCTCGGAGTGCGTAATGGGATTCTGTGGCTCTTTGCTGCATAATAATGCTTTTTCATAAAAGTTTTAATCCTTTCATAAGGATTAAATATTATAATACACTGCAAATATCTCGTGTCAGTATGAGTTACACGACAATAACTCATAATGTGGTTAAAAGTTTTCCAGTTAGAAAGGTTAATAGTAGGGTTGACTACCAACGGACTACAACGCGAAGTAAAGTCAGAGAAATTAATTGTTTTAACTTTCAGAGTAACTACCAAATTAGGTTGTCCGTATATTCAAATCACAACTGTAATACTTTGACAATTGTGTGAAATGGAAATAACACGGAAAATTGGCGTAGTGTGTCAAATGGATAAGCAATTCATTTTCGTGACTATACCTACAGTAAGACACGGGATTCCATCAGCTTTTTGGTCTCTGCCAATTTTTGAGAAATCCTATGCTATTTGCAGCAATATTTGTATATAATATACATACATTTGTAATCATGTTTTCGAAAAAGGCTTATACGGGTTTACGGGGGCAAAAAATCGATTTAGCTAGGTCTCATATCTGGGTAAATTCGTTTTCTCCGATTTTCATCCGAGCGGAGCTTGGTCGCCCAAAGTTGAGAACAACATGGCTACCTTAGATTAATGACATGGTAGCATGGAATTAATAAGTACTATACATGGAATTAGTATGAACTTTCCTATACTATTAAATGAGCATTCTCTATTTTCACCAGAGCAGATCTCGGTCGCCCAGGTACTGAAATGTAATGTAAGCAATGTAAACTTAAAGATCGAGTGTGCTTACTTTAGTAAACAGAAATCAACTTTATGTCTGAAGTCTAGAATCATTTATTCTTTAACTCATTAAATAGATACATCTGAGGAAACTCAGGATCATATTTGACCATAATATCCATACTACCTTACTTACCTAACATAAATAATGAAAATGCGAAAGTACATAATTCTGTCTGTTTGTCTTTTCCGTCTGTTTCTCTGTCTGTTACCTTTTCAAGCCGGCTGAGAGAATTTGGATGATGGTACACGGATAAACTTTGACCCGGATTAGGACATAGCATACTTTTTATCTTGGTAGGACGTTCCCATGGGATAATATCCAACGTTCACGCGCACGAAGTCGCAGGAAAAAAGTTCTTATAGAATAGTATTTTATACAAAAAAAAAAACTTTTAAAATACTTGAGCACACAACTTTCATTGTACTAATTTAATTATTAGTCAACTTACCGTCTTCTCCCCCAAGTCATGCACTCGACAGTGTAAATGAACGCGACTGCCGAGCTGAGCCGTCACATTATTAGTAGAAGCATCATCTTCGAAGAAAGGCAGAGGCTCTGAAGTAGTGGTAGACGGGTCCTCTTCGTGGTCTTCATATGTTTCTGTGAAGACTTCGTGCCAGAAGGGACCGTTGATGATTTTCTTGTCACCGGTTTTGAAATCTGTTGAAAAGTTTTGAGTTTATTTATTTTCATATTAACGATGGCCACTGCTGAATACA
The DNA here is from genome assembly GCA_916610215.1 of Omphaloscelis lunosa. Taxonomy (NCBI): domain Eukaryota; kingdom Metazoa; phylum Arthropoda; class Insecta; order Lepidoptera; family Noctuidae; genus Omphaloscelis; species Omphaloscelis lunosa. The sequence goes on from OU744267.1 coordinate 12,403,076, forward strand.
TTGTGAGTGTTTATAATGTGCACATATCGAAATTAGGGAATTAATGCTTAATTTTATCGACGGGAAAAATATTTTTAAAAAATCGAAATAATTTTTTTATGGAATTTTTAACAAAACGGTCTAACTTTTAAACTAAATGATCTATCGCGATGAACTAAAAATTGTGAAAAAAGAAAAACTACCCTGAATCACAAACTCAAACTCAAAGCATTTATAGGCACTTTTGAATTGTCAAAGAGTCTGTCAGTTAGTCAGAAAGTTGAAGCTAATTGCCCATTCTAAAACGTAGATCTCAGTAGAATTAAAAATAAACATGTTTTTTTTTTATCAAAAAACATTTTTTTTTCTTAAATTTTTACAATAAACGTCAAATTTCTCAATAAGACGCTCCGATTACGTACCTTTAAAAAAAAATAGATTTTTTAAAATACTTTTTCTGTAGATAAAATTAAGCATAGATTCCCTGATTTCGATATGTGCACAATATGGAGACTTACACTGTATCAAGGGTAGGTACAACAAGAATCTTTTGGCGCTCAAATGAAGTTCAAATGGGTAAACATTTGTGAAATTATTTTATGAAATCTATTGAAAGAATAATATGGCGACGTTGGTTCCGATTTTGGCCACGCGCCAAAACCTTTTCAAATTAAGAACTCAACTGGGCTCATAATTAATAATAAAGTCTTTTTAACACCCAAAATAACGCTTCGCTCGACAACCAGCTTAGACAAAACAAATCCAAAAAAAATTATTAAGACCAGCCTGTAATAAATTCGAAAACTGCCAGACATAAAGTAATTACTTAGCAAAAGAACGAACATTGATGACAGTGCTCGATTACTTTGGGCCATTAAATCCAGGTTTCCATTCGATGTTTTCCTCAACCGAAAGCCATTGTGCCTTAAATGAGTATAGAAAATACAAATTACATTGAAAAAGTTATATATCTAGATACAAGCAATATTTTGAAGCCAAAACCTAGTGCTTAAAAATTGGATCCAAGAAACCTCCCTGACATAGCTCTCAAGAGGATTTAGGATCCAAGAAATGATCATGTCAGTGTCCTAGTGGACAGTTTGACATGATCTATAAAAGCTGACAAGAAATAAGTAGTAGATTTTATAAATAAAGATGACGAGGACATTGACTAAGTGGTGATTAAAAATGGTTATACAAGTGAAGATAATTATCATTTTTGATCAAGGTGTTGATCATTTACATATTATTATCATTTATAGTTTTAGCAATGATATGTTAGTGATAAAACTACTATAAGAAGAAAACCCGAAACAAACTTAGAGGTCATAAAACTGTTTTAAAGTCCCGATATTATCTTGGTCAGAGAAAGAACCACACAGATTTGAGTGGAACTGTCCAGTCAATGAACGCATGTGTCAGTAATCGTGTAGCTCAACTCAGAAATTAAGAAGATAAGTCAGAAAAATATAACATCTGAGGTATAAGTTGATTACTTCGTCAACAAAGAAAGCAGACAGCCTTGATCCAAAAGTCTTACGTCAGAATAGTAGAAATAATATGTAGTACTAATACACAAAAGATATTAATAAACTCCTAGACAGTCTTGTTGAGTCTGAAATAAAATCGGAAAAATTACATATAACATAATATTTGTAGGTTGAGGATGCTTCAAGGTGTTTTTATTATATTTGACGATTCAGAAGGATTGCAAATAAAATATAATACTATATTCTATTCTCAGTATGTTATTGTTGTCATCTGAAGAAGTTTACGTTTGTCGCAAAGTAAAACGAATTTTGGCCCAGACGTATTTACCTTGTACCTATAGCAGCTGGTACTTTTCTAAGTTATCACAATTTTTATTATAATATTTTATTGTAGAAGATTAGTTTCTGTATTTGTAGCAATAAAGCAATATAATTTGATGCGTCTGTTGCACTCGTGGGTGTCTTAAATACTACTTACATAAACTCAAAGAGATGTAAGCAGAATTGACGGAGTCCGCTAGGGCCGATGCCTGCTGGGGGTGCGAAGAAAACCGAAAGGGAGATCGCGACCTCCGGCAACAGGGCAACCGAAGGAACATGGGTGGGTTTTAGTCAGTAAGAGTCTGACACACCCGCCACTCCCGCTCCGCCCAGAGCGGGAAAAGACATTTGATAATTTCACACCCAAAAAAAAGGGAACGTAGTAGATGATTCTTAGGTACTCCTTTGGCTTTGTTTACGTTCATACATCCTAAATACTACTAAGGGATTAAAACAATTTTATAGACTTTTAGCTTGGCTCTAACATAAACATAAGGTCATCACACTGATCACCAATCCCTTGCTCCAATGTTTTTTTATAACAATATTTTCATCTAATTCGTTAAAAAGTTTGTTAAAAACCCAACACTCTACAAAAAACAATTACAGTCTAATTGTGTTCCCAAAATCTGGATCCAAAATTCCAAAAACACTTATGTCCAACTTAAGTCTAATTAACAACAGACCAAATTGCCTAAACAAAGCTTCCAAACAGGACAATATTTACACGGAACAAGAACAATTTTCTTTAGAAAGATCACAAATTAAGAGAGCAAAACGCTGAAAGCTTAAAAGAAATCCAGCTAATTACTAATTAGGGTGACTTTTTCCCCCGAAGGAAGTCTGAGGCACATTGAGGGTGGAATTAGGAGCTACCATAGTACAGTTTAGTAAGTACTGGAGCAAAAATGCGACTGCTGCCAAGACTTGTACTTAATGCTCAGGAAGATTTTGCGAAAAAGGTAAGATGTATCTAAACGTTGGCGTTGGAGGCGTCTGAAATAAATGGTATTTAAGAAACTGTTTTAGGAAAATGTGGACAAATAGTCTAATGTGTTATCTAAAGTACATACAGCATTTATGGTGTACTGTGTTAAATGTTACAACAAAATACCTTGTGACATATTGCAATTAAATGAAAGAAAATTTAAAACTCATATTAAAAGTACACTTTGTAAACAAGCATATTACAAATTAGAGATTATATCCAAGATAAGAGTGCTTGGAAACATGCTGGTCCTGCTCCATAGGACAATTTAGAATCAAGACAAAATCAAACAGGTTGCTAATTTAATTGTAAAATTTATAATTTTGTGTTATATGACATTGATTTTAAATTCTGTGATTACTTCCTCACACACTGACTTATTCATTTTAAAAACATTAGGAAAATCGTCTACTTTTACAATGTTTGTAAATATGTGAGCACCATGTATCTATCACATAATTAAATTATCTGTCGTTGCTTCATTTTTAATTCTTTTTACCTATTGTGGTATAGTAATTTTATTCTAGGTGCATCGTCTTCACATATCATTATTTAACTAATGTACGTACTAATACAAACTATTGTAAAACATTTTAAAAGAGTAACGGTGGAGTTTCTTGCCCATTCTTCTCCATACGAAAACTACCTTTTGGAAGGGGCGACTAGAATCAATTATATTAGTCTGTAAATTTTGACGTTCAAAAGTGCCATACATGGGCCTATTTGAAATAAATGATTTGATTTTGACTTTGACTTTGAATGTTTTTGTCCCCATATTTATTGAAAAGAAGAAAAAACTAACAATTGTTTTCACTAACACTGGGCTACACCAAAAGTCTTAATAAAAGCGCAGTGTTGGATTTTAACGTTCGGCTCAGCGTAATTGAAAATTCAAAGGTGCAATAATATTTAGGCATTACTTTCAGGTGTCGCCTAGAGTTAGTGAAAACGGGCATAACACTAAATATCAATCGTTAGGAGGACTGCTCCTCAAGCATGAGGATGCTCGACCAAAGTCTCACGGTGAAGAAAAACATCAGGAAACCGGCATGTCCTGGAACTAAAATATCGAAGCACCAATCCACACTGGGCCCGCGTGGTGGATTACGGCGCGCTTCCTTTCATAGAGAGGAGGCCTGTGTCCCAACAGTGAGAACGTGCGAAAACGAGAACGGCTGATTAAGTGTACTGATAAAAATAATTATATAATCTTCTATTTGACCTTTTCATGAATTACTAGGCTTATAGCTTAAGGACCAGTACTTATGTCTGTGACATTTCTAAAAAGAAAAAAATATTTATTTTCAGAATATAAAAATGGTAACAGCGTAATATATTTTGAAAGATTAAACGATTTAGCAAAATATATTATGAGAATTCATTCGTCTGTTAGTATTGGGATTTGAGACGACTTATATATTGTTTGGATAAATCTTTTAAGTCGTATTACAAGTTTATTCTGCTATTTTATTTTAGGATTAGCTTCTGCCTGCAACTTCGTTCACGTGGAAGTCGTAAGACTCCACAATATATTACAATAATAGCCACATTTTTATAAAACTTCCCTATATACTATGTTTGTAGTTTTATTCTCAGCAGCCAAAATATACAGAGATTCAGGAATGGTGACTCGGGAGCAAATGACGTACAGTTGTCCGTGTGAGAAGCAACTTATCCTGAGGTCGACACCCGCAGCCTTCAGCCTTCGGTGTCTTGTTGATCGCAAAGCATACGCTCACAAGGAACTGCACGCGTTTAAACTGGTAATTGGTATACGCGGTATAAAAACTATCTCGCCAACGCTACAACCTGTTAAAATTTCCGCCTCGATGACATTTCTCTGCAAAGACACGACTTTGAGCCGGGTTCCGTTACACAGTTTCGGCGGAGTTAAGTTCCGAAGGAGCATAATCAGGACACCGACCTTCAGCTAGATGATGTACACCGGAAGTCCACTTACCATTAGTGAATTTAGAAATTCTACGGGGTAATGTGTGACATCATCTTCCTCCACATCAGTATTAATGGAGGTGTATATCACTTCGCTCCCTTCAATTTGCGAGAGAATACTGTGGTTGATCGCTGCAGCTTGGTCATTTTCAAGGTTAAAATGGGAACACGCCCAAGATTTTTTTTTCGTAAGGTCTTCAAGTGATGTCCACGTACACCAGACGAATAAGATCTTCTAAAGTGGGAATTACTCTACCAAGAGTATCTGGTAGGACTACCTGGCCGTTCTCCTCTGGTAGAGTGCCGTTACCAACTTTCAAATGAACATCGGAGAATTTTTGAGCATTTGAATTCCTGCGAAGCCGAGCTCGCATAGTGATGGTCAAGCGCAGTCTATGAACTCTCGACCTTTTCAACGAAGCATTCACTTTTTCAGTCAGAACTGTGACACCACCCATCATGTCTTTGTTCCTGCGGATGTCCTGCAGAGTTCTGTTTACAGGTTCCACTGCTTTCCTATTTGCCATAATGCATTCATCCCATACGATGAAGCGCAATCCCTAAGCACACGTCGATGGAAATCTTAAACATGGCGTGCGCTGTTTTGTCACCAAGGAGTAGTGTGGCAGCGATTCTAGAAGATCCATACACAGATTTTAAAATCGCTAGGATGAATCTGCTGTCACAATTTGTGTGTAAATTCTGTTAGTTTTTTAGCTAATCAAGGCCGCCAAGCCCTTCCATATAGGTACTCTTTTCAAAGGCGCCGCCCCGTCAATAGAGAATTTTACGCAACGCTGAGACAGCAGACCAAGCAAGGAATTTACACCGATGTACTATATAAACACCAGGTATAGTTAATTTATTTCACGAAGTCCTGTCATGTCGCCGTTATGACGTTAAACATAAGGTTTAATTTGCAATAACTAACAGGCCTTCGTGAAATAGTTCAAGCAAACTGTAAAAGGCGAGCAGCAACATTTTTCGGCTTTTTCAATATTTTTCGGCTTAATTTCATCTTTGATACCAAAAGATTAAAAACATGTAATAGTACCTATTTCATGCGTATTTGTTTTTGTGATATTGAACTACTTTACAGTATGCTAATAAAGGTAAATTTCTAAAAAGGTTAATTCTATGACCTGTAAAGTATTGGATATACAAACTTTGTGTATACGACGTGCTTTTTTTTTCGGGTGGGAAATTATCTAATAACTTCTCCCGCTCTAGGCGGAGCGGGAGAGCGTGTCAGAGTATGACGTGCTTATCGTGCTTATGAAGTAATTTTGAATTTAAAATGAATAGATTCTTTAGTACTTTTGTCATGTGGAATGGTCTGTCACTCTATACATTTTTTTTAAATATATTTTTGCTACGATCTATTGGTCACAATAGTTTATTTTATCTTACATAAAGAACCTTTTATTCTTATAGTCTCCAGCTCTAAAATGATCAGAAAACAACCTTGAATGTTTTGTGACTGTAAAGAACTTGTAACGTTGCAGTTTCCCATGGCTTAAGAAGTTTTCCTTTTTTAGTGAATTCATACATTCTACGAACATAATTTAAAAAAAATGTACTGCTTACCCGCGACTTCGTCAATGAACCTATAACCTTCCTCGATAATTGCGCTATCCATTGCAAAAAGAATTTTTCAAATCCGACTGGTAGTTCTTCGTCCGATAAACGATAAAGAATATCGTCATCCCACCAATAACATTTCATGCAAAGTAGGTACCCACGACTTACTTAAAGCTTTCATTGTTAAAAATTTGTTAGATCTAATGTAATCCCTTAGAGCGTTTTCGCACTGCATCCGATCCGAATCCGAATTCAACCCGAATTGGGAATGTTCTAAATTTGGACGGACAAAGATCGGATCTAGTGCACAACCCCTCATATAAATAGTACTATGACTACTTCGGACCGACATTTCTCGGATTCTTAGTGCGAAACCGCTCTAACTCTACAAACTTTACACTATGACCTTATGGTAAGAAATTAAGTCACAGGTAAAATACAATAGACGTGATATATTTAGTAACTTTTCCGCTATTTCTAAAGAGCCATAAAAAAACACTGAAAAAAATCGACACGTGTTTCACCTCTCAACGAGGCATCCTGAGGATGACGATTGACTTGAGAGGTGAAACATGTGTCGATTTCTTTCAGGGCTTTTTATAGCTCTTTAGAAATAGCGGAAAGTTACTAAATAATATATCCACGTCTATGGTATTTTATCATGGATCTCCGCAAGGTCACGCCTGAATCAAATAACTAAGTCACTGTTCTTTAATGTTGTGCCATGCAATAGTTCAATAGAACGGCCAAGCCATACATTTTGACGAAGATGGAATAGTGAGGTGATCTGATAACTCTGATAGTTTCATCTGATAGTTTTGACTCAATTTATGATAACTTAATGTTCACAAACTCAAAAGCAAACCATCATTGCGCTTTGCAGTGCCCTGACAGGATTCATGGACAAAAAAAAGAAAAGAAAAAAAGAAAGAAAATACATTTATTAAAAAAAAAAAGCATTCGGAAACGAAGCGAAGCGTTATGTAAGTCTTAGCAAACTATTTTACAAGAAATGTTATTGCTAGGATTTCATTTATTTTTGAAGGTTGCTCTATTTTTTATTTTATTTTAGCGGTGATATTGTACTGGTTATAATTACTTTTAACACATACATGTTAAAATCATAACCATTCTTGCATAGTCGGGTATTTCTAAGACGCCAGCAGTTTCGTTCTTCATAACCTACAAAAATGAGTTTCTTCTTGTTGTTTATGTGATACTAATCTAGCTTTCATAGCAAATGGAAGTAAGTATAACTATTACATAACATAAAATCACGCCTGTATTCCCCAAAGAGCTAGGCAGAGCTGTACCTATAGTACACCCACATTTCGCCAGTTATGTTTAAGTCCCATGTAATAGGGGGCGAGCCTATTACTATCAACCGGGCGAGAAATTCCAGATGGAAAAACCCAATAACACCTTGCCCTACTCGGGAATCAAAGTATACCTATTAAACGTAAGAAATACAGACTTGCTCCTCCTGTTAAGGGGGTTGGAGAGCGAAATGTACAAATTTCTTAATTTTTTTGTTTTTTGTGTTCAAATCCTACCCCGCTTACCTAATTTTATCTGTCTAGGACTTGTAAAAGTACTCTAGAGGATTTACTTTGTACACTGACTTTTTGTTTTTGGCTTGTCTCAGCGGGAACACTACTGTGACCCTAGATAAAGAAATTTGGAAGTGTACGCTTTAGGCTGACCCCACATTAGGCGTGCGCGATCCTCGGGCGTGTGAGTAGTGCAGGTGCCGGGCGCGCGCCGCGAGCGCGCTGCGTGAGCGTCGCGTTTTGCTGCCCTGAGGCGTGTGTGGAGAGTGCTCGCGTCGCTCACACGCCCGAGAAACGCGCACGCCTAATGTGGGGGAGGCCTTAAGTCCTTCAACGAAGATACGGGCCCGTCCGAAAGTAAAAAAAAAGAAGAAAGAGAAATTGTTTATTCTGCACAAAATAAACGCACATTACAAAAAAATATTACATACAATGCACATTCACAAATTAGCCAAAAGCCTCGTATTCACTATTCTAAAATCAATAAATGTTTGACAAAATTTTGTCCACTGCGTAAATGAAGTTGGCTCGACGTCGCCGCGCCGATGGCATGATTGGCGCAGTGGTTAAGCGATTGACTGCTGCGCTGCGTGTCGCGGGTTCGATTCCCGCACGGAACAAATATTTTGATTCGTCAACACGAGTGACAAATAAAAATTTTCGGGCTGGCAGAAACACATTTGACGGATTAGTAACAACTGTCAAATCGGGTATTCATTCATTCCTAGTTCGGGTTCCGAACTAATCGTAAGTCCGTAAGTGACAAGAGTAGGAAATGCTCGTAACTTCGGCAGTAACTAAGGATGTTGTGCTAAGGGCGGAGACCCGCTGACGCAAGGGTGTATTCCTGTACTCATCGCCATCGATAAGCGCCAACATGTTCCCATCTGAATTGCTATCATCGTTTAACATTTTTGTCTTTGTATGTATTTGTTTTTTGTTCCCAATAAACGATTTTATTTAAGTGAAAACTTCGCGTTGAGAATTTTTGAGATGGGACTAAATCATTTATTTCGCAACACCGTGATGACACCACCTTTTGTCCATTAAAAATACATCAACGCGTTGATTACCGCAGTGCCGATTTTTTTATTTTTCAAGTTTTCACTTCTGTCGGCACTCCTGGAGTGCCACTGTGTTTTTATTTCCTTTATTATTATTAATTAGGCGAAGGTATACCTATAGTACGTATTTACGTACATTTAACCGCTATGTTTAAGCCCAATGTAATAAGGGGCGAGCCTATTGCCATGTATCGGGCACAAATCCAGACTCCGGGCTGCTACTGAGATATGCCTACCGGAAAAACCCAATAATACTTTGCCCCACCTGGGAATCGTAAATCCTCATGAAAATAATTATGAGAAAAAATTACCTCTTGTCCAGCACGCTTATCATGACAACAAAAACAATACAAACGGGTTTTGTCGAAGGAAGAATAGACAAAATAACAAATATACAATCACAATCTGCCATTTTGTCTATTATTCCGTAGACAAAACCCGTAGAAAACTTGTTTCTATGGTTGTCATGTTACGCGTGCAAGTGGGACAAAAGGAAGGAAGAAAGAGAAAGATAGTTAGGTATGTATATAACTTAATAGTATCTATATCTATTTTCTTAACTACTCTGTGGCCGTAATTTCGTCCAGAACGAAGAAAAAATTCCAAGAAAATCTGAAAATCTTAGTTGCTAAGCAATAAATAATAATATATAAGGCCTGCAATAAATCTGAGCCAACTGTCTGTAGACCAAGGAATTTATGAGATAGGTAATCATTTCACCGTAGGTACAAATGAAAAAGCTAATTCGAAAACAATGGTGGAAAGGTAGATATTACGATTTATTCAGATAGAGAACTTTGGAAATAAATAATAATCTGGAAAATAGGTAGTAACGATTTCAAGGGTCATGAAACTCATGATTTTGAAATATCTGACTTAATCGATTTGCAACGCTAATGATAAATGATTTTATTTCTGTTAGAAAGTTTGTAAAAACACTTCTACACACGGCTACATATCAATACAATGCGAAATCAGCTTATACTGGAAATTTATAGCTTGATATGTAGCCGTGTGTACGTCAAAATTAAATTATGTTTTAAAGATGAGTTCGGTGTTTCGTACCCGACTACTCTGAGAAGAAATACCGAAACAAACTCAGAGGCCACCGTCTCTTTTATAATCCAGAGATAATCTTGGTCATAAAAAAAAGTTTATAGTCCAGACATCTTCGTCATCGTGGCCCCCGGCAACATGGCAAATGAAGGAACACGGGTGGGTTTTAGTCAGTAAGAGTCTGACACGCCCTCCTCCGCCCAGAGCGGGAGAAGTTATTTGATAATTTCCCACCCAAAAAAAAAGACAATCTTGGTCAGATCATGTGAGGACCGTGTAGAGTAATGTCTGAAACGATCTTTTGAAGAAAGAACCGCACAGATTTGAGTAGACCTGTCTTGTTTGTGCACGCACTTGTCGCTTAGCAGAGTCTTTAGATGTGTGACGACTTGTTAAGTATCGACTCCTCAATGCCTTGAAGAACACAATATGCCTTTTGCTTGTAGATACGAATACGAGTACCTATTACAACCATTGAAGTCAACAGGTCAAATTTTAATAAGTTCACTTGTTCCTAAAGGTTCATTAGAAAACTAGCGTCAGAAAGCATCTGTCTGGTATTTCTGCTGAACTATAATTTGGACACAATTCGGGAAAAACGTTATTTTTTTCTTTCTTCAAATTCTATGACGTAATTACTGGGCAGGAAAAGACACTCACTTCAAATGTACAGGTCGCGCGATGATTCTAGATCGCTCGAGGAAAGTAGTGGGGGCAATCGGCGCATGTGTACAACCGTGCACTGAAATTCTTAGCGTGTTATTAAGCATTTTTTATTTCGTATTTTTGAACTTTAGTAACTTAACATACTAATATTATAAAAGTGAAAGTGAGTTTGTTTGTCTGTTATATCTTCACGCCTAAATGGCAAAACCGATTTTGATGAATTTTGATACAGAGAAAGTTGGGACCCTGGAGACGGATATAGGCTAATAAAAGCGGGCGAAGCCGCGGGTAAAAGCTACTTTATGATAAGTTGATAACACTAGTTTTTACTTGTAATTTATCTTGCAAGTAGGTAAATTAAGAAAATTAAAAAACAAAAGTAAACAGTTATTATATTTAATAGGTACGTAAAATCACACGAAAATTATTCATCCGGCAGTGGTGATATTCCTTCCATTAATTCATCTTGGGATGTTGAAGTAGAAGGTTGAGGATGGAAGCACGAACCTAAGGGCACTTCATTGTCGTCAGAAATTTCGGAGTCATCATCATCACTCTCTTCGCTGTCGGAGCTGTCATCAGTAACACGAATAATAAACTGTTCTGTCATAAGATCTATAATGTGGTCACTTTTTGCGTATTCTTCTTCTACAGATTTGGTTTTATTACACAAGATCTCCCACTCTCTTGCTCCCATTAAGTTAACTTTTTCTTTGACAAGCTCAATAGCATTATTAAGATTCCATTTTACGTTTTTGCTACCCACATACTGCTTAATCATAGACCATGCCATTTCGATGGGGTTGAGATCGGGGTGATACGGAGGCAGTCTCAGAATGTTGTGATTGTGTTCAGCCAAAATCTTGTCAATAGAAAACGTTTTAAATTGTTCTTTGTGTGTTTTTATTAACTGATACAATTGTGGTTTTAACATGTCGTCATCGTATTCTATACCTTTTTCGGACAGCCAGGCTTGCATATCCGCTTTTCTGGTGTTTGAAGTGGGTGCAAGGTCATACTGCTTATTATGATAGGCAGCGTTATCAACCACGACAACAGAATTGGGTGGAATATTAGGAATTAGTTGTGTTTTTAACCATTTTTCGTAATTCTCGTAGTTCATGTTGTCGTGGTAGTCTCCTGATTTTCCTCCAGCTTTAAATGTGAGCAACGCATTTGGAACAAAGCCCGCCTCGGATCCAGCATGTACGATGACCACACGTTGTCCCTTAGAAATAGGCGTTTTAAGGCCCTTGGTTGAACCATCTGTCCAAGCTTTGGGATTAGAATGTGATGAATCCACATACGATTCATCCGTGTAAATTATTGGTCGTCCTTCTTCACGATATTTTTTTAGTTTTTTTAGGTACTCGATTCGTTTGAGTCGGATGTTTGTGGTTTCTATCAAAACCTTCCTGTTATTTTCGGTCTTTTTCCATTTAAACCCCAATTCTTTAATAATCTGACGTAGACTAGTTTTAGAGCCTTGAAAATTGATATCTTCCTGTAACTTTTGTCTTAGTTTTTCTACTGTAGGAATTTCTTTATTAGTTAAGTGAAAATTATGAATACATCTTTTTATGAATCCTTGGTCAAAATTATCAATGCCCGTTATCGGTTTTGCGCGCGGTCTTTTCTTTCCAGGAGTTCTAAATACCGTCAAAAACTCGGAATTTGCGGCCTGTGTAGTAATTCTCCTGACTGTTATCACAGATGTATTTGTTGCTAGTGCTGTTCTTTTTTGTTCTTGTTTCAAATTACTCATAACTTGTTGTAAAATGTTTTCGTTAGTTGTACTAGCTTCCGCAGTTTCTTCCCGAATTTGTTCTAAAATGTTACAGATTTCAATTAATACGGACTTATCGATGGTATTCGTTGTTCTATTTGCAAACAGGTGTAAGCGTTGTATAGGTGTGGCCAATTTTTTCTGTAATGATATTGTGGCTGCTGCAGTTGTATTTTTAACCTGCTTTAACTTACTCACGATTTCATTACTTTCTTTTTTAACGAAACAATTCACGTCATAAACCATTTTTCTAGCTTGCCGTTTTAATATTTTATTTTTAACCATTTTTTTTTACTGCTACGTATTAGTAACGCGATAACACAAGCTGTGCGCAACAGTACTGAAGAAGCACGAGACGCGTGAACGCAGCGCGGGAATCGATGAGCGACTAACCCACCAATAACGAGTCGCCGTCGGCGCACACCCACCCCCCTCACTCCGCACGTCTTCATAAAGACCTTAAAATTGAACACTGCGCATGCCCTTTCCACTTTTGCCGAGCGATCATAAACCACCGCGCGACCTGTAATATTATTATTAAAGTTTTGTTAAACTAGGAACCAAACACTAGGACATCAATTGGGTATCCCAGTTGTATTACAATTTTAATACAACTGGGGTACCTGATTGATGCAGCCCACTGTACATAAATTGTAAGCCAAGGTATAAGATTAGCCTGTACATATCCAAAAAATGATAGTACAAAAACGTTATTCGTTTCCGAAATTGACAAATCCCAAAAAGATCTAAAAATCCCTTTTGTTTTGTAACAGAACCCTAGAAAACCATTACTTCATACAGCCGTGTTCTCACGGAAGTTTTTCACTGAAACGACCCAAAAAAATGTCAGACACGGACCAGGCAATTGCCATTACCATACCAATCGAAGGCAAAAATATCGTGATAAACAGAAGTAAATGTTTTTGGAGGAGGTTTCACAAACCATTGTATTACATAAACATTTGAAAGGTATGGAAATTCTATGGATATGTAGTTCATGAATATTTTGTGTGTGTTATGTAACCCCGTCCCAACGCGCACTGGGCCCGCGTGGTGGATTATGACCCACTCCCTCTCACAGAGAGAAAGCCTGTGTCCCAGCAGCAGGGAACATTATAGGCTGATTATGCATGTAACCTCATAGCGGGCTAAGTACACGCTCAAACGACACGCGTCTTGTGATAGCGACTGCAAAGAAAACAGAAGATTTTTAGAGCATGCCACGAGTCAGCGCGAAGCGACTTGCGGAGTGACAGACGAAAACAGGAGACGCGCGTATAAGTTACGTCGCAAGTCACATAGCTCGAGGCCTTGAAGGTGGTCTAACGTGTATGACCCAAATCACACCGATTTACCGGCAGCGTGTTACCGGCGAGGCGATTTCTTAACACGATCGCTGCGTATACGCAACGTGTTCACCGCGTTTTTGGAACCAGAGCAATAATAATTGACGTGGATGTACAAGAGAGAGCGAGAGAAGCGAGTGTACAATATTGAGAAAATGCAGAGAACACGTCGTCATCGCGGCTAGCTCCCTTCGCACCCGCGGAGAACACGTTAAGGCTGGCGAAACGCCAGTGTGATAACGCCCTATTTAAGGCGGGCAAAACTTGTACCTTTGCCGTAAATAGTGCGGAAAAAACAAAACAGGATACGGTTCTAATTTCAAGATAAATGTGTTCTTGAGTTTCGCATACCTATGATACGCTTTTTGTATTTTGGGAGTATATGTTAGAACAACCCAAGAAGCTTATAGATAAAAGTGGAGGCAACACTCTAAATACCTAAGTGAAGACGACTGTGGTCGAACACTCTCTTTCTGAATACATACATAAGATAAAGAAAACACATATCAGTGTCTCGTTCTTATGTGTGTATTTAGAAAGAGAGCGTTCGACCACATGACAGTCGTCTTCACTTAGGTATTTAGAGTGTTGCCTCCACTTTTATCTATAAACTTTTTGGAACAACCTAGAATGAATTTCAGAATGCTTTGTGGCGAATGAGATCAGGATTAACGCAAGGTTGAAATTAAAAAGAGATTTGTGCACAGTGTGACTCCACTGACGCGACGTTAGACTAACTTTCTGTATGAGAAGTTGCATTTGGCCCATAATTTACAGGTTCGTTTGCTACTGACAGCAGCAACCCAACAGCAACCCCCCCACAAACTTATTGTAACAAGAATAAAGTTTACTATTGTGATTTTATAGTGAATTTTTACTGTGACTCAAAATCATCAGAGGTAATTTATTTGTGAAAGGACGGTAGGTGATGACCGGACTGAGCATACATGCGTTATCAATACTCGTTATTTTTTCTGTATATGAAGAGGACTTCACCTTGCGATATCTATATACATATAAATAATAATAGTGCCTCTGTCTGTTTGTTCCGGCTAATCTCCGAAACGGTTGGACCGATTATGACGGGACTTTCACTAGCAGATAGCAGATGTTATAAGGAATAACTTAAGCTACATTTATTTTAGAAAAATAATTAGCAGCTAGTTTTAGAATGAACAATACAACTGAATAAAATGAAGGACCTCTTCCTTTTTTTGAACTTGGCTAAATAACAAGGCACCTACCTGGTATCTGTGGAGCAATAACGCATAGCGTCCTTGTGAGCACCGAGCAGAAGACCAAAAGACCAGCCGACGTCATCTTGTCAGCCCCTAGAGTTGGGAGCCATAGAGTTCATCTGGACAGCTGTCTCTGCATCTGAAAAGAAAGAA
The DNA here is from genome assembly GCA_916610215.1 of Omphaloscelis lunosa. Lineage (NCBI taxonomy): Eukaryota > Metazoa > Arthropoda > Insecta > Lepidoptera > Noctuidae > Omphaloscelis > Omphaloscelis lunosa. The sequence continues at coordinate 12,418,244 of OU744267.1, forward strand.
AACTATCTATTAATAAATGTGTATCGTTTTGTTTAATGCGTTGTCATCGATCACCATACGCTGATCCAGCAATCATTAAGGCGACGATAACCGACTTTTAATGATTTTATACTGAAGATGACGTCTAAACGAGTAGTTTGAATTATTTGGAAAAAATATATGTCAAATTAGAGCATTTTTTTAATATTTTAATATAGGCATATTTTGGATTATTTTTATATTACATTGTGACATTAATTTGTAAAGTTATGTCTAACGCGGATAAAAAACTGAGAATCACGCAAAATCAATCAAGCGTATTTTCCTGAAACCTTCACCATTTTAAAGCTAATTTAATTATTAATCTTTTAGCAAACGCGTTTTATTACTATACCTTTTGTTTTATGTACAATAAATTAATAAAGCGTCTGATTTGGGACAGCGCTCCTTGATGGGCGAGTCCTATTACTGGCTGGACGTACGACACGTTGCGTGAGCTCAGTACAAAACACGCAAGCTAACCACTCAAGGTCACTGTCATATATCTGCGTCTTAAAGCCACACACAGTGTGTAGCGACTTCAGTGCACGATGGTACAGCAAACCAGGGGCATTCATTTTCCTCATACATTAGCAGCAGTTGCATTTTAACTGATAAAAACCCCGCGTGATGTAACGTAACTGTCAAGTCCCGCGGTTTACATTGACGCGCGCTCCATGTCACTTTCGAAATTTAAAAAAAATGAAACGTTATCTGTCATTTTTTTAATCATTTTGTTTTAATTGACGAAAATATCCGTCAGGCCATAGAGTAAAACAGCCCACAAACCATATTAGCCCTTATTTTTAGAACACAAATAGAGTTTAAATCCGCGTGAGTCAACTGGTACATAAGTATACCACCGGAGCTTGGAGGGGAACTGGCAACTGGTACATATTTGTACCAAGCGGGGCTTTAACGGTTAGCACAGTTTTTTAGAATACCGGTGAATTGGCAATAAACTGTCAAGTTAAAGGTCTGACTGAGTTTTATGGAGCAGCAGCTTTGCTCCTTCTTCGTCTTTACCACTTAGATTGCGTCCACTTCTCGTGCAAATAGGTCAAAGTTTCGTCTTAAGCTTCCTAGGATTCCTTCAATGTAGCCCGCGAAATTATATTTTCTGCAAATCGTCGTATTTTCACGAAACACTCATATTTGCAGCAAATATAATTTTGAGAGCTTTAATTATTTATGTTTTGAATAGTTATAATTTGGTAATTATTTTATCATTATTGCGCCGTAAAATATTTTGATCAACATACAACATAAAACAGCGCCGCTATTTGCAAAAGAAAAGGTAAAAAATTTCAATTACACGAGCCATTTTGACTGATCCTCTAAGAGGGTGAATTCCTGATAAAGCCGAAAATGTACGTACATTGCAAACATTTTTCTTTGTAAAAAATGTTATTGCAATAAGTCTCATGGCATGTAGCATATAAACTAGAGCATCACGAGTGGCTTTCTTGCCAGAAATACTGGAATCAACATGCCGAGAATATCCCAATCTTATTTTCACGAGAAAAAAGTCTAAAATCGTATTTTTCTACTAATTCGTCATGCGAGCAGATTTCTCTAAGATTTTAAATTAAAGTTCATGAGACTTATAAGTAAGTAAATAAAGTTCATTTTAAAGATCTGAATGCGCATAAATTCTATTTAAATATGGCTAGCAGTTCAAACAATGGTAAGACAAACATTGTCAGGAAGAGAGATTTCAGATTTTAGGAACGTATTCAAATGAACTTTGGCTAGATTAAATTAGTTGCAAGTTCTACAGCTTTATTGGTCTTGTGAAGTTGTGGTTACAGTGCTATGGAACATCATGGCCCGAGGTTTAATAACGTGTGCTAAAGTGATATATTTCTAAACAAAAGTGATCCTAGAGGCACTGGAACTGGTTTTAAAAGTCAAGGCTCTCGTAAACAGGCGCAACGCAAGGCTAATAAAACAATTTCAAAGCAAAATTCACGATAGAACAATTACCGGGGGCGCGACGCGTGACAAGTCGCGCCAGTCTGCACGACCCTTCATTCATCGCGGACAAAACCGTTCGAATTTCGAAGTGATGTAAATGATTTTGAATCTCAAATATAATTTGGAAAAGGCATCTAGCAATAGGAAACCGATAAGTTAAATTGTCTTGCAAACTTCTCACATGTCCAGAAAATTCATCGTTGCGATTAGTTTTAAGTAGTTGGTTGTGCTTTCTAGTTTTTTTTTTCTAAAACACTACCAGTAATTAAGAATACAAATGAATGACAAATGCCTACGTCACACCTTAAAGAAAAAAAAAAAACAGTGGCACTCCGGGAGTGCCGACAGAAGTGAAAACTTGACTACGGCACCGCGGTAATCAACGCGTTGATGTCTTTTTAACCGTCTTACGAATTTTCGATCAGGTCACGTGTCCTGACGCGAGTTTAACATTTTTTACCCATTACAAAAAAAGCGCACAACGCCGCTAAAGAAGTTTTCACTTCAAAAAAAAATTACTCCACCTGTTGGTACCACTTTAACAAGAGGTCTTCCATTTCGACAATGAATATTAAATATAATGATGACGTTCATCATTCGTTTCATTCATTCGTGCATCATTCAGTGACGATCTAAAGAAAATATAGGCGCTTTGACACTTTTGACAGGTGCCCGGACCGTCTCAGCGCTGTCAGAAAACTCACATTACACTATTTGCGCTGTAGCATGGTGCGGGTGACAGTTTCAGTAACATTTCGTTTCACTCTTGAAAGTTGCCGCGATTTACAATTTATGACTTAATATTTCAGTTGTACCACATTCGTAATATATTAAATAATTAATAACTGTAGTAAATTAAATTAAACCCAACCAGAATGTTCTAATCAAGAAATAAAATCAAATTGAATGAAAAATTAAGCAAAGTGTTATGCGTATAACGTAACGCCATAGACGTATTTAGTGATGGGATGTACTGCTACGATGGATAGTCGATATTTTTTATAATAAAAAACGTATATTGTGCGTAGGTCAATTTTTATTTTTAAAAGGTCTAATTATACAACAGAACATTTATAGGGTAAGGTTGCTTAAAAGGTTGCTAAAAAAAAATACATGTTATTCGTCTAAACTCATATCAGAGTCAGGAACATCTGAATTGTCACTCAATTCATCATCTGAATCTGTGACGGATATTATTAACGATGACTCAATTATGTTGTCAATATGTATGTCACGATCCCAATCAGACATAATGTCCCTTTTTGTTTTATTCACGACCTTCGACCAGTCTTCAGGTTGAACATTGTTGATGGCCTCTTGTAATAGGGCCAACATCTTATTTGCCGTAAATGGCGGCGAAGTATTATTTCTTGCGGCGTAACCTAAAAATAAACGAACTTATAAAAAAAAGTATTCAAATAATCATCAATCAGCCTAATCTAGTATCTGGTAATGTTTTTAAACTAGGTACATGCTACGATCGGAAAGCTGATTTTTTTATAAAGCTTCAAAATGGGAATTGAAATTAAAAGCATACCTTTTATTTGGGCCCAAATCAGCTCAATAGCGTTATACTGGCAATGGTAGGGTGGTAGTCGAAGGACCTGGTGGCCTTTTTCTTTTGCCATCTCGTCCAGAGCATAGGTAGGAGTTGGTGGCTTATGGCGTCGGACTAAGGCAATAAGCTCCGTCTTTAACATTTTTATATCTGCTGTAACTCCGTTTTCACTCAGCCACTTCACCAACTCGCTTTTGCGGTTGGATTGGTTTGGGGGTTTATTAACTTGCACCGAATGGTAGGGTGCGTTGTCCATTATTATGGTCATAGGCTCTTTTAAATTGTTTAATAGACCTATGAACCAATCTTTAAATTTTTCGTAATTCATCTCCTCATGATACTCCGTAGTTTTTTTTGACTTAAAAGCCAGCAAACAATCAGGGACGAATCCACTTGCTGTACCTGCGTGACAAATAATAAGGCGTTCGCCTTTGCCTTCCGGCACTTTGGTACACGATTGTGCCGTATCGTCGGTCCAACTTTTACCCACTGTGTGGTTGGCGTTTAGCCACGTTTCATCCAAAAAGACAACTTTGCTCCAATCACTTATGTTTTTGGCCTTCCTTAAAAATCTACATCTTGCTAGGGCAATGTCAGTCCTATCCATAATAATCTTTCTTTTGTTAACTTTTTTGTAAACAAAGCCAATATCTTTTATAACTTGCCGTAGCGAAGTAATACCTCCTTTGAACAAGTCAGCTTCTTTTAATGATTTTAGAAGCTTGAGCAATGTGGGTAGCTCCATTCTTCTATAATAATCATAAATATGATTTCTAATAGCAACCTTAGCAAAATCATCCAAATCTGTGATTGGCTTCACCTTGGTCCGCTTTTTGTTGGGTGTCGATAATTTATTTTCAAACATCCCATCTTGGCCAATTTTCTCACGTGTTATACGCGAAACAGTATTGCGGCCAATATCAAGAGCTTCGGCTACTCGTTCTACAATATGATTCAATGGTAACAACGGTCCATTATTTTGTTGTTCTCTTTCAAAGTAGTCTCGGAGGCGAACAACAAGCTCCCTGGCCTGACTACCCAAAACAGTTTTTTTTGTATGCTTAGGCATGGTAATAACAACAAACTCAACAAACTTATAACAAATAACAATTTAACAAAAATGAAAACAAACAATGAAATCGTAATACGTGTCACATTAAGTCACAATATAACGCGCTTGCACTCGTACTCGCACTCACAGCATCGCACGGGTAAACAACATGGCCGCCGCGCCGATGCACCATAGAGCAAAAATGTTGTCACGAAAAAAAAAACATAAACCCGATTTTGATTATTTTATATAAGTACAAAGATAATTATGTAGCCATAAAACATTTATATTGACAAGTTTATACACGTAGCACACACGTAGTTACACTGCACAACTGAATAATACACTAATTTTCATAACAATATTAAAGAGAACTAGATTCACGCTGCGAGTATCGTTAGCGATAAAAATGAATTGCATAACCTCACATCCCTACGTGGTACTGACAAATGTCAACGTCATACGGGCAACTGTCACCCGCACCATGCTACAGCGCAAATAGTGTAAGTACAGTACAGCCAGTGAGTCATGGCCGCTCCGAACTTCGCGCAGAATGCTACGTAAGAACAATTTTTTAAGAACCAAATGTCATGAGGCGAGTGTGAGTGGGAGAGCATGCACAAAGATTCGTAGTGGCTATGTTCAGAACGGCCATGATTCATCAGCCATACTATACGTCATAATAATACACAACATGTTCGTTGTGTACAAACATGGCAAAAACGCGATAAAACATTAGAATCAGTTCTACTAACGCAAAACATTGAATTGCACAATTCTATTCTGCAACAAGATGTTTACAAATACTGATTACATTGCAGAAGACGGGAGCCATTCATTGCTACTATTGCTAACCACTTATCTTCTGCAATAGTAGTTAGAGTCAACTGAGGGAAATAAATGGGTTTAAATAATTGTATTCCGAATGCAATGGAATGGCGGAATTACGTTTAGGTAGAAATAAGAATTGTTTACAAGCTGTTGGACGAAATACAGATGTTAAGATGCATCTTCTTAGATGAGAAACTGATGTGCTGATAGGAAAAAGAAAAAAAAAAAGAAAAATTGTTTATTCTGCACAAACAAAATGCACATTTAAAAAAAAACTGACCATGTGCGTGTCGGACTACGCACAATGAAGGATTCCGTAAACACAAACAAACTTAACATTGTAGTTGAAATACATGCTCTCCCATTCTAACTGTAAATATAAGTTTGTACGCACAATATTGATAGATTTACCATGTTATTTTACCATAGACTTCTTATAGGTTTTCCTGTAATCTATAAGTGAAGAACCATACTCTGTTTTTTTTTTCCAAATTTTTGGCTTAGTAGTTTCGGAGATAAGGGTAAATTTTCATCTATTTTCTTAAATAACTTTAAATGTCATTTTTTAAAAATAAGTTTAATATAAATATTTTAACTTATTTTTTTAAAAAATGAGATCCTCGTAACAAGCCCTTTCATTTAATATGTCACACGATTCAGTCTAAAAAACTTTTTTTTAAAATTTAATTTATACCCCCATATTCAAAATTAATTTATTTACGTTGCACATCCGTGTTTGGGTCACAGAAATACATATGTGTACTAAATTTCAACTTAATCGGTCCGTTTGATTCGGAAGAAATTGGCTGTGACAGACGGACAGACAGACAGACACACGATCTAATACATAATAATATTTTTAATACTTATTTATATAAACTAGTAATCAAATTCTGTCTCAGCAATCTCGAATCTAATGGATTCGGAGCAAATTGGTTGTAGCAGACGGACAGACAGACACACAAGTGATCCTATAAGGGTTCGCTTTTTCATTTTGAGGTACGGAACTCTAAAAAGACAAAAAATACACACACACACACACAAAGTAGCCAAAAGGCTACCCTGAGCCTTTGAAGAAAAGATGCCGGAATTCTTTGATAAAAAATTTCATACTATTAAGTAGGGACCGGATTATATGCAACATAAAAAGCTTCTTATATGCATGCAAATATGCATGAAAAATGCTTGAAATATGCACGAAAATTGGCAGAATGTGCGAAATTAAATGTTAAATTTTAGGAACCCAAACAAAGAAAAAGTAAATAATCATTTTTTTTTTTCAAAATCAGCATACAATTAGTAAATTATCCTTAGATAGACGATAATAGGTACAGTAACAATACACAACATTAACATAACATTTTTTGTAAACAATCAAGTATTATTCCAAATGTTCAGTGGTAAGATTGTGTCTTCGATCATTTAAAATATTCGATACAATTGATAATATCGCGAATCCGAATAAAGTCACAATTATTACTTAATAGCCCTTATATTTTGTGACTATTAAATTTGGTCGGATTAGCGATATTATCACATTTTATGCTTTTATGCGCATTTCGGAACGCAGGGTCAGTGCACTACACTCGGAAAAATATTGTAAATAAAACAAAAATATTGTGTACCGATAATATGCATTATAATTAGATCTACTAATATAATAACAAAAAAAAAGATCCACCACGGTCTGTACTAGGTATATGTTTTAACTGATATTTTTTGACGATAATATAAAATTCAAACCAAAAACAACAGTAATTTTCCAACAGATGAAAAAAAAAATGTAAAACATTGCTTGTTACTGGCAGTCACAAAGAAAATTATATCTAACAATCTTTTTACAAGGCAGATGAAAAAAAAATCCTCACAATCAGTTCAATCTCAGACGTTTCATCTTTTATGAAACAAAAGCGAAGCGACTTACTTATTGGCGCAAACTTGAGATGACGAATTCCGTAATTTTGTGCCGTAGATAAACATAATTTAGCCAAGATGACATGTTACTGGCACAGTCAACAAAAAAGTTTACTGACAGTCGCTGTCATTTTGACAGTTCGACAACATCCAATGCGTTGAATTTAATACGGATTATAATAATATAGGTAGTATCGAAAAAATGCATATATATCTAAGCAGTTTGAAAACAAAATCCCGTGCCACGACCCTTTTTTTATCGTAGATAGTCGATACTTTTGACAAAATCTTTTTTGATACAATTATTTTTTGACATAATTTTGATTTTACATTAATTTGATTTTGATTTAATTTAATTTAATGTTAATTGAATTCTGTAATTTAATTTTTTATTTAATTTTGATCTTAATTTTGATATTTATTAAATTTTTGGTTTTGCTTTTTTTTTATGATACTAACTTTTTCTAAGCTAATACTAGTACACTTATGGATGTTTTCCGAAAAAAATGATTTGAATTTGATACTATAGCGGCCGAGCGCTACAAGCAGAAATAGTCCTTACGGTGTATAGATAAGCGTTTCTTCGATGATACATATCTAAACTGCTACCTTCTTCCCATGGGGGTTGCCAGAAACTATAGAACGCCACCTGCTACGCTCCTTACATACCCCTTTTACTTCGTTTACGGTCATACATCTGCACTCTAAATGCATACCACACGATCAATCATAATCCGAACCATTTTGAAGGATATTGCTAATCCGTTGCTTCATATGATCGAAAAATGTGTCTGCTCAACAACGTAAATAACACAATGAATATTGTTGAACAGTCAAAATGGAACAGATTGTGATTAATATTGTGTTATCCAATTAGAGTGCTGGTCATATGCACGCCGGTTACGAGGACTACGCAATTGAGCTTTCTAAAGAACATCACCAATTAGATCACCATATTATGTCCTCCTAGGGCGTTCTCTCCTGCGCGGCGTTTTCTCTTTTAACATACGACGCAATCAAAAGAAACGATTGCCCTAGAAGTGTTATACACAATTAGGCAGTAGATGAAATATACAACAAACTCAGAGGAGCGATATCAAAGACTTTACTTTCTCGGAGTCGGTACACGCAAAACATTCAAAAAGAAGTTCTAGTTAGCTGCTCTTAGACATTCTCTGAATTGTTCTTTTCGACACCGTCGTTCCAATTTCAAAATTGGAAGCTTCTGCTTTTAAATTGCAACAGCATTTCTGCATAGTTCCAATTTTGAGAGAATGGATGGTAATTTTACACTTCTGTTCTGTACCAAATTGGCGTACAATTTTGCTGTAATAAGCAGTTTGAAGGATAGAAAATAAATGTTTAGTGTGTGATGACTGATGATGTCGCAGTGTCGCAGGAATTTAAGTCATTAAAGGCTCGTACAGACCAACGCGATATCTCAGGCGCGACAGGCAGCGCAACCCGTGTCGCGCCAGCGATATCGCGCTGGTTTGTACGAGCCTTAAGTCCTTTTTGAGCTGAAAGTTTAGTAATTTGGATAAAATTTATAAAATTCCTATATTCTGATAATTAACTTGATAAGCAACAGCATTGAAAGCCTAGTTGTGGTAGAACCCAAGACACGCACCTCAGACTTTCAGATTCATGTGCATATTGTATAATTATCACTTGCTTAAAAAACGGTGAAGGAAAACATCAACAAGAGAGATATTTTTCGACGACATGTGAAGCCAAATCAGAGGCTCATGAGCGGCATAAAACTCTGACACTAGGTTAGTCACTAACCACAAAAAAAAGAAAGAACTTGATAAGCCTGTTCTTAGAACTAGCAGAAATTTTACCACAACACATTTTATTGCATGGTAGTAGTTTAAAACAATGTATCACGATGTCATCTTTCAAAAACCAGGTTTGTACAAGATTAATTTCGGATACCATCAGCTACCTACATCAATTTTATTTCACACTAACTTCGCTTCACGGTTTCACCCGCATAACTCTCGATCCCGTGAAAATATCGAGATAAAAAGTATTTTATTTCCTAATCCAGTTCCTGTAATTATCTATAGTTTTCATTTATTTTTGTTGCTTATATATTTAGTAAGTATGTATGTATTTATGTATCTATTATTTAGGTTATGTATATATCTGTGTATTTTTTCTAGTATATTGTATACTTATTATTTGCACCAACGACAGCCCCATTTTATGTCCAGGCAAATCACTGCCCATTCCAAGGTTGCCTGGAAGAGATTGCGGAAAGCGATAAGGCCGCCCATTTTATATTGTGTAGTGTTTGATTTATTTTTTTGTTATGTATTTTTGTGGTGTACAATAAAGTATATATAAATAAATAAATAAATAAATTGTCTACCCATGTGCCAAATTTCATTCAAATCCGTTCGGCTGTTTTAGCGTGAAAGCGTTACAAACAAATTCATTTTCACTTTTATAATATTATTAGTTAGGGTTACTATTTGCAAGATTTGACGCACAACCTACCCAAAGCAAATACTCCACAGATACCTAAAATCCACATAAAATGTACTATTTTCTTGTCATTCTAAGACAGATAGTCGAATTTCGAACGCCATTCCATACGAAGGTAAGTAGCGAACCTATTTGATTCCCGTAGCATTCCAGGTCGCAGTAAGGATATTTATCACTTTCAAATAGCGAAGGAAACATTGGAAGGAAAGCCGTATGTGAGTAAACGGGGAAAATGGCGGAAACTACACTTAAATCTTTATATAGGTACTGGTTGTAGTAATAGTGATGTTATTGGACTGTTTCTTATACTTCCGTGTGTTGTGTTGGTTAGTAATACCTAATTTAATTACGCACACGTTATTCGGCTTCAACGATGGAGCAACCTTACATGTGGCCGATGAACTGAGAAGACGTCGATTGCAATAAATCACGATAAATAAATGAGCTTGTGTTATGTTATGTAATGTTATATAATGTTATGTAATGTTATTTTGTATAATCTTATGTTATGGTTTTTATGTTCCGATGATGTAAATAAACCATTTTACTATTAAAAATAAACGATTTAAAACGAATTTTCGTTATGCTTAATATTTATCTAAAAATCCCCCTATCAACTAATTTCAACGTAATATTTGACTTTATCCCTGTTTGATTTTGCAATTATATTCCTAAAAACCAAATTACACAACATAACAACACGCCTGTACAGCCTAAGGGCAGAGAAAAAAAGCAAATATTTTTGTAAATACAAAAGATAAGCCTATTACTACCCCCAAGTAACACTGCTGGGTTCCAGTTTGAAATATTTTGCCGGTGTGGTAATTATGATATATTTTAGCTTTATCTCTATAGTATAAAGACACTGCCTCGTTGGTCTAGTGGTCGCAAACGCTACTGCTGAGCATGAGGTCCTGGGTTCAATCCCCGGATTGGGCAAAGTATTATTGGGTTTTTCTATGTGAAATTTCTCAGTAGCGGCCCGGAGTCCGGATTTGTGCCCGGTTGATGGCAATAGGCCCGCCCCCTATTACATGGGACTTAAAACATAACTGGCGAAATATGGGTGAACCTGCTACAGGGACACCTCTGCCCAACCCTTCGGGGAAACAAGGCGTGATGTTATGTTATGTTGTTATGTTATAAAAACATTTTCGATGTCTAACATCTTTCCTCTCGCTTTCCTGCAATGAAAATCTAAATCTTTAAAAAAATCTAAATAATCATATTTGTGGGAGTGATTTCGTGAAAAGAGACGAAAGTGTGTCACAGGAAGCCGGGAAGTGCGCGCTATTTGATATAACCAAAGAGCGCGCGCGGTGCTAGAGTTGGCCGTCAGAAACGACCTTGACGAGGCCCCGCCCCTTATGTTGCTTATTACCAAGGTGACATGTCAGATGTTACACATCTTATGCAACTACTGTAAGGCTCGTTCGTATTTTTATTTATTTTGCCAAATCTTAAATACATTATACAAGCTTTCACTAAAGTATATTCATATATATATAGGACAGCATAACAAGTGGTCCCGTCTAGTTTTGTTACAAAGTTACTAGGAACCACCAAAGAGGTCGGATGCAGACTATAGCAGAGCATAGCATCGATGGTTGCGTGGCGGCTGTCTTCTGATGACAGAGATGATTTCGGGGGAGCCGTGTCGTACCAAGTCCACGACGAACTGCTATACTCCGGCACAATCCTGATGATATTAAAGCTGTTGAACCACTAATATGATGACAACTTCTGGAAAAGGGTATCCTGCGCCGCTACATATTATGTACAAGTAATATAAAAAAAGGAAAACCTCATGAAAAAATTCGTCTGTATGTGTAAAAGTGCACAAAAAAAAAAGTGGAAAAATTGTCTTTAAAGTTGCAAACATTTCTGCGATGCCTCTAGTAGCAATTTCATATTATGTCCATAAGCAAGAGTGTGACTATTTGGCATCAGATGGGCCGCTTTTACCTATATTTGCCACCGAATAACATAGCATAAAACGTGTATTTTATGTATTTTTCTCACGTCCTCATTTAGGAACGACTCAATAGCTCCATACAGTACCAGCCAGTTACAAAGCTTACCCAAAACTTTTCTTTTGTCTGTAATACGATAAGGCGCTCAGTTAACGAAAAAGTTCCTAATTACCTACAACATTTGTAGACACAATCATGTAATGAGCATAAACATTATTTTTGTATATTTCTAGGCTTGTTTGGGGAACATGAAAATAGTAGTGATTTCTTGGAAGTTCAGTATTTGTTTTACTAATTATTTTTGTCTAGCGACCCGCCCTTGCTTCGCACCGGCACAATGGCGACATGTCAAAACATTGAGATTTCTGTGCTGTCTAAGTTAACTATGATTTTATACATATAATTATTAATTAACTGCCTCGTTGGTCTAGTGGTCGCAAAGCGTTACTGCTGAGTATGTCCTAGGTTTGATTCCCGGGTCGGGCAAGGTGTTATTGGGTTTTTCCATCTAGAATTTCTCAGTAACAGCCCGGAGTCTGGATTAGTGCCCGGTTGATGGCAATAGGCTCGCCCCCTATTACATGGGACTTAAATATAACTGGCAAAATGTGGGTGTACTATAGGTACACCTCTGCCTAACCCTTCGGGGAATACAGACGTGATGTTATGTAGAATTATTAAAAACCTAAAAATACATACTTATAATATTAGTTCAGACTTCATCCTTCAAAGAAACTCCGAGCATAGCCCGCTCCATAACACGCTAATATCTTAGCGTGTGACTTGACTTTGTGGACCAGCCCGACTGTCAGTGTTCACGTTCGTGATGTACTTATTTACTTATATTTTCTTTCCTTTTCAGAGTTAGAGTTTTTATGAAGGCCATGGGACTTGACTTTACATGCCGACGAGAAATATCTCTCCGGCCTGTTTCCTCAAGATGTTTTGTTTACCGTTTATGAAGCGAGTGATAATTATACAATACGCACATGAAACGGAAAGTCAGAGGTGCGTGGCTTGGGTTCGAACTCGAGATCTATGACTTGGCAGTGTGACGGTCACACCAATAGGCTGTCACTGTATTTACTTAAGTTGATTTTCAATATCAAAGAGATGTACCAAGAGATTCTTAGTAAGCATCGTGTGGTTTTCTTGTTTTATTTCTCAGTAGAGTGTAATGTTAGGCGAAACTTTCTACAAGATCCAAGACATCAAAATATTAAAGTGAAAGTTGGAAAATGTTTCGTGTTTCTTCAATCTTCGCTGCACATACAAAGTTTTAGATAAACATGTTTAATTTGTCTTCTTTTTCGTGTGGTTACTAACTAACCTGGTATCAGAGTTTTAAAGCCGCCCATGGGCCTCTGACTTGGCTTCACATGCCGTCGAGAAATACCGTACCGTTTTTACTTCGGTTTGTGTTAGTCGTGCGATTGGCTGCTATCTTGAACTGTTGGACGACCGATCGTGTAGCAAAACCTTCCTCTTGGTTGAAGTTTCTGTAACCAAGATTGCAGCCAGTCATGATTTTGCCTCGTAGTGCACGACATCCCTAATTCGCATCAAATAAGCGTTCCGAGGAAAATGTTATTAAGTTTTTCCAGATAGCACCATTAATTTTTTTACTCGGTTAATGTACTTTCCGAGTTTACCTTGAACATTACTGACTGTGTCGGAAAAACATCGTGAGTAAATCTGGACTTTTAGTTAATATAAGTCTAAAATCGCCAACGCGTCTTGAACAAGCGTGGCGATCGCTCCTGAGTTCTCTGTATGAGTAGAGTAGAGAGTTTTTCCCCATAGTGGACAATAATAGGCTGTCATTATTAAGACGTAACTAAATGCCAGTGACCTTGAGTGGTGGCGTTCTGCGCTGAGCTCACGCAACGCGTCGTATTTCCAACCAGTAATAGGACTCGCCCGTTAAGGAGCGCGACCGAAATTAGTCACATTATTAATTGATTATACATAAAACAAAAGGTATTCTCATAAAATACCATTTTAAAGATAAATTAATTGTTTATCTTTAAAATGGTGAAAGTTTCAGAAAAATATGCTTGATAGTTTATGTGTGATTCTCTGTTTTTACATAACTTTACAAATTAATTACACTATGCAATATTAACAAAATCTAAAATATTCACAGATTATGTTATTAAGAAAATGCTCCAATTTAACATATATTTTTACCAAATTATTAACATTGCTCGTTTAGACATGATCTTCAGTATAAAAACATTAAAAGTTGGTTATCGTCGTCTTAATATTAATTGTGGTCGCCTATAAGCAATTATTACGTCAATGTCCCATTATGAGAAATTATCACAATAATTCATTTTAGTTGTGACATTAACACATCACCGGCGGAAACATCAATCACTTTCACATGTCCCTATTACATCCAAAATTGATCCCTCTTGGCGTAGATTCCTCCTCCACAATACGATTACAACTGAACTACAAATATTAACGACGAATAACGAGAAGTTCGCTTGTCTGTTGTGCAGTTAAGAGACATAATAAATATAGTTTGCTCACATCTTAAGCATTATTAATGACGTCGGCAGAGTAATCGTTCTACGCGAGCGACAAATGCGATGCGCATATCTTTTTAGCAGAATAGTTTTTTTAGTGTTAACGCGAATTTGTTTAAATTTTAGTTTTCCATTTATGTAAATGCAGATTTTAGCAGGTTTGGTATTAAAACTGAAAAAAAAAAACCTACTTTAAATTCCTATGTTTACTTTAGTTAATATACAAATATGTATAAACGCCTTTTTTCCAAGGCGGCAGCCAACAACTACAGAACACAACCTGCTACGATCCTTACAAACTCCTTTTGCCTCGTTATTTTGATACATCAGAGGTCCTAGTGTGAGTTTTTTTTTAACCATCTCGATTTTACGCATCGACCGCGTTCGGCGCTCCGCTTAGCCCTTCACTGGCCTTCACTGGTGAGGGGCCAATCGGAGCAAACGCGGTCGATGCATAAAGTCGAGATGGTGGAAAAGAAACTCACTCTAGGGCCTCTGGTCATACACGCACGCCGGTTGCAAGTACTACTACGCATCTGACCTTCCTGAAGAACATCGGCAATAAGGTCAGCTAATCAATAAGTTTTGTCAATTCATAAGTTTTATTAAACTATTCATCAATAGTCACTCCAACACCATAACACACCGTAACACCATAACCTGACACCATATCCTTGATTTCTGGACGATGGTCCAGAAATCAAGGATATGGTGTCAGGTTCAAAATCTACCAACCCAAAGAGGCTTCAATGTTTTCAAATGAAAGTTTCAAGATAATCTAAGACAGGCTTGTGTTACGGTAAATATTGTGAAAAAACCAGAGGGCCCATTCCAGTATTTTTAAGAACGGTCGCATTCTAATCTCAGTCTGAATCTCTCAAAAACACCTTTAATTTACCTACATTTATGTTTTTTTTTTTTTACATTGATTGTCTCTGAGATGAGATTGTGATTAGATTTTGAGCATTTTTATTTATGTACGAGAATTGGCTGTCAGGTCTTGTATATGAACTTATTTCTGAGTAGGTTTGTACAAACACTTTTACATGTCAAAAATAAATTATGTTTCAAAACTAGATGGAGACTAAGGCCCGGCGCCCACTATCGGCATCGGCACGGCTGAGGATTTTAGGTGATAAAAAGCATTATACATTAACTTCATGGCAATAAAGTAGAAATTTCCATGATAGTAGCCTCAAGCATACCGAAGCGGTATTTTTGTTACTACGACCATTATATCATGGAAATTTCTACTTTATTGCCATGAAGTTAATGTATAATGCTTTTTATCACCTAAAATCCTCAGCCGTGCCGATGCCGATAGTGGGCGCCGGGCCCGGTCTGAAATAGCCGCAATTTGTTCTTAATCTGTAAAACAACGTGTTATATCAAATAGCTCACACCCTATTAAACGTTTTTTGAGGATGATATTCTCGTAATATAGAATATAGTATGTCTATTTCTTTTTTATATTTTTAATATCTCTTTAGTATTTTGTATCACATTTTAAATATAATAAATTATTTTTCTTTCAGTACGCTGTACTGGTACAGCGTCTTAATATTTGTTTGCTTTTCTTTCTTTATTGTGTGTACATAAATAATAAAATAAATAGTTTCAAAACATTGCCTCGCGCATGTCACTCTCCTAGCACATTGGCTTCCACATTAAATTTCTGTCCCGCAACTAGCTCATATTTCGTTTGGAAACTTTCCAAGGCACAAGGGGACAGTTGAATCGCTACGACGATGGGGATAAATATTACTGTATTCCTTTATGACGTAACCGTCTTTTGTTTTCGCGGTCCTTTCACGAAGTGGCGGGGACCGTTTGAATTTGAATATTATTCCATCTGTTCTTGCAATTCTGTGAACCGTTGAAAGTCTGTGAATTTTGTTTTTCTCTTTGTCATTTTTAAATGATTTTGAAAAAGGAATATATAAGTATTATTAATTTATGTATTTTAAGAAAGGTAGACAAAGTAAAGGACGATTAACCGTTTGGAATAGTTGAATAATTTTTTATTTAAATAACTAAAATCTTCTTTAATAAATTATGTAGCTTTAACTGTTGCTAACTCTGCAGTCCGGAATTTTTATAAGCGTTTGACACTGTTTTAACTCTTTGAGGGACAGTAAACGCCCCCAGTCGTAATAATAATACAAATTCTATTGCGTCTCGTTCAGTGTCCTTCAACCGATTAATTGCTTAGAAGGCATTACAAAAGTTTATCATTTCTAGGAAGATCGTAAAAAAGAAATGCTATCACAAACTCAGTGTCCCCAACACTATCATAGACAAAATCGTGTCAATACCTCTTCAAAGTTCAAACAAATACTCCTACAAATGACAGTTACCATTTACCATAGACAAACTTTTCCGTCTATCGCTTGGCGTGACTTTAAACGCTCCTCTATCGACCACAAAGGTTTGAACCAGGAGTGATATAACGTATGGTTCATTTTTCTAGCGCTCGGGTAGAAAATATGAGATAGGATCGATTTATTTGGTCAGGCGGAGCAAGCATTGTTAGAAAATTCTTTGTTAAGGGCTTTGAACTTGACGCTGCATATATAGATGAACCGAATTTGAAAGCATAGCATTAGAAATATGGGTGTGGTGGCTTAGCCTTATCCTAACTATGTTGAGGTCATCTTCCATTGAAATGTGTGTAATGCACTAACAAAAAATACGAAGATATTTGTGACATCCATCAAACCGCACTGGGCCCACATGGTGGATTACAACTCACTCCCTCTCGAAGAGGCTTACTACTTAACTAATAATAAAATTTATCACATGAAACAACCAGTGTTCTTTCTCCTCTCTCCGTGCATAATTGTGAATCTCCGCCCAGAGCGGGAGAAGTTATTTGATAATTTCCGACACAAAAAAGGGGGTTCAGAATCATGTACTGAATGCATGGTAACAATTATTTTCACATCGATGTCCCTGCCACCCTGTTTTATGTGTACCTATGTGTGCAGGTATGGATTTGTGCCCGATTACTGAGAAAAGGGTGGCCCTCTAGTACATCGGACTAATCGGTAAAATATATGAATGTCTTATTAATACACTTTCAGCCTACATCTTCAGAGTACGCTTGGTGTTATTAATAGCCATTTGTCAACCTAAGCACTGAATATAAACGGTAGGCTTAACTGTTATTGATTTATGTAAAGGTATTGTGTAGAAACTGAGTAGCGACAATAATGTTGGGTACATATTGTTTTAGTAGTGTAGTATATCCATGAAATAGAAATTTAAACACTAACCCCCTTATTCATAAACACTGTTTTGTAAAGGTACAATTTCTATGAAATATCATCCGTAGCCTTCCACACGTCGGTTTCATAGCAATATATGGAAACCAGTCGTGTCGCGGCGACACGGCGTCGCCTGCAGTTGTCGCTTGCGGTCGGCTACGGAATTGTAACCATACATACCACTGTTTAACTATACATTTTTGACGTTAAAACATATAATTAACGTTCACTTCTAACGTTAACTTTAAGCAACGTTTATGAATAAGAGCGTGAGGCGCCATCTCTACGGACGAGAGAATCGCGGCGATAGTTCACGCTGTGCCGTCAAATTATCGCCGTGTGAGATTGATTCATAGAGTTTCTATTGAATTTTATCGCCCGTGCAAATGGGGCCGATCTCTTAGGCCCCAATTACACTATCATATATTTATCATACAAATATGGTATCATATATGTCAACTTCTATGATCATAGTTAAATGCTGCTGTTCTTCATTTTTACATATTACACTACATTTACATTTAGCCGTGTTCAATTTAGCCATTTTTGAGGTTAGACGGATATGATCATATTTGTACGCTTGCTGTCAAATAGGATCCCATAACTATGATCGTAGACAATATGAATCATATGTAGTTATGACTATATAATCATATATAAAAATGACTCATACATCTCTGATCATATTTCTATGATAGCCTATTAGGGATCTTAACATGTAGTGAGGTAGCCGTCACTAATGTCAACTGTCCGTCACCACGAATGACGGGAAAAGTTTTAATGTGAAGTGGCCCTTCATGAGAGGCTTGGTGATGATCAGCCATTGTATTACACATTTGATATCTTCAAATTATTTTTTGTTAGTAAATAAAATTATTTATTTGTAATTCTTTTAAATATATTGCACATCGGACATGGATTAAGTTTTAAATTAAGGAATGCGGGGGAAAAAATGCATAACTCACTAACAGTAGCTATGGTTTTCATTTTGACAGTTCAACAACGTTCATTGCGTTATTTACGTTGTTGAGCAGACACATTTTCCGAACATAGTAAATGAAAGAATAGATTAGTAATATCCTTCAAAATCATTCAGATTGTGATTGAAAGTGTGTTACGCAATTATAGTGCTGATGTAATTGTACACAGTTATGCAATAAATATAATTTTTTTATCTTTGTCGTCGTCGTTTGAAGCCGGAAAGTCTGACAATCCGTCTTACCAAGGAGTATTGTGTTACCCAGTTACTGGGTTGTGGAAGACAGATAGGCAATCGCTCCATGTAAAATACTGGTATCCAGTTACATCCAGTTAGACTGGAAGCCGACCCCAACATAGTTTGGAAAAGGCTAAACAGATAATGATGATATTAACTGTCGTCGTCAATAAACAAACGATCGTCGTTAAACATTCCGTGAGTCCAAAAATCCGTAGAAAGTTCAAGCCATAAAATTAGAACAAACAATCTGGCCACAGTTACGAAATCAAAAGTTACAAACTTCCAAACAGTTTATCTAACAAATTCCACCATAAAGCTAGGAGAAATATGGTCCCGAAACTCGACGATGTGATTTCAAATTATCACAAATTAATTTTTAAAACGTTCCAACCCTCAGCCTGGTCCTTCGTCCGGTAATAACAATATTTTTGGCACACTTGACTTAAAAAGCCAATTGCTATTTGATGGGGATTTGGGGAGCCATTGAATGCAACCGGTCCAAGACTGTTTTTGGTAATAATTTATGGGGAAGACGTTAATTCAAGAACTGGGCTTGACTTGACAGCATTGATAAAGGTGATCAGAAACAGGGTGATTCAGAAATTTTCGGTAGTTTCATTCATTGCCGACAACAGTTTGAGTAAAATTGTAGTAACAAATATAGAATTCTTAGGGTCCTGTTAAATTAGGTCGCCGTCCGATAAGGACCAGGCCCGGGTCGACAGCGCGTTGTGTTCCACGCGCGCCTCATAGAGATGTCAGCAAAATTGACGGGGTCCGCTAGGGCTGATGCCTGCCGGGGTAGCGAGGAAGTCCGAAAGGGAGATTGTGGCCTCCGGCAACAGGGCAACTGAAGAAACACGGGTGGGTTTTAGTCAGTAAGAGTCTGACACGCCCTCCCGCTCCGCGCAGAGTGGGAGAAGTTATTTGATAATTTCCCACCCAAAAAAAAAGGGTCCTGTCAAATAACGATACCAATTCAGTGATTTTTAGTATTGTGAATTTTCATGCTAGCAATTTATTTTTGAAACAAAATCTGAAATTGGTAGAAATGGAAGTGCTGCATGGTTTCTTTAGTGCCCTCTGGGAGCATGAAATGAACCAGAATGCGTACTAAAACATTATTTCCTTTTAAGACCTGTCAAATTATTTCCTTTTACGACACACACCGCAATACTAAAAAGACCAAGCGTAACCGATTTGTAAAAAAGACCAAAACAGAAGGACCTTTCTAGTTTACATTTCCGCACAATTTATGCTTAACATTTTTTATCCGTATGTTATTGCGGTGTGACTTTAACTGGGATCCCTCATTTTTCTACCGGACTCATATCTCCTACTGTTCAGTTTGATAAAAGACTGCAATAAATTACGTGTGCAATTTCCAACTCAGGTAAACGTGCTTGCTTTTCTGTGATTTCGATTCTGGGAAGCTACTGCGTTTCATTTTGAAACCAATTAGCATTTCGGCCCATTACCACTCAAAAGATAACTCGCAAAATACTCACTGTTCGACAACATCGTTAAAATATTGTTTTACGTACATAAACTCACGGAGAGGAGCTCGTAGCTAAGTACTAACAGCCGTACGGGTCAATCCATAGGTTAAGCTCTGCTTGCAGGGATTGATTCGTGGATGGGTGACCATTTCTACATACCCAAGACTCCTCCGTGCCTCGGAAAGCACGGATCGTCAGAAGCCCGAAAGTCTGACAACCAGTCTTACCAAGGGGTATCGTATTACCTAGTTGCTGGATTGTGGAGGTCAAATAGGCAGTCGCTCCATGTAAAGTACTGGTATTCAGCTGCATCAGGTTAGACTGGACTCCAGCACAGTTGGGAAAAGGCTAGGCAGATTGATACATAAACTCACCTTTTTCAAATGGGAGTAGGCAGAAACTATAGAACGACAGCTGCTATTATCCTTCAGTACTCTTTTTGCTTCGTTTACGTTCAGTTTGATTCGTAAACGTTCATGGTAAATCAATATTAATAAACCCATAATTTATACCCTTGGAGCAGCGGGGTAACAGTGTAACATACTCTCTTTTTTTACCACAACTGGGCAGCTCTTGGCCTGAATCTCACCTGACGGTAAGTGGTGATCATGTCGAAGGTGGAAACAATTCAAATGCGATTCATTTTGACAAATTAACAATACTCATTGCGGTATTTACGTTGTCGAGCAGACGAATTTTTCAGACATAGAAAGCTATAGATTAGGAATTTCCTTCAAAATTCTTTGGATTGTGATAGACAGCGTGTTACGTAATGTGGATACTGTATTGAATGATTAAGCCTTTTTTGGCCTTGGAATATCCTCATGGATACCCTTAATAATAAATTTAATAAAACGTTCTCCCAAGACGGCTTGGGAGAACGTTTTATTAAATTTATTATTTCGTACTCCTACCGATTACAACCCCTCACTGTTCCTATTACTATCATGAGTCGGGGGCCCGGTAGATACTTGTACATTCGTTGCACCCCCGACTAATATCAGCCCGCTATGTCCAGCGGGTCCCATCACCAAGTGCGGTCGATCTCACGACCACACGTTTCGTTTTTTTTCCGCTACGGGGTAGCTCTTGGCCTGCATCTCAACTGATGGTAAGTGCTGATTAGGCCGAAGGTGGAAGCGAGCTTCATCCGGAAACCTCAACCACAGAGGAACTGGCTATCTTACATTTAACTGTCAAAACACAACAATGTTGTTAAAGCATCGTTGTTATGGCGACAGACTTAGATAAGATGGTGGCAGGTAGCCAGGTGGATTTAGAACAAGCCCTACCACCAACCGAAATGAACAGAAATTTCTCTGAGTCTAAGAGAGAGGAATTTTTCGGGCTATGTCGGTTACCTTGGTTCTCCTGCGGAGCATTCATTTGGGTGTTACTAACTACTAAATCTCTAAAAGGTAACCAAAAGGCTTGACTTTCCTGTACCTTTACTCTACAATGTACGCATCACTAAACCGAATCGATAAATACTTCGTTTGGAAAAATCGGTCCATTAGTTCGGACGCTAGGAAGCCACGTAAAAAATATACTTCTGACACGTTAAGCTGCTTTGAAAATATTCATTTTTAGTCCTTAGGTTCATGCTTTATTTAAATTATCTGGTCCTTGTAGTCGTTTTATCGTCGTTCGGCATCCAATACCGCGAATGTAACATTTTTGACGACGACGATTTTTGTTTTATTTCATTCTACACGTTCAAATACGTGATCCTGCATTTAAAAATGTTTTTTGTCAAAAATGTCACATTCGCGGTATAGGATGCCGAGCGACGTTATGATTTCCAGTAATTTCAGATACTTAATAATCCTACCTTTATATAAATATATATATATATATATATATATTATGCTACTGCTGAATATGAGGTCCTGGATTCGATTCCCGGGTCAGGCAAGGTGTTATTGGATTTTTCCATCTGGAATTTCTCAGTAGCAGCCCGGAGCCTGGATTTGTGCCCGGTTGATGGCAATAGGCTCGCCCCCTATTACATGGGACTTAATCATAACTGGCGAAATGTGGGTGTACTATAGGTACACCTCTGCTTAACCCTTCGGGGAATATAGGCGTGATGTTATGTTATGTTATGGATAGTAAAATTATAATTGCAAAAGTGAGTTTTATGTTTGTTTCTTTCGCACTGAAACGGCTAAACGCATTTGAATGAAATTTGGCACATGGGTAGACCATGACCTGGATTAGGACATAGAATATTTTTTATCCCGATATACCACGGGATCGAAACTTATGCGGATAAAACCGCGGGGCACAACTAGTCCTACTCAATAATGTTTCCAAAAACCGGCCAAGTGCGTGTCGGACCACGCACAATGTAAACAAGCATATAACAAATTAGAGAGAATTTTTATCCAAGATAAAAGTGCTTAGCAACAGGCTAGTCCTGCTCCATACGACAATTTAGAATCAAGACAAAATCAAACTGGTTGCTAATTTAATTATATAATTTATTATTTTTTGTCATATGATATTGATTTTGCATGTGTGATTACTACTTACTTCCTCACACACTGACATATTAACTATAAAACTTTAGGAAAATCATATATTTTTACAATGTTTGTAAATATGTAAGTACCGTGTATCTATCACATAATTAAATTATGTTAATTCTTTTTACCTATTATGGTATAGTAATTTTATTCTAGGTGCATCGTCTTTAAATATAATTATTCAACTAATGTAGGTACCTATAGAAAATATTGTTAAACATTTTAAAAAAGTAACGGTGGAGTCTCTTGCCCATTCTTCTCCATACGAAAACTACCTTTTGGAAGGGGCGATTAGAATCTATTATAATATTTTGTAAATTTTGACGTTCAAAAGTGCCATACATGGCCTATTTGAAATAAATGATTTGACTTTGACTTGACTTTGACTTTTAATGCAAATTCATCCCAACTACGGAAAGAGGGTTCCGTTAATATGTAAGCACCAGCGGTATGGTTCCGAGGGTGCGGATAGAATCACCCCTTTGAACCCGAAACGTAGCACTCGCCGAGCTAGTTTTCTGATTTTACCGAAGATGAGCACTAAGTTTGGCAAAAAAATGTTAACTCTTGAAGGAGCACAATTATACAACAAAATACCCTCGTGTATAAAAACAAATACACTCATTCAATGCATTCAAAACACAATTAGCTGAATATTTAATCACAAATAACACCCTTCCTAAAAGCTGAATGCATTGGATGGGAACCTTTATCATACATAATTGCTACCGTGACGTCTGTGACGAACTTTAAATTTATAATTTATTAAACATTGTTCTCATATAACTGACTTTGCATCTTTGAGAATAAAATATCATTAAATCTAAACCTAAACATGGATATAATTATAGCGTGGATGAAGCCACAAACAATCAACAATACAAGCAAATGTTACTGGTTCGATATTACAAACGCAAATCAAATGACTAATTGCTTTTAACATTGGCGTTAATATTGAGTTTCCTGTAACAATTGACATTTCAATTACCTAGCTCGCGTGGAAGTCGGAAATTATCCCATGGAAACGTACTAACGGGATAAAAAAAAATCCTGTGTATTAATCCAGGTTATAAGCTATCGGTCTGCCTCATCTAAATCCTATAAGTAGCTTAACATAATGATTGTACACTATCGTGAATTCATGCAAGCCTAGTACTTTTTGTTAGGTTACTGCTCAGAAATTGTGCACAACGTCTAATGATATAATAATCTTATAGGTCACTATATTTTCGAGCCGTTTGGGGTTGAAACCCTGGGGCCGTGGGGTCCGAGTGCCACGGTCTGTTCAAGAAATCTCCAAACGACTGGTTGACACTTCCCGTGACCCAAGGCCGGGTTTTTACCTTGGCCAGCGGCTAAGCATTGCCATACAACGTGGCAATGCGGCCAGTCTCTTGGGTAGATACAGTCGACAGGGACGCGGAAGATTTTTTCGACGCCATATTTTAGTTTAGTTTTAGTCTAATAGTTTTAGTTAGGTTAGGATATTATATATTTTTTGTCTTGTCATACCTTAAATATTATCTGTGTACGTCTAATGATTGATATACTTACAATCTTGAATTTATGCAAGCCTAGTACTTTTTGTGCCAAGTATCAAGTTTATTTACTCAAGGAATAAGATTTTCCAAAAAAAGAAATTCCCCCTTTTCGCCCCGTTAAAGGAGGAATTTTCAAAAACCCCTTCTTAGTGCTCCCCTACACTGTAAAAGGAAGCTGTGTGCAAAATTTCTCGTTCCTAATCCCAGTTGTTTCAGCTCTGCGTTGATATGACAGTCAGTCAGTCAGTTTCTCCTTTTATTTATATAGAAGATGTCATTATGAATTAAATTAATGTGAAGATCTCGCTCAAAAGGATGATAAGGTTTGTAAATTGACTAAACAATCTGTCGCATAAGAAGTTTTCACTTTGCACTATTTCTGAACAGTGAACGAAACTAAACCGCCACGCTCGGGTCGGTGACGCTGAATCGGGTATACTCGGCTCCAATCGGTGCTGATTCGCGTATATACTCAGCGGTGAATTGCGTATAGGTACTCGGATCCAGTAAATCAATCTGCCTAGCCTTTTCCCTACTATGTAAAGGGTCGGCTTCTACACTAACCATGCCACCACATGGAGCGACTGCCTATCTGACCTCCACAACCGAGTAACTAGGTAACAAGATACCACTTAGTAAGACTGGTTGTCAGACTTTCGGGCTTCTGACTACCCGTAACGAGTGACAAAGATCTACGAATGACGGCTGGACCAACGTACTTTCTGAGGCACGGAGGTCTCGGTATGTTATGAATGGTCACACATCCACGGACCGACCTCGGCAAGTGTTGCCCAACCTTGAAGATCGACCCGTGCGGCTGTTATTTAGCCATGAGCCCCTTGAGGTACTCGGGCCCAGTCGTCTTCAGTAAATTAGAAAATCATATAAATTTTCACTTCTATCGTGTGGTAATAAACACAACTCTCTTTTTTTGGGTTCCGTACCTAAAGGGTGCAAAACAGAACTCTATTACTAAGCCTCCGCTGTCCTTCTGTCTGTCAGCGGGCTATATCTCATGAACCGTAATAGATAGGCATTTGAAATATTCACTTTTTTTGTATTTCTACTGCCGCTATTACAAAAAATTATATTAAAAAAGAAAAAAACACGTTTCACGAAACGTGTTTATTTTTCAGCGTTATTATGCTAACTATTGTATAAACGGTGGTATGGAGCCCTTCGTATGTGAATCCGACTCGCACTTGGCCGGTTCTTTTTATCTCGGCAAGAGATTTGTTAAGAAAGCTCAGGTAAAAAAATCCAGTCAGCAAAATTAGTTTTGAAGTATCTAAATCCTGTGGATTTCGTGACCAAATTAAACCTGTCACAGCTTTCCAATTGTATCTTTACAGACACTACGGCTGAAGGCAGGACAGTTTTTAACTATATGTAACATAGGTATCAACTAGCGCTGTGGCTCTGTCTCGCATAGGGTCACAGCATTATGCTGAGTGATGGCCATTTTGTGTAGATGTGACGCATGTTTTCCTTCAACTTGTTGTTTTTTTTTTTTTGCCATGCGTCATATTTTAAGCACTTACCGCAAATAAACGTAGGTATTGTATTTCTTTTTTTGTACCTACATAATTTTATAATTCAGATTTTACAGAGTTTAAGTGAAAATCCAAACCATTAAAAAAAATTGACGAATATTAAAAACCCTTGGTTACCGACCTATAAACGTTTGCCAAAGAAAATAAAACGTGTCCAGAATAAAATTTTAGTATCTCAATATACGTAGTATTAAAATTATATATCCCGACTTAGGAGCGTGTATTACATTTGGCTGGAAGCCATTCCAAAAAAAAAACTTAATTTCGAATATTATTACAAAAACTTGAAGTTACGAAGGCTATATTAGTATAAATAAAGTAAGCAATTCTAGAATCAAAGTTAAGAGGAGGCTCTTTAAATTGTATGTTAATTTGCATTAATATTCTAAAAAACTTCACGCATACAATCAAAATGAAACTTTAGTGTATGATTTATTGGATCTTTTTCTTTCCAAATATAAGACAGTTACGTAATTGAAACATTATCGATCGATTTTTTTTTTTTTTTTTACGATTTTTTTTTTTTTTTTTTAATTATTTGAGACAAAAACAAGAACACTCGACTTTTATAATTATTGACAGTAAGGAAATATAGTTTATTATCCAAATATTTTTTCTCTAGATCAATTATTACTTTAGTTATAAACGAAATAAGAATTGAGACTTACGGCATTTAGTTCCGTGCTCAAACACGACCAAAGCGCGCATGCGATATTCAACTGTATTACTGATATATTAGCGCTTAGCACATATTGGAGTGGTGGGGTGCATGGGGGCGGAGTTTACGTGGAAATTGTCTTGTCTTAAGGGATCTCGCGCACTGGTCGCAGCGACCAAGTAAACTATACGAATCGCACACTTGGTCACATCGGCAAACTAGCCATCGACCATACAATAGCACTAGACGGCCACGCCTGGCCAGAGTCGTGGCCGTCTACTGCGCGAGATCTCTAAGTACTTCAATGCCTGTATGGTAACAAAATACATGGTATGTA
Organism: Omphaloscelis lunosa; assembly: GCA_916610215.1. Lineage (NCBI taxonomy): Eukaryota > Metazoa > Arthropoda > Insecta > Lepidoptera > Noctuidae > Omphaloscelis > Omphaloscelis lunosa. The sequence continues at coordinate 12,445,194 of OU744267.1, forward strand.
TCAGAAATGCATGGCCATATTTAATTGGAGAAATGGTACAGACCATCAAAGAGAACAACCTTCTCCATGAGACCAATAATCTAATCGCGAAAAAATTATCAGCTGTCCCACACATTTAGATATGGGACAGCTGATAATTTTTTCGACGTTACGATGTTGCTCCCATGGAGAAAGTTGTTCACTTTGATGGTCTGTACCACACTCTAAAATATGACCACACAATTCTGATACCAGCTGTATACACTCATCATCATCTGCCTACCCTTTTCCAAACTGTTGGGGTCGGCTTCCAGTCTAACAGGATGCAGCTGAATACCAGTATTTTACATCGATCGACTGCCTATCTGACTTCCACAACCTAGTTACTAGGTACCCGATACCCCTTGGTAAGACTGGTTGTCAGACTTTTGGGCTTCTAACTACCTGTAACGACTGTCAAAGATCTACAAATGACAGCCGGAACCAACGGCTTAACGTGCTTTCCGAGGCACAGAGGGGTCTTGATATGTAAAGATGGTCACCCATTCACGGACCAACCATGGCAAGCGTTGCTTAACCTGATCGATCGACCCGTGCAGCTGTTCTTACTTAGCCACAAATCGCAGCTGTAAACACCAGCTGTATACGGTGTGTTTTTTCAAACGAGTGTAAGTAGTACTGTAGATGTTTTTTTTTTAACTATGGCTCCTCGCAGTTTTGACCACTAAGGTCTTGGCTGCTTAACCGGACTTTCCTGTGCCTTAAGCTACTACACTTAGAGCCTCCAGCCAGGAGCAAGTAAACTATTCTAAATTAAAGCTAGGTTAACGTTCGCTAAGGGCACCCCTGTGGGGTACGAACCTTGGCTTAGGGCGTCGCTGGGGGGAGAACAGCAAGAGGAGACAGGCTGGATCAAAATTTGGTTAACATCAGAATTATTAGGCGGGGTATTTAAAGCTACGTGCTCAGCTGCAACAATTGCTGGCACCTCGTTTTTGAGCAAGGGTCGAGGAGGAGTATCATTTACTTGGGGACACGATCGCGATCGCAAAGGACCGCGGCGGCGAGGTTGGAATGACAGGAGGCGTCTGTGTTTGGGCACTGTACTGGTGGCCCTATTCTTCTCCTAGAAGATTGTAATGGGGTCATCTGGGTCGGAAAGGACATGCCTCAAACGGCGGATCTGACTGAAGTACTGTACATAAAAATGATCAATTTTTACAAATGGTACCATCTAGAAATACGCGCCCCACTCTGTGATTACTTTACTGTAAACTGTACTTTAGTAAGGAGCGGAGCAGAGTGGAGCACACAGCTCTTTACAATATAAATATAAATTACCTGTCCCTACTTAGGTATATTCCATAAAACCAGAAAAAACAATTAAATTAAACGTCAGTACCTTGTTGACAACGGGTAACGTACCCAAATGGTCTTGATCGAATGTATCTTCTTGTCAAATGGATTTTAAATTGTCTGGTAATACTGATTCTTTTTCCAAAAAACAGGCCAGCTTTATTCCTATTTCAAAATAATCTTGACATCACGTCGCCACTGAAGCAAATGCTCGAATGACAGCGGTCTATTAATGTGGGCTTTAAGATCCTTCAATATTCAGGACTAAAAAGGTTTGGCGCGGAAAATGGAAATACGCTTCTCTGTAATTACATAGAATTATAGTACTTATCGTCTTTAAAAATTGTTATAACATAAAGAAAATGAACAAAAGGCAACAATGAAGTGAAAACTTTGAAAATATTATAGTTACTCTTAACAATCTTCACTTCAAAGTTAACAGTTTATTTTATTAGGTATCATAAAACCAAACTGTATAATATAGTTGATATTGGTATTATAAAACCAAATTGTATAATATTATACCCAAAAGCTAATAAAAACGGTATGGTATTAAAATAAACGAAACGATCAACGCCATAATTATTTTCGTCACAATTAATATTTTCACGACATTCGAAATTTAAAAAACCTTCCTGAACCATATGTTACTTAAAGGTGTAAAATAAATATAGTTTCTTTCCACGAACCGAAAAAACCTTGAGCAATTCCTTTTTTTACTATGAGAATACAAAAAACTTCGTCTGTAGTTCGCCTGGAAAAGGTAAGCTATATAAAATCTATGAAACCGGAATATAGAAGGACATTTTAAACTACATATGTACATAATTATGTATTGTCAGAAAACTTACTCATTCTAAAAAGTATGGCATAAATATCATTCCAAGAATTTGGGTACACCATTTTACTTTTCAAAAGTAAAACGTTCTTAGAAGGCTTTTATTCAAAGAAAGTTTTTACTATTCAGCTTACTCTTGAAAACCTTTTTAACCTTTACTCGATAAGCCAAGTCCAAGTGGCTTTTAAAAGGAATTCTTTTTTTATTGTTTTGGGTCTAAAATCAGAAAAACAACTGCCTTCCTCAAGCTCAATTTCGTCCTTCGATCCAAAAAGGATACATTACAATCATTGAACGAATTGTAAAAACACGTCAACCAACATTCGGCTGCCAAATAGAAAGAAAAAAAAAATAAGTTTGCTTTTGTAACTCAAATTTCGTAAATAAGCTTTTTAAAATTCAAAAAAGGAACATTCACGCGATGTCGGCGTAATGCCGCATTGCGTATGAAGCCACCGTTTGCTTGGAAAACCCGCCAAAATATATTATTCGTTATCTATCCCTCGGGTGCGGTCCATTTACTCTCGTGAACATGAAACACTATTGGTCCGCATACTATTATATTTAACACGTGGACCCTGCCTCTGATTCTTATTAAGAACTATTGTAGTTCCAGAATCCACCGCTGATTTATAATGGCGCTAGGCGTTGAAGGTAAATTAGCTTATTTCGCTTGAAATTATACGAGGTAATTCACAGGATTTTTAATTAACATATTTTACAAAGATAAGTTTATTTTCATACAATTATGAGGGTTTATTTAGTGGCAAAAACGTTTTTAACCCTAAAATGCAAATGAGTTTTTGAGTTCAGCGAAATTTTTAATAACTAAATTACAATATAATTAACACTAAATTTAATGCCGAATATCAGTAGAGCTGGTAGGTTGATTTAGATGGAAAGGTTAATAGTCTAGATAATTTTTTTCATAATTCTGAAACCCAATTAGTAAGGGTGCTCAGAAACTCTGAAGATAATAAGGCTTATTGATCTGCCATTTAGAGTAAAAACGTCTAATATTCAAGAATCAAAGAGCGTCAGGTTCATTAAGTATTAGATACTCTTTAATAACTGGCCTAAGATCTCGTCTGCTAACCGTAATTATCTAACTGCAGTGCAGTCTGTTTCTCATCTTAGAAAGGATCAGATGGTCTAGCTTTCTCAAAACTTACTTCTAATTTCCAGAACATTAAATTCCAGCTGTTATCCCGATGTTTTGTTTTAGCCTTAAACTTATGTTACAAAACGGCACAATAGTGAGTTCCAGTTAATAAATCTGATGCCTCAGACGATATTATTGACTAACTGTCAGATGTACTGTTCTGTGTAGTAATTATTTAATCTGTGGTGTACGTTCAAGGTGTGTGCCTGTGCAAGCCGGCTTGGGAATCCGAGTCAACTTTATTAGTTGTGTCGATAATAAATAAAGGAACTATAATTAGACTTTTATTAACATGGTGTCAGAAATAAATTATGCACAACAAGACGCAGACTCGAAAAGAAAATTTCAAGAACTTTAAACAATCATATCGTCGGTGTCGTCGGTCGTTGCAGTTTACGTTACGACGGGATTGGGAAACAAAATGGCTGCCAATCCAGAATTGACCGAAATAATTAAAAAGCAATGTGAAATTCTCGAGCTAATTCAAACACAATTGCAAATGCAAGGGACTTCAGAAAAAAACTCGTATACACGTTCCATGGCCTGCGCCTCTTGATGTAGAATCCGCGGATCCGGGAGAAGCCCTAGATTTCTTCAAGACCACATGAATAAATTATGCTACAGCCGCAGGTCTGAAGGAAGAACTAAGACCTACACTTCTTATTAATTCTATAGGCCATGCTGCCATGAAAAAATACTTGCACTTCGGCCTAGATGAAAAAGATATGAAAAGTGAGGCACAGATATTTGAGAAACTTGAAGAAAAAATAAGGAAGAAACGCAACGTAATCTATAACCGATACTTGTTCAACAAAAGATCACAATCAGAGGGCGAAGACATAGACACCTATATACTGGAATTAAGAAAATTAATTAAAACTTGCGGATACAGTACCAATATGATTGACGAAGTACTACGAGACAGAATTGTGGTGGGCATTAGAAATCCGGAAATTAAAAAAGAATTATTACGGATCGATCAACTGGATCTCATCCAAACTATTAATATTTGCAAATCGGCCGAAGCAACAACCGAACAACTTCAGACTTTGTGTTCTGAACATGTAATGGCAAATATTCACAGAATTGACAAGAAACAGATAAAAACTGACAATAGATCATTACTGTGTAAATTTTGTGGTGAGAAACATGTATTCAAAAAGAAAAATTATCCTGCTTGGGGAAAAAGATGTGAAAATTGCCAAGGTAGGAATCACTCCAAAAAAGTATGTAAGAAGACCCAAATGGTGAAAGAATTATAATAGAAAAGACTCTGAGGAAGAAACCAGTGATAACAGTATATACATATCTAAGATCAGGACAAATCAACACTCTGGCCACAAGGAAGTGGAACTCTGCTTGAAATTTAATAACACCTGGCTGAATGTTTCCTGTACATTGGATACTGGAGCTCATGTTTATGCTCATTGTGTTGAACAATACAAGAAATTTTGTGAAAGTGACGACATGAAACATTTGCGTCCTACTGATCTAAAATTGAAATGTTTTAACGAAACAGATATAGAGACATTAGGTATGACTGAGGTCGAATGTATTTATAAAAACAGAAAGTTTGTTATTAATTTTTATGTTGTAAATGTCAGTCATCAACCTCTATTATCAGAGTCCGCTTGTGTTGCCTTAGGGTTAATAAAATACTGTAATATGGTATCTGAGGGCAGTGGAAGTGCCAAGGAAGCACAGAATATTATAAACAAATACTTGGATGTGTTTGAAGGATATGGCGAGTTACCAGGAATTGTTGATTTGGAAATTGATAAAAATATTCCACCTCGCATTCAACCTGCACGTCGTGTGCCCATGGCACTCCGAGCACCTCTTAAGGAAGAACTGGACAGGTTAGTAAAAAGTAATATTATTGTTAAAGAGGAATCTCATACTGATTGGGTCAATAATATTTTAATTGTACGTAAAGGCAAAAAGTTCCGTATCTGCTTAGACCCTATCCCATTGAATAAAGCTCTCAAAAGGCCACATTTTCAATTTACAACGCTGGAAGAAGTTTTACCAGAACTTGGAAAAGCTAAAGTTTTTAGCACAGTAGATACACTAAAAGGATTTTGGCATATTAGACTTAATGAAAGGAGTAGTAAACTTACTACCTTTTGGACGCCATTTGGTAGATATAGGTGGTTAAGGCTCCCCTTTGGTATTTCCTCTGCACCAGAAATCTTCCAACAAAAGCTATTATCAGCTTTACATGGTCTTACAGGTATTGAAGTAATGGCTGATGATATTTTAATTTATGGGGTAGGTGATACAACTGAGGATGCAATAAAAAACCATAACATTAATTTAGAAAACCTTTTAATAAGACTCAGAGAAAATAATTGCAAGCTTAATAAAGATAAATTAAATTTATTACAGAAATCTGTGAAATTTTATGGCCATGTGTTGACTGACACTGGACTGAAGGCTGATGAAGAGAAAATCACAGCTATCAAGAATATAGCAACACCCACAAGCTCCAAGGATTACTAAGATTGCTAGGAATGGTAACATACCTGAGTAAATTCATTAAAAACTTAAGTTTAAAAGTCCCCTCTTTACGAGCATTAACAAAAAAAAATGCTATATAGCAATGGACAGAAAAAGGACAATTAGAATTTGATCAGGTTATTTCATCTTTAACCAGTCTACCAACCCTCAAGTATTATGATATGAATAAATCCTTAACAATAGAATGTGATGCCAGCAGCATAGGACTTGGAGCAGCTCTTTATCAAAATAATGAGGCTGTAGCTTTTGCTTCTAGAACTTTAACCAGTACGGAAAAAAGATATGCCCAAATCGAAAAAGAGATGTTAGCTGTGGTTTTTGCTTGTTCCAGATTCAGTCAATACATTACAGGAAATACCAATACTATTATAAAAACGGATCATAACAACAACATAATTTGATAAATATTTTTAAGAAACCACTAGTAGAAGCTCCAAAGAGACTGCAGCTTATGTTAATGATCCTTCAAAGATATGATTTAAAAATAGAGTATATAAGTGGAAAAAATAACTTTGTAGCAGATGCACTGTCAAGAGCCCCTATTCCAATACAGGAGGACTCTCATTCTTTTAATAATGCTAAGCAAATTTTTGAAATCATTAGTAAACTCTTCAGCAAAATATCTCAAGGTCTCAAGCAAAATAATAGAAAGCATAAAGAAAGAAATGGAGAATGATCCAGAGTGTCAAGAGCTCAAAAAGTACATTATAAATGGATTTCCAGATTATATTTCAGATATGCCTGAAAATCTCAGATGGTTTTATAAATTTGCCTCTGATCTGTCTATTCAGGAAGACTTAATATTTAGAAATGATCAGATATTAATTCCCAGATGCATGAGAAACTACATGTTGTCAAAAGTTCATATAAGTCACAATGGTGTTGCTAGCTCAATTAAATTAGCTAAGCAAAATATTTTTTGGCCAGGCATGTCTGAAGATATAAAAAACTTTGTAGAAAAATGTAGAATTTGCATAAAACATTCTCCATCTCAAACTAGATTCCCAATGTTATCTCATGACATACCAATGTATCCCTTTCAGTATATCTCTATGGATGTGTTCAACGTCAAACTAAATTCACAGTCTCTTAATTTTCTTATAACTGCTGACCATTACTCAAACTTTTATGAAATCGATAAACTAAAAAACTTATCTTCTAGTGAAGTTATTAATATATGTAAAAAGAATTTTGCAAGATATGGTATATCACAAAGAGTATGTACTGATGGAGCTACTAATTTTGTAAACAGCGAATTTGCTATGTTTGCTGAAGAATGGGATTTTACCCATGTAACTTCCTCGCCACATTACCCTCAGTCTAATGGAATTGCTGAAGCTACAGTAAAATCTACAAAGAAACTTATTCTTAAATCATATGAAGCTGGTGAAGACTTTTGGATATCACTGTTACACCAGAGAAATGTACCAAGTGGTGCAGATGATTGTAGCCCTGCACAAAAATTTCTGTCTAGAAAAACTAGGAAATGCCAAATACATCAGAGCAACTCATTCCTGTATTGATGACTGACATTCCAAAAAGAATCAAAGCTAAAAGAGACAAAAGTAAATGCTACTATGATAAAAAGTGTAAAAAACCCTTCTCTTTAAATATTGGCCAGAATGTGGCAGTGCAAATAAGTCCCGAAAACACCAATACATGGAAATTAGGATTTGTTGTAGAAAAAGTTAATGAAAGGTCATACAAAGTGAATGTAGATGGGGTAATAATATAGGCGAGACTTAACACATACAAAACCATTTAAAGGGGTACTAAAAGAAAAAGTGGATACTACAAACAAAGATAATGAAAAGAAGAAAACTGTGGGGTTAGATAATTTTGAAAATACCTTTGATACCACTAAAAACAAAACTGTTATGTATGACAATACTGATTATGGCTGTGAACTACTTCTTGACAATAATATAATTTCAAATTCAGATGTTAGCCATGATACAGCTGAGCCAGTATCAACTCAAAGTCATAGCACTAGACCTATTAGATCAAGATGTTTACCAGTAAGGTTCAATGACTACTCACTGTATTAAATGTTGATTCTTTAAAATAAATTACTGTATTACCTTACCAGTTCAAAATTGGTTAACTAGCTTATACTATCCATTGTGTATGCTTTAACTTAGTTAAGTTTATGTTATAAAGAAATTCCTAAAATTTCTATCCAATGTTATGATTATGATTGGTGATTTAAGACTAAATAGTTATTAATGTAAACCATTTGATAAAACAGAGAGGATGTTCTGTGTAGTAATTATTTAATCTGTGGTGTACGTTCAAGGTGTGTGCCTGTGCAAGCCGGCTTGGGAATCCGAGTCAACTTTATTAGTTGTGTCGATAATAAATAAAAGAACTATAATTAGACTTTTATTAACATGTACTAAACAAATGAATCTACAAACATGAGTAAGATTTGGTCCTTCGAGCCGGATGGTTTTTTGACACCTTCTTCATCCCTCACTGGATTTTTATCGGAGATAACTTTGCAAACGAAGTCACTGGCAAAATCTAGTGACACATATATAATAAAAGAAATACATCAACAATCAGATCCATCAGGTCGTTAAGGAGTGCGACACACTTGATCGGGTCGGTACATTCGATTCGGCAGTATTTATTGAACAACAAAACTGACCCAAAGCACTACGCATATTCGGCTTTCACCGGGCTCGTGCCGATCGGCAAACTCCGTTCTCTACCGTCTCGTAGCTGAATCATGTTCGGGTAGACTCGGTACTATTCGAGATAAGCCAAGCGGCTTATTCCCGAACACAACATACATTTTATTCGAAGTTGCCGCCCTCTGCCAAATCGTATTGAACAAGTGTGTACCACCCCTGACGGTACAAAATCCACGAATCAATCACTTCATTCTCGTTCAAACGCAATATTTGACTCTTATTATGGCTCTCAATCATTTTCTACCGGTCTTGTGCAGTGATATATGGAGACGGCTGCATACGTCAATTGGTACCAATTTGTCATTCCATGCAATGGATGCGGGGATGCAGAAGGGGATAAAACTTGGACGGATGATCGATTGAAGTGGGTAGAGTTTTATGGTTTTAAAGTGAGGATGAAAAATGAGAGGGTGGATGAAAAATGAGAGGCTTTGGAATAAAATTTCAATTCGGGAAAGCAAGCTAGCCGCTAAATCTCATTTTTTTAAGCTTGTTCTTGTGTCTTATCGCACGAACTTGGTCTATATTCCATATGCAGTAACTATGCCAGTGAGTAAGGTGATAGCAGAGCTTACTGTTCAGAGGCTGCCGGATCGCCTCTTATAAAGGTTATTTAAGAGGCTTCCTAAAATGTACGTTAATTAGCAATAATATTCTGATACACTAACGCATGCAATGATTTATTGCATCTTTTTCTTTTCGTGTACAAGACAGTTACGTAATTGTAACATTTTCGCTCGATTATTTTTTATTCGAAATTTAAAAGAATTTTTTAAATAATATGAAGATTACTCAGCTTTTGTTTAAGACTTGATTATCTGTAAAGCTTCCTGCGTGCTCGATAGATGGCGTTGGCATCAATTTAGAAGTCGCTATGGTTTCGTTACCGCGAATAGTGTACATGCAAACAGTTTTTTTTTAATAAAGTAGCTATCATATCAGATCAGTACACAGTGGTTTTATTTGCTAGTGTACCCTCAGGTCAACCTTCCCTAAATACTATCCGGTATTTAACATTGGTCCTAAGAGCCGGATCTTTTGGACAGTTTTTGGTACAAGCGTGGCCACCGTTGGCCCGCTTTTCCGTCCCGTGTACTTGCAGTGGATCGCTGCAGCAAGGTATACGGTCCTCCGCACTAGCGGCGACAGCTTCGCCCAGCATTAGCGGTGAGCTGAGTCGCATTGGCGGACTAGTTCAAAGAGCGGCCACAGAGGGCGCCATTCTCAGATCAACACTTCACTGGAGGACGGCAAGGAGACGCCGCCGGCGCAACCGACACGACGTCACAGGTGACGTCACACGCAGTGCAGATAGCGGCCACAGAGGGCGCTAATTGCAGGTTGAAAACGGTGTTTGTGTAAAGTGCAGTTTCGTGAGTACATTTTATTTATTTATGTTGTCCACGAATTGGACAAAGAAGTCGAGTCAAACGATTTTGAACTCTATTCCAACGAGAACTTAAACTTTGAAAATAGTGAAGAAGTTTCGACTTAGAAAATTATTTTGTAAACCAGGACTTGTAAAATTTTAAAAACATTTTTAAACTTAGAAAACTTTTAGTAATTTCAATTTGCGTGCATGTTAGAATTAAGACTTAGAATATTTTATAGAAAACGGGGAAACGGGGAACCTATACCCGATTTCTACCAGATTCTGTGTGTTTCCAAAACACTTGTAAAATTTTAAATAGTGATTTGGGACTTGTATTATTGTGTTTCATAAAATTGTACAACTTAGAAAATTTTATGAACTTATAAGTTTACTGCTTAAGTTTGCGACACTTAGAAAGATTGCATATTTTATCTCTTTTGAGAAAGTTATTTTTATTTGTATACAAACGTGATTTAATCAACTTATATATTGGTTGTATTTATATGAATTTGATCAAGTTAAAATCAATTTAAACGCATTTTATTCATTCATTAAGTATATAATTCAACTAGAAAAATGGATGGATTAATTAACGTTTTAAAAGATCAACAGAATGTTATCACAAAGGGATTAACAAATTTTAAGAAATGTAGTAAAGATAGATTAACGCCAGAATACATAGAAACAAGGCAAGAATTATTAGAAAGGGATTGGGCATTGTTTAAAGAAAATAACACTAAATTACATGAACGTTATAAAGCAGAAGATATTGTACAGAAAGTGGTCGATATGTATGACGTGACAGAGGATGCTTATGTAATTTATAAAAGTTTAACGAAAACAGCTCTTAACAAAATTCGGTTAGCTGAGGTTTCTGTACGTCAAACCGATAATGCTTCAACTAGTATAAATAAGTCAAGTAGTTCATTTGTTAAGTTGCCTAAAATAACCATTCCAACATTCTCAGGAAAATATGATGAATGGACAACGTTCCATGATCTTTTTACATCATTAGTACACAAAAATGATACCTTAGATAATGTGCAAAGGCTTCATTATTTAAAAGGTCACCTTTCTGGCGAAGCAGAGCAATTAATACGTCATACTCCTATAACTGATGCCAATTATATTCAGTGCTGGACTCAGTTACAGAAGCGTTACAGCAATAAAAAATACTTAACAAATTGTATTCTTAGAAGGTTGTTCGGTCAAAAACGTATGCACGTGGAATCAGCTACAACTTTGAAGGAGTTGCTTGATACCACGTGCGATTGTCTTAATGCGTTGAGTAATTTGGCGATAAATGTGAGTACATGGGACGTCATTATCATACACATTGTTACCTTTAAATTAGACAACGAAACGCGTAAACAATGGGAGCTTAGTATTTGCAACAATGACTCCAATAATGACTTACCAACTTTCAAGCAATTTAAAACTTTTATAGAAAATCGGTTTCGTGCGTTAGAGTGTTTAGAACCTAAAAGGGCACCAGTTCATCAGGGCAACAACAATAATAAAGGTTCATTTGCTCATACTCCAAAAGCAATGTTGGCTACGAGTTCATCAATACAATGTGAATTTTGCTCAGAAGGACACAAACTTTGTTTCTGCAAGAAATTCTCAAAACAGACAGTTGAAGTTAGACGTGATTTTGTTGCTAAAAATAAAATTTGCTACAACTGTTTAGGCGGCAATCATATTGTTTCTGAATGTAGAAAACCTACCACATGTAAGGTTTGTAAAAAGCGCCATCATTCGCTGTTGCATTTAGGTCAGGAGTCGGATAAAAGGGACCAACCTTCGACATCATCGACCATCGACAGTGTTAGTTCACCTAATACTAGTCAGATTGTTTCGTGCCTGTCGACAGGTAAGATTCCCAAGCCCAGACAGGTTTTATTAGCCACAGCGCTAATAAAAGCCGAGTCACGCTCTGGTGAATTTCAAACTTTCCGAGCCTTGCTCGATCAGGGTTCACAGGCATGTTTTGTAACAGAGGCCGTAGTTCAGCTACTCAACCTGAAAAAAATCCCTATTCAAGGAACTATTTCAGGCCTTGGTAGTAATAGTTCAACCATGACAACGTACATGGTACATTTGAATATCCAATCTCGGGTAGATTCAAATTTTAATCTTAAAATTAATGCTTACGTACTAAGTAAAATTACATCGTACTTACCTGAGAATAAAGTCGACACAACCTTAGATTGGTTAAGTGTTAACAAGCTGCAGCTTGCAGATCCAGAGTTCAACACTCCCAATAAAATAGATGTTTTACTGGGTGCTGATGCTTACAGCTGCATTTTTAAGGCAAGCATAGTTAGGAGTCCGTCAGGCACTCTGATTGCTCAGAGCACTACCCTAGGGTGGATTCTGTCCGGTGCAATTAGTAGGGACACATCTAAAGGTTCACCTAAAATTAATGTGTTGCATGCACAAGTTAATGAAGACGAAATATTAAGAAAATTTTGGGAAATTGAAGAGCAAAATAGTTCAAGGAAAATACTAACACCTGAAGAAAGGAAGTGTGAAGAGTTTTATACTAAAACTACAGTAAGGGATAGCAGTGGAAGGTACGTATTGAGACTACCTTTTCGCGATGAAAATCTTTCTTGTAAGGGTGGAAACTCTCGTGCTATTGCTGAAAAAAGATTTAAGTCACTAGAAAAAAGGCTAGAAAGAAATATAGATCTAAAGGAAAAGTACAAGCAAGTAATAGACGAATATTTACAACTAGGACACATGAGGCAGATAGACAAAAATGATAAGAATAAGGAAGTGGCGGTATACTTACCTCACCATGCTGTTATCCGGGAAGACAAAATTACCTCGAAGGTACGTGTTGTGTTCAACGCGTCCGAGAAGAACAACAATGGTGTCTCACTCAATGACACGTTGATGGTGGGACCTACATTGCAGTCTGATTTAAGACACACAGTGTTAAGATGGAGACTTCACCCTATAGCACTGGTAGCGGACATCGTAAAAATGTACCGCCAGGTCAGGATTTCGGAAGAAGACGCAATGTTTCAGCGCATATTATGGCGAGACAGACCTGAAACCGAAATCAAGGACTACGAGCTGGTGACAGTTACCTTTGGTACGGCATCAGCGCCATACCAAGCAGTTAGAACCCTACATCAAGTCGCCTATGATGAAGGTAAAAATTACAATCTTGCTGCCGACATGGTTCTGAACTGCTTCTACATGGATGACTTGATGTCCGGTTGTAAGGATGTAGAAGCAGGCCTGGAAATATACAGGCAAATGACAGCGTTATTAAGAAAGGGTGGATTCACGCTTCAAAAATGGAACAGTAACAACCAAGAAATAGTAGAGAGGATACAGGAAATAGAAAGTAATACATTGAAAGGACAAACAGATCAAATTAGGACAAAGGATAACATGAATGAGAACAACACAAATAAGCACAAAGACATACAGAACATAAAACAAGCAATAGAGTACAACCAACCAAAGAAACCAGAACAAAAGGAAAAGGAAGTGGAAATAAAATTAGATAGTACCATCAAAATTCTAGGACTTACCTGGAACCGTGCCACAGACACCTTCCAGTACACGGTGAATCTCCCGTCGCCGACGACCGCACCTGTGACTAAAAGATCCATTATTTCTGTGATAGCACGACTTTTTGATCCATTAGGCTGGTTAGCCCCTAGTGTGGTTTTGGCGAAAGTATTTATCCAGAAATTGTGGCTTGCAGGTGTGGGTTGGGATGAGGAGCTAACCAACGACTTAATAAATGAATGGAGATCATATCGTGAGGAATTGTTAGTACTCACCAAGATTCGGATTCCTCGTTGGCTTGGCACCAAGTCGAACGACTATCTGGAACTTCACGGTTTTAGTGACGCCTCAAAAACGGCGTATTCAGCTGCGATTTACTTGCGAATTGTAGACGCAGATGGTAATGTTCAAGTGTCGTTGCTGGTTGCTAAAACCAGAGTTGCACCAGTAAAACAGGTAAGTATTCCGCGGTTAGAGCTCTGCGGAGCAGTCTTGCTGTCACAGATACTGTCTCAAACATCTGAAGTCTTGAGTATCTCCCAAGACAAGGTCAAGGCGTGGACGGATTCCACTGTGGTGTTGGCCTGGATAAATAGCCACCCAAGTAAATGGAAGACATTTGTAGCCAATAGGACGTCTGAAATATTGACCTCTATGAAAGCGTCGCAATGGTTTCACGTTCCCACCAAACATAATCCAGCAGACTGCGCCTCCAGAGGGATCCTTCCCAGTTCACTGCTAGAAAACGATTTATGGTTTTCTGGACCATCGTTTCTTAAATTACAAAACGTAATTTACAATAGGCCAAATAATTATTGCAGTACAGATTTAGAAGAGTCAGCAAAGGCATTTGTAGCGGTCATTCCAAACTGTTCCTTCTTCGGTCAATTTTCTAAGTTACAAAGATTGGTTAGGATTGTGGCACACTGCCGAAGATTTTTAAAGGAGAACAAAATATACAGGAAGGGGTATTTACAAAAAACAGAATTAGACGCTGCAATCGAATGTTGTATTAGGAAAACACAGGAAGAACTATTTACAACAGAATATAAAGAACTAAAGGACAAAGGCTATATACAATCAAAAACAAGTCCCTTAAGGTCAATCTGCCCCTATCTCGATAATAAGAACATTATGAGAGTTAGAGGGAGACTGGAGAAATCAGAACTAAGCGAACAAATGAAACATCCGATAGTCCTGCCTCACTCTAGTCATCTAACTCGGTTAATCATAGCTGACGCACACCATAAAACCCTTCACGGGGGTCCTCAGCTCATGATAAATTATTTGAGGACAGCCTACTGGATTATAGGGGTTAGAAATGCGGTCAAACACCATGTCATCAAGTGTGTGACATGTACTAGGCAAAGAGCCAGTATTAAAAATCAATTCATGGGTTCCCTACCATCTGTTCGGTGCACCCCAGCTCGACCATTTTTGCATAGCGGGGTTGATTATGCTGGTCCAATTAATGTCAGGACAACGAAAGGTCGTGGCCAACGTTCATACAAAGGCTATATATGCCTATTTGTATGCATGGTCACTCGTGCACTGCATTTAGAAGTAGTGAGTGATATGAGCACTCAAACCTTTTTAGCAGCGTTTAGACGTTTTGTCTCGAGACGAGGTCATTGTGCCAAACTGTGGAGTGACAATGGCACCACGTTTGTAGGTGCCTCTAGGGAGTTGCAGCAGTTGACGGCTATCCAGTCGTCCATAGCAGAACACCTCGAAGCGATTGGTACGGAGTGGCATTTCATTCCTCCTCACAGTCCCAACTTTGGCGGACTTTGGGAGGCAGGAGTGAAGTCCACAAAGTTCCATTTGAAACGAGTGATCGGTGAAGCGACTCTCACTTTTGAAGAACTGACGACACTCCTCAGTCAGGTAGAAGCGTGCTTGAACTCGCGACCTATGAGCACAATTAAGGTTGATGATCCTGGTGAATCGTTACCATTAACACCTGGTCATTTCCTAATTGGAGAGCCCTTACTGAATGTACCAGATAATAAGTACGAAGATTCTAATATTAATTATTTATCACGCTGGCAATTCATTCAACGAATGCTTCAGTCGTTTTGGAGACGTTGGTCTCACGAATATCTCGTTACTTTGATGAATCGTTACAAATGGTTTTCCCAAGTTGCTGAGCCAAAAATTGGAGACATTGTGCTGGTCAAAGAAGATGACTTGCCGCCAAGTCGTTGGTTGATGGGTAGGATAGTACAAAAACATCCTGGGGATGATAACATCACCCGTGTAGTCACGTTACGTACCAAATCCTCAACAATCAAAAGACCAACATCCAAAATATGTATTTTACCCGTAGCCGAATAAGAAAGTTTTATTGTGTTTATTGTTTACATATTTTATTTAGTCATGATTGTTACAACAAACTTACACTTTTGTCTTATTAGAATCAATTTATACAACCATTTTACGCCTGTAAACTTTAGATCAACTATGAAAAATCAAATTATACACATATTTTGTTTTTTTTTACACTGTTTACAATTTTATATAATTTAGAGTACATATTTTTTGCAACTCAGGATAATTCATGTTTAGCTCTAAGTTATTGTAATATTCTTGTTAGCCATTAGGCATTGAGTGTCATAGTTATATATAGGAACCATAGCGTGTAGATTTTAGTTCAAATTATTTTCTCATGTTAACTTGCTTTAAAATGTGCCACTTTAGTTCATGTTAGAAGGACATCCTGTCAGTAACGTCCTTAGTGGGCGGTATGTTTAAGACTTGATTATCTGTAAAGCTTCCTGCGTGCTCGATAGATGGCGTTGGCATCAATTTAGAAGTCGCTATGGTTTCGTTACCGCGAATAGTGTACATGCAAACAGTTTTTTTTAATAAAGTAGCTATCATATCAGATCAGTACACAGTGGTTTTATTTGCTAGTGTACCCTCAGGTCAACCTTCCCTAAATACTATCCGGTATTTAACAGCTTTTATGTCTAAAATAAGTAGTCACAGTAAAAAAATATAGTTCTATTATCCAGCCCCAAGATATGTTTTTATATAAACATTTATAAACGAAATAAGAATTGAGACTTACGCCATTTAGCTCCGTGCTCAAACATGATCAAAGTAGACACGCGATATTCAACTTTATTACTGATGTGTTAGCGTTTAGCACAAAGAGGAGTGGCAGGGTGCATGGGGGCGGAGCTTGCGTGGAAATTGTCTTTAGAGTGCCTGGTCTTAAATCAACCCATTTACTAAGCAACAAGTAATCATGTCCATGAACGCAATATTCAACTACAAATGACCATGATGATCATGTATTTGTAAACTACATAAGCACACATTGTGGAATGCAATAAATATGCTGAGTCAATCGGCCGAGCCTTTTCCCAACTATGTTGGAGTCGGCTTCCAGTCTAACCGGATACAGCCGAATACCAGTATTTTATATGGAACGACTGCCTATCTGACCTCCACAAACCAGTAACTGGGTAATACGATACCCCTTTGGTAAGACTGGTTGTCAGACTTTCGGGCTTCTGACGACCCGTAACGACTGTCAAAGATTTACAAATGACAGCAAGCGTAGCTTAACCGGATCAATCGACCCGTGCGGATATAATCCAATTAAAGAAAAATCTAATTTTTGAAACAATAAATAAAGTTTTGTTTGTCAATGGTTTCAATTTGGTTTGAAACCAAACTGAATCATAACCCAATTTGATACTTGGGTTACGGAAGTCAGTGTACTGAAAGCCATAACTTGCCAACCAAAGCCTTTATGAAATCAAGACGCAAGTGAAATAGTTACTTCGAAGCAAACGAGAACCATCACTGTCCAACATTAGTTGATGGAGGCCTCTGGCAATTCAGTGTTTTTTCAAGCGTAAGTTTTAGACGGCGCGGTTGAAAATTATATCTTAAACCCAACGTACAATAAAGTATTTTTTTTTAAAGAAAGGAGACGTACTATCTTGATCAGGCCGTAAATATTTTACTAGATAACATTTTAGTAGTTAGAAAAAATAAATTATGTTATTTAGCATTATTCTAAGTTTGGTGGCGCGTCCATAATCTGTTTTTCTGGGAATTACCCCCACTTACACGGAACTACACTAGTTCACTGGAAATTTAAAAAAAAAATGAATTCAGTATTAGATTAAAATCCTAAAAGCTTTCCGGATTAAATAAATTTCTCTTAGTTATTATCGAACTGAATACGTATTTCTTGCATATCAACATCATAAATTATTTTTTAAATCAGAAACAAAATCTCTCACCAAAATTTGGTAATAAATCATAGTTGTTGAAATTCACTCAACTATTTTAAGTTCGCAGATTAAAAGTATTCTAAGTTATCACTTGAATACTTTTTATCTTGATCTGGACCATCGTTCAGGACATGCTCTCTGTAGCACTTTTAAGCTAAATTTATTATTTTTTTTTTTTACCTCTTTTACATATCTCGGGATCCTGGGGTCCCGGACCTTTGGAAGGCGTACGAGGGGCCGAAGCCAACTTACTGAGCCCCTTTAGACGTTTTTTAAATGAAATGAGGCACCAACCGACGATTATGCCTGTTCGCACTATGGTAGTGCACCCAAGGACAACCCCCAGTTGGTGGAGGACTATTATTGCAGGATATGGAAACAAAGATTATGGGATTCGGTGGCTAAGTGAACTGGTTATCTAGAACTATGAACCAGCCTGACTAATATTTTATATAAAATACCCAGGAAAATGGCAGGGGGTGACAAGCACACTCAATAATGGGCCCCCGAAAACGGTCGCTAGCACAAAGTGTCGTAGCATCAAGGGAGCAACATGTCCTGAGGTGCTTATGAAGAGTGAGGTATTCCACGGCTATCAGGACAATCCTGGAAGTACGGTCAAGATCCCTACCAGCATCTTACTGGAATACTTCCTTCCTCAGAGCACGTTTGCTCTTGCGAGTCTCCACTCAAGCCGGCCAATATAGGCAAGCCAGAGGTGAGAAACAAAACTTCTCCCGGGAGATAGGGTCCGTGGGGTCGCTACTGCCTAACGGCTCGCCACATGCTGCCCTGCAGGTTTCTGTATCTCTCTATTATTATATTATTATATAATTAAAAACGTTCAAAATCAAATAAATGACTAAAACCAAAAAAAAATACATGTAGACTAACGGTCGAACCCAATAACCTATTTTTAGTAAAAGACAGATTGCTATTGATGGTAGACAGTATAATTCTATCTGTCATTGAATGTCGTCCCACTATTCCGTAAGATTTCTTATTCTCTGACAGATTATTGGGACACTAAAACCATAGATTGATATGTTTTTGTATCTCCAGGATGCCAAAACTAGTGATAGATAGGTTATGGGGTTCGGCCGTAAGATTAAAATATGAACGTTCTTTAAAATACGGAAATGGGTTCTCAGTTACTTATGTTTAATTAAGAAACAAATATTATCCAAAACATTTTCATTTAAATACTAATCGAACAATAAATCTTATGCAGTTTCTCGGTGCAAAATACAAATACCCAACTGCATCTCGATAAAGTGTAAGCCATTCCGAGCACAGATAAGAAAAAGCTAGCTGGTTGAATATTTGAATAATGATCACCTATCCAAAGACGTGACCACATCAGGGAGGTTAAGGCCCGCACTCCGCCAAAGCGGAGATGTACGGAGATGTCCGAAGCGGAGACGAAAAGAGATGTTTTTCAGCTAGGGTGTACCCACCAAAGCTGTTCGGAGATGCGTACTGGCTAGACTGGAGTGGAGATATGTGCTGGCTAGAGCGGAGATGTGTGCTGGTTAGAGCGGAACTGAGCTGCGTGCGGCGAGCGTTGGGCGTTGACCGCTCACATCTCTTCCGTCTCTGATACGCGCCGTCGCCAGCTTGCGAGGCACAGCT
This sequence comes from Omphaloscelis lunosa, assembly GCA_916610215.1. Lineage (NCBI taxonomy): Eukaryota > Metazoa > Arthropoda > Insecta > Lepidoptera > Noctuidae > Omphaloscelis > Omphaloscelis lunosa. The sequence goes on from OU744267.1 coordinate 12,464,533, forward strand.
TACATCTCCGCTTTGTACCACCGCCCAGCTCAATCTCGTTGAGGCACAACTCACATCTCTGCTTCGATCGCGCCATACAAACATGATACATCTCCGCTCAGTGCTATCCACTGAAGCTGAGTGGAGACTTGATGTGTGAATAACGAAATTCTATTGGTTGTTTAAAACACATCTCCTCTCCTCTCATCTCGTCTCCGCTTTGGTGGAGTCCGGGCCTTACCCGCTTAGTTTGATCGAGCCATGTGATAGTGAACGAGGTTTTTAAAGAATATTCTCAGGCCATCAATCACGACTGCTCTTTTCATCTATAAAATAGTGGATATAAAATACCGAAAATTAGAGCCAAAATTTAGTGTACGTAATGTTTTTTTAAGTATGCTTAGCTGCTGCACGCGGCTTTGCCCGCGTGGACCTTATTTTTTTTTTTTTATAAAGGTCGACTAGCTATCATGCATACCTAGCATGCACGCCTAGCATCTAAGCATGAGTGGCTTTTCTTCCTTATCCTAAAGTTAAATTCAGTATGAATAAAAAGTTAAAGTTAACATAGAGTTTACTCTTAATATTTAAGATTTTACTTTTAAAATAATTTACATCTTGTTACGGATCGGACGGACGTTGCTACAGTGAAACAGTTTTTTTTTAATGCTCGTTTAGCAAAATTAATTTACAAATTGTAGTGCCCACTTTTACAATTTGATTTTACATTAAACTTTTCCTGTAATCTTATAATTAATTAAGTAAGTAAGTTTATTTATTTGTACAAACATGTTGTACATATGTAAATTGCATGCAAGATATTAAATACAGAAATGTACTATCATAATAATTTAGACGCGTATCGTGGCGTGAAAATTGGTAAGAAGAGATGGTGCACAAACCGCGACTACATTTATCAAAATTACATTATAAAATTACTTATTAAGTCATAATTACTTATTGTACTGATATTTTAGATTTCTCATAAAAAAAAACAACTTTTCACTCGAATCAAAAATATAACAAAGAACCATAAAAAATCACAAAATGTAGCACTTTTATTGTAATTTTATTTTACATTAAACTTTTCATGTAACCTTTTTAATTAAGATTTCTCAAAAGAAAACAACCAAAAACGTTCATAAGGACCACTAAGTCCGCCCAAAATAAAAGGCAACAATTGTCCCCTAAAACCTACTCAATACAAGCGGTGTCCCTTTAGGTAATTACGAACATTTGTCACCGAATTGTTCTAATAAGTTGTCCTAAGCCAACAAAGTGGGTACACAAGGTACAGTCATGCCGTAAATTTCAGCACAATTAAGTCCTGTCCCCTTTGTTTTTGATTAAGTATCTGCGCGAAATGGTGTACCAGGCCGGGCTTATCCGATTAAACCGTGCTAACAGCAGTGCTTGGGGCTAAGGGTGATAGTTTGATGCAGGACTGTTGGAGGTGGTCCTTTGATACAGATGATGACATTTCTGGAGGCTGTTAAGTGGGATGTAGCGGTTACACCGCCACATACGAACTACGCATCAAAAATAAATGATGTCACACAAATCCTGCATCGCGCAATTAGAGTTTATCGCGCAATTGACATATATGTATAAGTCTAGCGCAGAAAAAACCGTCGGGCAGTTGCCCGCCAGTCACAACCCCGTCTGGTCGGAGTATTCTCTCTTTTCTATAGAGGATGAGTGAACTTTACACCCTGTTCTTCATACCTCTAAATTGGGAGGATCTTCCGACTAGACGGGTGTCGTGTGTGTGAGAGATATTTCTCAACGGCATCTGAAGCCAAGTCAGAGGCTCATAGGCGGCTTTAAAACTCTGACACCAGTACCCCAATTGCGTAACTTATTTTCGTAAACAATTATGCCTAATTTGTTTCATTTTGACAGTTTAACAACATTCATTGCCTTATTTACGTTTTTGAGAAGATTTTTTTTTTCAACTTATGAAGCAATGGATTAGCAATTTGTTTCTAATCGAAACAGATTCTAACTGTGTTATATTACGCAATTAGGGTACTGATTAGTCACTAACCACAGGAAAATAAAAAGATAATATTAAAGTCATTTCTTTCCCATTGTCTTACGCCCGGTGTCTTGGACGCAAATGATCGAAGCGTCAAAATTAAACGCAAGTCAAGTGATGCGATTGGCTATTTATAATTCATTCAACCAATCACATCAGGTTATGCGCGCTTGACAATTTGTTAGAGAATTTTTGTGTTGATTTTCGTTCCAGAAACCGGGCGTTACTGTTTTACAAGTACGTTTTCGCGTAACAGTCAGAAGAATGATAAAATTTAGACAATGTTCATTGCGGAACATTAAAAAAGGTCGCCAAGCGGTTGGTCGACTCTTCACGTGACCAGAGGGCTTGCTTATTTTTTTATAGCCAAAGCATCAGCATCGCCATACAACGTGACAATGCTGCCAGTTTTTTGGGCACTTTTCCTGTTGACAGCGATGCGGACAAAATGTTTTATGCTTTCCCCTCCTTTTTAGGGTTCCGTACCTCAAAAAGAAAAAACGGAACCCGTAAAGGATCACTCGTATGTCTGTCTGTCTGTCCGTCTTTCACAGCTAATTTGCTCCGAATCTAATGGTACTTTCGTGACTCAAACATGGACATATAACGTAAATAAATTAATGAATTTTGAATATCACTTTTGGGAATGGGAAAAAAGTTTTGGAAACCATACCGTGTGACATATCAAATGAAAGGACTTGTTGCAAGGATATTTTTATTTTTTTCATAGTTTTAAAATATACAAATTTAGAGATATTTAAGATAATAGATGAAAATTGATCACTTATCTCCAAAACTACTGAGCCTAAAATTTTGGAAAAAATACACATAATGGTTCTTTACCCATAGATTACAGGAAAATCTATAAAAAGTCTGTGGTCTTAAAATAACATGATAAATCTCTCAATATTGTGCGTACAAATTTACATTTGCAGTTGAAATGTATGGGAGAACTTTTTTTTCAACTTCAATATTAAGTTTGTATTTGGGATAAATTCATCTCAACTACGGAACCCTTTATTGTGCGTGGTCCGACACGCACTTGCCCGGTTTTTTTTTTATACATGAACATAATATTACTTTTATTATTTTAAGTCTATTAGCATTCTTATATGTTACGTAAATATTATCTTGTTTAAAAATTCAAACATTGTAAAAAAGATTTAAACCGCTGCCACAGCCAGTACAATTCAGGAATCTTTGTTAGTCCTAACGATCAATTAATTGCAGACCCACATTGTTTACCTACCTACTGCAATATCTAACTAATATTCTCCGCAACCTTCGGACCATAAGACCAATGAAATGATTGTTCCAATTAACTCTACGATTTCTCATTCCCTTTGTTGATTGGGTCGATTTACGTGAGATAGCAAACAGCTGTTTTCTTTTATTTCTTCGGTGGGAAATTTTCTTGTTTAATACCTACGATTTTTTAATGACTCCCATATGTTATAAGCATGAATGCTAGAAGATGGACGTTACGTCAAATCGCTTTTCAGGTTGTCAAACTAGAGCTCTAGATTTATCTGAAGTATAGTAGGTACAGTCAGGGATTGTTAAGAAAATTAACGATGACGTAGCCATTTCATACACCTGTCGATGACGGCTATGAATATTGAATATTCGGTCCATTTGACAAAGCTACGGTTTCTTATAAGAGCGCCACATTGTATCCGCAATTAACGGGTGAATGACGTCACTGAAACTTTACTTATGTAAGTAAGTTGGTGTGTTTTCCCAGAGAGCGTTTTTGACACCGTAAAGTCAAACCCCGCTGCACAAATATTTAAATCGCTAGATTTGCCCTCACCGTATTAAGTCACGCGAAAAAGTGTACATACTGAGGAGAGTGAGCTCACAGATGATTAAATGGCGATTCCATGGCAATCAAGTCACTGCGTCATTGTGTGTCAGAGGTGTTAAAATAAAACAAAAACACGACAATCTTTTGACGCGGCAGGGCGAATCTAATGATTTTAATTTTTGCTAATGTCGTCATTTTCATGACAGCCGTCACTGCGGCCGTTAAGAGATCTCGCGCACTAGACGACCATGACTCCGGCCAGTCGTGGCCGTCTAGTGGTATTGTATGTACTGCAACTAGTTAGCCGTTGCGACCAAGTGCGCGATTGGTACCGGTTTCTATAGTTTACCTCGTCGCTGCGACCACTAGTCATGGTGGTAGCCGTCTAGTGGTATTGTATGGTGTGCAGCTAGTTGGCCGTTGCGTTGCGACCAAGTGCGCGATTCATATCGGATCCTATAGTTTACCTCGTCGCTGCTACCACTAGTCGTGTTAGTAGACGTCTAGTGGTATTGTATGGTGTGCATCTAGTTGGCCGTTGCGTTGCGACCAAGTGCGCGATTCGTATCAGTTTCTATAGTTTACCTTTTCGCGGTCGTATTTGTGGCCGTCTAGTGCGCGAGATCCCTAAGTGCGGCCACCGCTGTTCTACGAAACCGTAGATTTAACAATGAATTTCCCTAACTTTACAATAATTCATAGTTTTTAATTATGTTTGAACGTTTATGAAATAGGAGTTATTTCATAAAGCAAAACTTGAATACTGTAAGAATAAAATATTAAGCATAGCGAGATAAAAGATAAATTAAAAAACGCCTTGACTGCCTCGTTGGTCTAGTGGTCGCAAGCGCTACTGCTAAGTATGAGGTCCTGGGTTCGATTCCCGGGTCGAGCAAAATGTTATTGGGATTTTCTATCTGAAAATTCTCAGTAGCAGCTCGGAGTCTGGATTTGTGCCCGGTTGATGGCAATAGGCTCGCCCCCTATTACATGGGACTTAAACATAACTGGCGAAATGTGGGTGTGCCTGCTACAGGGACACCTCTGCCCAACCCTTCGGGAAAACAAGGCGTGATGTTATGTTATGTTATGTTAAAAAACGGAATATAAGACTTTTCAAAGTGGTCGGATAAATAAATAAATTGTATCATAATGCTATTTGAAAGAATTTGTGGTTGTATTAAAAACAAAAGAAAATATGATCTCTTTCAAATTTAAAATCCTATGTAGAAAACATTACAATTTTAAATATGAAAGAGAACCATCTCTTTCATATATAAAATTATATATTTTTACGAGTATTTTTAATTCCCTCCGAAAGACCACTACACCAAATCTACACTGAAGTCACAGTCATTCACAATATTCTTCCACAAGTTGTCAACATTCATCCCTCATTTTTGTTCCCCTAAGATCTACAACTTAGATAAACTAAGGCACATAATACAATACCATATTTTGTAGACAGACCCACACAAATAGATAAAAAGGTAGGTACAGAAGGTCAGCTCCATACAACGGGCGAAATCGCACGCACACATAGACACGCTTCACGTACAGCGAGTGCAAGTGCACTCGCGACTGGCATTTGTTTGAGATCGCCGCACGTACGCGTCTATATGTGTGCGTGCGCGATTTTCGCTCATTGTATGGAGTTAGCCTTCTGTACTTACCTATTTTGTGCCAAAGCATAATCAACTCAATGAACACCCCAATTACACATCCCTCTGTTTGATTGTAACAATTTGTTATGTATAATAAACAATTGTGTTATTCTGTTTTCTTTCATTTTCACGTAATGCTTTTGTATTGTTTTGTTATTATTCTACGGTTGCGGGTAAATATGTTTTATGATGCAAAAGATGCGTAGGAGGAATGATTTCGCCTTTTTCGTGATGAAATTCTGAGTGAGTTTTGTGAGTCGAACTCCTAATCGGCTGTGTTACGTTACAAGTGAACCTAGTACGAATGCGCAGAGTAAATCAATGTAGATTCAAAAGATTTAAATATATATATATTTAAAATAATATTTAGGTAGGTACTTCGTTTTACGACTTTATTCCATAATTATCTATTGTTGATACTAAATTGTGCTTGTCGCAAAAAAATTAACCAAAATGTTATAGGATATTTGTACTTTCAATTAAAAATCGTTTTAATTTACGTTGCGTTTACTCCACGTGTTCGTTCTAGGTCCACTGAAGCACTGATAGCCATAACCTGACAGATTTCAAAATTCAAGTAGAATTTCTTCTAAGTTAGCTTGCAGTAATTTAAACCGCATCATCGTTTATCATCAGGAGATATAATTAAAACGCGAGCTCATCTAATAAAAAACAAAACCAACTGTAAAAGAAAGAAAGATTAAAAAAGTTTGTTTTTCTCTTTTCATATTTTTACAGACAGGGCATTGTTTTCTTTTTTAAATAATTTCCTTTATTCCATTTTTTTTAGTTTTATACAATAAAATGTGTAACGTTACATGCGCAAAACCTGAAAATAGTTTGATCAGAATAACGAGCAGAATCAATTGAACCACTTTTTAATATAGGTCACTTTAAAAAAAAACTTTATTAAAATCCTTGCCGTGTCTACTAATTAATAGATGAAGCCATCACATGCGCAAACCCGCCAAAATAGGTAAACAAACACAAATTGTTGTCGACCAATTTAAATTTTCTTATACACGAGATATAAATAGCTTTTATTTCAATGCAAATACGAATCTTACGAACTAAAACAGCACATTAAATCATTATGTTTTTTTTTTATGATTTTTTTTCTCCCTGAAATAGGTCAATGGAATTAAAAATCAATTGGGGTGTCTGAGATTTTGCGCATTTAACGTTACACGTTGTATAAAAATGAAAAAAAAAAAATTGGAATTGATTCCAATATTTTTGGAATTAACCCTCCTTCTGGGACAGTCGGGTTAAAACAAACCTGACTACAAAAGTCTTATCTTAGCTTGCAATACCGTGAATTTGTCTTGCGTCCCAGTGGCACAACTCAATCAATCTGCCTAGCCTTTTCCCAATAATGTTGGGGTCGGCTTCCAGTCTAACCAGATGCAGCTGAATACCAGTACTTTACATGGGGCGACTGCCTATCTGTTCTCCACAACCCAATAACTAGGTAATACAATACCCCTTGGTAAGACTGGTTGTTAGACTTTCGGGATTCTGACGACCCGTAATGACTGTCAAAGATTCGCGAATGACAGCCGGCACCAACGGCTTAACGTGCTTTCCGAAGCACGGAGGAGTCTTGGTACGTAGAAATGGTCACCCATCCATGGACCAGCTCCGGCAAGCGTAGACACCGTCACCATCCATCAGGTGACTGTGACTTGTCTGGTACAAGTCACAGTCACCTGATGGATCGACCCTTGCGGCTGTTATTACTTAGCCACGAGCTTTGCTTAGAACTTTAATGCCACAATTTCTGCTTTGCTGTGGTAGAACTATTGCGTCGCGGTCACGCACCACAGAGTACATAGTGTATTCACTCTGCAGAGTACATAGTGTATTCTCTTTGCACACCGAACTTCTGTCATTACACAACTTATTATGAAGCTACTTATGAAACCTATTTAAGGCGACGATAGCCGACTTTTAATGATTTATACTGAAGATGACGTCTAAACGAGTAGTGTTAATGATTTGGAAAAAAAGATATGTTAAATTAAAGCATATTATTAATATTTTAATATACGCATATTTTGGATTATGTTTATATTACATAGTGAAATTAATTTGTAAAGTTAGGTCTAACGCGGATAAAAATACTGAGAATCGCGCAAAATTTATCAAGCGTATTTTTCTGAAACCTTCATCATTTTAAAGAAAATTTAATTATTGATCTTTTAGTATACGAGTTTTATTAAAATACCTTTTGATTCATGTATAATAAATTAATAATGCGTTAAATTTGGGACAGCGCTCCTTGATGGGCGAGTCCTATTACTGGCTGGACGTACGACGCGTTGCGCGAGCTCAGTACAGAACACGCAAGCTAACCACTCAAGGTCACTGTCATACGTCTGCGTCTTAAGCATGTTTAGTCGGGTTGCACGGAAAATGTTTGTATGAAAACTCAGCCGCGGATTCAGGGGGGGGGCAAACCGTGGCACGTGCCCCGGGCGCCAACTTGAGAGGGCGACAAATTTAAGCGTAGCAGACAAGTGCACCACCAGCATACCGCAACTTTTCAATAAATGAGACGTGCAGCACATATAATCTTTCTATTTTTTTTTCTTTTTGCAACAGTTTTAGCGCCCCTGTTGGATTGACGCATTATCGAATTTCATTTTGAGAAATTTTAATTTCGCGGGCAAACTAAGCGCATCTCCATAAAAGATTGGCGGAGGGCGGCAGACATGGCAACAGCGTAATTCAAATAAAAGTAAACAGCGAAAAAAATCTGCTGATCCATACATTTATGTTGTGAAAGTAGTGGTAGAACAGTGGTAACGACCGCAACTTACGTGTTTTAAGTCGTAGGTTCGAACCTTGACAGACGCTTCACGTTATGTAAATTATTACATTACGACTGCTCTCAAAACGGTGAAGAAAACATCGTTAGTAAACCGGCATGTCCTAGAACTAAAAATTCGAAGGCATGTGATATCTACCAACTAGGGATGATGAATAAAACCATCAACCATTAAATTTAACTAATATTTAAAATTAACTATGATATTCAATATACAAAATTAACATTAACGAATAAAAATATCATATCATATCATCGCCTAGCTATTCTCACCTGTTAAAGATATTCGACTAACTAATCAAGATAAATGCTAGTCAGTCCTAAGCCTGTTAAAGTATGAAGGGAAGTTTAATTTAACAATTTCAACATGCATTAGTTAGTAGAATATTTAACTATTCAACATGTTGCAGATACCTGAATAAAAATATTAACTAATATTTTCAAATAATAAAAATATCGATATTCTTTTTTTAACCAATAAACAATTTCAACCAATATTCTCATCCTTACTACCAACCCACACTGAGCCAACACTTCTCACAGAGAGGAAACCTGTATCCCAGCAGTGGGAACATTATAGGCTGATTATGCTATATATTTATATTTGCATAACTCGACAAAATATAGTGGACAGCTGTTTTTTTTTTTTTCTGGATTGGTCCCATAGTAAAAGTCAGCATTGACATTATAATGAGTACAATGGTCCCTGAAGACTTTATCAGTTATACCAATAATATACCTTATATTTAGGTAGTTTGACCCCTAAGTCGTTCGTGTTAAGAACGGGCTGGGTACTTGTGATTACAGTCGGTTGTAGTCCCAAAACCCTCTCCGCCCTACCAAAGTGAAGGATAGGTAGATACCCATTAGGATTTCTTCGCAAAAAAAGAGTACTTACCAAAGTACCAGTTAGACGGTATAAATTCAGAAACTCTTACGTAAAACGACAGGGCCAATCGTTCCGTCCTTGTTAATGACCTCTTGGCAACCCTCAAACAAACAACGTCCGACAAAATAAAAATAACGAGACAATCCTATTTATTCTCCCAAAATAACTAACTACGCCATGCTATCAAAACATGCCACAATTTTGTCCCATCTTCTCGCATTTGTCACGACGCCCGACTAAGCACACTTAACAAACAATATTAGTATTCCTCTCGAGTACGCTGTTTATCAAACAAAATTGCAAGATGTACAGAAATGTTATTGAGGACCAAGCAGAGGGCAGTCATTTGTTCCAAACAATGTACTGTGATTAATGTGAACTTCGGCTTAGGGTATTATTGAAGCAATAGAGCGCTTGGGAACCGTAATTGCAAGAGATACGACTTGGTAAAGTTTGTGAGAGATATTTTTGATCCCACTTGTTTTGTCAAAACTGTGTAAATCAGACGAAAAATATAAATTGTTAGCAAAGTTAGGAACCCGTTGTTTACCAATGATATTAAATGTAAAAATAGGAAGATAGGTTAAATATCGCAATATTCGATCTTCAAAAACTTCACACCAATAAAGTTATATTGTAATGTCACACTATAGATGACACGTGGAAGTAGGACAGCATGGTCAAAATAATCGGGAGCGAAAAAGAGATAAGCATAATTATGTTGCTTCCGTTGACGCTGGCGCGACACTGAGTTCATGTGTGCTAACAAGCCGAGTATTGATGTAACACCAATTTAATTCAATTCATTTATTCAATAACAATTTTTACATCGTGTCTGAATTTCGAAAACATCGTGCATGCAATCTATATTTAAATCATTACAATTATTCGAACTACATAAAAATCAAAATATTAATTTTAAAAAAATGTCATAAGTCAATTCATAAAAATCAATTAATATTTCCATTTCAAATCCTAAAATTATGTTACTTTCGACTTTTGTATTAATTTATAATTCATCATAACCTGCGAAGCGCGTTTAACCAATCCACCTTTTTTTACTTATAATATCATTGTTGTTTACCATGTCTAATATTCGATAGAAAGCAGGTCAAACTGACAAAAGTGAAGTGCCATGTGAAGTTTTAAGCGATTTTGAGTGCCAACCTGACCAACCTTGCACTTAAACTGGTCAGATCATTGTAGACAGAGTAAGCCGAGGCGGGTAATTAGGATGTTGGTTTAAATCGATCTTTACCATTCCCTAATCACTGTAACATAATCAAGTTGCATGATTACCACGTTTGATAAGGTTGTGGTTGTGATGGTTACCTACATTATTTGTTATTAATTAGTAGCCATCTTCTTGGTTTTCGAATAGCTTGTTTTCAAGCTGGTATGTTTTTAAAATGCTACTTAAAATGTTTAAACGGTGGTTAAATAGGCTTAGAGCTTGTACATACGATGCGTTGCGGCGCCGCATTGCAAAGATTTCGCGCTACGGCGCCGTAACGTAGTAAAGCCGCAGCGGCACCGCGTCTCAAAGCGCGTAAATTGTCATCTGACAAACATCTGTGTTTTTGACAACGCATAACGACTGAGCGGTGCCGCTCCGGTGTCGCAACGCATACACCCCTCGCCCCCTCTCGAGGGCTGCAAGTCCGGTGTACGTGCAGTATGACGCTGGAACGTACCGTGTGGCATACCATGGATATTTGTATGTAGAACGCCGCAGCGACACCGCTCCGGCGGCGCGCCGCCGCCGCAACGCATCGTGTGAACAGACTTTTTTCAATATTAAAATACATTACAGCTTTTGTATAGAAAAATATCAAACCGTCATTTTTATTCTTTAAACTAGTGACTTGCCCGTGCTTCGCATGGTTTTTACGTAAGTTTAATATTAATGTGATATATAAACTTTTCGGAATAAATTCTCTAAATGAAAGTGAAAACCGCATCAAAAACGTTTCCATAGTTTAGAAGAACAGCGCGGTCCCACAGACAGACACGAAAGGCGACATTAATTTATATAGGGGTTTATTTATAAACGTTTGCTTAAAGTTAAGTAATGATTAGAGACTGTTTAACCATACATTTATGACGTTCGAACGTCACTTAACTTAAGCTACATTTATAAGTAAACCCCAAAATGTATTGATAAATAAAATTAATCAACTATTTTGATAGTTAACGCGCTATTTGTCTTATTCATACCCCAGACCTCAAATTGGAGACAAAATCTGATTCATACATAACTATTGTTCACTGATTACAGAATTGGATTGCAAGATGGTTGGGTAACGTTTTTGCCTCCATTCAGAAGATATTCATCTTGCTACCGAAGATGGTTTTGTTTTGAATGGAATATGCATTTCATTTGGATTTAGAATTCAAAGCGATTGTAGTTTGAAACTTGATCGGAATCCCTTTCTGTGCTAAGAAAGGTTTTTATGAATATTGTTGACTATGTTATATCCGTAATCGGTGTACTCTTCACTTATAGTTCTTTCGTATTTTCTCTTCGAGTTTTCACATAATAATATTATGTACACACAGCTCCATTAAATAGTTACCCCCTAGACATGTGCGTTCAAATCTATCCAGCCCGTCCCATCCTTGATGTCCTCCCTCCGGTTGAAACCCTAAGCCAAGGTTCGTACCCCACAGGGGTTGCCCTTAACGAGCTTCCACCTAGTTTTAATTAGCATAGTTGAATAACCCCTGGCTGGAGGTTTTAAGTGTAGTAGCTTAAGGCACCCACAGGAAAGCCCGGTTAAGTAGTCATGATCTCAGAGGTCAACTACGAGATGCCCTAAAAAAAAAAAGTTCAAAACCATGATAGGCCCAAGTTGGTTTTAATATTTTGCAACAAAATTTTATTAAAACTAATTATTTGACGTCAAAATAGACCGGAGGTTTCAAGACCGCTTGCCGTGCTTAAGATAGGAGGTTCAAATCCTAGGCACGAAATGTGCTTTTTGTCATAAATTATATTTTATTTAACAGTATTTGTCTACTTTGTTTTAGTAATATTTATACATAATTTTTAAAAACCTTAAAAATAAAATACTTTAATAATATATTTTTTTGCTATTATTTAACAAAACTGTGATCTTATTTCATAACAAAGATTTATATTTTACAATTTGATTTGATAATTTACAGTTATCATATACATATTTTGCCAACTGACACAAATGGGTCCCTAGACAAGTGACATCCTATTAACGCAAACGATGAAATAGGAAGCACTAGGAAAAAACAGTATGGTTTTATGTGAACGTATACATCAAACGTTGTAGTTATAACTTGAGGGTATGGATTAATTTTATAAAGAAAACGTAAATGCCCTAAATACCCTCAAGTTATAACATCTACCGATTAGACAGAGTCCTAAAGATAAAATGACTCGGACGATAGTAGATAACAATTTCATCGCAATTCACATGGGCTCGCTGGATAGTTCGTCAAACTGCCGGTATGAGAATGATGACGTTGGATGATGCGATGGTTCGAATCCAAGTCGAAACTATGAACTATTATTGAAGTATTATTAAGATTATTCGTAACGAATTCAATGTTGTAGCAGTGTAACATTTTAAAACTTGAGGGGCTAGCACATACTAACGCTGTGTGTACATACACACTACGGGTAGGCAGAAACTACAGAACACCTCCTGCTACGATCCTAACATACTCCTTTTGCTTCGTTTACATTCATAAATCAGTACCCTAATTGCGTAATACACGATGAAACACAATCTGAGTCGTTTTGAAACAGATTGATAATATAATCCATGGCTTCAAAAGTTTAAAAATAAAATCTGCTCAACAACGTAAAACGCGCCGCGTCGCTAAATAAAGCAATAGATGTTAAAACATGATGATGTGGATATAGAGCGCAGTCTGCGCTCAGTGCTTGGTGTGGCATCGCACCGTGTTCGAGTTCGCGACAAGTCAATCGTCATCCTGAGAATGCCTCGTTGAGGGATGAAACACGTGTCGATTTCTTACAGGGTCTTTTTAAGAAATAGCTAAGCGGAACAGGTTACTAAATAAATCCACATCATCATTTTATAATGGATTTCCGCAAGATCACGCCTGAATCAATTAACTATCTTAAACTTGCAATAGATGTTGTTGAACTGTCAAAATTAAACAAATTAGTCTTGATCATTTACGAAAATATGTTACGTAATTAGATAGCTTAGACAGAGGTCATACACGCACGCCGGTTGCGAGTAGTACGCACCTGACTTCTTGCGATCCAATAAGGTCTCTAAACCAATAAGGTATCTCTAGGCATCCCTTTCCAGCATTTCTAATTACTGCCCTGTATAATTGTTACAATGTCAGAGCTATAATACTGCAAGCAATGAAAACAACTTCAATACCATTAAATGAATATGAAGCAGTACCCTAATTGCGTAAGACACGATCAATCACAATTTGTTTCGATTTGAAACAGATTGCTAATCCATTGCTTCATAAGTCGGAAAAAAATCTGCTCAACAACGTAAATAACGCAATGAATGTTGTTGAACTGTCAAAATGAAACTAATTAGACATAATCGCTTACGAAAATAAGTTACGCTATTATGGTACAGGTAAACCTAAATAAATTGTCCCTTTTGATCTTCTCGAATAACAATTTTATTTGTTGCTAACTGTTACCCCCGACTTCGTCCGTGTGGAATTCGATACATCATTTTATTCATTTGTATGGACATGTATAGATGTCATAGATTGCTCGTAACTCACAGCCCGCAATACTGAATCGTGAAACCAATTTACTTCAAATTATTCTTGCGTTTAATTTATACCATTACAACCACAGAAACTTTCGCTCCACACCTTCTTAAAACTACTTACTGAATAATTCACCTAATACATTATTCTAGTACTTTAAAGTAGATGAGTTAGGTAACAAATCGGTTTTGAACAGCTCTATTTTTAACCGACTTCGAAAAAAAGGAGATTATAATATTCGTCTGTATGGTTTTTTAAATGTTCATCAATATTTTCTGCAATTGTAAACCAATTGTCAATTAACAAAAAATTCAAAACCGAGGACACCGAATTCCGAAATGAAAGTTATATTTCACTTGGTGGTGTTATTTTTTTTCCCTCACTGCTTTAACATGTTAGCGATATTTTAAAACCCTTAAACAATGTTGTGACAAAGTTTACACGAAAAAGTATGTGAAGTGTATTCCGCCTTTGATCTCTGGAATGGCGTCAGGAGAAAAGTAATACTTGTTGACTCTTGCAGCCTAAAATAATAAAATACTTTGAATAATTCCATAGTCTCACTTGCTGGAGTGTTCCAAGCATCCACCTGCACTTCCCAAGATCTAATAATCATTCATTCTTTATTTTACCTGTCGTTAGTGACTAACCTGCAGGTACCAGAGTTTTTATGCTACCTATGGGCCTCTGACTTGGCTTCACATACCGTTGAGAAATACTTCTCAGGCATGCCGGTTTGGGCACGCCACAATTACGGCGATAAGTCACTTATCGCCGTAATTGTCCGCGTGGCGTCCTCATCTTCCGCCTGACGCAGGTCCTCACCGGACACGGCTGTTTCGGGAGGTTCCTGTTCAGGACAAGGCGAGAGGAAACGCTCGGTTGTCACCATTGTGTGGATCGCCCGGAGGACACGTTGGAGCATACGGTGGAGGTCTGCCCGGCTTGGGTGGAGCATCGCCGTGTTCTCGTGGAAGCGATCGGCGGCAGTGATCTCTCGCGTCCGGCCCTGATTCGGGCTATGGTACGGAGCGAGCGGAAATGGAAGGCCGTCACCTCCTTCTGCGAAGCAGTAATGCTCGCGAAGGAGGAGGCGGAACGCGTGAGTGAGAGGCAAAATTCGCGCCCTCACGCCCCTAACCGCCGCAGGAGGAGACGCCCTGGGCGTCGGGAATCGCAAACCGATTTCCAGCCACCGTAGGCATGGGCTTGCGGACGGTGAGCAATGGGTAGCTCACCGTCCGATAAGGACCAGGCCCGGGTCGACGGCGCGTTGTGTTCCACGCGCGCCTCAAAGAGATGTCAGCAGAATTGACGGGGTCCACTCGGGCCGATGCCTGCTGGGGTTGCGAAGAAAACCGCAACATAATAATATAATGTATTATATTATAAAATATTATATACAGAAGCTGTTGGTGTGCCTATAAAAATAAATCAAAAAAGTACCATCGACTCGAAAAGAAGAATAAAGTGCCCTATCGTAGGTGCAACCAAAAATTTTGGCTAATTGTAGATATCAAATAGCCATCTAAATATAAAGTAGCTAATAATTGTTGTCTAGGTAACTTGACACCGCTTGACTCCAAATTGGAGACATGGCTGTTCCGCAAATACCGTCAAGCCCCGATGTCACCGAATCGGTGTCATAAAGTGACGTCAATGTCAAACCGCGGATCTTGACAGTTATCACTTTATAAAAGTTAAAGTGTCGGGGCTAGACAGGGCTTTACCGGTTAAACCAGTTGATAACAGAATGTGAATCATAATGATTTACCTACCTGGGCCGTTACAAACTCAAATTGGTACCTACCTACTCAACTTGTATAAAACATATAAGTGTAGAAGCGACTTAAAACACAATAAAAGTCAAGAATTCACTCGCTACAATCAAAACGCATTAAAAAAAGGACTAAATATTTTCACAATTATTCAAATAGCTCGTAATTCTATAGAAAAATAGGGCATAACCATTAATTCAAGCTTATCACGCCATCTTGCTTCGGTAGGAATTCGAGCTGTTAATATTTTTCGTTCAAAAATCATAGAAAAATAATTATTGACCGCCATTTTGTGTACTCGTATTTAATGTGGCCATTGAAAATTTCTGAACGATTAGGCGACGATATAATCTAAGATTTAACCTACTTATTTGTAGATTTATTTTGATAACACACCGTATATTTTGGATAGTATAAAATAATTTCTATGTTGACGGGATGTAATTTTATTTGGTTAGGTTAGTAAGAGAAGTACTTAATAGGTTTAAAGGTCGACGAACTTTATTTTTAGTTGTTTCTTGATGATTTTATCAAAACTGTATGTAGCAACTAAAAATAAATAATACCTATGTTTAGTTTTCTTTGTTTCCTTTTCGTGTGGTTAGTGACTAACCAGTACCCTAATTGCGTAATACAACACAATCACAATCTGTTTCGATTTGAAACAGATTGCTAATCCATTGCTTCATAGGTTAGAAAAATAAATCTGCTTAACAACGTAAATAACGCAATGAATTTTGTTGAACTGTCAACAAATTAGGGATAATTGTTTACGTAATTAAGTTACGCAATTAGGGTACTGGTGTCAGAGTTTTTATGCCGCCCATGGGCCTCTGATTTGGCTTCACATGCCGTCGAGAAATATCTCATAGGCATATCGGTTTCCTCACGATGTTTTCCTTCACCGTTTTTGAAGCAAGTGATAATTATGCAATACGCACATGAATCCGAAAAGTCAGAGGTGCGTGCCTTGGGTTCGAACTCGAGGCCTAGGACTTGGAAGCCCGACGGTCACACCACTAGGCTATCACTGCTCATTAAGCGATTTAATTTTGCTATGTCTAGCTATAATATATTTAGTGGGATGCTCCATAGCTAGAGGCACCGACGACCATAAAAAGGTGTCCGGGATAAACTGTATGCGGAAGGTGGAGGACAGGGTGTTGAGGCACAGCCTGGGAGAGGCCTATGTCCAGCAGTGGACTGCAATAGGCTGTGTTGATTGGTTAATTGATGTAGTGGTTAGTTTAAGCGCATAAGCGTAGCATAATCAGACTATAACGCTACTGTTTCGCTACCGTCACATGGGCGTAAGGTAAAAAAATTATTCACTGTTCATTACTTTTCTGTTAGGTATACAATAGTTAATTATTTATTAATGTAGTAAATTATTTATTAATATAGTGAATTATTTAATAATATAGTTAATTATTTATTATTTTAGTTAATTATTTATTATTTTAGTTAATTATTTCTCGTATAGAGCCAAGCTTCTAACTTTACACGCCCCACCAATAAACAGATGACGATCGGGCCGGAAACGACCAAGCCACATATTTTTACTAAAGAGTTTGTGAAGATAGGGCTTGTACAGTTAGGGCATGTATGGTTAGAAGCTTGGATCTACATGAGATCTGATAACTTTTTGACAGTGCGAGCCTTATGGTCTCGTCTTGGCAACATTTTGCATGAAAATGATTTTGGTGGGTTATATTATACAGGTTTGGCTTTGAAATATTTAAATGAATTGATTACGTAACTTCTTTCAAAATCAAACACAAGGAACCTATTCGTATTCTATACACAAATCAATCAACATCTATATACCACCACATAATGTTAATACATACATAAATTCACTCCGTATTTCATACTAATATTATATTATTGATGAACGCGCAAGTGTCTGTCTGATGTTCTGTTACATTGTCACGGCGAAGTAAATGAACCGATTTGTTGAAAGTTGGTATGGATCTTTAGCATGACTTAAGGTGAGAGTCCGCGAAATTTCATACATTTTTCATATAAACTTGTAGGTGTATTCAGTAATGGTGAAATAGGGAAATTACAAAATACATAAGCGGACGACATTGAGGCGAGCAAAGTTAGTGACAAAGCGATAGTCGGTAAATAAGAACAAATTAAAATGTACGGTTGGCTCACTCCAGACTTATTTCTTTGAGCTCAGACTCCTTGGAATTTGAATGAAAACGAATTAACTACTGTCAATGTGAGACTTATTTATCTCAAATAAATGTGCTAGCTGTCACCAATTGAGAAAATTCGATTATATTTTCGCCTTGAAAAGTTGTATATAAAAAGTGTTTATACGATAATTAGCTGCGCCCCGCGGTTCACCCGCATTAGTCTTGGTCCCGTGGTAATGTCGGAATAAAAAGTATTCTATATCCTAACTCAGGTCATGGTCTATTCATGTGCTAAATGTCATCCAAATCCGTTCAGCCGTTTTAGCGGGAGAACGTAACAAACAAACATACAAATAATCAAATCTTTTCTCTGCAATATGCCTAGCGACCTGCCCCTGCTTTGTACGAATAATGGCGAATGTCAAAACACTAATATTTCTACGCTATATCTAAGACAATTATGACTGTGTTATACACATAAACCTTCCGAAATAATTGCTCTTAAGGAAGCTGAAGACCGCATCAAAATCCATTGAATAGTTTAGAATATCTAAGCGGTCACACAGACGAACGCGAAAAGTGATTTTAATTTATAAATGTGTAATTATACTTTTTTTGGTTTAATTGAAAGAATATATTATTAGTTACTAACTTAACTAAAACTATTCACAAACTAAAATATAGCATCAAAACATTCCTACGCATCGCTGTCGACTGGTAATGTACCCAAGAGACTGACCGCATTGCCACGTTGTATGGCAATGCTTCGCCTCTGGCCAAGGTGAGAACCACCCCTTGGGTCACGGAAAGTGTCAAATAGCCGTTTTGAGATTTCACTAAAAAGGGCATGAGCACTCGGAACCCCACGGCTCGATGATTTCAATCCCAAACGGCTCGAAATACTTACGCCACTCGAGGTTTTCTCTTCATACTTAGATAATGATAGCTTAGGCCTTCATTAGGGCTAATTTTTCTTAACCGGTCTAAAAAGCAGTGGTGGCCCAGTGGTAACCAGTTGTAGGTTGTTGTAGGTTCGAACCCAGCCTGGGTTCGAACCTACAACAACCTACAACTACATTGTTAAATATTTTTATCATTCTCTTAAAACGGTGAAGAAAAACATCGTGAGGAAACCGGCATGTCCTAGAACCAAATATTCGAAGACCTGTGACATCAACTCGCGTGATAGATTACAGCCCACTCTCTCACAAAGAGTAGGCCTGTGTCCCAGCAGTGGGAACATTATAGACTGATTATGCAATTCTTAATCCAAAATTTAAAGCCTATTAAACCCTCATAAAACATACCTAGTCATGAAAATTTCAAAAGATCTTAATATAGTTCTAGCCATAAGTACTCTAGACAAATTCTAAAGCTCTTGCTAAGTTTCACCCTGTCGGTACAACCCACTGAATAGTAAACATACAAACTACAGCGACCAGAAACTTACCTGTTTTAATATTAAAATAACCAAAGAGGTACCATTACAAAAAGACGTCTTCAAGATCCTCGCAAACTTGTTAGTGAAAGAGACTTAAATTAATAACTAAAGAAGAAAGACCTTAATTACGTGAAAATATTAATTAAAATAGCTATTGTTACAAGGAACCTCTTAATGAGAGGAATAGTGATATATTTCGAAAATATAGGCTTAGAAAAGTAGTGTTCTGAGAAAGTGTTGTTGTTTTTGTTGATACTAAAGGCCTAAACTTAAAAGTCAAAGTTAAAGTCAAATCATTTATTTCAAATAGGCCCATGAATGGCACTTTTGAACAAGTCAAAATTTACAAAATAATATAATTGATTCTAGTCGCCCCTTTCAAAAGGTAGTTTTCGTATGGAGAAGAATGGGCAAGAAACTCCACCGTTACTCTTTTAAAATGTTCTAGGAAAGTGTTGTTGTTTTTTGTTGATACTAAAGGCCTAAACTTAAAAGTCAAAGTTAAAGTCAAATCATTTATTTCAAATAGGCCCATGAATGGCACTTTTGAACAAGTCAAAATTTACAAAATAATATAATTGATTCTAGTCGCCCCTTTCAAAAGGTAGTTTTCGTATGGAGAAGAATGGGCAAGAAACTCCACCGTTACTCTTTTAAAATGTTCTAGGAAAGTGTTGTTGTTTTTTGTTGATACTAAAGGCCTAAACTTAAAAGTCAAAGTCAAATCATTTATTTCAAATAGGCCCAGGAATGGCACTTTTGAACGCCAAATTTACAAAATAATGTAATTGATTCTAGTCGCCCCTTCCAAAAAGTAGTTTTCGTATGGAGAAAAATGGGCAAGAAACTTCACCGTTACTCTTTTAAAATGTTTTACAATATTTTGTATAAGAACGTGCATTAGTTAAATAGTTATATGTGAAGACGATGCACCTAGAATAAAATTACTATACCACAATAGGTAAAAAGAATTAAAAATGAAGCAACGACAGATAGTTTAATTATGTGATAGATACATGGTGCTCACATATTTACAAACATTGTAAAAGTAGACGATTTTCCTATTTTTTTTAATCAGTAAGTCAGTGTGTGAGGAAGTAATCACAGAATGTAAAATCAATGTCATATAACACAAAATTATAAATTTTACAGTTAAATTAGCAAGTTGTTTGATTTTTTCTTGATTCTAAATTGTCCTGTGGAGCAGGACCAGCATGTTTCCAAGCACTCTTTTCTTGGATTTAAGGACTTCAAATTATGTTCCATTGTAATTGAAAGGTCCCTCACACAGAACAGAATTTTAAGACCGTTAGTTAAAGGCTAATTAAAAACTAGAACTATCGTAGACGCTACTCAAAAGTGTCATAAACTAAAATCATCATTGAGTAGCCACAATGCACGGAACTCCATTGAATACTAAGTACAGTCCAACCGCCGAGACAATGCGTTCCCGACACCTGTCAGTTGGAATTTTTTTTGTAGTAATAAGGATCTAATTCGCAGTATGAAGCTGACAGGTGTCAAAAACGCATTCTCTCGATGCCGGCCGAACTGTAGTTTGTGATATTCTGGCTACTAATTATTGATCATTTGAGTTTGAATTTGGTTACTCTTGATAGCATCGTGCACGACGGGGCTAGTAAAAAACAAAAAACTAAGCTGGAAGAAACGACATTGGCCTGTCAATAGAGCACTTTTAAATAGCTATTTTATCGCCATGTAACAGTTTCTCTGTTAGCTAAACTATCTTTTGGAAGGGGTAACTAGAATCAATTCAATATTTTTTGTAAATTTTTACGTTCAAAAGTGCCTTTTATATGCATAGTTGTAGTAAATGATTTGACTATGACTTTTACTTAGTAGGCAAAATCCTCTTCTCATGCACAGTGCTATCAACCGCGAATCCGGCTTCTATACTGCGTTCAAAATGTTGTCAACAAATACCTTCCCATGTAATTCTGGAAAAATACTGTAAAACCTACACAAAGTTTTTTTTTTTTTTTCTGTAGGGCATCTCATAGCTGACCTCTGAGGTCATGACTATTTAACCGGTCCATCCTGTGGTTGCCTTAAGCTGCTACACTCAAAGCCTCCAGCCAGGGGCATATAAACTAAGCTAAAAAGCTAGGTGAACGCTCGCTAAGGGCACCCACTGTGGGGTACGAGCCTCGGCTTAGGGCGTCACCGGAGGGAGGACATCAAAGATGGGACGGGCTGGATCAAAGTTTTGATCATGATTATTAATCGCGGAATTTAAAGCTACGTGCACAGCTGCAACCACTGCTGGCACCTCGTTTTCGAGCAAGGGTCGGGGAGGAGTATCGTTTACTCGGGGGCGCGGACGCGATCGCAAAGGACTTCGACGGCGAGGTCGGAATGACGGGAGGCGTCTGTATCTGTGTAGAGTACTAGTGGCCCTATTGCTCTCCTGGAGGAGGGTTATGGGGTCATCAGGATCGGTGAGAATGTGCCTAGGACGACGGGTACGGCTAATCCTACTTGGGACATAACTGGCGGCCTCGACAACCAGAGGGTTGCGATGATTGACCGCGGAATCGAAGAAACGCTTTGCAAGGCGTTTTAAGAATTGGTGGATCGTGGGAATTTTAAGGTTGAGATGGAGACTCTCGTTCCTAACATACCAGGCGGAGCCGGTGGCCCTATGGAGGAATCGGTTTTGCCTACACAAAGTTCATATTCTTTCCCTTTTATATAATGTGCTTTTTTCCCCTTCCACCCCTCTCTATCACAAGAAACGTTTCCAGTTTCTTTGCGACTCCCACACGAAATTTTTAAGGTCATCAAATAATTTGAATCTTGAAATGCCTATGCATTCCACAACTTTCCTCGACAAGTCTTTTACTGTCCAGGCCGCTCGTTTGTGGAATGCATTGCCAGTTCAAATAAAACTCGTGCAATCGTTATCTGTATTTAAGAGACTCGTAAAGGAACATTACTTGTCGTTGTGATCTTGTTCTCGTAACTGTAATTATCTATAGTCTTCATTTATTTTTGTTGCTTATATATTTAGTAAGTATGTATGTATTTATGTATCTATTATTTAGGATATGTATATCTATTCGATTATATTGTATACATATTATTTGCACCAACGACAGCCCCATTTTATGTCCAGGCAAATCACTGTCCATTCCAAGGTTGCTCGGAAGAGATCGCGGAAAACGATAAGGTCGCCCATTGTATATTTTGTAGTGTTTGATTTATTTTTTGTTATGTATTTTTGTGGTGTACCATAAAGTATATATTTTTATATCTCAAATATTTTTACGACTTTTTCAATATGACCAGTCATTTTAATGCGAAGAGGAGATAGCAACCTTGAAAAGCTGGTCATTGTTGGCAATACCGACGGAAAGAGAGCACGAGGCCGGTCACCAACACGATGGTCCGACCATGTAAAAGAAGCTACGTCTTAAAGCAAATTTCAACATGTGGTTATGGAAATTTTGGACCGGACTCGTTGTGACAGTAATTAGGGACCGAATGAAGAAGAAGAGGTCATTCTAAAATCAACTCAATTTTCACCTACGTAAATTAATATTTGGTTAAGTAAGTCGAAACAAGTAGGCATTCGAATAGAATATGGTTTTCTTTTTCGTTTTGTTTTAGTTGACTTAATAAACAGTATACATAGAATAATCAGTCAGTTAAACATTAATCACACAATTTTAATCGAGTAGACAGTCAGATAGTAGATAAACCAAAACAAATGGCAGTGGCACTCCGGGAGTGCCGACAGAAGTGGAAACTTGAACAATTACGTGTGTATTTTTTTAATAGTCAGGAAATATTTTATTGTGCAGGAAATACTTTTAAATGAAGTGTTTTTTTTTTTTATTTATTACTGCGTTACTCGGAACGCAGCCAAAGTCTGCGTATTCCGGGTCGAAAAAAAACGCGCCGAATTGCCTGTTTAAAAGGTAACTTACACAGACTGTATGGAAAAAATAAGGAAAGCATCTGAAAACGATTCGCGCCGGAATCATCGTTTTAAAAAGTCTATGGTTAATACGTTAGTCAAAGATGGCGACGGACGTGTTTAAATTTAGATTGTGTTGACATTGTAAATGTTTATATTAGGCAACAATCCTTTGTGTTGTGTTTTTTCATTAGTAAATAACATCCTACAGTATAATATTCATTTAGATTTGAATAGAGTGCAACGAGAAACTTTTTTTGCGGATAAATACTTGTATAAAACATTGGTCCGTAACTTTATCTAAATAAAGAGCACAATCGCGTTTACAAAATCTTTATAATTTTAATAAAAGTTGGTTAAAATAACCAATTGATTTTTCCAACCTCGTGATTCGGCAGCATAATATTGCTCGAAGGGACCATGGGTAACAAAGGAATCTTTATAGTAAAATACTTGCATAGAATATTGATCCGTATCTTAATATAAATAAAGAGCACAATCGCGTTTACAAAAATGAGGTGTCGTTATGGTGTCGCGAAATCAATGGTTTAGTTCCATCTCAAAAATGCCCAACACCCCTATAGAAATTTAATTTTTAAAAAATGAGTCGTCGCGGGTTACCGGCAGATGTGAAACTTCGAAATGATTATATATACAGGTAATAAGCATAGTTACGATAGGAAATACAAATGGCGACTGTTGGCGTGGCGACGCGTCGCCACAATAACAGTCGCCATTTTTATTTCGCCATTTTTTTTTTTGTCAGTCTGACCAGCCGCTATGGATGTGTCATATCAAAAATATTGAACGTACTATCAGTAGAGCGAAAAGACGTTTTCACGTCAAAACACAGATCTTTTTGTAGACCTATGTTTACGTCAAAAACGTCTTTTTCTTCGTAAAAAGTTGAAATATTCCAAAATTTCTTAGCCTAAAAGGACGCCTGGTAAGCAGAATCTAGCTTCACAAATTCCCAGAAAGCTACCAGAATACAAATAGGATTACGTTCTGGATTACATTTGTTTTATTCTAGACTTTTCCAGCTTTTGTTTGAATTTCATTGTTTTCTCACTCGACGGTGACGCAAGTGAAAGAAAGTTATGAGTTTTGAGATCTTTGCCGTGTAACTGTGAATACTCTTCTCAAACTCAAAATCTCATACATTAGAGTTTTATTTTTCAATAAATTAAGTACAACTAGAGATACATATTAAGTGCCTACAACACTGCACGTGCACTGCGATTAAAATAAATTAAATTAAATCTTTTATGTCAGACCCACAAATAGTCCATTTGATTAATACACACACGACTTAGAAACTAGTGTTAGTACTTACATCTACCAGAAAAAACAACACAAACTATACATTAATACGCCACAGTTGCGTGTAGGCGTATCCAACGTCCCAGTATGGGGCTGTCCCACCTATCAGTTATAGTTTTCAGGATGCTGTTGGGGCTGGCGCGTACCTTGCTTATAATAGAAGCGCAACGCTTGCGCATGATGGTATGAAAGTCATCGATTCTCGCCTCTGCAAACTTGCCGGAAGCACTGCAGTAGCGCGGTAACCCCATGAACACCCTGAAAGCATTATTGTACTGTACGCGCAGGGCGCTGTATGCCCTCTGCGTGTAGTTGACCCATAGACTGCATGTATATAACCACAGACAGTACGCTGTAAATAGTGTAGCCTTTACTTCAGTCGTGCATTTTGCAAATCTACGAGCCAACATATTGCAGCGGACAACGAACGCCCTGCGCTCACACTCTATGTCTTTTAGGTCTTCGGAAACCCAGTGGCCCAGATACTTGAAAGAGAAGTGACCTGTATTAAGCAACTTCCGCAAAAAACCCGCGAATTTTTTATCGCAATTTTGTAACACATGGTACCGTATGTATCTACATGCACTGGCGATTTTAAATTCGCGCTGAATCGCACTCAGTACACTGAATATAAATCGCGTGAATGAAAATCGCGCGGTGTGATTTTGCACTGCGGGCTAGTGATTTACAAAGTGCGATTTAATTGCCTGTAGCATACCATAATATATTATTAATTTGTATCCACAAGAAAAGTTGAATCATCTAAACAATGTTTAGCGATGCAAGTCTTAAATTTTGAAGGGAGAGAAAGATCTTGATTCATAAAGTGTATGCTTTGTTTGGCAATATGCACAGTCCTCTACTTACCCCTTCGGTTGATACCATGCGTTTTGTGATGTAATTCTCTTACGTTATGCATGTAAGTATCCATGTTAGTATTTTAACAAAGATCACCAAGTACTTTGTGGAAATAAATTACCAGACTTGGCATTGTGCCTAATTATCTGATGTTGGATATAGGTTAAGAGGACGGTCGCAACTAGAACCTGGTTGCTAGAAAGAGTATTCTTGTATGAGCTTATTAATTCTGTTACGTCAATGTACCAAAAGGTGTAGCTAAGAATCCCACAAGGTGGACCAACCTGGCGACAATCCGAATTTTTTACAAGATTCTTTCATAGTTCAGGCTTCTGTCAGGAAAATTTTAGAAGCATGAGGAACAGGGTGTAAAGTTCACTCATCCTCTATAAAAAAGGGAGGATTCTTCGACCAGACGGGTTGCGTGTCTGGCGGGCAACTGCCAACGATTGATGTCGGGGAAGTTATTTAAATATGCTGGTCTCGCGGTAAACTCTAATTGCGCGATGCAGGATTTGTGTGACGTCTTTGATGCGTAGTTCGCAGATGCAGCCACAAAATGGTGAGAATGTAATTTTTTTTTTTGACAAATAATCTCAGATTAAATAAAAACCAACTCACGCTGTCAACAGTGACGTGAGGCCGGTTTCATGAACATGTGTGCACTTATTGCAGTGTGTGTTGAGGTGTATTTTGGTTGAAAATGTGTGTGTGTGTGAGCGTGTATGCACAGAGCGAGTTGCGAGTTGTACTTCTTGTATGCTTCACTGTGTTCTTTTTTATTTAGTCTGAGCAAATAGATATGTCGTTTTGGGAATCCGCTGGATATGGTAAAGTTGTGGGAATCCGCTGGATACGAGAAGCGCTGCAGGACCAGTCGTTGTAGCGATGCTTCGGGAAGACCAGGACTTACAGGCAGAGATGTAATGATGAATAACTTCTTTGAGTTTCAGCTGCTTTTGCCGAGGTCAGACAGTGAATTAGTGACCACATACCTCTTTACTTCCAAAGGTTTATAATTCAATAAGGTTATAAAAGTTGCTACTCTTTTATACCATCAAATTATTAAATAAAAAAGTATTAATTAAGGGAAGCCGTTTAGGAGTCCCTTGCTTCCTCATTAAAAGCAATTAACTAATTAACTTGATATAATTAAGCCTTAATTCAACTAACGAGCAATCATAAAACATAGACGTTGTTTACGGGAAATATTGAATAATTAACAAAATTTACGGATAGCTAATGGCTTTATAGCCAAGAGCCTAGACCATTGTAAAGGAGATTTCATTAAGCAGCTGAATCAAGGGCTTGATTTAGAAAGGACACAGCTCGTATAGTTCCTCTCTCTCTGGAGATTTGATCGCGATACTAGTGGGCTAATATTTTTAGCTACTAGGCGAACACTAAAGTTAAACGATACAGATTCGTTGACACGTAATGTCAAAACTACTCTTGCTGGTTGCCTAGCAACAGATTTATAACAATATTGCCAGATAGAGTCCGTCTATTTAAAAAAAATTACGTCGGGTATCCCCGGATCAACTATGAAAAAACGTATTTGATACTTGAATATTTTTATGCAGAATATTTATTAGATTATTAATTAAGACAGCATAAAGCAAAAAAAAAAACTTGATAAGATTTTATGATCTTATGGTTGTAAGTCACATAGAAATTAAAATGAAAAAAAAAAATATGATAAATGAGTAGGTCATATTTTTTTTAATAGTTGATTAGTTATCCTGATTCCATGTCTTAAAACTATGTTTTTTTCTATGAAGGTTTCCATGGCAGACAACCTAGGATGTTAAACTGGATTACATAAAAATAAAAACACAGATTTTTATATTAATGTCACGCGATTTCTCATCGCTATATTCAATTATTATTCCACATTTAAAACTGTTATATTGATGGACCAGGTCTAATAAATATTAATACTGTTTACTTAGTATCAAAACTAATTTAATAGCTTACCAATAATTTTCGAAATTATTGTAAACAATTATACTTTTTCGTTAAATTCATCCCCACGTTTGCTATTCACTCGGTTGTAATTATTTATCATAATGTATAACAACTTTCTCGCACTGCTTCTTAAAGTTCTAGACATTTTTTTACTTGAAATACGACAAAATATACATTACAAATTAGTTTTTGTAAGAGGTTATGAATATAACAACTGACAACAACATTTACAGCAGTGTTGAAAATTTATGAAAACGTGAAAAAATCACTCTCAGCTTGCATTAGACTAGCTGGTGGAACTTAGTGGAGCCGACGTTTGGCTCCCAGACTGGACCGAGCCGGGGCTGCCTTGAAGCGCCTCAAAGAGATGTCAGCAGAATTGACGGGGTCCGCTAGGGCCGATGCCTGCCGGGGTTGCGAAGAAGTCCGAAAGGGAGATCGTGGCCCCCGGCAACATGGTAACTGAAGGAACACGGGTGGGTTTTAGTCAGTAAGAGTTTGACACGCCATCCCGCTCCGCCCAGAGCTGTCGATGTAATGATGTGTGATGTCGAATCCTACTATTCGCCTAGTGAGAAACGAATGGCAGAACAGAAGTCGTTGATTAGATGTATTTTTAAACTAACCATAACCTCATACGTAGTTAATAAAAACATGAACATTTGTCGTCTACCACAACAACAATTCGTAAAGCAATTAAATCAAATACTTTCATCATTAATTTACTATCTATTAAATCTAAAGTTAACCCGATCGATATTTAGAACAGATTAACATGAAATCAAGAACCAATTTAAAAGTTTGCGTAACATTTTAACAAGTTCAATTGTACTTTAAATAATTGATCGTTACGATTTGGGAAGGATTGAAACACAGTGAGCGGTAAACTGCTGCGTGGACGCATTCCAAAATAAGTTCGGCTCGTCCTCAAACATGCTGCTCTTAAGAACCGTGTTACAAACTCAAATCACCAATGAGTAGCCAGAATGTCACATCACTAGTATTGTAATGGGGGTCCGTATACAACGCACCAATCACATACTAGTTAATAAGTTAAGTTCTTCTTCATCGACGTATCGATGATTCCATTTCTATAATAAATTGTATTTATTACTACCCAATACCGTATGCGTTGTAATGCATTTTTCATTATTTTTAGGATTCCGTACCTCAAAAGGAAAAAAACGGAACCTTTATCGGGTCACTCGTGTCGTCTTGTCTCGTCTCGTCACTCGTCTGTTCGTCTATCACAGCCAATTTGCTTCGAATCTAATAGACCGATTAGGTTGAAATTTGATACACATATGTATTTCTGTGACCCCTCTATTAGCCGCGATATTAAGTTGCGTCGCCGACCGGGTCGCGACCGCCATTGAAATACTAGTGTTGTGACATTACATTCTGGCTACACACTGGAGATTTGAGTTTGTATTACGTTACTTTTGAGAAGCGTCGTGGGCGATGGGCCTAAGCTTTCTTGAGCTATGTGAAAGGAAGAGGCAGTGGTGCGTTTCGATGGAGATCGGGTAACCCTTGCTCACTCAGTACAGCCGTATGGTTTTATATGGTATGAGTCTTATATAACCCTTTACTCTTCAAAGACGGTTGCTATTCATAAACATGAAGGGAAAGCGACATATTTTTGCCCAAGAACTGTCTTGCCCGGGTTACACGACAGTTTTTCAAGCCATATTTGACTACATAACATAACATCACACCTTGTTTCCCCGAAAGGTTGGGCAGAGGTGTCCCTGTAGCAGGTTCACCCACATTTCACCAGTTATGTTTTAAGTCCCATGTAATAGGGGGTGAGCCTATTGCCATCAACCGGGCACAACTCCACACTCCAGGCTGCTACTGAGAAATTTCAGATAGAAAAACCCAATAACACTTTGCCCGACCTGGGAATCGAACCCAGGACCTCACGCTCAGCAGTAGCGCTTGCGAACACTAGACCAACGAGGCAGTCAACAGACTAATAACATTATAATAACAATATTATATGACTAAATTGCTAATTAAAAGCCCCCACAGACAAATGCAAAATGATTAGGTAATTCCTCATAGTCTCAGTTTCATCAAATCTGTTTGCCAACATTATAAGCAAATAAACGATTTCCATTTTATTTTAACTAATTATTACCTCAAAGTTGGTTAATTCTGTTCATTAAGCCAATTTTTGTTCAAATTTTAAGCCAATCAGCACGCGTAGCATGAACACCGTAGAAATGGGTTTTGTCGACGGAAGAATAGACAAAATGACAGATAAACAATCACAATCTGTCATTTTGTCTATTCTTCCGTCGACAAAACCCGTTTCCACGGTGTTCATGCTACGCGTTCTGGACAACAAACAGCTCAAGTGCAGGCAGAAAAGACCTGTCTGTACAAAAAATGGCTTTACTAAGAGCTTCCTTAGTGTGTTTGCATTGGTGCAGTAAAGGTAAATGCCTTGCTCATAACAAATTTCGTCAAATATTTTTTTATTACATAGCAAACTAGCTTCCACCAGCCGATTCGCCCGGGTGATATCTTTATAAATTATAGCCTATTTTACTCACTGATAATAAAGCATTTTTACTGGCACTTGCTGAACTAGTTTACACAATGCTAGGATATTACTCCACGACCTGTAAGCGAAGCTAGTAGCTTCGTTGGTCACACCTATCCTGTAGTAAATTCAGCGTTGGGGTGCACTACTAGCACAAAACTAGAACCTCATCGTATTAAACTGTCACACTAGCTTACTATCTTTCTCATTAGCTTACTAGTCACACCTGAGAGATATTGTTCGACGGTATGTGAAGCTAAGTTAGAGACCCATGGGTGGCTTTAAAACTCTGACAGGGAGTGACAAGCTTGCTAGTTTACTAGCACTTTCTTATATTATCCTAGCTTGAAAAACTAATAGCCTCGTGTAACCCTCCCTGGGTTAAAGGAAGGTTAAGGAAGATTTTTCTGAGGGATTGGGTCGGCAGAGCTATGGGCCGGTTCTTTTAAAAATAGGTGTATGCGAATGTCAGTGGAGAAAAACAAAAACGCTATTTACGTGCCCAAACTGCCTAGTGCGTCACTGTCCTTAACATTTGATAGAAAAACGTTTAATATTCAATTGCAATATCTGTTTGTGTAAATTGTATAAGAGCAATTATTTGTGGTAACATTTATTTAATTAATAAGGACCTATTTGTTTTAATTGGATTTAATACTGCTGTTGTAAGGTGATGCTTCAATAATTGTTTTGTAACAAGCATATTACAATTTCTAATTGAGGATTACGAATATATGTAAGCCCATTGCCAATTACCAGGCACAATTTAAGCCTCCAGAATGTTCTAAGGATCACTTATCGGGTACGAACCAATAACACTTATTCACTCGACTAAGGTAAAGCCAAAGGAGGGTTATGGTTTTTGACTTAAGAATCTAACCTAGAGTGGACGGATACTTCGACACCTAAGTATCCTTTTGTTTTGTATACAGATAGTCTTTTAATTTAGTACTTAGTGTAAATAGTTAGTTGTTTTAAAAACTGTTCGGTTAGACTGGAAGCCGACCCCAACATAGTTGGGGAAAACGCTAGGCAGATGATTTTCAGTTCGGAAAGGTCGTTTTTTTTCGAAACAGAAAAAAAAAATTATACATGTAAAACCTATAGTTAAGAAAGGATTTTAGGAAAATTTGGGTTTAAACTTCAGATTAGAACAGAAAAAGGTTAAATATTGTAAAGTTATCGTCATGTTCCTGTCTTTATTCCAATTATTGTGAGATCAGCGCAGTTAAGATTATTTTTATTTGTTATTTTATTTTATTTTATGATCTTTTACTTAGTTACTAACATGTTCTTAGCTTTAAAATGTTTTTGCCTTCCATTCATGTCATTAAAAATTTGCACAATATTTTGAGGTATTCGACTCTAAGCGCTTATTTTTACCGCGCTTGACCGAACGGCACCTAGGATGTTCCACTAATCGCACAACGAAAAAAAAATTTATAAGTGCGATTCCGTGGAACAGTTTATTAATTAAATATTCAAGTCGACGCGTATTGCAATGATTAACGTCATACTTTTGACAACAAAACATCTCTCCACGAAATCTAAATCTGAATCTCATGAAAATACATAGTCATAGTCATCCAAACACATTTATCTCCATTAACACACCACATTCTATTACATTAAATGAAACATGAAGATGGCTTGTAACAGAATTCGGAACGCCTCGTGTTTCGTGTTACGAGAAGGCGAAAACTAGATGACATTATAGAAGTTTGAGACAGAAATACGATCGAGTAGCGGAATTAAGGACTTAATACAATAGATTTTATTTCTGGTAAGGTTGCTAATGCCGAAATATAATTCTATAATTAGGAGGATTACGTAACAATTGCGTAGATCGACAAAATGTCTCAGATGCAATGTTCATTACTAACTTTAACCTTTTTTCGTGGTAAAAATGGATTCGCTGTTACGATGTTTTTTTTCATCATGAAACTCATCCTCGCCGTGAGTTCTATGACAGTTATTCAGTAGCCCATAAGTCTTCAAATATGCCATCCCAAATATTCCAAACCGGCGCCCCCGCAGAATAAACGCGTAAGTGCTATTGCGGCGGTTTTGATGTTAATCCATATTCGTAATGTCAAAATAAATCACCTCAATTTTTTCCAGATTTTTATATCAAGTATTTACGAAGTTACGAAAAGTTATTCTTTATTTAAAAGTAAAATAAAAAAAATCTACATTTTATACACGGTATCCGATAAATAATGGATAACCTAGAAATAGCATTTAATAGACATTATGGCCGTTCTCAAAAAAATAAAATTAAAATATATATATATCCCAAATATATACTACTTGGGAAATATATTTTTATTGTATTTTTTTTAAGATACGATTTAATTTTTTTAATTTTTTTACTAGGCTATTTCTAGTCACATTCTTTACTGCTTCTCTGGTATTATATAATTATATAACACAGGTGTGAGCACTATGTACTAAAGAGTTACCATTTATCGGGTAATATGTCTTGCATTGACTTGAATGTGCCACGGCAGCTGTGAGTATGTCATGCTCACTCAGATGTCTCGCTGATGGTGGCGCGTGTGTTGGATCATTTAGCTCCCATCAAAATGGTTGAGCTGAATAGTGCTAATCCATGCATCATGTTCGTGAACGGGCGCCGTCAGTTGGGATCGGTCGTCTCTTAGTTGCCATGGTTTATTTTTAATTTATTTTCATTTTTGAATTGTTCTTTGTTTTGTCTTTTTATTACGTGCTTCTAGCGTGCACGTCTTTCTACATGGTTCTCACATGTATAATTTCAATATGAATGATGTAACAACTATTTAGTAATAAATCTTTTAAACGATATAAAAAACGAACTTCTATTCGGTGTAAGTATTTATAAAGTTATGGATCACTTTCGGTTTTTTATTTTTCATGTAAAATTGACTTTTTACACTTGCGCGTTTATTCTGCGGGAGAGGCGAATTATGCTTTTGTGTAAGTCGACATTCGGATCTTAGAACCATAACAACCGACTTCCAAAAAGACACTACAAAGTAAAAAATTACCTAAATTTCGAAAGTCGGTGGCCTTGGATCTCTATTTTCATTATTTTCAATTTTTTCACTTTGTAGTGTTTTTCAAACATTTTAAACAAAAAAATATGTTTCCAAATCGGTCTTCGAATAATCGGGGAAAAATACCAAAAAAACAGGCGAACATGAAACCCTTTTTTTGAAGTTGGTTAAAAATTCGCTCAAGCACAGACCACTCAAGAGTTCATGCACCTATGTAAATGCTCCAAAAAAACTACTACCAGATGCCCAAAACTTCTGCTCAGTGGTAACACGCGCAAAAGCCATTAAAGGGACAAGAAAAACACCAACAACATAAACTACCCACTTGAAAATAATAAACAGAAAGGATTTTATATCAATAAACCCTCCGTAATAAATAAAAATGCAAAACCTACGCATTCCCCGCGCGAACTTAAACTGCTGCTACCCTATTTCGAAGTTGTTAACTGCGATATTATTCATGAAATGTGCCTCGATCGTGATTTGTCATTTAGGAATCACACTAGTAGGTACCTATGCGTAACGACTTCGAATAGGGGGTGACACCGTGTTTTGTTTTACAATGTGTTTAAGAAAGGCACCTCTGTTCTTTGCCTCACGCCTGCCTCATCAGTAAGTCTGGCTTCGTGTATACAGAACTGTACTATACCTTCATACAAAAACCTAATAACACATAACATCACGCCTGTATTCCCCGAAGGGATAGGCAGAGGTGTACCTATAGTACACCCACATTTCGCCAGTCATGTTTAAGTCCCATGTGGGCGAGCCTATTGCCATCAACCGGGCACAAATCCAGACTCCGGGCTGCTACTGAGAAATTCCAGATGAAAAAACCCAATAACACCTTGCCCGACCCGGGAATCGAACCCAGGGCCTCATACTCATTAGTAGCTCTTTGCGACCACTACACCAACGAGGCAGTCCTACACCTAATAATATATTAAAATAATATAATTTTTATTTCAGACAACTTTTAGTTTTACAGTCCATATTAGTACAATTATTTAGGAATTATAAAACACTATTTAATTTTATCATTGCAATTTCACTACACTACACACTAAGTTTAATGAGAATAATTTATTTCCTGGACGGATACTATAAGAGTACTAAATAGATAATTAAACTAAATAATGAAATCGAAATCAAATAAATAAAGAATATATATATAAACATAATTATACACCCAATTAAACACATCTAATAATTTATAATAATATTGAATTGCTTGAATTGCTACTTAGCCCTCTTACTCTCTTCTAACTTTGCTGTGCCTTATAGAGTTCATATTGATCTTTTACTATGTTATACCATCTATGTAATACATATTGAATGCAATAAAGAATTGAGTATCCTCACTTTTAGGCCAGGGAGAAAAATAGAAAGATAGTTTAATAGGATAGAATTCTATTTTTGAGCTAGAAGCGCCCGCCACCACTAACTTTACCATCCTGGCTTGTGTACTAGCCTCGTGTGGCCAGCGAAACTATTGCATCAATCGGATCATTTTACTCCACAGGCTATGTAACGGCAAGGCTAGCTTAAAATTTACTAGCATCGTGTAAATAAATACCTACACACTTATATAAAATTAACATCTTGCAGTTAAGGTTACTAAAACTACTTATAGTTAAAAGAAACTAAGAGAACATTGAATAAAAATCAAGAAAAACTGTTCAAAATTTGTAAAGTATTCCTGGTCCATTTTAAAAGTACGTTAAATATCTTGACTGAACAATTTAATAATCAATACCACAAAGGGGAACGTAAGCATATAAACTCAACTTGTTTATCTAAAAATAAGATACTTGCAGTTCCAAAAGTAAGAAACTACTTTGGTAAGCGCACAAGAAGGTACTTAGTACCAGCGTTAGTCAATGAGCTACCCCCAAAACTGATATCGCATGTCAAGTCTAAGGTCCAACTTAAGGCGACGATAACCGACTTTTAATGATTTTATACTGAAGATGACGTCTAAACGAGTAGTGATAATGATTTGGAAAAAATATATGTTAAATTAGAGCATTTTTTCAATATTTTAATATAGGCATATTTTGGATTATGTTTATATTAAATAGTGAAATTAATTTGTAGTCAGTAAAATATTGAGAATCGCGCAAAATCTATCAAGCGTATTTTTCTGAGACCTTCACCGTTTTAAAAGTAATTTAATTATTGATCTTTTAGTATACGAGTTTTATTAAAATACCTGTTGTTTTATGTATAATAAATTAATAATGCGTTTAATTTGGGACAGCGCTCCTTGATGGGCGAGTCCTATTAATGGCTGGACGTACGACGCGTTGCGTGAGCTCAGTACAGAACACGAGTCAAGGTTACTGTCATATATCTGCGTCTTAAAAGAGTTTTACAACAAAAACAGTATCTATCATTGTGTCCATAGCTATGTCTGTAACAAACCTCGCGTTCGCTATAATGCCATTTTGTAAAATATGAGATTTTTTCTCGACTGTAGGTATATTATTTTATTATAGTTTACTTAGCATAATTAAGTTTTAGCACATTAATTTTCAAAATTCAAAATTTTGTAATCAAAGTCAAATAATTTATTTCCATTGGCACATAAAAGGCACTTTTGAACGTCCAAATTTACAAAAAAAATAGAATTAATTCTAGTCAGCCCTTCCAAAAGGTAGTTTTCGTATAGAGAAGAATGGGCAAGAAACTCTACCGTTACTCTTTTAAAACGTTTTTCAATATTTTGTATACATTCATTCATATGTGAAGACGATGCACCTGGAATAAGATTACTATACCACAATAAGTAAAAATAATTAAAAATGAAGCAATGACAGAATAATCTATTTCGAGACGAGAACAACTGCCTTTTCTGCCTGCGCATTTTATGTATATTAATTTTAATACAGATTTTAAATAAATAAATAATAAAATAACATGCATGCGCATCTTCCAAGCCAGTGCCCGGGATACAAGAGGCTACTTTTTCAAAGCTAAGCAAGCTAGAACCTCTCAATTCTATCGTGGCTTGCTGTCCTGGCTTGGGACAAGCTAGTGCTGTTTACACGATACTAGTAAATTTTAAGCTAATATGCAATAGAACTTAACGAATGGTTTAACTTTTTAATCTTTTTGTAGCATTGATCAAACTCTCGTAAAACAATGAGTTACTGAACACTTCGCTTAGGTATCGAACTGTGGGGTTGTTAAAATGCAAATACATGCAAAATCTTCGCACTTCCTATAAGTATTTTAAGATAACTTTGGGGGTATTTTCTCAGTATGCAGGATCACCGGCATTGTTTTGATGTCAAAGAAAATGTAAAGGATATTGCAGAATGTAGGGCGAATATCCTTGCGACGGACGGATAGCCGCCTCTTAGATATTGGTCTTATCTTCATCCTGAGGAATTCGGAAGGTAAGTGTTATTTAAAGAAGTTGGTCCTTTGATCTTTGAGAAGGTCCAAGTCGAAAAAACAATGTTGGGCATTACTTTTTCTTTCTTATTGTGGTTAAATTAAAATGCTAAAGTCATTGCAAGTTCATCCGACGAGACAATTTACGACCAGCAGAGTAATTACGTAAACAACCAACAGTAGGTAAACAGTAACAACTTAATAAATTACCTCATTTCACGATTTCTATAAACCAAGCTAAATGAGCACTATTGCAATATTATAATGTGGGAGATTTTTATGTAAATATGATATATGAACCCGATGGTCTCCAGTGCTACAAAAATAATGTACAACTTTGATTTGGGGGCCTGGTGACCTGACATACAGGTTTTGTAAAAAACTTAGTTTAGGCACCAGTCTTCCACAAATTAATTATGTAATTGTGTCTGAAGACTATGTATTACTATCCCTGTAATTTGTGGTAAGAAAATAAATAAATAATTATTATTATTATATTATAGTAACAACAAACACATTTTTCGAACGTATGAAGCAATGGATTAGCAATAGCCTTCAAAATGATTCAGATAGTGATTGAAAGTGTTTTATGCAATCAGTGTGCAAACTGAGTAAGCATGGTCGTAAATGATGCATGATGACAATTTTAGACTGTTAATAATTTCATCGAAATGGCAAAACAATATTTTTTTTATTTCTCATACTTGGAAATTAGTGTTTGATTGATCCGAGTAGCGGGTGGAAGAGGCTACTGCCTGTCTTCGGACGGGAATGAATTTAAAAAATAAAGCAAAATTTGGTTAGGTTGTCGGCTAAGAATATTTTTACATAATTAGGAAAAAAAAAAACACATGTCAAGTCAGAGGCCCATGGGCGGCTTTAAAACTCTGACACCAGGTTAGTCTCTAACCATAGAAAAAGAAGAAGAAGAAGAAGGAAAAATATCCATTATATTATTCTTAATAATTAATGTTCAAACAAATCGTGCTGAAATGAACCTTTTTGGCGCAGCCGTGAGGCACACATTGTTGTTTTTAAATATTATTATTTATTTTATCTTTGTTATTTGTGTTTTGTGTTTCACGAACTGTGTTCAAATAAATGTTTTCCTTTCTTTCTTTCTTTCTTTAAACACATTTTCGAAAGCTATATAGATTTTGAATGATTATAATTTATTTGTTTTGTTTTTTTTTTTTTTTATAATAAGTGCCTTGAATTGAATAATGATCAACATATAACGAAACTGCGCTCCAATTTGCAAGAAAACGTAATAAATTTTGAATTTCGCCTTGCCGCTTTGACGGAACCCTTTTTCGGAAAAAACTTGAGATCCGGAGATCTGCATCTGCATCCGTATTCGCGGATGTGAGGCACCAAAAATCCGCATCCGCATCCGTGGATGTTAAAAAATCTGCATCCGCAACATCCCTGGTTTCAACACCCGGTCCCGTGCTTCTCGCATCCAGCGGATTCTCGCGACCTTCACCAGGTCATCGGTCCGTAGACCTTATTCATACATTACATAATATTCCTTTTATACTGAACTTAATATTTTGAAGCCTATAACAAAAGAGAGCTGCTCTTGGGTCTATAATTATTACGATATCGTATTTCCTTAGTACACGACTACTTTCGTGGGACTTAGCAACTGTTTGCCTTTGGATATCATACGCCTCCTTTGTTTGATATTATTTGAGAGGTAATGCCTTTTATATTTGATATTTTGGGAGCCACGATATTTTCTGTTTTTCTTTCAACCTTCAAGAAGGTTTCAATACAAACGATTATTATCTTTGTGTACGTTCCAGAATAATTTCGGTAGTTGTTAACTTTCTTGGTGATTTTTTAGGGTTCCGTACCTCAAAAGGAAAAAACGGAACACTTATCACCTGTTTGTTTGTCTAAGCCAATTTTCTCCGAATGTAATGGACCGGTTACGTTGAAATTTGGTACACATATCAATTTATGTGACCCAAACACGGACGTGTAACGAAAATAAATGAATTTTAAATACAGGGGTCACTTTTCGGAGTCAAATTTAAAAAAAGGTTTCGCTAACTGTACTGTGTGACATATCAAATGAAAGATTGATTTGAGGATCAAATTATTTTTAGAATAAATGTTTTTAAAGATATTTAAGAAAATAGACGAAAATTTACCATTCCCCCTTTATCTCCGAAACTATGGAGCCATAAATTTTGAAAAAATACGGAAAATAACAATAATTTAAAGAGTTTCATTTCATTTCATTTCACAATATACTTATAGATTATAGGAAAACCTAAAGTCTATGGTCTTAAAATAACTTGGTAAATCTCCCAATATTGTGCGTACAAAGTTGCATTAGCAGTTGGAATGTTTGGGAGAACATGTTTTTCAACTAGAATGGTTAGTTTATCCCTGGGATGAATTCATCCCAAAAACGGAACCCTTCATTGTGCGTGGTCCGACACGCTCTTGGCCGGTTTTTTTATTCATTTCAGCTTACCGTGAACTTGATCCCATTTATTTTTTTAATTTTAATTTTAATTCCCGAGAAACAGAATATTATCTCTTCAATGGATGTCGTCAGCAAATCCATACTAATATTATTCATAGATGCGAAAGCTAACTTTGTCTGTATGTTTATCTGTGTGTTAACTTTTCACGCTTAAACCACTGAATCGATCGTTATAAATTTGACACATTAGTAGCCTGGGACGTGGAGAAGGAAAAGCTCCTTTTCATCTGGATACATTTTGTAGACAAAATTTATGAAAAACAAAATACACGTAGAAGAAGTCGCGGGCAACAGTTAGTCAATCATAATTGTTACAATTAAAACTAAAAAGCTCAAACCTTTTTAGGACATTACTCTCGACTAGACTAATAAAATAATTTTAATCTACACCAGTCCCACTAATTAGGCTCACAACTAAAACCACACTAACTTTCCACGCACAACCGCCAAACTGCGTAACACACTTTATCCTAAACGATATTTCCCGAGAGACGAGAGAAATTCAAGAAGATTAGACACGCTGAGGCATTTCAATTCAAAAAGGGTTTAAATACAGGTTTAATTTATACACCAGATTCTGATATTATTCATAGACGGCGCTGTGAAATGAGTTATGTGCAAATCTCCACACAGGTGCGTTGTTCGTGAGGCCTTGAAATTCGCGAGAAATTGTTAGGTCGAAATGTTATGCGGGCGGCGAGCAATGGGTAGCTCACCGTCCGATAAGGACCAGGCCCGGGTCGACGGCGCGTTGTGTTCCACGCGCGCCTCAAAGAGATGTCAGCAGAATTGATGGGATCCGCTAGGGCCGATGCCTGCCGGGGTTGCGAAGAAAACCAAAAGAGAGATCGTGGCCCCCGGCAACAGGGCAACCGAAGGAATACGGGTGGGCTTTAGTCAGTAAGAGTCTGACACGCCCTCCCGCTCAGCCCAAAGCGGGAGAAGTTATTTGATGATTTCTCACCCAAAAAAAAAGGTCGAAATGTTATAAGGAGTTTAAAGGCGAGCAGAGATTTGAGTGGGCCGCACCGCATTGCAAAAATCCTCTTCACTTTCGTACATTTTGCATGAACACCGCATTTTGAACATCGTGACTTTACTGCGACCCCTATCAGAATACCAGCGCTACGACACATATTTTTAAATGTCGCAGCGTTATGCTGAGATAGGAAGGAGCCTTTTGGCCTCGTACAGGACTTTCTGTTTTTAATTTAATTTCACTTTTTTTATTTATGTTTCTATGAGTGTTTAATTCGGGATCTCCTGAGCAATAAATACTTTTCGTTTCATTTTTTGTGTGTGCGAAGAAGTGCGATGCACGGCGGATGTAACAGCATTTTAAGGCGCTGCTCCGTAATAGCCCATGACTTAGCTACGCACGTGGTACACACGGCTACACATCAAGCTATACATTTCCAGTTTATGTTGATCTCGCATTGTATAGAATTTCCGTGCAATGCGAGATCAGCTTATACTGGAAATGTATAGCTTGATGTGTAGCCGTGTGTACCTACTTAGTTTTGCTTTGCATAATAAAATAGGTGGGATCTTCCACTGCGATCCACGCTACGAAACAATTAGGTAGGTACTGGCAAACAGGTTACGTGGAAAACCTCTCCGTGCACATCCTGCGCAACAGTAGACAGTCAGCTACGTAGAAAGTTTCTTCTACAAAATATTGTAGATAAAACACGAAAATCACGAGATAGTTTATAACTAATTTCGTTTTTTTTTTTTGTTCCTAAGTACCGCCCAATGTTATTTTGTAGGGTTTGATTTATTTTTTGTGGTGACAATAAAGTATACTGTAAATAAAATACCTATTAGTTTACATTGTGGTATAAAAGATAAGCAAATCGGCTTTTTCGGGTATGTCTAACAAAAGGTTAGCATTATCACCCGTGGAGACTCTTTTTAACCGGCTTCCAAAAAAAAGACAGTTCTAAATTTATCTGTGTGGTTTTTTTGAAGAAAAAACCTTTTTAGGCGCGTTGGGCATTTTTGAGATGAGACTAAACCATTGATTTCGCGACACTGTGACGACACCTTATTTTTGTAAACGCAATTGTGCTCTTTATTTATATTAAATTACGAATCAATGTTCTATGCAACTATTTTTACTTTAAAGGTTTCGGAAGTATTTTTTTTTTGTAAACGCGATTGTGCTCTTTATTTAGATAAGATTACGGACCAATGTTCTATCCAAGTATTCCTTCCACCAAGGCGATCTTGTTCAAGTTTTCACTTCTGTCGGCACTCCCGGAGTGCCACGGGTTTTTCTTTTCACGGCGAGCGCTGCTTAAAATCTTCTCACATAGACCGATCGGCGGAACTGACTGTTGAGCTATACCTACGAGGAAAGCTCATATTGGAGAAAACTAAAGAACCATTCAGCTTATCCTGATTTTTTAAGTCAATCCTCATTAACGCATCCCACGTTTTCCATCCTTTGTACAACTTTTTATAGACAAAAATCTAGCCTACTACTAACTACCCTATACAACATACCTAAAAACCCTCGGGTAACCTAACAACACAACAAGTTTTAGGTCACAAGCCACACAATTAGCGACTGGACCGCAGCCAAGTACTAAATCCGGGGTTGCGAAGAAAACCGAAAGGGAGATCGTGGCCCCCGGCGACAGGGCAACCGAAGGAACACGGGTGGGTTTTAGTCAGTAAGAGTCTGACACGCCCTCCCGCTCCGCCCAGAGCGGGAGAAGTTATTTGATGATTTCCCAACCTCAAAAAAAAAAAAAAAAAGCCAAGTACTAAATACACTTACCTATGTTTAATTCTAATTGGGTATCTATAATCTCATTCTACAATCAGGTTGGTCTAGTAGATTTTATCATTTTTTTTATACGAATTGTACATATCACTTTTTGTTCTTCTTCTGAAATAGAAGAATAGCACTGAAATTTTTGAATATGGTCTTTTCGAATGTTGAAAGGTATCTATTATTCAGAATTTGTGAAAAAAAAAAAAATACAAATCTGTACAGCGACAGTAGGAACGATTACATTGTTTTTTTTTGGCCATCTGCTGTTATGAAAAATATTGGACACATATTACCTATATACTTACTTTTAATGCGTTT
Organism: Omphaloscelis lunosa; assembly: GCA_916610215.1. Classification (NCBI taxonomy): domain Eukaryota; kingdom Metazoa; phylum Arthropoda; class Insecta; order Lepidoptera; family Noctuidae; genus Omphaloscelis; species Omphaloscelis lunosa. Next base: position 12,506,535 of record OU744267.1, read on the forward strand.
TATCGAAGTAATTTTTTATTAATTTTTAAGAAACCTTTTTTATAAAGCAAAAACTAACATAACACACCATAACATCACGCCTTGTTTTCCCGAATGGCTGTGCAGAGGTGTACCTGTAGTAGATACACCCACATTTCGCCAGTTATGTTTAAATCCCGTGTAATAGGGGGCGAGCCTATTGCCATCAACCGGGTAAAAATCCAGACTCCGGGCTGCTACTGAGAAATTTCAGATAGAAAAACTCATTAATGCTCTGCTAGACCCGGGAATCGAACCCTGGACTTCATGCTCAGCAGTAGCGCTTGCGACCACTTAGACCAATGAGGCAGTAAAAAAAAGCAAAAAATACATGTCTAATCTGACTGACGGACTAAATAGAATTCCTTTTTTTTTACTTAGGCATCATGCCTATCTAACATGTCCTAGCGTGATTTAAAATGGATTTATTACCATTAGACACCCCTTAGTTGCGATAAGGACAGCAATCGTGACTATATGGATTAAAGTACTACACAGCGATAAAGAACGAATTCAAACTTCACCTTAAATAAAATAAATAAAAGACTAGGTTATAATTTAGGTATGATGAGATTTCACTCCAATCCAAAATGGTCCTTCGAGCCGGATTATGGAGTACTATGCTAGATTAGGGTGCCCACGATACTACATCACCTCCTTCATGGTCTGATAGACAATAACGAATTTGCTTTGTCTGAAAGGAGCCGGTTTGTTGGGTTCAGAAGATATATCTCTTCCGAACCCAACAGACGACAACAAACGAGCGGGCTCGTTTCATTGCGCTTAACTCTATACCTTAACCAACTTCTATACGGAGGACACACTGTAACAGGCACTTTGTAACTTTGTAGAAGTTGTAGCGAAACAATGGGTACTAGCTTTGTGTGAAGGCTTTGAGACAAAAGAAACTTAAATATACGACAAAATAATATGAACATACCCATGTTTTCATATAAAGATTTCGTCGGAAGTAGTTTTCGTAATAACTTTTATTTAAGACTAAAAGATTGGTCCTTTTACGCTTATATTTTTGTATTATTTACAAAACAGCTGACGATACTCCTGATACAAAGTGGGATTATAGAATGGTGTAAGGACATAAGAGGCGATATCAACAAACAAAAACATTTTTCATTTTTTTTCTATTTTTCATCAAAAAGTTTCGTAGTGCCTTTTATTTTGCCACTTACCATCTTTCAATGTTTTAGCATAGCATAATCAGCCCACAACGTTCCCACTCCTGGGACACAGGCCTCCTCTCTGTGAGAGGAACTGAGCAATATCCAATATCCACCACGCTGGCCCAGTGCTTGGTGGATGTCACTTATCTTCGAATTTTTGGATTCTAGGGCTTGCCGCTTCCTGACGATGTTTTCCACCACCGTTTTAAGAGCAGCGGTGATGAAATAAATTACACTACGTAAACTTCAACGAGTTATAACGCGTACGGGCCACCAATGCTCTCTACCATTTTACCATGTTAAATTTCATTCCACAAATCGTCAATAACAGTTAATTAATAAGTAATAACTAACAATTCACTCACACCTCATATCAACAATTTCTATAAAACTACTCTGGTAAACAATAAATATTATTAATACGTAATAATTAACATAATTAATATTAATAGGACAGTTTAATTAATGGATTAATGGTAATAACAAATACATAGCCTGATACACCATGTTATTCGAATTACCATAATTATTATATTAGTCGGATGATTGGCAATTAAAGATAAGTAGATCAAAATCATTTGCGTGATAAAATATTTATTAGATATACAGCTATTGGCTGAGACTAAGGTAACATACAGACTAATAGGTGGGTGGACTACTTACAGAAGATCGCAGGAAGACCAGCACGCGTAGCATGACCACCGTAGAAATGGGTTTTGTCGACGGAAGAATAGACAAAATGACAGATAAACAATCACATTTTATCTATTCATCTATTCACTATTCATTCTATTCACATCTACTATTCATTCTATTCTTCCGTCGACAAAACCCCTTTCTACGGTGGTCATGCTACGCGTGCTGGGTGAGACTCGCACAGACCAGGGAAGCATGGCAGAAAAGGGAGGTGGCCTATACTTAGCAGTGGATGGAACAAAGCTTCCAATGATGATGATGAAAACGTTGAAGGTAACATATTATACTAAGGTGTAAAAGTGCAATAAATTATTAAATGACCCAAAGAACCATCTAATTTATAAATTTTTATTTTTTTTATAAATTTTATAAATAATTAAAGTTATCAAAATCAGTTGATATATATATTTAAAAAAGGTAGAAAAATATATTAAAATGGGGCTTTTGAAATCTTGTAGGTACCTATTTGAAATAGGCCCGACACACACCAAGCAAAAAGAAAGTCTTAAAGCTATTTTTAGTAACACAACAAAAAAATACGAGTTTTTATAATATCTAATGTAGATTTTTTTACCTAAACAGTTTTGCTTATTTAACCCACACGAAGGAAATTTTATTTACAAAAATTTTCCCCCTTTTTGCACTGGGCCCGCATGGTGGATTACGGCCCAGTCCCTCTCACAGACAGGACCCCCGTGTCCCGGGAAGCTGTGGGAACTTTATTATTTTATTTTTTTGATTATTTTCAAGGTTGTTCAAAGTTTCACTCAAGCCACTAGGAATTGCAACTATCTAGTTGTACCTTGACCTTACCTTGTTGCAGCCTGGAGTCTGGATTTGTGCCCGGTTGATGGCAATAGGCTCGCCCCCTATTACATGGGACTAAAAACATAACTAGCGAAATGTGAGTGAACCTGCTACAGGGACACCTCTGCCCAACCCTTCGGGGAAACAAGGCGTGATGTTATGTGTTATGTAGTTGTACCTTATTTGTCACAACAGTATCATTCGTAAAGACAGAAGAACAATGTATGAATGAAAAACAATACAAAGCTGTACAACAGGCGTTATAGCATTCAGTTATTGCTGCTAACCTTCTGAAGGAAAAATAATCCACAAGTAAACAACAATATTATGAATTTATGACATTTATTTCACAATGCAAGAATGAAAGATGTTCTGAATATAATCCTGTGACCACTTTCTATTCCTATCTACATAAGAAAGATATTCGTTGACAACTTAGGCAAATCCCTTTTGCTTCTCATAGCCATGGACATATTAGGGGTCCGTAGTTGTTCATACAAAAATGTGCAGCATTTTGTCATTTAATAAAGACCTGCTTCGCTCTGTTTTCTCAATAACTTTATATTGAAATCTGAAACAGAGTTTCAGTTTTTTTTTTTTTTTACAAGCCCATTTTGTACTTCTCTATCTCCAGAGCGGCCCTCACGCCCCTAACCGCCGCAGGAGGAGATGCCCAGGGCGTCGGGAATCGCGAGGCGATTTCCGGCCACCGTAGGCGCGGGCTTGCGGGCGGTGAGCAATGGGTAGCTCACCGTCCGATAAGGACCAGGCCCGGGTCGCAGGCGCGTTGTGTTCCACGCGCGCCTCAAAGAGATGTCAGCAGAATCGACGGGGTCCGCTAGGGCCGATGCCTGCCGGGGTTGCGAAGAAAACCGAAAGGGAGATCGTGGCCCCCGGCAACAGGGCAACCGAAGGAACACGGGTGGGTTTTAGTCAGTAAGAGTCTGACACGCCCTCCCGCTCCGCACAGAGCGGGAGAAGTTATTTGACGATTTCCCAACCAAAAAAAAAAATAGCGGCCCAGGACCAATAATTGTTATTAATATATTATAAGCGGCGCCATTTTATCGTCAATCGATTTGACATTCCACACATTAGGTTTTTTAAGGACTTTTAACTACCATCCCGGTCCGCAGTATACACACACAACTGTTAATTTCGACAAGTCGATTAAATTTTTTTCCTTGTTTATTATTTTATCCATAAAATAACGACTGCTACAGAACCCTACCGTAACCGTAGTTCAATAAACTGACCGGATTTTTCATTTCAGCGGGCGTAATAGATACAAATGGTCCTTTCATCTCACAATATTGCCGAGATCCGAATCGAAGGCCCAAAAAAATATTGCTTCATAATATGGGCTGAAAAAACTCCTTACAAACTGAAACGTCTACAACTAACTTGTTATCAATCACGGTAATAGATAAATCTAATAAAATGGTAGCTATTTACTTTGGCAAAAGGTTATTTTATTTTTAGATACATAATATTATGCTTGTATTATAAAAGACCAGATAGAGTGTTTTTCTATTAAATTCTCAATAAAATGACTGTTGGTCCCTGCTTATGTTTTTTAATGGAGTTTAAAGGACCCAAAAAAAAACTGGGCCCGCGTGGTGGATTATGGCCCACTCCCTCTCACAGAGAGGAGCTCTTTTCCCAGCTGTGGGAACATATACAGTGTGAGTTTTTATAATGTGCACATATCGAAATGAGGTAATCTATGCTTAATTTTATCGACGGTTTTTTTTTTTAATCTAAATTTTTATTTATATGCAATTTTTGAAAAATTTGGAACAAAACGGTGTAACCTTTAAACGAGGGGAGTACGCTGTAATCCACCAAGCGGAGTGCGGGTTGGTAGATGTCACATGTCTTCGAATTTTTGGTTCTAGGACATGCCGGTTTCCTCACGATGTTTTCCTTGACCGTTTTGAGAGCAGTGGTGACACAAAGTAAAGCGCCTGCCTGGGTTCGAACCCACACCGTACAACTTGTAAGTCGGGTTGTTTCCACTGGGCCACCACTGCTCTTACTCAAACTCCATAATGATTGGAAGTAATTAGAAAATTGTGAATAGGGCCGATGTCTACCGGGGTTGCGGAGAAGTTCGAAAGGGAGATGGTGGCCCCCAGCAACATGGCAACTGAACACGGGTGGGTTTTAGCCAGTACGAGTCTCACACGCCCTCCCGCTCCGCCCAGAGCGAGAGAATTTATTTGATAATTTCCAACCCAAAAAAAAAGTTTTCCTTAATCGAAAATCTCTCTTCAGTGCCTTGTGCGAAGTCATCTATTGAATTGATAGCCAGGATTTAAATAAGCTCGCCATTGTATAAGCATAATCAGTACTGCTGGGATAGAAGTATCCCAGCAGTACTGATTATGCTCACTCGCTTTGAAAGGGAGAGGTTGCGGGTGGCCAATGCGGGCTAGTGGATGTCACATGTCTTCGAATTTTTGGTTCTAGGACATGCCAGTTTCCTCAAGATGTTTTCCTTCACCGTTTTGAGAGTACTGTTGAAGAAATTAAATACAAAAAAGTGCCTGCGGCACATAATATAGGTAAAAATATAGATACAAGCTGAAAATAAAGCTTATTAATAAAATTGGCTCCAAGGACCATCGTTATCAATGTTAAAGTCCATTTCTTTTAGAGCAATTAATTTCACTATCATCGTCGTTTGATAGCCTTAAATTTCAATTTTGCGGCGCAAATTATTGAAATTACCCACGCAGATAATTTTGGGTGTCAGCCTTTTAATATTGCTTCATTCAATTCCAGGGAGATTTTTTTTTTTATGAAATACAATTTTTCTGGTTATAAAGTTTTTTTTTTTCCACTAGGGACTATTACTGGAACCTATTTTTAAAGCTTATACCCACAGATTCACTTGAAGACATTTCATTTTTATAACAGCAACGTTGAATTTGTTTGCTAAGAGCTCTATAGTATTAGAAATTTTCTTTGTAAAAGTAAAAGGTCGTAATTTTATTGAAATCCTTTAATTTACCTTTGAAAATAAGTCTTGTTTAGTCGTCTGTATAAACATAAAAGAACACTTTAAATAACGTTTTTAAACCTGAAAAGGTATCTACTTGAATTAGGTTCGTAAAAAACATGATTGAAAAGTTAATTACGTTTTTCGTCTATGAAGTAACGTTGTACTTTTAACTAAAAAAAGTCGTGATTGTACAAAACAATTACAATAAGCATGAGTCCAAAGTTATAATAAGTACGTGATGGTACGTCAAGATTCTGGTAACATGAAGTTTTCATAAAAATTGTTCTACTTAATAACTAGCGTTGTGTCACGCGTCGTCGCGTCTGTCTGCAGAGCCTTAATACATATTGTACAACTATCAAAATGGCGCCAATGATAGCTAAAAATCAAAGAGCTGTCATGTAAACGTCAACTTAATTTTCTACTTTGCAAAATAAAATTGAGTTTTTTGCGCAATTTATAAAACTACTTAGAAGTACCTCGTATGTAATGGACAACAAAATTATTAATTGACAGTTCAGCGGGATTGCTTTCGGGACTGTGTTAAAAATACGGGCCTTAGAGACGGGAAAAAATATTAATAGTAGGTATTTTGTTATCCCTGTAGTCATAGACACATTCAACCCGGAAAACATTTAATCTGTTTGACAATGCTTAAAATAAAAACCACAAAATTCAATAATCCCGTACCTACAGCAAATTTAAGTCGAACCGCTTACAAGGCAGGCGCCATATTGGGTTTCTAGAAACGTCATTTATCATATGTCAGTGTCTAGAAAAATACGTTTTTAAAATACGCTGTATACATATTTCAATTTATTTGCTGCAATATCGGGGGAGAGATCGCAAGAAAAATCTGACATTTGAAATTGCGTACAAATGAAATATTATCCGTGTCCGATGTAGAGGAAAGTCACCCCTTTGTCTTGTTGGATAAGTCATTAGGGTAGGAAGTATTTCTTTTTTGTTTTACTGACATCGTTTTAAATTCTAGTGTTTTAAAAGAGACTGGCAATGTAGATGCGCCAAGAAGGACCAAAATTTGTTGCGCTTGTAGAAGTGGAAGAGAAGTATCTGCTTTAGAGTCGATGTACATGTCTTTTCCTCCCTTCACTCACTGCTTTTCCAGCTATATTATCTTTGACACAGTTCATCCATCCATATTTATACACAAAACTTAATTGACGACATTTTCCTCATTCCTCCGCATCACGAATACCCATACCATGACAGCCGATTTCCACACAAATTTTCAGTAGGTATAAGTAGATATTGATAATTACTACAAATTACTTGAGTAGAAGTAACATTCAAAAATGGTTTTCAAAACTTCTCTGAAAATAAAATACAAATTATTTTCCGTAGAAAGCAAACTATGCAAAAGGATATAGCTACCCGCAGCGGTAGTCCTTTAGCACCAATTTACGGGTCGGTATTCTAAGCTCGCAAGTAGTTGCTTTATCGAGCTATTTCAAGCGTGCAGCGGCTGCATTAAGTCACAGTCTTTATATACAGCAACCTACTTATGTAGATACTCTACAATACTGCTTAACATAATACTCATAAGCTTGGTATTAACAAGAATATTAAGTAGCATAGGCCTTTTTCTAACGCAGATAAAGCTGTGGTCCTTTGACCCGAACTTAAAATTACGCTCGTGTAAAAATAACAGCCAAACACCTTTTTTTAAAACGCGTAACCTAGCAACAAATGAAAAATAAAATGGTTTTTAATCCTAAAACCGTATTCATAAAAAAACTTAAGTAACAGTACCCAGGGGTACTAGAGTACCCTATAGAGTGTATGTAATAAAACGTCATTACTGAAAAATTATTCAAAGCAAAAATAAAGCCTTACTTATAAAGTTATAAGTTACAAATCTTAATAAAACTAAGCTTTGTTAACAATTTTGTTTTATTTTTTTTATGGTGCTGTAAACATAATATTATAAAAGTTTTTTGTTTATCACATTTAATTCGTGATTTACGGTCTTTTAACCTTGGACATTACGAACACCTCCTAGATTTAGAATTGGAAGGGGTTGGAGTATGTGATGACCACTTTTTCCAAAGTATATTCCTAATACATATTTGGAGATGCGTCCGCAACTACCCCAAGCGCAGCGTACCATGACCACACGTACACAGGGCTTGCGCCCAACTAATTTATCGTGTAGGTAATGCTTGTAAATATGTGAGCACCATGTATCCATCACATAATTATTTTTTTTGTCATTGCTTCATTTTAAATTATCTTTACCTATTGTGGAATAGTAATCTTATTCCAGGTGCATCGTCTTCACATATAATTATATATTAATTTAACACATTTTAAGAGAGTAATGGTGGAGTTTCTTGCCCATTCTTCTCCATACGAAAACTACCTTTTGGAAGGGACGACTAGAATCAATTAAATTTTTTGTAAATTTTGACGTTCAAAAGTGCCTTTTATATGCCTAATTAAAATAAATTATTTGACTTTGACTTTGAACCATTCAACGCTACCCCATACGCTCCGCGCAAATACTAGGTAGAGCAAAAAAATCGGTTGAATAATAAAAAAAGTAATCGCAATTTTTTGTTTTATTGTACCTCAAGGTACGGTTCTAGGGATAAACAGATTAAGGTTAAATTCCTTTTACACGTGGCAACATCGACGATAATAGCAAATTTTTTGTTGGCTGTCTTTCAAATTAAGCAAACAGCCTCAAGGGAGTTAAGTCAAGGGTGTCCAACCGTATTACTATTTGAATATTACATTTATTCCCAATAGAAAATGATAACTTCGCACTGTTTTAATTACACGCTTCAACAACTAGGAATCATATCAAAAAGATGAACTTTTCAAACGAGTATCGGTATTATAATTGCAATCACAAAAAATACGTACAATCGTAGCTAACTCAAAAACGACTCAAGCAAAGTTAATAACATTTATATGGGACCGCGCCAATGAGAAAAGAATTTTCAAAATCGGTCCGCAAAATTAACTTAAATATCGATAAAAATACTTAAAAAAGAAAACAGACAAACATATAACCTCGGCCGTTTTTTAAATCGGTAAAAAAATATGGCAGTCGAACTACACATGAATGTGAAACAGATCGTCAACGGAAGAAGTACTGTCTGATAAAAGTATCTGAGGAAAAGGTGAAGCCCTGTTCAGGTTAATTCTAAGGCAATGACTCACTAACAGGAACTAATAACCAGTGATCGGAAATAGGTGAGCCAAAGTACCTAAAGTTCAAAAAGAACAGATACAAAGTGGAGACGCCTTACGACAAAATTATTTTTCGGGAGGATTTTCCTGGGTTTTGGAACATTCTATGTTATGGGGTTTGGTTTCCGCACTTAGTCCGTCAGGTGGACCATTGTACGTGGGCCATGGCGGCCGTTTGGGGGGGTTATTCCAACCAGCCCACCTCCCTCCAGAAGTTAATCAAAGCTCCTGGTCTGTTCAGAACATCTATGAAAGATCTGGGTGCCCCGAGGGTTTCTTTTCTAATCTGGGTGACGCCTGTGCATTCAAAGAGCACGTGCGCAACGGTTTCCTCGGCCTCCATGCACGCCCTGCACAGAGGACTGTCCGTTATGCCTATGGTGTGAAAGTGTTTGTTTAGCGAGCAGTGTCCTGTGATGGTCCCCGTCACCAGGCGCAGGTCGTTCCTGTCCAGGCGTAAAAGACTCCTGGTTAACCTGCTATCCAGGGATGGCATAGCTACCTTGGACTGCCTGCAGCCTGGTGTCGAGGTCCAACAGTACTCCGCTTGTGTGAGGGTGAACTCTTGTAGCCACTTGCGTATTTGGTTGAAAGGGATTGGTACGATAGGTTCGGGTCCACAGACTGCCGTGCTAGATCCTCTTCTAGCAAGTTCGTCAGCTGCGTCATTACCTAGCGATCCGCTGTGTCCCTTTATCCATTGCAGTGTCACCGTGTTGCGACTAGACACCGTTACCTGTTCTAGTGCATTGTGACATTCTAGTGTCAACTTCGAGGTAATATATTTTTTCTTCAGCGATTGGAGAACTGAGGCGCTGTCGGAGAGTATGCGTATGTGAGTGTCCGTAACTCTCCTGGCCTCTATGGCGTGGACCGCTTGTATGATGCCGACACATTCCGCCTGGTAGACGGTGTTGAACATTCCTAGTGGTCTGGATATCTTTATGTTGAGATCGTGCGAGAAGACTCCGACTCCGGTACCAGAGTCGGTCTTCGATTCATCAGTGTAAACCCTCAGCTCTTTCGGGCATGAGTAGTCACACTGTTCTTCTGTAAGAATTATGTTGTAGTGCCTTTGAAAGTGGTGTGATTTCGGTGCTTTGTCGCAGGGTGATGCCATCATTGGCCGACGCTTGATTGCATCTTCCTTTATGCGTGTGTGCTTAATTCTGGAGTCTTTGCTTAGAGTTCCTGATAAATGTAGTCTAAAGGCGGCCAGGGCCGCCTCCTCCCGCACAATGAGGTGCAGAGGCGGCAGTCCAAGCATTGCCTGTAAGGCGGCAGTGGGTGTAGTTCTCATACTGCTAGTAATTGCGACACAAGCGAATCGCTGCAGTTTTTCGAGATCTTTTTGGGCTGTGCTCAGGTCCGTCCTGGGCCACCAGACCAGTGAGCCGTATGTGATAAGCGGTCGAATGACTGTAGTATATAACCAATGGGTGACCTTGGGGCTAATCCCCCAATTCCTCCCGAGCAGTCGTTTACACTGCCACAGGGATATGCTGGCTTTCGTAGTGATATAGTTCGTGTGTTTTGCCCAGTTCATTTGTTTGTCCAAAAAGATGCCCAGGTATTTGGTTTCAGTTGAGATTTTGGAACATTACTTAGGTATCACTAAAATTAATTTAAGTAAAACAACTATCGAATTAATTTCCTGTTTCTGTTTTAAAAAAAGAGTATGCACGATTTTTATTGTTTTAAAAACTAAAGGTAATCTCCTTATTTTCGTTTGACCGATGTTGGTAAGGACAGAAGCTTATGTAATTTACATACCAGCTTTAATAATTGTCCCGAAACCCCGACATTAGTCCCGAAAAAATATTTTATTCGTAAGGAAGTCTCCACCTATTTCCAATCACTGCTAATAACTGTATATCTCACAACTTTGTGAAAGAATACTATCTTTCCACTTCATCATAGTTTCGATTTATTTATTTTAGTATTTATGTACACACAGTAAAATACATAGGGAAATTACATAATTATAATTTGAGTATAAAGGTACTGCTTATTTCTTAAGATTTTTTTTCCAGCAGACCTGCGAAATGAGAAGGAAATGAAGAATGAATGAATAAAGAATTTTAATTTTTATTACGTTATAATTAATAATATCTTAGTAATATTTATTTTAGAAACTAAGTATTATGTAAGTAAGTATATTCTCATATTATTTGTTTTATTTTATTAAGTTTTGATTTTATGTATTTTAATTTCTCTCTACTCTTACACACGGTGTCTACATCCCTTTTTATCCTCTGTCCTATCGCAGGTATGCTGGAAGAGATTCCTTTAGAAATAAGCATCACCTTTGTACGTATTCTTTTTTTCTGTTCTTTTCTTCTTGTCTGTCTATATATTATGTGTGTACATAAATGGTTACATAAATAAACTTTTCCCATTCAATTAAGTAATCCGTCTATTGCAGTCCACTGCTGGACATAGGCCTCTCCCGGGCTGCTTAACTCCGCTGCCGCGAGAAATCGCGGCACAGCGGACGGAGCTCCGGCGGGATCTCATGGCGTCATGGAGAGTGCGATTGTCGCAACCCAACGCTGGGCACGCCACAATTGCGGCGATAAGACCCCTCTTTGAGGAGTGGCTAGAGAGGCGCCACGGCGTCCTCACCTTCCGCCTGACGCAGGTCCTCACCGGACACGGCTGTTTCGGGAGGTTCCTGCACAGAATAAGGCGGGAGGAAACGCCCGGGTGTCACCATTGTGTGAATCGCCCGGAGGACACAGTGGAGCATACGGTGGAGGTCTGCCCAGCTTGGGCGGAGCATCGCCGTGTCCTCGTGGAGGCGATCGGCGGCGGTGATCTCTCGCGTCCGGCCCTGGTTCAGGCCATGGTACGGAGCGAGAGGAAATGAAAGGCCGTCACCTCCTTCTGCGAAGCTGTAATGCTCGCGAAGGAGGAGGCGGAACGCGTTAGGGAAAGGCAAATTTCGCGCCCTCACGCCCCTAACCGCCGCAGGAGGAGATGCCCAGGGCGTCGGGAATCGCGGGGCGATTTCCGGCCACCGTAGGCGCGGGCTTGCGGGCGGTGAGCAATGGGTGGCTCACCGTCCGATAAGGACCAGGCCCGGGTCGACGGCGCGTTGTGTTCCACGCCCGCCTCAAAGAGATGTCAGCAGATTTGAAGGGGTCCACTAGGGCCGATGCCTGCCGGGGTTGCAAAGAAAACCGAAAGGGAGATCGTGGCCCCCGGCAACAGGGCAACCGAAGGAACACGGGTGGGTTTTAGTCAGTAAGAGTCTGACACGCCCTCCCGCTCCGCCCAGAGCGGGAGAAGTTATTTGATGATTTCCCACCCTCAAAAAAAAAAAAAAAAAGGCCTCTCCCGGGCTTCGCCACAATACCCTGTCCTCCGCCTTACGCATCCAGACACCTTCTTAATGTCGTCGGTCCATCTAGCTGGGGGAGTCCCACACAACGCAGTCTTTACTCCAGAATTCGTCTGTTCGACCTGCTATTGGTGCTTTGACAGATATGGCCAGCCCACTGCCACTTTAACGTTATTATAAATTGGTATCTAAGATAATATTTACACAATTTAAAAACTTACAGACTTAAAATAATAATAATAATATGTTTTTAAAAAGGAGAGGAAATAATCATAGAGTATCGATTCGTCCGCATCGCTGTCAACAGGAAAAGTGCCCATTATTGAAAAAATCATCGACGGAAATTGAGGTTATTCAATTCAAAAAATTAACCTCAATTCTCAAATGAAAAGCATCTTTAAGGTAATTTTAAATTAACATTTCTGCGAAAATAAAATGATGATGTGGATATATTTAGTAACCTTTTCCGCTTAGCTATTTCTAAAGAGTCTTGAAAAGACCCTGGAAGAATCATCATTTTATTATGGATTTCCGCAAGGTCACGCCTGAATCAATTAACTAACATTTCTGCGCTCAATTTGTAAGTGATACTACAAATTGGCAGGCAATCCACAGGTATGTTTCCTGGTACATTTGTTTACATTTTCGTGATATACTTTTGGAACGGATCAGAGTCATAATAACTATGTCTACTGCTAAGCAGCGTAGCTATTTCAATAGGAATGGTATGAGGATCAGCTAAATGACAGATCTCTCAGACATTTTGATTTCCAATATTACCTATAGATATTGCAGAGACAAAATGAAATGTCTCAAATGTATGATCGAAGTTTTTAATATTAAAAAAAGTCGAAGCAACTACATATTATTATGTAATTTGTATGAACACACATTGAAGACTTTTTAATGTTCGCACTAAAATATTGTAATTCTACGATATCAAAAAATCTTCAATTTTTTTATCATCATATTGTGGTAACAGGCATTTACAAATCAAAATAACGAGCAAAACAACAAAAGAAAAGAAAGAAAGAAATTCGCAAAAATATCACTGACATTAATAATGAAAATGTAAAATACCAAAATTTTCCGTGTTAACGTATAATCCAGAGGTTTTAAATCTTCAACGCGTTTTTCTTAAAATAAATGGACCTTATCTTCAAATGCTAAGGAGTGTTCAGACGTCATTAGCGTACCGAGATGGTCACTGGCGGGAACTCGCAAACATAAGCAAACGTGCAATTTCTCGAAATTGCGATATTGTATAATTTTCATCTTGTTAAGAATACAAATGTTGCTAATAATAATAAATTGAAATGTCTAGTGTCATTATTTTAGATTTATTAAACGTTTTAAGAGCTCTAAAGTGTTTAATTTTGTTTGTGTAAAATTTAACTGTCTGGAATTAAATTAATATATTGAGAAGAAGATTCTGTTTTAATAAAAAGACATAAATTAATTGAGTTCGAAAGCTATATAAGAAGTACTAAGTACAATAATATTAATAAAATTGTTAGACAGTTATCCAGCTAAGGTTTAATAATGAAGAACCTTACAATTAATCAAACAAGGCACACTGGGAACAATTACACACACATACACACCCCCTCACACACTCACATACACTCACACACACCACACACTACACTCACATCACACATACACAAACACAACAGATAAACCGATACAACACCTGAAATCACCTCTCTAGTCTCCACTCTGGAATTCATACCCCAAGCCCCAAAATACAGACTAACTTACTAGTTTGGGGTTTACTGGTAAATAATATTTTGTAACCTAAATGTAGGTATCTAATATTTTAAGCTGGACAATAAACTATTTCAATTTTAATGCATGGCTAGACACATCCACCTCTGGATATCCAACTGAAACTTTTAAAATACTCATAAAGTTTATTACATTATTATCACTCTTTGGAAATTCTTTTCTCACTTTTCCTATGACTATCATCAACCTATAACTGCTGAAACATATAAAATAATTAATAATTAAATCTCTCTCTCTCTAATATTATCTCTAATTAATAAAATAAAAAAATAACATAACGCTTCTTCAATTTCACGCCACTAAACTCAATCAATTAAATTCAATATTCATTTGCAGCTTTGCTTTTTTTTATTTTAATCATTTTTATTTAAATCTGGACTTATCAAAATTCTATCCAGCCAGTGTCATTGCCTCTCCTAATCCCGTCTAAGCAAGTCTTTGACACGACTAATCCCGTGGCCACGAGCTACACGCTCAAGCGATATGCGTCTTGTCACATCGACTGCGGGGAAAACAAATGAAAGAAGACAACTTTTCATAAATCTTTATAATCAAACAATCTTTCATTTGTTTTCTCCGCAGTTGAACGCACCGCGACTTGCGCAGCGCGCCGTGAAACAAGTGACGTGCGCGCATTTTGCCTGACGCAAGTCGTGTCACTTGAGGCCGTGAACAAAGAAAGATAAAAAGAAAGAAAGAAAAACGAACGGGTGCCTTTAGGTTAAAATAATCACTCAGTCTTATTACTTTTTGTCTAAGCCTTGTATAATGAAACAATTTAGCCTTTTAACTCTCAATGTAAAAGAAATGGTCTTTTTTGGCGAATATAATTAGGTTGTAGTTGCTTTTAGAACCTTAAAAGTCTTGAAATACCCATTTTACTATGTACCTACTGTATTAGGTTTTGAAGGATATTTTAGAGTGTCATTGGTTAGGTACTTTTTTACCGTCTAGAACACGGCAACTTTTGACTCGATTATTTCAATGATTTGCGTAAAAGGAATGGTTTTACAGCGTCTTATTTTAGTTCATGATGTTATGATGGGAATTATTCACATATTACTTCTGCCCTGAATATGCAAATAATGCAATCTGGAAAATACTTTAACACTTATTCCACTCCAAAAATGGTGGTGTTGAATTGTCCTCAAGAAATACATATTCTAATTCTAATTCTTTCTAGACCAAGATTTACAAAAAAAAAAAAAAAAAAACGAAGTTTCAAATTACTTGGACATGTAAAGTTGCAAAAAGCCCACCTATTGTGCGTGTTTATAATTTTTAATGTAACGATATTATCGTAAACTTATCCGCACCCACGTCACGGTATCGCGATAACACAGGGAATAAAAACGCTTTTAAATTTCCGTCCACGATAACGTTAGAACGTGCACGTCTTTCCATACATTTTCTAGACGTGGACGTCCACAATAACATCGGCACGTTAGACATATTAAAGTGCACATTTTTTATTAAAACACAATTTATCCTCAATATGATAAGACGATGCAGGATATTAATATCTCCCACTTCTTCCACGTTTCCTTAAACTTAAAATCATACAAAGTTTCCACGATATTCCTTTGAAATTAAACACTAAACGGTGTCAGGGCATGAAAATTGCCAGCTTTAAGTCGATCGCGAGGTTAAAGGCAAAATTTGGAACGTCAAAGGGTTTAAAATATAACGTTTTATTAAAATGGGGACTGAAAAATATGGGATAAAATATGCTACATTTTTTAATATTTTATACCCAACCGTGGGCTACATAGAGGTGAAATACAGAAGCAGTCAAATAAATTGGGATACGGGCAAGAGGTTTAAGATGATGAGTCCTATTTTCGGGCTATTCCTCAAAGCGCACCAACTTTGAAACGCACCAAATGAAGAGCACCAAAGGTATTCCTCGAAACGCACCAACGAGAAAAGAAGAGCTTGAAGGATACGTAATAAATGATATCGATAGACGTTTTAAAATTCAACTGTCCTAATTTTTTATTTATTTCTCATCACGGCATCAGAGCGCTTCAAAAAGCCTTTTGTCACAGAGAAATTGCACTAAATTGTA
Source organism: Omphaloscelis lunosa (assembly GCA_916610215.1). Lineage (NCBI taxonomy): Eukaryota > Metazoa > Arthropoda > Insecta > Lepidoptera > Noctuidae > Omphaloscelis > Omphaloscelis lunosa. Next base: position 12,522,662 of record OU744267.1, read on the forward strand.
TCCCTAAACTTGCGATTATATATGTTTACTAGTACTATATGTACTGGTAGTAGCACTGGTAACCCAGTGGTAATGGCTGTGACTTACGAGTTGTAGGTCGTAGGTTCGAACCCAGAAATGCGCTTTACTTTGAGTCAATTATTTCATCACCACTGCTCTCCAAACGGTGAAGGAAAATATCAGAGGAAATCGGCATGTCCTGGAACCAAATATTCGAAGGCATGTGACATCCATCAACCCGCACTGGGCCCGTGTAGTGGATTACGGGACACTCCCTCTAACAGAGAGAAGGCCTGTTTCCCAGCAGTGGGACCATTGTAGGCTGATTATATATTATATTATATATATCTAGTGTTATATGTTTTACCTCACGATGATTTCCTTTCATTGTTACTCTTATTACTAAGAAAGTAGGTAATTAAATTATGATTAAAAAAGTCAAATGGCTTAGTCAAAGCGAAATAACTTATGGATACTTCCCCGGATAATTCTACCGTTTCTCGTCCCCAAACAACGCACTGCAATTTGGTTAAAAAACGAACAAAAATTGCCATCTATCCAACAAACTACATAGTTGTTTCGGAACGAAAACATCCAAAATAAGTGAAGCTGAGCTCTAGGGGCACATGTATTGGTTTCCTGGTGCGAATTGACACCGGCGCTCACTTTGCACTGTCAATTACCATCAATGACGTTTGAAATTGTTTGTGTGTGACCGAACCCGTGTTTTGAAGTGGACGTTTATTTTCGGAAATTGATAGCTTTTTTAAACGAAGATGACACTTTACTTCACTTTTAGTTGGAATTGTATTTGCAAGCTTTTATAACTACGAAATCAGCAATATAATGTTCCAACTTGAGTGACTCAGGCCTCTCTGTGAGAGGGAATCGGCAATGATTCATCACGTGGGCCCAGTGCAGGTTCCTCATGTCTTTGACTTTTTTTTATCACCGTTTTAGGAGCAGTGATGATAGAAAAAAATACAAAAAGTAATCCTCTTTGGGGTAATGTCTACTATTACTACTGGGACATTTCAGCGCATCCTTAAAATGTATGTTGGTGATCTCAGCGAATTTAAGGCCGTATTTTTTTAGGATAGATAATTATGTTAATTAAAACTTTTTAACAAAAAATTTATCCGGTGAAATAGAAATTAAAAGGCTAAAAATAAACCTTTAAGTCTAACTAAGTGCCTAAATTAATATAAATTACTAATTTTGAGTGGGTGCCAAACGAGATTTTATTCGGGAAAGTTTATGTGTAAATATAATATTAAACTTATATATAATAAAGGAAAGAAGAAAAAATCTTTTAAAACGGGGCAGGTCCCTAAAACATAATTATTACATAAAATAACATCACGCATTGTTTCCCCGAAGGACTGGGCAGAGGTATGTATATTACACCCACATTTCGTCAGTTATGTTCAAGTTCCATGTAATAGGGGGCGACCATATTCCCATGAACCGGGCACAAATCCAGTCTCCGGTGATGGGAATCGGACCCAACACAACATCTTGCACGCGGTCTGTACGCACAGGCATCCTGATCAGCGCGTCATCGGTATAGCTGAGACGCGGCGCAACGGTGACACGCCTCCGCCCGATGCCCACGCGCTTCCACGGACTCCACCGCGACGGACGATATTCCTCTCATAATAACTGTTTGTATATATATATTAGTAACAAGATATTAATTTTTTTAATTACTCCTTTTTGTATATATTTACATAATATATAGCTAACTATTTACACTAGGCACTGTTTGTCCGGGAAAGTTAAATTTTGCAATAAGCACGGCACTAAACCATTGCCTAAAATACAGTCCACTCTTTCATTGCTCCACGCGCTAACATCCGGGCTGCTACTGAAAATTTCGAATTAGAAAACCCGAATAACACTTTGCCCGACCTGGGAATTAAACCCAAAACCTCATGCTCAGCAGTAGCGCTTACGACCTCTAGACCAACGCAGTCAATAACATTCTAACATAATTATTATTTCCCGAAAAATATGAAACTTCTATTTTTCCCAGAACCTTTTAATTTTAATGAGAAAATAAATGGGAAACCGTATCGATATAACCGCACATACAGAAATAAATTACCAAAATTATAATTAAAGAGCCTTTAGACCTTTTCGATTTACTCGATCAATAAAATGTTACAGGAAATGTAATAAAACGATTTATGGTTTCGAGAAAATCGAATATTTTTGTATCGACGGAATCGTTTACTTTAAAACATAAACTTACCACCTTTTTTATTGAAGGTTCTTGGTGGTTCTTTTCTCAAATAACCATTTCAAACTCCAACCTACATGGTCTTCACATCGATCTGACCAAGATTATGTCCAGACTATGAACTCTGAGTTTATTTCGGCCTTTCTTCTCAGAGTAGTCAGATAAAAAACGCCGAACTCATCTAGTTTAAAAAAAAAAACATTGGCACTCTGGGAGTGCAGACAACAGCGAAAATTTGAAAATAAATCGGCACCGCAGTAATCAACCCGTTGATATCTTTTACTCCACGCACCGCGGTAAGAAACGCGTTGATGTCTTTTAATGGTCAAAAGCTGGTGTCGTCACGGTGTCGCGAAATCAATGGTTTAGTCCCATCTCAAAAATTCCCAACGCGCCTAAAGAAGTTTTCTCTTAAAAAAATATTGACGTGTAAAACTGTTTGTACAAACCTACTTAGATACAAACAATAAACTCATTTCAGTACACTTACAGTACAGTTACACTATAATAAATTTCGGTATTCCATCTCTCCTGTTCTAAATGGTGAGCCTATTTACATCAAAAATAGTTCCTAACCTGAGTATCGAAACAGCATTCGAACTATGTTGGGATCAGATTCCATTCTAACCAGTTGCATCTGACCAACACAATGCACCAAATACTTGGCCTATAAAAGCCCGATTTTGTATACGAAAACCTGTATTTTGTATAACAATTTCTTTCCCTCAAGTTGACTGTAATAAATAGTTGCATGACAGCAAAGGTTTAAATTGCTGTTGAAAGCCTGAAGAATCTTGACGTGTAAACCAAAAACCATCCATCAAAGCCCCTTTTTAGGGGAATTCTCATGAATACCTTTTCCTCCTGGGGATAGGAAAGTTTTCCTTATATAACCTTACTCTGGAAGTAGGCACAAATATTCTTTCCATATTTTGCAATTGAAAATAATTGAATTGAGTCGTAGATTGGAGCAGTGGTGGCCCACTAACGGCCTCGACTTACCGAGTTGTAGAACGTGAATCCAAAACCCAGGCAGACAAGCCCTCGGTGGAGGTCTGCCCAGCTTGGGCGGAGCATCGCCGTGTCCTCGTGGAGGCGATCGGCGGCGGTGATCTCTCGCGTCCGGCCCTGGTTCAGGCTATGGTACGGAGCGAGAGGAAATGGGAGGCCGTCACCTCCTTCTGCGAAGCGGTAATGCTCGCGAAGGAGGAGGCGGAACGCGTGAGGGAGAGGCAAATTTCGCGCCCTCACGCCCCTAACCGCCGCAGGAGGAGACGCCCAGGGCGTCGGGAATCGCGGGGCGATTTCCGGCCACCGTAGGCGCGGGCTTGCGGGCGGTGAGCAATGGGTGGCTCACCGTCCGATAAGGACCAGGCCCGGGTCGACGGCGCGTTGTGTTCCACGCGCGCCTCAAAGAGATGTCAGCATAATTGAAGGGGTCCACTAGGACCGATGCCTGCCGGGGTTGCGAAGAAAACCGAAAGGGAGATCGTGGCCCCCGGCGACAGGGCAACCGAAGGAACACGGGTGGGTTTTAGTCAGTAAGAGTCTGACACGCCCTCCCGCTCCGCCCAGAGCGGGAGAAGTTATTTGATGATTTCCCACCCTCAAAAAAAAAAAAAAAAAGGCAGACAAGCCCTTGGTGCAATGTATTTATTGATTTAATTAAAATATATTTCACATACATAACATCATGCCTGTAATCCAAGAAGGGTTAGGCAGAGGTGTACTTATAGTACACCCACATTTCGCCAGTTATGTTTAAGTCCCATCAAATAGGGGGTGAGCCTATTGCCATCAACCGGGCACAAATTCACACTCCGGGCTGCTTGAGAAATTCCAGATAAAAAAACCCAATAACACTTTGCCCGACCCGGGAATCGAACCCAGGACCAAGACCAAAATATATTTCATCACTACTAATCTTAAAGCGGTAAAGAAAAACATCGTGAGGCAACCAGCAAGTCTCAAAAACAAAAATTCGAAGACGTGTGACTTTCACCAACTCGCACGGGGCCCGCGTGGTGGATTAAGGTCCACTTCTTCTCACAAAGAAGCCTGTATCCCAGCAGTGGGAACATCATAGACTGATAACGTAAACATAGATTTTTCAATCATTAGATAACCTTTATCAAAATAATAAAACTGACAGTTCAACAGCTTTTGTACAATTATAAATTATGTCCAACCGCCATTTTAAATTCTTCAAATACATATTTTCCTCATGTATTTTGGTCTTACAATCCCCGGGATCTACACATGAAACAGACCCCTTTATTTATGCCAGTAGACTTCTAAATCGCAAAACAATTGCAACCTTTGTTAATCTGCAAAGTCCCCTATATTATTTTCACACCCACATAAATCCAGAGAAGATAAATAACGAATAAGATAACACATTCAGACGACATTTTAATTATTCTTTACTACACAGCCATTATCATTTCAAGACTACAAAGGATCCAATTGTCACATTCATGTTTAATTTTAACATTTTCATTGCGAGAAATGATTAAAATTTTGAATGGACTAATTATAACTTTACTGGGATGCTGGCACTGTAAATCCACTGAAAATATGAAAATCAGAAGGCAAAATTATTGTGGCTACTGATTTTTTCCATAAGCAGGCAACAATTTTCCCACTATTGGAATTTTATTTCTAAGCATTTGACTACCAATTTAAATTGTCCGTATGTTCAAATCACCAACTGTCATTCTTTGGCAGTTGTATGAAATTGACGTAAGGTGTCAATTTTCTTAACAATAATACCTAATTAATGTCCCTATCTATACTTTCCCCCGATAAGCTTATCATTATCATAATTTCAGCCGAAAGACGTCAACTGCTGGACATAGGCCTCCCCCAAGCACCGTCACTTCGACCGGTTTTGTGTTCCCCGCATCCAGCGGATTTCTGCGGCCTCCACACGGTCATCCATCCACCTTGTAAAAGGCCTTCCAAAAGTACGTTTTCCGGTACGCGGCTGCCAATCCAGATAAGCTTATTCACAAATAATTTTGACCTTCTTTGAATATGTCTGTTTTGTGTACAGCTGTTTTACAGTATCTTATTATAATTTTGTAGGCAGTAATAACAGTAATGTTGGAGTTTGTAGTGTTATAGAGAGATATGCTAATTTAGGCGCGGGTAATAACTACTAGTGAAGTTAGTTATAACATATCTCGTCTCACATTCTACTCATCTTAACATTTTATATGCTCGATAGTAGAAATGTCATGATCATCTGCCTAGCCTATTTCAAAGTCAAAGATTTATTTGCATACTAAGTGTACATTTTGGTGTACTTTCCAACTATATTGGGGTCGGCTTCCAGTCTAACCAGATGCAGCTGAATACTAGTATATTTCATAGAGCGACTGCCCATCTGACCTCAACAACCCTGTTACTGGGTAATACAATAGTCAAAAAGAAAGTAAGAAATGTAGGTTTATTTGTCACAGAGACACGTGCATACATAAAAGACAAGAGTAAACGAAAACAACAAAAAGAACGTAATAAATCACGAGCGTAAAACAGAAATTAGTCGGCAGCTGCACGACATGAGTGTGGCAAGGAGGCTTCCACTCAGCATGATGCAGTGCTATGGGGAACTCACAGCACAGCGCTGATTTTCAGTGGTCACCCGAAAAAAAAAGGAAAAGAAAAGATGTACGGAAATCAAGTCGGGTACCCCTTGTTAAGACTGGTTGTCAGACTTTCGGGCTTCTGACCACCCGTAACGACTGTCGAATGGCTTATCGTGCTTTCCGAGGCACGGAGAGGTCTCGATACGCAGTAGAGATGACATGTAATCAAACGTTAAAAATGATTAATCGTTAAGACGGAAAGCTAAAAAAAATATCATGTTTAACTAAAAGTTTAAAATATAACGGATTAGATTTAACTTACATCTTGTTATTTTTACTTGAACGTTAAGTGAATATTATAAAACGTATATCAATTTTTATTTCATTAAAATTTTATAGTTGATTGAAATATTATAGTTATTATATAGGTTTAACATTCATCTCGTCAAACATTAAATGTTATATCTAAAGTTAAGTTACATTTACACTATGTTAGTTGTTACTACTAAGAAGTTATAACTTTTAACGAACATCTCAGTAATAATATGGCATACTACTGGTGAAAGAATTTTTAAAATCTGTCCAGTATTTTTTTTTTAATTTATTCATCAAAAACAAATATACAAATCTTTTCTCTTTATAATATTATACATATTAGTATAGACATCCAATATTGAATTAAATTGAACGTTTAAACCGTTAATGTTCATCTCTCCTCAGTAGTGATGAACATTAACGTTAACGTGTAAATGTACTGTTGATCCATATAAAATCGGTCTTCATCCACTCTCAGAAGAATCCACCTAGGTCCTTCACGAATAAATAAATCGACGTCGTTTGACACGTAAAGCTCTTCCGAATGGCTTGACAGATTTAGAAAGACATAGACAACGTTGGCCTATTTTTGGTAAAAGTTTGAAAGGTTTTTTTTTTGTACAAATATTTTTTTAAACCAGGGATGGAACGAACGTGGTTTGAACCGAATACGAACTTCGGTCGAATATTGGGTGAAAATGAAAACGGTGAAAAGCTCGAATTCTATCGTTTCAGCCCAAGTTACAGGCGTATTCCTGTCAGCCTTATGATTAGTTCGGCACCCCAACTAAGAATGAATGACAACACGATTTGACAGTTGTTCCTACTACCGACATATATTTGCTCGGCCGAAAAAATTAATTTGACACTTATTTTGTCGGATCAACTACTTTCAGCCGGGCTCGGATTTAGAGAGTAGATCCACAGACTCCTGCCAAATAACGCAGAATCCTAGCTGTTTTTGCATTTTAAATACCAGTAGGTAAATAGGTTTCAAATAAAACTTTTATAAAATAATAAATAGTAATTTTGGCGATAATTGACGGCACAGTTGGCGCAGTGGTTAAGTGATTGACTGATGCGCTGTGTGTCGCGGGTTCGATTCCCGCACGGAACAAATATTTATATGACCTACAAGTAGTTGTTCCGGGTCTGGCTGTTTGTGTATGTGAGTTTAAATGTTTGTAAACGCACCCACAATACAGGAGAAATTCCTAGTGTGGGGCAACGTTATATAAGAAAAAAAAAATATATATTTCATTGTTTAAATGTCAAATTTCTGATAATTATAAGAATGCATTTAATAGTTAAATAAGTAAAAACTAACGAACAAATGCTTAATATAATTTTATTTTACTGGTTTAGTTTTATTATTTTAGTCATAACAGTTGAGTTATTATAACATATTCTTGTTTCGAATGTTGCGCAATTGAACCGATTTTCGGCCGAATACCGCAGTTCGAATGTGGAACTAATTTCGGCCCGGTATTAAAAATATATTAAGTAGTATTACATCATCGTCACCATTGGCCTTGTTTCCCCTACTGCTGAGTATAAGCCTCATCCCTTCTGTGCCATGCTTCCTTGGTCTGCGCGACTTTCACCAACCTGGCAAGTAAAGTCAAAGTCAAATCATTTATTTCAAATAGGCCCATATATGGCACTTTTGAACGTCAAAATTTACATTATAATATAAATTGATTCTAGTCGTCCCTGCCAAAAGGTAGTTTTCGTATGGAGAAGAATGAGCAAGAAACTCCACCGTTACTCTTTTAAAATGTTTTACAATAGTTTGTATAAGTACGTACATTAGTTAAATAGTTATATGTGAAGACGATGCACCTAGAATAAAATTACTATACCACAATAGGTAAAAAGAATTAAAAATGAAGCAACGACAGATAATTTAATTATGTGATAGATACATGGTGCTCACATATTTACAAACATTGTAAAAGTAGACGATTTTCCTAATGTTTTTAAAATTAATAAGTCAGTGTGTGAGTAGTAAGTAGTTACATATTATTAACAATAATAAGTTATTATTATTTTTCGTGTGAATAGTAACTAACCTGGATTTAGAGTTTTCATGCCGCCCTTGGCCTCTGACTTGGCTTCGCATACCGTCGAGAAGTATCTCTCAGGCTCTAGATGGACGGACTGCATTTCAATTATTGCAAATTTGCAGTTTGAATGCAGTTAGTACGACTACCATAAACAGTCGTAAAGTCATACTAACTGCATTCAAACTGAAAATTTAATGCAGTTGCAGTTGAAATGCAGTCCGTTTGTCTAGAGCCTTAGGCATGCCAGTTTCCTCACAATGTTTTCCTTCACCGTTTTTTGAAGTAAGTGATAATTACACAATACGCACATGAATCCGAAAAGTCAGAGGTGCGTGCCTTGGGTTCGAACTCAAGACTAATGACTTGGCAGTTCAACGGTCATACACCACAGGCTGTGAGGGCTATCAGTGCTAAAGAAAGAAAGAAGATTATTACTTTTATGAAAAAGAAAATGGTATTTTTCACAAAATCCAGCTTCATAATACACCTTCAAAATAACAGTTACAGGTGCCACAGTGTTCTACTACTTTTCCAGAGAGTATACGGAGTAGCTACAGAGTCCCATTGTCTGTCAGTCTACCCGTCTACCCTAACAAGACAAAGGAAATCTCGGACACAACTAACTTTACAATAGACGGTACTTAAAGCTTTATTCTTTAAGAAATAAACTGTTCAGTAGTTGAGAGGTTAAGTTTAAATTTCGCCAAAAAGGAGGTAAATTATATATTTTCCCTTATGACAAAAGAGGTTACTTCGGTCCTAGTTCTCAATTCGTGAATATTTGACAACACTAAGCTACTGCAGTTAAACCAGAAAAAGTATGCGTTTTCGGTAATCTTCGTGTTTCCGAATAACAGTTCGGCTGTCGAGAGCATGCGTTCCTGACACCTGTCAGTTGGACAATTTCTGATAGTAATTTATTGAAGTGAAAACTTCTTTAGGCGCGTTGGGCATTTTTGAGATAGGACTAAACCATTGATTTCGCGACACTGTAACGCATTTTTCCGACACCGTGGAGTAAAAGACATCAACGCGTTGATTACCGCGGTGCGTAGAGTAAAAGACAACGCGTTGATTACTGCGGTGCCGATTTTTTTTCAAGTTTTCACTTCTGTCGGCACTCCCGGAGTGCCACTGTTTTTATTTATTAAATTACTTACTAAGGCACCCAATATACTGTTCAGTACAATACAATATAGTATTAAGGATCAAATTCGCAAATCATATATTCGTTAGTATCAAACTGACAGGTGTCAAAAACGCATTCTCTCGACGGCCGGACTGTATTAGTCATATTTCTCCTGCCCTTCTCCGAAATAATTTGGGGTCGGCGAAACATGCCTGTTTCAACCATACTTCTCTATTATGTCATCATCTCGTTGTCTATTAGTAGTTTTATGACATTTTATTGACTTTTCTCAATTATAATATTATTATGTTACATATATACACTGTTATTATGTTACGTGCATACATTTGTTGTACGCATTGCCTGTTCAAATAAAACGCGCACAATCGTTACCTGTATTTAAAAGACTCGTAAAGGAACATTACTTGTCGTTGTGATCTTGATCTCGTGACTGTAATTATCTATAGTCTTCCTTTATTTTTGTTGCTTATATATTTAGTAAGTATGTATGTATTTATGTATTTATTTTGTTTTGGCCTCTCAGAGTAGTCAGATAGGAAACGCCGAACTCATCTAGCTTATTTTTTTTTTTAATATGTCTTGTAAAAGTGATTCCGATATCCTATTATAGAATAAACAATTTCATTTCATTTCGAAAAAATCATAAGCATGAAAACTATGGCTTATTTCGCACTTTCAGGTTGGTCCCATATTCAAAGCTGTTAACATTCATGTGTATTTTCACCTCTAAAAACATTGCCAATGAACTCTCAGTCAAATTACAGAAACTGGTGTACAATCTCACACCACAATTCTTACTTAGGGGTGAGTCGTCACATGTAACGAGTGACTTCGAAGGCGGTACCCGTTTTGAAAACACGTGATTTTATTAGCTAGTTATTTTTTTCAATTTCTATTCGGTGATTCAACATGGCGATTCTATCGAAGTAAGTATTACAGTTACTTGTGAAACGAAAATACCTACGTAATACGTAATATATCACAAGATTTACGTTTTTGGAACGAAAAAGTTTTTGTAGCTACATATGCAGTAACATCTTTAACGTAATAATGTCACAAATAAATTTTCTTTCATACTTTATTCAGGCTTAGAACTGTCTGCATCGAAAATGTAACTACTTACAAAATAACATATTTACAGTTTGACTCGAAACTAGCTATTCGGTTACATGCTTACTAGCCAGTTATTGTGGCCACACCACACTCACACACACCACACACCACACTCACACACACCACACACCACACACCACACTCACACACACCATACACCACACTCACACACACCATACACCACACTCACATCACACGTACACAAATGCACCAAATATACCATACAACACCTGAAATCACCTCTCTAGTCTCCACTCTGGAATTCGTACCCCGAGCCCCAAGATACAGACTAACTGTCTAGTTTGGGGCTAACTGGTAAATAATATTTTGTAACCTAGTCAAATATGTAATATTTTAAGCTACTCATCTCGTCTCAACTTAGTGTTAACCTGTAAATCTGCCTAAGTATTACCTGGACCATAAACTATTTCTATTGTAACTAGTGACGTGAAATAACGCCCATGCCTAATTCTCAGCTCATATTAGTCAAGGGAAAACGGGCTAGTGATGCGCTCACTCGTTAACGTAGGGACTAGGGACGTAACTCGTTCATCCATAGTGTCGTGATTTTCCGGGTCTGTGCGAAGCGATTGTCGCCTGACCGAAATAGTAAAAACGTTGTTCTACTGTGTGGGGAATAAGAGGATCTAATAGGTGATGCTATAATGGAGAGGTCTATACTCACTAATATACAGCTGAAGTTGAGTTTGTTTGTTTGAACGCGCTAATCTATGGAACTACCAATCGGATTTGAAAAATTCTTATTGCATTTCATAGCCCAATTCTTGAGGAAGGTTATAGGCTATTTAACATCACGCTACAACCCATAGGAGCCGAGCAAAACGACAAAAACTCAAAAAGTACGCTAAGCGAAAACGAAATAATACTGTGGGCGGTCGATGCTATACGACGCGGTAAGAAATTTTACGCGGACGGAGTCGCTAGTAGAAGCTAGTATTAAATACTTATAAAACAAAGTCGAGTTCCGTGTCAAAATCCTCCGAAAAGTACATGACGTGGATATATATATATTTTTTTTTTGAAGTGAAAACTTCGTGTGAAAACTTCTTGAGTGAAATGGGAGTAAACCATTGATTTCGCGACACCACGACGACACCTCATTTTTGTAAACACGATTGTGCTCTTTATTTATATTATGTTACGGATCAATGTTCTATGCAAGTATTATGACTTTAAAGGTTTCGAAAGTTTTTTTTTTTTTTTACGGCGATTGTGCTCTTTATTTAGATAAGGTAACGGACCAATATTCTATACAAGTATTTTTCTTCCACCAAGGCGATCTTGTTCAAGTTTTCACTTCTGTCGGTACCTACTCCCGGAGTGCCACCATTTTTTTTTGTGTTATGATGGATTTCCACAAGGTCACGCCTGAATCAATTTACTATCTTAAAACCCTCCGACGTCACTTTCTTAAGTTTTGTATTGACCATCGCACATTACTGGCGGGGTGCACCACGCTTTTTTTGTATTAAAATGCGATAAGCTGCAGCCCACTAAGACTGTAATGTTCCCTTCGCATACAGGTTACCGTAGACAGGCGTGACGCGATTCTGGTAGAACAATTTCCATGAAGTTTTTATAGAAACTGGGTCTAGGTACCTACCTATAGTACACTCACATTTCCCCAGTTATTTTTGAGTCCCGCCTAATGCTGAGGCCACACCAACGGGAAACGCCGCTAATTATCGCAATGATGGACGTTAACCCGTAGGAATAAAGTTCATAATCGCGATAATTAATGGCGTTTCCCGTTGGTGTGGCCCCGGCATAAGAGGGGGCGAGCCTATTGCCATCAACCGGGCACGACCGGTTACAAAAGTCACCTTTGTAAGTTTTCAGTAACGTTATTTGAATAAAATTCCTATCAACCTTTTCAACAAAATAATATTTGATGTTTTAAATATTATTTTGTTGAATAGAAGCTCGATAAAAATTTTATAACGAATGGCATTATTATTTCGCTGGTACTGGGTTGAGCTGAAAAAAAAACCGGTTAAGTGCGTGTCAGACTACGCACAATGAAGGGTTCCCGTAGCCGTAGCTTTTGACTTAATAAAATAGAAACTACGACGTCGAATCTATCGAGATAAAAACCGCGAATCCGACTCGCAGACGAAGGGTTCCGTACCGTATTACGACCAAGCAAAAAAAAAACCGCGGAAAAAACACGTTTTCTTATGGGGATGGAGAGCCCCTTTAATTATCAACTTTATAAAAAAAATCTTATTTCTTGGTATAGTGGCAATAGAAATACATAATCTGTGAAAATTTCAACTGTCTATCTATTACGGTTCTTGAGATACAGTTCGCTGACAGATAAATAGACGAACGGGCAGCGGAGGCTTAGTAATAGAGTTTCGTTTGATACCCTTACCTTACGGAACCCTAAAAATGTATAGAAATTATACCTAACAGCACCATGTATAGAAATTGTACCAGCGCTCGCGTCCGCGTCCCTTCGTTTGTCTTAGACAATAGTTTGTAGCATGGACAGAGATTATTTAGTACTACTAGCATGGACAAGCGATGTTGGACCGTGGGGTGTGGGTTAATCATATTATAGTAAGAAATACGGTTTTCACTGACTTTTGTTTGTATTATTTTATTTTATTGTTTATTTTATTTATTTTTTTACAATTCTATTGGGATTTTATTTTGTGTCCGTAGGTATGTCCGTGGTATCACAGCGAGCCCTAGCAGAACTAGCGTTGCGTTATTTGTTTTTTTTTTCATATATCGTGGCATTATGCTGAGATAGGAGCCTTTTTGGCCTCACACAGGTCTTTTATTTTGTTTACATAATTTTCTTTTTTTTTAAATTTGTTATATGTTTTCTGAAATTGTTGTTTATTAAATGTTCTTAGTTTTAATGTTGTATTTCCCGTGCGTGTCCCAAATAAAAAATAAAAAAATTCTTTCTTTACTTCACCTACTTAGAGCTTAACAATTTTTCTTGATAAATCAATTGCAAAACGTTCAAGAAATGCCGTTACTATAAAATTACACAGATTCTTATTATTAAAACATGGTATACTGTCTGTCGAAGCCTTAATTCAGCCCCTTAATAATCATATTATAATATACATTACCCCATCACATGATAATATTATAACCATACGACTTTACCCTAATTACCTAAGAACCATAAAACTTCCGTATAGGAAACATCACCTTACAACTCACTGCTTTTATTAAAATCTCAATTTTAATTAACTCAAGTACCTACTTTAGGATGTAGTCCAAAGTAATTATAATACGTTCTTAATGGCGCATTTAGACGAAGAGAATTTCTTGCCTCGAATAGGCGAGTATTGAGAGAAGATGAAAATGGTGACTCATGTGTATAGTACAGACAACCTATGTTCTTAATGTCCTTTGGCAAACCTCGTGTTTCGTCAGTTGTCGGATTGCACAAATCAGCCTATAATGTTCCACTACTGAGACACGGGCCTCCTCTCTTCTAGATGTCACAACTCTTCGAATTTTTGCTTCTAGGACATGCCGGTTTCCTCACGATATTTTCCTTCACCATTTTGAGAGCAGTGCTGATGAAATTATTAAAAGAAAGTAAATCGCCTGCATAGGTTCGATCCCACGACCTACGACTCGTAAGTCGGGGTCGTTATCACTAAGCTACCACTGTTCTCTACCGTTCAACTTTATTAAAGTGAAACTTCTTTAGGTGCGCTGGGTATTTTTTTTAAATGAAAACTTCTTTAGATACGTTGGGTATTTTTGAGATGGGACTAAACCATTGATTTCGCGACACCATGACGACACCTAATTTTTGTAAACGTGATTGTGCTTTTTTATTTATATTTCATTACGGATCAATGTTCTATGCAAGTAGTTTTACTTTAAGGGTTCCGATTTTTTTTTTTTTTGTAAACGCGATTGTGCTCTTTGTTTAGATAAGGTTACGGACCAACGTTCTATACAAGTATTTTCGTCCCAGCAAGGCGATCTTATTCAAGTTTTTACTTCCGCTGGCACTCCCAGAGTGCCACCACTTTTTTTTAAATATTTTTCTCGGCTACTCTTATCCAGCTGCTTTACGTTTGCCAATTCGTGGTTTCAAGAACACGTCTACTAAATAATGTAAGCTATAATCGCTTTCCAAGAGTTGCATCCATTACGTTACCCATGCTACGCACGTACCTTAATTGTTGGGCAAGAATCTCTTCATGTAAATGAGCCTTAATACGTTCCTAATTTAACAATGTACTTAATTAATGTGTTAATTATTATATTCATACAATTTCCGTCTTCATTGTAAAGGCGTGTACGTACGAACGAACACGATCATGGTGAACACGAATATCGAAAACTTTGTTCGCATGTGCGTACCACTATTTTTTTTGGATGGGAAATTATAAAATAACTTTCTCCCACTCTGGGCGGAGCAGGAGAGCGCGTCAGACTCTTGCTGACTAAAACCCACCCGCGTTTGTGCAATTGCCATGTTGCCAAGGGCCACGGTAACCCTTTCGGACAAACCCGAAGCCCCGGCAGATGTGCGTACCACTAACAAACATGAAACACTGTGAAAACACTTCGCGAAAAATGTTCGTGACGATCCAATTTTGAATTCATGGCTACTAAAGAGAGTGGGGGCGTTAAGCGCGAATATAAGTCGAACTGTATTCGTGTTCGTTTTGCTAATTTACGTCCACACGTACGAACCAAATATTCTGTGTTCGATGTTCGTCTTCACCATGTTTCGTTCGTTCGTGCGTACACGCCTTTAGGTTTTGTTTGTTTTGCTCACGCTGTTAGGCTTTTATTTACACTACTGACTGCCACTAAGTTTAAATTAGGTTGGTTTCTATATATTTCCGAGCGTTCTGACTTCTAATTAATTGTTCTTAATATTTAATTAATATTCTCCTATATTTGCACGTATTATATTATCTGTGGTTTGTATTTACTTTATCCTAGCTAGAAAACAAAATCTATATTTGCACAAATAAATAAATAAAATGAATTGTCTGTTTGTAATGTCAAAATAACAGCTTATAGGTAAATTAAAGGATGGACCGATTATGACGGGACTTTCACTCGCAGATAACTGATGTTATAAGGAGTAACTTTGACTATTTTTATTTTAGAAAAACACTTAGGGCCTCGCGGGTGAAACTGCAGGCAGCACCTAACTAGTAAATAAGTATTATATTTACATATAAAGAAAGAGGAAGAAGAAGAAGATAAAGTAGATACGAGGACTATAATTAAGAAGAAAACAGGTAAATACAGTGCTACAAGGATCTTTTGGCGCCTAAATGTCATTGACAGGGTTGCTAATAAATATTTGTGAAATAACCACAGAAATTGTATTGAGAAAACCGGCCAATAGCGAGTCGGAAAATAGCGAGTAAAAAAATGCTGAAAAAAACACGCTTCTTGTATGTTCCCTTTAATTATTAACTTTATTATTTTCTTATTTTTTTTGTTATAGCGGCAATAGAAATACACAATCTGTGAAAATTTCAACTGTCTACCCATCACGGTTCATGAGATACAGCGCGCTGACAGACAAACGGATCAACGGACAGCGGAGGCTTAGTAATAGGGTTCCGTTTGGCACCCTTCCAGTACGGAACCCTAAAAATTTATAATCTTATTTATTTTTTAAATTTTCGATGTACTGTTAAGATAATGGTCTGGCAGAGGAACGTAGACTTTGTCATAGGCAAAGAAAGGCTTATGCCCAGTCTGTAGTGGCTAAAGTCAGCCTGTGGATGAGGACGGTGATAATCGCAAGCACGGTGATCTTTGCTCGTTATTTCCCTGCATGAGAAGAGATTAATTTAATCTTGCAATGACCGAGCTGTAAGAAATGAATAGGAAGCTTTTTTTTCTTCTGTGTATTCTAAAGGCGTGTGTAACGGTAGCGAGTGGAATACTTTATGAATTTGATTTTGGAATACAAATATATTAATAAAATATAATTAATCAAATAAAATAATAGTAGTAGTATAATAGTAATAAAAAATAAAAGTAATAGTAAAAAATAAAAATAAAAAATAGAAAGAAGTAGTGATAGTAGTATAAAATAATAATATTTATAGTAGTAGTCGTAGTATTTAAAAAAAAAATTTTTTTTTTCGATGATCTTATTTGAGATTTTTACTTTACTTTTATGTATTTTAAATAATATAATTTTATTGATTTATAAGCTGAATTTTATTTGCCCTACCATTCCCACAATTGTTGAGTACACTTATGCCTTGGCCACACGTACCGAGTAGATGAGCGATACAACAAAATGATGTGTGGTGAATGATTGGTGTTTACACGTATTTTTTGGCACGGAATCAGTCAATCAGTTCAGTTTCGACGCTGCAGACTAGCGAGACAATGAATCGCATAAAGATAATTAAATTTTTTACGGTAGCGTGCTGCGAGCGACATGAGTGTGCCGAGTGACAAGTATGCACCTTATATTTAATCCTTAACATAGCATGACGCGTTTAACGCTCAGTGTGGCAACACGCTGTATTCGAGTTCACGACAAGTCAATCGTCATCCTGAGAGTCCCTCGTTAAGAGGTGAAACACGTAAAAAATACAAAAGACGTGGATATATTTAATAACTTTTCCGCTTAGCTATTTCTAAAGAGCCACAAAAAACCCTGAAAGAAATCGACGATCGATAGGTGAAACACGTGTCGATTTCTTTCAGGGTTTTTTATAGCTTTTTAGAAATACCTAAGCGGAACAGGTTACTAAATATTTTCTCGTCTATTTTATTTTATAACATTGCGCCTTTATTTCCCCGAAGATTTTGGCAGAAATTTGGGTGTACACACGGCTACACATCAAGCTATACATTTCCAATTTAAGGTGATCTCGCTTTGTATAGGATTTTCGTACAATGCGAGCTCAGCTTACACTGGAAATGTATAGCTTGATGTGTAGCCATGTGTACTATAAGTATACAATTATACACCATTCGTACACCCACATTTCGCCAGTTATGAATTCCCATGTAATAGGGGGCGAGCCTATTGCTATCAACCGGACACAATTGCAGACTCCGGACTGCTACTGAGAAATTCCAGATGGAAAAACCCAATAACACTTTGCCCGACCCGGGAATCGAACCCAGGACCTCATACTCAGCAGTAGCGCTTTACGACCACTAGACCAACGAGGCAGTCCTACACCTAATAATATATTAAAATAATATAATTTTTATGACTAGACCAACGAGAACTAATATTTAATTCTAAGGAAAAAAAGCCCAAAGTACTTTCAGTACATCCGTTTTGCATTGCAAATAAATTCGTACTGAAAGGGTCGCTATAAAAATGCCTAATATTCCAGTTTTTATTCAAGACCTTAAAAAAAATATATATGAATATTCACTCCTTCAAATGGTTGAGTTGTATAAAATGTTGACCATTCCGTTTTTTTTTGGATTTACTAAGAGGGACTAATGGTAGTGGGTTTTTGAGCAAGCATTATGCAGGGCGAAAAGTTGATAGCTGAGTAGGTGCGGCATGATGAGAGAATACCGAAAATATATTTGAAAAGTTTCAGATAAGAGCCACTTACAGATTTCCAAAATGGACCAAATATAACATGATCTTCAGAGCCTTTGATTCGAGCCTTTTGACGACTCTGAAAACTCAGATTTGAATAATGTTCAAAAGATTCAGGACGAACAAAATTTATTCTGTGCAATAATGTAACATGTCTGAAAATCAGCGCTGTGCTGTGGGTCCCCATAGTACAGCATCATGCTGAGTGGAAGCCACCTTGTCACAGTCATGACGTGCAGCTGTAGACTATTTCTGTTTTGTGCTCGTGATTATATTTAAATCTATTGTGTTTTATTTTATTGTTCTACTCGAGTAATTATCTTTTTTTATGCACGTAATTCTGTGATAAATAAATGTATTTTTCTTTCTTTCTTTCTTTGTATCCTGATTCTGAATTATATAAATACCTGACCATTTTAAATTACCTCATTCATTCATAATATAAAGCTATACTGAATAGCCCTTTTCAGGTCAACTGAAGATATAAATTGTATGCTGGAAGCGTATCTATTCTCTTATGTAGACCGCACCGATCGTGATTATATGCAACGCTGCGAGCAGAATAGCGGTAACGAAGATCGAACTTTCGTTGCACTTATAATTATTTAAACCATTTTATTTGGTTTCAACGTCTTGGAATACGGACGGGTTAAATTATACAGAGTCTTTATAATGTGCACATATCGAAATGAGGGAATCTATGCTTAATTTTATCGACGGAAAAAATATTTTTAAAAATATCAAAATTTTTATTTTAATTTTTTAAAGATACGTAATGGGGGTCTTATTGAGAAATTTTACGATTATTGTAAAAAAAAATATGAAAAAAACAATCATTAAGTTTAGAAATTACACCGTTTTTTCTTTTTTTTTTTTTAATCCATTTTTTTTTATATTTTGATTTTTTTAAATATTTTTTCCGTCGTAAAAATTAAGCAAAGATTAGCTTATTTTGATATATGCACATTATAAAGAGTCACACTGTATTCTGTTCCATGAACTGCCAACACTATACCTTATTGTCTATTCCAAATCATCATCATTATAATTTCAGCCGAAAGGCGTCCACTGCTGGACACAGGCCTACCCCAAGCGTCGCCACTTCGACCGGTTCTGTACATCCCGCATCCAGCGGATTCCTGCGGCCTCATCATCTGCCTAGCCTTTTCCCAACTATGTTGGAGTCGGCTTCCGACTAATCGGATGTAGCTGAATATCAGTGTTCGCCTCACTAGGCTAACACTGCTTTATGAAGAACACTGGTATAGACCTATGCCTGCTTAGTGGATTGTAGATTTGTTGACCATTTTCTATTTTCTTAAGTACCTGTTACTTATTGAAATACCTACACTGTCCTCCCATACCTAGTCATACCTACTGTTATTTGAAAAAATTGTAAAGCCAATTATTTTTAAAAGAGTAACCGTGGAGTTTCTTGCCGGCTCTTCTCCATAGGAAACGACCAATTGGAACCATGCACCTAGCTTCTGACGTTTCATAAGTGACCATGTAGGTCTATGTGAAATAAAAATATTTTGATTTTGTTTTTTTTTTTGATTTATGACTTGGTAGAATGACGCTCACACTACTGTGTGACCGTCATTCTGCCAAGTCATAGGTCTCGAGTTCGAACCCAAAGCATGCACCTCTGACTTTTCAGATTCATGTGCGTATTGTATAATTATCACTTACTTCAAAATCGGTGAAGGAAACATCGTGATGCCTGTGAGATATTTCTTGACGGCATGTAAAGCCAAGTTAGAGGCCCTTGGGCGGCTTTATATCTCTGACACCAGGTTAGTTACTAATCACACGAAAAAAAGACGTATGGAGCGACTACCTACCTGACCTCCACACGATTCCAGCGGTATTTTTTTTTCGGGTGGGAAATTATGAAATAACTTCTCCCGCTCTGGGCGGAGCAGGAGGATCAGACTCTTACTGACTAAAACCCACCCGTGTTCCTTCAGTTACTATCTTGCCGGGGGCCACGATCTCCCTTTCGGACTTCTTCGCAGCCCCGGCAGACAATTTTTGCGGCCTATACCACTTAATATTATTGAGCTCTAAAATGGCAAAATTTTCATTGCCATCACACCAAAGTGCTAGAAGGTCGCTTCATGTAAAATACAGGTATTCAGCTGCATCTGGTTAGACTGAAAGCCGACCCCAACATAGTTCGGAAAAAGCTAGGCAGATAATGATGTAGATTTGATGAAAAAACTTCGTTTGATCTAACATCAAATAAGTTATTTGCCATTTTAAATGAGATAATTAGTTTGAAAACATATTCGGATTACTGGGGTACGGGAAAGGGATAATTAGGTTTTAGATGAAAAATAATCAATTTTAATCTTTCACTATTCATAAAATAAAGGCTCCCGCAGAAAAGCGCGACGCAACGGCGACGGTGTGACACGATTCCGGTAGAACAATTCCCGTGAAGTTTTCATAGAAATTGTTCCCCAAGAGTCACGTCGCGCCTGACTGCGGGAGCGTTTATTCAGTGCCAATCTCAAGAGAGACCTAATGGCAGATTCCCCAAACTACATAACACCTTTGCTTTCTATCTAATTAATCAGAAGTAGCGTACGGGCTCCATTAACTACTGCGCAACTTCTCCAACACAACCCTAACTACAGCGATCCATAAACTGATCTATGTATGCTCGCTAATAGCTTGGCAAACTAATTTGTACAAGGAACATTACGTTTACTGGGAAGCTTTGAAAGTTTGTTTTAAGGCTCCCGCAGACATGCGCGACGCGTGAGTGCGACGCGATTCTGGTAGAGCAATGTCCATGAAATTTTCATAGAAATTGCTCCACTAGAGTCGCGCCTGTCTACGAAAAGTCTTAAATATGGGTAATTTGTGCTATTATGACACTTGATGTAATGTTATATTTATTAAAGGTTTTATTAGAGCCAGCCAAAAATCATTAATGCATTAAAAACACGTAGATTTTTCGTACAGACACATACAAAACCGTGATGTTTTTAAATTTACGCACTGAATTTCATAATCTTCATCATCCCATTTTATTTAACAGAGGTTAAAAAAGGCAAAAAAAGAGAAAATGGTTAAACTAAAAAAAAATCTAGGCTACTCTATAAAACTATTATAAAAACATTTTTTTTTTAATCATTGTTTTATAGCAGTAGCCCAGATATATATATTTTTTTAAATTAGGTACTAGCAAATAAACGCAAATTCAATTTGAAGTATTTAACTCCCAACAAGAACGGACCATTTTCTGCCTTGTTTATTTTACGGATCAAAAATCCGAACGAACTTTTTACGATACAAAAATAGAACACAAGGCAACCATAGAATTTTCACACCCCGCATTCATACCCAATGAAGCGTAAACCGTACCTACATACCTATAACACTTAAAAGCGGTTACCAAACGAATTTACTCACACATTAACCAAGCTTGGTAACTGTAACGGTTGGTAATCAATTATATTTTGACAGTTGCCTTGTCAAAAATGAACGATGCCCAAAGAGTTCCTAATTCCGACCGCTAACACGCGGGTGTATTAATATTCTAATAGATGTCGGTCGTCATTTTTAGGACAGAATTCTATAACGTGGTCTCATACAGGGTCTAATTCAAATAGCGAAACTCTGAAGCCGTATCTAAACACGATAAAATAAAAATTATAAAAATTTGAAGTAATTTTTTTTGGGGTAAGCAATAAATAGCTGGTAGCGTGATTACTTGAAGTATGAGTTGAAAAATAGTACATTACTGGCGCAGCCACCAATCAGGGCATTGATGAACGATTAAGAAAATGTAGACCGAGGCAAAGTCGAGGCACATATACGTGAGTCAATGCCTGGTTGCGGCCAAGGCTTGAGTAGATAGTACTTTTCTCAAACAATGCGCGGAAATTCAAACTAAATAAATGAATTATAAATTCCAGAATCAATGATGACCAAAGTTTTTTCACGTGCCCATATGGTGGTAGGTGGTGGTAGTGACAAAAGCATTGTAAAAATGATCGCTGCCAGACTGGACTGTCGCTTTCAGGGACACTGGGTGGGGGGACAGTCATAGGTCTGCGCAAATAAATAATTTGTAAAAAAAATAATTACAATACTAACCTACTTATTTAAGCACCATTGTTACTAAAACCATTATACTAACAAAATTATGGACGTTAGTCTGAAATAAAGTTTTATTTAATTTAATTTAATTTATATGTTCATTTTTTTCTTCTTTACTTTATACAGCTCTAATTGCTAAGCCAGTTTGAAATTTTAATAAAATATTTGATAATTTACCTCCTTGGTTGCCATAAGTCAAGTAAAAAGTTAGTTCCATTTTTAAATAACACGACAGATATGAGTTTTCATAGTAACATTTCTGGCCGCCTACTCGCTTGTTTTTGACCAGTACAGCAATTTCGATTCATCTCGAAGAAGGTTGTCAAAATAATGTTCGAATTTCCGAGCATGTTTGAGAAAATGAAACAAAAGAAAACACGATAAAACAAAAAAAAAATCTTTTGTTTATCATGTTTAGGTTTCACTTCTGTGAAGTTTATGCAAAAAAATAGTCAAAAAATTAATTAATTTTTCTTTTATTATGTTTAGATAAAAATCGACCAATCATCAGAACCCCTCTCGTCTGGTGAGTTTTGCTAGCAAATTTTATTTAACCCTATATAAGCGTACATAGGTACAGGTCGTGCCATTAAAGTTGAGACTTGACCGCACCTCCCGCCGCTCTTTCCCCCGCCCCGATGACGCCCCAGCTGGGACCTCATACCGCTAAAGAGACCCATAAATCCTCTACTGCGCAAGTCAAACCACGTGGTGCGTCAAGTCTCATCTTTAATAGCACGACTTGTACAGTTGGCCAACGTCTGTGGTAACAGTTTGAAACTGTACTGACTAAGAAGTACCGTATCTTATATTACAGTTAATTTATTTATTAAAAACGGATAGACACTTCCTTATTTAACGACGACATAGTTATTCTAATGAATAAGTGGACGTTAAACTTAATTTGACATTACAGATATTGACATTACATTACCTACGTACACATTATGACATTATATGTATTCTTTATTATTAATTGTGATTGTTGTTAATGTTTTGGAATATTTTGACATTATGCATTTTGACATTAATCTTTTTGACCATACACACACCACACACACACACACCATGACACATTTATATTCTTCATTGTATGTTAAGCGAGAGATTTATATTTTATTCATTCACTTTTTTAAACTGATTTGTACCTACCTATTAAATTCTGACTAGTGTTAATAATAATTATAATGGTTGTAATTATATTATTAAATTCAAATCTAATATTTTGCAAGCAGTAAAGCGAAATGTATCGGGACAATTTACAAACTATCCAACTTGTATATATACCTACATTATCAGCAGATAAATTATTTATTTCTTTCTTTATTTTTTTTCTTTATTTTTTCTTTCTTTATTTTTTTCTTTATTTTTTCTTTCTTTCTTTCTTTCGTTGATATTTGCTGAGGCGAGGATTAACGTCTTTCATGCGAACATCCGAAACCGGTGTGCCTCGATCCTTCGCAGAATGCGTGCCAGCTCCCACAGCATCCTGAGCAGCTATCTAATTGCGTAACACATTTTCGGTAAATGATTCAGGCCAATCTGTTTCATTTTGACAGTTCTACAACATGCTTTGCGTTATTTACGTTGCTGAGCAGATTTTTTTTCGAACTTACGAATATTAGCAATCTCTTTGAAAATGATTCAGATTGTGATTGATCGTGTATTACGCAATACGGGTGCAGGTTGTGCGGTAGGTTCGCGGGAAAGTCCGAAAGGGATACCGTGGCCTCTGGCAACATGGCAACTGAAGGAACACGGGTGGGTTTTAGTCAGTAAGAGTCTGACACGCACTCGCGCTCCGCCCAGAGCGGGAGAAGTTATTTGATAATAAATTTCCCACACAATAAAAAGGTTGTGCGGTAGGAGTGATAGTCCGATCCTGCGACACTGGATCGGACTTCATACGTCTAGAAGTACGTACTACATACTACGTGTTTAATGTAAAGTCCGACTCTAGACAGCATAAGATTATGATTAGTATACTAACATGAATCTATGTGATCTGAAAATAAAGGCTTTATTATTTATTATACTGGTTTTGTAACGACTGACATGCGGTCGCCATATTGGAAACCGGACGGACAATTTTAGGAGCTGTATTTTTAGCGTCGACTTTTAGACAGTGCTAATTGGCGCTGTGGCTTAATCCTGCTTTAAATAAATGAATTATTGGTTTGGTTTTTTGTTCAGAATTTTAAAGAGTTGAGTATTATTGATAGGACTGGTAGTCGACTGATATTATATTTAGCAGTAGGTACTTATACTTTGTCTATCGCAACTGCAATACATTGTAAAACACATGCATTTAGAATATTACCTACTTAATTTCGATTTTATATACTCAACAAAAATCCAACCCATGTGACACTAAGGGCGAATTTTACCAATGAAACTGAACGCGTTCAGCACATTAAACACGTTCAGTGCTGGAGTGTTCACTCAAGTCGCATATGGGGTGCCGGGAGTCCTCGCGGAAGGCTCAATTTAAATGTGTTTTTCTTAGCGAATTCGTCATTATAAACTATGAAAATAAAATAAGTTGTATATTTTAACAAGATGTCAAACCTAATGCCGGCGACCCTCCTGGAGGCAACTTGCAATATGTATGGTGGCATGGCGTATGAGTTCTATGAAAAATGGGTGGAGTCGAAAGTCTAAAACCGCGTTTAAGAGCTGTCAGTTTGAAACTTTCTATAGAATATTGTCACTTACAACTCTTGAACGCATTTTAGAAGTGCTGATCGCGTTCAAGTTTATTGGTCAAATCCGCATTAAAAAACTTAAAATAGGAACAGCTTTGACGGAAATCTAAGTAACGTTCTATCGTTCCTACACAAAAATATCACAAACGAAGTGGGATGCTAATTGCAATTAAGCCAGATAAGAGTGGGTTCACGTCAATCCTGTACCGATTGGGGTTCAAACGATCCCTTACTTGCCAGTCCGACAATTTAAGCCCCCTCCGGAGTACAAACCACGATACATGTACCGCAACAGTTTCCTAGTATACACACTGTTGTACCATGTCGTGGAATCGATTGAATCTTTTTCCTCCGATTTACACAGCACATATTCAGTGATACACAACAACGATACATTTTACTATATATTATTGTAACGCTGTTATTTCTTGTACGTCCACTGTTTTGTCCGTTTTATCTTTAACAATAAAAATATACATAAATACTTTGAATTTGTGGTCTGACACTAACAACCGATTACATAGCCGTCAGCGCTCGCGTCCGCGTCCCTTCGTTTGTCATACACAATAGTTTGTAGCACGGACACAGATTATGTAGTACTAGCATGGACAAGCGATGTTGGACCGTGGGGTGTGGGTTAATCTTATTATAGTAAGAAATACGGTTTTCACTGACTTTTGTGTGTATTATATTTTATTGGTTATTTTATTTAGTTTATTTTTTTTACTCCTCTATTGGGATTTTATTTTGTGTCCGTAAGTGTGTCCGTGGTATCACAGCGGGCCTATCAGAATACCAGCGCTGCGGTATTTGTTTTTTCAAATATCGTATCATTATGCTGAGATGGGAGCCTTTTTGGCCTCGCACAGGTCGTAATTATTTTTGTTTGTTAGTCTAGAATGCTCCTTTTTCATTTTTGTTAATATTTGTTTTTTTTGTTTTTTTTTTTGTATTTCCTGTGCGTGTCCCAAATAAAATATTTTCTTTCTTTCTTCTTTCTTTCTTTCTTTCTAATTAATCACCAGGAATACTTAGTGCAGATTCGCGTTTTATCGTTCATAATACAAAATGAGGTTTTTCTTTTGGCATCATTTTTTGTAATAACAACGTAACTGTGATTAAGACACAGTTCTTCATACGAAACTGATAACTTAGTCCGGTACTAAATTGTCCGTTTTGAATTAAGAACTTCACCGTAATCGGAATAAAATTCAAAATTCAAAAATGGCTCCATGGTTCAAACCCGGGCCTGAAGAAAAACAAAATAACCTTGTTTTGTCAATATTATAAGTCAGGCTTTTCTCACGACGTTTCCTAACAAAAATGTTTCACAAGAAACTCAAATATTTTGCAGCTACTACCGTATAAATCGTTAACACCTCGTTCAAAAGCCCAATTAAAAATTCTACAGGTTGACTAATTAGGGATCAGACCCTCCCTTTCAATATAAATAGGTGTGACGTCACAACGAACGTTCGAGAATCTTTTATAGATCAAAGAATTTCCAGATCAGTTGACGATTTAAATGGCTTTAGAGGAAAAGGAAGGTACGAGTGCGTTACTTTGAGGAGTAAGTCACGTGTACTTCTTGAAAGGATTCCGACAGGCACATACCTGCTTACATAAGGCTTTGAGTTTGAGCTGTCAAAGTCAAAGCATTTATTTTAAATGAATTATTTACAAGCAATTTTGAATTGTCAAAGAGTCGGTCAGTTAGAAAGTTGAAGCTGTCTATTCCAAAGCGTAGTTGGTGACTTGGGGAAAAAAACCGACCAAGTGCGTGTCGGACCACGCATAATTAAGGGTTCCGGAGTTGCGATGAATTTATCCCAACTGCAAATTTATGTTTATACGCACAATATTGAGAGATTTACCATGTTATTTTAAGACCTTGACTTGACTTTGACTTCTTATAGGTTTTCCTGTAATCTATGAGTAAAGAACCATACTCTGTATTTTTATTTATTTTTTCAAAATTTTAAACTCATTATTTTCGGAGATAGGGGGGAATGGTCAATTTTCATCTACTTTCTTAGATATCTTTAAATGCATTTATTTTGAAATTATTTTTTTAAATCCTCGAAACAAGCCCTTTCATAATTACGCTACACGGTACAATTTGCAAAACTTTATTTTTAAATTTTCTTACTTGCCCCCAAAGTGACCCTCATATTCAAAATTCATTTATTTACGTTACACATCCTTGTTTGGGTCAAAGAAATGCATATGTGTACCAAATTTCAACTTAATCAGTCCAATAGATTCGGAGCAAATTGGCTGTGACAGACGGACAGACAGACAGACACATGAGTGATCCTATAAGTGTCCCGTTTTTTCCTTTTGAGGTACGGAACCCTAAAAACGGGTAAGAATCTCCATGGGCACGTTATTAAGTTACAAAATCTTGGTTACATCATTCACGTTGAAATTGTACATAATTGTCTTTCATCAAACTCGCCTGTCGCATGTCTGCTTGAAGAATAATCAATATTTTGAATTTAAAATGCAGTAATCAGTAGTTTTATGTTAATTTATCTTTATGTATTTTTCTCTTTTATGTTTTGTGTCTTTCATATTTCGTGTTGTGTGTGCGAAAATGAATAAATAAATAATATGACAAAATCAACAGATCGGAAAAAAGACATTAAAAGCTGTGAACTAGGATAAATCTACCTATAAATTGAATAAATGACTGACTGACTATGACTGCCTCGTTGGTCTAGTGGACGCAAAGCGCTACTGCTGAGTATGAGGTCTTGGATACGATTCCCGGGTAGGGCAAGGTGTTATTGGGTTTTTCCATCTGGAAATTCTCAGTAGCAGCTCGGAGTCTAGATTTGTGCCCGTTAATGGCAATAGGCTCGCCCCCTATTACTTGGGACTTAAACATAACTGGCGAAATGTGGGTGTACTATAGGTACACCTCTGCCTAACCCTTCGGGGAATACAGGCGTGATATTATGTGTGTGTTTTGTATCTTTATTATTTCGTATTGTGTGTGCGAAAATGAATAAATAAATAATAAGACAAGATCAACGGATCGGAAAAAAGACATAAAGCTGTGAACTAAGATGAATTTACCTATAAATATAATAAATTTATTTTAATGTAAGTCACCGCTAAATACGGGTTTAAAAGGTTTGTACCTATCTCCTACATTATTTAAAATGAAATTACAAAAATTCTATGCATTAGTGCCTGAAAATACGCTCAAAATTAACATGTCAACTAGTTTGCCAGCTGTTATTGCTCTGCCTGTTAGCACAAGATAACAATACCGTCATTTAGATAGGACATTGCACAACAAAATACATTTTGGTTAATTTTATTATGATATTTACCATTCAGTTTCATGCTAGGAAGCTCATTTTCACCATTATTATTTACCGAATACGTTTTATGAGTCTTAAAATTAGATTTGAGTATATATATATATAAAATAAAATACATAACATCACGCCTTGTTTCCCCGAAGGGTTGGGCAGAGGTGTCCCTGTAGGTTCATCCACATTTCGCCAGTTATGTTTTAAGTCCCATGTAATAGGGGGCGAGCCTATTGCCATCAACCGGGCACAAATCCAGACTCCAGGCTGCTACTGAGAAATTTAAGATAGAAAAACCCAATAACAATTTGCCCAACCTGGGAATCGGACCCAGGACCTCATGCTCAGCAGTAGCGCTTGCGACCACTAGACCAACGAGGCAGTCAATAAATAAAATAAATATAAGATAAATGGAAGCTGATTATGTCAGTACGTCTGGAGTTCTGTGAGATAAGTTTTATGTTAAAATTTAAATAAATAAATGAATATTCTGTATATTTTCAAAACATCTGTTTATTTTTTTTTTCAACACCTTTTATGCCTAAGTTTTACAAAATAAAGTTTAAACTTACATAGTTTGACTTTTTCAATGAATATTTATGCTTCAGTTTTGGTATAGACTACAGCTAAGAGCATAGACAAAGTGACATTCTATCAGCGATAAGGATGATTAATGGAAAGGTCAAAAATACCGAAAAGCTATGTAAATACTGTAGAAATTCATTGTAAAATGATTGCCACTTGTCTAGGCCCTCAAGATTGACTGATAATAGAATATTAAGGCTTATAAGCTGATAATCACTATAAGTCCAGAGGCCCTAACAAGCACGCGCGACGTAATCGTAACGTATATTCGAACGATTTTTGAATTGATAATCCAATTATTCTAAAGCATGTTGGTTTAAAATTTTGCATCATACACAGTATGTGTGACCCATAAATATGATGAATTCAAGTCCTAAAATTAAGTAAATATTATGTGCGAAAAGGAAAATTTTCAATTTTAATCGTTTGAAAATACGTTACGTTTACTAGGCGCATTCGAGACAAGCCCACAGAGTCGGTTTAAAATGTCTGAATTCTCAATTTAAATACGCCTGCTTACCACCTAAAATTGAACAAACTTGAAGACACTTAACAGCAATGACACTTCGCCAAACATAATCCAAAAAACGTCTCAAAAACTCGTAAACTGATTACTGAAACTCTGAAACACTTTTGATCAATTACTTCCGAAAATTATTCTTCCACCCTCATTCTTCGCCCTAAAAAAAGGAAAACTCCCATCAAAAGTACATAAAAGTTCACGATGCCAGTCAATAGAATATTTTCTGTGTAAAAAGCCGAGCCGAGCATTCTTCGGAATCGATTGGAAGTGAATAGTGGACTGCTTGGAATCGAATGAAAGATATCGGGTGCTCTGTTGAATCGAGTCGCATTGTGACAAATGCATTTTTTTCTTGTCCACATAAATGCTTTGGAATTTAATAATAGTTGAATGTGAAATATTGCTGGCACCGATTTTGTTGGGATTAATGTGAATTGAAAGAAAACTATTGGGTAAAAGTTGAAGCAGCTCCTTGTACAAAGACTCAAATTCAAAGCATTTATTTCAATTTAAAAACCTTTGGCTTTTACATTGTCAAAGGGGTTTCTCACTTAGTGAAAAAGTTGGACTCGTCCAGGGAAGCACCATACATTTTACTGTCTCTAATCGGTTTGAAAGAACTCGATGAAATTTTTAGAAATAGTACCAAAAGTTTCTTCGGTTTTCTAAGTAAATCTTAGACATCTTTGACATTAAGATCTTAGATACCACTCATGCTCGCCCTATACCCTTCGTGCACCCTTTCACCTTTCGCAGTAACCTTTTATATAATTTTATTTAGTATGTATAATGCTAAAATCCTTATACATATTTAGAATTTTGTTTTCTAATTGTATTTGATGTTTTCATAAGTTTCTTTTAGTAAATACGATATTGTTTTCTGTTTGAATTTTTTGTATGTCCCAAATCCTATTAAGCATTATTTTCACTTTTTCATTTTGTTATTTGTATTTTGTGTTTCACGAACTGTGTCCAAATAAATGTTTTTCTTTCTTTCTTTCTTTTCTTTCTTTTCTTTCTTTACTTATATTATAAATGTGGCTAATAAATACTTAAATACATAGACATTAAGACACATATGGTAAAGAAACCAGCTGGTCTATTCTGTAAAAAATCTCACCTCGAAATCTTGGTTGAAGTGAGTTTGCAGTGAGCTGTCATTCCACTTAATGCTAGGGATTGATACAACTAACAGCTGTTCTTTAAGCTCTATTAATTTACGGAGAGATTTTTACAGAAACTATGCTGACTGGACTTATCTTAGTTAATTTAAGTCTGAAGTCACCAATCCTCCTAGAGCAAGCGTGGTGATTAATGCTCGTGTCTTATCTGTATGAGAACAGGCCTTTGACCTGTAAGAGCAATGGTGGCCCAGTGGTAATGGCCCCGACTTACGAGTTGTAGGTCGTGGGTGCGAAACGAGGCAGGCGCTTTACGTTGTGTAAATAGTTTAATCACCACTGCTCGCAAAACGGTGAAGGAATATATCGTAAGGAAACCGGCATGTCCTAGAACCAAAAATTCGAAGACAATTGATATCTACCAACCCACACTGGGCCCGCGTGGTGACTTACGGCCCACTCCCTCTTGAAGAGAGGAGGCCAGTGTCCCAGCAGTGGGAACATTATAAGCTGACTATGCTTTGCCCTGCATTGGGACAGTAACAGGTTGGTATTATTATAAGTATTCAAGCTCTTTGTAAATGAGTTCATCTAGAGGAGAACTGTCACTACTGCTATCAAGAAGCGTACCTGTGTTCCAGTTTAAACAGAACAGAAGCTGGTGAAATAACAGGCCTTATTGATGCTAGATTTTGGATAAAAATAGCTCAAAAGTTGGTTGGAATGGGCACGTTTTACTTGAACACAAACTTACGAGGTGTTACAAATTGTTGGCAGAATTTAGCGTTCAACACAAGATGGGCTGTTTGCCAGTTTTGTCACATGAGACTGTCATTTTATTGTTTATTTGAGATAAATTATTTGCCTGGGTTGAACCCAAGCAGGCGCTTTACTTTGTGTAAATTATTCCATCACCACTGCTCTCAAAATGGTGAAGGAAAACATCGTGAGGAAAGGCATATCCTAGAACAAAGAATTCGAAGACATTTGACATCTACCAACCCGCACTGGGCCCGCGTCTTGGTTTATGGCCCGCGTCTTGGTTTATGGCCCACTCCCTCTCACGAGAGGAGGCCTGTGTCTCAGCAGTGGGAAAATTGTAGGCTGATTATTCTTATTATGCTTATGCTATTTGCCTGGGTACAATACATGAGAACAGGCTAAACGCGACAGGCACAGATATAGGTAGTGGAGTGAGAGAAATAGGTAGCGGAGTGAACTTCTTTAATAAAGAGTGGTCCTTGGCAGCTCTGCACAGAGGGAGGTGAAAGGAGAGTATAGAGGTCTTTGCCCTGAATTAGGCCAAAATGGGCTTATAAAAAAAGAAAGAAAGATAGAAAATACATTTATTTAGCACAAACAAAAAGGCACACAACACAACATAATTATAACGCAAATAAAAAGGATTAAAAGGATTTAGGTATTTAAATGTGCATCATGCTGAGTGGAAGCCTTCTTGTCACAGTCATGACGTGCCAGCAGCTGCCGATTATTTTTGTTATGTGCTTGTGATTATAATTAAATCTATTGTTTTTTTTATTTTTTTTTAGTTAAATAATTATTTTGTTGTATTCTCATGTTTCTGTGACAAATGAACTTATTTTTCTTTATTTAATACGGTGCTCCCTGTAAAAGAAGCATGAAAATCATAGAAACGAGTTTTCTACGGGTTTTGTTGACGGAAGAATAGACAACATGACGGATTGTTTTTAGTGTATCTGTCATTTTGTCTATTCTTCCGTCGACAAAACCAATTTCTTTTGTGGTCATGCTAAGCGTGCTGGACATTCAATCCCGTTAACACCTTGTTGACTGGCTTCAAGATCAAATATAAAGACGTGATGGCAATAAAGAAAACAAATGATGTTTTTTTTTGGGCGGTAGACGACCGCTGGTAATGTTGTTACTTGAAGTATGAGTTGAGAAAATCTGTTTTCTTTTGTTTTGTCTTGATATTATCAATACCCATCACGTATGACAAAAACCCCTCAAAATATGGCCTAACCAAGTTTATGTCTGGACTTTAAAAGAGACTGCGACCTCTGAGTTTGTTTAGGAAATGCCGAACTCATCTAGCTTATTTTTAATATTTTTTGATTGTGTGATTCCGATATCCTATTATACAGAACAAACATTTTATTTCATTGCATTTCATTATGCGGACACAGCATGAGCTTTTTCGTATCGAGACAAGAAAAATTATTTGCTGGAATTTTACCTTTAGCAGAATGGAACAAAGAATAGAATAAGCCTAACAATATGATATTTGTATAAAAAATCTCAGACCTCCCAAATAAAATTATTTTTTATCCAATCCGCTTTTTTCTTTTTCGCACAAAACTCAACCCCATATGTTAGCTTGCCCAAATGTAATTTATACATGAAGTAACATTACTAGAGCCCTAGAAAATTGTCCCTGACATTTCAATAAACACAGGACTTTATGTCTAGAATAAAACCTCGTTTATCTCTGTACCTATGACTGAGATAATTCGCGACACAAATATATTTGTCACTGTCAGAATGTGTCTCGGTCTTAAGACTTGAATAATGAAGTTACGACAGACGAATTTGAAAAGTCGCTGAAGATTTTGGGTATCAGCAAAAAATAAGCCTAAGTGAATTACAGATCTCGAGATTTTTTAGTAATCCTTCTGGGGAAGTACTTCTACCTTAATGTACCAATTTTTACCGCCAAACCGTGTTACTATGTTACATTTCGACAAGTATGGGGTAATCCAATCAGGCACTTTAGCATAATCAGCCTAATGTTCCCACTGCTGGGACACAGGTCTCCTCTCTGTGAAAGGGAATGGGACGCGGTTCTACCGCGGGCCCAGTGCGCGTTGAGAGATGTCATATATCTTCGAATTTTTGGTTCTAGGACATGTCGGTTTTCTCACGGTAATCAACGCGTCGATGTCTTTTTAATGGTCAAAAGCTGGTGTCATCACGGTGTCGCGAAATCAATGGTTTAGTCCCATCTCAAAAATGCCCAGCGCGCCTAAAGAAGTTTTTACTCCAAAAATGTTGATTTGCCAAAATGGTACAATAGATATTACAGTAATTTTGTTTTCAGCATATCCTGACATGATATGGCCTGAAAATACATTTCATGTTAGTGACAGTCATTATGATTATTATGAAGATTATGATTATATCGCACCTGTAATGCCTCTGTCATTGCAGATGACCATTGTGGGCGACCTGCTACTACTCGTAGGTGGTTATTCCATTGATCCACTCCAAAAAATAAGGTGGATACTCAGAAGCATATGTCCGAGAATCCACCCTAAGCCTATAAATTCTATTTTTCCATGTAGGCCTAGAGTGGATTTTTAGGGGTGGATAAACGGAATAACCCCTCGTATGTCGACCAAAAAATTGCAAGTATTTTAAGACCTTTGTACTTACAAAGTTTATCATTGGACATTACTGACATCGTTGAAGGAAAATATTCTGAGAAAACATTACTTATAATTAAAAACCGGTCAAGTGCGTATCGGACTACGCACAATCAAGGGTTCCGTAGTTGAGATGAATTTATCCTAAATTCATAACTCTAACATTGTAGTAATAACTTAACATAGTTGAAAAACATGTTCTACCATACATTCCAACTGTAAATGTAAGTGTGTACGTACAATATTGAAAGATTTACCATGTTATTTTAATAACATAGACTTCTTATAGTTTTTCCTATAATCTATGAGTAAAGAACAACTCTCGGTTTTTTTATTTTTTTTCAAAATTTAGACTCAGTAGTTTCGGAGATAATGGTGGTCAATTTCATCTATTTTCTTAAATATCTCTAAAATTGTTTATTCTTAAATTATAAAATAAAATAAACTTGAGATCCTCACAATAAGCCCTTTCATTGAATATGTCACAAAGTACAATTTGCAAACTTTATTTTTAAATTTTCCACTTTGCCCCCGAAAAGTGACCTTCATATTCAAAATTCATTTATTAAAGTTACACGTCCGTGTTTGAGTCACAGAAATACATATGTGTACCAAATTTCAACATAATCGGTTCATTAGATTCGGACAGACAGACCGACAGACATACAGACAAACACATGAGGGGTAAGGGTTCCGTTTTTTCCTTTTGAGGTACGGAACCCTAATATAAAGTCTAAAATCGCCTATCCACCTTGAGCAAGCGTAATGATCAATGCTCATGTCTTCTCTGTATGAGAAGAGGCCTAATATTAGGCTGTTATTTTTGTTATTTATGAAACACTATCATTTGGTATGCCAAGTTTCTCGCTACTATTAATAATAATAGCATCCTAAAGCTACTTCTATTTACAGTATTAATTTAATGCCAACCGCTCCGGACTGACCACAGAAGCTCTAGGGAAATAAGATTTTTGCTGCACACACACTAACGGCTGACTAAGTAATTAACGCAATGGCTAAGTAATTAATACTATCTTACGTTTCAGTTGGGAGATCTCTTGAGTGTGCTACGGAAGAAAAATGGTGAACAATTAAAGGACTATTATATTTCATTGATTCAGGCGTGACCTTGCGGAAATCCATCATAAAATACAATAGAAGTGGATATATTTAGTAACCTGTTCCGCTTAGCTATTTCTAAAGAATCTTTAAAAAAAGACTGATGCAGTCAGTCTGCGCTCAGCGCTTGATGTGGCAACACACATTGTTCGAGTTCGCGACAAGTCAATCGTCATCCTGAGAATGCCTCGTTGAGAGGTGAAACAGGTGTCGATTTCTTTCAGGGTTTTTTAAGACTCTTTAGAAATAGCTAAGCGGAACGGGTTACTAAATATATCCAGTTCTATTGTATTTTTTAGGACTATTAGGAAGTGGGCTGTAATCCACCACGCGGGCCTAACACGGGTTGGTAGATGTCACATGTCTTCAATTTTTTTTATTCTAGGACATGCCGATTTCCTCGCGATATTTTCATTCACCGTTTTTGAGAGCAGCGGTGATGAAATTATTTACAAAAAGAAAAGTGCCTGCTTGCTGGGCCACTGTCACTGATAATGACACTACTTTGCAATGTAGTTTGACAAAAGTAAATCGTTGGTGACCGATATTTTGTTGAATAAGTCAAAAATGCAAAAATATCCTGATTGTAACCTGTAAATTGTAAAAGTCTTTTAAAAATTAAATCACTTGCCATTTTTTTTTTCATGACAGAACGTAATTAAAAATCGTAAAAATAAAATTTGATTACAGGAAGTATTCGTGAAAGGATTGGACAGGAATTCTGAATACTGAGAATATAATTTTCCTCCTGTCCTTCACTATGAGAAGATCTTAGGAAGAAAAAACAGTCGGGGGATATAAAACTGGATATTAATGCTATTAAATGTTTTCTATCTGAAGATAAAACTTTCTATACTCAGTTCCAAAAGTATTTGATATAAATGTAAACAGTGGTAGGTCAGTAAATATACCATGGATACTTGTAGTGGCACGAATTGAAAATTTGATTATTTGAATACATAAACCCGAAATTCTAATTTAAAATCACCATAAAGATTTGATTTGATAGTTGACATGAGCTTATTTTTATAACCTCAATTTTCGTCGATGATTTATTCATTACGATTTAATAATGTTATTCAAACAATAATAGTTGTAAAAACTGGCGAGATATAAAATGTTACCTTCTTAATGTAGAATGTGTTACTAATTACATTTAGTTAGTGATTGCGTAAGAATTAAACCCAAAAATGGATTGTTTACACTTTCATCAACTAGTCTAGGAACAGATTCATAAAAAATAAATTTAAAAAATCTGCCTGCATTGCAGGGCATCCCACTACAGGGCAAAGGCCTCCCTTTTCTTTTTCTACTCAACTCGATCCTGATATATGGACCAATCCCTGCGCCAACAAACCAACCTATGAATAACCAACTTATTTAGTTTCAGATGTCTTCATTTAACGCTCAAATTCACTACCAACGATACTTCCAAATCGCCACAAAAAAAAAAAAAAACTCAGCCATCAATGCACTTCCATCATACAAAAATCATTTTCATAAAAAACTCTGCAAGCTGAGAGCTGAGAGAAAGGTAACAGTTTAGTGCACTCAGCTGAACAAAGGGGTAACTAGTTCAAGGGTAAAACTCGTGAGCTTTGATACTAAGCACCGTGAAATAAAAAATGCAACGTATCTGAATGAGACCTTGAATATTGGAGTATGAAAAGGGAAGAAGAAATATGGAGTGGCGGGTTGCAATGGGTCTTTGGTTTTGCAAGGAAGTGGAGTTCAGATTGATTTGAAGATATAATAGAATATTATTGTAGGATTTAGAGGTACCAAGACTGTAATCCCATACCTAGTCATACTGTTATTTGAAAGAATTGTAAAAGCCAATTATTTTTAAAAGAGTAACCGTGGTGTTTCTTGCTGGCTCTTCTCCATAGGAAACGACCAATTGGAACCATGCACCTAGCTTCTGACGTTTCATAAGTGCCCTTGTAGGTCTATGTGAAGTAAAAATATTTTGAATTTGAATTTGAACAAGATACGATTTTATTTTGTGCCGTCATACATCTATTATCCATCTAAACTAATATTATAAAAAGAAAAAAGATTCGATTTTTTGTAAGTTCGTGCGTAATGGATAAACTCAAAAAATACTTCACTGATTTAAAAAAAAAAATCACGAAGCAGTATTTTATATAGGCTGTATTTTATTCTTCAAAAAATTGCAATAATGTAACACGTCACGTGTTACATATTGCAAAATCGAAAATTTGCCTATAAAAGTCAATAATTGGCGTGTGCTGCGAACACTATTTGATGATACATAAAGTAATGTACTACATGTTTATAGTACTCATCATTACCCACAAAAAAGTCCGCGAGGTTATACATATGTCTATTTGTATATTATTTATTTATTTATTTATTTATATATACTTTATTGTACACCACAAAAATACATAACAAAAAATAATAATCAAACACTACAAAATATACACACAAAAAAAAAAAAAATAAAAAACAAAAAAAAAATATAGTCACAATAACCGATTTTTATTCAAATTAGTCAATCAAAACACGGGTAAATCGAAAGATGATGATATTCGTATCGTGATTTCAATCCTTAGCCAACTAAATAGTTTCATAACTTTGTGACTTGGATAAACACATTGGATTTACTACTTTCTCAATTCTTAATTCTTTATTACATTCCATAATGTTGGTAAAACAGTTGGTAGGCTTAAAATTATTGAAACAATTATGGACCCTGTCGGGCACAGCATAGTAGGAGAGAGGAGGAAGAGCGCTTATTTGAAGAGCGTTTATATTATTTGAGTATGTCTTCTGTTAATACTACTTTTTCTTAATTCTTAAATATTTTCGCTTTATTTCTATATGTTATAATACCTGCTTGAGTAAGCAGGTATTTGACATGTTATACCAATATAGTTTTAGTTAGTTATTCCTGTCGTTACTTTTAATCCCTGTAGTACATTCCCGTGGGATATTTTCCGACATCCACGCGAGCGAAGCCGCGGCCAAAAGCCAGTACTTAATATTATACATTTAAATATGAAAATAACTCTGTCTGTGTATCTGTTACCTTTTCACGACTAAACCACTGAACTGATCGTAATGAAATTTGACAGATAGTCAGGGAATTGGAGAAGGACATACGCTACTTTGCGTGGTGTTAGAATAGATAATATTACGCGCTCGTAATATTATCTATTCTTATGTTTTCTGCTCATCGCTATGAGCAGAAAAATATTAATTTTGGTGTTCCTCAGGGGAGTATTCTGGGCCCTACACTATTCCTGATTTATATTAACGACTTGTGTATGTGTGATGTTTTATGCCGACGACACGGCATTAATATTTAGCGCTAAAAACTGTTCGAAATAGCTCAACTTGTTAATACTGTGACTAATTGGTTTCAAAGTAATTTACTAACATTAAATGCTGACAAGACAACATATATTCACTAATTGCGCAACCCTCATCTATATGCCCATCGCCGTGGAAACCGTACAGTCAACATGTGTAATTGTCCTTTTATCTTTAAAACCAGCAACTTAAAATCAAAAACTATTGGCACGATGTTAAAAATTCTTTCACCAGTAGAATGCTATATTATCACTGAGTAGCATAAGCTATACAGGCTTTGCCCACGATATACTTTATAAATTTTATTATAATATATGTTGCGGGCACCAGCTAGTATTGGGCGGGTCATGTCAGCCGCATGGATCGTGACCGTTGGGCAACAGTTTCCACATGGTGGATGCCTGAGGATGAACTATGAACTTCGGCGCCGTGGTCGGCCCAGGCACAGGTAGCGAGACGATCTAGACGCGTACCGCAAGGGTTGGATGGAGGTGGCCCTGGAAGGATTTGGGGAAGGCCTTTGCTCAGCAATGGGACAGTGTAGGCTAAAATAAAAAAAAATTGCAATCCGGTTAATATTACCGGCGGCGTTAAAATTATAGACATTTTCCGCCGAATTCTGAAACGACACTTAACTTTAAGACGCTCTTAAAAGTTTTACTGTTGGTTAAATACGTGCACCTGATTGCGACAGAGACAGTGACATACAATTGAGTTGCTCATAGCGTCCGTAATTTTCAGGCGAATGACGTCACTGAAACGTTATTTATAGAAATATATACCTACGTTTTTTAACACCATAAAATCAAATCCCGCTGTCATCATTTTCATGATGGCGGGAGTTATATGGCGGCCAACGCTCTTAATTTCAAGTAAATTACTAGTCCGCGTTGAGGTCCTGGGTTCGATTCCCAGGTTGGGCAAAGTGTTATTGGGTTTTTCTTAATGGAATTTCTCGGTAGCAACCTGGAGTCTGGATTTGTGCCCGGTTGATGGCAATAAGCTCGCCCTATTACATGGGACTTAAACATAACTGGCGAAATCTGAGTGTGCTATAGGTATACCTCTACCCTACCCTTCGGAGGGAAACAAGGCGTGATGTTATGTTATTAATAGTTCGCCAGTTCAATCACACACATTCAAATAAAATATAAAAGAATCAAATGCAAGAAATTCGATTAAGTTCCATTACAGACAACACCAAACACCAAAATAATGCAAAAACCACCGAAACAAAACCTTAATGACCAATCCAGAACCGTTTACCACCACAAAGACACATAATTGTCAACAATTACACAGCCTCACACATTCTGCGGAACTCCAAAGAGACTCAAACGAGACATTGTTCTCGCAAAACGTTTTTGTGCTCAAGCGAGGACATCAAGATTTTATCATCTTGACAAGAGCCAAACGGAAATGAATGAATCCGTCTTTATATGGGTTTTTAGAGGGCTTTCTTGTTATATTAAATGTAAGGGCAGAAAAACCACTTAGTCAGGTACAAGGAATTTATTTTAATAATTTTTCTAAGGTAATAACAGTGGGACTGTGGGATGATGATACTATTTAATTTAAACTGTAGTTAAAGTCCTAACGAATTAACATAATGTCAAAGTCTATGCAATGGTGCCGATGTCGACAATTATTCTGCCAATGTCAAAATGTGCGAAATAATAAAAATCAAAGGCGTTAAGATATTGTAAAATAAAAATATTCAATACTAGTTGGTTGATGGATAATCGAATTTAATGTGAAACTTGTTGACGAAAAGTCAAAGATCGCAACACTTCTATTTTTTCTGTCAAAAATTGTTACGATACTTGCTGAGTCTACTTCTTTGTTTTTTGGGCGCTGGTAGTTTGTTTGAATAATTATTTTATGAAACCTTTTTGTTTCTAAATTCAAAGAACTTGGCAATCAACTCTTTTCTCGTTTTTCTTCTCTTTCTTTTTTTTTTATGTCCTGTAAAAAATCATTTTATTTTCATAATATTATCTGTTATTAATGTTTTAACTTTGTTAGCTTAGTTTTTAACTTTATTGTGCATGCTGTGGTCTCCTGTAAGTGAAGGAGTACACCTACTCAATACCCGATCTTGCCCTTAATTATGTGTCATGTATTGTGTACATCTTTTGTTGGAGATAAACTCTTTCACTGTTTATTACAGCAGTCTTAATGAGTAGAAGAATTTCAATCTGATCCAGCCTGTCGCTTGCTGCCCTCCCCCAGCGACGCCCTAAGTCGAAGTCAGTACCCCACAGGGGGTGCCCTTAGCGTATAGTCGCTTCGTTTATAAGGTCTATGCCCTGGCTGGAGGCCTTAGTTTATTAAGGCACCCACAGGAAAGTCCGGTTAAGCTGTCGGCAACCCCCTAGGTTAACCTGCGAGATGCCATTTATAAAAAAGGAGTAAAAGAATGATGATGTCAACTTCACAAGTATATTTTACTCTCAACCGGATTATTAAAATGCCCTTCTATTTTCGTGAATTGCCTAAAATGAAACTTCTGCCTCTTACCCTCATAGTAAGAAGCTTTACGGCTGCGGCCTGAAATGTATTAATGTGGGTGATATCCGAATGATGATGATGAATGTTTATTCAGAAAAAACCTCTCATAGGATGAGTTGTCAGAACAGTGGACACAGTGACAATGAATTTAAAGCGTCTTTTGGATTGAAATGTAATATTTTAACGGTTAATTTGTTTCCTTTTTTCGTGAAAGAAGCATAGCTGCTTTCCGTGTTATGCAATTACATTAGGGAAGTATACACTTCCTTATCGGGATTTTCGCAAAGCGAATTCTGTTTGGCGGAACTGAGTATCAATATTTTTGTTGTTTGGCGGAGATCCGAATGTTTATGAACTGGCATATGACATTTACTAATGTGACCTTGTTTCCAATTTGACCTTGTTTTATAGGAAAATATGGTAAAGGAAAAATCCGTGTGGAAGCCTGAAATTGGCAAGCTTTCGTTCTTAAAAAACCTTTAAATACAACTTGCAATCTCGTCTCAGCGAAAAGCAACACAGAAATGTTGTCCAAAAAATGCGTTGTTGTTTAATTCTATTGTCGTAAATTATAGTTTTTTTTTTTTGACAGATTTGGAGTGAGATTAGAAAGTAAATGTTCTTAAAAATACGGGAATTGCCCTTCAAGTCTACATTTTCTCAAATGTTCAATCTCTTGGTTGTCTTTTACGAAAACTATGGGTGTGCATTGTGAAATCCTATTCAAATTAACCTATTTACGCCCAGGTCAGTAGACACAAATTGCATTCTTATCGCAAACCCATCTTAAGTCACTCAGTACGAAGCGATAATTATCAAATTTTGTTTCGGCCCTTCCTTCTAAGTTCTAACATGACGTTCACGCAACGGACTCCGGTCCCTTATCTTAATGACGTAATCGGGTTGACGTCACGGCGTCGAAATAAATCACGTCACTTCCCCGTCGCTGTTCTCGTAAATGTGAGAAGTGACGCGATTCGTTGCGCGTAAAATGTGTTGATAATTCTGTTTTGTTTTTTTTTTCTTTTTTTTTGGTAGGAAGGTTTTCGTTTAAATTTGATAATGAGTTTTTAAATAATGATTGGGCATCGGAATATTTTAAGTAACGATTCTGAGTATAGGTACACACCTAGGTAGACACCTAGGTACACACCTAGGTACACAAGTATTATATTATTTTAATTAATTATTGCGAATGTGAGGACTATGTGGATATCATTATTATTTTTTTCAGTTAGTTTTAATTATGGTCTGGCAGTTTGAGTAGTTTATGCGGCCTACCCAAATGTCCTTTCTTTGGTATTGTTCGTCGAGTTGAGCTCCTTAAGTTCTGAGTTGAGCTCCACGATTACTGACAAATGCTTGCACTGACTGCACGCGTAGCATGACCACAATAGAAACGGGTTTTGTCGACGGGAGAATAGACAAAATGACAGATAAACAATCACAATCTGTCATTTTGTCTATTCTTCCATCGACAAAACCGGTAGAAAACCCGTTTCTATGGTCGTCATGCTACGCGTGCAGGACAGGTCCACTCAAATCTGTGTGGTTCTTTCCTCAAAAGACCATTTCAGACACTAATCTACATGGTCCTCATATGGCCTGACCAAGATTATGTCTGGACTTTAAAAGAGACTGCGACCTCTGAGTTTGTTTCGGCCTTTCTTCTCAGAGTAGTCAGATAGGAAACGCCGAACTCAAGTAGCTTATTTTTATTTTTTTTAATATGACGTGTAAAAGTGATTCCAATATCCTATTTACAGAATAAACAATTTCATTTCATTTCACCTACACTCAAAATTGTTACGTAAAACTTTAATGAATCAATCATTATCTTCAATTGACAAGTACCTATTTTAAATTGAAACGCCTGTTAGTCAGAAATACGTCAACTTGAAAAAAACAATGTTGTTGACATGTGCCAAGAATATGCTGGTCAAAATGATTGATAAGGAATTCTTATTTTGAAAATTACTTACCTATAAGTAATTTGTAATAGGTACTTCTGCAATAGCAATAACCTAAACACAGTCTTCAAAAACTTAAAATAACTGTGCTAATAACTTACTGTCTTTCTTGAATATTTGATATTCTGTCCACAGTTGTAATCCTTATGAAAACTGAGAAAAATTCTTACCTGAAACAAAACAAACAATATTAATAATTTTGTAAACATTACGAAACAGGATACGCACGAACGAGAAAACCACAGACAGATCTAATACCCATATCTTTCAAATAAATCGGTAGCACAAGACAATAGCTTCAGAACTTGGCACGTTTCCAAACCAGTACATTCTACAGTGAACCGCACGCCAATGGTAACAGTTCGACCTTGAAAACGGCTTTATTTTGTAGCAGGCAGGGTCGTTGATAACGTGCCATTACATATCATGGAGGGGTCCACGCCTCGGAAAGAACATTAAGCCGTCGCATCGGTCCCGGCTGTCATTCGAAGATCTTTGACAGTCGTTACGGGTAGTCAGAAGCCCAAAAATCTGACAGCTATTCTTACCAAGGGGTGTCGTGTTACCCAGTAACTGGAATGTGGAGGTCAGATAGGTCGTCGCTCCGTATAAAATACTGCGGTATTCAGTTGCATCTCATTAGGCTGGAAACCGCGGGGTGCAGCTATTTTACAATAAAAATACACATACAAGCCAAAATTCGAATCGCTAATATTTATAAGGTTAGAGACTAAAACTTCATAAGCAAGTAAAGTAGTTAGTCTAATCTTGTACTTCACATGGTTAACGTACATGGACAGACTTCACCAAGCTCTCTCAAGGGTGACATAAAATAGAATAATTAACAAGAGTAATCTACATAGACTTGTGACACCTCCATATATTACACAAGGTTCCTTTCTTAGAAGCTTTCATAATAAATGATGGATCAAATTGTACCGTATCTCGCACCCCACTTGCGTAGCCCCGCGTCCTATTTTAAGGCGATCGTGAACCAGATCGCGTGGTCACGAGAGAGAGGACGCTTTCCGGTTTTCAGAACAAAAAGTGACATATGCTCGCGAGCGATCGCATATTCGCGCGACTCTCGCTTTTGAATAGAACACGGCCTAACACTTCCTATCATATTC
Organism: Omphaloscelis lunosa; assembly: GCA_916610215.1. NCBI lineage: Eukaryota > Metazoa > Arthropoda > Insecta > Lepidoptera > Noctuidae > Omphaloscelis > Omphaloscelis lunosa. Next base: position 12,566,545 of record OU744267.1, read on the forward strand.
CGCAGAAAATTCATAATTTATTGCTTCATATGTTTGATATAAGTCTTGAATTTGTTTAATCTATTTAATTTATTGCCATCAATTTAGTTTATAGTCGTATTCGAACTAAATGGTAATTGTTTTAATTAATTTTTGAATTTCTTTATTCGCTAGGCGCACGTGCGAGCTGTCAAAAGACGCGTCTCCGCGCGAGCTAAGTAATGTTATCAGCTGCGCATAATGTGGTACATGCTATACTTTTCTTTAAATAATGAGGCGTTTAAACTTAAGTTTGTATTGTAGAAATAGTAAAGTAAAAGTGTATTCATTGTTGTAGAGACTAATCAACTTAATATAATTAAGTAATTAATTCAAGGATGACAGTGTAGGCCTACACTACAATGTTTTCAAATTATAATGGACCATTATAATTTGAAAACATTGTAAAAGCATTTTTTTGAAGTGAAAACTTCTTTAGGTGCATTGGGTATTTTTTAGATGGGACTCCATTGATTTCACGACACTGTGAAGACACCTCATTTTTGTGAACGCGATTGTGCTCTTTATTTAGACAAGGTTACGGACCAATGTTCTATACAAGTATTTTTCTTCTACCAGGACGATCTTGTTCAAGTTTTCACTTCTGTCGGCACTCCCGGAGTGCCACCGTTTTTTTTTTTTAGCTGTTACCGTTGGATTTCTTGCCGGCTCTTCTCCGCAGGAAATGACAAATTGGTACCGTGCACCTAGCTTCTGACGTTTCATAAATAATGTGAAATAAAATAATTTGAATTTGTTCCCTAGGTCGAGAGAAGAGTTATAGATTTTTACAAAAATATCTCAATCGTCTTGATTTTTGACCGTCTTTGTTCCCAATTACATGAGATTTACAAAACCTACAAGCAAAATGTGGATTGATACTCCTGTGCTACTAGATACTCCTGCCTATCACTTGGAAGAAGGCGTGATGTTATGTAATAATGACAAATGGTTCCGTACACGAAGAAATATTGATGAATGATCGTAAAAAGTAACATGTTTACATTTAGTGACATGTGACATTACTTGTCACGCGACTTTTATCCCCAAATGGGTCGGTAGAGGTATTAGGACACGCCCTTAGCACGCGTTTATTATAACATGGTTGGATGAGTCAGATGACTCGATTATATTATAGAATTAATTAACTACAAAGAAGTTATACTTACTTTGTTTAGTTGGCTTATTGGTGATTCGCCCGAATTTACTCGCACGAAACGGGTGAATCGGCACTTTTAATTTTCTTTTTTTTTTAATCTTGTGGCGATTCGCAAGAAGTTAATTTATATGTGGGTGAATCGATTTCTGGAGTTCTCGATTCACCTCAAGAAAAAATATTATTATTTAAAAGGGTCGATTCGCCTGTTTCAGGAGAGTAAATTCGTGCGAATTACCAATAATTTATTTGTAAGCTAATCGACTCATATTGCACTAACTTTTGCCCGCGGCTTCAAATGATGGAATGGAATGATTTCACGACACTGTGATAACACCTCATTTTTGTAAACGCGATTGTGCTATTTATTTAGATAAGGTTACGGACCAATGTTCTATACAAGTATTTTTCTTCCACCAAGGAGATCTTGTTCAAGTTTTCACTTTTGTCAGCACTCCCGGGATTCCAAGGGAACATACTACCGCGATAAAAGTATCCTATGTCCTAACCCACGTCATGTTCTACCTGTATGCCAAAGATCGAAATTCGTGCAGCCGTTAAGAGGAGGCTCCCTAAATAGTATGTTAATTTGCATTAAAATTCTGAAAAAGTCACGCATACAATTTCTTTCCATATATAAGACAGTTTTGTAATTAGAACGTTTTCGCTCGATTTATTTTTTATTCGAAAACCATGTGTTTTTAAAAATTATTTGAAACAAAAACAAGATTACTCGGCTTTTATGTCTAAAATAATTATTGACAGTAAGAAAACATTGTTTATTATCCAGATATAAGATAATTTTTCTATAGATCAATTATTACTTTAGTTATAAACGAAATAAAAAATGAGATTTACAACATTTAGTTCCGTACTCGATAACGATCAAAGAGTGCACGCGATATTAAACTTTATTACTGACGTGTTAGCGTTTACCACGTAGTGGAGTGGTGGGATGCATGGGGGCGGAGTTTACGTTGAAATTGTCTTTGGAGTGCCTGGTCTTAAGATGTGAAAGGTAACAGACACACAGACCGACAGAGCTACTTTCGCTGACTTCACGTTATTTATGACGTGCTAAAAGAATATTTTTATACATATAATTCTACTATAGTACTGTGGAGGCTGTAACCTGATTTGGTTTTAGCATGGGACCTCACCGACGCTCGTTCGCAAAATGTCTACTTTGCAAAATGTCTATCGGTCGTAAAATGTCTTTGACTCATAATGTTTCTTCCGCAGAATGCCTCTTTTGCAAAATGTGGTTATGGTAACTTAAGATATTTTTTGTAAGAAAAACATTTGTTATAGTAAAGTAAACAAATCATGAATGTCTCCATTTTCGTACTTAAATTGACTTAAGTATTCCATTACCACAAAAAAAAATTGAATAAAAAATGTGATAACCAAAGTAAATTTAAATACCTAGTTATTTTTTATACTTTGTTGTGAACGCAAGGATAGGTTAATTGCAGTTTTGTCGGCGAATCGTTCGCCGGTGAAAAGTCCTATCGATGAAATTGTACAAATTGAATTGTTCTGTCGGTGAATCGTTCGCCGGTGAAAAGTTCTATCGGCGAAACACTGAAAAGTGAATCGTTCTTTCGGCGAACCGTTTGTCGGAGAATGACCTGAACAGGGTTTGTTTACACCATCATTAAATACTTTTAGAACAGACCATAGTCGCTTAATTCTTAACAATGCATCGGTAAATGAATTCCTGCTGCAGGCGTCTATATAGGCGTCGAAATCAACAAGTGCTATCAAGGGGTCAAGTGAATCAACATAAATGATAAAATACACTTCCGAATTCCGAATATTGCGTTTTCGGAACAATCAGTCCTGATTGCGATTCCGAAACTCCGTTAATTCCGAAACTTCATAACAAGAACTTTGTAACTATTTTGGTTGAATGTAATTTAAGTCAGGCTCGAAGGTTCAAGGACCCGTTCGTTAAGCACCTATATATAGTATACCCACATTTCGCCAGTTAATTTTTTAAGACCCATGTAATAGACCAGACCAGACTCCGGGTTGCTACTGAGAAATTCCGGATGGAAAACCCAATTACACTTTGCCCGACCTGGGAATCGAACCCAGGACCTTATTCTCAGCAGTTGCACTTGCAACCACTAGACCAAAAAGATAATACATAGATTAATATTAGATTGATTCAGAAGACTGATACGTAAAGTTTTCAAAGCTTTCTCTATCCTACTATTTTGCTGTGCCCGACAGGGTCCGTAATGATCATATATATTTAAGTGCCTCGTTGGTCTAGTGGTCGCAAGCGCTACTGCTGAACATGAGGTCCTGGGTTCGATTCCCTGATCGGGCAAAGTTTCATTGGCTTTTTCTATCTGAAATTTCTCAGTAGCAGCCTTTTTTTTTTTTTTTGAGGGTGGGAATCATCAAATAACTTCTCCCGCTCTGCACGGAGCGGGAGGGCGTGTCAGACTCTTACTGACTAAAACCCACCCGTGTTCCTTCGGTTGCCCTGTTGCCGGGGGCCACGATCTCCCTTTCGGTTTTCTTCGCAACCCCGGCAGGTCTCAGTAGCAGCCTGGAGTCTAGATTTGTGCCCGGTTAATGGCAATAGGCTCGCCCCCTATTACATAGGACTTAAAACATAACTGGCGAAATATGGGTGAACCTGCTACAGGGACACCTCTGCCCAACCCTTCGGGGAAACAAGGCGTGATGTTATATTTAAGTTACCAGCTAAGTACACATTGTGGAATGCAAATAAAGTTTTGAATATTGAGATTTAACCTTAATGAAGGTTTAATTAAGTTGGAATTATAATTTGTTGTCAGAAGTGGTAAAGCAATTACGAGCAGACTCTAACAATTTCATAGCAGGAGTTAGCTACCAACTTTCATAAATGTGGTTTATTAGGTACTCTAGCTAACGGTTAAGGAAATTTTAAACCGGACTTTGAAAGTCAAAAATCACCTATTTTTTTTAGGCGCGTTGGGCATTTTTGAGATGGGACTAAATCATTGATTTTGCGACACTGTGACGACACCTCAATTTTGTAAACTTTATTGTGCTCTTTAGTTATATTACGTTACGGATCAATGTTCTATGCAAGTATTTTTACTTTAAAGGTTTCGGAAGTTTTTTTTTTTTTTGTAAATGTGATTCTGCTCTTTATTTACATAAGGTTACAGACCAATCTTCTATACAAGTATTTTTCTTCTACCAAGGCGATCTTGTTAAGTTTTCACTTCAGTCGGCACTCCCGGAGTGCCACTGTTTTTTTTTTTTTTAATTTACACTACGTACCTAGTAGGAGACTATATAAATGTGGGTTAGTTTCGAATGATTAAAAAAAAAATCGAGTTGTTGATTTTTATATCTTAAATCTAGTAACAGTCTCAGTACTACTGGTAAACTTGTGTAGCATAATAAAGTTATTAGAATCGTCAGTGAAAAAATCTTGCAAAAAAAAATTGACTGTGAAATATTGATAGTATTATTTATTTTATAGATTATTATTAACTGACAAAGTTCATAACTATACGGTGACATAATTATACAAACTCGTTTCATTTGGTACAGTACAGTAACAAACGTTTCGTTATGTTATATACGAACCAAAGTTTCTCCATGAAGTCTCACAAGCAATCAGGTAATTACTAAACTACACAACAAACAGTAGGCAAATAAATAACTACAAACAATACTACGTCTAACAGTAGGTAACAAGAACTTCAACTACATACTCCTAAGTCCACAGTGAGAACAGGGAACCAAATTGAGTAAATCTGAAACACACAACCGTAATCACACATACTCGGAGTTCAGAACTTTGGAGTCTATTACAAGTCCCTATTATAGCTAACATCTTGAATGTTCGAGAATAAGTTAATTTAAAGTGTGAGTCTTGGGCCTTTTTTTTTGGGTGGGAAATCATCAAATAATTTCTCCCGCTCTGGGCGCAGCCGGAGGTCGTGTCAGACTCTTACTGACTAAAATCCACCCGTGTTCCTTCGGTTGCCCTGTTGCCGGGGGCCACGATCTCCCTTTCGGTTTTCTTCGCAACCCCAGCAGGCATCGACCCTAGCGGACCCCGTCGATTCGGCTGACATCTCTTTGAGGCGCGCGTGAAACACAACGCGCCGTCGACCCGGGCCTGGTCCTCATCGGACGGTGAGCTACCCATTGCTTACCGTCTGCAAGCCCGCGCCTACGGTGGCCGGAAATCGGAGTCCAGGCAAAGAAAGAACGAACTCAAGGAAGCAAATAGTTACTAAGTTGCACTTCAGCCATTTGAAATAATGACGGTGTAAAGTTCTATCAAAGGCAAAAGGACAATTACTTACAGGCAGAAGGAAATAAAGAAAGAAACGTTTTGTGTCTGTAAAGTACTTGTAACGTTTCCCATAGCTTACGAAGTTATCCTTTTTTAGTGAATGAATACATTCTACGAACTATTATATACATAACAAAAAAAAACGTATTACAAAATGTAAAGAGTCACAAAAAAAAACAATAGATGGGAATTGAATTTACTTCCCCAGCATTGCAAAGCATTCTTTCAACCACTTAGTTATATGCTTTGTTGAAAGTTAGCTAAAATAACCGTTCCTATATAATTATGTCATGATTGACTGCTTAGTTCCATAAAGGTATACCGTGATGATAATAATTTAATCGTTTGGCGCATTTTTTTTCCAAAAATATGAACATAATTTAAAGCATAGCTCATACCCCATAGCAAATAGCATGATAGTTTATACCCTACAGTTTGAGTTATAAGGAATATCTACGCAAATTTTAACAGAATCTATCCAGCAGAATTTGCGTTACGCTGGAACATACATACAGACAAACAGACAAAAAATATATTTTCGGCATTAGAATCGATACCAGACCTCGTAGAAATAACTTTTTTTTTTAAATATTCAATGTACAGTTTTGACTTCGGTACGATTTTTTTATAGGTATAGATACTATCTGTTGAAATTATGAACTGGTAATTCTAAGCCCTGTAGCAGTGAAACCATCTGTAAAATCCATTAATATATGCCCGTGGACTCTGATCCCGAGAAATGTAAGGAGCTTAGGTTTAAGCACGGGTCGCCATACGTGACGGTTTTAAGGGACAAGTCCTGGATTATTACTTGGTTTGGTGTTGAAAAGCTGAACATGTTTGGGTTGTTCCAATTTTTTATGGGTTTTATGTAATGGTAGCGTTTTAAAGTCAAATTAATAAAACATATTTAAATTAAATATTTTTAGTAAAGTTGGGGTTGGTTTCTCATATAACCAGGGAATAAAATATTGCCTCCACACCTCTATGAATATTAAATTAATGAAATATGTATATGCTTTAAGGTTACTTAAAGAAAAAAAAATAACATTAAATTTTCCACACCTCTATGAATATTAAATTGATTAAATATTTATATGCTTTAAGTTTTCTCAAAAAATAAAATAAAAAAACACTACATTTTGTACAGTTGTGCAGAAAATATTTTTGTTGCGAAACTTGTTAAGTATGACAGGTAGAATCACCCCCTTGACGGATACAGGTGACTAAATCGCCACCCTGTAGTACAAGATTTCAGATCTTTTAGGTACGTAATACTTTCAACAACTTACGTGTATTTCATCTGACAAATGATCAACAAAAAATGATTTTAAAAATCCTACCATTCAAACTGATCGCAGCACAGAAAGGAAACACAATGAAGCTTCATAATTAAGGCGACGATAACCGACCTTTAATGATTTTATACTGAAGATGACGTCTAAACGAGTAGTGTTAATGATTTGGAAAATATATATGTTAAATTAAAGCATTTTAATAATATTTTAGTATAAGCAAATTTTAGATTATATTTATATTACATAGGGAAATAAATTTGTAAAGTTAGGTCTAACGCGGATAAAAAACTGAGAATCGCGCAAAATCTATCTAGCCTTTTTTTCTAAAACCTTCACCATTTTAAAGATAATGTAACTATTGATCTTTTAGTATACGGGTTTTATTAAAATACCTTTTGTTTTATGTATAATAAATTAATAATGCATTTAATTTGGGACAGAGCTCCTTGATGGGCGAGACCTATTACTGGCTGGAAATACGACGCGTTGCGTGAGCTCAGTACAGAACTCGCAAGCTAACCACTCAAGGTCACTTTCATATATCTGCGTCTTAAATATTAAATTTGTTCAGTGCTAACTCATTTCTAGACAGTAATTTTATAATTATTATGAACAATCCTTGAGAAACTATGAAAGTAGGTAATTTGAGCTTTTATTTCACGTATTTTAATAAAGTTTATTACGCTGGCTATGGGCGACGATATAAAATGTTAATGAAGCCTACTTTAGTAAATATTTAGAAGGAATAAATGGAAGTTTTATAAATAAATTTAGCTCGCTGTCCTTTTAGTGTTGTAACATTAATTATGTTTACAATAAATAATAAGATACTGAAGCTGATTCGCCGCAGTGCAGGTTGAAGTCCTCATTAAAGAGTACTTGGGTCCTCATTATAATTATAAAACGGAATAATAATCATTAATGCTCACACTTACCCTAATGAGAAGCGCACATTACAGCCGCTTAAGGCGGCAACACATCGCATAAAAAAAACCTTTAAAATAATTCAACAATCAAATTACTTTAATTTCGGAAGTCTGTGTAAAGACACAGACTTCCGAAATTAAAGTAATTTGGTAATAATTTGGAAAAAAGAAAAAAAAACAGTATCAAAAAGTACTGTTTTTTTTGTGGTACCTATTTTCCTACCCCTCACAAATTCCTTTACCACTACTTGCTATAATTTAAATAACAGTGATAGGAAGTATTAAAAAATCATCAAAATACACAAAATGGATTAAATACGTATTATCAAAGCTAACTCAAAAACTACCCAAAGAAAAATTAATCTGGGACCACCGCGCAAGCTTCCTCCACCAAATGAAAATGTTCAAAATCGGTCCACGATTGACGAAAATATCGATGAAAAAAATAAAATAAAAGTAATGCATACAAACGAACATAATAACAACATATGACCTTTTTGAAACCGGGCAGCCTGTAGTGTGTAATGTAATGATTCATACAAAATGTACGAAAATGATGTAGGTGGATTTTTGTTGTGCGGTGTGGCGCCAAAATGTACGTCAGCTTTAATAGATTTTTTAATTTCGTGAAAACCATTTACACTCCCGGTGTTTTTATCCCACACCTTATTACTGGGAAAGTCCTACAAAATCTAGATTCCTAGTAACTCTACCTCCCATCTTATAAGAACTATATCATATTATGTCCTAGTTCTTTTCCGAAGGAAGCTGGAGCTCCATATTATTCAAAGAAATGTAATTTTATTTCACTGAGAAAATATTTGCTCACTTCAAGAAAAGATGGATTGGAAAAAATATACTTTACTTTTGACATATGAACAAGACGACGTAAAGAGAAATCTTATTTCTTATTTTTTTAAACGTGTCATAAATAATGTATGATAAGTTGTAATAGTGCCCTCCTCGAGATGAATCTTTCAACGAACAACGAACAACAACATATCAAGTCATGTCGGCTTGACATGTTTTTCAAGTTTTTATCACCGCTGCTCTCAAAAGAGGAAATCGGCATGTTCTAGAGTCAACATTTCAAAGACATGTGACATCTACCAACCCGCACTGGGCCCGCATGGTAGATTTCGGCCCACTCCCTCTCATCTAGATGAAGCCTGTGTCCCAGCAGTGGAGACATTATAGGTCACATGCTGATGTATTTCATTTATCATAATCATTATCCTCCTCCATCACTAAACCCAATTCATTTGGGGAGAATGTTTCCTTCTTCCTTACATCTCTATCAGCTCTCATCTCAGTAAACACTCCAATTCTATCCATATCATCTGAACACAATCTATCCATCGTTTCTTTGGTCTTCTCCTAACGGTCAACTGTATGGCAATCGAAATTTAAAGCTCTTTATGAAAACTCAAAGTTTCGATTGCAATACAAATTAAAAAAAAAGATATGACAGCTTTTCCATTATAAGCAACCCAAGTTTGCTTATAATGGAAAAGCTGTCATATCTTTTTTCAGCCAGGCGAAATTAGGGCATTTGACGGTACTTTTATAGTCATTCACATTACCACTCAAAAAATTTCTCACAACATATTTATTCTGCACTCCTCCGCATGACAAGCTGCCCATACGATAAATTAAATAGACTTATTTCTATTTAATTTCATGTTGAATCATTCATGTTCCAATCATGTTAGTAGCTTATCTTAGTAGCTTTTGTGGACAGGATATTAATTCAGATTTGTTACAGTTGTAAAGGCATCATGTCATTTGGTTTGAATAGGTTTTTATTTTTATTTTTTTTATGTGTGTTATAAAAAGATTTTTTAAAGTGGAAACTTCTTTAAGCGCGTTGGGCATTTTTGAGATGGGACTAAACCATTGATTTGGCGACACCATGACGACACCTAATTTTTGTAAATGCGATTGTGCTGTTTATTTATATTACGTTACGGATCAATGTTCTATGCAAGTATTTTTACTTCAAAGGTTTCGGAAGTTTTTTTTTTTTTGTGAATGCGATTGTGTTCTTTATTTAGATAAGGTTACAAACTAATGTTCTATACAAGTATTTTTCTTCCACCAAGACGATCTTGTTCAAGTTTTCACTTCTGTCGGAACTCCCGGAGTGCCACCACTTTTTTTTAAATATTTTATGAATCTGGGAACGTTGTAGACTTAATAGACTACCTATTTACTTGTTGACAGGCCTATACTGTCCTCCCATACCTATTATGAAAATATTGAAAAAGCCATTTATTTAAAAAAGTAACCGTAAAGTTTCTTGCCGGCTCTCCTCCATAGGAAACGACCAATAGGAACCGTGCACCTATTTTCTGACGTCTCAAAAGTGCCCTTGTAGGTTTGTGTGAAATACAATATTTTGATCTTTATTTTTATTTCAAATTCATTTATTTCGTGAACACAGGATATATACAGAAGGTGTACCGCCAAAAGGCATACAAAATATCAAAGGTTTGTAACGTAAAAAGAACCAAACAATAAAAAAATAATGTCAATAATTCATTAATACAACAATAATCAAAATTAACAAGATTATTTAGTATGTCACATAACATAACCACAGATTGAATTTGGTTAACAGCTATTGTAATCAAAATTTGTCATTTAAATATTGGTCAACATAATAATACACCTAGTTATTTAACTATTTGAACAGATTTCTTTTAAATTCGTTAATGTTAATATTTGAGATAACTTGTCCTTTTTTTTGGCTGGAAAATTATCAAATAACTTCTCCCGCTCTGGGTGGAGCGGGAGGGCGTGTAAGACTCTTACTGACTAAAACCCACCCGTGTTCCTTCAGTTGCCCTGTTGCCGGGGGCCACGATATCCCTTTCGGTTTTCTTCGCACCCCCGGCAGACATTGGCCCTAACGGACCCGATCAATTCTGCTGACATCTCTTTGAGACGCGCGTACGGTGACCCGGGCCTGATCCTTATCGGACGGCGAGCTACCCATTGCTCACCGTTCGCAAGCCCGCGCCTACGGTGCCCGGAAATCGGTCTGCGATTCGAGATAACTTATCTTGGTAACTTATTATATAGTTTTTGAGCCATTGCATAAAAGCCGTAAATTTAGTTTTTGTTGCTAACTCCTGCATCTTTTTTGAGCGACGTTTACTTTCTACAAATCTATATAAATTCATGTTGTGTTTTATAAAAATACAGGCTTCATAAATATAGAGTGACGGTAAAGTTCATATTTTTAGCTTATGAAAATGTGGCTTGCTTGATTATTTTTATTTTATTTTACAAATCGCTCGGATACATTTTTTCTGGGCTAGAAGTACTTCAGAAAATGCGTCCACGCGCGTTCATGCGGAGATTGTGTTTTCTATACAAACTGGTACTATGTTAAATCTGCTGCCCCGCGCCACGCTGCGTGATGCGGTGCAGTGTGCCAATCGCCTAAATCTGCTGCCCCGCGCCACGCTGCGTGATGCGGTGCAGTGTGCCAATCGCCATAGTACCAGTTTGTATAGAAAACACAATCTCCGCATGAACGCGCGTGGATGCATTTTCTGTGTGTTAGACTGTGCGTGTTTTCCATACAAACGGAGATACTTACAAGCAACGGAAGAACACGCATCCACGCGCTACGCTGCATCATGCGGGGCAGTGTGAGAATCGCCTTAGGGGCATTTCTCTAGAATATGAGGCTATACCGCAGAGCCGAGGCGGCATAACCATAGTAAGGTGGACTTATTCACAATGTTACCCAGCATATAAAGAGCATATGAAAATCTACTAAGTTTTCCACAAACACTTTCAATTTGAGTCCTCCATGTCATGTCATTGTCAATATGTAATCCAAGAAATTTCATAACACTAGTTTCAAGTATTTCATTCCCTCTATAGTTGATTTGAAACTGTGATTGTTCTTTGTGTCTAATTTTAAAATTCATAACTTTAGTTTTGGTTAGATTTATTTTAAGGTTATTAGAATTTAACCAGTCGATAATAGAAATAAGTCTATTGTTTACATGCTCTTCTATTTCTTTTATAGTGCCATCATAAATAACAGTGCTGTCGTCGGCAAATAGTGACATTTGATGTTCGACTACTTGGGGAAAGTCAGCAAATAAAAAAAAAGTAAGGGTCCTAACATAGAACCCTGCGGCACACCACATGACAGTATTCTAGAGCTAGAGGAGTAAACTACCTCAGTTTTCGTCTTTATATTTACTCTATTAATTTGTGTAATTTGACTTCTATTCTCCAAATAAGATTTTATCAGATTAAGCACGATACCTCTCTCTGACACCATTATCTATCCATTATATTTTACAAATAGCTGACTGACGAAAGACATCTGAGAGCCTATAATATATAAACAAGTGACAATCGCTTTCAAAGCATTTCGTATTACTCACCGACTCGCAACAGAATTGACATGAGCTTTTCGGTAACTTATGTCATTTCAATACAATTCTGGCTTTTCCAACAACGTTATCACTGATGGAGTGTCACTTTTTCTGTGTCCTCTGGACTATGAAAGATTAATTTTGTTCTCGTTTCTACTTCTGTTCAAGAAGAGCCTATTCCTTGTAGTAGTATAAAACAGGGTGGCATATACTACATGGTTTACAGTAATAGTGAAATACAATTATGTCGTTATGAATTAATTAGTGCCTAGACCTCCTTGTGAAAGGGAAGTAAGGACAATACCAATTACAGCCGTCAAACAGCATTGCTTTTGCTGTATTACGCTTTGAAAGACGATTCTTGTCAAATTACAGACATGACACTTCAATTTTGTCTCCAAATTTGCAAAAGGTCGGGTTCAAATTCGTTAGCAAATCAGACGTTGGTAAATCTGTCTATGACAGACGATTTTCTCACTATTTGAAACTTTGAGAGCAAGTTAATCGCGAAAGGTCTACCGAACACGAATAGACGTCGACTACATAATAATGTCATCTTGGTGTGAACACGTTTCTGTATTTTCGATTTTACTTAACCCTTTTGTCAATTCAACGTCGAGTACCATTGACGGAGAAACCAGCACCGAAACCCAAAGTCCTTTTGAAGACTTAAGATAAAGTAACACATTTTCACCTCCTCACTCCGATCTCAATTTATCCTTTTGGCTTAGACATCTCTAACAATATCTTCTAATAGGGTCCACATAACGAGCTTAGGGCCGCAAATTTTCAACAACAATGCTCTATAAGTGTGTGTTGTGTAATTTCTTCCGGGTGTTACTTTTTCAAGGGACATCATTATTTTTGGACAAAGAAAAAGGGGGTTGATAATCGAACTATTCAATGTGTTAATAAGGAAAGATTTGAGGAGAATGGACCTTATTTTTTATTGATTAGAGTACAATTTTTTGTGTGTTATAGGCCTTAAAAATATTTAAAAGAAAACAATCATCCAGATCTTTATCATGCGCGCTTTAATACAGCGAAATGTCTAAATATATTTAGAGCAAGCATTTGTTTTCTTTAGAATGCTACAAAGCTTTCAAATGTTATGAAGAGATTCGCGAGTCTTACTTTGGTATACCGTCATACGTCATTCGCCTTACATTAAGTCGTAAGTTAATTGGAAAATGTAATCTTTGCGAAAAAAATATATTTGAATCTTAAAAATAGCAAAGGACCTAGACATATCATGTCATTATCGCTGATGTAATGTCACTTGACATTGCATCAGCGATAATGATGGTGATAATATGCCAAAAATGCATTGGATTGACATAAGTTACCGAAAAAGAAAGAAAGATAAAGTGTTGATTGGGACTCGCACAGGAGATCACAAATTAAACTTATTTATTACAACCAACTAAATATAAATAAAAAATAAAATAAAAATGTGTGCGGTTGGGTTACCCCCGACAAGAACGAAGTTCTTTCTCACGTACGATTTAAAACAACAACTTGTATTGACATTTTAGCACCCTCGAAAAGTATGAAAACGACACTAATGACGAATAATTTGAACATTTTCGCAGCCGCCATTCTGGATTTTCATTTTGACTTTCACACTTTGTCTCTCTCTCTCTCCGGCATGCAATGTAATCGGGCCGATGTGTACAATTTTATCCTACGACACTTTACTCTTGTCTTTTGTTTTTTGCTGCCGGCGTTCTCTCTCTCTTTCTTTCTCTTTGAATTAGAAGAAGACAATCGCAAGTATTAACTCTTTTTAGCGTGACGATTTCTGAAAGTTTACAAGCCGCGTTAAAGAACTTCGTTCCAGAAAACATAGTAAAATGAAAGCCGAAAGCCCTGTACGAGGACAAATGTCTCCTATCTCAGCAAGATGCTGCGACATTTAAATACAAGTGATGTCACGGATGGATACAGAAATTAACATGTAAAAATAAGCAAATGAAAAGCAATATGTCAATCCTGTTGAAAGTCCTTGTAGAAAAGAAAAACGTAACGCTACGAAAGCGATTGCCACTAGCCTACGCACTCAGGACCGTTTACTTACAGGAGAATGGGTAAAACACCGTTACTCATTAATCAAATCTGACACACTACGCGAAAAAGACCATGAGAGAGCAACTTTCGAAATTGAACCAATGAACACGCATTCTCAAATAAAGTAATTCTCTTTATGCGACCATTAAGTCGAAGCTTTTTGGTACGAATCCAAGCGAATCGCTTATTTGTGGTATGGTGCCACCATTGGAATCACACTCCAGGTAGCATTTGTCATTTCACGATTCGATTTATGTTGTAGTAAATCTTTTGATAGAATCGTAGTTGGATATATGGGTCCATGGCTTCGGGGTATGTTGCTTAGTCATCGTTACTAAGACGACGGTAAAGGAAGGGACTTAGAATAGTTGGATTTTAGTGTAGATTTTTTTGTGGAATTCATACTGTTTTCGGTCAGGTAAAAAAAGGAAAATATTTTTTTTGTGAGATTATAGTGTGTAATGTAATAAAAGATGGTTTTTGTACAATGTTAATGAATAATTTTGTTCTGTAATGTATGCTTAGTCATTATTCAAATTATATGGTTATTAGGGTTCCGTACTTAAAAAGGAAAAAACAGAACCCTTATAGGATCACTTCGTTGTCCGCCCGTCAGTCTGTCAAGACCCTTTTCTCAAGATCACGTGGAGGTATCAAGCTGAAACTACCATTAAATACGTAATTCTACGGTCCCTTGGAGCTCTAGGAAAATCACGCTTCTAAGTGAACGCAATAAAAAAATACGGCCATTTATGCGACATATTTTCGTATTCAAATAAATCAAAACCTATAGGGTACTTTCCCGCTGACCTAGAATCATGAAATTTGGCAAGAAACAAGGTCTCAAGCACAAGTAAAGGAAAAAGTTCGATAATTGTTCATTTGTAGTTTTATGACGTAAAATTATATTTTTTGCGATCACAAATTTACATTTGCAGTTGGAGAATTAACCGTGACGTACATCGATGGGAGAACATGTTTTTCAACTACAATATTAAGTTTGTTTTTGGGATAAATTCATCCCAACTACGGAACTCTTCATTGTGCGTGGTCCAAAACGCACTTGGCCGGTTTTTTTTAAATGTTATCTAGGTCTTCGTTTTCAAGTTTTAAGATAGGAATAGGCGAACCTAGAGTAAGGGTGTCCCCCTTAGAGCAGGAGGAGCGAAGCTGAGTGGCTGCTAGCAGGGAGATGAGACTAGCCGAGGAACGAGTTCAATGGCATACGTTTGGAAAGCCCTAAATTCAGCAGTGGACTGGATCCGGTAAAGAGACGTGGAGATTACGTTCAGTGATCAAGCATGGTACAGTGTATTTTTATATCACAAAGCGACGCGCGCTTTACTTGTGATAACCAATTGCTCAAACACGTTGTGATTAGATGCGTAAAGACGAGTAGCGTCATTACATAACACACACACGCACATACACACATTTCCGATTTAGCCATTGTACGATAACGAGAGCTCCTGTGCTTATACACACATTCACAGCATGTTTGTACACTTGGTAACCACAAGTAAAGCGCGCGGCGCTTCGTAAGATAAAAAAACTATATTTGATACCCGTTCCTTCTCTATCTAAAGAGAATTTTGCACTGCACTCAGACTATTTCCACTTCATAATATCCTACGTACCGAACCACGATACCATCCCTAGGGTGTACTATGTTAAATGATGTTTAAACAAGCTTTTGAGAGTTCGCACCACGAAATTGGAAGGCAATTAGGCTTCGTAGTTACAAATTCATTGATCAACAGCACTTATATTAGCTTCATTTTGACCGATACACTGTTTTGGGCTTCATTGGCTGAATGGCGCTTGATTTTAGTGTATTAGTTAAATGTTGGATACTATTATTTCTTTAGCTGATAATTATCCTATTTAGATGACAATGTTTTCCCGTGACTGAAGTATGGGCATGTGATGTGGAAGAATGAGGAAAATGTCATGAGAAAAGTTGAGAATGAATGTCGATGGCTATAAGAGTAGGGGAAGACCAAAGAAACGATGGATGGACTGTGCGAAGACAATACGACTAGAAAGGGGGTGACTACCGAGAGAGTGACCATCAGAAATTCATGATGTAACCGTCAGCATTTTGTGTCGGGATAAAACTACTACATTAAGTCGATACTTACTCGTTATGCCACCCTCGTATTTGCACCGAAACAATGTCAATTTGACGCTAATTTGAACGAAATTCAATTCGATTCAGAGCCCTCGAATATCGGGAGTAGGGCTGCTGTATTTTGTTGTCTCCAATAAACGATCCGTCTGTTCTTATCAAAGTTATTCTTTTAATGATACCTTTTTTTTTTGGGTGGGAAATCATCAAATAACTTCTCCCGCTCTGGGCGGAGCGGGAGGGCGTGTCAGACTCTTACTGACTAAAACCCACCCGTGTTCCTTCGGTTGCCCTGTTGCCGGGCGCCACGATCTCCTTTTCGGTTTTCTTCGCAACCCCGGCAGGCATCGGCCCTAGCGGACCCCGTCAATTATGCTGACATCTCTTTGAGGCACGCGTGGAACACAACGCGCCGTCGACCCGGGCCTGGTCCTTATCGAAAGGTGAGCTACCCATTGCTCACGGTCCGCAAGCCCGCGCCTACGGTGGCCGGAAATCGGCTTGCGACTCCCGACGCCCTGGGCGTCTCCTCCTGCGGCGGTTAGGGGCGTGAGGGCGCGAAATTTGCCTCTCCCTCACGCGTTCCGCCTCCTCCTTCGCGAGCATTACCGCTTCGCAGAAGGAGGTGACGGCCTCCCATTTCCTCTCGCTCCGTACCATGGCCTGAACCAGGGCCGGACGCGAGAGATCACCGCCGCCGATCGCCTCCACGAGGACACGGCGATGCTCCGCCCAAGCTGGGCAGACCTCCACCGTATGCTCCACCGTGTCCTCCGGGCGATCCACACAATGATGACACCCGGGCGTTTCCTCCCGCCTTATCCTGTGCAGGAACCTCCCGAAACAGCCGTGTCCGGTGAGGACCTGCGTCAGGTGGAAGGTGAGGACGCCGTAGCGCCTCTCTAGCCACTCCTCAAAGAGGGGTCTTATCGCCGCAATTGTGGCGTGCCCATTTTAATGATACCTTCGATCCACTATCACTTTAATTTGTTAATTCTTCTAGATATGCAAACTTTTTGCTTTTTACCTTTTAAAGATTTTTTTTTTTTAAATCATTGAAAGAAAAGTTCAAATGACCTCGCCATGTAATGAGTTAGTGGGCAAGGATACCGTGCAATTTCAACGCGCGACGCTAGTCGGTCCAACCCGAAATAAAACACTGAATCGAAAAATCATCGTTATTTTTTTTTAATGTGCGTTTTGTTTGTGCAGAATAAGCAATAGTTCTTTCTTTCTAAACCGTGTGTCACAAAATAATAATTATAAAAACACGGACCGAATAAAATCAGACACCCAGGTGCCCTCCATGAAAGGTTCAAAGTGATGGTGGCCTTACTTATGGAGCTGGGGTTGATCGAATGATCGATTTTCCCAGCAGTATGCAACATAAACGCTTGGACGTGGAGTTGTTGATACCAGTCCACTATCCATCCTATCTATTTATGCTTCTTCTTCTTTTCGTGTGGTTGGTGACTAACCTGGTCTCTGAGTTTTAAAGCCGCCCATGGGCCTCTGACTTAGCTTCACATACCGTCGAGAAATAATAATAATAATAAATAAAGATAATAAGAAATATCTCTCAGGCATGCTGGTTTCCTCACGATGATTTCCTTCACAGGTTTTAAAACAAATAATAATTATAGAATACGCACATGAATTCGAAAACTCAGAGGTGCGTGCCTTGGGTGCTATGACTTGGCAGTCCGACGGTCACACCACTGCTATCATTGCTATTTATGCTATACATACTATGCGTACACAAAAAGAAATGGAAGTGTCTGTTTGTAATGTCAAAATAACAGCTCTTTACTAAATGTATTTGAAAGTATACACGGTAACACAACGGTATTTTTTTTTTTGCATTTTTGTCTGTCTTACTGTTTGTCTGTTTGTTTGTTCCGGCTAATCACCGAAACGGCTGGCCCGATTTTGGCGGGACTTTCACTGGCAGATAGCTGATGTTATACGAAGTAATATAGGCTAGAAAATAATTAGGGTCCTTCCGCATCCAGTCTGTCCCAGCCACTTTAAGGTCGTCGATCCATCTAGCTGGAGGGCGTCCCTCGCTACGCTTGCCAATACACGGTCTCCACTCTTGTACTCGTCTGCTCCACCGGCCATCGGTCCTTCGACAAACATGGCCAGCCCACTGCCACTTCAGTTCGCTTACTCTGCAAGCTATGTCGGCTAGCTAGCACTAACTATAATATATATTATTATTTAAAGGATTGTAAATCTGATACATATTGGTAGTCAATCTCGCTACCTTTTATAAAACGAGGAAAATGTTTGCCACAGCATAAGTTATTCTCGTAGTTCGTACCAATACTAGAGAAAAAGAAGAGAAATTGCTAACAGAATTTTGGCGTCCCTTGTGCAATACCACAGGTCACATTAAAATTGAATATTGATTCAATGCGTGACCCCGTAACAATGCTCACGGAATTCAGTAATGAAATTATGCTAATTTACTTTATTATCACCACAATAGATCACTTGATATGACACCCTCTGGTTTTGATTTTAATGAGCAGTAATATAATTATACTCGAACTATATTAGTCTAAATGCAATATCAGTAGAAGGTGAGGGTGTCTGTTTGATTGTTCTAACGGATGATAAGGTAGAATTATACAGGGTTAATGGTTCAGTAAATGTTGGCAGTCCATTATGGGGACGTAGAAGTTTTGACTCTTAAACAAATGTCAACAATTTTCGAGTAATTTGACATTTTATATTTTTATTTCATACATTTTAAAATACAAAATGTCAAATTACCCGAAAATGGTTGACATTGCCATAGGGCTCATCAGGAGCTATTTGGTAGCAAATGACCTTCTCTACATCCCCTTAATGAATTGCTGACATATAACCAATTACCCTGTATATAAGATACAATTAAGGTTTTGTTTGTTCTAATGGTTGATACATTAGTTAGGGGTCAGTGGACTTGACGGGGTCCGTTAGGGCCGATGCCTGCTGGGAGTGCGAAGAAAACCGAAAGAGATATCGTGGCCCCCGGCAACAGGGCAACCGAAGGAACACGGGTGGGTTTTAGTCAGTAAGAGTCTGACACGCCCTTCTGCTCCGCCCAGAGCGGGGGAAATTATTTGATATTTTCCCATTCAAAAAAAGGGGACAATACTTTTTTTTTTTAAATGTGATTTGCCTATACTGTTCCACTGCTGGATTAAGGCCTGCCTCAAGTCCTTTCAGAAATTCTTTACCCGCGCCAGGTCAAACCAGCTCTTGCGGTACGCGTCCAGGTCATCTCGCCACCTCTTTCTGGGCCGGCCTCGGCAGCGCCGTCCGTCTCCAGGTACCCATTGTGAGAAGTCTGGACTGGGCCAAACCCAGTGATTATCGCATGCGTATGATGTGACCCGCTCAATCCCATTTAAGCCGGACAGCCTTCGTTCCTCAGTTTTATTTAGTAATGTTAAATTATAATCATATTTACTTTAGATAGATGATTATAAAAAGCTGTCAATTCCACATCCTTTTTCCACGTATTGCAGTGTCAGAAGTATTCCTAATTTATTGATTGTTTGTTTGTTGTCAATTGCTAGTGTCGTAAATTGTCTTTGATCCCTGACCCTGACATCAAGCAATAGATACAACTGTCAAGCTTTTATTGCTTGAATACGAGGTTTTTGGCCTTTTTTTTTATCATGTGCGTTTTATTTGTGTAGAATAAACAATTTTTCGTTCTTTCTTTTCTTTTCTTTTATTTTCTTTTCTTTTCTTTTATTTTCTTTCTTTCCCTTTCTTTCTTTCCTTTTTTAATTTGCTGGCAAGAGGGCCTAGGCAAGTGGAAATTGCTTCTAAGACCTTTCGTGTTTGTACAACGACTTTCAACCGGATTGACATAGCTACCGAATACATTTCTGACTTTTCCCCATCGTTATCGCTGATAGAATGACACTTTGTAAAGGCCCTCGGATCTTTGAAAACTGATTAGTCTATCGACCCATCTCTCTATTGCAATCGGTCTTCCTAAGTTCCATGATCCATGATCATCTAACGGTCAAAAATCTACCTCATCTGCCGCCAACACGCCAAGTGCCCAAACCCACGTAACGTAAGCATCTTTCAATATTATTATTGTTTTTACAAAGCATAGTTGTTGAAGAAAAAAATGTTATCGATATCCCTAAAGACCGAAACAAAATCCATTTAAGTCCAGGCAATTTAGTTCAAACCTAACTAACCACAAAACGCAAAAAAAAACAAATAAGTAAACGATCCAGAAAGGTTCTGTAATAAGGTCTCATTTTCTAATAAAGGGTTCGGAATAACGTTTACAGTCTATTCCTGGCAATACCAAACATTTTGGAAGCCCAAACGATGTTGGTTATAACCGGCTAGAACCGGCTCAAACCGCCGGCGGCCGCCAATATCCAGTTGATACCGGTATTGGACGAAAGCGATTTAACAAAAACTTTGACCTATTTTTATTACCTTTGTGGTGTATTTTTCGTTTTGGATGATAGGTTTCAAATGCGGTTTTTTTTTTGAAGATTTTAATTTCATTTGTTTTTGATACAATTTCACTATCAATTAAATAACTCAAAATCGAATACTAGTTTGTTATGCATCGAGAGTAGAAATGATTACTACAATAATTTTTAATCAGGGTAATACATATTTTCGATCGGTTTAAACCGGACACCAATTTTTTTTTTTTTTTTTAATATATTATTTACCAATTCAATTTATAAAGAAACAAGGCGTGTTTACCCACCAGCAAAAATGACCAATTATCACACATCATCACTTTGAGGGATGAATTTTCAAAAAATATTTCTCGTGTGCTCATTTTCGGTATAATAAAAAACTCTTGAATTTAAGATTTTATTAATTAGAAGACAAAATCTGCAACTAAAAAGTTTAAAACAAGATCCTTTTTCAAGCAGTTGGTGGCAGTTATTTTGTTCAATCTCAAACGATGATCACCTCATGTATTAAAACCCAGCCAGCCGTGCTTTGAGGTTATAAAAAACACACCTACAAACATATGTATCTATGTCGTGGCGAGATCTTAGAATTGATCATTTCATGAATGAACATTGACCGCTGGCCACATCATGATGTAGTCTAACATTTGACGATATGACCAGTTAAACGCACGACTACTTCATGACGTGGCCAAACATTAGTGATCATATTGTAAAATAGTTAGATTATTCACCGGTAGAGGCGTTGATGTCGCTTTGTTTTTGTTGTGCATCATGGCGGCGGCATACAACAAATCAAAAAAAGGAGGATGACCACGCAAAAAACTCGAAGGACTTTTATTAGGTTTCCAAACATGATGCAATTATGGAAAGCGAAAATGATCAATTCTAAGATCTGGCCCTGACATGTACATAATTTCGCGTGAAAAATAATACCCTGGTTTTTAGTTTGTCGTTGGTGGTCTTCGGTTTTCAGATATCAATGTAGGTACATATATCGGAATAAATATTCGATACACATTGATTGATAAGCGGGCTGCAATTATTTGGGATAGGATTCATTAGGGATTGAGCGATTCGGGATAGCGGTATTTTCGGATGAAGCTATTTAGCATTCCAAATAACTTTATCCGAAAATACCGCTATATAAGCAGTCTTAGTCAGTCTTAGTCAGTCTTATTTAGGGATGAAGTGATTATATTTTCACAACACTAATGTTTTTTCCAATACTATTTATTCCTAGGTTAGACAGTTAAAGTTTCGACTTTTTCAATGAAGATTTGATTTTGTTGAATTGATGCTTCAGTTTCGTTATAGACTAGGGCCCAGACAAAGTCACATTCTATCAGCGATAACAATGATGGAAACGTCAAAAATGTATGGGATTGACATAAGGTACCGAAAAGCTCATGTCAATCCTGTTGAAAGTCGTTGTAGGAATACGAAACGACTTGATAGCGATTGCCAGTTGCTTAAACCATAATGTCATGTTACCAATACGATGCAATTTTTGACGTCACAAATTTGACGTAATGTGACATCAATTGACAAGTAACGAGTTTAAATGTGACAGTGATCTAAGTGGTCAATGTTTTCGCAAGATGTTTGTACACTTTTCCAACAGAAATACATTATTTTAATGTTGATTTTAAGCGCAATGTAGCATTGAATGAAGCTTTAAAGCCACAATTCCTTATAAGTACATCATTATCATGCTATTTCGATCTTCAGAACCAACGCAGTGGTTTTGCGGCTTGCTAAAGTACTTGAAACTTGCTTCGCAGCCGCTTCAACGAAACGCTTTGCAGCGCTGTGCAGCGATGTCAAACTGAAGCAGTAAATTGACAACGCTTCCTTTGCCGTCTCTCTGAAGTTTAAACTTGATAAATAATTTATGGTAGTGAACTAGCTGTGCCCGCGGCTTTGTTTACGAGTAAAGCAGGTTAATTTTCTGACATAAAAATTGCACTATGCCCTTTTCCTGGTTACTACCTTTTTGCGAAATATGATCAAACTCAATCAATAGGTCCAATCAAATAATTTATTTGCATAATACATAATAAAATTGTGTTACAGATATAAAAGATGTACTTATTTTATTGTAACCTTATGAGGTGTGCACATTAATATATTAGGTACCTACTAATCCCAACATTAAATATACAGAATACATTTTAAATTGAGTTACATTAAAAATAGAAATGTCAAAATAAAAAAATACACGAGTGAAATCAAAATTTCAATAATCATTATATTTGTGTCGCCATTTCAGATAAAATCAGTCATCTTTCATTTAAGACGCAGATATATGACAGTGACCTTGAGTGGTTAGCTCGCGTTTTCTGTACTGAGCTCACGCAACGCGTCGTACGTCCAGCCAGTAAGAGAACTCGCCCATCAAGAAGCGCTGTCCCGAATTTAACGCATTATTAATTTATTATACATAAAACAAAAAGTATTTTAATAAAACTCGTATACTAAAAGATCAATAATTAAATTATCTGAATTTGGTGAAGGTTTTAGAAAAATACGCTTCAAAAATTTTTGCGTGATTCTCAGTTTTTTATCCGCGTTAGACCTAACTTTACAAATTAATTTCACTATGTAATATAAACATAATCCAAAATAAGCCTATATTAAAATATTAATAAAATGCACTAATTTAACATAATTATATTTTTTCCAAATCGTTAACACTACTCGTTTAGACGTCATCTTCAGTATAAAATCATTAAAAGTCGGCTATCGTCGCCTTAAATAATGAAGAAAAAAGAACAACTGTTTATTCTGCAGTAACTGAACGCACATTACAAAAACATTACTGTATATCAACACATTACAAAAACATTACTGTATAAAACATTAACGTATATCAACTGTATAGCAACTTATTGTATATTTTGGGTGCCATGCCCAATAAAATAAAAAAAAACTGGTTTTTATGACTGACGTCTTACGCATATTTAATTTTTTAACCGATGTCGAAAAAAGACAGAGGTTATATGTTCGTAACGTATGTTTGTTTTTTTATTTATTTATGACCACCGATTTCTCCGTCAATTAAGGACCGATATTTTTTTTAAAGTGGTATTCTCTCTAAATGGTCCCATATAATCTTCGCTTGGATAGATTTTCAGTTTTCCCACTTAGTATGTGGATGATATGATAAGTTCTGTCACTGCTATTTACATAGCAGGTAGTGGTTAAATCGCAACTTAAAAAAATCTTAATTGAAAAGGCTTACTACTCTATCAATGAGTTTTCAGAGGATAGAAGCATAAAATAAAAAAGGCCGATCCACTTGTTATTCTATCTTGTTTACCACGTTACTTGTTTGAAACAGTTGTATTTAGTTTGTAGTTTTTTTATGCCTAATTTGTACGCCTTGCACGGCAAAACATAGTGATACAACGCAAATTTTATACCATGTACTATACTACCTATGTTCAACAAATACAATACTTTGACTTTGACTTTGGTATTAGTGTTAGTGGTCAGAAGCCCGAAAATCTGACAACCAAATACTGGGTTGAGGAGGTCAGATAGGCAGTCACTCCATGTAAAATACTGGTATTCAGTTGCATCCGGTTAAACTGGAAGCAGACCCTAACGTAGTTGGTAAAATGCTAGGCAGTTTGATTGTATGTAATAAAGAGTATTCTATTCTGTTCTCTATATTCTTACTGTACTCAACACAGAAATATTTACTTTTACGCTTTATCCAGCTATCTTTAGGTATGGTAAACTTATAAATACCTACGCCATTTTGTTTGCCTATCTATTTTCCTAGATACCAAGCCAATACCAGGTTACTCGATACCCAATTTGCTCGTAACAGGGTCATTAGTAATTGAGTCACAAAACTGTATCAAACAAACAGATAAACTGACTTTTATATTTGTAAATATTGATAGCACTAAAATCACGAAACGACACTTCCCCTTTAACAACAAAATACTCGTAAAACGTGAACCATAACAACAAATTTTATATTTCTATACGAATTCAATAAAAACATTACCCCTCCTGCTGGGGCAGTCGGGTATACCCTCCTTGAACTACTAGGGTAGATCACTAACGTTTTATAGCTGTGATTCGTTCCCCGTGAATTTTACGACCGTAAGGGCTCTTTTACACGAGTGTAGTTTCTCGCCGGTCCGGTCGCGAAGCGAGAATGTTCAATTATCTATGCGAGTCTCGTTGGCTCGAACTCGAAAGCCGATCACCGCACTTAAGCTTTGGTTTCCTAATAAAACGGTGAATACACAGTAACGGCTGTTCAAATACAGAGCGTTTTTATACACTAAATGTCAACTATTAGTGAAAATGACAGATTTTCATGACGGACGTTATTACATGACGGCCACTACTCCGTACCTCTATGTGTTTACTCAAAGCCTCGTATCGACTAGGCAACATTTGCCGCATGACATGTTGCACAACATGTTGTTCAACATGTTGAAAGTTAGCGTGGAACTTTTGTTAGCAACGTTGTCTGCCTACGCATGATCAGTCGTCGACAACATGCTGCCAGAGGAACTAGTGTTTACTTCAACGGCGGTGGTTAGAATTTTATCGAAAAATTCATTTAAAAAATGTAGCAGCAGCAGTATCCCATAAACGTTCATAGTTTTGGTACGGTTCAATTAATTTTAGCACTCGTTCGTTGCATTACGGACATTTCTGCGCGTTACGTCTCCATTCGACAAAATTTGGTGCTCAACTGCATGTTGCATGGAAAAAAACAACAAGCTGCGCATCATAGTTTGCGCGCCAGCTGGTAACGTCGCGCGCTGTTGTGCAACGTTGCCGAACATATTGAGCGTCACGTGTTGCGCATCAATTGTTGCGTAGTGGATAAGAGGCTTAACACTCAAGCATGAATCAAAAACTCGTTCCGCGATTTTCTCGAACTATGTTACTTTTTACACCAACACTTTTAATATTATTGGAGGCAAAAAATACAATAGACGTGGATATATTTAGTAACCTGTTCCACTTAGCTATTTCTAAAGAGCCATAAAAAAAAAAAAAAACAAAAAAAAACCTCAGTACTACATATACCACGGTACTGTTACCAAATATATCCACGTCTATAGTATTTTATAGTGGATTTCCGCAATGTCACGAATCAATTAACTATTTTGAAAGGCGAGAATACTCTTACATTTCGACGTGCGATAAAGTACGTTGTCACATGTATATTTTTTTTTATCTTCATTCGATAATCGGCTACACGAGACGAGAAAATCTTGCCGTATAAAGGAACCTTAGATCACCCACAGAGCAAGTTTACGACACTCCTAGTCTTTGGCGACAGTTTTATTACGGTGCATTATCTTTTTTTTTGGCTAGTTGAAATTCTAAGGAGTGTTGTTGACTCTTTGATTTTGCTATAAAATGTTGGAGTATGTAGGTCCAGTTACGAAAACAAAGTGTTAAGTAAGTTGACACCCTAAGTCAATTTGCCATGTGTTAATGTGCCATTTCAAACAACTTTCAAAGAATGACAGTTGTAATTTAAGTATATGGACCATTTTAATTGGTTGACAATTTATTTTGCTGACCAACAGTAGTAAAGGTAGCTATCAAAGTGACAATAACCATCGTAAGTGGGAAAAAGTGTCTTTATCTAGTTGTGCCCCGCAGTTTTACCCGCATAAGTCTCGATCGCGAGGGAATATCGGGATAAAAGCCGTCCGCTAGAGCCGATGCCTACCGGGGTTGCGAAGAAGTCCGAAAGGGAAATCGTGGCCCCCGGCAACATGGCAACTGAAGGAACACGGGTGGGTTTTAGTCAGTAAGAGTCTGACACGCCCTCCCGCTCCGCCCAGAGCGGGAGAAGTTATTTGATAATTTCCCACCCAAAAAAAAAGTCATGGTCTACCCATATGCCCATTTAAATCCGAGCAGTCGTTTTGGCGTAAAATCATAACAAACAAACTTATAATATTATTATCTTCTCTTTAATTATAGAGAAGAGTAAACTACAATGAAACGGTGTTTCATGAATTAAATGTCGTTAATTTTAATAATAAGCACCTGTCTTCATTTTAATAATATAACATCACGCCTTGTTTCCTCGAAGGGTTGGGCAGAGGTGTCCCTGTAGCAGGTTCACCCACATTTCGCCAGTTATGTTTTAAGTCCCATGTAATAGGGGGCGAGCCTATTGCCATCAACCGGGCACAAATACAGACTCCAGGCTGCTCCTGAGAAATTTCAGATAGAAAAACCCAATAACATTTTGCCCGACCTGGGAATCGAACCCAGGACTTCATGCTCAGCAGTAGCGCTTGCGACCACTAGACCAATGAGGCAGTCTTCATTTTAATGACCTACAATTATCTAATGCTACGGCCGCATCTGCGTATATCGTGACGAAGCTTCGCACAGTGATACGAGATACGCAGATGTGACCAATCATTATCGGTTATAGTCGCAATAGTTCGGGCTGCGTAGCACTTATCGCCCGGGTGGCGGTACATAACAAGCGTGGCGCGTGGTCGGACTAGCGTTGGTTATTAAGTCATTTCAACTGTTGTTCCCGGACTACATAGACGCTCTGTCGAAATAATGGAGAGCCATCTTGGATTATTGCACGATAATTCGTTAAAATTATGAAGCCGCTATTATGACCACCGCATAGCGCGATAACTTTTTAGCGAGCAAAACATACGAAGCTTCGGCACGCATTGCTTTGTCACGATACACGAAGATGCGGCCGCAGCATACGTGAATGTTGTTGCTGTGGTGGCAAACACGGGATATAAACAAAACGTAAATTCAAACGATTTTTTTTATCGAAATTACAACTATCCTACAGCAGTTTGATTTACATTTTTGCGACAAGCACAATTTGGGGAAGAAAAATTCACAAATACCAATCCCCATTTATGATATTATCAATGTGGTTGTTGTTTGTGGTGTTATTGTCAATGGGGATTAGATGAATAACCAATTTGGTAGCACCCATAGATATGAACAATTCTTTAAAAAAAAACTAAGTGAATATTATAAGCGAAACGAGTATCTTCAATTTCAAAATCGTTCGAATTTACGTTCCGTTTACACCGCGCGTTCGTGTTAGGGCCACCGCGGCACCGGTAAAATACCGCGGCCAAACACAAGCTTATCAAACGTTAAAAAAATGTTCAGTAGCAAGACGTATTTGTAATAAAAACTGTTAGGAAAATTGCTCCTATAATCGATCTTCAAAGCCGTAATACCACATTTCATACAATAGAATACCGGGTGCGTGATAGACGTTGCCCATACATCAGTAAATCCCTATAGATTAGGCCTCGTACAGGGTGAGGAGCTTGAGCCGTTGCTAAGGCGGGCGTGAGATATGAAATGTATGAAACGCTGTTTTACGTCTAAAGTTAGGGTTCACGGCCTCGAGCGATGTCACTTGTGACGCGTCTCGCACTGATATGACTCATATTTTCGGTGAACCAGAACACGCGGTCGCGCCGACAGAGGGCGTATTCCGGTTTTCCGAACAAAGAGTGACATATGCACGCGACGATCGCGTATTCGCGCGGCATCGCATTTAAATAGGACGCGGGGTCAAGCGACCCGCGCGCGCGCTCTTTTCATCCGTCGCTCCACAAGTTTCGTCGCGGTGACTCGTGGTGTTTCGGCTGTTTCCGCTGTGAAGGCTTCGAAAATGATGGACTGGTATTAATAGGCCTGGTATTAAATCTATTTTATTTTCTGAAAGAATCTGAAAAGACGTCCGCCATGCGATGTCTGTATAAAGATTTCTTAACTCGCAGCGCCCCTGACGGCGCGAATAGCACTGACTAGCGCAGCGGCATGGCTACAGAAAGTCCCGCCGTGCGCAACCTGGCGGCGGCGGGGCCGTAACACATGGCATGCTCAAAACAGCTTCTTTCATTTGTTTTCTCCGCAGTCGCTGGCGCAAGACGCGTGTCGCTTGAGCGTGTAACTCGCGGCCACAAGGTGGGCCTAATAGTACCCAACGGATAGGGACGCACGATTCTTTGTATACGAAGCTTCAAAGAATAAGGATAGATTCTTTACATTACCGCGAAATTTATTTCATGAATATCAAAAGGCTTTATAGTCAATATCGTTATTGGCTGAAAGGATAATACTTAACTAGGATAAGTTTTTTGTTTTTTTTCAATGGAAGGGGATTTCCGGTTTACACTGGAAATCATCATCCGCATAAAAGCCTTTTCCCAACTTCTTGTTTTCGTGTGATTATTGACTAATCTGGTGTCAGAGTTATAAAGCCATCCGTGGCCTTCTAACTTGGTTTCACATGCCGTCGAGAAATATCTCTCAGGCTGGTTTTCTCACGATGTTTTCAATCACCGTTTTTGAAGCAAAAACGGCAAAGCAATTCTAATCTTTTAAGTGCCTAAATAAATTCTTTGACTTTGATTGACGCAAATCATATTTTAGTCAACATACTTACCCTACAACCTAATAATGAACTGCACAATGCATGAAACATGTAACATTTTTTTTTTATTTCAAGGTCTAAGTAAAAGCAAGCCCTGTTTATTTGTAGAAGCTTATTAATAGCAAAGTAAATGTTTATTGTTAGTCATTAATTTAAATATTAGTATGTAAGTTTTCTTAAGAATAAATAATTTTAAAAAATCCCTAAGGTAAATAATGCTCTAATAATAGTGAGAAAACAGAAACATATACCTATAGGGTTATTGGTTATGTGTCGGTAATCCGTTAGACCGCTTTCACATTAAGGCGACTTTAGCAGCGCGACAGTCGCGCGACAGACGCGCGACCGGTAGCGCAGTCAGAATTTCCTACCATAAACAGAAGCGCGGTGGAAGCGCGCGGCCGCCGCTTTCGCTCAATCGACTATTAATTGAAGAAAGAATATTGAACGATAAGAATGTTGAAATATAATAATAACTATACAAGTAAACCAAGTTATTATTATTACCTGCCCCAACAGCAAGCGTACGTGATAAGGTATAGTCCATTTTATAAACTACGGCGCGACCGCTGCGCTGCTGTCGCGCGGCTGTTCTTATAATGTGATGGCTTGTGCTACTGCCGCGCTACTATCGCGTTGCATCGTCCTAATGTGAAAACGGCCTTAAGGGGATATAGGAGAGACCACTGATGACCCCTAGACCAATGTCAATCATTTTCTAGTAATTTGACATTTTATATTTTAAAATGTATGAAATAAAAATATAAAATATCATAAATGACTCGAAAATTGTTGACATTAACATAGCAGACAAAAGAGGTCAGTTGGTTGCAAATGACCTCTCCTACATCCCCTTAATGGATTATCGACATATATCGGTAATGTATACACTGTTACTGTACTGTATAATATATATATTGTTGTATATTCCGGACTGTAGTTTTCACACGATATTTTCCTTGTACCGTATAAAGTCGATGTTGGCTGAGAATTATTTGAGCCCTGATTTATTACGTTGCTGAATCTCATAAGATTACTCTTAGTTGTAGTGTATTAGATAACTTGATATATTTAGCAGTAGATTTACGGATAGAAAATTGATTAAAGCCGAAATTACATTATGGTCGATCCGACCTAGACACGACCTTCACCCATCTGTTTAATGGATGAAAAGTATTTTATGTCTTAGCATGTTAAAAAATAATATCTGGAAGACATAAAATACATGCATTTTTTAACGACGTTTTCTAAAAAAGAAACCTAGCTAGATCGATTTATCACCCCCGAAATCCCTTTTTTTTTGGGGTCGGAAATTATCAAATTACTTCTCCCGCTCTGGGCGGAGCGAAAGGATGTGTCAGACTCTTACTGACTAAAATCCACCCGTGTTCTTTCAGTTGCCCTGTTGCCGGGGGCCACAATCTCCCTTTCGGACTTCTTCGCAACTTATATATATATAGGGCTGATACCTACCGGAGGTATCAGCCCTAGCGACCCCATCAAGAATTGACGGGGTCCGCTTGCACAAAACGCATTAAGGTTGGGGAGTGGGGGTCGCTACATCACAAGTATAAAATCTACGTACTCGTGACGTCATGGTACATTTTAACTCAATGTATCGTTGTAATATTTTGATAACATAAAAAAAGGAAAAATATGTGTACAATATTTTTTAATATTCTACAAGACCGAAAATAGTTTTTTAGTCATCATCCCTATTGTGTCAGAGACCAATACTTAAAATTACGAGAATTGCATTATCAGTAGCTTGCATTAGTTCCCTCACCGTGCATGTGTTAGAAGGTACGTAAGCCATCACGTAATTACCCCTACATTTCGGAACGGGGGTCTACTACCAATTTTTTTTAGGTGAGAAATTATCACATAGCTTCTCCCGCTCTGGGCGGAGCAGGAGGGCGTGTCAGACTCGCCCCGGCAGGCATAAGCCCTAGCGGACCCCGTCAATTCTACTGACATCTCTTTGAGGCGCACGTGGAACACAACGCGCCGTCGACCCGGGCCTGATCCTTTTTTTTTAAACGTTTTCTAAAATTAAAATTTAGCTAGATCGATTTATCGCCCCCGAAACCCCCTGCATACTAAAGGGAAAAGCCAGTTCTTGGCCATGGTTTGCCCAGCAATGTGGTAAATACAAAAAAATACCCATTTAGTAACTAAAATATTGCTATTACTTATTTGTAACGAAACCTCCGGAATTAAAAGCCTATTAAATCACGACACTCAATCGTTTATTTCCTTATCTAACACTTCCGATTGTTGGTCTATCCTGTCAAAGTAGAGATGGCAACTTTTACTGAAAAAAATCGATACACTCAAAACCGGTTATCAAAAATAGATTTTTGGATAATCGATTTTCAATCAACTCAGCATATCGCAGTCCACTGCTGGACATAAGCCTCTCCCAGGCTGCGCCACAATACCCTGTCCTCCGCCTTCCGTCCTGTATCCAGTCTGTCCCAGCCAACTTTTTAAGACCGTCAGTCCATCTAGCTGAGGGGCGTCCCACACTACGCTTGCCGATACGCGGTCTCCACTCTAGGACTCGTTTGCTCCACCGGCCATCGGTCCTTCGACGAATATGACCAGCCTACTGCCATTACAGCTTGCTTACTATGCAGGTTATGTCGATAACCCCGATTATTATCCGGTAAACTTAATTTCTGATCTCATCCTTCAAAGAAACTCCAAGCAAAGCCCGCTCCATAGTGTCTTCAAATACTGCGGGATTGGCGACGACAAGACTTGACGAAGTTTTCCAAACGCTGCCCAACCTAACTGGATCCTTCTCTCGGCTTCTTTCTCAAAGTTGTGCCTACCGAGCTGGATGACTTGCCTTAGTTAGACGTACTCCTTCACAACTTCGAGAAGCGACCCTTTGATGTGGATTGGATTCGGCAAGACATGCGAACTGTACATGACTTTCGACTTGTCCAAATTCATGCTAAGGCCAACCCGCCGAGAAGCTCCATTTAGGCCGTGCAGCATCTAGTCTAACCGTCAGTTGTTATGCTTTTGTTTAGAGACAAAAGAAAATGTTTGTTCATTTTTCGGCTTCTAAATACGATCCATTGAACCGATTCCGTATATCCAGTTTGTTTATTTAAATAGATTTTTCGAAAAATCGATGTCAATAATAATCGTAATTGACAACTGATTGACATTGATATTTCACATTTTGTTTGGTGCTGTATTTTTTCTACTGCGTTTTTCTATTTGATTTTTGGACGACTTTGACTACGATTATGGACCCTGTAATCGCTCCCAATGACGATCATTGCTTTACATTGGATTCTGTACCCGCCTCCCACGATGACACCAGCTTGCCAATGGATACCGTACCAGTTTCTCGCAAAGGACCTGACACGAATATGAGACCTGAATTATACGAACGTACCAGCTTACCACGGTGTCATCTCATCTGTGGCGTGGATACACGAAGACTTAAGAGATTTACGTTAATCAATGTAGAAGTTCTGTCTATATTTTTCAGCAGTGGATTGTACCACAATAAGCAAGTTACTTTATGAACATAGAAGGTACATACTCAACAACTTTTATTGCATAGTTACGTAACATTAGGTTTGAATTGAATAATTTGGTTGGTTAGTGTCAAGGAAACCATAGAAATAAATAATTGAAGTTTGTTTTGTCTCAAACCATTGCCACATAGTTTATGTGACATAAGTAATGAATTGTATGATCATCAAAAATTATATCAAGAGACCGATGTCATTCAATGTATTTATACATAATAAGCTTTTGATGCTACAGCATGTTAATAGGTATAAATTATTTTTATGACAGTATGCAATTATGTTTCAGATAATAGTCTGGTGTGTCACCAATGTTGGATGTTGGCAAGGAATGTACAACAGCCTTCTGCACCACGATAAAGAAATGTTGTGTAATGACAAATATGATTGTGTGAACTGTGGTCAATCTGTATTAAGAAAGCACTTTCATCATCAATACCAACGTAAAATAGGCACAAGAGACATATAAATAAGAAATATAAATGCAGAATGGATTACACCAAAACTATAAATATGTTTTTTATTAACCTTTATTTTTTAAATATGATTTTTAAAAGACCTACCGACTTCTATGTAAATAATGGTGATTGTTTCTTTATCTACAATGTCAACTCTAATGCCTATAATTTGTTTCTTTCATTGGCGTCATTTGGCCAAAACCTCTTTATCAAATGGGCTTTTCCCTTTCATGAAAATCGTTGGAGCCGTTTCAGAGCTTCAGATTACATATCCATATACATATATACAAGAATTGCTTGTTTAAAGGTATTAGATATCTGGAGTGGGTTGGCAAAAAGAATCCTGGCTTAAGTTTGTTTTAAGTATGATCAAGGAATTCATAAACTATATACAAGGTTATTGGTTATCGACAATCCGTTAATAAGGGGATGCGGGAGAGGTCATTTGCAACCAAATAATTCCTGATGACTCCCATGCCAATGTCAATCATTTTCGAGTAATTTGACTTTTTACATTTTAAAAATGTATAAAATAAAAATATAAAATGTCAAATGACTCGAAATTTTTTGACATTTGCATAGGATTCAAAAGGGGTCATTTGGTTGCAAATGACCTCTCCTACATCCCCTTAATGGATTACCAATATCAAACCAATAACCCTGTATATCTATAGTAAACTACCTCTGAGTAATTAAACAACCGTGTGCTAACTTTATCAACACCTTTTCATATACACGACTATACTCCTCTGTTCATGCCCACGACCCAACACAATAGCGTGGTGATATATGACAGGCCACGACTTGGCTGCTATCCAATAGGCCACACAATAAAACCTACGCTTTATTGAAAGAGATAGCGGCAGCGTTTTTTCATCATAAAGAGAAAAGATTTATTTTTTTATGTTTGTTTTATTAAGGAAAAACTCAAAAACTACTGAACCGATTTTAAACTGGCGGAAGCTAGTAACCAAAAGCAAATTTTTATCAGTTTTAAATACTGAATATAAGGCAAGGAACATCACAGTTACTCTTTAAAAAAAACGTTGTTATCCGTCTATCAGTAAGGGAACATTACACGGATCGTTTTATTTGAGAATGATTAGCCTCGCTTTTTCGGGGAAGTACAGAAGAGGTCAATCAATCTGCCTAGCGTTTTCTCAACCATGTTGGGGTTGGTTTCCAGTCTAACTGGATGCAGCTGAGTACCAGTATTGTATATGGAGCGACTGCCTATCTGACCTCCACAACCCAGTTACTGGTATCACGATACCCCTTGGTAAGACTGGTTGTCAGACTTTCGGGCTTCTGACGACCCGTAACGTCTGTCAAAGATCCAAGAATCCAGCCGGGACCCACGGCTTAGCGTCCTTTCCGAGGCACGGAGGGGTCTCGGTATGCTAAGATGATCACCCAGCCACGGCAAGCTGACCACGGCAAGCTTAGCTTAACCTGATCTATCAACCCGTGCGGCTGTTATTACTTAGCCATGAGCCCTTCTGTGCTCTCTCTGATAGCTCAGAAATTCCTCAAGGGAAATTCAATTACAAGTCATGATGGACACAGAAATAAGGGGTACGCATTCGTCAGATCGCATTCGATTCAAACCGTCTACGGCTCAGTCACTAAAACAATGCATAAGTTACAAAAAAAAAAATGTTACGTTCGCTACCGCTTTCAACATAGCAGAGCCTTAAAACGACCGACCCAACTTGTAAGGAGGACCGCAAACTTTTTATAATGTAGATCAATTTGCTCGCCCCTACAATATATCTGAGAAAGCAATTAAAGTTGGTAGTTTTTGTATGTATAGCGATTGGGTCGAGCCCATATTATGTCACCATAGTGTAGGCAAGGTTATTTGACAAAAAAAACGAGCGAGCCTTTCCGTACACGTTTACGATGTGTGTGATATTTGACATCTCACTTTAGTAATAAGCAACATTAAAGGGGCTGAGCCTCGTCAAGGTCGTTTCTGACGGCCAACTAGTCAAAAAGCGCACGCTTCCTTGACTTCCTGTAACACATTTCCGTCCCTTTTCACGAAATCGCTCCTACAGATTTAAATATTTAGATTTTGATTGCAGGAAAACGAGAGGAAAAATGTTACACATCAAAAATATAGAGAAGAACATTATCGTTGTCATACGTATAAATTATGAGTCAATTCGATAATAATACACAGTACATATTAAAGAAAAAAGAGTAGAGGAAGAACTAATCAAAACCAAAGAAACGATGGATGGACTGTGTGAAGGCATGGAGAAGATATGGCTGGAAAAGTGGTGACTACTGACATGACGGCTATCTATCTGCCTAGCCTTTTCCCAACTATGTTGGAGTCGACTTCCAGTCTAACCGCGTGCGGCTGAATACCGTATTTTACATGGAGCGATTGCCTGTCTGACCTCCACAACCCGTAACTGGGTAATACGATACCCCTTGGTAAGACTGGTTGTCAGACTTTCGAGCTTCTGTCGACCCGTAACGACTGCCAAAGATCCACGAATGACAGCCGGGACCAACGGCTTAACGTGCTTTTCGAGGCACGTAGGAGTCTCGGTATTTTAAAATGGTCACCTATCCACAGACCAACCTCGGCATGCGTAGGATGGATCGAACCGTGTGGCTGTTATTACTTAGCCACGAGCTCCTGAAATGGCGACTAATAGAGAAATATTGAAGAAGAAGTGTTGCGTCAACCCATATAAATTGGAATAAGGACCGAAGGATGATGCAAATTGGTTCACTTTGGTTAAAAGACACACGAGAGACGTACATTGAATGATTCACTTTTACGCTTACACAATTCGATTTGGTCGCTTCTCAAACCGAGTACCTATTACTGCCATTACGGGTAATATGAAGCCAAATTGTCTGACAACTTACCTAACTTTAGATAGAAGAATATCAGATTGTCCAGTAATTTAGTTTTGGAGGTCAGACAGCAGTCTATGTAAAATATTAATATTTAGCATCTGGTAAAATTGAAGTGAACCTTAACCTACATAATTGCTTCAGGCGTGACCTTGCGGAAATATATTATAAAATACAATAGACGTAGATCCGAGCGCCCGGTGTGGCAACACGCCATGGTCGGGTTCGTGACAAGTCAATCGTCATCCTGAGAATGCCTCGTCGAGAGGTGAAACACATGTCGATTTCTTACAGGGTTTTTTTATGAATCTTTAGGAATAGTTAAGTGGAATAGCTTACTAAATATATCTTCGTCTATAGGACTCTAACCTAGTTAGGAATTGGCTAGGTGTTTGATGAATTACTAGAACAAAGTAATCAGAAATCTATCGAATCGTATGCAAAACACGAATTGAATTAAATTTAAAAAATAATTAATTATATAGTAAAAACATAATTAATAATAATTATAGTTAATAATTATATTATGATTAATAATTATATAATAATTATTAATTATATATTGTATTTTTTTTTTAAATTATTGATTGAATTTATGTGTGTGTGTGAATATCTAATGGCGTTGTCATAATACACACATCAAAAGTGTCTAGGGATCAAGCATTTTTATGCGGATTTCTTGAGATTGAGATGTGGCTTTGTAATAAATTTATGATTATATAAATTTATATGGATCCTTTTTGGTGCATTTCATAATTTGAAACAGGAACTGTTAATCAAATTCGAGTAAAAGATGAAAATCAGCTGTCAATATTTTCCCTATAAAAACATACAACGCATTGAAGACATTATTAGTGCTACTGTTTCCCTACTACTGATTAAAACCAACGTTATTATGGAGCGGCGACGTCATTTAAGCAGGGAAGAAATGCTCAGAGCCGTGGGAATGATAGAAGCTGGTTCCCGGCAACGTACTGTGGCTTTAGCTCTGAATACAAGTCAGAGTGTTATCAGTCGACTTTGGACACGTTACCGAAGCACTGGTACCGTGGCTGAGCGCCATGGAGGACGGTATCGCTGCACCACACGGAGACAAGACCGATACATTCAAATCTAAACTCGAAGAGCTCCAACAATAACCGCCATGATGTTAGCCGTGAGGCTTCATCACTCTTCAGGGAACTTAATTAGCGACCAAACAGTCAGAAACCGCTTGCATGAAGTGAACCTTCATTCCCGAAGACCGCTACGGGTACCACCTATAGCAATGCACAATCGTAGGATTCGATATCAATGGGCTCTTGAACACAGAAATTGGGCAGAAGAACAATGGCGTTTCGTGTGCTTTTCTGATGAGTCTCGTTTTGGTATGAGACCGGATACAAGACGTATACGACACTGGAGAACCCCTGGACGCCAACAGCGATTAAAATCCTGC
Source organism: Omphaloscelis lunosa (assembly GCA_916610215.1). Classification (NCBI taxonomy): domain Eukaryota; kingdom Metazoa; phylum Arthropoda; class Insecta; order Lepidoptera; family Noctuidae; genus Omphaloscelis; species Omphaloscelis lunosa. Next base: position 12,604,080 of record OU744267.1, read on the forward strand.
CAGGAAGTCCATCCTTATAGTGGTGGAACCATCATGGTATGGGCGGGTATTTGGATCGGCGGAAGAACTGAGTTGATTTGGATCAGAGGCAACCTCAACGCTCAAATTTATGCTGAGACGATTGTATCTGACGTCATCGTTCCTCTACAAGTGCAAATCGGTCCCTTATTTCAGTTAATGCATGATAATGCACGACCGCACACCGCAAGAGTTGTAAGACAGACTCTCGCCGCAGCTAACATCAATGTCCTGCTCTGGCCTGCTCAGTCGCCAGACTTGAACCCGATTGAGCATGCATGGGATATGCTACAGAGAAGAGCTCTGCCGAATATGGAGGGTATCCAGTCGCAAGAAGACCTTTTTTTGTTGTTGCAACGAACATGGGCGGCCATTCCACAGCGTGATTTGGATGAACTCATTTTGAGTATGCCAAACCGATGTTCTTGTGTTGTTAGTGTTCGCGGTAGAAACACGGATTATTAATTGTTTAAGTTACCCAATAAAATTTTAAAGAAAACTGTTATTTCAGTATTTTTTTCGAACTTTAATGTTAGTGGTTCAAATGTCAAAAATCCCTTTATTAGGAAAATGGCAAATTTCTTTATTAATGCAAAGGTGACTTGGTTTATCGTTACTGTGACAAACGAAAACACTTTATTTGATGAATCCTTAAAGAAAATTTTAATTAATATCAATCAGGAGAAAAGTTATTGCAAAAATATATGTTGATCCCTAGACACTTTTGATGTGTGTATATAACATTTGGCAAGCTGACTATCAAGGGTGCTGAACATAACTGAATTTAAGTACGGCCACTCATGAAAACTATTTTCAAATACCCAGCTAATAGAAAAAATCTCTTAAAAAAAGAACCCTTCATTAATTTCACGCCAAAAAATTCGGTAACGGACTGACCAATATACGACGAAGGGTTCTCGATTATGGAGAGCCCTGACACGACCATTTTCCTCAATGGGCTACTACAATTTACAGGCTCTTAAGTAGCTGGTACACGCCATGTTTTCCCATGAGCCTGTAGCAACAGAGGAACGTATATGTTACACCTGGTAACGATATCTTTATATTCACCTTGGAGAAGAATAATTTGTATCGGAGTATCTTCGTTGGTTCCTACGAACAGGCTTTGGTGATGCATTAAGACCTCTAATGTACCTTTGGTCCAGAAATAGGCAAATTGACACCCGACACTATATTGCAAGGAGAATTTTAGGCTTGTACCTTATTAAGTAAATTGGGCTTGAACACAATAAATTGGCATATGTGGGTGTAACCTACTTTTACTTTACACCTCTGCAAAGACGCTATCTCTAAGATACGCCTTTTTAGGTTTTTTATTGCATTCAATAGCTATACCAATTTTGCATCTAATAAACCAAATAGCGCTATCTAACCCAAAACATTTAAAAAACCACTACGATTTTTTTAAATAATTATCTAAATTTTTCCTTAAATTACAATTACCAAAAAGTCAATATTCTCAAAAATTACTCCAATTGAAACAGCTCTTTTCGGCTTAGCAGGGCAGTGTAGACCCTTTAGGGAATAGGCGTGATTCGATATTTAAGTTTTAGAGGTTTAAGTTTCATGAATGTATTGCCATCAACTAGAAACAAATCGACTCCCACCCTTTTTTTTTGTTTGGAATTTTCTCAAATAACTTCTCCCGCTCTAGGCGGAGCGGGAGGGCGTGTCAGACTCTTACCGACAAAAACTCGCCCATGTTCCTTCGGTTGCTCTGTTACCTGGGGCCGCGATCTCCCTTTCGGTTTTCTTCGCAACCCCAGCAGGCATCGGCCCTAGCGGACCCCGTCAATTCTGCTATCTATCTGTCTGTGTCTATCTATCTGTTCAGTTCTCCGACCTGAGAATGGCAACTAAAAAAATCCTATAACATTTTGTCCAACTCGCACGCGTAGCATGACCACTTCTATCTCTATTCTATGAAAAAAAGACGTTATCGCTTTCTATACAAAATTTTATATTTTGACATCATTTTGACATCGCCCGGTTTAAAAAGTGGCACTCTGGGACACCGACTGAAGTGAAAACTTGAAAAATTTTATTGTGCAGGAAATACTTTTAATGAGGTGTTGGTAACGGTAACGGTAACAGTGTCACGAGTTCAATTGTTTTTTCCTATCTCGAAAATGCCCAACGCGCCTAAAGAAGTTTTCACTTTAAAAAATCTACAATCTGTATTTTTTTTTTTTTTTCATTTCTTGCCTTTCTAAGTCGATGTCGTCCGATGATCGAATTTCGAGGCAGTTCAACAACTCAATCACTCTGTCTAGCCTTTTCCCAACTATGTTGGGGTCTGTTTCCTAACCCGATGCAGCTAAATACCAGTATTTTACATGAAGCACAACTTTTACCTCCACAACTCAGTTACTGGGTAACACGATACCCCTTGGTAAGAGGCGAGTTCATCTACTAACAAACTTAAACAAGAAACCAGTTAAACAGAGCACGTTCTAACAATGCTTCAGTCAAACGCTCTAGACTCAATGTAATACGAATGCGTCATTTACTATTTGTTAGCGACTACAACGGAATGAGCGCACTGCACTTTCTGTAATTAGAGCAGAGGTCAGTATATTTGCGTCAGGAATTACTAGATTAAAAATATTTATTATTGTAGTGCAATGGTTTATAATTTTTCTTACGGATACATAATGTGTTTTGAAAATGAGTTCTTTTAATTGGTATTTCCTCAAAAAATCAGTCTTAAATTCACTCACATCTAGTACATACATTATGGGCAAGCGTTGAAATATCCCTGTAGTAAACAGACATAACCTACGCAGGCACACATTTAACTTTTTCGTAATTTTTGTTTTTGACACCGACTCGTCCTAGTACCAAAATTGGAAGATAATGACCAACCCGCTCTGGACCCGCGTGATGGATAACTGCCCACTCCCTCTCACATAGAGGAGGCCTGAGTTTCGGTAGTTGGAACATTATATTGCTGTCGAGCGACCCGCCCCTGCTTCGCTTAAGACGAGGAAGTTTGGCAATATTTCCTTCTGCACATATGGCTTCCCTCATTAACTGCATAACTATGTAAATGTCTATTAACTGCTTCCAAATTACAATGTTTTTTTGAAGTGAAAACTTCTTTAGTCGCGTTGGGGATTTTTGAGATGGGAGTAAACTATTGATTTCGCGACGCCATGACGACATCTCATTTTTGTAAACGCGATTGTGCTCTTTATTTATATGAGGTTACGGATCAATGATCTATTCGTTTTTACTTCAAAAAATTGTAAACACGATTGTACTCTTTATTTATATTGTGTTAGAGATCAATGTCCTATGCAAGTATTTTTACGTATTAAGTATTAAGTATTTTTTTGAAAGGTTTCGGAAGCTTTTTTTTTTTTCTAAACCCGATTATGCTCTTTATTTAAATAAGGTTACGGACCAGTGTTCTATACAAGTATTTTTCTTCCACTAAGGCGGTCTTGTTCAAGTTTTTACAGGATATTTATTCAGATTTGTTACAATTGTAATGGCAATTATGTCATTTGGTTTAAATAGGTCTTTATTTTTATTATTTTACATTGATTCTTTTATATGTTGTGAATACGTTGTAGGCACAATTATTTATGCAAAATACCCTTACCTGAAATATAAAAAATTAAAAACCATTTAATTCGACAATCTTTGTTCAAAAAAAAAAAATTGAAAACGTCGCATTATTGTCAAAATGATTTACTCGTACTTATCAATAAAAATTAGATACTCACATCGAGAGTCTAATGTTACAATGTCTTTAAAAAAAAAAACAGTGGCACTCCGGGAGTGCCGACAGAAGTGAAAACTTTAAAAAAATCGACACCGCGGTAATCAACGCATTGATGTCTTTTACTCCACGCACCACGGTAATCAACGCGTTGATGTCTTTTTAATGGTCAAAAGCTGGTGTCATCACGGTGTCGCGAAATCAATGGTTTAGTCCCATCTCAAAAATGCCCAACGCGCCTAAAGAAGTTTCCACTTCAAAAAATTATACCAGTTGATACTTTGACATGGTCTCAAATCTCAATATTACCCTAGAGTTATGAGATATCACAAGGAACACGTTGTATAATAAGTTAAATATGATTGTATTAGGTATTCCTACAATAAACCTTTCGGAATAAATGCTCTAAATGATGGTGAAAACAGAATAAAAAATAATTCTGTAGTTAACAAGATCTAAGCGGTCACAGACAACCAAAAAGCGACTTTGTTTTATAATATGTATAGAGATATATGTATATTGTGCAGTCATAAAAGCTTGCAAATGGACTTCCAACAAAAAGTGAATAAAATTGTCGCCTTCGTTTATATAAACTATCAATTCTCAAAAAATAAACGACCTCTTCAAAGCAGCCGAAGTACTTTCGGTCACATACAAATAATTTCAAACGTCATTGGTCATTGACAGTGCAAAATGAGAACCGGTGAGTGTCAATTCACGCCAGGAAACCGATACATGTGCCTCTAGAGTGATGTACTATTTTTTTTTTCGGATGTATTGCTTCCAAACAACTATGTAGGTTGTTGGATAGAGGGCAATTTTTGTACTTTTTTTAACGATATTTGGGGGATGAGAAACGGTAAAGTTTTCCAGGGAAGTATAGATTTTATTACTGCACTTCTTTGACTTTTTCAATCTCATAAATTCTACTTTCTTAGTAAATAGAAATAACGGCGAAAGAAATCATCGTGATAAAAGCAATCGCAAGTATGGTGGTATTTTTTTTACAAAAAAAAATATGCCTATGGTTAAGCAGACTTAAATCATTGCTTAACTTTAAGTAACGTTTAATGTTAAGCGATGATTTAAGTCTGCAATTAGTATATTTAGTATATTAAACACTACAGGAACAAACAACCGACAACATTTTACTTTTATTATCATTACCCTAAAATTAATTAATGATTTTACTTTTTTTTTAAACGTTTTATGAGAGTTGTAAGTTGGTATGCGATCAAAATCGCGAACAGCATTTTAACCAAGCAAAAAAATCCATTACCTATTTTTTAAAAATATTGAAATACGATAAATAAATCTAGTAATTACAAAAATCTTTTTACAATAAAAACAACCGACTTAAAGAAAATACTACAATGTGAAAAATAACTTTAATTTCGGAAGTCGGAGTCTTTGGTTTTGATTTTTCGTTTTTTGCCACCGACTTATGTTTATGTTTTTTTTTTTTTTTCACTTTTTAGTGGTGGTACTACTCCAGACAAATTGGAATACCACTATCTGCTACCAGTGACAGGAACTTATCATATCATCCAGATACTAAGTGGGAAAAAACACGTATTATTGAAGCTAACTCAAAAACTATCCAAGCAAAGTTAATGAAATTTATATGGAACTACTTTGAAAAAAAAAAAAGAATTTTTAAAATCGGTCCATAATTCAAACTCAAACTCAAACTCAAAGCATTTATTTCAATTTTGAATTGTCAAAGAGTCGGTCAGTTAGTCAGAAAGTTGAAGCTAATTGCCCATTCCAAAACGTAAATCTCTATGGAGAAGAACGGGCAAGAAACTCCAAGGACACACTTTAAATATAGATATTACAAAATCCTGGGTACATCATTCTTGTTGCTTCTATATGTGAGAAATCGGCGGACATACATAAAAAAAAAAAACATACGCTACGAAAATATAACCTCCTCCTTTTTGGACGTCGGTTAAAAAATTAAAGACGTCATAAAAACAAGCAATTTTTTTTAATGAGGTGTGGCACCCAAAATTATCAATAACTTCCCAAACATATCACAGACCTACACAAAATGGACCAATTCAATTTAGGTTTGCATGAATTCCTAGTTTCAAAATATTATTATTCAATTGACTCGAATTGAATGATTGTTGTATTCTAAGTACTTTTTTTGGAAGTCTGTTAAAAACCGGCCAAGTGTGTGTCGGACCACGCATGAAGGGTTCCGTAATATGAGAGAACATGTTTTTATTTTAAAACCGCAAATGTAAGTTTTTCGATTATTACTTGTAAAGCCTATTTCGCTGTGATAGTTTTCCTTTTAATTTCGTTATATATACTACTGCCGTGAATTTTTCACATATCCAAAACCAACCACTTAGCTGGCAGGGCACTTGACTCTAATAAAAAATTAACATTTTAAAATATATTATTTCTAAATTGGATCCCCGAATCCAAAAAAACGTACAATATTTTTGAACGACATTTCCAACGACACGCCACGCCATGGGATAGATGAGAAAAAAGAAACATCCCCACTTTGCGTGTAGGGGCGGTAAGTACCCTAAAAAAAAAGTTATTTTATTTTACTACTTTATCGGCGTGATAAATATGTATACCCATGCCAAATTACAGCTTTAGTACTAATAGTCTCTGAGCTAAGCCGCAGACAGACAGACAGACAGATAGACGGACATGGCTAAACTATAAGGGTTCCTTGTAGATACGGAACCCTTAAAACGTTTTTACATCTTCCGTAACAGATCCAAATATCTGTTATTAAATAACAGTCTGTTATTTTTGTACGAACGATAAATACGTATTTAGATAATAATTGTAAATTTTCTTTATTTCTATTCGTTTTAATTTTTTTTATTTTTATAATTGTCAGTAACAGGTAACACGACCTAATTTAGGAGTCACTTTTTCGTAAATGTTTGTTCTTGTAATGCTCGTTTTCAGCTTCACTAAGTGACACTTAAATGAATCCCTAAATAAAAGTACATTGTTAGATTTCAACACTAGGCTCAGTGCTGAGCCTCAAAGAGATGTCAGCAAAATTGACGGGGTCCGTTAGGGCCGATGCCTGCCGGGGGTGCGAAGAAAACCGAAAGGGAGATCGTGGCCCTCGGCAACAGGACAACCGAAGGAACACGGGTGGGTTTTAGTCAGTAAGAGTCTGACACACCCTCTCGCTCCGCCCAGAGCGGGAGAAGTTATTTGATAATTTACCACCCAAAAAAAAGGCTCAGCGCTGAAAGTTGAAAATTCAACAATGCACTTTTATTTAGGGATTCATTTAAGTGTCGGCGAAAACGGGCATGAGACCACCAACTGTATTTTTAGGGATATTAAATACTAAGTGCTTCTCTTTTTTACACTTTCATCAGATATTTTTTGAACAGAGCTTAACTATATCAAGTTATAATACCGGTGATCACAAGCACAACAATGGCGGTCACTGCAATATTCCGGGGTCGATGTTTGAACTGTGATCCCAATAGGTATTGTATAATAGTCGGTGATGTCGCTCGGTAAGTGAATAGTTAGACGTGGTATTCCGTTAACGTAGTCCAATGGATGGATGTTACTGCCTATTTACTTGATTTATATTTCTTTCTAGATGGGAAAGACGTATTGCTAAGAAATATTGTATAAAATGATAGGAATATATCGGTTTTCGTTTGATATAATAAATTGTGTTGATAATCTAGGACAGTAGCAGTATCCCGATAACTAATAACTTGATAGTCTTTAGGGGTCGAATGAATCGGGAATTATCGCATTTCCGAATACAAACGAATGCTAATTTCCATGACCATTAATTATTAGATTTATTGTGTATTGAAATTTGAATTCAGAACTAAGTAGGTACTTTATTTTTTATTTTTTTTCGATTTTTAATTTTAGTGATTATTTTATTTACGCATACGTATTTACATGATAATAATAATATGTACAAGTATATAAAAAGGGGGGAAATAATCATCATCTTGATTTCTGTCTGAGATATTTTCTTTGAAACAACATTTTTTATTTTAAACTTTTCCGTTTTAACTCTTGATATTAATAAGATTTGAATAACTGCGCGTTGGTATCATTTCATTTAATCATGCTTTTCATTGTATAATATGTATTAATCTTACAACTGTGCCGTATAAAGCGCAGTCTCACTTTTTGCTTGATTTTTTAACAATTTTAACATATTTATTTACTTAGAAAATAATATATATATACACATTTGCAATGTGTTTGTCAAGACCTTTCTTTTGATGTCAAACATGTCATGATTATCTCATTTTTTTTTCGAGGTCACAAATTTACGTGTAATATAAAATTTAGGGAGAATTTATATAGCTTATGTTAGCCGGACCATTATTACAAATCTCTTGACACCTCATTCATCAAAATCGGTTCCGTAGTTTAGGCGCTACGGTGGAATACACGTAAATACAAAAATAACATACACTCATACATAATATGCTAAAATCATAACCCTTCATTTTGGGTTTGTCGTAGTCAGGTAAAAAAAGTCGTATAATAGGTATTAGTTTCCTAAAAAAAAAAGAGATAAATAATACGATAAAGGTGCTCCATACGAGATACATGCTTCTCACATTTTAAATATTCCATTTGTGTTTTCTTTTTCGTTCTAAAATCATAACTACAAAATTCGAAGTACAGTCAGTTCCATAAATATTTAGGTGGGCAGAACCCACCTGTCAAAACTGAGTCGTCTCGAATTTTTACTTTGACTCCAAGTCTTATACAAATTTTACGATTTCTCATTTAGCTTAAAGGCAATCAGCTCGAGTGTACTTCAGTTTACCTACCGTCGCAATTTCCATAGGCCATGCTCCTTTATTTTATTTTTATTTACCTTTTAAAATAGGACTGTCGTGACAAATTACAAAAGAAGTGAGCTCATGTTTTGTTTTTTTTTTTTAAGAAATTACTTAGTTAATATAAAAAATTAATAAGAATTGGTTGTACTTATTTCTTTTATAAATATTTGCAATAAAAACTCAAATAATAATTATTAAAAAACGTAAAAAAAAGAATCCTGAATTAGTGTCTGTTGCCATCTATACACTTGTAACACCAATGGTACTGCCGATTCGTTGAAGACTTCATAAAACTACTAGCTGCGCCCCGCGGTTTCACTCGCATAAGTCTCGATTCCGTGAAAATATCGGGATATAAAGTAGAGTTGCGGCGAATAGTTGTTATACCGAATAGTCGGAAACCGATTAATCGCCATTCCCTGTGGCGAATAGTCGAATACTCGCCATTATTACTCGACATAAAAAAGGAATATAAAAAAGTATATTTATTCTCAAATAATAAAATAGTTTATTTATTTTCTGAGGTAGGTTTGTTTTATGAAAAAAAACGCAACTGACTTGATCCCAATCCTGCAGAAACACCACAATCACCTTTCGGACTTTAAATATGAAATTATTAATTAAAAAGCCTAACTAATTAACTTCAACATGACTGATTTAGCTAACTTTTATATTAATTAAAATAATACTAAGTTTTTTGCTTTTAAAGATAGATAAAAGTTTAATTATTTTTAAGTCTATAGTTTTTCTGCTCATTAACAGTTTATTTTTAATTACAGACAACTATTCGCCGAATATCGAGTAATGCCGAATACCGAATAATAGCGAGTATTCGCGGCATCTCTAAGATAAAGTATCCTATGTCTTAACCCAGGTCATGGTCTATCCATGTGCCAAATCCGTTTAGCCGTTTTAGCGTGAAATCATAAGAAACAAACAATTTCACTTTCGCATTTATATTAGTTAGGATACAATACGGAAATCCATTATAAAATACAATAGAAGTGGATATATTTAGTAACCTGTTCCGCTTAGCTATTTCTAAAGAGTCTTAAAAAACCCTGAAAGAAATCGACACGTGTTTCACGTCTCAACGAGGCATCCTCAGGATGACGACTGACTTGTCGCGAACTCGAATACGGCGTGTTGCCACACCACGCGCTGAGCGCAGACTGGAGACTGGAGTTAGGATATTAAAATTTATTAATCGTTTTTTACACAAGACAAAGACATAACTGGCGAAATGTGGGTGTACTATAGATACACTTCTGCCCAATACTTCGGAGAAACTTCAAAAAAACATCTGTCGAACAGAACAGAAACAGGCGTAATGTTATGTTATTTTAAGTATTTATACTATGATGATATGATATTTATATTTAAAATAACATAACATCACGCCTGTTTCTGTTCTGTTCCACAGATGTTTCTTGAAGTGAAAAGTTCTTTAGGCGCGTTGGGCATTTTTGAGATGGGAAAAACAATTTAACTCGCAACACCGTTACCGACACCTCATTTTTTTAAACGCGATTGTGCTCTTTATTTATATTACGTTACGGATCAATATTCTATGCAAGTATTTTCTTGTTCAAGTTTTCACGTCTGTCAGCACACCACTGTTTTTTTTTTTTAATTCGCTTAAAAAACAAAACGCAACCCATACAGCATCAGCTTAACACTTTCGACTCCAACCACTTTTCATAGAACTCATACGCCATGCCGTAATACATATTACAAGTGAACCCTCCGGGAGGGTTACTGGCATTACGTTTGCGCTAAAGTTAACCATCGCAGACGAACAACGGCATTAGGTTTAAAACCGTGATAGAAAACACTGTAAAACGAAATAAAATAGTGTCTTATCTCTATAAGTTTCCAAGCTTTTAAATTTTAGTTAATATTTGTAACCGTGACAAAAAATATTTTTAAAATAAAAATGCTTGGATTTTAAAACCAATGTAAATACTAATAAATCTTGTTATACATCAAATATACATCAGAATTTATTTTCACGATTTAGAATGCTGTATGCGCTAATAAAACCTACATTTAAAATGAGCCCTCCGTGAGGGCTCAGGGCATCCAATATGTGACTAGGTGAACCCTCCAGGAGGGCTCCGGCACTGAACGTGTTAAAACGTATTATAGTCAAAAGCAATATTTCGTTCATCAAAATGCGTTAAAAATGCGATTTTCGTTAAAAAGTAACGTATGCATTCGACTGTACAATCGTGGTCTGTGGGACAATTCGGGTCATTACATTTTTCCGCCCGAGACCCATCCCTTTTAATACTCGTAAAATTACAAGCATCCCTAAGGGAACTGGCTGATAAATCATGTTCTGTTTTCTAGGGAAAAAAAAAAAGACGAATTGTATTTTATTTTTGCTGAGTTTTTAAATTTCGAACGAGAACATGGCGCGCGTTGTGTTTTTTCTTATATCAGTAATTAGGTTTAATAAAAAATCTTGAAGATCTCGTTTATGAATTTGCAGCGGAAAAAAATAATAATGATAACATGAGTATTTTACAATAATTTACAACTTTGTAAAAATGCTAGTGTAGTGTAGTATGGTGCAAAATAGGTTATAGGTTTTCCTGTAATCTATAGGTAAAAAACCATAGGTACTCTGTATCTTTTTTCAAAATTTTAGGCTCAGTACTTTCGGAGATAAGGGAGGGACGGTAAATTTTCATCGAATTTCTTAAATATCTATAAAAGTGTTTATTTTAAAATTATATAAAAAATATGTTTAAGATCTCCGGAATAAGTCCTTTCATTGGTATGTCACACGGTACTATTAGCAAAACTTTTATTTTTAATTTTCTCGTTTGCTCCCCAAAAGTGACCCCTATATTCAAAATTCATTTATTTATGCTACACGTTCGTGTTTGGGTCATAGAAATACATATGTGCACCAAATTTCAACTTAATCGGTACATTCGATTCGGAGCAAATTGGCTGTAACAAACGGACAGACAGACAGACAGACACACGAGTGATCCTATAAGAGTTCCGTTTTTTCCTTTTGAGGTACGGAACCCTAAAACTACTTTTGACAGGTGCCCGGACTTGACGTCTCAGTGCTGCCACCTCTCATTACCCACATTTTTTTTGGGTGGGAAATTATCAAATAACTTCTCCCGCTTTAGGCGGTGCGGGAGGGCGTGTCAGACTCTTACTGACTAAAACCCACCCGTGTTCCTTCGGTTGCCCTGTTGCCATTACCCACACGGGAATTAAACATAACTAGAGCGAATTGAGTGTTAATCTTACTATTACACAATTTACAACTACACAATTGATATAATGTAAGATTTTTCCTTTACCTATCGTGGATATAGTTAATCAAAAATCCATACATCCGACAAATAATACCATATCTGCGGTATATACTACATCTGCGGTTTAATACAAATATATCCTCAACACAGGACAGATGTTAGCAGAATTGACGGGGTCCGCTAGGGCCGATGCCTGCCGGGGTTGCGAAGAAAACCGAAAGGGAGATCGTGGCCCCCGACAACAGGGCAACCGAAGGAACACGGGTGGATTTTAGTCAGTAAGAGTCTGACACGCCCTCCCGCTCCATCCAGAGCGGGAGAAGTTATTTGATGATTTCCCTCCCAAAAAAAAAAGGACAGTTAGGTAATACAAACAGCAACAGTAACAATTGAACTAGCACTAATATTAATTTACATTTCGCACACGTACGCACGGCCATAAAAATATCGCGGCGGGATTTTAACGCGCACTGGATTTTCAACTCTCGGCGCTAAGTAGAGCGTAGAAAAACCAGTGCGCGAAAAAAACCGCCACGGAAAAAAATCGTTCGTATGTAACATGGGCTTATTTAGCTACATTGTTAATAACGGGTGTAAATGGACGCTTATCGAAGACACCTTGTACTCCCCATTATTTTGAACTTTTGGTTATGGAGATATTGAAGATCAAAATTCCTACCCTTTTTACTTTTATTTTCACGTTAACAAATTTTAAATACCCCCACCATTCCTGTATTGTTGCATGCACTCCTAAGCACAATGTTTTGCATGTGTTACATTGCGCGTTGTAGTAAACAGTGATTTTTCACATTTCCCAGCAATTTATTTTTGCTCAATATTAATTATTATGATGTACAACAGAGTTTATTTTTTGTTTTTTTTTTTTGTTTTTTTGAGTTTAGTTTTTTTTTGTGTTTTAGTTTAATTTGTAATGTCCTGTGCGAGTCCCAATAAATACTTTTTCTTTCTTTCTTTCTTTAGTTTGTAATAATGGTTATGTGATACGCCTTTTTATTACACTCTGTATTAATAGTTTCCTAACTGTCTGAATGATAGACAAAACACAGCATAAAGAAAATAGCACACATATCAACTCGGAAAGGGATCGTCACCGTATCAACTCGAGCCATTCAGTATTCTTTGTATGAAACTCCCTACTGCAACGCACACTAATCGGTATCGTGCCGTAATCGCCTCGCCTCGGGACAAGCTCACGAACTGCGGCGATACGGTGACGATCCCCTTCCGAGTCGATGTGTGCTATGACACCAGTCGCGCGACTTCAAAATTTCACGTCCACACACAGATTTTAAATTCGCTAGGACAAATCTATGGCAATTTCCCATTGCTTACGAAGTTTTCGTTTTTTTGTGAATTAATACAATCTACAAACTATTATATACATAATCGTATTAGAAAATGTAAAAAAAAAGACCAATAGTAAAATGGATGTTATTATATACATAATCGTATTAGAAAATGTAAAGAAAAGACCAATAGTAAAATGGATGTTAAAAAAATAATCACAAAAAAATACCAATATAGTTGGTAATCGAACTTACAACCACTGGTCTGCAAAGCAATCGTCCAACCGCTTAGTTGCCGTTTTTATATTTCATTATTGACTGCTTAGCTCCATAAAGGTATAGCGTGATGATAATCATGTAAAAAGTTAAATCGGTAACTATCGCAGTGTCCTAAAATTTTGGCGCGTCCTTTTACAATTTGCGGAGACGAATACGAACATACTGTAATATTGCTCATCCCCCATAGCAACTAGCGTGATAATATATACCCAATAACTTGACCAGACAAACAGGGAATATCTATGCAAAATTTTAACAAAATCTATCCAGTAGAATTTGCGTGATGCTGGAACATACATACAGACAAACAGACAAGAATTCTAAAAACTATATTTTTGGCATTAGAATTGATCCCAGACCTCTTCCTCTCCGACTTTTTTTCAAACATATTCAATGTACCTACAGTTTTGACCTCGCTACGATTTTATTACATGTATAGATTATTAAGTAGCATAGTTAGGATTATACACCAAAACGGTTATAATTACATTCAGCCATATTTTTTATCCACGCCATAAGGCAATGGAATGGGCACACAATAAACTGCGAAAGTAGTAAGGCGTCTGGCAATTCGAGGTCATGACTCTATCCACAATAAACTGGGTATAAGCACAATGTTGGATAGACAAATATCATTATTATTGTTATTGCATTTTGCACATTCATTTTCATGAAAAAGATATTATTTTTTATAAATAAATAGCCAACACAATATTTAAGGCGCCGTGCACGAAATCGGCTGATTTTAATCAATTTTGTTCATTTGTTGTGAGAAAGGGAAAAAGAATTTAAACAAAAATATTTGTGGTTTTAAAAGTCTAGTTTTATGTTTTGCATGTGGCTGAAAGGAATTTTTCAAATAAATTAAGTATTCATGGTAAATAACTAATATTCGCAACAAGTCCGGAAAATGACGCTAGACTGACGTTTGATCATTTTGTTACAAGAAACTGCTTTTGGTTTTGAAAACTAAAAAATATCATCAACATCATTATATGGTTTATTTGCATATGGCTGAGCCACTTTTTTCAACAACGTCAAAAATCCACGAATCAAACCCAAACTCAACTCAAACTCAAAGCATTTATTTCAATTAAACCATTTACAGGCACTTTTGAATTGTCAAAGAGTCGGTCAGTTAGACAGTTAAAGTTGAAGCTAATTGCCAATTCCAAAACGTAGATCTCTATGGAGAAGAACGGACAAGAAACTCCAAGGACACTCTTTTAAATATAGATATTACAAAATCCTGGGTACATCATTCTTGTTGCTTCTATATGTGAGAACAATGTACAATAAATAATCAAAAGCAATTGAAAATATAAGATTAAAAATAATATAAGATTATAATGACAGCCGGGACCAACGGCTGAACGTGCTTTCCGAGGCATGGAAGAGTTTCGGCATGAAAAGGTCACCCATCCACAGAACAACCCTAGCAAGCATAACTGATGGGTCGACCCGTGCCGCTGTTATTACTTAGCCAAGAGCTCCTCATCGCTTGAGCTTAAACTGTACTTACGAACAAAGAGGCATTATAAAAAAAACATAATTAAAAAAACTATACTCAGATTCGAATCACTGCAGTTTATCGTTACCTTCCAGCGAACTATTTATAACTAGAAAAAAGTAAAACATCCCTATGGGAAATTAAAAATAAACTGCACAGGAAAGCTGCGAGTTTTCTTTTTATTTTATTTTCATAGCGAGCTGTTTATGGAACATGTTTCGAGGGATTCCAGAAAAGTTTGCCATACTTTCGAAGTTATGAACGCATTTGTTCGAAAATTAAATTTGACAAAGGCAACATTTTGTCTGATTTTCAATTGTTTTTCGTTACGAAAATGCCGAAGGAGTAAGAAGAGAGCCAATATAGCGATCATTGGGTGGTTCATACTTAACAGATTTAAAAAACCGGTCAACCGCGCAATGAGGGTTCCATACCATTTTAAATTTTCATCGGCGAGGCCTTTATTCGTCAGAGAATTTTAACACTGCACACTGCGGTGTAGAATATTACAGTTTTAGGTCAGCGCCATCTCTTGGCCGATATTGGGAACTTATGTAATTTTTATTGATGATTTCTGAAAAAGTGTTTAGAGACATTGTTTTATTTTTCATGTAATCTTTACATAAACTTCTATCACATAGAATAATTTCAGATTTTTTTCCATGCAAAATTCAGAGATAAGGGGAGGGAACGGTATTTTTTCGTACAAAAATTGAAACTATTCGTCCTAAAAAAAGAAAGAAAGAAAATGTTTGAAAATATGCAAATAGCGCTCTTTCCTTCGGTTCCTTTTTATCATTTTAGTACGGAACCCTAAAACCTATTATTACAGAAATCATCATCTGCCTACCCTTTTCCCGACTATGTTAGGGTCGGCTTCGAGTCTAACCGGATGCAGCTAAATACCAATATTTTACATGGAGCGACTGCCTATCGGACCTCCAGAATCCAGTTACTGGGTAATAAGATACCCCTTGATCGACCCGTAACAACTTTCAAAGATCTACAAATGACAGCCGGGACCAACGGCTTAACGGGCTTACCGAGGCATGGAGGGATCTTGGTATGTAAAGATGGTCACCCATCCACGGACCAACCGTGGCAAGCGTAGCTTAACCTGATAGATCAACCCGTGCGGCTGTTATTACTTAGCCACAAGCCCCTCTTGCCCTTGCTCTTGCTATTACATAAATGAACATCGATAAACGTACGGTTTTTCATAATTTTATCTTTTAGCCCCATTACGTTTTCTCTTGAACTAACTGTGGCTTGACAAGTCCCAAATAACACACAAAAACCTAGACCAGGAAAGTTTTTTATTTATTTAATCACAATTTAAACACCTTTACACATTGATCTAAGTACAGTATTTCTATTTTCTTAATGTCCCTCGGGTATCATCGGATTTCCGAATACAAACGAACGCTAATTTCCATGTCCATCAATTATTATATATATCGTGTATAATAATTTGAATTCAGAACTAGTACTTTATTGTTGTTTTGTTTTGATTTCCGTGTGAACTATATAGAGCTGTAAAACTATTTTCCTATCTGTCGTGCCTGCAACTTTAGCAGCTTTCATCCCATTGTTTAAATAAATTAAATTAAGTTAAAAGAGTATTAACAACTCTATATTCCAAGTCAATTGAGAGCGTCCGGTCTGCACCAAGTGCAAACGGCAATTGATAGAAATCCGACAACTGACGAAACACGAAGTTTGCCGAGGGACAGTAAGAAAATAGAACTACAGTAATTACATCATTGTCTTTACACACATAATCAAGTTAAATGTTTACACATGAAACACATAGGTAATTATACATCCATCGTTAATATCTATTCGAAATTCCGAGGTATCCAACGCACAGCATTAGAAGCAGCTGCGATAACCGTAGCGTCAAATTAACCATTTACCAAAATGAAAATGAAAGGTAAATTCCTGACTAGATTAACCTAAATATGCAATATTCCGGCCATAATAACGTAATTCACTTGATGTTGACCACATTATCATTATTGCAATATTATGCAGAATATAACGTTATTATTATGCCCTCCATAATGTTTGCACCTAATGTTATCATTGGCAAATTATTATATTATAGTAATAGCACTGTTTTCAGTACTGGGTCGTTTTGCATGAACGTTTGTGAAATCAACGTCTGTATTTTCATAGTTTTCTTTAAATAGACTTATAGTGTAGGAAAACATAGTGAAGAAAACCGTTTTTTTTTCAGTGAAAACTTCTTTAGGCGCGTTGGGCATTTTCGACATGGGACTAAACCATTGATTTTGCGACACCGTGATGACACCACTGTTTGACCATTAAAAAGACATCAACGCGTAGATTACCGCGGTGCGTAGAGTAAAAGACATCAACGCGTTGATTACCGCGGTGCCAATTTTTTAAATCAAGTTTTCACTTCTGTTTTCCCGGAGTGACACTGTTTTTTTTTTTTTATTGCTGAGATTTTTATAAACGGAGTATATGTATAATTATCTTGACACATTACTTTTACGAACACTGACAGTCATATTAAGTACTTAGTCACATAATATACATTTAGTACCTGAGCGACCGAGCTCTGTTCTGGTGAAAATAGAGAATGCTCATTTAAAAGTTTATGATAGTTCATAGTAATTCCATGTACAGTACATACCTACTATTTCTACGCTGCCATGTCATTCATTATTCCTAAACTCTGGGCTACCAAGCTCTGCTCGAGTGAAAATACGGAGAAAACTAATTTTCCCAGATATGGAACCTAGCTAGATCGATTTTTCGCAGCCGTAAACCCCTATATTGCAACTTTCATTGTTAGAGCCGTTTTCGAGAACGTGGACAAATATATAATTATATATCGGAGACAGGTATGTGACTCTTTCGTTATTATCAGCGATATTGTAACTACTGTGGGCGTACTGTGGGTAGTGTTGGTTATTGCGCAATAGAAAAACCTTTTGCAGTTCAGATCAAATTATAATTTACTATCAAATTAATCACACTAGTAGTTCACACACTGTAGGTACACGACACGACTATTCGGAATGCGCGACAGTTTCTAAACGTCTTCACTTCTTGACCGCCACCGATGAACTCTGCTCAGCTCCGGTCCGGCCTGTCCGAACGTTATGTTCAGAATCTGTCGAACACCACTAGGCAGCGCTGGCGTCCCGATTAGTCAACTCAGTAACGTATTCCTGACACATATATATACAAATATTGCTCATTTAATAGGATAAATAGTATTAAATACAGTCGCTTTTCGTGTCTGTCTGTCTGACCGCTAAGTTCTTCGAAACTGCACAATAGATTTAGATGCGGTTTTCATTATAATTTAGAGAATTTATTGTGGAAGGTTTATGTGTAATACACATGTGTTAGACATAAATATTATAGGGAAATCTTGATGATTTGACACGTCGTCGTAAAAAGCGACTCGATAGTGACCAATTTATAAATGATAGTAAGCAAAAAAAAAACAGTAATTAACAATTTCCTTGGTAATGCCCTGTTCACTTAAGAGTCCTATTACATTTTTTACGGAAATTCGTAATTTTTGATGTTGTAATGTTCATTAACATTATAATATTTTAATTATTTAATTACAATAACGATAGTGCCATTCTCTTTCTTATAAGTTGGAGTTACACATTATTTTCAAGTGATTTGCTGAATTGACGCGGAATATATAGTACTTTAATTTTATTTATGGTATTTTTTTCTTATTATATTGAGAAACTAATTAAACGTATTCATTGTAGATAGAAGTTTCATACCTTATTAGTTTATTTGATAAAATTTTGTTTATTTGGAATATAATGGACGCTGAATCAAGACATTTATTGCTTTTCTTTATGATTTTTTCTGTGAAAACTCAAGAAATTTAAACAAATTCTAGAACTCCAATAAACAAGTAAAACATTCAACTTATCTTTTAGTAATTTTAGCTTTTATTAGAATTATTAAATTCACATTGTTCCATTCGGAACAATGTGAATTTAAGCGTCAAAGTTCCATCGCCAACGGATTTTCTTGTTAACTGAGTTCGTTAAATATTTATAGTACACGAGAAGAAAAATTAAAACGTGTAACTCCAACTTACAAGAAAGAGAATGGCACTATCGTTATTCATAATCAAATAATTAAAATATATTACTGTTGCTGAAAATTACAACGTCAAAAATCATGAATTTGCGTGAAAAGTGTAATAGGACTCTTAATGTTGTAAAATAAAAGTTATGTTTAAGTCCCTTGTAAATCACACACAAATCCAGACTCCGGGCTGCTACAGAAATTCCAGATGGAAAACCCAATAACACCTTGTCCGACCCAGGAATCGAACCCAGGCCCTCATACTCAGCAGTAGCGCTTTGCGACCACTAGACCAACGAGGCAGGCAGAGGAGAGAAATGTGGGTGGTACACTTCTGCCTAACCCATCGGGGAATACAAGCGTGATGTTATGTTCTGTGTATGTAAAATAAAAGAAGATAGCTTCATTCTCCTATTAATTGTCACCATAAACTACAGTATGTGGCAGTTTATTTGATCCATCACTTTAATCAAACATACAATGGTGTCGAATATCGTATCAATGACCATTGAGAGTTTCTGTAATCTCCAATATGCATTGAGCAAGCTTCTCAGAATAACAAGAGGCTTTGCACTACGATGAAGTCATCAAATAACTTCTCCCGCTCTGGGCGGAGCGGGAGGGTGTGTCAGACTCTTACTGACTAAAACCCACCCGTGTTCCTTCGGTTGCCCTGTTGCCGGGGGCCACGATCTCCCTTTCGGTTTTCTTCGCAACTCCGGCAGGAGACGGAATGGTCCCGCCCATTTGATGTTTGAAAATGATGACGTACCCACGCATTAACCTCGACGAGTCAAGTTTAACTTCGCTTAGCGTCGATAAATACACACAGTTTTAATTTTAATAGTTTAATAGGCATCCCAGAATTCCTAAAGCATTTTCCGTTAACGATCGTAAATTAGTCTGCAAACCGATACTGTTTACCGTTAAATATCGATAAATAAACGATAAATAATTGACGAATAATTTGCAGTTAATTACACGTTTCAGTATTAAGGTCAGTTATTGGAAACTTGTTAGCGTGTATAAAGTGTGGTTTGATTGCTTGCATCACAAAATGTATAAGTACAGAAGGTCGGCTCCATACAACGTACGCACACAGACAAACTTCACGTACATAAGTTGCCATGTTGCCGGGGGCCACGATCTCCCTTTCGGACTTCTTCGCAACCCCGGGCGGCATCGGCCCTAGCGGACCCCATCAGTTCTGCTGACATCTCTTTGAGGCGCGCGTGGAACACAGCGCGCCGTCGACCCGGGCCTGGTCTTTACTGGATGGCGAGCTACCCATTGCTCACCGTCCGCAAGCCCGCGCCTACGGTGGTCGGAAATCGGCCTGCGGTTTCCGACGCCCAGGGCGTCAACTGCGGCGGTTAGGGGCGTGAGGGCGCAAGAAGTTTGTTTCTTCACCTTCAATTACGAGTATAAATACCTTAAAGCGACTGAAAGCAACTTTGAGAAAAAACCTATTTGACAATACCTATGTAGTAGGTATGTTTTCGAGCATACCATGATTGAGACAGAATTTTGTAATGTGTAATGTAATTTTTTATATACTCAATTTATCCTCGTCATTGTAAAGCCGCGCCGGGCCGAACTCATTGGTAGCGTGGCTAATATGCATGCTATTTAGTAAAGTTATTTATTTATTTCGTTTTATTTATTTAGTATTTATTTATCTAGTTTTTATTTATTTCTTTCTTTATTTAGTGTAATGCACGATGATTTATAACGAAAACGAGCGCGTAAAATTTCATGAACAGACCTTTGGGCGTTTAGATATTATAAAAACCCACCCGTGTTCCTTCGGTTGCCCTGTTGCCGGGGGCCACGATCTCCCTTTCGGTTTTCTTCGCACCCCCGGCAGGCATCGGCCCTAGCGGGCCCCGTCAATTCTGCTGACATCTCTTTGAGGCGCGCGTGACGTACGTACACGAAGACGTACACGCCTGAACATTATAAAATTCAATATTTTAGGAGAAAATTTATTTTGAATCTTGTGTAAATGTGTATATTTATGCTTGAGACTTGTATATCAAGTACAAGCGCACTTGCGACTGGCAGTTGTTTGAGATCGCCGTACGTACTACGTCTGCGTGGGTTATTCCCTGAGTACCCCGATCCCCGAAGGCCCGATTTACTTTAATCTTGATAAACTCGATTAAAATTCAGTTTAGTTTAAAAGTACCGTCAGCAAAGTTACTTACTAAAATTATAATTTATAAGTATTTAACTTTAAGGACCAGGAAAAAATATATAAAGTCTTGCTTGGTTAAGGTAAATACATTATAGAATATAATAAAGAGTCTCCTAGAGCAATCAGTTCCTTTTTCAATAAAGAAATTCAAACCCGCCGTTTTCACTGGTTGTATGGAGCCGATCTTTTGTAGCTCTCTATTTTGGCCCGATTCGTGGAATGTAGTCTGTTACAAGCTTATATTTGTATTAGCAGATTATTAAAGCTTGAATATTCATCATTGTCTGGAAAATTGTTTGAGAAGCAGTAGGCTTAGCAAAAGGCTTTTTCTGAAAACCTACCTTCTAACACTCTAAATATTACTGCCGCCAAACAACATTGCTAAGTCCCTGTTTAAAAGGTATACTGGCTGGTAAAAACTCAGACACATGAGGTATCATATTACTTTGTCTTTAAGATGTCTTCTACACTAAGCCCCTTGATATCCTAACTGTGTAATTATTTTTGCAAAGGTATTTTTAATTAATACCTACCCATATAACGATCATTAAACATTTAGCATAATGAAATGAAATTGTTTATTCTGTCAATAGGATATCGGAATCACTTTTACACATCATATTAAAAAAATAAGCTAAATGAGTTGCGCGTTTCCTATCTGACTACTCTGAGAAGAAAAGCCGAAACAAACTCATAGGTCACAGTCTCTTTTAAAGTCCAGACATAATCTTGGTCAAGACATACGAGGACCATGTAGATTAGTGTCTGAAATGGTTTTAAACTACCGTACAGATTTGAGTGGACCTCCAGTGCAAGCATTTGTCAGTAATCTTCCTTACATTCACAATAATTAAAATAATATAATACTTTACAAAGTAGTTTAGCACCCAATACCTATTGTAATAATTTTACAACGTATATGCTTGGAATTGTGCCCGGTTGATGGCAATAGGCTCGACCCCTCTCACGTGGGACTTAAACATAACTGGCGAATCCATTTTTTTTTATAATTATGAAAAACGTCGCCCCACACTAGGAATTTCTCCTGTATCGTGGGTGCGTTTCACAAACACTTAAACTCACATACACAAACAGCCAGACCCGGAACAACTACTTGTAGGTCATACAAATATTTGTTCCGTGCGGGGATCGAACCCGCGACACGCAGCGCAGCAGTCAATCGCTTAACCACTGCGCCAACCGTGCAGTCAAATTGTATCGCTATTATAACCAATGATCATTTTATTCATGTTAAATCGGAATTGATTTTACACCATAGAATTTTTTTTTCACATGTTATGCACACACATATAAACAGAGAAGAAGGCACAGACAAATAGGCACAAAGGTGATGCTTATTTCTAAAGTAAACTCTTCCAGCATACTTGCGATAGGAAAGCAGATAAAGAGATGTAGACAACGTGTATAAGCGTAGAAGTGAAAACAGAATACACAAAGTAAAAAACTTAACTATTCACTAATATTGCCATGTTAAAAATATGATTACCTAAAATCAATCTGCCTAGCCTTTTCTCAACTATGTTGGGTTCGGCTTCCAGTCTAACCGGATGCAGCTGAATACCAGTATTTTACATGGAGCGACTGCCTATCTGACCTCTACAACCCAGTTACTGGGTAGAAGTCCGAAAGTCTGACAACCAGTTAAGACTTCTGACGACCCGTAACGACTGTCAAAGATCCACGAGTGACAGCCGGGACCAATGGCTTAACGTGCTTTCCGAGGCACGGAGGAGTCTCGGTATGTAAAGATGGTCACCCTTCCATGGGCCAACCCCGGCAAGCGTAGCTAGACCTGATGGATCAACCCACGCGGCTGTTATTACTTAGCCACGAGCCCCTCAAAAATATAATGACCTACATGATATTATTACTCATCGATTCACGTTGTTATCGAATAGGAGCACAGTCAGCCTATAAAATCAACGAGAATAATGAAACTGGTTGATTTGGCACAGAAATAGGTGCAAAAAAAAAATCCCGAATAATAAAGAAAAGAAAAAAGCGATCTAGAATCACAAGCACAGAATAAAATCATAACTCTCCTTTTTGCTCCGCCGTAGTCGGGTAAAAAATATGATCCTTTCCAAAATCTAGCTCGTGAACATACTATGTCAAAAATCCACAAAAAAAGGTTATATAATACCCGCCATGCCACAAAGAATCCACCGACACAGTTGTAAAAACGTACAAAAAAAGGAGTTTTTTAAAACCTCACACACATAATGGCAGCATTATGAGAACATTTTAATGAGCAGGGTTGATACGAGAAAAAACGTGAAACGGACTGTTTGATTACACTATTTAAAAATGAAATATTAAAAGGTTACTAGGGTAGAAAAAAGTATGAAAGTTTCATATTAGAGAGAGATTTTATTTGTTTTTTAGTTTGTTATTTACGTGTTTTATTTCTATTATCTTTTTTTGCGTCATGTTTACCGCAAATAAAAGTATTTTCTTTTTTTTTCTTTTCATAGTACGATCTACGTAAAATTATTTAATACTCTATTTGAAAAAAGATTAGACATTTAAACAAACCTTTTTTACGGTCCGTTCAAGCGATTCTGACTTCTATGATGTAGGCATTAGGACGGCATTTTTTTATTTTAGCCTACACTATCCCATTGCTGAATAAAGGCAAGAAAATTGGTTACAATACCAACTGTTTACTGCAGCTGCCATTTGTCATGCCACTAACGCAATAGAAGTCAAAATCGGTTGAACGGACTGTCAACAATATTTATTTAAATTCAATAATACTCAATTTGAAATAAGATATTTCAAATTGAGTATAAATAATTATAATCCACGATTCTGATCGTCCAAAAACTCATCCCTCAGACATGTCATGTCTGTAAAAACTGGTCCTTAAAAGTCCTGCCTGATATCTGAGATACTTTTATTGTGCTTGCGATGCTAGGCCTGCCTCGGTAACGCCATTCATCCTCCCCTCAGTAACTCAAACTTAAAGCAATTATTTCACATAAACCGAAACAAACACTTTTGAATTGTCAAAGACTTGGTCAGTTAGAAAAATGAAGCTAGTTGCCCATTCCAAAGCGTAGTAGGTTCGTATGAAAAAGAACGGGCAAGAAACTCCATGAATACTCTTTTAAATAAAATAAATAAATATATCATTCATTTTGGACCAAACACTTGTTAAAATTTTATAAACCTGCCAAACTGCGTGACAGTTTGTCGGCAGGATTAGCGCTCGTTTTAAAACATTTGGTAATTAATCTAATGAAATATCAGTAGGTACAAATAGTATAAGAACGGTAAGAATATTTTTGTATAGAATATATTAGTTATTGTCACATGCTGCGACTATTTCGTTCAAAAGTTCCAGTTTTAATTTATTTTAATTTGATTTTTGAATTGTTTTATTTTTTATTACGGAAGCTTTGATCATTCTGCATCGTTCTCACATTTATAACTTTAACATGAATGAAGTAACCAATATTTTGTAAACATATTGTGATTTAAAAGTTCTTCTCCATAGGTACCTACTACGCTTTGGAATGGGCAACTAGCTTCATCTTTCTGACTGACCGACCCCTTGACAATTCAAAAGTGTCTGTAATTGGTTTATTTGAAATAAATGCTTTGAGTTTGAGTTCCCAGTGTTCGCCTACCAATTACACTACTATCTCTTCTCAGCCAAATTAAAATATTATTACAAAATATTACCACTTCATACCCGGGCATTTGAAGACCCTAAACTATTATTATTCTGAAGCATTCTATCATTATCTTATGACGCGCTAGATCCCACAAAAACCCATCAGACTTATAATCCACATCGTTGATGCTGATCTTTGTTTTTCAGATTTCATAAAGCCTTGTAAAATTATTAGCGAATTTCTCTGCCGCTGTGCAAATTCAGAGGACCCAGCACGAAAGCGCAACATAAACGTAATGTAAATTAGATTTTTTTTTTTTTTTATTAGAAATAAAACCACCTGCATTTTGGTAATTTTTTTTTAGTGACATACAAGGTTACTATCATCCAAAATCTTAAAACAAAGTAAATACTATTTGTGACAAAAGCATTTCAATTAAAATCGTTCGAATTTATGTTAGGTACGTTGACTCCACGCGTTCTTGCTAGGATCACTGACAGAATATTTCTTGGTAACATTTTCTTAGCAAATTGGCAGCGAATTACATAACGCTAGCCATTGGCGATACAAAACTAAACGGTCACCCCGCTACCAATATTGCTGACTGGCTAATCTGTTTAGCACTATCTATCCTATTAATACTATAGACAAGGTAAAATTTGTGAGTTAATTTTTAGGGAATAATCTTCGCAACTACCGAATCGATTCTGAAAATTCGTTCACTAATGGGTAGCTACAGTACTGCCGAGTGTCATAGTATATATTTTCAAGTGGACAAGTAGGGGATAGAAACTAATATTATACCGGAATGCCAATTCTCATTTTTAAAAACGATCACAAATCAATCAATGTCAAAATCTTGTCAAGAATTAAGGTAGAGATATTTTTCACAGATTGGAACTGAAATTAGAACGTGAACATTGCGAATAATTACGGAAAATGCCTCCCATTAAAGGGTAAATTCTTAGAAAGACAAGGTTAAGTACATACATACATAAACTCATGCCTTCTTCTCATGGGGGTAGGCAGAAACTACAGAACGCCACCTGGTACGATCCTTATATACTCTTTTTGCGTCGTTCACATTCATACATCTGGTCATACACGCACACCGGTTGCGAGTACTAAGCACCTGACCTTTCTGAAGAACATCAACAATAAGGTCAGTATATGTCCTTCTAGGACGTCCCCGAACGGCCTTTCCCTTCACATCAGCCTTGTAAATACATTTTGTTAGTCGCCTTTCATTCATCCTCTCAACATGCCTAAACCATCTCAGCATACCCTTTTCAATTTTTGTCACTACATCTTCTTTTAAATCACACCGCAGTCTTATCACATCATTCCTCAGCCTATAATTAATAGTCAAACCACACATGTTTCGCAAGGAACGCATTTCCACAGCATTTATTCTACTTTCATGCTTGTTTTGCCACACCCAACAAGGTTACAAGATTAAGCATAAGAATAGAAATTGTCTTTTTACATAGAATGGAGGCATACAGCTAAGTTGTCACAAAAAATGTTTGGTCCCTGGTACATTATACCATTTGTCATGCAAAAACAATGTTGTCGCTAAAATGTCGCATCTGCATAAAATATTTTTATTTTAATAATTGCTCAATTAATCTCGAGACAATCATTAGTTGATTACTTTTCGACAATAGTGCGGATAAGTCCCCAGAGAGGTCGGAGTTATCGGGAAATTATTTCTATAAATAGAAAAAAAAAAATAAGACGAAAAATATAATTCTGTTCTGTTCCGTGTACACTTAGAATTAAAAGCAATGAATACACGTAAATTAATTGGAATGTATCGTTGGAGGATACAATTAGGATTTTTTTAAACTGTGTAATGGAAAAACTTAATTTTAGAAAAGTGTTTAAATTGGTCAATTGCAAGTTAATGTCAATGTATGTTTATGTTAGTATATTTTAAGTTTTTAAACGCGTTTAGTAAAATCAGTAGTAATAATTTCAAAAAAATATCGCTTCTCGTATGTAAGTTCTCGTGATTACTAAATTACATCACCGGTACCCTCAACTAGGTAAGAAATTTTGGGGAATTCTAGAAAATATTTTCACATTATAATTCGATATTTAGTTCATTTTCGTCAATTAATATTTTAATTTCCGGGTTTTAATTTACTTAAAACACTAATTATTAAACTAAGCACTATGTAAATGTTCGCACTTTTTAATTACTTATATACAACACGTTATTAATTTTATTCACCTAAATAACTGACATGTTATGTACATCTTAAACTTTTTAATTACCTACTATAATTATTTAACTTAATTTGATTCATTGATTGTATTTTTATTGTATAGATATTTATTTGATCCAATTATTATTCATTTATTTGAATTTATTATGTACTTATTGATTTTATTGTTATTTTTATCACTTGAATTATAATTAGGCAAACTATGTTAGTGCTGTGCACACCTTTAAGTGACAAGTTCGCTGTAGTTTATAACTTATAATATAATTATGTTTTTGTGATCTAGTCGTTGGAGTGCCATAATAAATAAATAACTAACCAAAAAAACTTTCAAAACGGTTTCAAATATTCACACTTTAGATACAGTCCCTGTAATCTTAAATAAAGCTCAGAAAAGTACTCGCGTTTCCAAAAAGTCTTGAATAAAAACTCCTCCGAACTATTTAATATGAAAGGAACGTCTTAAAACAAATTAAAGATTCCAACTTACCACTCAACACATTATCCAACACAGAAATGCCTTCAATATTCAAAAATAAAAATCTAAACCAAACTTTCTTTTTTCACAAAGCACTCAAAACACGAAGAAGTTGCCAAAACTTTTTCACTTGGAATTACCGTCACTTACTTTTGCGTCACTTTAAAAAAAAAAACACATCTGTCACAAACACGTCACTCTTCGAATTAAGAACACTGTAGCGTAGTCCTTGCTACGCCGGTGCTACGGGCCGCGCTACGTCGTGCCGCTACGGGCGCGTGTCTACGACTGTGCGTAGATGTTGCTGCGCCCTCTACCGAAAACATTCGGAACTTATCTCCGTCCGATTTATTCGGACAAGTTTCTTTTTTCAGAAAGTTTTTTTTTTTACTTTATTGATACATCAACCCTTCGGGAAAATTGAGGGAAACCAAATAGTGTTTGGGGATCATCTAATGAAGGGGCGGAGTTTGACGCCCTTGTACCGTGTGTTACGTCTCGTTTGGTACGGAGATTCGTTCCGAGAATTTTCGGACGAGCGAAAAAGGACGGAAAACTAAAATGTATCGGGTATTTTACATAAGGAATAAATATAGGACTAAATTAAATTTCCTTAATTAGAAACATAGACAAACTTTTTTTTCAGTGCACATAAAAGACATAGCACAGCGTAATCAGCCTATAATGTTCCCACTGCTGGGACACAGGCCTCCTCTCGGTGAGAAAGAGTAGGCCGTAATGCACTACGCGGGCCCAGTTCGGGTTGTCATGTGTCACATGGCTTAGAATTTATGGTTCTAGGACATGCCGGTTTCCTCACGATGTTTTCCTTCACCGTTTTGAGAGTAGTGGTGATGAAATTATTTTAACAAAGTACTTAAATGCGTTCGAACCTATGACCTACACTCGTAAGTCACAGCTGTTACCACTGTACCACCACTGCTTTCTGCCATTCAGCTTTTTTTGCTGCTCTTAAAAGACATAACATAACCACAATTAAATGATAACAAATTACACAAATTACGTCTACTTATTATTTATCTTCTTTCCTAATATAAAGGTACCATTCCGTACCCGACCGCAGAAGGCAACTGCAGGCGACATGTCACCGCGATACGACTGGTTGCTATGAATTTATATGAAATACCTTCCGTAGCTAGCGACACGTCGTTGGCAACTACAGGCGACAGGCCAGACGTGTAGTCCGACCGCAGACTAGTAGTACCGCCAACGCTCGAGCGATAACACGTTTTTCTGTCTTTATGGCAGGCGGCAACTGCCCGTATTCCGGTCGGTAGGACCGGAATACGGGCAGTTGCCGCCTGCGGTCGGCTTCGGAATCATGACTGCAGCTACATGACGCCGCAACGTGTTGCCGCGACATAACGCCGCGATACGTCGCCTGCAGTTGCCACCTTTTTTTTGGGTAGGAAATTATCAAAATTTCGAACAAAACCGCAACCCCAACAGGACCCCAACCCCGGCAGGTACAGTTGCCGCCTGCGGTCGGCTAAGGAATGGTACCTTAATCCTAACTAGCTGTTTCTTGAAAGAGTATCTGGTAAAAATGTAAACATATGTCAATTTGTATTGCCACTTACAAATTTAGTGCTTTAATTTGATTATTTGAATACTTAAAC